>JAREYC010000003.1:121605000-124105000 GCA_030015325.1 Cryptoblepharus egeriae | reverse complement strand
TCAATTAATTTGTAGAGTAAAATGTTGATCATTCTGTACATATTTTGAATGTGAGATCTTCTCTTTTTTCTTAAATGAAACTTCCCTCTTTGCATCATTCTACTCTCCTTTCCAAGCACAGTAATCTTATCTCATTTGCTCTCAGGAGTACATTCATCACAGTTTTCTAACAGTATAGGTCTCACCTGTCCAGTATGCAGTGCCTCTGTTTCAAAGTCATGGATTCCTTCCTTGATGACCTTGACTTGAAATGTGGGTCAGGAAGCTATAAGCCAGTAACAATATTTGTCTCTTTGGAAAAGGGAGCCAATGAAACAGTAGATTCATTCCATTAGAGAGGTCTGATAGTGTTGTATTTATTTGAGGCATGAACAAATTTTGAACTTGTATTTGTTTTTTTAAGGCTACAAGGCAGATGGTCTTTACTGACATGGGAGGGGTCTGAAATGTTTCAACTTTCTATATTCTCTAATACGATCTCTTTCTACTAATTAAATTTCATCTTTCACTCACTTTCTGTGAGAGAAACCTCTGTGGAAGATGAATGAGACAGCCCATATCTCCAAGGCTTTCATTTTGTCTTTAAGGGTGCAATCCTAACAAATTTAGGCTGGCCTAACTCACCTGGCATATCTTCCCATGGTGGTGTGGGGAGGCCGGCATATGCCTGTGCAGTGGCCTAACCTCCCCAGGAGCGATGTGCCTCACAGCACTTTTATGACACCCCCAGGTCAGCACAGGACTTATGCCAGAGTTTATGCTTTCCTAACTGGAGATAGCATTGCAGCCTAAATCAAGGTGCTGTGACACTCTTCATACCATTCTTTGAGACCAAGGATCCACAAATAACGTGAGGACCCAGCTATAATTTCAACTTGTGTTTCTGAGACACACCTTCCTTACCTTTTGAAACCCATTTATGATGTAGCACAAATGTCTACTATTCAAATAATCCTTTTTTTAATAAAAAAAAAACACCTCCCACTTGGTGAGAGTGGACTATCCTAAAACTGTTCTCTGAAACTATGAACTATTATTCAAACTAGATGGGAGTCCTGTGATTGAAACATAAGAGTTCTGTGATTTTATATATCATATTCCTCTTTTATTAAAAAAATAAGCAGTTATTAAGGGAGGGGCAATTTGAATCAGAACAAGGAAAGGGAAGACTTAACCCTTTTTTGCTGCACTAATTTTCAAACTTGAAAAGCCCTTCCAATGATACTATGTAAAGGAAAAATACAAAAACAAAGTTGTAACTATCTGCTTTGCCACCCATGCTTTGGGGAAAGATAACTTTATTTGGGTTGTAACATAGGAAGAAAGGGTTCTGTCCCCCTTCTTTCCCTCCTCACTGCACTCCAGCCCAAATTATGATTCCCAAATCTGTTTTTCATAATACATACAGAGTTTTAAAAGGGCACAGAGTCAAGATGCTGCTTTGCAGAGAACATTCAGGAACACTGTGCTGGGGAATTATGATAACTACACGTGAAAGTATCTCCCCATCACAATGGACTTGAAAGTAATGTATGTAGAGACTTCCTTATGAAGTCTTTTAAAAGACATCACACTTAGAAACTAAACATATACAACAATAACAAGAATTGTTTGTTATTGACAAAACTTCATGATCTTTCTTCCATTCCATCAACCATTTGTAGAAGTCTGTATACAATTATGTTTACACTGAAAAAGAATCTTTTTAGTTTGATTAGTTTACATATTTTTCATTATCACACATAAATGAAAGTATTAAATGCACTTTAGTTGACTTTGCTCCTGTTGATTAATCTCCTTTGAGGAAAACCAATAAATATATGTTGCCTCCTAAACAGTCTTAAAAATAGCCAGGTTAAGATAGTGTTAAGATATACAGCGCTGAAAAAATATTGCATAGCTGTTGGACAAGAAGCACTCTGGTTTTGAGAGCTAATTTCTGATGGTGTGTGGGATTTTTCTTTCTTTCAGTTCTTCATTTTTATTGTTCTCAGCAAAGATTTTTGTTTTAAAACATGTCTCCCTTGACTTACCAGATAACACGCATCAAGAACACCCCCCAGTCCGAAAAGTTCTATTATAGGATTAACACTCATGTTCATAGGATTGCTTCCCAACCCTCTGTTTTACAATGGATTGGTGGTGGTTAAAGTACAACACAGTCAGTGGCTGGCAGTGTGTTTCTGTTTACATAAGGAAGGCACTAGATTGAGCGGATTGTTCACTTAGCAACCTAATCGCATAAGAATGGGATTGAAGAATGTTTTTCTTTCATTAAATGATGTTTGTAATGATTCCACGTATACTTTTGGCCTTGCCATCCCTCAGCTGGACAGAATACCAACTTAGCATAACTTCCCCCTAATACGAGTTTAAGATTCATTGCAAATGTCAGATGTTAACCATCATGAGAGCATTATATGTATTATATGAGCATTATATTGTTTTTAATTATGAGTTTGGGATTGCCTGTTGTAGCCTTGCTCTCTCTCTCTCTCTCTCTCTCTCTCTCTCTCTCTCTCTCTCTCTCTATATATATATATATATATATATATATATATATATATATATACACACACAGAGAGAGAGAGAGAGAAAGAGAGAGAGAGAGAGCACATGAAGGTAGATCAACCTGATGAAGCCTTGGGCACTGTATAGTTTTGTGGCAGTGTAATAGTGTGACCTCATGGCAACTGTTCATTTGCCTTTTGCTGTGTAGTGTTTTCTCTCCCCACCCAGCCAAGAGAGTACATCTTTGGCAGTTCCACATAATTCCCCTAGCTACAAAAAGAAATATAGCCTTCTATTCTGAAACACTGGAAACTGAAAATGTTAATTTCAAGAATATTTGTGGGCACCGGTGGGCACTACACACTGGCACTGGGTGACAGGCACCAGTGAGCACTGGGCACTGATAGGCACCAGAGAGTACCAGGGAGCAATGGTGGGCAGCAGCAGGCACCTGGCACCAACAGAAATCACTGTGTGGCTGGCTTCAGGCACCATCAGGCAGCATGCGCCAGTAGGCAGCAAACACCAGCAGACATTGGGAACCACCAGACACCAGCTTACACCAAACAGTCCTACAAGGCACTGGGCATCCTTACCAGGCACCATCAGGCAACAGATATGACTGTACAGTAGGCTCCAGCGGGCACCATCAGACACCAGGCATCACTAGGCACCAGTGGGTAGCACCACCAGGCACCATTGAGCAGCAGGCACCACTAAGCACTACTAGGCTATGGGCACCACCAGGCAGTAGTGGGCACCAGGCATCCTTATAAGGCACTGCTTCACAGAGAGCACTGGACATCCTTATTAGGCACCACCGGGCATCTCTACTAAGCACTGGGCATCAGAATGCACTATTAGGCAACACCAGGCACCAAGTAGGTTCATACATCATTACATCGCAAAAAGAACACGCTCCCTAAATTTCATGCTTCTAGGTGCAGGAGTTGAGAATGGGTGTTGATCCATCATTCTTCAGTGTAAAGGACAAAAACAAGTTGCACCCTTTTCACCCCTTAGGTGATTAAATTTCTAAAAACCCCTTAGGGATTCCTAAATTTCTAAAAATCCCTTAGGGATTTCACCCCTTAGGGATTAAATTTCTAAAAACCAATTCTTAGTGGGTGCTCACATCACAGAAGGAATGCCCTCCCCAAATTTCAGGTTTCTAGGACCAGGGGTGGGGTTAATCAGTCACCAAGTCTTCAATGTAAAGTATAGGGACAAAAACACATTGTACCCCTTTTCACCCCCTTTCCCATTCCCAAAATCAGTTATCATGTTCAGTTTTATATATACACACATATACACACACAGTGGAGACAATGCTTTGAAAGACGAACTAAAATTTCTCTGGAATTCTGGTTTGTAAGATGAATGCCTATTGGCTGGGCTCCCATTGGGTGGCTGAGGTGGGACAACTTCTGCCTGCAGTACCCACACCTGTCCAGCAGAGGAACACAGAGGCAGCAACGTCCTCTGAGCTTCCCCAGCCAGAATGTCTGAGCCTCCTGCAGTAGCCACCATCAAGTGGAAGGGAAATCCCCTCTTGGACCCCCTCTAGACTCCCCCACAAAAGAAACCCCTTCCCTCCAAGGAAGCCCCCTCCCTGCCTGCACCCCACTCCAACTTCCCCCATACCTCCCTTGCCTTCCTGGAGGTAGAATGGAAACCCCTGGATCCTCATTTGAACCCCCCCTTTGATAGAAACCCCTTCCCCACAAGGAAACCCCCTCCCTGCCTGCACCCCACTACAATTTCCCTCCCCCCACCACCTTCCCTGCCTGGACCCCACTCCACCCCACTTTCCTGTGAGTAAACCCCACTAGATACAATGGGACCTGATTCTGAGTAGACAGCATAGGATCTTGCCCCTTTTACATCAAGGCAGAAGCTTTTGCTGCTGCTACTGCTGCGGATTACCTATCTGGTTTGCATAGATAGATCTCACACATATGGGTTCCTTGATAAAGTTGTTCCAAAAGACACCAGTGACACTTTTAGTGAAAATTAGTCATCCTTGGCCATAAAGGTTTTTCTTTTCTGTTTTACTGTACAGTATATTACAGTGTTCAGTAATTGTGTTCTGTATTATATTACAGTGTTTTGAATTTGATTACAGTGTTTTGTCATCAGTTGATATTTTTATATGAATATTTTTGGGAATCAGTTGTCTGAGTTTCCATTATTTCCTATGGGAAAATCTGCTTTGTAAGAAGAACGCTTTGTAAGACAAACATGCTTCCAGAACAAATTATGCTTGTCTTATAAGGCATCACTGTATACCTAAAAATCAAAACAGAGGCATATAGGCACAAAACTACATCAGTCCAGAGTATCAAGGGCGGAAACTATAGCAGAATATGGACTATAATGATATTAGGCACAATACAACTAAAGCTAAGTACTTTTTAAGTTTCATTGATTTTAGCGGTGTTAAACACATGCTTAAATTTCTCTTACTGAAATCAGTAGGACTTAAAAGGGCTTATCTTTGGCTGTGCATGAGGATAAGTCTGTTTTCCCTTAATGCTCACTCACAGTTATTAATTTTTTTTCACCAAACCCAGAATAATCCTTATTCTAACTATGCATAATAACATAAGCTTTTCACTCTCCAAACCTACTGCATTTATAACAGAGATTCCATTGACCTTATGGTAGCTTTGGAAGCATTCATCTGAAGTGAGAAGAAACTGTAGGGGGTTGAGATCACAGCATGGATTTTGCCTTTCTGTATTTCTTTCTGATTCAAAAGGATGAGACTTGCAATTTTTCTTTTTGTTGCCTTTTCATCATATTCTGAAGTCCTTGAGCAAAGATTAATTTAGCTTGGAAGTTGCCAGTCCTCTAGATGTGCTTAACATTTTTCATCATCTTTGGCTAACGTGTTAGGGAGCAATATTTCCACAGCTAGGTACAAAATGTGAACAACAAATCATTCCAGGAAGCCACCAAAAGAACAAGTGGACTGGTCTGCTTACACTTAATGCTAATGAGACATTTCCTTGCAAACATTTCAAGATTGTAAGGACTATAGGAGGTAACATGCTTCATTAGGCTACGAATGCTCAAAAATGTTAGTGGGATTGGGTTTTTTCCTCTCTCTCCACTCATTAGAAATTGCTAAAAGCATTTTGTTGTTTCTGTAGGGTTGACTCTCAGGGTTTGTGTTTTTCGTCATTAACTTTAACCTTTTGACTGTTTCCCAAAGAAGTTACCTTAAGGGAAAACATTCTACAGTTGGTTTACTTCCTTGCAGCAAATGAGAAGAATATTATAAAGTGATTACTTGCATTTCGAGCAAAAAAGACTAAATTCCTAGTAAACTCAGCTTAGAAATTTGGAAAAGTTACAGTTAACACCAGTATCAAGTCTGGCTCAATGATATGGTAGTGGTATATTTTTTTTTTCCAAAATAAAATATCTTTCAATAAAATGTCAGTACACATATTAAAGACTTTGCAAGCACTAGCAACTTTGGCATAATCCTGTGCATATCTGCTCAGAAGTAAGTCCTGAACTTATGGGACTTACTCCCAGGAAAGTGTGGATAGGATTGCAGCTTCAGTGTTACTCCAGTGCAGACACACAGCAGGTTATAGCTTAATCCAGGGTTTCTCATACATTTTTAGCACAGGACACTTTTTAAACATTCTTTCCAGAACCCACCAAAAGTTATATAATAGCTAGAAGTGATGTCATCAAGCATAAATAATTAAATTAAATTAAAAGAAATAATTAAATAAATGGAGATGAGTTGGAGAGTGAATTTTCTGTAGCCTTCATGTAATAACTTCATCTCCCCCTCCCCAAAAGTCAGTAAGATTTTCAGCCTTATCACTGCTCAGTCCAATTTTAAGTTCTTATATTTAAACTAGTTCAGTGTGATTTGGGAAGAAATAAGTTTTAAATGCAGTGTTTGTTTGAATGTTAGGGCTAGACTGAGATTCCCTTTAAAATTCAGTGATTCTCAAACTTTTTAACACCAGTACCAAACTTTTTAAGCAACACTCTATTAGGACCCTACTTAAAAATGAGATCTTGAAAGAAATTTTTTTTAATTTATAATAATACAGGAAAAAAACCCTCAAACTTTCTCTCAAACACTGGATCCACTATATTTACATGAATTAAAAGTATTTCCTTCTTTAAAAGGAAGGCAATTTTTGCTGATCTTCTATTTTGTTTGCCCCCTTTGTCATATATGGTGTTATTCCTGGAAGGTCTTGGGATTGAACTCAGGCAGTAGGGGACTGTTCTTGGAAAGAAGAGAGAGGGAATTTCAAGCATGAGAATTAATTGCAACCAAGTGATTGAAGAGTAGACAAAATGTACTTTATATTTTGTCTTGATATTTAAAATGTATGATGCACCATTAAATGTAAACAAACATGTCCTGATGTTCTATTCAAATATCTTTTAAGACACTCGTCCAGTTTTGTTTAACCAAACAAAAGGTTAGGCAGAACATCATGGCTAAGCCAATTGTTTTAGTAGGCATGATAAAAATACTTAATATGTGAATAGGAATAAATTTAAATGGGATTATATTAATTGATTAGTTGATTTTTTTAATGTGACCTTTTTAGTTTGTCTTATATCTAAATCAGATCTTTTCACATTTTTTGCTGTTTGTTCAAGAGAAAAAGCAAAGCATATTAGCCACATTTTGTGTTCCAACATAATACCTAACAAACACTTGAGCGATGACCTGCAGAAAATGTGGTGAATGACTCTTCAAAAGATACTCCTTTAGAAACTACTTCCAATTTTAAGCTGCTTTAGCCAGTGTCTGTTATAAATTTCCCCATTGCTTTCAGCGATCTGGAAAATAGACTTGCAAGCCAGCCATGTCGAGTTCTGGGTCATTTAGAATTAACACACACACAAACCATTGCTGACACATTCATCTGAAGACTAATACACAGATATTTACATAAGCAGGATCTTTTCACATAGTTAATCAAACATTTCTATCTATCTATCTATCTATCTATCTATCTATCTATCTATCTATCTATCTATCTATCTATCTATCTACAGTATTTATATACCGCTTTTCAACTAACAAGTTCACAAAGCGGTTTACAAAGAAAATGGAAAAATAATAATAGCTAATTAATAGCTAATGGGTCCCTATCCCAAAAGGGCTCACAATCTAAAATGCAAAAAACGAACAAAAAACACAAAAACAAAAACTAAAGGCAAGTTGAAAAAAATTAGGGAAATATAACTGCACTTATCCAGCTAGAAGTCTCCAGTCTCCAAACCCTGGCAAGCCTCAAGATCCCGCTATCCGGCCCCTGAGCAAGCCCCGTAATCCACTCCCAAACATTCTTATACGTAAATTTATTCAAATTTGAAATGTAAATTAGTTTTTTTTGCTCCTGACACAGTGTCAGAGAGATGATGTGGCCCTTGTGTCAAAAAGTTTGGAGACCTATAAGTTAGAGGAACAGATAGGTTGATGCAAGTTCCTGGATGTTTATCCTTATTTGACTAGTGAAATGAAATTTCATGAAAATGGACTTTGGGTACAATCCTATGTCTACTCAAAAGTAACCCCATTGTGTTCAATGGATCTTTCTCCCAGGAAAGTGTCTTTAGGATGGCAGCTTTAGTGTATATGATTCCAGGTCAGATCCAAGAGCCAGGACTGAGTGAACAATCCCAACCACAACGTTGCCAATATTGGACACATTTGGATAATGCCAAAGCAATGTGTGTACACCCTATGTATTGATGACCTGCCCCGTCCTCCATACCTGAGCTTAACCCTTTCATTCTTGCTTAATTGCTTGTAGGAGTGTTCATCCAAATGACCTTGCACATACAATTTGAATACTATTTTAAAGTAGTATTTGAGCAATGTGTAAATACACCGTTCTGACAAATTGCCCCATATTTGCTTGAGCGCTGGACATGAGACGAGGGGGCAGAATGTATGCTCATAGTGTGCTCTCGTTTGGGATTGCACAAGGATGATACAGGGTACCAAGTATTGCCTAAATTGCCTGTTCCTGGCTATCTATTTGGTACCAGTAAGAACTCCCAAAGAGTTCCCATTGGTAGTCACTGAATTTGTCCAGTACCCTCTTAAGGTTGTTAAAACTAGTGGCTGCGACCACACTTCGTTGTAATGAATTCCACAAGGGTGTTATTTGAAGAAGTACCTTCCTTTGCTCATCCCACATCCAGTCCCAACCAGTTCTGTTGAAAATTCCAGTTCTAGAGAGTAAAATTATTCCTTCTGCACCTTAATTTTATCTGTCTTGCAGCCAAATCCTAATGAAGGCCTCCACTGGTTGAACTTGCGATAACACTCCTACAGGTTCAAGTTGACCTGTTTCAGCTACTGGGGCTTACAAATGTCCCCTTAGTCCCAAGAAGACCTGCAGCACCCTAAAATCTTTGGTAGAGTGTAACATTGTCATGTGGGGATTTAGGTTGGATTTGGACTATCAATCATGTCTTGCCTAAATTGCTTCTTCATCCTTAATTCTGTCATCAATGATTTGACCAAACCAATAGGTGTACTGCTCAGCTCTGGCATATGATTGGATCAGAGTCAATTACTCTGTTTGAGAAACTTCTATTTGGGGACTTGTTTTAAGCAAGATATTTTATTTGGTAGTATGAAGGTTTTGGTTTCTTAGATCAGATTTGATTTTTTATTGTTTAGTTTTCATAGTATCTATATCTTAATATCATAGTATCAGGAGTCAAAACATTCAGCCAGTTGAGTTGTATCCATTCCATGTATCTTCAGAGTTTACAACAGCTTTAGTTTACAGCTTTAGTCCCTTCTTATTAAAAGTATAAGTACTAAAGCTTTTATATGGGCACAATCCAGAGTAACTACGGGGAGTCCTTGCTCCGGTGTAAGAACAATTTGCTGTGGATTGCAGTATGACTTTCCCATAGGTTTTCATTAGATGGTGCAGTAACTACGGGTACACGTAATGTCTCTTATGTGCTCCCGTCGTTACTCTGTATTGTAGGGTATGTTGAGCTTCCTTACCATGTTTAGCATTTGTCTTTTCCCTCTGGTTTTAACTTTGTCAGTTATGTAAAGAAATTTAAAGCATTATACTGTATTTACATTCACCTTGGTAGCTTTACAGGACTACTTTAGCTAAGGTGCATGTTTCCAGAAGACAAAAAGGGAAAAAAGGTATAAAGATTTCTGTCAAAAGATCATAGGAGTTGATTTCCCCTTAGAAGAATTTGAAAGACCTGTTTTGTTTGTAGCTCTACAAAACCTTCCTCCTCAGGCTAAATTTGTGAACATTGACTTTGCTCTGAGGAAGAGTTATGGCATTTAAAAGAATCTTTTATCTGAATGTATATTTATATTCAACCAATGCTGAGAAAATGTTTGAGAAGGTGATTGCTTTCATTACAGGTGATCCTCCTGCTTTGGGGGCAGGGGAAAAGCCCTAAAGCTTTTCTGTGTTCTACAGTACTTATCTTTTGATGCCAACACCATTTATGTCAACCATGTGACTGTTTAAATTACAACATAAGTTTTCTCCATCCTCCTATGAAGCCCTACACCATCACTTCCTCTAAGGGGCCAGTCCGATCCAGCTTTCCAGCACTGATCCAGCTGCAATGCAGCCGTGAAGCAAGGGATTCCCTTGAGTCCTCCATTACCTCCCACCACCACAGGATGTAGCACATGCCCGCTTGGCAAAGAAGCATCAGTGCCAGAAAGTTGGATATGATTAGACTTGAACTTGCAATCATTGCACGTTATAGATATTGGCCAGACTATTCTGGATAAAAGAGACTTTACGGTGCCCGTTGTTTGACCTTGACTTCTGACTTGTGCCCACCTGGCATGCAGTTATAATCAAAAAAGTAGGAAAGATTTTGGTAATCAAAATGTGTGGTCTACACATGTTCATTTCAAACATGTTCATTTCAGTGCCGCATTCATTTGGGGGTTTGCATACCTCCACTTTGTTTATCCCCTTCTGTAGTATAGCAATAAGAAGGGATTGGACAAACTCCTAGAGGAAAGAACCATCACAGGTTACAATTCACGAAGGGTGTGTGTAGACATGGGACAACTTCCAAATGCCAGATGCAGGGGAGGGCACCTGGATGTGCTCCCTGAAGCATCTGGTGAGCTGCTATGTGATACAAGAAGCTGGACTAGATGGGCCTTTGGCCTGATCTAATGGAGGCTCTTCTTAAAATAAGATTCAAAACAGCCACTCTTTGCAAATCTATGCCTGTTTCTTCTCCACCAGTCTCATCCCATATGCCATGCAGTCTCCACTGCATCATGCCTAACCCCTTTTCTAACATGCTACAAAAGATTCATGAGATCTCTAGAATCAAGTACATCTAGTACTAATCAAAACTAGTCATAAGAATCCCTGGCAAGTAGGTTAAGTAGGAATCTCTGAATCCCTGGTAGGATATCCCTGGGAAGTAGGAGGTAGTATTTCACATATGGAAGCCCCACCTCTACCTAAACCAGTTGGAGTTCATGGAATGCCAAAGTTTTGGCAGCTTTTTTGGGTAATGAGCCTTTAACAAGGACCATTAATTGTGAATATAGGATGTGATTGATTCCTTTCTAACACTCAATAAATACACAGTACATTGCACTTTCACCAGGAAGGAGATTGCTTACATCCCTAGTGACAGGCTTATCCCCTGGGATCTGGGGGTATTATTCCAGCAACTTTTGGCAATGAATCACTTTATTCACCGACTACAAATGCTAAAAATGACAAACTAGGTATGACCTCACTTTGACATCAATAAGATCTCAAGAAACGCATGTTCTTTTCCTTTGCTTCTGAACCTTTACTGTGTTGTTTCTGCACATTCATGATAAGGACAAAGTTGACACTCATTTTGCAGTGCCATTATGTTCACGTCAGATGATCCCATATGAATATCTGGCCAAGTTGTGTGTGTGTGTGTGTGTGTGTGTGTGTGTGAGAGAGAGAGAGAGAGAGAGAGAGAGAGAGAGAGAGAGAGAGAGAGAGAGAGAGAGAGAGAATGGTATATTTATGCTGGTGGTTTCATGATGAGTCACTGGGGTTTGCAGACTGCATCTAAAAACTACAGCATACAATCAAGACATTCCTTTATGCAACCCCAACCATTGCAACAACTCCCACAAGTTTTTGTACAACCATTCCCTCCATTATTTCTGTTACTTTCTCTCCTAATCTAACAACAATATACAGGGGATATGAGATTTTCTTTTTTTGAGAAAGAAAACAAACGTCTAAGCCTGTGTGTATTTTTGTGCCCATTGGCTTGTGATTGGAAACAACAATAGGTCTTTTGTTTCCTTATCTAGCTGGAGGAAGGAGAAAGGAGCAGCTGGGAAAAGTAGAAATAGCCCAGGCCGTTTCTCAAAGAATACCTGCTAAAGTGTCATAACCCCTCTGACAAATAGTGAGAAATGAAATGAAAACAAAGTCACAGTATTTAAAAAGAGAAAAGGATATTATTTTCTTAGGAGGACGGCTCCTTGCTCTTTATGACTATTACGTGTTCTCATGCATACAAATCTCAGAGCCCCGTGAATTGTATTGGCAGGAACAGTGAAGTCAACCTCTTTGTTACCAAAGAAGTGCAAGGAAGGTTGAAGTATGTTAGTTTGCTGTAACAAGTATATTATTAGAAGAATTATTAGCTAGTGCAAATGACAACATTTCTAGAATCTTTTCCAAAGACATACTCCACTTTAAATTTACTTGATGGAATATCTAATTGTGCTTCAAGTAAGGTTGCCATAATTCTCTTCCACAAAAATGGTCCAGGACCCTCTGTCCATTTGCCAGTGTGTGAACACTATCCCCCCAAATTGGGATTGTCTCTGTTTTTTGGGACATATGGCAACCCTAGTTTCAAGGCTTCTAACCTTCCTATTTTGGCCTCATCCCAGGTTTTTGGTTTTTTTCCCCCCGAATATCAAGCAATACATCAAGGGTGCCCTGGAATGTGCCCTTAAGTGCCTTGGCAAAGATATCCATTTTTCCATGGTATTCAAAGTGGGGGTTCAGGACCCCCTTGGGGGATCATGACTTCTTTTCAGATGGGTTGTAGAAAGCTGGGTGCAGCCATCTTGGAATCTGGCACTGCGTACCTTTAATATCACTTCCAGCATGACATCACTTCTGAGGTGATGTCAGCAATCCCTGACAATCCCCCAACAGATTCTCATTCTCAAAAGGAGGTCTCTGGCTGAAATGCTCGAGTACCACTGCATTTGGCAAAGTGATGTAAATTGCCCCATTGAGAGAGGTGAAGAAGCAGCAGATTTGGGATCCCCTCCACCCCAAGTCTCCCAAGTCTCTTGCCTTCCTTCTCTGCTCCATGGGTGCAAACTACATCATTCTACTGTATGCACTGGAGGTGAGCAGAAATGATATTTATTATCCATCTGCTTCTCATGCTGTCTTTCAAATATGGAAGTATGGCACTGCTTCAATAAATAAACCCCTGGAAAGGATGAACTCATGGATTCTTTTAGAGGCTCTTTTTTGTGACCAAGAGTTTTGATTCAAACGTTCTACCATGCGAGATTCAACAAGTGTCTTCACAGGAGTCTCCCAGTTTCCCTGCTTTGTAGAAAAGTGTAAGTACTGTATACAATGTGGTACAGGACATCCTTGTGCCTACAATAAACATTGGGACATGAGTAGCTGATGTTCTCTCTGTCTACCATGCTGATATGAACTGCTAAAGCAGGCTACGTTTCAGACATCTTGTATATTGTGGAAGTCACCCGTACAAATAATAATAGCCTAATCCTAAACTGAGCTGGAAATGGGAGGCCTCCTGGCCTGTGCTGTATCCAGCACAGGTGAGAAGGTGGCTGTGAAATAACATCCTCTTGTGTCATGTGTCATGTGCCATCTTCCCCTATGGGACTGCTTGGATCTGTATCATAAAATTCACATAGTTGGATCCTTTAAAAAAGAGAAAGAACCATAAGTGATCTTGTGTGACCTAGGCCATTTCCAATGAGTGCTGAGTTACCATGGATCAGTCACTATCTCTCAATCTCTGAGTTACCATGGATCAGTCACAATGTATTGTGAGGATAAAGGGAGTGGGAACTATGAATACAGGGTAGAACTCCTTGGAGGAAGGGCAGTATATAAATGTGAACAATAAATGAATATCTGGATGAGGTCTTGTTTTGAAATCTATTAGCTATGATCACAGACTAGAAATATTTATTTGATGCATGAGTGAAAAATATAGTCTGTATACGACAACTATAGATTGGCCCCAGCAATTATCCATGGCCTACTGGGTATAAATGTATCCAGCACAAATTCACCTTTCTCATCAATGTCTGAAATACTACAATGTAATCTTGACTCAGTGGTTAAACTCCCGTGAATTTCAGTCAAGGCAATATTGCACCCTTAAATTGCTTTAGTAACCAGGCTAGATATAATGCTTTAGAGTAGCAGTATTCCCTAATCTCTAAATTTATAAGAATTAGATTTGTCCAGATTAAAAAAAGAGAAAAAAACTGATGGCTTGCCTGTTGATTTATACCTACCAACATATAGATTTAGAGTATATAGTATATACTATATATACTTTAGAGTCTATATACATTTAGAGTATATAGACTCTAAAGTAGGGGTGTCCAAACTTTTTGGTAAGAGGGCCACATCATCTCTCTGACACTATGTGAGAGACCAGAAAATTATTTACATTTCAAATTTGAATAAATTTACATAAATTTATGTATAAGAGTGTATTAGAGACATTACAAGGCTCGTCTTCGGCTAGATAAAGCAGTCTTGCCAAGGGCTGCATTAAGGCTTGATGGGGGCTGCATCTGTTTGGATATCCCCGCTCGAAAGGATAAAACTTAAGAAATTTCATATACATGGTTTGTGTGTGTGTGTGTGTGTGTGTGAGAGAGAGAGAGAGAGAGAGAGAGAGAGAGAGAGCGCAATCTGTTTTTGCATAAAGAACACAATACCAGTTCTTTGAATACAGTTAGGTTTGTTGGATCCTGCCAGCCCAATTTTGGTTGTCACCTCATTCCACAGTGATCTCCCCCTAGTGACATTTGTGTTGGCCTACTTTGTTTGGACATGGCATTCAGGTTCTGCTCTTCAATTTTGAGGTGAATCTAAAAGGCACAGCTCACATCTGCATGTATCTCACTTGGTGAAGGACAAAATTAACATTAATGTTCCCTATAGATGCTTTTGTGTGTATATGTAATGGCAAAATAATGTGCATAAAATTGGATATGATTTTTCAACACCAGCTTCATTGTGTCATGTTGTCTTTCACTGAAGCTTATTGTGCATTTCCTGCTCTCCTGCATTTCATTTTTTGTGTTATCTTTTCCACTACAAATACGATCCAGCTATCAGATGCTTAAATTTCCTTTTACCTGTGCTTTTGGACCAAGGGAGCATTCACAAAACTACACCCTGAATTGTAGTTTCTCATTAGCCCATGAAACGCTTCCCCCCATTTTATCTAACAGTTTGCCTTTACCTTTTGTGCGCATTTTCTAATAAGTGCCTGAAAATGCACCTTTACCTAATTCAGAGCCTTAAAAAATTGTACAAAGAATACATTACTCATTTTGCTATGAATACAGCTTCTAATAACTTCCTTAATCAGATGAATAAAAGTGCAAAGGGAGAACAGAAAAAATTGGGGGAAGTATAATATGCCAAGCACAGAGACTGAGGCTAGAAGCACCTCAGATCTTTCCTGACCTCAAAACAATCCAACAAGGCTGTAAAAAAAACTCTTGTACTTATCAAGAGACTACTCAACACAAGGATTTCTATAACCCAGTGACACACTTTGAAACTTTTTTAATAGGGCTGTGATTTTTACTTGGCTACATTAGCCCTGGTAGATATGGATTTCCATTGGCAAGAATGATTGACTGTATATGCAGGAGGAGTGACTGTGAATGAAATAAGCTGCACAGCAGCTTCCATCCTAAATCTTTTGTAAATCATATTGTACAAGTCCTGGGTGTTTTTTGTATGCGTACAATGTTCACCGTGATATGGCTTCTTGGATTCTGTAGTCTCATATATAAGATGGGCAGAAGATTTGCCAGATTAATAGTGTGCCAAATTAATAGTGTAGAATTGTGCACTGCATCCTACTTGGTGCCCACTAGCAGCCATATGGTACATTGGTACTACTGCCACTGGTGCCAAAGATTTCATGGGTTGTTCCACCACATGGGATCTTTGATGAGCACGTACCCCCAGGCAGAGCTGCATCAGGCCAAACCTTGATGCCACACCTGGGCGTTGAAACTTTATGGAAGTTACTTCCATAAAGTAACTTTGAAGGTGATGGACCTAATTTAAAATTGTAGAATGACTACAATGCAATGCAGATTGAATATGATGAAGAATGATGATGCAAATGTACCAAAATAGAGTTGGCTTTGGTTTTTTTAAAAAAATGAAACTCAGCTCCTTGTTAATTAGGGAAAGAAAAAAAATTAGCAAAGGAAAATCATTTGACGTACCTGGGAGGATGAGAGTAGCATATTCCTGTAACGACAGCCTCAATATATCATGGAATAGACATAATGGGGCTACTGGGAAAAATTATTGCTATAACATCTACACCTCTTTAGAAACAATAATCAAAGGCTGGCATTTATCTGCTGATAACTACTTGGCAGCAGAGGGGAGTGAAAAATCAGTGAAACCATTGTATGAAATCCACAATTTTGCATATTTTGTTAAAAGAATAGGTTTTGCATTTCCTTATGCATGTCAAAGCTGAGATTAAAAATTAAGGAGATATTAAAATTTCAGATATTAAAACCTGAATGAAACAAGGAAATGTTCCTACATATTTAATAGTCATAATTTTAAGCAGCCATTAATGAGCTTCAGGAAATTCTCAAAATGAAAATCAAGTTTGGATTTAAAGAGATAGGCTTCATTCATGGTCTTTTGATTGTTCTGGAATGCCTACTTCTGCAGATACATGTCTAGTGTGTCATTTCTAACTTTAACTATGGCATGAAAACATTGATAAAGCAGTGGTTCTCAGACTGGGGTACTCCGGCCTAAGAAGCTCCATTAAGGGGGAGGGTGACAGCAATGGCATCAACACAGTCATCTCAATCACTCCATTGGCAGAGAAAACTTTTTGTCCTATTCCCTATGGGTCGTGGAAACCCTTGGGGTTTCCCACACCAACACTGAAAAATGTGATTGCTTTTGGTTGCAATGTGACTCACTTCTCGTTTGCAATTGCAAAATTGGAAGTGGGTTGCTATAATATTTTTTCAGTATTCTGAGTTGCAAGGAAGGGCTGCAGTGGCTCAATGGTTAAAGGTGCTGTGCCTGTTGATTTGAGGATCAGCAGGTCAGCAGTATGAGATCCAAGTTCTGCATGATCGAGTGAGCTCCTGTCACTTGTCCCAGCTCCTGCTAACCCAGCATTTTGAAAGCATGCAAATGCAAGTAGATAAATAGGTACCACTTTAGTGGGAAAGGCAACATCCTGGCAACAGGCCCCTCTGACAAGCTGACCAGTTTTCCCCATGTCACATCAATCATCTAAGTTATGGAGCAGGAACAAGGCTACGGAAATGATTCTGAGTTGCAAGGAACACTGCAGAGGAGTCCAAGGGCGGCTATGAGTTACGGTTAATAGGGAAAAACTCCTTTTTCCAACCAGTCATGGAAATTGCATCACTACCCCCTCCTCCTGTTTCCAGGGCAATTGTCTAATGCAGGGGTGTTCAAACTTTCGACTTTAGGGCTCCTGGACAGTGGTGGGCTTCAGCAGGTTCGCACCTACTCTATAGAACCGATTGTTAACGAGAGATAGGATATATAAAGTTTAAAAATAGCCATTTAAAAGTGGCTGCCAGATGGGCATAGAACTGGTTGTTAATTTCTTTGAATCCCATCACTGCTCCTGGACCTTTAACAAGCTTGTAAAAGAGGGAATTTCAGCAGGTGCAACTCGTGATCTGTGAGATGAGAAGCTGCACCTGCTGAAATTCCCTCTTCTACAAGCTTGTTAAAGGTCCAGAAGTCATGAAATTAAAAGTTTGGACATCCCTGGTCTAACATAACAAATTGTCCATCTTTGCATCAAGACCCAAAAGTGTTTTTCAGCAGCACACCAAGGTACACCAGTTGCTATCATAAAGTAACTGCCTCCATCAGAGGTGGCCCAAATTTGAGTAGACCAATCAAGGCTTATGTCAGGGAAGAGGAAAGCTTTCCCTTCCCCATAGTAGCACAAGCAGCAGCCCGAAAATCAGCCTGCATAGTCCAGCACAGTCCTAGTTAGGACTGCTCTACTAATCATTAGACAAAGCCTAAATGCTTTCATTTGCTGATCAACTTGTGGTCAACTTTCACAAGAGACAGGATATTGGCAGTGGCCTCCACACCTTCTTCTACCTAGAGAACTTTCAGCAGGCACATTGAATTTGGTTGTTTAGAAGGTTAATTAAGTTCAGATTCTTCTTATGAACATTTAGGGAAATGTGGACTTTTGACGTTGCTATAAAAAGCTGTTCTTAGTCTCTCCTCTTCTTGTCTGGATTTAATATATATGTTTAATGATTGCTCCATAGCTCCAGTTCTATTGTGAGTTTCTACTTTATTGCAGCGGTGTTGCAAAGGTTCAGTTGGGGCACTCAAAAAAGTGAATGCTTCTGTGTGAATGCTTGTGAGCATTGCCTACTTTGTGCAAGTGAGTAATCTTGTGCTCTGCTTATGCTTAAAAACCAAAGCCTTCTTCCAGTTTCTCCAATGGGAATTATGTAGAACTGAAGGAAAAGATAATGATGGAAATAGCAGGACCCCAAGAGTGTAGTTTTCCCAGTTGACATACCTTTCCAATCTCAAAATTAAATACTTGGTGGGAGGGAAGTGAAGGCAATTTATGTTTTATTATTGTTTCTGACTCTTCAGCAAATGGTCAATATAATCAAGCCAACAGAACCCTTGACACATGGACTGAACCTTGCATTGCTTATGTACTGTCAAAGACTTTAATTTATGGCAATTAGGGTGAGTTTATGTGAGTTTGACCACATATTGTAGACTAGAGTATATAAGAACACCATGAACTCAGATCAGTACACGCTATTTGATTCGCCACAGTGACAGTACAGTATTGCTTTCACACATATAATAAAGCAAAAAATAAAATAGAATCTACTCTTCCAACCTGTCCTATTCTTAATAATACACATACTCAGGCTGCAATCCTAAAGACACTTTCCTAGAAGTAAGACTCACTGAATACAATGGGGCTTACTTTTGAGTAGACATGGTTAGGATTGTGCTGTATGTCTACAAAATTCTTTAAAAATGTTTTCACATTTTTATGTGAATATCACAAAACACTGCAGAATGTATTAAAAGGAAAAAGAAATAATCAGCCCATGGTTAATAGTGCCATAAATGTGTGATTGCTGTCCTTCACCAATCAACACGTCTATAAAGCCAGGAATTATGAGAAATGGAATTAGGAGAATTTCAAGTTATGATTAAAATAATAATAATGAGTTGTGCTGTTGCAGTCTCTTCAGGTCCATATGACTGTTCCTGATTGAAGAATAATAAACTCATGCTCCTACTGTTCCTGGCCTGGTTCCACGTAAAAGGCTCAAGAAGAACAAAATCCTAGCCATTCTCATTGTTTCGATCCTCTTTTTTCTTGGTACCTTTAAAAAGCCACTAGTGGTTTCATATGCATTGCAGCCAGACACAGTTTGACGTATTACAGGACAAAAAGTCAATAGGCTGCTGACTAAGAACCTCTCTCATTTTTTTAGGCCTCCTTCTGCACAGGTTGGGGGGTTAATATCATTTGACTGGTTTTGTTAATTTGTTGGAATTGCTTTCAGAGCTTGAGCTGATCACAGGCAGGAAACTTAATAACGTTTACCATCAGTTACGACAAGCATATGGTAGATATAGGAATAAGAAAGGAGGGGAAGTAAGAGGGATTTGAAGACGTAAAATCATATTCTGACAAAACAACAAAGAGAAGGAGGAAGGAGAGTCAATCTTTAGGACTGAGTTGGATTTACAGTGTAATCAGAAAAAGGCAAGTACATTCAGGGGTTGTCAGGAATGTTATCTAGGCAGTGCTTTTTTTCTAGAGAAGCAAAAGCAATCGCCCTGCCAAGATCTCTTTTCTTATTTCCTGAGCAAATCTTTTCAGTGCTTTCCTTTGAAGTGTGTGGCAAAAGTGCACCCATCTTAGCGCTGAGTCTGCATCAGCAGCCAGCTTCCTCCTTCTGAGCTCCTGCTTTGTAATACGATTGTTTGGTACACTTGGAAGATGGTGCACGATAAGATGTAACTGGTGAAAGAGACAATGCCTGGTATTCTTTGATTCAGAGCTATTAGGTATTTATGTTCACAATCAAAATAAACCCTAATAGCTAGACCTCTCCAAAAACGAGCTTCTGACCATCTTGGACGTCTCTTTACAAGCAAGTCCAACTTCTTTATTCTGCTTCTTTGACATTCTGGCAGAACTTCTATGTTTTGCTTCCTTGAAATCTTCTCTTGGCATTCATGGAATTATGCAGATTGATATACCCATGCCACATCTCTACAAGGAACCAGACCTAGCTCTTTTAAGTCTCTCTTAGCCTGCAGAGTGTCTTCATACCTAACAGCAGCCACTGATGTGGAAGGAGAGAGCAAGCTCCCTTCTCATGTCAACTGGATGTCTCTTTAAAGTTTATTTGATACATTCAGAGATGAATGAATGAATGAAAGTGCAGGATTTAGAAACATATATATCAGATACTCATAGATATACACAGTGGTTCTCAAAGTCCAGGACCCGCTTTTTAGAATGACAATCTGTTGGGACCTACCTGAAATGACACCATTAATCTGGAAGTGGTGTCATGGCCAGACAGTTCCAGCACAAGTTAGGATTGTGCCCTAAGCTGTGTTTTGAAAGAAATCAACAATAATATCTATTAGCCCAGCACAGAATTACAGTATTGGGCGGGGGGGGGGGGGAGTAACAGTACTTGTGAAAATGGTTGGATCAAAACAGAAGTAACCCAGGTAAAAGCATGGATTAAAAATGGATACATACTTTCCTGCAAGAAGATGTGAGATTTTTTTAGGTCTAAATTTTCTTAAGTTTAGCTACAAACTGCTTCTCCCACAGTTCTCAGAATCCAAGGATCTATGAATGGATATCTTTATGCCAGAGAATGCGATGTGAACAAAAGCAGCAGGTGATTTTTCAATGTACTTATGCCTGATTGTTCAGAGCCAGCACTGAGCAGTCTAGATTGTACTAAATTCTTCATAGTTGCAGTTTGACACTTCCTCTTGAAATCGCCATACTATTAAGACGAGGGAAAGCATTCTGTTCTAGTAGGTCAGATTTATTTCTCCAAAAGAAGAAACGTGGACTACAATCCTAACCTCACTTTCCTGGGAGTATTATTGAACAGAATGGGACTTACTTCTGAGTAGACATGCTTAGGATTGCACTAACCCTACAATCCAGAGTAACTACGGGAGCACGTAAGAGACATTACCCCTACAATCCAGAGTAACTACGGGAGCACATAAGAGACATTTAGTGCACCTGTAGTTACTGCACCACCTAGTGAAAACCTATGGGAAATTCATATTGCAATCCAGAGTAAATTGTTCTTATACCAGAGCAAGGACTCCCCGTAGTTACTCTGGATTGCGCCCTACGTTTCCTACAGAGGAAGAGTTCAGCAGCAAATTGGACAATAAAATATTGAGATATGATTTATCCTTTTCTATCCAGCTGACTGACCACCATTCATTAATTTGGATGAAGACAATGAACAATCAAAATGCCAAGATCTCTTGATGTTACCTTGCTCTTCAGCTTTAAGGGTTTCAAGCTGGATATAGGACAGAAATTGCACTGTATGATTGCGGATGATTTATCTCAGTATGGGGTGATTGTTCACAAACAGTATTTCTACATAAAAGAGAGGACTCTAGGCAAACATTATGTGCAAGATCCAAGACTGATCTTCTGTTGTGTGTGTGTGTTTCTTTTAAACTCAAATGTAACTGCAGGGGGCTGCCAATTTGTGCAAAGCAACAAAGAGCGATAGTGTGTGCGTTTTTCTGATAAAAATGTCCCCCATGCTGTTGTTTGCTCTACAAGTGATTGTCTTGGAATGTTTTTTCCCCCAAAGTCAGGATGTCAATCATGGAACTCCAATGTCACATGCAGGGATAGACTTGTGTGTGTGTGTGTGTGTGTGTGTGTGTGAGAGAGAGAGAGAGAGAGAGAGAGAGAGAGAGAGAGAGAGAGAGAGAGAGCTCATATGGACTGAAAAGGTTGCCTTTTTCTTGCCAGAGTTCTGAAACCAAGAACCATGGGTGTCCATCCCATCTCATATTATGACTCATTTTCAAGTGAAGTTGCAGGGGGTAGTGATGCTAGACTTGACTCAAGCCTGCTGGGTTGGCCATCCCTCCTTGTCTGACACCAAATTCTACCCCCAAGCCATCCATCTTTCCAGCACTGATACAGCCATGCCATCAAAGCATGCACTGCATCCTGTGTTGAGTTGGGGCAGTCACAGAGTCTCCTTGGGATAAGGGGTCATTGGTGCTGGAATGTGGGACAGGAATGGGCCCTTAGGTTCTTTGAACATATATTTCCTGCAAGAATCACAACTGTTCCTGATATAGTTGGCTGACATGGAGAAGAAACTATGTGCTTGCTTCAGCAGCACATATACTAAATTGGGAAGAAACTATCCTTTTCTTGCAAATTACCATTAAGAAACTTAAAGGTGATTTCATTTAAAGTAGGCTTCTTTTAAAAAGCCAACACTTTGATGCTACCCACAAGTCTGGATTGGAAGCTGTTAACTCCAGCAGAGCCTGGACCGATCTCAGCAGTGAAGAGTGTTTAGGACAAAGTGATCAAACACATTTGATACATCCCAAAATGCTAATTTAGCACATACTTTCTGTTGAATATTACAAGTGTATGTGTGTTTCATTTATGTGCACGAGAAACAAAAAAAGCCCAGTTTTGAATGATATAATTGGTTCTAGAAGAAGCATAGGTTTTTTTAAAATGTTTCACTGCACCAGCCATATTAAATGTACTGAGTAAATACAGCCTATGCTTTTAACGGCATTAACGTTAATAAATGTATCATTTGGTGCGATTAACTATACAAACAGGAGTTGCAGTGAACAAATCGGTTTCTGTTTCCCGTAGGATGCCATTAGAGTATCAACAACAGAAAAATGCCACTGTTGCTTTCATTAGAATCCGAATAATTTTGTTTCTCTCTATTCACTTTGTTTCAGGCAGCACTGTGTGAGAGTAATAACTTAATGCTTTACCTGCAATGCAATAACGGGGGGGGGGGGGGGTTCTGATGAATTAAACCAATATCCATTCAAATTAGAGCTTAGGAAAAATGCTCCCTTGTGATAATTACAAAGAAGCCATTGTATACCCATAAAATTCTGCTAGTAGTTTGAGCGGATGCAATTGATGGGCCTATTGAAACAATTTTAGATCTATAAAGTTTAATTGTATTTCATTATATGGCATGATCTGGTGCATTTTTTCAGTAAATGGTGGAGGAAAGTCTGATTTTGCAATGGTGTGTATGTATGTGTTTCTTTTGTTACTCTCTAGGTTTGGGAGTAATCTGGTCAGTATTGCAATTTAAAACAAAAACTGACAACTTGTATTTGGCTTCTCCTTCCTTCTCCTTCAGTCAGGGTCAGCCCATTCCTGTTCATTGCTGGTGAGGCAGAGCAATGAACAGCATCTCCCATTCTGTATCCAACACTGAAAGTGAGCAGGCCAGAGATCTGGTTGGGGTAAAGAAACATTTTCCCCTTAACCTATGTAGAGTCCTAGCTTGTCAAATAGGGTTATTCAGATTGCACTAACTAAATTGCTGATACCATGATTGAGAAGCATTATGTCTTCAGCTCAGGCCTGGATTGCTGGCCTGAGACAGACGAGTACTTATAATCGGCATGTGGTGCCTACTGCCCACTTCCATTCTGCCCTTCCCTACTCCTCCACCACTCAGTCCCATATTCACTGGTGCCAGTGGCCATTCCTTAGGATTTAGCACTGGTGAAATGGCACAGGCCTTCTTGCTGGCACTGTTTACTTGGCTCGGTGCTGTATGGTGTCAAAAAGTGCTGTATGGTGTTTTTACAACACACAGTACTGGTGCGTCAGTTGCTGTGCCAGCTCTCACTATGGATAAGATTGGGCATCATTCTGTTTCTCAACAAATTAAAGGGAATCCTTTCTCTTCAGGCCGCATCACCATTAAGAACTGTCTAGAGAAACTTGCAATGTGCAACATCCATCTTGCTCTGAAAGGTACCTTGCACAGCACTCATGCACATCATTAAGCCGTTATCTCTTTCCAGAAGTAAGGAGTTCATAGCTCCTCATACACTGGTGGCCCTGGACCTGTCTCATCCACATAGCTAGCAGAGCATAATTTTCATTTGCAAACAAGATTGGGTGAGCTAGAAGAATGTCAGCCGCTAAACTTTTCTTAGATGTCATTGGCAGAAGAGGAGACATTGCTATGGCAGATTTAAATTTCCTGCTGGTATGCAAAGAATACAATGATGTATCTTGGGGGGAGTCACATTTCAATCTTTTTGCAATGTCTTAACACTTCAAACTTTAGCAATGATATCTCTACAGTGAAATCTTCCTCTGTGAAATCTCCAGAGTTTGAACTGCCTGTGGCTCTCAGTGTGCTTATTGAGCAGATGTGCCTTTGAACACTCGGCTAAAGTCGTGCAGATCTGCCTGCCTGTGCAAAATTTGCTTAGCAACTCACAGCAGTCCCGTCATATCCAGAAGGGCATTTATAAATTCGATCTTTTGGAAACATGTGAAAGCACAAGCTTCACATCACTTCTAAGGAAGTCCTGTGGATGCTGTGGGAAGAGAGCAGGTGACTCCAGTTTGGATTAGAGAGACTCATTTCATCATTTAAGTTTTGCCAGCACCGGTGTAATCTCCTAGATTCAGCTTACAGCCCAGTCCTTACTACCCTGGCCACCTGATCGTATGCAGCCACACCAACAGAGCACACATTGCATACAGTGTTCAGGTGGGCAATAGGATGGGCTGCAGGAGATATTTTTTACTTACTTCCTTGTAGGCTATCAAATCATTACTTCCTTGTAGGCTATCCAATCATCTATGGTCTCCTTGGATCTGCATCAGCCATTTTGCTGGTACAAGTCCATGGAAAGCCAGTGGTATTGGACTGGAAAATGGAGGATAGAATCCAGCAAACGTTCTTGTCACTCTTCGAGCCCACTACACTCTAGTTACGTCCTACTCTAGCTATACCCCCTACCCAACCAACAACTGCCAGCTCCACTCCAGGGTCTGCATCATCCAAGACTCAAATGGCCCACCAACAGTCTGATGTACAAGTCATCAAAGACCTTTTTACATAGATGGGGCACTAGTTCCAGTGCCATAAGATACACACAGGATTGAGCCACTAAATGTTCATAGAAATTAATGTCCATATATTAAAGAATTTTCTTCTTGAACAGGGTCAGTACTTAACCATGTTATGTTCCTCAAGAAGGAGCATAGCTTTCAATTAATTCCTACCTGTGAATGAACAAAGAAGAGACCATAATCTGTGGATACTCACACTCATTGGAATCCATCTTTGGACAAAAGACCCTTCATGGCTACCAACAATGCCTTGGTTCGCTTGTATCTCCATTACAAAAGAACTTATCCCTTAGCTACTTTTTAATTTATTCAGTGACATCCATTCAGTCCTATGAGGCATAATTCACCATAAAATATATCCAAAGGCCACTGGAACTGCTGCTCAGGTTATAAGCATTTTGTGGAAATGTAGCTAGCAAGCCACATGAAACTTACTGCAATGAAGGGATAACCTTGGTTTACATCAATACCCTGGGCTTTCTGAGATGCTCCTATACGTTACAATTGCAGACATTGAGAAGCATGGCTTCAACAATATCTTCTCCCCTCCCTCTCTGCACCAATCTATGTTTTATGTTCTAGTTGTAACTTAAAGCTCTCTACAATTTGCTGTGGTAGCTTTTATAATGGAATGCCTTCTGGCATTAAGGAAGAGCTGTCATGTTTTTCTGATCTAAGGCATTTGCTCTTCAGTCATAGGGCTTTAATTCAAAGAATCCAGCTGTTGAAATGTAGTAGTCGTTTAGAGACTGAGCTGAGAATTGGAATGTCCTTGGTCTTCGACGAATTCTTGAGGTGGTCTTCGGCCAGTCTTTCCCAGAGTTGGTTCCCCAATTGCAATATGGATAATAAATGTAAACTTACTGAGTTGCAAGAAGTTCATTAAGATAATGCATGCAAAGCACTTGGTACATTCAAAGATTGCTATATTACTAGCTAGGAGCTGCAGTGATAGTTGCCAAGACATCTGTCCATTTCACAAAATGCCCACATTGGTAGTGGTAGTCATATGATTTTCCATCCATGTGGGAAATATGTTCAGTTCATGTTTTGTGTTTCCCACCTTTGCTGATGAAAATCAGACTCACACAAGCTCTCCTATAATATATATTAAAGGAATGATAGACACCTCTCTCTTCTCTATCTCGTAGTGATGGCCCAATCCTATCCCATTCCTCATGTTGTAATGCCAACACAGCATCCTCTGAAGATGTCAGAGTTTGGGCTACTGGGGATTTCTTCAGAGTAAACAAAAGTGATCCTGGGTTTTTTAACCCGGCATGCTCATGGTGCCCAGACCTCAGGGCATGCACTCTGGGCTCAGAGCACTCCAAGACATGCCTGGAATTTTGGGCATGCACACTCATCTAGGAGTGCCATGGCTGCTGGAAAAGTGTCAAACTCCTCCAGTGCATCACCCCCGTGGGGCATGACACCTGGGGCAACCCACACTGGCAGCACCACCCCAACAACATCCCTGGGAGCATCACTTAGAAGTGCCTCTTTACCCACTTGGCACAGTATTATGATATATACATAACTGTATTATGTTATATGGAAATGAGAGCTGACTCATATTAACATCTTATTAATTCCATGTAGTATCTTAATCACATCTCTTTGGCTCTCAGAGCAATCAGTCTCTTGGGAAAATTTTGATTTTTAAAAATCCACTTTTTGTTCCATAGACTTTTGTTTTCATTTTCTGGTTTAAAAGCCATATCGTCTGATAGAATATAGATATTTCAATGCAGTTTTTTTTAATTGCATTCTTCATTAAATTGCCTTTCCAATGATACATAACATGATGATATTATAATTCGTACGTACCCCATTTTTCACAATTTTAGTCACCAAAGTCAAGTTCAGCCTGTTGTCTGCTAAAGCTTGCTACTTGATGCAACTGCTACTCCCTTCGCCCACCCCCCCAACTATGCCACTGCCCATGCCAAGAAACCTCCTCTGGCAAGGTTTCCACTGCTGTTCTGGCAGCACATGGAACTGGCGCACACTCCACAGCTATTTACAGTAGCCAACACTGGTGGAATGTGTCACACCACCAGCCGACACTGGGGAAGCCAATATTGGATTGGGTTGTGAGTTTTGCAATTCCAGTGATTGGAAAGGCACAAGAACAACAGCAATTAAAATAATAATAAAGATGAAAATATTGCCCAGCACATATAGGCTCAATGAATTCAACTGCCCTAAAGAAACCTATATAAATCATATGAATTGCAGTGGAGTATTTTGTTTGTTATGGGGTTGTATCCTAGGTTTCTTTTGTTTCACAGAAGGACTTCTTGTGTATAAAAGAAGCCATAGGATACAACCCATGACGTTGGCCTCATTAAACTTTGCCTAGAACTTTGAAGGTGGTAAGCATCTTGCAGTGTTTGCAAACTGCATACCCATGAGTAATAAATCATTCCACTGATAGCAAGGGTAGTAAGAGAAAATTACATTGTCCCTTAGCCCACTGGTTCCATCTTGCCACTGCTCAGAATAGAGGGAGGAGATTGACAGAAGCATTTATAAAAGCATGCAGTATTATGTACCCTTCTTGACTGGTGAGTGTATCATTTACATAATAAGGAATCCGACAGCAGGAATTAAAGGCCAGAAAAATGAGAAAGGTGTAAAAATATGAACTCCTTTTTACAGTTCTAAGCCAAATTCACTATCAAGATGCTATCATTTGCAAGTTAAACCATTTGTTTATGTCTTGCATCTTTTCGTTTGTTTCTTTTTTAATGGACTTTTGGCACCCGAGTATTCTTCTGCACAAAATTTTGTGCTCGGCTTCATTCGTAGTTGTCAACAAAATAACTTAAAATACGTAGGTGATTATAATGGGAGTAAGTGCTGTGTAGGAGGAATAATGTGTGCTTCACTGTCAAGGCAGGCATGTTGAATTAAAAACATTCCTCTGGTCAAATGTTAACACATTCTATGAGCCCTTTTGCTTAAACACATTTATAAAATGCAGCACAATCAGTGATATGAGAAATGTATTGAATACAAATAGCTCAAGACCTAGGGGTTTCTGAAAATAACTTTGCTTAATTGCTGTAAAAAAATATTTGCATGAAAATACTTTCATAACAATATAGCCATCAGGACAAAAGTGTATAGTATCTCAACTCTGAAGTATTCATTGTCCAAATTAACTTTTTAAAAGCAGCTATTTAATTATGCACTTTTCTTGCTTTTAAAACCAGAACAAGAATAGAGAAATAGAACAACTCACTAAATCAGTAGTGTTTTGCCTTTAAAAAATGGTAGTGTGGTCACATTAGATCATTTTATGAGAGTACTTATTTTTTAAGAATGCCATTATATTTTATTGGCCTCTGGTGAGCAACACTAACAGATGAGAGAAAAAACGAATATAGGTTCATGCCATAATCATTAGGTTCTTGCATGTTTGTAGCAAAGATTTCCTAAAGGGATACCTCATAGGGATGCCTCAGGATTTCCCTGGTGGCTGTCCTTCCTGGCTCTTCTCCTAGGTACCACCAACTTGGACCATACAAGATCTTGCAAGATTTGGTGCTGCCATCATGAATCATGAAATATTTCAAAAGGTTCAAGATTGCAGTATCTGGCTGACCTAGGAAGAAGAGACTGTGTGGGCTCTGTGACCTAAGTAGGTTTGGGAACCACTGTCACAGGAGTTGATGCAGCTATATTAGAATAGTTTCCTCCTTCAGGGTGATATCAGAGGCAACACAGAGCATCCCCACTTAATATGGCAACATTTAGGGAAAATTCCTTTGCTCTATGGAAATTCTGATGGGGTGTCACTAGGTAGTGGTGGTAGTAGAGAATGCTCCAAGAACAAGCCTCACCTCGTTGAATGCACAAATACTCATATGTGTAGACCCTCATGCCTGTCTGATACCACTTTTTGTATGTTTGATGGGCTGCGGAGTATTGGACATAAAACCTACAGAACAACTTGTTACATGGCACCTCGCCAATGGCCAAGATTAGTAGTCATTAATTGAACAAGAAATTTCTCGATAGTGTCTGACGCTAGTAAAATAATCATTGCAGGATTCAGCCCTGACACTGTGAAGAGATTGATTTCAGGTCAAAACAAGAAAACAACATGTTTCAATTAGTTCCACTTTCAGTATAGCTGAACATTTGCAAGAGCATGAGATAATGCACATTGCCTGATGACTTGTGAGAATCCAAGCCTAATGTGATTAAAATGCAAAGGTGCTTTCTTAGTTGAATTTGGTTAGGAATGGATCACTTCTAACAACTTGCACTTGGGTGTATACAGACCATAAAGCACTAGGAATTGAACACTTCTAACAATTTGCATTGAGTATACACAGACCATAAAGTACCTGCATGTTTTGCCAGAGGGGTAAATAAACCCTTTTCATTGGGAAGGCAACATGATGGACACCCACCATTCCCATTGTTTAAACCCACCATTCCCAGTGTTAAACCCTGTTTCCAGTTTTAACCCACCATTCCTAGTGTTAATGCACAATATGAATTGGGAATCCCCATGGGCTGTGGCTTCTGTTAGAAAAGAGTGGTCCAATCATGGATCTCCCACTATCACATGTAGTTTGACTTGATAATGATGTCCAGGGATGGAGGAGTGAGGCATTACTGATGGATGTCCTTTACTGATTACTTTTGGACACCACGACCCACTTTTAAGAATGACTGTCAGTGTGATAAGGAAGATGAATGACCTTATCTCCCATTTTGAATTACTCCACATCTAGCTGTCAGGGGTACTCTTTGTGTCCTAGTAACCTTTTTAAGGTTGTGTGTTAGCATACTGGGCTATTGCAACACTCTGTTCAACCAAGCTATGTATGTTCCCACAATATGTTCCCACAAGCAAGGGAATGAAATGTTGACTAAACATTTGGAGGATTCCCACATCATGATGGCAAATCTGCACTATTCTTATACTAGCACCAGTAATAGCTAGATTCTTAATAGGCTACTCTGAACTTTCTCAATTACATTCCTTGGATACATTGTGATGGTGTATGCATTTTAACAGGAATTAACCTACTCTGTTGTTCCCACACTGGGGAGAAAAGTAGGAGCTAGTAAAGGAAAATAGAGAATGCTATCTATCAAAAGTGACTGCAATCTACAATACTGGCACCATCTCTTTCCTGCTGTTTCTCCTGAGATGCCTTCAGATGAATTGAAAATTATTTCCAGAACATCCAACAGTAAATTACCAAGGTTAAGTCCAAATATGACAAAAGCATGTCCAGCAAGAAACGCCAAATAATTTGCCCAGTACTGTATGAGAATACCAGTCATGCAGCTGCATGGCCTTCATTATTTCATAAGATCTATCCAGTCAGAAATGGGATCTTAATGCTACATCTACATTCAACTGCTTGTGTGGATCTTTGTCATGAAAAGTGAGCTCACAGAGTAGACTTCCAATCATTACTAGCTGTTGCTGAAGCCAGAGAAAGCTTCAGTCTGATAATTGTCCCATCCATGTAGTTACATCATTCAGATGTAACCCCAACTGCATGGGGTTCACAGAGAAATACTTTGGGGGGAATGAAGCAACACCTTGAAATACTTGACACCACTAAATTAGGAGATAGATGTCACCACCAGGTATAGGTGGTGACAATACCACCAACTTCCAAGACGGGTTCCCTGGATCCACTTGTGACACTTGTCCAGTGTGCTGATAATTGACGTTTGTTGTGTTTCCTTCAACATCAACTTCCAGAGAAAACATCCATCCTATTTTGTTTTAATTATGATCATTTGTATCCTACTTTTCCTTTCTGAGCCCAGGGTGGTATAATATATAGTTGTGACTTATCTCATTTTATCTTCACAACTCAGTGAGGCAGCCTAGGCCAAAAAGAGTGATTGATTCAATATATTTCAGTGTACTTTATAGACAGGAAGGGCTTTAAAACCCTTTACTTTCCTACAAAGTCCAGTGCTCTAAGCATTACAGAACACTTAGCCCACATCATTTATCAATGCATTCATTCACAACCCTATTATGGCAAACTTTTTATTGTATACAGTCCACCCTGGTGGCTCCAATTCAGTGCATAGGACTTAAGTGAGCTTACTTCTGGGTAAATATACAAAAGAGATGCTGTGTACAAGACAGACCTTTAATACGTGTTCTAGATCCAAGAGCAGCCTTGTATTTTTCAAAGCCCATGAAACACATCAAGTTGCCCCCCATTCCCATAGTGGAATAACTCTGTACGGTTGTTTCCCACATGAATTGGCATCCTTCAGTCTCCAAAGTCTATGGTATCTCTGCCTGCTTTCCTAATACACAGGCAAGATTTTTGGCAATATTGTTTTACCGAGGAAAAGATCTCTGCAGAGATAAGGTTTATTCTATCACCACCCCCTTCATCAAAGCGTCTGAACGAATATAGCTTCTTAGGATTGACATTCATATTACACACCCAATAGACTGATTGACTTTTACTGTTTATACAGCATGGTTAGATCAACAGTAATAAGATGGATTGCTTCTCATTACACATTCAGGATGTTCAATTAAACTGTATTAACACTGTAAACTGAGGATGTGCCTTTTCCTCCTACTGTTGCCTTCAGGTCAAATTTGGACTGAGCTGTTCTCGTTGACTCTCTGGAAAATTGGCATAGGTTTTTGTACTGAGAAAGAATCCCTAGCCAATGTGAACAATTTTATTGTGACTGTTGCAGTGCAGAATCTAGATATAGTTTGTATTGCACTGAGCCCTTGATACGGAGCTGCATTGTAGAGGTATTGATAGAGGTTTCAAATCAATTGTTCTTTTTGCCAAAAAAAATCCCCCACATTTTAAGTTTTTGGGTTGGTGTGTGTTTTTGGGTGGGGGGGAGGGTGGATGAATGGTGTTTCTTTGCCATTTTCTCAAGCAGCAAGGATACTGCAGATGTAGGGAGGCTGCAACAGAAGCAAAAATATTGCTTGCAGTAGGCCATGAGTGTTAATACCTCCAGCTTATATTTTAATTACTGCATTAATATCCCAGGATTTTGATGAGCGGCAAAAAAGCATTGCCCTGGAAAAAAAAATGACATAGTGGTGAGCCATCTGTTCCTCATTCCACAGATATATTTTCATTAGTGGTCCTGTGCAGAAGGTTTAGTGCATTATCATATGATGAGACATATTAAAACAATAAATAATTCCTGCACCATACAACTTAGAATTAAAAGACCGTTGTGACAATACGAACTGATTGATAACAATATCTTTCTGAGCTAAATATAACTGAGGGGGAAAAAAGAAAGCAATTTCAGACCTAGTAATAAATAGAGGGTCCCATTAGCTGATTTATCCGTTACTGTGAATCAGGGCCATTGTGAGCGTGTGCTGATGTTTCTCTGTTCCTTGCAGTGAACGATCAATTTCCAAAATAGATAAAACTGTCTCACTCCAGGAATATTAAATTTTTGTCTGTAATCATGCATTCAGGCAGTATCCCTTGCTCATGTGTACTGATCCTGCATCTTCGAGCATTACAAATCTATGTAATATCTACCAGCACAGTCCTGGGATAAACTTTGATCTTATAGACCCCTATGTGTGTGGAAAGCTGAACTTGCTCCATCAGGTTCACACCAGGTCTGCCGTTGTTCCAGGAGCATTTGCAGGTGGCAGTGCTCCCAAAATGTGTACTCTGTTTTATTACAACAGAAGCCTCTGATTTATGACAGCTCAATCCAGATTAGGATTGGGCTCTGCTTCTGTAATGTAAATGAACCAGGAGAATCAAGAGGACTGATGAATGGCAATGATTTGTGATTTGTGTTGGATTTGAGGGAATGTTTCTTCATGTTTCCCTCACTTAACATAAATGGTTTTCAAAGTGGAAGTCGTAACTTCATTTCATGAGGGTCATGCCACCATCCTGGAATCTGCCAGTGGGCACTGCTATTTTGGAATGGGGCACTCAGGCTGCAATCCATGCTTTCCTGGGAGTAAATCTCATTGAACACAATGGGACTTATTTCCAAGTTAAACGTGGAGGAGATATTCCAAGTAAATATGGAGGTGCTCAGGCATCACAATGATGTGATTTTCTGTTTGATGGGACTTCTGGCCATGACATCACTTCCAGGTTGATGACATCACTTCTGAGGATCCTGGATAGGTTGTCTTCCTTAGAAGAGGGTTCTGGGCTGAAATGCTTGAGAATCATTGATAGACAGGACTTTCAAGAAATCAGGAAAGAAAAATTAATATCCAGTGAATGAAACTTCAAACTCATTGCTCTGTCAAATTGTAGCAAAGTGTGTAACAATATAATCTGGAAGGTCAATCATATTGCCTGTGCTATTCCAGTGTATCAGCTGGAATAACCCAGAATTCTCCAATGAATTCATCAGTGACTTTTTATTCATGTGAAAGCAATTGAAATAAGTCTAGTACTGTCTTAACTTTCCTCAAGTATAGTTATACCTCTGCAATGCTTCCATAATTCCAAGTCTTTACTTTTAGGTGTATCCTGGCTTTGTGACACTATGCGAGCTGAACTAGTCATTGAGTTTGTGTATGCTCCATTAAAACACAGAAAGTTTTAAATTCAATATCCTGATCCTCAGACAATATAATGCCACTGGCTTAATGTAAGGCAATGGAGCCCACCTAATTTACACCTTCTAATGATCTGGCTCAATAACTTCCATAAAGAAATGATATGTTCTAGCTGGTGCTAATGTGGTGTTGGTGCCTCATCATGAATCGCAATTTCGTATTACTAATTTTCAGGCAAATGCCCAAATAATGACACTTTCTCACTATTTCAAGGGTGCTTACCCTTAATTATGAACTTTTGCTTTACTTCTGGAGTAGGTCAAGCTTTATTACGTGTCTTTCTAGCATTTCTTTGGCAGGAAAATGTACTTAAAGGAGATCAGATGGACATAGAAATTAATCTTTCAAAGAATTGGGGAGAAAGAACTCTAGTAATGTGCCTGATATTATGATGATGTTACAACCATTTTCCAAGAGTCATGACCATAAGGTTGCTTCTGTTCATCCCTCCAGTCCACCTGCTGGCCTCTTGGGCTCCCAGTGCAGCATGAGTGTTTGGCCACTACAGTGGAGTTCCTATTCATTCAGGTTGCAAGATCATGTCTGCATGCACCCTGCTCTTGTGAGGAGCATCCTGAAGATTGTCTGCAGCAAGAACTGTTTCAGACTGTAGATAAAGTAATCATGTAATAATGCTTCTTGATATAAAAAAATCTCAATACAATCATCTCTAGTTATCTGATGGGTTAGAGACTGTTGTAGATCTGAGCAGCCCGGTTGTTTTGAAGGGATGTTATCATCCATACTTTGTGTCAGAAGCTTGCCACCCATCCCTGGGCCTGGTAAATCCACTGGCCTGCCCACCGCCAACCTCCCTTGCAAATGCCCATGTCCATGCTATCTCCAACTCCTCACACCAGCATCTCCATGCCAGCCCTCAGAGGTTATTGGGGCTGGGGCTGGTTGTGCCCGCCAGAGGCCAACACACATCTTTCTGCTTGCACAACTGGCTCTTAAGCCATTGTAGACATGCCTTATGTCATGAATGTGACAGTGCCAGGCTGGCACAATAGACCTGTGTGCTCTAAAATCATAATCCTAGGCTTGTCAATTGATTACAGCAGAGCTTATTCCCAGGAAAGTGTGCATAGGAATTAAGCCGCGTAAGTGTGACACTGAGGTCTCAGGTAAGGCCCAAGTTTCAAAGTTTAGATAAACTAGAATGGTTATTTAAACCACTCTAGCTGTGGAAGGCAAAGTCTTTTGACTATATTTCCCTTTGTTTTTCTTCTTTTTCAACAATGGAAGCTTTGAATGCTAACACATTTACATTGATGACAGCATAAAATCTCAATCAGCCACATTGGCCATCATGACTTGAAGGAGAATAGCTTTCCTGTGGCTTTCATTTATTGTTAACAGGCACATCAGTCCAGTGCTATAAACCAACCAACTATATCATCTGCTGATCTTTACTAAATCCAGCAGCTATAAGATTTGCATTTCTTCATACTTCAGTGTGCAATTGCTTCTCAGTTCTTATTGCCTTCATTGCTGTGGTCAATGATGCTTTTTGTCAGAAACTCTGCTAAATGAGCCATGGTATAGGCCAGTGGTGGGCTCCAGCAGGTTCGCACCTACTCTATAGAACCGGTTTTTAACAAGAGATAGGACATATAAAGTTTAAAAATAGCCATTTAAAAGTGGCTGCCAGATGGGCAGAGAACCGGTTCTTAAATTTTTTGAAGCCCATCACTGGTATAGGCTTACCTCCATCAAGGAAGTCAGTGGTTTCTAAATTGTGGTCAGTCCAGCCAGGGCCACTGCTAGCCCATATAGCATCTTTGTGTAAATTAGAAAAAGTACCCTTATACCGTGACAGAAATGAGGATCCACCAGTGTTCCTCCTCTTACAGATGTGAATAGTAACCCCTTAGATATGGCACCTTTGTGCAATGCAGTCGTATGTGGCAACCCTGAGTCCAGCTTAAGCACCATCTGTACAAGGAAGATTTTTCATAATGAAGAAAGGAAAGAAATGTTGAAAAATATCACATGCGTATGCTAAGGGAAGGGAAATTACACTTCATCAAAAATGGTTTGCCCTGGTACTTTTCCACCTCAGTTTTAAGATAGGTCTTTGAAAGAACAGTAATTAACTGAACACAAAGTATATAATACTTTTTTCTACAATTGTGAATTGTTTCTACAATTGTCTACAAAATGGCTGAAAGAGCAAGGGATGGAATTGTGGTTCGGTATGCCTGAATCATGTTCCTTTTGAGTGTCTAATTCATAGGCAACCAATTTTTACTCATATTCTGAAACAGGTTTGGGGGTTAGAACGCTTTATTTTCCCATTCCAGATTAGTGGGGGCGTTTTGAGTCATTTTTTTCTCCCTCTTCATAAATCACTACAATTATTCTGGCAATTGTTAGTAATGCAAAATGCATTACTGGTTTTTCTTATTCATATTAGTCACCAGCTCAATTCTTCATGAAAGGTCATTATTGTTCTTCATTTAGCCAATGGAAGCCTATTTTTAAGAACAAAAAAAATTTACTTGTGATGTTAAATTCAAGGAAAAGTGTGATAGAATTGGACCATATCCCCTGAGATACATGGGAAGGTTATTAGGTGATGATAACAGTTTCCCACATTGTTCTACTTACTGGACCTCAAAAAACGATTCTGTTTATTTCCTACCCTGCAGAGCACCTGTGACATTTCTGCACCTTGATCTTATATATTGGCCATTTGGAGAAAATAATAGTTTGATAGGATAACAAACTGCACTGCATCATTTGACTTAATGTATAAGAAGGGTTTGAGCTGTTGTAAAACCTTCCTCTGTCTACTGGACTGAATATTTGTTCACGCTTCTTCTATTTCTTTGAATCTATGATCAGAAAAATGATGTGATTTTTGAAATACTTTATGACATATAGAGAATTGGTGACGCAATGCATGGAAGTATCTGGTCATACTGAAAACTGTACAAGTGGATGACATATTCTGGTACTCGTGTTCAGAGAAAGGCCAGTCTTAGAATGGCATAATTTTATTTTCCCTTAGAAAGTTTCACAGACAAAAATTATGTATATGAAGGTAAGAACGTTATAATAACAAGAAAACCTCACTGTCAATAATTACAAGGGTGCCTCACATAACAAGTTTAATTCATTCCGGAAGCATGCTTGTTATGTGAAATGCTCTTTATGTGAAGCAGACTTTCCCATAGGAAATAATGGAAACTCAGACGATTGATTCCACAACCCAAAAAATATTCGTTTAAAAATATTAACTGGATGTAAAAATGATGACAGAACACTGGAATTGAATTCAAAACATGTATTAAATGTGCATGATCTTATGAAGTCTACTTAGGCTGCAGTCCTAAAGACACATTCCTGGGAGTAAGCCCCATTTAACACAATGGGGCTTACTTCTGGGTAGACATGGTTAGGAGGCTGCAGTCCAAGACACTTTCCAAGTGTCTCTCCACTTTCTCCTTCTCTTTACCCTGAGCCTCTCTCTCTCCTGCTCCCTTCTGGCTAGCCCTGAGTTGCTTCCCTCTTCTCTACTGCTCTCCTCTCCCTCTGTCCAGCAGATGCCCAGCCACAGGAGGAACAGCATGGCAGTGTTGCTTTCGCTATGGGAAGGCACGTTAGGCAACCCTGATGCTTTTTAAAAGGGCTGCCGGCCAGAGCATCTGCCCCAACTGCCAACGAGGGTGCTTGTTAAGTGAAGCAACAGTTGTTATGTGAGGCTGAATCCTAGAGAAATTTTTGCATGTTATGTGGATCACTTGTTAAGCGAGGCACTTGTTAAGCAAGGTACCACTGTATGTGAAACAGATATTGCAATATAGCTTGAATATAGCAATATAGCTTGTGATATACAGATATCACAAATTTAAAGTTTGTGATATCTATTTTTAAGTAGATTTGTATACCACCTTTCAACAACAAAAAATGTTCACAAAGTGGTTTATGAGAAAATTACTCTCTCCAAGTTAAAAATAAGATGAGCCCCACTTGAAAAAGTGCCTCTTTGCTCAGATTATAGGTTAGTATCTCTTTTGGACATAAGCTCTTTATATGAATTACTACACCCCTGTATTCCCAGAAAAGGGCCTAGAATAATTGTTACCTCTGGTTATGTAGTCATTAATCTAAAAACTACCAGTTTACCCATACAGATGTATGAAGAACAGGGTGAAACCTCCTATTTTTGATTCTGATGGTGAGTACAACCTGGGGGTTTTAAAAGGTGTTAAGGCTTAACTAGTCTCCATTAAGCTCTCATGAAGTATGTGCCCAAGATCAAAGGTATCTTTTGCTGCTTGCTTAACCTGCTGAAAGTAAGTCACATAGAAATCAATTAGATTTACAGTATTTTAAAGTAAAAGTGTTGAGACTCAGGTTGCAAGATGCAAGAGCTTACTCTACCCTGATTGTAAAGCTAATGTAAACGTCAGTTGAAAATGATAAGTTCTGTGTGTTTGCAAGTGATGTACAATGATTTCCACACTTCAGTGCATTTTAATGCTTAACGTATAAATCATTAGCTCCAGTCATCATGGTTAGCGAAACAGATGTGTTCGATATTTATGCTGACTTTGCTGTAAAGCAAGTTGAGCCATAAACATCTACAGCGTTTCTACTGACAGATTTAAAACATTTGACCTTTACACTGCATGAGTTTTGCTATTTAATTAGGAGATGGAACAAGCTGGACAGCAAAATGGAAGCAGCAAGTAGGGAAACCTGCCTGCAATGTAATGTTGCACACTGTGAGATTTGGCAAGCATTACTCAGTAGGGCTCCACTCGCATTGGGGAAATCATTCTGCAGAAGGAGCTTTTGATGGCCGAGCTACTTAAGAGCAAAATAAGGTCAAAAAGCTTTAAAGAAAATGAAGGGAAAGCCTCACATGACTCATCCTCGGTTTCAAACATGACAACGGATAACACTTAAGGCAAATATTTGCATATCTGTTTGCTGTTGTTTAGCAAATGGAAAATCAGTTTGGTGGCACAATTTTGTGTTTTGGAGAGGCAGTGATGGTGGTAACCCTCCAGGGCTTTTCTGGAACTCTTATCGGTTGCTTTGGTGGAGGGACCCAAGGAGGGACCAAGGTGGAGGGACACTTCGGCAAGGGACAAATGTTTTATGGGAGGAGGAGGTATGCTCCCCATGGCTAACATTTAACAGATGGGTTTTTTGTGTGCTACTTATTAGTATGCTTAAAGAATGGTTCTTTAGAGTCTGATTTCTTTGTGGTGTATAAATAAGATCCCCATATTTAAAATTCAGAATTAAACAATACAAATGGGGGATTTTTCTGTAGTGGAATTTTTCATCAACTGATTTGACTCCATTCAGATCCCCTGGACCTGCAGTAAGCCAGATATGTCTCAACCTGGACCGAGAGGTGAGTCGTGCTGTGCTCTCCTTTGCCACTAGAAAGTATTCTGAGTACCGGCGAGGCAGTTCTTACTCTCCCCACTGCTCGGAACCCTGCCTTATAGATCACTTCTGGTTTTGCTGCAATTTTAAGTGACAGTTTAAGGAGTGGGCTCCAGTGGCTCAGTAGGTTAGAAGGCTGGCGTTAGAACACTGTTTGACTAGAATTCTGCTCAACAGGCCAGCAGTTCAACACCCGAGTACTGCCAGATGGGGTGAGCTCCCATCCTTAGCCCAGCAACTGCCAACCTGGCAGTTCAAAAGCTTGCAAGTAGATAAAGTAGATAACTTTTACTAAGTAGATAAATAGGGACCACAGGGTGGGAAAGACAATGTCCTGGCGACAGGCTGGCCAGGTATCCCCATATCGCGTCCATCATGGATTGGAGGAAACTCCAATCCACAACAAGCGGACACCATCTCACACGATACAAACGCTGAAGAAGTTGCCTTTTTAAAGCGACCTTTTAAGGCCTTTGAGGGCCTTTGGAGGTCTTCCCTGGCCTTCCAAAGGCATTTTAAGGCCTTAAAGGTCACTTCCAGTTTTCATCAAAACCAGAAGGGATTTTATAAGGATTTCCAGATGCCTTAGAAAGGTTTCCAGCACTCAGAACACCCTCTGGTGCCTTAAACTGCAGGTGCTTTAAGCTGCAGTTTACATTAACAATTTAATTTACATTAACAAGTTTTTGGTATCCGTGGGGCTTCTAGGAACAGACCCCCCTATACATAACAAGGGTTCACTTGTAATTTTGGTAAATATCCCAAAGACAAGTGGATCACAGAGTCCTGTTCTCAAGGGTTTGGTTTGTTTTCATTTTTGTACCGTATATGCAAAGGAAAATAGTTCTCAACCTTTGCAGAGCTATCATTATCTCTATCCGTTGCAAAGAACCAACAATTTATTTTGCTTTATTTTCTTAAATTCACAGGACCCCACTGCTCCTCACATACATAAAAAAGATTTCTTTTTGAATACCTGTCAGAGTTGATGTGTCTCAGCTGAGAAATAATGACCCATAATGGAAATAAGGTTTTATTTTATTACATCAAATAGCAAAACAAAATGGAACGGGATTGAATTCAAGTTGAATATCCTTTCTCAGGAGATGGAAGGCAATCGAAAGAGCAAAATGATGGAAATTTTGCTTTATGAAATTATGGCGCATATAACTGAAGCATGCTGGACACTCAGTCAATGTTGTATTCTGTAGATCTGTATATAGTGTATATAGAACTCTGCACTTTCGGTGGGAAAGCAGGTTCAGTTATTTTTCTATCAGCGTGGACTTGGTCATAAAAATGCCATGTCTTCATCTCTCTCCCAGGAGACAGTGTATATATTTGTGCAGCAAATATTCCATTGGCAGAGTATCCCTGATACCCCAGCTAAGTTCTTTCACATCATCTGGTTTATGTGAGCAGAAGGTGATATTAGCCCTGGTATGCAGCACCTCATTCTCTTCTAATCCATTGGTTCACCTGGGGTTAATTTGATGAGAGTCAGGATACAATCCATCCATTTCCTGTTCACTTAAGTGTCCCAATGGTGCACAGTAAATAAAATTGATTCTCTTTATTCATTTTCACCATAAGGAAGAGAGGCACAGACACTGCATTGCATCGAATGTACCATGTGGTGCTGACAAAAGGCTATTTTTTCCAATGCAATGTGTCTTCGGCTAGTTCTATTCCTGAAATATACTGCTAGATAACAACTGCAATAATTACTGAGTGTATTGCTAGAACCAATGTAACTCACAGAATTATACTGAATTAGTCTAATGATACAATGAAAAATACTCATATATGTTGTTGCCACAAACATCTGATCAAGAATCAGACAAATAATTGTGAAGAACATTTAAAATTATTGCGGATGAAAACAGAACTGTTTGGGGGAGTGTATGATAAACATAGGCCCAAAGGCACTATCACCTACCCAGTCATGAATCACTGTGCTGTATCCAACATCCTGCTTGAGACAGGATGGGATGGATCCGGATTGGTTACATTGACAAAAACAACTCAACCACCTGCAGGACTGGCCAGGTGAGGTCATCACTTCAGGAGATGAAGTGACATGGGGGGGCTTACCTGCTCCTCCTCCACCAGCTCTGGAAGAGATGCTCTTGTGCATCATGTCCTCTCCTCCACACTTCCTTTTCCATGCCATTCTCCTTTTCTGTAGCCAACTAACTGGAGGAGAATCAATGGAGGCAGTGGTTGCCACATGACCAGGAAAGGGGGAGCAGCATTGGATGTACCTCCTCAGGCACTTGTCCTGGCCATCTGTTTCAATGATCTTTCAAAAAACATGGCCACATGTATTGGCATATTACTGTTTTACCAACATTATATATTCCTCATAATCTGACAATTCCACTGTGGTGAATCAAAAGTCAGTTGCCATTTTCACTTTAAAAAAGAAGTCCTATGGCATTGCTGGATGATGCTATACTCCAGAGATAACCATGGCCAGCTTGCATCTTCAATGTTGGAGCACCCATTAATCTCATGTACCATTTTGCCCCATAAGATTATACACCTATTCTGATGATGAACAGTGATCAGTTTCTTCTGTTCCTATATCTTCTCATTACGGACGGCTTTTCCTTCCATCTTCATTTGACATTGATTCAGTCAGAACAAAATGTCAGGCTGTAAGCAAGTCACAAACATGTATATTTCTCTTTTTTAAATTCTTCTCTAGATATATCCTCTCGAGGTAACAGAAATGTTTTATTTAGAGTATAGTAAAGAAAGTATAAATAGATGCCTTATTTAGATGAGGTGGCAAGATTTTCTGAATGCTGACAATTTGAGGTTCCAAATGTAACTTCAGAAAGAAAAATAAAAAGAAATCTTAGCTAGGGATGTTTCTTTCTGGGAATGGGGTTAGGATGTATAGGATATTATTACGGAAAGTCAGTTTGACAGCAAGGTGAGTAAGAAACTCTGCAAAATAAGAAACTGAGGTCAGAAAAGAGCCTTGATATTTGAACGCTTGCAGAAACCGTTACCTCAGACTATCAAGTCTACTAGCAAATATTCACTACACCAACACTGGCCCAAGCCTAGAAGGTCCTGTGGTTCTTCCACACCCACTCAGCATGACTGGGAACTAAATACAGAAATTGATCTGGGAGTCTTCCATGAGGCTGTCTCAGTTACCACCAATACTACTGTATTAACATTGAACACAGAGCCCTATCAAAATCATTGCAGCGATATCATTGTGGTCAGCAACCCAACAGCAAATCTTTTATTGGAGTAGGACTTTGTAAAAAGGGTCTGATAGAAACAAAGCAATGGTATATGGCCTTTTAGAACTTGGCCGCTTAGAAGGATTCTTTTATATCTGTAAAACTGATTTTAAAACAAACAAAACTGAAATGAATAGATGTAGCTGCAGAAGATTTCTAGAACTCCTGGTGAAATACCATATGATGTTCCTTATTTTATCATACAATTCATAGGAGGAAAAACTTATTTCATGGCTAGCAGGGGAGGGAAGCATAGAGATTAAGGCCTATATTCTAAAGTGAAATTAAGCCCCTTGCTCCGGAGCAGTTAAGATGACTTTCCATAAGATAACACTAGAGGGTGACGTAACTGCGTGGATCCGTAACTGCTATGGATTTTGCCCTAAGAGAAACATGGTGTAGATTGGGCAATTTTAAATGTTTGACTTGAACTTCATTGAGTCTCCAAGGTTCAAACTACACATGATGGTGGCAGATGTTCATTCTGGTTTCAGACTACCCTAACCAGGTATAACAAGAGGACTGGGAGCTCAGTTTTAAGAGCGGATGGATGCTGGGTGAAAAGGTTTAACCATTCTGTTCCAATAGCCAATCTTCCTATAGCTTCTCTGCTCAAAAATTTATCTTCCAGTAAGGTTCACATTGTTTAAAGCCCATTCATGGGTTGAGTGAAGCATTCAGATGTCTCCTCCTATTGGGGAGGAGACATTCTGTTCAGCACACAGCTGCTTTTGCTCTTAAAATCACCCGTTATTCCCCCTTCTCTGAGACACACACAGATTTTCCAAGTCTGAAGCAGGCCCAGGTTCAATAAGACAAGTCTGTTGCCATCACATGTGGTTTGAATCTGTGACTGCAATCCTAAACACACTGACTTGGAAGCAAATCCCATGGAAGTTAGTAGAATTTAATTCCAAGCAAATATGCATGGGATTGAGTGTCCTGAAGAGCTCCAGGTTCTTTCCATCATGTTTCTCTACATAAGACAACACACCATGACAAAACAGAAACAATTTGTCAGTGGTTTTTCCAGACCATGTGCATAATGCATATAAGAAAGACTTGATGTTATTATTGGTTGCAGCATGGAGGCAGCGTGTCATGGTAGAAAGTTTTCCCTCCAATCTATTGTATGAATAGCAAGGAAAATCATGAGATTAGTATGGATAGGTTCCATACCATGATAAAGGCTGTATTTTGTTTCCCCCACAGCTTACAACAGTTTACTACCTGGTTCAGTTGTATACATTTTGCAACATGTGATCTTCCAAAAAATTCTAGAGTAAACATAAGTACTACAGGAAACATAATTACTACAGGAAAATATTGGCATGTTGTAGGTTTCATATCAGCTGATAAAAGACCCTAATCCAGAGGTGCTCATGTTGCTATATTGTGTATTGTATATACAAAGCATGGAAAAACTGCATACAATGCTGCAGGCCAATGGATGTGCTTGCGGTGTCCACATCAACTGAAAAAAGAAGCTGCACAGTCATAATACTGTATACGATGTTAGCTTTGCATTGCACAAACTGTAAAAGCATATGCATATCCATGTGCAAAAGGCCTAGTGAAAAGGCTCTGTTGTGAACTAGCGGCCTCATCCACAGATGTTTCACCTGCCCCAACATTTTGCTATCTAAGAATGACTTAAATGTACCAACAGCAGGGCCTTCTTGTCCTTGGATATTGATCTTTCTTATGGGTTTGTGGTATGCACAGAACTATTTCTATGTGCAACATCCTATAACTTTGAGCAGTTTCTGGATTGGGACACATGGCTGTGAAAAAATTAGCTTTTCATTTGGGGGCAGAGCGAACTGCACACCTTCAAGGTATCCAAAAGTACCAAATAACTATTCTTGGTATTGTGCTGCCAATCCACACATTGAATACTTGGGCCATTGTACGACTTGCACATAATTGGACACGTATGGCGCAATCCTGAGTAACTAAGGGGAGTCCTTGCTCCGGTGTAAGAACAATTTGCTCTGGATTGCAATATGAATTTCCCATAGGTTTTCACTAGGTGGTGCAGTAACTACGGGTGCACATAAAGTCTCTTACGTGCTCCTGTAGTTACTCTGGATTGTAGGGAAAGACAAATGCAAGTGTGCCGTTGATCTAACCAGAAGCTTAACATTCTAAGATACTGTGCGGAGTGCTGAGCAAATCTGATGTGTCCAATCTTCAATCAATGTACAGCATTTTATGATGCATGTAGTATTTTACGTAGCAACAGAATATGACTTTGAGGGCGGCAGCCTATAGTAGGATATTACAGTGTTTCTTGCTTCAATGTAATATTTTGTATGGGTTTAGAGAAGATGGCCTCTGTTGTGCAATGTTTGTGAAATGTTTCTTATCCCAGAGAGGTGTATGATGTAAAATACGTCAGTGAAAAGTGTATATTTTATGTGAGAGGAAAATACATTTTATTAAAGGTAAAGCTTTGTTAGCTGTATAAAATGGCAACTGTTCAAGTGTACAGTAACTTCTTACTAATGTATGAAAATCTGTGATATTTTTGATTTGATTGTATTTGTATTGCCCAAATAAAACATTTTGGCTGTATTGTTCCTAATGCTTGTTTTTTTGTTTTTTTGATGCATCCAGTGAACCATGGACATTACATGTAGCTTTGTTCAGAAATACAAATATTTGATGAATTAAAATGGCACTAGACTGAGGAGGGAACCAGGTGCTTTTTTGATTCTACACTAATTTCCTTTCTGTGGATATGTCACATTTTTTCTTTCATTGGATGGGTACTGCTATAGGCAGCATCTGAAGCACCTGTTGAGATGACATAGTAGGAGCTCTCCAAAAATGTATGAAATAGCCTCCCAGTGCATCCATGCACCCCATGTGAGGAAAGAGCAGGCACCCAAATAAATGAACAGACACTCTCTGCCTCTTTCTCTTGACTTATTTCTTTTTCCTGTTGCAGGTTCTTCTACCTCAAGGAAGCTGTGCAATCTAGAACCCCAGGTGCAGGGAAGAGTTACAGCTATCTTCCCAGGCAGTACGATGAAGGGAGGCAGGTTCCAAATCAGGTTCCAAATCACCAAATCAGGCAGGTTCTTGAAACTTCCTTAATTCTGTAGGTTTAGAGAACTGATCTGGAGCTGAGCTGTCTTCTTTTTTAAAATATCGAATCTTAAAGCCCTTTTCCAATATTGCTAGTGGATGAGGAGGGTTCCCTTAACTACGTACTGTACTACTTCTTTGCACAAAGTTTGATGTATAAAGAATGCACATCTCTTATTTCCCCATAAGCTGCCCTACCTGCTAGGAGATTTGTCAGACTGTGACAAAATTTAGGAGGCATCTGAGGAACCTCAAGGGGTGTGTAGGTAAGAAAAGGACGTTTGGATCTTACTCTTCACTGAGATCTCTCTCCTCATCTCAAACATCACTTATCTCAGAGCCTATTCCTATGCCCCCCCCAGTCTTGTGGCCATGGTAGGGTGTCACAAATGTGCCTAGCATGTCTGCAAATCCTTTGGCCTGGTCTCAGCTGGCAGTGGTACAGCTACATTTGGAGCTGTGCCTCTGCAGGCGGAGTGTCCATTCTCTGCTAATCTGTGGTCCATGAAGACCATCCTGTAGGCTGGATAAAAGGGTGGTGCTTGCACAGTGTCTCCAGACATTTGCATTGGTGACCCTGTAACACAAGAGGTGTCACATTTGAAGCACTGGTCCCCAAGATTTGGTCTGAATTCCCAGTACTCTATGATGGTGTCAGTCTCATTTCATACAGTGAGCCAAATAACATTCATGGTGTCTGCGGAGGGCCAGAAATGACATCATTGAACAGGAAGTGATGTCATGAAGAAGATGATGGCCAGAAATCAATACTTTGTTCTCTCATTGAAACTCATTCGCTCCAAATGACAAAAGAGAAAATCTTGATAATATTTTCAAAATATGGGAAAGTCTGATGATCACACTGGCCACCATTTCAACTCACTGTTTTCACTATAGTGACACGTCACAGTTCAACAACATAAAAGTGGTTTGTGAAGCAAAGTTTTGACAGAAATGGCATTGCTGAAAGAGTGACCAGTGTGATAATTTGGCTCTCCCAGCATCTCTATCTGTTAGCCCTCTTGGTTTCCCCCTTACCTCCTATGTTTAGTTCCGAAGCCTCCTATCTCTCCCTCTCAGAGCCCCAACAGTGGATGAAGGGAACACATCTGGCCCTGATTATTTAATTATTCAATTTATATCCTGCATTTCTTCTTAAGAAAGACAATCCTGCTCTATGACATCATCACACAACCATGGTATTTATTTACTGAGGTCCAGTGATGTCATAGCACTTACCCTACAATCCAGAGCAACTACAGGAGCACGTAAGAGACATTAAGTGTACCCGTAGTTAGTGCACCACCTAGTGAAAACCTATGGGAAATTCATATTGCAATCCAGAGCAAATTGTTCTTACACTGGAGCAAGGACTACCCGTAGTTGCTCTGGATTGTGCCCATAGTTCATGACATCATCTCATTTCTTACAAATTTGGGGATTGCACATGACATTAGTTCAGGAACAGCAGTTGGGAAAAGCACAGAGGGATATATTTTCCTGTCACTGAAAGTTGCCTGACAGAACACAGCTGTAATGGAAACCAGCTTTTGTGTGTGCACCCTCTATTTGAAGAGAGAGTGCATACACATAAATACATTTGGCTTTTTGTGGGGGGAACATTTACCGCACATTGGCAGTGGAAACTCAGCAGTTGAAATGAGTGGATACTTGATGTAGCCCTATACAAAATGCATATGGCTTTTACATTCAGTTATATGTACTCTCCTGTGGAGAAAAAAGCATTATATTAGAAATTGGTTCTTCGTTTCATGAAAACAAATAGCTGAAAAGAACATTACCAAGGATTGAGGGAGGAACACCAGCTATATCTACCACTAGCAGGAAGTGAGGAAAGAAGTGGAAGTTAATAAAAGTTTGTGAAACCAAAAGCACTACATCTAAGATGCTGGTTTATTAACAAAACCATAATATCAACCTGGTAATGTGAGCCAGTGGGAAGATTTAGAAATGAAGGGTAACATGCTGAGAAAGAGTAGGCCCCATGAGATTGGAAACAGCTGTACTCTAAATGAAATTGAGCCGAGGATGTCTCCCCTCTGGTAACCTCGCCAATAATGAATTGCAATTGTCTAGCTGCATGATTTAAAGATGAAGGAAGTCATCTGCCCAAACCTCCCCATCTTTTCTATCAAAGAATGGCGGCCTTGCGCTCCCAATAGGCTTCAAGTGGGTGAACCATAATGGGAAGTTTAAAATGGTGGGGTGTGATTGAGAGGATTTGATCTTGGAAATATAGGGACACTGACTGCTTTTGTGTTGAAAGGAATGACTTTACCTGTCCGCTGAACTTCGGAACGTGGGGAACCACTCAACATCTCCCAGCGACACCAAAGCAAAACAGTGTGAGGCTTGAAATGAATAAAGTCCTAATCATTGCCTGCTGCTTTTGCAAGAGCTTATGATAGGGACCTCGGAATGAAGTCGCATACTGAGACAGATCAGTCCCCAGGAGACTGCAAGCAGATGTATTCTTAATGAGTCTGAGTTGATAAATTGACACTGCAGAGGGAATTTAGACAGTAAGAAAATGCGTGTGTGTGCATCATATCCCACAATGATATTGTTGGAGGAACTGCTGCTCAGCTAAGACTGAGATTCACTTCATGAACTTGGGATTTAATCTCATTGAAGAGCAAGTGGCAGCCTTTGTTCCTGGTCTCCATCCCTTTGCATTTATCGTGTTTATAGGAAATGATAGGCACACAGTAAAGTCAACCCATAGGGTAGCTCATACGGTTATTGGATTATCAGACAATGTCCCTGTATATGTCAGAGATTGAACAACGTCATCACGGTTTTTGGAAATAAACTCCTAACATGAAATGCTGTTCCCAGAGAACCTTATCTAGTGCCCAGATAATTCCCCAGGACTAGTAATCTTGGAATAATTAGGATAGTTTTAATGCTGTTCTCATCTACAGTGTCTACTGCTATTTTGGAATTTTTTTATTGTTTTATCTTTTATTGTTTTGGTCTCGTATTTCCTGGTGTTTATTTTTTACTTGCAAACCATATTGGCAATTTTTGGATAGATATTGTGTATCATTTTGCTATTATTTTCAGGTCTATCCCAAGATACATAAGTTGAATCAAGATGGAAGAGTGTCATCTGTGTGAATGCTATATTGGTTAACCTACAGATATGTCAGAAGGTTTGGTTGAACAGAGTCATGATTTTGAACACAATGGGGACAAGTTAGCCACAATCATGTTCATTCATGAACAGCCAAATCCAGAGTAACTACATGAGCACATAAGAGACATTACATGCATCCGTAGTTACTGCACCACCTAGTGAAAACCTATGGGAAATTCATACTGCAATCCAGAATAAATTGTTCTTACAACAGAGCAAGGACGTCCCATAGTTACTCTGGATTTTGCCCTAAGACTTATTCATACCTACTCAGAAATACAGCTGGACTTACTCCTAAGGAGGTGTAAATAGGACTGCAGTCTTAAAGTGGATCACAACTGGGTTGTTCCCTTTCCCCTTATAGTCAGGTATGTGACTTTTTAAGGATACTTCTGCAATGGCACAATTCCACTGCAAGTAATCAGGCAGACTATTGATTTCAAGCAAAAAGGTGAACTTCCCCACTGAAATCAATAAGACTTAAGAGTGCTTAACTTTGTCTAAATTGTGCCCCCGAGGTCTTTAAACACATATACTCTTAAGCACATGCCTAACCTTGGATGAAGTCTTCACTGAATTTTTATCTTTTCGTCTCTGCCAATTATTTTCATTTTCCCTCCAAGTACGTTCACCTTTATAGTCTTTTTCAAAAATGGTAAGGAAAACAAGAGCAGCTTAAATCAAAGTGTTTCTATTCTGATCACTGTCAGTCCCTCGTTCCTTTGTAGTCACCGGGAAAATGTAAATGAGTAGATTACATCTGTGTTAAAGTTATTTTCATGGATCAGAACTTACAGTTTCAAGGTGCTTTGTTGCTATGCAGCAGGTTCCTCCATTTCATATGTACTCTGTCACCCACTGATTGAAAATCAGTGATGGTTCAGGAGGTGTTTCTGGAGTCAGGCCTGAAACTATTGCTGGGCAGCTTGGCTCAGAAAAGGTTCTTACTCTATTGTGTTGTAACCAAGTTTTTTTTCACTAATGGAAAGCATGGGAAAGTTCAAGGGGAGTTTATTTTTGACCATTTCTGCTCCTGCTACATGCTATCCTCATGCCATCCAGCACCAAAAGCCCCCCATCCACACCCAGGAGTTAATGGTTGCACTTAAGAGCAAATATATCCTTAAACAGCCCAATGAGTTTGTCTGAGGGACACTGGTTTCTCCAAGGCCACACAGATAATTTTATGGCTAACTAGTACACCTCTTCATATTCCTCCACCTGAAAACTGCACACTTATTGTGCACACACTGGCTTTGTCCCTCATTTCATGTCTTTGAATATCTAGTTTCCTTATCAAATTAAATTATTGGCCATCTTGCTCCATATTGCCCATGGAATGGCTCTCCATGGTTTTATGCTTTGTCCTACCTGGAGATGCCAAGGACTGAACCTAGAATCTTCTGCCTACAGAGTGTGCACCACACCAGTAAACTACAACCTCATGTTCCATCCCCATCTTGGATAAGTTGAATAGGGTGGTCTAATGTTTCTTCAAAACACATTCATTATCTTGAAGGACAACTTTCTGTTCCAAAACATCATTGGATATTTTATACTGTTACAACTGCTGAAGATATCAAATGTATTGTTGTATGCTTTATTTTGGCATTTCATTCACTGTTTTTTGAAACACACGGCTATATAATCTTCTATTATACAAAGTTTCTGCAGATCTTTTCATAGTTTTTTTCTCCCCAAAGGTGTATCAAATGTTTCTTTATGTGTCCCTTGCCTACTCTTGGCTGACCAGTGCTTGCTTCTTCCATGGATCGAGAGCTTTTACACACATCAGTTTTGAAACTTGAAAAAGGTGACTGTGACAAAGACACTTTGCGTTGGTTTTTACTGTATTAGACAAGTTGGTGTCCTAAGACGGTGTAATGACAGAAGCTCCTTGTAATACTGGTGTAGACTAGCAAACCTACTATCATCACAGTAGGCATAAAATAAGAGTTTTCCATGTCTATGGATCATTATACCTTTTTAGATGCCACAAGGCTGAAGTCACTCATGATGCCTCTTCAAGGCACATTGCTTTTTCATTTGAGCTTTATATATTTTCATAGACTGACCCATGCTGTGAAAATACCAGAAGGTGTACTTTCTTTATGGTTACATAACAGAATTGTCTTGCTTCCCGCTGGAGAAGAGTTTGAGAATAGGTGTTTTCTGAAAATGAATCATAAAAGGGGAAAATAAAGGTGGTTTCCCAACCCCATTCAGGAGATGACACAATCCTAATCATGTCTACTCAAAAGTAAGCCCCATTGTGTTCAGTGGGACTTACTCCCAGAAAAGTGTCTTTAGGATTGCAGCTTTAGATTCTCATTTCTGCCATCTTGTGACTTTGTGTCTTGACACTCAGTTCAGATTGATGTACTGCTAAAATCTTTAGTTGACTTTATGTTTAGGACTCAACCTTACTTGAACTAGTTTTCTAGCAATGCAAGGTCCTTTTCAGATGTTGCAGGCTTTTTGCTCAGCCAGGCTACTATTGCATGTGGCTGGAAACCATGGCTATGCCAGCAGTCTCACAGCAAACCCTGGCACCAGAATGCTGGGGGATGGGAGTGAGGCTGAGGATGGGCAAAAGAGGCCAAGAACAGGATGGAATAGGAACAGCTTGGAAACTGGGCTGGGGGAAAAAGCAGATTAAGCACAAGAAGGGGGCAGTATCCATAGCAGTACCACAACCAATATCCTATCCCCCATCCTGGCCTCAATCTGCCTTCACATGTCCATTTGGACTTGTCCTCCTATATTGCAGATGTAGTTTTGAGTAGATCCAGCATGGCAGCCAGGACTTACTCCTGGGAAAAGGAACGAATTTCCCTTACCTGGAGGAGAGCCCAGAACTATGCCTCTCAGGATTCAGCGTGTACTCTGGTAATGTGGCTGCATTTGGAGGGAGGAATAGGGTAATTTGAGCTGGAAAGTTCCATATATGCTGCTACAGTAACCCCAAAGGTTCATGTATACATTATCTAGATCTAGCTGAAACAAGACAGTGGCATAGCTAAGGGAGTACAGGGGCTGCAATTGCACTGGACTACAAGATTTAAGGGGGCTACAAGCTGAGCTTGACATTCGTGACTAAAATGATGAAAAATGGGGTTTGTCTGACTGATAATACCATCATGTTATATATCGTTGGAAAGGTAATATTATGCAGAATGCAATGAAACAAACTGCATTGGAATATCTATATTCTTTTAAAAGGCCAATTAACCAAAAAATGAAAACACAAAAGCCTATAGAACGAAAGTGGATTTTCTTAACTTTCCCATGAAACTGATTGCTCTGAGAACCAATGAAATGTAATTCTGATACTGTATGGAACTAATGTGTTAATATGAATCAGCTCTTAGTACATATATCATATACAGTACATATATCATAATAGTTGCCCAGGCTAACTTGGTATACAGGCACTTCTAAGTGGTGCTGCTCTTCTATTTAGCAGGGAAAGAAAAACCATTCCTCTTTGCCCATGCACAGTTTCCCTAACCAATAAGGAATACAATTTTCATTTTTTTTTACTTAATTAAATTTGATTTTGTTGTTTGGGAAGGGGGGACAAGATCTTCAACTCCAGATAGAAAATAGAAGCTCCAGCTATGCCACTAGCAGAGCAAATGGTGGTGAGCTGTAAAAGGAGGCAGTTTTTCCCCAATTTTCTTTTAAAAAATACCCAGGGATGATGTCACTTCTCGTTGTGCCATAACTTCCGGGGCAACATTTTGAGCTTTGCACCAGGCTACATCATCATTAGCTATGCCACTGAAGCAAGTTTAGCATGCCTTGGCTAAACTTTGGAACCCAACTCTCTACCAGAAAAATGGAAAAGATCAAGACTAATTAGATCAGTGCTCAAGTCTGGCATCTTACTTTCCAGGGTGGGAACCAGTATCCTCCAAGAAGCTCATGAGAAGGGCATGAAAGCAATAGGTCTTCCACATCACTGTCCTACAGTAACTGAGATACTGCCTTTAGAAACGAAGATGGCTGGGAGCCCCCAAGACCAGGCTGATTCACTGAGTTTAATCTGAGCAAACTTTCTCTTTTTCAGGAAGGGACTGAGCTCTAGAAGTTTCCTTCCTAGTTGAATATTTACTGCACAATCCTAAACATGTCTACTCCAAAGTAAGTCCCATGGTGTTCGATGAGTCTTACTCCCAGGAAAGCGTCTTTAGGATTGCAGCCTTAGTCAAGAAAAATCTGGAGTGTAAGATTGCTTTGATTCCATGGCCAGTCCCAGAACATTTTACTGATACATTCCACCCCCTCCAATTCCTTTGTATTCATACATGTGCTTTATTGCCACATGCGTGCACTGAGCAGCCAGACTGAAATCATTTCATGCAGTCTGGAGACATCTTCAACTTCAGCATTGTTTTCTCTTCAAATGTAGCCAGGCTGCTAATGCTCCCTTACGCAGCATCTCAGACAACTTTCATAAGGATCTTGTTTCACTAGTGACAGAGCACTTGCACAGCAGTGCTTGTGGGAAGAGGAATTCATGCAAAGCAGTCTGGATAGGAGCCCAATATATAGTTATACACACTTTAATTCTGATAACCATTAGCAAGCAGACAAACGTAACACAGCAATTTTCAACCTGTGTTCTATGGTGCAGCTGGTCTGCTTGTGAAGCCAATAATCCTACAATCCAGAGTAACTACGGGAGCACATAAGAAACGTTTACATCAACATAGTTACGGTACCATCTAGTAAAAACCTATGGGAAATTCATATTGCAATCTAGAGTAAGTTGTTCGTACATCGAAGCAAAGACTCCCCATAGTTACTCTGGATTGTGTCCTTAGATTCGAGTAAATACAATATAAAAAAAATCTCCTGTTTAATATTCAAAAAACTATGGAGTTTATAGTGGACTTTAGGAAAAAAAGAGCGGATATCCAGCCTCTGTATATAGATGGAGGTTGTGTGGAACAGGTGGTTGAATGTAAGTTTCTCAGGACCATCATAACAAATGACCTGACTTGGAGTGTGAACACCGTTGCTTTAATCAGGAAGGCACAACAACGGTTGTATTTTCTAAGGATTCTCAGAAAACAACCATTGGCTGAGAGTTTACTGACTACCTTCTATTGGAGTTCAATTGAGAGCATATTAACCTACTGTCTCTGTGTATGGTTTACGAGCTGCGCAGAGGCAGAGAAAAAGGCGATTCAGAGGGTAATTAAGACGGCCCAAAATACCATTGGCTGCTCACTCCCCTCCTTGGAAGAGCTGTGTAGAAACAGATGTAAGAGGAAGACATCTAATATATTGAAAGATTCCTCTCATCCGGGACATCAGCTCTTTGAACTATTACCATCGAGAAGAAGATTCAGGGTATTGAGAGCAAGGACGAGCAGATTCAACAGTTTTTACCCAAGTGCAGTACTGAGTTTAAATGCGGGGTCGTAAGTTTTCGCAAAATTTAATTGCTGGGAGCAATGGGGTATTTACGTTTGTATGGGGATGTTGTATGGTTAGTGTGTTTGTCTAGTTTTATCTTGGGGAAGAGTACCTCATTTCATTGCACCCAGTTCAGTGTAATGACAAATAAATTTCTTATCTATCTTCTATATATATAAAAGAGAAAAGTCACTGACTGACTGACTGACTGACTGACTCATCACCCCCCTGCCAAAACCGCTGGGCCTAGAAGCGTGAAATTTGGGGTGGGTGTTCCTTCCATGAGGGAGGGGTGCACTAAGAACCTGTTTCCAGAAATTCCAACCGGAAGGGGGTGAAAAGGGGCACAACACGTTTTCCTCCCTATACTTTGCATTGGAGAATTGCTGACTTATCAACATTCCTCCCCAACTGCTGGGCCTGAAGCATGGAATTCTGGGAGTTCCTTCTGTCACCTGAACACCCACCAAGAACCATGTGGGGAAATTTAACCCTTCAGGGGCTGAAAAGGGGGCAACGTGTTTCTGTCCTGTACTTAACATGGGAGACTAACCAACATCCAGCCAATTTGGTGCTCAGTGCCTGGTGCACTGGGTGGATGTTGTTAGGAGGAAGAGGTTGCACTGGTGAAGATGCTGCACATGAGGGAAAGTTGCGCATGGGGGAAGTTGCGCGTGGGGGTTGATGTGCATGGGAGGATGATGCGCATGGGGGGATGATGCGTATGGGGAAGTTGCGCATGGGGAAAGTTGCGCATGGGGGAAGTTGTGCTTGGGGGATGATGCCCATGAGGAAAGTTTCGCATGGGGGGATGATACCCATGGGGAAAGTTGCGCATGGGGGAAAGTTGCGCATGGGGCATGATGCGCATAGGGGGATGATGTGCATAGGGGAAGTTACACATGGGGGAAGCTACGCATGGGGACTGATCTGCATGGGGGTTGATGCACATGGGGAAGTTGCACATGGGGATGTGGCGCATGAGGGATGTGGTGCATGGGGGATGTGGCGCATGGGGGATGTGGCGCATGGGGGAAGTTGCGCGTGGGAGAAGTTGCGCATAGGGGAAGTTGCTCATGGGGGAAGTTGCACATTGGGGAAAGTTGCGCATAGGGGATGTTGCTCATGAGGGAAGTTGTGCATGCGGTGTTGATGCGCCATGGGGGATGTCGTAGGGGGAAATGTTACTCCCGCAACGTGGGTACGCTTTTCGCTAGTCTTATATAAATATTGCTAACAATAAAATAAAATTCCATTTTAACTTAGCTTCATAGATGTGTTCTCTAGCTCTATAGGATTGGGCTGTTCCAGAGGATCACTCTCTTCTGGGCCTGCTCCAGTTTGGCTGCATCTTTTTTAAGCTGAGGTGCCCGGAATTGAACACAGTATTCAAGATGAGCTCTAACCATGTTAGATGAGCTCTAACCAAGATGAGCCTTGAATTCTTGGTGACCCTTGAATTCTGAACATTACAAGTAAAGGTCACCCATACTTAGCTCTGGCAGAAGGTGCATCTCCATTAGAAGAAAAGAACTCCCCAAATGCCATTGACCTTCCCTCTTTTATCACAATAGGATGATTGTAATCATAAGTCACTATGGTCAGTATTGTTGCCTCTTTCACTATAAAAACAATTTATATGGCCTATATCCTCAAGTGAAATTAAGCCCTTTGCTCCGGAGCAGTTAAGATGACTTTCCATAAGATAACATTAGAGGGTGGCGTAACTGCGTGGACCCGTAACTGCTATCGATTAAGCCCTAAGTTTTATATGTCTTTCATTTTGTCTTCCTTCCATTTGTGTTTTCCATGAATATGCTTGGGATGTTCATGCTTGGGATTTCCTCATCTCCAGCCTTCCCACCACCATTATTTTCCAAGCGTGTTCATGGAAGACACAAAGGCAATAGCTGCTTCCTATGAAATCTAATTTAAGCCATGAATGTGGGTCCATAAAGCAAAGTCACATAGTGTGAGGCGAGTTATTTATGACATGGGGATCTTACTGATTATGGCAATAAATACTACCACACACATCACTGGGAAATAATGTTAAGTCGGTTAATCCACAGGAGAGGTGGAGGGAATTGGAACAATTCACCTATTCTTCTACTGCCGCAATTTCATTACAGCAGCCTTTCCGACTTCACTCTTCCAGGGAGCAGGCAGCAATTGTGGCTTTTTCTGCTCCTCTGCTCTTGTAGTACTCAGCGGCAATCTCAACTCATTTGTTAATATTCAGGGGTGGGGGAGGAAGGAGAAAATCACCATTCAGCCACTGATTGTGTGTCTGACTCTGCCAGTTTTTGTGAGTTCAAAACCTGGCAAAATTGCAGCACCTTTCAATATTCCCAACATGATGCCAGTACAATTCCAGCTTAATCAGGAGGCACAAATTCAGCCTCTTAAACCGTTTCGATTCCTACGGCAGCTTGCTGTGGCTTAACGTTGGCAAGCGGCCACACCTTCCCTGCCTGAAAACTGTCCAACCTCCTTCATCGGGGCTGTTTGGAAAACACAACTGGTAGCTTTGGTTTCTGCTTCAAATATCCCTTGAACTGCTGTTTCTTGGCATTGTTGTGTGGGGTGGGGGCACACTGAACCGATCAAGTTGGCTAGCTGAGCTCATTCATTTTCTAATACTATTATATTTCTAATATGTATTAATACATTTTCTAATCTTAAAGAAGAACCAATTCCTTAGTTTTTTAAGCAACGCCATAAAAAGGATGGGACAGATCATGGCTGCAGAGGCATCCATTGCATCCCAAACTTCTGTCTCAGGCTCCTTGGAGCTACCCCAACAAAAGAACAGGTGCAGATCTGGAGAGTCCCATCAGGAACCAGGTAGTGGCTCAAAAGGTAAGTAAATTTTCATTTCTTCTCTCCACCAGACTGTTCCCCGATTGGCACACTGGAGACAGTGGACGGATCCATCATGCTTGCCTGGGATAGGAGTGAACCATCAGTTTTGCAATAGTAGGGCACAGCCTTGATAAGGCCATGTATTATATGCTGTACCAGGTATTGCACAATGCTTGTATATATTGTATGATGACAGCATTCCCTTATTCCCCAGAAATGGGCATATAAACTTACTCCAAATCACACTAGTTCTCATCTTTGAAACTGTTTTTGACTTCATAAAGCAATTATACCTAATAAATGGCATTTTGGTGTTTCTGGGAACACACACACAGAGACAAAAGATTTATTCTTTGTTCTCTTTTATAATCAGAATATAACCAGAATAATTTTGTCCCTGAAGATGGAGAGAGAGAGAGAGAGAGAGAGAGAGAGAGAGAGAGAGAGAGAGAGAGAGAGAGAGAATTCAGCAACTGATTTTACTCCATCTCCCTCTACCAAATTTGAAATGTAAATCACAGGAGCCACACAGAATGGAGTTTCAAGATAAATTTGTGCCGTTTTTAGTTATCTCACAAGAGGCAAACTATGCTCCATGGATTCACAGGTTCAGTGTATGTGTCTCTGGCTTTGAAATGCCACAGGAGACACTCCCCGTACGTTTTCTACAGGATGTGACATGTCAAAACAATCTGTGCAGCAAATTTATGCAAATATTCAGCATGCGACATTTATCTAAAGGACCCAGGCTCTAAATGGCATGTTCTCTCATATATTATTTTAATAAACAGTATTTATAATTCCAGATGTTTTGATATTTATGCCCTATATTTCTACTCCCCCCTTTTCTTCTCTCCCCCCCCCCCCCCACTATTTTAAAGTTTCAGAAAGTCTTTGGGTTGGGAAGCAATGGAATTAGGTACTTTTAAGAACTAATGTACCAGTATTTTTTGCTCCAGTGACAGAGCAGGCTCATTCTTGCTTGACTATCCTGAAGGAAATCCAGCTGAATTCACCAAGGCTTGCTCTTTAGTAAGTGGACACAGAGTTGAAACCTTTTTTGGAAGTAAAACACAATGTCGGTGTGGCATTTGTCTATCTGACATTTTCAAAATACAGTGGGAGGTGACTAGAAAACAACCAAAGTGGATTGTCACTGTAAAGTTTAAACCGTCAAAGATGAGCATGAGCCACATGACCTGCAGTGACAAGCATCAGAGCACTTGTGAGCAGCTGTATACAAACAAATTGACACCACTATGTTTGAGCATTCTGGAGCATGGGAGTGCAGCCAATACCAGCATATGACCAGGCGTCATATGGTGCTACTAAATAAGTTTAATTCCTCCCCAAAAGAATTGGGCAGTGGACGTTGTGTTTGTAGACAGAGAACCAGTAATGGACTGTCAGGGGAATTCACCAAAATCTATTCTGGTTTCATAAAAATCAAGTCATGTGAACAATGTTATTGCTTAGCACAGTGGATCTCAAAGTGAGTGTTAGGACCCCTGTGGGGATCACAGCTTCATTTTAGAAGGTCACAAAAAGCTGAGCATCACCATCTTGGAATGGGGCACTTGGGATCCTTTCCTGGGAGTAAAACTTATTGAACACAATGGGACTTACTTTCAAGAAGACATGAAGGAGCTCTGGCATCACAATGATGTCACTTCCTGTTTGATGTCACTCTTTCATCCATGATATCACTACTGGGGGGACCTGAACAGATTGTCATTCTTAGAAGGGGGTCCAACACTGAAATGCTCAAAAACCACAGTCTTAGCAGTTCACACAGTGAGGTTACATCAGGTCCTGAGTATGAAGGAGCTAAGTACATACTGTCTGCAACTACTAGGCAGTAGAGGCCCCATACCTAACTAATGTTGCAAAGAGGCACATGTTGCATCCTACAGTGGGGGCATACTCTTGCATGGTTGGGGGGCATCCTGTTGTGGTGGGGGAGTCTCTTCTCTAGGTAAGTCTCTTTTTTACTTTACCTCGGGGAAATACTCCTTGGCTTAGCACCAGCTATCTTGCCTGCACAAAACCAACAAGTATAACAAGGAACGTTATATGGATGGAATCTGGCTGCACTTGAGTGCCATGCATCACACCCTTTCCCTCCTCTATTTTGCCTTCCTCCCGCACCTTCCCTTTCCCACCACTTGTCCCCACCTCAGCAATAGTGAAAAGGGGATTAACTTCACACCAACTGCACTGGGAGCTTCACTATGTTCACCCAGTGTTTTTGAACATAATATTGTACATTGCACACTGCACACTTCACCCCAGAGTTCAGGCACTTCTGCCTGGATCCTGCAGCCACCACTGGTAAAATATGTGTTCCGCTAGTGGGACACTTTTCATCCGATTGGGCTGTGTGGCTGGCTCTGGGAAAACCCAAATACATACTGTCCCAGATAAATTTAAGAACAAAACATAATATATTTATACATTATGTTGCAATAAACCAATCAACAACATTTGGGTCACATGTTTGAAAAACTCAAATCTTTATGGCAGCCAAAGGGTTGACATTTGCTCTGGACCATTTTTTTTTAAATCTCCGGTAGAATAAACAGAAGACTTCGGTTTTTTGTAAGGCCATAGTAAATGTTTGTACACAGAATCCAATTTTGAAGCCAACTGTCTACAAAGCACTTTGAGAAAGAAACTCCTCTGCTTGTTTTCCAAAGCATTTACTCCAACCAGACTTCAAAGCAAACCAAGTCCGACACGCTTCTCTTGCAGGTGACCTGCCCAGGTCTCTGTGTATTTGTTCTTGCTATAGGTGAGGTCAAGAAGATTGACAGCTTCCTTAAACAGCACTTTTACCTTTTCCATCATTTTAAAAATATCACCCTAAAGGTCACCTTGTCCACCCTTTCTACATCCATGAGCATGTTTGTGTATTCTAAACCATATCATCCTATAACACTATTAACTCAGGACAGTCACTAGATGATGCTTCCACTGATGAAATAATAGTTTGTCCCAATTAGGGACACTTTTTGTTTCACTTTGTGGATACTGTGCATTAAAAAAATTAAATTCATTTATTTCCTCTTTCTCCTCATCTCAAACACAGTTATCTATAGTGTTAGCAAAGTTGGCCTCTAAAGTTTTGAAGAGTAAAGAACAGGGGTCTCCAAACTTTTGACCTCAGGGCTACTGGACCTTTAGTAATTATGTAGAGGGGGGAATTTCAGCAGATTTAGCTTGTGATATATGAGAAGAAAAGCTGCATCTGCTGAAATTTCCTTCAATACACAATTGTTAAAGATCCTGGAGCCCTAATGTTGAAAATTTGCAGACCCCCAGTATAGAGAACACCCTTTGCTGAAGATTTGATGGACACAGTGTTTGAGCACCATGTACAAGCAGTAGTAAATCACAACTAGAAAGTTGCATGCAGCCTCAAATGGAAGTTGTATTTAATAACGTTCACCCTACAGACTTTTTATGTTACCAAAGTTTATGAAGTTGAAGGAAAAATAAAACTACATGAAATAAAAAATAAAACTACATAAAACTCCTGTGCTTTCCTGATCCATTTTCTGACCCTGTTCAGGACTTTTGCTTTGCCCAAAGCCTCAAGGGGGTAGAGGTTAGAGGTAAATTTCTGGCTATATGAATTTTCACCCATGTAAAACCTGTTAAAGCATAATCCATGTTAAGGCTTGGGAACCCTAAAGAAGATTTGGAATTACAAACTAAATGAGGAACACCTTCTCTTGCTATTTCTTACTTTGAATGTTGTGAATAAACAATATATGAAAAAGAAGACCCTCAGTAAGTCACTGGAAAGACAGAGGAGACTGTGGAGTGTTTGGCCACAACACCCCATTATGGTTCCATGCATTGATGAACATTTCTGAACATGAAGCAGAAATGGTTTAAGAGGTGAGGGCAGTTCTTTAAAGAGTGTCCTTCAACAGCTTCCAATCATTTTGGTGCAAGTTTTTGCTCTTGCAGAACGTTGTGTTCTTTCTGAAATGTAGTTCTGCGTCTCACAAGGAAGGAGGAAGCAGTCCACTGCCCAAATCTAAAAACAAGCCAGTCTGCTCTGACCTTTGGTGGACCAGGAGACCCAGAAGAACTGCACGAAGCTGATGGTGGGTGAAGAGAGCAGAGCTCGCTGCCGGCTGAAAGAAATGAGGCAGCAAATAAAACCTCAGAGACCAATTGTGGAAGAAATAAACTCAGAATAAAATAAATATAACTATTTGAAAAGCAGTGTTGCTGAGACCGGGTCAACTGATTGATATGAAATGCAAACAAATCCAGGCTTTCATAGGAAAAGACTGCTACTTTGGTTGATAGCCTCCAAGAAGGCAATGCCTTGGTGTTCATTTTAGTGCATGCTTTCAATTTAGTTCCGTTGGTTTGTTTGCTTGTGTTAAGAACTAAAGTATCTTGGAGAAGCCTTACTGACCTTTGCCTCCAGGCTGGAAATACCAGACTTGTCTACAGCTAATGCAGTCATCTTGCCTTCCTTTCTTCTCCCACCCCCTCTCTACCTCCTGCCTATAAAAACTGACGCACGGTGCATTACATTTATATATGTGTGTGTGTGTGTGTGTGTGTGTGTGTGTTCTTTATGAAATTTATGAGGATCAATTCCAAATTGATCAATTATGAGGATCAGTTCCAAATCTAACCCAGGCTTTCATGCTTCGCATGCAGCGTATGCAGCGTCGAGCATGATACCATAGTCTTTCAAAGACTGACGGAGGCCTGCTTTAATTCCAAATATATACCTTATTTACTTGAATATATTGTACAGCTTTTTCAGCCAGATTCATATTAGTGTATTTATAGCAGATTTTTCCAGTCAATCAGTTTCTTCAGGGAATGTTGCAGATGGCAGTACTTAGGTGGCAGCAAAGTGCACCATCTTCTGTTTCCCCTCCCTTGGTCACTTCTCCAGGCCTGCAAGAGGGGAGGAGGAGGAAGAGGAGGAGGAGAAGAAGAAGAAGAATACTTGGATCCCCGCCTCAGACCACCACCTGCACCCAACTGGCTTCTTCCATGGAAAGAGAGCCTTTCCCCCTCAGCCTCTCCAAGCCAGCAGGGAAGGTGGTCAGCTCAGATGGCCTGAAGAGGAGGGGAAAGGGAAGCAGCCAAAGGGGGCAACAGGACTTCCATGTAGGGGAGGAAGAGCCCTCTGCCTACTCTCTGCAGGCTTTCCATTAACAGCCACCCACCTGCATCTTGCTGTGCCTCTGCAGAAAGAGAAGGGAAGGAGCCCCAACACTTCTCCAGCCACTGGCTGCTCCCTTCTCATTCTCCCTGCCTCTGCCTCTGCCCTGCTGGTTTTGGGTGGCTGAAAGGGGCTTCCTCCCTCCTCTTTTCCCACCCCCACCAGACCCACAAGCACCGGGGGACCATATGTCCCCCCTTTTCCAAGACATGTCCTTGATTTTAGCCTGATGACCTGGAAAAAAATCTCCTTTATCCCCCATTTCCTTGTCAGTAAGCAGTATGCAGCCTTCTTGTAATTCATAAATTATATGGAATAAAACATTACAAATAATAGTTTTAAATTTAATAATAATCCATGTAGAGTTGAAATTAACCACATGAAAGTAATAAAAATGAATGTTTTTAACTTTTATATTGTCCAGTCCCACATTTTCCTTGGGTGTCCTACACTTTGGAGGGAACTTGTCCTCTTTTTGGTTATGACATATGGTCACCCTGCACAAGCCTGGTGTTCTCACTCCCTGGTGTTCAGGAGAGGCAAAGAGGGAAGCCCACTGGCTCCTCAGGTAAGTTGTCTGTGGAGGAGAGGGGAGACCAGCAACATTGTCTAATGCACACCCCATTTTCAAAGGGTGCTCATTACAATCGCCAGTAAACCTTTTTGTAAATCTCAAGCCTTTGAAAATGGGGGTGCACATTGGATTCAATGGTGCGTTACGTTTGCATAAATATAATATATGGAATTGATTTCATAAAACATACTGAAATATTTATATAAATGTTAATATAATTACTACCCAAATCCTGTGGGGCCTATCAGACAGCAGGTTTCATGTTCCGCTGTCATAAAGGTTGCAGCCATACCATAAATGGTGGGCCACCAGTGCATCACCTGCAGAAGCAACAACAGGAGACAGAATCCTATCCCCATTTTACCAGCCTGACCGCACCATTCCTCTCCTAGGGCTGATGCCAGCAAAATGATGTAGGTCAAAAGAGACTCATTGGAAATGAGGAGTACTAAGAGGTAATTTTTCCTTACATTTTGGAAACCATGCTTCCCTACTCCCGTGCATGCAGTTTATGCAGTGTATTGCTTTCTGGAGGAAGATAGTGGGGGGATAGGATTGTCTATTAATTTCTGACAACCTGAGACTACTGTTGTCTGGAAATGAGTGAGACAGAATATATATTGCACCATTATTGCTGTGTAGGAGACATGGTGAAGAAGATCAACATGCAGCCATTGGAGAAAGGGCAGGAATCATCTAAGGGAGTCAAGCCATTTCTATTATTAGTGATTAAAAAGGCAATTCTCTAGAGAGAGGACAGATTAACATGTGAAAAGAAGTCATTCCTAAATATGGATAAGCTCTGTATAATGAATGGGGATAAAAATGCACTTCAGATAAATCAACCTTCTTCACAGGTGACACAAAACACACAGAATGATTAAAAAACATTTGTAATTATTTTTCCAAATGACCATCAATTGATGTAAAAAGCTTATTCAAAACTTTTTATAACTGAACTCTGTCTTATAAAAATACACACCAATATGCAGTGTCAACCCATTGTGTCAACTCTATTGGCCTACTGAGTTCAGTATTGTGTACATTATATACACAATATATTAACGGGTAGTGGCTTTCCAGAGTTCTTTCCCAGATTTACCAGGACATGCTAGGACTGAACCTGCATGTTGGTCAATAGGTGCAGTGCTAGCCGCAGGACACCAAGAGGGCAGATGATCCTTAGGTTACATGCTAACTGGGTAAGAGGCACTCTTTCAAGTGAGTGTTCCTCCTTAATTTAGAAGGGGAGAGTAACTGGCCTTACACACCCCAACAATGTCTGTTCAAGTGGCTTCTGCTGTGGTTCTTTTTTGCATTTTAGATTGTGAGCCCTTTTGGGACAGGGACCCATTAGCTACTATTTTTTCATTTTCTTTGTAAACTGCTTTGGGAACTTTTTAATTGAAAAACAATTTATAAATACTGTAGACACTTTCCCTGGAAGCTATATATTCACATGTATACAGTTCCCGATCATCTGCAGCTTCTGCCCACATGGTTCCCTGCTTGCCCATATTGTTGATCATCTGTAAATGTGCACAATTTCTTTCACCGTGTAGGCAGATGCTATAGATAATCTCCCTGCATGCTTTAATTGCCCATTATGTTAAATGACCACTTGGTAAATTCTCACTTGTACTGAATCTAACAAATGTCCTCTCATGCTTTCCTCTGTTTTCCTCAAAGTAATTATATCAGTTCCAGCTCTGTAAATGCTTTACTTCAGCTTTACCTATACACTGGTTGTCGACGGTTATTTGCACATTTTCTCTTCCATGATATGGAGTTAATTAGTTTCTTTGTGAAAGTGCTTATTTCTTGTCATCTTCTTAATTATATCACCTCAGGATGGACCATATACAATGGAGGACAGAATGCCTATACATTTAACCATTTGTGCACATACATTTATATATAAATGAATAATGCCTATACATTTATACACCATGAATGCTAACTAGGACCCCCTATATGAAATGAATTTGAAACCTACGGTTTAAGAACATACTTTTAATCTTCTCAGAAGTGGAAAACCATTTCCCGATGGACAGTGCAAATTAACAACTGATAAAAAATTTTTCCATCTGGAGCTGATCAATGAGTTGATTGACTATCAGAATTAATGATTAATACTGTGATCCACATATAATAATGTATGCACTGAAGGCCCTTCTTGGATTCTAAATAAATTAGATATTCCTCTACAAATGTGCACAAAGGCTGGAAGAGGCTTTGACAGGGACATCATAAATTACCTGGCTTACCACAAACAAAAAAATTCCCCACACAAGCAACGCTCCAGAGTGTGCCTAATTTTTCTCTTGAACAAAAACATATAGCACACAATAGGTATAGAAAGAGAGTTGCAAGAGATAACAATGTGCTGGAAAATTGTTTCTTTGAACATTACAAGTGTGCATCTTTGACAAATTGTTCCTCCCTCAGCCCATTTGCCCAGGCAGGGGCAAGGCTGATTATGTTACTTCCAAGGCTTTTGTTTAGCCAAAACTATTTTCTAAACAAGTTTCCACAGAAGATGCTGCTGGCGTTTTGAAATACTTTCTGGTATATTGTTTTCTGTGCAAAGATGCAAAGGTCCTTGATACGATGGTTTTTCAAATGCATGTTAATGCAGAAGTTATCGACAAAGAACTTTAATGAAAGAGAAAAGGCGGGAATCATACCGAAGTGAGAGCCAAGTCCATTCTCCACTGCCTCTTTGTAACCCTATAGCATAAGCATATGATTATTTGTCAGGTTCTCCATCCAACACAATGCTGCTATTCAATACAACTCAGAACTTCTATTCCTTATGAAATATTTTCAGCCCAAGAGGGGCTATGAGAAACCAGAGAGGTCTAATTCTGCAAAAAAAAGTGTGTATATTGAATATTATACAAATTATAAGGGGAAAAGTTGGAATTCTGGTTGTTTTTTCTGCTCCATGAAGGTAGAGTTTCCAAGCAAAGAGAACATTGTTTCTCCATGACAGTGAGGTTGTCACTAGTCATTTGTGGTACCAAACACGATGAGTATATTGCAAGATGCTTGTGTTAGCCCTGCTGTGTCCTGTTCCTTGTATTGTTGTTTTCAAGCTGTGTGACAAAAGAAGACAATTCTGAAGTAAGGAGAGTAAGGAGAAGAAAAGCCAGAACAAGGATTTCAAAACCATGTCTTTTGTTTCAAGATTTTCATCTACAAATGTTGCTGTTTTCTAGATTGATATCCTTTGAGCTGCTCTGGGAGCCTTGTTGACTGAAGCACAGAGATGAAATTGCTTGAACCAAAAGTGAACAAATAAAAGGTTTTGTCACATTCCCGTTTGTTGAATATGAAAATGTGGTTTCAAATTTCAGTAACAGGGCCAGTTCATAAACCAGTTTTTAGATCCATTCTAAGTTAAAATTCATTCAACTTTCTTAAAATTCATTTAACTTAGTTAAAATTCAGCTAAAATCAGGTAAAATTCATGTTAACTTAGAATGGGAAAACAGTTTATTTTTGAGTAGTTCTAGGAATGAAATAGAGGAAAATTGGCTATTTAGGTGGGACTGGCTTGTTCAAACCACAGTGCAGTAGAACATCTGAGTGGCATAAAGTCTGATGATCGGCATGGAAAGCTTTCATTGGCCTCCACGATGAGTTCCACTTCTTGTACTCCTCTGAGCTAGTGTTGCCATAATTCTCTTCCACAAAATCAGGACAGTACCCTCTGTCCCATTTGCCAATATGTGAACATAATTCCCCAAAATTGGGTCTGTCCCTGTTGTTTAGGACATATGACAATCCTACTCTAAGCATTATAGAAACCTGCCTTATACTGAACCTGACCATTGGTCCATCTGGGTCAGCATTGTCCACATGCCCTACAATCCAAAGTAACTACGGGAGCACGTAAGAGACATTACGTGTACCCATAGTTACTGCACCACCTAGTGAAAAACTACGGGAAATTCATATTGCAATCCAGAGCAAATTGTGCTTACACCAGAGCAAGGACTCCCCATAGTTATTCTGGATTGCACCCTTAGAATGGCAGTGGCTCGCTAGGTTCTCTGAAATATTTTTTTCCTTAGCATATCTAGAGCTACCAGTGATTAAATCTGGGATCTTCTACATGTAAATCATGTGGGCTGCTGTTGAGCCTACAATCGCAACCAGATGGGAGTTTGGAAGTGCTGAAAGGCTTAGGTAGATTAGCAAGGACACCTTGTCCATAAAGAACATCTTGTCCACAAAGGCAGGAACATTTTGTCATAGAGGCTGATGTGAAGCGAAGATAGCTGAATGAACTGATGTTGGCCCAACCCTGGTCCAGTGGTGGGCAGGTTTGTACCTACTCCAGGTCCAGCAGGTTCATACCTACTCTATAGAACCGGTTGTTAATGAGAGATAAGACGTATAAAGTTTAAAAATAGCCATTTAAAAGTGGCTGCCAGATGGGCATAGAACTGGTTGTTAATTTCTTTGAATCCCATTGCTGCCCTCGTCTAGGAAGAAGGTGACTGTAAGGATGCCTGGGAAGGCTCTGGCTCCCAACTTGGCCCAAATAATAGGGTAGGCATAGACTTGACCAGCATTATTTCCACTCAGTAAATTCCCACTTTACACAGCAGTGGTAGACCAACACTTTTCAATCCCCTCCCCACCAGAAATAATTCACATGGCTTTCAGCGTAACATTCAAAGCAACCTAAATCAGGATACTGCAAAATTGGAATCTCGCCCTCTAAATCTGCAGCTTCGGATTCACCACTGCCCAGGTCCATTGAATCATGTCTGTTCTGGTACCAAACGTTATTTAGTAGCCACCATTTTGAAAATTCTACTGTGTGCAAGTGCAGATGGGACAGCTCCAAAATGGCTACCCAGTGCGCATATTCCAACAGCAAGAAACATACTACAACAGAAAAATGATTAACAATGCAGAAGATGGGATTATAAAACAGATAAAGGTGTCCCCACAGCTAGGCCGACTCTGAAGGCAATGCTTATCCCCATTACAAGGCTGAAGAGTCAGCATTGTCCAAAGACATCTCTGTGGTCATGTGGCTGCCTTGACTTCTGGCTAAGGTGTACAGAAAATTATTATGTTCCCACCAAAATGCTACCTATTTATCTACTTTCATTTATATGCTTTCAAACTGCCTGAATGGCAGGAGCTGGGCAAGTAATGGGAGCATATTTCATGTTGCACTACTCGGGTCTCAAACTACTGAACTGCTAGCCACTGTGACCCTAGAAAATAGATAGGGAAAGACTAACAACACTATCCAGAGCAACTAATCTGTCCACATAAGAGCCCTTGGGTTGCCCTATCTATCACTAGGGTGGAGCAACTGCAAGATGCTCCAGCCCAGTTACTCTGGAAGAGGCTTAGGGCAGAACAAGGCAACATAGGGTGCCCTAAGAGAGGTGGACCTGCTCTGCCCTAACTGGGGCAGCCTAAGCAGCTCAGGAGAGGCCTGTTGAGGGCATGTTTAGCATTGCCTAGGGCAGAGCAGTTACTGTGTATCCAAAGCCTGTTTCAAGGCAGAAATGCCCTCTTCCAGCTCCTCAGAGATATTCCACCTCACGAGCAGGTATAGTAATGAGTAGTCCCATAGGGGTCCATGATAAGGCCCGAGTAAGAATGGCAGTGTTGACCAAAAATCTGAGTTCTTGGCCAGCGTGGCTACAACCCCTGCCTCTCAACTTCAGGATATGGAACAAACTACGGCTGCCAACAAACCTCAGGATACAGCAGGCCACTCCAAGAAGCCCCTTGTATTCACTGTAGAATGTACTGGCATCTCATCAGGGACTCCTTATAAGGCAGACACCCAGTAGCGTCACCAGACTGGTGCGGCTGGTGTTGGCTGCATTGGTGATGTGCTCCGTATGGGGTGATGCGCCGGAGGAGTTTGATTGTCCTTTAGCAGGCCCCAGGCATCAGCACCCCCATTCAGACCTGCTCCAAGGCGGAGCAGCAGCCAGAAGCTGCCACTTGTCCTCGGAGCTGGCCCAAATGACCAGCTGAGGTGCACTGCGCAGAAACACACTGAGCATGCCGAACAGCTTCAGAGGAGACTTCCTTAGAGCGGAGGAAGTCTGTGCCTCTGCACGGCCATTCGGCCTCACTCAGGAGGTGGAGCGGCAGCCGAATGGCTTCAGAAGTATACTGCACAGGCACCAACTCTGACGCCTGCACAATCTCCTCTGAAGCCGAAAGACTTCAGAAAAGTACTGCACGGACGTCAGAGATGGTGCCTGTGCAGTACTCTTTCTGAAGCCAGTTAGCTTCAGAAACAACTGCGCAGGCGCAAACTTTGGTAACTGCGCAGTACAGGTAGGGGGGTGCACGCATCCCAGGGGTGACGCACAGACTTCCACACCGGGTGATGCGCAGAGTTGTGTCACCACTGTAGGCACCACAGCTGTTCCTCGTTCAGTGTGATCTGAAGGGTGTCTCCTCAGGAGCAAGTCCTCCCCATGTGTCAATTACTTAGCCTGCTCTGGAGCAGTTAGGGCAGCCCAGGCTTCCTGACTCTCTGGATGCAGCATAACTTTCTGCCTTGGATACAGAATAGTTAGGAGAGAGCAGTTAGGGCAGAGCAGTCTGAACTTGCTCTGGATTGTGCCCTAAGGCTGGCCTAAGTCCTGTGCTGACCTAGGGATGTCACAAAAGTGCAGAAAGACACTTCTGCTCCACTCCTGTGGGAGTTAGGCCAATGCACAGGCATACGCCAACCTCCCCACACCATCACAGAAAGATAGGCCAGGTGAGTTAGGGTGGCCTTAATTTCTTAGGATTTCTTGGGATTGTGGAGGTAATTTTCTTTGCATTTCAGAAAACTGAAAGATATGAACCGACATCAGAGACCCAAATGCAGATAATATAGACCCCCATACCCTACAATCCAGAGTAACTCCAGGAGCATGTAAGAGACACTACGTGCACCCGTAGTTACTGCTAGTGTTGCCATAATTCTCTTCCACAAAATTGGGACAGTACCCTCTGTCCCATTTGCCAATATGTGAACATAATTCCCCAAAATTGGGTCTGTCCCTGTTGTTTAGGACATATGACAATCCTACTCTAAGCATGAGTATAAAAACCTGCCTTATACTGAACCTGACCATTGGTCTATCTGGGTCAGCATTGTCCACATGCCCTACAATCCAAAGTAACTACGGGAGCATGTAAGAGACATTACGTGTACCCGTAGTTACTGCACTACCTAGTGAAAACCTATGGGAAATTCATATTGCAATCCAGAGTAAATTGTTCTTACACCAGAGCAAGGACTCCCCATAACTACTCTGGATTGCACCCAAATACAGCTCTCTACATTCTGCTACTCCTTTCTTTGTTTTCTCTGTCTCTCTGTCTCTCCTTATTATCTTTAGCTTCCTTGGAAATAACATGTTTTAGCTATTCAGAAATTATGACTTTTTTCAAAAGCCATAAATGTATGTGTATGTTTTTTTTTAAATCTTGCTGGCCTTGAATCAGTATAAGCTGCGAATGTCAACGTTACAAACGAACTGACAGTTCATTACCTAACTTTGTGCCATCAATGAAACTGCAAGGAAGATCATTCATCTTGTGACACCATAGCAACTGTATGTGTGTGTGTGTGTGTGTGAGAGAGAGAGAGAGAGAGAGAGAGAGAGAGAGAGAGAATATGGTTGATAGCTGATAACTTGGTTTCCATGGCAAAGTCACAACATGCTGCTGATATACCGAAAGCCATGTTATGGCTGTCCTCGTTCACGTTCCTATATTCCATTGATAGGAAGCCTCAGGTCTAAGGAAGCCAATAATGCAGAACAGTTTTGCTTCGATTTCTATATTGCCTCTTAGGAAAAGGGCACTTGGGCATTTTACAAACCTTAGGAAAGCTAGCTAGACACAGAGATGTATAAAGCAGAAACAGAAAATCAGAAGTGCCCCCATATCAACTTACCCTACAATCCAGAGTAACTACGGGAAGATGTAAGAGGCACTTACTCTGGATTGCTCCATGCATTTCCCATAGATTTCCCATATGTAGCACTGTAACTATGTCGGTGTAAAAGGTCCCGTAGTTACTCTGGATTGTAGCCTTAGTGGAACAATGATTCTATGAAGACAGAAGACAGAACAAAACCAGAGATACAAGAATAAAAAAACAAGAGCAAACACCACCTTTTTTCCTTTGCCTGCTTCTTAAATCAAATTATATAATGGTGGGCAATTAAGCAAGAGAAAATTAAGGAAAAAACAATATATTTATGAAATGATAAAATAAATGGTGGATGCTGTGCACGTGTAAGAATGGCAGAGTGTTAGGGGAAGATTTACTGAGAGCCACTGTGATGTGGGACATGTGCTTTACGAAATGCCAGAGTTTAAAAAAAATTGAAATAATGTGGAACTGGCCTGAAGATGATAGGACTGAATTCAGGGGTCTGTGCAGAAAGAGGCACGGCAGCAGCAGACCTTGTCTCCACTACAAGCCTATGCTCCACTTTTGAAAGAGCAACGATTTAAAAGTCCAATTTACCTCCAAATATCTAAAGACAGAGCCGAGCTCTTCACCTTCAACAGGAAAACGCTTATCTCCCTACTTTGGCATTTGTAAGACAATGTATTAGCACAGTGCCAGAATAATAATTATTGACTGATTGTAAGCAAATCATTTTTATAAGTCTTGTGTTCTGTCCTCCCCTCACCCCCCTCCAGATAAAAGAGCTAGAGAAGTACTGTACTGTGAATATCTCCAGCAGAAAACTAATAGAATTTGGATTTATGGACTGCCTGTTATGCACAGGTTTTTTACTGGCACAGAACTCTGGCATAATGTCAGACGCCAGTGAGGCTGTGATGATGTAGTCATAATGTAGACTGTGCTAGCAGTCGTAATGGGTGCTTAGGTGGGGTGGGTGACAAACTCAAATGTCCGTGGAGTCTTCTTTGATACAGACTGGGTAAGAAGAAAGCAGTGATGGGGAGAGTCCAATGGGGCATGACGTGTCAAGTCTAGAGTCACCACTACCCTGAGACTCAACTCGAAAATGAGTCACAATGGGGCACTTTCTAAGTCACCGAGTCATGACTCAATAGCACTCAAGTCAAGTGCTGACCCCTTCTCCTCCCCCATTCTGTCATCCCCAGCCCAGCCTTGATAAAATCCATCCCTCTCTCCTGTGTATGGTAGGAAGGGAGGAAGCCAGGATGCATCCCAGATCAAGCAAGCTATCTATACACCATGGATTGTGGAAAGTGGGTTTTTGTTCACTGTGATAGCATTGCTTGAGGCTCTCTGCTAGTAAGGTTAGCCAGCTCAGAGACCCCAAGGAAAGTCGAGAGTAGCCCAGGGTACCTACGTAGCTAGAATGATGGAATGCAATCACAATCTCAAGATCATTTGGTGGTTTTAAAAAAAATAATATTTAAAGAATCAGGGCATAGGGATGGTACTGGAAAAAATCCAAAAGCATGTATGTTTATTCTGAATCTGTACATTATTTTTAAAAGAATGTCTCTCAGATTGCATTGAGGTTATAATAACTATTTGCTCGTTTAAAATTATTCTTATAATGAGCACAAGCCTAACCATGTCTACTCAAAAGTAAACCCCAGTGTGTTCAAAGGGTCTTACTCCCAGGAAAGTGTCTTTAGGATTGCAGCCTTATATACAGCTCCTAATTGGGCATTTTAAAAATTTTATCTTTGCCTTATGTCTCGGTACATCTATATTTATATATGTTTGCCTTAGTTTTGGGCACTTGGCTCTCTTGTGAAAAAAATGTCTGTGTACAGAAATCCTTCCAAGTGTGACTTGGGTACATAAAAGTGTGTGTATTTCATATGAATTTCCAGCTGCACACAGAAAAAGGTAAGAAAGAGGAGGCTTCAGTTTGTTTTATATGCAACTAGTTCAGGTTCTAGCCTCACAGTGCAGTCAGTCAGGTGGATGTACAAGTGATAGCCTTGATAAAGATGAAAATTGATATGCCCTGGACATTTTGTGTTATTGGACAGTGATTGGCTGTATGGAATGTTTTCAAGGGGTTGCTACATGGTCAACAAGCTTTCAAATCAAGGTGGATATAGGGCAAAATCCAGAGTAACTACAGGGAGTCCTTGCTCCGGTGTAAGAACAATTTACTCTGGATACCACTATGAATTTCCCATAGGTTTTCACTGGGTAGTGTAGTAACTGTGGGTGCCACTAATATCTCTTATGTGCTCCCATAGTTACTCTGGATATGGGAGATAGTGTAATAATAGTAAGGTTGTTGCTTGGAAAATATGGTCTATGAATGGCTATTATTCACAAGACAAATAGAACCTGTGCTGAGAGTCTGGCTTACTAGATAATGGGACTAACAGGGCATTGCAATAGCAACTTTCTACGTGTGATCTTCCTATATCATATAAGTGTGCACAATTGGGGACAGAATCATGGAATGACTGACAGTGCAATCCTAACTTGCACTGGAACAGGCAGGCTGGAACACCTGTGCTGTATCAAGCACAGGTTTCAGGGTTGTTGCTGCACTACCCTTATCCCTTCTGCACAATGGGACTGAAGGTGGCATAAGTCTGAGCAGTAGGAAGCAGCCAGAGACTTGGATCTGCTTGGGGAGGCAAAGTTTGGATTCAATATAAGTGTCAGATCCCAATTCCATTTCCCACTCTTCTCCTTTCCATCCCAGGTCAAACACCAGGACCACCTTGGTGCTCTGACATAACCCTTAACCCTTCCCTGGGTAGCACAAAAGTGTCTTATGGCACTTTTTTGACAGCCCTGGGTTGGCTCAAAGGACATGTACAAGCCTGAAAAACACTCAGAACTGCATTCACAGTTAGAGGAGATCTTGGAAGTCAGCTTGTGTAACTCCCTGCTCAGTGCAACCAGCACTACATCATCTCTGAGAGCATCTGTTTAAAAATCCAATGAATGAAATTCCATTTTGTAGTGAGACTGTTCCAGTGTCAGACAGCTATCACAGTTAGGACATCACAATCCTAACCATGGCTACTCAAAAGTAAGCCCCATTGTGTTAAGGGGGTCTTACTTACTTCCAGGAAAGTGTTTTTAGGATTGTATAAATCTTCAACCCACTGGTTCTAAGAAACACAAAAAGTAATACTTCCCCTATATATATATGTTAGTGGTGGGGATCGTCATTAGGGCCTTATTGGGCCTTATTGGGCCTTATTAGGGCCTTATACATGAATGTATGTATGTATGTATGTATGTATGTATGTATGTATGTATGTATGTATGTATGTATACACACACACAGCCCCTAAAGATAATTGTCATAATACTATTTACGCCAGGGGGGTCCAACTTCTGGCAGCTGTTCTGGCAGGGAGGGTCCAACTTCTGGCATCTTGGTTCTCTTGTGAAAAAAGTGTCTCTGTGTGACCCACCATGACATGGTGACACTACTGACATGGACAGGGTGACACTACCGCCGATGATTTCCCAATTCTGAGCTGCCAGCGTCACTCTGCAAGCTCAGACAGAAGGAAGTGGATGTGGCATTAGGTTTGGCTGGACTTTCCTATCTTTCTGTTGTGCCATTCTGTCTTCTCCGAAGGTGAAGATGAAATGGCATGACCTCTATGCATGACACCTCCATGAGTTATGACACTTGAGTTATATCTGGAAAGCTTTCCTTCCATATTATTTTGATAGTGTCATTAATAGAAAAAGTGGCACTTATTCTTTCCTCATACCTTCTTATTGTCAGCGATGCTATGTATAGAAAAACAGAATACAAGATGGCAACTGAACTATGCTTGACATTTCTATGTGCAGAGAGCATGTTGTGAAAAGCTTTTAATGATAGCTAATGAACCAGGCTCAAAAAATCAATGCAAACAGTAAACAATGTTATTATGGCACTTTATAAATATCTTCCATTATTAAAAACAGCTGCTCAGTGAGGGTGTTGTAAAGTTCACAGGAGGATGTATTTGGAAATGGTTTTCAACCAACCAGGTGTCAACTCTGTGTTTGTTCACTCACTATTCAGCGAACGTAATGGCTCAGAGTCTCCTCAGCTCTTGGCCAGCCCAATGTCAAAGGTCATTTAATGACAGGAAATGTACAAAATGTAGAGATGGTTGACAACTACATAAGAACTCCCAATCCCTCACATGCAGTGAATCATTCCTTGACATTTTTTATAGTCATGCGAATAAGGTGCATGACTTATATGGGTGCACATGAAGAGAGCATGACCCAGACCGGTCTCGTGGCATTTTGCTTGGGCTAATAGCAGGAAAATATCAGGTCCTACAAAAAGGTCAAACAGCGGTTCTACAGAGCAACCCTCTCCTCAACACTCCAGGTAGCTGGTTTAGGAGAGGCCTGGCTATATTTTGGGGAAATTCCTTCATATAGCTTGGAAAAGGGGACGTTTCAGAAGAGACTGAATAGGTTCTGTAGGCTAAATTAATGGCAGAGCCATCGCTGGAGTTCTGTTGAATACGAGGAGTGGCATTTGGAAGGCATCATAGACACCATTGGGGTCCATTCTAAGGTGGAGGGGTAGTCACTGGGACCTTCTCAAGATGTGGGAACATGTTTTCTTTTATCATGGGGTTCCGTTGTGGCTACACCAGCGCTGCAAAGTTGGATAGGACTGGGCCCTTACACCAGCCCTGCTCTCTCTGGTCTTTGGCCAATCATGCACATGGCTGTTCTTTTAAAAATACATGGCTGGAAGCTTCACCATACTTTACCCTTTCTATTTCCTGTGTAATCCACAGCAAGGGATCAGCGCTCGCTCACCTGCCTGGAAGATCTGACTGCAAATTTAGATTTTATGATGGCAGAATTGAGTTGTAAACTTTTCTTTTAGAAGCTGATATTGGAAAGATTTCTTATTTTCATTTTAGCCAAAAGCATTATTTAGCACAGATATCACTAAAAAGAAAAAGGAAAAAAAAACTCTCAGTTATTAGTCTTTTTATTATTTTTCAAGCTACGGTTGAAGACAACGCAGGTGCTTTTGCGGAGAAAAAGCTGCATCACAACCCTAAACAGAAGACTTCAGATATTGTTAGAGCATATCCATGTTTTATTGCCACAGATGTGCAGGCAGCTGTATAGAAATCCATCAATAGATGATGTTTTTGAAGCACTGACAGTCAGTCTGCAGGGAAAATAAACTAAAAAGGGCTAATCCTGGATTAAAAAGTATGCAGATTACTCTCGTTTTAATGATGAATAAAGCGAAACGGAAACAAAAAAAACCCCATGCTAAATAGCACAGAATGGAAAATTGGTTTGGAGGTGGTTTAATGGCTTAGTAATCATGCAGACTATCCATGTCTAAAGATGACCTTGGGTCTCAGAAGTTGCAAATATATATTAGCAGAGGCCCTGTTTTGGAAGGGAGTTCCCCAGACTGCTTTAACTGCAATAAAGATGGAAAGCATAGTTCTAGTAACCTTATGGTTACTAGATCAAAATTTCTTGTAACTAGTGGTCCACCTCATATTGTTCTAGAATGGTATGAAAGCCAAGTCTACCTGTAGCTTAGAGCAATTCATCTCCCCAGTATCAAATACCCTAGCTACACTTCTGCTATTACTCCATCCAGCCCAGTAACGTCAGCTCAAACGGGAAGCAATTTCCAGAACCTCCTGCAAACATCTTTTCCGTCCCCTATTACAGGAGACATTTAGACCTATATCCTAAAGTGAAATTAAGCCCCTTGCTCCGGAGCAGTTAAGATGACTTTTCATATGATAACACTAGAGGGTGGCGTAACTGTGTAGACCTATAACTGCTATGGATTTAGCCCTTAGCCACACTTTTATGCTGTAAGTAATGTCTTCCTGCATAGAAGCATCACCCCATACATTGCTTTTTGCCCAAAACTGCTTCCTAATGTGCAAGGCACGGCACACATAGAGCACTTTGGGTCATCAGAAGGGCAGGCAGATTGACTGCAGCAAAATGTATGGTCCGAAACAGCCCGCTAAAGAAGCTTATCGTAATACTTGAGTGTGGTTGTCATCTTTTCCCTGCAGCGTGCCTCAGCAGGATTTGCACTTGCTAGCAGTTTCTTCCACTTTTTTACCTGATGCAACAAATGAACAGGAAATCTCTTTACTTGCAGTAGGTGGATATTTCTTTTTTTACTTTACTATACAGTAAAGAACATTTCTAGAAGCATTTAGACATCCAAATGGCTATCGCTATTGTCTCCTTGCTATGATACAATGGGTGAAAAAGTCTGTGCATCCTTAGTTGTGCAAGATTTATCCTGCTCCCGACGTTTGTTTCCCCATTGTGTCCAAATGTGTAGCCCTGCTCATCCTGCTGTATCCAAATTTTCCCAGTGATTCCTTGCTCCAAAGTCTAGGCAATCCATGTATGATAAAGAACAGAGCAGAGATGTTCTGGCTGTGTACATTTACCCACTGAGGTCAATGGAAATGCTTCCATTGATTTAGACAGAGCTAGACTAAATAGAAACTATAATAGTGATATGATTAACTGATTATCCATGCACACACACAGAGTGAAAGCTTTTGCTTTCTCTTTCTTAACAGCAGCTTCCCTGTGCCACATTGTAAAATACTTTTTAAATCTGGCAGATGCCTCCCTCTGGATTTTCTGAATCACAGCCCATTTCCTCACTGATATGAAGTGGTCAACATTACATACAGTGAGTGACATCTGAAAATTTCCAGTGTTGTCTTATTAGAATCACATTTTCGTTTGCAACTGAACGAAAGAAAGAAAGGTTTATCTGAAAGATAAACCATGGCTGAGGTTCTGATATTCTCCTAGATATAAAAGGGCACTGTGAAGGGAGAACATTCAGTGCGGGCTTCATTCATTCATTCATTTTACATACAAAACTGTTTCCATTCATTCATGCATGCATTCATTTAGTGGTTGCTTTTTGTTTATTGTTGTTGTTGTTGTTGATGATGATGATGTTATTCTTCTTCTATGAGTTCTATGGACTGGCCCTACAATCCAGAGTAACTACGGGAGCACGTAAGAGACATTACGTGTACCCATAGTTACTGCACCATCTAATGAAAACCTATGGGAAATTCATATTGCAATCCAGAGCAAATTGTTCTTACACCGGAGCAAGGACTCCATGTAGTTACTCTGGATTGAACCCATAATCACTGGTGGATGTGCTGACTACCCTACATTGGTTATAATATGCAGAGCATGGAGACATCATGCTGCTCGAACACCTGCAGGATAGCCAGATAATTTTTTCCATAACCACTGGAGGGCTGAACAGAGATGGGAGAGAAATAAGACAGCAATGGAGGGGAGCAAAGGAAGAATGGTGTGGCAACAGAGACAGGGAAGGGCAAATTAGGTATGGGGAGTGTGGATTCACTGGTGGTGGCAATTGCTGTACATTACTACACAAGGGGGGGGAGAAAAGAGGCATCTCTTTCATATCTTCTCTTCAAGCGAGGAAGGTCTGAAAATGCCTCTTGTGTTCTGGGAGTACCTGGGTTATGTTATGTAACCTTATAATCCATAAGGTTGGTTCATATATTTACATTCAATTTTGGACGACTGTGATAGTAATACTTGGATCAGAAGACTGAACAGATATAACAAACAAATATAACTTAAAACAGATTTGTATTTTATTCATTTTCATACAATCATGTCAATAAAACATTGTTCAAAACAGTTTTGTACATATATTGATTTTTTTAAAATGTCAGCTTACTCAACCCTCACTCTCTGCCGTTTCTTGCAGCAGTTCCTCCCAGTAAAGACCTTGGATCCTGTTATAAGCCTTTTATACTGGTTACACTTATTCATGGGGATATTTGCTGTTCTTTGTCTGAAGAGAAGCAGCAGAATAGTTGCAATCTTATTTGGAGGCTTTATTCTAAGGAAATATGGGGTATGTTAAAGATCAGGGTTGAATTTCCTCTTGAGAAATTCAAGGAGGTTCATAGAAGTCTTCAGTGCCGGTGGGTTTAGCACTATGCAGCTGTAGTGCTGCTAAGTTGGGACAACAAATCCCCTTCCACAATGATCCAGAGGTTGGCTGGGAATTGCACACACATCATGTGTGGGGTGGGGTGTGTAGTGTCTAGCACTCACCACATGAATGTTTGGAGTGGCAAAGAGTTCCTTGGGGAGGCTCTCCTGACAACCTATTCCTCTGTCCGGCTCCAAATCGGAGCCAATCTGGAGTAGGTAGGAAAGACATACAGTGGTGCCAGTGGTGTGTGTGATGTGATAGCATCATCACATCATCTCACCCAGACACCAACTGGCCTGATAACATTGTCATCCAGAAACAATTGACAAAATTGCCATGTGCCACCAAGGAAATAAGGAAGGGAGAAAATATCTCAATTCATGATAGAGGTAGTTGCCAATGATCGGGATGCAGCAAGAAAAAGGACATGTGCTACTTACCTACTGCACCATCCACACTGACCTGAAGCCATTATCTCCAAGTGTTCCAGCACAAAGGGTGCAATCGTAACGTAGGCCAGCACAACTCATTGGTAATCCCATTCCTGTGGTGATGTAGAGTGGCAAGTGCATGTCTGTGCACTCGCGTGACCCTCCCCCAGGAGAAGAGTCTTACAGCATTTTTGTGGCACCCCCAGGCCAGCACAAGATTTGTTCTAGGACTTAGGCCGGCCTAACTGGAGATTAGTATTGCAGCCATAGACCTTAAATCAGTCCCAGGCAGCAAAATAGGTTTTCTTGCTTTGCCCAAGTAATTAAAGTATGTTATTGTATGATATAAACTATAACAGCATTTAGGATTCAGAAATTCATTTAGTGGAATATTATAAAAATACGGCATTAGCCAATTGATTTTCTAATCATGTCACATGGAGAAAAGTTGGCTACAGTTAGGAATCACTGGTGAATAAACTAATGCAGACACTCAGTGCTTGAGACATGCTTAAGTCCTAAGGACTTGCCAGACATTATGTTGAGACAGCTCTCTGCTGGCATCCTGTCTACATAGCTTTACGTGTATAATTTATTGCAGATCCCATCATCTTTAATTTACGATACATGGAATAGTTTTGCTGCTGATTTCAACAGACTTGTGCGTCTACTTCTGCTCAGTGTGCATTTCAGCCAACAGTTAATTGGTTTTAGCTCTGGTATTATCATAGAAAGTAGCATATCGTCTGCATCTGTCTGCATTTAATAAAAACTCCATCTAGCTTCAGAAATCAGTAAAGACAAATATGATGATGTATAATCCTAAGTAGAAAAATAAAAGATTTTAAGGAGGTGCTGAAATTCCTGTGACTTCAGTCTGTCCATTAACATTATAAAACCATTAATATGGTTTTCCAAACAATTAACAAAGCCCTGGTGTAAATCGAAATACAAAATCAAGTACATGTAAATTAAAAAAGCAGGCCTCCGTCAGTCTTGAAAGACTATGGTATCGTGCTCGGCACTGCATACGCTGCATGCAAAGCACAAAAGCCTGGGTTGGATTGTTATGGAGGATAGATTGTTACCCAAACAGCAATCCCCCCTCTCCACGCCACTGAATTAGTCCAATGGAAAGGTAAGAGGTGATACGATTGGATCCAGCTGGCATCACAGAGCTGGGCTAAGGACAGGAGCTCACCCTGTCTTGTGGGGCCAACCCAGGTCTCACTCCTGGCCTACTGGTTAACAGCCACAGCGTCTTAACCGCTTGCGCCACCCACAGCCACTCATGTAAATTATAGTTCAAGTAAATACATACTTCCAGAGAAGATGTACAAGTAACTCACACGTATTACAGTGATTTTTCTTCAAAGATGTATTTGTCTCAAAGGTAGAGACTTCAGAGGTGATAAGCAGAGGAGGTGAGGACAAAAGGGTTTGTCTGGAATTGCCAGCTAGGTGACGAAATCCTGATTCTAGCAGCCTTTTGTAGGATGGCAAACAAAAAGGGAGCAGGCCACAGATAACAGATAAGTATCAGGATGGTATAATGATTAATTACCTAGAAGATCTAGGTTCAAATCCTCCATCAGCCATGAAGCTTCCTTAGTGACCTTGGGCCAATAACTCACTGAGTCTCACCTACCTCACAGGGTTGTTGTGAGGACCAAAGGAGGGGAGGAACTAAAGATTTGTAAGTGCCTTGGGCATTGGCTTGAGAAAAGCATTGCTTGGGATTTATTTGAATCCAATAAATTATAAAAATAGATCCTGTGAGATTTCTCCCACACATGGATCTCCGGTGATAAAGAATGGGAATACAGTGAATGGGAAAGAATCACAGGGATTGTGCTTTTTGTATTGCTGGGTTTAAAAATCTCCCAGCACCAATGAGGAGAGGTGCAGAAACCGAACTTAGGGCCCTAATGGTCAGCAGAATAGCTCAAATCAAGGGAAGCTACAAGGAAAAGGAGGATAAAAATTCATATACAGCAGTTTTCGTCCACTAAACCAGGGGTCTACAAACATTTTGGCAGGAGGGCCACATCATCTTTCTGACACTGTGTTGGGGACCAGAAAATTAATTTACATTTCAAATTTGAATAAATTTTCATAAATTTACATATAAGAATGCATTGGAGTGAATTACAATGTTTGCTCAAGGGCTGAATAGAAGGGTCTTGGCGGGGGACACTTACAGGCTCGCTGGTCCCCATCTGGCCCCCAGGCTGGGGTTTGAAGACCCCTACACTAAACCAGGAACACTGATGCACCCAGAATGGTCCCTCAACAAATTAGTGTAATTTGTGTTGGGATAATGTTATTCGGGAAGTCAATACGGGAAAGCAAAAAATGCTTTTCCCCTGATGCAAAATATGCAGACCCTAAATTTACTTAAATCAAATATTTACATTTGTATCAATGGCTTTGAAACATGTTGCCTCTTAATTGTATAAAAACCGTCTTCCAAAACAAAGATATCAGTATTTTTTTTAAAAAAATAAATCATGTACCAAAAGCCCTGCAACAGATAAAGAGCTACAGATGGAGTTTTTATATAGAGTTGTTTGCTCAGTAGATGGAATATTGAATCCTTCACCCATTAACTGTATCCTCACTACAAATTTGCTGCACCTGCTATTTTACATCTCAGTATATTCCATACTGAATATTTATGGTCCGTTCAGAATGAAATGTCGGCAGTCTTCATGGGCATTGTTACAGCACAATGCTGACACCTATTGGGCACAGTGGATTCCCATTTAATACTTTGGCACATTTGGTCAGTCAGTTAAAGACATCTGGGCCTCCGGTTTATTGGATTAATCAGAAGAACCTGAGAAATGTGAATACAATTAAGGCCTGAAGGCAAAAGGCATGCTTTTTCTTGGGACGGAAAAGAAAAGAAAACACACTTCCTTTGAGCTTAGACGTTCACATTTATGTGAACATGTTGCACATGACGTGCAACAAGAAAAAAAGCTTGGATGAGGTATTCCATTGTGGATGTGAGAAAATGGAAAATCTTCTAGTGTGGTCTCCAAACCACCATTTTTGCAAGCTTCTGCATTAAAATTAAAGGCCAAACATATCCGCCTCCCCCCCCCCCCCCCCAGTCAATGCAGCGAGAGCAGAATGGCCTGCACTCCATCCTATGTGTGAATGGCCCACACTGGAGATTTCCTTGTGGTAAGCCCCAGCATGGGCAATTAGAAACCCAGACCTGCCTGGGCTCTATAGCTGGTGCAAGTCTACATTGCCACGTTAGCGGTTCAGACCTGGGAAGGAGAATATTATGATCTGGCATGTGTGGCTGTTATTGATTTTGACATCCTCACAGAATCATAAAGTTGGAAGGTTCATCTGGTCCAACCCCCTGCCTTTAGTAGGAAATCCTCCTAGAGTGTTTCCAGCAAGTGCTTGTCAATCCTCTGCTTGGAGATTTCAGTGAGGGAGAATCCACCAGCTCTCTTAGCAATCCAAATTCACTACCAAATTCACTACCAGCAATCCAAATTCACAGTCCAAGTTCCACTACCAAATTGCCCTTATTGTCAGGAATTTTTTTCCTTTTATCAATTTGGAATTTTTTTTCTTACAGTTTGAATCTGCTGGATTTAGCTCTACTTTCAAAAATGTCTGAGAACAAATTTGTCCCATATGATAGTCCTTCGTTTAATTAAAGAGCGCTGTCACATCCCCTCCTCCCCTTCTCTTCTCACTCTTCTCCATACTAAGCATACCAAGTTTTCTCAACCTTTCCCTGGACTTATTCTTATTCTTCAGCTCATTGATAATCATTGTTACTGCCTCTGAATCTGCTGATCCATGTTCATCTTGTGATCCTCTGCAACTTCAAGATCCCTCTTATACACTATGCTGCCAAGCCTGGTGTCTCCCATTCTGTACCTGCATCTCTGATTTTTTTTGCCTTAGTGACAAACCTTCCATTGGTCCCTATTTCCATTGGTTGCCATATTTCCCGAAAAATGGGGACACTCCCGATTTTGGGGTACTGTGTTCACATCCTGGCAAATGGGACAGGGTCCAGTCCCGATTTTGTTGAAGAGAATTATGGCAACCCTATCTCTATTGAACATCAATATTTCAGTGAAGTGGGGATGGAGGAAAGAGGCAGCACTGCTTATCTGGATCCAATTATATGGCAAAGTAGCCCCATTGTGGACTGGGTTTTTATGTGGGGGACAACGTCACAAAAGCCTCCCAACAGATGAAGTCCCCCTTACAACTATCTCATGTTTCCTTTCATTGTCTCCCAGTTGTTTCAAGAAAGTATTGTCCACCTCTTTCCCTTGGCCACACAATTATGGTAGATGCTCAGCACAACGTTGCTTTGGTGTGTTTCCCTTATTATTCAACCAAATGCTCTTCATGGGGCTACACAGACCACTTTGTTCAATTTCTGAGTACTGATAAAAAAATTTTTTATCTATAATGCCCCCTCCCCTTTTACCACATCTAGTCTTCCACCTCCATTCAATTTTGAAGTTATAAATTAGATTTAAATATTATAGGGCGCAATCCTAAGAAATTTAGGCCAGCCTAACTCACTTGGCTGGTCTTCCCATGGTGGTGTGCAGAGGTCAGCATATGCCTGTGAGTGCCCTAACCCTCCCCCAGGACTGGGGCAGAAGTGTCAGCACAGGACTTATGCCAGGGCTTAGGCTGACCTAACTGGAGATTTGGATTGCAGCCTTAGGGCGCAATCCAGAGTTACTACGGGGGGGTCCTTGCTCCAATGTAAGAACAATTTACTCTGGATTGCAATATGAATTTCCCATAGGTTTTCACTAGGTGGTGCAGTAACTATAGGTACACTTAATGTCTTTTACATGCTCCCATAGTTACTCTGGATTATACGGTATGACTTTTGCTTTTTGAATATAATGTTATCACAAGTTTATATTGGGGGAATAGAATTATCCTGATTTAGGAAGAATTCTATAAACTAATACACAACAGGAGAGTGACTGACTCACTTCCACTGACAAAATGACCAGGTTTGGTTATTGTCTTCAACAAATAAAAAGATTTCTAATGAAGCTTGGCAGGTTATTTTGAAAGTGCTGAGGAACTAGGATCAGGTGCAGTTTTAGGTTTGTTTTGTTATTTTTCTATATTCATCTAACCTGTCAGAATTTCATCCAGATTTTTATTGTTTTATTCTATTTTATTTTTGGAATAATGAATGGAATTGTGTTATCGGTATTGATGCAGTGAGTGGAAGGTGAAAAAAAAATATTCAGCTGAAATGCTGCCATCCCAATCTTTTGTTTAACTGACAAGAGTTGTCATGTTCTTTTGGTACCTGATGGGCAGAGTGTAAACTGATAAACAGCTTTAAAATGAAATTGTCAATCACCATTATAAAGCCTCAGCAAATTCTTTCTTCCACTGGAAAGTGATGGTAGGCCCAGTCAAAATGCAGGCTTTTTGGACATTAGGAGAGGCACAGAAATCTGTGGACGCAATATCTGCCTGAGGAAGCAGAGAAATCATTTCCAACTCTTGACAAATTAATTTATCTGAAGTGGGGTGTTCTAACTGGGATTTCGGTGCTATCAGGCTGGTTTTTACCATTTTGGAGGGCCGATAAAAGGCTAAAATGACAGTGTTTTTAAGGTAGTCAACACGTTGCAGGTCTTGAAGATTCAGAAAATACTAAATATTGCCAAGCACAGGAGATAGGTCTGTCCCAGTATTCCAAGGTCGTTTAGCATTGGGGGTTCATAAATTTTTGGCACCCTCCCCAAGTCCAAAATTATTATCAGTAAGATGGCATAAAATATGTAATAATAATGGCCAGAGAGGGAGCACAGCATTCCACTGCAACACTGAAAATTTTATTTCACTGAACTTATTTACAGTATATATTGCAATCCTAAAGACACTTTCCTGGGAGTAAGACCCATTGAACACAGCAGGGCTTACTTTTGAGTAGACATGGTTAGGAGTCTTATAGCACTTTTGCAACAACCCCAGACCAGCACAGGACTTGTGCTGGCCTAACCAGGAGTTAGGATTGCATTGTCAGAGATGTGTTTCGTATGTATCATGTAGTCTGGGAAAATGTACAAAAGGCTGTAAGATAAACATAGCATTATAGAATTTTTGTCCGGCAGAAAACTAAGCAAAGTTCAAATGGTTACTAATGTGTAATTGCAATAGTAACAGGTTGATTGAGAACCATGCCTGTACCTGCATCTACATTGGCTGCTGTTCTTAAGGATCTCAATCAAGATGTGTCATCATAACACATGGCACAGATGGTGGGAGGACTAGCAGGAAAGAGTGGATCGAGGCAACCCAAAAATGAGAGCCTTTTCTGTGTAATGAAGGGGATAAGAAAGAAACTTCATGATCTGTGGTGTGCACATTCACCCCATTTTCAGGATGATCAGGTGGGATTCAAACTTCATACACCTTCTAGGGAAAATTTTGTAGGTAAAAATCTGAAAAGGGAACTCATGAAGTAGAGAATTCCAAAGTTCTGGACTTGTCCAAAAGCAAGATACTTAAATAAGTCTGCAATCCCAAAGATACTTTCCTGAGAGTTAGACCCAATGAAAACAATGGAGCTTACTTTTGAGAAGACATGTGTTCTAAATGTAATAGAAAAAATTGAGAAGAAGAACTCTTGGAAAAGGATATTCAAGGAGAAAGGGCTTGAAAAAAAGGGAGACAGGAAACTAAATGGGAATAATAAGAGTTCCTTTGAACTCTTGTTGCACATATACATTCGTCCAGAGTCTGGACTCTGGAATAGATCCAAAATGTTATAATATAGGTATAATTTTTTCCCTTTACAAATTTACATTCCATCTGAAAACATAAATAATGATATTGCATTCACCACATACTCAACTGTAGATTGACTATTATCAAAATGTACACTCAGTATTGTACCTTTCGACTATTTGACTATTCGGCTTCGACTATTATACCTTTGAAAGGTATAATATATTGGGCAGTGAAATCCTGAGCATGTCTACTCACAAGTAAGTCTCATTGTGTTTAAAAGTACTTACTCCCAGGAAAATGTGGCTAGGATTGCAGCTAAAACCTATTACAGGGCACACTATATTATAGAGAAAGGCACATTAAAAATACCCACATTTTAAATACAAGATTGAGTATCCATATCCCCATTTGAAAGCATGCAATGCAAGGAGCCACAGCTTACCTGGAACTAAAAAACAATAACTTTTTCACAATACACTTGAATCCAGCTTTGAATCACCAAGAGTGATTCTCATTGTGACATGGGCTGCAATTCCTGAGTGTAAGTTCCATAACACAGTGGGATTGACTTATAAGTAGACATGTACAGAATTGCATCCATACAGCCCAAATGCATACTCTGTGAGCAGAGAATTCCTTCTGCAAAAGTTTGTCCACAAAGGTTTTTAAACTTACTAAAACTAATAAACTGGTTAAATGGACAAAAGTGTACCATCTAAAAGGGTGGCTTTTTAGGCTGCAATCCTGGACACTTTTCTAGAAATAAGACCCATTGAACTCAATGGGGCTAACTTTTGAGTAGACATTGGGTGCGATCCAGAGTAACTACGGGGAGTCCTTGCTCTGGTGTAAGAACAATTTGCTCTGGATTGCGTTATGAATTTCCCATAGGTTTTCACTAGGTGGTGCAGTAACTACGGGTGCATGTAATATCTCTTACGTGCTCCCGTAGTTACTCTGGATTGTAGGGTAAGTTAGGATTGTGCTCTTAGTTTAGTAAGATGGAGAGTTCTTCCCCTTATAGGATCTCTTCCCCAGTTGCTGATGTTGCTCTTGCCTACACTGAATGATCAGCAGCAGCGGAACTACTTTTGAGGCTTGGGTTGTCCTGAAAGTCTTGCTCGGCTGCTTCTTCCTTTTGCCACTTCCTTCCTGACTCTCTCACAATTCCTCCCATCCCATCACTCTTTTACGGATGGGCAGGGACAGCAGATGAGTGTTTAAAGAGAGCTCCAACCCACACAAGCCTGGCAGTAGCACCGTTCATTTCTGTGGCAGACAAGTGACTTGATTCCAATCCTATAAAGTCACAAAGCGTGACATAAGGACTCGTAAAGTGATTCATTCTCATTTTGACTCAAGACTTGGATAGCAATGACTTTATCTATCATCTACAGTATTTATATACTGCTTTTCAACTAAAAAGTTTACAAAAATATGAAAAAATTAATGGTTAGTGATTTGACTTGAGTCAACACCTATGGGTTGACTGGAAAGGGCCAAACTTTGGATTGCTGCTCCCAGTCAGGGTGATCATATGACCAGAAATTTCCAGATTTATCCTCTTTTTTAGTCTCCTGTCTGGATGACTTCCAAATGGGTTTCATTGTCTTCCATTTTGGCTTCATTCTGTAACTTTGCAATGATGTGCAGTACCCCATCATGTCATATGTCGTTGGATTCGTATTGAAGAGCAGAATCCAATGCAAGATTTCCCATCAAAAATTATGGCCAAAAAACTAAAAATATAAAAATATGCATTGAGCCCTATGGGAAAGTGAAAGTGCCCAATTGTGTGGCTTTACTTGTGAGTAGGCAAACATGCCATTGTTCACTGGAAAGGCCAGGCTGAGAGGAATCCAAGACCTTGTCCTCCTTTCGAGGTTTGGGCATCTGGTTACCCTGCTCCCAGTGGACTGACTTAGGCACAATCCTAACCATGACTACTCCAAAATAAGCCCCATTATGTTCAATGGATCTTACTCCCACAAAAGTGTCTTTAGGATTGCAGCCTTAAGGTCTTCTTTGACTGGTCTTATGTGACTTGTTGGGCAGACTGTAAATAAGTCACATGCTGGGATCTGCCTGATCTTAAAGTAAATAAAATTGTTAGTGAACACCATGAGCTTGTCTTCCTTTACCAACTCCATTGTAAATTCAGGAAAGAGTGTTTTGATAATTAAAGCACAGGCTTCTTGAGCAATCAAGGATTCACTGCAGGGTGCAGAACAACAGAGGCACCCATCAGGAACAGGTCCATCAACGGCCATCAAGAAGCACTGCCTGTTTTGCAAGTGGACCCCCTCCCCACAAACCACTTCCTGGCTTGCAGCCAGTCCAAGACCTGACAACAGTGTGCCAAGGGACGTGTGGTTCAAACTGGGAGAATGTCCTCCGATGCATTGTGTTTCCCTCGCCAGCAAACCTGGAAATAGGATAATTTCTAACCAAATCTGAATAACAAAAGATGCCTGTCAACAAACAAACACGCATAGATAAATGAGACAAAATAAAATAAGTGCTGCGACTGATGACAAAGGAAACGAAAAGCTGACATGTGGGAATAAAAATTAGTGCAGATATTATACCGCACTGCTGCAAAAATGTATTAGCATTTTTATGAGAGCCACTGATATCTTTGGGATTGTATTTTGGCACGATCTCAGGAGGTATGAACTTTTCATTTAATATAACAAGAGATTTACATGCAAGTGCTAATCTTTTATCTTTTACAACAATTACACGGAGAAGAAAATATCGCCCAAACTGTGTCAGTTTGAGTGGCATGTGAGCACCCTTCCCTAAGCATCTGCTATAGAAATTCTATTACTGAAAGTCTGTCACTCTTGAAAATTATAACAAATGTTGCAAGAGACCAACAAAGTTGAAATGTTACGATGCATTTAAAAAAAAATTCCACTACCATCACAGCCTTATTTTTTTAATATATATGTCTAAAGCAAATCATATACAATGGAGCATTGTTCAGTGTTTTACAGAATTCACACATTTACAATACTCTTTGGGAACAAGTTGCCAAGTACCGCTTCTGTGAAAACTGGAATAAATTAGCAGGGCATAGAAGCTGTGCTTGGTGAATTGCTCAAGGCCTCCCTAGTTTACTGTTATGGTAAGAAATCCATCTTTTTAAAAAAAAATTTAACAAAACAATGCTGGTTTCCAATAATATTTTGTATGTACTATACTGGTATTTAAGTATTAATTGTTACAAAAGTATTAAACACTGCCATGGAGGTGATTCAGCTGGTGTAACACCAAAGAAATAACAGGATATAATATACAATACACTGCATACCTAAATACAGTATGTGTGAGTACACAAATTGAGAGATTAAAAGCATTCAAGCCCTTGATAATACATTGTCTTGGAGTTGTTACAACAGGTCTGTGGTCAAGGGATTGTAGCTTGGAGAGAGGGGATTTGACTGTAGCTTAGGGAAAGAGCAGATGCTTTAAATGCAGAAGATCTCAGCTGTAATACCTGACAGAGAACCCAATCCTATTTATGTATACTCAGAAGTCCCATTAGAATCAATGAGGCTTACTCCCACGAAAGTGTGGCTGAATCCAGCCTATGCAGCATCAGAACTCTGCATCAGCCATGCCAGCTGAGCATGGCTGAAGCAGAGGTCTGAGCGGGGCAGGAGTACGGTGGGGCGGAGAGGCAGGAATAGTTTACTGGGCAAGGGGGAGGGTGGACAAGGGTGGTCCCAAGGATGGGCAGGGAGTGGGAGGCAAGCTGGGACCTGGTGATATGCCAGAGCCCAACCCTGGTCCCCAAGGTGTGCAGATGCCTTTGGCTGTTCATGTCTACTTGGTTCTGTACCTCCTCCAGAGGTGCATTTACATCTCTAAACAAGTCCTGAGCGCCATATCATATCAAGTTCAGCATCAACAGTCCTCTGGTGGTCTTCCTGACTAATTGTTCCAAAGCATAGTCATTAAGCATGTCAAGAAACCCAGTCTCTCTTTCATTACCAAACGATGTGAAGTTTCCTATGATTGCATCCATGCCTCTCCTCAATACTTCTCTAATCTATTTCCTTATTTCAAGGTCCCCTTTAGGTTTTTCTTCCAGAGGACAACAGCACTCCTCCAAAACTGCATTGCTCCTTGAGGATAGAAATTTAATCCAGAGTGATTTTATGGTGGAATCAGATTTGCTTTCAACCTCTGTTGGATTTTACCCCTTCTTTAACATAGATGGCCACAGATCTTATCATTCTCCTCCCATTGACTATGGAGATTTCACTATAGTATCCCCTGAACTTCAAAATTTACCACCTTACCACTGAGTAGAATTCAGGTCAGAAATAAAGTGAGCTCCAGTTTTATCAATCAAAGCACTGCTAAAATAAAAGATAGTTACAATCCACAGTAACTACAGGACATTTTACACAGTAGTTATGGTGCCACTTATGGGAAACCTTTGGAAAACGCATAGAGCAATCCAGAGTAAGTGCCTCTTACATCTTCCCATAATTACTCTGGATTGTAGGGGATGTCACATTTAAAGAATGTGATTTCACACTTAAATTAAGTAGTCTTTTCAAGAAAAAAAATTTCCATGCATTTTGAACCATACATAAGTTGTTTTCTTTTCTCCCACAGAGTGTTAGATAGTATTGAATGGGACTGGATAGAATTGGATAGTATTGTCGCTGGAATACAGCTTTTCCCATCAGAGCCACAGGCAAGCAGAAACTATTCTCAGGAGTGATCAAACATGCACAAAGCCATTTCCTTTTTTCAAAATGTGTGGTTTTGCATAGTGAATTTCATAGTAGTTTCCTGGCAGCTGAGCTGAGAATTCCTTAATTACCCAAGATTAGACATGTGCAGCAGTACAGATAAAAGATCAAGATAAAGGAGAAAATAAATAAAATAAAGTTCGATAGATAAAACTTTATTACGGTCAAAAGACCAGCCGCGAATAAAACATCAGTAAAACATCAAAATATACAAGTATGCAAAAGTATTCAAGAGTCTTGGGATCAAATGCAAAGCAATAATCAATTCTGAAATACAAAAACAACTAAAATAAAGTCATGCACAATTTGGGGCTTTTAAAAGATATTTCTAATATTGTTTCCCTGTGTTCATGTTTTATTTGCAGTTTTAAATATTTATTACGGAAATGGGAGTGGGTTGGTGGCGGCAACCACAGAACTGACCATTGCAGTGAGAAACATTTCCCATCCACCGACTTGTTGAAGGTTCAAGATTATCATCCATGGCAAAATCTGGAAGCCTTCCCATCCCAGTCAAATGCCAGTTTCAACTGTACAAAATTACTAATGTTTTTAATTGAGTTTCAGCAGGTAAGTAGAATAATGAAAAATTTATCTTTCCCTGTAATGTGATGAAACCCTCCTCTAGATTTTACTCTTTCTCCCACATCTTCTTCTTCTTACATAAGAAGTGCTTCTGAGTTTCAACATTGGCCCTACAATCCAGAGTAACTACGGAGCACGTAAGAGACATTACATGTACTCGTAGTTACTGCACCATCTAATGAAAACCTATGGGAAATTCATACTGCAATCCACAGCAAATTGTTCTTACACCACAGCAAGGACTCCCCATAGTTACTCTGGATTGTGCCCATAGTATTTATTTGTGGCATATTTAAGGGAAAGACTTTGGCCCTCAGATGAACAAACATTTCAAGATATGCTTACTGTAAGAATTAAGAGCACTAAAGGACAAAAAAAAATGTTCTGCTCACATGTCAAACTGAAAATGAAAAGATTTCTGGAAGTCCTCTCTTCATCAAAAATTTGCTACTCTGACTTCTCTCCAGATTGCATAAAATTTTACTTAAATATCACCTGGCCTCTGGTTGCAATTGCCAAATTTATCTGATGAAAACATCTGAGGTGAGATGACATACAATTTCTGCTGACAAAGTTTGATCTGTGATGCATCACGTGAGTCATTATTTGATGCTGCAAGTGATGAATACTAGAGTGGCAGCACAATCCAGAGCAACTAATCTGTCCACATAAGAGCCCTTGGGTTGCCCTATCTAATACTAGGTTGGAGCAACTGCAAGATGCTCCAGCCCAGTTACTCTGAAGGAGGCTTAGGGCAGAGCAAGGCAAGATAGGGTGCCCTAAGAGAGGTGGACCTGCTCTGCCCTAACTGCTCTGCCCTAAGCAATTCAGGAGAGGCAAGTTGAGGGCATGTTTAGCATTGCCTAGGGCAGAGCAGTTACTCTGTATCCAGAGCCTTTTTCCAAGGCAGAAATGCCCTCTTCCAGCCCTCAGAGTTATACCACCTCAAGAGCAGGTATAGTAATGAGTAGACCCATAGGGGTCCATGATAAGGCCCGAGTAAGAATGGCAGTGTTGACCAAAAATCTGAGTTCTTGGCCAGCGTGGCTACAACCCCTGCCTCTCAACTTCAGGATATGGAACAAGTACGGCTGCCCACAAACCTCAGGATACAGCAGGCCACTCCAAGAAGCCCCTTGTATTCACTGTAGAATGTACTGGCATCTCATCGGGGATTCCTTATAAGGCAGATACCCGGTGGAGTCACAAAATTGGTACAGCTGGTGTGGGCTACATTGGGTGACACACTCCATATGGGGTAATGCGCCAAAGTAGTTTGATTGTCCTTTGGTGGGCCCCAGGCGTCAGCACACCCATTCAGTCCTGCTCCAAGGCGGATCAGCAGCCAGAATCTGCCACTTGTCCTCGGAGCTGGCCTGAACGGCCAGCTGAGGTGCACTGAGCAGAAACACACTGAGCATGCCGAACAGCTTCAGATGAGACTTCCTTAGAGCAGAGGAAGTCTGCGCCTCGGCACAGCCATTAAGCCTCGCTCAGGAGGCGGAGCGGCAGCTGAATGGCTTCAGAAAGAGTACTACACAGGCACCAACTCTGACGCCTGCACAGTCTCCTCTGAAGCCGAAAGGCTTCAGAAAAGTACTGTGCAAGTGTCAGAGATGGTGCCTGCGCAGTACTCTTTCTGAAGCTAGTTGGCTTCAGAAACAACTGTGCTGGTGCCAACTGTGGCAACTGCACAGTCCAGGTAGGGGGGTGCGCACATCCCAGGGGTGACACACAGACTTCCACACTGGGTGATGCGCAGAGTCGTGTCACCACTCTAGGCACCACAGCTGTTCCTTGTTCAGTGTGATCTGAGGGGTGTCTCCTCAGGAGCAAGTCCTCCCCATGTGTCAATTACTGAGCATGCTCTGGAACAGTTAGGGCAGCCCAGTCTTCCTGACTCTCTGGATGCAGCATAACTTTCTGCTCTGGATACAGAATAGTTAGGAGAGAGCAGTTAGGGCAGAGCAGGCTGAACTTGCTCTGGATTGTGCCCAATATCTTCCTTCTCTTTGGTTCAATGGCTATTATAAGTATGAAATGTTGAATGCTTTCTCATGCAAAATAAACATATGAAGCATCAGCAAGTTTGCACAAGAAATGGTGCCTTTTCAGCCATGCTGCTGTGGTTGTGGAATATGTGTTTTTGTGTTCAAGAAGTTGGTAACTGGAATTTTAGATGGGCTTTTGTAACATGCCATATTGAGACACTTGATATAGAGTTGAATCCTAACCAATTTAGGCCGGCCTAACTCACCTGGCATACCTTTCAGTGATGGTGTGGGGAAGGTCAGTGTATGCCTGTGCAGTGGCCTATCCCCGCACTCCAAAAGTGGGGCAGAAGTGCCTGGCTGACACTTTTCTAACATCCCCAGGTCAAAACAGGACTTATGCTGGCCTAACTGGAAGTTAGGACTGCAGCCTTACGTTCTCATTTATTGCATTTTATATTCTTCGTTTTATGATAAGTGATTATGCTAAATGAATATGAAAAAAGGAAAAACACTGGCTGAAAATGAGATCCAGGGGAGGAGTGCGTAATGGCTGAAGGACAGCATCCGCAGCAGCTAAGTTATGGTTTAAGACTTAGTTATACCTCTAATGACAGAGAATAAAGGCTGGAATGGGAAAATCCAATATCCAATCCAATCCAACAACGGCATAAGCTCTGCTCTAGACAAAATTTTAATTATCTTCATTTTGATCATGTGGTAAATTACCCTTTCAGAGATGGCATTCTTGGCCTTGTGGGGCTGACCTGCAAATGAGTCAAGTGGTATGTAATGATGCAGTCTTGCATATGTGCATACTGTAATTAGATACTTAAAACAGTATGCTAATTACTTCAAGGGATATTGTACTAACTATAGAATTAGTACCCTATGGAGGCCCTTCTGGTCCTGACACCACTGCATCGTAAACCTGGAACATTAGGAGGTCCTTTCACTACTGGAGAAACTGCTGCTTGGAGTGATTTCAGATGTGGAAGTATGTGATGTTCTTTGGCCTGAAAACACTCAACCTATTGCAAAAGTAAATACAAGCTGACAATATAAATATAATTAGTGTCCTGACAATTTATATTGTCAGCTTGTTTCTTATTTTCCCTTCCTTAGACCACTATATACCTTTCAAAGCTCTTTCCTTGCAGGATTCAAATCAATGATGCATACTATCAAAAGGCATACATCAAGCAACATTACACAGTATTCTGATACATTTTGTCTTCCTAGTATTAAAAAAACTATCATTATGGCTAATTTCGCCTCTCTGCAAGACTTGTGCCTTGAAATTTTCTCTGTTTCTGCTGGATAGATCTGACAATTACATTTTAAAACATTTATTTTTACAACTTTAATAAAAGATAATACTCCAAGTTAATTTTCTGTTGTCCTCAGATACAAGAAATTACAATATGTGTGGTTAAAGTGCCACCTAGTGTATGAGTTGAAACGATACGTACTATGATGCTGTATAGATCCGGGTATGTCCAAACAACTTCAGGACTCTTGAGTATATAGGATTGTGTATACAGGAAGGTCTGATATGTGTGGGACAGGGAAGAAACTAGGTCCACACTCCTTTCTGTCTCCCAGCCTTAGGTTCAGCAAAACAGTATATCCTATAAATACGGTGCTGTTATATTTTCTAGGAATTTCTTTTCATCTTGGATTCATTACCATAAAAGACTTTTACCATAAAGGTCTCTGTGCGAAAGAGTAAACCGACACAGATCTCCTGGCATCAGTTTTGGGGAGAACATTTCTGCATCCGAAGGCACTTTGCTGCTGATCTGTAAGATCAACATAGGATGATAGGCGACATCCACAGGACTAAGGGAAAATTTTATCTACATTTACCTGGAAGTAAGCCCCAGTGACTATAATGGGACTTTACTTCTGAGTACACATAGGTTTATGCCCTAAGAGCCCAATCCTATCTACACTTACCTGGGTGTAAGCCCACTGACTGTAGTGAAACTAACTTCTGAGTAGACATGTGTAGGCAAGTGCCCTAAGAGCTCAATCCTATCCACATTTACCTTGTAAGTAAGCCTTATTGACTATAATGGGATTTACTTCTGAGTAGGCATGCACAGGATTTCGCCTTAAGAGCCCAATCCTATCCACACATACCTGGGAGTAAGTCCCACTAACTATAATGGGATTGACTTTTGAGTAGGCATGCACAGGATTTTGCCTTAAGAGCCCAATCCTATCCACACTTACTTGGGAGTAACCCCATGGACTATCATTGGAACTACTTCTGAGTAGGCATGCATAGGATTTTGCCTTAAGAGCCCAATCTTATCCACACTTACTTGGGAGTAACCCCATGGACTACCATGGGATTTACTTCTGAGTAGGCATGCATAGGATTTTACCTTAAGAGCCCTATCCTATCCACACTTACTTGGGAGTAACCCCATGGACTATCATGGGATTTACTTCTGAGTAGACATGCATAGGATTTTTGCCTTAGGAGCCCAATCCTTTCAACCCTTTCCTGGGAGTAAGTCCCATTGAGTGTAGAGGGATTTACTTCTGAGTAGACATGCATAGGCTTGGAGTCCTGTTTCTGAGTGCCCAAAGCATTTGATGAGCATAATATGGGTGGTGTTTCCTTGCAGAGGCTGTGAGGTCAGCAATGCAGAGCAGGACTCCATGCATGGGATGGCAGGACCCCTGCAGAGCCTCCCAGGCCCAGCATCATCATCATCAGAGTGCAGGACTGACCTCCACACACCAGGGGGCGCTCTCCCCGCCCTGCCCATATAGGTGTCTGCATCAGTGCCTGACGCCATTTTCCTTCCCGTTCTCTCCTCCTGTGAGGGGGGGCGGTTGACGCGTCCTCTTCGCGCCAGGCTCGGAAGGGCCGCGGAGGGGGCTCTGGTGCGGCGGCGTCCCTGGAGGACGAGGAGCGGCGAGACAGGCAGTGAGGTAGACAGCCCCTTCGCTATGAGGACCCCGGGGTCTTAACCTGGCGATGGTGTGACGTCACCGCCCGCTCGGCTTCGAGGCTGGTGCGCGCACCGCGGCGAGGAGGAGGACGGAGGGTCCAGGTCGCTCCCCGCCCCCGAGATGTCGACCAAGAACTTCCGTGTCAGCGACGGGGACTGGATCTGCCCGGACAAGAAGTGGGTGGAGGGGCGGCGGGGCTGCGGCCTAGTAGGCCTCGGGGGGTGCTGAGGCCTGGGCTCGAGTAGTGGGGGGGCAGAGAGAGGAAGGGGGGGCCTTTCCTAGACCGTCGTTCTCTGGGAGCCACATTGGGGGCGGTTGGGGAGGCATCACTATGATAACCCAAAAAGCGGGGGTGTTACAGGACAGGCAGGATGGTGTAGTGGGGAGGGCGTTGGACTGAGACCTGGGAGACCCGGGTTCGAGTCCACCCGAGGCCATGAAGCCTCCTCTGTGATCTTGGGCCAGGTATCACTCTCAGCCTCCCCTGCATCACAGGGTTCTTGTGAAGACAGCAGGAGGGAAGGAAGGCCTTCAGCTGGGCACACACTCTCAGCCTCTCCTGCTTTGCAGGGTTGTAGCGAAGGTAGAGGGAAGGAAGATCTTGGGCCAGACACACACACTCAGCCTCACCTACCTTGGTCTTTTAGCCTCGTCTACCTTGCAGGGTTGTTGTGAGGAATGCAGAAAAGGGGGAAGACACCAGACACACATTCAGCCCTTGTTTACCTTGCAGGGTTGTTGTGAGGACTGCAGGAAGGGAGGAAGATCTTGTTGTGAAGATAGAGAGAAGGAAGATCTTGGACCCACACACACACTCGGCCTCGCCTACCTTGGTCTTTTAGCCTCATGTACTTTCCAGGGTTGTTGCGAGGACAGAAGAAGAGGGGGAAGACACCAGACACAAACAGCACTTGCTTATCTCTCAGGGTTGTTGTGAAGACTGCAGGAAGGAGAGGAGGAACTGGGCACACACTCTTAGCCTTTCCTACCTTTGTTTCTTAGCCTCACCTACCTTGCAGGGTTGTTGTGAGAACTGCAGGAAGGGAGGAAGATCTTGAGCTGGACACACATACTCAGCCTCACCTACCTTGTCTATCTTGCAGGGTTGTTGTGAGGGCTGCAGAAGAGGGGGAAGACACCAGACACACACTTTCTTACCTTGCAGGGTTGTTGTGAGGACTGCAGAAGAGAGGGAACACAGCAGACACACCCCAGACACCCTTGCTTACCTTGCAGTGTTGTTGTGAGGACTACAGGAAGGGAGGAAAACCTTGAGCTGGGCACACACACTCTCAGCACTGCCTACATTGCAGGGTGGTTGTGAAGATAGGAGGAGAGGAAGATCTTGGGCCAGACACACACTCGGCCTTGCCTACCTTGGTCTCTTAGCCTCATCTACCTTGCAGGGTTGTTGTGAGGACAGCAGAAGAAGGGGAAAACACCAGACACACACTCAGCGCTTGCTTACCTCGCAAGGTTGTTGTGAGGACAGCAGGAGGAGGGCCAAGTGCCCACTCGGCCTCACCTACCTCACAGGGTTGTTTTGAGGAAGACCTTGGCAAGGCACACACTCTTAGCCTCATTTACCTTGCAGGGTTGTTGTGAGGACTAAGTGAGAAGGAAGACCTTGGGCCAGACACACATTCTCAGCCTCACCTACCTTAGGCTGCAATCCTAAAGACACTTTCCTGGAAGTAAAACCCATTGAACACAATGGGGCTTACTTTTGAGTAGACATGGTCAGGATTGTGCTCTTAGTCTCTCAGCCCTTGCCTGCCTCGCAGGGTTGTTGTGAGGACAGTAGGAGGGATGACCTTGGGCCAGGCACCCACGCAGTCTTTCAACCTTGCCTACCTCACAGGGTTGTTGTGAGCAACACTGCCATTACAAGTGACTTGTGGGATTTGTGGTACTTCTGAGTAAAGGATGAAGATGATAGGATTTCAAACAATGTTTCTTTTGCAGGTGTGGAAATGTGAATTTTGCTAGAAGAACCAGCTGTAACCGATGTGGTAGAGGTGACGATTATTTTTTTAAAAATAAATTTTTAATTTTTCTTTTAGAAGAATGTTTTGTTTAAAGTGTCGTTTTTCTGAGAAGTACTTGAAATGTGTTGATTGAGTCTACTCTTTTCAGAAAAAACCACAGAGGCCAAAATGATGAAAGCCGGAGGTACCGAGATAGGGAAGACGCTTGCCGAAAAGAGCCGTGGCCTCTTCAGCGCTAATGACTGGCAGTGCAAAACGTATGTTGGTTCTTGAAGTTTCAATGATACAGAATAATAGTTTACCTCTCACTTATATGAAATACTTTTGCGTGCTGCCTTTCAAAATAGTGGTTTCGACCTTATCCAAGTTGTGATTTGCTTTCAAGAAGGGAAACACTAAAGGCTTAACCCAGCGTTTCTCAAAGCGGGGGTCACCTAGAGCTTTCCTGGGGGTCGCCTAAAGACCTCTGGTGCAGGGGGCCAGGTCAGGCTTGCCAGAGCTCCGGCTATAGCTGCGTGCGCACTGGGGCTGACAGCCTCAGGGCCCAATCCTATGCATGCCTACTCTGAAATAAATCCCATTGTGTTCAATGTGTACATAGAACACACATTTCATTTGTAACAATAAAAATAAACAACAATAAAAAATTGCAGGGTGGTTGTGAAGATAGGAGGAGAGGAAGATCTTGGGCCAGACACACACTCGGCCTTGCCTACCTTGGTCTGATCCTGCATACCAGATATTTACATTATGATTCATAACAGTAGCAAAATAACAGTTATAAAGTAGCAAAGAAAATAATTTTATGGTTGGGGGTCCCCACAACATGAGGAATTTATAAAGGGGTCACAGTGTTAGGAAGATTGAGAACCACTGGCTTAACCCATTTTTGACCCAACCCCCAATTATACATATTTGATCTCTATATGCAAAGTTGGACAGAAACAGCTTAAGGTATAGTTAACATTTTATTGGTTTACAACTAGAAGTAGAGCATGGGTACAGTTAAGCAGTGTGCAGTCCTTCCAAATAGCAAATCTGTATGATTCCCAGAGTGGTTTGCACAAAGTGGTTTTGCCCAGCTCTCTGTTCACCTATGTGTTTTAAGGTACTTATATTTTCTCTCAGGACTGGTACAATTTCCATTTAGACGGTAGAAGCATCAGAAGTGGTAGAAGGGTAGAAGTGGTACATCATGTATCTTATTTGCAGAAGGTCTCAAGTTCAATGTGTGACATTTCCAGATCAAATCAGAAAAGGATGTGGATTTTCTGAAATCCTGGAGAGGCTCTGCTAGGTGGAGTTGAAATAATGGGCTTGAATACTGTGTCCAGTGATCTGATTTAATACAGGCTTTGGAAATTAGCATTAGCATTTTAGACACTGACATTAGCTTGATTTACTTAGGACCTTCATACCCTTAAGCATTATTTCTATATTGTGTGTTGAGGCAAGATTTTTCAATCTATAGTTTATTTGCACATTTTTTGCAAGTATTTTTGTGGCTACGTGAAGTAGGGCATATATCAGGCTATATCTGCATTGGATTGGATTCTGTTTCCTATATTTTTCCTGACATATTTGGGTACTGAATCTTCTGCCCTCTGCCTGGTGGTGCCCAATAGGGATACCTGGAGCCCACTAGTGCCATTTGCTCCCTGCCATTGTCCCCCTGGTACCCTCTGGTGCCTAGAGCCTGGTGGTGCCCAGTGCCACCAGTGTCCATCAGTGCCCAGCTTTGCCTGGGGCCCGTAAATATTCTTGAAATTTTACTCCTGCAACGAAGGGTAAATTCCGCTAGTAACACATATATGTACTGTACTTGTTTTTAGTGTGTTTTCTCCCCACATTAGTTTTGCTGAACTTCAAAAAGTAACTGACAGCACAGTCTTTACCTTGGTTAGGCATAAGTCTTTTGCTGCCCTGGGGATGTTGCAAAAATGACATGGGGCATTTTTGTGCCACTTCTTGGGGAGGGGGGTTAGGCCAGTGCACAGATTTGCACCGTCCTCCCTACACCACCATGGGATCAACGAAATGGGTGCGGTGTGGCCTAACTTGGTTAAAATTGTGCTCCATATTAATAATCATCTGACTTAGACTGCAAAGTTTTTTTGTTTACCTTTACCTTCTCTAAGCTGAACTTTGTGCAAGTCTAGAAGTGGTAGGAATGAGACTAGGGTTACTGCTATGCTGTCCAGTTCTTGCATTGCATAGCATGAGCCTGCACCAGTACCTGGGTTTTTAACTCACTCTCCTTGCTGTTGTCAGTTCTGTGTAGTTGTCCATCAGGAGGCTTTGCTATTGTGTATAAGTATCTTGAAAACCCAGGTTTTGGATCTGAAGGTCTACAGATGTAAAGTTACCGCAAGCAATATTCCCTTTTCCTTCTTGTAGCATATTTGAGCAAACTAAAAAAACTACCCCTTGGTGTCTTTGGGGATGTGGGCTGCTGCAGCAAGGAGAATTCTGGCAGTGGGAGATGCATTATGTAAGCATAACACTGTTCACTCAAAGGGTTTGTACCTGGTTTGGGAGTATTTTGCTCCTGATCAAATTCTCAAAAGTCCTGCAACCTTTGAGAACGTCTCTTTCAGTGAAAAGAAGATCACTTGGAGGACACTGTGGGAGCATGCACTGTGCATTGCTTGTGCATACTTATGCCTGCAGATCTTTGGATCCAACTCACGGAAAAAATTATTGTTAGGACAAAAACGGAAATTAAAAGTATGTGGCTGTTATTACTAACAAAGGCATATTTGTGTGGTTTGTTAATGTATGGTGTAACGTAGAAATACATATTTGTATATTTAAACATTTTTCTCTTCCAAAGATGTGGTAATGTTAACTGGGCCAGGAGATCAGAATGCAACATGTGCAATACTCCAAAATACGCCAAACTTGAGGAAAGGACTGGTAATTAGTTTTTTCTCTCTTTGATAAAAGCATACAGTACTTTAAATATGATGTTAACACAACCATATTTCTTTTTTATGCAAGCTGCCATTTGATAATAAAACTTCGTTAGAAGTTATGATAATCAGAAACGTTTGTTATAGAAATCAGGAAATTTTGGCCTGATAACCAAAAGTTTTACCTAAAAGTGAAATTGAATTTTTTCAACCTTTTCTCTGTGGCAATCAGAAGGAAGGTTTCTGAGGGTACAGTTCAGACATGGAACTAGTGACTCACTTAAAATCGGAAAGTACTGTGACACCCTTTAACACCCCTAACACCCTTTGAGAGGTATTGATGATGAAGGTGAACTACAAATCTTAGGGTTCTCTTCAGAGTTAGCCAGGATTGTTTAGGTCCTACTTCCAGGGAAACTCTATAAGCAGCCAGTCACCTCTAAACTCTAAACCGGTGATTTTCAACCAGTGTGCCCTGGCACACTGGTGTGCTGCAGGAATTTGGGGATTGACATTCATTAATAGGAAAATTGGGGGATTTGAACAGTCCACTGTGCCTTGTCAATGGTAAAAACAATTGATAATGTGCCTTGACCATTTCAGGTCCTTGTTAATTGTGCCATGAGATGAAAAAGATTGAAAAACACTGCTCTAAGCAGTCTGAGTATTATCTCCCTGGATGTCCTGTAATGTGGGATTCTGAGACACTAGGTGAATGATGTGACTGCCCTAAGTATTCCTTACCCCCAAATGAGGGGAATGTTGTGCAGTGATGGAGCAGAATGGAGAAAGCAGTCCATATGGGAACTGCTTTTCTGTTGCACAACACTCCAAAGTCAAAGCAGTGTTGTGCTGGATGATTAACCCAAACCAATTATAGGTAGAATTTCTCATCAATATGTAAAGAACTACTCTGGTTGCTGGACAATTTCTGGGATCGGGTCTCTTTAAAGTGCAAGCCATAAATTTAGGATTGGGATAGCGTTGTGTGGTGGCAGGTCACAGGCACACCTTCACATAATCAAGTCCCAAGTTGTTTAATCAATAGAGGTTTATTCTGTAGGTCTGAATAATGTCTACGGTAAAGGAAGTGTGACAATGAAACTTGGCTTTTATTCCTGGAGTTTTCTAATACATTTGGTGCTGCATATTTAAATTATCGATCAGCTGAGTCACACAGTTAAATCAGTGAATTTGAACACTAGTTTAATGAAAGCTTCAGTTTGCTTACTTTCATGTTGAAAGCAAATTGCCCAGTTAACTATGAATAGTACTAAGGGTTCTCATTCAGATTTAATTACAAGCTTTATCAATTTTATTGGCCTGCACATTTGGATGGCTTTGTTCTCCTTTGGAGTAATCTGTGAACAATAGTCGATCTGTACATTCAGAATAATAATGTATTGTTTGAGATTCTTGGAACTTCTTGCAGGATATGGTGGAGGCTTTAATGAAAGAGAAAATGTGGAGTATATAGAACGTGAAGAATCAGATGGAGAATATGATGAGGTAGGTATGAAATACTATGAACAGGTAATTGTTGGAGTCCATTTGATAAGAAAAAATTAAATAGCAGTTAATATTGTTTTAGTATATAAAAATTCAGTACAGTAGTTTGTAAATCTTAGTTGCAGTTTCCGGAGTCACTGTGAAGTAGGAATTTTTTGAGGGATGGGAAATTATTTAATATGAATAATTGAATGGAATTTACTCTCAAATAATTATGTACATATGGGTCTCCTATATTTGTAGATCTGGTATCTGCTGATTTAGTTATCCCCTGATCTGCCCCCCCCATCTACATTATATTACCAGTGCTTTATTGAAGAAGTCCTTGCAGCAGATGTGTTTATTTCTTAAACATTCTTCTTTAACTATAGAGTTGAATGTCCAGGCAACCAGAACTGCAACTAATAGGAAGCAACATTAGCCTTTGAATGCAACTGAGGGCACAATCCTATCCATGTCTACTCAAAAGTAATCTCCATTATGTTAGATGAATCTTACTCCCAGGAAAGTGTGCTTAAGATTGCAGCCTTAGAGGAAAGTAAATACCGAATTTACTCAAATCTAAGGGTCAGCTTTTTCTGCCAAATTTAGTCTCCAAAATCTAGGTGTACATTAGATTTGAGTAAATACAGATATTTTGAATATAAGTATAGGTCAGAATTTAGTTTAACAGAATTAATTAGTTTTAATTCTAATTAAAACGTAACATAATTCAGTTGTTATATAAAGTAGTGCAAATGCGTAAAAATCATAACATAAACCCATTGCCGTTATCATATAACTCATTATTTTATGTAGTAAAATTAAATTTTGTAGCTGCGCATTACAATTGCCAGTAAACTTTTTAAGGTTTAGCACTAGATAGGGGTACGCACTAGATACATAAATATGGTAGTTTCTGTTATTCTCTGTAATGTGCAGACTAGTTGCCTGAACATTTAGTTCCTTGGTAAAGCAAGAATTTTAACTATTTTACTTTTAAAAAATATTTTAAATATTTTATTTTAAAGTTTTAGTGTGTACTCTGTTCTTCAGACAAAAATTATCAAAACAGCTAAAAGTATATACGTTCTAATTTGATACAATACATCTTTGTCTAGTTTGGACGCAAAAAGAAAAAATACAGAGGAAAACCTGTTGGTCCAGCATCTATTCTAAAGGAAGTTGAAGATAAGGAATCTGAAGGGGAAGAAGAGGAGGATGAGGATGGAGATCTGTCTAAATATAAACTGGATGAGGTAAAACCATTATCCTGTATCATTTTGTTAGCTAAAGCCATATGGCTGTTCTTTATGAACCTTAACTTTTAGCTACTGTAACCTTATTCTACTGGAACATCAATATGAGTCAATATGGAATCTGTCAGAACTTAAGTTCTTTGTTCAGTGTCTTCTAACTCTGCCAGGCAGAAATGTAACCTGACTTTCTTTAAATAATAACACAAGATTTTCTCAAGGTGAGAACCACAATATCCTGAAAAATAAACATTAATATTTATAGTACATACTGAATATAAAATCAAATTTAATTTTACATTTTGGAATTCAATATTTTATAGTAGGAGTAACCTGTTATATGGTGCACTAGTTCTACCAAAAGCCATACTACTCACGAAAATGAAATGTGCTGCGGAAAAGAATGATATTAGGTATGATAGTCTAAAGCAGAATATAAAGGTGGCATTCAAGAAATGCATGGTCTCATATATACATGCATTCATGGTTAGGAGCAGATTTTCATTTGATGGAATTTACTTCAAAAAATGTATATTGGACATATGTCATTCCTGAGTATTTTAGATGGGATAGATGGACAAAGAAACATTTATAAAACCACAATCCAATTTTTTTTAATGCTTGTTTGCACACAGCCTAACTACTTGTATTTTCCAGGATGAGGATGAGGATGAAGCTGATCTCTCCAAATATAACCTTGATGCCAGCGAGGAAGAAGATTCTGCCAAAAAGAAGAAATCCAAGAATAGGCGCAGCCGTTCAAAATCTCGCTCTTCTCATTCACGATCTTCATCTCGCTCATCCTCCCACTCAAGTTCAAGGTCCAGGTCCAGGTAAACGGGTACAGGTCAAGGGTAACGCCAGACAAAATGTCAGTATCTAACTTTCTTTATTTACGTCTTTTTTTGTGATTGGTTTTTTCTTTTAAAAACAGTTTGAATTAATTCATAAATATTGTATATCCAGCACATGCAGATGGACAGAACTTAAGCTGATAAACGTGCAGGTGATCATTATACTTTTGGTGTTTGACTATGGATGTTAAACACTTTCTTAGTGGCCAAGAAAACTATAGTCATCACGGTATGATTAGCTGTATGGCTTAAATTCTTCAGCATGCAATTCTTTTAATAGAAGATTTTAATATAATAGAAAATTGTATTTGTGAAATTGTATGCTAAGGAATACGTTCTTTGAGAATTTTCTTATTTGAGAAATTCCTGAGAGTGAAACAAACACAGGATTTCTGGGGTTTTTTTCCTTATCAAACTTTTCATGCTAACCTTTGTTTACGCTTTTTTGTAAAATCATCATGGATCTGGGAGGAAAGTGTTGAATCCAACCTGTAAAACTTTCTTTGTAATAATTCATGACTACTATCTGCCTTTAAGCAGAATAAGATAGGATAGTGACTGACACTAATTAGCAGAATTGTCTTGAACAATCTGCAGGTGTTACCCAAAGTAGTGTATTATATTTAAACCTTTAATTACACTACATTTCAGTCCTTAAACTTTCAGCTGAAATGTCAGATAAATGTGGGTAAAGATACTTGATCGTTCTGTACTTTTGGGTACTATTTAATCTGCAAGTATATTTTTGGAAAGACTAATTTAAATCTGATTCCTATAGTTAAGTGCTTTGAAAAAGTTTTCTGCAGAGAATATAAGTCTACCAAATATAAATCTTTGTAAACTGGCAATGAGCCTGTAAATGTAGCTTTTAAAAATTCTTATAATGTGAAACAACGTAAAGAAAGCATTCACTTAGGAAACTGATATGTAGAAACCTGTAGAAATTAATATGTTGAAGCTTGTAACTGTCTATTAACAGGCTTCTTTTTGGCCCCCTCCTCATATATCTCACCACAGCATTGTGTACCATGCTTAGGAAAACGTTTTTCAAAAATATAGTAGATCTTTCTCATTAATTCCTACAAGAGGCTGTAGTTTTAAAGTGGCAACAATTTTGTACATGGAACTTTTGGGATTCATGGAACATGGATTTGTACATGGAACTTTTGGGATCACATCCTAGAAATATGGTGCCGGAAGTGAACTTCATATCTTTAAATAGTGCTGCATATAATACATAATATAAATGATCATATTTTGGCCACTGACAATTAGAAAACATTTTCTGAAATGATTTTTCATTAGTTATTTGAAAATCTGGGACCTGCAGAAGAAGGAAGAGAATGCTGAATGTTTTGCTTATTCTAAACTCTAAGCTAGTACTTCATGCAGAAATTGAGTAACAGCATTATTTTGTTAACTGAAAAGGCACTTCAGATTTTTATGAAAGATCTAAAACTTTGAAAAAATACTTAAAATAGTCATTGGAGTATTCACTGACTTATCAGAATTGAAACTCATTACAACTTGCTTTTTGAAGTATCCTAGTATATACTGTCTCTTTTGAACTTACATTTGAAATAGACTTCTGATCTTTGAAATGATTTGTCTTTTGCTTTTAAAACCTAATTCAGTATAAAAGTTCTGTCAATGTAGTTTAAACTTTGAAGTTCTCAGCATTTATAAATGGATCAGAGTCAGTCAAAAACATATATAGTACAAAATAAATATACTGTTATCAGTTAGGATCCAACAAACCCTGAAACTAACTATCTGAGCCCCAAATGACTTTTGGCCACGTAAAGCATTACCCACAGTAGATTATATGCCTTTGAATTTGAAGAGAATTTCTAGGACAGATTGATAAGGACTTTGGGGTCAGCTTTCCAAAGTCAGATTCAGATCCCACTCTTAGCATAAGCAGTTCTTTAGAGTTATTCTTCTGATTTTTTTTTTAAGTTATCGCCAAAATTGTGTATGCTTCTGTAAAGGAGATACTGTATTCATTTTAAATGAGTTGCACTAGAAAAATCCCCACTTAATTTCTTATTTTCTGTTCATCAAAAAAGATATGCTTCATGTTGTTTCAGGTCAAGAAGCTCTTCCAGTTCAAGGTCAAGATCTCGATCCAGTTCCAGAGAACGTTCTAGATCTCGTGGTTCGAAATCAAGGTGAATGAGGTAGCAGCCTCTCTGCCTGTCAGAGAGCGATTTAAGAAGGCACCAGAAATTACTATTTGAAGCTTTCTGATCACTCTCTTCTTGTAGTGCAGATAATACAAAAAACTAATAATCAGTTTAAAAAATTATATTAAGTGAAATGTTCATATAAAAATAAAATGGTATTAGAAGATAATGATGTATAGAAGGCATTTAAATATACTGCTCTGACTTATCAGTGGTTTTCTTGTGAAATTGTTCAACTTTAGCAGGCGTCATATATATGCAACTTTTATCCTTCAGTTACTCCCTTAGACATGCAGTATATAATCTGATTCAGTCTTTGAAGTGGCCAATTATGAACAGTGCTGTTGTACTCTTATTGCCTGTTTGATTTTTCAAGAAATCAAGAATAATTGGTAGTGTGCTGAATTCAGTTTGTTCCTGTTGACATATTTTCCCTATTTTTTTTTTTAAAAAAGTTAGGAAGGTAAATGCACTGAGAATTTTTCTTAGTTTGTTCTAAGTAGTGAAAGATGAAAAGTTGGAATGCAAAATGTAGAAACTTTTACCAGAAATGTGTTTTAGAGGTCTGTGAAGAGGTGTATGAAATATATTTTATAAGTTTTAAACTGCTTCTCAAGCTTCTGTTTTAATTAGATTTTATAGGACAGGTCAGTTCCTCATATGCTCATCTCTGACTTCTCTCACTGTTGATTTGAGAAACTTACTAAGCAAGTAAATTGTAGTCAGTTTTTCCTATTACTTGGTCAGTTCTAGACAGTCTGTAAATGCATTGTTTGGCTGCAGTTCCATGCTTCAGAAACTATAAAACTGTTAATTTCTAAGTCCTTATTAACAAAGCAGTATTTATGCACTAAACTGATGCCATTTTGTGAGTCTTGTGTTTGTTGTTCTGTGTTTTATTCATTCTAAGATTGTTACACTAAGATTATCTGATTTATTTCTTCATAAAGATCCAGCTCCAGGTCTGTCAGGGGTTCTTCGACCCCAAGAAAAAGATCTTATTCAAGCTCTCATTCGTCATCTTCTCCTGAGAGAAGCAGAAAGAGAAGCCGATCTAGATCTTCATCTGCTGATCGTAAAAAAAGGCGAACGAGATCACGGTCACCTGAAAGGTTTGGGTTTCTGTAGAATAAGAATGGTTGTTCTTTTAAATGTTAAAGTATTAGGAAAAGAGAACGTTTAGGTATTGTGACTGTTTTAAGATAGCCCTCTTTTTTGTAGCTTTTAATTTTTCTGACGCCATCATCTTTGACAGGATACTTTAATGCTATTAGCCTTTATAATAACCCTACTTAAATATATTCATAATAGCAGGAAAATTATTTAGAAGCCCTGAAATATTTGTGGCTCTGTCAAAACATTCTAGTCATTTAGAAAGTGTTCTTTAAAATGTGTATATTTTGTGACTTGTTTACTTACCTATATGTAAGTGAAATCCATATAGTTACACCCACATTTCATGTACTTCCCCACTTTTTCAAGTTTTCTCCCCCTCCCCCCAAGAAAGTCACAATAGTGAAAACTCATTTGTTTGCATGCCTTCTCCCATTTGTATCTTCCAGGCATCGCAGGTCATCATCTGGATCTTCTCATTCTGGATCCCGTACAAGTTCTAAAAAGAAATAATCTATAAAAACACACACCAAAAGTCTAGTCCAGTGCATGAGACATTTTAAAGAAGTTAGTGTCTTACTTGGTCAGAAATGCTAAATCCTGCTAGTAGAGGTGCATGTTGAATAGAAAACTGCAGCTGTTTTAATTCATGAAACAAACATAATGAAATATATTAAGCCATAAATTGACCCCAGAAAGGTGAGTAGTATGAGTCTTTTAAATTTATTAAAAAGGTTGTTTGAATTTGTCCAAAGTGAAATGCCTCTTTCCCCTCCCTCCAAATAAAAAAAGAACATTGAAAGTAACTGAGTTCTTTCTTAAAGACATGATATTGAGGTAGCATCCAAGGTTCGGCTTCATATGTTCTTGGCTTGCAATGTCTCACTTTATCTAATTACTAGCTGTACTGTCACAAAATTCAGCATATAAAGCCTATTCCAAGGGAACCTGTATAGTGTTTCATGGACACCCTGGCTTTTGAGACAACTCTTCTACCTTTGCCTCATCCTTCGTTCCTCCCACCTGCTCCTGAAGCTGCTGCTACCCTGCTGAGAAGTATGAGGGTGTGTAGGTGGAATGGAAAACCATTGTGCATCCTCTTCCTCAACTGTCCAGAATCTTTTAGATCCTGCCAAAAACTGGGCAGCCAGTATGTAGTTAGGAAAAAAAAGTATTAGAAAAAAATACAACGCAGATCACCAATTAGTTTAATATAGGCTTACTAAAATCCTTTAGCAAGAAATGGCAATATGAAATGGAAATAGGTTTTTGTAAGTCAACACTTACAAAAACCTTACATTTACACACTTAATTACAAATTAGACACTTAATTTGGACTGGCAAAAGGTTTTTCATTCTTGCCACAAATGCCATGACTTGTCTAAACTACAGATACAGGAGCAATCATTGCAAATCTTTTTGGACTAATGGAAATTTATGGCTTAAAATTCTTCATGAAATTTAACTAGCAATATTTGTTAAATGCTGACCATTCTTAAGCTCCGTTTAATTTGGGAGGAATGTGTGTTATCTTCAGTGATATCCCAAGGTAAGTATGTTAAGAGAGGATAGTGGTTGTCAAGAAGCAGCAAAATATCTTCAGCTGCTTTCATATTGTAGAGTTCACAGTGGACATCTGATTTCTCAAGCAAAGTGTACAAAGATAAACGGAGATAAAACACTTGTCTTATGTTTTCCTCTTAAAAACATCTTTATTTCTTTTGGACTGATCAAGACAAAGCAAAATGTGTTGCTGTATTTTGGATATTTTTTTGCAGAAAAGAAGTGCCCAGCCATTTTTCCTTATTGCTTACTTGCAAGTATTTGATTTTCTTTTTTTGTTTTGTGGTTTTTTTTGTTTTTTGCTAAATGTAGCATAGATTGCACAAGAACAAATAGTCTCTTGTAACTGTGCCTCTGACTTATTGAAAGTCTTCAGTAAATTGTGAAAAAATGACTCTGCTAGATGCTCCATGTTAAAGTTAGTTCTTCTTGTGCTTTGTATTCTTAAATATTGTACGAGACATAAATTTCTAAACTCAGCAAATAGTAGGCTGGATATGAGTTAAGGAAAATTATGGTTTCATTTGGCTTGAATAAAAATGTACTGGATTGTTCTAAGAAAATACAATTCTGTAGAAGTATGTAAATAAAGCATGTTACTCAAATATTGTACATGTATTTTGTATGAACTGCACTCATCTGAATAATGAACATTCATGGTTTTAATTCTATCTGTATTCAAGAGTGATAGTTAATTGAGTTTTTTATCCCAGACAGCTTAGGTATATTCTAGATGTAAGCCTATTTACATTATAGTTGGATCAGAGTTTGTATAGGGTTCTCCATAACCACTTCTCTGTTTTAAAATCAAAGGCTTTTTTAAAGATGAAATACAACAGTTTTTCCCCATGTGGCATAAGACAGAAAAAAAAGAGTTATCTAAATCTGAAGAAAGGGTTAATATTAACTTTGTACAGATGGACCCTGTATCTGTTGGATCCTATTGGATGGTCAGCCAAATCCTAAGCTGCCTGGAATGCTAGGAAGCCACCGTGCCAAAGTGGGCACTGCAGTATCCTGAGCGCTACCGAACAGCTGCCGACAGCTCCTTGTGTGAAGAGGACTTTCATCCCTTTTGCCTGGGTAAGGAAAGTAGCCCCAGAGGGTCCACTTGATTCTGCAGCAGTCTTTGAGTTGCCATAAAATCAGGAGCATCCATTTTGGGCAGTGATGCCTAACATGGATGCTTTGGATCCAACAGAACTTAGTTCTCTTGGTTCCACCTCATTCCCTCCCCTGCCACACCACCTCCCTATGCTTTCCATGCCTCCCCTCGTTCCCCAACTTCTCTGCCACCTGGTGGTCTAGATGACTGCCAAGTTCTGGAGCACTAGCTCTCCACCAGCTTTACGCCATGTTTGCAAAACCCAGCAGTACAAGCTAAGGATTGGGCTCTCATCCACAGATGACTCCCTGTATTCCTGCAGATACTTGCCTGACATGTGCGTTACACTTGTTTAAGGTAATGTGCATGACACATCAACACCAAGCCAAAACCACCAGCCCTAGAAGAATGAAATTGGGGGAGGGTATTCCTTCTGTGTTCACAGGCATTATAACCACAACACAAAAAAATAGGAAACAGCCAAGGTACTGTACCATCCTAGACTACCTTTGATTAATAATTCTTAAAAGTTGGGGACAGCATCCCCTTAGGAACATGATTTCAGCCCAGAGGGGTTGCAAAAAGCTGGAACCTGGCATCTTGTAATCCGGCACTAGATGTTACCATCTTGAAATAGGACAGGCTACTTTCCTAAGAGTTATCATTGAACACTACGGGACTTCTGAGTTGACATGGAGGAGCTCTGGCATCACAGTGATGTCCCAGCCATGATATAACTTCTGGCAGGTTCTGGCCAGATTCTTGAGAAGGAAGAATGACTTCTCAGACTTCTACTTCATGGAAGTCTGGACCCAGGAGAAAAAACTGCTCCTGCAACTGTACTTACAGGTTAATCTTTGTACCATTTGTCTGCAAGCAGCAGCTACAAAATTTAGAATATATCTTAGCATGAGAGTGGTTCACTGCAGCTATGAATTCTTGCATTGAATTTGGCAGGATGTTCAAATCCCCCAGATCCAAATACTGGGGGAGATGCCACTCGAAAGACCACCTCTCCCAGCTCAAGCAAGGAGACTGCAAAGGGAATATACAGTATTTACAGAATCCCTCCTGAGTTTCTCCATCTGTGAACACATTTCAATGTGTAGCAATACCACCCCCTCTCAAATTTGCATTGTAAGCCAGGATGGTATAGTAGGGAGCTGATCCAGGCACATACCTTTGCTCAGTCTTAAAGCTACCTACATGTCCTGCCTACATGGCCTGCATGTCCTTGGGCCATTCACTCTCAGCCTCACCTCACAGGGCTTTTGTGAAGACAAAAGGATGAAAGCTTTGTAAACGGCTTTGCTGTGGGAAGTTTGATTGGTTCCTGGCTTCTCACAAGATTTATCTGACAGGCCGTATAAAGTTTGTTATAGCACCCCGACTCTAAATTATGATGGTGAAAATCGGATGTTTAGGAGCCAGTGTGGTTCATGCAAGCATATTCTGGCTGCAATCACTGATGCCCTGGGTAGTTATGATCTCTCCCAGTGTGATGTAGTACTTAGGATGACCATATGTCGTGACACCCAAGAAAAATGTAGGACAAAATAAAAGCTAAAAACATATATTGCCTTCATGCAGTTAATTTACAGTGCAATCCTAATTTATACCAGAAAGAATGGCTTAGCGATGGCAGCTTAAAGTAGGCCATATCCTGAGCTGACACTTAACTGACAAATCCGCAGGGGAAGGAAGCATTCAGGCTGGCCTAATTCCTGCTGAGGAGGCAGCAGCACAAGTCTGCTAGTCCAGGCATGGTCACTGGGGACTAATCCTACAATCCAGAGTAACAACGGGAGCACGTAAGAGACATTACATGTACCCGTAGTTACTGCACCACCTAGTGAAAATAAATGGGAAATTCATATTGCAATCCAGAGCAAATTGTTCTTACACCGGAGGAAGGACTTCCCATAGTTACTCTGGATTGCACCCTAAGTCAGTGGCACTTGGGGAGGGCTTGCTCCTGGGGAGACCTGCCTCAGTTTACACTGAATGAGGTGTATGAGGAAGCCCAGGAGACCCTGGCAAGCAGTCGCAGCTGCAGCATGAGGAAAGGAAGGGCATGGCTGTCTGGGGACCAGATGCCAGAAATGGAGGACAGTACTTGTGGTGTAGGGTGGGTGCAAGTGGATTAGCTACTGGAGCAAGTTGTTGGAGTTGTGCTGTATCCTGAGGTTGAGAGGCAGGAGTGGTCTAGGACTTAGATCTTCTTTTTACTTTGGCTTATCATGTTCTTCAGTGGGTCTGCTCAGATTTGTGCCCAACCCTAAGATGTCAGCCTGGAAATGGGATCTGGATACTGCTTAACTGCTACATTCTAGGCCATGCCCCAACATGCCCCCAGCAAGCCCCTGCTGTGTTGTCTAGGCTAGCAATCTGTCTTGCACCAGCCCAGCTGGACTTGAACTGCCCCAAGCCTTTCCTGGTGCAGCAAGACTGGCCTATCTGGCTTTAGCCTGGCCCAGTGTCAGATAGGCTGGCGCAAGTGCACTTCAGGATTGCACTTTTAAACATGTATATTTCTTATGAAATTTAAAACTTGCATGAAATTTATTACCTCTAATTTATTAATTGCAAAAATTCTACAGGCTGACCACTCATAAGGAAAAGGAGGGCAATGAAGGTTTATTTCTAGGACACATGGCCAAAAAAAGAGGACAAGTCCACAAATTACTGGAAAGCAAAGTACCTACCTGAGTGAGGCTTCTGGCCACTAGATGGTGTTATTGCTTCAGGTTAAATGCCTCAAGGGCTAGTTTAGGAAGAGAGACTTGCTCATCTGCAATCAGAATTAGATCCCAAGTCTAGGTCTACTCAGAAGCAGGGAGACCACATCTCCTCTTTTTCCAGGACGTTCTCTTTTTGACATATCCTAGAATAAAAATTTCCATTTTCCTTTTCCTTATGAACAAACAGCATGTAGCCTTTTAATTAATAGATTCTATACAATTATTTTAAATTTAATAATATAGTGTTTAAGCACATGAAAACAATGTACATGTGTGTTTTTAGCTTTTATCATATCCTACATGTTACTAGGGTTTTCTACATTTTAGGGGACCGTTATCTACTTGTACTTATGACATATAGTCACTGTCTCAGAAGGAAGCCCCATTTTAGTCAATGTGGCTTACTCACTGTAGTGAGTAAGTGAATAGAATTGCAGCCTGAGAACCCAATTCTGTGATTGCCTACTCAGAATCCCCATTATAGGCAATGGTGCCTATGTGGTAATTGTGGATAGGATCAGCCATAGAGCCCAATCCTAAACATGTCTACCAGGGATTATGGATGCAATCCTAAAGACACTCCTGGGAGTTAGATCCATTGAACACATTGGGTCTTACTTTTGAGTAGACATGGTTATAAGGTACTTTTGAGTAGACATGGTTATAAGTTCCAATGAGTTCTGTGGGACTTATTGCCCAGAAAGTGTGGATAGAGTTGCAGCCTCACAGCTTAATCCAACGACTGTCTACTCAGAAGTAAGTCCCATTATAATCAATGGAGCTTACACTAAGGGAAGCATGGCTAGCATTGCAGTCTTATTCACACATCACACAACACATCTTTGTCACTCTCTTTTCACCCTTGGGGTTAAGTATGGAAGAAAGTGGAAGATCACCCCATACCCTCTTAACTCCAGGTGTGGGAACTTCATTCCCAGAAAAAGAGACATAGAGCAACATCACCTTATCTGCTGCTACTGCTGCAAGGTAGCGTGACCCATGAGCATAATCCTAACCATGTCTACTCAATAGTAAGCCCCATTGTGTTTAAGGGGTCTTAATCCCAGCAAAGTATTTTTAGGATTGCAACACATATGTCATAACCAAGAAAAGAGGATAAAATGTAGATACACCCAAGAAAAATGGGGGACATGACAAGAGTTTAAGGTTGCAACCCTTGCCTGGGAGTGAGACCCATTGAACAAAATAGGACTTACTTTTGAGTAGATATGGTTAAGATATATTGCTTTCTAAAACACTCATATATATTGTTTAAAGCACAGACAGACAGACAGACAGACAGACAGACAGACAGACAGACAGATAGATAGATAGATAGATAGATAGATAGATAGATAGATAGATAGATAGATAGATAGATAGATAGATAGATAGTATTTGCTCGAATCTAATGTCCACCTTTTTCAGCCAAATTTAGTCTCCAAAATCTGGGTGTGTATCAGATTTGATGGTTAATTAAATTTAAGTAAATGTGGTATTTTGATTATAAGTATAGGGTGAGTATTGGGTCTTACTTTTGAGTAGACATGGTTATAAGGTGCTCTAAGTTCCAATGAGTTATGTGGGACTTATTGTCCAGAAAGTGTGGATAGAGTTTAAATGTGGATTAGCTTTAATGGCACCTTAGATCTGAGTAAATGATAGATAGTTAGAAAGATATTGCATATATACTCTATTATTTATTGTTAAATTTAAAATTATTATAATTTATGAATTCCAAGAAAGGCTCCATGCTGCCTCCCCACAAGGAAAAGGAGCACAATGGAGAATTTTTCCTTGGACACAAAGCTGAAAGAGAAGACACATTCTGGAAAAAGAGGACATATGGTCACCCTTCCCTTAATGTGTGCTGATGATATTCTTACACCAGGCTTTAAAAAAAGAGGACACGTCCTGGAAAAATATGTTCACCCTGTAAACCTTGGGGCTTCCTCTCCCTCCAAAGTGCCTCTCCTCTGATGGTGTGATCTATCTATCTATCTATCTATCTATCTATCTATCTATCTATCTATCTATCTATCTATCTATCTATCTATCTAATGTATGTATTTGTATGTGTGCATCTATCTACCTACTTACCTATCTACCTAATGTATGTGTGTGCACTTCTACCTACCTACTTACCTACCTAATGTATGTGTGTGCACTTCTACCTACCTACTTACCTACCTAATGTATGTATGTGTGTGTGCATCTACCTACCTACCTACTTACCTGCCTACCTAATGTATGTATGTGTGTGTATATCTATCTATCTATCTATCTATCTATCTATCTATCTATCTATCTATCTATCTGTCTGTCTGTCTGTCTGTCTGGTGCTTTAAAGAATGTGATGATGTGGAGGGGGTGCTCAGTCACCCTGGAGGGTTGTGTGCAAGGGAGTCCTTCCAGCCTGAGTGGGGGAGCCTTTTCTCCTCCCTCCAAGACTGACGCTCCCCTCTAACTATTCCACCGCTGCAGGGGAGTGAGTGTAGGCTGTGCTGCTCCTTCCTCCCTGGGAGGATCTATAGAGGGGATCACCCTCCTCCTCCTCCTCCTCCTCCTCTAGTCACTCAGTTGCAACCCCAGTCAGTGCAGCGTTGCTTGCGATGGGGCGCAACTTGACTCTCTCCAGCCTGTCTCTGCTCCATCAGTGGGGCTCTCCACCGTCGGGGATGCAGGAGGAGGAAGAGTCTGGGAGCAGCAGCAGCAGCAGCAGCAGCATCCCTCCTGCAGTGGGTCGCGAAGTGGAGGCGTGTGGGTCGGTGTCGGTGCTGTTCCCTTTGGGGATGATGCTGTCGGGGCTGGTGGGGAACGGGCTGGCGGTGCTGTTGGTGTACGGGGCGTACCAGCAGAAGGAGAACCAGCGCAAGAGGTCCTTCTTGCTCTGCATGGGCTCTTTAGCCTTGACCGACTTGGTGGGGCAACTCTTGACCAGCCCAGTGGTGATCGCGGTGTACTTGGGGGGCAGAGACTGGACGGGGCTGGACCCCTCCCGACGCCTGTGCGCCTTCTTCGGCTTCTGCATGACCGCCTTCGGGCTCTGCCCGCTCTTCATCGCCAGTGCCATGGCCGTGGAGAGAGCCCTGGCCATCCGCGCCCCGCACTGGTACTCCGCGCACATGAAACAGACCAGGCTCACCAAGATCGTGCTCAGCACAGTGTGGCTCAGCGTGTTCGCCTTCGCACTCCTGCCGGTGCTGGGTGTGGGTGGCTACGCCCTCCAGTGGCCTGGCACCTGGTGCTTCATCAGCACCCACCAGGAGGAAGAGGATGGTCAGGATGGAGGAGGACACCACCTCACCTTCGCCTCCACCTTCGCCCTCCTGGGGCTCTTCGCCTTGCTCCTCACTGTGCTTTGCAACCTGCTCACCATCCTGGGGCTGGTGTGTCCATGCAGGACCCACAAGACCTCCCTGGCTCAGCCCCACAGGAGGAGATGGGGAAGGATCACCACCGAGACACTGCTACAGCTCTTGGGGGTCATGTGCGTACTCTTGGCCTGCTGGTCACCGCTCTTGGTAGGTCCCAACGCTCTCCCTCCACAACACGCGTGAGCGGAATCGTGTTGGCACGCGTGATATCGATTTACAGGAGTGGACTCTTTTGACAGGACGTGTACGCTTTTTCCAGAATAGTGTAAGAATCGTATCGCTGGACGGTGCACGTGTCAAGGCCGCAGGGTGGCCGTATGTCCTCTTTTTTCCAGGACGTGTCCTCCTTTTTAAGCCTGGTGTAGGAATCAGGAGTCATGTAGGAATCAGGATGGTGCACACATTAATGGCAGGGTGACCATAATGTCCTCTTTTTCAAGACTTGTGTAAGAATCGTATCACCAGACGGTGCACACGTTAAGGCCGCAGGGTGACAGTGTGCCCTCTTTTTCCAGAGCATGTCCTCTATTTCAAGAGTAGTGAAAGAATCATATCACCAGACGGTGCACATGTTAAGGCATGTTAAGACGGTGCACATGTTAAGGGTGATCGATGTGTCCTCCTTTTTAAGCCTGATGTAGGAATCATAGGAATCAGGAGTCATGTAGGAATCAGGATGGTGCATACATTAAGACTACAGGGTGACCATATGTCCTCTTTTTCCAGGACATGCCCCTTTTTTAAAAGCCTGGTGTAGGAAAAATATGTTAAATACAGGGTGACCATTTGTCTTCTTTTTTACAAGACATCCTCTTTTTTAAGCCTGGTGTAAGTATCATATACAGTGGTGCCTCACGTAACAAATTTAATTCATTCTGGAGGCATGTTTGTTACGTGAAATGTTCTTTACATGAAGCGGATTTTCCCATAGGAAATAATGGAAACTCAGATGATTGGTTCCACAACCCCCAATATATTCATATAAAAATATTAACTGGGTGTAAAAATGATGACAGAACACTGAGATTGAATTCAAAACTTGCATTCAGTGTGCATGATCTTATGAAGTCTACTTAGGCTGCAGTCCTAAAGACACTTTCCTGGGAGTTAGACCCATTTAACACAATGGGGCTTACTTCTGGGTAGACATGGTTAGGAGGCTGCAATCCAAGACACCTTCAAAGTGTCTCCCCACTTTCTCTCCTTCTCTCCATCCTGAGCCTCTCTCTCCCCTGCTCCCCTCTGGCTAGCCCTAAATTGCTTCCCTCTTCTCCACTGCTCTTCTCTCCCTCCAGCCACAGGAGGAACAGCATGGAAGTGTTGCTTTCACTATGGGCAGGTGCACTAGGCAGCCCTGACGCTTTTTAAACATGCTGCTGGCCAGCGCGTCTGCCTCAACTGCTAACGAATGTGTTCTTTACGTGAAACATGTTCTTTATGTGAAGCAGAATCCTAGAGAAATTTTTGTTTGTTACATGAAACATACTTTACGTGAGGCGCCACTGTAGTAGCCTGCACACACATTATGGGCAGGGTCACCATATGTCCTCTTTTTCGGGACATGTCTTTTTAAAGTCATGTATAGGAACCATATAGTAGATGGCACACACTTTAAGGGCAGGGTGACCAGATGTCCTCTTTTTTCCAGGACGTGTCCTCTTTTTTAATCCTGATCCATCATATAGTAGATGGTGCACATGTTAAGGACAGAGTGACCATTCTTCTTCTTCTTCTTCTTCTTCGTCTTCTTCTTCTTCTTCCTCTTCTTCTTCCTCCTCCTCCTCCTCCTCCTCCGTTTATCCTGCTCAGTGACGATATACATGAGTGTTTTTAGCTTTTATTTTGTCATGTCTTACATTTTTCTTGGGTGTCCTACATTTTTGGAGGTCCTTGTCCTCTTTTGCAGTTTTGGCATATGGCCACCCTGGCTAGGTTGTCCTTCAGGAGGCTATCCTTCTCTTTCATTGAAAGAAGTTTCATTGAAGTTTCACTGTTTCAAAAGTGCATGCCTTGCACAAGAGACCTGAACACGCATGCTCAGAACATGGTGCATTTTTTACATACGTGAAATTCACTCAAGGCAGTGATTTTTAACCACCATGCTGTGGCATACTGGCATGCTGTGGATGGTCTGTAGGTGTGCTGCAAAAATTTGGGGAGAATAATTTCTTAATGGGGCAATTGGGGCATTTGAGCACCTTCTAAGCAGCATAGTGTGCCCTAGTAATGGTCCAACATTAGTAATGGTGTGCCTTGACAATTTTAGGTAGATGCTATGAGATGAGAAAGATTGATAATCTCTGGGTTAAGGCAAGTGCCATCCATGCCAAGGCAAATGCCCAAGGCAGTTTACAAAGTTTTCACCCTTTAATTCTCACAACAACCCTGCAAGGTAGGTGACTGTCCTAAGGTCATCAGGGAATCTTCATGGTTGAGGAGGATTTGAACCTGGATCTTCGTGGTTCTCCCGGGCACTCAGCTTGTATTCTGGTTTGCTCTCTTTAGGCATTCAGAAAATTCAAAATAGTTTGGCAAGGAGAGGGGAATGAGGAGCCAGAAGGTAGACAGAGAAGAGAGACCCTATTTTCTATCTGCTGGCAGTTTTCAGTATCCAGCAGATTAAAACTTGCACATTTTTAAAGAAGTTTGTGAAGATACAGCTCAATCCTATATATGTCTACTCAGAAGTAAGTCCCACTGAAATAAGTTCAGTGGGGTTTACTCCGAGATAAGTGTGCATAAGATTGCAGCCTCAGATTGAGAAAAAGGACATTCTTCTGAAGCATGTAAGTGGAACATATTTTTTGATCCCATGGAATGTGGGTGTGTGAATATTTTTATCTGACTTGATTCCAATTGATTTTGAAAATATGTGTAATCTGTAGCAACATGATTGCATCAAATTAAAGCCAAACAATTTTTTAAAATAATGGTTGAAGAGAGCATTTCCATTTCCTAGGCATGCATGTTTTGGGTCAGGGATTTCACTGGAAGAGGAGGACAAGGAAGGGGGTTCGAACTGGCACAAAAAGTGCTCTGCACACATTGTAGGTTTTGGACTCTGTCTCAAAAAGTTTCATTGAACACATTGGAATTACTTCTGAGTAGACATGTCCAGGTTTATGCTGTTGCATTCTTTGGCACCCTTCCAGTGCGCTTGTCAGGCTGTGGTGCACAGCTCTAGTTTGTCCCCCCCCCCCCAGCTATACCACTGGCATCATATGTTTTACACTCCTTCCATAAACCTGGTAACGGTTTTTGGGTGGTCTCTTGGATCAGTCGGAACTGTGTCATAGGAATAAATAAACTATTTAGAGCACAATCCTAACCATGTCTATTCAAAAATAAGAACCAGTCCATTAACACACTTTTCCTGGGAGTAAGACTCATTGAACACAATGAGTCTTTTGAATAGACATGATTAGAATTGTGCTCTTAGTGTTGATCAGCACAGACTGTCAAGCTAGTTGTAGCTCATGGGAATAATGATGACTTAGTAGGAATTTTTTTCCCTGTCATCTAAATTGGCAGAGAATGACCCAGACTGCCCAGATTGGAGAGGAAGGGACAGTATGTACTGTAGGTTTCATGTTTATTTAAAAATTGATCACTTGTAGGTAGCCCAAGTTAAACTCAAGCCACAGTCTGGTGTCTTATTTGGGGGCGTGTGAGGGTAAATAGAATGCCAGATGCAGGGGAATGGCAGAGAGATGCAAGTATCTTGTGACCTTGTGTGCTCTCTGAGATATCTGGTGCCCACCAGAACCCAGTGCCGTTGGCAGTGTCCAGCCATGCTCGGTACATGCAAAAAAAATTTTTTAATTTTACTCCTGTAACAACAGGTGAATTCAGTTGGTGTGGTGATATATCTTTATTTTATTGTAACAGAGGAAAACATAACTTTACTCAAAACTTTACATTTGAATTCACGCTTTCTGGATTTGTGTTTGGCATCGAACCACACAGGTTGTCTAGTTTGTGCAAGGGGACACTTGGAGGGAATGGAGCACACCATTTGTGGGTGTAGCTAAGAGCAATGTTTATCATATTTCTTTTCCCCAAATCTTGGAGAAGGACTTTTAATTGGTTTGTAGACCAGATTGACTGACTCACTGTCTCACTGATTCCCTCACTGACTCATCAATCCCCAGCCCAAACCACTGGACTTAGAAGCATGAAATTTGGGGGTGGTATTCTTTCTGTGACGTAGGGTGATGTAAAGGTGACTGGTCGTGCCCACTGTCTGCTAGTGGCTGGTGTTACCCAGTGCTTGGTGGTGTCTAGTGCCTGTTGGTGCCTGGTGCTACACGGTAGGGATGCCCAGTGCCTTGTGCAGTCTGGTCGTGCAGAGCGGTGCCTACTGCCTGGTGTCGCCTTCTGGCAGGTAGGGATGCCTGCTTCATACTAGTTCTCAGTGCCTGGTGGTTCTGCTGCCCATGGGTGCCCAGTGGTGCCTAGTGCCCGGTGAGGATGCCTTGTGCGTGGTGGGGTCCAGTACCCAGTGGGGCCCTATGCCCAATGTTGTCTGTGCCCACTCAGTGCCCAGTGGTGCCATCCATTGCTTGGTGTCTGCCACTGCATGCTATATGCCAGTGGCAGCAAGTACCTGGTGCCTGCTGGTGCCCACCAGAACCCAGTATCCACTGATGCCTGGTGCCCGGTGCCCAATGGTGCTCAGCAGTTCCCACCAGTGCCCAGCCATGCCTGGTGCCCTCAAATATTTTTTTTAATTCTACTCCCATAACAACAGATCAGTTCAGATGGTATGGTAGTATAATCTTTATTTTACTGTAACAGAAGAAAACATAACTTTATTAAATACTTTACTCTAGAAAAGAGTACTAACTTTACTCAAGAAAAGAGGAATATATGGCTGGGGAGTCAGGTACACTTCTAGCTACTTCTTTGTGTCTGGCTTTCCTTTGAAATTTTTGACGCTTGACAGAAACAAAAGTGGGTTTGAAAGGATAATTTAATACAAACAAAAAAGATATGCATTGTTTTGGCCTCTGGTATGAACTTGTGGATTTCACTTGGAGGCACCTACCTGTCTGCTTTGAATTGGAATTTGAAGCACTCCATTGTTCTGCTTGCTTGTTATTGTGACCTTATTTTTGTTTGGAACAAGAGTAAAACTGTATTAGTTCTATTACTTCAGTGTCTGAAGCTGCAAAAGAAATGGTTGCCACAAAACTTAGTGGTGGGTGGTGTTCATTTGAGTTCTGTTTGAGAAACCATCTGACTTCTGGCATAGGCACTGGAAGTATTTATTAAAATGAAAGCAACCTGTACTACTCATGTCATAGGGGATTTGTGAAATGATATTGAACAGTATGAAATTCAAGTCCATTTTCATCAGGGTGACCAGATGCCAAACCCAAAATTCCTGAACCCCAAGGCCAAAATTCCTACCCGCTGAAAAAAAAAATGCCAAAAAATGTATTTTTTGTTTTTTGTTTTTGGTTTTTTGACCATAACTTTTGATAGGAAGGAGATATTTCAAAACTGATTTTTGCATTGGATTCTGCTCCTCAATACGAATCCAACAACACATGGCATGTTGGGGTACTGTGCACTATCACGGAATTTCAAAATGAAGCCAAAATGTAGGACAATGATGCCAAAATGTAGGACACCCGGACAGGAGGCTAAAAATCCAGACAAATCCGGGTTTTTCCGGTCATCTGGTCACCCTGATTTTCATAGTTTTTTCCTCCTTGAATCCTTTGAAACGCATGACAAAGCTACAGCTGATTATCTTCTCAGTTACTCCTCCTTCTACTCAATAGGTTTGGCTTGCCCACATGGAGAATTTCTGACAGTGTTTCTGTCACATGGAGAATTTCTGTATATTCTGAAATATACAGTGACTTATTAAATGTTACCTTAAGGCTTAATGTGTTCCATCAGCTACCAGCTGTCAGAGGAAAACCTTTGACCACTGAAAACATTTGATTGATACCAGGCTATGCTCCGTTACCTTCACACCAAATTGGAGAGAGACACTTAAACGTTGTGCGTTTTTATGTTTCACCTGTGAATGCCCCCCTTTCTGCTAGTTCCCAAGAAGATGGCCAGTTTTGCCATCTGTTTCATCAGTGAATTTCATCTAAGGAAAAATAGTGAAGGCTGTAATCCTAACCTCCACTTAGGCCAGCCTAAGCCCCAGAATAAATCCTAATCTGGCCTGGGGGTATCACCAAAGTGCAGTTAGACATTTCTGCCCCACTCCTGGAGGGGTTAGGCCAATGCACAGGCATACAATGACTTCCCCACACATCATGAGTTAGGCCAGCCTAAATTTCTCAGGTTTGCACCCTGACTGCTGATTCATCACTCTTAACTATTCAAAAATAGTTAGGAGTATTGATTGCCATTTCTTGATGCTTAAGAAATTGTTACAAATCCACACAGTTATCATCCTTTATGTCCACTGCTGTTGTTAACTGGGTTATCTACAGGGTGGCCCATAAGTTCCTACATATCCCTATTATCTTCTGTATCCAGTGTATGGATGGGTAGGGACTTACGGGCCACCCTGTAGATTTGAAACACCCTGTATTCAAAACAAGCCCCAATTAGAGATTTGTAAGTTTATTCAAGAGCAGCGGTTCATAAGAAAGTAAGGTGTAACAGTGATATCACTAGGGTATGTGTCACCCAGTGCAAAAAGTCAGCATGTCACCATCATGATGAGCCTCTTCCCATGAAGTGGGCAGAGTAATGCCCACTTCATGGACATTGCTCATCCTCGCTGTTTTTTTTAGCTATAACATTTGATAGAATGAAGATACTTCAGTGTGGTTTGTTTCATTGCAGTCCGCATTAAATTGCATGTTGAAATGATACTATTCAAAAATGCCAACATTTACAAAGATGTGCATACTTTGCTTACTTCCTACCCTTTTCCCACAAGTGAGTTTCAATACAATTACAGAAAAAGGGAAAGTAGCATTAATGTGCTAATGTAAACTGTTTATTCCCAGCTCTGAGTGCATGGGTTTTCTGTAGTAAAACTATTTGAATCACATCCAGATCAGAACATTCAATATATTTTTATCTTTGTAGTGATCAGTACTGAATTGCTGTAAATGGCAGTGTTAGCTGGCCACTTGGGAAGTATATTTTTTATGGGAAAGGGACCTGCTATAATAGAAACCACAAAATCACTTAAAGAACATTAGGAATTCTTTGGCAAATGAGTTGTTAGACCACACACCGAATAACAATATTTAATATGACCTTTCTCGTGATAACAATATCTACATGTCATATTACTATTTACTTTTTCAGGGATTCTTACAAAATGTTCAACAAATGTCCGGGTGCTCTTTCATTATTGTCCACAGGGATTACGATTCCTGTGATCCCTTTCCTTACAAGAGGAAAAATTCAACTTGTAAATCTTTGGGCAAGATCTGCAACCAGTTCATTCAACAAACATTTGATTAATGTGCCCGTTTGTATGGTTTTGTTTGCATGATGCAAGTGTTAGCAACTTTTCACAGTGTAGGAAATGATGATTTAACCTTGTGGCTCAGATTATGATCATCTGCCACTGATTAAAAGGCAATCATTTTATTTGGGGGAGAGAGGGGAGGAAGAATTTGTCTGATCAAGTCAATGGCCCACCATGTTAATTTGACCATCACATTAGTTTATCCTCAATCGAGACAGGCAGTTTCCATGTGTGCATGTTTCTTTGCATTACTTTCTCATTGCTGAGAGGCTTCCTATATGGCTCGAGCAATTTTTCACTTCACAACACAGCCCACCAAAAAGAGATTATGGGGTTCTGGTGGAAATCATGCTAAGTGACTTGCTTTCCACATGAAAGAACCCTGTGATTTGGGTTTTAATTAGTTGCTATAGTGTTGATGTGTGAAATGGGCCTTCATCTAGTTCCTCCCTAATCTTTCATGTCTGACCAGCCTTCTTTGGAGACACTGACATAGCTGTTCTTTACTAATTTGTCTAGCTAGACTTTTAACCAAGTCTGTTTAATTTGTGCCACTCTCACGGGTATTGGAGAACATTAACCATATCTCACATCAATTCATAAATTCTTGCTATACCCAGTTGGAATTTTTTGTGTTCATTACCTCTCAAATTAGTTTTTAATACCAATATTTAAATATGTCCATTTCCTTATGCATAGTGCATGCCGTTCCATATGTACAATTATGGAGCTGGAAAGTGCCAACAAAGAGCACAATCTACTCAGACGTAAGCCCCATTGTGTCCAATGGGTCTTACTCCCAGGAAAGAGTCTTTAGGATTGCAGCCAAAAACATCACATTGATTTCCAAAATGGGGACAGTATTCAGTACCACAGTTTAGTATCCAGTATGCTTCACCAATCTGGAACTGCATATTAGATACCAATTTAAAATGTACATAGGTTGTAAACCTACCCTTGCATTTGTTGTTTATAGCTTATAATTATTTATACATTGAACACATAAAGGATAGCGGTTATCCTGGCTGAAGCCAATTTCCTTTGTGTTTTTGGCAATACATTTTTTCATTATTTTTTTTAGTCCAGTGGAGCCTGAACAAAGATGTACAACTTTGCTGCTCTCCTTGGCATAAGAACTCTATATTGGCAACAATAAAATTCTGCAGAAATTGTCCTCAAGGTCTAATAGTAGATGCTGGTGTCCCATTCCAAAAAGGAACATTAAGAAGCACTGTAGCTCAGTGATTGCGCACATGCCCTTCATGCAGTAGCTTTCACTCCTTGGCATCTCCACATAGGACTAGGAAAGACTCCTGCCTGAAACACAGGAGAGTGCCAGCTGATATGGGGATGCCAACTCTGACTGAAGGTAAACCCGGGAGATTCACTGTATTTTTAATAACTTTTCATGCCCCTGTTCCAGGACACACCAGGACAATCCTAGAACGTTGCAATCCTAAACATAAAAGTTACTGAGCTAGATGTACTCCTTGTAAAGTTGATTCACATATAAATATAGCAAAAATTTCCTTAATTTATCTTGTAGTTATCTACACAGAAAAAGATGACAATCATGTGCTCGCTGCTTTTGTGTATATTCATCCATATATGTATCCTGTATATATTCTGTATATCCAATTTCTTATGTTAAGACAGTCAAAATCAGAGTGTTTATGTGTTGGAAAGTCAGTGCTGCCAATCCATGGGTGAATTAGTCCTTTTGGGAATTAAATTGGACTGTTACAAATGCTAAAGTCCATGTCCTGAAGTACTGGTAAATGCTCAATTTGTGTGAAGGCTACAAATTATACCATTATCCAATTATATACACAGGCTATTATGGGAAATTAGGCTTCTGTGGAAATTAGGCACCTAGTTACCAACATCTTAACAGAACGCAAGGTAAAATCCTAACCAATTTAGGTCTGGCACAATTCCCCCCTGTCCCTGTTCCCTTGATGTTGTGGGGAGGCCGCTGCACGTCTATACACTGTCCTAACCCCCCCAGGAGTGGCACAGAAGTGCCTTACAACACTTTTTTGACATCTCCAGGCCAGCACGGGACTTCTGCTGGGATTTATGCTGACCTAACTGAAGGTTGGGATTGCAGCCATAGTTTCTCTCCCTAAAGTAATGCTATCTTGATTTCCATGACTGCTGCTCATTAGATCACTGTGCTAATATTTTATTTTAGTGCTAGGCACAACCTCCCTAAATCAACAGCAGAATGAAATCTGTTGGAGATGAATATCAAATTGAAACAAAAGCAGAAAAGGTGTTTTCTGTGTGAGGAAGGAAACCCAGGTGTCTCATAATCATTTCGAACTAAGTACAGTATCAGATGACACACTGTGTCTTTATAGTGCCTTCAAATTCTAAACTAGAAATAGTAAAAAATGTGCTTTTGTTACATTTTCTTTCATATAAAGCATTTTTTTTAATCCTAAACAGACCTATATCCAGGCTCCATCACATGCCAGAAAATATGACTCAAAGGGCAAAATCCATAGTAGTTACAGGTCCACACAGTTACGTCACCCTCTAGTGTTATCTTATGGAAAGTCATCTTAACTGCTCCGGAGCAAGGGGCTTAATTTCACTTTAGGATATAGGCCTAAATGAGTTTTGCCAAAGTAAATCATGGGGAAATAAGAGTTCCTCATCATTTAGCAAAACGGTGACTGATAAAAGTTATATGACAATCCATGAGAATGTGATTTTACATTGCATTTATTTGAATGGGACAGGTAGCCCTGATAGCATAGGGTCCAGTGTAGGAGATAGGGTTGCCAAAAGATAACTACTGAAAGTAATTCTGGAGATTTAAACATGGTCCTTAGCTTAATGAGGTTGTAACACATTGGACAAAATTTCTCCAAGAATAGCTTCAAACAGAGCTGGCAGTCCTTAATAGAGATAATAGTAATAGTGTAAGGGAACAACATTTTGACGGTGCTAAGATCAGATTTGCATTGATTATTTTTGCGTAGGAACTAACTCCAGCTTTTCTGCACAACTGCTTCTGACATACTGTGTCACTCAAGAACTCAGAGGTGTATTACTAAAGAATATGGCAAGGGGATGAGTAGGAGTCGTGTGCAGCCACATGAATGTGCCTGCAATTCTTTTTAATAAAGCAAAATGATACAGGCAAATAGTCACGGTATTAACTGTGGCAATCATTACTTGTACCATTCAACCTATTGGACTGACTGACTACGCTTTCTCCGTATTGCCTTCCACAGAACCCATGCACCTAATTTGTCACCTTGTGACTAGATTTGTTTTTCTCCAAAGACAGACCTTGGTTATTTTCATTCACCACATATCCAAGAACTGCTAAAAATTATGATAGGGCATGCTCATAGTAATCTGGGCTGACTCACAAGCCCCCAAATCCAGAGTAACGACGGGAGAACATAAGAGCACGTAAGTGAAAACCTATCAGAAATTCATACTGGAATCCAGAGTAAGTTGTTCTTACACCGGAGCAAGGACTCCCCGTAGTTACTCTGGATTTTGCCCATAGATCCTCTGTCTTCAGACAGTTTTGCACAAGTAGAAGAAGGAGGTGGAAATAACAAAGGAGGAGAAAGTGGTGGTGAAGGGAGGGAACAGGATAGTGACATTCCTATTACATATGAACCTTACTTATAAGGCTCAGTGAAAGGAAGAATGGTGCAATGGTTCTTTGGACTGTATAGAATATCTAGAATTGTTCACAGGGCCTTCTAAGAGGTCTTTTAATAAAAGTACGGTAACTCTTTTTTAAAAAGCAAAATTCAATGTATCTTGCACAAATACTTATTGTAGATTACTGTACATACTTATGCAATCCTATACACACCCCCCTGGGAGTAAGCACCACTTTATAGGACTTCTTTTCAAGGAAACAAGTATAAGTTTGAGCTGTTATTCCAATTAATGAATGCATTAATACTAAATACTGAAAATACCAATTCATATTTCCATAGCAAATATATGGGAAGGGGGTGCAAAAGTAGGTATACAGTTTTTATTGTGAAAAGAAAAGTGTCATAATGAGGATGACATACAAATTGTATTCAAGTACAATCTCTTAAGTGCTCAATTTGCCAGCATTCTGCTTTTATAGGCCTTCAGCTTTTACACATTCTTAACTCTAAATTGCTGGCCTTCAGCATTTACACAACCTTGACTCTTGCAACTGTATACCTACTTTTGCACCCCCTCATAATTCTAAATTAATTTTAAAAAATCATTTACTTATGAAAACCCAGACATACTTTCTAAAAGCAGAACCGGATGAACCTTAGGACTGGAGAAGCTTGTTAAATACCTTTAAGTGGTACTTAAGAGGTATTTTAATGCAGCTGTGTTTTTAGAGAGAGAACTTAATGATGGAAAAACACAAGATGAATGCCAACTAATCCATGGAAAAATAAATACATCTTTGCCTTTTATCAGAATGCACCCGTTTGTCTGGCTTGAATAAAACAGAGTTAAATTGAAAAGCTGTTTTGATATAAACATAGGTAACCTTTTATGGTTATTATACAGAGAAAATGGACTTATGACAGAGACACAGGTTGGTGTTTCCATCCTTTTGCCAGTTCCTGAACATGTAATGCAGAACTTTGCTTTCCCGAGGCCATTCCAGATATGCAGTTTATTGAACAGAGCAAACATGGTTCTTGCTGCTCTATTGAGCTGGAACTCAAAAGCAAACTCTTGAAGGCCAACTGACCTAAGAATACACTGATTTAGCTGGTTCAACTTGGAAAGAGGCTATAGATTTTTCTCAGCAGGGAACTGATAGAGAGATCATTACCCATAACGTACATAGCTATCCTATTTTCTTTTTTTTTCAGGTTTCTAGGGTATTTCAAAAGACTGTGTTTATTCTTAAAATGCAGGCAGAATATTCCTGGATTCAAAAATGCTTGGAAAGTGGCATTTCTGAAAGATCTGCATATTAGAAAAGAGCCACAGATGGAAATCTACCAAACAAATTCACTGAGGAATGGATTTTTAGTCCATGTATCATGGAGTTTGTGTGCTTGTGTGTGTGAGAGAGAGCGACTATGAGAACAATCCTAACCATGTCTACTCAAAAGTAAGCCCCATTGTGTTCAATGGGTCTTACTCCCAAGAAAGAATCTTTAGGATTGCAGCCTGAGAGTCAGAGTTAGGAACTCAACTCGGATAACTGACTTGAGTAAAAAAAAAATCACATTTTTCACTGACTCGCAAACTCATAATTTGCACGTGTGGAAGAATGAAAACATTATAAATTAATTAGCATTGGAATTTATGATTATAAAGCATTATCTACACATATGTTGTATGATACCTGATTTATGGTGCAATCCTGTCATCTGCTTAAGAGTAAGCTGCACTTTTGTTAGGATATTCTCCTACCTAAATGTGTAGGATTCCAATCTGGGTGTAAACACAATTGAATACAATGGGACATCAGAGTAATTAAGTAAACATGGAGAGCACTGCATTAATTGTTTTTGCTTTTATCTATCCGTTTTCAATTAACATATTTATGAGTTTTTCCTGTCTGCATCCTTTGCAATAATAAAATAATATGTCTATTATATTCTTGGGTCCATAAATGTGAGTATAAGATTAAGAATTGGAATTTAACTGTTTTAATCTATAGCGCTATGATAGCAGCTAGCAGACCAGTTTCACAACTTTCTCTGGTCTTACAGGCTCCAGTGATTTTAGCGCACCGTATCAAAAAATCACTTTATAATATTGTTAACTTTTGTCACGTAGAAAGGAATGTCTCTAAATTATTAACTCAGTTCCTCTGGCACACATTTTTGTCCTCTTGTTTTCTTAGATTATGATGCTGAAAGTGACCTTCAGCCACACTTCAATGGAACAATGCAGAGGATCCTGCAATCAAACTCGAAGCCCGGAGTTGCAGACTGAGTGCAACTTCTTCTTAATCGCTGTCCGCTTGGCTTCCCTGAATCAGATCTTAGACCCCTGGGTTTACCTGCTGCTTAGGAAGATACTCCTGAGAAAGTTTTGTCAGGTAGCAAATGCAATCTCCTGCCATTCTAAGGATAGATGGAAAGGACGGCACATCATGTTGTCGGACAAAATCAGAAATACAACAGCATGAACCAACTTGCACGTAAACTGCTTTCTGCACTTCATCTTGCACCTTGCTGTGCCTCTGGGAATCCAAGGCATGTCCATTTTCTGTGTAAATAAATTGCAAGAGACTTTATATATACTCAGTGGACTAAATTGGCAAATAATTGTATTTACATTGCTGGAAATATTTAAATTATAAAGAAGAGAATGTTATCGCTAAACATATAAACCAGGTGTCTTTTGAAATTCATTACTGATATTGCAACTTTTCTGTGTGTATGCCAAAGACATCAAGGGTTATGTAGGGAAAGACTCTACGATTTTTTAAAATTTGAACTTTAAATAGAAAATAATGGTAAATAAGTTATTGAAAAGATGATACTTTGACTCTTAAGTATTCTGAGGCTTTTGTTTATTTTCTCGTTTTATTTAAACAAGCCATTTTCACTATGAGTCTAGAAAATGGGATTGAAAAATTGAAGAAGTCGTTTGTATCTTTTAATGATTTTTCTGCTTTTTATAATGTTAGAAAGATACCAAAATGCCTGTGAAATGCTTAAGTTGTTCAACTTAAAAGGAAAAAAAACACACTAAAGGCCTTCTGAAATGTCAGTTGGTTATTTGCTGTTAAACTTTATTTGTTATATGTTGTTTATGTATACAGTTATGTTTTTGTTCATAGTTGGGGAGGATCCAGATCTTGTGAATCTCTGAATGTCTATATCACATATACCTAGAACTTGAACTATAATATTTTGCCACTGGGAAAATGTGATTTGTGCATAGCGAGTGCTGAGTGGAATGTCATGAATACAGTTGGATAGTGCTCATGACACGGCTAACAATGACCAATACAACAATGAGTGTTGTATTAATTTAGCAAAACTTAGATCTGTGAGCGCATACTTCTTTAAGCTGAACATATAGAAAATGTGGCACCCTTGGCAGCCCTGTCTACCCTCCATTTGTCCAGCCCAAATTCAGAAGTGCTTAGAGTTAGGCACACTTGTCATCACAAGTAATTCCAATATGCTAAAATCTGTTTTTGAGTGCTGACATGTGCGACATGTGCCTTCATGTAATGAATCATGTGTTCTGGCATGCTGAGGTGCTGTCCAGCCAACACTTGGTTGCTGAGAGGAGGTGGGGTGGGTAATGCAAAAGGAAGCATAGTGGGCAGACTTCTAGTTGGTGACAAGAGTAAAGCTGGGGTTCTCACTCACACCATGTGCAGACTACACATGCCAACAGCAGATTGCTTCATAAGGAATGGATCTGTAATATACCGGTATATATTATGCAGTATATGTTTGTATACAGTATGTTTATTATTAATAAATGCATAAGGCCTCACGTTCCTTCCCACATATCTCTCGTTCAAAGATTCAGGGTATAGATTATGATGCCACACATGTGGCCAAGACTTATGTGTATTTATACTTGGATCCCACCCTGTCCCCAAGATATCTCATTATGTTCATCTAAATATTCCAAAAATCTGGGAAAATAAAAATGACTTCCAGTTCCAAGAGTTCAGATAAGGGATATTCAACTTGTATTAACAATGGGAGTTGTCAAAGGAACATTTGACATTTGACTCCAAGCTCCTCTTGGAGTCATACCCACAAATTACCTATGCTTATTTTGCCATATACATGACATTTTGGCTGCAATCCTAAAGACATTTTCCTGAAAGTAAGACCCATTGAACACAATGAGGCTTACTTTTGAGTAGATATGGTTATGAGTAGATGGTTACTGTACTCTACGTCAGCTAGGATCTGAAAGCTAATGAGGGATCTGAAGGATCTGAGACTGCAATCCTATCCCCTGGTTAGGCCAGTGTAAGTCCCAGCACAAGTTCTGTGCTGCCCTGGGGTTGTCAAAAAGTGATCTATGGAGCAGCAGTCATAGAAATCAAGTTAGCATTACTTTAGTGGAGAGAATGTGGCTGCAATCCTAATCTGCAGTTAGGCCAGCATAAATCCCAGCACACGTTCTGTGCTGGGCTGGGGGTGTCAAAAAGCGCAATAAGGCACTCTGTTAAACTCCGGGGGGGGGGGGGTTAGGCAAATGCACAAATATCCGCCAGCTACCCCACATCACCACAGGAATGGGAAGACAGGTGAGTTATTCTGGCTGAAATTGGTTAGGATTGTGCCCTTGGTCCCACCGAAAGTTATGAAGATCGTCCCCACCACCCATTTACCCATACCTGGCCGAGAGCATGGATTTTGCACAAAACTATGGATTATAGCTAGAAAATTCCATAAATTTCAGCATCCCCTCCCAAGCAGCATCCCCTATACAACACTGCCATGTCCGTGCACTATCCCCTTTTTGCACCATCCCCCCCATAACCATCGCTACCCCTACTGGACAAGTGCAGGGTTTCGAGCTGGGTTTTATCAGTCTTCAGTGTTAAGGATAGGATGAAAACACACTGCACCCCTTTTCACCCTCTTAGGGGTTAAATTTCTAAAGATCGCTTCATGGTGGGTGTTCACGTCACGTAAAGAATTTCACATTCCTTATGTGAATTAACATAATATTGTTTTGGTAGAAGCTGTAAACAGCTATTCCCCAATCTTGTAAATAGTTGAAGCTTTATCTACCTTGAAGGGAATGAAATATACTAAGGATAACTAATGAGCATTATTTTTTTCCTTCTACCAATAACCTTCAAAACTCATTGTGGAACTGCACCATAAAAGAGAAGTGTTTTATATTTTTTTTCTGAAAATAACAAGACATTTTAAGAGTTCTAGATATATGGACGTCCTCTAGCATCCCTTAATCATCAAACCTTAATCATAGCAATGCAACTGGAGGAAGAATTGCTTTTTCTAATGAAATGGTCTTTCTGAAGTGTGATTGCAAAGCTGACACAATTCTTGCTAAAATGAGCAAGTTATTTTCCCTTACAGGGACAGAGAAAGGAATTTGTTCACTGCTCGTACTAAAAACACTTTCCTGGAATCTAAACAGACTTTTTGTGCAAGGAGAGTCAACAAGCAGGGAAAACAAGTTATTCCTAATGTTACAAACTTCCTAAATTTTAGGGATGAAATTTTCTTTAGTGGTTGTGACAAATGTCCATGGAGTCGACTTATCAGGTTCTTATACGTTTGTTTCATCAGTTTCTTTCTCCCTTCATTCCAAAAACTCAAAGTTATGTGTAGGGAATTCCCAGGATCTGGCATTTATAGACTACCTATGATTAGGTCCTTGTTACCAGAGCTGCGGAAAGAACAATTCTTTCATAAGGATTTGAGATGTACAAAGCACTTTATATACATATTGCAAGCTGAGCATGAGAAATAAACAGTCATGGTCTTCAGAGCAAGGTGACCAAACAACAAGACAAAAATGTTCATCAAGGAGTGCCTTTAAACTAGGAGCTAAAGCAGAGGCGTAACCAGGAGGTAGAAGGGGATTGCAATGAACATTCCCTGCAGATTGCAATGAACGGCACCCCAGGAGAGAGTCTCATTGTTCCTCCTAAAGGAACCCAGATACAGGTAAGTGTGGTTACTTTAAACACAACGTCTCCAGCAGTTCTTTCATTTTATCACCCCAAAGGACTTGAAAAGGAAAATCAGCCCTTCCAGCTCCAATTTGCATTTGCTCTCTACACGACTCCAGCACCACACTGCACAGCCTCTATTCACAAATAGTCTCATTATATCAGGGTGACCCGATGTCATAACCCAAAAAGAAGACAAGCACCCCACCAATGTAGAACACCCAATAAAAATATAGGAAATGACAAAATAAAAGCTACAAAGTCATATTCTTTATGAGGTTAATTTAAACACTGCATTGCTTATTATTAAATTTGATACTATTACGTACTGGGCCGTGGGTGGCACAAGTGGCTAAGACACTGTGCCTGTTAACCAGCAGGCCAGGGTTCAAGACTCAGGTTGGTCCCACAAGACAGGGTGAGTTCCTGTCCTTAGCCCAGCTCTACGACACCAGCTGGATCCAATCGTATTGGCTCTGCCTTTCCATTGGACTAATTCAGTGGCGTGGAGAGGGGGGATTTGCTGCTTGGGTAACAGCCTATCCTCCATAACAATCCAACCCAGGCTTTCGTGCTTTGCATGCAGCTTATGCAGCACCAAGCACGATACCATAGTCTCTGAAGTCTGACGGAGGCCTGCTTTATTACATGTACTTAATTAATTACAAAAAGGCTAGATGCTGCACAGTGACAAGGAAAAGGAGGACAGTGGAGATTTATTCCAGGACAGGTGGCTTAAAAAAGAGGACATATGGTCACCCTGATTAGGGGCAGCTAGGGCTGGGGGACAGATGCATGTGTAACCTCAGGTCTCCTCTGGCCACTTTCCAGGCTTGAAATGGTCAGATCTTCTGTGTGAGTGCATGTGTAACTTCAGGTTAGATTGAAGGTAAGGCCCATTGACTAGCATGGGACTTACACATGGGGGACATGCACGCTGGGGGATGGCATACCAGGAAATTTTACTCCCACAACACAGGTACGTTTTCGCTGGTTAAAAATAAATAGGTCTGATTCTAAACAGTTCTTATACATTTAGGGCAAAATCCATAGCAGTTACAGGTCCACACAGTTACGTCACTCTCTAGTGTTATCTTATGGAAAGTCATCTTAACTACTCCAGAGCAATAGGCTTAATTTCACTTTAGGACATAGGCCTTAGTGTAAGGATGTAATGTAATTTGCAAATTTTTTATTTAAAGACAAACATGAAATAAAAAAAGCCTAAGCAGAGTTTCTTTGGTAAAGATCAAGTATACCAGCATTCTCTATAGCTACCCCCCAAAGCAATAACAATCTTTCATTAGAGTGTCCTTTTCTCCTGCCACTTAGTTTTACTTGGAAACTTATTGTGCTACCTTTAAAGATGTTGTTGGTTTCATCCCAAACCTTGGAGCATGTCACAATTCATTTGCTTGAAAAACAAACATATAAAATTGAAAAATAGGGTAACAAAAATCTCGTAAGCAAGAAGGACAAAAAAATGCAAGTTGACCCTGACTTCATTTCAAATGATATTGTAAATTTCTGTGTGTTTTTTTTTCAAAGAATAGAATTGTTTTCTAAGTGCAAAGTTTACTCATTCATCTAATCTGCATTAGACTTGTTTTCCTTTATCCCTAGGTTCTTCAACATGTCAGAATGACCTTCAAAATGAATGTAGCCTTTTGGACTTTTCTGTCCATAATAGTTCTTCTGAAATGCTATCTAACAAGGAACAATGTCACTCCTGGTTGTTTACTAAGGGGGAGCAGAGATACATGAACTTAGAAACCCTAGGGCTGATCCTTGCTTTTTAAGATACGTGCAAACCTACATCAGTACCTTTTTTCCTTATTAAAAGCGCAATAATAAAATTGCAATGGAACAAGCCTTCTATAATAGAAACATTGAATAGAAACTTGAATTGTGACAACAGGCTGGCATGCCTGGGCTACATCCAGTGCAAGTTTGTGGCTGCTGCTGCACTACCCTATGACGCACTAGCAGGCCCCAATGGGTCTACTAGGATCTGAACCACCACGGGGAGGGGGGGGGGGCACAGATCTAAGCAGAGAGAGCAGCTTAGAGTGTGAGGTCCTGCTCCACCTCCCACTCCCAATCAATCTGTCCATAGTCCTGCATGCTGTCCCCCAATCTCAGATTGCCACCCCTTGCCTCCTCTCATGCCCCCCTCCCGGCCCAGTAGCAAGACCAGGAATGCAACACAACAAACAGTGGTTGGATGTTTAATTCTGTGGGCAAAGCGTAAATCATTTTCATCTATGTTCAAGGAAAGCTCTCTTGTCCACCTTGGACTTCTTGCTGATGTTTGTTGTGTTGCATCTGGCCTCCCAAACAAGGAGTAACAGGTGATGATGTTATTACCAGTTACTTCTGGTAGTTCTTCAAATGGGTGGACCATGTGAAGTTGTACAACAGAGGACAAATACTGAGGAAACACTAGTTTTGGTGCATGGTGGCAGAAGGTGCATCGGTCTCCTCCTCCACCTCATGGATAGTTCACTGTTTGGGTAAGCTATTGAAATTGGGTCTATGTCAACAATTCATTGGGAGAAACACATGTGAAATGACGGAGCAAATTTAACAGATTAAATTTAGCAAATCATGCAGTCCAGATGTCATCCACCTTTAAAGAACTCAAATGTGAAATTGTTGATCTTCTGCCAAAAATATATTGTGTCCTTTACATCAGCCTCTGCATCAGAGAACTGGAAGGTAGCCAATGCAACACTGCTATTTATAAAGGGATCCAAGAAATCGCAATCTGGTTAGCTTAACATCTGTTTCAGTGAACTGATGGAAAACATAATTAAAGATGAACTTCTTGGGCATATAGAAGGAGTTTTGCTCAAGAGCATAATTTCTAAAATGGAAGATCCTGTCTGTTAACCCTCTTAGAGAGTGTCAGTAGATATCCAGATAGAGGCAATAACATTGATTTGTGCATGGGTGAGCACCAGGAAAGTGGGAGGTGGAGGGGGCCAGGACCAGAAACTCGTGCCAGATCCTATCCCTGGTCCTTGGCAGCGTGCAGCTCCAGACATGAGGTGGCATAGATTTGAGTAGCCCCATTTGGACTGCTGTGGTATTACTCTAATGCAGGGATTTTCAATCTTTTTCATCTCACGGCACACCTAACAAGGCACTGAAATGGTCAAGGCACACCATCAATTGTTTTTACCATTGACAAGGCACACCAGACTGTTCAAATCCCCCAATTTTCCTATTAATGAATGTCAATCCCCAAATTCCCACGACACACCTGAGGACAATCCATGGCACACCAGTGCGCCACGGCACACTGGTTGAAAATCACTGCTCTAATGTAAGAAGGAATTCCCATGACGGTTATGTACTATCTCCATTCTGTGGGTAGTATGCCTCTAAATATTGCCACATCACTGAAGTTTCTCTGAATGGGTGGGAGTCAGTGACCCAGTAGTGACTGAGGTTGGAATAAAAAGTGATATGAAAACTTGTCGTAACGGAAGGCAATCAGTTTGAAAATGTGCATTATATTTGTTTACTGCAGAGGGCAGCTAAGCAATAATCGACAAATGTCCTTCAGGATGTACCTGGAAACTGAAATACATTTGTTATGAAATGGGAGAATTAAGAATACAAAGAATGCAGGGATGTAATTTATTTTTCATTATTTTTAATATTCAGTAGTTGTTTTATTCATCCTTAAAGTAGGTAGTGGGTTGTTCAGAATGCACTGAAATATCAGCTTAGTATGAGGAACCCTACAATCCAGAGTAACTACGGGAGCACATAAGAAACATTACATGTACCTGTAGTTACTGCACCACCAAGTGAAAACCTATGGGAAATTCATATTGCAATCGAGAACAAATTGTTCTTACACCGGAGCAAGAACTCCTCATAGTTACTCTGGATTGTGCCCGAAATGTGGCATAATTGTCTTCTTAAATGTGTAGATGAAATCTTGTTAAAAGATCATTTGTTTTGAGGAGGCATCCAAAACATAATTATGTATATTTAAATGTTTTGCCTTTGCATGATAAAGCAAAATAAAATATGTAGGTGCATGTCAGAATATTCTATATAGTTTCAAATAACCTTTCATAGAAAAAGCTGTGCTGTGGCTTACACAGTATTCAGGCAAACATTGTTGATAAACGGTATTGATAAAGAAAAGACGGTACAAAGGAGGCAAAAGGAGCTGTTTCATAAGAACCCCAAAACTGATATTTGCCTCCAAAGCAGCTCAGGAGCAGAAGCAAATAATTCATAGTAAATAGCAGCTTTGAGCGTGATGTGGGAAAACTATGTAAGGAGAATGGTTAACACATCCTCATCCTGATTTGGATCCCTTGCCTTTCCCATGCTCCATCACTGATTAACAGAAAGCCATCTCCAGTCCCCAAAATACATTTTGGTCATGCGTTGCTTGTAGTGTTAGGTTACATCACACTTTTAATCATCCACTGTAAGCTTGGGCTGGTGTGCCAACTGTGACCATACCTGAGCCATTTGGTAATGCATTGGTTGTTTTTTGTTATTTCAAGTCTTGGCTACTGTAATACACTCTATGTGGGGCTACCCTTTGAAATAATTCAAAAACTGCAACCAGTGCAGAATATGGCAGCCCAAGAAGTTTAGGGAGCTAGACAATACGACCCTGCTGGCCCACTGTGGCACTGGCTGTCCATTCACTTCTGATCCCAGTTCAAGATGCTAGTTCTTACCATTAAGGCCCACTATGAACTGGATCCAAGTTATCTGAAAGACTGCCTTCTTCCATACATTCCTGCCCGCCCTTCTTTGATCATCTGAGGGTGCATTCCTACAAGGGCCATCCCTTTCTGTGTGGTCTTGCATTAATTCCCACCTTCTTGTTTAGAATTTCCTGATTTCTAGATATGCATGTGTAAGAGCATCTCCATTTGCTTCAATGGACAAAGTTGCTCCGAGTGCACTGATGGCCAACCTGATAGCGCCCTACACCCACTAGAACTATTGATATGCCATAAAGTGGTGGTATGCACTTTACAGCATTGTAAAAGCTATTCTGGAAGCAAGTATAGCTTTGTGTTTTGGGGCCCCATTGCAGCAGTGGAAAGATCCTGAGCTGTGAAGGTGAAGATGAGCCCCACCAAGTTCGCATGGTGGGCAGGATGGCATAAGATGGGAGGATCAGGGCATATTGGAATGAGGTCTGGGGATCTTTCGTAGCCAAGAAGAGGTGGCACTTGATATGTGTGACTTGCACAAGATGCTATCCCCTCTGGACTCAGCTAACACACCCTTTTTATCACCTTGGACTTGTGCCAGCTAAAGAAATCAACCAATTGGTGATCATGAGGCTTAGCAAGGGCTAAAGGAAAATATTTTCCTTTTCCCTTCCCAAGCCTTCCTATCAGTCCCTTCCCCCATCTCCCATCCCCCATCCCATAGCTTGCAGCACAGTCTGTTTTACTATGATGGCGAATGAGCTCTAAATAGACTTATCACATTAAAATACTGCATACGGTCTTCGTGAATTTCACATGGCATCAGCTAAAATCATGCAGCCAAATTTCTCAGTAAAGCTTTGATTCCACATTGAAAAGAAAGTCAAGTATAGATGCTGCAAAGCTTGACCCCCTTCATGTTTTGGTACCCAAGCAATTTAAGTCACTGAGAAAGAGAACTCTATCTTCTCTTGCTTTGTACAAATTGTTCTTTGACGTCTTGGTATCAAGTACAAGGCATATCAATCAGGAAAAAGCCCCAGGTAAAACTTCTCAGTGCTGTCGCCTGGCCTGAGGTCATCTCATCAATTGGGACTGCGATGATTAGATATCAGACTTTTGTTGATCTCCTTCTTACATCATATAAAGGCCACTTGTAAGTGGGATGGGAAATAAACGAGAGAAATGGCATCTAATCAAACATCTACAGTACTTCCTTTCATGCTTTTTTTCTAAGAAAAATGTGGATGAATCAGCTGAAGAGAAATACTACACTGCCAAATGCATTTCTTTCCCCATGCAGTTAGGTCTACTCAGAGCTGATGGCAGGTTGGTAAGAGCCCTGGGACAAAGTCCTGCACTGAACCCCTCAGAGTGCCACCCCCTGATGACATGTGGGTATCACTGGTAGTGATTTTTCAGGGGTGGTCCCGGAGCCCACAAATATTCTTGAAATTTTATTCCCAAAACAATGGGTAAATTCTGCTGGTAGAGAATAAAGCAGGCCTCTGTCAGTCTTGAAAGACTATGGTATCGTGCTCGGCGCTGCATATGTTGCACGCAAAGCACAAAAGCCTGGGTTAGATTGTTATGGAGGATAGGCCGTTACCCAAGCAGCAAATCCCCCCTCTCCACGCCACTGAATTAGTCCAATGGAACGGCAGAGCCAATAAGATTGAGAATAAAGCCTTCACTATGATGCCAACATAACCATAGTAGCTTGCATGGCAGAGGTTGTGTCCCAGGTCACTCATGTTGTTGTTTGCAGTGAAGAAGTAAAGTTCTTGGGAGACTAGGGAGACAGTGAAAAGTAATACATGTGGAAGCACAAATGTTAGGAATTAGGGAGGAGAGATGCTCTCTGCCCACTAACCATCAAGGGAAAGAGATCAGCAGAAAGTCATTGATTGGTTCTGGATCCAGTATGGCAGTGGTCTTCAAAGTGGGGGTTGGGACCTTCTTGGGTATCACAACCGCAAGTCAGGGGGGTTGCAAGAGGGTGGGATCCACCATCTTGGAATCTGGCACTGGACTTTCCTGGGAGGAAGCCTCACTGAACTCAATGGAGCTTACTTTCAAATAGACATGGAGGAGCTTCCTAGTAAGTTTGAGAAGGGGGAGCTGGACAGATTTTTAAATTTGAAAAGGAATCCTGGACTAAAATGCCTGAATACCACTGCAGTATGGGATGATACTTGTTTCCCATAAAAGCTGCTCCATCCATTAGTGACACTGTCTAGACTGGCTGATTTGATAAGTGGTCCTTTAGACCAGTGGCACGATAGACCTCAAAGCAGAGTAGAACCAGCTCAGGCATTTGTTTTCTTTGCTGACTTCTGAATGTTTTGTTTTCCCTCCCGGGGGCTGCCAGATAGCCCTTGTAAAGAGCCTGTTATTTGTTTGAACAAAGCTTGTATACTTTGAAGTGGATATGTACAGTAATTGGAGTGAATTATGCCCAAACAAACCTATAAATCAGTTTTGTCCTTTCCCATTGCTGGCTCTCCTTTGGAGTAGGAATTGCCAGTGGGGGATGAGTAGGTTGTTGGAATTTGCCTTTGGGCAATGACACTGGGCACTGTTGCAAGAGCTGGGCTCTCTTGAGGTTGCTGGTGCCGCCTGCCTGGTGGAAGCCAGAAGGCTGTGAAGCTGAGCCAAATGTGTCCTGGAAATGCAACAATGTGAGGAAGTGCACCCCTTTCACTACCATAGCAGATGTTCTCCAAAAAGAAACCAGACATAGATACCAGTGGCTTTGTGCATTATCTTTAAGATTGAAGGTATCATTGAACCACATGACAGAAGAGAATGAGAGAAGGACAGGACATTTTTTGTGGGAGGAAGATGGGCTGGCGGGTCATCCAGGCTTGGGAGGGGGTGCAACTGGCCTCAGCAATGCAGGCTGAACTCAAATTTAAAGCAATTTCAGTTGCACAGATCTGAGTAGTCCTACAGGAGTGGACTGGCATACAACATGGGCTAAGTGGGAAAAATGTGCCCTTACTCCAGGTTGCACTCCATCGCCCACTGTGTCTCAGGTTGCACTCCATCTTGCACTGTGTGTCAGGCACAGTGCAGGCCAACTGGCCTACCTATTCCAAGGCAAGTTAGGATTGGGCTGCCTGATCCTACCTTACCTGGTCCTGATCCTACCTTATAATCTCCCTGACCATTATTGGGGTGTCTAAAGCGGCTTTACAAAGTTCATAAAATTACAACAGAATAAAAAACAACAAAAAAACATAAATTATCAACACAGGTTTTTTTTTAATAAAAAGTAATACAAGCAGCATTAAACACATTTGAAAAACCCTAAAAATAGGAAAATATATCTAGTTGGAAGACAAGCAGAATAATAAATCATATAAAGCCAAACCATATAAAGCGTTATGATGGAAAATGAAATAGAAAACCAAAGTCTGCAATCCTTGCCAGAAGGCTACCAAGGGAAGGTAGAGGTCAATAGGGAAGTTTATTAAAGATTTATGCAAATTTGCACTATGCCTTGGGTTCTTTTTCTATCATTGTTCTGCATACTCATCAGCTACTAACATCACTGGGATTTCTCTAAGAAAACCCAAAAATGTTCAGAACATACGGTCTGGCATGAATTTTCCTTGAGGCAACAACAAAGTCACTAGTGCAGTGATTTCCAACTCCTACAAGGGAATTAGAAACCAGGTAAGTCTGCAATCCTAAAGACATTTTTCTGGAAGTAAGACCCACTGAACACAAAGAGGCTTACTTTTGAGTAGACATGGTTAGGATTGTGCTCTTTTGTCACTGTGTGGGGCAAGGATAGGTAGGCTGCAATACTAACCTCAGTTTTGGCTGGCCTAAGCCCTGGCATAAGTCCTGTTCTGACCTGAGGGTGTCACAAAAGTGCCATAATACACTTCTGTCCCACTCCTGGGGGGGGGGGGTTAAATCAGTGCACAGGAATACACCAACCTCTTCACCCTACCAAGGGATAACAGGCCAAGTGAGTTAGGCCAGCCTAAATTGGTTAGGATAGCACCCATGTTGTCAGAGCTGCAGAGATCACAGCACTGCCACTACCAAGGGGCTTTTCCTTCTTACCTGAACCTACCGGAGTGTTCTGGATGCTTGCAGTTCCCTCTCATCTCTGTGGCTGCTGTAAATATCCCGGTCAGCTCTAAAATCTACCAGTCAGGTCTGAAAACTGGAAATAAGAGAATTTGATAAGATAAGAGATATCCAAACTTTCTACTTTAGGGTTCTTGGATCTCACAGATCACCTGCTGAAATTCCCTCTTCTAAGCAACTCTTAAAGTCTAAGAACACTAAAGCTGAAAACGTTGGACACCAAACATTGGATCAGAGACAAGGACTTTGTAAATAAGCTGCAGAGATCAGAGGGAGCCGGCACTGAGCACTCCCACGTCTTTGGGTGTCATGGACAAGTCTTATGGCTGGTTTGCAACAGCCAGCACTGTACTGGCCCATAGGATTGGGCCCTTAGACCACTTCTTAAGTAGGCAAAGTGACTTTGGCTGCAAGACTAAAGACACTTTCCTAGGAGTAAGACCCATTAAACACAATTGGGCTTCCTTCCTTCCTTCCTAGCATCTAGAGTTGGCTTGAGTCTAAGCAGACTGAAGCAGAGGCTACTCCACAAAAGGAGGATTGGATCCGACATAACTGCTGGTGCAAGCCCTGCAATCCACTACCCCTTCTGCCTGTCCACAGTTTCACCCTTTGCCCACTCATCTACCACCCTGAAATCTGCCCTGAAATGACCTGCTCCCACCTTCTTCCTACAATGCAATGCCATTTTACTAGTTTGCAATGCTCTTTCCTTCTGGGTATGCTCAATATTTGCCTGATATTGTGCCTCATTTATCATAATCCTCTGTTATCTTGCAAAACAATTTGTTCCTTGGAAGTTGGACTGTAGTGACCTAACCATGCCAAGCAAATGGTCATATCAGGTCATTGAAGTGCAAAGAATGTAATTTTTTTTAAAAAAAATGAAATCCCAGAAGAGTAAAAGGTATCCTCTCTGTATGATCTTAGAAATAATTGACAATTTAAAATAATCCCAATCATGCCTCAGGTGAGAGGATCCCTTTTAATGGATGAATGTAAGGAACTTAATCCGTTTTTAGTCCACAAAGTGAAATGAAGCCCAGATGTTCCCTGCAAATATTGAAACGACAAGAACAGAATCCAGAAAATAAAATTTTACATTCTATTTCAGGGTCAAACACTAATATAGCAAGTGAAGAGATATGTTTATTACCTTCAAACAGTACACAAGAGCTCCAAGTTGAAACACAGAATTCCAAAAAGCCGAGGTTTGGAATTTGTCACAGGAAATGATGAAGCATTGATTGAATCAGAAGTATTTATCAAATTGCCATTTCTGCTCAGTTTTAACACTTGTATAACTCACTGTTGGAATGGCTTCATCAAAAGTGATGCGGAGGGTGTTTAAAAATAGACACTAATAAAATTGGATTTGTGAGGCCAAAGCAAAGCGCTGTGAAGCAAAAGCCGACAACACTATGCGTCTGTAGTTTTCCAAATAAACTTTCATTCTGTCGAGCATGTGAGTGATGTACTTTTCTTTTTTCAGTAACTTTAGCTGGTTCTGTCTACTGCCACCGTCCAATATCCTCCGGTCTGTGTATGCATTTTCATTATAAAATGAACATGGCACAAAATGATATCAAAGCAAAAGAAAGCCAAATAGATTTGTTAAAAATACACATTCACACTTTGATGAACATGTAATTGAAAGTTTATTCCCATTATTTGCATCTTAATTTGCTTCCAGAAGACATGTCCTTATTTACCTTGTAAGCCAGAAACTCTCAAGTTCTCTACTGAACCTGAAATAGAGTGAACTGAATTGAACGGAAGATAAAGAATGAAAATACCCAAGTTAGTTTGCGTACATAGTGATCAGCCATACCTGGTCCCTCCCCATCTGGCTGCAATACTGAACAATGTTTGGAGCGTTTTCTTACAGCATGAAGTGACATTATCATGTCACTTATTAGATTTAAGCAAAAGTCAGAAGGTGGTAAGTTGATTTCATGAATTTTTTTCACGGCAAAGAGCATTTGAGTGTGTGTGTGTTTTAACTTAGGGCACAATCCAGAGTAACTACGGGGAGTCCTTGCTCCGGTGTAAGAACAATTTGCTGTGGATTGCAGTATGACTTTCCCATAGGTTTTCATTAGATGGTGCAGTAACGACGGGTACACGTAATGTCTCTTACGTGCTCCCGTAGTTACTCTGGATTGTAGGGTAAGTACACAAGGTTTATCAAGTACAGAAGTGTACACAGCTAAAATTCTCCTCACATATGGTTATATTAGCACCATGGACAATCATCTTCTAGTGAAAATCACTTAACAGTGCATCACATGACACTTTGAAAGTAGACCTTTAATATGTCCTATCTCCATTTTTTTCCAAAATACATGATCAGTTAATGGAAAGTGATAAGCCACGTCCTTTTTCTTTGTTCCTTCTAAGAAGCTGATTAGTTTCACATGTAACATTATGCACTGCCTAATTTATTTTTTTTCTGCCGTTTACTCCTAAGAATTAGGACTAAATCCTTTTTGGGAAAGGACTGAATAGAAATCTAAATCAACTAACCGTTCTAACAGATCTACTGTTTCTATTATAAGAATGGTAATATAAATATATAAGCCAGCAGAAAGTTTTGTTCTCAATCTTTCATAAGGCTGATAAAGGGATGCTATAAACTGGCACATATATGGGCATGGAGAATGGGCCGGCAGCACTCTTGGGGTGTCCCGCAATTCCCGTTAAGTGTAAAGTGGCTGAGGATGGAGGGGAAAGTTCTGATTTGCCTTCCAAACTGCCTGATTTGCCTTCCAAAACTGCCTCTGTGGCAGACTAGAAGGAAGCAGCAGCAGACTTGGACTACTAAACTACTTGTTTTTGGAATATAAACTTCTCATTACTCCCTTACATCCTTATTTTCTTCATTAGTATGTAATCCTATACATACTTTCCTGGGGATATACTCACCTGAATGCAATAGGGCATACTTCTCTGTAACCTTGCATAGGATTGTGCTGTTACTTACATGCATGTGCATGCGTGAACACATGCACACACAGACACAGGATGGCCTAGTCATGATGTGTTGCATGGTGGTATGCAGTTGACAGTATTTGTGGTTACCTGGTTAATAAACCAGGCAACATTCCATTTACTATTTTGCAGCATTTTTATAGTGCTTATCAAACCACAGAGCAGTGGTGTAGCTAGAGGGGGTGGAGGGGGCACTCCGCCCCCGGGTACCACCCATGGGGGATGACCAACATCATAATGATATGAAGGAACGGGGCAACCCCATCATCTCAAATACTGTTGGATTTATACTGGAGAGCAGAATCCAATGCAAAAACCAGTTTTTGAATATATCCCTCCTATCGAAAGTTATAGCAAAAACCCCTAAAAATTAAAAATATGCATTGAGGTCTATAGGAAAATGAAAGTGCCCCACACTGCAACTTTACCCACAAGTAGGTGAAAATAGGCCATAATCCATCAGAAAGGGCAAGTTGAGAGGAATCCAAGGAAACCAGAATGGTCCTGATTCAATGAATGCATCCCCCCAAATCACCCTAGAAAATGTCCCTTTTAATTGCATTGAACCTATATAAATTGAAATGGAGCCAAATCATGCCTTTACTTGTGAGTAGGTCAACTTGCCTTAGATCAGGCTAAGAGAAAACAGGTCCTGATCCAATGAATGCAGCCCCACCATTTACCCCAGAAGGAAGTCCCTGCTCCAGGCTCCACTGCATTGAATTCTATGGAGAGCGGAGGTAAACTGCACAGCTGTGTTTTCATGCTAGTAAGCAACCATGCCTGGCCTCCAGTTCAGGTCAGGTTCAGAGGAAGGAAAGTCCCTTAGGATGGTCCTGATTCAGCAAAAGTGGAGCTCAGCCAGTACTCTAGAAGGTAGCCTCACCTCTACCTCCCGCAAAAAAAGGCTTGAGTGGTAATGGGAGGGCTGAAAAGTGTATTGATTTTTTGTATTTGTAGGGAGTGGTGTTACAGGTGTGGTGTGGTTGCAGGTGGGTGTGGGTGGCGCAAGTGGCTAAGACACTGTGCCTGTTAACCAGCAGGCCAGGGTTCGAGACCCGGGTTGGCCCCACAAGACAGGGTGATCTCCTGTCCTTAGCCCAGCTCTGCGACGCCAGCTGGATTCAATCGTATTGGCTCTGCCTTTTCATTGGACTAATTCAGTGGCGTGGAGAGGGGGGATTTGCTGCTTGGGTAACAGCCTATCCTCCATAACTATCCAACCCAGGCTTTCGTGCTTCGCATGCAGTGTATGCAGCGCCGAGCACGATACCATAGTCTTTCAAGACTGATGGAGGCCTGCTTTTTTTTGTTACAGGCAGGCTAAAAGACAGAACTGATTTGGTGGAGAGTGACCGCATGAGGGAGAGTCCACCACCTTCCTTGGCAATCTGTTCCACTGCCAAACTACTCTCACTGTCAGGAATTTATCTAAGTCAGGATTGAAGTCAAACTGACTGGTCTATAATTTCCCAGGTCTTCTTTTTTCCCCTTCTTAAAAATTAGGACTGCATTTGCCCTCTTCCAGTCCAGTGGCACTTCTCCACTCCTCAAGGATTTCTCAAAGATGATCGACAGAGGCTCTGCAAGGACATCTGCCAGTTCCTTAAGAACTCGAGGATGCAGCTCATCTGGTCCAAATGACTTGAATTTCCATTTCCATTATTTCTTATGTGAAAATCCAGTTTGTAAGAAGAACGCTTTGTTATGACAAATGTGCTTCCAGAACGAATTACGTTTGTCTTACAAGGCACCACTGGATATTTGTTTATTTCCTCGCCATTATTATTATTAATTTCATGTCTGTCATTACTATCGCTCATCCTTCCTCACCTATCTCACAGGGTTGTTGTGAGAACAAAAAGGGGAGGAACTACATACACCACCCTGAGTGGTGGTATAAAAGGGTGGTTTGAAAATATGTAAATATTAATATTTTATTAGGTATTGATACTGATAATAATTAAATAATTTTGTCTTATGGGGGTGTAAAAATATTTATGAGCCTCGGGTGTCAGATGACCTAGCTACACCACTGCACAGGATGACCAGATGCCCGAACCCAAAAAAGAGGACAAGGTCCCCCAAAATTCCTGACATCCAAGCAAAATTCCTGACATGTTAATTTATTTATTTATTTTATTTATTTAAGCCATTTGTATCCCGCCTTTCTTCCCCCACAAGGGGAAACTCAAGGCGGCCAAACAATTAAAAAACAATAAAACACCACTAAAATTAGATATGGTAATAAAAATGTTAAATGATATGTTAAAAAATGTAGGACACCCAAAAATGTAGGACATGTTAAAATAAAAGCTAAAAATACTCAAATTGCTTTCCTGTACTTAATTTCAACATTATGGCTGCAATCCTAAAGACACTTTCCTGGGAGTAAGACCCATTGAACACAATGGAGCTTACTTTTGAGTAGACATTGTTAGGATTGTGCCCTATATTACTTATTGTTAAATTGTAAAAGCAAATAGGCACATGTTGGAGGAGGGGCTTTCTTGTGTGATGTCTGAAAGATGTAGTATTCATTGGATCAGGATCAGACTCCTCTCAGCCTATCCATTCTAACTATCTTTGACAAGTATGCCTACTTGTGAGAAAAGTCACAATATGGCTCCCTTTCAGTTCCCATAGAGATCAATGCAATTATCAGGGGTCGACTTTTGGGATGATTTTGAAAGGTGCATTCATTGGATCAGGACCATTCTGGTGTCCTTGGACTCCTCTCAGCCTGGCCTTTCCGGCAGACTATGACACGTTTGCCTACTCACAAGTAAAGCCGCAAGATGGGGAACTTTCACTTGTCCAAAGAGCTCAATGCATATTTTTGATTTTAGTTTTTTGACCATAACCTTTGATAGGAAGGGGATATTTAAAAAGTGATTTTTGCATTGGATCCTGCTTTTCAATATGAATCCAATGACATATGATAAGATGGGGTACTGTACACCATCACAAAGTTCAAAAATGAGGTCAAAATGGAGGACAATGAAGCCCTTTTGGAGGACACCCACAGAGGAGGCTAAAAAAGAGGACAAAGATGGGAAATTCTGGTCATATGGTAACCCAGATGGAATGCTAGAAGTTCCAATGATTACCTGCTGTTGGCCATTTTTATATACTGCAAACCACGTTAAAAACCACCAGCAAGTACCAAAGACAAATGGCCATGGATGGGGATGAATAGGTAGGGGGCCTGGTGGGAACAGAGTAAATTTCCAATGTCAGGTTCAATAAACTCTATCTGAATGATCCTTCAAAGCACAGCGGTGTGTTTGATGTGGTAGTGGAGTTGGCCACTATCATAGACTGGCTGTAATTTAATAAGGTCTGTCCAGGCATATCATAAGACTGATTTGATGTAAGTGGAGCAGGCAGTGCCTTGGAGACTTGTGTAAAAGAACAATAGCCAAGAACAGCATTTGCGGTCACCCAACTCACATTAATCAAATTGATCCTTTAACAATCTTCAGTATCAGAAAGTGATAAGACAAGGTATTTGACGAGATATCACATGTATTCGCACTATCTTAATTCTGTGGGTTTTTTGGCATTTAGATGGAAAATAAGCAAACACTGATTTCAGGCTATCGTGTGGCTTCAAGTTCTGGTGCAAATACCTATTTATATGTCATTAGACAGGAAATACATGTTCAGTCAAAATATAACTCTCGGACCTTGGATTGCAGCAAAAAGTGCCCCAGTGCCCTCTGCAGGCCACAAAGCTGCTCGGAAATGTGTCATTTCCAGAATTCAGATAATAATGTTTGTTTTGTCATAATTTTGAAATTCAAAATATTTCTGTTTATACAGAAGTCTCTGTTGAACTGATTTTCTAACTGACAAAACATGAAAGTAGTCTTTAATGCCAAGATTTAATGTTAGAAGAGTAACACTTCCCTGGACTCCTTGTACTCTAAGATGATACAACTATTAGCTCCTCACTATATATATTTTACTACTAGATGGGGAAGAAAGGTACACTTTTCACTGACTGTTTCACATGTTCTATGCTGGACTTGGGGTGTTGCAAAAGTGCTGTAAAGGCACATCTGCATGACTCCTGGGGGTGTTAGACTAGTGCACAGTCATGCGCCAGCCTCACTACATCATAACGGGAACAGGGAGATGGATGAGTTGTTAGCCCAAATTGGTTAGGATTGTGCCCCAAGTGTGATGACATGTTTGTGGGTCAAATCTGAATAAAGTTTTTTTTTCTGAATAAAGTTTCCAAAATGAATTTTTTGGGGCAACATGATATATAACAGGAAACATCTGTATAGCCCAATGTTATGGGGTTTTTTGTGCAAGCCACAAAAGAAAGAAAGAACCATTCATTGTACTTTTGCAGCACTAACTTGAGGTTGCATTGGTGGAGGATTGCTATCTGTGCAGCTGAACTGATGAAATAGAGCTATAACAAAGCAGATATGTTGGAACAAAAACTGTTTCGCTGTCATAAAGCCCTGTACACACCAGCCCAATCCTGATAGGACAGCTAATAGGTGGCCTTAAGAAATCCACTATTCCTCAGTCTTCTCTTCAATATATGGAAAATAATAAGGTTGTTGAAAGAACTGCATCAAAATGATACATTTGAAACTCTTTGCCCAGACCGAATGCACAGGACAGATGCAAAGAATTATTATGGCCATGAATTCTGAAAGTAAATGCTATTTTCTTTGTTCTCAGTTCCATGAAATTACTTGCCAATCAATTTCTTTAAGAGATCCTAAGATCAAAGCACCAGTGACCATCTATTTCTCAAAGCATAGTGAAGGGTTAATGTCAGAGGCAGCATAAGTGATTAGGTAGGTTGAACATCTATGCACATCAAATGGAGCATACAGGGCACAATCCAGAGTAACTACGGGAGCACATAAGAGACATTATGTGCACCCGTAGTTACTGCACCACCTAGTGAACACCTATCGGAAATTCATATTGCAATCCAGAGTAACTTGTTCTTACTCCGGAGCAAGGACTCCCCATAGTTACTCTGGATTTCACCAATAGGCTAAGCGGAAGGAGTTACTGAAATGGACTTACAAAACTCTGAGGCACTCACTAACAGGTTGACCAGATGCCAAACCCAAAATTTTCCCAAGCTCCCCAAACTTCCTGTCCCCAAAGCCAAAATTCCTACTCAGTTAAAAAATATAGGACACCTCCAAAAATGTAGGACATGTTAAAATAAAGCAAAAATAGTTGCTTTCCTGTACTTAATTTCAACACTTTTAAAATTGAAAACCTTTTAACATGCATGTTTCTGACCCAGACACGTAAGATGCTCTCATGCAGCAACACATCCCATGCAAGTTACTTTAACATACATGATTGTAACACATACATATAAGAGTTTGCAGCAACAAAGCAGTTTGCAGCAACACAATCCATGCAAGTTACTTTAACGTACATGATTGTGACACCTACATGTAAGATGCCCTCAAAGCAGTTTGCAGCACCACAAGCCACATGCATCCATGGACCAACACCAATGCCTGACTGATGTGAAAAACTGATCCAATCCAAACAAATTTCTAAAAAACAAGGAATATAATTGGCTGTATGCAATTATTGCAATCTCCTTTCCCGTCATATTTATATTGTATGTCTCTTTTTTTCCTGTACTGAGCCAGTGCTACCTTCTGCCCATGAGTTGGCTGTCTATCCTTTTCCTGCAACTTCTCTCACTTCTTCCTGCCTTCCTGCTTATAGCTACATCAAGCCTCCTCTTCCAGGAGTGCATCAGCACTGCATTAGCAGATAATGAGAACATAGTTGCAAATAACAAGAGATAGGTGTCAATTCTGTCCAGTGATGGGATTCAAAGAAATTAACAACCGGTTCTATGCCCAGCTGGCAGCCACTTTTAAATGGCTATTTTTAAACTTTATATGTCATATCTCTCGTTAACAACCGGTTCTATAGAGTAGGTGCAAACCTGATAGTAGGTGCACCACTGATTCTGTCCCTTGTTTGCAGACAGCAAATTTGCTTATAAAGAAAACCAACCTTTGATGAGTAACACACTCATTCCTTCCCATTCCCATCTGATACTAGACTATCCATAAACACACCAGACCTAAACAACAAGTTGACACATTCCTTTGGGCTTCAAATATAATCTGACCCTCTGCGACTAATGTGCTCAGCTATAACTGTTCTGGCATCTGCTCAACCACATCAAAACTCCAATAAAGGGAGGGTGATAGCATGATTGCAGGGATCCCATTTGGTCCATTACTTAGTTGTTCCATCTGGCCCACACATACTGCAGACTGTGATGCACACTAAACCATCCGATTTTCAAACAAATATGGAAATAATTACTGCCACATTGAGAAAAGCCTTTTGGCAGTGTGGTGCCTAACAGTGAGAGAAAACAGGTCTGCAGAATATATTTGGTGTCCCTGACAACATGTAGGAACGAGAAATAATTCTCTGTTCTCACTACTTAGTTGTTTGTGAAGCAAACATATTTTTCCTGCCAACTTTTCTACCTGAAGAACAATACTGTTAATAATTAATTTGGAGACATTATGGTCCCCAGCTGTTAGAAGCATTTGTTAGCAAAGAATGGCCCAAGCATGGCCTGCTCCTTCAGTTGAGTTACACCTATGCTGGGTTTCTTGCAGTATGTCCTAAATTTTGTGACAGTTTGTCTGGACCCAAAACTCATTAGCCCAGTTGTGGAAATCAAACACTCTCACAAGCCATCAGGTTGTATCTGCAAAAATATTCAAGAAATGTTCCACAGGTGAAAGAACAGAACAAAAAAAAACACAAAAAAACAGCAAGTCGAAGATTTTTTTCAAATGATACATAATGGGTGCACAATGGGTCAGCACAACTCATCGGTCTTCCCAGTCCTGTGGTGATGTAGGGAGGCAAGCGCATGTCTGTGCACTGGCCTAACCCTCCTCCAGGAGTGGTGCAGAAATGTCTTAGGACACTTTCATGACACCCCTAGGTCAGCACAGGATTTATGCTGGGGCTTAGACCAGCCTAACTGGAAATTATTATTGCAGCCATAAAAAAAGAAGAAACCAATAAGCTCTATCCAACTAACAAAATGGGTTGCTTCTCCTCGTTCTGTTGGCTATACACTGGTGGCTGTACACTAATGTTGCTCTGATCGCACAAGCTGCCACCTCTCAAACATGAACACCTTGATTCTATCCAGCAGCAGAGTCCAGTGTCTTGCACACAAACGTTGCCAACAGATTATAAATCAAATACTGAACAACAGCCAAGGTACAATTATTATCTTGCTTTTGTGAAATGGAAGCTTCTCCCTCACAGACAGATCCCTTGCGACTCAAGTTTCAAGGTTATTTGTGATGCCATTTTAGTATGTTTTGGTTTGGTAAAAAATAATGACTTCAAATATAGCATGTTTTCTTCTTTTGCTCAAAGACTTCTCATTTGTTTCAAATACCTCTCGAGCCAGTGGTAATATTAGGCACACATCCCTTGTCTTCCTCTGTCCCCTCTGCCATTTTTCTCATTACACCTCATTTTGCTATTAACAGGAAGCTCATAGTCTTGGCAAGTTATGTGCATTCTTCCCATTTCCCATTGAGGACCACTCGGCTCCATTGTCTTCAAACTCCGCACTTTTCCCCTACGAACATATTTTGCCTGAGTTTTGAACCTTGTCATCGCTCACTACAGCTACAAACCTATGCTTGCTTAGTAATCAAGAATGAATCCTACAGAATATACTGGCATTTATTTCTGAGTAAATTTCTATATAGCCAGGCTGAATCATTTACTGTACATTTTCTTTTGTTTTTTATTGTCTTTCAAAGATCCATATTAGGAGCACAATCCTAACCATGTCTACTCAAAAGTAAGCCCCACTGTGTTCAATTGGTCTTAATGGTGGGCTTCAGGGGGTTCTCACAGGTTCTATAGAACCCTTTGCTAATGAGCGTCTGGTTCTGAGAACCGGTTACTAATGGGACGTAAAACCTGTTGTTAATTTATTTGAATCCTACCACTGGTCTTACTCCCAGAAAAGTGTCTCTAGGATTGCAGTCTAAGGCTGCAATCCTAAAGACACTTTCCTGGGAGTAAGATCCATTGAACACAATGGAGCTTACTATTGAGTAGTCATGATTAGGATTGTGCCCTAATTCTGCTTGTTGTACATACAGTCTAAGGGCAAAATCCATAGCAGTTACGGGTCCACGCAGTTACATCACCCTCTAGTGTTATCTTATGGAAAGTCATCTTAACTGCTGTGGAGCAAGGGGCTTAATTTCACTTTAGGATATAGGCCTAAGTCTGCTTGTTGCAGACTTGTTGCAGACAGATTGCAGTCTAAGGGCGCAATCCAGAGTAACTTCGGGGAGTCCTTGCTCTGGTGTAAGAACAATTTGCTCTGGATTGTAATATGAATTTCCCATAGGTTTTCACTAGGTGGTGCAGTAACTACGGGTACACGTAATGTCTCTTACATGCTCCCGTAGTTACTCTAGATTGTAGGGTATGTCTGCTTGTTGTACAAAAAACTTTGTTCTCCGATAAATAATCTTTTGTTCATTCTTACTGGAGCAGATTTGAAAAGAAAAAAACCCTTTTCCTAACAATTTCCAACTGTTGGAATGAACAACATACATAATAGATACATACATAGTCTCTCTATGTCCTTATTTACTGGTTACACCTTCCTGAATATGTCTTTGCCCAAACTTCTCTGTGTGTCTCTGCATTTTCATATACAGTACTATCACTGTGCAAATGTTTCTGGAGAACATAGTGCTGTGTCAGAGCTATAGGAAGTAATCACAATAGTGTTCTAAAACAGATGTATTCACCGCACAATACTCATCTGAACATTAGATTACAGTCTGCTGCATAATTTACCACTGCTGCCATCGTTCTCCCAGCATAGCAGTGGTGAAAGATATGGGAGAAGCTGTTCTCAAGAAAATGGACTGCAGAAAGACTCCTTATTGGGGAAAAAATCATACAAGATAGATTGCATTGCCCTGTGTTTCCTCTACTGAAGATTTCTAAGCAGCAAAAGAGTGGCCCAATGCTAGCCAGAATACATAGGGTGCCCTATTGGTGCCTTATTTCCAAAACATTGCATTGCTTGCATTGGCCAAAAGCACAGAGCAGACAACTACATTTTTTTCTTTATAAAGTCTTTCTTGACACCCTTCCTCTGGGTTTATTAGGTCTTGGATTGGTTATATGCTTCTGAATCACCACTCCAATAAACTTTTTCCTTAGCATACCACTAAAAATAGGGTTAACAGAAATATAACATTCATCCCTCTTTTGCACAAAGAAACCATATTTTCCTATGATGTGTACTAACTATCTTTAAAAAGAATGAAATGTACAGCAAACCATATTGTAAGTGAATCATTTTGGCTAGTAGCACAAGAGTAAACATTCAAGGCTTCTGGAATTATGTGTTCTGTTGTATGCCAGACAAACACTAATAACCAAATATTCTTAACAAATAAGTAACACTGATATAGAAAGGGGTCATGGGAGAGGGTAGGATAGAGAGAAAATAGTGTTATTATTATAAACACCAGTGTTATAAGAAATAAACTATGTTGGTATTACTAAACCGAACAAACATTTGATGGAAAAATGGTAGTACATTATCTCAGTTCAGTTATACTGCATCCCTAAGGATATTGAAATAGACTGGGAAATGTCTGGAGATTTAAACCATGTTCAGGGTAGAGAAAACAGAAAAATGAGATTCAGATATATATGTCATCTTTGGTCTAGATTGGGGTCTCCAAACTTCATCTCATCATCTCTCTGACACTGAATCAGGGGTCAGAAAACTAATTTACATATAAGAATGTATTGAATAAATTTACATATAAGAATGTATTGGAGTGGATTATAAGACTTGCCCAAGTGCTGAAAGAGCGGTCTTACAGGGGGTCACATTGAAGCTCACTAAGGGCCGCATCTGGCCCCCAGGCCGGGGTTTGGAAACCCCCTGGTCTAGAGAGAAAGATGACTTTCATATTCTAACTGGCCAATTTTAACTGGCTGGAGAAGAATTTGCATCTGTTTAGGAACAATAAAGAGTGTTAAATGGACATTGTGCAGCTTTGAAAGAACCAGCTTTTAATGGCAGAATAAAAGCCCACCAACATATTCTGTCTCCTTACCTTGGACAGAAAGAATGGAAGGTATGCAAAGCAGGTGGTTGCAGACAAGCAGAGAGGTGAGTTAAGATGTCATTGCATTGGCAGCTGTGGAAATCAGAGAGCTGACCTAGGCAGAACCTGGGTCAGATTGAACAAGATAGGGCTTATGTGTTTTTTTTAAATGCCTAAATGTGTGAGATATTGAAAATCCTCTTTAAAACCTCTAAAAGGTCAATGATGAAAAACACATTTTCTTTAGTGGGGATTTTAAAAAATACTTTTGGGGAAGTGTGGAAATCTGAAATTTATTTATTTTTTCCTTTCTCTTTTTCCAAATTCTTGGAATATGATATCAATGTTCTCTGGCAGTTTTACAAAGGACGCAATCTTGATTTCCCCTTCTTCTCTCCTCCTCCCCATCTGCAGGACAGAATTTGGTGACGTGACTGAGCCATAAGTTATTTTCTAACTATATTCATGCAGTCTAGAAGAGATCAGTCCTGTGTACCATCATCTGACAGGAGTGATGCTCAGACTTTCTGAGTAAGTTTTTAAAAAAGAGAATAAACTTTCAGCCAGATTAATAACTTCCTTTTCATAAAACTAAAGCAACATCTTGTTCTCCACATTTTATCTCACACTTGTTCCCTAAAAGGCTTTTCTACTGGATGTCTGCTTGCAGAAAACATGACGTGGAGGGGAAAAAACTATCTTTTAATTCTTTAATTAAAGAATTAAATATCTTTAATTCTCTGTCCCTCTTTAAAATCATCCATATTGTACTATAAAATTTGGAAATTCACAGATCAGTAATAATAGCCCAGTCCTATCCTCAGCTGGCCTGCAGGGATCCAGTCCCACAAGTTTAGGATGCAATCCTAATCCTCAGGCCAGCACAAGACCTGGCACTGGGGTGGCACTATTCTGGTCTGGGGTGTTGGAAAAGTGCTCTAAGGCACTCTGTGCCACTCCTGAGGGATTAGGCCAGTGGACAGGCATGCGCTGGCCTCACCACACCACTACCAGTGGGTGAGTTATGCCAGCCTAAATTGGTCAGGATTGCACCTCATTCTCTGCTGCATCCAAGGGCCAGCCGTGGACTAGGTGATATGCAAAGTTAAGTAAATCAAACTTTTATTATCTCTCCAATACTGGGGCCCGTAAATAACATCTCATTTATGTACCTCTTCCCTAATCTAGGGGCCTGCTCTATGCCAGTTATTTGCTGGCTTGATGGCACAATCTTGATCTCACATTGTGACAGCTCACACTCTTGCAAAGGAGCCATAATGCACAAAAGATAGCACTCTACAGAATGTCACAGATTAAAACCCATTACAGAAAATTATGCATATAGAAGGTACCCCTTTTGTATTTGAGATGCAAGTCACAGTCATTATACCCACATATAACGGTGGTGGGCCGAGACCGGTTCAGGCCGGATCGCCTGAACCGCTTCCTGTTTCTTGCCCCCCACTACCGATCCGGTAGCTATGGGGGGGGCCAGAAAACCGGCTGCACCGGTTCGGTGGCCAGCCTATCACTGCAATGTGTATGCGCCAACCAAAGAAGGTTGACACATGCGCAGTGTGTCTCCTCAAGCTGGTCAACCAGCTGATCGACCAGCTTGAGGAGACGCGGCACTGTGCGTCTGCTAACCTTGGTGGACGCGCAGTGCGTCTCCTCCAGCTGGCCTAGAGGAGATGCACTGCGCCTGCGCCAACCTCGGCACAGGCGCAGTGCGCCAGGGTTGGGGCCCGCCCCTCGCCTGCCCCTGGCCCTCTCTGGCCCCACCCCTGACCGCCCCTGGACCTCCCCACCCTGTCCCTGACCCTCTCCGCCCCCTGACCCCAGCGCTGCCCCTTGACCCCAGCCTGGCCCTGCCCACTTCCAGCAAACCGAATGTTGGGCCAGGTCGGGCCCACCTCTGAAATAACCTGAACATTGAAAGTTGCTTTTAAAGTTTTAAACTTGTTTTTGGATCATTTGTTTTTCCTTCTAAAATATGAAAGGTGGCAATTCTCCCTATCACGGGTGTTTCTTTGCACCTCTGGCAGGATCATTCTCTGTGTTAAGAAGCCCACACTCATCTCACTGAGTGCTCCTGGGCTGCTTCTAGGGTTTCTTTTAATATGTTCACTTTATATTCTAAAGGAAATTTCTATGTGTCTGAAATGCAATCAGTTTTTATAAGTTCACTCATAGTTCATTCATGAGTTCGTTCCAAATACAGTGTCAGTGAAAAATTGTAAGGGTCTGGCAGAAGGGAAAGGATGCTCTGTGCATAACAAAATCAAGAAGGTAAACCATAAATGTAAAGCTAGATCTTAATTTTATGGCTCTTTATTTTACCAGCACATTATATTGATTTTGCACCTATTCTTCCATTAACTAAACACTGTTTCGTTAAAGGTGACTTTCATGACTTTTATGACTGTTATTTATTTACTACTGAATTGGTATTGTTATTATGTTGCAATTTATTCCCCTGTAGTATATTCATTTAATGAAATATATTAACATTACAGTTAAACATTGAATTGAGCATAACTTGGACTGAGAATGTTTTGCAAGACAAGCGAACGGTTCTAATAAATTTTGACTTGATATACAAGCGATGCCTTGATAAACAAGTGAGAGTCATGACCGGGATACGGCTGGTTTCAGCACTCCACCAACACTTTCTCAGATTCTCATGAGAGACAAGCTTATGCATGTCTACTCTGAAGTAAGCTCTATTATAGTGTGTGGGGCTCACTCCTGTGTAAAGGGGGCAAAGAAAAGTAGCCTGAGAGACCTAGCCTTGCATGACTACTTTAAAGTAAGCCCTATTATAATGAATGGAGCTCACTCCTGTGTAAGGGGGAAAGGAAAGGAGCCTGTGAGACCTAGCCTTGCATCTCTACTCTAAAGTTAGTTCTATTATGTTCAGTGGGGCTCACTCCAGTGTAAGGGGGCAGATTGCAGCCTGAGAGTCCCGAGAGACTAAGGGAAAAATCCAGAGTAACTACAGGGAGTCCTTGCTCTGGTGTAAGAACAATTTACTCTGGATTCCAATATGAATTTCACATAGGTTTTCACTAGGAAGTGCAGTAACTACTGGTGCATGTAATGTCTCTTACGTGCTCCCGTAGTTACTCTGGATTTGGGGGTGAGTGCTGATTAATTTGTTTTATTTTTTCCTTTATATTTTGTATTTTCTTTATTACCAATATTTTGTATTATATTACAGTATATATTACAGCTCTCCACTGCCGACAGCTGAGAGCTGGTCTGCACACCACTGCTGCCAGTGTGCAGCCACCTGTCCTTTGCACCAGCAGCATCTCTCTGCAGAACTTGCAATCTTCCTGCATACTCTGCAAATAGGATTGAGCCTCGAATGACTCACAAGACATCACAGTAGTAGCAATAAGAAAAAATAAGCAAAACTAAGATGAAAGTATTCCTTTCCTTCTTTTGCCATGAAGCCTCACTCTAACAAAAGCAGTTCAGTGGAGCGTTTCATTGCTTCCAACACACTCTGTCCTCCCAATAAATTTGCCAGGGGGTGAGCCAGATAAATTGGGGAATAAGCACGCATTTTCAGTCTGACTGTGCCTCAATTTCATTGCAGGTAATTTGGTGATCAGAGGGTCCCCAGAGAGGCAGAGATCGGTCAGTGGTTTCCAACCATTAAATAATTGCAAGGACTAGCCTTCAGCTCAGGCTACTCAGTATTTTTCTGCAAGGCAGGTGTCCTCTTCCATCTTCAGAGACCCTCTTATTCTTCCCGCACACAAGTACAGAATGAGTTCAGGTGCACACTGTCCGTTCTTTTAATAGAGTTTGCCTTCTGTTAGAGTACATTTGGTCTTCTTCCTCACTGTAATTACATTAGGAGTAATCGTTAACTTGAACCAACACAGAAACACATTGTACATTAAACTATTAGGAAAATGAGCAAAGTGTGAGAGGACATGAACCCGGCCTTATAATCAAGCTCAGGTTCAAAGCCAGAATGACGGATCTATTCAAACGTATTTGTCCCAAAACATATTGCACATGCTCCACTGACGTGGTAACATCGGTGCCAGGGGAGTTGCATTAAATTGGCTTGTTAAATGTTCTCCCTTGCTCCAGCCCTGTGGTTCAGGTTCTCATGGGTTACTATGTGTACTACTTACACATAGTAGGACTAGTACTTCTGTTCATACCAATCAAGAAATGTGAATTTTTTGAAATCTTGTAAACTGAGTACAAAATCAGCCAAAAAAGCAAGCAACAGATGCAGTTGAATCTTATATAAGACTGCATTATAAAGGAGGAGATTCTGTAGTTTAAGGCTGCTATGCTCAACAGTCCTTAACTCTTACAGGGAGTTACGTCCCATTGAACACAATGGGACATACTTTTGAGTGGACATGATTATGATATGCTCTAAGTATTCATTCTATTTTACTGGAATGACTAAGAAAACCCATTTGAATCTTGTGACTGCTATGCACAGTGATAATAGCTATGTATTATGTGTTGAGATTTTTATATTTTTTTCTTGGATCCTTATTGTTGATTATTGCTTGAGAAGACAAACAGGCAGGACAATCCAGAGTTACGGCAGTGAGACATGCCCCAGATGGGCTGCCCCAAGTAGGCTGCATCCACAGCAGAAAGTTATGCTGAATCCAGAGAATCAGGAAGCCTGGGCTGCCCCAGATGCTCCAGAGCATGCTCAGTAGGCAGTATATCAGTGGCACCTGGGGTAGGCTTGCTCCCAAGGAGACCCCCCCACCCCTCAGATCACACTGAACAAGGAACAGTTGGCTTATAAGGAGTCCCCAACAACCAGTAAGTGAGAGGCTGCAGTACAGTTTACAGTGGATGCAAGGGCTTTTTGGAATGGTCTGCTGTATCCCCAGGTTAAAGGGCTGCCATAGTTGTGCCATATCCTGAAGTTGAGAGGTAGAGGCTGCAGCTAGGTTGGTCATGAACTCAGATTTTTGGTCAATACTGCCATTTTACTCTGCATTATCATAGACCCCTATGGGTCTACTCATTATTATACCTGCTCAGGAGGTGGTATAACTTTGAGGAACAGGAAGAGGGAATTGAAAGAAGAGCCATGAAACAGGCTCTGGATACAGTGTAACTGCTCTGTTCTAGGCAATGCTGAAAATGTCCTCAACATGCATTTCCTGAACTGCTTAGGCTGACACAGCGAGGCTGGCCCAGGTTCATCTGTCTAGGGGCAGCCTATGTCGACTTAGGCTGCCCCACGCCTTTTTCAGAATAACTGGGCTGCCCCATCTTGGAATTAGGCCACCCCAGTGATAGATAGGGCAGCCCAAGTGCACTTCTGGATTGCAGCCATAGTCTTTCAAACTATCAGCCCAGTTCTATGCTCCTCAGCATTACTGGGTGCAATGGTGTCAAACTGGCTTCCAGTAAATCCAGTGGGGCCAGGTTGCCACCAGAGATCCCCTTTTCACAATAGAACTACTTGAGTCTGTGCCAGATATTTTGCCAGCATATACTTGAGAATTCCTATGTTGGGCTTTGCAGCCTGATGCAGGGGATAGAAAGCCTCCACTGGTCCCACCCCCTCAATGGGTCCCTTCATCATCTTCATCTCCTCCACCTTAAAAAGCCACACCACTGCCCAGTGATGCTACTTACCATCACTGGCTCACCACATGCAACCTCGCAATGCACATAGTATGGCCAAGAAAATTAAGAAAGGTGGACTGTAAGTTAGGGAAAGAATTGTTACTTCATTCAGGGCTATGCAACCAACAAATCACTCTTATGTTCCCACCCCAGAAGGCAGAAAGAGGAAGCTACAGATCTTATTCGCATGCCTATCTTATTCACTACAGATCTAATTCTCTTTCTTAAGAGTCCTGGGGCATTGCAGACACCATCCATCAGAGCCATATGGACATACCTATCCCCAAAAGGGCTCATGAGAAGATATCAAGTAGCAGGATTGGTAACTTTTGCAAAGTTTGAGGGCACACTTTACTGAGGCAGAGAAGAAGACAACTGGTTACCCAACACAAGCATCAGGGGATTTAAAAAAACAGTGCACATATTATCCCCAGGACAAAAGTCCCCCATGCTCCCTTATGCTTCTTTTCACCTTTTGTTCCTTTTGTAGCAACAGCAACTAAATAAAAAGGAACATAAAAAGGACATGTTGTGTTATCTAATGACTCCACACTGGGATGTTTTAAGTTAATCCATAAATCATTGTAGGGCCGTGGCAATATTCTAGTGGTAACCAAGAGACTAATAGTGAAGTTACAGCACCATTACAGCCAATAATTCTTTTATGTGTGTTCACTAATTAATTGCTTAATAGTTTTAAAGTATCCTTGGGGGAAATAAAATCTATTCAGGCATTTCAGAATGTAAAATGATAACTGCCTTTTAAATGTTATATGGAATTTTCAAGAAAAGAAATTATAGGAAACCGCCAACTTGCCAATTATAGAATTTGTTTTGTGCTTGGCATTTGTACAGAAGTTTTCAAACTTGTTGAAGATGCAGAAGATTTACAATATTTTAAGACAGGGCTCTGTTTCATAATAAGAGGACCATTTAAAAAAAGAATTATATTGCAACTTAAAACAAAAAAGAGCTTTTTTTGTGACTTGTCCATTTAATAGACAAGTGGTTGCAATGTTTAACTTCCGAAATTTTTTTTTGAAAAATGTTATTAAATGAATCAGACTCTTAAATTAATATGCACTAGAATTCTTGTTAGCTAAATTAATTTTATGAAGCCCTTGTAGTGGCTTGGGCTGAAGAATTTATTTTGTTCTTGTATAGGCATTCTCCACTTTCTGGCATTTTGCTTTCTGATGGTTTCACTCTTTCAACACCTTTCAATTATAGTCAGTGGTGGGCTCCAGCAGGTTCACACCTACTCTATTGAACCGGTTGTTAACAAGAGATAGGACATATAAAATTTAAAAATAACCATTTAAAAGTGGCTGCCAGATGGGCATAGAACCAGTTGTTAATTTCTTTGAATCCCATCACTGATTATAGTGCCCTTTCAATTATACAAATATATAAATTATAATTATGGCAGTTGCGATAATTATATTTGTCCCAAGTGCATCAGTTCACGTCTCCATGTTTTCTGCTTTTTCCTGGGCATTAACACCTTCCAAATTGCTTCTGAACTACTTATATTTTCATGTGTTTCTTATATTTTCATGAGTTTCTTTCATGTGTTTCTTACTTAGGGCACAATCCAAGTAAGGGCAGTGAGGAGAGCCCTAGCTGGGCTGCCCCAAATAGTCTATATTCAGAGCAGAAGGTTATGCAGCATCCAGAGAGTCAGGAAGCCTGGGCTGCCCTAACTGCTCTAGAGAATGCTAAGACAGAGACAGCTGGGGAGGGCTTGCTTCTGAGGAGACCCCCCTCAGATCACATTGAACAAAGAACAAATATGGATTTGAAGAAGAAGAATCAATACTGGAAAAACTATTAAAATTGGAAAAAGAAGTTATTTCAAAAATATATCAACTATTACTTAAAATTGAAACAGAAGAGGATCAAGGAATATATGATAATATGGGCAAAGAATATTGGTCATGAGATTCTAATGGATAAGTGGGAGAAAGTATGGACAAAACAAATTAAATTCACCCTGAATGTTAATATTATAGAAAACATATATAAGATGATGTTCCGATGGTTTATAACACCAAGTAAACTAGCTAAAATGTAAACTAACAAAAGTAAACTAACCAAGTAAACCAACAAAAATGTCTCAAATATATGTTGGAAATGTAAAAAGCAGGAGGTTGCAAGATCTTGCAGTTGCTCCATCCTAGTGATAGATAGGGCCACCCAAGTGCTACTCTGGATTGCGCTGCCTGTTTGTAATGTTTTCACAGGGCAAGAGGCAGGTAGCAAACTGTTCATAGTTCTATCTATCTACAGTATTTATATATGGCTTTTCAACGAAAAAGTTTTCAAAGTGGTTTACAAAGGAAATGAAAAAATTAATAGCTAATGGAACCCTGTCCCAAAAGGGCTCACAATCTAAAACACAAAAAAGAACACCAGCAGAAGCCACTTGGACAGACATTGCTGGGGTATGGAGGGCTAGTTACTCTCCCCCTACTAAATAAAAGGAACACCTCCTTGAAAGAGGGCCTCTTGCCCCAGTTAGTTAGTTCCCATGTGGTTCTACATAGTTCTCCTATGTATTAAAAATAAGCTTTGCAAAATCATTCATTCATATAAGTTCCACCTCTAACGTATTCATTTATTTAAATGTATCAAATTTCTAACACAAATTATTATTGTCCTAGCTAGTGTCAGAGAGTTGATTTAGCTCTCCTACTAAAATATTTATCCACTCTGTTGTAACCCATTAGTAGATACTATTTGGGAATATATATCTCAGGTTTGTCAAGAGTTGACTGCAAAGGATGATAAATCTTCATTTTTCTAAAGCATGCTTTCTGAAGATGAATCAACTGAGTCACAAAGTAAGAGAACCTAATTATTAAGAAATAACACAGGCTTAGTAATTTCAGAAATGTGTTCACCATAAAAATCAGCTTGAACAGTGATGAAGAGCAAACAATAAACTGCATACTTTGAAAGCAAATTGCCAGCAAAGAATCATTCAAAGAGGACAAAGAAGGCTGCCAGTAAATAAAAATCTGATTCAACCACCCAGCGACAGAAACTCAATTCACTACTGTCTAGTAGGGACACTGACTTCATTCTCTGTGGAGGGACAGAGTGGAGTGACAGAAAATATCAGGCAGCCTGTTCCAAGGCCAACGTCAGTTCCATTTTCCAAGTCCCAACATGCACTTAGCAAGTGCATTTCCTTCTCTCTGAATAGGAAATAAATCAACAAACCCCATGGAACAAACAATGTGAACATCAGTCACTGGATGCAGGCATAAGAAATTTATTTTTCCCCGATTTCACAGCCAGCTAACTCTAGATACGCTCCAATACAACTGACAATTACAGATTTATTTTAGAATTTACAGTGATTGGCATTTTTACCTGAGTCACGCTATGCCATGAAGGAGATTAGCAGTGGACATTTACAGTGTATTGTAGGAAGACAGGTCATACATATTGATCTTGCACAATGTTAGAGGAATTACAGAAGAGTGTACAGTCCACCTTCTTTGCTGGGTTACATGGCTCACTTCAACTGACTCACCATTTTCCAGCTACCACTTGTGTACTAATGCCCTGATCTAGGTTGAGCATTCATTGATAGGCATCTCATTGATGAGAAACTTTTATTTAAAGCACAGTTGCATATAAATTCATTTTTAGTTTCTCAACCCAATAAGGATTCAGCACATGAATGAAGTCTGTGAACCATTACAAGCATGACTGTTTTGTGAACCAGTGTAGAATCTCCAGGCAGAATTTTCTAGGGTCTCCTTAAAAATTCTAGATGCCTTTTGTAAGTGCGCTTCACTTAAGCTGCAATCCTAACTTCCAGTTAAGCTGGCCTAAGCCTTGGCATAAGTCCTGTGCTGACCTGAGGGTGTCACAAAAGTGCTGTAAGATACTTCTGGGGAAGGGTTAGGCAGGCTGGTGCACTGACTTGTGCTTGCCTCCCTAGTCCCTACATCACCACAGGAATGGGAAGACCAATGAGTTGTGCCTGCCTAGGTTAGGACTGCACCCCATCTCATAGTTTCTACAGTAGAATAGAATCCTTTTCAGATATTATAAAAGTGCTAAAGAAATGCATTATTGATGAGCAAACAAAAGCACAGCAAGTCCCACTACTCTGAGGATTTAGTCCTATGCCCTATCCACTGCCCAAAAATAAAATATTAATTTCCAGACAAATTGTATTGAGAGAAAGATGCTCCCTGTGATCAAGGATGCTCTTATATCAGTGCTATAATATTGCTTGTACGTTGGGACAGAAGGATGTGCTGCCCAACAGAACAATCCTATTGTTGCAAAGTGGCATCCTCTTCTGGTGACACTTTCCATCAGCGCATATTTTAGATAGGATTGGCCATTAGTTCCTACTATAATTACAAACTCTCCAGTGAATGTACTCATTGTAGAAACACAGTCATATGGCACTTCATAAATACCTGACTTACACCCAATCCTGAGCTGACTGGAAAGCACGGCGGTCATGACACCAAAAGTGTCACCCCAGGCAACCTCCGTTGCCTCCTCTGGCAAAAGGACTTTCCTCCCCTTCCCCTGAATAAAGGACATAACCCTGCAATAGGGCTACTCAACTCTGTCTGCACCAACTATTTAGCCTGCATACGATCAAGGATTCCTGTGTTGGGCCTATCAGCTTGTATCCAGTGGAACTCAGCTCCACTGGTCCCGCTTCCTTCCTCCCTTGGCACACCTCCTCCCCATCCTGTCTCTGCCCTCCCCTACATCTCCTTGCCCTGGAATGCCTCTTCCCCAGCTCCCCCAATGGTTGATGGGTCACCAGTGCCTTCACCTCACCACTACCTGGTGGTCTGGGAGATCACTGAAACCACTGAGCAATGGATCACCAGCAACCTACTAGTACTGGCCTAATGGGCCAGCTCAGACAGTGGGCTGAAGGTAACCCTTACAGATATACTTTACAACATATTTGCAACAGTGCACTCTGGTAGTAAGCTGGAGCACAAAAGTTCAGGATTGGATTCTTAGGCTGCAATCCTAAAGACACTTTCCTGGGAGTAAGATCAATTGAACACAATGGAGCTTACTATTGAGTAGACATGGTTAGGATTGTGGCTGCAATCTTATGTACGCTTGCCTGAATTTAGAATCCACTGAAATTAATTGGACATTTGAATGGACATGCATTGGGGATATTCATGTTTATAAAAAAGGAAAAAAATAGCCACCAGAGACCTGAAGCAAACAAAAAAGTAAACTTTATTTAACACAATCCATAACGCTGATTTCTCTTCTGCATCATGAAAGTGCAAGACATACTGTTTTTCTATTGGGCTATCGTTAGACAGAACAGTAATCATTCTTCATTCTATAATTTAATTTATTGCCTCTCTTGTGGGATAAGTCTAATGACATCAACATAATGAATTTTGAAAAATAGCAGTAGCAGAGTGGACTTTCAAATCTTAAACAATCCGAATCATTTTTACCTATAAAGGGCTACATGCAATCACCTTGAAAATGAAACTAACAATCAATATAGTGAATATACTTTCTGCTGAAATAAGATTTAAAAGATTTTTGATAGGAATTGAGGGTTTTGTTATAGGTCAAATAGTGTCATCAGTAGCAAGGCATTGATGAAGCTTGACTTTGTGCATTGAACAAAGTGCTAAAGAAAGGGGAATTTGAGAATTCACTATATTCTGAGAATACACTAGGGGTAAGTCAGAGGCGGCAAGTTCCAGGGGGTTTGCTCCAGAGTGGGTTAGCCCTGGAGCAAGGTCCTCTTGATATTCTGCAGCCTCCTTCTTCGGGAATCCTCTTTTACCAAGGACTTCCGCATGGGTGCTGCCCACATCCTGCCATGCTTTTTGTCCCTAGAAACTTCTACAATTTTTGTGCAACATAGGGCACAATCCAGAGTAACTACGGGAGCACGTAAGAGACATTACATGCACCCGTAGTTACTGCACCACCTAGTGAAAACCTTTAGAAAATTCATATTGCAATCCAGAGTAACTTGTTCTTGCTCCGGAGCGAGGACTCCCCATAGGTACTCTGGATTTCACCCTAAACCTTTATTAAGCCTTCACCAGCCCAAGAAACAACTGGCTGCATAACTAGGAGATGTTCCAGATGCCATTTTTTTACCCAGGAATGTCTTTGTACAATTTTCAGTAAGCGCAGTCATCTTACCCATGTATAGAAGATTGTTATGCCCAGAAACTATCACAAGGCATTGATATAGCTCCCATTTTGTATTGCAGAAATAACAAATTTTAAATAAAACACAGCTTCCAATCTCTTCATAACATGTAACTGTATCACAGTAACTAACATTGCAATCTTAAGCATGTCTACTCAGAAGTAAACCCCATTGTGTTCAATTGTACTTACTCCCAGGAAAGTGTGGTTAGGATGGCAGCCTTAGGGCAAAATCCATAGCAGTTACAGGTCCACGCAGTTACATCACCCTCTAGTGTTATTTTATGGAAAGTCACCTTTACTGCTCCAGAGCAAAGGGCTTAATTTGATTTTAGGATATGGGCCTTTATGAATTGTTTGCACATTTTCTCTTTGATCCAGATTTGAGGGGGAGAAAGCTATGTACAAGTGCCCTTTCTTATCCATTAGGTTTCTGTTCCAGAACTTCCTATGGATAAAAAAATTTGTGGATTTAAAAAAAGCAGTGGAAAAATAGATTTAGGCTGCAATCCTAAACACACTTTCCTAGGAGTAAGCCAAAATGAATTTAATGGCAGTTATTTCTGAGTAGACATGCATAAGATTGCACCCTTAGGCTGCAATCCTCATTTCCAGTTAGGCCATACAAGCCCCAGCATAAGTCCTGAGCTGACCTGGGGGTGTCACAAAAGTGCTGCAAGACACTTTTGCACCACTTCCGGGGAATGGTTAGGCCAGTGCACAGACATGCACTTGCATCCCTACATCACCATGGGAAAGGGAAAACCAATGAGTTGTGCCAGCCTAGGTTAGGATTGCACCTGTAGAGTTGTTTATGGAAAAGAGAGAAAGAAGGCGGAAAGTGGCATTAGTACAAAACCAGTTATTTAGTATCTAATGCACAAAATCATTAAGGAAACCATTTAAGTAAGGACTAAGGGCGCAATCCAGAGTAACTACGGGGAGTCCTTGCTCTGGTGTAAGAAGCAAGGTGTAAAATTTGCTCTGGATTGCAATATGAATTTCCCATAGGTTTTCATTAGGTGGTGCAGTAACTACGGGTGCACGTAATGTCTCTTACGTGCTCCCATAGTTACTCTGGATTGTAGGGTTTCTCTCCAATGACATACAAAGTAAGTGAAGTAATGCAATTTCTTTCCAAAGCAAAATTTACAAGCCCCACAGTTGTAAATGCAGTTAGAATAAGTAATTCTGTATTTCTTCTTTTGCCAAAAATTGTGCACCGCTCAGAATTTGTCTGACAGCTTTCCTCCTGTCCCATTAAAGTTGTTGATTGTGCCATAAAACTCTGTTGAACAAGACAGCATTGTTCATTTTGGGTGATAGAGTGGTGTATCTCTGTGGCTATAAACCAGGTTCAGTTCCCAAAACATATCAAGCACTTGGTTTTATTTCACAAGTTTTGTGAACAGCGTCTAAATTCAAACAACACATGACTTCAATATGCTTCTTAAAACACTTTGAAATGAGATTTATGATTATTGTCTGGTACCCACTTTTAAAATATTGCTTTTATACATGTTTTGTTCTGCCAGTGTTATTCACAAAATTGAATCTTGTGTTTATCTTCTTATATTTTGTGAATCAGCAATCCTCACTCTATTCCTGAAGCAGAAATCCTATATGAAGCATTTGTAGTATGTCAATAATGAGAAGTACAAGATAGTTTTTAGTTCATGAGTGTTGGTTATGTTGGACACCCAATCAAGGATTAAAAAAAAAACCCCCAACATTCAGGGACCATGTTGAAGCACATAAAGCTTTTATCAGCCAGAAAATTTCACCCCAAGTAAATGTACAGCATAATCATTTTTTTTCTTAAAAGTAAGTCCCATTAGGTTGCATAGATTTATTTCTAAGGAATAGCCTCAGTATCCCCAGTTGGTCTGCAAGGTGTGGTTATGTGGATGCCCCCTCCACTGTAGGTGGCACAGAACTAGGGACCCAGCCAGTGGGAAGAGGTCAGTAAAGAAATATTTTGCTTTCTACTCTGCTGCTTCCTGGTCCCCAATGATGTACTTTGTTCTATAACAGCTATTTTGCTGACATAAATCTGTTGGGGTGCAGAGGGGCATTTTGCAACAGGGGAAACAAAGCTCATAGGCAGACCAGACCTTGGTAGTGGGTGGAACTGGCCTTGGCAATTTAGGCTGCTTCTTAGCCTCCATACTTGCCAGGCCAGTGTTACACAATTTTGCATCAGCAAAGTTACTGGTGCAGATCCAAGAAGCTCCATAAAGCACAGGTGGGCTGCAGCCAGTTCTCACCGAACCGGTTGTTAATTTTGGCACACCCCTAGCAAACCGTTAGCTAAGAGGGGGCTGTCATCTTTGAATTGCATGCAAGTGTGTTTGAATTTCTCTTAAAGCTCTCTGGGTCTGTCTTCCCAGAGCTGAAGCTCCACTCCCTCCTCCTTCCTCCCCTTCTGAACCTCCCTCCCCTTCTGAGGGGGGCTCTCTATCTCCCCCCTCCTTCTCCTCCCTAAGGTTATATATTTTTCTAAATTTTAAAATACAAATAGTCTGTTCCCATTACCATCATTCAGACAGGGCATTGCCATCATCCCACAGCACATTCAGACAGTGTGCCATAAAAATAAATGGATGCTGGGATCACTATATAAATGTCTCAAAGCTCAATACTTTCAAGTGAGGGTGAGGAGCTTCTTAATGCCCCAAAGCTTTGGATGATGCTATTCAGGAAGCCTTTCCTTGCTAAACATCTTATTTTGATAAAAACCTTATTTCTAGCAAGTTTTCAGAAGTTATTTTCTTGTGCATTTTGCAAAGCATGATGGGTTTCTCATACGCAAATGAGGCAGCCTTTCTGAGGATGGTATTTTGATGGGTATTTTGGGTCAGGCACTTTCATAGACTTTCACAGACAGATTTACAAAGGGGTCCTTGGGCGGGAATAGAGAAGCCTGAGCTGCAGAGAAAGGTCTGTAGGTGAGTAGGAGCAGCAGCTGAGTGTTGGGAGGATGAGTCCTCCCCGGCTGCCTTTGCAGCCCAGTACTAGGCATGGAGAACTACTCAGTACTACCAGGTACTACTCAGGAGTAAGCCTCACTGTATAGTAGAGGACTGCAGGCTGTGACCACAATCCTAGCCACACTTTCCTGGGAGCAATTCCCATTGACTATCATGGGATTTCCTTCTGAGTAGCATGCATAGGATTAGGATTTAAGGCTGCTTTCCCATCCACACTTTCCTGAGAGTAAGCCCACTGACTATAATGGGACTTAATTCTGAGGAGATTGGCAGAGACTTGGATCTCTCCCTCCAGCCCTGTTCCTCCAGCCCTGTCTACTTTCCTGAGAGTAAGCCCACTGACTATAATGGGACTTACTTCTGAGTAGACATGGTTAGGACTGGGCTCTGAGGCTGCAATCCTATCCACACTTACCTGAGAGTAAGCCCCATTGACTAGAATGAGACTTACTTCTAAGTAAGCCTGCATAGGATTGGACTGTAAGGCTAAAATCCTGACCACACATTCCAGGGAGTAAGCCCCATTGACTTGACTGGGATTTACTTCTGAGTAGACACAGTTAGAATTGGGCTCAGGCTGCAGTCCTATCCACACTGTAGTTCTTTTGCCCCGCCCCCCCCCCAGAAATCTCCCCACCCCATCCTGCCCCTCTGAGAAATATCCCCCCTGAGATTGTGGGGAGGCAGGATGGGGGGCCCCTGAAGAAATAGCCCCCGTTCCCATCATGCCTCCCAGGAGCCCAGTCCACTGCCTACTCTGAAGTAAATCCTATTGAAGTCAGCAGGTTTTACTCCCCTGTGAGGATAGGAGTGTAGCCTCAAAGCCCAATCATCTGTCTACTCAGAAGTAAGTTCCATTATAATAGTGAAGCTTACTCCCTGGAAAGAGTGTATAGGATTGCAGCCAGAAGCTGGTTTCTAAGAGCTGGTTTCTGTAATCCTATGCCTGACTACTCAGAAATTAATCCCATTTCAATCTATGAAGCTTACTCCCAGGAAAGTGTGCAGAGGAGTGAAGCATTAGAGCCCAATCCTATTCTTGGCTACTCAGAAGCAAGTCCCATTAGAGTCTGTGGAGCTTACTCCCAGGAAAGTGAATAGGATTGCAGCCAGAAGCTGGTTACTAAGAGCTTAGTCCTTTGCTCGACTACTCAGAAGTCCTATTATATTCAATGGTGCTTACTCCTAGGTAAATTTGGATGGTATTTCAGCAAGAGACTGGGATTCTAAGAGCCCAAATCTTATGTATGACCATTCAGAAGTAAGTCCCATAATAGTCAATAAAGCTTACTTACAGGAAAGTGTGGACAGGATTGTAGCCTTAAATAGTGGCTTAGAGGCAAACCTCAAACTGCAGAGGGGACACCACAGACTCTGGTCCTAAACTGTAGATGGTGTTTCTCAACCAATGGTATGAGTACCACCTGTGGAACTAGTGGTAGTGTCTGCTGGTACTTAGGCACCTGGATGCAAGTATCATATGTGCTCCCTGAGGCAGCTGGTGGGCCGCTGTGTGATTCAGGAAGCTGGACTAGATGGGTCTTTGGTGTGATCCAGTGGAGGCTTTTCTTATGCTTTTATGTTCTTATTTGTGGCCCCAGACACATTCCACCTGAGAGCACAACAAAGCATCATGCATAGGAATAAATTACACTGAACCCAGGGGCTTAATACTGATTGATGTGGTCACATGTGATACAATTTTTTTGGTAAACCAAGGGTTAAAATGGTCATTCACCCTCCCCACCCCACCTCCTGACCCCACCCCTGACCTGGCCTGGCCCTGCCCACTTCTGGGGAACTGGTTGTTGGGCCAGGCCGGGCCCACCACTGCCATAGAGGTGCACGTACCAGAGTAAGGGGATGAATCCTACTCTGTCACCGATTCTTCCTAAAAGTCACAAAGAACATATGTTTATTGCAAACTGTGGAAATGGTAGTAGAGAAAATAAATCTATGATTTGAACGGGGTTTACTCCCTGGTCAACAAGTGCTTGCAAGTGTGAGTTGGGTAATTTTGGCTGAAAACCACATTTTCCTGAGACTAAGCCCCATTGAACATAATATGACTTAGGCTGCAATCCTAAAGACACTTTCCTGGGAATAAGAGCCATTGAACACAGTGGGGCTTACTTTTGAGTAGACATGGTTAGGATTGTGCTGATAGGCTGCAATCCTAAGCACACTTAGGACCCATTGAACATAATGGGGCTTACTTCTGAGTAGACGGATAGGATTGTACCCTTAGAGTAGACATGCTTAGGACTGCACCTTTTTTCAACTTCTTGAGGTAGCCTTGTCACCTTCTTGAATTTACTCCATTGCAACAACAGTTTTTGTCAGATTTGGGTGATCCAAACGGTTACTAGAGAGAACATTTCATTGTGGCACATGCAGGAGGTGCATTTCAGGGGTTTTCAGGTCAAGGAGTCATGTGTAGTCTTGACTTATACACAGTAAGGTGTTCCGGGCTAATCGTTCTGATTGTAGGATCTTGGGCAGCGATATTTCCATCCTTTTCAGCTCAGGGCACACTGACAGGTTGATAAAATTGGCAAGACTCAACATCAGCTTTTTTTTTAGTTGAAAAGACACACCGTGCACTGGTGGGCTCACATCCCCCAAGGCCTAAGAATAAATAAACCTCTCCAAATCATCGCGACACACCTGGACACCATTTTCTTAAACCAGTGTACCACAGCATACTGGTTGAAAATCACAGTCCAAGGAAATTTGAGCTATTCAGTATGCATCAAAGCATCCTCTCTGCCAGGGGTGGATGCCTCTCATTTGAGTGTTGGAAGAGAGAACAAATAATAACTATTTCCTAGGATGAAGATTGTAACATGAATCAGAACCAAGATTTCTGGAAGACTCTTCCCAAGCTAGCATTCAGCAGAATTTGTGAAGAGAATTTGCGAAGAAAACAGTGGGAGTGAAATAATTTATCCACATGAAACACATATTGGTTGTACTATGAAACAGAGAGTTGTTTAAGCATCAACATGTTTTTTGTTCACACTGGTAGGAAGCCAGTCTATGTTCTCACAAGTAATCTGCCAAGATACACATTCATCTCAGTTTCCCGAAATTTTCAGTTCAGGGCAGCCTCCAAATGTTACATCCTAAAACTGTTTGCATGCCTGATGCAAAGGAAAGTAGAGGGCTTTGGGGCAGCCAATCATAGCTGGTCTTCCACTGAGACTGTTTATAGAAGGGTTTCAAATATTATTGACTCTTCAGAGATAAAAGTCAAAGAGCACATATTTCAAACATTGAATAATTGCTTGATAAATGACCATAGCAAGGAAACGTGGGCAAGGAGTCACTGAAAGCTACAGCATGTCTATCTGTTCACTTCTGCAGGAACGACCAGGAATAACAAGTGAAAAAGGTCTAGCTAGAGATCAACTGGTAGATGTTGTAATGACTTGAATGTATATGGGGAAAATGAGATTCAAAATTCAACCCCTTCTCAGTCCTAATTTTTGAAAGTAAACCTAATTTGCCACTTAAGCAGAGGAGGTGGTCCACCAGTTTTTGAATAGTATAGCTTCAGACTGCCAATCTGACTCAGTGATCTGCTGTATGGGTAATTTTCAATCTTTTTCATCTCAGGGCAAAATGACAAATGCTCTAAAATTGTCAAGGTACACAGTCAGCTTTTTATAATGTACAAGGCACACCATGCTGCTTGGTGGGGGCTAACATCCCCTACTGGCACTAATAACGCTGATAAACAAAAAAAAAATCTTTCGGCGGATATCTTGGTATCCAACATGTGTTCTAAGACAATTGAGACATGCTGATTCAGAATATGCAAACCGTTTGTCTCTATCACCCACCGTTCTTGAGATATCAGACATTAACCAATTATAGATGTTTAGCATAGTATCATGGCAAACAACTGACAAACAGAAGTTTCAGAAGAGCACTTATTACTTCATGTAGTACTAATGAACACATACTATATAGGTCAATCAAAAAAAAAAAGCAGGCCTCCGTCAGTCTTGAAAGACTATGGTATTGTGCTCTGCGCTGCATACGCTGCATGCGAAGCATGAAAGCCTGGGTTAGATTGTTATGGAGGATAGGCTGTTACCCAAACAGCAGAATTAGTCCAATAGAAAGGCAGAGCCAATATGATTGGATCCGGCTGGCGTCGCAGAGCTGGGGCTGTGGGTGGTGCAAGCGGTTAAGACGCTGTGCCTGTTAACCAGCAGGCCAGGGTTTGAGACCCGGGTCACCTCCCACAAGACAGTGAGCTCCTGTCCTTAGTCCAGCTCTGCGATGCCAGCTGGATCCAATCATATTGGCTCTGCCTTTCCAATTCTGCTGCTTGGGTAACAGCCTATCCTCCATAACAATCCAACCCAGGCTTTCGTGCTTCGCTTGCAGGATATGCAGCGCCAAGCATGATACCGTAGTCTTTCAAGACTGATGGAGGCCTGCTTTTTTAGGTCAATCTAGTTGAAGGTATAATACATATATCATATGTATTATATACATATATGTATTATATCAGAGATGGGCTGGCCCCATCCCAAGATCCGGTACGCCGGAAGTGGGAGGGGCCAGCCGGGGTCAGGGGGCATGGGCGGGGCATGGGCGGGGTGAGGGGCGGGCGACGTCTGCGCATGCACAGTGCCTGCCCTGGAGTGGGCGAAGCCTGCTTCAAGGCAGTCACTGCGCAAGCGCCGACAGCGCCGACATCGATGCATAGTGCCTGCCCTGGAGTGGGTGAAGCCTGCTTCAAGGCAGGCACTGCGCAAGCGCAGACACCGGCGCTCATGCAGAGCCTGCCCAGAGGCGGGCAGGCTGCTTCTAGGCAGGCTCTGCGCAAGCGCCGACGTCGGCGCTCACGCAGAGCCTGCACAGAGGCGGGCAGGCCGCTTCTAGGAAGGCTCTGCGCAAGCGCTGACGTCGGCGCTCGCGCAGAGCCTGCCTAGAAGCGGGCAGGCCGCCTCTAGGCAGGCTCTGCGCAAGCGCCGATGTCGGTGCTTGTGCAGAGCCTGCCTAGAAGCGTCCTGCCCGCTTCTAGGCAGGCGCGGTGGGGCAAAAACATGGTGGACCATACCGGTCCGCTATGTTTTTGCATTTCCCTGTTGCTGGCGGTTCGCTAGCGGCAGGGAAACGGGAAGATCCGGTACGGGCGCGTAGACCCGTACCGGTAAGTGCCCACCACTGTATTATATACATATACATATTATATGTATATGGGATTTGTCTGTCAGATAGCCGCACACATAGCAAAACAAATCTGGTGAATTTATGCAACCTCTCTACGCCATCTTTTTCCCCTGATAATTAAACATAAATTCAATAATAGTACTGCGGTCTCAAAAATATTTTGATGTATTATGTTAAGTGTAACTGTATTCAAAATCATCAAAAACACAAATTGAGTTGCATTACAAATAACGAAAACTGACAAAAACATATTCGACGAAAGATGTTTCATATAAATATGTTCTATATTTTCGAAACCTGACGTGATACAGCAAAACGGTTTTCAGATTTGAAATAAGCATGTAAAACTGCATTATAAAATGTAACCATGATGTTAGATATCTACACCTTGTTGATCAGTGTAATAAATTGTTCTTGTTTAGTCATTTAGTCATATCCGACTCTTTGTAACTCCCATGAACAGCAGCATGCTTGGTCACCCTATCCTCTACTAGCTTCCAAAGTTTATCCAAAGTCATGTTCATTGCTTCGGTGACACTATCTAACCGCCTCATCCTCTGCTGTCCCCTTCGTCTTCTGTCTTCAGTTTTTTCCAGCATCAGAATCCATTTTCTAAGGATTCTGACCATCTCATGATGTGGCCAAAATATTTGAGCTTCAGCTTCAGTATCTGTCCTTCTAATGAACAGTCAGGGTTGATTTCCTGGCTGATTGAATGATTTGATCTCCTTGCAGTCCAAAGGACCCTTATAATAAATTACTTTGCCCCAAATTCCCCAAAACAAATTTAGAGGAGCAGAGGGGGTTGAAAGAGTGGAGCATGTGTTGAATGAATGAGTTCTAATTGAAAGGTGTTGAAAGAGCAGGACCATCAGAAAGTGGGGGGTGGCTGTATTACTATTGTCTGGTGGGTAAATTAAGCATTTTCTTTTACTCTGATATTGCACCCCAACATTCTGCCAGGTCTTTCCAGAATCCCAACACCAAATTTTGCATAAGCAGAATCCAGGGGAAGAATAAAAACTGCTGACCCATTGCCAACAATCTGCCTCTTGAAAGTATTCTTTTAGTATGAAGGAGCCATTCATGTAAATTTAAAGCCTACAGCTCTCTCTCACCACCACCATCTTATGTTTTTATCTGCAAATTTACCACATCAGAAAGCCTCTTAAAATGCCTTACTCTATTTCCAAAAAGCTGTCAAAAAGAAACATTTAATTTTCTATCATTTGCATGTGGAGTTGTACCGTTTTAGGCCCAAACCTTGATCCTTTTTGCCGATCGGAGAGCAAACACTATAAACGCAGATGGATGTTTCAACTAGCTATGTAAGGGCTTTTTTAAACATGTGATAAATCTAAACAAAATGTTATTCCTACTGAGTCAAAGCAAGCACTATAAACTGTGAGCAAATCCTGATGAGATTACACAAGGGGATAAAAATGAGGAATCATTAATATCTGATTGGCTCCGGCTCTGGGTATTTCCTCCCCTATTCATTATTGCCAGACAGTTGCTGGTTGTAACATGAACAGAATAAATATAGTTACAGTTCTGAGTGTTAACAATGACATGGACATTAAAGATTCATCAAAGGCTCTCTCAACTAGGAAGTATCTAAATATACTTTAAACAAGATAATTTTATTATGTGATTTGCTCCTTCTCCTTCAAGATGTATAAGTCCCGTTATGGAATAACTAGCTGCAAGTCTTGATGGATAAAAAGCTCTATAAGTAGTTAAGTATTGTTACGTGTTCCCTGCTGACCTGAATGCTGAGAAGTTCCAGGAACAGAGTTAATGTGTATGGTTCCTTTTGGAAACAGAACATATATGGAAGCAAGAAGGGGTTTCTCTAAAGCCTTTGCACCCCAGAAACCTTCAAGTCTCTCCAGTACCAGTTAGAATATATTTTTAGCTTCTTTCCTTCATCTTCCAAACAGCTCACTGCTGTTCTTACACCTTTGTTGTTGCCTTCCCTTTGTTGAGAGTTGTTGTATTACCTAAGTTTAAGAACAATTAGACATTCCACCACCAAGAGACTTTCCCAGCTTCCACTTATGAAACATTAACTCATCACCTTGTATTGACCAGCATGTTGATTCTGTACCTTTAGCCCAGGGACGTGGTTTAAGAAAGAACTGGTTTGCCAACAGACAACTGGAAAATCAGGAAAAATCTGGTTCCAAAATTGTTTTGAAAGAGTCTCCAGCTTTTCCTAGGAAAGAGAAAATTAAACATTAAAGATTTATGTTTCTTCTTCTATGCTACTCTCCGCACATGTAACTCCTGCACTGAACATGTATGTGATGCCACCTTCTTTTAAATCTTTCCTTAAAATTCATGTTTTTCCCCCCTCCAAGTCGCCTTTGATTTGTTTTCCTAGCCAACTATATTAAGAATATGTTTACCTTCTTTCTACTAGAGATGAGAACTCAAGTCAGAATACTCAGACTCAAATTGTAGAAAAAGGCACTTTTCAACTGATTCGGTGACTCATTGGTCATGTCTATGGAAGACTGAAAAACTCTTGAGTCACGGCCTTCCTGACTCAGTGTTCATATTCGAGTCAGACAAATTAAATCACATGGCCTCCATCTTGCCACCAAATTTTTTTCAAATGGTGGGTTTGATGCAAGTGGGTCAGCAGGAGCAACAGCATTAGCATACACTCAGAGATAGGCTGGGAGTGAGGTTGAACCCTGAGCGAAAGGATCAACTTTTTTGGTTGTGCTTCTCCTGAGCGCATCACCCGGTGTGGGCTGCACCCCCGCACCCCCTGATGACGCAACTGTAAGCACCTGTTGTAGATACTGCAAAATGTATCAGTTTTACTTTTGTTTGGCACAAAGTGCCTTCACTGGTCCTTGCTGCATCCAACGGCCAGAGAACAAGTGTGCACCCAAGAACAATCATACTTGCATCAACAAATGAGGAAGGAGACAAGGAGGACATAGGTTCAAGTGGGCTTTGCTTTGCAACTCTGCTTTATAACACACAGGAGGTGCATATAACACACAGGAGATGCATAAAGAGGGTGAAGAAGTTATTCTTGGAAGGTAGAAAAGCATCCCACACGTCACACCACCTCATGCCCATTCACCCCTAGTGCCCATTTGCTCATTTTCCCAGGAAATGCAACAATAGTTACTTTTATAGATTGATTGCATTAGGCAGGCAAGGTTTGAACAACTCCAAAGAAAGAAAGATTAGTTTTTATGAGGTTACTAGTAGTTTACAGCTTCATTGGGCATTTCTCCAGTGCACTTTCTTTGTCCTGCAGCCAGTAAAGGCTTGGTTTTTCTGGGAAGGGATACTGGTTTCTCAGCTCCAGAGAAGTTATTTATTATAGTCAGAAGAAGTTAGGCTGCAATCCTAATCTCAATTTAGGCCAGCCTAAGTCCCTGCACAGGTCATGCTGTGCCGACCTGGGGGGAGGTGTCACAAAAGTACAGTAAGACACTTCTGCACCACTCCTGGGGTGGGAGGGGGTTAGGCTGAACTGAATATAATGGCTGATATTTGAAATATACGTTTTCAACAACTGATTCATATCTGATAATATACAACTGATGACTAGAAACTAAAAGCTGCTGCGACTTTTACAATCAGATAGTTGCCTTCCTTCCTGCTTTACCAACTAGGCATTCTAATACAGATCTGCCTTTATCCTCTATTATTCTTTTTCAAGAACTCCTAAAGGTTCTGGCAAGCACTGTACCTCTGGGGTACACATGTTGCGGGTTGGGAACCCATAGATCTACACCCTTCCCTGTCTCCCTACTGCATTTTCAGTTTGCATTACCGCCTGCCTGTTACATTTGGGGTAGAGGGGGGTTCAGTGGGAGAATGTTTAAAAGGAACACCATGACAGGCATTCAGCCCAGCGTGTCCCCATTTCTTTCTTTGCATGGAGCCACAACAGGCTTCTTCTCACTTGTTCAGCTTACACTGTCCTCAACCTGTGCCCTCCTACATGGCCAAGCTGAGATGCACCCTCACCCTGCTATTCCTGGGGAGTGAAGGGAGGTTTTCTTGCTTGTGGCCAGGGTCAGCTTGTAAAGGGAAAGTGTCGGCAAACTGTTGTTGAATGGTGCAGAGAGTTGAAACCTCCAAGCATACTCACTGCCCAGAAGCAGCCCCATTTTTAAAAGACAGTTTTTAAGAGGACAACTTGACTCAAGACCTATCAAGTTATTAAGGGGTGAATCAGTGACTTGGAAAATATCCCCGTTACAACTCATCTTTGAGTCAAGTTGTGGGAAGAGATGAGGTGGTGACTCTTGACTTGAGTCAAGCCCCGCTGGAATCTTCCCATCACCACTACTTCCTACAGTTTAAGATGATGAGGACAACAACTGCCATCTAATATAGCAGCTTCAGTTTTGTCTTCCAAGGCACTGATAAAGATAAAGACTCTGTGCGGCACTTTTAAGCTAACTCCTACTGAGGGCGTCTTGGGCATTCGCCCCAAAACTAAAGGTCTCTCTGGTCCAGCTTAGAAAACAGCAATTTTGAAGAAATAACTTTGAATTCCTCAATTCAGTCCATGGAACTTGAAAACCTCACTGTAGGTTTTGTCAGTTATTTTCAAATTTGAATTTTTAATTGTTCCCTCCTTGTCCGGACAAAAATCCCAATGCTGGATGTTATAATATGTCTATGCAGAGCAAGTGTGGGTGGAGCTAGAGGATGTGTGTGGAGTTGTGTTGTGTGTGCGTGTGTGGAGTGTGGGATTAGTTTTGTGTGGGGGGGTTAATCATGGGATCATCCTGATTCCAAAAAGTTATAATATGTCTATGTAGAACAGGTGTGGACGGAGCTACGGGGTTTAGGGTGTGGTGTGGAATTGTGTTGTGATGTGTGTGGATGTGGAGTGTGGGGTTGGGTTGTGTATAGGGGTTAATCCTGGGATCATCTCGATTCCAAAGAGGTATAATATGTCTATTCTGAGCAGGTGTGGGCGGACCTAGAGGGGTTTAGGATATGTGTGGAATTGTGTGTGTGGAGGTGTGCGGTGTGGGGTTGAGTTGTGTGTGGGGTTTAATCCTGGGATCATCCCGATTCCAAAGAGATAAATATGTCTATGTTGAGCAGGTGTGGACGGACTTAGATGGGGTTAGGATGTGGAAGTGTGGGGTGTGGGGTTTGGTTGTATGTAGGGGTTAATCCCGGGATCATCCTGATTCTAACGTGGTATAATATGTCTATGTAGAGCATTCGTGGGCAGAGCAAGAGGAGGACCTGACGGACAGACAGAATTATCCTTTTATTAGCATAGATAATAAACAATTTCATCATGCCTTTCTTCTGCAGCTGTAGAGAAACCTGTGGTAGATCACAATCACGGTCTCTGAAACAATCAGAAAAGAATTAAAACAAAAAAAGCCTCACAAACCAAACAGCAGCACAGACAATAAAAAAAATTAATCAGTAAGTCAAAACAAATCAGAAGGCTGTCAAAATGAAAAGGTCTTAACATTTCTGTTAGATACAAGGAAGGAGGAAGAAAGCCGAATAGCATCAAGATCCTTCTATAAGCTGCCACCAATCATACAACCAGTGTTGATGGGATCCACAAGAGGTGATCAGTGGAGGGAGTGGACACATTAAATCCACATAAATGTTTCGGTAATCTCTAGGTCCCAAACGATGTTGAGCTTTTAATGTCTTAATTTTTTATTTTCCTTTCCTAATGTGACCTCTCTTAAGGGGCTACTGACATGCCCAGACCATCTTAAATTTGTACAACAATTAGAAATAGTATGTTTTTTGTTAATCATCATCATCATCATCACAGATTTGACCAAATTAACTGACTTGTCACTAATTTTAGAATATATTAGGTTATATACCTTCCAAATTTGGTATACAGTGGTGCCTCACATAAAGAGCTTAATTCGTTCCAGAGGCATGCTCTTTAAGTGAAACACTCTTTAAGTGAAGCAGATTTTTCCATAGGAATTAACTGAAATTCAGACAATTGGTTCCACAACCCAAAAAATATTCATATAAAAATATTAACTGGATGTAAAAATGATGACAAAACACTGGAAATGAATTCAAAAAATGCATTCAATGTGCATGATCCTATGAAGTCTACTTAGGCTTCAGTCCTAAAGACTCTTTCCTGGGAGTAAGCCCCATTTAACACAATGGGGCTTACTTCTGGGTAGACATTGTTAAAAGACACTTTCCTGTGAGTAAGCACCATTTAACACAATGGGGCTTACTTCTGAGTAGACATAGTTAGGAAGCTGCAATCAAAGACACTTTCCTGGGAGGCTTACCTGGGCTGCTGCTGGAGGTCTAAGTGGGGGCACTTGGGGGTTGTTAGGGGCAGCTGCGTCTGGCACCTCCAGGCAGCAGTGCCTGGCCGGTAGCCCATTAAAAGAGCCTCCATGCGGAGCGTCAGGGCTGCATAGCACATGTGCCCATAACGCGTTTGCTTGTTAAGTGAAGCAGAACTTGTTATGTGAAGCAAGATTTCTTGGAAATTTTTGCTTGTTATGTGAAACGCTTGTTAAGCGAGGCGCTTGTTAAGCGAGGTACTACTGTATATTCATCAGAAAGTTTAAATGTATGCTTGAACTACACAGATAGTTGGCAAGCTTGCAAAAGGAAATTGGCTAGTTCACCAAAGAAAAATTATATAAAGGAGCTCCTGAGTTCCTTGAAGACTGAGCTCAAAGCATCAGTTCAAAAAACATGGCACAAAAAGCATGTCAGAATTCATGCATATTCACAATGAAAATTGTTGGAATTTGGATGCAATTCCACCTGCAGGATCTGGAGGACAGTCCAGTCACTTGAAACCTTTTCACCTTCTATGGTTCTTGTAGGAGATGTGGTTCATAACACTATTTCCTTTCTTCCCTCCTCAAACTTTCTTTTTCCTCTCCAGGTTAAATGAGAAGGATGTATCCAGTGGTGGGATTCAAACAAATTCAAACAGGTTCTATGTCCTAATAACCTAAATTAACAACAGGTTCTATGTCCCATTAGTAAGGGTTCTCAGAACCAGGCGCTCATTAGCAAAAAGTTCTATAGAACCTGTGAGAATCCCCTGAAGCCCACCACTGGATCAGGGCTCCATTCCAGCCAGGCCCATCTCACCAGACTGCCATACAGGAAACAGCTGTCATTAGTAGGATCTCTAAGCAATCTGAAGGTGCATATATACAATTATGAACTGCGAATTAAGTATTTCTTATGAACCATTAACCAAGCCTCCACGCCTGTGTATGTTTTATTTATACCAACTAGTCCAGGTGGTAAGATATTTTACCACAGGAAGGGGTTATTTTCTGATTAATAACCCCTCCCAACAAAAATGATAAATTGCTGTGATGTATGTTGAACATCAAAGGACCAACATATTCCATTTAATAGCCCAACCATACTTTTTTGTATCACCGAGTACCACCAGGGTCAAACTGACCCTGTACTATAGTTTGGTACATACAATGAATAACTGTTGCATCAAGTTTTAGTATAATTATTTTATATTTTATAATTTAGTATAAACATATTTTATACTAATTTTAATTTTGAAATATTGTGAAATTATGAATTTTGATTATTATTTTTAACCAAAATATTGAATAACCAGTGAAGAACAACGTTGGTCCAATGGACCCTGCTGGTATTCGATGCTATAATTTGAATTTACAGATGAAATGTAAATTCAAAACATTCCTGCTTTTAGATTTATAACTATCTAATTAGCAATAAAAAGTAATAAGTTCTTATCAAAGAATAATAATAATAAATTCCATTAAAAAATGCAACACTAACTTCCAACAGGGGCACAGTGACTCGGGTGGTACCCCAAGGGTTAATGTGGGAATATTTTTTCCTATTTTCTTATATGCAGCAAAATCAGATTTCTTATGGGTTAAAGGAGCTCCAGTTATGTAGCAGAAAGTTGTATTTTTCCTCATATTGCTAATTATAATTACAAGATCAGACACAGGCCTGCCAGCTGCTGTCATAACATCTTCTGTGAGCATTATTACAGTGAGTATTATCCAGCAATTGTGCCTGACAATGTGTTTGAATAAAATGGACAGGCGAACATGTTGTTCTAGGGCAAGCAGTCTTTCTCAGCTCTGTATACTGTAAAACAGCCACAAGGAGTGACGTCTCTTTTGGTGCACAGCACAGCTCTTGAAGCCGCTTCAAAAGCAATCCTGGCAGCCAGCATTTTAGCAGGACACAATTAACACCTATTCACAATGCAGCAAATCAATCCATTTATAATATCCATTTTTATGCATACAGATAAACAGTCTCCACAATTTAATACAATGTTTTATTTTTAATTTAATATAATAGGAACTGGCTGAGGGGCAGGACACAGAGGGTGGGTGTCAATGGGCAATTTTCATAATGGAGAGAGGTGAAAAGCGTTGTGCCCCAGGGATCTGTCCCAGGACCAGTGCTTTTCAACCTGTTCCTAAATGACCTAGAGGCAGGGTTCAGCAAAGAGGTAGCCAAGTTCACGGATGCCACCAAACTATTCCGAGTGGTGAGGACCAGAAGAGATGGTGAAGAACTCCAGAGGGATCTCTCCATACTGGAAGAATGGGCAACCAAGTGACAGATGTGTTTTCATGTAAGTAAATGTGAAGTTATACACACTGGGGCAAAGAATTCTAACTTGACATATAGGTTAGTGGGATCTGAGCTATAGTATCTGTTTCAGATCAGGAGAGGGATCTAGGGGTGCTGGTGGAGAGCTTGATGAAGGTGTCGGCCCAATGTGCAGTGGTGGTGAAGAAGGCAAACTATGCTTGGCGTCATTAGAAAAGGGATTGAGAATAAAATGGCAAAAATTATGATGCCATTGTATAAATTGATAGTGAGGCCACACTTGGAGTAATGTGTCCAGTTCTGGTTGCCCCATCTCAAAAAGGTTATAGAGGAAATGGAGAAGGTTCAGAGGAGGGTGACCAATATGATTGATGGTCTGGGACACCTTCAGTATGAGGAAAGGCTACAGCGTTTGGGTCTCTTCAGTCTACAAAAAGAGGTGCTTGAGGGGAAACGTACAAAATTATGCAAGGGATGGATAGGGTGATAGAGAGATGCTCTTTTCCCTTTCACACAACTCCAGAACTAGGGAACATCCATGAAAATTGAACGTTGGGAGGGTTAGGATGGACAAGAGAAAATATTCCTTTACCCCAGTGTGTAGTCTGTGGGTCCCGGGTTACAAGTGACCTAGGTGCACCACTGCACTCACCTACATATGCACACAATTGTATTATGAGGCTGGTGTAGCCCTGGTGGAAATGTCACTGCCGCCATCCTTTTTCTTCTGACTGTCTTACATGGAATGGCAAGAGAGAACAAGCAACTCATGAGTAACAAGGGCTGCCCCACCACTGGAGCTCAGGGAAACCTAGCATGAGGATAATGCAGAACCTGAGCCCTGGTAGCAGAGAGGCTATCATTCCTTCCTTGCAAAGTCCCACCTGAGGCAAGAAACAACTAGGGTGGACAGAAAGGATACCTGCTTATGAATGAAATAACAAGCATTATCATTCTTGGTTTTTAGTGCACTGTACAAAATGGAACTGCATCAGAAAGAGAAACAAATCAGTGAGCTTTTGCCAACCATCTCATCCTAGAAAGGATCTTTTTATTTTATAGTGACTTTCTCCACCCCAAAATGAAAATAAATAAATGGCAGGAAGCAACATGTCCCCACTGGCACACCTATATCAGTGCTGGAAAGTTGGTTAGGATCGCTCCCTGACATAAGTCAATGCCAGTAAATCCCATTATACTCAATGGGGTGTGCAAAGGATTGCATCCTGAGTATATCATACTAATCATGTAGGTACTCTTTAATTAAATGTTGTCATAGCTACCAGAAGATAATTGTATTTATCTGTATTTACTTTTAGAGCTGCAAATGTTTGCTTATCATATTTGTCATAATTAAAGTTAGATTATTGCAGTAGTATTTATGGAAGTGTTCTTTCAGTGGTTGTAAATAATTTTCACATCAGGAAGATACATATATTGGATGATGAGAGATTTGACATGTAGAAAATAGGGCCAAATGTATTTTCGGTGCCTCTTAAATTGCTGCTTTAACGCAAAAACTGTGTATCACCCTCTCGATGGATGGGCAGAGGAGAGCCCAAGTCCGCACTTCCCAGACCCTTCCTTTGATTCTCCCACAACAGTCTATTTCCTCCATACTGCTCCTGTTTCAAATGAGCAGGGAAAGTGGAGCATGATACACATCAGCTTGTTTTTGCAAATACAAAGCCAGCCATTAATTTAACAAATGGCTTAAATTTGGAAATTGTGCTCCAGGCTCTTTCTCCCTAGGTTTGTCAGTCCCAACGCTGAGATGAAGCCAGTTTGATGCTGGAGCGATAAGGAATGAGATCACACAATTGAAAGCAATGCACACTTTGTAGCTGCATACACAGCTGCTGCAGAGACCCACATCCGAAGCACTGAAGATTCTGTAGCTATGTCTTCTATTTCCTGAAGACAAGAGAAAAGGAATTAAAAGATCTCTGGGTTAAAATTGTGAACCTTGAAGTTAAAATGTATTAGAAATATTAAAATGTAAAATGTATTAGAAATATTTGCTTGTCTTGCAAAACACTCTTAATCCACATTACTCTCAATCCAAAGTTTTTCTTTACATATCTTTTCAGAGTGGCCATAGTCAGGTCTTTATCCAGATTTAACTAACAGGATGCTATGCTCCCTTGCTTTAATTTTCTTTGAGTACTAAAGGTCCTCAAAAAGAGAGGTGCTGACAGCAAAACTGACAGAGCAGCAAGGAAACCTGAAAGGTTTCCAAAGAAGCAAGGTCAGTCTGGGGAATCCAGGGAATCCCTTTCCTCAGGAAGACTTCGAAACCTGACCTGCCTGAGATGGAGAAGTTTCACAGATGATAAGGACTGACGCTGTCATGGAATCCCACCAAAGAAAAACTTGGATAACATCACTTTTCCTTTGAGTCAGAAGGTGCTAGAACTGTATGAGGATCTTCAGCAGCTGAATTGTTTCTTCTTCCGTATGACCTTCCTAAATCACTGCAAAGAATCTATATTTTTAATATAATATCCATAGTCTTGCTATTACATCAACCATCTAAGGGGTTAAAAATAGCTTACCCTATATTCCATAGGAAAATATGTATTATTTATTATTCTCATTAAATGTGCACATAATCTCTGATGACTGTAACCTTCAATATGTGCACATTTAATAAATAAACTTAAGTAAGATAACTCTGTTAGAAAGTACTTTTTATGGTTTGGATCCTAAATGTTATTCTCAGGAGGATGTTTTCCTGGTTCCTCCTTCCTCTTGGTGCTTTTCTCTGCCGTCATGTTTTTCTCTGCCCACATTTTAAAGCATAGATCAGATACGACCAATAGTTACATCTGAAAGAGCCCATCATCATTTATTTATGGCCCAATCCTATCTATTAATTCAGAATCAAATAGCCCAGTGGGGCTTCAGGGGGTTCTCACAGGTTCTATAGAACCCTTTGCTAATGAGCACCTGGTTCTGAGAACGTTACTAATGGGACGTAGAACCTATAGATAATTTAGGTTATTAGGAGATAGAACCTGTTGTTAATTTATTTGAATCTCACCACTGAAGTTACCCCATTGTAGGGCTACTTACCGCATCTGGGTAAAGGGGAAAGGTCCCCTTCTCCTGAGGTTCCACCAACAGCTGCCTGGGAGCACCAGATATGGGAGCAGCCATTTTGGTACGTTGTGATCCAGGCAATTTAGGATTGGACTGGAGTTAACAGGTTTATTTTTAATCTGTATGCTTTGGTTACTACAAAATATACTTTTCTTTTAAAGTAAAATTAAACAATTGGGAAAATGGGTGGGTGGCATGAGGAAAGGGCTTTGTTCTGTTGTTGAATTCTGTGATGACTGGCAGAAAAAACTGTCCCTTCTGCCTAATTATGCTAATAAGAGGGAATGCTTGTGTTTTGTTCATGTAAATAGAATTTTACAAAAATTTAAAAAGATCCTGAGAGTCTGCAAGCTTTTAAAAAATAAATAGGCATTTATCTCTATAAATTGTTAATAGAAAGCTAACATAAATATGATAAAGAGCACAATCCTAACCATGTCTACTCAAAAGGAAGCCCCATTGTGTTCAGTGGGTCTTACTCCCAGGAAAGTGTCTAGGCTGGCACAACTCATTTGTCTTCCCATTCCTGTGGTAATGTAGGAAGGCAAGTACTATATATCTGTGCACTGGCCTAACCTTCCTAATGAGTGGAGCAGAAGTGCTTTACAGCACTTTTGTGAAACCCCCATAACAAATAGTTTGTCACTTCTTGTTATAGAGAAAAGGACTTTTTGGAGCTTTTTATTGCCCAACAAGGCCAACTCATGTGTTTCTTTGGGAAGATTTATGATACATATCATAAATTAACATTTCCACAAATTAACTTATGCATAGCTCAGTGTTGTCAATAAGACGTGATAGAACTGGAAATAATTATGTTTCCCACTCAGGTTCAATAGCTTTAAATATATGATGAGAACAGCTATTCATTAGGTAAAACAGGTGAGAAAATACCTTGTCCAGGTGGTTTTCTCAACACAGGTAGTGTTGCCAGATGTCCTGCAAAACCGGGACAGTCCCAGTTATCACATATTGGCAAGTTTGACAGGATCCTGTCCCAGTTTTGTGGAAGAGAATTATGGCAACCCTAACCATACACAACCCCCCATTTGCCATCCCCCCAACTTGGAAGTAGTTGTGATATCATCATCACCACAATTATTCTACATTACTGACTCCTCCTTTCCACCTTTGAAAAACAAATGGGAAGGGAGGAGGCAGCCCAAGCTCCAATGGAACCTTCCTCACCACTGCTAACCATGGCATCCAGGCAGTGGTACCCAGGAAAGAATCATCACCTGCCTCCTGCTTCTAGCACTACATAAAAGCTCCAGTGAACCTTCTGCACTGCTAAGCCCCGTTGGAGTTTGAAAGGGTACATGCTTCCTCCAAAATTGGAGAAAATATGCACCGCTTTTCACTGGCTACCTGGCTATTCTGAGGGCCACCCTCATCAACCCTTCCCCTCTTTGAAGGTGAGGAAGGCAGCCCTCAGATGCAATTGGGAATCAGGGTAATGATAAGAGGGTTGAATGAGATGAGACCCATGTTAATTGCTTCTTAGCTATCCTTCTCCTCCTCCTCATCTTCTACTTCTGAACCAAAAGGTGGCGGGGTCCACTGTTTTGAATTGGATTTGCCGTTTCTCTTGGTCATGGGCTTGATCTGGGTGTAGTGAGCTTCACTATAAAGTTAGGCTTCAGCTACTCCTTGTGATCTCTGCAGAAGTCAGTGGAATTTATAACCACTCAAATCCTCTCTTCAAGTGATCTTCTACTCAACAAAACACTTAGCAATAGAGTATCATTTACATGTACTTCTCTAACAAAATACATGCAAGGAATGTTCTGTTTGTGCTGAGTATAAAAAAAAGCTGACAAGGAAAAAGTCAGCCACATTTGTACTGTCAAGTGGATTCTCTTCTTCCACTTATTCTTGTCTATTTTCTTGGCACAACCACTTAGGTTTAGTCAAATGATCCTTTTGACAGCATGCATTTTCCCAACTGAAAATTGGGGCATCTTCTTCAGTGTAGAAAGCAAATACTTGTATTGCATTGTATGCACTGCCGCCCTTTGTTTACTGTAAACCCTTTGGCACTGTTGCATTTGGACCGTCCATCATTATCATCATTTATGTTCCTGAGTCATAAAAAAATTGGCAAGAATTTGTGTGCACCAAAGAGAAAATAGTATCTTTCAATCCTGGAAGTATTCAAGGAATTAATTCCAAACCTGGATGACTCCATTTATGACAACACCTTTCAAGAACAGAAGAGTTGTGTTCACTCAAACCTTCTGACCATCTTTTTCTATTCACAACAGGGCTCACTGCAAGCTGAGCAACAAGTTTGGATCCAAGCCAACATAAAGAACTGGAGCTACAACTGGATCCAGTCAAGACCCATTAAAAGTTGGAAATGTGCCCCTTTCAGGAGGATCAGCACTTCAAACACCTAGAACAATCTGCACACAAAATGAAGGAGTATCCTTTCCAACTCTGGTGATATGATATACTCAGTGATGGGCTTCAAATAAATTAACAACCGGTTCTCTGCCCATCTGGCAGCCACTTTTAAATGGATATTTTTAAACTTTATATGTCCTATCTCTCGTTAACAACCGGTTCTATAGAGTAGGTGCGAACCTGGTGGAGCCCACCACTGGATATACTCTGTATATCCCACAATCATCAGGCAATGCATAGTATTATTTTATAGAGCATTTGCCCATGTGATGCATAGCTTTAGCCAGCTAAACATGAGTTTTGTCTCAACACCCGTTGCCAAAATTCCCACTGGCTCTTTCCCACAGTTTGTAGGGCTTCAGGAAATTCACCCCAACCTTTGCACACACGTGCTGGTTTCCTGACAACTGCAGCAACTTCAGATGATTTCAGGGTTCAACGGTTAATTTCAGGATGTCTTCTTAAATTTCCTTACTGTCTTCTAAGAAGTTTTGCAGAACTGGTCATCATGCTCCCAACATAAATTAATAGAAAACAATAATTCATACAACTGAAGAAAATGGGGAACATCATGTAAGATACTGCTGGATGCTAGGGAAAAGTTTCTGCAAGTCTTCAAATACCATTGAGAAGAAACATTGCAAGGGAGTAGGAGTCAAGAAGCAGAGATTGCCAACAACACTTTTAGAGTCTTTGGAAAGAAATCTAGAAACTGATCTGAATTGAAATAGGACTTACAAAGTCAAGGTAAACTTCGTCTCTGTACCAGAAACCTTGCTGGGATTTTGTTTGGAGTTTCATTGTATTTCATTTGAGTGAACCTTTCCTGGAAACACCTGCTGTCCTATAATTAATAATGAACCTCACTGGAGCTCTGTGTACTCCTACGCTGTAATCCCATTCCCAGAAATGTTTTTGTACATGATCCGTTTGGCCAAACAGATTGTTTGTGAATTTCAAGATACTGCTTGTTTTGACAGTCCACCTGCTTAGGGACTGAAAAAGCAGGCATGGATGAATCTCTCAGCATCAACAAGGTAGACAAGTATTATTTGTTCTTTTTTAATCTCGTATGCTATGTGCTGTAACTGCGAGCAAGTCAATGGTTCTTCTTCATCTTGGGTCTCCTGCTGAAAGAGGAAGTGAAGGAGATGTTGGGGAGACAGATACTCTGATTCTAGTCTACAAATAGAGAGAGCTCTGTCTTCTGGATGCACTCATTTGCCAGCTGTCTCAGCCAGCCAGCTTGAAGGAGAGTGGAGAAGAAAGCTTACCTCCTAAAAGTAGCAAGAGAAAAGCTAGGCAGATGTCAGGTTGTGGTATGCTTTGCAATGGGGTAGGGGAGAGTTGCGGTGAACCTTGTGGAGCTGCTTTAGGTTGGGGTTGGTTCAATCCTGAAAGAAAAACCAGCTACATTTCTCTAGCTTCCCTTCTTACCTTTTGCTTCCTGGCTTTCATTATCTCCATAGTTTCTGGATAGCAACCCAGAGCGGTACAATAGCAACTGCGGAATGGCTGCTGTAATTACCAAAGGGCTTTGAGACGTCATAGCCATTTCCCCAGGCTTTCATGTTAGTAATTATTATTATTAAAAATATGTATGTACTGCATTTGGCAAAAAGATCAGAACGTGGTTCACACTGCTAAATGAACAAAATGGACAGGGTACAGTTATGTAGATTTGCTAAAGTAGTGGTTAGAGCTCTGTTGAGAGCATGCATGAGGACATGATGTTTTCTGTTCTTGGAATTATGTGGCTGTCGGATGTGGATATATTTTCTATATTCACTGTGTTATTACAGTCAATGAATCATGCAGCTTCAAGGACTACAAAGCCTAACGTTGGAATATATCTTATGGTCCATGTTGAAAATTCCCAGATTTCCTTCTCCTCTATTCCCAAAAGGGCTAATGAATCCTTTTGGATTGCCACCACTAAATGTCAACATGTGACCTAGGGTTTAGGGTTAAGTTCTTGCATCCCAGATGGCATCTGTTTGGTGTGCCCTTTTCCTGAAGTGGGAATGAGTCCAACATGAGAATCTCTGCTCAGAAAACCAGGTAGGTAAAGATTCCTATGTTTCCATGACTTGACAGTTGAGTGGAATGTAGCCATCATTTGACAAGGAACATATAAAGACAAAGCACACTCTTGACCATGGACCTGAATCTGACCAAGCAAATAGTACATCATCAAGATCACGCTCAATGTTCAAGGATAGTGGAGACATAGCAAAGGGAAACCATAGATTAGGAACTAACAATCCAACATTATACACGCCTTACATCATCAGAATTAGTGTTTTGCTGGCATAAAGTCTCTGCTGTGATACCATCGGGAGCAACCATGCACTGGAAGTGGAAAGCAGTAACCCACCAGTGGCTGGTGGCAAGGGGAAACTTTTCTTCTTACCATCTGGAGATCCACTGCAGACCCAATGTGGCTACTGAGATCTGCAACACTTCAACTGGTGGTGCAAATCTGAGCAGTCACAGACTGTCCTGGTCTGCCTTGGAACAAGGCTAGGATCCAGCACAAGGGTTGGAGCATGTTACTGCAGGCAGATATGTCTAGTACTTTCCACAATTGTTTCCCTGGGCTTAAGGGGGCCTTGGTGCAATAGTTATTACTGTTGTTCTTTGGGAACCATCTGAGAATCTGAGGCTCTTGCTATGCATCGGGAGGATCTCCAAGAACTCTCCTTTCTGTCTGATTTCAGCTTTAACAGTGGAAGCAATTACTACTGTTTTATTCTAGAATACATGTTTATTCTAGAGTACATGGGACAGACAAAATGGCCAAAAATATTTTCTACTAGAAAATCCAAAGTGACTGTAATGCCTGTTCAGAAATGTATCCATTAGAGTGGATTATGCACTCTATGGACAGGGCTCTTGACTGACTCAAAGGGCAGTGCTCATCCCTGTTACCAAGCCAAAGAATCAGTGTTATTCAAAGATGACTCTGTAGTCATGTGGCCTGCATGACGAAACATCAAAGGCACATGAAATGAGGTTAGCCTCCCACCAAGGTGGTACCTATTTATCAACTTACATTTACATGCTTCTGAACTGGTAAGTTGGCAGGTTCTCACATTTACCAAATTTCAAAGTGGTACACAAAGTGATTTTCACATTTACGAAACTTCAAAGCCCATTAGATCTGGGATCTGATGGAAAGACATCAGTGTTCCCTGGGAAACATCTTTTAAAAATACCTTGACAATCAAAGGCATCATTAGATGTCTCTCTTTTGTTCATGCATTTCAAGGGTAGTTATGTGGAATATTAGCTTGGATTAATTTTGAATTACATTTCAAACAAATATAGTAGCACTGTAAGGTATTGATGATGAACCAGCTGCTTTATACAGAGTCACACTACTGGGGCACATTAAGTCATCACTGCATACATTGACTGCAAGAAGCTCTATAGGGTTCCAGAGAGAAGTCTGCCCCAGTCTCACCTGGAAAAGTCGAAGATAACTGGGAATTTGTCCATGTCAATCATGTATTTGCAACTGAGTGATAGTTCTCCTAAAAAAAGCCAAGGATGTCTAGCATTAAATGAATGAATGTATATCCATATTGTTGGAAGCCTGGATTATTGTTTGGCATTTTTGAATGAATTTTATTTTTCATTATTTGATAGTAATTAGATATTGTTGTTCAATTACATTGATAAAATAAATAAATATAGACGTATCCAGGCTGTGATTGCATTTTAAGGAAACCATCTAATTTATCAAGTTGAACAAATACAGGGAGAAAACCAACACATGAAAGCCTTGTTTTCCTCTGTTGACACAACTGTCAGCTGTGCAAAAGAAGCAAATATTTCAACCTCTGGGAGATATAGCAAAATAAAAGTAATAAGCAGCTAATGTAAATCATCCAATGTTCCGTGGATATTTATTTTAGAAAATATATTTTCAAATATCACAACAATATATGACATCCCTCATTAGCCAGACCTTTTCTTTTCCAATACTCTAAATGCAATTGATATAAAAATGAATTGCTTTCCTGTTCAACTTAATTCATTTCAATATTACCAGCTTGCAATGTTAAATTCCAACTAGGCTAGCATGGACAAGATCTGTGCTGGCCTGGGGATGTTGCAAAAGTGACAATCCCCCAAATCCAGAGTAACTACAGAAGCACGTAAGAGACACTTGTAAGTGTAAGAACAATTTGCTCTGGATTGCAATATGAATTTCCCATAGATTTTCACTAGGTGATGCAGTAACTACTGGTGCACGTAACGTCTCTTACGTGCTCCTGTAGTTACTCTGGATTGTAGGGTTAGACAGCTAACAAAGATTATGTATTTCATCTGTATGGCATAAAACAAGAACATGGTATATGACACCCCAAAATAGAAGTGGGAGTTCTGCAGGAGATTTAGGGTGCAATCTCAAAGTAGCTTTCATGGGTGTAAGCCCCACTGAACACAGTGAGACTGACTTCTGCATACACATGCTTAGAATGGTGTTGTAGAACTCCTCACTATGGCTGCAATCCTAACTTTCCTGGGACTAAGACCCACTGAACACTATTGGGCTTACTTTTGAGTAGACATGGTTAGGATTGCACCCTAAGTCACAGTCCTCCATCTGCAGTATGGGGATAAAAGACAAGGTCCTGCTCAATGCGGGTGCATGCAGGAGATAAGGCTAGAAAGAAAAAGACAGAGAGTGGAGCAACAGTTTGTATTTCAAGACCCTGCACTCTTACATTTTCATGTGACTGCTTCATGATGAGATTTGTCTACAAAGCCATTGTTAAAGCCACAGGATCCCTGCCAGGATGATCAGTACATGATAATTTTCAATTACAACCAAATCAGATTCAGCAGTGTTTCCTTTAGGTGCATGTCAAGATCGCAGTCTCTTTCTCTACTGTCAGTGCTGTTATTGTCTTCACTTTGAACTCATTATCTGGATCAGCAGCTCCTCCTGAAACTTCTGTAATGTTTTTATTTGAACTTTTTTTCCTAGAATTTAGCCAATCCAGGTTTTGAGCAATTCATCTTCTCTCCTCTATTAACTTGCCACTGGCACACTGGTCAACAATTCTGAATGCAAAAGTACATAGAAATCATGATTACACTGAAGAATAGATGCAAATTTATTAGGCTCATGATAGTAGATTGCAAATGCACTGCCTATTTTGAAATAATAAGTCTCCATTTCCTTCAATTTTCTTAGCAACTGCCCTCAAATTTATCAGTGTTTTCTAGTTGTTCTCTGTTTACATGCACACAATAAAAAGGTCTGAGGACCATCAGCAAACCAATATTTCATTGCCCGATTCAAATGCTATGACATAAGAGTCCTTGCCAAAAATTACTTCTCCCAAAATCTATTGGATGGTGTTGATCGTTAACTGAACATAATAGATGTAATCACCCATTTTTCCTTCGGGCTTTATTATTATAAATGCATTGAGCTCAAGCTAGTGACTTTTAATCAAACCACATGCTCAAATGTCTTCCACTGAAATCAATGGAATGAAAAATGCTTAACATTGGACAGATCAAGCAACTTGCATTTAGTTTATAGGGGTGCCACAGTAACTGAACAAAACTGGAAGAACCATGAGGTGGCGAGACTAAACTGCAGGGAAGTGTCATCAAAATGCTAAAACATGAAATAACACCAACAGTTCCACACATTGCACAGGTGCCACAAAAACACAGCAAGTCCCCATCAGGTTGCCACCCTCTGTGGTGTCATTATCATGGGTGTCCTCAACTTCACCAATGGTTCTTCAGACTTGCATAGTATTGGGATGTAAGTCTGAGGCTTCCTATTCTTTATATGCATTTTTTCTGGTGGGGGAGTATGTAGGGAAACATAGACAAGGTGCATTTAAGGATTTTCATATATTTCAAGGACAAAGTCATGAGTTGACAAAGAAAGTAGCCAGTTGTTCAAGGACTGTTTCAGAAGCCCCAGTGTACAGCGCACCTTGAGACAGCCTCTCCAAGCTCCTCTCCAACATGATTTCATAAAATAAAAAACAGTCTCTTCTAGCACCTCCCCAACAAACTTCATTATAATTCAGATTCACACAATCCCAGTAGAAGGAAGAGCTTGCAACATCAATGCTTACTGTTTATCTTCTTCATGATGTTATTTTAATCTCAGATTAATAGAGCTGAGTGGAAGGAATAGGGAATTTACATAAAACTTCCTTTATTGAGCCATAAGGAAAGCTTTATGCCTGGAGAAAAAGTCATACAGCATACAATCTTTGAACATGTCAAGAATGCTAAAATCTCTGCATTCATTTAATATTTTACAATGACATCTCTAGCTCTTCAAGTTTGGGACTATTTGAAAAACCCATAGGGGAAAAAAAGAAAATTTTTGAAATTTAAGGACACTTTGCCCATGAGACTAAAATGGGCAAAATTTATGTTATCTCTTGTGTTTGAGATAACATAAATGTGGCTGCAATAAAGTTTTTGAGAGTTTTGTTTTTAAATCAGCAGAGGACTACACATTTTCACCTCCATGACCTTGTTGCTTCTGTTTTAACAGATATGCTTTATTTCAAAAGTATTGTAGAGTCTCCATATACCACTACTACTAATGTAATGCACTCATTCCAGTCTAGGCATATATAAGAAACATCCTCTTTTGTACTCATTGAATGAAGCAAAGCACTACTGTGAAGCATTTCTTGAGAACAGATGCAATAACAATCAACTGGAACATTGGGAACAGATGCAGAATTCATATAAACAGAATGTACAATGAAATATTCAGCCGTGGCACTAGCCCTCTTGGAACTTTTGAAAGTGGATATTCATTAGAGCTTACTCCCAGGTAGATGTGCATAGGATTACTTTTAAAAATAAAAAGACAGATAACTCTCTTGAAGAGCAAGTGAGGAAGGAAAACCAATGGATAGGTAATAGAATCATAGAATTGGAAAGGACCTAATAGGTCATGTAGTCCAACCCCTGCCTGTAGCAAGAAATCCTCCTGAAGCATCTCTGACAGATGCTTGTTGAGGCTCTGCTTAAAGTGAAGGAGAGAATACCTCCTCCCTTGGCAATCTAGCGTCCACAACTAATATGCACTCATGACGTTTCAGTAGGCCTATAGACCCATGTAGCAGTACTCAAAACTCAACAACAGCACAAAGTCAGGGCAGTGGTGTTCCATAGCTGCCTTCAGAGTTATTTGCAAACAGATATACTAAAATCACATTTTTGTTCCATGACAAAATAGGTCCTATGAGCCACCAGATCAAATATAGTATTGTAGTAGAAAACAAATACTGTACCTGTATATTGCAGTCCAGAATGGCAATGACTGTACATTTGAGAAGGAAGGGATGTGTGAGCAGACTTAGGAAACATACAACAATGTGTATGTTTCCCAAAAATGCCCCCCCAAAAAATACCTTTGCGACCAGTGACATTAGAGCACCCCAATGCAAAATATCTTAAGAATATAAATACTGTGATACAGAAATAATATTTCTATATTATTATAATATATATTATATATTATAATATATTTTACATTATAATTTCAATATATTAATATATTATATTATAATAATATAATAATAATTTGACAGAAATGGCATGTGACTGGGGTACTGGGAAGGAAGGAATATCCTTTTCTGCTACAATCCTAAACACACTTTCCTAAACACACTATCCACTTAGAATGTGTACAATCTAAATTTTTGTTGTTCTGCTTTCCAGGTGGCAAGCTACGCTTCAAACAGTAGCTTATGCCTGGAATCTGGACTAATTAAAGTGGAAGCTGTTGTACTTTTTCATTCTATTTTCCATTGGATTTTTCCTCCGACGTATAAAAGAGGTCTGAGTGATCGTTCTGAGTGATAACTTTCAATCTTCCTGGCTAAAGTTGATTCTTTTCAAATTAGGCCATTTGGGATTTGCCCCTGAATTCTTTGCATCTCTAAGCATGGATCAAGCAAAAAAAATTGTCAAACAGAAGATTTATGATACCGAAAGGCAAAATGATGTAAGTCTTTGCTCAAATTTTATTGCCTCGGACGATAGTAAATATTTAATCAAATCCTCAGCTTTTTAAACTATTCTAGAAATCCCTTCCCATAGAAGAGCCTTTTTTCTGGCCAGATGAGTCTGACTTCCCTCAGCGATCCTCAAGGGCAAATTCAAAGGAATTCCAATATCCGATGGACTCTGTCCCTATGGTACTGGGGAAATTGAATCTATGAACCATGTTTTATTGTCTTTTATTGTCTTACAGTGGTATTCGTGAAAACCTTATTCGAACTTTAATTCGGTCTTTTCACCCTTCAGGGGATAGCGAACTAGTCAGATGGTTATTGGCTGGTACAGATGACTTCTTGTCTAGCAGCACAATCCAGAGCAACTAATCTGTCCACATAAGAGCCCTTGGGTTGCCCTATCTATCACTAGGCTGGAGCAACTGCAAGATGCTCCATCCCAGTTACTCTGGAAAAGGCTTAGGGCAGAGCAAGGCAACATAGGGTGCCCTAAGAGAGGTGGACCTGCTCTGCCCTAACTGGGGCAGCCTAGGCAGTTCAGGAGAGGCCTGTTGAGGGCATGTTTGGCATTGCTTAGGGCAGAGCAGTTACTCTGTATCCAAAGCCTATTTCCAAGGCAGAAATGCCCTCTTCTAGTTCCTCAGAGATATACCACCTCAGGAGCAGGTATAGTAATGGGGTCCATGATAAGGCCCGAGTAAGAATGGCAGTGTTGACCAAAAATCTGAGTTCTTGGCCAGCGTGGCTACAACCCCTGCCTCTCAACTTCAGGATATGGAACAACTACGGCTGCCCACAAACCTCAGGATACAGCAGGCCTCTCCAAGAAGCCCCTTGTATTCACTGTAGAATGTACTGGCATCTCATCAGGGACTCCTTATAAGGCAGGCACCCAGTGGCGTCACCAGACTGGTGCGGCTGGTGTGGGCTGCATTGGGTGATGCACTCCGTATGAGGTGATGTGCCGGAGGATTTTGACTGTCCTTTGGCAGGCCCTGGGCATCAGCGCGCCCATCCAGGCCTGCTCCAAAGCAGAGCAGCAGCCCAGAAGCTGCCACTTGTCCTCGGAGCTGGCCTAAATGGCCAGCTGAGCTGCACTGGGCCGAAACATACTGAGCATGCCGAACAGCTTCAGAGGAGACTTCCTTAGAACGGAGGAGGTCCGCGCCTCTGCACGGCCATTTGGCCTCACTCAGGAGGCGGAGTAGCAGCCAAATGGCTTCAGAAAGAGTATGGAACAGGCACCAACTCTGACACCTGCACAGTCTCCCCCAAAGCCGAAAGGCTTCAGAAAAGTACTGTGCAGGCGTCAGAGATGGTGCCTGCGCAGTACTCTTTCTGAAGCCAGTTGGCTTCAGATACAACTGCACAGGCACCAACTTTGGCGACTGCGCAGTCCAGGTAAAACGCGCATCCCAGGGGTGACACATAGACTTCTATACCAGGTGATGTGCAGAGTCGTATAACCACTGTAGGCACCACAGCTATTCCTTGTTCAGTGTGATCTGAGGGGTGTCTCCTCCGGAGCAGGTCCTCCCCACGTGTCAATTACTTAGCATGCTTTGGAGCAGTTAGGGCAGCCCAGGTTTCCCGAATCTCTGGATGCAGCATAACTTTCTGCTCTGGATACAGAATAGTTAGGAGAGAGCAGTTAGGGCAGAGCAGGCTGAACTTGCTCTGGATTGTGCCCTAAAACTTGTGCCAACTTTTTAGTGGCTGCAGTGAAAATTTGTAAAGTATTGATAACACACGAGTCTTAACTATAAATTTTAAATGACTTGGGACCGATTGTAATGGCCATATTTTATAGTTGCTGATTTTATGTACACAATTGACAACAAATGATATGACATGTCATGATATGTTTTAGTATTTGATGTTTATGTTTTTGCTGTTTGATCTGGGATCGTAAATAACTAACTAACTAACTTTCACGGGAGTAGGCTCCACCGAATACAGTGTAAGACTTACCTCTGTGTAGGCATGCTTAGAATTGCAGTTTTTGAGGGGGGAAATTACACAGTAAAGTTCACATGGGCATAGAAATCAAAGAAGATATGGCAGGAGAGTAGAGAAAACTGGTATAAATATGGCATATTTATAAAGCAGGCCTCCGTCAGACTTGGAAAACTATGGTATCGTGCTCTGTGCTGCATACGCTGCATGCGAAGCACAAAAACCTGGGTTATATTGTTATGAAGGATAGGCTGTTACCCAAGCAGCAAATCCCCCCTCTCCACGCCACTGAATTAGTCCAATGGAAAGGCAGAGCCGATACGATTGGATCCAGCTGGCGTCGCAGAGCTGGGCTAAGGACAGGAGCTCACCCTGTCTTGTGGGGCCGACCTGGATCTCGAACTCTGGCCTGCTTGTTAACAAGCACAGTGTCTTAGCCACTTGTGCCACCCACAGCCCATGGGTATATTTAAATATATTTAAAGCATATTTAAATATGGTATAAATATGGCATATGAAAAGCCATGTATGGAATCAGATCCCTCATGATTCAGTGGGACAAACATCTGATTACGATCATCACCAAAAAGCCAAAATCATCTTTGAAGTTTTGCAAAGAACAACAAGATTATTTTCTTATAAACTTTTCCAACTCATTTGACTATTCAAATAATTTTTTTTGCCAAGTCTCAGTTTCTTCTTTTATATATACAGAATCTGCCTGGGATGAGGTCTAGCCAGGTATCTCCAGGAGTGTTCAGCCATACAACTGGAGTCCAACAGCATATTCAACTGGGTTTCCACTTGAGCCCTCACCTGCTTATGACAAGTTTTCAATCCTCAGCTGCACTCTTGTCATTGTGGTATCTGAACAAAAACAAAAAGAGTGAAGAAAAAGTCAGAGAATATCTCAGAGCCCTCCTCCCAGGAAGGAGGAACTTGGAAGAAGAGGAACCTTGTCCTCCTTCAGGCAACAGGGTGATTTCCCTTGGATAGCTTCTTCAGTCCCCAGTTCCCAGCACCATCTTCAACTAGGTCTCTACTTGATTCCCAGCCAGCTTATCACAAATTTTCAATCCTCGGCTGCACCTAGGAGGCTACTTTTCCTTCCCTTGCCCATTGGCTCATCATGCAATATGTTTCCGTTGTTGTAGCAAAGGATGTACTATTTTCTCATTCATGGAGCCACTCCAGAGGATCCTAAGTAGCTCCCATCATTAGAAGAGGCCTTTGAGACAGTGATGTGGCAGCTAAGACAGGTGAGTGTCCAATGGGTCTGTTCCTCCACCGTATGCATTTTAGTTTTTAGAATATAGGTATCTCAGAGCTCTGGAGACACTTGTGGAAGGAATTGTAAGGATGTGGGCTTTAAGACATGATCATTACACTCACATCCTGCCATTTGTCTAAGGAAAAGAAAAAATGGCTCCAATTCTATCTGTCCCCATAGAAGTATCATCTCATAAGAATTATGGGTACCTTTCAAGACAGAATACCTCATTTCACCTATTTAGATTTATGTTGTTATTTGCATACAGTGTCTGAATGGCAGCAGACTAGCTTGAATTATGAGCAGGAAAATTTCGGACACTGTAAATCCCAACATATAAATCTTCTCAAGGGCATAGAATGAAAACTATGTGCCTGGGAAGACAATGATGAAAGGAGGAAAGATAATCAAGTTAATTCCAATACTAATCACTGTGTGCCCACATACCACTGAAACTAGAATGCGCGCGCACGCACACACACACAAAGATTATCCTTTTTAAAGGATGAATAGATTACACCTATCATTTTCCAAATCTCTGATACATTCCAACACAGGTTTGCACACATTTCAGTTCACTAATAAATACTTTTTGTTTTTGCTTGGTGATGGCCCTCAGCTTTCCTTCCTGTTATCTGACGTATACTTGAAAGTTGTCAAATGATCCCTTGGTTCCACCTGCACAGTTGTGTACTCATAATTCTTCTTTTGCTGCTGTTACTGGGGGAACCAGGGTATCATTTAAGAATTTTTATAGCATATGACAGATAACAGAAGTAAATGCCTTAAAGATGAAAATGAGTCATTTGTTCTGATGGATCAGAGAAGAAAAATAAGTAGGAAAAATCTTAGCAGTGTTTTACCAGACAGTAAGGATTATCTAGCATTTTTACTTCTGGTATTTATTTTTTAAAAATTCTGAGGCCAAATTTTAACTGAGGCTTTAACTTTAAAAAATATTCTGGGGCTGAACGCATGATAGAACTGTTCATTTGACAATCTCACGAACCACTGTTAACGCTTCTATTGGTTTGTTTTTAAGATGTAATTAAAAATATATGTTGTTTAAATGAATGAGCAAGTTGGGCTATTCTGACTATATTTTTACCCTTCCAAAACTGAGCAGGGTGGTTTTTTGGGTTTGTTTTTTTTCTCCTCACTTACTATGTTTTTAATCAGAAGGTCAGGGAGGAAAATTAATTTCAAGAGGAACTATGTATGTGAGATGTAGCTGGAAGAAAAAATTCCATCTGGCTCAGGTCATAATTCAACTGTTGGTTGTTGCACTAAATTAAAATATCCCACTTTAAATTTGATCGTGATCCACCCATAATCCTAGGTCTGTTCCCCAGAACAGCCAAGAAGAAATCTCTGAAAGTTCAAAAGAACAGCATGAAGATGTCCTCTCCCTACTTTTGGTTCTTACATTATCAAGATACGGTACTTACCAATCAGATATCCTGATCAATAGATCTTAATTAAATAGCCTCTACTGGCACAAGGTTGGTACAAGATACTCTGAAGCGACATGCAAGTGCTGCCTGCTTACCTGATATGCCAGTCTCTTCTCCCACAACTCTCAACACCTACAAAAATTCCCTCTTCTATGAAGTAAGGTAGAGGCACTCTGTCCTCCATTCTATATACCGTAATAACCCTGCTCCTGGCAGTTGACGGTGGCAGAGACAGGCAGAGTTTCCATGATCCACAGTCTACCACCTAAAATAAAAGCCTCAGCCCACATATAGGCAGCCCAACCCTGAATGCTGCTGGTGAAAAGACGCTTTCAGGTTCCATAGAACTAACATGACATTTCCTATAGTCTAGGGTTGAGCTGTAAGGACACCATCGGTAAAACACAATAAATGAAACTTTTAATTTCTTCTAGAAAGAGAATTATGTTTACAATGTCATTTTGATTTTTTTAATGCCATTTTGATTTCATTTAGCCACTTTTATTCTCTTGGATCAATAATTTTTATTCCCTCAGATCATTAGGTGGTGGTGAGTCTCTTGCAGTGACAAGAATTAATATTTGAAAGGACATTTGAAAGAACAAGAAAGCTGCTCTTACCCCATGGGATGGAACAGGATATAAATCAAATAAATGATAAACATTAAAGGCTGTATCCATTCCCTGAGTTATGCTAGGTATACACTTATTGAAATTAACAAGCAAAATGTACCTGCATTGCTGGAGTAAAATATCCACTGTATGCATTATCCCCCATGCGCATCGTCCCCCCCATGCGCATCAACCCCCATGCTCAACAATCCCTCCCCATGCGCAACATGCCCCCACAACATGCTTAATCCCCCACAATGGTGGACACCGCTACCAAGCAAGTGCAGGATTAAGGGCTAGGCACTGATCAGTTTTAAATGTTAAGTATAGGCCGAAAATGAGTTGCACCCCATTTCAGCCCCTTAGGGGTTAAATTTCTAGAAATTGGTTCTTGATGGGAGCTCCCATCATAAAAGGAACACCCTCACCAAATTTCACGCCTCTAGATCTAGCAGTTTTGGCTGGGCATTGATGAGTGAGTGAGTTTTCAGTTTTAAATATATATATGAGATATATACTGTATTTACTCAAATCTAATGCTCACCTTTTTCAGCCGAAGTTAGGGTGAAATCCAGAGTAACTACGGAATAAGAACAATTTACTCTGTATTGCAATATGAATTTCCCATTGGTTTTCACTAGGTGGTGCAGTAACTATGGGTGCACGTAATGTCTCTTTACGCGCTCCCGTAGTTACTCTGGATTGTGCCCTAAGTCTCCAAAATCAGGGTGTGCATTAGATTTGATGGTTAATTAAATTCAAGTAGATGTGGTGTTTTGATTATAAGTATAGGGTATGCATTGATGGTGCATTAGATTTGAGTAAATATGGTATAATGTGGATCAGATTGTGATTTTAGCTTTGTAATCTCTGTAAAGATGAAGTTTTTGTATTTCTATCCCACCTTTCTCTCAAGGAGACAAAAGATGACTCTTGGTTTTTATATAAGATTTCCTATATAAGAATTTTCTCATCACATTCTCCCCACAATAGCATCCAAAATGAATACCAGTAACTGGAAATGCTTTCTATAAATGCTTTTTGTGCAAGTCAAGGCTAGAGTTCAATCCTTGAGGCTCAACCCAAACCTTCAAAGCATACTATGCCACTGCTGTAGCACATGCTGCATACTACGGCGAGGCAACCAGATGGCCCAAGAGAGGCATGTAAATTTGAAGACTTTCTAGCCTCTGTCAGGTCTCCTTGGAAGAATTCCACCCAGGTCATTAGCTAGCCTAAGGATGCTAGCTAATCAATTCTAAAGATGCTTTCCTGGGAGTAAAACCCATTTAACACAATGGGGCTTACTTTTGAGTAGACATGATTAGGATTGTGCTCTTACCCCCAAATCCAGAGTTACTGCGGGAGCACATAAGAGACTTTACATGCACCCACAGTTACTGCACCACCTAGTGGAAACCTATGGGAAATTCATTTTGGAATCCAGAGTAGATTGTTCTTACACTGGAGCAAGGACTCCCTGTAGTTACTTTGGATTTTGCCCTTAGTCTGAGAAGACTCCAGACTCTAAAAAGACTTAAGGGAAAGGGACCTGGCAACAGGATCTTAGTGTGATGTCCACCAAGATCTTCCCATCCTGCCTCCAAGCTGTCTGATCCCTGCCACAATTTACCCACTACCTCCTTCCAACCACTCCCTTCACCAAACTACCTTTGGCACATGTGTTGTCTCCAACCATGTGATCACTTTCCATGTTGTCACTCTTTGGTTTTATAGTTGTTGATTGTAAAAACATCCACTGTAAGGACTGGATAGGATTGGGCTTTTAGCATTTTTAACATTGTGTTGCGAAACAAATACACAGTACAAGGTGTTTGGACCAGTAATTTCTCCTCATTTACAGCAAGGGCTAATGTGACTTGGATAACCAGTAAACAAGATTTTATTTAAGGAGTACAGGAAAGCATGTAGTGTAAGCTTAGTAAAACAGGTATTTAGTGCCATAATGAATTCAGTGAGCATATTCTAAAGTGCTGTAAAGGAAACCCATAAAAGAGAAAATAAATTGAAAGCAAAGGAATAGAGATAGTGGAAAGAAAGTACGGTAATTTAATAAAAAAAATGAAAATGAGGAAAATTATATTTCTGCCCCTTAAATTTCACTAAAGGGGAAGCTTTTAATGTTATTATACATTTTACAAACTGATTGCTTTAAAACTAATTGTGTCAGTTAAACAAAATTGGCTTCCTCAGTGTGACAGTGACCATAATTTTATAGCATTTCAAGAAACATAAAAAGTATTTATGGATCCTATTGGGTTCTTGGCTTTCAAAGCTGGTGACATGCCCAGCTGCATAAGATGGTTGTTGTGCCAATTTATGGCTGGGAAAAAACAACAGGTGAAAACAATGACCAGGTGCTGTGGAAAAACTGTGTTAAAAACAATCTATTTTTCTTTTTTCTTTTCTTTTAAAAACAATCTTTTTTTCTTTTATTTACTTACACAATGACTTTACTACCCTTCCTCAATAAACGAGAGTGCTCAAGGTGTCCTTTCCTAAGGAAAAGATTTTTTAAATTTATTTTTTAAGAAAACGTCCAGTCTAGATGTGAGACAAATTGAAACACTCAGGGTGCAATCACAGGTGGGCTGAAGCCGGTTCTCACTGGGTCTGTAGAACCGGTTGTTAATTGGGGGCTGACTTAGCGAACTGGTTATTAAGAGGGGGCTGTCATCTTTGAATTGCATGCAAGTATGTTTGAATTTCTCTTAAAGGGCCTCTGGGTCTGTCTTCCACTCCCTCCTCCCCTTCTGAACCTCCCTCCCCTTCTGAGGGGGGCTCTCTCTTCCCCCTTCCCCTCCCTAAGGGTATTTTTCAATTTTAAAATACAGTCTGTAAAATACAAACAGACCATCATTCAGACAGGGCATTGCCACCATCCCACAGCAGCCAGTGCTATACAGAAGCCAGAGCTATTGAGAAAGGTCTGTAGGTGAGTAGGAGTGTAGGTGAGCATCTGAGTGTTGTGAGAATGAGATCCTCCAAGGCTTTTGGTGGGGGCCATGCCTGCCTGTCTGCCTCCCCGGGTGCCTTTGCAGCAAAGTACTAGGCGTGGAGAACTACTCAGTACTACCAAGTACTACTCATGAGTAAGCCACACTGAATAGTAGAGGACTGCAGCCTGTGGCCACAATCCTAGCCACACTTTCCTGGGAGCATTTCCCATTGACTATCATGGAATTTCCTTCTGAGTAGCATAGGATTTGAGGCTACTTTCCCATCCACACTTTCCTGAGAATAAGCCCACTGACTATAATGGGACTTACTTCTGAGGAGATTGGCAGAGGCTTGATTGGATCACTCCCTCCAGCCTTGTTCCTCCAGCATATCTACTTTCCTGAGAGTAAGCCCACTGTCTATAATGGGACTTTCTTCTGAGTAGACATAGTTAGGACTGGCCTCTGAGGCTGCAATCCTATCCACACTGTAGTCCTTTTGCCCCACCCCAAGAGATCTCCCCACCTCATCCTGCCCCTCTGAGAAATCTCTCCACCTGAGATTATGGAGGGCACCTGAAGAAATAGACCTAGTTCCCATCCTGCCCCCCCCCAGGAGCCCAGTCCACTGCCTACTCTGAAGTAAATCCTATTAAAGTCAGTAGGTTTTACTCCCCTGTGAGGAGTGTAGCCTCAAAGCCCAATCATCTGTCTACTCAGAAGTAAGTTCCATTATAATAGTGAAGCTTACTCCCTGGAAAGAAGCTGGTTTCTAAGAGCTTGTAGTCCTATGCCTGACTACTCAAAAGTTAATCCCATTTCAATCTATAAAGCTTACTCCCAGGAAAGTGTGTAAAGGAGTGCAGCATTAGAGCCCAATCCTATTCTTGGCTACTCAGAAGTAAGTCCCATTAGAGTCTGTGGAGCTTACTCTCAGGAAAGTGAATAGGATTGCAGCCAAAGGATGGTTACTAAGAGCTCAGTCCTTTGCTTGACTACTCAGAAGTCCTATTATATTCAATGAAGCTTACTTACAGGAAAGTGTGGACAGGATTGCAGCCTTAAGTGGTGGCTTAGAGGCAAACCTCAACCCACAGAGGGGACACCACAGACTCTGGTCCTAAACTGTAGATCAGTGTTTCTCAACCAGTGGTATGAGCACCACCTGTGGAACTTAGACACCTGGATGCAAGTGTCATATGTGCTCCCTGAGGCAGCTGGTGGGCTGCTGTGTGATTCAGAAAGCTGGACTAGATGGGTCTTTGGTCTCCCCTGCCCCGCTCTGAACCTGGCCCCGCCCCTGGCCCCACCCCCTGACCCAGCTTGGCCCCGCCCACTTTCAGAGAACCAGTTGCTGGGGCAGGCTGGGCCCACCACTGGGTGCAATCCTTCAGGATTGTGCCCTTTATCCCACAACAGGGTTGCCCAATGATCATGTATCTCTACAGTGTCCATTTTTCTGAGGTGATAACGTTTTGGAGGGTCTGCCACTGGAAACTACATCTTTGCCACTGGACTTTGTCCTTTAAGCAGTCGTGATGTCACCAGGCCCCTACCTCAGAAAACAGCCTTCTTAGCTATGAATTTCACTCCCTGCTTCCTCAACTGCTGTGGATGAAGGAGAAAGTCGCTTAGTGCCACCTTTAATTGATAGGATTTTGTGATATGAACAACAAAAATCTGAATTTTCTGAAAACAATTAAACGTTCCTATTTAATTCCTATTTGGAATTTTCCATTTCAGTGGATATGTGGGCATAACCTGCAGTTTGTGCCTTGAAGATATTGGCCATCTCTCTGCATAGATCATCAACCAAGGTCATAAGCAAAATGTCAATCAATCCCTAAAGCAGAAAAATTCCCAATCTAAGAGCTCACTGTCATCCATTAAAGTTATTTGAGACTGAATGCTTATGACAGTGGCAATCCATCATAGTATCTATAGGAAGTGAACTTACAATTGAATCTTCTTTTACCTAAAATAAGTAACAGCAAGCATAGTATACATTCATTGTCACTCACTGATTTTGTTGTATTGTCTAGGCACCGATTAAGAAAACACACTGATCACAAAGTATAGAAGAGATGGGCCACTTTATTGATAATGAGCAGACAATAAAGGAGGGCTGAGAGAAATCCCAACAGCTGCATCATATGAGGCATAACAGGGGGAAAGGGAGCCAAGGAGGATCATGGCAAGACCCCAGGTAAACTGGGCTGCAGGGTCATTATGTACTGACTCTGGGCTTAAGCCCAACCCGTTGACATCGGCCCCTTAAGGGGGCCTGGTACAAACCAGACCCAAGGCCCCACCTCACCGTACAGGACATTGAGGCAGGCACCCTGGGGTTAGCAAAGGGCTGACCCTTACCAGCCTCTTGCCCTGCACAGGATGCTGAGGGCAGTCGTGAGGTCACCCTTGCACTGGCTGCCCCAGAAGTACATGCTAATTGAGACCTGGATCACACCTGCTCCCCTGCTTCCCTCCCAATAAAGTGACTGATGCAAACAGTCTGGAGCAGGCACAAAAACCACTCTCCAAGGCCAATCCAGGTGGGTAGCCAAAAATTCCGACTCTGCCCCGAAGGCAACCAGCAAAGCCCAGACTGTCCGATAGGGAGTGGGTAGGGTGGGTGTTCATGACCGCACCAAGTGCAAAGAGGGTCAGTACTTCTCATGCCTGACCTTAAATACCCCCTGACTTCGCCCTTATGGGCTTACCTACCCTTCACTGGGAGGAGCACATCGGGCCGGACAAAGGAGTCGTTTTCCCATCAGACTGGACAAAGGAGCACCACCCAGCCTAGGGTAGAGTGCTGGCGTTCACATCTGGATACAGAAGCAGCCCCTCAGGTTGGTGGTGGACACCCATCACTGGCCACTTACTTGCCCCTTTGCTTCTCCCATTCCTCCCACTCCCTTGATTGGAGATGGAGGACAGAGGAGAAGAGGAACTGTGGAGGGAAGAGAGTGCTGAGCCAGAATATTGGAGAGTAGGAGGAGCAGAAGTTGGCACATCATTGGATAAGGAACAGCATTTGGCATGTCATTTCAAGAAGTCATGGACCAGTACAGCTGAACAAAAAAAATTTATTCATCCATGTGAAAGAAAGAAAGAAAGAAAGAAAGAAAGCAAGCAAGCAAGCAAGCAAGCAAGCAAGCAAGCAGAAGCTGTAACATTTTTGGTCTACATTTTAAGAGAAGGCATAAAAATACAAGTAATGTCCTTCTAGATCAGATCCAAGACCTCCCCAATCCAGTCCTGTTTCTCATCCATCAAAGGCTTGCAGGAGTCCCCCAAACAGGGATTAAAAGGAATCGCCTTTACTCTGTTTTTACTTCCCGGCACCAAGTATTCAACCGCATATCATGTTGCCACTGAATCTGAAGATTCCATATACCCATCATCAGGATTAGTAGACCATTAATTTATCTAATCTCATTTTAACAACATTGAAGCTACACATCATATGAAGTACTTCATCTATACCAGTTCAGTGGATTACTACAAATTCCTGTTTTATAAAAGAAGGACAAAATTATATCTCTATCCACTTTCATAGTAATACACATCATTTAATGAATTAATTCACTGAAGCTGCTTTCTGCTTATGTGACTTGACTTAAGCCTTCACCATTCAGGAAAATGCATGTTTACAAAAAGCAGCCTTATCAGCTCCAGCTCTTATCACTATCCTGCTGTTTTTTTATCTATCCAGTACCACTAGTAAGTGGGAGCTGTAATGAAACATATCAGGGAAGAGGCAATACAGAAATCACAGAGCTGTAAAGAAGATTGAGGGTGAGCATAATATAAATAGTCCTCAGCCTGTAAAGTTAATGTATCATCTGTTAAGTGCATACCATTCCATGGCCATTTCAGCTCTGACTTAGAAAACAATCAGCATAATTTTCACAATTATTTTTTTCTGGTCTCCTTTCACAGTACTAAGCTCACATTTTTGTGTGAGAATCATAAATTATTCATTAAGCACACTTCTCATAATACCTGGATATGAGCAGTAAATGTCTGCTTTGCCTCCGGTGTACAGATTGAGAATTTAGCAGGTGTGCCAAGAGAAAGCCCATCACAACCAAGCATGTGATGCATCCGCACAATTTGGCCTGCATATGCCTCTCTCTCTCTCTGTCAACATGAAGTTTATGGAGCCCTTGGTGGCTATGTATTTGGCTGGCTGAGTCATATGTTCTGCCTGACAGCCCTGGAACCTTTTGATGTAGGAACATCAAACCTGTTTTAACTCTCCACAACCATGGTGTAGTGATATACCTTTGTCATAACAACCCCTTTGACCTGATCTTGCTGTAAAAGCTCAGAGCTTCACTCTCACCCTCTGCCTCTCAATTACACCTAGGTCCACAACACAAATCAGCAATAGATTTGTGAAAATGGGATGGTAGACCCACAGCATGTGTGTCCCATTTTGCCTGCAAGATTCCTCAAGATCATGCATGACATGGCATGACAGTTGTCTGGGCTATCATTGCCATGCTCCAGTCTGACCAGTGGAGAAGAAGATTTGATACCATCAGAGAAAGTTTAGGCTCCACCTTACAACCAAGATCTCCTGACACCTGCGGCAGCACATTAAGTCCTGCCTCCCTTACTTGATGATGTGTCCGCCTCTGCTCCTTCTACTTTTAAATGAACTAGTTCAACACTCCTTTGTTCTTCTCATCTTTCCTCCCTTCTCTTTTCTAGTTGAAAGAGGAGAAGAAGGATAAGCAATGGAAGCACCCCAACAGTATGCCTAAGAGTACCACTTCTATTTGCTCATGGGTAGGCCCTGGCCCAGGACTATGGCTAACCTTTTTAACTTAGGGTCTAGGCAGCCATGAAGCTTGTTCCTGAAGGAGAGAAAGGGATGTTGTTGACGACCTTTGCCCCACATTGTTGTTCATGCTTATGTGTGTGCGTACACACGAGTAAACACACATACCCTCCCGCTCCAAGGTCTTAGCATTTGGCCTTCTCAGAAAGCATCATAGAGCAAGGAAGAAAATAGCTTTTAGTTCTTGTCTTTTACCAGACAGGCAGCATTTAAAATGAAGAAAAGGGGAACATGCTAGATACAGTACAGAGAAAATAAGAATGTTGCAGTTGCAGTCAGAGGCAATACAAAAGAAACCAAAAATAGTTTCTAACTGGGCATTATTGCACTAAAGAAACAATTTGCACAGATTACACTATAGAGTCTCTTCTGTTCCCTGTGGGATGGCTTAAGTTGTTGATCCAGCCCAAACCCAAACTCATCCTCTTTCTGATGCTGGAGAATTGAGTTTCAGTTTTTCTCTCTAGTTAGTTCTAAGGCAGGAAAATGTAGCTCAATCCCCACCCCAAACCATGGTCCAAATCCAAATGAATCCCAGAACTAGCTGATCCAAGTCCAGATGAATCCCAGAACAGGTGTGGAAATTCCACTGCCCTATTTTTCTTTGCACCTTTGTCAACAATCTTCCCCCATAATCGCCACCTCCTCTGTTGGCCTATGACCCAGTTCCTTGGCCAGAGAGGAAGGATCCTTGAAGTGTACTGAATCGGAGCAGCCCCTACCATCATCTCCAGGTCCAATACTAATTTTTTTTGAAGTGGTACTTGAAGTGGAAATAAGCTGATCTCCTAATCTCCTTTCACCCACTAATGGTGAGAAGAAAATGGAGAAGTCACCAGAGGAACGTATGGGCAGACAGGGGTCAGTGGAAGGGATGTGAGCAAGCATTGCACACAGTACACTCCATGCCAGTTCAACACCTCCCCTATTATCATACACTAAACTGCCCATTTTACTTTTCTTGCCGACAGCTCAGCCAATGGATAGGCACAACTCAAACCCAATGTAGTGTCATAGTTATCATTCTTCACAATTGCCCAGAAGAGTATTAGAAACAGACAGGTTGACATTTTCCCACATGCATCCTAGATGGAACATGTTAAGGTATTATTTAACCCTCTGGCCTGGGTAAAAAAAACCTGAGGCTTACCCTTTTATGAGAGTAACAGTGTATTTAGAGTTAAAATATCAGTTGGGTTTTCAAAAATCCAAGTAGTCAGAAAATATTTCAATCAGACAGCCTCATAGTTGATTACATGAATGAATTCCAGGTGGATTAGTTGATTATCTTCACTGACATTTCATCCATTCAGACATTTTCCAGATACTTTCAAAATGGACATTGAACCTCATTGGAACATACTAAACTGAAATGTTTAATCCTCTAGCCGTGGGAACCTAGTAGTAAATGCAGGTGGCCTTGGATCTTGAAGTAGTTCAGGTGTTTGTGGAAAAGCAGGCGTAAGATAACATGAATATTGACTTCTTGCTAAGTTACAGGTTTATCTGTACTGAACAATGAACCTGGCAAAAATTAAATCTTAATGGTGTTTATTTCCTCTCGCTTTCTTTTAACTACACATATAACTCTAGTTGTCCAATACTGAGCAGTATAACATTAATAGTTCAACTTCAAAATGGCCAGCAGTGAATTGAAGCTCAGCAAGGCCACATCCAGGAAGCAATCTTAATCCAGGCTGGCACAACTCATCATCCATGATAATGTAGGAAGGCAAGTGTATGTCTGTGCACTGGCCTAACTCTCCTTCAGGAGTGGGGCAGAAGTGTGTTTCAGCACTTTTGTGACACCTCCAGATTAGCACAGAATTTATGCCAGAGCTTAGGCCATCTTAAATGTAAGTTAGGATTGCAGACTGAGTCCACTAATCACCCCAAACTTCCATAGTTGCCTAAACAATATCGACAGCATCCTGACCCAGTACGACACTCTCTACGCTCCATGCCACTTCTCTGGTCCTGCTGAGAAGGGCTAAATGAGCTACCTGTATCTCCCACCAAGGAGCAACCCAATCCCTGTGATTGCATCCCTCCCACCCCTGCAGAGCTGCCAAGTGCACCTGGAAAGCAGCAAACCACTCAACTAGCAAGGAAATTCAATATTATTCCTTCCATCATTGGCATCCTTCTGTCTCAAAAGACGATGGTATCGTGCTCTGATCGGGAAAATTAACATTTCCCTTGTTGTTTCGAGGCTGTAGGCAAAGCTAGTGTGTCCTCTCTGGAGCACAATGGCCTGGTTAGATTGATATGGAGGATAGGCTATTACCCAAGCAGCGAATCCTCCCTCCCCACGCCACTGAAATAGTCCAATGGAACGGCACAGCCGATACAGTTGGTTCCAGCTGCGTCACAGGAGTTACCAGAACGTGATTGTACACAGTCACAAACTGCTTCCAGGACTCTGGCTCTGGATTTTTCCTCACAATTGACTCCTGAAGCCTTTCCCATACATGGGTATAGCCACAAGGAAGTGGAGGTTTGAAGTGGGAGTTTTCCTTCTCCTTCCATTGTCTGACATTTCTGTTAATAAGTCCCAAAGGTTTTGGAAAATCAGAAAGCTGCTGTCCATCCTAAATATCAACTCAGATATCAAAATGGCTGCAAATCATTAGTTAAAATATATCTATATAAAAATATATTTATATAAAAGCCTTAACCTGTGTGTCCACTCCTGTAGCATCCAGGGTCAAAGATCAATCATTCTCTGCCTTTTCCACCTGCCATTTCCAACTGCCAGGCTGAGGGAAGGTAAGAGATGTTTGGAAAAGGTCAAGAAGGTCAACATGATATTCTCTGTGAACTCTGAGTTTTGTTTTCTTAAGCTGTCAAAGGAACAGACACTACTGATGAAAAACAGACTTCGGAGTATCCCTACAATCCAGAATAACTATGAGTAAGAGGCACTAAAGCAGGCCTCCATCAGTCTTGGAAGACTATGGTATCGTGCTCTGCGCTGCACAGCCAGTGGTGGGCCCAGCATGGCCCAAGAACCGGTTCCCCAGAAGTGGGTGGGGCCAGGCAGGGTCTGGGGGCATGGCCAGGGACAGGGGGTGGGGCCAGGGAGAATTTAAAGGGGGAATTTTTACAAAAAATTTAAAAATTTAATTTAAAAAAAATCTAAGTTTTTGTTAGTGGGACTTACTGTCATGGGACTTACTTCAGAGTAGGCATGCATAGGATAGGGTTCTCAGGTTGCAGTTCTAGCCACACTTGCCTGGGAGTAAGCCCCATTGACTGTCATGGGACTTACTTCAGAGTACGCATGCATAGGATAGGGTTCTCAGGCTGCAGTTCTAGCCACACTTGCCTGGGAGTAAGCCCCATTGACTGTCATGGGACTTACCTCTGAGTAGTCATGCATAGGATTGGGCTCTCAGGCTGCATCCTGTCCACACTTTCCTGGGAGTAAGACCCACTGACTGTAATGGGACCTACTTCTGAGTAGACCTGCCTAGCCTAGCTCCCTGAGGATGCATCCTGTCCACACTTTCCTGGGAGTAAGACCCATTGAGCACAATAGGGCTTACTTTGAGTAGACATGGTTAGGATTGTAATCACCAGGCTGAGAAAAGAAGATCTGTCCTGGAAAGAAGGGAGGAATGCTAGAGACAGTTTCCTGGGAGTAAGACCCACTGAGCACAATAGGGCTTACTTTTGAGTAGACATGGTTAGGATGGTAATCACCAGGCTGAGAAAAGAAGATCTATCCTGGAAAGAAGGGAGGAATGCTAGAGACAGTTTCCTGGGAGTAAGACCCACTGAGCACAATAGGGCTTACTTTTGAGTAGACATGGTTAGTATTGTAGTCACCAGGCTAAGGAAAGAGGCTCTATCATGGAAAGGAGGCAGGCAAAAGTTAAAAAGAAAAAGGGGCCAGGGAGGCTGTGTTCTCCTCTAGCCAGTTGCTGCTCCGTGCTGGAGGAGACGCTCCGTGCTGGAGCCTTTAACTGCTGGCGTACCGGTCCCCTTGGTTGAGCCCCCTGCCGCTGCTACAGGCTCTCCAGTGGCTGGGGATTTGGAAGATCCTATTCCCGGGAACCAGAGCGAATAGGCCTCCGCCCACCTGTGCTGGATACACTGCATGCAAAGCACAAAAGCCTGGGTTAGATTATTATGGAGGATATGGAGCAGCAGATCCCCCCTCTCCACGCCACTGAATTAGTCCAATGGAAAGGCAGAGCCGATACGATTGGATCCAGCTGGCGTCGCAGAGCTGGGCTAAGGACAGGAGCTCACCCTGTCTTGTGGTGCCGACCTGGGTTTTGAACCCTGGCCTGGCACTAAGGAAGACAATATTGCATTAGGCATTTTCCATAGGTGGCATTGTAACTACATCAGTGTAAAAGGTCCTGTAGTTACTCTGGATTGTAAGCTTTCATTTTAAAATTGTCGAGAAAATGGCTGATAAAAAAACAACAAAGAATCAGAAAGTGGGGGACACCTGTATATTATACCTCCATAAGCAACAGCTATGGGCATTTACTAAAATTTATATACTGTCCTTCTCTAATTTTACCCACACTCAATGTAGTTTACATAAGCAGGTTCATCTTAAACGACTATCTTTCAATAGGCTTTTTACAATATTGTTCTGTGAGAGAAACTTATGAAATCTGGTGCGTCCCTCTGGAATATCTACTATGGAACCATGATGGAGTGGAGGACATTATGCACATTTAGAATGGGAGGCAGCCAGCTGGCAACACAGTGGGAGGAATGAGCAAAGTTACTGTATTTCTGTTGCTGCGCAAGGACAACCACTTGAGCAAAGCTGCAGGCTGGAAAGTAACAAAGGGATACTCTCTGTAACATACAAGTACTTAAAATGTGAATCTGTTTCCTTCCTGTACGGTACTTGTGATTGGCTTACCAGAGATGTATCAAAATGGAAAGGCTCTTAATATTTAATCTCTTCGGATCGGAAAGTCTTAAATTTGCTGGAAAGGGAATCAGCACACTTTCTAGCTTGCCAGCTCCCATGGAAGTTTATTCTTAAAAATAAACTGAAACAAGCCTTTTTATCAAAGTACTTTGAAGTGGCGAACATATTAAAGCTATAAACTTGAAAGGGACCATTGCTACTTCTTGTGCTTGCCATAAATCAAGTACCTATGTACAACAGTCCCCCTCTCCCAACCACGTACACTCAGTTCATCTCACTCAATGCAGAAAACTCTGCCACATATTAAAAAAAGAAACAGTACCAGATTTGTTAAGCAACCAAAAGACTACCCAATCCAGGGTGGATGGTACTGAACAATCCATCATGGTAGGTATTGAACAAATGACACAAAAGCCATGCCTCTATTATTTATTATTATTTTTATTAAATTTTTGTCCCGCTTTTCTTCTCAAATAAAAAGGGAATCCAAAGTGCCTAACAACAATTAAAAACAACAATAAAACACCATTAAAAATAGATAATAAATACAGATTAAAACACAATCAAAATACAGTTAAAATATAGATTAAACAAAAATTTAAAAACTTTAACTCTATCATGCTAATCTTGCCTCTATCATGCTCACCAGCAGAGGTGGCCTAAGGCCCTAAGCATGTAACAATGTTTGCAATCCCAAACGCACTTTCCTGGGAGTAAGAACTATTCAACACAGTGGGACTTACTTCTGAGTAGACATGCTTAGGATTGCACTGTATGGCTCACAGATACCCTGATGGATCAGGTATGTTAGTAGCTGGGGTATTCTGGGAGAGGGGTAAGTGAGGTTTGGGGCAGAGGTTGGGCCAAGCACAAAAGATTCAGGGGTGGGAGGATCTCAGTGGCAGTCATGCAGGCCAAGATGCCATAAACACGAACAGGAGGTCTGGTCTAGAGGGTAAAGCTGTAGTTATGCCTGAAGATAACCTCTGAAGGTCACCAACTCAAGAACACCAGAACCTATGCGGTGAAACTTTGAAGCTGCCAAAGCTGTGCTGAGTGAAAAATAAAGGAATCAGCTGCAGCTGTTTTTCAAGCAAAAGACGGAAAGAGTGAATAACCAAGCCCATCTCATCTATAGTGGTTTTTGAAAGACAGAATCTCCTTGTTTATTGTAAAACCCTTTTGGGGTTAGAGAAGTCTGCCCACATACACCACCTTGAATGAATCTAACAGAGAAATCCAATAGCCAGAAAAGCAGTAAATAAATGCCGATTACAGTGGTACCTTGGTTTACAAGCATAATTCATTCTGGAAGCATGCTTATAATCCAAAACGCTTGTATATCAAAGCAAATTTTCTCTTAAGAAAAAATGGAAATTGGTTCCACATCCCAAAAATATTCATATAAAAATGAATACTGTCGTATAATAAAAAATAATAAAGAAAATACAAAAGAAAAGAAAAATAGAACTGTTAGGGTTTGAATCTAATAACGAAACATGTTTGGTCAGGCAAGCTGATTCAAGGCTGATGCAATACTGCAGAAGGCTGATGCAATCTAGCTGATGCAATCTGTAACTGCTCTTACAGCATGATTCAGCAGAATTGGAAGTGCTGAGTCACTGGTCACATGACTGCAATATCTCTAACTGATTGGTGTTTCACTATATTTAAGTGTGTATGAGATTATTGCAAAGTGTGGGTTACTGAGGAGGAGTATTATTACTGTTTGATACTCTGAAAGACTGGACTGTATCTGTGGACTGACTTGTGGACTGTTTAACTGGATTACTGAGATGGGAATAACCCTGCAACTGGATGTATGTATATGACTGATCTACTGCTTTGACCTTGGACTGTGTTACTTGACTTATCTTCTGCCTGTCATTTTGAACAATATAGTTATCTTGAACTATAAACAGCTGTGTGTTTACTTTGTGCTGCTGCCCTCTCATCCTCTGCACAACTACTCTGCTTAGCCCTGCTAATCCTGCAGGCACTCACATTCCTAACAAGAACAAATAACCTGCACTTTCATTGCAATTGTAACCACACTTTCCTGGGAGTAGGCACCATTGAATAAAATAGGACTAATGTCTTATGTCCAAGACCATTGCCCCCCTTACTTATGAGTGAGCCACATTGACTGTAATAGGCTTACTTCAGAGTAAGACATGCATAGGTTGGTCTTTCAGGAAAGGCTGAGCAGGTGCTGGCAGAGTGCCAAAACTGGCCATATCCCAACAATGACTATTTTTCACTTGTTTATCAAGACATCACATGTATTGCAAATCAAAATTTATTAGAAATGTTTGCTTTTCTTGCAAAACATTATATTATGTTATTATACACTGCCCCCGAAACATCTTGGACCTTTGTCAGCTAAATATTTGGTGTAGGTTCAAGTAAACCCACTGGAGGCTAGGCTGCCTATATGTTGATAAGCAACAATGATTTTTACATACTTGTCCTGGGCTATCAGTTTTCCTCCCCCCCTCAAAAAAGTGTCCAGAATGCATTGACAGTCATGCTGTATGCTATGGGCTGATGGGGTATTGGACTGAGCTCCAAGGCACATCACACTGTACATGACATATGAAAATTCAGACCCAACTCCCGATAAGGAAATTTGGCAAATATCAGTTTTCAAAAATGGGCAGAAAAGCTTACATACAATCCTAACAATGTTTGTGCAGAAGTAAGCCTCGTTGAGATCAAGAGTGCTTACTCCCTAGTAAGTGTGTTTAGAATTGCTGCTTAATTGAATTGAATGTCATGTGACAGTTTAATTTAAACACTACAATCTTTTTGCATTTTAAACTATGAGTTTTCTGCTCCTAGTTGATTGGTTTTTTTATTGCATCAGTACAATTTATATTGATGATGGTGCATACCCAGGAAAAACATGGCAATAACAAAAGCAATCTTCCGCAGACTCTAACCACTCAGTTTGCTGTCTATAAAACTGTGAAAAAGCAAACCCTATTAAATAACGTTTCAATGAGATGGGGTAATCCATCAGTCCTTGAACCTGAGTCTCTTCCTTCTGAATTTTTTTCAGGGAAATGTTACTGGGGTGCAACGCATGACAAACTCTGCTCCTGGTTCTGAGAATAATGTCCCACATGGAAGTAAATGGGGGAAAATAAGGTCATAGATTGTGTTCTTGGCGTTCTGGGGAGTGAAGTTGAGATCTTCTTTACACATTGCAGCCACCCCATGGAGAGTGTTTGAAATTGTCTCCCCAAGGCACCTCCATGTAGGGAGTTTTCATTTGTAGCTGCGCGTAGCACATTTCACCATCCCAGCATATGTTTTTTGTCTCAGTGCCACTCTCAAACATCCCTACTAGTGACTTGTAATGACAGGGAAACATTTCATCCAGCAGAGCCAATCTTCAAATGAAGACAAAACGTATTAAACAAGTCAGAATTGGTTTACTATGTGGAGGTAAAGCACTCCCAAAGTACTGAATTGGGATCACAAGGTTGATCCATTCCTATACATGACTAAATTATCTAATGATTCTTTTTAGTCGCAAAGCTCATAAATATAGAATATACTGCTACTTGGTTGAGACATGGTCAAATCAAACATAAATTCTGAGCCATATATTAGAAGCTCATTCTTTGCTGTACAGTAAATATTGCTGCATCTTGTCTAAGAGATAAATGGATGAGGCCTTGCTTTTTTGTGAGTCACAATGTTGATCATGCCTAGATGGCCTGTATTGTAGAACCTAAGGGAATTTGTGCATGTATTATGCTACTGTACTGCAATTAGCTCAGCTTTGACAAATTTCTCCACTTTGACAAAGGTCCAATGCAGGTGGTATGTTTTATTGGCGTAATAGTGAAGGGGTGAAAATGGGTGCTCACTAAATGCTCACATCTTTAACAGCCCAATCCTATCTCCCAGCCATGTAACTGGCTGGCACGGTATGGCAGAGTATGCCAATCACCCTACTGCCCCCTCCAAACAGGTCATAATTGTTAGGACAATTGTGGTGCCCCCCTTCTTCCAGAGGAGTGCTCTGAGCTTAGCATGTATATATGAAGTGCACATATGTGCAATCACAGCACTCCTCTGGAGCAACAGGCAGATGCCCCTCCCTCCAGAGGTGCATTCTGAGCTCATGCCTCGGGCCGAGTTCAGAGGGAGCTTCCAAATTCTGCCAAAGACAGCCATGGTCACTTGTGGAGATTAGTGTCAAACGTCTCCAGCACATCACCCCCCCCCCCAGGCACATCACCTGGTGCAGGCTGCACCAGCTGTTCCCCCTACTACATATCTCAAAATCCGTCTTCAGGCTGTCTATCAGTTTCTTGGACATGTGCCACTTAGTAATATTCAAGGAGGAAAATATCAAGGAGGCTTACAAGATAAGACTAGCATGCACCATTACCATGGGATCCAGCCCCCCATCCTCTTCTCCCAGGACCAGATTTAGGGTTGATGGGACGTAAGATATTGAAGGTAATGGGGCCCTTTATATGTCCAGCTGTCATTTGTCAACAACAAATTGTTGCTGTTTTTTGTATTGAATATATGATCTATATGATAATTTATGGACCTAACAGGTATCTAAAGCCATTGCACATAACAAAATACGTATTTTATCAAAGTAAATGAAATTTTTTGGGGGGTCCCCAAGAGAGTGGGGCCCTCAGCTATAGATTGCTTAGCTTATATGTAAATCTGGCACTATATCATAGAATCATAGAGTTGGAAGGGACCTAGTAGGTCATCTAGTCCAACCCCCTGCCTGCAGCAGGAATTCCCCCTAGAGCATCTCCAACAGGTGCTCATCGAGCCTCTGCTTGAAGATCCCCAGTGAGGGAGAGTCCACCACCTCCCTTGGCAATCTGTTCCACTGCCGAACCGCCCTCACCGTCAAGAATTTTTTCCGGATTTCCAGCCGGAATCTCCTTTCTTGCAGTTTGTACCCAGCTTTATTCTCCACATCCATTTTCTCTTCTCACCCAGAAATGCCCCATTCCACCCAGCCCTTTCCATTTCTCCCACTATTGGATTTAAATGCTCACTGCTTTACCTCAAGCTGATGTATGGTGTCTTTGCTACTGGGAGCATATGTGCTCATTAGATACTGCGCTGGTGGCTTCATCCTCCTCCTAAGGTGTGTTGCAGCAAGTATTGTTTTATAACAAAGCTCAAAACGTTACTTTCAATCACTCTTAACCATGGACAAAGTTCCAATCTGTGCTGAAGTCCATGCACACAAAATATCAGCATTCACATGATATGCAGGAGCATGTATTGGAAGCTGACACATTCATAGCACACTAACTTGCACTGGAGCAGGCAGGCAGTCCTAGCCTTTGCTGAATCCAGCGCAAGTGTTTGGACTACTTCTGTGCTACCACAAGGAAAGGGAGGCTAGACCCCTTCCTTGCAGTAGGGATGCAGAACCCTCAAAGTGTCTACTTGGACTTAGGCCACCTCTAGTATCTCTGAGCAGACGAGAGCTGCACACCATAACTGCCAGTCCTGCCCTCAGACAGAGCCACACACACCAATGACAACACCAGTAGGAGTACACAGGTGCTACCCTTTAAACTTTTGTCAAAGGACATGAGCTGAGAACTAGCATCAGGTTATGTAGGAGGTTAAGTGAGAAATTTGCCTAGGGCCAGTGATGTTCCTGGGGAGGCCAAGGGGGCCTGGGCCCCATGTACCACCCCCAAAGAGTGACACACTGGAGGTGACAAAAATCGCTAAAATGCTAATACTTTTTTTTTTGAATAGCCACCATCATGTCATAATTCTGTTGGATGTGTATTTTCCAGCAGAATCCAGTGCAAAAAACAGCTTTGAAATATCTCCTTCCAAACAAACATTATGGCCAAAAAACTTATAAAAAATATGTATGGAGCTCTATGGAAAGTGAAACTGAACCATATCACTCCTTTACTCATGGATAGGCAAATGTGCCTACCCCCCAAATCCAGAGTAAAAGACATTATGTGCCCCGTAGATACTGCACCACCTAGTGAAAACCTAAGGGAAATTCAAATTGGAATCCAGGGTAAAGTGTTCTTACACCGGAGCAAGGACTCCCCGTAATTACTCTGGATTTTGCCCTTAGTACATTGGAAAAGGCAGACAGAGGAATCCAACAACCCCAGAATGCTCCTGATCCAGTGAATGCAGCTCCCACAAATCAACTCAGAAGGAAGCCCCTGATAATTGCATGGAGCGGTATAGAAAGTGGAACTGAGCTACACAGCCGTGTTTACTCATGAGCAAGCAAAGCTGCCTTGGCTTTTGTTGAGGTGAAGCACAGAGGAATGCAATCTACTGAAGGTGGAGCTCAACAAGTGCTCCAGAAGGCAACCTCCCCCTCCTCCCCCTGAAGAATAAAACAGAAGTTTAATTGGTAAGATGATTTTAAAAATATTAAAATCTAATTATTTGTATTAATACTGATTATAATTAAATTAAATAATTTTGACATATTGGGGTGTCAAAAAAATTGTGGGCTGCGGGTGCCAAATGACCTAGGTTCGCCACTGCCTGGGGCATATGTTAATGTCTTGGCTATCTTTCCCAAGGAGTGCCTGAGAGTGCCTGAGTGCGGTGTAACTTATGTCATATACACAACAATCTTAGACAAATTTACCAGAGAGTAAGGCTACAATCCAAACCTTTTACACTGACAGAGTTACGGTGCCACCTATGGGAAACCTATGGGAAATGCATAGAGCAATCCAGAGTAAGTGCCTCTTACGTCTTCCCGTACTTACTCTGGATTGTAGAGAAACTGTAGTAAATAGTGGTTAGGGACAAGTGGCTGTAGGCTCCATAAGGCACTCCTACACTTTAAAATTGACTAAAACATCATTGTACTCCAGCCATGTCGAGTGCAGAGATCAAAACCTTCAACAGTCCTGGTATATCCCAGTGACATCACCTAGGAAGTTGAAGTCTGTAGACTCACCAGCCTCTGAGAAATGGATTTTTATACTGGATTCTTTAGCTAATCTGTTTCTATTAATGCTCTTTCTAAATCCAGTTAAAGCTGAACTCTGGACCAGTGCAAATTCCTTTAGCATTCAGTATCTTTATAATAGAATCCTGTTGCTATGGGGGCTAAATAGATTATTTCCAGGAGCAGCAAACTGTGAGTGATCTGAATTATCCAACTCCCTTCCTTCTGTGTTCTATATCCCATGTGATGCTTCCTCTATTTAAAATGGTTTTACTTTCAGTGCATTCCTAGACATATATTCAATGCAACATAAACAATCACTGCCAGAAATGACATGTCTTTTTTTTTTAAATTGCTGATGAAAAAAGGTCTGGTGTCGCCCAGAAGGTAGGAAATCAATTAACACAACTTTCCCACACAGCACAGAAAAACAGTGATGGTGAAAGTAGGTTTTTTCGAATTCTGAAAATCTCAGTTCAGATAATCTCTTGGAAGGAAAAAAAAAACTTATGATCAGTTCAGGCAAGATTATCAAATGAAAAGGTATCATTTAATACCTCTGAGAGGGCCTTCCGGATTATGAGGACTACTTGATTATACAATATTTTGCATGTGAGACACTTTTGGCATCCCAAAAAATGCAAACTAGAAATGCAAAATGGATATTTGTCAGGGAAGAAGATACCAGAAGCTTCACTTAGGGGCATAGCATCTAATGGTTAACACTCACATACTCTTCCGTGCTTTTTGTTTCCTAAGTTTTCTAGGGTAGCAGCTGGACAGTGAGAGAGAACTGGTTGAACTAATCACTGCTGCCATCTTAAAATGTGGAGATCAGATAGAGGAAGGCCATATGGCAGATACCCTTTCCAAGTATCCATAGTTCTTTATTTAAAACTGAATCAAATGAGTGATAAACTTGGGCACCAGCTTTCCTGCCAGCATCTCAAGGATGCTCCCAGAAAGTGCTGTATGGAACTTTTTCAGCAATTAGTGCATTTTGCTAACATTATAGCCCAAAAGGCTTGGGCTGATTTTATGCTTCTAAAGTGATAGAAGTTATAAAAAAAATCTTGATTGTTGTCCAGTTCCAGACCAATGTGACCTTAGAAATTTATTATCTTTCCTGGTACTTTGGAGCGTAGATTTTGTACATTTGAGTATTGATTTGATACTTGTCACCAGTCCAAGCTAATGAAGAAAATAAGATGCTTCTGAGCAACACCTGATGGTCAATAAAGAATGGAATTTCCAATCCCATATCTGATTGTTTGAATGTTCCCAGTTAAAATCTGGAGGTCCTTTCTTATCTACTTTTTATGTACAGACAAGTGCAAGATTGAAGGCACAAAGATGTCTAGCCCTCAGAAGAACTGGGATCACATCCACCGTCCCTGTTTCCAACATCCATTAATTCATCTGATGGTCTGAATACAGCTGAATACAGCTAAGGCACAAACAGTTTGCATATTAAAGATTTTGTTATCCCAGTCATTTCCTTCCTGTTCCCTTGGTCAATCCTGGCCTCACTAAAGTGTCCACTAAAGCTAACTCCACAATATAGGCTGCAATCCTAACCATGTCAACTCAGAAGTAAGTCTGAGCACAGACAATGGGTCTTACTCCCAGGAAAGTGTGTTTAGGATTGCAGCCATCATCAGCATGGCATGGCAATCCTCCTGCACTGTATGTCCCAGGAATTTCTAAGTATACTGCTGGATCGCAAGATACCAATATTGCTGCTCAGCGCAGGGTGGCCATAAGGAATGGAGGACAGAGTGCCTCTACCTTTAATCACTGCACAGAAGAGGGAATTTTGGCAGGTGCTGCTATTTAATCCCTTCTATGATGAGCTGAACCTGCCTCAATTCCTGCTTCTATGCAATGGTTAAAGGAAGAAGCACTCTATCCTCCATTCCTTATAGCTCTGTGCTGCTCTCTTCTTTGTACATCTTTTCCAAAGCTGATTTTACTTCTAATAAATTTTTCTCCGTGAAAATTATGTAGACTGCAGTGTAACCATAAGTATTTCCTTCATTTATTATTATCATTAGCCTAGACAGTCTTTCCTCTTTTACTAATCTAATCCAACTAATATCAAAATGGTGCTCAGCATAATAGAATTTGTGTCCAGATCCTATTTTTTATTTCAACGTTTTGCCAAGACAAGCTCCCTCTATCCAATGCTGAAAGAGAAAAATAGTGTTATTTTCTATTTCAGGAAACTACAGTGTGTGTGTATGTCAACAAACAATGATGTCTGACAAATGGTGTATCAGTCACTTTGTTACTACTGCTGCATGCACTTAGGATACAAAAAACACATTCTGGGACCCTGGACATGATCAGTTACCCTCAGAGGTTGGCAAACTCAGCTGGAAGATCCAAGTACAGCACAATATTTAATGCACTCTTTTATAAATAATTACATCTAAAGTAATTCATAACTAGTGGAAACTGTACTTTCTGCCATGAATACTAACATCACACCCAACTTCAAGTACAGATCCTCTAAGCCAATGTTTCTCAGAGTGTTGGTTGGGATCCACCAAGTGGGTCATGAGTCAATTGATGAGCCTTCACTCATTTCAGTGTGTATTTTATTTTTAATATTTTTCACTTTTTAAAAATATTTTTAATATATTTCACTCATGTTCCCATGACTGAATTTGGGGCAGGCTGATCAGATGACCAGAAATCCTTGGACCCCCTGGAAAAAGGGGGGGAACTAACCAGAAAGGGGGAAAAAACTCTCTCCAGAATTCCCAGGGCATTTCCTGCCCATCTAGCCCTTTAAAACATTTCCCAGATCAGGAAACCAAGAGACGGGACCAAGCAGGAGGTCCTCCCCCATCTTCTGGTTGTCCAGTCTTGCATGGTCCGCCCCCTGGGGGTTTCCTGGCTGGTGCGCCTCTTTCCGCAGCTTCTCCGCCGCTTTCCTGGCTGGCGCACCTCCTGGTTCAGCTTCTCCATTGCCTCTCAGTCTCGCCAGCTGGCCCAGCTTTCCCCACCACCACTGCACCATCCCTGAAGCTGGTGAGGTGCATGCTGTGTGAGAGAGAGAGCAAGAGTGAGTAAGTGCACGTCAGAGTCATGTATGTTGAAGTCATTTGCACTTACGGCTTTTGTTTCTGCAAACTGCTTTGAGGGCATCTTACATGCCTGGGTCAGAATCATGTATGCTAAAGTCACTTGCATGTGTCACTTGTGTTGCTGCAAACTGCTCTAAGGGTGTCTTACATGCCTGGGTAGAATCATGCTTGTTAAAAGGTTTTCAATTTTAAAAGTGTTGAAATTAAGTACAGGAAACCAATACCAGTATTTTTGTTTTATTTGAACATGTCCTACATTTATCCTACATTTTGGGGGGTATCCTACATTTTTTTAATCAGGTAGGAATTTTGGCTTGGAGGACAGGAATTTTGGGGAGCTTAGAGGGGAATTTTGGATTCACCCTGGTCACCCTGATTTGGGGAAGTGATACAGATCTGTACTTTTACCGTGCAATTATATTATTCTACATTTTTTTACAATGATAGTTAATGGGGCTTTCTCCCAGGTTAAACGTGGATAGGACGGCACACCTTTGAGATGTTTGGAAAATTTGATTATGTTATATGAGGGGTGTTAAAAATTTTCCTGCTTGGTGATGTCACTTCCAGGCATTACATACTGACATAACTTCCGGAAGAATAATGACATAACTTTAAGTAGGTTCCAATAGACTGTAATTTGAAAAATTGCATAGCAGCGCTAATTCATTTGAGAACCACTGCTTAAGCTCCTATTTTTCAACTTTTTAAGCTACCTTATACCAAATGGAAATTTTTTTTCATCAGTTCTCTTATGATAAGATCACAAAATCATGCCAGGCCATTTTTTTTCTCATCACTTAGCAACCTTATTTTATAACATATTGAAGGTATGACGTACGTGGGCTTTGAGAGCGCATGTATTAGGCTAAGGCAATTTCCAATTGCTTCAGGTTTTACGTTTTATGTCAGGATATGTTTCATCACCAAATGGCAGAAGCTGCAATTATGTCATTCATGATTTTTGCCTGCTTACCACTGGGAGGGGTAAGGGGGATAAATTAAATTTAAAGTTTATGAAGAGGGCTGAATCCTTCCTGTAACTTCTAAATACTTCTATGAAATCCCTTTCTCCAGGCACTTTTATCCTACATAGCCTCACTGTCGGAAAAGGGGGTTCTGTGGCCCAGTAACTGGTAGAAGAACCTTATTCCTAAGGGAAATTCTGTAACCCAACTAGCTAGTGGATACCAATAAACACACATGAGCAGAGGTAATTATAGTTTTACTGTTGTATCATGGCTTCCTACTGCTTTGGAATAGAGCAGTGGTTCCTTTCAAATGTTTTAGCATCAGAACCCATATGAGTATTTCTGCTTTATTTTAACATGTCCTACATGTGTCCTACATTTTTGCAGTGTCCTTCAATTTTTTAAGCACATAGGAATTTTAGGGGTTTACGGATTTTGCGTTTGTCATCTGATCACCCTGTGCAAAAAAACTTAATATCTGGGCATAAAAATAAATATCTGCTTTTATTTTCCATAATGCCAAAACACAAGTGCCAATTTTTCCCCAATTCATTCAAATCTGAACAGAACCTACATGAAGCTGAATGCCTCATTTGGCAAAGTTGTTTGGAAAACTTTGGGAATCCCCAAAATTGGTTCCACAGCCCCCAAACCAGACTGGGATGGGGTGAGCGGAGAGTTCATCATTTTTCAATTTAAAATAGGTAATATAGTGTAATATATTATGTACAGGAAAGCAATACCAGTGTTTTTAGCTTATTTTTTAGTGTTTTTAGCTTTTTTTAACATGTGCTACATTTTGTCCTATATTTTCCAGGTAGGGAGTAGGAATTTTGGCCTTCGATCAGGAATTTTGGCCTTGCTGTTCAGGGATTCTCTGGTGATTTGTGCAAATATGACATATGGACTGGACTAATGACTAAGCTATAGTGTCTTGTGATTCTGGACTGGCTGCTGTATAATGTATTTTTAAATAAATTTAACAGAATCATGTCAGAATTTCTTGATTGATTGATTGATTGATTTCTTGATTTAACATGTAAGTTAAAAAAATAAAGAACTCTCCTTAATCTCCCAAGCAGTTGCTGATTTGTTTTTAAAATTTGAAACATCCCACAGGCCACAATACTATCCACACTTACCCAGGAGTAAGCCCGATTGTTATTATCATTGTTAAAAGCTTATACATGATAGCCTGTTCAAAGTACAGATGTACATTTCTCCAACTGAAATAACATTTCCCCAAATCAAGTAATGTACAGTACTACAGTAGCATCAATTGTAATACAATATATCAAAAATAAAATACACATTGAAATGAATGGAGACCCACCAGAAATTGGCTCATGATCCACCTAGTGGTCCCAACCCACAGTTTGAGAAACACTGGAATAGCGAACAATATAACCTCTCTCTCTCTCTCTCTCTCTCTCACACACACACACACACACACACACACACACACACACACACAGGCTTATAATGGTTGTCCACAATTATGGAGACAGAGTTTAGGAGTCTACACCCTTCCATTTGGTGTTCAGGAATAAAATAGAAAGAGGAAAGAAGTTGTGCAAAGCATCACATAGGTACCATAAAAAGGGCGGGGGGGGGGGGTTCCCAACAAATTGGTATAAAAGTTTGGCTGTGAAAAAGGTACCTTTGGGAAGGATCTCCTGTGTGGTAGGAGGCAAAGCTCCACATCACTAACTTACAGAACCTTCTTCATCTTTATTTTTATTCATATGTGGGGCTAACTACTATGCATGCCATAAGATTAATGTTATACCATTGTGCCTAGCTTTGCCTTTATGTGGGTTTGGAAAAATTGCTTTGCAAAATATCCTTGTACCCCCAAGAATATTTTTCATTCTGAACTGCAAAATTAACTCTGTACATAATGAGCTTATAACTTGAAAAACAAACTCAGAGTAAAGTGGAATATTTTTTATTCATTATTAATCACTTGGTAATCAGGCTTTCCTCTGTGTAACTGCATCTGAAATCTTTTTTAAAGCAACTTCGTTAATCAACATGACGAAGGTGTGAACACCAGATTTGACACTACATTTCTATTATTGTCTTTATATCTTCTTAGCAACTACCAGCTTCTTCCCTTGCTTTGGCAATGCCCAGCAAGATGTGTCTAGAAAGTGGGAGAGCATGTTCCACCCATCCTGTCAAGTCAAATTAATTTCCATTAATTTAGTAAAATTAAATACCCAAAATCCATAGCCCTCACAGATCCTCCCCAAATTTCCTTCCTACCAGATGCTCCCAAATCAATTCTATTTAATTTTATTGATTCCCCAAAGCTCCACTTTCTCCTCTGCTCCCTGAAAAAAGGAAGGATATCCTTATATTTCTCTCACATAAATCATGCCTATCTTGACCTCTCGCTGACTGCTACAAGAGCTTATATATGAAGGCTGCAATCCTGAAGTGCATGTTCTAATCTAGGCCATGCTGAACATGTGAGGACATGTTCAGCATGGCCTAGAACAGAGCAGTTAGGCTGTATGCAGAGCCTGTTTCCAAGGCAGAAATGCCCTCTTCCAGCTCCTCAAAGTTGGAAAGTAGACCAGCTCAAAGTAGACCAGCTCAAGAGCAGGAATAAATCTGAGTAGACTCATAGCGGTCCATGATAAGCCAGAATAAAATTGGAAGTGACAGCAAAAGAGTCCTTGGCCAGCCTAATGGCAACAACTGCCTCTCAACTTTGGGATATGGCGCAACTACGACAGCCCACTAACCTCTGGATGTAGCACAACTCCAAGCAATTCCCTTGCATCCACCCTCCACTACAGGTACTGCTGTACTGCAACTGTTACTGATTGTCGGGGACTTCTGGGCTACTTTATAAGGCAGGCACCACAGCTGTTCCTTGTTCAGTGTGATCCTAGGCAGGTCTCCTCGGAAGCAAGCCCTCCTCAGGTGCCATTTACTTGGTGCCTATTGAGCATACTCTGGAACAACTAGGGCAGCCCAGGATTCCTGACTCAGTTGGCTCAGCCCAACTTTCTGCTCTGGATACAGCCTACCTGGGGCAGCCCAGCTAGATTGTGCCCAAAGCTCTTGATTGTGCCCAAAGCCAGCTAAATTCTTGCTCACCAGCTTAAAAAGAATACAAAATGGGCAAGTTTCTGATTTGCCAGGTAATTCTACCATCGGCTTTTCTGATTTGCCAGGCAATTCATCGGCTATATTACTCTGCAAACTTCTTTTCCACTGAGACACACACAGAATAAATCCTTTGTTCCTGCATCAGCACATCTCATCAGTGGCAGATGAGAGCCACATCATGGGCCTAAATAAACCAGAACCACTATCTTAAGGACAACAAACGATGGAAATTGTCTGAATTTTTTCCCCATGCTCCATATAATGATGTACAAGTGAGAACACACTAGGCAAAACCATAATAAAGAACTATTTTCATCGTTATTATTAAATATTTAGAAAGAATGCTTACACTTCCATCAATAACCATATATCACTGCTGTTAGCTATGCTGCTTTCATCCAAACAACGTCATGGGAGTTTAATGAGGAATTTCTGCTGAGTTTACTCACTAGCTTCTGTTCTGTGCTGAAATGGCCAAAACCTTTTAGTTGCTGTGATCTCCCAAAAGCTGATCAAAACCATCCAGGCTGACAGCACAGATTATCTCTTTGGCAATTTCCATACATCTCTGACTTTGCCTCCAGAACCAGGATCTTATTATGGGGCTTTCCCCCCTGCAACACCCTTTTGCATATTCAGGACCAATGGAAAAAGGATGATCATGTCTCTTTCATTTTGACATGGAGATAACTCTTACTGGAGCGATGGAAATGGGTTTTTAACTCCAAAAGCTATACATACCTAGGATTTACACTACGATTCATCAAGGCATGGTAATTCACTGAACAAACGGAAACATTTAATTCATCCATTTAGCAACTTCCACTTTGTCAGATTGTTTGTTTAAAATTCAATTATTCCCTTAAAAATTAAGATAATGTCATTGATTTTGACAAATGCATTCAGATTATAGTTGCACATTCCACTAATGAAGGCAAAATATGATGGAGACACAAAGGAAGAAAAACATTTTCATTGTACAATCAAAACCTTTTAGTTGCAGAAGAGAGAGATCATAATGCTGCTTGGTTGGAAGGGCAGCTTGGAAGAAACCCAACAGAACTCTGAAATAAAATTTGGTGCATAAAATACATCCAAACAATAACATTGAAATAAAGGAACAACAAAAACTGATGGCAGAAACTCCTGTGAAAACTGCTCAGTTTTAGTTTACTCCACTCAGTAATAAGCTTTCAAGGCAGAAAGAAGAATTTACTATCATTTGCTCTGGATAGTATAGTAATAGATAGCATTTGATCTGGATCATTTGCTTATTTGCTCTCTGTACCTCTATTGACAAGGTTTTTGGGTATTAACAGCCCCTTGAAAAGAGGTAGGAAGAGTCAAACACATCTTCTAAGCAAAACAAGTCCACACCTGTCTGTTCTCATGATTGGGTGCAATCCTGAGGATGTCTACTCAGAAGTAAGTCCCATTGTTCTCTGTGGGACTTAGGGCTTAATCCAGAGTAGCTACGGGGAGTCCTTGCTCTGATGTAAGAACAATTTACTCTGGATTGCAATATGAATTTCCCATAGGTTTTCACTAGGTGGTGCCGTAACTACATTGATGTAAATGTCTCTTACATGCTCCTGTAGTTACTCTGGATTGTAGGGTTATTCTCAGGAAGTGTGACGTAGCTGGAACCAATTGCATCGGCTCTGCCTTTCCACTGGACTATTTCAGTGGCGTGGAGAGGGGAGATTTGCTGCTTGGGTATCAGCCTATCCTCCATATCAATCTACCAAGGGCTTCGTGCTTCGCATGCAGTGTTGAGCATGATACCATAGTCTTTCAAGTCTTTCAAGACAAGATGCCAAGTTTATCATGTGCCAGGGCAGAGATTTTGAATGGACCGTATCATACCGGATGAGAACCTCTTTTCTCTTTTGAGTGATCCTGTCAGGGTCCCCCTGACTTACCCATACGGTGTGGGTGATGGGAAGGAGGGAGAACAGTCTCCTGCTTAGGCAGGAGCACAGGCAGAAATAGGACATCTCTGGAAAAGTAAAACAAGTCCAGGGCAGTGGTGGGCTCCAGCAGGTTCGCACCTACTCTATAGAACCGGTTGTTAACGAGAGATAGGCAATATAAAGTTTAAAAATATCCATTTAAAAGTGGCTGCCAGATGGGCAGAGAACCGGTTGTTAATTTATTTGAAGCCCATCACTGGTCCAGGGATGTTCCCTTTGAAGCCCAGGGAGAACAAGCTCCTACAGGGACAGGAGCAGAAACAGAGATAGGACACCCTAAAGGAAAGGAAAGCAACTCAAGGGATGTTCCCTTTTACACCAGGTGAGGGAAGGTAAAGAGATTAAAAGCATCTCCTGACCCATGATGAGAGGAGGAGAGGTGAGGCAGCTGGTGGCAAGGCAGGGTTGGCTGCCTGACAGCTGCTCCAAAGGAGTCCTGGGACAGTGAAAGAATTGGATGGTGTAAATCCCCCTTCCTCTCTGAGACCTTTAGGCAAGATTGTTGTTGCTGGCTTTGGGTCCTGTAGCTACAATTTTGCAACACTCCTGGGCTGGCACAAGGGATACGCACTGTCCCAAGGGGTGCTTGTGCCCTTAATTTTGCCTCTACTTACAAGTCTTGCTCCCTTTTTGTCCTTTGTTTTCAGGATCAACTGAGCTCTCGTCCCTTGATTTTTGTGTGTGTTTAAAGGTAAAAGTGTTTCCCACAGTTTATACTGATAGTTGTGACTGACTGTGGTGTGCAGTGCGCATATCTGTTTCTAAGCCTTTAGCACCTGCGTTGACCAAAGACATTTCTGTGGTCATGGGTGCCAGAGCTGCACAGAATGCTGTTTTACTTTCCTACCAAGGAGGCACCTACTTGCATTTGCATGCTTTTGAACTGCTAGGTTGGCAGGAGCTTGGCTAAGGATAGGAGCTCGCCCCATCTTGTAGGATAGTATCTTAACTACTTGTGCCACCGCAGCCCACTAATGATCTCTTCTTACTTCCTTTTTCCTTACCCACCAGTTAGTTTTTTACTTCTGATTTCTTTCTTTATTACAAGGTTCTACTGGGCCACTTTTTACCTATATATCATTCCTCTCTTCTCCTTGCAACTGATCTTTCCTTATTCCAATATTTTCCCCTATGTTATCAGGCTCAGATCTACCACACTTTTAGCCCATGCTAGGTTCCAGGGACCTACAGAAACAATGGTGCAAAAATGGTGCCAGCAAGGCACTGGAATTGTCCTTTGCAAACTCAAAAAGTTCTATGTTGGGTTTAAAAACCCTACACAGTCCCCATCCCCATCCTGGTTACTCCCCTGTTCCATTCTCCCCCCACCTAGTTTGGCCTTCCCCTTGCCCCCCAAGAAGGAGCTCTACCAACACATGATGTTACGGAGCTATTTTCCCACTTCATTTTTGTACCTTTTTGTTTGATTTCTCATATTTTGGCACCTTTCTCCACCCTTTACCTTATGAAAGGTTGAAATGGAAAAGGCAGAGGAGTAATGGCAGCAGAATTACTGGAATAACAGAGGGTGGAGACAGCCAGCTCGTTTGCCAATGTTATGGTGGTGAGCATGGGAACCTCTTGTGGAAATTCACTACTTGCAGTAGTCTCCTCACCACATTTGATAACTGGATCATGACGTTTAAGATATTTTTAAAAATCAAAAGAACAAAGAAATTGCTATTTATTGAGTAAGCTGTAGTTTTTCATGGTGCTCCTGAAAACAGAGAGATAATATAAATTCATGTAGTACTTTCCCATCATTCTCCAACAAGTTACCTTGCCAAAGAAGGAAATGAAGGGCTGACATTATTTGATCTTAATAAATTCCCACTGTCTGCTCATTTTCTTCTAGACACTTTCAAATCAATTGTTTTACGAGTTGTTCCAATAACTTCCTAAAAAAGACATTACATCAACAACAGGCGATAATTTACTAGATCATAATTTTGCTACCTTTCAGCTACAGGTACTATGTTCTCTCTCAACTGTTCTCACAGAATACTGATGTAATTCTCAAGCTAGTTCCTTCCAAATTCCTCCCAAAAGCTGCAGATCTTTGGGTTGTGGTGACACAGCCACCTTGCCTAGGATGCTTTGACTTGCTCTTTTCCACTAACAATAACAGTTCCAGGAGGCATACTTGGCAAAACTGCCCTACGTACAAACAATAAATATAGTATTTGAGATGCAAAAATAGTGACTTCTGTAAAGATCAAAATAATGCAGTTATGACCCAAGTTAGGCTGTCATCACTGGTCAATGTCAACAGAAAGCCTGCGCATAGAGCCAGTGGTAAGGCAATGGGGCAGATCCAGGCCATATGGTGAACTAAAATAGTGACTTTTATTACAGACGTGATAAGAATAAATGTAGTTATGCACTGTTGTTGAATCAATGCAATGCAATAGTCTCAATTCAGAAATGCAATAGTCTCCATTCAGAATGAATTATGCCATTGGCCAGGGCAAGCTGCTGGTCCTAAATCTCTAGTTGTAGATTTTCTGCCAGGTGTTTTTCTACCTGAAATGCTCAAACCAATCCAATTATTGCTTTCTGCTCACAACTCTCTGCTCTGTATTGGCAGATGAAGGATGGACAGATGAAGGTTCCTTATTCTTACAGCACATACTTCCGCATAGGTTATCTTTGAACTCACTCTGGTCCTAAATCTCTAGTTGGCTGACACTGCATTTTCTCATTCATCCCACAAAAACAATAAGGTATAGATATCCTTACCTACTTTTCAGATGGACTGTGACTTTCTGAAGTTTTTCAGTAGACCAAATATCCAAATCTAAATGCTTAGTTTTCCGCCAAAGCCTTTATTCACGTAGGAGGATGCAAGAAATCTCTACCCAATCCCACAAAAAATGCATTTGAAGATCTGAATATCTGAAGATTGAAGACCAGTCTACCTCTCCCCCTTTCACTACACTCCCAACTAAATTTCATGTGAGATGCCACTGTTTTTAGAGTCCTACACGCATTTGTCCATACAGTAGTTGTCAAAAGCATCAGCAGAAAGTTCTCAATGGTCTCAATTAAGGTAATGGTTCAGTTCTAGTCTTTCAACCCATGTAGGTTGGTGGGAGGACAGAATGGGGTGGTTACACATGTAGACCCTCTTCCTATATCCATTCACAAATCCCGGATCCACATGGACCTGTCCTAGCTGTTTTGGTGGTGCGATAGAGCCCTCTATGCTGCAGAGGCTTACCCCAGATAATCTAAAATTTGTCCAAAATGATTAGGAATCACATAACTTTAGGTATAGATTTTGTCAACCTCACAACTGTAATTTTTACTCTTGTTGACGTCCAAGATTTCCTATTAACAAGATATCCTATTAGCCGTTGGTCTGAAGGGTGTTTCACATTTGCTTGAACCATCAGAACATTTGTTCCTAAAGACAGAGGATATACAGTAACCTACAAAATAGAGATAGACCTAAATCTAGAGAATTCCTAAACATTTAGGATAAATTCTAGATTGAATTTACATTACATCCTCACATACGTTATATTTTTGACAAAAGTCAAAAGTTCAAATATATAATTCATACAAATATGCATTCAAAGAATTACAATTGTTCGGGTAATCATCTTGAAAACAGCATCTAGCTACAGGAAAAGGAGGATTGTGCAGTCTTATTCATTAGGTGTTGCCAAAACATGGCAATAGTATAGCTTTCATATGCAGGGTGATCATACATAATGGAGAACAGAGTGCCTGACAAAGGGAATTTAGGGAGATCCTGCTTCAATGGCCTATATCCTAAAGTGAAATTAAGCCCCTTGCTCTGGAGCAGTTAAGATGACTTTCCATAAGATAACACTAGAGGGTGACGTAACTGCGTGGACCCGTAACTGCTATGGATTTTGCCCTATGTTGAGCTAAACCTGTCCTCCTTTTTATATGGTCATCATGTTCATACTAAATTATCAAACAACATAATCCACCAAAGCATTTTTTTAGCCTCCCCATTTTTCAATGTGAGTTGAGCAGGAGATTTTATCCGTTGATTATACCATATAATCAATAAAGCAGGCCTCCATCAGTCTTGGAAGATTATGGTATCGTGCTCGGCGCTGCATACGCTGCATGCAAAGCACGAAAGCCTGGGTTAGATTGTTATGGAGGATAGGCTGTTACCCAAGCAGCAAATCCCCCCTCTCCACGCCACTGAATTAGTCCAATGGAAAGGCAGAGCCAATACAATTGGATCCAGCTGGCGTCGCAGAGCTGGGCTGAGGACAGGAGCTCACCCTGTCTTGTGGGGCCAACCTGGGTCTCGAACCCTGGCCTGCTTGTTAACAAGCACAGTGTCTTAGCCACTTGCGCCACCCACATCAATAACCTTGTAATAGGCTACTGTTTTCTTCTAACAATAGACAAATTATAGACAGTCACAATCCACAAGCCACAGCCTACAAGCCACAGCATACAATCCAGAGTAACTACTGGAGCATGTAAGAGACATTTATGTCAACATAGTTATGGCACCAGCTAGTGAAAACCTATGGGAAATTCATAGTGCAATTCAGAGTAAATTGTTTTTACGTTGGAGCAAGGACTCCCCGTAGTTACTTGGATTGCACCCTAATAAAAGTAGCCTGTAAAAAATTATGACCTAAAAAACGTTTTGCATTTATTGAATAGATATGTATTATTTGCCCTATTCTTATGCCACTCAAACCTATTAGCAGGGGAGACAGGAAAGATATATTTTTTTGCACCGGATGTTGAAGTATGAACAATTTCTAAAGTAATTAAAAGTTGGCTTTTAAATGTAGTTTCATAAGATGAATGTGCAGAAATCAACAGTAAATTAAAAATAGTGCTTTTGGGGGGCACTTAAGAACATGATTGAGTGCTATGTTTAGAACAAACAGCAAATTTATCACCCTGTGTCTTCAGGGTACTGATCTAGATTGTGGCAGATAGCAGAATTAACAGTTTGAAGCAAATTCCTCTTGTCATTTGTATCAGCCAATAAGGAATCAGAAAAGACTTATTTTCTGGGGGAGTGGCAAGAAATCTGTCAATGTTACTCAAGTAACATTTTGGTTTCTTAAATTGAAAACGATGCTAGCTTATCAAAAACCACACAACTGTTCTGTTTCTCTAATTCATTACTGTAATAGCCAAAGCACACAATGCCCCCCTTGCTTCTCCTCCCATACTATAGAGGGCCGGGTCTGCCATCAGCTTTCATCTGTTTAACATCTGGAACATGGTTCAATTGGGAATTAACCTGTTGTGATCACCTGTAAGTGGCCTTTCACATCTGGTTTGGATGTGCCCAGTGCTTCTTTGCTTTTTCTCATAAATGGCTACCCATTATGTAAATCAAACTTTTAACAGAACGTAACCATGTTACTCCCGCATTCATGCACCTGTCATTCCTCTTCCCCTGGTGTTTTTGGAGAAGTGATGAGTCTGGAAGCATCATATCCAACTTTCAGCTTTAGCTAGTTGTTGCATATCCCAGCGCAGTTCTATGCCCAGTTTCTTCTGCAGCATTATTTTCACAGTAGGAAACAGCCCTACACATCTGCTCTCATTTCCCTGCATAGGAAGCTACCAAAATTGTTACAGCAACTTTAATCATTGTTTATGCAGTAATCACTACCAAAAGTGGAACTAGAGGGAGCAAAAAGGGCAAAATCCCAGCCTCAATAAGAAGAAAATCACACTAAGCCTCAAATTTCTCTCATCTCATTTACTGAACTCATTAAAATATCAGAATTGGTAAGAAATAATTTCATCTACATTTTAGGCTTGCATTCTAGATGTTTTCACCTCAGTTTTGTTATGCTCAATTTGATTTTGCACCTTAACTACCTCTGCTACTCCTGGGATTTTTTCATATAAACTGTGGTTTCCTGAAATAAAAAAGGACTTAAGATGAATGGCTGACTTATTCGTTTATCTGTCTGCTATATCCCTATGAACAATGAATCAGATCTGTTTTCCATTCATAACAATCAATTAAGCCTGACTTTGAAACAATAATATGAAGGGTGTGCCACTTATTATCCTCAAAGTACTGTATTATTCTGATGCTTTGAGAGCATTAGAAATAAAGCCTACTTCTTTTGTGTGCAGATGTTATGTGTGAATCCAACAAACTGATGTTTGGAAACGTTAAATGTTCAAGGTCTACGGTGACTGCACACTTGACAATATTGTGTGCCATATATGAAATCACCATAAAATGTACAAGTTTAAAGGGACCAAAGAGCATGGTTATAGTGTCTCAAGCAGTGCCTACATGCAAGTGATCTCCCCCACTCCGCCCCCAATAATGAGTTTGATACATTTAAAGTACTTTTTTAAAGCAGTATTTAAATAATTCATTATGGAACATTTTGGACAATCTCATTTGATTGTGTTGAGTTAGGTCTGTGAGAGGTAGGTGGAGAAGACATGCACATACAGACTCTCATCTCCTCATGTGGCCAGGGGATGTGTCATCCAAACCAGTTTTCAGATTATCACTTGTATAATACAACCCACATTCCAGCTGGCTGTCCTGTTCAGGCACCAGGAGCAGGGGTGGGCAGGGCCTGGCCCAAGAACCGTTCTCCAGAAGTGGGTGGGGCCAGGGGGGGTGGGGCTGGGGAGGTTTTAATTTAAAAATTAAAAAATTTAATTACTTACTTCTGAGTAGACCTGCATAGGATGGGGCTCTGAAGCTGCAATCCTCTCCACACTTTCCTGGTAATAAGTCCCATTGACTATATTGGGACTTACTTCTGAGTAGACCTGCATAGGATGGGGCTCTGAGGCTGCAATCCTCTCCACACTTTCCTGGTAGGAAGTCCCATTGACTATACTGGGACTTACTTCTGAGTAGACCTGCATAGGATGGGGCTCTGAGGCCGCAGTCCTCTCCACACTTTCCTGGTAGTAAGTCCCATTGACTATACTGGGATTTACTTCTGAGTAGACCTGCATAGGATGGGGCTCTGAGGCTGCAGTCCTCTTCACATTGGCCTGGGAGTAAGTCCCATTGACTATACTGGGACTTTCTTCTGAGTAGACCTGCATAGGATGGGGCTCTGAAGCTGCAATCCTCTGAAGCTGCAGTTTCCTGGGAGTAAGACCCATTGAGCACAATAGGGCTTACTTTTGAGTAGACATGGTTAGGATTGTAATCACCAGGCTGAGAAAAGAAGATCTATCCTGGAAAGAAGGGCGAAATCCTAGAGACAGTTTCCTGAGAGTAAGAGCCATTGAGCACAATAGGGCTTACTTTTGAGTAGACGTGGTTAGGATTGTAATCACCAGGCTGAGAAAAGAAGATCTATCCTACTCTACTTCAGAGTAGTCATGCATAGGATTGGCTTGGGCTCCCAGGCTGCAGTCCCAGCCACACTTGCCTGGGAGTAAGCCCCATTGACTATCATGGGACTTACTTTTGAGTAGTCATGCATAAGATTGGGCTTTCAGGCTGCAGTCCCAGCCACACTTTCCTGGGCATCAGCAGTTAAAGGGTGCAGCTGGGAGCACTTTGCTCCAAGCATAGAAAGGAAAGGACTCTGGGGCTTGTGGGGTGCTTGCTGGGCTGCCTCTTGGAGCGGCAAATGTAAAAGTGCTCCCAGCTGCACAATTTAACTGCCTCTCTAGCAGCTGAAGGAACCGGTTTGTTGGTTATCCCCCTTCCTACAGCTACCGGATCGCCATTGTCAGGAAATTTTAACAACAGGTTCTATAGAGTAGGTGCAAACCTGCTGGTGCCCACTTGTGACCAGGAGGTCTTGGGATAGTTCCAAGTGCAGTATTAGTTGCCAGTATGACAAAACTTCCCAAATCTGTTTAGTAAATTTACTAGTATCCAACTCAATAGGCACTTTAGTTCACCAATTATACGATTTTCTTTTTATATCATTAAAGTCAGTTTAGAACCTCTTCATACTGAAATGTTCATAAATTCATACGTACAAATAGTTCCAATAGAATCTGGAACAATTCTGAGCCTGTGTGTCATTAAAGCAAGCCAATTTCACAGCACTCAAATGCTGCATTTTGAAACTTATAAGAGAAATATCACTGAAATGAGTGGGATTTACTTCAAAGTTCATTTAATAAGGTTCAAACTGAAAGCTACTTGGTAAATAACAAAGATTTGGCACTTCTGGCACTTTTAAAGATTTACTATTTGTCTGTAAGGTGCATAAGAGCCTTGTTGCATTTGCTATTTCTCTCTCTCATTATTATTACTTATTAATAGCTTTATCCCCTGAGCTTGAATCATTCATAAGCCAATATTGATTTATGCAAATACACTTGAAGTATTTGCAATACAATTTATGCAAACCACTATTTTATTTTAGCAAGAGATTATCTTTCGCCTTCCTGTCTTTTGCCTTCCTAACTTTTGCCCTAACTTTTGGCTTCCTAACTTCCTAAGAGGCCCATTAGCAAATATCTGCCATACTGAAGAATGATGTGCAATGGACAACACTTGGCTTTGACCTGATGTAGGCCATGTTTCCAGTATCTGCTGGTTGATGGAAATGTCTTCTGTGGGAAATTTAAGGATTGGAAAACTGTTTATGTCTACATTTATTCTCTATTTGTTCTTTAATGCTTTCCTGCTAAAGACTGAAATTAAAACAGTCCGTAAACCATAATTCAAAGTAAAGCAAAAAATTGTAAATAGCAAAATGTTGAGTATCAGAGAACGTACAGGGCAAGTATCATAGCTGATCATTCAAAGCAAACAACATTGAGGACCTACCTGATCATCCCTGTCTTTGCAGAATTCCTAAAAGGTGTTACAATGTGGAGCTTCTCTTGAATCCATATGACAACTATTCTGAAGATTTGGTGCCACAACCAAAAAGAACTGCTTCTTCTGTAGGTTTATAGGTGGAGGAAAGGCAGAATAAGGCAGAGATGGGGTGGAATGGATTGGCTCCATAAACAGGGTAGTTTCAGTGGCCATTGAATCCTAACCTCAATTTTCTTGACCCAGTCCTATGGCATGGGCCCACGGGGCACCTTTGCACTTTGGAGGCCAAATTCTGGGTGAGGGCAGACTTGAGTTTATCCTAGAGAAGATTCTAACAAGCTTCGACCAGCAGAACTTACTTGTCTCCCCATTCCCGTGGTGATGTTGGAAGGCTGGCACATATCTATGCACTGGCCGAACAACCCCAGGAGTCCCACAGAAGTGTCTTATGACACTTTTGCAATACCTCCAGGACAACACAAATTTTGTGCCAGCCTAATTGAGGGGTTAGAGGATTGCAGCCTCAGTGACTGTCTTCCCCAGAAGATGCAGTGACATTTTTGTGTCACTTCATCAGTGGGGAAAGGGGCAAATTGAGCTGCTATTAACCAACATGACCCAATTCTGTAAAATGTAAAAGATACCCTTGAGAATTCCTTATCTGTGATGGATTCAGAGTATTAATTGTCTACAGATGAGCCAAAGAAATGATTTACTGAACCATTGAGATTTCCTCCTCCTCAGTTTATAAAGAGGTCACAATATGGTCTGTGTTGCAATGACAAACATGGGTAATGAAAAATTTGAATGAGACGGTTGCAATATGCAAATTCATATATTTATTACCATTCCTACATTCTTCAGCGGCTCAAATTAACTGTAAGCTGTAAGGATAGTTAAGGAAAAGTGTATTCTCCTGAATGATATTCAACACCATGCTATCTAAAAAATATAAATATTTTAGAGCAGGGAAGAATTATTGCTTTGTTTTATCACATCCAACATTTATGGCAATTTCTGTCTACATTTTCAGACAGGATCTTAACATTCTCACTTTCCTATGGGAGACAAACAATATACCGGTAGTTCTATTAATGCAAATTGAATTTCCTTTCCATCCTTCACCCATTACTTTTCTGGGTCTCTCAGATAAACACATTCTTTGCTGAATCAATTCCTACAACTCTCTTTCTCGTTGGAAATAATTGCAACTCTTTACAGCTTACTCCTCCAATATAATTGTTTTGCAAGGCTCTAAAGGACTCTTATTGAAGACAATGGTGTCATGAAGGTTTGTGTCACCTGGAGTGGGAGGCCACAGCACCACTCCATAATGGACCTCCTCCAGTGTAGTGGAAATGGCAAGCTCCAGGTGATGGGCATCACAGTGGTATTTTTTGTTATAACTTTGATAGAATAGAGATATTTCAAAGCTGTTTTGTTTTGTTGCATTCTGCATGATGGTATTATTCCTAAAAGCCACAATTTTGCAAATTTTGGCCAGTGGAGGTGTCACACCCAGGGTGACCATATACCATAACCAAAAAAAGAGGATAAGGCCCCTAAAATGTAGGACATCCAAGAAAAAGGTAGTAAATGACAGAATAACAGCTAAAAACATTCTCATATATATATATATATATATATATATATATATATATATATATATATATATATATATATAGCTTTAATGTGCTTAATTTAAATATATTACTTATTATTAAATTTAAAATTATTACATATAATTTATTAACTACAAGAAGGCTACATCCTGCCCACTTACAAGGAAAAGAAGGACATTAAAGTTTTTTCTAGGTAAGGTTGCCACAATTCTCTTCCACAAAACTGGGACCCTTGCCCAACTTGCTAGCATGAGAACACAATCCCCCAAAATGGGGACTGTCCCAGTTTTCCGGGACATATGGCAACGCTATAGTGCACAAGACTAAAATCCGGGAGATGTCCTGCAAAACTGGGACATATGGACACCCTTTTCACATCACCCAATGTGGCTTACGCCCTCCTAGCAATATCATTGGTAGAAGAAAGCAAAAACAATCAAGCACATAGACAAAGGCTGCAATCCTAAACGCACTTAGGTCAGCCATAAGTCCTGTGCTGACATGGAGGTGTCATAAAACAGCTGTAGAGACTTCTGTGCCACTCCTGGGTGAAGGTGAGGCCAGTACACAGACTTCCGTGTGCCTACATCACCACAGGAATGGGAAGAAGGATGAGTTGTGCCAGCCTAATACTATTCAGGGAGCTGTATTATTTAATGGCTCTAAGTTTGACAGGCAGATAATAACTGTATTATTATTTTTCTAATTGCAAAAGGAATGAAATTTTGAAAATTGAAGGACATGTTGAGTGCCAGGCGATGATAGATGGGTTTGCAAACTATAGCATCTCCCCCAAGAGGGGTGGCTGCCTTTTTGTATGCTTGTTATAATGCAGCTTCCATCTCTTTCCAAGAATGTGGGAACTGAAAAAAAACATATTCCAATTAAAGATATACAACTAATTTTCATAAACTAATCTTGTTCCCCTCCCCACCACTGAAACCAGGTTCTGGCTGCAGGCTGCACTTTATTGATATCATTTATGTCCTTCCAGCAGCATGCAGAGCTGTGCACTACTGGTCCACCACTGCTTGTGAGATCCCACCAACAGCAATGGGAAAGACCACCAACAAAGGTAGGTCATTGGGGAAGGTGGAATGGGTCAGGGAGTGTAGGATAGGATGGAAAGAGAGGCCTGGAGGAGTAATAAGAAGTGAGAAGGGATGACACCTGCTGAGGAAATGACTCCTACTTGTACTGGATGCTGTCTCATCAATCGTTAGGTAGATCTGCAATTGGCTTGACAGCTGCACTCAACGGGTTTTAGTAAATGGTTCTGTGTCAACCTGGAGGTCGGTTCAAGTGGGGTGCCCCAGGGCTCTCTCTTGGGCCCTGTTCTCTTTAACATCTTCATCAATGACTTGGAGGAAGGGATATGGGGAGCCTGATCAAATTTGCAGATGACACCAAGCTGGAAGGAGTAGCAAACACATCAGAAGACAGGAGAAACCTCCAGGAGGATCTAGATAAACTGGACTATTGGGCTGTAACAAACAGAATGAATTTCAACAGGGAGAAGTGCAAGGTTCTGCACTTAGGCAATAAAAACCAAAAACACAGGTATAAAATGGGAGATGCTTGGCTTGGCAACACAGCATGTGAGCGGGATCTTGGAGTTGCCATGGATCACAAGCTGAACATGAGTCAGCAGTGTGATGTGTCTGCAAAGAAGGCAAATGCCATTTTAGGCTGCATTAAGAGGACTGTAGCTTCCAAGTTGCAAAAAGTTCTAGTTCCTCTTTATTCTGCATTGGTGAGACCTCATCTTGAGTACTGTGTTCAGTTCTGGGCACTTCACTGTCATGGTTCTGAGTGCGCAGCTTCTGCTTTAGCAGCCAAATGACACACACAAGCGAAGACACAGAGAGCAAATATAGTCCAGCAAACTGTATTTGAAGGATTGTAGGCAAAAGCATAAGTCAAGTCCATTCCAGAAGTCAGTTCACAGGCAGTCAGTCAATCAGTATCAGTTCCAAACAAATCCAGTAGCAAATCAGTATAACAATCCAATATCTCTCCTACTGTAACCCACACTGAGGCTTGTCTGAGCCTTTTCTTAAATACCCAGTGAGTGTCCTTCCCAAAACCAGGTGTTTCCAATCTACACAGGTGATGGTAATGCTACTACACACTCTAATTCTTTCTGGCATTGTAATTCCTAGGTTCTCTAGACCTGACACTCACTTTAAGAAAGATGCAGCCAAACTGGAGCAAGTCCAGAGGAGAGCGACAAGAATGATCAGTGGGATGGAAGGGAACCCCTACGAGGAAAGGTTGGGGGACTTGGGATGTTCAGCCTGGAGAAGAGGAGGCTGAGAGGAGACATGATTGCCCTCTTCAGATACCTGAAGGGCTGTCATAGGGAGGAAGGGGCTCATTTGTTCATAGCTGCCTCTGAAAGCAGAACTAGAACCAGTGGGTACAAACTGCAAGAAAGGAGATTCTAGTTAGATATCTGGAAAAAATTCCTGATGGTGAGGGCAGTTCGGCAGTGGAACAGATTGCCGAGGGAGCTGGTGGACTCTCCTTCACTGGGGATCTTCAAGAAAAGGCTCAACGAGCACCTGTCAGGGATGCGCTAGAACAGTGGTTCTCAATCTTCCTAACGCCGTGACCCCTTTATAAGTTCCTCATGTTGTGGGGACCCCCAACCATAAAATTATTTTCGTTGCTATACTTTATAACTGTAATTTTGCTACTGTTATGAATTGTAATGTAAATATCCAATATGCAGGATGTATTTTCATTGTTACAAATGAAATGTGTGTTCTATGCACACATTGAACACAATGGGATTTATTTCAGAGTAGGCATGCATAGGATTGGAGGCTGCAAGCCTATCCACATTTACATGGGAGTAAAGGTCCCCCTGACTATAATGGGATTTGTTTCAGAGTAGCCATGCATAGGATTGGGCCCTGAGGCTGTCAGTCAGTCCCAGTGCGCGCACACAGCCAGAGGTCTGGCAAGCCTGACCTGGCCCCCTGCACCAGGGGTCTTTAGGTGACCGCCAGGAAACCTCTAGGTGATCCCCAAAGGGGTCCCGACCCTCACTTTGAGAAACGCTGCGCTAGAAGAATTTCTTGCTGCAGGCAAGGGGTTGGACTAGATGGTCCCTTCCAACTCTAGGTCCCTTCCAACTCTAGGATTCTATGATTCATCCAACAGCATCTGGCATATCCCCATTCTCTCCTATGACTGTGCCAGCTAAAGAGTTTAGAAACTATTAGTAAGCAAGTGGCTTACAGGGAGGTAAGGGAAATTGATGTTGCCATCACTCTTGAATTTTGTAAAAAATATCTCTTCCTGGTAAGGCAGATCTCAAACTATGTTAACTCATCCATTTAAAAAATTGTCAGTAACAGCCAGAAAATTACACACAACTTTTGCCTCCAGTCTGTAAGCAGCTGTAACAGCCATTTTTGTCCAGCTTCTGTGAAGTGCACAGCTTGTACCTTTCTCAGGAGATCTATACCCAACATCATAGTGATAAGAACAATCAGCTCAGTTCTGTGAGGAGTAGAATTTTCATGGCTTTAAAGAGAATCCAGTATGCTCAAACTATTGTCTTTCTGTAGCTCTGATGTAATATAAGTATATATAATAGTTTCATGTTTATGTATAATTTATGTATAATTAAAAACGAAAAACTTGCAAGTACCAAGCACGCAGTGGATTGTGTACCAGAGCATCTGGTCTTACTATGTCAAGACTTAGTCTGTGCTGCCACCAACTGGAGCTGGATGCAGGCCTCCGTCAGTCTTGAAAGACTATGGAATCGTGCTCTGCGCTGCATACTCTGCATGTGAAGCATGAAAGCCTGGATTAGATTCTTATGGAGGACATGCTGTTACCCAAGCAGCAAATCCCCCCTCTCCACGCCACGGAATTAGTCCAATGGAAAGGCAGAGCCAATACGATTGGATCCAGCTGGTATCGCAGAGCTGGGCTAAGGACAGGAGCTCACCCTGTCTTGTGGGGCCAACCCAGGTCTTGAACCCTGGCCTGCTGGTTAACAGGCATTGCGTCTTAACCGCTTGCGCTACCCACAGCCTTGGAGCTGGATAAAATGAAGGAATTTGGTCCAGCTGTTCCTAAAGGAAGAGATGTCTTAGGTCAAAATTAATTTGCATTCTGCATCTTTTACCGTCATCTTACTGGTAAGATTGACTTGAGCACAATGTGTTACATGCATCACTTGCCTGTTTCGTGACAGCACAGTGACATTGTGGTACATACTGCATTATACAAGATCTCATCAAGAACAGAGAGAAAGGGCATAGAAAAGCAGTAGTTTCACATCTAATTCTGTTCTTTATAACTCTTAGCTGATCCATTGTCATCACCTGTTTATAACCAGACCAGGCTACATTTTGTAATGGTTTTGACAGCTGCTTTGCCTTCATTCATCTTACTTGTATCTTGATGAGGTACCTTCTCACATTTCTGAATGCCTAAACATTGTTTGTTCATACCCAACCAATCTCATGGATTTTAACTCGGACTCTGTTCCAAATGAAATCTCAAACTGTGTCTTAGAGCTAGGCTTGGCAAGTCATGCCCTTACTGGAAATCTAAATTAGCAGATGTGCTAACTGTTAATGTGCTAATTGGCTAGTAATGTATTTTTTGACAGGACTGAGCAAAATACTCCATCCTTCAATCCCATTGTGTTGTATTTTGGTTTGGTGCATATCTGAAAGAACTCAGTGACATTTGCAACATGAGAATACAATACTCTGAGTTCAAAAGGTTTATCTGAAAAGTACACAATTAAAGTAATGGGAGTGAGGGGGAGATAGAGTGACTTATAAAATGCAGAAGAAGAAATTGCACATTTAAAAATATATAACCAATATTTGCATCAGGGCTTTTCTAAACTATAATGAGATATACTGCAAGTAGCGAAAACTCCCACTGAAAAGCTGGAATGCTCCAGGCCACAAAATATTCCATAAAAATGTCCATATAAACCAATTCTACTGCTGTAGTTTTATAATTAATCAACAAAAATAAACAATTCATACAATTATCAAAACAAATTTAAAGTTCTTTATCAGCATTCCAAAATGCCAATATGTTTCACAAGAACTTACTGAACAATGTGGAGTTATATAATTTTATGTTAAATGTAATTGTTGGATATCATTTGCTTCAAAGCCAGCACATACCATACTTTCCTGATATGCTTCCAATGTTCCCTTTTTGTATTCAATGATTGAAATCACAAAGTAGAAAGACCTGACCTACAATTTCACATATTGAAGTTCTATCTATGTAATCTGCTTGTAATAAAATGTTATTTTCTTGGATCAAAGAAAAATAGTTCTAATGCTCTGTCCCCACTTCTAAGATAATTGATATATACACAACTCTTTCAGCAATGAAGCAGAGACTTTCTTCTATACAAAAAGAAAATAAGATTCTCTTTTATGAATACCTAATCCTAAAATTCAATACATCACCATAAAAGTCCCATAAAAGTAGAATGTAAAAGCCATAGTAAGAAACTTGATATTGCACTTGACATTGCAGGGTATTGTGCACTAATGGGCATTTGTGTAAAGACATGTTTTAAAGACAGAGGTAACCTGGCCGTTGTGATCCATGTTGTTGTGAATACCATCTCATTCTCATTAAATTTATTTTATTTCTTTAAATTGATTTCTATCCTGAGATTCCTTGGTAAAATAGACACACTGCAATTTCCATTAATCAATTAATCAAAAGTAATCAAAAATCCATTAATCAAAAGTAATTAAACAAAAGTATATGTAAAATATATAAAAGCAATCAAGCTGAAACAGCTTGATGAACAGGCTTCTTCTCCTGAGGGAAGCAGGAGACCTGTATTTAGTACTTTTAGGATGGGGAATGCATTGTGGCACATCATCCAAAGACATCAAAGGCACTAATGTATTACCTACGGGTAGGAAGTGTTTGTATTTTGTCCCATAACAAATTGTTGTGCTTTGAGTGCTGGGAAAAGGCAATTTCCCCACAACAAAAGTATTACCATTGGGAATGTTGTCTGGATTCCAGGTAACAACTGAGCAACAGTCACACAATTATTGCATTTAAACACTGTCTGCCATTCTAAGACTGCAATATGCTCAATATAAGAATTTAATCCAGATGGGAAATGTCACATAATATGGCATAATGAGCATCTGGTAGAGAATTTTAACTACAGACTGGAGCACCACCTTTTATCTCTATTAGCATACAACATCTGCCTGCTGCAATCAGCAGAGTAAACACATTACGTTTTTGGAAACTTACATTTATTATTTCATCAGTGTTGATTATTATGTAGTCATGCCACTGCTCTTTTCATTTTCCTTCTCAAATTCACGTGCTTTCTCACCAGCCCTATGTGAACAATGTGAAAAACAGGAAGCCAATCCTATGGGTTGTAAAGACATGAGAGTCTAAGCTACACTGTTCTGTGGGTATTGCATCCAACCCAACAGCTGCTGGGGCAGTGAATGTTGCAGCAGGCAGTAGAGAGGCAGGGAAAGGGGATTCCAGAGGCAGGAGGGCTTTCTGGGCAGGGTGGTGGTGGAACAGGCCAAATTGGACCCAATAGGAGGTGAAGAAATGAAGCTGCCTTCCATCACATCCTAACCCCCATCTTGGGTCTGTTGTCTTTATGTGGAGTTACTCAGTTCTGCACCAGCTAAATAGCTGATGCAGCTCTAAGTAGCCCCATTGAATAGGCTAGGGGACTACATGGAGGAAGAGAAGAAATGACAACCCCACTATCCCGCTGCTTTGTAGGATTGGGCTGTAAAGCATTATATGCAAAGGTTGATGAAAATTTGAAAACTAAAAACCACCATTTCAGTAAATTAGCCATGTAATCTTGCAAAAACGTACCCACATTGCAGGAATAAAATTCCCCCATAAGCCATCCCCCCACTGTGCATCAACACCTCATGCACATCAACATTCCCCCACTGTGTATCATCCCCCTATGCGCATCAACTTCCCATGCGCAATACCCTCCCAATGCACATCAACCCCCCATGAGTATCACCCTCCCATTCACACCACCCTCCGATGTGCAGCACCACCCCATGCGCACCAACCCCCATGTGCACCATTCCCCATACACAATACCCTCCAATGCACATCAACCCCCCATGCGCAATACCCTCCCATGTGCACCAACCCTTATGCATACCACCCTCCCATGCAAACCACCCTCCCATGTACCCCATCCCCGCATGCACACCAACCCTCCATGCACACCAAATCCCCATGCGTACCCCCATGCACAAGACCCCCCTATCCACACCAACTCCATACACATCATTCCCCATGTGCAATACCCGCCCATGCGCATCAATCCCCCATGTGAATACCCTCCCATGCACACCATCCCCCATGCACACCATTCCCCATTTGCAAGACCCCCTTTCCATGTGCAATATGCTCTCATGAGCACCAAACCCTCCATGCGCTCCAACCCCCATGTGCACCATCCTCATTTAAAAGAGGTTAAATTTCTAGAAATTGGTTCATGGTGGGTGTTGATGTCACAGAAGGAACTCCCTCTCCAAACTTTATATATTTAAGTCTGGCGGTTGGGGCAGAGTGTTCCTCAGTCGGGGATTCTTCAATGGAAAGTACAGTATAGGGAGGAAATGCATTTCACCCCCTTCCGGTGGAATTTCCGAAAACCGGTTCTTAGTGGGTGCTTCCATCATAGAAGGAACACCCTCCCCAAATTTCATGCTTCTAGATCCAGCGGTTTTGGCTGGCCATTGGTGAGTGAGTGAGTGTCATTCCTAACCATCCATTTGATTCACAATGACCACTAATAGATTCAATGTTTTAAAAAATGATTGTCTGATATGGTTCATTTACTAAAATTCACTTATATGTTTAAAGACCTGAGTCATGCTATGTGAAATATCTGAAAAATAAAGACATCAATAATTTACTGTTTATCATTAAGAAAGATAGACTCCCATCAAAGTAGAGTTTATTGTTACTGATATTTCAGTAATAATAATAGTTCAATAATATGTTCTCGTACCATAAGCACTGCATCAACCACTGCAACAAATGATCTATTCTTTTAAATTTGAACTAAAGCCACAAATGTCTACATTCATTTTTTAGGCAGGAACATGGGAGTAAAACAAGACAGAGGGCTCTGTTCAAATTAATTCCCCATTATTGCTAAATTGTAAAATTATGTGCAAGTTTCAAAGTGACACACAAACTCTGATATTATTAAAGAGAATAATGTGTGCATACATTTTTAGTAACAACACAAAAAGGACTACAGTGGTACCTATTAAGACAAACACTTTGTAAGAAGTACGCTTTGTAATGCAAACTAAAATTTCCAAGGAATTCTTCTTTGTAAGACAAACAGTGCCTTGTAAGACAAACAGTTTTGGCAGAGTTTAGCAAACATTTGTTGTAAAACACATGAATTGATGGATCTGCATCATGAGCAACAGCAAGAAGTTATGGAGGAGCTCTCATCTGCAGAGGAGGAAGAGGATAATAAGGAGGAGGAATTCCTCACATGAGATTAAGGACATTTGTAAACATTGGGAAATGTGCAAAAATTTGTAGAAAAGCATCACCCTAATAAGGCTGTAGCAGTGCAAGCAATGAATCTGTTGAAATGCAATGTCACATTTCCATGAAATCCTCAAAAGGAGACAAAACCAAGTGTCATGAGAGAGGTTCCTTGTTAAAGTTGCTCAAAAAGACACCAGTGACTCTTCTGGTGAAAATTAGTCATCTTTGGCCATAAAGGTTTTTCCTTTCTGTTTTACTGTACAGTATATTACAGTGTTTTTTATTAATATTACAGTAATTGTGTTCTGTATTATATTACAGTGTTTTGAATTCAATTACAGTGTTTTGACATCATTTTTACATACAGTTAATATTTTTATATGATTATTTTTGGGTTGTGGAACCAATCGTCTGAGTTTCTATTATTTCCTATGGGAAAATCTGCTTTGTGAGACAAACATGCTTCCAGAACAAATTATGTTCTTACAAGGCACTACTGTAGCTACATAAATGCTTTAACTTGTGTGTGAGGGTGTCTGAACCTTCTGTCCAACTTTTCATGCAATTACATAGGTCGAGGAGAGGGAACTGTCAACATTCCAACTGTCAACATTCCATCTACTAGTGAAAATATGGGAAGATGGTTCTTTTACTGATGAATATTGTTACATTTTACCTCTGCTAGCAGCTGCTGCGAGTTGTTACTAACTACTGAAGATACGTCTTACTTAACTGACACTAATATAGATAAACCAGTGCCACTGAATTCTTAATAGATGCTTTTCAGCCATGTGTGCATGCTGTTCCTAGGAAAATATTTTTAAAAATCAGGTTTATATCCCAGGCAATTTGATTTGATATTCACACAAAGAAATAAGCTTCATTTGTTAGCCACCTTGAGTCCAATGTGGGAGAAAAATAGGAAATAAATAACTGAATAAACAGAAACAAACAAATACAGGCATCCCCCAGTTTCTGACGATTTGTTTTCTGATGGTTCCATTCTTTCAGCACCTTTCAATTTTGTCCAGAACTCATTCATTCAACACATGTTCCACTCTTTCAATTTCTCTCTGCTGATCAAAAGGCTAAAATTGTCTTCACTACTGTTGATTTGTATCTGACATGGTGATCAAACTGTTTTTTACTTATTTTTGACAACCTTTTTTTGACACATTTCCTTATGACTTTTTAAAGGAAGTAATTATCATTCAAATACTAAGATATTCATTGGCCACACACAGCTTTGTTCATTTTACAGTAATTTGTTATGTATTTTGGCTATGTGTTAATAAATGTGTTATTTAAGCTTTTGCAAATGGTATTTGTTTGTTGGTTTTGGTGGCCATTTTGTATTTGCAAGCTGAAAAAAGACTGGCTTCCACTTTTCAACAGTTTTCACTTTTGGATGGTGCTCTGGTCCCTAATTCATCCAATAAGTGGGGGATGCATACATGTGAAAACAAAGCTATAGGGCGCAATCCAGAGTAAATACAGGGAGTCCTTGCTCTGGTGTAAGAACAATTTCCTCTGGATTGCAATATGAATTTCTCATATGTTTTCATTAGGTGGTGCAGTGACTATGGGTACACGTAATGTCTCTTACGTGCTCCTGTAGTTACTCTGGATTGTAGGGATAGTTACCTTGGGTTACCCTATCTCTCACTGGGCTGACCTAACTGCAGGATGTTCCACCGTAGTTACTCTGGAAAAGGCTTGGGACAGAGCAAGGCTACATAGGGTGCCCCAAGAGAGGTGGACCTCTAACTGGGGCAGCCTAGGCAGCTCAAGAGAGGCATGTTGAGGGCATGTTTAGCATTGCCTAGGGCAGAGCAGTTACTCTGTATCGAGAGCTTGTTTCCAGGGCAGAAATGTCCTCTTCAAACTCCTCAGAGTAATACCACATCAGGAGCAGGTATAGAAATGAGTGGACCCAGAGGGGTCCATGGTAAGACAGAGTAAGGCAGAGTAAGAAACAAAAGTTAGGTCCATGGTAAGGCAGAGTAAGGCAGAGTAAGAACCAAAAATCTGAGTTCTTGGCCAGCCTAGCTGCAACCCCTGCCTCACAACTTCAGGATATGGCACAGCTATGGCAGCCCACTAACCTGTGAATACAGCAGGCCACTCCAAAAAGCACCTTTTATTCAGTGTGGACTGTACCAGCATCTCATCAGGGACTCCTTATAAGGCAGGCACCACAGCTATTCCTTGTTCAGTGTGATCTGAGGGGGGGGGGTCTCCTCGGGAGCAAGCCCTCCCCAGTTGTCACTTACTTGGTGCCTACTTAGCATGCTCTGGAGCAGTTAGGGAGCAGTTAGGGAAGCCAGGCTTCCTGACTCTCTGGATCCAGCATACCTTTCTGCTCTGGATTCAGAATTGTTGGGGCAGCCCAACTAGGGCACTCCTCACTGCCCTAACTCTGGATTGTGCCCTTAATGTTTGATTACATGGCTTTGTGCTGTAAAAAGGGGGGAGGAATAATTTTTTATAAAATATAAATTTTATAAGAAAAAATATAAAAATTTTATAAGAAAAAATATAAAAAATGCAGGAGCATAGCGGGGGGGGGGGCAAAATGGCAATTTTGCGCCATGCAAATTGCCTTTTCCACTTGCTGTGTAGGTGCTTGCTGAACAACACTGCATTTTTGGCATGTTGCTGTCACTGCTTGGAATGACTGCGATGGTGAGTGTTACAGCACCTGCAATATTTAATATTTTACCTCCCCTCCAGCACTGAGGAGGAGGAGGAGGAAGAGGAGGAGAAGAAGAAGTTTGCAGTTATAAAGATGCTGGAAGCTGCTAAAAAGATTAAGAAGTTGCACAATCACTTGACAATGTCATTTGACAGAACAACACTCTTTTTTATTTTGCAGTATCATGACAAATGTAGATAGGGACTGCATGGCTATGCAGTACATCATCATCGTGTACTTGAGATATCTGCTTAAGTACAGTTCATCTTTTTAGGCCTTAATGATTGAGCCATAAATATTCTGGATGCTCAAAGTGCCCATTGTAAAGCTCTGCCCTCAAGCAGATGTAGATTGGTATGAAGCAGATAAAGCAGCTTTAAATTTCCATCTAATAGTTTAACGGTGACAGTCAATGGACAGACTGCTTGTATTCTGCAGGGCAAATGCCTCTGCTGAAATGGAAAGTCTGCACTGCAGCCCTTGACAGGAGCTGTATAAATAAGCACTCCTCAATTTGACAAATCATCTTTGCATTTCTGTTTTCAAGGCTTTCCTGTAAGTCAAACCTGACCATTTCTAGGAATCATTTCTGAGTAATATGATCCAGGGATTATGTAAAAGGATTGCAGACAGTCTGAAGTTTAGAAATATGTTTTCGTGGTGGGGATCCATCTATTGATAATAACCACAAAACTCAAGGAATCCAAAGGAAAAATAGTGTGTGTCTATTTTTGGCGCATTTCTCTGTGTTTTAATGTTATGCGAAAGTATAATTTGAAAGCTGGCAGTGAAAAAGGTTTGTGAATGGAGTTTCCACTCTGTTTTTCCTTTCAGGTATTTAAAGCAGAAGATGACATCTTTGAAACTAGCTTTGTAATTTGGGATCATGTATTAGTACATGTGGGTAGAGAGAATCTTCTGTCAATAGGGCCAAGTATGTTATAACTCTTTTGAGAATATTGCTGTACAAATTAAAGCCTGCAACATGCTCTGCTTTGAATTTGGTGTTAAACACAGCCTGTAATATCGACCTCTTACAGCACAGTCCTAACCATGTCTACTCCAAGTACACTTTCCTGGGAGTAAGATACATTGAACACAGTGGGGTTAATTCTGAGTAGTCATAGATAGGATTACATCCAAAAAGGGCGCAATCCAGAGTAACTACAGGGAGTCCTTGCTCTGATGTAAGAACAATTTACTCTGGATTGCAATATGAATTTCCCATGAATTTTTGCTAGATGGTGCCATAATTATGTCAATGTAAATGTCTCTTATGTGCTCTTGCACTTACTCTGGACTGTAGGTTAATTCTGCTTAGACTTAGGTTATATAGCATTTGTTTCTTCAGAGTGCTGAAGTCACAAAAGTTTGGAAATATTTTGGGTATTAATTACAAATATGGTTTACAAATTGTGAAGCTATAGCACAATGGAACACAATGCACAGATGGATGTTTACTGCAATACACTCTACAGACTTTTATAGATCTGTTATGGCTCTTTAGGACATAAAATGCAGTATGCCTTACAAGCGCTTTGTTCAAATCCAGCTGTCCAACAATCAAAATGGTATCACATTTATTTTTCATTTTTAGTGGTAGAGAATAATAATAATTCCATACTATTCTCAGCAACATGGTTAAAAATTTCATCTAAACATAATCATCCCCTAATAGCCCAAGCCTATGCATGTCTTATCAGAATTAAGGGTGCAGTCTTAAGAAATTAAGGCCAGCCTAACTCAACTGGCCTATCTTTCTGTGACAGTGTGGAGAGACTGGCCTGTGCAGTGGCCTAACCTCACCTTTCCCACCCTCAGAAGTGGTGCACAAGTGTCTTGTGCTCAGCTATGCTCAGCTCAACTCAGCTGGCACTTTTGTGATGCCCCCAGGACAGCACAGGATTTATTTGGGGGCTTAGGCCAGTCCAAGTGGAGATTAGGATTGCAGCCTGAGAGTGCAATCCTAATTGTCTACTCAGAAGTTAGCACCATTGTGTTCAATGTGTCTTAATCCCAAAAAAGTATCTTAAGGACTGCAGCCTAACCCCCAAATCCAGAGCAACTATGGGAGCACGTAAGAGACTTTACGTGCACCCGTAGTTACTGCACCACCTAGTGAAAACCTATGGGAAATTCATATTGGAATCTAGAGTAAGTTGTTCTTACACCAGAGCAAGGACTCCCCATAGTTACTCTGGATTTTGCCCATAGTCTCATTGTAGTCAATGCAGGGTGACCATATAGAACAGAGGCTAAAGTGCCTCTACCTTTAAACATTGCACAGAAGAGGTAATTGAGACAGGTGCTGCTTTTTAAACCCTTCTATATTGACATACACCTGCCCAAATTCCCTTCTCTATGCAATGGTTAAAGGTACAAACATTATGTCTTATATTCTATTATGGTCACCCCGAGTAAATGACGCTTCCTCCCAGGTAAACGTGGATACAATTGCAGCTTTAAATAAGTTATGGGCAAGCCCATCCTAAGGTCTAGTTACGTCAGCCACCATTGCATGACATTTTGTGTAATAATGTAGTCAGAATCTTATGCTCCCCACACAGGGTGACCAGATGCCAAACCCAAAATTCCTGAACCCCAAGGCCAAAATTCCTACCCCACCCAAAGCCAAAAATCCGACCCGCTTAAAAAATTGCCAAAAATGTATTTTTTATGTTTTTTTGGTTTTTTTGCCATAACTTTTGATAGGAAAGAGATATCTCAAAACCAATTTTTGCATTGGATTCTGCTCTTCAATACAAATCCAGTGACATATGACATGATGGTGTACTGCGCACTATCGCAAAGTTAAAAAATCAAGCCAAAATGTAGGACACCCGTACAGGAGGGTAAAGTCAAAAAGTGCAATGGCAGCCCATGTAGTTGTTGGAGATTGGTGGTTTGACTCAGATTGTAAGATTGTAAGATTTGTTTATTGGCCAAGGATGATCTCCATACCCGGAATTTGGCTTCGGCAACGGCTGCGTACATACAAACACAAACTCATAAATAACAAACAATACATACAGAACATACAATCAGATAAGAACACTGCTTCAGTATTCTCCACTAATCCCTCAGCATAGTTGTTGGTTCAGCAATTTAATGGCACAAGGAAAAAAACTATCCTTGTGCCTAGATGAATTAGTGAACAGAGTCCTATATTGGCGTCCAGAGGGAAGAAGCTCAAACAAAATATGTCCAGGGTGAAGAGGGTCCGCAGCAATACTCACGGTTCTCTTCCTGGCCCGAGTGATATATAGATCCTCTATAGAGGGCAGGCTGACTCCAATTATTTTCTCTGCTATACCTATAGTTCTTTATAGTTTTTTCTTATCCAGTTTGGTTCCTGTACCAAACCAGACAGTGATGGAATTGCAGAGAACAGATTCAATAATTCCCCTGTAAAACAGGATCATCAGCTCTTGAGGCAGATTGAATTTTCTCAATTGGTGCAAGAAGAACAACCTCTGATGAGCCTTTTTAATAATGCTGCTGATGTTAGTTGACCATTTCAGGTCTTGGGAGATTACAGAACCCAAGAACTTGAAAGACTCCACCACTGAAAACACATTACCACAGATGAAAAGTGGAAGTAGCATAAAGGGGTGCTTCCTGAAATCTACCATCATTTCCACAGTTTTTTGTGGATTAAGCTCCAGGTGGTTCCTGCTGCACCACAGAACCAATTGTTCAACTTCCCATCTGTATACGGATTCATCACCATCATGGATAAGGCCAATAACCGTTGTATCATCTGCAAACTTCAAAATTTTAACAGAGGGGTCCAAAGAGGTGCAGTTGTTTGTATAAAGGGAGAAAAGCAGTGGGGAGAGCACACACCCTTGAGGAGCTCCTGTACTGATTGTTCGAGTACTAGATGTAATTTTCCCCAGCTTCACCAGCTGCTTCCTGTCTGTCAGAAAGCTGAGTATCCACTGACAGATAGGAGCAGGTACCCTAAGGTGGATCAATTTGGAATAGAGGTTTGATGGAACAATAGTATTGAACGCCATGCCACTACTTTCACCAGTTTGTTTGTGAGCCAAATTCAAGGAGTTTAACATTCAAAGACCTAATGGCTTGGGACCAGCATATTTGATAGACTGCCTCCTTTTGTATAGTACAGCCCATTCTCTGAGGGGGCCTTGCTGACTGTGCCACCACTGAGAGAGGTTATGTGGGCAGCAGCCAGAAACGGGGCCTTCTTGGTTGTGACACCCAGAATTCCCTCCCTTTTGAGGTGAGCTCATTTCCACTAACCTTCCAGCACAGCTTGAATACCTGTTTATTTAGGAAATCCTTTGAGGCCACAATTTTATGCTGCTATTATGAAGTAATGTTTTTAATGCTGGTACCTGGCATATTTTTAATACGTATTTTTACTGTGTTTTAATGTTTTTAATGACTATTTATTTTAGTCATATTTTATTGTTTTAAATTATTTTATTGGTTTAAATTGTTTTATTACATAAATCTTTGGTAGCCACCTAAGCCACCTTTGGGCGAGAAAGGCAGAGTAGAAACCCAAAAATAAATAATAGCAGATGGGCCTGGTCCATTGGTCTATGACAGCTTTTGGCAGGTGGGCCAAAAGTCTATGACACCTTTTGGCAGGAGGGCCACATCTTCTTTCTGATACTGTGATTGATTTACATTTCTAATTTGATTTACACTTCTAATTTGAGTAAATTTACATAAATGAATATTAGTCAGGGAACTTATTTATTTATTTATTTATTTATGAATGAATGAATGAATGAATGAATGAATGTGTTCCAGTCAGTTCATAATTACTTCCCAATAAACAGAGATGGTGATCTTCAAACCAGTCCATAAGCACTTTCATAAAGAGGAGGTCTGTACAGCCTCCTCAGCCCTCAATATACCATCCCGAGATGTGGAGAGCAGAGGTCCCCTCACCCCTGGAGGATTACAGGGATTGCCTGAGGGCCAGATGGAGGCTTGTTGAGGGCTGTATCTGGCCCCAGCACTGGGGTTTGGAGATACCCTGGTGTGAAGGCTCACACCAGCACTTCATGATCAAATTCCACCTGGTTCTCAAGTTGATTACCCCATAGCTCAGTCAGCCCTAGCATGGAGCAAAATTTGAAAAGCAGTTTTTAATATGGGATGGGGAATTATTATTCCAGGTCTGCCCAAGAACATCTTGGAATCTATGCCAATGTACTCATGTCAAGGAACTCATGTCCATTTCACGTGGACAGCTGTGTTTATCTAACCTTTCTTGCTTGATAAAAGTTTACCGCTTTTAGTAGGGCCTAATTACACCTTGTTGGAGCCAAAAACCTTCAGGACCCATCTCATAACATTAACAGAAAAGTAGATCATTCAAACAGAAAAAACAGACATCAATTTTTATGTTTGCATATATTCATACCTGAAGGTGCACCAAAACACTAAAGGGCTTTTTTACTCCTGCTAACTGGGCAAGAGGCCCTTTTTCAAGTGGGTGTTCCTCCTTTATTTAGCAGGCGGGGAGTAACTGACCCTACATACCCCAGCAATGTTTGTTCTAGTGGCTTCTGCTGGTGTTCTTTTCGCATTTTTGATTGTGAGCCCTTTTGGGACAGGGACCCATTAGCTATTCATTAGATATTAATTTTTTCATTTTCTTGTAAACAGCTTTGTGAACTTTTCAGTTGATCTACAGCATATAAATACTGTAGATAAAAAGTAAAGGCATCCCTGGCAGGTTATACTGCTAGTAGTGTAGGGGGCAGTTTCTAGAGTCATAGAGCCAGCGTTGTCCAACATGTGGCCTGGAACACTGTTATCATCCCATCGAAGTGATACCCAGGGATGGGATTCAAAGAAATTAACAACCGGTTCTATGCACATCTGGCAGCCACTTTTAAATGTTTATTTTTAAACTTTATATGTCCTATCTCTCGTTAACAACTGGTGCTATAGAGTAGGTGCGAACCTGCTGGAGCCCACCACTGGGATACCTATTTATCTATTTGTATGCTTTCAGAAAATTAGAACAGTTGGCACAGAGCCAGATTTAGATCAATAAATGAAGCAGAAGCTTATCAGATGATAAAGCATAGACTCCTAGGCAAAGAACAAGAATAGGGGATGCTGCTAATAACATATGTTATCCATTATACTTGTCTGTTTTTATAAAAGATGGGCAGCTGTCCCCTTTTTCAACTCTTAACATGCCTGCATGATTGATGAACGTTTTCACTTTCAAGGTGCAATGTTAGCAGTCCTATATGGCAAATTTAATGGGATAAACTATCCTGAGAGTTCTTGTCTGTGTCACTGTAGGGGATGTTTGTGTGTGTGCGTGTGTGTGTGTGTGTGTGTGTGTGTGTGTGTGTGTAATGTAATAATCTGTACTAAGATTAGCGAGTACAATGTCTAGACTTGATATTGACAAAGGTAAGAGGATTGGTCTGAACATGATAATATGGTTTATCCTACACTGGAGAATGTCAAGACACTAAAAGCTTTTTCAAGTTTTGGCAGTAAGACCCAGAGGAATGAATCTGACTGATTCTTCTACTTTATATCATTAAGGTTTTTCCACTTCTCTTTTATGTTTGTCTGTGTTATGCTAACAAAAGTTGAATAGTTAGGTGTATTTTTTCTTGAGATAAATCCAAGGAAAGTTTGTGAGTAGCTGAGTTTTTCACCTTGTCTTTCACCTTGTCCTTTCAACTGGGGATCTTCAAGCAGAGGCTCGACGAGCACCTGTCGGAGATGCTCTAGGAGAATTTCCTACTACAGGCATGGGGTTGGACTAGATGACCTACTAGGTCCCTTCCAACTCTTGGATTCTATGATTCTATGATGAGAGAGAGAGAGAGAACAAAACAATATAGTTAACTACCCTAGTTAAACTTACATGAGCCATTACAATTTGCATTCTACTTGTATGAACAACTAAACTGAACCTAATGCTGCCAAACAGAAAATATTGCCAAACTGAAACATCAAAAATGAACATAGCATTGAATTGCTATGTAAATGAACTGGTGCAGGAAGAATACTGACCACTGTAGCAAACAATCATTGAACATTTACATTATTGTGAATAATACAAACATGTAAATCAGTTTTGCTTTCCATAGGGTTCAGTACGTTTATCAGCTTGGAGGGAGGGAGGGCCTTCTTGAGTGTTTTGAAGACCAGTGTTCATTGTATCAGGAAAATTCTGGTGACATTCCTCTTGGCCTCCCCTTTCAAATGAGCCAAGGCGTAGTTGCCTCATTCCCAAGTGCAAGTGTGCTGTGCCTCAGTTTCACTTTCCATTGGTCTCCATGCATTTCCCTTGGCAGTTTCTGAGCATACTCAGAAGACTGCAAAGCCACTTAAAGTGATAAAGCTTTGAGGGAGTTTTGGGCTTAGAAACAGTCATAAACACTTACATGTGATATTCCACAGATGCTCTGCAGCCACTTTAAGAACATAAGAAGAGCCTCCACTGGATCAGGCAAAAGGCCCATCTAGTCCAGCTTCCTGTATCACACTGGACCACCAGATGCCTCAGGGAGCACACCTGCATCCAGGTACCTCCCCTGCATCAGGCATTTTGAAGTTGTCCACTTCTACACATATCCCTCATGCTTGTAACCTGTGATGGTCCTTTCCTCTAGGAATTTGTCCAAACCCTTCTTAAAGGCATTGAAGCTAGATGCCATCACCACACCCGGTGGCAAGGAGTTCCACAGACCAACTACACACTGGGAAAAGAAATATTTTCTCTTGTCCGTCCTCCCAACATTCAATTTTAGTAGATGTCCCCCCAATTCTGGTGTTATGTGAAAAGGAAAAGAACATCCTTCTATCCACTCTGTCCATCTCTTGCATAATTTTGTATGTCTCAATCATGTTCCTCTTCTCTTTTATGTTTGTGTTATGCTAACAAAGCACCTTTTTCTAGATTGAAGAGCCCAAAACAATGTGACCTTTTCTCATACAGAAGATTTATTAGGTACATGTTGGTGTTGTTTCATTAACTAAGCAAGATATCACATTTTATAATGCCAAATGAGCATTAGAGAGGTGTTGTTTCTTGTTTATCATTTTAGACTATATCCAGTTACAAGTTTATGCAATATAAATTCTTTTTTCCTTTTTTTCTAGGCCCAAACTCTGTAGCCATTCCTCATACAGAAAGTTTATTAGGTACATGTCAGTGTTATTTCATTAACTAAGCAGGATGTCACATTTTATAATGCCAATTTAGCATTCCAGGGGGTGTTGTTTATTTTTTTTTACCATTTTAGACTGCCTCTAGTTCCATGTTCATGCAAAAGAAATTCTTAATGACACTGTTACCCTCATCATTTATGAAAAGGCCATGAAGACTTACTCCCTGTCCCAGATCCGCAAGCTTTCACATCCACAGAATTGGCCTCCCAAATATGCAGCTGAATATTTCATATTCCGAATATGAATAAGAATGCCAAGCTTCTGCATTAAAAACCAAATAAAAGCAAGAAGCACAATACTTGTTTTATAGAAACACTGCATTTTATGAAACTATTTGATGAACTGACTCCTCTGAGGGCTTGCAAGATTTATCAGTACTATTAATTTTGGGAGCAAGAGGGGGAAACCAAGTAGGCCTAAGCTAAATAGGTTTTCACATTGGTGCCCTTAAACTGTCAAGTGACTTACTGCTTCCTTCAGAGCGTGATTCAAATCTTCTAGTAAGTCTTCTGGGTCTTCTAAACCAATGGAAAAGCGAATTAACATGTCAGAAATTCCAAGAGCTTCTCTTGTTTCCTTTGGGACTGAGGCATGAGTCATGATGGCACAGATCCAGTGGTGGGCTCCAATAGGTTTGCACCTAATCTATAGAACCGATTGTTAACAAGAGATAGGACATATAAGGTTTAAAAATAGCCATTTAAAATTGGCTGCCAGACGGGCATAGAACCTGTTGTTAATTTCTTTGAATCCCATCACTGAGATAGCTCATGATTCCTTGAAGGCGCGGTACATGGCACAACAGTGCCATTAATAGAAAGTCTTAAAATGAATTCCATGTAGCAGGGAGCAAAGGCAAGACCATGAACTGTTTTTTCAACTCGAAGACCTGACTTGGCAAAATGTGTATAGAGACTCTAAAAGGAAAGAGAATTCTGATCCAAGCCAACTTGGCCTGCCACAGTGGATCACACGAGGCCATTCTTTGAAATCCATGTCATATGCTCTGGGCTGGTGACAGCAGTGATTTAGAAGGCTGTGGAATTGCTATTCTAGTAGAAGCTATTTCCAGACCAACACTTGAGAGCCTCTGCATGGGCACAGTGCCCACAGTGAAACACACAGATCCTCTACAGCAGTAGTTGTCAAAGTGGGGGTTGGGATCTCCTCGAGAGGTTGTGAAAAGATGGGCACTGTCATCTTGGAATGGGGCACTCAGGCTGCTTTCCTGGGAGTAAGTCTCATTGAACACAGTGGGACTTACTTCTCAAAAAACATGGAGGAGCTCTTGCAGTATAGTGATGGCATTTCCTGCTTTGGATGTGATATCACTTGTGGGGGTTCTGGACAGACTGTCATTCTCAGAAGTGTGTCCCGGGTTGAAATGCTCGAGAACCACTGCTCTACATACAATAGCCAGAGGTGAAGACTAGAGTAATTTTAAGATGATTGATGACCCCAAGTTCACCACTGAATGATGAACACACACTGGCACAGCAGTTACAGCATAAATTACATATGCTACACTAGGGCCTCTTCTTTCTTAATTTTCTCTTAAATCCCACACAACACTGAGAGTCATAGCACTTAATTAAGAATTTGGGGAGAGAGGGGTGATCTTTCTTTGCTCAAAGTCTCTGCTTCCTCAATAGATAAAACATCCTCTTAACTCCTCCTCAGTGTCAAGATCTGGGTTTTGGGAGACTTACCATGGACTCGGTTTTGCTGACAAGATACCTTGCATTTTGGGGGACAGAGCTCAACATTCAGCCACTACCTGATGTGGATTAGAAGGGATCAGAACCACAAGAGCCAGCAATCTCTGGAGGTGGCCATGATGGAGGAGATATTGGCCTGAACAATAGTTTTTATTTCCTCCCAGTTGATAGAGACAGGGAGTAGAAGGAGGAGAGGCAGGATTAGGCCAGTGCACAGACATGCACTTTTCTCCCTACATAGCTATGAGAACAGGAAGACAAATGAGTTGTGGCAGCCTAGGTTAGAATTGTGCCCTAAGTGAAGATCTTTTAATTGGACCATCTTCACATTAAGAAGAAAAATACACTTTAAACAAAAAGTGATCCCTGCATAGGTTACAGGTTCACTTCACTTACAGATGCTCTGCCAGACTTTCGACTCCTTCTAGACTCTCAGCCCATGTGACTAGCTAAAGAAAAGAATAGAAAATGTTCCATATGAACAAACGTGATTTTTTTCTTCATTAGAAAACGTGAGATTCTTATAACATCAGGCTATAGGAGGAATTCTTTCAGCAGAATAAATTATAGATACCCAAATGCATTTTAAAATTAATGTAAGCATTTTTGTTTTCCATTTTTAGGACCTTCTGGACATCTTGAATGATCTCAATTACGGTACGTATGTATGCATCCTCTTTGCTTAAAAAAAATTTGAAATTATGTAAATTAAGACAATGAAACATAGTATGATCAAATTCACTTCTCTTGGTACATAATAATTCTGTATATAAGTATTTTTAATAATTATTATTTTCTGGGCTCAGTTCAAAGCCCAGAACTTAATGTGCAGCAAGCCAACTCTGTCCCTGTCTTCCATCACAACCTAATCGACAGATTAGGCAGTAATTTTACTGTTTTTAATTGTATTTTAATTGTATTTTACTACTAGTGAACTGTACCTGCTTTGAGGGTGTAAAATACCCTCTCTATGCTATCTCCCATTGTACAACGCCCCTCATGTGCATCAAAAGTCACTGACTGACTCACTCATCAATGCCCAGCCAAAACCGCCAAAACATTCGGAGTGTTGCACATGGGGGGATTGTTGAGCACGGGAGGTTGTTGAGCAAGGGAGGGTGTTGCGTATGGGGTGTTGTTTTACACCTGCAACACAGGTACATTTTGTTTGTTTTTATTATAAAAAATACTAGGAAGCTCTGCATGTTTTTTCTTCCATTGGACTTTTTAATAATCACTTAGTGAAATAGGTGCAAGTTGTCTACAGCCTATGGATCCAGAGGCAAACATAACACAGTTGACAAACATATAAAAGAACTCAATAATAATCATATTTAGGATAATACAGGTCCAACTGTGTTATACACAGATCATTTATACACAGATTGTACTCAACATGAATGGTCATGGCAAAATAAGAAGGAATATGCTGATACCTGGGGAAGGGGAAAAATCGATCCCTTTAAAATCACACTTTTAAAAACAGGGTTTCTTACTGTTGTAGAGAGGCAGTCATGCAAGCAATTATTCCATTCTTCAGCCGAGCCAAGCAAAGGCAGGGGATCTTTTGAATTTTTAATTGCTGATTGCCTTCTACAACAGTAAGAAAACCTGTTTATAAACAATTATAAAGGGTCACACTTTTTAACACATTTTTTTTGTATCTGCAGGGAGTTCCAGATTCAAACACCTGCAGGTACTGAGGCACAACCTTATTCTATTAGGAGCAGTGGAGGAGCAATAAACCTGGAAGTGGGTCTTAAAATTTATTTTCCCACTTTTTATCCGTGGAATTTTTTTTTAATCCACCAGGGGTTTTGCAACAAACTCTAGTGGAGACAACCTGCACTTTTTTATCACTGCTTGTGGACAAAATCTTCTGAGAACAAAGCACCTATTTCAGGCATTTTGTCAGTGTTACATCAGTTAAAGCTCATTTGCTTTCTAAACTAGAATTGTGGAGGAAGAGTGAAGTGTTGCTGGCACAGAGTGATGTTAGAAATCTGATCCAGCTTGGTTTGCACCAGATGACTCAATGAATAGCTCACGTTTATTCTGATCCACCCCCTCCTTTTTATACTTTCCACTCATTAATGTCGTTTTTCATAATTGTTAACAGTTGTATAGCTTTCGGCACTCCTCACCCTGATTAGCTTGCAGTCAAATTCCTCTTTTAAAAATGCAACATACATTGAAAAGTTGTACCTTTAAGCTCTTGAGGAATTTGGAGGCATGTTCAAGATTGCCTTTGATGTAAAAGGATATCATTCCTGGACAGCCTGTGGACTGATGCGTCACCAACTCAAATTGTGTGGGTGTGAAGGCAAACCTGAAATGAGTCGTGTGTTACACAGAATGGCCTTATTTATTTTTGCTACAATGATAACCTGAAACTTACTCCAATATGTGAAGTAACCCAAGGTATATGTTAATCAACAGGCTGATTTTCTTTGAATTTTTTATTTGTTATTAATATAGCAGTGTTAATTATTATCATTAATTTTGATTGCTAACAACCACTTAGGGTTTTGTGCCCCATAAAAAAAGAGTGGGTTAGAATTTTAGAGAAATGATAAATGAATTGGCTACTAATTTATTTATTTATTTATTTAAGTAATTTGTATCCCGCCTTTCTTCCCCCACAGGGGGGAACTCAAGGCGGCCAAACAATTAAAAAACAATAAAACACCACTAAAATTACATATGGTAATAAATAGAGATAAAAACACATTAAAATGTAGTTAAAATACAATTAGATAAAAGCTAAAAATGTAGACTAAAAACGATAAAACAGAAAAAGATGAAAAAGATAAAAGCCCCCCAACCTCTGCCCCCATTTAAAAAGCTTTTTTAAAATAAAAGGTCTTAAGGCTCCGCCTGAAGCTCTGTAGTGAGGGAGCTTTCCTCAGTTCTAAGGGGAGGGAGTTCCAAAGCCGGGGTGCCACCACCGAGAAGGCCCTATCTCTGGCCACCACACCTCTCACGTCTCTTAGTGGCAGCACAGTCATTAGGGCCCCCTCAGATGACCTTAGGTGACGGGTCGGATTGTACGGAAGAAGGCGGTCCCTCAGATACCTTGGACCTAAGCCGTTTAGGGCTTTAAAGGTCAGGACCAGCACTTTGAATTCAGCCCGGAAACGAATGGGCAGCCAGTGTAGTCGCTGAAGCAGTGGCCCGACAGAGTCGAACCGACGAGCCCCAGCAACCACACGGGCCACCACATTCTGGACTAGTTGAAGTTTCTGGACCATCTTCAGAGGCAGCCCCACGTAGAGCGCATTGCAATAATCTAGTCTCGATGTCACTAGGGCATGGGTCACCGTGGCCAGATCCAAGCGACTCAGGTATGGTTGCAGCTGGTGGATCAGCCGAAGCTGAGCAAAGGCTCCCCTGGCCACAGCCGCCACTTGGGACTCCATGAGCAGCTGCGAATCCAGGAGAACCCCCAAGCTGCGAACCTGCTCCTTCAGAGGGAGTGCAACCCCATCCAGAACGGGATGATATTCCAATACCCGAGTCGAGGACTTCCAGGACCAGGAGAACCTCTGTCTTATCAGGATTTAATCTCAGCTTGTTCACCCTCATCCAGTCCCCCACTGCCTCCAGACAACGATTCAGGACTTCAACTGCCTCCTTGGACTCAGGAGGAAAGGAGAAATAGAGCTGGGTGTCATCAGCGTACTGGTGACACCTCACTCCAAACCTCCGGATGACCTCTCCCAGCGGCTTCATGTAGATGTTAAACAGCATGGGGGATAGAATGGAACCTTGTGGCACCCCGCACCGAAGATGCCAGGGTGCCGAACAAGCATCCCCCAGCACCACCTTCTGGGAACTGTCAGCCAGGAAGGAGCGGAACCACTGCAAAACAGTGCCTCCGATCCCCAACCCAGCCAACCGACCCAGAAGGACACCATGGTCGATGGTGTCGAAGGCCGCTGAGAGGTCCAGCAGGACCAACAGGGACGCACTCCCCCTGTCCATTCCCTGGCGTAGGTCATCCACCAAGGCAACCAAGGCAGTCTCTGTCCCAAACCCCGGTCTGAAACCAGATTGGAAGGGATCCAGATAATCAGCTTCATCCAGGACCCTCTGAAGCTGAGACGCTAATAATGATTAATCCTGAGTCAAATAGAATAGGTTCTAAAATAGCATTTGATAGATATAAAAACAGGTAGGATTCCAATAGTAGGAAGTACATTCTTTTGTTATAGAACGTGGAGTCTTATTCTGGAAGTAATGGGTAATGGTGGAAATTAGATAGAACTAAGTATGATTTATAGGGAAAGTTAAATCCTGAGAACAACATGCAGGATGGATACAGAAGAAGCTACTTAAAAGTACTTTTGCCTCCAGCATTACTCAGCCATTTGAGGCTACAAAACTATGCTTTCCTGACAGTAAATCTTATTGAACACAATAAGATGCTTGGGATTGTGCTGCAAGCCTCCAAAAGTTGTGATAAACCATAAGACTTTGTTATGGTGCAATTTGTTATATCCTCCCCAACCAGAGTTAATCTAAAATGGACCAGCAACAGCCAATGGCATTTTTAAAATACTACAGGAAAACTTCAGGAATTACCAAGGTCTGCAAATACAACTTACCAGGGAATATGACCTTCTCCACTCTAGGATATGACTCAATGTATCATGCAACAGCCAGAGTCTTGTTGTTTCATGTGGATTGATGCAGTCTTTAAGCCTTGATTGTAAAGGTAGCAATCAAATGGTGATGGAATTGTTCCAAGGGATGCAACCCCCCCAAAAAACCTCTATAAATTGCATTAATTTAAAAAGAAAAAGTTTATGTTTCTCTCTGTATCTCTCTCTCTCTCTCTCTCTCACACACACACACACACACACACACACACACACACACACACACACACACACACACACACACACACACAAATAATCGTGAAACTCTGGTTCTCTTTGGTCATGTCTGTTTCAGCCTTGAAGACCCTTTGTTAATACCTTTTGGTTAAGATTACTGCTTGTTCTTTCTGTCCTCTTTCTGCCTCAAATGCATAGCAGCATCAAAGCCATTAAGGAACTAAGCAGGTCAAATTTTCCAAAGGAAGCAACCGGTTTAAAGGGAAAATACTGACTCATATGTGATTAATTTTGGAAGATAGTTACTGCAAGGAAAGGGGCACTGGCGGAATGAGGGTGTAGCGTCAAATGCAAAACGAATAGGGCGCCAGAGGGCAAAGGGCGCCTGAGGACGTCACTTTCCCACTTCCCTGGTGCCCCCCAGACGCCCCCATCACCCAGGTTTCCCAGAAAACAGGCTTGTGGGTGCTTGGTGTGACTATTGGCTGCTCGGGATCATGCCTACTTCCACTTTCACCTGAGGCCAGGGCCGGCCAGGTCCAGTAAGAGGGAAAGTGAAGAGGCGCACATGGCAAGGGGTCCCAGGAGGGATGCTCCACCCACGCCAGCATGCGCCAACTTGGAAGCTTTGCTTTCAATAGATACAGAGGCTGTGCGCATGTGCACTCTATAGTTTTAAATATGGCTGCTTGGATAGCTGCTATGGACCTGCGCCAATCCCAAGCAGCCAGTAGTCACACCAAGCACCACACAAGCACCAGCAGCAGCTTCCCGACCCCAGAAAAGGTCCTATCTATGTTTGACTCAGAAATAAGCCCATTAAGTGAATGGAGCATACTCCTGAGTCAGGAAATGATTTTTAAATATAGGACAAAATGAATGGTGCAAAACTCTGCATCTGGTCCTATGATTGCCAACATTAGTGCTAATATCTGTCTGCTGCTTTGCAGAATCTTTTTTGTTCTAAGCAGGGTTGGACTAGATGACTTAATGGGCCCCTTCCAACTGTTTTGACAAGGGCAAAATGTCAGTTTTTTGTTATCTGCGAAATTTTGGCTAGGTATACCATTGGAAAGGGGTATGGGTATATGGGAGAAGATATATTGGAAATTGAGGCTGCAATCCCAACTACACTTTCCTGGGAGTAAGATCCATTGAACACAATGGAGCTTGCTTTTGAGTAGAGATGGTTAGGATTGTGCTCTGAATCTATTTTATTGGAAGTTTTTGAGAAATTAAACTTCAGACACAAATACTTCACAGAGACTAGGCAGGCAGATTTCAGAAATCATAACCCACTGAACAGTAAACTTCTTTAATGAGCTGTTGTGCTGGATTGATACTTAAAGATTTGTAAGAATCTGAGCTTCTTGTGGAGATTGTGTTCATTTACAGAAACAAGTCCCATTATAACATCACTGTGACCTGAAAAGACAAGGAGGAAAATGCAGAAGGTTAATTGTGTTTGTGTAAAGATAACAGCACAGGCACTGGTTCTGCAGATGCTCATTTACCTACTGCTTGGCATTCTTCCACTATAATTTGAAGATGCCAGATTTTTCTCTTGTTATCTTCCTTTAGCCCTGAAGGCAGAAGTGATTTATTGGAATACTAGCGAAAAGCACACCCGCGTTGCTAGAGTAAAATTCCCCCATGCACATCAACCCCACATGCGCATCAACCCCACATGCGCAACATTCCCCCATGTGCATCATTCCCCCATGCGCATCAACCCCCCATACGCAACATCCTCCCATGCGCAACAACCCCCCATGCACAGCATCCTTGCCAGTGCAGCCTCTTCCTCCAAACAAGCCCCCCCCCCCCCCCCAGTGCACCAAGCACCAAGCACCAAACTGGCTGGATGTTATTCAGTCTCCCATGTTAAGTATAGGACAAAAACACGTTGACCCCTTTTCAGCCCCTTAAGGGTTAAATTTCTCCACTTTAGTTCATGTGACAGAAGGAATCCCTCCCCAAATTTCATGCTTCTAGGTCTGGGGGTTGGGGCGGAATGTTGATGAGTCATCAATTCTCCAATGCAAAGTATAGGGAGGAAAAAGCGTTGCGCCCCTTTTCACCCCCTTCCGGTTGGAATTGGAATTGGTTCTTAGTGCACCCCTCCCTCACGGAAGGAACACCCTCCCCAAATTTCACGCTTCTAGGCCCAGCGGTTTTGGCAGGGCGGTGATGAGTCAGTCAGTCAGTCAGTCAGTGACTTATCTCTTTTATAGATAGATAGATAGATAGATAGATAGATAGATAGATAGATAGATAGATAGATAGACAGACAGACAGACAGACAGACACTCTAGGGTGTTGATTCCTCGGTATGCCTTATGCCTATAAAGGTGCTGCTATTCTGAACTCCGATGTGTTATATTACTCATATTTTAAGAAAAAGTAGTTACTTTTTCTGTGTTGTTTACACACTACCACTAAAATATAGTTCAAAATCCTTAGTGTGCAGTTGTTTGTAACTAAAACAATTCAATGTAGAATCATCACCAATTTTTCTAATATATTAACACTTTGGGTAAATACAGTAGATAACTAATCCAGAATCTTTTTTTTCCATGGGGCAGCACAAATAAAGTTTAGCTAGCACAATGGAACTTTCCTACCTTGTCTCATCCTTGCAAAGCTACACAGTGGCACAGAACTTTACCAGAACAGGGTAAGAGGAGATACCAGAAACTGAAGCAAGAAGAGGCACATTAGTGGACATCAGAGGGCTGCACTGTGTGAGCAGAAGGGCTTTTCTGGTTGAACAAGGCTCTGACAGCACACCTGGATTACAGTTTAAACTCTAGGTTTTGGCACTGCTGCTGGGAGTCCAGCATTCACCAAACATCATCATCATTATCATCAGAGGCAGCAGTGCTAGATGCTGAGAGAGGGAGCAGGAGGGCATACTTCTCTCGTTGTCCGCCACTACCTCCTCCTTTAGGGGCTGAGAGGGAGCAATGGCAAAGACATAGTTGTCATAAATAATTATATCCTCTTACGAAGATGCAGGGTGGGGGGAAAAGATCCTTTAGAACTCAGCAATAATAAAACTTAAATATCAAGAATATCCCTTTAAGAGCTTAGACGAGTATGAAATTATGAGTCCAGCATTCCTTATACAGCCATCAGATTCCACTTTACAAGTAATTTCATTAAAACTTGAAGCTTTATAGTTCCTAATCCTGACTTATAAAGATTTCCTATAAAAGATATACAAGTAATTTTGCAATTGCTTTCAAATAAACATGAATTTAACAAACATTTTACGTTACAACCAGCCACTAAGTACCTTTCTTGTACTTAGTTGCTGAGCACATACAGATGTCTGCGCCTAGTGACAAAGGATGCTAAAGGGAAACAAAATAAACACATGAGGCTTTTCAATTCAATTTCCTTTTTCTGAGCATTGGGCCAGTGAAAGTTTGTTGCGCCAACTTAGTACGATTGCAAACATTCTGTAAAGCACATTTGTACCAACCTGGGGGCATGGCATGCCAATGCAATGGAGATGCACCAGCCAGCAGCCTGTATTGTGGTGATACAAATCAGGATCTCTGTGCTGCCCAAGCTTGGCCAACATGGAGTTCTAACAGGAGAGGGGAGAGGGCAGGAGTGGACATTATGGGGCACAAGGAGGGTGGTCCCATGGGTGGGTAGTTGAGAAGCATGAGGTGGTGCTGCGGACCTGGCAATATGCTAGATCCAAGCCCTGGTCTCTTAAGTGGTACTCTAAGAACTGCTTGTGTCCATTCAGTTCTGTGCTGCCACCAAGTAGACCCACTGGAGTTGCTGCAGCTCTATTCAGTTTAAGGGGAAGAATTTCCCCTTGTCCCACAGTAGCATGGCAGCTGCTCCAACAACACACTAGATACAGTACGTGTTTTATTGTGCTGAGAATGTCCAAGAATGAGCATAGCATGTAGGTGTATAATCCTCCATAAGGAGGCCAATTCCTGTTGGATTTGACTGCTAGACAAAGACCACTTGAGTTCATTTGTTGCTATCAGGAATCCCCAGCAAACTGAATGGACAGCTGTAAACTCTATTTTGCCAATGCATCACCTGCTTTTTTAGCCATTCTCTCATCCAACATGCTTACATTTATATCTGCTTCTACTTATTCTTCTGTATTTCAACAAATTATTATTATTCCTAACACCACAGTGTAAACTCATTTTGGCTGCCCTGCAAGTCTAAGTGATACAGAGTTGATTGGACCTGCTTCCAATGTGAAGACAACCCTGTAAAAACAGCGTGCCTAGTGACAGTAGAATATTGTCTGGGTTAATGTCCAAGACGTGGGAGCGCCACAGCAGCCTTCTTGCAAAACCCAACATGAATAGTGCAAATAAAGATACTACAGCTTAAATCCAATACAAACAATAACTAGGAAATTAGTCCTGTTGAGCACAGTGAAGGTAAACATACATAGGATTGTGCTATAGTTGACTCCAGACAAGAAGAAACAGAATATCCACCTAAGCACTGTATTGACTTCATGTTCCCCATTTTCCTTTTTAACATGCCAGAAAATCTGTCCTTAAGTGCCTGATGGTAGCTCAGTTTCATGATCTCTCTGAAAGTTCAGTTACATCACTGCTGTTGATGTGCTACTTGCATATCCAAAATTCAGCAGAAGAACCAGTTGCTCACAACACCATCAGCTTACCTGGAAATAGGAAGACATAAAAGTATTGTCTACTGCTAAAAGAACATCTTTGTGTTTGTGGACCACATCATTGCACCCTTGAATGTCAATAACTTTCACTGTTGGATTTCTGGGGGTTTCAATCCAGACAAGCCGTTAGTTTGAGAAGATAAACTGCTAGTAAAAGTTGGGACATATCATTTATTCTAATGTTGGCAATATAGCTAATATTACAGCACTTTTCCCCTTTTTCATATTTATAGAAAAAACTAGATAATTATAGTAGTTTCATAATTATCAGAGGAAATTTATTGCTCCATTGATGCTATTGCAAGATTTGCAATGAAACCAGTTTTCTAAACTTTTAAACTTTGCATGCAAAAATATTTCCAATTTCCTGCAATCATACACCCAGTGGTAGGCTCCAGCAGGTTCGCACCTACTCTATATGTTAATGAGAGATAGGACATATAAAGTTTTAAAATAGCCATTTAAAAGTGGTTGTTAATTTCTTTGCTCAGAAATAGATGCAAGCAAAATGCATTCGCCTAATCACTGAAAACTAACCCTATTGAAAATGGAGACCAAGAGCTGAGGATATTGAAACTCTACTTATATTAATAAAGGAGTGAAAAGCCTGTCAGAACCTTTAAAATTCTTTATGAAATTTATTTTCATCCTCACTTTCAATGTACTTACGGCTTTTGCAAAATCCAGGATCTAACATAATTTGTAAACTAGTTTTGTGGATTCCTATCACATTCTGTCCCTCAAACTACTGTAAGGGTTTAGGCAGGTATCAAAACTTGAAGACTTTGAAAATAAGAAATTGCTTATTTCTACCATACATGTGGATTGCAACAAAGATCAAGGGCAATTTGCAGAAAGAGCATCACTTGCAACATCACAGAAACTTGTTGACTTCTTAGAAGAGTTTTCTCCACCAAAGACAGTGCTAGAAACATGTACCAAAACAATTTTAATTTCAGTCTACTCTTTTGCCTTTAGCAGCTTTGCCAAACTCAACGGCTCTTGCAGAACATGCTTGGAATACAGAAGCCATTCCAAGAAGAATAAAGCCATTTCAGGCATGTTGCAGACAGCTGTACTTCCTTAGTTACCTTGGTCTCGAATGTGATGGCAGCCTTCAGGTTTTCCAATTTGGTACAGTCAACAAAAACATCTTCACACCCATCTCTGATGCTATTGTTTGTTGATATGTATTGGTTTGTAAGATCATAAAACGTGCCATCTTTACAATTTGCACCTTACTCCTTTTCTCCTAAAGACTGAGCACTTAATAGGACTAATATTGTTCATATTGTAATACTGGGCTGCTGCTGGAGCAGACTCCTGACACTGATTGTAAACATACAATAGGAGTAATATTGTTCATGATCAGTGTCAGGGGTCTGCTCCAGCCCCCGGCAGGGTCGGGGACAGAGACTGGGGTTGCTAAACTCTGCTGCACTTCTTGCCTGCTATCACTGCTTATCACTTCCTTTTTAAGGAAATGAGCAATGACAGAAACAAGGATCCTGCCATGCCTTGTTTGCAGGATCAAACAAGTAGGTCAATGGTGGGGCCGAGGGTTGGCTGGGGTGGAGGACTAACTGAGAGAAATGGGCAAGAGAGCCTGGATCTGGCAGCGCTAACCCTAAAGCTCCCCTCCATTTTCTCACCACAGAGACCCATTAGCAGCCCCCTGGCTTACTGGTAGATAAGTATGTTTTATACTTAACTCCTTTTTGTCTTCAGGTCCCCCTCCCTCTTGTGGAATTCAGGTTTCACCTTTATGGCACAGCTGCATCAGCAGGAGTGGATGGGAATAGGAATGAGCTTGAAAGAATTCTGTACCATCTTTGAAACAGATGTCATGGAATGCATTACCCAAAACTCAGTACAAAGAATTTTTAAAAGAATTTTTAAAAACACTTGGGTACAAAGATTGCTTCATTGTACAAGGCATATCAAAGCTCTTAGCTGAGCACGAGTAACATCACTAATCAGTTTATGTTAAAATAAAGACTGAGCAAAAGTGTCCTCCTTTGAGGAAAACACGTTTCCCTTCTCCTGCTGCCATGTGATCGGAGATAGTAAAAAGGGGACATATGACTAGATTGACTCCACTCTTAGCCAGGGTAAATTGATATCAGTTTTGCTTGCACCTAAGTCACCTTTGGCTGCTGTCCAGAAAGTCTAGCCACTAGTACCAGACAAGTCTGCAGCATGGAGATCCTTATAAGTCCCACCTTTCACCCAGTGAAATTCTGCACCACCCCAGTTATTTCGTAGAACCTATTTATTATTAATAGCAAGTGGAGCATAAAAAAGCCTTATTACTTTGAAGCACTGTGCAGACTGTTTTAAAGGAAATACACTTCCATTTGGTTCAATGGGACAACGTTTATCTTAAGATGTGTTAGGGACTAATAGCCTTTAGAAAGATAGTGAGCCCTAAAATCCGCCCATTTTCAAGGCACCTATATCTACATGCAAAAGTCTATTGATTGGATTGGGCTGTCTTAGAGTGCAATTCAAACTGCACTTAAAGAGATGGTACAGATCCATATGCAGATCCATGTAGCTTATAGGGTCAGCTGCCCCATGATACAGGGTTAGACAAATTCCTTCCCCTTCCCCAAATTGTGCTGCAGCCCAGGCTTCCTGACTCTCTGGATGCAGCATAACCTTCTGCTCTGGATTCAAAATACAGTGATGCCTCACGTAACAAATTTAATTCGTTCTGGAGGCATGTTTGTTACGTGAAACGTTCTTTACGTGAAGCGGATTTTCCCGTAGGAAATAATGGAAACTCAGACGATGGGTTCCACAACCCCAAAAATATTCATATAAAAATATTAACTAGATGTAAAAATGATGACAGAACACTGGGACTGAATTCAAAACATGCATTCAATGTGCATAAACTTATGAAGTCTACTTAGGCTGCAGTCCTAAAGACACTTTCCTGGGAGTAAGACCCATTTAACACAATGGGGCTTACTTCTGGGTAGACATGGTTAGGAGGCTGCAATCCAAGAGACCTTCAAAGTGTCTCCCCACTTTCTCCTTCTCTCCATCCTGAGCCTCTCTCTCCCCTGCTCCCTTCTGGCTAGCCCTGAGCTGCTTCCCTCTTCTCCACTGCTCTTCTCTCCCTCTGCCCAGCGGACACCCGGCCACAGGAGGAACAGCATGGAAGTGTTGTTTTCACTATGGGCAGACACACTAGACAGCCCTGATGCTTTTTAAACAGGCTGCTGGTCAGCGTGTCTGCCCCGAATGTGTTCTTTACGTGAAGCACAGTTTGTTACGTGAAGCAGAATCCTAGAAAAATTTTTGTTTGTTACATGAAACATACGTGAGGCGTTCTTTACGTGAGGCGTTCTTTAGTTGGAGCAGCCCAGCTAAGGCACTCCTCACTGCCCTAACTGTGAATTGTGCCCAAAGGCTGCAATCCTAATCCTCAATTAGGCCAGCATAAGCCTCAGCACAAGTCCTATTCTGGCCTGGGGTGTCACAAAAGTGCTGTAAGGCAGTTCTGCACCACTCTTGGGGAAGGATAGATCAGTGCACATCCCTCGTACATCCACTTGCCTCCCTACATCACCATGGGAATGGGAAGACCAATGAGTAATACTGGCCTAGGTTAGGATTACATCCTAAATTAATTTTGGGTTACATCCAAAAGAGAACATCTAGGACAGTTAAGACATACCCTGTCCAGACACAACACACCGCCATAGACATCATCTGATCAAGTAAAAGAAAAATTTGATTTCAAACAAAAGATTTGTACAGAAAGAGGGCTGGACCATGAAAGAGGTCAACCAAAGCAGTTGTCTTAGAAGCAGACTGTCAGGAGGTCATTTTCCCCATCTACTTGCCTCCACTTCCTCAACTGGAAAAGGAAAAGATTGGGAAATGTGAATGGAGTTGTGATGAGCTGGAACAGTGGCAGCGGCAGACTGGATGGAGATTGGCACATGGGGCAGCTTTTGGCATTCTTAGAATATGCTAACTTAAACATTCAGCTTTGCTTTGAATCATCTTGCCTTAGGACTATAGTGATTAAGCTACAGCATAATCCTAACAGGCAGACCAGAATACCTGTGCAGTATGCAGCACAGGTTTAGGGACTGCTACTGTGCTACCGCAGTGAAGGAGAACTCATCGCCTTCCCAGTGGAGGGCTATACCCATCCCAATAGGTCAACTAGAGATGGCCTAAGTCTGGGAAAGGATGGTTTGGATCCAACATTGTCAGATCTTTACCCATCCCTTTCACTTCAGGTCCACCCTCTCAAATAACCTCTTGCTGGATTTTCACAATTCCATCAAGATATCTCAATGAGATGTATACTTTACTCAACAAAAATCATCACCAGAGATCAGCAGCCCCATCCAATGCTTCCCAGCTCTCTCTGCAGCAATGTACAGCAATGTGGCTTCTGCTGTATGCAGCAGGTGCTGGGTGCGATAGAAATGGCCAAGTTGAATGAATGAGAACTTCCATTGGAATAGGCCCAATATACATGATTAAATTCAATCTATACATGATCATAATTCATTCTCATTGACTGACAACGCCCAGCCAAAACCGTTGGACCTAGAAGCGTGAAAATTGGGGAGGGTATTCCTTCCATGATGTAGGTACCAACTAAGAATTGATTTTTAGAAATTCCTACAGAAGGGAGTGAAAAGGGATGCAATGCGTTTTTGTCCCTAACCATACTTACCTCAGAGTAAGCCCACTAACTCTAAGGGACTTACTTCTGGGGCGATACAGGATGGGACTGCAGTCCTAGCCATGCTTACCTCTGAGGAAGCTTCATCAACTCTAAGGGAGTTACATCTGAGGAGACATTAAGATTAAGCCAGGGACCTAGCCACACTTACCTGAGAATAAGCATTACTGGCACTAAGGGGCTTATATCCAAGTAGACAGATATAGGATTGGGCCACAATCCTAGCCCCTTCATAAGAGGACGGTCTTTCAGTGGCCTGATTGGGCTATATTCCTCTCACCATTTACCTGAGAGTAAGCTCCATTGGCTTTTAATGGGGCTTACCTCTGAAAAAACATGCCTAGGATTGACTTGTTTTTGCACAGATGGTTGCTTCAGCCGACATTTTTCAAGGACTGCTTGCTTTGTGTTTCATCTTCACACAAGATAAAAAAATCACAAATAAAGTTTAAACTCAGGTTGCCATGAGAGGCCTTGAGCCCGACATGTCTCATGACCCCACTCCCTGTGCACTAATGTGTCTTCAAGGGTTGGAACTGATCCTCATGAGAGGGTATCAACTAGGACAGTAACAGGAAGCCTGAGGCATGGCTGTCTTCCACAAGACTCTCAAGGTCCCTGTAGAGCAGTGATTTTCAACCTTTTTCATCTCATGGCACACTTAACAAGGTACTGAAATTGCCAGGGCAATGTTTTTACCATTGACGAGGCACACCACATAGTTTAGATCCACAATTTTCCTTTTAATGATGGCTTCCCAAATTCTCACAGCACACCTGAGGACTATCTGTGGCACACCAATGTGCCTTGGCACACTGGTTGAAAATCACACAGCTTTCAATAAATTGAATAAATTTTCAATAAATTATTGAAATTATTGAAAAAATTATTGAACTCATATGGATGTTGTTTCAGAATAACAGTCTAGAGAAAGGACCCAAATCAAATATTTTTATTTATGAGAAGTGAACATTAGCAAGACAAGAAAGTTCAGTCATGGAAACAGTTTGTAAATCTCACATACTGGAACAATTGGTGTAGACGCCAAAGCTAGAACCACTCTACATAAAAACAAATAATTCAGTCAAGAGATCTGACTCGTAATTAAATACAATCGCTGGTCATTTCAAAACAAGAACTGAGGCAAATCTAAGGTTTATTTTAAAAATGCTATCTATATTCCACCATGTAATATACTTTTCATTTTCCACTATTGCACAAAAGGAACCTCTGAAACTACCTTTCGTAACTGACGCAATTGTTCTATGAATTGAAACTAACACAGCCCAAACCACTCAGAACAAAGTCCCACTACATTCAGTGGCCTTCTTCCAGGAAAGTGTGCATAGGATCACAACTTTTTTTAAAAAATTCAGTAGCACAAATAGTAAAAGGAAGAATACATTTTCAAGTATGATGAACTATTTTAAATATTTGTAGATGTAACTGGACACAGCATTCCTGAGTACATTTACTATTTGTCACAAGTCAGTGCCAAAAGAAAGCACATACTTGTTTTTAATTAAAAAGCAAGATGAAAATGCAGTGAAATAGGTGAAGGCACTTGATATCACTGAAAGTTGCCATACAGTAGTTTGAAAAATTACATGTATTTTCTTTCTTCATTCTTCTTTGTCCTAGCGATTATCCTGTGTAAGTGCACGATCAACTTCATTGTATTTTTCTTCATTGGCAGGAGATAAATCCACGGAAAATAAACGAATAACTGAGTTCTTCATGTCTTCCTTACAGCTTTACATTCCAGGTGCACAAATTAACTGCAGTTTCAAAGGCTAGTTACGATTAGTATACTCAGGAACCTGTGATAAAAGAAAACAAGTGTAATTGTATCACTATTATTCTTTGGTGATGTACATTACTATCATAAATGATTTGGGACATGATGCATGCAATCCTCAAGACACTTTCCCAGGAGTAAGACTCACAGAACTTTTGAGTAGACATGGTTAGGATTGTGCTCCAAGACCATTTTTATGCTAGTCCCAACTATCTTTTTCAGCTACATTAAATACTGTTAACAGTAATAAGGTACAATTAAGTGATCAGCAGCCAAATGTATTAGATTTTTAAGTTATTTTGGGTGGTTTACCAAACAAACAGGGCTGTCCCTAAAATATGATAACACTTTTTATTTTTATGAGTTTATGCCAATAAAATTCTTAACAATACTGTTATCCTCATCATTACTGAAGCACCATGAAGGTTTCCTCCCTATTCCATCTGCTAGCTTTCACATCCATAGAATTTTCCTCTGATATATGAGCAGATAGTAGAAGTGAAATATTGTGGCCCTATCTAGTGCCAAAATAGCTTCTATATTAAAAACTAAATTTAAAAAAAATATTCGTTTCAAATTCACTACATTTACTACATTTTGTGAAATTATTTAATGAATCAAGGGTTGCAAGATTTATTCAAAGTCCTATATTTTGGAAAGCAATAGGGAAAACCTACAAGGCCAAGCAGGGCAAGCTTTCATAGCAGGCCTCTGTCAGTCTTGAAAGACAATGGTATCATACTCAGCGCTGCATACGCTGCATGCGAAGCATGAAAGCCTGGGTTAGATTGTTATGGAGGATAGGCTGTTACCCAAGCAGCAAATCCCCCCTCTCCACGCCACTGAATTAGTCCAGTGGAAAGGCAGAGCCGATACGATTGGATCTAGATTAAATTAGATCAGATTAGATTTATTTATTGGCCAAGTATGAACTCCATACCCGGAATTTGGCTTCGGCAACAGCTGCAGACATACAAACACCAACACACAAATATCAAACAATACATACAGAGCATACATCAGATAGAACACTACTTCAGTATTTCCAAAAGTCCCTCAGCAAAGTTGATGGTTCAGCAATTTAATGGCACAAGGAAAAAAACTGTCCTTGTGCCTAGTTGTCTTAGTGTACAGAGTCCTATATCGGTGTCCAGAGGGAAGAAGCTCAAACAAAATATGTCCAGGGTGAAGAGGGTCTGCAGCAATACTCACGGCTCTCTTCTTGACCCGAGCGATATATAGATCCTCCATAGAGGGCAGGCTGGCTCCAATTATTTTCTCTGCTATACCTATAGTTCTTTGTAGTTTTTTCTTATCCAGTTTGGATGCTGTGCCAAACCAGACAGTGATGGAACTGCAGAGAACAGATTCTATAATTCCCCTATAAAACAGGGTCATCAGCTCTTGAGGCAGATTGAATTTCCTCAGTTGGCGCAAGAAGAACATCCTCTGATGAGCCTTTTTAATGATGCTGCTGTTGTTAGTTGACCATTTCAGGTCTTGGGAGACTACAGAGCCCAAGAACTTGAAGGACTCCACCACTGAAACCACATTACCACAGATGAAAAGTGGAAGTAGCATAAAGGGGTGCTTCCTGAAATCTACCATCATTTCCACAGTTTTTTGTGGATTAAGCTCCAGGTGGTTCCTGCTGCACCACAGAACCAATTGTTCAACTTCCCGTCTGTATACAGATTCATCACCATCACGGATAAGGCCAATAACCGTTGTATCATCTGCAAACTTCAAAATTTTAACAGAGGGGTCCAAAGAGGTGCAGTCGTTTGTATAAAGGGAGAAAAGCAAATGCACGAAAGGAACCTCTGAAACTACCTTTTATAACTGACGCAATTGTTCTATGAATTGAAACTAACGCAGCCCAAACCACTTAGAACAAAGTCCCACTATATTCAGTGGCCTTCTCCTAGGAAAGGATCTAGCTGGCATCGCAGAGCTGGGCTAAGGACAGGAGCTCACCCTGTCTTGTGGGGCTGACCCGGGTCTCAAACCCTGGCCTGCTGGTTAACAGGCACAGCGTCTTAAGCTCTTTCGCCACCCACAGCCCATAATGGTGCCCTTAAACTGATGCCGAGGGGCCATATCCAGTTGTGGGAGGATTTCAAGGATTTGTAGCCCAACTTTCCAATGCCAAAACAAACAACCAAAGCAACTTGCAAAGCTTTAGTTTTTCCCCTCCTGTCCTTGTCACAATATCAGATATGATTTGGCCCTTATAATTAATAGTTTGGAGACCTCCCAGTAAACTATGGTGTGACTTACTGCTGCTTTCAAAGCTTGGTCCAAATCTTCTAGCAAGTCTTCTGGGTCTTCTAAACCAACAGATAAGCGAATTAATGTATCAGAGATTCCAAGAGCTTCTCTTGCTTCCTTTGGGACTGAGGCATGAGTCATGATGGCACTGAAGAAGAACAGATAGCCCATGATTTCATGAAACTGTACAAGGAGCAATAGTACTAGTAATAGTAACATCTTACAACAAACTACATGCAGCAATGGCAAGGCCATGCACTGTATTTTCAACTCAATGACCCGACTTGGCAAAATGTCTACAGAGTCACTAAAAGTAGACAGAAAGCTCTCTGATCCTAGTGAACTTGGCCTGTCACAGTGGGTCATGCTAGGCCATTCCTCGAAATCCATGTCATGTGGTCTGAGCTGATTGCTCTGGCCTAGTGACAGCAGTGCTTCATGGAAAGCTGTGGAACTGCTATTCCAGGAGAAGCAATTTCCAGACATTCTGCATGGCACAATGCCTACAGTGACATCACAGATCCTGTGGGCAAAAAGCCACAGAAGGCAGAAGTGAAGACAAGAATAAGGTGGTATTCCAAAGCTCCAGCATAGCATATCGTATAGTTTATCGTATAGTTATCGTATAGTATGTGTTCAGCATTCACATGCTGTAGAATTGGTGAACTTTAAATTTAAAGTTCATTGGTGAACTTTAAATTGTATCTTTATTAAAATAAACAACTCTTTTCCCCTACTGCCAATCATCACTGGAGTTGCTATCCTGGAGCTGCATTATTCCCAGAGGGAAAAAAACACATAAAATTGTATAAACACAAAGATTGGATATGCCATCTGCCCATAAAATTATTCTTATTGCCCCTCATTTTTGAGGATTTGACTCTTTATCCAAGAGAGAAATGATAGATAATGCTAGTTTAAAGTAGCAAGTACCAACTGAGTATTTACTTGGTGTTTATCATCATCACTATGTTTAAATACACTCAATTGCAAAAATTATTTGTTGCAAGTTGTGGGTAGATCCAAGTTTCTGCATCATTTTGGACAGTTTCAACAGCAGACTTATAATTGATAGACTGAAGTGAAGATGTAAAGTCTCAAGAACTAGTCTCAATTGGAAATTGCCAAATGATTAAAAAATACCCCAAAATACCCCATGGAGACTTACCATGCTAGAGAAAAAGAAAGCCCCAAATATATTAAAATTTCATTTGCATTAAGCCGTATGTCTGGAAAAAAAAGCTGCTCACTGCTAACTTGGTTATTTTCCTATGAGCAGAGACTCTGGGAGGTGAGCACTCAACTGTGCAAATTCTTATCTGATTCTGAAGTGATATCATCCTCTGAGCATAAAGAGTGGCCATTTTTTTGATGAGTGTGAGTATGCAAGGATGTGCCATGACTGACCAATAGTTATTTGAAGGAGTGTCCCTGTGAACAACCAGTAGAGACAAGGCAACCACTCTCTACGCGAGAAAATTCAGCTCCTTTATTTAGAAGGAACCTATGGAGTGATATTGATTCAAATTACTAGGAAAAATTATGTAGAGCAAGTCCTCACTTAAAGTTGTCAATAGGTTAATGGAAACTGCAATTTTAAACAAAATTGCAGTTAACAAAACCAATCTTACCATAGGTGGACTCAAACTGTCAAATGGCAGGCTTGCTGAGCACTTTCCTAGTGAGCCAAAAACCACTGATGGCTTGCGTTCTGTGCAAGGTATTCTGGGGCATCACAAAGCTAAGGAAGTAGATCACAAACCCAGTGCATCCCTGAAATGAGTTTGGGTAGCCCTACAACGTGAAGCTTTGGAGGACACAGGGTTCAGAAGACTGTTGCTAATTTTGAAACATTGTAAACAATTTTAAGGAAAAATCTGTTGTATATTCATTTGTTGGACCTTCTTTTTTCTGCTTTGTATAAAGAAGAAAAACACACTTTAAAAACAAAATTCATCCCTGCAAAGATTTCAGATTTTACTTACGGGTGCTCTGCCAGACTTTCATATCCTCCTAGACTTTCAGCCAATGTGAAAAGCTAAAAAAAAGAAAATGAATATAAGCATCTCCATAACTGAAGACCATCTGGACATCTTGAAAAGATACACTAGATAGTGTACAGTGCATTCTTAAGCATGTCTATTCAGAAGAAAGTTTGTTCACTGAGGCTTCCTTTCGAGGATATATATACAACTGCACCTTTATAAGCAGGAAAAAAACCAAACTGTTTCAAACTGATACAAATTAAGAGGAAAAAAACACAGGTTGGAAGATTAATTGAATTCACTTTTCTTGGTGAAGAAATTTGGTATATAACAGTGTTTCTCAGTGTTTGTCCACTGTTACATCACTTTGAATGGTCTGCCTATTGGAAGTCCACCAGTCATTGCCAATTACTTTTGGTCTTGGAGCACAGACGCAGCATGACAAACACTGCTAAGTTGCTCAGACTGGATGGGAGGGTGTTTCTGAGTGCTCTACCTTATGCTAGAGCTCTGCCTGTCAAGCTGAACCTCTTATTGCTGTTCCTACTGCTTCCCTTGCATGGCTGGTCTTGGGCAGCAGGGGCCTGGGAGCCCTGCTTAGGACGCCACCTTTAGTACCACTTGTAGTACAATATCACTGGGAAGGAGGTCTGGTCTAGAAAGTGGAGCCTCCACTTGCCCAAAGATAAAAGCTGAAGTTCACCAGATTGAGATAACCAGAAGTCAGCTTCAACTTTTTCAACCTTGAAACGGGCTGCTGAAGCTGAGAAATTCCATCTGCTTTTTGATGGGAGTGAAGAAGCTAAATCAGCTGCCTTCTGTGTGAGAGCTGAAGGAGAAGTTCAGATCGGCCTGCCTATGTAAACCGCATTGAATTAAAGGAGCAATCCAAAAGACCAGAAAGGCAGTATAGAAATGCCTGGATTATATAGTACTGTATTGGCTGAGAACTGGTGATATATAAGAATTCTTACTAATAATTTTCCTGGATTCCATTTAAGATTCCAGGTAAACTCTAGGCCCAGGAAACCACCTCTGTCTTCTATCACAACCCAATAGACAGACCAAGACATCATTCTACATTTACCAGATGTGGTAAGATCAGAACTCCATAGTTAAGAGGAGTTAGCCTCTTAACTCACAGCCTCAAAGTTAAGAGGCTTGCTGTCTACTGTGACATTCCTATGGAGACCTGCCAAAACTTGATGTAACATATTACACAATTGGTTTTTAAGAGGCCACGGATAGAGTTTGAGCAATGCATGTGCATACCCCAATTACAATGTTTGGGACATCACCTATCCTAGTCCTTGTGACTGAACGGGATATAAAGGAAAATATGTATTTTGTCTTGTGTTTATTTTTGGGATTGTTTTAGCAGCAATTATTATTTAAAGCAATAGGGTGCTCTGCATGACTTTTTTATTATTGTTTTGCATAACAGAGGTAAACAAGACACTGCTTACAGACATTTAAAACAACTCAATATTAAGGGCCATATTCAAGATAATACATTTCTGATTATGTTTGTGGACAGCACAGTATTTGACTGGGGCTACAATTCAAACCCTCAGTTAGGCCAGCACAAGGCATGACACAAGAACCATACTAGCATAGGGATGTTGCAAGTGTTGCAAGACACTTCTGCACCATGCATGGGGGGTTAGATCAGTGCATAAACATGCACTGGCCTCACTGCATCACCACAGGAACAGGATGACAGGTGAGCTGCACTGGCCTGAATTGGTTAGGATGCACCCAAGTCTTCTGAAGCCAAAGCACCTTTTGCCAGGCATTTAAAAAATGCTATTGCCAGTGTTAGATCAGCAAAAACTCCTTTACTTTCATGAATAATTGTGAAGGAAGATGACAGTGCAGCCGGCAAAGAATAATGTTAACAAGTCTGATCCAGCTCGGCATGCACCAGGTAACTCACATTAATTCTGCTGATTAATGCCACTGATTAATTAACCCTAAATAATTATATCAGTTGTATAGCTTTCGGCACACCCGACCCAGACTAGCTAGGAAGATTTTCTATTTTAAATGCAGCATATCTTCATATGTTTTACCTTTAAGCTCTTGAGAAATTTGGAGGCATGTTCAAGGTTCCCTTTGATGTAAAAGGACATCATTCCCGGACAACCCGTGCACTGACGCTTTACTACTTCATATTGTGGGTGTGAAGGCAATCCTGAAATGATTTACAAATTCCACAGAATGGTCTTATTTATAGTCTTGCTACAACACCGAAGTTTACTCCAATATGAAGCAGCCCAAGAAAGATGTTAATGGAATAGGGTGATTATCTGTGAATTTTTGTATTTGCTATTAATATTGCAAACAGTATTCGTTATTAACATTATCGTAGTTATTTACATTTATTGCCATCAACTGTTTAGGTAGTCTCGCTCCCTCTCCATTCAAAGAGAGGTTTACAAATTTACTCAAGCGGAATTAAAATATGAATTGGCTGGTAGAAACAACCTGATCAGGCCTAAGAATATGACTAAATAGGTTCCCTAACAATATTTGATATAAAAGCAAGCAGGAATCAAACTAAAAATTTTGTTAAAGAATGAACTAAAGAAATGCAATGAATTAAAGAAATCCATGGAACCAAGTATGGCCACAAGGTGAGATTTGGAGAGCCCTTCACTACAGGAATAATTCTACAAGGTCTGTAGGAACAACTTACCAGGGAAAAGGACCTTCTGCACTCTAGGATCTGAGTCAAGATACCGTGCAACAGCCAAAGCATTGTTAAAATGTTGTTTCATGCGGATTGGTAGAGTCTTTAAGCCCCGATTGCAAAGGTAGCAGTCAAATGGTGATGGAACTGCTCCAAGGGCTAAAAAAAAGCATAGAGAAAACCATCCCGTGAATTGCACTGATGAAGAAAGAAAAAGTTTATTTTACATATACATATGCACACATATATGGGCATCCGAATATCTCTCTTGGGTCACTTCCATTTCAACCTTGAGGAACCTTTATTAATTAACTTTAGAAGAATTACTGCTCATTCTTTTTCATAGAATCCTAGATAGGGAAGGGACATAAAAGATCAGCCAGCCCCCTGCCTATAGCAGGAAACTCCTACTGCATCTTGAGCATGTGCTGTTGAGTCACTGATTGAAGATATCCAGTGAGGGAGAATCTACCACCTCGCTCTTTTGTCCTTACATGTAGAGCAGCATCAAAGCCATTAAGGAACTAAGCAGGTTCTTAAGCAGGTTCCAGAGGAAACAACTGATTTAAGTACTGACTTGTACAAGTATCTTAGAAAGAAGATAGTTACTGCAAAGAGAAGTGCGGTAGGTGGACAGAAGAAGATGGCTACAATCCAGAGTAACTACAGGACCTTTTACACTGACGTAGTTATGTAAAACTACGGGAAAGTGCCACCTATGGGAAAAGCATAGAACAATCCAGAGTAAGTGCCTCTTATGTCTTCTCGTAGTTACTCTGGATTGTAGGGGGTGTCTCTACTTTAGAGCACAGGCAGACAGGAGGCCTAGTCAAGAAGACAGAGCTGTTTGCCTGAAGATAAGAGCTGAAGATAAGAGCTGTTTGAGATAACCAGAAGCCTGTTCCATGCATGGAGAGACCTTGATAAGCAACAGCTGAAGTGGAGTTAATCCAGCTGCTCTTTGTAGGGAGCGAAGAAGTTATCTCTACTGTCCCCCGACTGAGAGCTGAACACGCTGTTTGCCAGCCAGTATACCAGACATCAGAGACCAGCAGTGAAAACCAGGCTGTGAATGTTTCGTCTCAAATGTAGCTGATTATTGAGAACCTCTCTGTGTTTGAAAAAAATCCCTTTGGGGGTTCAGAACAGCCTGCCTATGTAAACCGCCTTGAATAACGTCATAGGAGCAATCCAATGACCAAAAAGGTGGTATAGAAATGCCTGTGTATTGTATTTTACTGGAGGTTTTTGAGAAGTTAAATAAATTTCAGGCACCAATGTTTCACAGAAAAACAAAGAAGAATTTCTGAGACGATGCAGTCAGATTTCAGAATCCTGCCTACATCAACCACTGCCCAGTAAACTTCATTAACAAGCTGCTGTGTTTGAATCATACTCACAATTTTGTAAGAATCTGAGTCTCTCATGGAGACTGTCATCATTTACTGAAACAAGACCCATTACGACATCACTGTGACCTTGAAGAAACAAGGAGTGAAATGCAGAATGTTAATTGCCTTTCTGTAAAGATCACAATTGCTCATTTCTCTACTACTTGGCATTCCTCCACTAAAATTTGAAGACAAGATGCCAGATTTCTCACGTTGCTGTCTTCCTTTAGTCTTGAAAGCAGAAACGGTTTACTGAAATATTACAGCCACTCTAAAGCAGGGTGTTTCCTTGGTATTGTTTTATGCCATTAAGATGCTGCTATTCTGCACTCTACCACACTAGTATTCACATTTTACTTAAGAAGGCTGCTTATTTTTTACGCTGTTCACACACTCACACTGAAATACGGTTCAAATCCTTAGTTTGTGGCTATAACAATTCAATATAGAGTCGTGTCCAATTTTTCTAGCATGTCAAGACTGTAATAGATGTTGCATGTTTAAAAAATTCAAATGACAAACTGAAACATACATTTTTGAACAAGATACTGATCGTTAAACTACTTCTGAATTCTTAATTTGCAATGCCTCATGAAAATAAAGTTCAAATTACACAATGGGATTTTCCTACATCACCTAACCATTGCAAACTTCACTTGAGTATCACAGAGCTCCCTAGATCAGGAGTACTAGAAGCTGCAGTAAGGGGTACATTTGAAAAAATTAGGGGGCTGCCTTTCAGGAGCAGAAAGCATTGGTTCAGAAAGCATATTTGTCTGCTCTGCTTTACAAAAGGATTGCAGAATATATCCAAAGACCGTCTGCTTTATCATGAGTTCAAAAGGGTACATAAACTTTGAGACCATGACCCATCTGTGGGTAATAACCCAATTTTGGGTGGCTTGTAACACTGACCGAGTAGATTAGGCAATGTGTATCAAGAGTTAAACTAGGTGAGCTAATGAGGGAAGAACTGCTGCCCAATTACCCCCAAAGCATCAAAGGTTTGTGTGGTTAGTAAAGTGAAAGTTTTCGGGGGGGGGAGGGAGTGTGGGAGGGTCAAGATACTAAAGTTTGGGAACTATTGCTCTAAGAGTTATGAGACACAAGTGCCAAATTTAAATTTATTTGAAACAAGGAGGAGTTTCAAAAGCATATAGCCAGGAAAGGCACCCTTCAAGAAAACAGACCAGATTACCACTAGATGGTGCAAGCAACATTTGAATAGGCTGACATATCAGTCCTGGTCTCTATAATTTTCTCTCTCTCTCTCTATAAAACTGAAAAGTCACTCACTTACTCACAGAGTCATGGGTGGTTGGCGCACATGGGGGGATGGTGTACATGGGGGGAATTATGCTTCAAATATTTCAGAGGAATTTTTTTTTAAAACCTTTGAAACATGAATAGAAAACAGAAGTTCTACTAATGAACTGACTCTGCAACAGTCATTTATTGTAATAAAGCAGTGGTGTTATTTATTGATCATTAAAGAAACATCAAAGACAAAACACAGGAACAAAACCATTCTCTGCAACCGTCACTGTGTATGCATTTTTGGCAGAAGGAACAGATGCATTATGCACTACAATATCACTACTAAAAAAATAAATAAAGTAGCCATTCACCATTGGAAATAAATCTTATTGAACTAAGCAGAACTTGCAAATGAGTAAACATGCATAGGATTGTGCTGAATGTATACTAACAACCCATTCCTGCTGCCCACCACCGATTCCAATGCAGCTATGCCATAAAGGGAAACATTGCATCCTATGATGAAGATGGACTGCTCTGAAGGCAAATGGATAGTTAGTAGAAATATTTTAACTATCTTCTTTGATATATGCCACCTATTTTGAAAAAGAGGAAGGAGATTTCTAAAAAGGGACTATGATTCAATGTGCACCACTGCTGCTGCTGGATCTACTCCTGCCTCCACTCCACCCTGGTCTCCCAGAAATGCTTGTTTCTATTTGCTCCCTGCCCACAGTCTGCTCCTCCATGCATACTTAACCCTTCTGGAGCGGTGGTCTCCTATCAATAGCTTTGCATGCTGCATATCTTCAAACGCATCAAAGCTTTTTAAGGGGACATTTTCATATTTAAGCTTTAGTACTGCTGAGCCTGAAAAAATCACCCATTTTCTTAAAAGGTTATCAGTACTTATAAAAATGTCCATTTTGTCATTGCTCTCTCCCAGGCATTTCAGAAGGTGGTGGTGGCTGACACCAAGGCAGATAAGTAAGCCCTCCTGCGACTCTGATGACTGGTGGAGGGAATGCTGGGAGCCAAGAATTTCCAGTGCAGTCTTCAGACTTCCCCTTATAATTTTGCTAGAAGTCCAAGGTTTCCAGCTCCTAACCCTGATTTATCAAGGGGATCTTATGTAAAAGATAAAAGCAAATAGGTGATGTTTTAAAATAAGTTATATTAAATAAACACCCAGACACTTACCATTCATGTACTTTGTCGCCGAGTACATACAGATGTCTGCTCCTAGTGACAAAGGACGCTAAAAGGAAACAAAATAAACAATGAGACTTTTCTATCCAACTTCCTTTTTGAGTGGGAAAAAACACTGGAATTATAATTTGAATCCTGCAGTATACTGAAATCTGATTTCCACAAAGAATCAGTTATACAGAGATATAAGAGTCCAACATCCAACTTTCCAGCACTGATACAGAAAAATATCCCTTTGGGAAAAAGGAACCATTGCTTGATAAGTTTTATTATGTAAACTGCTTTGTGAACTTTTTTGTGCTTTGTGCTCAAAGGATGCCTGAGACATCTGGTGGGTTGCTGTGCGATACAGGAAACTGGACTAAGACGAGCCTTTGGCCTGAGCCAGAGGAGGCTCTTATGAACTACTCTGGTTTTAAGTATTCATGGAAAAATACATTGACCATTTGTATAGTGCTTGCAAGAGTTCAAAGTGCTTCATCTGCAGTCCTTAACACATCTCTATAATGCTAGCACATATGATTATCCTTGTATTGCAGCTGAAGTGAGAAAGGAAGGGTTTGCCTAAGGGCATCTAATGCATTGAATGGCAGAGATAGCAATATCCATTGGAAGGATAAGAGGCTGAAAAAACCAGGACAGGTCTGTGAAAAAAATGCTAGGAGGGGCAGGTTGCTGGCTCAGAGGGGGCCAACACCCATAATGCCCCCCCAGCTACAGCCCTGATGAGAGGTGTGCATAAACTATGTGATTCAGCCATGAGGGTTTGACCAGTATTAAGCATGCATTACTGTTTTAGAAATACAGTCACTCTGTAATGATACATCATCCTCTTGTTTGTTGTACAGTATGTGGCTCACTTCAATTTGGATAAATACACTGCTTTCCTCTATTATAGTGGTTAATCTATCAGGAATGTTCAGTCACGGAGGATTAGTGCAAGAGAATGAGAGAGACTACAGGCCCATGCCATCTTCAGGCTTCCAATTTATTAAAAAGTATTTTACAGAACTTTTCTTCTACAATTGTTGTCTCAGTGCAGTAATATTATCAACTAGGACAGGTCTGTTTTCAAAAAGTTCAGTAAATTACAGATACGAACTGTTAAATGTTTAAACTTTTTATCAATAATTCTTAAAGTGGGGGCTGGAAGCTTCTTGTGGTTTTCAAAGTAGGGGCTGGACTTCATTTCAAAGGGTCACAAAAAGTTGGGCACTGCCATTTTGGAATCTTGTACTGGGTGCTGCCATTTTCCAAACTTGACTGGAGGGGCTGGCTATGGGGCATCTGCTGCTTCCACTTTGCTCTCTGCTCGCTCCAGGAGGCTACCTGCTTGGTCTTGCTGCCCACCCTCCCCACTGGGCTGTGGTCCCCTAAACAGCACAGATAAATAGCCTGGGTCCTGGGATTGCCTTCTGGATCCTGGAGTGAGTGGAGCTAAGTGCACAAGTTGCATTCTGTGTTGCAGACATGGAGGCCTCCTCAAAGTAAGGGAACTTTTTTTCCCGCTTATCTGGGAGCTGTAGTGGTGCTGGAAATTAGTTGAGACTGGGCTGTCAATTTCCTGTACATAAAAGGATATTTTTGGTGCCAAAATATAATGACCATTACCCCCTTTACAAATTCAGAGTGCTCAACAAATGTGAAGCAGAAAAGACCAGAAAGTATTTAGTTCAGCATATCCAAAAACAGTAACTGAACAGCAATCAAGATTGTTGCATAATGTAACAGTATTGACCTCTTGCATCATAACACACTTGTGTTGAAATATGTGTTTACCATATTACGATAAAGTCCTTGCAATGTAACATTCTGATATTTGCTGTAGACCTGACTCAGCAGCTGGACTGCCCCCCCCCCCCATTACAGGCCTAGTTGCTGAGCTGAGGGCAGAACTGAGAGATACCGAAGAGTGGACTGATTAATAATACTCATAATATCTTATAGTCAACCCATGGAATAAGATTTTAATCACTTGAGCAGAGCAGTAAAATATGACCCAGACTGGTTTCTGGGCATCTTTATTTCTTAACAGATTCCAGTGATTAGTTGCATATGCAATAGAGCAATTATTTTATGCCCTAGAGCAGTTATTTTCAACCTTTTTCATCTGACGGCACACTTATCAAGGCACTGAAATTGTGAAGGCACACCAGCAATTTTTACCACTGACAAAGCACATCAGACTGTTGAAATTTTCCTATTAATGAATGTCAATCCCCAAATTCCTGCAGCACACCTGAGGATTATCTGTGGCACACCAGTATGCCATGGCACACTGGCTGAAAATCACTTCCCTCAAGCATGATTACTTTGAAGACTGCTTTGGTGTGAAGGGCATATTGTTATACTACATCAGTCTCTGCAGGATTATTATTAAGAATATTTATACATCTCTTCAACATAAAAGTTCACAAATAGTTTATAAAGAAAGTACTAAATACAGTAGTTCCTTGTCCAAAGGAGCATCTTAGCAGTCTCTTTGCAAAATACACCTCAAGCATGAAAATAAAGATACTAGGGCTGAAATCCTACAGACACTTTCCTGGGAGTAAGACCCATTGAACACAGTGGGGCTTACTTTTGAGTAGACATTATTAGGATTGTGCTGTACACCAGGAAATTAGTACTATTAAGCAAAGTGAGGGTGAACATGCATAGGATTGTGCTGTAGTTGGCTCTAGATAAGAAGTAACAGGATATCCACCTAACTGCTGGACAAACTTCATGTTCCCCATTTCCCTTTTTAACATGCCAGAAAATTTATCATTTTAAGTGCCTGATAGAAGCTCAGTTTCATGCCCTCTGAAAGTCCAGTTACATCATTGCTGTTGATGTGCTACTTGCAAATCCAAAATTTCAGCAGCAGAACCAGTTCTTCAAAACAGCATCAGCTTACCTGGAAATAGGCAGACATAAAGGTATTGTCTACTGCTAAAAGTACGTCTTTGTGTTTATGGACCACGTTGGCACACCCTTGAATGTCAACAACTTTCAGCGTCGGATTTGTGGGGGTTTCAATCCAGACAAGCTGTTTGTTTGAGAAGACAAATTGTTAGTAAAAGCTGTGAAACACTGATACGAACATAGGAAATATTGCTAATATCTTTACATTTCTGTCTTCTTTCCCATATTTGTAGAAAATGTTCGAAACCTATGCTATTTTTGTATTCAGGAATTTCATTTGCGCTCTCACATTCTTCTTTATTATTTTCATTAGCAGGTGTTTTAATTATGGAAGGAAATTGATTGCGCCATATATACTATCAAAAGGTTTGCAATGAAACCAGCTTTCTAGGTTTTTAATCCCTTTAAACATTTGTGCATCCTATGATGCCTTACCTATCAATTTAGGACAGCCCTCCATATTGTGGGACTTGAGAGGGTGTCACTTCAGCAAAGCCACATATTCTTTGTCATTATTGGTGATTCCCCCCAATGACAAAACTCCACCTATATGAATATTATAAACTGAATACTATGAGTAGAAAACAGAATGCACCCCCATTTAGCCAGAACAGGCCTACTGCGCTAACAAGTTGCTTTGCCTCTTCTAGGCCACATTTTGCCTAATTAACTCAGATGCCAATCCAATTTAAAAATGGTTTTAGTACTGCAGCGTCTACATAGTCAGAAGTCACCCCACTGCGGTACAGAACTGACAGATGCGATTTCATTTTAATAGGAAGTTTGCAACTGGTTCCTCCAGAGGGACAAAGAAAAACCAAGGAAAGCATGATGTTCAATGCATTCTCAGCAAAAACAAAGAGCATAGTCCCTTACTAGACAAGCAATCCCACTTTCAGCTGACCAGAAAGAGGTGCCAGAGGGGATGCAGGCAAGATATAGTTCACATGGCAAGTGAAAGTTGGCCCGATTGCTGTTGAAGAAAATGGAGACCAAGATGAGAGGATATTGGATGTGCCATAAAGGAGGAAAAAAAACCTGCCCATTAGCTCCTCACCAGAACCTTTAAATTCTTTATTACATTTATTTCTTTTTTCTCCTTCAAGGCTTTTAAGACCTTTCTAGCTTCCCAAGCTGCATATTAGGTAAAGGCTCTCTTGGGAAGCCACCATATAAGGAAATCTTAATATGCCACCATATAAAGAAATCTTAATATGATTTGTCAACTAGTTTTATGAATTCTTATGTGACTGTCCCATAAGGGATTTAGCAAGTAAAACATGAACAGTTGTACTAACTGTTGTACTAACTCAGTTCCTCCTATACCCAACTTTTCAAACATACAGTTTTCCTATAACTACAGTATTGTACCAGACATGCTGACATTGACAAAAGATCAAAGGAAAATTGAGAAGAGGGCACCAGTTAACAGTGACACCACAGAGTCTTGTTGCACAAGAGAAGTTTGTTCCACCACAGCCAGTGTTGGAGACGTGTACAAAAATGATTTTAATTTCACTCTACCCTTTTGTCTTGCACCTGTGGCCAAACTCAAAGGCTCTTGCAGAACAAGCTGGGTTTATAATGGAAATCAAGAAGCAAAATAGACTCATTCCAGGCACTTTGCAGACTGCTGTATGAGCATTCCTTAGTTACCTTGGTCTTGGGTGTGATTGCAGCCTCAAGGTTTTCCAATTTGGTACAGTCAACAAAAACAGTTTTAATGCCCATCTCTGATGCAATCTGCTGGAAATACCTATTTGTTCCTAGGATCAGAAAAAATTTTTATCTTTTACAGTCTGCACTTTGTTTATTTAACTTAATGAAAATAATGTGTCAATAGACTAACAAATCATAGGACTAATACTGTTCAGTATTGGTGTTAAGAGTCAGTTCTAGCAGTAGCTGAAATTAGGGACAGAGACTAGGGGTGCTAACCTCTGCTGCTGCTCTTCTTTTCTATCTTTGCCTATTCATTGGCCTTTCTGAGAAAGTAAGCAGCAACAGAAAACAAGGATCCTGCCACACCTGCTGGACCAGGTAGATCAGTGGTGAAGGGTTTAGGGGGAGAAGGATTGAGGTGTAACTGGAAGGAGGAGAAACCATGGGAGGGAGGCAGCAGATCTCACAGAAACAGCACATGTCAGATCTTATTCTTTCCACTGTCATGTTTCCCTCCCCTTCTCTCCATGGAGATGCACAGACAGCTACATGACAGGTGATAAGTGTTTTATACTACCTCCCAATAGCTTTTGAGTCACCATCCTGCAACATGCAGAATGCACATTTTTGGCATATCATCACTGGGAGGGAAGAGAGAACTGAGCACTAAAAAACTCTATACCATCTTTGACAACAGACTATATAGAATGGTATATTTCCAAAACTCAGCACTATAACGAAGGAATAGAAGGAATGTTTTTACTACAAATAAAAATATATAGAAGGAATATATTCCACTATATAGAAGGAATGTTTTTAAAAGCACTTCAGTACAAAGCAAGAACAACATCACCAATATCAGTCTGTGTTCAAATAAAGACTAAGCCGAAGTGTCCTTCTAGTCTTCGTGGAAAACATGTTTCCCTTCTCCTGTTGCTATGTGATTGGAGACAGTAAAAAGGGGACAGATGACAAGACCAGCTCCACTCTTAGCTAGGGTAAATTGATACCTATTTTGCTTGCACTTAAAAATCACCTTTGGCTGCTGCCCAGAAAGTCTAGGAGCTAGTACCAGACAAGTCTGCAGCATAGAGATCCTTATAAGAAAGTCCTAGTGAAATTCTGTACCACCCCAGTTATTTCAAAAAACTTATTTATTCTAGATAACAAGTGTTTGAAAAGAGCATAAAACAAAAGACTTATTACTTTGACGCAGTATGCATATTGTTTTAAAGGAAACACTCCCATTTCATACAATGGGACAAAGTGAACTTTAGCGTAAATAAAATGTGTTAGGGGTTAATAACCTTTGCAAAGCTAAATAGTGAGCACAAAATCCACCCATTTCCAAGGCATATGTGCGTATGTTCACAAAGAACATTGTTAAAGAGGGCACATTCATGCCTTTATGATGCCATTACTGTACTGTAGTATTTAATCAGTGCTAAAGTGGCCTTAACTGTCGTCTGATGAGACATATATGCAACAGGAGAGGGACCAAACCAAATTTAGTGTGATAGGAAGCTCAGCCACTGATAGAAGGACACTGCCAAGGCTGCTATCCTAAACACACTTAGCAAGGAGAAAGTCCCATTGATACAATGGAATGAACCTCTGAGTTAACACGCATAGGATTGGGCTACATGAGACACTGTCTCAGGAAACCTTCCATACTTGATACTAGAGCAATTAAAGTTCCTTGCGCAAGCCTCAAGTTGTTGAAAAATTGCCATAAGACACTTCAATGACTTAGAAGCAGCTCATGCTGGTGGAAGAAGGCACTACAGCCTGAGTACGTTATCACCAGACCGAGAAAGCAGGGATTATAAATGGCCTTATAGGAAGGGGGGCCTTCAGGGAAAAGTGGGCAGCAGGTAGGCTGGTAGGTCAGCCAAGCCTGGGAAAGGAGTGGTGCCAAGTTCTAGCACTTAGGCTGGATCCTAATGAGTGGCATAGCCTTACACAAGGCTGTCCCAATCTTTGCCAGCTAAGGAGCTGAGAAATACTGTCCTACAACATGGATAAGGGAAATGAACTCCCTTTACTCCGAACTGGCCTACCCTAGCTTTGGATGCAGCACATACCAGAGGTCCTGCCTGTTCCAGGGCATGTTAGCATTCAAATGTTGAGTCTGATGGAACATGACAACTCTGTCTGTGTGATCTAACCTCTTGTCTATTTACATAGAACATATCCCCCAGGCTGAAATAATTAAGTGATGGACAGAAATGTATAAACTCATGAAAAAAATGTACTGTAAATTTAAATTTTTAAATTTGTTATGGTACTTATTTTAAATTAAATTTAAAATTAAACTAAAATTTATTTTTAGATTAAATTATTGTACTTATGAGTTACAATATATAAAGATATACATTTAGGATAGGTAAGATCTGCCATATATAGATACAATGCTCACCTCCATAGACATCATCTGTACAAATAAGTGTGTCTCCTGCCTTTAGCAGATGTGTAATATTCACAGTAGCTGCTAATCCAGAAGCATAAGCTAAACCTAAAGTTAAAGAAATGGAGAAAAAAATTAAAAAGTGCCTTGTATTAAACTATCCAAAATATTTGCAATTATCCTTGCACAACAATTGGGCAACATTTACCGGTATGTGCTTGTAAGGGGAAATTTACTGTGGATATGTTCAAAGAATCTTGCACAAGTTTTGAGTCTTTGACCAAAATGTTGACACACTGACTTTATCTTGAAACAAATATATGTGATCCAAACTGTGGAACACATTTATTTTTCCACTTTTTTGAAAGAGCTGAAGGGTGCAATCCTATGCCTATCAACTCAGAAGTAAGTCCTATTATATTTAATGGGAATTACTCCCAGGAAAGTGTGTTTAGGATTGCAGCTGAAGACTTATAAACTGCATGCACATCTTCCGCACTTGCTGAGCCACAGGTGGTAATTTCATAATGAAAGGTGCATATTACCAAAACATATTAACTTCTCCCTTATGCTCTTGTTGTAGGCAAAACAAAACGCAGATAAAATTGCACAGAATCATTATAACAGGCTCTGTTTCCAGAAGGGTGGGAGGGAGGGGGAGAAGGATGGATGGATGAACGAATGAATAAACGTAGCTTACAGTACTTGGCACCATCTAGTGCAGCTACAGCCTTTTCTAAGCAGTCTCGAGTAGGATTTCCACTACGGCTGTATTCAAAACCCTAAAAAGGAGGAGGAAAAAAACTGTAACTATAGCATTATCCATAAAGGTCAATTAAGTCAATCTTTCAAGAATGTTGTACTGAAAGTTGTTACTGTGGGGATTTTCCCTGCAATTATCAAGTGCTTCAGATTCCAAGGAGAGCTTCTCAATTAGAGAGCCAGGGAGGTGAAACAGAAAAATTATCACCAGGCCTGAAGGAGTCTCTGTCTATGTGCTTCTGACTGGGAAAGACAGCAAGAGCCCACTCTCCGTGGATTCAATTGGAAGGGTGCTATGAAGAGCTCCATGGACTTAAAAAGGGCCAAGGTTCCATTTATGTTGGTCTGTCTACTGCCTACCATCGTTGGGAGTTCTTGGTTCTGAACATTTTTGCTTGAAACCTCTGCCCCTTTTTAGGACAATGAATTTGTAAACGGTCCTGCTGTGCAGGTACTACTGTCAGAATAAGGTCATTTTAAGAACCCTAAATCCTTTTTGCCCAGGGAATCCCTCTGGATACTGGATCTCTTTAGTGGCAGTGAACTAAATCTATCAAGTGTTATCCTATCAAGTTGCATATTCAAATAGATCGGAAAGGTGGAGCACGGAAAGGGAGTGAGCACTTATTTATTTAAGGGATGGACACCCCACCTTTCCCATGCTTGGGCAAATGCCCAAGGTGGTTTACATAGCTTTTTATTCTTTTTTGTCCTCACAATCACCCTGTAAGGTAGGTAATTGTTCTATGGGCAGCTCCTAATACTCTTTTTATCCAGATGTATTCCTTTACAGCATGATTATCTTAACATCTTGCATCAGGGAATGTCTCTTTGCACTAGGCATCACTGCTTGGGATCAGTTGGTGGATGCTAGAAGTCACCACCCATTTCATGACAAACATACAAAACATTAAATGCATGATACCTCCCTGATTCTATGAATCCCTCCCCAACACATGCAAAACCAAAATCTGCTATTGAGCATGAAATAAAGAATCCTTATACAGTGGCGCCTCATGTAAAGTATGTTTCACATAATAAAAATTTCTCTAGGATTCTGCTTCACGTAAAGAAAGTGCTTCACGTAAAGAACACATTCGTTGGCCGTTGGGGCAGACGCGCTGGCTGGCAGCCTGTTTAAAAAGTGTCAGGGCTGCCTAGCACACCTGCCCATAATGAAAGCAACACTTCCATGCTGTTCCTCCTGTGGCCAGATGTCCGCTAGGCAGAGGGAGAGAAGAGCAGTGGAGAAGAGGGAAGCAGCTCAGGGTAGCCGGAAGGGAGCAGGGCAGAGAGAGGCTCAGGGTGGAGAGAAGAAGAAAGTGGGGAGATACTTTGAAGGTGTCTTGGATTGCAGCCTCCTAACTATGTCTACCCAGAAGTAAGCCCCATTGTGTTCAATGGGTCTTACTCCCAGGAAAGTGTCTTTAGGACTGCAGCCTAAGTAGACTTCATAAGATCATGCACATTGAATGCATGTTTTGAATTCAATCCCTGTGTTCTGTCATTTTTACATCCAGTTAATATTTTTATATGAATACTTTTGGGGTTGTGGAACCAATTGTCTGAGTTTCCATTATTTCCTATGGGAAAATCCGCTTCATATAAAGAATGTTTCATGTAAAGAACATGCCTCCGGAACGAATTAAATTTGTTACATGAGGCGCCACTGTAATCTGTTTTCTCATAAAAAGTCAAGCCGCTAGACCATATGGAAAAGCCTGAAAAAATCTGATAAACATCCTTCAGCTCAATTTGTTTTTACTCTACACTAAAATATTCAGAAGTTATGTGAAAAATCTGAATAGTAAAGCATTCTAAACTTGGCCAAACGGAAATGCTGGAAGCCAATGAACCCGTTGAGTCCTTGGGCTCATGATCGGGATGCCAAACAAGCTTTTCTGAAGCACTGACCAATATGGGCAACAAGTCAACACTAAGCAAAGTGCCAAGATATATGATATACACACAGAGAGAAAACACACATAGCTGATGACAGCTGCATGAGTTTTCTCATGACAGGTATTGGTCTACCAGCCCCAGACAATCCTATCCTTCTCCACCCACCCACTAGTGCAGCTGTGCCAAATATGGGTGTACTAGTTCCAGTGGGAGGAGAGCCTTTGGAGGGAAAAAGGGATTTAAATCCTCTTTTTTCCTCTGCAAGTTTCCTGCCCAGCAATACGTCTCTTTACCACATTCTTTCATCTCTCCCAGTGGATGTTCCTAATATCTCCTTTCTATTTCCTATTACATTGCTAGCCCAACCGTTACTCTCAGGAAGTGTGCATAGGATTACAACTTGTATCTTAGGTATAGCAGAATCACCTGCTTATTGCTTTTCTGTGTAAAAATGCTCCCAAAAATGGCCTATGAAAGTGGTCTTCAAAGTGGGGGTCAGGAGAAGGTGGCATCCACTATCTTGAAATATGGCACTGGGCTTTTCTGGAAGTAAATCTTATTGAACACAATGGGACTTACTTCTGAGTTAACATGGAAGACCACATCCCCATAAATTTGACAGGGGGGTCCTGGACAGATTTTTAAATTTGAAAAGGGGTCCCAGGTTGAAATGCCTGAATAGCACTGGCCTATGGAAATGTGGTACATGCATATTCTAAATAAATTAGTGGGGGGAGGAAGCCTTTCGCTGCCCAGGAAGTAAAATGTCGTGATTGCAGTTCTGAAAGCTAACTTAACTTTAAAATGAGATGAAAGAAGTAGACAAACTGCTAGTAGCCATCCTGCTAGCCTGCAGAACTGGGTTTATCTTCCAAGTTATCACACAAGCTATGCAGGGATCATAACAGGAATTCAACCCATACAGTTGGCTGAACAGTGTGTGAAATTCCTTTCTTCCTACTCCTTGACTGAATGTAAAAATAAGGTTTTACATTTCATGAGCAATGTTTTTGCTAGGCAAAAGTAGCTACTTTGCTAGGCAAAGTAGCTATATACAGGTGGGTGAGAGCCACAAGTGCAGGCAAAAACTAGATGAGACAGTAACATGACATTGTTTACTCCCACCAAATCAAGAAGCCACTGTATCTTGTCTTCTGGGCAGAAAGAGCCAATGTAGCAGTAAAATGTCACAGAAACATTTAGTGTACAGTTTAGAGTACATTTAAAGAAACATTTAGAGTACAGTTTCCCCACACGTACGTACGTACGTACGTACGTACGTACGTACGTGTGTGTGTGTGTGTGTGTGTGTGTGTGTGTGTGTGTGTTCCCAGCACCATTTAACACGGTCTGCCTATTGGAAGCATTGGTCCACCAATGCTATTGATTTACATATCGGAAGTTACATTATCACATGTTACTTCCAGATGCGACATCAATGAGAGGCTTTTTTTAACATGAAGTAGAAGTAGCCTTCTACTGCTGACTCCCAGAAAGCATTGCTGGTTTCATTGCTGGGCAGCAGACATCCAGGGATCCAGTGAATACCACCAGATACCTTCTCAGTACCACCAGTGGTACCCTACAATGGATTAAGGTATATTCTCTAAAAACAAGAAAGGCCTTTGCTTGTGGTTTTCTTACTTTACAGTCATTATCAATTATAATTACTTCTCACTTAAAATGGTTATATATATGTTCAAAAAATGGGGAAATACTACCGTTTCAAACAAAAGATAAGCAAGGCCAGCTCATCCATGAGAACAATTGAAGTGGTTGCCTCTGGAAGGAGATAGTAAGGAGGTAACCATCTCTCACCACTATTTGCCTCCACTGATTGGAAAAGGAAGTAGTTGATCAGGAGATGAGGAGGGGAGGAAAATACTGAACTTAAACACTGAAGACCAGACAGATGGAGAATGATACATCACTGAACAAGGGGCGGCATTTGGCATGCAGTCTCGGGCGGCCTTAAAGAAGAAAGTGCAAATGTGGCTTAAAACTAAACATTAAAAAAATCAAAATCATGGCTTTGGTCCCATCAGTTCATGGCAAACAGAAGGGGAAGAAATGGAAGTGATGACAGTTTATTTTTTGGGCTGCAAGAACACTGCAGATGGCAATTGCAGCCAAGAAATTAAACAGATGCTTGCTTCTGGGGAGAAAAGCTATGGCAGGTCTAGACAACTTAATTAGAAGTCGAGACATCCCATGTATCATCACATGCCAACAAAGATCCATTTGGTTAAAGCTATGGTTTTACCTATGGTAATGTATGGCTGTGAGAGTTGGACCATGCCAAGGAATAAATTACCTTTGAATTATGATATCAGAGGAGACTCTTGAGAGTCCCTTGGACTACAAGGAGATCAAATCAGTACATCCTCCAGGAAATCAACACTGACAGTTTAGTAGTTAAAGGCCAGATACTGAAGCTGAAGCTCAAATATTTTGGCCACATCATGAGAAACCTCTTTGAAAAGAGCCTGATACTGGAAAAAAATCTGGAGGCAAAAGGAGAAGGGGATTGTAGAGGATGAGGTGGTTAGATCGTGTCACTGAGGCAATGAATATGAATTTGGATGGACTTCAGAAGCTAGTGGAGGATAGGATGGTTCATGGGGTCACAAAGAGTTGGACATGACTGACTAAACAACAACTCAGGAGGTCTTGTGTTAGCCTTGATAGAAGAGTCCTGACAAGATGAATCTTGTTTTCCTTCTTGTGTACTTTAATTGTGCCTATCACATAGTGCAATTTTTGCTTCTTTTTACTGGACATAAACTCATAAAATACAGGTGCTCTTTCAACCCAAAATGTGAGTAATGCAGTTCTTTGGAACACCGCCAACATGCTTATGCAATTTCCTTATGGTGTTGTATCATTCAGAGGTCTGAGTAGTAAGACAGGTTTTTTTTTTTCTCCTGCCCATTACAATCTGCAGACATAACCATGATTCAGCTTTTCTTTGAAACATCTTGCCTTAGAATTATAATGATTAATCCAGACTTCAAAGTGGACTGAAATGCGTTGGCAACACACAGGTACATTAAGATGGAGAGAATTAAATGCCATGATATTTTTAAAAATAAAATGATATCTATTGATTGGGGAAGAAGTGTAACAATTTAACATTATCCAGGTGTTTATCAACATTTGTTGAGAAATTCCATTGTACCATTTGACATGGTCCATCTATTTGAAGAGTTAGGAAGCCAGATGCTATGATTTAGGAAGCTCAGGGTGGAAGGATGACTCAAGCACATCAAAACATGCTTTGAAGTCTCCTATTTCTCTTTATTGCATCATTTTCCTCGTCCTGCTTCTACAAGCATCACAGATACCACTTCAAGCACCAGTGGTGGTACCAATAGCACTGGCTGAGAAACACTGTCCTGTCCCCCATCTGCACTACCAGACTTGTGTTCCAGCAGCACAGAGCTGATAAAACCTAATACAGTACTGTGTTATGGTTGCCAATCCTCCAACAATGACCTGAAGTCTCCAGGGATCATGATCAACCTGCAGGCAACTCTTGAAAGCAATCCTAAGATTTTAACAAGACCACAAAGTGTTTTTAACATTGCATCACTACGCGAAATCAAATCTCCAAGAACAGGATTACTCAGTGTTGGCAACTCTTAAACCATCTATGCTGTACTAAACCTAAATAGCTAACTGTGAAAAATGAACTGGAACAACATTTACCCCGGTAAAGAGTTCATGTATTACTGCAGTCTAAAAATCACAAATGATTTACTAGCTCTCATGAAATATTAACTATGTCTATCATAATCCTGTTTCAGAGAAAACTGCTGTACAGTAGAAATTCCTTCTTTGTTGGCAAGCTATATAAAGTGTTACACAATTTCATGCATTTCAAGGAGAATTATCTTATCCTACAATAAGTTTTTTTAAAACAAAGTTTCAAAAAATTGGAAATGTATCCTTACAGAATATTTTAAGTATTTGGAACTTGACCTTCACATATACCCAGCTCCTTCTCCATGGCCTTCAACAGAAGCATCTTGTAAGAGGAGCTTTAGGCTTTGTGCTTCCATAAACTGGAAGTGGGTTGATCACTGTGGTTTCACACAACACTTAAGAGCAATATTCCTTACTACAATCTCCACACCAGAGGCAAGAACAACTGTACTGTTCCACTGAGACATGAACACCTGTGTGAAGATTTCTTCAGTGATGTTATTTACTGCTATCTCTGGACATTTATGCAAAAATGAAAAGCAAATTTTTTAAAAAATCACTAAATGAATCACAGATTCTCTTACCAAGTGGGATCAATGGTGCTTTGCCAACTTACATGTAAAATGCTGACACTGAAGTTTTCTTGAGTCGGGCAAATTTGATATAATGATTAGTTTGCAAGTATGTCTAGGTGCACTTTCTTGCAAAGCAAAACAGCTCTATATCCAACTACCCAACTATTATCATAAAGTTGGCATATACAGGATCATTCTTTTCTGTATAAAAGAATATACAGAAAAGAATATACACCGTTCTTAAGGCAGTGGTGGGATTCAAATAAATTAACAACAGGTTCTATGTCCTAATAACCTAAATTAACAACAGGTTCTATGTCCCATTAGTAACAGGCACTCATTAGCAAAGTGTTCTATAGAACCTGTGAGAACCCTCTAAAGCCCACCACTGCTTTAAAGGTACATATAAAGGTGTTCCCTGCAGGTTGCCTTGCTAGTGGTGACTAATTCTAGGGTGCTCCAACTGTTCTTATTCAGCATCAGTTCCCTGAACCCAACTTTACAGATTTGTTTAGCATAAAGATAGCTATCTACAGTATTCTATATACAGGATTTATATACCGCCTTTCAACTAAATGTTCACAAAGTGGTTTACAAAGAAAATGAAAACATAATTAATAGCTAATTTGTAGCTAGGGCTGTGCAAGTGGTTAAGACGCTGTGCCTGTTAACCAGAAGGCCAGGGTTCAAGACCCAGGTCGGCCCCACAAGACAGGGTGAGCTCTTGTCCTTAGCCCAGCTCTGTGACGGCAGCTGGATCCAATCGTATTGGCTCTGCCTTTCCATTGGACTAATTCAGTGGCGTGGGGAGGGGGGATTTGCTGCTTGGGTAACAGCCTTTCCTCCATAACAATCCAACCCAGGCTTTCGTGCTTCTGAGTCTTCCAAGACGGATGGATACCAATACTAATTAATAGCTAATGGGTACATCAACACACACAAGATTCCAACTTCATTCACAACATTCAAATAACTATTAAATACAGTGTTACTGTAATAAATTCTTCAAGTTTAGCTAATCCACGCATGTTGAACTTGCATACAGGTTGTCACTGAGATCACCAGAAACACACCCAAGGGGAACTGTTCCACCACCTGTGGACTATTTGCAGGCCCAGCACAAAAAATAGGCTGGGCATAAAACCAGGAGACCAGGTGTCATCATTGCAAAGAGGACAAGTTTCCCCAAAATGTAGGACACCCCAAAAAATGTAGGACATGCAAATGAAAGCTGAAAAAACCATTCCTATGTTGCTTTCATGTGCTTAATTTATGTATTGCATATGATTTACTTAAAACTATAATTTTTTACAGTAATTCTAAGAATTACCAGCTGTCCACTCACAAGGAAAAGGAGGACATTTAAATTTTTTCCAGGACACAAGGGTAAAAAAAGAGGACGTGTCCGGGATAAGGGGGACACATGGTCACCCTGGAGGGTCTGAGGATGGGTAGGGGTTGGGCCGGGAGAAGGTGGTAGAAGCTGGTCCAGGAGGGTGTTCCAGGCGAGCATCATCACCCATTCGGGGGAGGGAGAGATGCCCGCCCCCCCTCCAGGTCCCCGGGTGGACTCACGCGGTGCTTCCCCGGGGCCTGCTGCTTGAAGGTGGTTGCGAGGGAGATGGGGGGCACCACGGCCAGGGAGCTCCACTGCTCCGGCTCCTGCCCGGCGTGGATGGCCTGCGTGGCGAAGTGGCCGAAGGGCGGAAGGAAGCCGGGGCTCTTCTCCATGGTCCTGGGAGGCTCCGAGGCTGAAGGGCTGGCGCGGTCCTCCTTCCTTCTTCCCGCGAGGCTCGCCGGGCAGCGGCTTTAAAGACCCAGCTCCGCCCAGCAGCCACAGAGCGGAGCCCTATCCGGCCACCTGCAGGGACGGCCCGGACACTCATTGGCCCCGCGGCGGCCTTCGCTACACGCCCTCCACCGTCACGTCACGCGGAGCTCAACGGGGGACTCCGGCAACATCCCTCCAAGCACGGCTGCCGGCCTCAGAAACACCCCCGTCCCACCAGAGCCCCACGCTCTCCCCTGAGGAAGCCCATTCGCTCTGAGAGACTTGCTCCTGAGGAGAAGGCACGGGGTGGGACTGCGGTCCTAGCCACGCTTTCCTCAGAGTAAGCCCATTGACTGTAAGGGACTTGCTCCTGAGGAGAAGGCACGGAATGGGACTGCGGTCCTAGCCACGCTTTCCTCAGAGTAAGCCCATTGACTGTAAGGGACTTGCTCCTGAGGAGAAGGCACGGAATGGGACTGCATTCCTATCCACACTTTCCTCAGAGTTAGCCCACTGACTAAGGGACTTGCTTTTGAGGAGACAGGCACATATGGGACTGCATTCCTAGCCACGCTTTCCACAGAGTAAGTCCACTGACTCTATGGGACTTGCTCCTGAGGAGAAGGCACGGAATGGGACTGCGGTCCTAGCCACGCTTTCCTCAGAGTAAGCCCATTGACTGTAAGGGACTTGCTTTTGAGGAGACAGGCACATATGGGACTGCATTCCTAGCCACGCTTTCCACAGAGTAAGTCCACTGACTGTAAGGGACTTGCTCCTGAGGAGAAGACACGGGATGGGACTGTGGTCCTAGCCACGCTTTCCTCAGAGTTAGCCCACTGACTAAGGGACTTGCTTTTGAGGAGACAGGCACATATGGGACTGCATTCCTAGCTACGCTTTCCACAGAGTAAGTCCACTGACTCTATGGGACTTGCTCCTGAGGAGAAGGCACGGAATGGGACTGCGGTCCTATCCACGCTTTCCTCAGAGTTAGCCCACTGACTAAGGGACTTGCTTTTGAGGAGACAGGCACATATGGGACTGCATTCCTAGCCACCCTTTCCACAGAGTAAGTCCACTGACTGTAAGGGACTTGCTCCTGAGGAGAAGACACGGGATGGGACTGTGGTCCTAGCCACGCTTTCCTCAGAGTTAGCCCACTGACTAAGGGACTTGCTTTTGAGGAGACAGGCACATATGGGACTGCATTCCTAGCTACGCTTTCCACAGAGTAAGTCCACTGACTCTATGGGACTTGCTCCTGAGGAGAAGGCACGGAATGGGACTGCGGTCCTATCCACGCTTTCCTCAGAGTTAGCCCACTGACTAAGGGACTTGCTTTTGAGGAGACAGGCACATATGGGACTGCATTCCTAGCCACGCTTTCCACAGAGTAAGTCCACTGACTGTAAGGGACTTGCTCCTGAGGAGAAGACACGGGATGGGACTGTGGTCCTAGCCACGCTTTCCTCAGAGTTAGCCCACTGACTAAGGGACTTGCTTTTGAGGAGACAGGCACATATGGGACTGCATTCCTAGCTACGCTTTCCACAGAGTAAGTCCACTGACTCTATGGGACTTGCTCCTGAGGAGAAGGCACGGAATGGGACTGCGGTCCTATCCACGCTTTCCTCAGAGTTAGCCCACTGACTAAGGGACTTGCTTTTGAGGAGACAGGCACATATGGGACTGCATTCCTAGCCACCCTTTCCACAGAGTAAGTCCACTGACTGTAAGGGACTTGCTCCTGAGGAGAAGACACGGGATGGGACTGTGGTCCTAGCCACGCTTTCCTCAGAGTTAGCCCACTGACTAAGGGACTTGCTTTTGAGGAGACAGGCACATATGGGACTGCATTCCTAGCTACGCTTTCCACAGAGTAAGTCCACTGACTCTATGGGACTTGCTCCTGAGGAGAAGGCACGGAATGGGACTGCGGTCCTATCCACGCTTTCCTCAGAGTTAGCCCACTGACTAAGGGACTTGCTTTTGAGGAGACAGGCACATATGGGACTGCATTCCTAGCCACCCTTTCCACAGAGTAAGTCCACTGACTCTATGGGACTTGCTCCTGAGGAGAAGGCACGGAATGGGACTGCGGTCCTAGCCACGCTTTCCTCAGAGTAAGCCCATTGACTGTAAGGGACTTGCTCCTGAGGAGAAGGCACGGAATGGGACTGCGGTCCTATCCACGCTTTCCTCAGAGTTAGCCCACTGACTAAGGGACTTGCTTTTGAGGAGACAGGCACATATGGGACTGCATTCCTAGCCACGCTTTCCACAGAGTAAGTCCACTGACTGTAAGGGACTTGCTCCTGAGGAGAAGGCACGGGATGGGACTGTGGTCCTAGCCACGCTTTCCTCAGAGTAAGCCCACTGACTAAGGGACTTGCTTTTGAGGAGACAGGCACATATGGGACTGCATTCCTAGCTACGCTTTCCACAGAGTAAGTCCACTGACTCTATGGGACTTGCTCCTGAGGAGAAGGCACGGAATGGGACTGCGGTCCTATCCACGCTTTCCTCAGAGTTAGCCCACTGACTAAGGGACTTGCTTTTGAGGAGACAGGCACATATGGGACTGCATTCCTAGCCACGCTTTCCACAGAGTAAGTCCACTGACTGTAAGGGACTTGCTCCTGAGGAGAAGGCACGGGATGGGACTGCGGTCCTAGCCACGCTTTCCTCAGAGTAAGCCCACTGACTAAGGGACTTGCTTTTGAGGAGACAGGCACATATGGGACTGCATTCCTAGCCACGCTTTCCACAGAGTAAGTCCACTGACTCTATGGGACTTGCTCCTGAGGAGAAGGCACGGAATGGGACTGCGGTCCTAGCCACGCTTTCCTCAGAGTAAGCCCATTGACTGTAAGGGACTTGCTTTTGAGGAGACAGGCACATATGGGACTGCATTCCTAGCCACGCTTTCCACAGAGTAAGTCCACTGACTGTAAGGGACTTGCTCCTGAGGAGAAGGCACGGAATGGGACTGCGGTCGTAGCCACGCTTTCCTCAGAGTTAGCCCACTGACTAAGGGACTTGCTTTTGAGGAGACAGGCACATATGGGACTGCATTCCTAGCCACGCTTTCCACAGAGTAAGTCCACTGACTCTATGGGACTTGCTCCTGAGGAGAAGGCACGGAATGGGACTGTGGTCCTAGCCACGCTTTCCTCAGAGTAAGCCCATTGACTGTAAGGGACTTGCTTTTGAGGAGACAGGCACATATGGGACTGCATTCCTAGCCACGCTTTCCACAGAGTAAGTCCACTGACTGTAAGTGACTTGCTCCTGAGGAGAAGGCACGGAATGGGACTGCGGTCCTATCCACGCTTTCCTCAGAGTAAGCCCATTGACTGTAAGGGACTTGCTTTTGAGGAGACAGGCACATATGGGACTGCATTCCTAGCCATGCTTTCCTCAGAGTAAGTCCACTGACTGTAAGGGACTTGCTCCTGAGGAGAAGGCACGGAATGGGACTGCGGTCCTATCCACGCTTTCCTCAGAGTTAGCCCACTGACTAAGGGACTTGCTTTTGAGGAGACAGGCACATATGGGACTGCATTCCTAGCCACGCTTTCCACAGAGTAAGTCCACTGACTCTATGGGACTTGCTCCTAGGGAGAAGGCACGGAATGGGACTGTGGTCCTAGCCACGCTTTCCTCAGAGTAAGCCCACTGACTAAGGGACTTGCTTTTGAGGAGACAGGCACATATGGGACTGCATTCCTAGCTACGCTTTCCACAGAGTAAGTCCACTGACTCTATGGGACTTGCTCCTGAGGAGAAGGCACGGAATGGGACTGCGGTCCTATCCACGCTTTCCTCAGAGTTAGCCCACTGACTAAGGGACTTGCTTTTGAGGAGACAGGCACATATGGGACTGCATTCCTAGCCACGCTTTCCACAGAGTAAGTCCACTGACTCTATGGGACTTGCTCCTGAGGAGAAGGCACGGAATGGGACTGCGGTCCTAGCCACGCTTTACTCAGAGTAAGCCCATTGACTGTAAGGGACTTGCTTTTGAGGAGAAAGGCACATATGGGACTGCATTCCTAGCCACGCTTTCCACAGAGTAAGTCCACTGACTGTAAGGGACTTGCTCCTGAGGAGAAGGCACAGAATGGGACTGCGGTCGTAGCCACGCTTTCCTCAGAGTTAGCCCACTGACTAAGGGACTTGCTTTTGAGGAGACAGGCACATATGGGACTGCATTCCTAGCCACGCTTTCCACAGAGTAAGTCCACTGACTCTATGGGACTTGCTCCTAGGGAGAAGGCACGGAATGGGACTGTGGTCCTAGCCACGCTTTCCTCAGAGTAAGCCCATTGACTGTAAGGGACTTGCTTTTGAGGAGACAGGCACATATGGGACTGCATTCCTAGCCACGCTTTCCACAGAATAAGTCCACTGACTGTAAGGGACTTGCTCCTGAGGAGAAGGCACGGAATGGGACTGCGGTCCTAGCCATGCTTTCCTCAGAGTAAGCCCATTGACTGTAAGGGACTTGCTTTTGAGGAGACAGGCACATATGGGACTGCATTCCTAGCCACGCTTTCCTCAGAGTAAGTCCACTGACTGTAAGGGACTTGCTCCTGAGGAGAAGGCACGGAATGGGACTGCGGTCCTATCCACGCTTTCCTCAGAGTTAGCCCACTGACTAAGGGACTTGCTTTTGAGGAGACAGGCACATATGGGACTGCATTCCTAGCCACGCTTTCCACAGAGTAAGTCCACTGAATGTAAGGGACTTGCTCCTGAGGAGAAGGCACGGGATGGGACTGCGGTCCTAGCCACACTTTCCTCAGAGTGAGCTCATTGACTGTAAGGGACTTGCTCCTGAGGAGACAGGCATGGGATGGGAATGCGGTCCTAGCCACACTTTCCTCGGAGTAAGCCCATTGACTAAGGGAACTTCTGAGGAGATACACACAGGACAGGACTGCAGTCCTAGCCATGCTTACCTTGGAGTAAGCCTACTGACTCTAAGGGAACTTACTTCTGAGGAGATACACATAGGATGGGACTGCATTCTTAGCTGTGCTTACCTCAGAATAAGCCCATTGACTCTAAGCGAACTTATTCCTGGGAAGAAATGCTCGGGGTTGAGCTACAGTCCTAGCCAGACATTCCTGAGTAAGCCCATTTTCTCCAAGTCAACTTCTGAATAGACACACATAGGCTCAAAGTAAAGTCCTCAGTACACCTCCCTGGGAACAAGCCCATTGACTCTGTGGAGACTTACTTCTGACAAGATTTGCATTGGATTGGCTACACTTATCTAGGAGTAAGCTCCTTATACTGACTGTCAGGAGATCATTGTCTCTAAGGGCCCTGAGTACAAAGACATAGGAACAGACTAGACCTAGCCACACTTACTTGGCAGTAAAACCTTTTGAAAGTAAGGGGTATTACTTCTGAGTAGACATGTATAGGATTGGGCTACAGTTCATCTATGCTCACCTGGCAGTAAGCTCCATTGACTGTAAGAAGCTTACTTTGGAGTATATATGCAGTGGCTCTGAGTACAGTCCTAGCCACACTTACCTGGGAGTTAAGTTTCATTGACTATGACGTACTTCTGAGTAAGTATGCCTAGGATTGGGCTACAGTCCTAACCACCCTTACTTGGGAGTAAGCACTGTTGATTATAATGGAACTTACTTCTGAGAAGACATAGGATTGGGTTGTTAATTATTGTGCAGAAATAGCTGGGACCCACGTGACTGCTTCAAATGACTATTTTCAGGAGCTGCTAGCTTTGCTTGTGTTGTGATTCACACAAGGCTTGAAAGTCAGGTTGCTTGCATCAAGATCAAGGCCATCCTTTTCCGTTTTAAAAGTGCTCATTTTAATATCAATCCAACCCCCCCGCCCCCCCCCCCTTAAATATGGGTGGAATTTTCTCCTAGTGGCATATTTGGAAGATGAGTGAGGGCTGGGGCTTTGTCCATTAGGTTCTGTAGTAGCCTTAGCAGCCAGGTAAGAAATGGGTTTCTGAGAGTCTTGTGATAATATCCTCCTTGCCAGGAGTCACTGTCCAATGGTCCATTAGGTTCAAGCGCGTCCATGGCTAAAAGGTGATCTCTGCTGCAGCCTTGAACTGCCTTTGTTGTTGATTCTGGGGGCACTTCAGTGTCCCTGTAAATGCCCCTGGAATAGGAGCAGCTCTGTATTTCATGGCTCCTGTGGGTGGTTCTCTGTCATTTTCTATCTGATGCATTCAGAAGGATACATGCTGGACATGGTGTTTACTTCTGGACAGGTGGATGGTGATCTGGATGAGACAAGTTCCAATTCCTTCTTACCTTTGCTGTGATAGGGGGACCAAATTGTAGGCCTGCCCAAGGGGATGATTGATCCAACTGGTTTTGTGAGTCTTCTGGTGGATTTTTTTTGTTTCCCAGGGCTGGTGACTCATCTGAAGCTCATTAGCCTCTACATCAGGGGTGGCACATGAGCAATTTCTGGCCCTTGGAGACAACGTATACAGGCCCTGGTTTTCAATGGGACCATAGTGCCCATAGCCCATGCATATCCACACTGGCCTTTCCTGACCCGAAGCATCACCTACAAGCCCAATTACTTTTCTGCTGCCTTGAGCTTCATGTCAGCAAAACTCTGCAGGCGGCAGAGAAGTGACCAGCCTTGTGCTATGCATGGCCCTTTATAGGGTGCAAGACCTATGAGCCTTGAGTTATTTCCACCCTACCTATAAAAGGCCAGCACAAAAGTTTGATCAGCATGAAAGGCAGGGTTTTGGAACACATCCACCATATTCTTCATCAAGGTATGCTGAAACCCTCGGAGGTTGTGGGAAGAAGGGGTTGATCAGAGGTGAACATCTTCAACTCTCTCCTTCGCCCCATCAACCTTAGCATGCCCTTAGACTCTTAGCATGCCTATGACCATGGGCGTCACTAGGGTTCGTGTCACCCAGTGTGGGTGGCCAGTGCATCACCCCATGCAGTGAGTGGGGCAACAAAATGAATGGTGGGCGTGGTTATGTACCATTGCCCCACCTCCACTGGTTTTGTTAGCCACACATTTTAATACAATAAAGATATTTCAGTGGTTTCTTTCACTGCATTCTGCATCAAATTATGCATCCAGAGGTATATAAAATGATGGAACTGTTTCTACAAATGATTTTAGCCATTTAGGTCACAACGGCTGTTATCCCCCTGAAGGGTGCCACCTTTCTGACACTCTTGACATCCCTGACCAGGACCATTTTGGAAACCTTGAACTCCTCTGGACTGACCTTCCATTCCCGCCAAGGCATGCTTGCTTACTTGCTAGTAACACAACTGTGCAGTTCACTTTCATTTTCTCTGCATTTCAATACAATCATCAGGAATCTCCATCTAGAATGATTTGTGGGGGCTGTGTTCACTGGATCAGGACAGTACTGGTTTCGTTGGATTCCGCTAAGCCTGCCCTTTCCAAGTAACTATGGCACCTTTGCCTATTCATGAATAAAACCGCTATATGGGTCACTTTCACTTTCCATAGAGTTCAATGCATATTTTGGGATTTTTTGTGGTTTTTGGCCATAACGTTTGATAGGAATTTGCTATTTCAAAACATTGCGTTTGCATTGGATTCTGCTCTTCGATACAAATCCAACGGTATATGACATGATGGGGTTTGATCCACCATCGTGAAGTTGCACTTTGTGCGTCCCCCAGTCCACATCACCCCCCTGGGCGCATCACCCGGTGCAGACCGCACCCTTCCTCCACTCCCCTAGTGATGACCCTGCCTATGACCACACGCTTTGGAGGTGCACCAAGATGCTGGGAGATTGATGGGGTGAAGGGAATGATTGGAGGTGCCCCCCTTTTCCCCCATTTATCTCCTGATATCTGAGAGCACCTATGATCACACCATTGTGTTTTCCGCCACTGTCACACAATACAACTGCCTACCCATGTCTTGCCTGCATTTCCTTGGAGAACTGAAGCTGCGTATCAGATATAGCAAAAGCAATCTGAGCAACAGCCCTGGCTCTTTCTTTAACCTGGAGTCTACGTGGTGGAAATCATACAGTGAATCGAATAGAACACAAATTGAGCTCACATTAGAGTGTACTCTGTGGTTCTTAATGGCAGCAAAGGCATTTTTCTTTGTCACCCTTTTGTCTGCAGATTCATTCAGCTGAGGTTTTCTGGGTTATCCAGGGCATGCGCCCTCTGGCTGCCAGATAAGTCAAAAGGACTTCCCAGATGCCTAATTTGCAGGCAACTGCAGATATAATTATATTACATGTATTCACATCTCTCATGGCTTGGACTCCAGACTGACAATTCTGAGGGATGTGCGTTTACAGCTGCTTTGCAGTAGGCAGTGTCACAAAGACCCATAGGATTTGGGTGTTAAAATTTTTATAGAGTAAATCATTTCATCCATGTGACCACTACAACACAATAAAAACCATAACTTAGATTATAAAAGATTTTTCAGTTTTGAAGGTGCCACAAGAATCTTGGTTGTTTCGGTTTGCAGTAAACTAAGAGCACAATCCTATGCGTGTTTTTTTTCTACCAAACCAAGTCATAACAAGCTCAATGACTTACTCCCAGGTAAGTACATATAAGATTGCAACCTAACACATTTTCTGGAGAAAATACAAAAAAATGTTATGGATTTTATGATAGTTTTAATTAGGAAAAACACATTTACATAACAATAAATTCAACTTTCCAAAGAAAAATAAAGCTTTCCATTATAACCATTCAAAAACACTGAAACAAATGGAGAGGTTAGGGACCAGAGCTGTGATAAAAAGTGGAAATGGTTGAAAAGCAGAACCAGCCTTTTTTAGTTTTCAGATGTTGCTTCTAATGCATTTTTAACTTGCAAATTGCAAGTGCCCTTTTTATCTGGCAAATTCCTGCTGTTACAGAAAAATTTCTGCAAATGTATTCTTATTAAAACTCTGTCCAGAATGAGAATAGACCAGGAGTTAATGTGGCCATATTTGCTCTCTGTCTCTCATTACACTCAATCTAAAACAGAATTATCATGCCATAGGAAAATCAACATGGGGAGGGCAATTTGAAATACCAGAGAGAGGTTGAAAGAGCAGAACATTCATTGAATGAATGATTTATGGGTACAATTGAAAGGTGTTGAAAGAGCAGATCATCAGAAAACAAACTGTCAGAAAGTGGGGGATACCAGTACGGTACTGGTAGATTTGAGCTTACCTGTGAATTCCTCTGGTTGCTTCTGTGGAGGCTTGGGATGCTTATCTATAGTTGGAAGTATATTCTGCTTATCTTTGGTTTCTACCAGGAAGAGATCCAAATCGTCATCAAACAACTTGGTACACAGAAAAGAAACTGCCTTGGCAAGCAGAACAGAAAGCAGAATTTCTATCCCAATTACAGAGCCAGGTACTGCTGCACATTCCTACCCCTGCCATAATGGTCCATGCTGAAAATTGGATTGAATCGGCTGTGGCATTAGCCACAAAGGCAGCTGCAGATGTCATCTTCCTAAGATCTGACTGAGCCTTCAGGGTTGTTAAGCCTTGTACTGCTTAACAAAATGCTGTATCTAGAGAACAAGTGCACTGGAGCAAAACGAAGAGGCTACCAAAGCCTTAAGGAAGAGACTCAATCATTTTCATCTCCTGGCATACCAACAAGTTGCTAAAATTGTCAAGCATCATTTTTTTTACCATTGATAAGGCACATCATGCTGCTGGTGGCAGACTAAGATCTCCCAATTGCTATACTAACCCACCCCAAACTTCTGTGGCACACAGGGTGACCATATAGAATGGAGGACCGAGTTCCTCTATCTTTAAGCATTGCATAGAAGAGGGAATTTAGGGAGGTTTAGCTCAGCAGAATATGGTTTAAAAAGCAGCAGGCAGTGGGAATCCCTGGAGAACCTATTTATTGGTTTGGGAACACAGAAGCAACTTTTCCCCAATGGCTGGTAGCTAGAAGGCTGAGAGGGTGAAGAGGCAAAAGGGGTCTGAAGCTTGAAAACAGACACAATCCCAGCAAAAAAATCTTATTGAATAAATCAGAAAAAAGATGTAAGCCCTTTTGCTCAGAATCTCATTTTTAGAAACTTGCCCCTCCTCAGCAGATGTTCAGGTTTTCATAATCCTCAGGTTTTCATAAAGCCTCCTCCTCTTCTAAATCTAGTGTTAAATCCTGTTTAGGAGGCAAGCAAAGCTTGTTTTGCTCCCAATTTCTTTGCAGGAGAGAGATATCAATTACCACCTCATGGGGCCCTTGGTTGGAATCAGAACAGCTAGGGACCCCTCTAGAGTCTTCAACCCTTGGATGTGTCACTATAGGGCCATGCTGGTAGATACAGACCTCTGGACCATATTTTGAATGTTGGCTGAAATCTTGTCCCAGTTAAGGGGGGATAGAAACTGGGGAAACCTACATTAGCCTCTTTAGAAGGACTGGTTATAATGAGAAAATCACAGATCCCCACTGCAAGGAGACTCATGACATTCACGGCAGTTAAGACGTTCTGATGAGTGTTCAACCCCTTTTAACTGCCACTCTATAGACCAACCACTTTGAACAACTGTGTCGTGACACACTGGTGTGCTGCAATTGTCAAATAACTGATGGTGTGCTTTGACAATTTTAGCGCCTTGTCAGTATGCCATGAGATGAAGATGATTGAAAATTGCTGGTAGAAACAGTTAAACTGCCTCCTTGCAGGCAGTTAAACTGTCTCTCTAAAGACCACTAGGCTAAAATGGGTGGTGATTTCAGGATTAGCTGGCCAGCAGTGCTTAAGATACCCTAGTAGTGTATACCCAGTAAGCTGAGGGCTTACTACAACCATGGACTAACAGGAAGAGATGTGCAGAGACTGCAGAAGGCACATGGGAGCGTTAAGATAACCCCAGTGACCAGACCCCCAAAGAACATCCATCTAGGCCAGGGGTCTCAAACTGGCCCACAGCAAACCTCTGATCCCCGAAAAGCTTCTGACCCAGTTGACCAAACGCAACTGGAGCTGTGATGGTGGGGAGGGAATAATAGGGGTTTATTTGGGTGTCAGGTATTTTATAAATCTCTTTGGCCAAAAAGGTTTAGAGACCCTACTCTAGGGAGAGAAGGGCAGTCAGAGACACGGAGTAAAAAAAACTTAGGCTGCCTAAAAATGCTGCCATTACCAGATTTGTGCTGAGCAGAGACCTGAGAAAAATTGGTTGTTGAGGCAGTGTAATTAAAGATGTATTCTAGAGACTCCTGGTGCTCCCAAGAAGTTAGGCCCCCAAAGCTTGATCCCTTCAGGGAGAGCAGAGCTCTAAAGTTGCCCATCTGTGCTGCAACTCTGGCTTTTGCTCCATCTCGGACCTCTGTCAGGTGCAGAGAGAAATTTTGTGCTTGCCTCAGGCAGCCTAAAATGGCCACAGCAAACAGCTTAGTGCTGAACAGAGTCCTGAGGAAAAATGGTTGTAGAGACAGAATAGTCTATATATATAAAAGAGAAAAGTCACTGACTGACTCACTGACAGACTCATCAACGCCCTGCCTAAACCGCTGGGCCTAGAAGCGTGAAATTTGGGGTGGATGTTCCTTCCATGACTGAGGGGTGCACTAAGAACTGGTTTTCAGAAATTCCAACCGGAAGGGGGTGAAAAGGGGCACAACGTGTTTTCCTCCTTATACTTTCTATTGAAGAATTGCTGACTCATCAACATTCCGCCCCAATCCCTCGACCTAGAAGCATGAAATTCGGGGAGTTCCTTCTGTCACCTGAACACCCACCAAGAACCCATGTGGAGAAATTTAACCCTTAATGGGCTGAAAAGGGGTGCAACGTGTTTTTCTCCTATACTTAACATGGAAGACTGACCAACATAAAACCAATTTGGTGCTCTGTGCCTGGTGTGCTGGGGGGATGTTGTTCAGAGGAAGAGGTTGCACTGGGGAGGATGTTGCTCATGGGGGATGTTGTGCATGGGGGTTGATGTGCATGGGGAGACTGATGTGCATGAGGGATTGATGTGCCTGGGAGATGTTGCGCATGGGGAAAAATTGAGCATGGGGATTGATGCGCATGCGGGATTGATGCTCATGGGGGATGTTGCACATGGGGAACTGATGCGCATGAGGGATTGATGCCCCTGTGGGATTTTGTGCATGGAAGATGTTGAGCATGGGGGGTTGATGTGTATGGGGGACTGATGCGCATGGGCAGAAGTTGCACATGGGGGACAGATGTGTATGGGGAAGTTGCGCCGTGGGGGTAGGGCATACAGGAGAATTTTACTCCCGCAACGCAGGTACACTTTTTGCTAGTATAATGATAACGGAGTCTAAAGACTCATGAAACAGAGGAAGAAGGGCTGTTTTCCCTGTAGTTTTTAACTACGTCAGGCGAAGCTCCCTGAGTTCCCATAAGCTCGAAGGTGTGCATAACTGTCCACTGTTATAAAACAGTTGTTAGCACCTATTCTAATGCTTTTAAAGTGATAAGTGATGCTCATTAGGGTGTACAAAGAATATTTGAAATCTGATTCAAAAACTGCATTTATTAAATAAACAATAAATACTGAAATTTGTAATAACAAGGAGCGAAGCTGTAAAGAAAGGCAACCTATACAAACCTATAATTTATATAAGTTAAAGTTGTTAGTTATTAGTTAGTTTACAGTTGTATAAGTTATATAGTTTGTAAGTATAGTTCGCAAAACAATCAAGGAGGTGCGAAGGTGGCCAAATTGGCCAGAGGGGTCACTACTGCTCCCCACAAAAGAAGCTGGAAAAATGACTGGAGGTTTCAAACAGCACCTAGAACTAGGAAGGTACTAGGAGGGGCAGGCCTCTTGGCCATCATGGAGCAGAGAGGGAGCAAAAACAATATCTCATGGAAAAAATTTTCCAGCCACGCCTATCCCAGGGTTTAAAAGGTGCTGGTCAGCTCGGCTGGCAAGCAGCAGTTTTGCCCAATCTGACCTTATAGAGCAGGGGTGAGCAAACTGGGCCTATTTATTTATTTATGGATTTATATACTGCCTTTGCCATGCTAATGCAAATGGCTTGGTAGCTTACATAGTTTTTTATCCTTTTGGTCCCCCACAACAACCCTGTGCAGTAGGTAATTGTTCATGTTCAACAAGCAGCTTCTAGGACTCTTCTCTTCCAGATGGAATCATTTCACGGCATGGTCGTCACATCTGGCATCAGGAAATGCCTTCCAAGCTTCCAGGCAGGAAGTTTTCCAGTCAGCCACAGCGTTAACAGTGACACCGCCTGGCTGTCACAGATGACAAGCTGCACCTGCTGAAATTCTTTTTTATATAATATTTTAAATCAATTTTATAAACTAAAAACAAAAATTATACTCATACATTACAACAACAGCAAAGCCATAAATTTAATCACTTAAATTTTCTAACCTACCCAACTATGCACTAACAACCATATTTATTTTCAACATATTCTTCTTGAATTATAATTAATATTGTTCATCTACATAAACTGTCTCTAGACACCACTTCCATTTCTTTCACACCTGCTGAAATTCTTTCTCCTACATAATTGTTAAAAGTCCAGGAGCCCTAAAGAACCCAGTTTCTCCATCCTTGCTCTAGAACAGTGGTTCTCAATCTTCCTAACGCCGTGACCCCTTTATAAGTTCCTCATGTTGTTGGGGACCCCCAACAATAAAATTATTTTTGTTGCTACTTTATAACTGTAATTTTGCTACTGTTATGAATCATAATGTAAATATCCGATATGCAGGATGTATTTTCATTGTTATAAATGAAATGTGTGTTCTGTGCACACATTGAACACAATGGGATTTATTTCAGAGTAGGCATGCATAGGATTGGGCTCTGATGCTGCAATCCTATCCACATTTACATGTGAGTAAAGCCCCCCTGACTATAATTGGATTTTATTTCAGAGTAGGCATGCATAGGATTGGGCCCTGAGGCTGTCAGTCAGCCCCAGTGCGCACACAGCTACAGCCAGAGGTCTGGCAAGCCTGACCTGGCCCCCTGCACCAGGGGTCTTTAGGCGACCCCCAGGAAAGCTCTAGGCAACCCCCAAAAGGGGTCCCGACCCCCACTTTGAGAAACGCTGCTCTAGAAGGAAGGTCAGTGTGTAAAAGCTAGGAATGCCCCTTCCCTCAAGATTTTCTGCCTAGCCTGCCTGAAGGGGAGCAGCTAGCTACCCACTTGTGGAGAACTGAGGGCACAGTCCAGAGTAACTACAGGGAGTCCTTGCTCCAGTGTAAGAACAATTTACTCTGGATTGCAATATGAATTTCCCATAGGTTTTCACTAGGTGGTGCAGTAACTACGGGTGCATGTAATGTATCTTATGTGCTCCTGTAGTTACTCTGGATTGTAGGGTGACTCTGCAACAAGAAGTCCACTGGGAAAGATATTACATTGACCTAGCAAAGAAAAAAACAGCAGTGTGTTTTATCCATTCAGCAGTGTCTGACACTTGGCAACATTTTAGGTGAGAATTATCCATGCTTCTTTTAAGTACAGCTTCTTATAAATGTTGGATGTTTATCTTTGTATCAGTTTTGAACAGCTTAAGCCACCACTTTCTTGTTTCACTAACAACATTGACTTCTGTAGTGAACTGCATACGTGACATGAAAGTAGCTGAATGTTATCTTCAAAAGTGCTGATCTAGTAGTCTGCCAATTATATCTTGGGCAGCCCAATTTGACCCCTGCTAAATGGGTAAGAGCAGTGGTGGGCACCAGCAGGTTCGCACCTACTCTATAGAACCGGTTCTTAACAAGAGATAGTACATATAAAGTTTAAAAATAGCCATTTAAAAGTGGCTGCCAGATGGACAGAGAACCGGTTCTTAATTTCTTTGAAGCCCATCACTGGATAAGAGGTACTTTTTCAAGTGAGTGCTCTGTTTTTATTTAGCAAGGGAAAAGAAAGCGGCCCTCCTATCCCCAGCAGTGTCTTTTCTATTGGCTGTCAGCTTGTTTTCTTTTGTATCTTTTTAGACTGTGAGTCATTTCAATTCAGAAAGTGATTAGTTTTTTCTCTGTAAATCACTTTCCTAACTATTTGTTGAAAAACAGTATATAAATACTGTTGATGATGATGATGCTGGAACAGGAAGGACATCTGACCTGCCTCACATGCAATGGAATTGGGGCTGCTTGTGGCTCAACCTAGAATCCTAGAGTTGGAAGTGACCCAGTAGGTCATCTAGTCCAACTCCCTGCTTGTAGCAGGAAATCCTAGAGCATCTCCGACAGGTGTTCATCGAGGCTCTGCTTGAAGATCCCCAATGAGGGAGAGTCCACCACTTCTCTTGGCAATCTGTTCCACTGCCGAACCGCCCTCACCGTCAGAAATTTTTTTCCGGATGTCCAACCTGAATCTCCTTTCTTGCAGTTTGAACCCACTGGTTCTAGTTCTACTTTCAGAGGCATCTAAGAACAAACGAGCCCTTTCCTCCATATGACAGGCATTTGAAGAGTATCTGAAGGTATCTGAAGGAACCTCTCAGCTTTCTCTTCTCCAGGTTGAACATACCTTACGCCTTCCCTTACATGCCACTGATCATTCTTGTGCTATCCTCTGGTCTTGCTCATTCGGCTGCATCTTTCTTAAAGTACTGGATCCAGACCTTCCCTCTACTTTTAGCCCATTTACAGGCCCTCCACTCACTTTTCCCTTGAAAGAGCATTAATCCTTAAGTCAGCTCCTGGGATATTACTTTCTTTATGCTGATATTTCCTACTCCCAACTCACCCAAACATAGGTCAAATCCTGTCATACACAGATTTTTTTAAATACACGGATTATAATGGATACTAATGGATAATAATATAATAGTATACTATAATGGATACTAATGGCCACTGCAACACACAGTTTTAAAAACTGCTTTTCTACTGTTGCAGAGATGAAGACATAGAAACAATCATTTCATTCTTCAGCTGAGTCAGGGAAATGCAAATTGTCCTTCGCATTTTTAATTGCTGGCTGCTTCTCTACAAAAGGAAGAAAAGCTGGAAGTAAGTCTTAAATTGTGTTTTCCCACTGTTTTTTATCCAGTTTTTTTTATCCAGGGAAGGTTTGGGAACAGAAGCCTAGGCCCTAGTGGATAACAAGGGACACCTGTGCTATAGTAATGATCTCCTTTTTCTAAGAGAATGGAGATGCTGGATGCCCTCTGAGGAGGGGAAGGATCTATGACAGAGAGCATAAATGAACTGAAATACTTTAGAACAGGTGTGTCCAACCTTTTAGCTTCCCTGGGCCGCCTTGGAAGAAGACGAGTTGGTTTGGGCCGCACATACTGACAACTTTTTTTAAAATGTAGGACATCCTATATTTTGTCCTACATTTTTAAAACCTTGGAGTCTCATTGACTTTAACGGGGCTTACTTCTGACGCATAGGATAGGCTGTGATCCTCTCTAAGCTTAACCTTGGAGATATGCTGCTATCCTAAACACACTTTCCTGTAAGTAAGACCCATTGGGTACTATGGGCATTACTTCTGAGTAGACATGGTTAGGATTTATATATGTACTTTATATGCAGTTCAAAAATTTTTTGCAGTTATTTTTTTGTGAGGTAAGGACATTTTAAAAAATTCTGTTTTTTTCGCTTTCAGCAACTATTTTTAATACTACTTTATGTGCAGCAGATTCTCTGTGCTCAACTATTTTTTTTAAAAGCAAGGTCAACTGTTGCTTCCTGTCTTTGCCGGAATAGTTTATCTCATTGTTGGCCCATTCTTTGGAAACTTTCATACCCATTTTCGTTTCAACCCCATGAGTTCCAACTTTTCTACAAGCCATACAGCCAAGTTTCATTCTGCAAAATCAGAGCCATTCATTTTTTTAAGCAATAATCATTTTTTTGATCATAGGTCCAGCAGTTCAGCCGGTCCTTTGTAGTTTGGCTTTGCTTCTCAAGATGAGATTCAGAACTATGAACAGGTGTTGTTATGTTCATGTGTTCTGTGACTGTTGTTGTGTCTGTTATTCTATCCTTTTTATCAGCAGGATTGGTGGCTGAGAAGAAACTGGTAATTCTTTACACTAAAAATATAAAAAAAATTACATTCACCAATAATTTTTTTTAAATAAAGAATTTATTTACCTTTTGCAGATAGTCAAAAATTATATACACACGTCAGTTAATATGTGGGACATGGGCTGCAATCCTAAGATACTGGGAGTAAGATCCATTGAATCCAATGGTGCTTACTTTTGAGTAGATATGGTTAGGATTGTGCTCATAGGCTGCAATCCTAAGCACACTTAGGACCCATTGAACATAATCAACATTCTGAGTTTTCAGAGCTTCAGCATTCAGCCCACCAAGCTGAGCCTCCTACCACTGTTTATTCTAGTCTCTCTGTGGGGCGACAGGTGTCCAGGGGTCCCACAAGGTCACCAGGCTTGCACAACCTTCAATTCCACTGAGTGTACCTGCTGCACTGGTTGAGAAACACTGCACTAAATTATCTGAGAGGTGATATTGATGCTGGTGGAGCTGTGGTTCCCAAGACATTTTGGAAGGTGACCAAGTGTGCAGTCCTATCGAGTAAGATCCACTGAGTATAATGGGACTTACTTCTGAGTAGACATGCTTAGGATGGTGCCCTAAGAGCCCAATCCTGTCCACATTTACCTGGGAGTAAGTCCCATTGAGCATAATGGGACTTACCTCTGAGTAGACATGACCTAAGAGCCCAGTCTAGTCCAGCCTTACCTGAGGGTAAGCCCCACTGAGTATAATGGTACTTACCTCTGAACAGACATGCCCTAAGAGCCCAGTCCAGCTTTACCTGGGAGTAAACCCCATTGAGTATAATGGTACTTACCTCTGAGTAGTCTAGTCAAGGCTTACCTGGGAGTAAGCCCCACTGAGTATAATGGGACATACCTCTGAGTTGTCTAGTCCAGCCTTACCTGGGAGTAAGCCCCACTGAGTATAATGGTACTTACCTCTGAGTAGTCTAGTCCAGCCTTACCTGGGAGTAAGCCCCACTGAGTATAATGGTACTTACCTCTGAGTAGACATGCCCTAAGAGCCCAGTCCAGCCTTACCTGGGAGTAAGCCCCACTGAGTATAATGGTACTTACCTCTGAGTAGACATGCCCTAGGAGCCCAGTCCAGCCTTACCTGGGAGTAAGCCCCACTGAGTATAATGGTACTTACCTCTGAGTAGACATGCCCTAAGAGCCCAGTGCAGCCTTACCTGGGAGTAAGCCCCATTGAGTATAATGGTGCTTACTTCCGAGTATACCTACTTGGGCACAGGAGGCTACTGGAGCCGCAGCCTGTTAGAATGAGGTGAATGGCTGTGCCGCCTTCCCGCCCCTTGAAGAAGGAGGGCTCTCTCTGGGCCTAGCCCCGCCTCCCTCAGTCTCGTCCTCTGCGCTGCCTACGCGGCTGCTCCACAGTCAGCCAGCGAGAGCCCGCCTGAGCACCTCCTCCCTCCAGGGCCTTCCTGCCTGCCTTCCCTCCCATCCATCCATCTCCAGGGGAGACCACCCATCCCGCGCCACCTCTCGCGAGATCCCGCCACAAGATGGCGGCGCGGTGTAGCCGCTGAGAGAGCGAGAGGGGGGAGAGGAAGGGGCAGCGCAGGCGTAGGGAGTGTGGAGGCGGCAGGGCGGCTGCCGGTGCCCCCCGCAGGGGAATGCCGCCGCCGCGGCTCTGAGCGCCCCTCCCTCGCCCCCGAAGAGTCCCTCCCCGCCGGGGCCCCCTCGCCTGGTGATGACCGGAGAGAAGCTGCGCTCGCTGCGCAGGGACCACAAGCCCTGCAAGGAGGACGGGGACCTGCTCGGCCCCGGGGAGGAGGAGGCAGCGCCCGGCGGGGGAGCTCTCACCGCGGGAAGGGTAGGCACCGGCACCGGCAAGGGAGGCAGCGGCGCCCACCGCAGCGGCACCCACCGCATCTTCACCAACCACCACCGGCTGCCCCCGCTCAAGGCCGGACCCTCCACCGACCCCGACACCTGCCCCACCGCCCTCTTCCCCGTACACGAGTCCGTCTTCAAGGGGGACGTCAGGCGCCTCTCCGCCCTCATCCGCACGCAGGGCATCGGCCAGAAGGACACGCACGGTGAGCCACGCTCAGGGCCCTGCTCCCGAGGAGACTCATAGGACTGGCCCACACTCCTTGCCACGCTCACCTCAGAGTAAGCCCGTTGACTCTAAGGGGTTTACTCCTTACACAGAGGACGGGCCTTGATCCTAGCCTCGCTTCAGAGTAAGCCCATTGACTCTAAGGGGCTTACGCCTGAGGAGACACTTAGGACTAGGCCACACTCCTAGCCTCATTTACCTCAGTGTAACTCCATTGACTCTAAGGGGCTTACTCCTTACGCACAGGACTGGCCTCGGTCCTAGCCACGCTTACTTCAGAGTAAGCCCATTGACTACAGTGGGGCTTACTCCTTATGCATAGGACTGGCCTCGGTCCAGCCACGCTTACTGCAGAGGAGACAAATAGGACGAGGGGCTTAAGGTGCTACACCTGAGGAGACACATATGAGTCACATTTATACACCTGAAGAGACACACTCCTAGCCACATTTACTTCAGAGTAAGCCCATTGACTCTAAGGGGCTTATGCCTTTCACATAGGACTGGCCTCGGTCCTAGCCACGCTAACCTCAGAGTAAGCCCCTTGACTACAGTGGGGCTTACTTCTGAGGAGACACGCATAGGACTGAGCCACAGTACTATCCACACTTACTGCAGAGTAAGCCCATTGACTATAAGGGGCTTATATCCGAGGAGACATGCATAGGACTAGGTCACACTCCTACCTACTCATACCTCAGATTAACCCAATTGACTCTAAGAAGGTTTACTTTTGAGTAGACATGCATAGGATTGAGCTACATTCCTATCTACACTTGTCTAGGAGTAAGTCTTTATGACTATAGTAGGACTTGCTTCTGAGTAGATCACAGTCATATCTGCACTTACATTGGAGTAAGCCCCATTGACTGTAATGCTGTGGTTTTCAAGTATTTCAGCCTGGGCCCCCCTGTCAAATTTACCAAGATGATCCTCCACGTCTACATGGAAGTAAGTCCCATTGTGTTCAGTGAGACTTACTCCCAGGAAAGTGTCTTTAGGATTGCAAACTTAGTCTCTTCTGTAACCCATAGAAAGATTCTCCCCTTGAGGTCTGTGTCATTTGTGATCAACGCCATCCATCCGCTGGCAGGACTGTGACCACCTATGCGGTGCTGGTTGTGCGTGTGCTTTTATCCTATGTGGTGCTTTAGCTGTGCGTGTGCTTTTATCCTGTTGGCTATCAAGGCCAACATATATAAACCCATCATGACCCAGTGAAATAGGCTTTATCAGAGAAGGGCTTTGCGAGGGCACAGCTTCTGCTGACCCAATTTGGGATTGTGTCCAATGAAGAAGTACTACCTGGAGGGTAAAACACAGGCATGTTGCTGAGATAGCTCAGCTGAGAACTGATAAACATGTCCTGAGGTGGCTGCAAGAAGATAGCTAGAAACCACATGCTACCATATTTACTCGAACTCAATGCACCATCAAATTTAATGCACACCCTAAACTTATAATCAAAATATCCTATTTACTTGACTCTATTTAACTATCAAATCTAACACAAAACCTGATTTTGGAGACTAAATTCGGCTGAAAAAGGTGAGCATTAGATTCAAGTAAATACAGTATTTAAATTTGAAAGATTCAGGCTTCCATGTTGTGAGAATTAAGAGGTGCAAAGAGACCATGGCTTAGTGATCTTTAGCCTTTTTGCTGGAATTGAAATTATTTCTGAAGGAGTAATAGAATTACAGAGGAATTAGTGTTTCAAGTAATTAGACACCTGAGAGATTTCGTATACCATTTATTTCTCTCCTAATGAGATGTTATAATCGGAATTCAGACCTAACTAATTTCCTTTACTTATTTTGTCAGTCTTGTATGACAAACTGATTATAATTTTGGGTGACTCTTACAGCAATAACGCTTGAGCATTATCATGCTCAATATTAATACATATTTATATACTTTATTGCTTATCAGCAAAATGTAGACCATAAAATTCTCAGTATATGTCTCGCAAAAGGGCTCACTGTCTAATAAAGACTATCTAGAAAGAAACACCAGCAATAGTCAGTTTAGAAGATGCCCCTCTGGAGTGAAGAGGGACAGTTGCTCTCCTACTTATAAATATAAGAGGACACACTTTTAAATGTATTTCTTTACCCAGTCAGCAAGGTAAATCTCTACCTGTGTGTAGGGCAGGGGTCTCCAAGCGTTTTGTCAGGAGGGTCCCATCATGTCTCTGACACTGTCTAGGGTAGGAAAAATTATTTACTTGTAAAATTTGAATAAATTTACATATAAGATTATATAAAAGACATTACAAGGCTTGCCTGCTGGTCAGATGGAGGGGTCTTGCCAAGGGCCGCATTCGATTCCAGGGCCGGGGTTTAGAGATCCCTGAGAGACACATCTCTTAATCAGTGGTATAATAAGTGAAGTCCACATCATAATGAAAGAACATGCTGCCTGCTCAATCCCAAGTTTATCAAACATGCACATGTGCAAATATTTAGCTGGGGAGGAGTGTTTCACATGCAGTTCAATGTATGTTGGGAAGTCAATCTTGCTCTCAGTGGGATTTTTCTAGTAGAGTTGCTCTAGACAGGGCTTCATATTCTCTGTTCTTTTGCCCTTTATATGTTCAGTGTGGACTTCCTGCTTTTATTCATACATCTGGTTTAAAGTACTAGGAATGTCACTTTTCTGGAAATAAATGTACCTTTCCGGAAACTACTGTTTCTAATTGTTTTCCAAGAGGGTAATTGTGGTGTCATTGCTTCTTTCACCTGCAGCTATTAATTAATTAGAACTACTATAGCATAGTCAGTTTTTAATGTAGTACTGATCTCAGAAGGAAGTGTACTGTATTATTTTTAGTATTTGTCTTTATTGTGGCTTTGAATGAGCATTCTCATTGGTTCTCCTTGGTTCTCCTTTACTTTTGTCATGAGTATTTATCTTTTGTATAACTTAGGGTGCAATCCAGAGTAACTACGGGGAGTCCTTGCTCCGACGTAAGAACAATTTACTCTGGATTGCAATATGAATTTCCCATAGGTTTTCACTAGGTGGTACCATAACTGTGTCGACGTAAATGTTTCTTACGTGCTCCCGTAGTTACTCTGGATTGTAGGGAGAATCTTAATAAGTAGTAGAATGTAGTAACTGTCCAGGGGAATCTTTGTGATTCATCTTTTCTCCATGGAAGTTTACTAGTCAACCTTAAAAAGCATGATTGCCATATTTGCTGGCTTAGACGACTCATTTTTTTCCTCCCCAAAGAGGGGGAAAATGTCTGTGTGTCTTATGGAGTGAAGGGGCCAATCCTGGAGCACCTTCTGCAGCTGTTCTTTGCCTCCCTGGGCAGGGCAAGCCTATAGGAAGGGACAGAGGCTTTCCAACAGCCTCCTCCCCCAAAGAAATGAATGGAGCCCAGAGGAACAACAGAGCATGGAGGCAGGCAGGCAAAAACAAGGGGGCACTGGTGGAAAGAGGGGAGGAGGAAGCAACCCAGGAGAGAGAGGTCCCTGCTGCTGCAATCCTATGCATCTTTTTTAGGGGTGGGGGAGGCTTGCACTTGAGTAGACATGCACAGGATCTGGTTCCTAGGGCTGCATTCCCTTCCAGGGGTGGGAGAGGCTTGCAATTGAGGCTTGCAAAAGCACAGAATTTGGTTTGCTAGAGCTTGGAAATGATGAGTTCTTGAGGTTTCCAGAAAATTAGAAAAGTGCTTGAACCTTAAAATCTCTCCTCATTTTTTAATGACAGTGATGATAGTTCTTAATACCACTGTTGACTTTACATGGTTGAAATATTATTCTGCTATATTTTATTAAATATTCGGTTCAGAATATTTTTTCTTGTTTTGCTCCTCTAAACTTTGGTGCGTCTTATGGTTAGGTGCGTGTAATAAGCCGGGAAATACAGGTAATTCAAATTACCTTTGGGCTGTGAACATGACTTTAGAAAAGCTACTTCAACATATAGTTATGATACAATAGCTGATGCGTAGGGAACATCTGCTTTATGAATTTCCTGCAGTACAAATAACTAGTTGATATTGTTAAACTGTCATGAGAAGGATGTGTCACACACAGACTGGCCCTACAGTCCAGAGTAACTACGGGAGCACGTAAGAGACATTACGTGTACCTGTAGTTACTGCACCATCTAATGAAAACCTATGGGAAATTCATACTGCAATCCACAGCAAACTGTTCTTACACCGGAGCAAGGACTCCCCGTAGTTACTGTGGATTGTGCCCTTAAGCAAAATCTTCACCCCAGTAGATGGCCTTTCCTAATCACAGATTTTGTTATCAAAGACATGGCTGGTCTTTTTTTAAAACAAGTAAATTTTTTGTCAGTGCTTTTTTTAAAAACAGTATGCCTAAATATTCTTAATACTGGTAATTACTTTGGCCCTTTGCTGTTAAAAGAGCTGTAAGGGCTTGTGTGAGTATAGGAAAGGATGTATGTATTTTATTTTTTGTCATTTTTGGTTGCTTTCCATCCCATGTCTTTAATATTCCTGGTAAAAAATGTTCAGTGAAGTGGTTATTGCACCTGTTGGAATAAGAATAGTAGTTAATTTTTATGTCTAACAGCAGATGGTTGTTGCTTTTGTTGTCATTAATTCATCCTGTGACATTTGATTAAATTGCCAGTAATTTAAACTTGACGCAGGTTGCAGTACTATCCACAACTTCCTGGGAGGAAGCCTCATTGACTATAATGGCACTTACTTCTGAGTAGACATGCTTAGCACTGATGGTTGCTTTTCCATGATGTAAGGATCAGCAACTTAAGGCCTCCGGACTGAAATCCAAAGATATCAACTGTGAACAGAGGCAAGAATAGAAAGGCTGGTCATTGAGGATGGAACAAGGTGGCCTACCTTTTTTACTATAGTGAAAAGATATGTTTTTAAGACGTTTCTTAAAAAATGGAAGTGAGGGGGCTTCGAAAACTCATACAGTAAGTCCTCGACTTACGATAATTCAAAATGTAAACTTTAATTTAGAAGACCCACAACATGATAAAGAGATTAAGCCCTTTTCATCACAGAAGGTCTGAAAATTAATTTTATGAAGGGTTAAGAGTTATGGTAATCTCCTGTTTGGGTTTGATTACCCCAGCTTGTTAAAATGTGAAGGATACCAGAAAAAAACTTGCACCTGTATGCACTATATTATCATCTTCTGTAAAAGAAAAGTCACTGACTGACAGGTGACATGAGCACCCAGTAAGAACTGATCTTTAGAAATTTAACCCCTAAGGGGGTTGAAGAGGGGTACAGTGTGTTTTCATCCTATGGTTAACATTGAAGACTGATAAAACTCAGACCCAAGCCCTGCACCTGTGCAGTATAGGGGTGCCTATGTTTCAGGGAGGATGATGCATGGCAGAGGGATGTTGTATGGTGGGTAAATGTTGCATGGGGGTTATGGGTATGCCCGGGTACACAAATATTCTTGATACAGGTACATTTAGCTAGTTTTCATAATTAAACAATTTGTTCGATGTTTGCGATAAAAATCTGTTGAAGATAAGCAGGTGTTTGAAGAAGCATGTATGAAAGAGAAATAGATATGTATGTTTTAGCTTTGCTGTTCTATAAATTGAACAGTAAATAGCATGCAGAACCCAAGACAACAGGGGAGCCTTGCTTTGTTTGCATCATACTTGGCCAAGTGCAAGGTCTCTCACTGTCACATGACCATGTCATTTGCCTAGTATTAGTATTTTTGCCTAGAATAGTATCTTTACACTTTCACAAAATAAAATTTTTCAGTAGTATACTGAGGTTGTGGATAAGTTGGATTATACAACGAAATGAGATGCTGCACTTATGCTAAAATTGCATAGTGAATGAACATTAAAGGTAAAGGAAGCGTAATAGGAACTAAAGAAATTTGTGAGAAAGTAAATATGATCAAGAGTGGGGTTACAATGGTTAAAAGTTGCTGGTATAGTACAAAAGTGCTTCTATCTGCTATCTGGCAATCTAAAGATAAAGACAAAATGCATTAAGGAGACACGCCTTGCTTAATTCTGCTTGATTCTTAATTTGAATGTCTTCAAGTGTTGTTAGTGGTAACATAAGTCAGCTGCCAATGTCTTGAATATTTTATGACAACACATAAGTGTGTCATGTGTATTTGGAAAATCAGAAGTGCTGTTTGAATCTGCAGACCTTATTTTGTGCTAAGTTACAACCTGAATATTTTAGATATGTGAGGAGATTGTAATTGGGTAAGGCCAGGGGAATGGAATATCAAGTCTTTCATTACAGTAAAACTTTCCAATTCTAAAATTTAAAAATGTAGTATTCATGATCAGATCTACAATCCAGAATGTAGTTGGAAAAACATATATATTGATTAATGCGTATTGATTAATGCATTGTTTCTATACCAACCAAGATATTCAAATTCAGTATGAAAAATTTAATGGTGTATATTCCGTTGTTTGGCTTAAGTTTCTTGTTTGATGTTTTCAAATTTATTTTAGTTAGTAAAATTGTAGCCAACGTTCAGCACCATAAAACAATATGGAGCTTTTAAGGCATCATAGTTCTGACAACAATGCAGAACTGAAAAAAAATAGCTGGTATGTAAAGGATGATAGTATTGTAGCAAAAGACCTTTAACAAAAATGTAGTCACAGAATTGTTTCAAAGGGATCCAGATAGGATGTATTTGCTTTTAATTATGGAAAGCTTTTCCATTCAACACAAAATCTCCTAGTTCAAGAGCTACATAAAAAAAATTAGACACTGTTGACCACATTTGCTTGCATAGTCTAATGTAGTCTGTTCATAAGTAACACATCTTGGCAGCTATTTCTATGAAAGAGACAACCCGTTTTTGTTGTTGAAATAATTGACAAAAGGAATTTGCTATTTATTAGCACTAGCAGAAATCCTTCCTTAATTCCACAGATTTTGCAGTAGATAAAAAACACAGTGTATTTAAAAAATAATAGGACTGTAGTGGCACAAGTGGTTATGACACTGTGGGCACAATCCAGAGTAACTATGTGGAGTCGTTGCTCTGGTGTAAGAACAATTTGCTCTGGATTGCAATAAATATTTCCCATAGGTTTTAACTAGGTGATGCTGTAACTACAGATACACATAATGTCTCTTATGTGCTCCCGTAGTTACTCTGGATTGTAGGGCAAGCCTGTTAACTGTTAAAACACGGTGCCAGGGTTTGAGACCCGGGTTGTACAAGACGGGGGTGAGCTCCTGTCCTTAGCCCAGCTCCTGCCAACCTAGCAGTTCAAAACCATGTAATATAAGTAGATAAATAGGTACCACTCTCAATGGAAAGGTAAAACAGCGTTCCATGTCCCTTCAGCAGTCATGGGGCATGAAAGTGACATTGGAAGTGTTTTTGGACAATGCTGTCTCTAAAAGCTTAGAAACAGGGATGAGCACCTCACTCTACAGTAGTCACGACTAGCAGTATAACCTGCAGGGGACACATTTACCTTTTACCCTTATTTTAAAAATGCAAATATGTAGAAAAATCTGATTGTGGTAGATAATAACTTGGAGAATTTAGTATCTCCTAGTTGGAAATGTGTAGTAGAGCCTTTAGTAAAAAAGCATGTGTAACTCTATTTAAAAATAAAGTTTTTCCTCTTCAGAATATTGATTTATTCATATGCAAACTTAGTTTGTAATTTATTTAAGCTTTTTATTAAGCAAGTAAAGCAGCTGCACTACGGGGATCAGCCCTAATTTATACACTTGTTGATGACTGGCTTTAAAAAATTGTTCCATTGATAGTTTTGCTAATAAGACAACCTTTACAATTATTATTTTTGTTATTCAGTAGTTTTCTGAGTGTTATTTATATGTTGCAGTAAAGCAGTGGAGAATTCTGCACAAAGTTATTCTGCAGTTTGAGAATACTATGTCTGTACTCATTCATTTTTTGTAATCATTTTAACTTTCCGTCATAGTTCCCATCATAACCAGTCATTGTACTACAAAACACTTGCTCAGGGTTACAAGCCCCCTTTTAGGCACTGAATCTCTTCTGTAATAGATGTTTTTATAGGAAAAGAAAAGTTGCGGTTCTCAAGATATTTTGATTTTGTGTTTGATACCAAATTGTGTACCAAATAATAAATAGCATTATTTAAAGTACAGAAGCCTTAACTATAGAGGATTCTAAGATATTACTCTTAATGTTTTCTGCCAAGATTGTTTTGAGAGAGTACATTATTTCAGGTTTGCATTATTATACTTTAAAAAGGGCTGATCTTTGAATTTGAGAAGTGGATAAATAAAATATGTTACATATGTTATCAGAATAAATTTCTTATGCATAGTGACCTAGATCTGTCATTCTTCATAAAATTTGAGACTTTACAGACCATGATTAATTTGGGGTGAAAGACTGTCGTCTTTTTCAGCATTCTTCTTAATTTTATTTTTATTAGTTAATATTCTCAGGTGTAAAACTGAAAATAGGAACAATATACAGATAACTAAGTTATCTGACATATCATTGTTAACAGTACCTACTTATATCAATTGAAAACAATAGAATTGTTTGAATTGAATTTCAATAGAATTGAAATATCAGTGTTTGAGAATAAGTTTTTATTCTGTCCGGTTAAGTTTTTTAAAAACATTTTCATTCAATGATCTCATTTTCTCTTTACAGGTAACACTCCTTTACATCTTGCTGTGATGTTGGGACATAAAGGTTGGTAAAATTGCACTTTAACTCACTTTATAGGTAGTTTTTGAAAAGTATACAGCTGGGGTCAGCAACCTTTTGGCGGTGTTGTTCTGAACTAATGTTATAATGTTACTCCACATGCCGACATGATTCTAAAGTTATATATGTGCATGCAGAGACCACGTGGGGCTTTTCCGTTCTCCATCTAGCATGTGGCTTCCTCTGTCTGTCCCTTCCCTAACCCCAAAGGGGGGCATATCCCTGTGCTACTGTGGGAGCTGGAGATGCTGAAGAACAGCTAGAAACCATTCCTGGCATGCTTCTTGCAAAGGGGCTTTCTTCTGAGTAGAGAAGCACAGGATTGAACTCTAAGGAGACATCCTTCTCCACTCTTCTCTTCCTGGGGTATGCTCCGTTGACTGCAAAAGGGGCTTACTTCTTAATAGAGAGGCATAGGAAAGGGCAAGTTTGAATGGGGCACAGCAGCAAGGTGCTCCTTCACCAGCCCCACTCAGAGCTTCGGCTGCTGGGGCACTAGGGAGGCACCCATGCTGCCTCTCTGGTCTCTCTGGCACCCTGCTGGCATTGCCCACCTGCTTGGCCTTAGTGCCTCAAGGCCTGGTGCTTAGCTGGCCATGGGAGGGCTTCTGAGGGAGACAATGCAGGGAATGAGGCTGGCCCTTGGTTGCTGTTTTCCCATCCTGGCTGCATTCAAGCCGCTCACCTGCTCTCCTGCAGAAGGTTTCAAATGGTGCAGGATCTCTTCCCTAGGGCCTTCCATTCTGATGGCAGCAGGGTGGGGTGAGAAGAGGAAAGATGTTGCCATTCTGGGCACCAGTGATGGTGATGGGTAGCTGCCTGCTAGCAATTGGGGCAGTGGCAGCACGCTTGGCTTTAACTCCCAGGGGTGCCTTGGTGTGCCGGTAAGGACCATTCTGTGTGCTGCTAAGCTTGGCACCTGTGCTGGAGGTTGCCTACCTCTGGTATACAGCATAGAGGTCAGCAACTAGAATTTCCACATAAACCTTGTTGTTCTTTTGTACATGTTGTCACTACTTGAATAAAAAACCATCAGAGAAAGGGGAGAAGAGTAATCAAGAAAGGACTGGAAATTTCCTCTTTCCAAGTCAGGAAAAGGCAGGGAAGAGTGATGGAATATAGTACAAGAGAAAGATGGATAATATTTTCTTCCTCCCACATCTTGTTTACATGCTTATCTACTTTCTTGTGTCCCTCCCTCCCCACACACCTGCCATCATGTTGGGTGTAGAGGGAGTGAACATGGCTGCTCATTTGGCTTATTTCTTGGGAAGAAGGACCTGCTGTTAAAACTCTTCAAGAGACTTACGTTGGCCCATCCTACCCATTGAGTTGCCATCTGATTTCCCTTGTACTCTCAGCCTTTGAACAATTGGACTTGGCTGCATATATTATGTAACCTTGAATTTATCTCCTGTTTCCTCTCTTGGCTCTCTGATAATTCTGTGCTTACTGAACCTGACCTTGCCAAGATCACTGTTTCCTGTCTGCCAAATCCAGAGATCTTTATTTTACCAGCGTAGGCTCTTCTGCTGCTTTTGATGCAGTTGACCACCCCCTTTTCTGCTTTATTGCCTTTATGCCCTGGATTTATTTGACTCTGGCCTAAGCCAATTATCTTCTAGCATATATAATTATTCATTGAAAATGACCACAGCAGGATTCTCTTCCATTTCTCCCCCATACTGATGGAACCCCTTGAGGGTCTGTTCACAGCTCATAACTATTCTAGCTTCACATAGTTCTTTTGTGACTTAACCAAAGTCATAAGTGACATCCTGTGATGACTGATTTGGAATCATAAGTCATAAGTGACATCCTGCGATGACTGATTCCCTTTGCTCCTGTTTTATATCTATGTATTTCCCTAAAGAAAAGCCTCCACAGGTTCAACAGAAAAGAGAACTCTCTGAGAAACTTAGAATTCAGCACAATTGTAGAAAGACCACATGGCCAAGCAGACAATAGTTGTGGATTGCTTGTCTGAGTTCACTATGAACAATGATGAACTCATCATCTGAGTTCACCATGAACAATAGCTCTTAGAAAACCACTTTCTTCTTCCCTTCATCACCACACACTTATTTCCCAATGATACCAAACTCTGCATCTCATCCTCAGACTTTAGTTCCTTTAATAGTGTTTTATCAGGCCTGTTTCTTTTATTGTGTATATCTATGTTTGCCACTGTCAGTGGCTTGTTCTCAGGTTTATCCTTCCTGGTACTTGGATCCTGTTCCTTTATTGGAACTTTTTGCAAGGTGGTTATGGTGGAAAAGAATACTCAATTTTCCAAATCTTTGTTGAGACCAGAAATCTGCAACCATTGAAGAGAGGGCTAGGCAGCATATGATTCCTCCTTCTGTATAGCAGGGGTGTCCAACCCTGACCTGGGGTCCAGATGTGGCCTGTGGCAAGACCCCTCTATCCAGCCATTGGGCAAGCCTTGTTATCCTCTCCAATACATTCTTATATGTAAATTTGTTCAAATTTTATTCAAATTTGAAATGTAAATTCATTTTCATCTGACCCTACATAGGGTCAGAGAGATGGTGTGGCCCTCCTGCCAAAATGTCTGGACACCCCTGCTCTACAGGATAGACTTCCTGTAAATCATCATCAGCGACTTGGATTTTAAACTTTTAGGTCTTACGTATATGTGTTTCCTTCCTCTTTCCCACCCAGAACCATACCCATACATAACATGCCTGTGCCCAGCATACCTTCTGGTATCCTAGAGCCTGTATCAAACCTATTAAAGACCAGCCTTGAGGCACTGGACTTAATGGTTGCCTTTGGACTTCCAGCAGATTGATGGACAGGTTTTCGATGGCATGGGTCATACTTTTGGTGGCAGAGTATCATAGAATCCTTGAGTTGGAAGGGACCTAATAGGTCATCTAGTCCAACCCCCTGCCTGCAGCAGGAAATCCCCCTAGAGCATCTCCGTCAGGTGCTCGTCGAGCCTCCGCTTGAAGATCCCCAGTGAGGGAGAGTCCACCAGCTCCCTCAGCAATCTGTTCCACTGCCGAACCGCCCTCACCATCAGGAATTTTTTCTGGATATTCAACCAGAATCTCCTTTCTTGTAGTTTGTACCCATTGGTTCTAGTACTGCTTTCAGAAGCAGAAAAGAACAAATGAGCCCCTTCCTCTATATGATAGCCCTTCAGGTATCTGAAGAGGGCAATCATGTCTCCCCTCAGCCTCCTCTTCTCCAGGCTGAACATCCCAAGTTCCCCCAACCTTTCCTCGTAGGGCTTCCCTTCCATCCCACTGATCATTCTTGTCGCTCTCCTCTGGACTTGCTCCAGTTTTGCTGCATCTTTCTTAAAGTGAGGTGCCCAGAACTGAACACAGTACTCAAGGTGAGGTCTAACCAATGCAGAATAAAGAGGAACTAGAATTGCTTGCGACTTGGAAGCTACAGTTTTCTTAATGCAGCCTAAAATGGCATTTGCCTTTTTTGCAGATGCATCACACTGCTGACTCATGTTCAGCTTGTGATCCACGGTGACTCCAAGATCCTGTTCGCATGTTGTGCTGCCAAGCCAAGTATCCCCCATTTTATACCTGTGTTTTTGGTTTTTATTGCCTAAGTGCAGAACCTTGCACTTCTCCCTGTTGAAGTTCATTCTATTTGTTACAGCCCAGGATTCCAGTTTATCCAGACCCTCCTGGAGGTTTCTCCTGTCTTCTGTTGTGTTTGCTACTCCTCCCAGCTTGGCGTCATCTGCAAATTTGATCAGAATCCCCTGTATCCCGTGTATTCAGTGATCTCAGTGGCATGGCCTTGTGTAACATTATAATAGTACAAAAACCTGTTGCCTACTACAAAAATCCTACCTCACTGTCTGATTGCCACACAGGCCTCGGAGATCACCTGCTAAACCACCCAAATTCAGCAGTCATCACTCTCTCTGACACAACCAACCCTTTCACAAAAGGTGAACTTGAAGGACAAAGAGGCAGAGGGTGCAATCCTAACCAGATTTCCAGCACCGGCATAACAGTGTCAGTGGGTCATGTGTTGCATCCTGCATTTGTGGGGGGGGGGGGGGGCGTGTCACTGATGTCTTCTCATGGTAAGACCATGTTTGCTCCTTTACCTTAGAGTTACATTTTGCTTATGCCAGTGCTGGAAAGTTGGTTAGGATTGGACCCTGAGTATTGTTGCCTTTGTAGGTGAGCTCATAGAGATCACTCCCGTCTTGAATTGTTAACAAGGGCCTGCATGCTGTAGAACCATTTAGATGTCTTTTTAACTAGGTTGTTGCTATTCTCTATATGTGCTCTGTTACTACTTCTCTTACTTCTACACACATTGCAGACTTTGAGGGAGAAATACAAATAAAAATACATTGTAGACGGGCTTTTTTCTAATCCCTAGTAAGTAGGGCTGTGATGGCTCAGTGGTTAAGATCCTGTGCCTGTCAACCAGCAAGCTGGAGTTTGTGACCCAGGTGCTACAAGGTGGAGATCAGTTCCTTGTTCCTTGATCAGTTCTGTCAACCTAGCAGTTCAAAAGCATGTAAATGCAAGTAGATAAATAGGTACCAACTTGGTGGGAAGGTAATAGCATTCAGTGTGCCTCAGCATATAGTCATTCTAGCCATATGACCATGGACATGTCTTCAGACAGTGCTGGCTTTCCAGCATAGAAAAGGGGATCAGTACCCCACCCTACATTCAGTCATGAACTAGCTGTACAACCTGAGGGGGACACCTTTACTTTAATAACTTTAAAACTATGTTAATTATGTGTAATATTGTGTCTCATGGTCCTTTGGCTTCCTTGACTACCTCAGTCATGTAGGTACTAAAACAAACAATCCCATAAGCTCCATAGAATGTGTTAATTAGGTAGGGTAGTTGCAGGCTAAATAATTTTTAGGTAAGACCTGCTGAGGACATTTCCTGTTGATCTCTGAACATAATTATATGTGCGTAATTGGGGAGCCAGACATGCTTGTTAGGAAATAGTCTGTGAAAGTACAACTTATAATATCTTATCTGTCAGCTCAGAGTGTGCCTAAAGTTAGCTGCCTCAGCAGTTTTGGTTTGGCTAAAGCACGCTAGTTGATTTACCCAACTTTGAAAATGGAAAAATCTACTGAAAGTGCCCTAAAATCATAACTACTCAAACATTTTTGCAGATGGTCTGATAAGATATTGCTATTCAGCCTAAATATATTCTGATTTGCAATCCTAGATTTAATTGCACATTGGTGGAATTTACCCATTGTTGAAGGAATAAAATTTCAAGAATATTTCTGGGCACCGGTGGGCACTGTTGGGCGGCACTGGGCACTAACAGGCATTTGTCACTGGAGGCTATTGGGGTAGTGGCAGGCAGAAGTGGGCTCTGGGCATCCCTACAATGGGCAGTGGTCACCAGCGGACAGGTGGCACCAGTGGGTATCTGGCATCCCTACCAAGCAACAGCATCTTTACCGGGCACCACCACATAGTGGGTTCCAGGCATCACCAGTCATCCCTACTGGGCATGAACAGACAGCAGGCACCAACAGGCACCTGCGGGAAGTGGGCACCACAAGGTCATCAGGCAGTGGACACCAGCACTGGGTACCATCGGGCACCACCAGGTAGTGGGCACCAGGCATCCCTGCTGGGCACCTAACATCATTGAGCAACAGGTGCCACGAGGCACCACCATGCAGTGGGCAGGTGGCATCCCTACTGACCAGGCACCACCGCGCAGTGGGCAGCAGGCACCACCTGGCTTCACATGGCACTGGTCATCCCTACTGGGCACCAGCAGACAGTGGACACCACCAGGCACTGGGGACCAGTGGGCACCACCTGGCATCCCTGCTGCGTGTCAGGCACCATTGGGCACCACACATTCCTACCTGGCACCCCACTAGTAAGCAGTGGGCACCACCAGGCATCCAGCACATCAGAGGAAGTGCAGTCAAAGCAGTGGCGAAGTCAAGTCAGTCAGTGACTCTTCAATTTTATGTCGTCTTCTATATATAAAATCAGAAAGTCAATGACGGACTCATCAATGCCCATCCAAAACTATTTGACCTAGAAGTGTGAAATTTGGGGAGGATATTCCACTATATAGGAATATATAGGCACCCAGTAAGAACCAATTTTAGAAATTCAAACTGGAAGGGAGTGAGAATGTGTTTTTGTCCCTATACTTAACATTGAAGAATTGCTGACTTACCAATGTCTTGCCCCAACCCCTGGACCAAGAAGCATGAAATTTGCAGAGGGTATTCCTTCTATGATGTGAGCACCCACTATGAACCGATCTTTAGAAATTTAATCCTAAGAGGGTGAAAAGGGAGGCAACATGTTTTTGTCCCTATACTTAACATTGAACTGATCAACACAGCCCCAACCCCTGGACCCAAAAGCATGAAATTTGGGGAACATATTCCTTCTTTGATGTAAGGACCCATTAAAAGTCCATGCATATTTTATTCCTGCAAAAACAGGTCATTTCCTCACATACAGAGGTCTCTAAACTTTTTGTCAGGATGGCCACATTATCTCTGACACTGTGACGGGGGCCAGAAAACTAATTTATATTTCAAATTTGAATACATTTACATATAAGACTATTGGAGTAGATTATAAGGCTTGCCTAAGGGTCGGATAGAGAGGTCTTGCTGGGGGCCACATTGAGGCTTGCTGAGGGTCGCATCTGTCCCACGGGCCTGGGTTTGGAGACCTGCTCTAGTGTATAGATATAATGAACTTTAAATTGATAATGAATCATGATTTTCAGTTGACTTTTTCAAATTTAGAAGGGTTATTATAATCAGTTATTGTAATCAGTTATTGTAATCAGAGTTATTGTAATCAAATTCACATACTGGCTATATTGTAAACAAAATCAGTAGCTTTTTCTTGAATTATATTTATTTAATTACCTTGTATTTCTGTGGACTGGATCATTAAATTAAGGATCTGATTTCAAGTTTGGATTTATTTATAAGCCATAGCTTTTTGGAAGATTTTGTGCTGTGAAATCCAAACAAATTTTGTTGTAATCTGTAAAACAAAGTACTACATAAAGTTTTCTGAATACTGTAAGATTTTGATAGCTTGATGGACATATGAATAAAACCTGGAGAAATTAGGAAAAAAATATTCATCAGTCCTGTCTTGTTAATCTCTAAGAGACTTCTTGCAGAAGAGCAATTTGGAAGTTGTCACAAATTCTCCTGTCTCCCTTTCATTTTACAGAATGTGCTCACTTGCTCTTGGCCCACAATGCTCCTGTGAAAGTGAAAAATGCTCAGGGATGGAGTCCTCTTGCAGAAGCCATCAGCTATGGAGATAGACAAATGAGTAAGAAATCTTGGCAGATAGCCATTTAATCATTCATATTAACTGAGTATGGCAGATCTTGATCAAGAGTATTCTTAAGATTAGGTCAGTCTTAAAATATAATACTTATATTAGTTCTTGCTATAGATTGAGCAGTGTCTGCTAGTGTTGGAGTCATTTTAGATGTAAAGTCAACCATTGCTTGCATGTGGTTAACAGATCAGAATTATAGGAGCAAGTTAGCCTGACCATGCTTTCCCCTTTCACAAGTTAGCCTGACTGTGGTTAAGAGTTACTTCAGCACTAACAGTTAGTAAACTGTGAGCTAAAGATAACTTTTTTGCTCTTGTTATAAGTATTAATTAGTTAACTGAATGTTTGCCCACAGTGTCACTGATTCTGATCTTCATGAAGTCAATATAGTAGTATAATAATGCTATTCTTATCAACATTAGAGTTCCTGAAGCATAGAAATTTTTAGAAAGAAAATTCTATTTTCTTTGCTTTTATACCGAAAATTTGCTTTTGGTATAAAAGCAAATAGTATGGGTTAGCTTTACCCTATCACTAGAGTTGTGCTTGTGCCCTTTAAAAGAGACTGCTGACTTTCATGGCAACCTCTTCAGAGTTTATCCCAAGTGGTGACTTGATCTGCTTGTTGGAGTCATCCAATCCATAATGGATGTGACAAGGAAAAGCCTGGGTATTTTTCATGACTGATGAATATAATTTTGTTGGTTTGCATTTAAAGGTTATTTACAATTAAATTATGGAGTGATGTTTTGTTTATATTAAATGTTTTGAGATTGTTGTTGGTAATCTGTAATGTTTAATGTGTTATACTCAGAACAAATGATTTATATATTTAATTTATACACACTTCAAATAAAATGTAGCTAGCTGACTGTTCTCTGGATGGTAGATCAAGTTCATTAGTTGTTAAACCGACCAGTGGCACTCTAATTCAGATCTACATTGCTTAAATAGTTAGGGTTTCCTAAACAAAATCAATGCCTCTGATGCTTGTGCAGAAATAAATTGCCTTTAAGGAGTTCTAAGGTCCTTTGCTGTATTGACATTATGGTTGTGTAAGGAAGGCCATGCCTGAACTTGAATTTTTAAACTTTCCTAAAAGGATATTTTAGATTCAGAATCTGGATATCCTAAATAGAATCTGAACTGCTATTTAAATTTTTTAGAAAGCAGTTCAGGAACTTAATGAGTCAGCTTTCAAAGGGGAAATACCATCATTGCCATCATTGCAATGAGAATATTGTAACTTTTGAGAATGAGTACACACACACGAACGCACGTGCACACACAGGAAAAAATATGAGAGGTAGACATTGCACTTATGAGAGGGTATCAAAGATCTGTCGGAGTTTCTGGTATTCCCAGATCATTCTCTCAGCCCCATGAAAGCTGTGTGCATTCTAATCTAACTGGTGGTACATGGGAAATAAAATGTTATCTGACTTTTATCACTAGGCATCTATGTATAGATTTGCTTGCAGTTTTCATTAACAAAATATTTAGTACAGTAAGTACTAAATATTACTACCTGGTATTTGGCTTACAGTATATTGATTTAGTTACAGCACTCCTAAGAAAACTGAAACAACAGTCTAGGGAAAGTGTTGAAGAAAAACGACCTCGATTATTAAAAGCCCTGAAAGAGGTAAGCTTGTTTATGAATTTTGTCATCTTTTTTGAGAATTTGGAGTCATTAATTTTCAAATAATTTATAGGTACGTACTTGGATAAATCGGCAAATAACTCAAATGGGTTTCTCAGTTTTGGAAATTGATGTCTGAGAGCAGTAGTTCTCAAACTTCTGAAGCTACATCTTGCTTTCAACTTGTATTTGGAAAGGATCTCTGTCATAAAGTGGAATTCCATTATACTGGTATATCTTGTCTACACATTTAGCAAAGTTGAGAACAAATGTGTTCTGGATTTTTTAACAATATGAGTTAACATTAACAAATTTTCTTTCTCTCTAGCTAGGTGACTTCTATCTTGAACTTCACTGGGATTTTCAAAGTTGGGGTAAGATTTAAACAATAAAAAAAAGTTAGCTAATGTTTTTGTTTTTTTCCCCAAAAAGTGACCTACTACTTGGAATGTTCATGCTTTTATAGACTGTTAATTTTTATACCTCCCTTTGCCAGGGAGTCGGGGGTAATATTCAATGGTTCCTTTCACAACATCCTTAAGAGGTAGGTTAGGCTGAGAAATAGTGAATGGCCCAAAGTCACCCATGAAGCTTAATGAATGAGCAGAATTTTCAACCTAGATCTTCCAGGTCTAACACCAGAACTACTACTTGGTAAAGCTAAGTTTCCTGTAGAAAACTGAAATAGTGTTAGGCTTATAAAATATTTTGTAAATGTGTAGTAAAATTCCTTATATTTGTAATTCATTTTCATTTTAGTCTGTTCCCAGTAACAGTTGGGCTTTCATTCCTTTCCTAATCTTAACTAAGAACACTTAAGGATTAAATATCATGTGTATTGTAATAATTTTGATATTTTTATGGTGCAGGGAATATCAAATGTGCTGTCTTATTGTTTGCTTCAGATCCAAACCTGACTAAAGTGTGTTTTCACTCTGCTCTGAAATTATCTTTCAACAGTCTGTTGTTTTCAGAGGAGTACAGTGGAAGACTCTTCATGTGGATGTACGTAGTGAAGGACATTAATATATCTCTGTCATTTTTTCCAAATACAGTGCCTTTACTTTCCCGAATTCTGCCTTCTGATGCGTGTAAAATATATAAACAAGGTATTAATATCAGGTAAGAATAAGCATCTTTTAAGAACTACAGTAAAATGACAATGCAAAAATATATAATTCTGGCCCCTTTAGAATTAATATTCTTTTTTTTGATCTGCAGAGTTGGCAGATATGAAATTACTTTACTTCCATACTCTGCATGAGTGAGGAAATTAAGAATTTCTGCATGGGTTCCAAAGGGTTGCTCTTAGCCAAATGTGTGCTGGCTTAGGCTTTTGATAGCAATGCCTTCTGCTCACAAACACAGTTCTGTAGACCACTGGTCTTCAACCTTTTTCATATTTTAATCTAGGTTTTTTAAAAAGCCTGAATTATTATGTAACTTATTTTCAGTACTACTTGGCTCAGATGCTGAGAGGATTTGTAGGTGCTTCCTGATGGGTAACTAAATATTGACATGACTGCCGATTAGGTGATTTGTTTTTCATGTAAAAGACAAATTGAAAAGCCCTGATCATTGTGTCAAATAAAAATATTGCTGTGTTAAGTGAAGGGTATTCATCTCTTATCCATCTATTTAGAGTAAAAATATGAAGAAGCCACAATGAAGGGGAAGAATTATTTGCATCAGTTTTTTCCACATATCTCTCTTCCATTTTAGTCTATTTACTTTGCTTTTCTTGTCTCCCCTTTCCTAAGCAGAATTGTGTAGAGACTTCCCAATGCTGCTGTTTCAGTTGTGGCAGCTCTACAGTGACTTTCCCGTACCAACGGAGTAACTCCTGAACTGAGTGATGAAATGTGTTTCTGTCTTTCTGTATTAATTCAACTAATGAAATATTTCCACAGGCTTGACACAACACTCATAGATTTTACTGACATGAAGTGCCAACGAGGGGATCTGAGCTTCATTTTCAACGGTGAAGCTGCACCCTCTGAATCCTTTGTAGTTTTAGACAATGAACAAAAAGTTTACCAACGAATACATCATGAGGTAAGCCAAAGTGTGATTGAAAGACATTCCAGAATTCCACCTATAAATAGAGTACAGAGCTGGCTCTCGGCTGAATCGGGGTTAAGTACGGTTCCCAACAGCTGTGGCTGGTGACCTTCCTGACCTTCCTATCATTCAGTGCAGACCCTTCTGGGGCAATGTGCAGTGGAAGCGACTGCTTGGTGCGACTCACAGCAAAGATTGGGCATAAAGAATGGAGACTGTGGTGCAGAATAGTAAGGCTTCCCTTCTGCCACACACAGGATTATTATGCTGCAATACCACAAGCTGTGTTTTGGAGACTTTTGTTTTAGCAGTACCTAGTTGAGCAATTCAGCTACAAAAGGTTGTACATATGGCAATATTTTCCATTAGAGGGTATGTGCCCTCTAAAAAGCCTTTTATTTATTGTCTTTTTAGGAATAAGGCTATTCTCTGTAGGAGGTCAGGAGGGTGCTCTTAACAGCATGGGTGCTGCCCTTCCCCCATCAGGAGGCCGGACTCAGTCGAAATTCCTCCCAAGGGAGGGCGGCACAATCTCTCAGTTCTTGTCTGGCCTTGCTGAAGTTCAGACGCAGTCTGGGAAGCTCATACTCCCCATCTCCTCTTTTTGTTTTCTTCTTCCACTCTCCTCTTCCTCACTCTGGCTCCCATTGCTCTCCTCTCCTGACCTGACCTCTTTCCTCCCACAGGGATAAGAAAGACCCGATGCCTTTGTGCACCACCGGGAAGGGGGTGGCCTAGAGCCCCACCCATTGGGGGTTTCCCTTGGCTTATCTGGCTACCTGAGAGATTTTCCATCGCACCACAGGAGTGCACAGCTGTTGGGAGCCAAGGTGGAAAACCCGTGCAGCCTCCCATCTTGCCAGCAGCCACTAGGGTAGCATCCCGTTTTGGATCCACACTAACATAGCGGCCTGCAAAATCTGCGCAACGTGCTTCAGATACTGTGGGAGTCCTGTGGTGATCTTCCCACGCTGTCACCATTTTGTCTTCCCTCCGGGTGCTGGTGGCTGCCTTTTTATGAGTATGGAGGGAAAGGGACGTGATTGTGGGGACAAGTCTGAGGTGGCTCAAGCACCTTCTTTGCCCAAGCCAGGCACGTTTATTTCTGCCTCTAGCCTCTCTGATACGACTAGAGAGGTGATGAAGGGCATCCTCCAGGAGCAGTTGGTGGAATTCATGTGCCCCCTCCCTAATCTCAGGCCCCTTCCCAGGACAAGAAAGCTAAGAGGTTTCCATCTCCCTCTTACATGCACAGGCACCACACAGATTCTGAGTCGGAGGACTTCTTAGTGCCACCAAACCCCCCTAAGGTTTTCTATGTCATTTCTACCCACCAAGAAGGGGAAGATTATCTCTCTTCACCGTCTGAGTCTAAGAGAGAAGAGGGCAAATTATCAGGAGAGGAGGACCAGGAACAGTCAACCCCACAAGGTTGACTGACTTTGCCCCTCGGAGCTTTTTCCTAGAGTGCTAACCAAGTCTGCCACCATCCTAGACCTGGAACTACCTGTATCAGCTCCCAAGCTCATCATTCCTTGTTCCAGGGCCAAAATCTATCCACTTGGCTTCCCGAAGCCTCAAGTGGTTCCTTTCCCTGAGGCTCTAGAGAAGGTTTTTACTACTAAATGAGAACACTTTCATCAATCTAAGGCTCAATAGGACAGTTGATAAGTTCTGTACACTGCCAGAACCTATCATGAAAAAGATAAGAGTTCCTTCTGTAGATGCTCCTGTAGTGGCCATGTATTGGACAGATGCCCTCCAACATGCCTGGCCCAGATGGCGCCTTTACGCTTTCCCATCTCTGCAAAACTTGCCTCTATTCCTAAATAAAGGTAAGATGTTGAAGGGTAGTAGTAATTCTAGTAGCTCCTCACTGGCCAAGACATCCATGGTTCCCAGACTTAATTCAGTTCGCACAGGAAACCGGATGGAGAATTCCTCTAAGGACAGATCTGTTGTCTCGGGGTCCGCTCCATCATCCCCATCCAGAATTGTTCCATCGGACAGCCTGGAGGTTGAGCTGCAAGCCTTAGCAAAGAAGGGGTATTCTTCCAAACTGTTAGACACACTTTTGGCTTCCAAGAAGTCTTCTACGGCCAAGGTCTATAACACCTGGAAAAAGTTCAGGTCCTGGTGTATATCCAAAGGCCTGTTCCCCTGACAGTCAAGACTACATTCATCTTAGAATTTTTACAGGATGGGCTTGATAAGGGGCTTAGCATCAGCACTCTTAAGATGTCAGGTGGCAGCCTTGAGAAATACTCGGGGGGTGTCATCTGACAATATGGCTCACAACCATCCCCACGGGCAACATTTTTGGAAGGGGTAAGTCGACTTAACCTCCCTCAGGTTCATCATTTCCCTTCGTGGGACTTGCATTTGGTTCTTTCAGTAGTAGCTGGCCCTCCTTTTGAACCATTGGCCTTCGCTGACTTGCAGTCCTTGACGTATAAAACCATCTTTCTGGTCTCGGTTATGTCAGCCAAAATGGGTCTCGGAGTTGCGGCCATGTCAATTAAATCCAAATCTATGCATCTTACACTCTGATAAAGTTGTTTTACATCCTGATCCACCCTGGACTGTGCCACCAGGGTGACCATATGACCGGAAAAATCCGGATTTGTCTGGATTTTTAGCCACCTGTCCGGGTGTCCTACATTTTGGCTTCATTATCCTATATTTTGGCTTTGTTTTGAAACTTCACGATAGTGCACAGTACCCCATCATTCCATATGTCGTTGGATTCTTATTGAAGAGCAGAATCCAATGCAAAAATCAGTTTTGGGATATCTCCTTCCTATCAAGTTATGGTCAAAAACCTGAAAAACAAAAAATACGTTTTTTGGCAGTTTTTTTAAGCGGGTAGGAATTTTGGCCTGGGATTAGGAATTTTGGCCTTGGGGTTCAGGAATTTTGGGTTTGGCATCTAGTCACCCTGTGTGCCACCCTCCCTTGTGAGGAGTTTTGACTGCGTCCAGCCTCCTGATGGAGGAAGGGTAGCACCCATGCTGTTAAAAGTACCTTCCTTTCCCTCCTCCCAGAAAAGGAGTCTTATGGTAAGACAACTCCTATGTTTTCATCTTAATTGGACATAATATTAGATAAGTCTGAAAGTCTTATATTTGCAAGTCAATAATTTGGCACTGGAGCTTTACAGAAGTCCCAATTACTGTAACTGTATAATCGTAAGAAAGAATCTGGCATTTGAATGCAGAAAGCTGGCCCAGCTATGCATTGAAACAGTCTTATCAATAAGAGGTATGGTGTCGTAAGATCCTCCTCTAAATACCCATATTTAATTGACTCTAATGCACAATCAAATATAATGTGCATCAAATCTAATTTGCATCCCTAATGTGCGTCCCTAAAAAAAAAATCTTTACTAGCGATTGTAATGCGCAGCTGTAAGGCAGGTACAAAGTTTAATTTTACTGCATATAATAATGAGTTATGTGATAATAATAAAATGGCAATGGATTATGTTACAATTTTTACCTAATTGCACCACTGTATACAACAAAGGGTTTGTTACATTTTAATCACAATATAATAGGTTAAACTAAATACTTACCTATATTTATAATCAAAATAGCTGTATTTACTTGAATCTAATGCACCATCGAATCTAATGCATGCCTCAATTTTGGAGACTAAATTTGGCTGTAAAAGAGCATTATATCTGAGTAAATAGGGTAATTGGTTAATAATTATTGAAAGCCTCCTAACTGTTTGAGCAAATAATGGTAAGATAGTGAATAATGTACATGAGTTAAATATTCCCAAATACCTGGTCATGCACTTTTTTCCTTAGGAATCTGAGATGGAAACAGAGGAGGAAGTTGACATTCTGATGAGCAGTGATATTTATTCAGCAACATTATCAACCAAATCAATTACCTTCACACGTGCCCAGACAGGATGGCTCTTCCGAGAAGATAAAACTGTAAGCCTATATTTTCATTTTTGGCTCTTCTCACAGTTTTGCCCTAAAAAAATGGTAGCAAGGCAAACAGATGAAGTGTGGAGCAGACCAAGTGTCATGACTCTTGCCCAAGTTGTAGATTTGGAGGAGAGAGAATTTGAAAGTTTAAAAAGGAAGGGCTGCCCCAGCGAGGTAAAGGGCACAATCCAGAGCAAGTTCAGCCTGCTCTGCCCTAACTGCTCTCTCCTAACTATTCTGTATCCAGAGCAGAAAGTTATGCTGCATCCAGAGAGTCAGGAAGCCTGGGCTGCCCTAACTGCTCCAGAGCATGCTAAGTCACTGACAGCTGGGGAGGGCTTGCTCCTGAGTAGACCCCCCTCAGATCACACTGAAGAAGGAACAGCTGTGATGCCTACATTATAAGGAAGCCCAGCAGTTCCTGACAACCAGTTACAGCTGCAGTTCTTCTAGTGCAAGATGGATGCTTGAAGTGGCCTGCTGTATCCTGAGGTTAGTGGGCTGCCATAGTTGTGCCATATCCTGAGGTTGAGAGGCAGGGATTGCAGCTAGGCTGGCCAAGAACTCAGATTTTTGGTCAACACTACCATTCTTACTCAGGCCTTATCATGGACCCCTATGGGTCTATTCATTACTATACCTGCTCCTGAGGTGGTATATCTCTGAGGAACTGGAAGAGGGCATTTCTGCCTTGAAACAGGCTTTGGATACAGAGTAACTGCTCTGTCCTAGGCAATGCTAAACTTGCCCTCAACTTGCCTCCCCTGAGCTGCTTAGGCTGCCCCAGTTAGGGCAGAGCAGGTCCAGCTCTCTTAGGGCACCCTATGTTGCCTTGCTCTGCCTTAAGCCTCTTCCAGAGTAACTGGGCTGGAGCATCTTGCAGTTGCTCCACCCTAGTGATAGATAGGACAACCCAAGGGCTCTTATGTGGACAGATTAGTTGCTCTGGATTGTGCTGAAAGAGATTGAAAGAGAGAATATAGACATTAAGTGGGTAGATGAGAGGTGATGTGGCTAGGTTATTCTCTGGCACATTTTTCAAAGTTGTGTGTGTTTTATTTTTCTTGCAGGAAAGAGTAGGAAACTTTTTGGCAGATTTCTATTTAGTTAACGGGCTTGTGTTGGAATCAAGGAAAAGAAGAGAGCACCTCAGTGAGGAAGATATTCTTCGAAACAAGGCTATCATGGAAAGCTTGAGTAAAGGTGGAAACTTAATGGAACAAAACTTTGAGGTATATTTAAACTTTTGTTAAATTGAATATTTAATGACATACCTCAATTTTTAATTTTAAAGATTTAACATTAAATGCTGGTGGCATCAGAAGAACTCTTAGTACATTCACAGGCTTGTATGTCTCCATCTGATGTTGTGGTGGTATTTTTTTCTTGATCTCTGCATTTGGATGCTTCTAAAACCACTTATTTTTCAGTGATAAGTCTCCCTCAATGAGAAGGAAGGAACGTGAGACCGTAGTTAATCCTGAAATTCAACTGTTGGATGGGGGTTCAGTTTGACATCTAAACATTCTGGATAATGCTTGGTATTTTGGGGACAGGTGAAATATCCTTCACATCACTTGCATTAATTCGAAATTCCAGTCACTTTCATATAGTAGTATCTATTTTTCTTTTCTTAGTCAGAAGTCTCAAAATTATTTGGCCTACCAACAAGGTTTTGTCCAGCCTGCAAAAATGTTCATTTTTTTCTCTTTCTTTGGTCAGTGCATTTGCTAGTGTTTGACATTTATACTTATTACATATCCTCAGGTTAAGCACAACTTTTTTTCTTTTGTAATTGTCACATTTCTGAATCATATCATGTTAATTACAAAAAAGATGCAAGTAAAATTTAGTCATTCATAAAACTGATTTTTTTTCCCCTTTGGCCCTCTTTATCCACTACCATTCTGTTGCATTACTCTTTGTGGAATAAAAAAATCTGTGGAAAAAATACATTTCAAGACCATCTTCCTGGTTTCTTGCTTCTCTGTTGCTCCTGATGGAATACAGTTGTGCTTTGACTCCCTGCTGATACAGAAAATGTGTTAAATAAAAGCAGTTTAAAAAATAAAGTTCATCATTTACAATTGCTTAAAACTAGCTTTCTTATTCTTGTAGAAAGGTAGTCAGAATTAGAAATGAAAAGGAACTCCTGCCTTTGCCTGACTAACTTTGCCAAGAATGGAACGGTTGCTTCCATGGCTGCCTCTCTATAACAGTTAAAAAAGCAGTTTTTAAACGTTTGTTAAAAGGGATTCATTTTTTCATCCTTTCCAAGGATCAGCATATTCTTTTCATTTATAGTGGCCATTCAGGTAGAGTGAAATCTAAATAACAAGATATAATGAAGTCCTTGCTGGAGGGTCAAACCTATCCAACTTTCCAGCTCCAGTGTAGCCACAACGCAGCCTTATGATAAAGGAACACATGTTCCTATACCTTGAGAAACCCCCAGTGACTGCCCCTCCACCACAGGATGCTCCTCCATCCAGGAAGGATACCCCTTGGGTTACCATAATTCTTTTTAACAAAATCAGGTCAGGACCCTCTGTCCCATTTGCCAGTATGTGAATACAATCCCCCAAAATCAGGATTGTCCTTGTTTTCTGGGACATATGGCAACCCTGCCTACAACCCACTTGGCACTGCAGAAGCCCTGGAAAATTTGATTGGATTGGGTCCTATATTATTGAATAAGAGTGAGTATATCTCAGCTGTTAATAGACTTTTAACATCCACCTTCTGTCCTCTAAGTATTTGTGGTGTGCCAACTTTCCAGTTCTTTTTTCTCTAAATAGTTTCAGGGATTGAAACCCGTTCTGTTTTGCCAACAGAAAGCTGAATCTTTGAAAAGAATTTCTTTTTTCTGTAGAGTTTCTTCTGTTTTGTCTTAAAAGTTGACATGGAATTCTTTGAATAACTTAAATGTAGATTTAAGAGTTTTTGTTTTGTTCATTTTTAGTTTTATTAGCCTCCTTAATATTCTATCACAATTCTTTGGCATGTTACAATTCTGGCACGTTGAAGCACTGCTAGTAACTATTCAGTAATGGTACAGACAATTAACATTCAGGATACTTTCTGTTTGTCACTCAATGAAAATGTACACGTAGCTGTTCTAATATTAGACTTAGGCGACAATCCAGAGTAACTATGGGACCTTTTACACTGATGTATTTACAGTGCCACCTATGGGAAACCTCTGGGAAATGCATAGAGCAATGCAGAGTAAGTGCCTCTTATGTCTTCCTGTAGTTACTCTGGATTGTAGGGTCAGAAAGTAGTTTGTAACATATTGCAACAGTGTATTACTACTACTACTACTACTACTACTACTACTACTACTACTACTACTAACATAATAATATTGAAGCCAAGTCCTTTGCTTGGATGTCAGGCCACCCAAGAAATACTTAGTTTCTTTGTTTGGAACAGGCAACTACAAATGTGTGTTGCTCAGAGTAACTACGGGGAATCCTTGCTCCAGTGTAAGAATAATTTACTCTGGATTGCAGTATGAATTTCCCATAGGTTTTCACTAGGTTGTGCACTAACTACAGGTACATGTAATGTCTCTTACATTCTCCCATAGTTACTCTGGATTGTAGGGTTAGTCTGAAGATGGATGCTTTCCTTTCCAGTGCAAAATTCCTTGTTGGCAGGAGAGAAATATAGTTAGACTTCGACCACTTCTGAGTGCAACCCTGTGGCTTTTTTGTTTGTTTGCTTTTTATACAATTGAGCACTTGTATTGAACACAGTTAGTTATTTGAGAGTTTTATAATCAAGAATGTTCTGATTTCAAAATGCAAATGCTTTATCAATCCAAATTTCCAATCTAGATTCTTAAAAGTATTTTATATTGGAACTAGCGATAAGTGCACCCGTGTTGTGGGTGTAACATTTCTCCCTATGCCGTCCCCCCCTGCGCAGCGTCCCCCCCTGCGCAGCGTCCCCCCCTGCGCAGCGTCCCCCCCTGCGCAGCGTCCCCCCCTGCGCAGCGTCCCCCCCTGCGCAGCGTCCCCCCCTGCGCAATTTTCCTCCATGCGCAGCATCCTCGCCAGTGCAACCTCTTCCTCCGGAAAACATCCCCCAGTTCACCAGGCACTGAGCACCAAATTGGCTGGATGTTATTCAGTCTCCCATGTTAAGTATAGGAGAGAAACACGTTGCCCCCTTTTCAGCCCCTGAAGGGTTAATTTCTCCAGATGGTTCTTGGTGGGTGTTCAGGTGACAGAAGGAACTCCCAGAATTCCATGCTTCAGGCCCAGCAGTTGGGGCAGAATGTTGATGAGTCAGCAGTTCTCAATGCAAAGAATAGGGAGGAAAACGCTTTGCACCCCTTTTCACCCCCTTCTGAATTTCCGAAAACCGGTTCTTAGTGCAACCCTCCGTCATGGAAGGAACACCCACCCCAATTTTCACGCTTCTAGGCCCAGCGGTTTTGGCAGAGCGGTGATGAGTCAGTCAGTCAGTCATTGACTTTTCTGAACACAGGAATTGGATGCATGCATATCCATGTTGTACATTGAGCATGAGTAGGGAAGTTCTTGCTCAGTGAGTGAGACACTGGATGTGATTGCAGCTTATCTTTTTGCCCCGAGACCTCACAGACCACTTCTCAGGGTCTTATGGTCCATGGTTGGGAACCAGTGACCTACTGCAACTATTTTTAAAAATCTTATTGCTAGATTTCAGCAGAACATTGTTTCTGTTGTTTCAAAACTATTTTATGCTATTCTGTATTCATACCACTTTTTAATAAGATTTGAACATTTTAGTAAGATTTGAGAGTTATTTTACTAGAAACCTGTAAGTTGCCATATGATCTTCATATTATTGAGCAGGCTGTTAAGTTGCCAGCCTATATAGCAGGATATATGTACTGCTTATATGAGCTGGCTCAATTTTTTAAAGATCATCTTGGCCTTTGGGATGGTCTGATACCAAATTCACCTGTGTGTCTTCATATTCACCAGTGGCGAGATCTTGCAGTGTTTGGCCCAATCGCCTTTCTTCAGATTGGCAAATTTACTACTTTGACCTCCTTGGAGGAAGGGTGAGATACATATAGATAGGGACCTGCAAAAGGTGATGTTATTTTTCCTGACAAAGGATAACACACAAAGTAAGCTCGCCTTTTGTAGGTCCCTACATATAGATGGTGATAGCCTTTTAAATGGTAACTAATATGATGTTGCATTTCACAAAGAATTATTCATTCTTTTCACAGCCTGTCAGAAGGCAATCTCTTACTCCACCTCCGCCCAACACAATTACATGGGAGGAGTACATATCTGCTGAAAATGGAAAGTGAGTAGTCAATATATATGGTAATAACTTCAGTCAACCAAATGCATTCTAGAGTTTGATAGATAAAGTTTTATTTTTGCTTTAAAAAGTTATGTATCTGCACTTTATTATTTGGTTTTATATAGTTGTTGGCTTTTGCTGTTTATTTTAAAAGCATATATTTAAATGTAAATATTACAGAACACTTTATAAACTTCTGATCATGATTACTATACTGAAGAAATACTTTGTAACAGGCATCCTTTTTCCTGGAAAAACCTTTGTTAGAATAGTGACTTCACAAGAGCAACACAGGAATGGTTACTTCAATTTCTTATGGGGGGAATTATTTCAATTCTTATAGTTGCTTTAACCTGATGACCATGATCCAAAGAACTGTGGAACAAGCACTTTCATCCAAAGGGCTTTGAGTTTCTATTTCTTAAAGAGAAGTCTTGAATGTCTCAGTGGTAAATGTTGTATTGAAATGGTTTTGGATTTACTGTTAAAATCTCTATGTTTGCAAGTTCTTGGGCTTGTTGAAGTAGCTCTTTTTGCCTTTCCATTGATTATTAACTGTTTGCTTTTAATAGTGTGAGATTTGGTATGACAAAATGAGAGGTGCATCTCTATCCTTCTCATTTTTTTGAACAGAAATTTGTTTCTTTGTTAATCCCCCATTGGGGCCTGATATGGTTGCTGTTGTCTGAAGGCTTCCATGCCTTATTAAATAACTGCTTTTATCCTGTAGCACTCAGTAGAAATGCAATCTTACTATTTGTAAATCTTATGTCTTTAGGGAAGTTTTCATTTTTCTTTTCTTTTAACAGAGCACCTCATTTGGGTAGGGAACTGGTCTGCAAAGAAAGCAAGAAAACATTTAAAGCCACCATAGCCATGAGCCAAGAATTTCCACTAGGAATTGAATCGTAAGTAAACTGCCTGCTTCAAAAACTTGTGGAAGAGCAAATAGCATGCTCTGTCTCACGCACACGCACATTCGTCCCATTCAGAGGTTATCAGAGCCTTATGTAGCCTTTTAAATATTACTTCTGGTTTCACCAAAAATCAGAAGTCATATTAAAAGGTTTCTGGGTGGCATTCTGAATCTTAGAGAGGCCGTACATATTGGTGCTGAATCTTATTCTTGTCACCTCTGAGAGGTCTGCTGGGAAGTAATCTGGGAGTTCACATCTGTGGTAAGGCCGCAGATTTGCCAATCCTGTGGATAGAGAAGACCTACCTGTCTCTGTGCATGTAAAAATTATTAATATTAAGAATATTTATATAATGGTCTTTAATAAATAAAAACATAAGAGCCCTACTGGGTCAGGCCAAACTAATACAGCTTCCTGTATTTCGCAATAGCCCAGCAAATGCCTCTGGAACACAAGAAACCTACCATATATACTCAAGTATAAGCCGACCTGAGTATAAGCTGAGGCATCTAATTTTACCACAAAAACTGGGAAAACTTATTGACTCGAGTGTAAGCCTAGCGTGGGAAATGCAGCAGGTACTGGTACTGGTCCTTTTCCTTGGAATTCATAGGCTGCAATCCTAAGCACACTTTTCTGGGAGTAAGACTCATTGAACTTAGTGAGGCTTACTTCAGAGTATACATGCATAGGACAGGGTGACCAGATGCCAAACCCAAAATTCCTGAACCCCAAGGCCAAAATTCCTACCCCAGACCTACCCCTACCTGCTTAAAAGATTGCAAAAAAACTATTTTTTATTTTTATAGTTTTTGTTTTTTGGCCATAACTTTTGATAGGAAGGAGATACCTCAAAACTGATTTTTGCATTGGATTCTGCTCTTCAATACGAATCCAACGGTATATCACATGATGGGGTTGATCCCGCCACATTTCAGTTGACCCAAGTATAAGCCGCGGGGGCTTTTGGGGCCCATTTTTTGGGCCCAAAAATCTCGGCTTATACTCAAGTATATACTGTATATACTTTTGCCACTCCATTGCAACTGGCATTCTTAGATGGTCTAAAACTTAAAGCTTGCATTTATAAGCCCTGTGGCTTATAACCTATGATGGACCTTTCCTCCATCAACCTATCTTTTAAAGTCATCTAGGTCAGGTGTTATAACCATATCCTGTGACAAGTATTTCACACCTCACAAAAGTGATTTGCAGACATAATTAAATGAGGAAAATAACCCTTCACTGTGTCAGTCTTTGAACGGCATTTGTGTAGGACAGTATGGCCCTTACATGTGTTGATCATCTTTGCTAAAAGGTTAATTTTAGAGGCTAGTAATTCTACCTTTTCTGTAGTGTAGCTTGGTTCAGTCTCTTGAATCTTGCGTGCTGTTTGCTGTACCACTTGACTTCATTTTATCATAGTACCTGAGGTTGTATCTTTAAAGGTTGTATCTTTAAAACAACTTTTTTTTAGGTTATTGAATGTTTTAGAAGTAATTGCACCCTTCAAGCACTTTAACAAACTGCGGGAATTTGTGCAGATGAAACTTCCACCAGGCTTTCCTGTCAAGTTAGGTGAGCTGCCAGTTCCTATTTCATCAGTTACAGGGGCTGCTTATTCAACCAAGAAATAAAGATTATAAGCCATAACATTTGAAATGATCAATGTAATAGGCTGTCACTCAGGCTTTAGGGGGAATATATTCAGATATTGGGTGGCCTGCTGGGAGGGAAAGGGGCAAGTGCAGGTTAATAAAAGTTTTAAAAATGGTGGGGAACATTGGCTTGCCATTTCATATTGTACAAGTAGAAAATATACAAGAATGGGAAGTGAATGTTATTGTATGCATTATTCTATGTCTGAACTTAAACAGTATTTCTTCTTTACCACCTTAAATCTCCAAGTTTATTAGTGAGGATTCAATAGTTCTGAGTATCTTCTGCCTTTGTCATTAATGCATCTGATTTCACTTTCCTTATCTAACCCATCATCCCCTGCTTTGCTGTTCCTAGACATACCTGTATTTCCAACCATCACAGCCACTGTGACGTTTCAGGAGTTTCGCTATGATGAGTTTGATGAATCAATCTTCACAATTCCTGATGACTACAAGGAGGATCCTAGCCGCTTTCCTGATCTTTAGCTTAACTGGAAAGTCAGCAGTGAATAAAGAATACCAGCATGCCACATTGAGAGAAAGTGGATGCAAACAGCCCACAGATGTGTATCTGAAAGTGGGTGACATTGGAAGGGACAAAACATGCTTATATGTTCAGAAAGGGAACACGCAGTGAATCTCAATGATCATTTTTACCATATAGTGAGCATCCATCTAGAGTCTAAATGGCAGCAGGTCTCCTGATGTATCACTTGCATTTTTATACATCCAGTCCTGCAAGCATGGTAGCCTGACACCTCAGTAATACCCCTCCCCAATACCTAACAGCTATAAGGACTGTAATTTGTTTTTATAATTTTTATGTTCCTTGGTAACAAAAAAACACATTCTTGGACCATTAGCATAAAAAACTAAAATGTCTTACTTTGGTATTAGCCCTTTGAAACATACAAGATGCCCTTATAATCTCCTTCAGGCTTTGTTTTCATAAGTTGTAAACTATGTAATATTAGTGCAGCAAACTGAACATCAGTTGAGCATATAGTAGAATTAATTTTCTGTAGATGAATGAACCAAATGGTAATCATTTAAACAGTTGCATTTACTTACTGCAATACATTTCAGAACTTAGAGCATTCACTCTGCAGGGAATAAGGTACCTCCTTTAGCACCTTAGTGCAATTCATTGTGGTGCTATCCATATTTTTTCCCCAAACTGTTAATTTCTCCACTGAAAAATGTTTACTAACTTTTCATGAAATCTGCAGATTTTTTGTTTTTGCAAGCTGGTTGGAAATGTCTTTGTTGTGTTTGATGCTGGCGAGTGTGCTTGGAGCCTTTATTTGCCCAGAAATTGAATTGCTGATATTCTTTTGGGTTTATCTGATCCACAAAAGCTGCCCATCAAACACACTAACCTTGTACTGATGTCCAACAGCTTTGGGAATATAGTGAACATATTAAATTACATAACTATGACCTTAAGGTTTGTTGTCCTAAGTGAAAATAGTGTGTAATTGAGAGGGAAAGTACAGGAATAATTAGCGTGTTTCCATCTTGGGTAACTGCAGAAAGAAGTTTTGTTTTTCTTCAGATGAGTTTTTAAAAACAAATTAGGATCTTCACATGGTTCCAGAATATGAAACTTGAAGATAACCTAGCCTTTTTGCTTTACTGGAAAGACTGTGTCCAAAAAATGTTAGTACTGTGTTCATTTGTATTCAGAGGTTTAGCTTCCGGTGATGTGTAAATGTACAGAAATGTAAATATTTTCAAAGGTATATTCTTTGTGCAGTCTAGTTAGTCTACTTTTTTCTGGAAACTGCTCAAGTCACTTTCAGACTTGAAGAAAACTACTGTGCTGGTAACCTATCCAGTACTGGTGATAACTTGGAATGTGAAATCAGGTGAATGAGTCACAGCACGCAATAAAACCAGACTCATAAGCCACAGAAGCTCTGACAGGAAAAGGTATCAGTGAAAACTCCCCAAGTGCTGGAGCTTTACAGTGTAAAAAGAGGCAACTCTGAGAATTAGGTTTTCATGCTCTAAAACAGGAGAAATGTTGATCCCACTTTTAGAAATATTGTAAATTTGTTAACGCTCTGACCGAAGCAGTGTTGACAGTGAAGACTGACACCTGTGTGCGAACACAGCTGCATTGACTTTGTGCATATAGTTGTAGCTGCCATGTGGTGGAAAGTACCATTTCACTTCCAATATCCATTATGTGAGAGATGCAGCCTATCCGCTGTAAATATTAGATTTTCAAATGCGAAGGTATTTGTCAATATATATTCATACTCGGATTCCTCTACCAATTGATTTCTGGTAGGACACTGGGTTTGAATGTGCTTATGTTCTGTATTATGCTTACAGATTTGATCTTATAGAACAATATTGAGACACAGTATAGGAATTTTAAAAAGCTGTTCTCTGCATAAATGAACAATGAGTAGTATGGCTTTATTACATGAGGCTACTAAGCTGTTAAAATATGCAATTGGCCATATATATATTTCTAAAATTATTGGTTAAATGCCAAAGTTGACTTTCACGGAGATCTACAAAGAGAAATCTCAGCCCAAGAACTGACAGATCAGTAGTTAGTGAAAGGGCCTCATTTCACAATGGTAAAAAAATGCTTGATAACAATCACAGTCCAGACTCAGTAAGATTTGCCTGTGGAAAAGAACTTGGGTTTAAAGTATATAGGCTATGCTGCACCATGTTTGAGACTTGAAATGAGCCCTTGCTTGGCCAGTTTGTTCTGCCTCAAAAGGAGCCAGCAAACTCATTAGCTGGTGGACTCTCAATATAAACTATATTTCCTCTAATTTTAAAACTGGTAGCTAGCTACGTTAAAGGGAATTTTCATTTACTAGTGGATTTTCAGGAAAAATGAATGCTCAGTGCATCTGCAGCCTGTTGTCTGCACATGCACAGGTCTCTTGCTTGAAAAGGGGCTCTACATGAACTTTGGGAGCTGATCACCTATGCAAAACAAAAGTTCTTGTGTACTGACTTTCTGAAAGGAATGGAGAAGACCATTCAAGTTGAGAGAGTCCTGTGCACACAGCTGTGTTCCCACACTTGGAGCAGTTGGCTGGAACAGGAAGATCTGTGAGATTGTGATACTTGGTTAATGAAAAGTAGACATGGTTGTACAAGACTTAAAATGGACAAAAATGGCTTAGCACTTAGACGTTTAGCACTTCGGAATACATATTGTGACTCCTATTTAAGGTTCTTTTTCTTATATGGTCACTTTTAAATAGCTTCTGCCTGGAATTCTTTGGTAAATGTGTTTTTTCCCCTTTAAATGCATATCCAGGAGTTGGAATGGCTTCCTGTGTCCTAGAGAATAATTCAGTTCTTAAGGATTTTGGATTTCATTGTCAGGGAGTGCATTAAGAAAAAGTTCATTCAAAACACCGTTTCGCTTATCTCTCAATTTAAAGTAACAAGAAAAGCCAGGATATGCGTGGCAAAGCTGAAATTCAACTCGCATGTTTCTCTGTCATGGCTTAAAATTACTGTACTATTGGGAAGCAGATTGTATAGTAGTAGAAGCAGTCTAAATAAAGTAAAATTGCAATGTTGGCATCCCTGGAGCAGAAAAGTTGCTAGAGTATACTTTCCCAGGTATTAGAACACTTCTGTGTTGCTGTGACTGCTTCATTTCAGACCTACTCCAAATGCTTCTGAGCACATTTCAGTCACTAGACGTTGAGGCTGATGAGCTTGGCTTAGCCAGTTAATAGACCTTTTATCAGGTACCAGATATCAATTTTACTGTATTTAAACATCAGCTGTCCAAACTGACTTTTCAAGCTGTGTGAGAAACTTTCCTGAAGTAGTTTTCCTGAACTCTAGCAGAGTGGTTTCATAACCATAATGATGTAACGTTTGCAAAAAGAATTCCCCGAACTCTTCCTTAACCAAACTCTGTTCTACTGGTCTTCCAAATCATTGCTTTAATTCATAGCTAAGGGAATAATGTTTTCTTTCCAAGCAACTGGTGTTTTAACCACCTTAAATTTTAAATCACTTAATACCTAGAAATTTGAATTAGTTCAACAGTGGATATAAATCTGTGCTGGAAACCCAATTAAGTTGAAGCATAATATATTCAAAATGTCCATTTTAAAATATATATATATGTGTGTGTTGATTTTGACTCATTTAAAGAGAAATTAATTATTTAAACTTTATTAACAATATTCCTATAATGCTGCAGTTTTTCCTTTGAAAGTTTATAATTATGGAAACTTAATGTCAGTTTTTTTTGTAAGTTACTTTTCATGTTTAAACTCACCATCACTAATAGTGTTTTTGGTAGTACCACTTACAATAAAGACCAAAAGATGCTGTTTGTTTTTTGCGACTGAACATATGGACAATTTCAGAAAACTATATTCTACCATGTGTGGACACTTCCTCCGTGTTAGAGGAAGGTAAAGTACAAAAGGCTGTTACAGTGTACCACTTTCACAAGGACATTTTACTGGTCAGTTTTTCAATAAAATTCTCAATTTTCAGTGCATTTTGTTGCTTTCATTTTTTTAACTTTTAAGGTTGTAAGTGGCAGTATTGGGCTGAAGGACCATGTCATACATGAATTTTTATCCAGATTTGACTCAGCACAAATCAGTTTTAAAAACTGTTTTTCTACTGTTCTGGAATCAGTCATGCAAGTAATCATTGTTCATTTGAGCCAGGCAAAGATGGGGGGTCCTTTGCATTTCTAATTGCAGCCTGCCTGTCTACAGCAGTATAAAGAGCTGTTTTTAAACAATTTTAAAGGGACACACTTTCATAAAAATGTTATATAAGTTTAAAATAGCAGAGAATTTCAGAATCAAACCCTGCTGCTGTAGAGGCACAGCAACAGCCTTAAAGGAAAACATTCAAATAGTTTCTAATATTTGTAGAAACATCCCTCGTGCATGTATTTTGCATGCTGTATCTGGCCAGACTGTCAGCACATATTACTTGCAAGATTCTGAATGCTCATATTTTGTGTGATCATAATTAGCACGCCTCTTAGTCTATTTTGTGCTGCCAGTGACATACCCATTGCAGCAGCCAGGTGGAAACAGCTTATGTATATTGCCAGGTTACAAGTCTGGCAGAGACAACGGTTTGCTTAGTCCAGAGGTTCCCAAACTCTTGAGCTGTGGCCAGTGGTGGGATTCAAATAAATTAACAACAGGTCCCATTTGAAACCTGTTCTCAGAACAAGACACTCGTTATCCAAGAGTTCTATAGAACCTGTGAGAACCCCATAAAGCCCACCACTGGGTGGATCTGCAGGGACCAAGGAAACCAGTCACTGGAACTGCTGAATCCTCACCAAAAAAACCTAATGAGCAATGTGGTGCGCGTAAGCTGACCCCACAGGAGTTGGAAGAGGATATGTTGTGGCTGGACTTTTCTCAGGAGAAAGGAGACCCAGAGTGCCACTGCGGGGCAGCGACGAAATATACCACTCTGCGCACCGCTCCCAGGGGGAGAGGCGAGAACGTGAGGCCTAGTCTAATAGCAGAGACATTGACACCTGAAGAAGCCCAAGTGATGATGGCACGAGAAGAGCTGGAAGAGGAGCGGAAGCAAAGAGTAGCCGCCTATTGGAGGGACTGAAAAGCCAGGGCATACAAGGAACTGGGGGGGGGGGAGGGAGTCCCGGGGGTTTTAGCTTGAGACTACCTGGGCTGTATCACGGGCCAGCCTGGTGGAGCAAGGTTCCTCCCCCCCCCCCCCCCCCCAAGGCAAGAAGGGTGGAAGCTGCCGAGGGGACCGGGGCCATGGCTGTGATATATAAGAGCGGGAAAAAGGGGAGGAGAAGAACAGCATGGAAGAAGGGAGAGAGTTAGATGTTGTGATGTTGGTAAGGCCAGCCTGATTCTGGGAGAGCCCATGCAATATAGGGGACTAGATCAAGAGCCTCTGGGGACCTTGTTTGACACACTTGGATTACATGGACAGCCACTAGTGATCAAGGATTCAAGGCAGGGACCTTGAATTATGGGTCCCATCCCGATCTAGAAATGTCAGAAATTGAACCAAAGTCCTTTTGCATTAAGGTCAGCATACTACTGTACTGTAGCCCTTCCCCCAAACAGAGTTATTGTGCTCTAAAGAATACCCAGCAGGATGTTTTGATTTCTCTTTTCAGAATTTTTTACACTGAAAACCATTTATAGAAATAAAATGGATTATATTCAGCATGGTCTCCCAAATCATTTCTCTTCACATTTTCTATAAACGTATTCTTGGTTTCAACACCATAGCTTTGAGAATAAGAACAAAGTTCAGATTAGTAACTTACTTTTTGCTCCCAAACAGGACTTAAAAGCAATGAATATGAGTCCTACTCATAAGACTAGTAATGATATAGTGTCATAACAGCATATAAAAAGTACAGATGCAAATATATAAATTTAGTAGAAATACAAGTGTATGTTTAAGGGTTTTATTATCAAATTCTTGTAAAACAATTTCAGAAACTGTACATCAACATGGCACAGACTGTAGCCTACTTTTTTTTACCTGCACAAAATTAAATGCTCCAAAAACCTCCAGAACTAAGAGAGCAGGTTGCCCAACTACTTTGCATATAACATGAAATAACTGTGTGCAAAAGGTTACTACATCAGTGGCTGTAACACAGATTTATTAGTTTATACAACTTGAGATCAGGTACATTATCAAGTAGACTTGTTTTAAAATCATCATGAAATTTTAATTTTTAAAATGCACTACACCTTTTTTGCAAAGTAAAATCAAATGTGGGGTTATGAAAAAAGTACATAAGGTTAATTCCCTTGCCTTGCAGAATGCATAAATTTTACATTACTATCTTAAGAAGTCCACAATGTCAAAAATCAACCACCACCTGAGAAGTATTTAAGATAACAGAATGAAAGTTCACCTTACATCAGGTATCAAAAAAGGCTAGTGCATTTCAACCTTGTTGAAGCCAAACAAAATCCACAACAACAAAAAGAAAAAGTCAGCCACAGGGCTAAAAAGATTATCTACCTCTATCAGAATGTCTGTTTCCAGATGAAAGCTAATGTTAGTTTCTTTGTCTACAGTTAAGAACCTTAGTAGATCCACCGTATATTGTAGGAGATGAGGTTGTTTTTTTGCCACAATTAACATGCAGCCAGTGCATTCCCTATACTGCTCTATTACCGCAAATGAATCAAACTCTAGAAACACTATTGTAGGTGAGCTGGTTTACTAAAAAGATCATACAACACAAAACAGTCCATGCCTGCCAAAGATGCATGCAGCTTTTTGCTCAAAAAGGAATCAAGCAGCACCAAGTTAGTAAGACCTTGCAGTGCTACTCAATTCAATTTGGCCAATGACGAGAATGGAAACCCAGATAACACTTCCTCTAAAGCTTTTGATGTAATTATTTAATATCTTCACAACCAGTTATAGTCACAAGCTGTGTACATCTAGATTAAAATTTTAAACAAGTACAGCATAAAGGAATCACACAGGAATGACACTGACGCATGTCGGCAGCCGTTTATACCGCAAAGGCAATATTCAGTCACTCATATCCATATCTTCTTCATGGTGATCATCCCCATTAACTTTGGACTCCCTTGTTGCATCTCCACTCCCTTTTTCAGGTGGTGACTCCTTATGTTTGGGTGATGCAGAATCTCCTCCCCTTTCTTCCTTTTTCTCTTTCTCACTGTCATAGCCTTGTTCTTCTTCATCGTAATCTCTTGTGACCTGCTTTGCCAAGATAAAATACAACAAAAACAAGTAAGATGAACTTAAAAGTTCTTGGGATTTAGGGCTAAGTAGGGCAGAACACACATGCACAAACCCGATTTTTAAACATACTTTGACATCCTTGTCACTTTCTGATTTTCTTTCTCGGTCCTTTTCTTTGTCCTTGCTCTTCTTTTTCTTGCTTGTTGACCTCTCTCGTTCATCTCTAGTTCTTTCTTTTTCTTTATCTTTTTTCTTCTCCTTTTTGTGTCTAAGGAGATAGAAGAAATATGGGGTTCTTAACAGAATTACTACTCCATTTCCTAGGCTTAAACCAGGAGCCAAATTCAAGTACAAGGTATGTTTACAGCAGGCGGCTGCTGAGACTGTCATTACACTGATTATACAGATTTGAAGAAAAGCAGATAAAGTTGAAGTCTGCATTGAGCATATTGCAACTGCTATAGTTTACAATGACAATATCACTTATTTCTGCCTATAATATTTCTGTTTAAGCTCATTAATAAAAACCAGACAAACTAGTGTCTCCAGCTAGTACTAGAATAATTCACTCAGAAATATCCACTGCAGAAATGGGCACCAAAATGAATGCAAGAAAACTGTCCCATTGCATTTTTTTAATTAGTTTTACATTTCTTCATTAAAGACACAAGTTAGCAAGTGCCTTAAGTACAAACTATTAACAGAGAATAAACTAAGAAATTCAATTCATGCAAGAAAGAGGAATTATTTTTTCACGACATATGTAGTAACTCTGGCATTAAGTTATAAAGAATGTTTCTACAATAAAAGCTACATTATGTTTAAGATATTCTAGTACCAGCCATTATTTGCATGAATTTCTTGGAAGGCAACAACCACAAACAGTCCAAGTTAGTCTGAATAATTTGCTAACAAGTTATAAGAAATTTCATACAGTAGAAATATACTGTAAAGCAGTAATTTTATCCTCCGAAAGGAGTCATTCACATTTATGAATCTGATAACTGTGCAAACCTCTTTGGTGATGGAGATCTGGATAGCTTCCTTTTAGGGGACCTGGGTTTTTTAGGTGATCTGGATCCACTTCTGCTTCTTCTACGCCGTCTCTCTCTGTAGTTCACAGCAATAAAGCAGTCAATGTACCTCCACTTCATTAACATTTTTAAATCAGTATGTATTGTATCACAATTCCTACAGATATACCTGTTCTTAAGCATGTGCATGCATGCACGCACAACAATGATTCATCAAATGAAAAATGCAAACAATTCTTTTTCCCACTTCAGGCTTTTTAAAAAAAATTACAGAGAAGCTATACTAGTGGCATTCAAAGTGTGGGGGCATAGGGACTCATATGGGTGTCACGATCTCAGGTCAGGGGACTTGCAAGAGGGTGGGATCCACCATCCTGGAATAAGGCACTGGGATTTCCTTGGCATTGAACACAATGGGACATACTTCCAAGTAGACATGGAGAAGACTCCCAGTGAGTTTGACAGGTAGTCCTGGACATTTTTAAGTTTGAAAGTGGGTCCTGGGCTGAAATGCCTGAATACCACTGAGCTAGAATGTCCACTATCCAGGTAGCATTTATATCTGCATGACATCTGAAAACTGATCACAAAACTTTCAAACATAGAGAAATCTGCATCTTATGAGACAATGGAGCTTATTTTTGAGTAGACATAGTTAGGATTGTGCTCTTTAAAAACCATGATATAAGGGTTTATTTCTTTGAAAGGACTACCCCACCCCAGTTCAAACTATAAAGAATGTGTCTGGAATGCTTTATTTCTAAAAATATAATTCAAGAATTTCTACTTTGTTTATAATCCAACGGAGGAAAATGTGCATAAAGCATTTTGTTTCACTTCAGCTTCTACAACTTGGAATGCTTTTCGGTGATAAGAAGCCTCTGCTTTATTTTATATTTTAATATTAGTATTTTAGTTGTAAGATCTTAATTGTATTTTATGTAATGATTGTTAGCAGCTTTGGGTGCCCTTCAGGGAGAAAGGCAGAGTACAAATCTAATGAGTAAAAAAATAAATAAGAAACACTCCTCAGAATAAAATAACACATCTGAACCAGAATCGTGACTATTTTGGACTCAAATAGTTTAAGCCTGTAAATACTTGTTAACACAAAACACTGTACCTGCTTGTGCTTCTAGATCGCCTGGCTGTGCTGTAACTCTTTGGTGGTGTTTTAGACCGTTTTTTCTCTTTTTCTTCTTTCTTTTTGTCTCTACAAAAAACCCCAAACAACAAATAAAGCACCAGCAGACTTAATCCACTTGCTGCATTTCTCACACATCCAGTTCCTCAAACTAATGTAATCACTCCCTTAAAGCCACTGTCATGATCAGTTTGCTCTTACAATCATTCAGTAAAAATAATTCAGAATTACAGTTTTTAGGGATTACCTAGATTTAGACATGCTCCTAGACCTTCTGCGCTCTCTGGAATGAGATCTCCGTCGCCGAGGACTTTTAGATCGTCTCCTGCTTCTCGACTTTGAATGGGAACGTCTTCTTGATCTACTCCTTGACCGCCTACCAAACAAAACAGCAGAGAAGTGTAATTGACAACATTATGTTATATAAACTATTACACACCAATGATGGTATTTTGCTTCAAGAGTAACCAAAAATGTGGACTAGAACCCATTAAACTGTAGATTCTTTTTTCAACTTACAGTTGCTTGAAAGTTATGATCAACTAATTAGTGAGCCATGCTATTGCATCAGGCTAAAAGCTGCCAGAGGCTCTATTTCTTATACACAAGACCATGAAATATCTTGGGATTAAACGGTAGAATGTAATTAGAACAGACCAGATAGTTTTATTATGTTTTCAGCCGCAGTAATATTGTTTCCTAGAGCATGTCCTTGAATAGTTCACCATCCTGGAAGAAAGTGACACAGCTCTGATGTACTAACTTCTTAAAATAAATATTTTTATACCTTCTAGCAGTGATTTGCCATTTTTTCATCTCACAGAACACAGACAAGGCACTAAAATTATCAAGGTGCTTGAGAATTGATAAGACACACTGCACTGTTGGTGGGGCTCACATCCCCCAATGGCCCTATTAATAAATGACAATCTCTAAACTTCCATGACACATTATGGGCCATACTTGATACACCAATTTGCCACGGCACAGTGGATGAAAATCACTGCTTTAGTGGGTTGACTTCTGTTGGGTACAGAAGATTGCACACAGAACTCAAAACTGGAATTTTAACAGAGCTGCCAATCACATTTGAGAATGGACATGTGAGGAAAACAGGCATCCCTGCTGGGGCAAGTAGAACCAGGTGGTTGGATGCTCGCTGTCCAGGGTAGATCCTGTCACCTCCATCACAACAGGTGGTAAGACTGAATATATGGATGCTTGTAAGCATTAAAATGATTTTAAAAATCAGACGAGGGAGGGGAGGAGAGTGTGCATGGGACACAAGACATGGATTTTAGTGATTATGAGATAGGTCCACTCTGCTGTACTTAATCTCTTTTGCTCTTCTTTAAAGACTGGTAAAATACCAAATACAGGGTATCACCTACAGTTCTCTTAATTTGGAAGAACTATCCTTGGCTGGTAGAAGGAAAACTGCATGCTAACCAAGCAAATAATATGTTTAGGGGAATATTACACTGTTGGGATTCTGAAGAAGAATTTTACTACCGAAAAGGTAGTTCTAAGTGGTGAATTCCTTTGTCAAGAGTTACTTTCACAGGATACGTGTCCCTGCTGTCCCATTACAGAGACTGTCCAAACTTCAAATGTTTTATTAGAAAGGATTCTCCAATGTTCTGAAACAATTCTTTCCAATACCCAGTAGTTGTATAGCTTGTTCCAATACTTAACAATAGAGGCTGAGAACAGGCTCCAAGCAATATCACTTAATCAAGAACAAAACAATTGTCATGCTGAGATGACATTCAAATCATGGAGTAATGCAAGTTCATATGCTATTACAGAATTCTAAAAGTATCCTAAGACTGTCAATGAGCCCTTTATTATTTAGCATATGACAAGTACGTGGACTTGTGGTAACTAAGATGTCAATGTAGTCCACCCAGCCGTTCAAGGAGCAAGTGGTCTACATTGAAAAAATTAAACACTGGGCTGATATAAATGCTTGTGATGGACGCTTGGACACAATGTAATGAATATTTTGTCAGAGACCACCACAGTTACACTGAGGGGTAGATACAAGAACTCAGACAGAGTCCTGGCAGACATTGTGTTGGGTGCAGATCCTGTTCAGAGTTGAGAACTGTCCAAAAATACTTACCTGTGTCTAGAAGATGATGGGGTTCTCCTCCTCCTTGAACGTGATCTGGATCTTGAATGTCTTCTCTTATCATCTTTTTTATCTAAAATTAAAATATAATGAAGTAAATATGATGAAATAAAGCTGGAGACTTATTGATTATATTGATTTTATATTGATTTTTATTGATTATATTCAACCCTACTTAAAGTTGCAACATGAAACAGAAACTGTATTGATTGGCATAAAGAAGTGGGCATAGGGGTACTGCACATTTCTCTTGGCAGCCATGCATCTGGCTCCAATGAACAAAGGGCCACACATCTGGTTCCTATGTACCAAAGGCCATACATATAAACTAGTTTATATGGAAACAGAATTGACTTATTTTTACCTCTAGGACTCAGTCTAAGCCCTGGAGAGGCCATAGGCTCTGAGGCAAGGCTTAGAAAACCTTCCAGAGCAGTGGTTCTTAACCTGGGTTCAATCAAACCCCAGAGGTTCAGTGAGTCAGTCTCAGGGGTTCGGCGGAGGTGTGTGTCCATTCCATTCGCCAGGGTTGGCAGGTGCATTAATATACTTTTGTTATGAAAGACAAAACATTTTATTTTTCTAACTATGAAAACTAAGGCCTCCGTCAGTCTTGGAAGACTATGGTATCGTGCTTGGCACTGCATAAGCTGCATGTGAAGCACGAAAGCCTGGGTTGGGGTTCAGTGAATGCACGTATAAAACTTGAGGAGTTCAGTACAAGTTCAAGTTTAAGTTCAACCTTTATTGGCATATGGGTATATTACAGAACAGTCAAACAAGGCCTGATAACATTTATAAAAGGTAAACTAAATAACTAAACTAAATAGCTAAATAAGGGAAAAGGATAAGGAAGAAGGGGAAATCGGCAAGGAAGGAAATAGGAGGGGAATAAAATCAGAAAAGGGGGGATTTAATAATTTGATTGAGAAAACCTGCTAAAGCAGCAGTGATATCAGCCAAGTTGTCACTCAGCAGGGCAAAGGTAGGGTCAATAAAGGGACAAGGGGAATGCCAAAGGAAGGGCCACAAAAAGGAATTGCGAAGCGAGGCGTGCATCAGGTAGCGAATCAAAATGTGCTCAAGATTATCTGGTTTGAGCAAACAGAAAGGGCACAACCTATGATCACGAGGAAATAGGGAAAACCTGCTGAGATGGAACGAGGAGGGGAAAATATTGAAGCATGCTAACATGAAGGCCCTTCTTAAAGAGAGGTTTTTTAATGAGTCAAAATATTTAGGGGAAAGACCAAAGAATAAGGGAAACGTACAGGATTAAGGTTAGCAAATAGCAAATCAAATTCAGCTTCCCAAAGCCTGGTTTGAATCAACTGGTGGGCTTTAGCTAGATCAAGGTCCACAAGAGATTCCAAAGAAATGTCAAGAGAAGCAAGTTTGGTATCAATTGTATGAAACCAACTGGACATAAATGGGCCCTTGAGGATATCTTTCAGAAGGGAGTCAAGCAGGGAGGTTCAGATGGAGGCGGAGCCAGAATTTAAAAGTTAGAGACCACACCATAGTAGAGGGGAGATGAACTCCCAGCTCTAGGGGCAGAGTTGATAACCGAATAAGTGCTTTAAGATGTTGACGAGATGATGAAATAACGAGCAGCCAATTTAAGTGAAAGTGGAAGAGGAGGCCTAAATATTTAAAGGTTGGGACCTGTTCAAAAGTAAAATGGCCAATCTTCCATAGCACTGGGGACCAACATTTTGAAAAGACAAAGACTTTGGTTTCAGGGTTCAGTACCTCCAACAAGGTTATGAACCACTGCTCCATAGGCTCTGAATGTAGAGAGGGCAATCGACTGGATCTATAGTTTCAGGTAAATGAAGAGTTCTGAAATAGAGCCCTCATGGTTCATTGGGGCACACCAATATATGCTGAACATTAACACTGGGTTCCATACTTTTGGGGAGTGGTACCTGATGAGGACAATCAGTCTCAAATTCAAATGAAGGCACTTGCTGTCTCTCAAGACTTGAGCTTCTGTTATTTCAAATGAGTCAACAGTGTAGAATAGACTATTTCTGGTTAACAAGAGCATTATTTCAATGTGTCTGATAACAGAAACATTCTTAACAGATTTCTAAATTTTTCACTCTTCCTTTATATCTTCTGTAAATTACTAGGAGTGTAAATACAATCTGTATAATCACTTAGAAACATTCTCTTGGAATTAACATCAAGTGATTAGTTCTATGTTCCTTTTTACATTTGGGAATGCTATCTATTCAGAATGTTTATATTCCTAAAATACTCAGAAAGGGAAAGCTATTGAAAAGGCTTGACCACAAGCTGCAGACTATTTTTGTGTTGAAAGTTTTGTATTATACATTAATAGCAAACAGATTCAAAAAACTTTTAAAGATACTTTAGATTGGTTTACCTGGCTCTATAGCAGCAGATATCAGGGATTGTGCTTCTCGTACTCGTTTCATAGCTTCTTCAATTTCTTTACTGGAGGTATCAGATTTCAAATTGGGTGAAACAAGGCCTGCAGCTACATGGTTCAGCCTAGAATACAGGAAGAAGTCAAATGGTTTTAAGGTACAGTGGGTACTCTTCATTCAGTTTGGCATTATTGGATTTGAGTGTCTGAATCAGCAACAACTCAAAGGCCCTTCTGGACTCAAACAGAAGTAACATCTGGTTCACACCTGCAATTTCTGGATGATTTTCTAAAGTGTTAGAGAGGTCATGCATAGCTTCCCTGTGCTTTCGAACACTTCCATTAATGTGAGTGGAAGGGACTTCCGTGGTATCTTTTAGCAAGACCTACAGAGGTTTCACAGCACAGCCTCCAGGATGTTTTTGTGACAACACAGCCCTACTTTCTTCTGTATCCATGGAAGGCCATGGAACTGATCCTCCAGTTACAGAGGGCCCACTGTATAACCACAAGGATCAATATATAGCTACTGTGCAGCTCCTAGTTACCAACAGCGTTGTGTTATTTACAGCAAACTTTGAAGAGGAAAAAAGATCTCCCTCTGAAAAACCTATGAACATATTTTTTAAAAGCCTGAACTGTACATATAGGCTTCAGTAATAGTGAATATGCTTGAAATAAACAGGAATGCTGCCTCTTATACTGAAGCAATAAACATCTCCTACAAGTAGTTTGTGACCTGCTTGCACCAGAGACCACTGGGTTTCCCTGATGTGTGGAGGGCAGGGGCTGGAAAACTAATTTACATTTCAAATTTGAATACACTTACATAAATTTACATACAAGAATATATTTGAGTGGATTACAAGGCTTGCCCAAGGGCTGGATAGAGGAGTCTTGCCGGGAGCCACATTGAGGGCTGCGTCTGGCCCCCAAGCCGGGTTTGGAGATCCCTGGTCTAAAACAAACACATTGCAAATATGAATACTCACTTTGGATCCACTGTGCTCATCAGTTTTAATAGTTGATCTGCTGCAAGAGACTATAAAAAAGTAACAGAAATGAAATGGTAAGATATAGCATTTTAAATATTTGGAAATTTTGAACAAACAAGCCCTAACTTAATATGAGTGATTTTGCAAATTTAAAAAAAATTTCAAAAGGCATCTGATCATTCTTGTCTCAAGTGTGTTAAACTGATAAAAGCAGGCTCGCTAACATTTTTGTAGAGTGTGGCATCTTCCCAAGCCAGGAGCAGCTATCAGTGGCCTGTCTGCGTAGAACTTAATTATAAGCTGACTAGTGTGAGGCGTTCTGCTTTTTTAATAGTCTTGATTTCGTGAGTAATTCCTTCTGGTGTTTAAAGCTAAACCAAAGGTACTTAAGCTACAATCCCATTAAACCTAGACTTAAATGAACAAGTATTTCAACAGGTGCAACTTAAAATCTGTGAAATTCTGTCTTCTATACAACAGATACAAGATTTAGGAGCCCTAAAGTGGCCCAATTTGCTCACACCTGTGATAAAAACTTTCTTGGCAGTAAGTTCTACTGAACAAAAGGGAACTGCTTCTTAGCAAACATGCATAATATTTTCCTGTTCGTGGAAAAATTATGCAAATAGCAGTAGTTAAGTTTACTTTATAAAGTACCATATTTCCCAGCTTATAAGACACACTTTTTTTCTCTCCAAAGGGGGGGAAATGTCTATGCGTCTTATAGAATGATAGGGCAAGTCCTGAAGCACCTTACCCCGTCATGTCATATGTTGTTGGATTCATACTGAAGAGCAGAATCCAATGCAACAATCAGTTTTGAGATATCTCCTTCCTATCAAGTTATGGCCAAAAAAGTAAAAATCAAAAATATAAAAACAAAAAGAAAATACATTTGTTGCCAATTTTTTTTTAAGCGGGTAGGAATTTTGGCCTAGGGGTTCAGGAATTTTGGGTTTGGCATCTGATCACCCTGACACAGTTGCAATCCTAAGCAGCCGTCCCTGGCTTGGAGACTTGCTCCAAAGGAGACATGCACAAGACCTGGTCCCTGCTGCTCCATGCCTGTGCCTCCCTCACTCTTCCCTATCTATCTAGATCCCCTCACCTTTCCCTACCTATCCCCCAAAAGAACCCCCCAACTTACCTGCCTTCCTGGACCATTTGCAATGAGATTTGTGAAAATGTTGGTGTCTGATCATTTGGAATGAGATCTGTGCAAAACTCACAAATCACTGACACTAGGGATGATGAGTTTTGGGGGTTTCCAGAAAATTAGCAGAAAGCTTGAAGCTTAAAGTCTTTCCTCATTTGTTAATGACAGTGATAATGGTTCTTAATACCACTGTTGACTTTACATGGTTGAAATATTATTCTGCTATATTTTATTAAATATATTATTACACCATTTGGTTCAGAATATTTTTTTATTGTTTTGCTCCTCTAAACTTTGGTGCGTCTCATGGTCCGGTGCGTGTAATAAGCCGGGAAATACGGTAAATCTACCCTTAAGTTCAGGTTCTTAAATCAAGTCTCAATGTTATACTTTGAATGCTGTGATTTTTTTTCCACATCAGACTGCACGGGTCAATTTGACCCAGTTGGAAGTTTGTGCTGTGTTTTTTTACTGGAATTAATTATTATTACTTGTACACATATTTCACAGTTATGGTTAAAGTTTTGAAAATTAAAATGCAATTTTTTCAAATAAATTGCTTTTCATGATTTAGATTCACATCCAAAAGTTTCTAATATCCTAAATATGTAGAGCTATTACAAAAAAAGGTACGTAATGCAAGCATTTTAAAAAAATATATTAACAAAAACAAACACTTTGAGCTATAAGGTATACTTGTTTTGCTAGAACTTTCCCTTTAATGGCTGCCCAAGACTTCCAGCAAGGGCCATATCACCAAGCACAGCTACTCTGAAATATAGAGGATTTCGAGATTTCACAAGCACATCTAATCTTACAAACACTTGCTTATAAGTTTTAATAAGGGCCGTCTTATTTAAGAGTCTTATCTAAAAAATAAGAATTTTAATAAAATTCAATTTAATAATTGAATTTTGATGACCCTTGGCTAAGTCAGTTCACCTTAGAGATGACTATAATTTTGCCAAGTTTTGCATGAAGACAGGCCCTGAAAAATAACCTAGTAGTAAATGTTACTTAATTACTGAACAGTCTCTATTTAAAAATATATAGCAAAAGATCAAAAACATTTTTATTCATTAACTTTTAAAATTCTGGTCTTCACAACTCTCGAAGTAAGTGTACCGTAAACAACATACAGGCAGAATCGTTCTTTAAGGTGCTTGGTATGTGAAGCAAAACAACTCAACATATAATTTACAACCAATAACTGGAAGTGCGCAATTCAGTTCACAAAGAGAAGACAAAAAAACAAGGAATGAACATGAGTAAGCACAGTGATGCATAGTTGCAACCTTATTTTACTCAGAAGTAGACCCATTACTTGTCATGGGCATTATTCTTCAGTAAGGGTGCACTAAATTGTAGCCTGGGACTTTATTTCAGATGGAAATGAGAATTACATCTTGATGTTTTAAAAAGTGTAGATCTATGCCAAACCTTTTAAGAAATGAAATGAGACGGTAGAAGGGTTAGATGCGATACTGACAAGGAAAAGGAGTTTTTCCCCTCAGGAGGACTGGAGAAGTTAACTTTGGCTGCAGCTTTGAAGTCAACAGCCATGGAAACTAATGTCCCTTCTAATGCAGTGGCGTCCAAAGTTTTTGGCAGGAGGGTCACATCATCTCTTACACTGTGTCAGGGGCTGGAAAACTCATTTACATTTCATATTTAAATACATCTACATAAATTTACATATAAGAATGTATTGGAATGAAATACAAAGCTTGCCCAAGGGCCAAATAGGGGGGTCTTGCCAGGGGCCACAATGAGACTTGTCGAGGGCCGCAACAGTCCCCTGGCTAGGGTTTGTAGACCCCTGCTCTAATGCATTTATCTGCTGCCTAAATAGTCTGACCCCAGAGTGACTTGCAGATCAAGAGCATACAGATATAGACAGCCTCAAAAAATAGCTGTCTGAATTAAAAAAAACTCCTAAAAATGATGAGTTTTAAAAGTTCAAAGACAAACTTGGTTGTGAGAAAGGGAGGTCATTGGAGTTAAGATGGATTTCAAGCATATATAACCCATAGCTTTATTGGCCCCAAGGTCCAATAAACAAACTCTAAATCCAATTAATCTATTAACATCAACTGAAGATATGAAGGAAACCACTAGCAGATGCAGCATTTTCCTTTAGAGGTCTCATGTAGAGTTGTCTACTTAATGAGTAGACTGTGCAGTAATGTACTTGCTGAGCAATTTCAGCTTACATGCAAGATGTCAGGGGAGGTGGAGTTTCTATTTTAAGACAATAAAGAATGGTTTGGAAATATGCACTGTCTCTTTATAAATACAGATAGCCAGACAGCCAGCAAGTGACTGACTGAGGGAACAGCAGCATCAGTCTCCCACTTTAAGTTCTTCCAAGATACATGTTTAGTACTGGCAGGTGTAATCACCTAGTTTTCTCTAGGTTTTTGAAAGTTATTATCACGAATGTATAACTGAATTCAAACAAGCCAATTTTACATTAAGGAGGAACAACAAATCTATCTATCCATCAACAGTATTTATATACCGCTTTTCAACTAAAACGTTCACAAAGCAGTTTATAAATTAAATGAAAAAATAGCTAATTAATAGCTAATTGATCTAATTAATAGCTAATGATAAACAACTAATTAATTAATAACGAATAATAAACAACTCTTGTTTTAACCACAAGTAGTGTCACAGGATCTGGTACAATGAGTTGTAACATAACTCTGCTGAGTGGCAATGATATTTTACACCATCAAATTTACATAGTTTAAACACTGTTCTCATCTGATCCAACAGTCGTCTAATTCCAGAATGAGAAATTAATCTATATATATAAAAGAGAAAAGTCACTGACTGACTGATCACCGCCCTGCCAAAACTGCTGGGCCTAGAAGCATGAAATTTGGTGAGGGTGTTCCTTCCGTGATGGAGGGGTGCACTAAGAACCAGTTTTTGGAAATTCCAACCGGAAGGGGGTGAAAAGGGGTGCAACGCATTTTCCTCCCTATACTTTGCATTGGAGAATTGCTGACTCATCAACATTCCGCCCCAACTGCTGGGCCTAGAAGCATGGAATTCTGGGAGGGATTCCTTCTGTCACCTGAACACCCACCAAGAACCCATGTGGAGAAATTTAACCCTTAAGGAGCTGAAAAGGGGTGCAGCGTGTTTTTGTCCTATACTTAACATGGGAGACTGAGCAACATCTAGCCAATTTGATGCTCTCTGCCTAGTTCACTGGGGGGGGGGGATGTTGTTCAGAGGAAGAGATTGCACTGGTGAGGATGCTGCGCATGGGGGAAAGTTGCACATTGCGGAGAAGGTTGCGCATGGGCGAAGTTGCACATGGGGTGGATGATGCACATGGGTGAAGTTGTGCATGGGGAAAAACATATCTACTGAATATATTGTCTAATACAGGGGTGTCAAACTCATTTCATACAGAGGGCTGCGTTAGCATTAATGGTCTCCAGAGGGCCGCAATAGCAGTAATGGTGTCTCCAGAGGGATGCAATAGCATTAATGATGTCTCCCAAGGGTCACAATCCAATTTTTTGCATGTCTACTCAGAGGTGCCCTCCTTTCTCCTGGGCTCTTTCTCCAGCCCTGGGAAGCTACTGCTGCTGTGCATAAGTCCTCCTTTCACCTGGGCTCTTTCTCTGGCTCAAAATCAAGTGTGCTGCTGCCACAACTGAGCTGCTTAAGGGGGTGGGGAGATCACTTGAGGGCCGCACGTATGCCTGCAAGGGCTGCCAGATTAACATGCCTAGTCTAATATGTGGTCTAGTACTGAAATCCAGTCCAAGAACTTTCAGCTATTTTTTGTTGCATGAGTTGAGTTGTGCAAGCGAGTAAGTTTACTGCTAGCATGTCTTGGTCCCTCTGAGGTGACATCTTCATAATTCCCATCCTAGGATACGGACAAGAATTATGGTCTTTGTTCTGACTGGTTTGAAGTTCCATCTATCAAATTTTCTAGATAAATATCTCTGAAGTTTTCAGCAAAACAGTATTGATTGGTAAGTGGCAAAACAGTAAAATTGAAACCAAGAAGAGGTATAGCAAAAATACCTGTGAATTCAGATTTGCCCCAGGGATTCCTAGAGCAGCCAGGGCAGGGTCAAGAGTTGGAGCTCCTAATGCAGCCAACGGAACAGCACCAATCTGCAAGAAAAATAATTCATTAAAGCAGTTCAGTTACACATGTTCATTAAGCCATTAGTATACAGCACATAATGCTATCAATCATTGTCTCAAGGTAAAAAGGAGTTATTTCTAAGCAGTGCTGTATTCTTTATAAAACTTTTAAGTATTTATGTAAAATGATTTCTATAAAATGATAGTGGAGTCAATATGGAATAATGACTACAGGTGTGCCCTGGTCTCTGTGGGGAGTCAAGTTCATCCAGACAGGTAGATATTGGAAATTGTGAATATAAGGGACAATTGTTTTCATGGCCCCCCCCCACCCCCATTAGCATGAATTTTACACTTAATGCCAGACCAAAAATTCTTCCTTAATCAAGTTTTTTTAAATAAGTTTATTGAATTAAACTTTCAGGCTGCTGCTTGGCAGTGAGTGCCTCTAGGAGTCTCCAGGGGTCAGATGTGGGTCAAACAGGCCCGCAGTCAGCCTATGGTTCCCTAAGACCTCTGACACAGTTGACCAAACACAACTGGAGCTGAGATAGTGGGCGTGGGGAATGGGAGTTCAATTAAATGTGTGCTTTATTTCTGTGCTGTGTTGGTGTTAGCAGAAATCCTGGAAATTCGACCCCATTTATTCATTAATCTAGGTTCCAACTCTTTATTTAAAATTTATATTTTATTTTTTTCCAGCTCTCTACACTGTGCCAGCTATTTGATGTGACCCTTTGCCCAAAAAGATTCAATCTAAAGACTCCTGCTTTATATTGAAAGTAACTAGATCTATCACAACATGAAGTGGACATTGACTATTTCTGGAAAGCAATCTGTAGGTCGCTATGAGCTTCTAAGCTCATAAGTTGTGAGGGGGGGGGGAACTTATCCACAGAGAGAAACTGCATGTTATTTTGAATTCAACTTGTTCAAATATTTAAATTCTATCTCAAAGAAGCCTCCAGGGCAAAATCAGACACAAAGCAGTTGAGGAAGAGATGGGAAATTATCCCAAATTGGGCAGTGGTGACTTACATGAGTGGAAGCTCTAATTTGCAAAGTGCTTCTGCCTGGTTTTTGTCAATTCTTCCATCTCCCTATGTCACATTTTCTGGACCTCCATCCCTCAGAAAAAGGGAGGGGAGTGCAGAAGTTGTTGGGGAGTTTCTTTAAAGGGCAATACTTTGAAGCAATCCACCATACTTACAATGTCCTAATCAGAATTGCAAAGTTTACTGAACCAATCAATTAACAGGTTTGAAATGATTTCAAACACTCAATTAACTGAGTACTATTTTGGATTTTTCCACTTGGGCAACAGAATGGACAGAAGGAATTATGTTGGAGGTGTAGCAGCTCAAAGCTTGTGAGTATTGTAGCTACTACTGATCCTTATTTGAGTTCAGAAATGGGCAAACAAAAATAAGATGATCAGCCCATTTCACAACCAAAGCAAGACCTCAGCCAAGCCTGGCTGAGCAATTCTATCAATTCCCTGGGGGTAATTCAATAATGCAGAAAACCTTTTTTTCTCTTCAAAATGACAGGTGCCCCTTGTTATCGACCAGGGCAGGACTTCTCAATTCCTGGTCCGTGGCCCAGTGTCGGTCCACAGCACCTTGGCCATCTGGTGCCCTGGGGGCGCTCAGCCCCAGCCTGGTGCAGTTTCTCCCCGGCTGCGAGGCAAGCTAGGCTGGGCCCAGCTTAGCTTGCAGTGTAGGAGAAACTGTGCAAGTGCAGCCTGGCTACTGAGCTGTGTCTGCGCAGTTTGCCCTGTCTGTGGGGTGAACTGCACAGGCACAGCCCAACAGCAAGACTGCACCTGCGAAGTTTCTCTCTGGCTGTGAGGCGAGCCAAGCTGTGCCTAGCCCACCTGTTAGCCGGGGAAAAATGCAGTTCGCCCTGGCTGCAAGGTGAGATGTTTTATTGAGTGGGTCCAGGGCAAACTGCGTAGGCACAGTTCCAAGAGAAACTGCGCCTGCGCATCCTGTGGGAAATTTTTTTCCCACAGTGCCAGGCCATGGTCCTCACAGGGTTGAGGACCACTGGACTAGGTTCTGTTCTGGAACCTCCCGTGAATAAAAAAGTGTATAAAGATCCAGGTTTTTTGCTCATCTATTGCGCCTAATGGAATAAAGTAGTGAGTGTCTCAATATTTGCAGATTCTAGGACTGAAAAATGGAATGATTGCTTGCATGACTATCTCTCTACAACAGTAGAAAAGCAGTTTTTTCAACTGTGATTTGCAGTGGCTGTTCATGTTTAGTTAAATATGTGTATAAAGTGTATGTAACATAGATGGAATTGTAGTTTTATACAAGTTTTATTAATTTTGTGTGACACATAGGGAAAACGGAATGCTACTTACCCCAATGTGCCAGTTAACAAAGCTTTTCTCACAGTCAGCTCCTTCTATTTCTTTACTCAAAAGTGCTTCTTCTGAGGTGCCCCCCTTCCTTTTTTCCTATACAACCTAAACACCCCAGGACTGGGGCAAAGGTGCCCTACAGCATTTTTATGACACCCCCAGGTCAGGCTTATGCTGCCCTAACTGGAGGTTAATATTTTAGCCTATGGCTGAAATCCTAAAGACACTTTCCTGGGAGTAAGACTCACTGAACACAATGAGGCTAACTTTTGAGTAGACATGGTTAGGACTGTGCTCTAAGTAACCCAAGATGCAATCCTAATTAATTTAAGTCAGTTCAACTTACCTGTCTTTCCCATTTCTGCAATGGCACGGGGAGGAAGGTGCATGTCTGGCTGAGCACCCCCCCAAAGGAGTGGCACTCACAGGCCAGCACAGGACTTGTGCCAGCCTAACTGGGGTTTAGAAGAGCTGCTACAATATTTAACTGGCGACTCCTCTCCTTCCCCACACAGAGATGTTTTATTGAGTGGGGTGTTTAAGAGTCAAATAACACAATTTTTTGGTGTATTTCAGTAGTTGACAATACATATTAGTAAGGAATCTTAATCATGTAATAGCATTAAAGCATGGCTGGCCAAAGGTTGCCATTGTGACATACGTGGAAAAGACTTTGGGGATTCATCCCAAACAATTCCTACCATAGGCAAAAAGCTATTTGTAACCCACCTCCAGATTATGTAATTTGGGGGAAGGGTTTTGAGAGTTAACATTCATATGTACAGAGAAATAAACACTGGATTATGCAGATATACCTGAGAAAGTGGGTTGGGTGTAGGCAGGAGTCCACCCCCTGGCAGAAGACCTGCCACAGCATTAGCTGGTGCCAGGAGAGACAAAGCCTTAGTCTCATCAGGAATAACTCCTGCAGAGAGACAGTATTGCATTAGAAAACATTCATCAACGACATTTCTTTTTTTTAAAAAAAACCACACACAAATACACCCAGAAAATGTCTCCCTGAAACACCACCTGAGTTTCCTGCAAGTACTTATGTTGGCTACAATACAAATGTTTGATCTCTTAATAATTTAGCATTAATTGGTATGTCAGAATGAAACTGCAATGTGTGAAAATTTGACTGTTCCTTTTTCTCTACAAAAGGTTAAGTTCTAGAATAAAAAAATAGCACAATACACACTACTTTTGTGTTAACACTGCCAAGATTTCATCACCTGTACTCGATTTTTAAGTCATGAACCAAACGTAAGCAAGCACAGTCGGTTCTCCAGGGGTGTGCTCTCAACTTTCAAAAGCTGTTTTATGAACAACGACTCGTGTCGGCTGCTTCACTATAAAGCACACAGAAAAATCAAGATACACAAGACAAAAAAAGTTTGATTTAGGGGTTAATAATATGGTACAGTTCACTATGATTTCTTTTACACCTACCATACAATTTTTGTAAAACTTAAAAGAGAAGGTAAGGAAAGGTGTAGGGCTTTTGCTGACATGTTACATGGATACGAAGGTCTCCACAGAGCTCCAAATACAAGTTCTGCATACTGAGATATAGTGATATATATGTCCAGGTGTCTGTGTTCATGTAAACACTGAAAACTGTGGCACATTCCTTACCTGTGCAGTAAAATGCATGCTCCACTGTGTGTCATGCTTACTGTACCAAGAATGTTGCTGCATATTGCCTTTTCAGAAGTAACTTCTGCTCTGCAGCCTTGTAGCCAGCTAAGTGTCTAGTTTTACTGCCTATCCTGGATAGAGAATAGCCTCACTACAAGGTCCTAGGTGGGACAAACAGTGTTGATCAGTCTTATCTATCCAACAGCAAAAGCCCTATAATCCGTTAACGTGCCCAAGCCCCCAATATGAGAGTTCAGAACAAAAACAACTGTACTACATATTTGCAAATACCAGTAGCGTTTCTGCAATACATATTAAAAAGACTGCATCTCATCATAAAACATACAATATGTACAGGGCACTTAAGAGAAACTGGATAAGCTGCAGAAGAAAACTGTTGGGTGGCATTTTCAGCAGGGCCTGGTATATAGTTCAGGCTGAACCAGGGAAAAGAACTGTAAAACACAACAACAAAAAAGAAAAACCACTGTTAAATAAAGGTAATGGTTCCTTCCACCTATACTGAGAAGTGCCGATAATATAAACAAATGTATAATACACAGCACTGTTATCTTTCTTCTGTCACTGAGCTGTCATAATTTCAATACCAAAAGTTATGGTGGGAAAAGGGGAAAGGTCATTTAGATACAGGGCATTAATGCATCAATATATTAACAAACCTAAAGATTATGGGGTAATTTTGCATGCAGAATTATGTCTCAGAGGATATTATTTAGGTTTACACACAATTAGTGCAACTATAACATTTCTGGCATCTAACTAAAAATCCTCTTAGAATTTTCTTGAGACACCTCACAGAAGATCTGCATCCATTAAGTAGTCATGCATCTGATCCTCTCATTTTTAGAAAAAAAGTTATTCAGAAATAAAACTACAGTTTTTTTTTAAAAAAAAGCAATGAGGCCCCTCACCAGTTAATTTTCATGCGTCAAGAGTTTTTTTACTGCTGCTTTGTTAGAACCATGAAATACTGCATGAATGTGTAGAAATGAGGAAAAAGAAACAGACAAAAGAAACAAACATTAACCAAAGAACCTACACAACACCACCCAAAGCCATTGTTAATATTTTTGAGTTCCTTCCTTGAATTTCATAGTGAAATTGATAGTACTATGCCTTACCGTAAACTTTGTGTTGTCTAGAACACAAAGCAACAGCCAACACCAAATTTTATGAATGCACTAAAAACAGGAACGTGATGGATATAGATTGGCTATAATCAAGCACAGTGTGGTAGTTAACACTTCAAAGTTAGAGCATGTTAAAACATGATCACCACAATAATGAAAAATGTAGACTTAAATTCAGCAAAGTACTTAAGCACAGTCCTTGAGATATACAAACTGTCCAATTAAATCTGAATTATCTGACTGCACAATGCTTAAGTACACAGCGGAAAGGGGCCCTTGCAATATGATCATCTGGTATATGTTTCCAATAGCAAGAATTGCATGAGCAAAATAGTTACCAAGTTAATTTTTTAAAAAGATATGATTCTGACACTGTACCATGTCAAGAATTTTAAATCCCTCCCAGCCACAAAACTGTGGATGGCCTAAAACTTGAACGAATTCAGTCCTCGGAAAAAAGTTTGCTTCTCAAGTTGCGTTCAACAAACTTCAAGAAATGCTCAGGCAGTAGACTTTGCTGACTTCTTAGTGCTAGGTTTATCACTCATCTATCAGTCTAGCACAACATAGAAAACCATACTTACAAGGAGAAAATTATTATGTATCAAAACCTTTGAACCTCTACTGATTTACAACCCTTAAACACTGATCTACAGATACTGTTTCCGTAAGTTAGGTGCGACAGTAGCTGTCTTGTCTCAATCATATAAAACCAAAGGGTGAAGGAGCTAATTTTTCATTTCAAAAGGAACACATGGGTTAAGGTACTGAAGCCTATTTCCCCTCAAGGCTTATCCTTTTGCAGGTTTCCATGTGTTTTTCTCTAAGTGAGCACACTTTCAGCATAGCTCAGATGAGTAAAACGAAACTAAACTGGGAGACAGACAGCAAAGAGATAAGCTGTGGTCAAATTAAGAGCTCTAGGGACCTAAACTATGTGCTCCTTTTACTGTCAAGCCCTCACCCCACTTCCCAGCGTCTTCATTCTATATAATTAGGCACATCCACACAAACATGTTGTTGTCGCATTGCGGTTGGTCCTAAGAAATAACGCTGACATGAGAACTAGATGTCCAAAATAATGAGGAAGTTATACTATAAGAATGTTCCACTCTGAAAAAGACTGTATCTCACTACTTGTATGGCAATTAAAAAACTTATCGGGTCTAGAAATTCTATTTGCTATTTAAAGTTCCAGACAGGAATGTCCTAATGTTCATGACTTAGTCTTGCCAGCTACCTGGACACCATGTGTTCCTCTGCCTTGTTTATGTATAAACAGACTTTCACAAAAACAGATATTGCAGTTAAGGCTTCAACCTGCAATCCTATATTCAGGCTGCCTAAATCCTAAGGATCCTAAGGATTCTACTATGATTTAGCAACCTACATGCACAAGGCTTTAGGACAAGTTTGCAGATTTTTCAAAAATTGTAATCGGATGATTTAAGATGATTTCTAGTCAATTAATGAGTTCTTTTGAATAGCCATGCTGAAATCTACAGGAGATCCACAAGACACATTAGAAAAGCAGCCTTCTTGGTACAGAACTAGAGAATTATGTTCCCAAACCCTGTTCATTGTTTTTTTTCCAAGTTACTGAAACACCCTAAAATGTAAGAGAAAGAAGAAAGAGAGAGAAAAAATGTTGTTAACAAGTGATTACACCAGGAAAACACTTGGGGACTTGAGTGCTTGCTGGCCTTTAGTTAATGTCTAGAATCCCCTGTAGCTGCAGAGGACCCCACTGTTTCAGTCATCTGGAAGGGCCTTTGCATTTGCCTTCTCCACTACAAAAATCACACACACAAATAACAGAGAGAAAAGTTTATTATTTAGTGAAATTCTAGAAAATATAGCAAGGCTGAACAAAAAAAAATGCGGAATAAGATCTAATACCCAGTGCCCATTTAGCACCTTTGAAGATATTTTCTGACTATCAGAGATTATCAAACCCTTGGTATACCAGAATTTGAAGTGAAGGTCAGTACTTCCAAATTAGCAACTCAAGGAAAGAGAACAGTGCCTTCTGACTTCCAACACACTTCCACATGTTCTCCATGAGAAAGAATGAACTGTGTGATGACACAGATTAAGCAACATCTTTTACATTATATATCAGTTTCAAAAACTGCTCAAATGTCTTAAAGGAGCCTGATAAAACAAAATAATGAAAAGGCTTAAAATAATGCTGCTTGAACATCTTAGTTTGCTAAGCTTCTTTGATAAAAGATGGGCCAGTCCCAGTGTTTGTTAAACAATAAATACTGGTTTTGCTTTTGTATGCGAACAAGATAAGTCAGTATACCAGGGGTTTTTTAAATATAAAATAGCTCAGATGTTTTACATGCAAAATTCCATGCTATTACACTACATCAAGATATATTGCCATGGCTCTATGGCTTCATAGATCATTAAACAATTCACAAACCTTCTGCATATGGAACGACTATCAAGGCTCTGTCAACGAATACAGTATTTGTCAGATGCTGTGCCACAACTGCGGAGTCAGGTTCTTGGAACTTTACAAAACACACACGTGAGGACACTGGCAAAGGGGAATCACTGAAAAGGAACAAAAAGTAGATTTAAGATTAACATTGCCACAAAATTATCCAACCAAAGATGGACTTGAAACATTTATGTTACTACTGGACATTTACACTATTGTTTTAGGTCTTTAACTTTCACTAGCAGTCAGCAGCATGAGCTGTGGCTGATTTTAACCTACTCCACTATGTGGGACTACTGGGTGTCATTACATTCAAGTATAAATAAAACCCAAAAAAACTATTACAAAATGAGGTGATATAAAGACATAAACACAGCACAAGACTGTTACAACAGCACATACAAATCATTTTTCTGTGCAGTATTCTTTAGCAATGAATTGTTAAACTAGATCTGAAGGGGAGAGACACCTAGTGGAATCGACAGAAAATAAGAACTTGACATCCAATAAAAATAGTGATCTGGAAAATTGGTGCTAAATAGATCAATAATCTGAGGTAAACGGTTAAACACTATATTTATTAATTTTTAATCCAGGCCAATCTTGAATGAATATATTTTGGTCCACAATGGTTTCTTTCTATGAGCTCTTCCACTTATGAGTTAGAACAAAAAGTTTTCCACTCCTAAAATATAAATTGATCATTATACTAACAGAGATAACTACTGAAGTTCAACATTTTAATGATCTGTTACCAACTAAGTATCTCTGCTGAAAGATATTTTATTTTAAGCCTTTTGGGGCTTTAAGATACTACTTTGCCAGAGAATGAAAATAAAATATGAAAGAACAGCAAGGTAAAGTTACTCCATCTGACTTTTTACTTCATTTGCATTTTATTTCATATTTACTTGTCATATTTTGACCAAATAGTCCCCAAATATTTTTACTAATCAGGAACTTTTGAAAGCAGTAAGCACCCTTACACATGGAGTTGATACAATATGCTGAACAGCACCACAATCCTAATGTATATAATAGCTTGACAACTTGTAGAATTTCACATTTGCACCCTGCAAAATTATATTCCCTTTCAGCAGCTCACCCAATTAAACTGTTCCAATAAACACCTCAAAAGAAAAATCAATATGATAAAATGCCTCCTTACAACATAAGGAAATTGTGTCAAGAAGAACAGTAAACAATAACAGTATATAAAACAGTACTTGAAAAACAGTACTTATAAAACAGTACTTGAAAAACAATTCCAAAGAGATCCCCAATCTTTCTAATTGCATTTGGTACACAATATTTTCCTATGGAAATGACTCATAAAAATGAACCAATTGGACTGCAGCAGTTACCAAACTTTTTTCAGTCATAGAAGTTGTAGGATAAGATGGAGACATCCTTGCCCAACAAGAGAACATCAGATCTCCGCAGCAAGGGAGGTGCAATTTACTAGACTTACCAAATCTATCTACAGTATTTATATACTGCTTTTCAACTGAAAAGTTCACAAAGCGGTTTACAAGAAAATGAAAAAATTAATAGCTAATTAATAGCTACTGGGTCCCTGTCCCAAAAGGGCTCACAATCTAAAGTGCAAAAAGTGCACCTGCAAATTATGCATTTTTTGGGATTTCTTTAATTAGGACATAATTAATCCCATTAAATGGTCTTCAGTACACACTCTTACTCCACTAAAACACGTGTCATCTAATCCATTATATAGCCAACCAAAGACAGGATTAGGGCTCAATCCTATCAAATTCCCAGCTCTGGTACTGTTATGTCTCTTGTGTATCTTCTGTATCCTGTGATGGAAGGGCAGTTTCTGGGGCCTTCATAAGGTATGGGAACATGTGTTCTCTTTCCACAGGGTTGCACTACACAGTGGATCTGGAAAGTTGGATAGGATTGGTCCATCTACAATCCTATGTGCCTTTATTCGAGGTTAAGGGCTATATCTAACACACACACACACACACACACACACAGGATGCAGCATATGTCCCACTGGCACAGCTGCTTCAGCTTTGCATCTTTAGAGAGTCCCACTGAAGTTAGCAGGATTTTTCTTGTCAAGTAGCCATGTATAAAAATGCACCCTTTTGGCATAATCTGTTGCAAATTAACCAATTTATTGGGGCATTAAGTTGAATGGGACATACCCAACAATCCAGAGTAACCACGTGAGCACATAAGAGACATTATGTGCACCTGTAGTTACTGCACCACCTAGTGAAAATCTATGGGAAATTCATATTGCAATCCAGAGCAAATTGTTCTTACACCGGAGCAAGGACTCCCTGTAGTTACCCTGGATTGTGCCTTTAATTTCAAGTACACAAAAAATTGTAGCCCTCACTACTGCAATCCCATCACTTTTTCTATCACTATTCACACCAGTGCCAGAGCATCAATTCTTTATATTCTGAATATGCGAAGGTCACCTACACCGAAGGAATCCTACTATCTCTGATATCATCAACTGGAAACACTGCATACTAGAGATACCACAAGAAGTTTTATTTGTCAGGAGATTCTTGTCCAGCATTTCTCAAAGTAGGGGTCGTGACCCCTTTGGGGGTCACCTAGAGCTTTCCTGGGGGTCACCTAAAGATCCCTGGTGCAGGGAGCCAGGTCAGGCTTGCCAGACCTCTGGCTGTAGCTGCGCAGGCACTGGGGCTGACTGACAGCCTCAGGGCCCAATCCTATGCATGCCTATTCTGAAATAAATCCCATTATAGTCAGGGGGCCTGTACTCCCATGTAAATGTGGATAGGATTGAAGCCTCAAGGCACAGTCCTATGCATGCCTATTCTGAAATAAATCCCATTGTGTTCAATGTGTGCATAGAACATACATTTCATTTGTAATAATGAAAATACATGCTGCATATCGGATATTTACATTACAATTCATAACAGTAGCAAAATTACAGTTATAGAGTTGCAAGTAAAACAATTTTATGGTTAGGGGTCCCCACAACTTGAGGAACTTATAAAGGGATCACAGTGTTAGGAAGATTGAGAACCACTGTTCTAGTCTATTGAACAGAGAATCAGGTTGAATTCTGTACCTCAGAGCCAGACATATGTAAGTCCAAAATGGATGATTTTCAGATTACTCTTTTGCATGTAAATCTGATTCTGCATCAAGCCATAGTAATCTAAGTCTGTTAAGCATTTTCCTTAACATTCTCCTGAATGCTTAACAGACTCACGTTGTTATAGTTTGATGCAGAATCAAATTATACATGCAAAACGGTAACAACCTGAAAATAGTCCATTTTGGATTTGCGTTTGTCTGGCTCTGAGGTACAGAATTGAGAACCATACAGCGCAGTACTTAGGGAATAGGACTGAGGCCTGAATGATTCCTCTCTGGCCCTGAAGCTCCCTGGTTGACTTTGGGCCAATCACTCTCAGCCTCACCTACCTCATGGTATATATGAGGTATACCTCACCCTACCTCACAGGGTTGTTGAGAGGATAACAGGAGGGAAAAAAAGATTTGTAAGACATCTTGGCCATTTGTGCTAGCATAGGAAAGGTGGGGTACATACGTATATGCACACACACATTAAACACACATGTACATACATCCCATACTTATTGGATGGGTTACTGACCGGAACACTGTCCAAAAGTAAAAAAAAACCATTGACAAATTGAAGCCAATCTTTTTTAGTTAACAAATTGCAAATTTTATCTTGCATATTCCTGCTGCCACACAAAGATTTCAGCAAATGGGATTCTGATTAACTCCTTCAGGAATGGGATTAGAACAGAAGCTACAAAATGAGGAGGACAATTTTGGCCTTTAGAACAGAAGAAGAGGTTGAATTAATGAATTCTGAGTATAACTGAAAGGTATTGAAAGAATGGATCATCAGAAAACAAACAATTGGAAAGTGGGGAATACCTGTATATGGTTATTTTGTACATGGATTTGACTCAACATGAATGGCCACCGCAAATCACAATTTCTAAAACTGCTTTTCTACTTTTGTAGAAGGGAAGTCATGCAAACAATCATTCCTTTCTTCAACTGAGCTAGGCAGGTGGCAGGGTAACCAGATGCCCCCATCCTGAAAAAGAGGACAAGGTGTCCCCTAAAATTCCTGACATGTTAAAAAAATGTGGGTCAAATGTAGAACATGTTAAAATAAAAGCTAAAAACACTCATATTGCTTTCCAGTACTTGATTTCAACACAATATTAGTTATTGTTAGCACCCTCTTTGCCAGATCTGTTTCCCAAACCAAAAAGGCACAAGTTTAAGTGATCCAAGCAGCCAGGCTTTCTCAGGCAGGCATGAAGAGGCTTTGTCTTTCAGCCTCCTTTCCTTTGCCCCCTTATACAACATAAGCACCACTGACTATATTATTTTTGAGTGGACTCAACTGGGTTTTGAGGAGTAAAACTAAAAAAACCAGGAGTTATCCCACCATCCCTACCCTGAGAAGTTTGCCAACTTTACACCCAGCCCCTGCTTCTCTGCTTTGACAACAGCTAGATGAAAGGCCCCACAACCTGAGCAACTCTAACTGTTGTTGTGAATTACATGCTTTTTGTGCAAAGTATGTATTAGTGGATCCATCTACAAATGCTTAAGAGCAAGGGAGGTTGGGGTTTCTCTGGTCAGTTGGCAACCCTGCTTAAAAAAATTAATTCTCATCCCCTTCTCTCCAAAGCCAAACTCACTGCAAGGTTTCAGAGCAGCTCCACTTGCAAGGCTCCCTCCTTCCCCTGCTCTCCTGCATCCTAAGCTCAGCTCCTTCCTTCGCAGCAAAAAGCAAGCAGAGTCTCTCTCTCTGGCAAGTGCAGGGAATGGCTGCTGGCACAGAGCTGAGTGGCTGGAGCAGTTTAGGTCTCTGGGAAGCCTGGCGCCATGCATGCTGGGAGATGTAGTTCTTCTACTGATGGCTTGGAAAGGGGCTTCAGTATGGGGAGGAAGAAGAGACTACAATTTCCTTTCCTCCCTCCCCCTTCTCCTTTAACCAGCAGCCCAGTTGGCCTGCAGCAAGTCTCAAAGCCATAAAATCCCAGGAAATGGGTGGAAAGGCACCTATCTATCTATGAAGAGAAATAGAGATATCTAGACAAATACAGATATCTTTGTGGGTGGTGCATGTATAGATATAGGGCACATTCCTAAAAAACTTAGGCTGGCCTAACTCACCTGGCCATTCTTCCAGAGGTGTGGGGAGGTGCACTGGCCTAAGCCGCCCAAGAGTGGGGCAGAAGTGTCTTGTGGCACTTTTGTGACACCCCAGGTCAGGACTTATGCTGGGTCAGGACTTATGCTTAGGCCAGCCTGAGTGGAGCTTAGGACTGCAACATGTATATAGATAGATTTAGAGATATATCTTTATATAGAGAAGTATCTACATATATAGAGAAAGAGCAGTACCTATAAATCTCTCTCTCACATACACATATAGACATAGATACTTATATACATGAGTGTGTATGTATGTATGTGCGTGTGCGCTTATATACATGAATGTGTATGTATGTGCGTGTGTATGTGTGTGTATATATTTATATATATATACACACACACATACACACATACACTCCCCATGTTTCCCCACAGACCACCTTGAACCTCCAGCAGCAGCCCAGGTAAGCCTCCAAGGAAAGTGTCTTTGATTGCAGCCTCCTAACCGTGTCTACCCAGTGTTAAATGGTTCTTACTCCCAGGAAAGAGTCTTTAGGACTTTAGCCGAAGTAGACTTCATAGGATCAAGCACATTGAATGCATGTTTTGAATTCAGTCCCAGTGTTGTTATCATTTTTACATCCAGTTAATATTTTAATATGAATATTTTTGGGGTTGTGGAACCAATCGTCTGAGTTTCCATTATTTCCTATGGGAAAATCTGCTTCATGTAAAGAACGTTTCACGTAACAAACATGCCTCCGGAACGAATTTAATTTGTTACATGAGGCGCCACACACGGTCTATAAATATACTGTAAAATGTACTTTATATATAACCTATAACATTTTACGTGCATGTTAAGCAGGGCCAGAGGCGCTCCCTTCCTGCCCCTCTTCCATGCTGCTTCTTGGGGAGATCCCCAGGGAGGCCCGAGTAGTGCCGAAGCTGTCCTTCCCTCGTCCTCCTCCGCTCCTGCCCTGGTGGCCCACCCGCTCCCCTTCCCTGTGCCGCGAGAGGACGGCCTGGCACCCCCCTGGTAGGCCGCAGCGAAGCCTCGGCGGCGCTTCCTCCCCGGGAGGCTCTACTCACTCGGGAGGGAAGAGGCGCAGCTCCTCGATCTTGCCCAGGAAGCCGAAGAGGGTCCGCATCTGCTCGGAGCTGGCGCTCGGGGAGACGTTGGTGACCTGGATCACGTCGGTGCCGCTGCTCGAAGCCATGGCGCTGCCTCCTGCCAGCCCCGGCACTACAAGCGCATCCAAGGCCCGGCCAAGGCCTCGCCGCGTCTCCCTCACCGACCCTTTCTCCTCGCGCGCGCACAAGCTCGCTCCCGCCCCTCCCCCACGCACGCACCCGCGGCGCGCGCCCCCGGCCACACCACGCACGCACGCACCACCCAACCGCCGACCAGCGACCGTTCCGCCACCTGGGCCGCAATATCCCACAATCCTTAGCGGCAGCGCCCTCACCGCGCATGCGCCCCTCAAGCCTCCTAGGCGGGAGCGACGCCCAACGGCTCTCCGCCGCGCGTGCCCACTTCGACTGGCGCGCGTAACGTTCTGGCGCGCGTGCGCGACGCAGGCCTTCGGGTCTGAAGCGATGACGACAGACACTGGGGGTTCTATTCTCTGGCGCACGCGCGCTTCGCTTATGGAGGTGCTCTGCGCACGCGCGCCATAACGTTCCACGCATGACTGGAGGGAGGCCTGACTCTGGGCACCCTGGGAAGGAGAACACTCACTTCACAGCCACACTTACCTCAGAGTAAGCCCATTGGCTCTGAGGGACTTCTGAGCAGACACACACAAGATGGGACTGCAGTCTTAGAAACACTTATCTCAGAGTAAGCCCATTGGCTCCAAGGGACTTACTTCTGAGCAGGGATTGGCCAGTCCTCAAGCTCATTGACTTGAAGGGGCTTACTTCTGAGGAGACCTGCATAGGATGGGACTACAATCCAAGCCTCATTGATTCTAAGGGGCTTACTTTTGAAGAGACATGTACAGGATGGGACTGCAGCCCTTGCCATGCTTACCTCTGAGTAAGCCCCATTGACTTACTTCTGAGAAGACACACATGGGATTGGCCAGTCCTAGCCACACTTACAGAACATCAACATCATTGGCTAAGGGCCATACTCTTATCCTCACCTCAGAGTAAGCCCCCAGGCATTGTCTCTAAGGGGCTCACTTCTGAGGAGACATGCATAGGGTTGGGCCATACTCTTATCCTCACCTCAGAGTAAGCCCTCAGACATTGTCTCTAAGGGGCTTACATCTGAGAAGACATGCATAGGATTGGCCACAGTCTTAGCCACACCTCAACTTCATTGACTCTAAGGGGCTTACTTCTGAGGGGACATACCAGTACATTGGATTGGCCACAGTCGTTGCCATCCTTATCTCAGAGTAAGCCCCATTGACTCCAAGGGGCTTTATTCTGAGTAGACATGCCTAGGATTGAGTCCAGTGAGGAAAAAAGTCATCTCCTGACTGCACAATTTGTGATTGGCTTTTCAGTTCTGGGACAGTAGTTGTGGCAGGCTAAGACCACAATCCTATAGTAGAACTGTGCCATGGCTTGGTCTGAAGGTGTGCCATGGGAGTTTGGGACAGAAACATGTATTGGTAGGACCATTCAGGGATGTGATCCCCTATGGCTCTGCAACAGAACTCCAGCTGTGCCTTGTCAATGGTCAAAACCCGATGCTGGGCCGCCTTGATCGTTGTACCACCTTGCCTGAGATGTAAAAAGGTTAAAAATTGCCACTATAACTCAGTGGTCTTCAACCTGTTTCATTCTATGACCTAAATAAACAAATTGGGAATCCACTATCTACCAGACTCCTCTCCTTTCTCCTGCTGGACCTTATCCTCCCTTTCCTCATTGCCACTCATGCCTTGCCCCTGTAATGTCCTTCCAGCACTGCTCATTGTAACCAAATATTATTAGAGCAAAAACTTACTGTGATGTGAAAACTACAATTGCTAAGAACTGCAGCAGAACTGGAAACCAGAGCCAAATCCTACACAGTTTTCAAGCAGTGAGTTAATTACATTAAATACACTGTAATTTGTTTCTTAGTAAGCATGTAAACCAAAACTGGACCACTTTTTTGTGAGATAACAAGCAGCATCTGCTGAAATTCTTCTATGCAGTTCATCCCTAAAGGGGCCCAACTTGCCCAAGCCTGATGTAAATTATTGTGCAGTTCATGTTGGAATAGCCAAGAATGCTTTTGTCTCTGCTGGCTGGTAGAAATAGCAGTGTCCCTCTTACATTGCAAAATTTAAGATCTATTGTGAATATTATGTAATTGGGCTGTGATATCTGATGTTGGAACTGAACAGAAGAGACTCAGTGAGTTAAATGCTTGTGCTCCAGTTCTATATATAGAAATTTGGGAATGAGTTTCAACAGACTACAAAATTAAATGGTTAGACTTCTGAGTAGTCATGCTTAAACTTGCATTGTAATTTTCTTATGAAGTTCACAATGTATGCCTGGCCTAATCTTCCCAAACCTAAAAGGCTGTGAGGATAAAGGGTTGAAAATTCTACAACTGTCATAAGATTATAGGAGCCTATACGTAATAGACTCACCTGGTGGTAATAAGCCTTGTGGAACTTCAGTAAAAATGCTGAATTCTAATGTACAGTACTTTGTATAATGAAGAGCTATAAAAATCAAGAGCATGAAATTCCATAATTGAAAAAGGGCACTGATAAATGTTGTTAAAGAACCAAACTTTAATCTAAAATTGTGTAGGACTCATTTGAATATAGACAATATAGTAGAGTCACTGACTGACTGACTGAATGACTCACTCACTCACTCATCTACGCCCAACCAAAATCGCTGGGCCTAGAAGTGTGAAATTTGGGGAGGGTGTTCTTTCTTTGACAGAGGCACCCACTCAGAACCAGTTCTCGGAAAATCCAGCAGGAAGGGGATGAAAAGGGGTGCAATGCATTTTCCTCCCTATACTTTACATGGAAGAATCCCTGATGGAGGGACACTCTGTCCCAAACCCTGGACCTAGAAGCATGAAATGTGGGGAGCATATTTCTTCCATGACAGGAGCTCCCACCAAGAACTGATTTCTAGAAATTTAACCCCACAAGACAGGATGAGCTCCAGTCCTTAGCCCAGCTCTGCCACGCAGCTCTGCCTTTCCATTGGACAATTTCAGTGGCGTAGAGAGGGGGGATTTGCTGCTTGGGTAACAGGCTTTCCTCCATATCAATCTACCCAGGCCTTTGTGCTTCGCATGCAGCATCCAGCAGGATACCATAGTCTTTTGAGACTGATGGATGCCAAGCAATGGTAGGCTCCAGCAGGTTCACACCTACTCTATAGAACCGGTTGTTAACAAGAGATAGGACATATAAAGTTTAAAACTAGCCATTTAAAAGTGGCTGCCAGATGGGCAGAGAACCCTTACTTTGAATCCCATTACTAATGCCAAGTTTTTTTAACCCCTTATGGGCAGAAAAGCAATCCAATGCATTTTCGGCCTATACTTTACACTGAAGACTGAACAACACAAATAGGAGGAGTGCCCATGTTTATGCATGTGGGGATGTTGCACATGGGGTGGGTTTTTTTTGTGCAAAGGGAGATGATGCGCATGGGGGTATTGCACATGGGGGATGATGTGCATGGGGGAATGATGTGCATGGGAGCATTGTGGAAAGGGGGATGGCACACGGGGGTATTTTACCTCTGTAAGGCAGGTATATTTAGTTACTAAATTGTATATGATAGTTTTAAACAGCTGCTGAGGCTGGATCCTAAACCCCTGGAGGGGCAGGGCACAGGAAGCCCTAATGAGGTGAGTAAGCCCCATTGACTATATCGGAACTTACTTCTGAGTAGACAGGCACAGGTTTCAGCTCCGAGGCTGCAGTCCTATCCACTCTTCCCCAGGAGTAAGCCCCACTGACTAACATGGGACTTACTTCTGAGTAGACAGGCACAGATTTCAGCTCTGAGGCTGCAGTCCTATCCACTCTTCCCCAGGAGTAAGCCCCACTGACTAACATGGGACTTACTTCTGAGTAGACATGCCTAGGGCTGGGCTCCCTGAGGCTTGCTTGAGGGTGTGGGGCTCTCCTGTCAGGCCTTCTTTCCATCCCGGCTGCTCCTCCCACCGAGGCCGTGTTCAGTGAAAGGCGCTCCGTGGCTGGGAAGGGAGAGAGGGAGGCAGCATGTCTGGTGCTCGTAGAAGGGGCGCGGGGGACTCCCTGGCCGGCTTCAGGCGGGCCCCGGAGGACTGCGACGCCCAGGCCAAGGTGCCTCAGGGCCTGATTCGGGCCGCACGGAAGAGCGGACAGCTCAACCTCTCAGGCCGGGAGCTGAGCGAAGGTGAGGCCGCTGGTTAGGGCTTTAGGCTCTGAGCTGAAGCATGTATATGTCTACCCGGAAGTAAGTCCCATCATAGTCAGTGGGGCTTACTACTAGGTAAGAGTGTAGCCTCAGAGGTGAGACCTGTGCCTGTCTACTCAGAAGTAACTCCCATTGTAGTCAGTGGGGCTTACTCCTATGTAATGGATAGAAATTCAGCTTCAGAGCCCAATCCTGTAAGCATGTCTACTTAGAAGTCAGTTCCACTATAGTTAATAAGGCTTACTCCAAGGTAAGTGTGGATAGGACTGCCGTCTCAAAGCCCAATCATAGGTATGCCTACTCAGAAGTAAGGCCCATTATGGTCAATGGGACATACTCCTAGGTAGGTGTGGATATGTCTGCGGTCTCGGAGCTGAATTCTATCTACTCAGAAGTAAGTCCCATTATAGTCTATGGGGCTTACTTCTAGGCAAGTGTGGATAGAATTAGTCTCAGAGCTGAGTCTGGTGCATGTCTACTCAGAAGTAAGTCCCATTATAGTCAATGGGATGTACTCCTAGGTAAGTGTGGATATGACTGTTTTATCCTGTCTACTCAGAAGAATCCTGTCTACTCAGAAGTAAGTCCCATTATAGTCGATGGTGTTGACTCCCAGGTAAACGTGGATTGGAGTGCAGCCTGATGTGGGGCTCACAGGCACTTTCTCCAAGGCAATGGGAGGGGAAATCTGTCTCATGAAAGGACTAAAGAGGCAACCTAGAGATCATGTTTCTCAACCAGTGATATGGGTACCACCAGTGGTACTTGAGATGCTTGTGGTACTTGAGATGTCTGGTGGTGCTTGTGGCACCCCTGCACACCTGTCGTCCCATAGTGAGACCAGCAACATGACTCAAAAAGCAGAAGCAGGAGGCTCCAAAGTATACCTTCTGTCCCTGAAGAAGTCCTCCTGTCCACTCTGAGCTTCTCACTGGTGCCACATCTGGCCTCCCAACCTACAAGTAACTGGTGATGATATTACTGCCAGTTACTTCTGGTGTTACTTCCAATAGGTGGAATGTGGGAAGTGGTAAAGTCGAGGACAAATGCTGAGAAACACTGCTATATAGACTGTCTAATCTATTCACTGCTTTAGGCTCCAGTCTTAAACACACCTTGGTGTAAGTGCAATAGAAATAAATAGGACATATTTCTGAAATGTGTGGGTTGTGCTGTCAGTTTTGCAGTTGTAGATACAGTAAGGTTGAATTTCGTGGGATACATTTCTGAGTAAACATGTTTAGAATTCAACTGTAAATCAATGAGATATTTCATGACAACAATAGCAAAATGTAAGGTATACCGTAATTACTGCAGGCACCTGTTTGTGATAATGAATTTTTGGGTTTGTGTAGTTCCTCTACATGTATGGCGGATAAATTTGGATACTCCAGAAGAAGCTCATCAAAATATTTCTTTTGGTGCTGCTGATCGATGGTGGGAGCAAACAGATCTCACCAAATTAATCTTATCTTCAAACAAATTGCAGTGTCTTTCTGATGATGTCAAACTCTTACCTGCTCTCACCGTGCTGGATGTGAGTACAATAATCTCAATGTTGTTTTGTTATTGTTATTGTGTCAGATGGACTCTCCTACTCTCTTTAAATTTTGTGAGTTATCTTGCATATTTCACTCTGGAAGGATATATGTACATTTTACAAGACGAGACATCTGTGATTCATTTCATCATTAATATAAAGCACCAGTTAGTGCCTTCAAGCCTAGATTTGTAAATTAGTGCGCTGCTGTGGTATGGAAGAAAGACCTGAGAGCTCCAGGTTCCAATTCTGGCTCAGCATAAACTTCATTGGGTGACTGGTTAAATATGGGTGCAATCCAGAGTAACTATGGGGAGTCCTTGCTCCGGTGTAAGAACAGTTTACTCTGGATTGCAATATGAATTTCCCATAGGTTTTCACTAGGTGGTACAATAACTATGGGTGCATGTAAAGTCTCCTGTAGGGTATGACCCTTATCCTTACCTACCTCACCTTGTTTTTGAGGATAAGATTTTTTTAATTAGCATAAGCAGTAGCAGGAACTGTGCTCTTCTGTATACATAGGTGTAATAACATATAAACAAGTTGATTTTTAAAAATCCAATTATTTTATCATAATTTATCATTTCTTTTTTATTTCAGGTGCATGATAATCAGTTGACTTCTCTTCCTTCTGCTATAGGTTCACTGGAAAACCTTCAGAAACTTAATGTGAGGTATCTTATTACACAAAACGCAAGACCATGTGTAAATCAGTTCAGTGTTCATTTTTAGGAAAAACTTTGCAAGCCAGAATGTTCTTTATAATCCTAGGGATATCTATTCAGAAATTTATTTATTTATTTATTTATTTAAGTAATTTTTATCCCGCCTTTCTTCCCCCACAGGGGGGAACTCAAGGCGGCCAAACAATTAAAAAACAATAAAACACCACTAAAATTACATATGATAATAAATAGAAATAAAAACACGTTAAAATGTAATTAAAATACAATTAGATTAAAGCTAAAAACGTAGACTAAAAACGATAAAACAGAAAAGATAAAAAAGATAAAAGCCCCCCAACCTCTGCCCCCATTTAAAAAGCTTTTTTAAAATAAAAGGTTTTAAGGCTCCGCCTGAAGCTCTGTAGTGAGGGAGCTTTCCTCAGTTCTAAGGGGAGGGAGTTCCAAAGCCGGGGTGCCACCACCGAGAAGACCCTATCTCTGGCCGCCACACCTCTCACGTCTCTTAGTGGCGGCACAGTCAGAAGGGCCCCCTCAGATGACCTTAGGTGACGGGTCGGATTGAAATAAGCCAATTGACTTCAATGGGAGTTGCTTCCAGGTAAATTTGGAAAGGACTGCAGCCTCCAGGCCCAAATCTCTCCAACTTTTAAGTGCGTCATATATCCAACTTGTGCATCATATATACAATACCTGAAATTCTTCAGTTGTTTTCTTGGGGTTTTTTTCAAATAATGCTGTTCTAATCATAATGTATGATTTGTCTTGATTTTGAGAATCGTTTTCAAAACAGACATGTTTAGGGGAATATCCTTATTAGTGGAAAGACCTCTTTTCCAGTTGGAAACGTTTGTTGTGGAGTTAGCTCCCAACAAGCACACTGGGGATGCCATCTATTATACAAAATTGCAAATTCTAAAGTTTTTTTAGTTCTTACAATCATAATATAACAAGGATGACATATCTTTAAGTCCACTGTGAAATAAATATTGGAACAAGATGATAAATAGCTATTTGCCTATGATTTTGTCTAGGTGGAGAAAGCTTTCGTAAGGGCACAATCCAGAGTAACAGTGGGAGCACGTAAGAGACATTATGTGCACCCGCAGTTACTGCACCACCTAGTGAAAACCTCTGGGAAATTCATATTGCAATCCAGAGTAACTTGTTCTTACTCCGGAGCAAGGACTCCCCATAGTTACTCTGGATTTCACCCTAAATTGGTTCAGATTTTTGAGGATGCTGGTGTCCTTCAGGTGACTCAAGGCTGCAACTCTTTCTTACTAGGAAGTAAGTTCCACTGAAGTTGGGCACATTTCTATCTGAAAGTCCATGTGTATGATTGGCCACTATTACGAACACACATGAACATCAGGATAGTAAAAGTTTTAGTGAGATAATAAATTTTGTCGTCTGATTTGCAAGGCTGTTTTTGATCAAGGTTGTCCTGATGCATTTCTTAAGAAGAATTATTTTCTTAATAGTCACAATAAACTGAAAGTCCTACCAGAAGAGCTGATGCAGCTAAAGCAACTGAGGAGTCTGTTTCTCCAGCATAATGAACTGAGTCATTTGCCAGATGAATTTGGACAGCTCACCAGTTTAGAAGAGTTAGTAAGTAGAAGGCATTTATGATAACTTTTATTATTTGTAGACAATGATTGCTATGACCAATTTTCATTTTATAGGATCTACATCAGCATTAATAGTCATTCTATATTAGTAGCATGTAGTGTTTGTTCTTGTTTGTCTTACTATGAGAACCTATTATATAATTTCAATGCATCCTGCATTGAAAAAGGTTGAAAATCCCTGCTCTGAGTAGACATGCATTGAGACATTGGGTTCTCACTCTCAATCCCATCCACAGTAACCTAGCAATAGCTCTATTTATTACAATGGGATTTGCAGCTGTGCTGTGCTCTAGGTGGGGCAGGACTCTCCCCCCACACCTGGGCTGGTCCCTGGAAAAATTTCTTTTCCACAGAATTGGTCCCTGGGGCCAAAAAGGTTGAGGACCACTGTTTTAAAGTCTCTAATGCCTGAAATGTACTATGATTTCCCAAATGTTTGGACTGTATCTTATTATTTTAAAAGTAAATTGAGACCTTATGAAAACTCTTGTCCACAATTTTGTCCTCTCTGCAAAAGGATCAATGGAAAAAGTTATTGGAATGTGTTAAAAGAAAGCATCATTCAGAATCAGGCCAAAGCTTTTCTAGTAACCTGTTTCTGAGAGTGGCCAACCAGATGACTTTAGGAAGACCACAAACAGTGAATGAGAGTGACAGCCTTCTCCAATTTGTCCCTCATTGCTTCATGGCTGGTAATAATTGAGAGATCTTTCAGGGTTCAATGCCTCTTCAGGTGACAGTAAATGCAATAAGCCAGTTATATTTTGGGAAGTAGTCTTTTATTTTGTCTGCTTGAATTGAATTCATTGGGTGACCTCAAGTTCTAGTATTACAACAAGAGGAAAAACTAGTTCTGGTTTCTCTACACCATTTTATAAGCATGTTTTCTAAACTACAAACCACTATACTTTCACTGTATTTCTGTGCATGATGGTTTGTCTTGTGCTTGTCCTTTTCAGAATCCTTTTCTGTTCCTGTCTTTTTCTATTGTGACAGCATTTTTTAAAATTTGGGGCATCAGTGGAGCACTTGATTTGAGCATTGATGATACAACCATCTTTATCAGAATTGTATAAATGGGTGTGGACTCTAACGGTGGCAATCCATAGTGATGCTTTCATTCAAAGAAGCACACTTCATGAATTTTCTCCAAAAACAAAACACCTCTTCCATTCAAAGAAGAAGCTTGTGTTCATGGAGGTTGCTTACATGAATGGATGCCATTCCTATGGCATCTATTAAATCCTGAGGATTCAATCCTATGGACGACTGTACCTATTGAATACAGTGGCCTTATTCTCAGAAAACTGCATAGAAGATTGCAGCTTACATTTATTTAATTAATCTCTGTATTGCAGGAGAACTAGTTAAGTCAACATTTAGATCAGTTTTCAGGGAAACTGATTACATTAGCAATGCAGCAAAAAAGAAATTTCCAAGTTATATTCTTGCAAGACATGGTCTTTCTTGATCAGGTTGCTACTACTTCTGTTTCTGTTTGCATTGGGAAAAGTGTTTTGAGGCTTAAAAAAATTTTTTGTGATTTAAAAAAAAATTGTATATTTTGTATCTATTTTTAAAAAATTCCTTGTAAGCATTTTACAATTCTCCAGTTGAAGAAAATACATGTTATAATTTTTTTTTTTGCAGAAACACTGTATCCATGCATATTGTGTATTTGTTTTTTTTTGAAAGGGGAAAACATAGAGCACAATCCTAACCATGTCTACTCAGAAGTAAGCCCTATTGTGTTCAATGGGTCTTACTCCAAGGAAAGTGTCTTTAGAATTGCAGCCATAGTTTTAAACTTACTTTCTCAATTCTTAAGCAATTTTAATTTCTTCTCTTTTTATCAGGATATTTCCAACAACCGTATTGCTACTATTCCTACAAGTTTTGGTTTTCTTACAAGCTTGGTGCGTCTCAATTTAGCTTGTAATCAACTGAGGAGTTTACCGGCACAAATCAGCACAATGAAAAGTAAGAGAATTTAATTACTGGTATAAATAAATTCCCATCTTATGTTGTCTTTTATTTTTGGTAGTAATAGGAATTTTCTTTAAAAGTCATGATTTGGTACAAATGTGCCTTGCAGTCTCTTTGAGATGTTCTTGAGCTGGCACAGCTCAAGCTTAACTTGTCTGTAGTATTGGGCTTACCTTGGATAGATACAGATAATGATTTGAATCTGAAGAATCACAAGTAAATTCTTTAATGAAGCATGACATTCTACCTATTTTTTTATGAATATCTTTCCCTCCCCATGAATCATTTTAACTTCAATTTGCCCAGGATCTTAATTATATTGGGAATAGAATGTGCCTGAGTCCTGCCATTTTTCTGTAGTAAAGCCATCCTATTGAATTGGTTTTGAAGTTGACAATTCCCCCCCCCCCCCCGGTCTGGTTTCTTTAGGTTTAAGACAACTTGATTGCACTAAGAACTACTTGGAAACAGTACCTCCAGAACTAGCCAATATGATGTCACTGGAACAACTTTACCTAAGGAGAAATAAATTGAGTTACCTGCCAGAACTTCCTTCATGCAAATTTTTAAAGGTAAAATTTTACAGTTGCCATAATTCTCTTCCACAAAATCGGGACAGGATCCTCTCTCTTATTTGCCAGTGTGTGAATACAATCCCCTGTTTTTCGGGACATGTGGAAGCTCTACTTTTGTAGACAGTTTTGGTGCCTATGTTTGCATTTAATGGACTGTACTTTTGAAATATATATTAGTAAGCCTGTTATAGTAAGTTTTATTTTAATCATATTTAAGAAATTTGTATCCCTCATTTCCCCAGTGATGCTCAAAAGCAGCTGAGAATATTTAAAAAATATATTAAATATAAACACAAAAATTGGTAAAAAACAAAAGCAATGAAACAGAAAAATCAGTCTAATTTATATTAGAACATAGTGTTGAATAGCTTATTTAAATCAGGTTGACTTAAAATCACCTATAAAAAGACTGCTTTAAATCAAAATTTACTGAATAAATCAATGTTCTTCATTTAATAGGAAGTAAATGGCTCTACGTTTTGGTAGGTAGGAAGAGTCATAAAAATAGTATTATCTGGACCAGTTCATCACATGGGGAACAGAACACTTTTACCTGCTACAAAATAACTAACCTAGAAGTTTAATTAAGTTGACTTTTATACTATCTATATAGCAATCCTGTCTGTCAATGATTTCCTGTGTCATAATATCTTAGTAAGTCTTTGACTTATGACTTTTTAAGATGCGAACATTCTTAGATATGAACCTGCATTGACATCAATGGTATTGGACTTAACAAACATTTCAACTTACGAATGAGGTTCCAGAATGGAAATTGTTCTTAAGTAGAGGATTTACTGTATATTAATATAGACCATTTAGATGCGGTGTGGATTATAGACTGCTTTATGCATTTGGTATGCATTGGTATGCCTTGAGATGAATTTTATCATGCTAGATACTAATGACTATTTAATTTTTATTCCTCTAGGAGTTGCATGTTGGTGAAAATCAGATTGAAGTGTTGAGTGCTGAGCACTTGAAGCATCTTAATTCCTTGTGTGTGTTGGAACTTAGAGATAATAAACTAAAGTCCTTGCCTGAAGAAATTACCCTATTACAGAAGTTAGAGCGACTAGACCTATCCAACAATGATCTTAGGAGGTCAGATTATAATTAAGTGTGGTTTGAAGACTTATTTAGTGGTCTTACCTGCTTTAGAGCAAGATAACAAATATGAACTTAATATTAAAACTACAGACCTTGTTTTCCTTCTGTAAAAATAGATGATTAATGCATAAAGTAATGGCAACCCATGATGAATGCTCTTCTAGTTGTGTGGTTCAAAATTTTGAGGCAGTTTGCTCAGTATTGCTAAATCTTCTGTCTTTTTTGAGAGCATTTTGTAAAAGGAATTTCAATATCTTCATAGTCTTCCTTGTAAGATGGGGAACTTGTCTCAGCTGAAGTTCCTATCCCTAGAAGGAAACCCTTTAAGAACAATCCGAAGAGATGTTCTGCAGGTAAATGCACAAAACTTCCAAATTAGTTCTACCTCTTAAAAAGATGTGACAGTTTATAATCTTTTTGTTAATTGCTCCATTTTAGAAAGGAACACAAGAAATTCTGAAGTACCTTCAAAGTAAAATACAAGGTAAATGTTTTTTGTTTTTCTTTTCAAAATAGAAGATGGTATTTAAATAAGCCCTGGAAATAGCTGTTCACTAATTATTAATTTATAATGACTAGATAGGTAACTGCATAAAAATGAACCTGATGATGGTAGATGAAAATACTTCCAAAAATGTGCTGAGGAATCCCCAGACTCCCGAGATCCCCAGAACTGGAGATGGATTGGAGTGCTGGTTGGAGGTAATTCCTCCTATCCCTGGGAGCAGCACAATCCTGGGGATGGTGTTTTGCAGTCCCCCTGTCCCAGCAAATACTAATGATGGTCTCTCCTCCTAAGGAGGTCTTTGGGAACTACTGTTCCAGATACACTATATAATATATTTATTAGTTAAGACTACATCTTTGAGAAAATACTAGTTTATTGTTCTGTGGGAAGAGAAGAGGATTCAAAAAGAAACAGTAATGTTCACAGTGCAGCTTCCTTTACAGCACTCAGTTGGAGTAAGGTTGTGCTTCATCCTTTGTGGGTGGAATCCTAACCAAATTTCCAGCTCTTGGGTAAGGCAACAAACATGGTCTTTCCTAGAGGGAGGCCTCCATGACTGCCCTCCAACTGCAGGATGCAGCACATTTCCCATTGGCATTGCTGTGCCAGTGCTGGAAAGTTGGTTAGGATTGCACCTTGTGTTGCATTTATGACTCAAATTTGGAGTCCAATCCTAACCAATTTTCTAGTGGGGTGCAGTTGTGCCAATGGGGTGTGTGCTGTATCCTGTGGTGGAGGGGCAGTTATTGGGGCCTTTTCAAGGTCTGGAAATATGTGTTCCCTTCTCTCGGATCTGCAATATGAATGTACCAGAGCTGGAATGTTGAATAGGATTGAACTGTCAGGTCTAGTTACTTGGCATTACTTTGTTGCACTGGCTATGTGATCTAGTGGTTGGGATCATGTGGGTAGCAAAAATGAACACTGCATTTATGGAAAATGATGACACTAAACTACGTGATTGGGGCTGTGAAAGGCAGCAATACAGTTTGTAGGTGGTGAGTAGTTGGTAGATCATTCTAGAATCCAGATTCCAATTTTTGAAGCAAAAAATGCAAAAAAGTAGTTTTTTTTTAGCAACCCACCTTCACCTCCTTGGGATTTCCAAAACCCTGTGAATACATTCAACTCTTTGGACCTTGTCTCTGACTAAAAATTTATAGTCAATTCTCTTTTTAAAATGATTTTAAATCTGCAGTATTTATATACTGCTTTTCAACTATAACGTTCACAAAGCAGTTTACCAAAAACTTAATGGCTAATGGGTCCCTGTCCCAAAAGGGCTCACAATCCAAAATTCAAAAGTTATGACTTCTAATAAGCCTGTGAGGTAAAATGGTGTAAATTACTATTGTAACAATTTGAGCGCACTTGTCTGTTACCTTTTTCTTTGAACAAATGTTTGCCTTTGTTTAGAAGTTATACATCTGGTTATTTTTAGAGGATGATGCAGTTAGTCCAAATGGAGAATTGCCCAACACAGCCATGACTCTCCCAAGTCAGTCAAAGATTAACTTCCATGCTATCACTACATTAAAAACATTAGACTATAGGTAGGTATATTTTTAAGCTTATAAGTCTCTGGAACCTATAAATAAAAATATTTTAATATTTTAAAATGAAATATTTAAAATGAAATATTTAAATATTTTAAAATACAAAACGTTGTTAACAGTTTTTAGCTGTGTAGCGTGTCCTGAGTATTGGTGCAATATTGAAGAGTATTGGTACAGAAAAAGTAGTTTTGAGGTACTGATGCAGTACTATGATTAAAGGTATTGTTCTGGGATTCTGATGTATTTTCATTATGGGTGCTTCCAAGTTACAGAGTTGCAGAGAGCCAGTATAGCACACAGTTGGGTAGGTGAAGAATACCAGAAGGAACCAGATTTAAATGAATACCAAAAGAATACCAGAAGGAACCAGATTTAAATGTCTCCCTATCCATGTTGCTTTTGGTTGAAAAGTTGTAGTTCAGTGGTAGCACACTAGTGCTGCATGCAGAATGATGCAGCTTGGCCCTACAATCCAGAGCAACTACGGGAGCACGTAAGAGACATTATGTGTACCCGTAGTTACTGTACCACCTAATGAAAACCTATGGGAAATTCATATTGCAATCCAGAGCAAATTGTTCTTACACCGGAGCAAGTACTCCCCGTAGTTGCTCTGGATTGTGCCCTAAATCTCTAGTATCTCCATAATAATTTGCAGACATTCCTAATGAAAACTTTGCAGAGTCACTACCAATATATTTAATTTTAATTACTCAACTAGAATCTGTGCTCTGACTCAGTATAGAAAGCTTCTTATGTGAATCTTAAGGGTTCAATGAGTAGTCCATTGAAATATGCTACGTTGAATTTTTACTGAAGTCCCATCAAGGAAGAAGGAACAATAAATGAAACTTGTAATCAGTACTCATATATTTTTGACTTAATCTTCAGTGAAAAACAGGTTGCTGTGATTCCAGATGAAGTATTCAATGCAGTTGGAAGCAATCCAGTCACGACTGTAAACTTCAGCAAGAATAATCTGACTGAAATTCCTCCCAGGTACCATTACTACTACTCTTCATTATTGCAAAGTGCATATTGCATAATTTGCAAAATATTGCAAATTTTAGTTGTGTTTCTGGCCCTTGGGAAGAAAATCTACTAGTTTCAGATGTAACAAACTCCTGAAAGGCAGAGAAGACCCCAAAATTGTTTTTAAATCTGTTTACTTATAGCCCATGAAATATGAGGCTGTCACATGTTGTCAGCAGGCAGCCTCATGCCCAAGCAATTTCTAGTGCTGGACCCTCATGGCTTAAGCCAGGGAACAGCATCATGTCTCTAGAGAGATTGAGAGATCCCTCTTTGAGCATATCAAGCTGATTCCCCCTTTGAGCATATCAAGCTGTCAGTTCTTTGTATTAAGCTGCAAAATGATCCACTGACAATACTCTTCAGTGTTGGTCTTAGGTTATTTTTAATAACAATAAAAGTTATATTCTGGTTTTCTACAACAAGTTTTTGAAGTGGTTTTGAATAGCAAAAGGAGGTTCCTTTCCATGCTAAAAAGAAACACATGGCGCCATCAACAACAGCGACAGTCCTTTCACCCTGCCTGGAGAATGGACTCCATTCTGGGATGGATAGATAGATGGGTGCTCTTCTTTAGAAGGAACCTCTTTAGAAGGAGGCTCTTTGGCAGGAATCACTTGTTTCCTGCAGAAGTAAAACAGTATGATCATATGTCACATTAAAGGTTCAGTGTGACGGGATACAGGCTTTCAAACAAGTCTGCCTCTTATTTTTTTATCCTGTCAACCTTCTGAATCAGGAAGAAAAATGTGTCTCGTTAGGAACAGCAACTGTCCAGCTTGTTTTTATTGAAGATCTTTGAAACGTTGTTGGGATTACATGCTTGTAGTAAATTATGCAGCTCTTTAACTTCATTTTGCATTATTAAGATAGAGTCTGATTTAGTTGGGATTCTTTTAAAGTAGCCCAAAGTATGGGAAAAATTTAGCTTTAAAAAGTTATGGCATTATGATCAGAATTATACATTGTTTTACAATTGTCTGCAGAATTGTAGAGCTAAAGGAATCTGTCTGTGATATCAGCTTTGGTTTCAATAAGCTCTCTTCAATTTCTCTGGAGCTCTGTATGCTTCGCAGACTGACACATTTGGATGTCAGGTAGGTGATTACTTGAACGTAGTTTCTAAGGCTGCAATCCTAAAGACACTTTCCTGGGAGTAACACAATGGGCCTAATTTTTGTGTAGACATGGTTAGGATTGTGCTCTAAGGCTGCAATCCTAAACACATTTCCTGGAAGTAAGTCCCATTGAATATAATGGAACTTAATTCTGAGTAGACAGGTTTAGCATTGCACCCTAAGATGTCTTTGTATGTTCCTCAGTAAATGCATGAGTAAATTAGAATTTTAGCTGATGTTAGTTAAAATAAATCTTGGAATAATCTGAAATTTTTCTTCAGAATTTGTTTTTTAGGTCATGTTTGGGCAAGTTTGATATACTCTTAGGTAAAAGTTAAAAGATGAGATGATCTAGTGACTGAGAGAAGAAAACCACAGCAGGCTGATCAGTGGGAATACTTAAAAGTGTTGGTTTGAGCTGAAATGGCTGAGAATAGGAAATGAGGCGAACTTGGCACCTGGTGCATCCCACTCCATCTCTACCACAGAATCAAAAAATCAACCATTTTTGGGCCTGTCTGACTGCAAAAAATAGAAGTTAAATAAAATTAGACATTAGATACCTAGAAGCTAGCCATTCAACACTCAGTTTTGTCAGTTACAAGTTGTGCACAGCTAAATATCTTTATAGTAGAAAGGAATTTGGATCTTGTTCTTTTTGCAAATGATTAGCATTTCTTCTGAGAAAGGACATCATGTGCTCTGCCCACCCACCCAAAACCAAAGTGGCATCTTGTACTTTCTTGCCCTCCTGGCCCAAGTGTTACTAGGGGAATTGGCACTATACTTACCTTTTGTACTCCCTGTGCTTTTGTACATCTAAATTTCTGGCCCCCCCAATTTGGAGCTATTTGAGTTGTAAATACTTTCATCAATCATGAAGAACATCGGCAACGTTAGTTGAAGCAAGTGCGAAGTGAGGCTGTTGTATGTATGTGAGACAAAATAGAAGGTGGCAAATATCTGATGTAGCATTCCATTTAATAGTGATCAGATGCTTTTAGCATCTGGAAATAGTCCTCCCCATTTGACACCAGGAACTGTTGTTCTGAATGTGAAAGTTTCATGTGCACTATTATTCCTGATGGTGCTGATGCAGGCTACACAAAACCCTGTGAATATATTCAACTCTTTGGAACTTGTCTCTTAATCCCCAGTTAGGCCTAAACAAGTCCCAGCACAAGTCCCATGCTGGCTTCGGGGTGTCACAAAAAGTTTCATAATGCACTTCTGCGCCATTCCTGGGAAGGGTAGGCTATGTGCTGGCCTCCCAACACAACTGTGGGTATGGGTAGATGGGTGAATTGTGCTGGCCAATCCTAAACTGGTAAGGATTGCGCCCACGTCTTCCTACATGGAAGTAATATAATATTTAGGTAGGAAACCTATGTTGGGCAAAGTGGTTCTCATTTGAAATTACAATGGGTGTCAATGCTTTCATTTATCGACAGAAGTACTTTTGAATTATGTAGTCCAAAACAGTCTAGTTAAAAATTATCAACTTTCAATACAAATCAATGCTACTATTTCCTTAGCAGTTCTGTTTATTTGCAATTTAGAAATAATAGTCTGACGTCTTTGCCGGATGAAATGGAAGCACTGGCAGGACTGCAAATAATAAATCTTGCCTTTAACAGGTAAGTGCTTTTATACCTGACCATAGTAAGGTTGCTAAATAAACATGTTGGTCTTTGGCAGTATTGTGACATGCTTATGTGACATGCATAAGCTTATATTCAGAAGCCTCCAAAGACTTCTTCATTTAGGCAAGTGATTTTCAATCTTTTTTTATTTCATGGTACACCATCAGTTGTTTTTACCATTGACAAAGCAAACCATGCTGTTCAAATCCCCAAGTTTTCCTGTTAATAATGTTGTCCCTCCCCCCAATTCCCATGGCACACCTGAGGATTATCTGTGACACACTCGTGTGCCATGGCACACTGGTTGAAAATAACTGAGTTAGGCCCTTGCTGAAGAGGCTTACCATTAACAAAAAGCACACCACCATCGTCATAACACATACAAACTGATCTGCTGCAGCTGACATTTTGTGCTCTTACAATTTATGTGCTCTTTTTTGTGACATATTGTGCTCTTACAATAATTACTGTATTCTGTATTGTGAAAATATTGGGTGTGCTTTTTATGGTATTTATGGTAACTGATATGTCATAATGCTTTTCAATTGTCTAAAAGAGTCTATGAAATGTATTATGCTTATTCAAAACCTAATTTCACTGCTTCCCTTTGAGAATACAGTATTTTTGAATAGGTTCTTATTTCTGTATATTTTGTGTTGGTCTTTCAAAAGCAAACTAGCACCAGGAATTAAGTAGCACCTATTTTACTCTGCTTGTGAAAAAGGAGAATTAACTAGAATATATTTTTTTCTCTCTTTTGGGGGGAGCTGGATATAAGTTCTGCATTTGTCTTGTATTATGTTTACTTACAACAGGGTTAATGAAGTGTTTATGGGCCTTCTTTTCTAGATTTAAAACATTTCCAGGTGTTCTCTATCGCATTCCAGCCCTTGAAACAGTCCTCCTTGCTAATAATCAGGTTGGCTCCATAGATCCTCTGCAAATAAAGAATATGGACAAGCTTGGGACCCTAGATCTTCAGAACAATGATCTTTTGCAAATACCACCAGAACTTGGGAACTGTCTCAACCTCAGGTAACTAACCCTACAAACCAGAGTAACTACGGGAGCACGTAAGAGACTTTATGTGCACCCATAGTTGCTGCACTACCTAGTGAAAACCTATGGGAAATTCATATTGCAATCCAGAGCAAATTGTTCTTACACCGGAGCAAGGACTCCACGTAGTTGCTCTGGATTGCGCCCTTAGTGAATCTTGGAGAACATAAATTTGTATTAAATATATTCTAATGAAAATGTTCAGTATTTTTTTTAATTATTCCAATAAATTAGTTTATGGAAGAAATGGAACTAATGAAAGGGTAAATATTTGTAACAAAATCAGTTCATTTTTGTGTCTTCTATAAATTTGAACTGACTTGAAAATATAGTGGATCTTTAGAGATTGCAGGCCAAACCAAACAATACTTCATTTATCTGGAGTGTCCATGCAGTGGGGTTGAGAGTGGGTCACCTTGTATGGTTCATCCCTTGGTCAATATACAATAACACTGGCTACAAATTTAATATTCCCATCTCTTTTCTTAAGAATGGAAAGCCAGAAGTTCTACCAATTTATTTCGTAAATATCATGTTAATATTGACCTTCTCAAATGAATTATAATACAGCTGGATTATCTCTCAGACATACTGTACTTTCTTGAGAGTGATGTTGCATTTTTTCCAAGGTATGGTTAGTAGAGATGTAAGTAGTATGATTAAAGGATCACAAGTGGGCCATCCTTTCCCTTTGCAGTATGAACCCCTAACCCCATGGGCCTGTCCCAAAAGATGTAGTGATTTATAGCAGCTTCTACCTTAATTTCCTGGTTGAAACAGGCACAGGGAATTTGCACTGGAAAGAAGAAGGTCTAGACAAGCACAATTCTATGATATGTTCCTGAAACCTTCCTCTGTTAAAGCCTAGAAAAAGAGAAACGAATGCTTCCTTATATTTCTTTGTTCTGGAATAAATGATATTTCTAGAAATGAAAAGAGAGACACAACTTTGTTTACATTTTTACTCTTGTCTAACAAATACAGTTTAGCAAGACAATGAATTTCTTTTATTCATCAGGATTACCCTGATCCCTGGGTAAGAGGTACTCTTTCAAGGGGGTATTCCTTTTTTATTTAGCGGGGAAGAGCAAATGGCCCTCCTCACCCCAGTGATGTCTGTTCTTTTGCATCTTTTAGATTGTGAGCCCTTTGGGGACGTTAGCCACTAGTTATTTCATTTTCTCTATAAACCACTTTGTGAACTTAAATGTTGAAAAGCGGCAGATAAGTACTGATTGACTGATTGATTCACACAACATGAGGTCCTAACTGGTTTCTTGTCATTCTTTGAGGACACTCTTGCTGGAAGGCAATCCTTTCCGGACTCCTCGTGCAGCTATTCTTGCGAAGGGGACAGCTGCTGTACTGGAATACCTAAGAAGCAGAATTCCTACTTGAGTCATTCTTTCTCTGAAACAAAATGCTTGATAGATCTTCCTTTTCAAAGAATGTGGTTCTTGTGACCAGTAACTCCTTGTTTGGACAAGGTGTACGCAATGAAATTGCTTTTAAGTTCCTGGAGTTTCATGAAGGACTTTTCTTTTTATGAATAGTTTGGACTGTGCTTTGTATATTTGTACAAAGAAAGAGTGGATAAGAAGAGTGGAAGGCTTTTTTGTGAATGTCCAAAGCTCGGGAAGCATTGAGGAGGTGCTGCATGGAGCTCCACACCTCCTGGAGCCTGCTGCAGTGTTCTATTTGTGAGAGTTAAGTGAAAGCATCCCCTTTCTCCCCCCTCCCCTTAGTAACACGATCCTGGGGATTGCATCACTGCCCTTGCCCCTCCCCTGCAAAGGCTAATTTTGGGAGAAAAAGTTTGAGAACCACTGGGGTGGATGATGGCTTGGGACTTCTCACATCTATGTGGATACAAACAGGTTTTCTCTGTAGTCTAAAACTGGAGATATGCTGTGCTTTGGTTGTATGTTTTAAATTTTTTTCTTCCAAATTCTTCTTCAGACCAAGTGATTGTTTTTCTAAAAAGAAATGTGGCGCAGAGTTAACTGCCTTGATGCATTATCTGGTGCTGTATTCATGTTTGCCTTTTGAAAATCCAATCGACATGCATTATATAAGCTCTTTTAAAAGTTCAGCCAATCGATACATGTACATTCGACAACTGCCTGTGATGTCAGAAATGTTTCTGTTCCAGTGTGTGTTAACAAGAACATTGAAAAAATAGCATGGAAATTTTTTTTTTAATGTGTATTAAATTTACCACTGGCCACCTTTCCTTACTGGTTCCCTCTTCCTTGCATTTTGCAAAGGGAAGGCACATGTCTATAACTAGCATAACAATTATTGTTTAAAAAGGGTGCATGTTAAGAAAGAATCTTTAATTCTACCAATGCAATCTTCCACACACAAGTCCCGGGTCCTTAAAAGTGCTTCTTTTTAAGTTTCTTATATGAAATTGCAAAGTGTATAGAAACATTGAATCAGTCTCAAGGAAGACTACTAGCATTGACTTGTCTCTATAGACATATGAGAAGGCCAAAACTTCAACTGTGCTCTCCTCCTATGCTGAGACTTAACCCACTATTTACTGGCTGAAGTGTTGTTATCTTAAATAGTGGGAAAATGCTATAGAAGCTACTGTGTGAAACATACTTAACAGGAAGTCAATTCTCTTTAGGAGGAAAGAAGGGCACTCATCACACCACAGGGTTGCCCTCCCCAACCAGGAGGCAGACCAGTCATCTAAGGATCTTCCATACCGTGCACTCCTTCCAGTCCTGCCTTGCTGCAGGAAAGTCATGCAAAGATCCTTCAGCTCCCAACTTCTCCTTTATCTACATTCTTTATACTATTTTTCCTATTAACTCCCAATTCCTGGCTGGCCTTTGCCTTTCTCCCCCTATGGCCAGCATTCAATATGCATGATCCTATGAAGTCTACTTAGGCTGCAATCCTAAAGACATTTTACTGGGAGTAAGCCCCATTTAACACAATGGGGCTTCTGGGTAGACATGGTTAGGAGGCTGCAATCAAAGATACTTTCTTCTGCAATCCAAGACACTTTCCAAGTGTCTCCCCACTTTCTCCTCCTTGTCCTGAGCCTCTCTCTCTCTCCTTTTCCCTTCTGGCTATCCCTGAGCTGCTTCCCTCTTTTCCATCACTGTTCTCTCCCTCTGTCCAGTAGATGCCCGGCCACAGGAGGAACGGCATGGAAGTGTTGTTTTTTCTATGGGCAGGTGTGCTAGGCAGCCCTGACACTTTTTAAAAAGCATCCCCGCGTCTCCCCCAACTGCCAACAAGTATGCTTGTTAATTGAAGCAACGCTTGTTATGTGAGGCAGAATCCTATAAAAATTTTTGCTTGTTATGTGGATCACTTGTTAAGCGAGGCTCTTGTTAAGTGAGGTACCACTGTATATACTGGTATTTTATGGACTCTATGCTGGTGTTATATGGTTTTAAAAGCACCCTAGATGGACCAAAAAACAATTCATGATATGAAAATTCCATTTTGCTGTGATAAAGAAAGATCACATGTGCAAGAATGTTTACTGCTACATATTTTCCCATCTTTCAAGTACTGACTTGGAAAGATTTGGCTCTATCTGAATGAAAAACCAAATCCATTTGCTTCATATCCCTTTTGGATAGCATACCCAGTGTAGTGTTGCAGTACTTGTTGAGATGACTGATACTGGAACATGCTGGTACATCAGAGTTATGTCCCACAAGAACTGTGGTCAACGTTCCTGCTCCAGAGTACTAGCAGGATAGCAACAGGTCAAACTTGAAGATGGTGGTCAACCAGCACTGCTGTGGTAGCAACCGAAAAGTATTGAGTATTTTGTGGCTACAGGTGTTGGTCACTGTCTGACACTTGATGAATGCAATCCTGGTTCTCCAATAAACATAATCTGTCAAGCAGAGTAAATGATTCTTGGGCTAATTCTTGCTTTCGATGAATTAGCAAATATGAAATCTTTACATTGGTATTTTTCAAATACATTTTTTTTCCAAAAAGAGAAGCTGTTTACAATAAGTTGACTTTTTATTTATACAATAGACTTTTAATATATTATTCAAAACACTTTTTTAAATACTGAAAAAGGTTGAGTACCCCAAAGCCGAAAATGGCTCTGCTATACACTGCACAGCATTGTTTGAGTCCCTGTATTCTTTTTATGTACAGAAAGCATCTGCAAAATGCATTCTAGACACAATATGCACCTAACCAGTTAGTGTCAATACACAAAATAAAATGGGAAGTATACCACCTGCATGTGCAACTGAAAGATAATTGATTTCACTGAATCAATAGATTTAAAATAGAGCTTTAAAGTACCTTTTGCACATAAAATGAAGCAGCTTTCAAGTTCAGTAAATCTGTATACTGCAAAAACATTTAAATACATTCACAATCTATGTTCATAAAGTAGTAAATGATTTTTTTCATTCAGTCTTATTTACAATGATACTGTAATTAAACTGAAAAGTACAGTTTGTCATATAGCAATCTTTGTAACACATACAAAAATGACAGTTCTGTATATAATTTTAAGCTCAAAATCACAATTGTCTCAAAATATTAATTACAATACAGCTATCTCTATAATTAAACATGTGTTTTATAAAATGGTAAAATTTGTAATAAAGTAAGTTGTTGATCTGACTTGATTACAGTACTCACAAGTAGAAAAATTAACTAATAAGTCTTTGTCTTGCCCAGTGAAAAGCCACCTAAGCTAGCCAAGAGGCAGGAAAGGCCCCATTTTATAAAAATTCAGCCTCTTGTGCTGAACTGCTGTGGCTTGTTGCTGTTCAGGATAAAAGCTTTTCCAAGGGGGCATGAAAACTCGAGATGGAATGAAATGGTGTGCATTAACAATACACATCTTTGTGAACCATGATTATTAATGCACATCCGAAAGGCTCACAAGGATTATGCTGAAAATGTACGGTTAAAATTCAGTGTTTTGTAGATAAAAGCTAGAAATTTGACTGGGTATCAAAATCCATGTACTGAGGAAAAGAGGCTTTGCCTCTGGGTGTCACTGTTGGATTACAGAAATAGCATTACCATTAGTGTGAAACATAGCAAAATTGCCTTTTTAAAAAACCCATCTCCTCACATTTTAAGTCAAATCCAACTTATTGGCCTCAAAGTTGTTATTGCACTAATTGCAATAAAAGTTGTTATTGCACTATTAATAACTGCAATAAGGAATAAAAATGTGACTGAAGGAAAAAATTGTATTAACTTAAAATACTTAATAACAATTCCTAAAGAAAGGAATTTAGAGGTGCCTCTTAATATTACATATGTACATGAAAACTGTAAACATGGGAAAAAAACTGAATTATCACAACCCCGTCATCTGAAAACTGATACTGATCCCAACAGTGGCACTTTCTGTCCCTTTGCAATGGAATGGCTAAATAGCATTTTAGGGCTGGTTTTCCTATGGAGGTATGTATTGAAATCACATTACAGGAGGCATGTATTGAAATGAAGCGTATAATTCAATACACCCACAAGCTAGCTCTGTACAAAACTGTTGTTTTATGTTAGGAAACTTGGGCAGCATAGCCTACCTGAAGAAAATGTTCTGTCTAGTCAAACATAGGCTTCAATGGCAAGGAGTAATTTTTTTGTCAGAGGTACAAGATTTACAAATGAAACACTGGCTAATTTTTATGTTCTGTGAGTAGGTTTGCTCTGAGGTTTTGTCCAAAACTACATAGTAGAGCAATCTTCCTGAAGCTTAGCAAATATTAATCCAGTTGATGTCTGGTTGGGAGACCCCCTGAGAACCCTACACACATCACACTGAGTCCCATTATGAGAGAAAGGTCAGATATGAATGCAATAACCCATATACGGCAAAGCCTGGATCAGCAAGAGATACTGTTTGCCATATGTTTTGTGAGATCCATAACTGCTACTTCCTTCTTAGAAAAGAAGGGCAAAGTATAACAACCTGATCTCTGCTGTCATTCCCTACGTTGTCGGCAAGGAGGACTTGGACTTGTCAGAACAGCTGGACAGCTTCGTACACAGCCACAGGGAAGGAATAGCCACAGCATGTTATTGAAAAGGTGGAGGGGTGAGTTGGAGGCACTGAAAAGAGTGGCGTTTCTGCCATAGAGCCATGTCCAAACTGTGCACAAAACAAGCTGCTGCCAATGCAAGGATGACAGTTCCCACAGCATCCCATAAAGATGCTGCATGGCTACTACATGTCCCTGGTGTCTCGGATCCCTCTTGCACGGAGTGGGACAAATATCCTGCCTTGTTTTTCAGCCTGGTTTCAAGGTGAGATTTGATAGAGACTGCAGTGCAGGAAGCGACACAGAAAATAACTGTGCCGAACAGACCTATTGCTATGGGAACAAATGCAGCAGAATCAAATTCCAACAAGAAGGTAGGAACCAAAGCAAACTCAAGGGATTCGTGGATTCCACATTATTATGGTATATGCATTTTTAAATCACTGGCTAAAATGAGATTAAGGACATTTAAAAACAAGGTTCCCCCTGGAGAATTATTTTCCGTAGTCTTTCATGCTGTGTGGCTGGTTGAGGAACCAAACTGGGATACTGTGATCAACCCAGCATGCACCAGCTATCAGACTATACAGCATTTTTGTTGTTACTCATTCATAGTATAACCTAAGGACTTGGAGCAAATTATATTCAATATTGAGATTGTATATCGCAGGCTGCATCCAGGCAGCCAGATTTGGGGACTACTCAATTGTGCATAAATTGATGTCATTGGAATAAATAACACTTGATTTGAAATTTGCTTGCTGCTGCAGGGGGCTGTTCTTTTATGCCGAATGGCTGCACTGTAATGGTTATTTTTGTTAATATTGGTGTTTGATGATCTAGCAATGTAAACTATTTTGAAACTGGGAAAGGTGGTAAATGAGATAAAATTATTTATTGCATAAATCTACTGGATTTTGGAGTCAAAAGTTAATCATGACTATATTCCACTGTTTGAGATTAGTTGTAACTACGTTGTATCACTGATTTCAAAGGTGTTTAATCATGACTAACTTTTTTGGATACAACCAATTAATTTATTTAACAAAGGCTGCAATCCTAACCCCTGGCATAAGTCCCTTGCTGGCCTGGAGGTGTCACAAAAGTGTTGTAAGGCACTTCTGCTCCAGTTCTGGGGGAGGGTTAGACCACTGCACAGGCATACTGTGAGTTCCCAACACCACCATGGGAAGATATGCCAGATGAGTTAGGCCGGCATAGATTGGTTAGGATTGCGCCCAAAATAACAAGCTGAATTACATTACAGTTACATCAAAATAATTTATTCCCAATTAGTGACAAAGGTGCCTTGACCTACAATACATAATGTATGAGTAGGGGGAAAATCAACACTAATTGTCTTGTAACATGTTTAACAAGCAAAATGTTGTCATTATTAGAGAATTTGGGTGGAGTAAGGACAGCAGCAAAGCAAGGAAATGGTGAAGGGTTGTGACTGAGAAGTAGTCTAGGTTACAAAGAAAATTGAACCTTCTTATTTTCTAGCCTAAACCACAGTGATATCAATATGGCTAGCCATTCACTCAGCTAGATAACTCAGAGGGGCACTCCCTAGATATCAATATAGTACAGGGCAGCAGACAGTACGCAAGGATCTGTGTACATGTACCTGCTGAATGAGAACTTTGAAGTGAACTGGTTTGGAAAATGCTTTGATGTCTGAGCCAGTTCCATGCACAGATGACTCCTTGCCATGCAGTTTGAGACAGCAATGGGGAAAAATGGAGCAAGTGAGGGAGAGGCCAGGCAACTTCTACGTGACATATTTTAACTTGTGAGTTCAGTCCATACTTAAGAATATTGGCCAAACCTGCACATTGTGTTAGGATGACTAAGACTATATATGTGAAGCTCTCTGAACATACTTTAAAGTTTTATATATATACAGGGTGATTGAAAAGTAACTTCCTATTTTTAAATACTTATAAATTACAATATAGGGAGTTACTTTTCAATCACCCTGTAAGTTCTTTCTCTTAAATATGGACTCACTGAGCTTGACAAGCAAGGGAGGAACAGGTTGCCTCCCTTCCCAGGCATCCCATACTTCTGCTCTTCTGTTCACTGTGTCTGATACAGATTAATAGTAAAATAACAGCAGACCTACAAACATTTTGTTGTCTTATAAATTAGACCTATTGTAAGGTATATTTGGGGTGCTGAATCCAAAAATGGTATTGGATTTGCCTAATTGGCTCTCGGCAAGGGGGAGGGCCAAGGGCAACTACAGCATAACCACTTATATGCTGATTCAGGCAGTTTCCTTTTGAAGAAGGTATAGGGTGGCTAAGTCATAACATCTAAACTAGAGGCAACTGGGTAAAACAAGCACCATTTTCAGATTCAGCACCCCAAAAACATCCCAAATTTGTTCAAGTATCTTTGAGAGATTTTTTTAAAGGATTTTTTTAAAAGCTTGTGATTGTCCAATAGAACTCAGTGGGCAACACAGGAATGGTGTTGGCTCCCAAACGGCATAACCTTACTATGGGTTCAACTGCCTAGATGTGTTAACATATTGGAAGAGAGAACAGAAACCTGAGAATTGGTGTTTAGCCACAGTAATTCAGAGTACAACCACAGGTCTGTGAGTTTTAGAGTATTTAACTCCTGCCCTTGCTTTCCATTTTCAGCTCTTGCAGTGGTATCTGAAAGGTCTTTCAGCTTTTGGAGTGACACCTAAAAGGTTACAAAAATGCTCAAGGAAAAAGGATAAATGTATCCCTGTTGCCTGGACCTCAGGCTGATCCAGCTCCCTGTGTTGCTGCACTGTGTGCTGAAACCATGGCAAAACCTGAAAAGCATCGCTATACTGGAAAATGTTGGCCCAGATGTGGCTACATATCATAAAGTGCATTCATTTCAGTGTGGATGTTGTCGCTCTACACAATATTGCTCTCCAATGACTGCATGCATCGGTGTGCATTCCAATGCAACTCGAGCTAGATTGTGGCTTCAGTGTGTAACTATTTGCCCTCACTGGCATCTTCACATTGCCTCCATGATGTCATCACATTTGCTACACATTTACTGTTTGGCTGGATCATGTAGTGAAGGAGGAACAAAAACCCGGGTTAACATTGGCACTGATGGAGTAGCAGCAAGGCAGGGATGGGGAGAGAACAATGTGAACTGCTGTGAATCAATGTGAAAATAAGCACAAAATATGGCAATGAAGCATTTCCATACCCTTCAAAAGCATACCTTTCACCTTAAAAATTCTGCACAATTCTAGTTGACATTATAAAGTGATGTGGAAAAGGTCTAGCTACCAGTAGCATATCTTTAATAAAATGAGATGTTAGTTGTGTATATGGAATTTCATGGGGCTACAGGAAAAAATGGATTTATAAAATTCTTCTTATAGAAACCACCAACTATCAATTATTTTTACTGAGGAATATGTAAGAGTGGCTGCCTTAGGAAACATGGCACTGATAGCTTGTTTGGCATGATTACTGACTCACCCTTAGATATTTCTGTTCTCCAAAAAGCTACTGTACTCTTCCTGTGTGGCATCTACACACAGTAAAGATGGTTATGTCTGGTTAAGAGCTTGATCGCTCTAAACAAAATATTGGATTTCTACATGTGTTTTGCTATTTTTTTTCCTGCATGGACAATTCCAGTCTTTAAAATGATATACTGATCATTCTAAAAGTTCACAAATAGTGAGCTAAAAACTACATAGTCTAGATAGTAAATTATCACAAGCACAAATTATCTCATATATATGAGAACATTTTAAGTGCATTAAAGTGGAACACACTACAGGTTGGGCATCCCATATCCAAAGTGCTCGGGACCAGAAATGTTTGGAATATCTTTTTTTAATTTATTTTGGAACAGTTGCATGATCAGCTCCACCACTTTTTCCCTGAGATCAGCGCAGCCACCAGAGCAGTACTGGAGAAGGAGAGCAGGGCAGTACTGCGGAGATCAGCATAGCCACTCTCCCTCTGCTTGTCAGAATGAGGCCAGATTGGCTAGTAAAATCAGCTGGTCAGCAAGCTGCACAGGATAAGGGCAAATATAAAGGATCTGCACAGATAACTGCTACCAATTATTTGTATAATGGTTTTCAACCACTGTACTGTGGCACACTTGTGTGTCACAGATGGTCCTTAGGTGTGCCACAGGATTTTGGGGAAGGTCATTTATTAGAAAGGCAACTGGGGATTTGAACCTTCTACCAGCAACATGGTGTACCTAGACAATGGCCAAAAAACTGATGGTGTGTCTTGATGATTTTAGTGCCCTGTCAGTGTAACATGAGGTGAAAAAGACTGAAAATCACTGGATTAGCTGATCAGTGCAGCAGTGGTGCTGGAAGAGGCTGAAACAGGCTCCACAGCCTCTCCCAATGAGAGGAGTATTCCCCTTTAAGAAGTTCCCAGGGAGGATATCCTGGCATGGTAAGACCTTCCCCTTGTTTTCAGCCTTAAAATTTGTCACACTGAGTGCAATGTGGGTTCTCCAAAAAGTTGTGGGTTTTGAGGTTTTTCAGAATTCCAGATATGGATGCCCAACCAATATTTATGATTCTCATCCAAAGACTCTTGCTGACCACGCTGATGGGTTTGATTATGTACCCACAGTTCTTTCAACTTTGATCACTTGCTGGGGCTAAGAAAGACCTGGAAGGAGGGTCTCCACCATGTACATACTGCACAGTTGGGGTTAGAGCTGGTGTGTTTTTTTATTAATGCATATGTGTGGAGACCTGTATTAGAAGGAGAGTCTGTACACAGAAGCCTAGTTTTGCATACGCAGCCTGCACACACACATGCACACTGGATCAGAGTGTATACCTTTTCCTTTAATTCTATAACTGTACAAGTATTTGAAATACATGTATACTGGAAATAAAACTAAAATTAGAAAAAAATTTAGGGTGCAATCCTAACTATCCCTACAATCCAGAGTAACTACGGGAACACGTAAGAGACTTTATGTGTACCCATAGTTGCTGCACTACGTAGTGAAAACCTATGGGAAATTCATATTGCAATCCAGAGCAAATTGTTCTTACACCGGAGCAAGGACTCCACGTAGTTACTCTGGATTGCACCCCTAGGCTGGCACAATTCACTGGTCTTCCCATTCCCATAGTGATGAAGGGAGGCAAGTGCATATCTGTGCCGAGGAGTGGTAAAGTAGTGTCTCTTGCAGCAGTTTTGTGACATCCTCTGATCTGCACGGGGCTTAAGCTGGTCTAACTGGATATTAGGATTGTAGCCTTAGAGTATGTGTATGAGTGTTTCCTTTGGGCATCTATGAAAGCATTATTCTATAAACCATATATCTCTGATCTGTGGTAGAAAGACCTTGTGGAAGGTTCAGTTTTATATAGTTTTCTTGCTAAAGACATATACAACTTTGGCAGTGTCTTTAATGGACAGCAGAATTTGTAAGGAGCTGTGTGTGCTTCTGTACCCAAAATTACATGAAAGAATTAAAAGTATTAAAAAAGAAGCTTGGACCAATGCACAGACAGAGGCTTACAATGAAAATTAATACATAATCACATGGAAGTTATATTTATATAGTTAATTCTTTTTCCAGGAGGATAAGTACTAACATATAGTATTTTACATTTGGCACTATGTTTGCCATTGGTCCAGCAATTGGCAAAATTTGTTTTCCTATATATAAATTTTTTATTTAATTAAACATTAGATCTGGCTAGGCATATTTTTACTATTTATAAAAAATATTTAGACAGTAAGCTCACGTTGAATAACTAGGTCTACTGTATTCTGGAAACTCTTCAGTAGTAATACAGCTTTTTCATGTTCCATATGTACAAAACTGTGTCCATTTGCCTGTAACAGACAAAAGAGGGAAAAAAGTTTAAACTCTTTATCATTATGGCCACAAAAGGCAAATGGTTAAAAGCTCAGTCGAAATTGTATAATGATATAAAAATAACTGAACATTATTTCAAGAGAGTCTGCATTATCCTAAGCTTGTCTCATCAAAACTCTGGGCAGAATTCAGTGCTTCCCCATGCAAACCCAAATCTCTCTTGCCACTTTAAATTGCCCCTGCTTACTTGCAGATTATGCTAAGTACACTTTATTTAGTCTTACCAGTCTTTCAATTTAGAGTTTTCTCTACAAAGAAAAATAATTTTTTGCTATAAGCAAAGAAAGAGTCTACTGTGACATCAACCTCAGCCATGTAAAAGCATGCAACATGGGACAAAAAACCTTGATCCAGCAACTGGGACTGCACATGTTATCCCTTCCCTGCACATTACCTTTATTGGTGCTGTCAGCTATGACAGCTCCAGTCACCTGTTTAGGACCTGAAAGGGCTAAGTTCATTCATGCCCCTGAATAAGTGATCAGCCTGTTAGGCAGAGAGATCCTCATACGCATGCTGTGGATGTGCGTGAGGATCAGATCAGGGCCTGCAAAGGGAAGAATTATTAAATGACAACAGCTATGTTTTCAAAGCCAGGCATGTGTGAGCATGCAACATCTACATAAAAAGCCAAACTTTTAACCAAGAAAATCCAGGTATCCATGCAAAATCAATTACTTTGCTTAATTTTAAGATCTGTTATGTTTGGCTTGGTTGGGCAAGAAAGATGAGACAGCAAAGGGTATATAGAGAAAGGCTGGAAGGAAACTGCCAAAGCAGCCAAGAAATATCAGCTTGGTCCAAAATACACTCTCATTTCACAAAGTAGTGAGATGTCTCTTGGAGTTTTCTATACAGCTATATTTTACAGCCATATAAACGGTTAACATTGTTCGATTCAGTATTTGTATACTAATTTAAGCGTTTCATATTTGCAGCATTCATTTCAGTATTAGAATCCCACAGAAGTCTGAGAAGACTTGTTTTGTCTGCATTTATTTATTAACTGGTTATTGATTTTAAGCCCAATGCTAATTTGACCAAAATGACTGCTATTGTATCGTAAGAGCACTGGGTGGCAGGCAGCAGTTCTTGGAAGAAGGGATCTTTGTCCTTTTCCCTAGGGTAAGGAAAGTAGCCCCACAATGGGGCAACTCAGTTCTGTGGCAGGCCTTGGGCAGGCACAGAATCAAAGGCCATCATGTCGTGCCACAAGGCCCAACTCAGCATTATGGACCTGGCAGAGCTCTGCTGCGTCAGTCCCCCCTCCCCACCAAACCTCCTCCCTGCCCTCCCCCTATCTCCTCTCTTGCCCTGAAATGCCACCTCCTTATCCCTGTCCCCCTCACAGCTGCCCAATGGTGAGTGGTGGAGCACGGGCTTCTCACCAGCACTAGGACTTGCAAATATGGCGATGGGGTGCACTGGTGATAAGCCAGTGTGTTGAGCTCAGGATTAGGCTCTGAAGTCCAGTGATACCCATGGTATATATGATCTGAATGTGATATAGCTTTTTTGATCTATATGTTTTGCTATTGCTTAAAACAAGTTTGAATAATCGATTTACGTAGAACAGATGTTTTTAAATTTGGTTAAATAATACATATTTTATTTTTTTCCAACATACTCAGAATTCAGGGTAATGCCAATAAACCAAGGCCACCTCTGGACATCGCCCTCCATGATGACACAATAGAGTTGTGGAGCATTATCCCTCTGTGTGCCAATTCAAGTACTTCCAGTGTGGCACAGAAGTGCCTTATGGTGCAAGAGACTTGTGCTGACTTAAGGGCAGCCTAGGATTACCCTATCAGTAAGCTTTTGGTGGTGGGGAATTGAACCCATCTTTCCCCAATATAGCATTCCAACCTCCGCACTACTAAGATTTCACATGTCTATGAAGCATTATTGAATTTAGTGGGACAGGTAACCCAATCATATCACTGGCAGCACCATTGTGATTTGAGAAAAAGTGCAACTCCATCACAGTGCAATAGTAAACAGGAAGTTCCTGGGGATGGGAAAGGGCAGCATGTACTGCAGATCTTTTGGGCTACCACATGGATTAGTAGATCAGAACATTTATCTATACTATCGTGTACAGAGAGGAAAACTTGTATAAATGTTACAGAAGATTGCTGAATTTTATTAAGCACAGGGAAGTAGACTTTACTACTACTTTCCTGGAAAAAAGTAAGGAAGAAATAAGAGTCATAATGAACATAGGACCCACACACTAAAGAGAAAACCCTTTTATTAATTTAAATGTTTTTAACAAATAACAGGAAAATAATTTAAGAGAAAGAGTACAAATTCCAGACAGATTGAAGACATTCAACAAAGCCTTGAATTGCAAGTGCTAAACCTCAGAGAAGTATTGTCTGGTAGCCAGGCGGAGGCTGGGCTCCATTTAGATTTTAGGGGTTTTGAGTGTGTGTAAAGGCTGATGGTCCATCATGTTGCAGTAAATGGCCTTAGTGCAAATAGAAAAAAATCTGTCTGTATGTCCCTTTCTCATATCTGATGGTTTAATTTTGGCTTCTCATCTAAGGACTGACAACCCTAACCTAAGCCGTTTTTCCTTCCGCTTACTCCAGAGTAGTCCCATTATTGTCAAAAAGAGCATATCAAATGGTGCTCTATCTAGGGACAAGGAAGTTCATTACTATTTTTGGTTTTTCCCCATTTTCTCTAGTGCTGTTGAAATAGCAGCTGAAAAAAATGAGGCGACATTGCAAGGCATGCAATGGCATGGGGTTTTCCTGCTTAATGGCAGGGGCTAGAAGGCTCTTCTAAACTCTAGAAGTTTCTGATACTCTGATCTGTGCAGGCACAAATCCCAAATGAGTGAATCCACAGAGACCACGCAGAAGAAAATAAAAATGTTTTCTATTCAGGGTTTATCCGAGGATCTAAATGTGATCTCTATACATGCAGCATGGATCATTTGACATATGAGATGTTGGCTGGTGGGATTAACTTTATCATAAGCTACTTTATCCTAAAGCTTTCAGTTCTAAGCTCTCTGTCTTTTACAACTTTTGCCTGAAAATTAGATGTAGTTGACTACAAAGAGTAAATGAAAATGTGAGAGCTCTTATGAATTCACTGGTACAGTAGCACATGCTGTAGGATGGTGACATAAATGGAGGCAGGAAAAATAAAGGAATCCTAGCCACCATCTCCTAAAATAAATGTGTTATTTAGGGCAGAATTAACATATATATAAGTTGTAATTCTCTCAAAAGCTGAACCCAGGATAAATTAGAATTACAGTGAAACTCAGACAATCCAAGCCTAGGTGAGATGTTGCCAAGGCAGTGCATCCGTTCCTATTAAGTTTCAACCTTGAAGTGGCACCTTTACATGTTGAAGCCTTATTACTTAATGCACATCATGGGTATTGATTACTTGATATAAAAATATTTTTCCACTGTAGTGCAAGATAATTTAAATGGAACCATAACTGAACCAAAAGATCATATATGGTCTCCTTCAAAAGTAACCTAAAAAGTACTTGTTTTTAAGAAGAACCACATGCTTGACTTTTGTGTAAGGAAGTATGACCCTGCATACAATACATTCATTTTTCACATGATTTGGCCTTTAAATAACAAGTTTACTTGAAACTAGTTCATATTGTGGGAGTAGTTGACTCATTCACAATTTTTTAAATCCAAAAGGTAGCCTTCGTGATGATAAATGTCTTTTGCTGATGAGTCATGAGGCAGGCAAACAAAATATATTCATATCTCAGTTTCCTCAACTCAGAAGTTTTGATGAAGCTTTATAGTGGATGTTGTGAGGCAATGCTTTTTTTCAGGGAACATGACCCTAGATATTAGAAATGGGGTTTAGGAGATATCCAGTGCTTCATGTGTACTCAGTGCCATCTGCAATAAGAACAAATGTATTTCAGAACATCATATGCCAATTTTGATTCACAAAAAGTTATAACATTAAAATCCATTGTCAGACTTACCATGAAACCACCCCACGTTTGTTGGCCAGAAGTCAGAGTAGTAACCCGGTTCTGAAATCTGAAAAAGGAAAGTATTGTGGCTGTGGTTTGGCTTCTTGGCCGCTGCCCACTTTATTGATAATTGGTACACGAATGCCTTCAGTTTCTACTGGAAGCATCAGGCACAATTCCATATATGAAGGAGCATCCCTAACAGTTTAATTACATGACAAAGATGTGTTTAATAGAGCGATTCTACTAATCCTGTACTGGGTGTGTTTTATACTATCCGTAGCAGAGGTGAGTTCCCATGGAGAAAGGCTTATGGCAAACTAGACCCAACAGTGGCAAATCTGCTTTTTAAACCAAAGTTTGCCCAAATCACATATAAAATAGATACCACACCTGCTGCTAAGAACAAAAGTGGAACGTAGGTGTGGGGAGCTGGTCTATCCTCATGTCTGCAGCTTGTCTCCCAAATACATTTTGTTCCAGCTAAACTTGCTTTTGGTATTAGAACTCAACTCAGAAAACAGATTGTATGGAAGTAATGAAGAAGACTCCTGCTTCATATGGAATTGGGGCAGACCCACTTTAAACAAAGGAGTTTGGTACTGTTACATCCAATTTGGCTTTTCCATTATTGGTACTATGGTTGAATTTATAAAAAGATCACTCTTGAAATAGTCCAGCTTTAATGAAAAAATACTGTTGGTGAACAAGAAGGAAGCTTATGGAAAATGGATTAGTGATTCTAAGAACAAAAAGTGTGTTTTTTTTTTAAATCCAGTAACGTTTTTTACTAACCTAATCTGTGACATGTTTCAAATACAATTTGTCCTCATGGAATATCATGGAGATATAACAAAGTCACGAATCCACTATAATTGCAGTGTTAAAATGCATAAAACTACACAATGAAAACATGGCTTAATATATAATGTTCCAATTGTAATTGTTATTCATTTATAGTGTAGAAAAATTAAAATGAAAGAATGTTGTGTATTACTGTTTACAAATGGCAATCCATATATTGATTAACATGGAACTAGAAATTTTAAGATTCAATAATTGTAATAATAATTATTCAAATTCAGTTTAAAAATAGATCTTATTGATTTAATAAATCTGTTATAAAGTTTCAGTTCCCATTTCTACAACAATATAAAAACAAAAGCTATAATCCTAAACACACTTTCCTGGGAGTAGGCCCCACTGAATACAATAGGACTTACTTCTGCTTAGGATTGCACTGAAAATGGAGGAGTAAGATGAACCATGCAGAGTGAACAATGCTGGCACCAGTTTATTGATGGTCCTGGGCAAAGCCATGTGCTGGAATGCCAATGGTAGTTATACACACCCACCCCCATGGCACATTGAGTCTATCATTGTCTCCAAACTAAATGTTTAATGCAGTGGTGTCCAACCTTTTAACTTCTTGGCTCCTGGACCTTTAACAAGCTTGTAAAAGAGGGAATTTCAGCAGGTGTATCTTGTAATCTGTGGGATGAAAAGCTGCACCTGCTGAAATTTCCTCCTCTGCATACAGTGGTGCCTCACATAAAGAGCTTAATTCATTCCGGAGGCATGATCTTTAACTGAAAAGCTCTTTAAGTGAAGCAGATTTTTCCATAGGAAATAATGGAAACTCAGACAATTGGTTCTACAACCCCCAAAATATCTATTTAAAACTATTAACTGGATGTAAAAATGATGACAAAACACTGTAAATTAATTCAAAACATGCATTCCATGTGCATGATCCTATGAAGTCTACTTAGGCTGCAATCCTAATGACATTTTCTTGGGAGTAAACCCCATTTAACACAATGGGGCTTAATTCTGGGTCGACATGGTTAAGAGGCTGCAATCAAAGACACTTTCCTGGGAGTAAGCCCCATTTAACACAATGGGAGGCTTACCTGGGCTGCCGCTGGAGGTTCAAGGTAGTTGGTGGGGGCAGTTAGGGGCAGCTGCCTCTGGCACCTCCGGGCAACTGCCCCCAAGTTGGGGATTCAAAAATGCTCAGTCGTTAAAAATCATCTATACCTGCTGGCATTTATTTTCTGCATGGTTCTACCTTCTAGGGCCTAATTTTACATTTGTACCCATGAGTTCAGCCACTTGAAAACACAACTGCATGAATGTTGTTTATTGCAAGAGATTCATGTCATAAAAATAACCATACAGTTATAGAACTATTGCCATAATTGCAGGTCTTATGATGGCAGGGTGAAAATGGCCAGAAGAACTGCATGAACGAGCAATCTCATATAAAAAGCTTGCTGAGTCGAGAGGTCTCCCTAAGATTATATATTCTAAGGTAGCTGCAACTCCAATGACATGCTGTGTGAACTGGACCTAAGTGGCCTTATTCCAGTTCTAGAGGGAAGGCTAACTTGCACATGCAGGTTCATCTCTGCTAGTATGACTTGCATGTGTGAATGGGATATCACTTATTAATCAAAACAGAGAGAAACTTTCTCACTCTGTGACATTTCAGGCTGAATACCTTTCAAAAGTAGAGAGCACAGAGAGCATCATCATCAAGTGATAACATCAATCGTCATTGAGTTATCACTTGATGACATATGTGCAACAACCAACCATCAATGATCTATGCTATTTAAACAGGTAGTAGTTCAAAGATGAGAGACTGTTAAAGAAGTTCTAAAGCATCTCTGTGAACAGAGGAGATGAATGTTACATTTTCAAATTAATGCAGAAAATTAGGTCCATGTCAACTGAAGCTTGAGACATTCTTATCTATTTTACGTCCAGTATTTCATTTTTACAATACAGCAGTAGTTTGATTCCCTCTTTCACTTTCTTGTGGTAAAGTTATCACCTTTAACTTCATCCCTTTCAAACAGCCAACACTTCTTCTGGATGCACCCATATAGTAAATTCCATAGGAAAGGAGAAACCATAGAAAAAGGCCTTGTACTTTGTGATGTCAACATAGCCTCAGAAGGCAAAAATATCCTAAGAAAAGCCACACCTGAACATCTTAGAGCCCAATCCTATGCATGTCTACTCAGAAGTAAGTTCCATTGTAGTCAATGGGGCTTACTCCCAGGAAAGAGCAGATAGAATTGCAGCCTTAGTATGTCCAGGAAGTGTGGGAGGGTGACCTACAGAAAAATGCAGTCCCTATGATTGACAGTGATGTGACTTTTGTCACATTCACTGTCTTGACATCTAAGAGAGTGAAAGAATCCTCTACTTCAGGTGGAGGCTCATCCTTTATTTCACCAACACTTTAGTGGGTGGAAGTTAGATATTTTAATCAAATTCTGAAATTGGAAAATGCACCCTTGACAATGGAATACATTTGTGAATGTAAAACTAGTAAAGAAAAAGCTTGGTAATGACTTTACCACATCAAAACTGAATAGAAACTAGCTAAAGCAGGGGTGTCAAACACAGGCACACAGAACGGATGTGATGCTTGGAAACTCTTTGCTCTCCCAGCAACACTTTCAGCTGCTCTCAGCTGCTGAGCTATGTTGAGATGTCACTGCTGTAAGGGCTGCCCACATTATTGGGCTCTCCCATATCTTGAAATACCGTATGATCATGAACTTGGCATCCATTAGTCTTGAAAGACTATGGTATCATGCTCGACACTGCTTGCGAGGCACGAAAGCCTGGCTAAATTGATATGGAGGATAAGCTGTTACCCAAGCAGTAAATCCCCCCCTCTCCACGCCACTGAAATAGTCCAATGGAATGGTAGAGCCGATACGATTGGTTCCAGCTGCGTCACAGAGCTGGGCTAAGGAAAGGAGCTCACCCTGTCTTGTGGAGACCCGGGTCTCAAACCCTGGCCTTCTGGATAACAGGCACAGTGTCTTAACCACTTGCGCCACCCACAGCCCACCATATGATCACTGTTAATGTATTTTCAGCTAATGAGTTTCTGAGGGGAGAAAAACTGCTAACTTCTGGTCATGATCTGCTTAATGACATTATCTCCTGCCTAATGACATCACTTCCAGCTCTCAGCACACATCATGAATACTATTCAACCCACTGTATAAAAATAGTTGGACACCCTTGATCTAAAGGTTACTTAGAAAGAACTACTGTTATTTTTGGAATTTGCAAGGCTTGCTCCAAGTGCTGCTAGCACTTTTATTTGCACATTTCTTCCTCTACTTCATAACAGGCACTTGTTAATTATCTAGCCATACAATCCAGAGTAACTCCAGAGCACATAAGAGACATTACATGCACCCATAGTTACAGCACCACCTAGTGAAAACCTATGGGAAATTAATATTGCAATCCAGAGTAAATTGTTCTTACACTGGAGCAAGGACTCCCCATAGTTACTTTGGATTGCAAAGTACTTTTGGATTGCAAAGTCAAGCAAATCTAAGCCCATAAGGACATTTTTAAAAATGACCACTTTAATTCAATTCCGTATAGTTTTGTGTCTTACACTAAATCTGTCCAAGAACTGTTTATGAAAGCAGATCATAATTTAGAGATACATAAATGAACCGCTTTCATCAAATTTGCATCGATTTGCTATGTAGTCAATATACATCACCAGTGTTTTCTGACTCAGTAAACGACTGAATCATTGCCTTTGGTTTTGACAAGGTGGATTTTCAGTCTAATTAGATTTTTGATTATCATGAAGCTGAACTGATTATATGCACTGGGAACTTCTATGCAAGTGCTACAAAAATTAATGGGATTAAATCAGAGTTCTGAGAAGTGCTGTGTTGTCACTCAGCTCCCATTCATTTTTGTGGGATTGACTGCAGGACAAGTTCTTGCTGAATATATTGGATGCTGCTGCATGCAACACTCAATTCAAAAATGACTTAAATATTTTATTTATCACTTATGATCTGTTTGAATCACAGAGCAGTGCTTCACAAGTTGTTGTTGTTGTTGTTTTAGTATTGTGTGCTACTTCATTGGCTGCGATAATCAGGTACTGACCTAGCATCACAGCATCCATGGCTTGCAGCACCACTGACTGATACCAAAAAATCAGTCAGTAGGTCACAAACCACAGTTTGGGAACCAATGGTTTATAGTGTTTCCTAGAGTACTCATAACTCGGGGGTGGGGGGGGGAATCCTTAACTGATCATCAAAACTCTTGATTAGCACAATTAAAGTGGTGACCATAATTTGCTCATTGCTTTGTATACATTTATATTTCAAGAATTTAGTTATGATTTCTGCCATTTTGGCAAAGACGATTTGGTAGTCCACTTGCAATTTTTTGCCAACATTTTAACAATTTATTTTGCTGTAGTGGCATATACAGAAAGCAAGTAAATGAAAAACCGATTTTCAGGTGCTGAGTGCTTTTATTCTGCTTATTCATTATTCTGCTTATTCACAGAATAAGTCCTGCTGTATATGAGGTGGTAGAACAGATGGCACCCATTCAGATTGGAAGAAGGAAAATTCATTTTTAAATGTTCCCTTCTGTTAAAAACTTGAACTGCAGATTGAAAAACAACATAATAATAAGCAGCTAAACTAAAATACTTTTCTCCTGATGTACCCACACTTACGTTAGGAAGTTTGTTATGTGAAGCAGAACTCTAGGTTGGCTGTGCAAAGTCAAAGCACAGATTTGGGGCACAATTTAGGCTGGCACAACTCACTTGCTCCCTGCTGCTATGGTGGTGTGGGGAAACAGGCACATGTCTGACCTAACCCCACTCCCCCATGAGTGGTATAGAAGTGCCTTACTTTTTTTGTAAGTATGGGACTTTTGTAAGCATGGGACTTGTGCCGGGTCTTACGCCAGCCTAACTGGAGCTCAGGATTACAGCCTTGGAATACCACTTTAACGCTTAATTCACCCAGCCTATACATGTAACAAAATGAAGCGGGAAGAAGGTACAATATAATGCTTCAGGTATTATATGGCAGGTAAAATAATAAATTCATCTTTTAACACTTTCCCATGTGAAGTATTCCTTAAAACTAGAAAAAACACATTTTCCGTTTACATGTTTTTCCATTTAAAAATGTGTTTCCAAAAAACACATTTTCCGTTTACATGTTTTTCCGTGTTCACACGGGAGAGCAGCCAGAAATGGCATTACCTTACACTGTCCAATGTAGCATAATCTACTCTGCTATCTGCTTATTCTACCAAAATTGATGAAATTGAATCACAGTTGAATTTGTAAGCCACATCAAGATATTTTTTATTCAGGAAAAAATATAAAATGGCTAAATATCTCAGCTGGTTTGCTAACAGTAACTTGGAGGACTCACATCTAATTTATTCTTGTACATTAAATCAGCATGAAAATCAACCATTCCTAATTTGCGCAAAATATTCCAATTAGGCTCAGGTCTCAAGTAAACACCATTAATATGGATGTTAAAAAGATTCAGCCACGTATGCAGTTTCAGAATTGTTCCTTTCAAACAGACACCAAATATTTGGGTTTAATATACAGTGGTATCTCTCATAACGAATGCCCCACATGGCGAGTGTTCCACATAATGAGTAAAAATTTGTGGGGGATTTTGCCTCTCATAACGAGCATGATTCGCATAATGAGTGCCCATTGGCTGGACTCCCTCTCCTCCTCCCTGCATTGGCTGGGCTGTGGGATTGAGGTGGGACTTTCTTTTCCTGCCTGCAGTATGGGAAGAGGCCGGCAGAGGGAACTCAGAAGCTTCAGAAGCTCAGTTCAGCAACAAAGATGGCTGCTCCTCCAGCCAGCAAACATGTGGCTAGCCCAGCCTCTGCAGCCTCCACCAGGTAGGTGGTAAAACTCTTCCTGCATCCCCCTCTAGAGCCCCCCTCAAACAAATGCCTTCCCCCAAGGAAGCCACCCTGCCTGGACCCCACTACAACCACCCCTCTTTCCCCCCACCACTTTCCCTGCCTGCAGTTTTCATTTCTTGCAAGTAAGCCCCAGTGGATTCAATGGGGCTTGATTCTGAGTAGACAAGCATAGGATCTTGCCCCTCTGCTGTTGCAAACTGCCTATCCAGTTTGCATAGATAGATCTCACACACAGAGAGGTTCCTTGTTAAAGATTTTCCAAAAGACAACAGTGATTCTTTTAGTGAAAATAAGTCATCCTTGGCCATAAAGGTTTTTCTTTTTTACTGTACAGAATATTACAGCGTTTTATTACAGTAACCGGTCTGTATTATATTATAGTATTTTGAATTCAATTCCTGTTTTTTGTCATTATTTTTACATACAGTTATTATTTTTATATGAATATTTTTTCGGTTGTGGAACCAATCGTTTGCGTTTCCATTGTTTCCCTATGGGAACATCCGCTTCACTTAAAGAGCGTTTCACGTAAAGAGCATGCCTCCGGAATGAATTAAGCTCTTTATGTGAGGCACCACTGTATATAGTTATTTATGTGCATGGGGAGTTGATATGCATGGAATATAATATATTCCAAATAACGGTTATCAGCTGAAGTTGAGACATTCAGGAAATGATTGGTGTTTCCATTTGTTTTGTATCTGTTTAATATACAGGTGTAACCTAATTATCAGCATTTTATTGATCAGTAATATTGTTTCAACATGAATGGGGGCTTTTAAACTGAAAGATAAACTTCCCTTAAGTAATAGTTAATGGCTGAAAAGCAGCCTGCCTACTATGGCAACATAGCAGGCAGTTAAGCTTGCCTTAAAAAGGTATCATAAAGGTTTCAGTCTGGTTTTGGGTTTCAACTGGGAGGCATTCCAGGGCAGGGGATGGATGGGCAGAGGGCAGTAGGGAGGAGAGGGAGAAGCTGGGCCAGGATCTGACTTTGTCAGATCCTGACCCTGCTTGATGGGCAGGTGGGAGTGGTGCATCGTTACTCTAGGCTGCTCAGACCTTTCCTATAGAGGCTATAGAGGCTGCTGCAGCCTTACCCTGGGGAAAGGGACATGTCTCCCCTTCCCAAGGTAGTATAGTATCAGCTTCTGAAACTTGCACTGGATATGGTGTAGGCACATCAGCCTGCCTGTTGCAGTGCAAGTTAGGATTGCACTGCCCTCGCACAAAAAACCTATGTTTTCCTTCACTTTATATTTAACCTGTTCTTTTGAGAGGCTTGTGGTACCATATCTGACAAGAAAGAGTGACAAGGTCACAGTTACATGCCAGCCTTATGTGTCGTGGTGTCCATGAAAATTCTTCTCATATTTTCCAACTCGCATCGTCACACTTTTGGATCATGCAACTTCCATAACCCACTTCCTGCCAGCATATGCCATTGTTGTGCATTAGAGCAGCTTCTGACCTCAGTCCCTCAGTTACAGACCCCTTACTCGCTCTTTTGGTATCAGTCCCCTTAGCTTCTTAGAAAGTCTCAAATAAAGAAGGCTTTGGTCACAATCTCTTCAGGATACAAGTTTCTGTTCCTGACACTGTAATACACCTTGCACAATAACACTGTAGGGAGTTGCTTAGGTAAATAGATAATATGATGAAGCCTGAAAATTTCATTAGTCTGGTTTAAAACAAATGTGTGAGAGATAGAGAATTAAAAAAACGTACATTAAAGTAACCCAGAGAGGTCCAAATCAGATGTTCAGTACCAGTCACAGATGTAAGATCCCAGTCACTAACACGGAAACGATGAAAAGCAATACTTGTGTCAGCCAATTATTTTCTTTTTCCAGAACTAACTTAACCTTAACCCAGTCCAGATTCAGCATGGAGAGCCAGGCAGGCATTGTTGTACAGGCCTAGCCTGCTTGCAAGAGGCGCAAAATGCCTTACAGCATATTTGCAACACTTCTGGGCTGGTGCAAGAGACTTCCATCTCTAGATTGCTTTCTATGTTCTATCTAGAGATAGAAGAAGCTGTAGAAGAAACTATCTAAAGGTAGAAGAAGATGTAAATGAAAATAAATGACTCACTGCTCAATCCTATCCCTCAAGATAGGTGCAGCTGGATACAGCAGCACCAAAATGGCTACCACTGTATCAAGGAACACCACCAAGTTCACTGGAGGTCTCCATAGGAGAAGGGAACTTTTCTTCCCTTCCTCCAGGAAAGCCTGAACCCCTATAATAGGGCTACTCACATTTGCACCATTTATTTTGATTGTGTAGACATGTGAGCCTTCATGTCAGGCTCTGCAAGCCAACACAGAGGGTAGGATAGGCTCTGCTGGTCCCATTGCCCTCCTCCCCCAGTTCCTCTCCCTGCTCCACCCTCTCCCCATGCTGATTGCCCATGTAGTACTTCCATTGTTCTGGATGCGTCTATCCAGCTCTCTCTACACAGGCACTCTTTACACAGAAGGTGTATTTTATAGCATGTTTAAAACACCCAGCCTGAATACAACCCTGATGCTGTGCTGGGACACATGTCCCAAAATAGACAGTTCATAGGGTCAGCCACAAAGCTGCTAAGTTATGTGGTAGAATCCAAACATCTTCTGTGAGTTATGTGACACACACACGAACACGCGCGCGCGCGCACACTCACACATACAATTCCAATATTTCCTAGTCAATCACAGAAAACAATTATTTCCTTTAAACAAGTTTATACAGGATTCAATTTTATTTTCCATTTCAGAAGCACAACTTTATGTCTGAAATGCTAAATGTGAGATAACATGATTTTACAAATATTTCTGAGCATAATCATTTAATAACTCAGTTCCAATTCATGAAAGTCAGAACCTGAGCCATCAGGTCAATGTGCTTAGATTTAAAATGATTTATATTGCAGAAACTAACCCTACTAAATTCAATAGAATCAACACAACAATCTGAATACACTGACTTGGAAATAAGTTGCACTTCCCTCTCATGCACAAACATGCATGTTTAGGATCAAAGGGTCAATCAGCTTAAGGCTGCAATCCTAACCACACTTTCCTGGGAGTATTATTGAGCACAGTGGGACTTACTTTTGAGTAGACGTGCTTAGGATTGCACTGTAAGTGTAAGAAGGGCTGTCTGACAGCTCTTCAGCTCCATATATGGAGGACAGCATTTTTAAATAGGCTATATATGTTTTGAGGCAAATACCACAATATCTCATTTTCAAAGTACTTTTAAATTTGCAATATTGTGTTTGAAAAGGCAAAAAAAGCCTTTGACTCCTCAATCGCTATGAAATGGAACAACACAACGAAAAAGGTCAATAGTCTAACATTTCTTGTGATATTGTTTTTTTTAACAACACAGACCACAGCTGCAGGAAGTATAGACCAAAGGCTTGTGCACAGGTCACAAGTCATAATCTGATCTGATTATGACAACAGAAAAAAAGGTTCAATGAAGACATGTCTTCATTGTTTCAAAAGTTAGATGCACCCAGATGTAAGGTTAAAAACATAAAAACTTTGCTGGATCAACCAAAGGCCCATATAGTCCAGCATCTTGTTTCCCAAAGTGGCCCACCTGTTACCTCTGGAAAGCCCACAAGTAGGAAAGAACATATAATTCTCTTTCCATTGCTTGCCTGAAATTGATATCCAGAGGCACACTACCTGGAGAAGATCCTGGAGGAAATGCATATCATCTTGAGTATCTGTCCACTATAAATTTGTAAAGACTAGACAACTACAAAGAGTCTATTTTTGTCTGCTATTATTAACTATAGCAGATGAACGACTTCAAGCTCACAATATTTTGAGCGCATACTTAATACAGTTACAGCCCAATGCTATAGGCATGTTTGCTGACAGAATAAGCATTCTATCAGTAGAAGACACACTCCATTAATGCTATGGTTGCAGTGGTAATGTGATCATTGGAGCTGCCAGTGTGAAAGGTTCCAAGCCACTGGAGTACCTAGCCACTGTTAGAGGAGTTTAGGTGACATGGAGGGTGGGGAGGAGGATTGGGGGAGACAGGGAGAGAATCAAGGCAAGGGTAAGGACCACAAGAAAGTGTGCCAGGATAGGTATAGGATATTGGCAGATCTGTTGCTGCCAGTAACTGTCTCTGCCTAGCCTTGCCATGGGTCCACTTAGACTTGTGCCAGCCAAAGAATTAGCAGAGATCCAAGCTTGGGATCATGGTGAAACAGCTTTTTAAATAACACAGTGAGGGAACAATCCTAAGCTCTTCTACTCAGAAGTAAGTCCCACTGTCTTCCATGGGAAAGTGTGCAGAGGATTTCAGCCTGAGAATTCTGTCTACTTATGGCTTTGTTGCACCATGGTCCCCAGCTGGCCCACAGGGTGTAGCAGAAGCTATGTCAGGACTACAGCACTCCACAGGCTGGCCAAGGATAGAAGTGGGCTATAAGGCATTTCATAATATCTGTATCTTTAGTTAAAAAAAATTGATGAATAACAAAAAATAAACATGAAAAAATCTTCAAAGAAATAAACAAAAGCCAAAAGAAAACGGATGAAAACAAATTTCATGGGGACTTTTCCTTTTATTAGAAATACTTTGAGCTATATTTTAGTGTTTGCTTGTGTATGTAGAAATGTGAATTGAATGTATCTCTGTTCTGTTCACTAATGTTCTATAAAATTGGATAAGTTTGTAAATAAAAGTGACTTGAAAGATCCTGACAATTGCACTCTTTTCACTCTAGAATTATAACTAAGAAAGCAAAAAAAATAAATAAATCTATTGCTCCAGAACATTTTACTCTAAGTATGTGCTGCACTCCATTACTTTAATACATAAACAGTGCTCCATATTTTAACAATATACTTCTAGGGGAATATTGGGCAAACCACATTGAAGTTTCACTGAAATAAAGTAAAATAAAAAAGGTCCTGAAGGCTGTTCAATCCATTTCATAAGTTGGCCTGAGACGTGGTAAGTTCTAACCCCTCCAAGAAAACAGTTAAGTTCCTTTTTAACCCTTAACATGCCACCTTTCTGCCAATCACTCAGCTCATGGGGCCCATTCTCCTTCGATGCCCCACAACTCTTGGTTCCAAGCCTACTCATGAAATCAGCAGTTGCATAAGTGCAGATTGTCACCACTGTAGCACCCAATTTTTTACCCAAAGCCATATGAAACCTATTTTGATCAGGCAGGGAAAAGGGGCAATAGACAATATGCATATATGAAGGTATAATTATAATAAATTCATGCTTCATTAAATAAACAATTCCTACTTACCTGAATAATCTTATCGCCAGGCTGGAGCAAGTTGGATGCTGGTCCATCAGGCTGAACCCTAGTAACAAAGATACCCTATAAGTCAGAAGTGACAGAGGTTAGGACACTATCACCATGAACTAGGCTAAAGGTTTTTAAATGAATTAAATGAAGGATAAATTATGGCTAGGCTAACAGACTATCTTTCTACTGAATGAATCTCTGAAAGATTGAATTTTTGCCCAATGCAGCATCTCATAATAATCTAGAATTAAGAACCCATCATCAAACCATCAGGAATGACAGTTTGCCCGCAACAGCCAAATGCTGTATGGTTGATAAGCAAATGTGCATCTTTTTCAGTTATCTGGATTCAAAGACAGGACTTCTGAAGCTCAATTGTAGAGCCAATTGTTTAATGATGCTCTCATCTAGATCAGGGGTGTCCAAACAGTTTGTCAGAAAGGCTATATTATCTCTCCGTTGGGGGCCGGAAGGAAAAAATTGATTTACATATTAAAATTACATAAATGAATATATTAGAGACGGAACTTGTGAATGAATGAATTCAAATCGGTTTATAAACACTATCTAAAACAGAGAGGGAGTGATCATCAAACCAGTTCATAAGTATTTTTATACACAAAGGTGCTTGCTGCCTCCCGAGTCCTCAGAATACCCTCTGGAGGTTCAGTGAGCACAGCTTCCATCACCTCCAGAAGATTACAGGGCTTGGTGGTGAGCTAGATGGAGGGGGCTTGCTGTGGGGTGCATGGAAACTCACTACAGGCTGCATCTGGTCCCTAGGATGGAGTTTGGTCAACCCTGATCTAAATCTATGTTACAATTTCCCACCAGAGACTTAACTTTGCTTTGGCTGTCACTTAGTTGCTTGCTTAGTGTAATGTCAAATGCAATAGTAAATATACAGTGGTATCCTGGGTAATGAATGCCCTGGGTAAAGTATGTTCCAGGTAAAGAACATACTGTTCCCCTGGGCTTCTGACCTGGGTAGCGAAGCTGATTTGGGTAACGAAGGCCAGCTGGCAGCTCTTTAAAGTTTAAAGTTTAAAGAGCTGCCTGCCTGCACTTGTTACCTGAATGAACAGGTCAGGTAATGCAGGTCCGTTCCTCGGGGGTGGGGGTGGGAAGATGCTTGGGAGGACTGGGGGGGGGTCTTCTAGGGGTGTGGGAGGGTGTTTGGGGACAGTGGGGGGAGATAGCGGCTGCCACTTTAAAAGCTTGCATTCCAACCCCAGGCTCCCTGAGGAGCTTTTGAAGAGGCTGAAGAGCGGGCGAGGGGATGCTCCTCCCTCCAGCTGGCTCTGCAGGGAGCCAGGCTTTTAAAGTGGCAGCCACTACTCCCAGCTGCCTGAATCTCCCCCTCACTGTCTCCAAACAACCCAGAATGTTTCACGTAACAAACATGCCTCCGGAACGGATTAAATTTGTTACGTGAGGCGCCATTGTACTGCCTAGTAAAGCACAATCCTGAGCTCCCTGACTCCCTCTGAAGCAGTGTTGACAAAGCGGTTAGCATTGTAGCCAGCTCAACAATGCATTTAAACAATATTAATGGGTTCAAGGGAGGCAGAACGGGTCACAGAGATAGGTCTCACCCATATCTGTGATTTCTGAATCCACTGAGGGAGGCTGAAACAGATCCCCCACTGGAGATATGGAGTGGGGACACCTGTATTGCCATTTTTTTTAACAGACATAAATTTTAAACCTTATTTATAGCTCATTTTTCATTGCTTTCTGATGTGTTTTAATCTTTATGTTTAATTCAATGGTATAGCCCTATCTGGTAATACAGACCTGTCACATTATGCTATTGAATATTTTCATTTTGTACTTTATTTATTCACCATCCTCTATTTATTTGAAATTCTTATTCATTATTTTGCTTCTTTGATTTACTTTGTTACTGTTCAATTCATATTCTGAAATATGCATGGATTATATTTCTTGAAATTTAACTTTCAATTCTGACCTCTGGGTAACACATAGGAGTGAAGGGCTAGGAGGCACTTATTTGGGGAGGTATTGTAGAGATACATTTTAAATGGGGAAGCCATTTCAAACTATTTCAAGATTCCCCAGAGCAGCTTCACAATATCTATGAAGACTTAAGAGTATCAGTGTCAGGGGACAGAATACCCAATTGACATCATGAATCATCAGGAATTAGATTCATTTACTTCAGTTGACTTCAGTTATAAATATTACAAATAAAATAGCGCTAGGTTTGCAATACGAAGCTCATCTTGTTTTTCTCAGGCCTCTTTATATCTAATTTTACAAAACATACAGTTCTACTTAAAAATAATAAAAATGGTGATTTTGGTCCAAAATTTTGTAGGCAGCAAAAGTTGATGCAAGAATTGTTCAAAATGTTGAAACAAATGTAGACATACAATGTTGTTAGAACCAAATAAGTGTCATTTGAGGGCAGCCAGGTTCCATTTTAAAATTTTTTCAATCCTGGAAGCTTTTCTGTCCTTGGTAGTGACATGATCCTGAGGATTTCATTGCTGCCATCCCCCTTTCTCCTACAAAGGCTTACTGGCATCCCAAAGTCCAAGTAAAGTTGAGAATAGAGTAAATATATGTGAATGCCTGGGAATGGGCGTGCATATTAGTGAAGTTAGATATTTCATATTTTTGACATGTTGGGTTGTAATCAGTAAAGCTGGTTTTAATTGGCATCACTGTCTGAATATGACTTTTTCCACCTCCTGCCCTCCACCTGCCCACTCACCCCAGAACACCCTCAAAACACCCTCAGTGTCCAAATTTTCACCAGTGCCAATGCCCAAACAATTCAGACAATTTCTAGACTCTGACATCCATGGTTTGTTAATTTAAGCACAAAATTAATTCTTACCTTATCGGAAGGTTTGAATGGATTTCCTTGTCCACTTATTCCTCCACTAATACTAAAGCCAAGGCCAGGATTCTTTTCTATTCTTACACAAAACTGTATTAAAAAAACAGAAAGGAATGACTTAAGTGTGCAGTAAATTTCTGAGAAACTTGTAATTCCCAGACAAATGTCAACTCTTATTACTATTTAAGAACATAAAAGAGCCTCTGCTGGATCAGGACTGCTGGATCAGGACAGCTGGATCTAGTCCAGCTTCCTCTATCTCACAGCAGCCCACCAGATGCCTTAGGGAGCATGCAAGATAAGGTACCTGCATCCAGCCTCCCTTCCCTGCATCTGGCATTTTGAGATTGGATCAGCCCTCATTACACTGGTGCCTTGTTTATAGCAGCTGCTGGGTTTTTAGCCTGTGATTATGTCTGCTTATCAATAAACTGGTCCATCTCCTCCATATACTGTTGTCCATGTGTTATTTGATCAGTGCAGAGACAAATAATTTCTTTTGTCTGTCCTAACCCTCCCAATACTCAATTTTGGTGGATTTCCCCCAGTTCTGGTGATGTGAAAAGGAAAAGAGCATCTCTCTATCCACTCTATTCATCTCTTGCATAATTTTGTATGTCTCAATCATGTCTGCCCTAAGGTGCCTCTTTTGTAGACTGAAGAGCCCCAAAATGCTTCAAAAATAATTGAAGAGCCCCAAAGCTTTTCCTCATAATTATTTATTTCTTTTTTGGTTGGGTCATACTGGAGGGATGAGACTATCAATCAGTTTGGCTGCTCTCCTCTGGTCTCCTTTGAACAAGACTTTGGTCTCCTTTGAAAAAGACTACTTTGGAATTACTTTTATCCATTATTTATTCACATAAAATATTGCTGTATATGTTGCAATCTTAAATACCTTAAAAATAGAAAAAAATGATTGATTGTAAAAATATTTGTGATTTCATAAGAAGTGTTTTTTCAAAATCTTCTATTTTTTTGTTTCACACAAATTAAAAAAATAGTTTAAATCTACAACTTCAATTTTAGCAGATATGGAATTTGAAGGAAACACTGAATTTTTATTAATGTGATACAAGAAGAAAATCCACTATCTACTTCCACTTAGGTTCTTTCACACTTCATAATATGATTTTTTAAATCTACAAGTTTTGTCACTGTTTTTCTTTGTTATCATGCTGTATATGTGCTCACCTGTTCAGGATAGCCATCCATACTCCTCTGCCCTTTTGTTTGGATTACACATCTCCCTGCTTGTGGTGTCCGAGTGCTTTGAGAAGGGATCTGGATTGGCAGTGCTGGCTGATACTGCTGGATGGTCACTTTGTTCATGTTCCCCTCATACGCTTGTTCTCGACTCCGATGCTGTAGACTTTGTGACCCCATCAGAGTCTGAATATGGCTACCTGCCTGTGTGTAACATAACCCATTAGGACAAAATGTAAGAAAATCGAAAAAGGTAGTTGTTACATCTAGTACAGGTAAGAAAAAGGACACTTTCTTAATATACACTTATATATCTTTTGACCAGCGCAATAAACAACTATAATTTTTTTTTTAAAAACGAAGTATTTGTTTATTGAATTTGGTGAAAGTATCATTGCTTTAATTTAATTTGAAACATAATAAATTCTACAGTTGCACAGTGAACTAATTTAAAAATGGAAGTACAGGGCATTATTTTCAATTATCTCATGAATATATGTAACAATAAAGATGTTATAAAAATAGTATCGTTTTGGAACACAAATACTGTTTAAAAGTTTGATTAGCATTACTGTTAAAGTTTGTTTTACTTTTACTGAAATTCTACATGACTTGTAATATATATATATATATATATATATATATATATATATATATATATATATATATATATATATATATATATATATATATGAAAAATCACCCACTGACTCACTCATTCAGTCACTCATCAACACCCACAGTCACTCGTCAACACCCAGCCAAAACTGCTGGCCCTAGAAGTGTGAAACCTAGAGTGTTCCTTCCGTGACGAAGGGAGTCACTAAGAACTGGTTTTCGGAAATTCCAGTCAGAAGGAGGTGAAAAGGAGCACCACATGTTTTCCTCCCTATACTTTACATTGAACATCCCTGTCTGAGGGATGCTCTGCCCCAACTCCCGGACCTAGTAGTATGAAATTTGGGGAGTGTATTCTTTCTGTGATGGGAACAACCACCATGAACCTATTTCTGGAAATTTAACCCCTAAGGTTCTGAAAAGGGGTGCAACACATTTTCGGCCTATACTTAATACTGAAGACTGACTGATTAACATCCTGTTGAGGCACTGGGAGGGAGAGTGCACAGAGAATGATAGTGCACAGGGGGTGGTGATGCGCATGAGAGAGTATTGTGCAAGGGGGGTTGATGTACATGGAGGATGACACACAGTGGGGGTGTTAATGCGCATGGGGTGTTGTTGCGCATGGGGGGTTGGAGCGCATAGGGGGTTGATGCTCATGGGAGGGTGGCGCGCATGGGAGGATGGTGTGCATGGGAGGATGATATACAATGGGGGAATGCTGATGCGCATGGGGTGTTGATGCACATGGGGGATAGCATACAGAGGAATTTTACTCCCGCAATGTGGGTACGTTTTTGCTAATTCTACATAAATGCCAAGTATTGTAGTAAAGAGTGATGAAAGTGTGTTGCATAATGAAGCATAAAACTGAAGGGGAGTAGTAGTTCCCCTACATAACGAAGTTTCGAATATGTAAAGAAAACAGTATCACTACACTCAGTATTCACCCAAGCATAAAAGCAAATGTAATCTTCTTCCCATTATCCCAGAAGGATGGTGTAACTAAGAAAAATACTGGCTTAGTCCTGATTAGCTGGGGAAACTTGGTTAGAACTGGGCTGTTATTTTAAGTTACCACTGCAAAATGGACAAAGAGGGTATCAACATGATCTTTACTCATATGGAGTTCCATGTGCAATGTATGACAACAGAGTTATCTACTGGAAGGAATGAAATATGCATCCAGACATCTAGGCCAGTCTAACCCTACAATCCAGAGTAACTATGGGTGCACGTAAGAGATTACGTGCACCCGTAGTTACTGGACCACCTAGTGAAAACCTATGGGAAATTCATATCGCAATCCTGACTAAATTGTTCTTACACTGGAGCAAGGACTCCACATAGTTACTTTGGATTGCACCCAAAACGTCTCTGGCCCAGCACTACTGGGAAGCATGAGGACTACAAGGGGGAAAAAAGAAAAACCTTTTTACAAAAGACAGAGGACCACAATAGGTAACTCTGTTTTCCTATACGCAATTTGGCATTCAAGTTGTTAGTTAAAAAAGCAAATAGGAATATAGTATTCTGCCCAATCATTTACAATTGGGGTAGCACTGTCTCAAACAACAGTAGCAGTGGTACTAGAATCACAGCTGTGTTTGCCTAGTAGCAAAATATATAGTACCTGACAATTGTATAAAAACTTATTGATTAAAATATGTATTCCTTCAAGATTTATTCTTCAAAAATAAAATATAACCCTCTAGGTTTTATTTCAATGCTTATTAGCATGTCATTGGTTGGAGAAAACCTTTCAGATAGAACTCATGCTACAATCCAGCTCCAGCACATGGAATTCTGTTATTGATTTCTACACATTTGCAACCTCAGTGGATAAGCTTATTAAAGAAATTAATGTGTATCTGGCTATCCCTACTTGGTAATACTTAATGGCTTCACGCTTTATATATTTATTCATATTTGACATGGGTAGACTGGTGTTAAACCATCATTTTCAGCACAAAGAAACAAATTGAATGTCAGTTGTCCAGCCTTTCACACCGGTTTTATTTCTATTTGTCAGTCTCTGTTGTAGTCAGGAACAGAAGAACATCTTGAAAGAACTGGAAAATACCAGGAATGGGAAGAGGGCGGGAGGGGTGGATTCAGTGACAATGGGATATACTGGATCTTGTCCTCTGCCTTTTTCCTCTCTCTGCTTTTTTCCTCTCATCAAACATATGCCACCAAAGGTGGTGGTATATGTCCAAGGAGGTGGCCCCACAGCTTACTGGGAGGTCAGTAAAATTTTTCTTAACTCTTAAGTGCTCTCAGGTCACCTTCCCATTGCTGGGTGGAGTGCATGCCTTTTTGGCACGGCTATATCAGTACAGCTGGCTGGTATAGGGCTGGGCCCTTGGAGTAACAGCAACCCTGGATTAGAATCACTTAATGATTCTAATTAACGCCTTTCACAGGCCAGCACGAGTCCTAACACAAGTCCTATGCTGGCCTGGGGATGTCACAAAGGTGCCACACGGCACTTCTGGGCCATTCTTTGGAGGTTAGGACAGAATACAGATATTCACTGGTTTCCCCAAGCCAATGGAGGAACAGGGTGATAAATTGTGCTGATCTACATTGGTTGGATTGTGCCCTCAGTCTTTTGACAACTAATGTTGACTGGCTCTAGGGATGCAGTTTGACTCTGTTGGGCAGTTTGTTTAGCAGTTGTATTGGCTGTCCATTTGTTTCTGGGCTTTTATTGACCTGTAAAGCCCTACATGGCCTGGGTCCAGGTTATCTAAGAAACAGTCTACTTCTGTACAATTGAGCTTGTCCCCAAAGGTCATCAGAGAGGGGTCTCTTAAAAGGGCCGCTGCTGAGGGAGATGTGTGGACTTGTGGCATGATACAGGGCCTTCTCAGTATTGGTACCAACATTATGGAATCCCTCCGTCTTGATTTAAAAACTCCTCCCTTCCTTGAAACCTTCCTGCAAGACTATGGGTGCAATCCAGAGTAACTATGGGAAGTCCTTGCTCCGGTGTAAGAACAATTTGCTCTGGTTTGCAATATGAATTTCCCATAGGTTTTCACTAGATGGTGCAGTAACTACAAGTATATGTAATGTCTCTTACGTGCTCCCGTAGTTACTCTGGATTGTAGGGTTAGAGCACAATCCTAACCATGCCTACTCAAAAGTCAGTCCCATTGTATTCAATGTTTCTTACTCCCAGGAAAGTGTCTTTAGGATTGCAGCCTTAAAGACTTTTCTCTTTAGACAAGCCTTCTGAGTGACTGGAATTTTAAACATTTATAATATTTGGTTTTAGAGGCTCAGATTTATTATAAGACATCACTGCTTTTATTGCTTTTAATTGTGATAATTATATATTTTTTATTATTATAATATTTTATTACTGTTTTTATGGCAATTTAAATGGTGGGTTTTATATGATGTTTTAAATATTGATTTTATGTCTATTTTATTGTGAGCTGCCTTGGGTCCCTAGTGAAAAAGGTGGGGTATAAATGCAGTAAATAAATAAATAAATAAATAAATAAATAAATAAATCTCGTGTATTTAGATCACTGAAAAGTAACTTTTGATGGTGTTTTTTCAATCAAAATTAAGAAGCACTTTTTATAGCTCACTATCAGCTTCATACCAAAACACACGATGGATTGAAACACAAATACTCAAATGGTATCAAATAATATCAACTCATATTTACAGGAGCAGTGACACCTGCATAAATCTCCCCTCTTGACTTCAGAGATAGTTGTGGCTTCTGCAAAGACTTTTGTAGCCATAACTGGCTCTGAAAGCAAGGCAGAGCAACACTTCACATCCTACTTTGCCCCTCCTCAAAAACCTTAGTGCATATTTGAATCCCTGAAAAAATAGAAATTACTCCTCTATTTTATAGACTTCTTAAAATTACACTTTTAACTTTTACAAAAAAAATTAGTGTGAAGTTGGTTTCAGATGACTCACACATTTTAAACTTGCGGCTGTAATGGCAGAAATGAATCACCTGAGGTCAAATTCAATGAGAGAAGATTAGCATTGCCAAAGCAGCATGCTAAAAAAAGCTATCAACTGAAAGTGATAGGTAAATAATTTTCATAATTCATTTTCTCATCCAATTTTGTTTGCAAAACTTCATACTGCTTCTACTTGGGCATTCATAACACCACTTCCACTATATATGGATGAGATGAAAATAAATCTTTTTGCAGGAAAACAAAATCATTCTGACTGGGGAATCATCTCCATTGTGTGGGCATACCTCCCATTATTTCGTTTATATTTATATATACTTCACAAAAGTCAATTATTTCAAGCTGGGAGATGGCACATTTTAAATTGTTGGACATAACAATGGATGATGCCCAAGAGTTAAACAGATTTTTGGCATTCAGGGTGATCATTTAACATATCACCTCATTACCACTGAACTGTCTAATAAAGATCAAAGTGGATAGATTCTTTAAAAAAATCATTATGATTTGAATAAACACAAAATGTGTGAGTCTCAACCACAAATATGAATAACTATCGAAAAGCATACCCTCGTTGTGGGAGTAACATTTCCCCATACGCCATCCGCTCACGGTGCATTAACACCCCATGCGCATCAACACCCCATGCGCAACATTCCCCCCATGCGCAACATTCCCTCCATGTGCATCGAACCCCATGCGCATCATCATCCCCCCATGCGCATCAGTCCCTCATGCACATCATCCCCCCATGTGCCTGAACTCCTCATATGCAACATCACCCATCTGCATAAGTCCCCCATCTGCATAAGTCCCCCATGTACAACTTCCTCCCATGCGCAACTTCCCCCATGTGCAATTTCCACCTATGCGCAACTTCCATCCATGTGCAGCATCCTCGCCAGTGCAACCTCTTCCTCCGAACAATGTCCCCCCAGTGCACCAGGCACCGAGCACCAAATTGGCTGGATGTTGGTCAGTCTTCCATGTTAAGTATAGGACAAAAACACGTTGCACCCCTTTTCAGCCCCTCAAGGGTAAAATTCCTCCACATGGATTCTTGGTGGGTGTTGATGTCACAGAAGGAACTCCCTCCCCGAATTTCATGCTTCTAGGTCTGGGGGTTGGGGCGGAATGTTGATGAGTCATCAATTCTCCAACGCAAAGTATAGGGAGGAAAATGCATTGCGCCTCTTTTCACCCCCTTCCGGTTGCAATTTCCAAAAACCAGTTCTTAGTGCACCCCTCCGTCACGGATTAGTGGTACCAAGAACTGCCTGGGAGAGGCAAGGCTGAGTGGTTGCCTATAAAGGACATGCATGCAAGATCTTATTCTAATAATGACTGAAATTCACACATATGCACATTTGAGGGGAAAGAAAAAGCCTCTTTGCCTGGAACCTCATAAAAGACTCATATGAAGAAGGCCTATGGCAAGGCTCTCCTACCAAAGGAGGAATAAACTGCACCCTCATAACATGTATATAATTCTATTAGTTCAGTAAGCAAGTCTTGGTTAAAAGAAAACATTATAATATTAGTGCTGATGTAAAACTTATTCACAATCAAAGCCATGCAGGAGAATTTACAGTGGACAAAGCTGACAGTTCCACAGTTTAGTTCTGATTCTTAAGAGCAGTAGCTGATAGCACTTTTGGAAAGAAAGGCTGGAGAAAACACTGGCTGGTTCTTGCCCATTGATATGGCAAGAACAAATCAGAGGGGAAATGTTTCTATACAGACTTGCCCTGGGTCCTGTATCTACCAGTACCATTCAATGATGGGCTTGCATGTGCTAAGGAGGAACATGTGAGCCTCAGCATAGATGATGTTGTAGCCTAATGCTAACTGCACCTCCATTTGATCTTCCATCACTCCTCTCTGAGCACAGTATTATAGGTGCAAAGAAGTTCCTCCATAGGACTGGTTTCTTACAATATAAATATTTCTTCATGTATATTACCTTTTTAGCAACAGTTTCTGGAGGTACATCTCGCCTTCCAAGAGGGTATGGATTCCATTGGCTGCCACCGGAAATATCTTCTTGTCCATTGTCTAGAATACTGCTCTGTTGAGATGGGGTCTATTTTGAAAATGATATAACTTTCTTTAGCAGTAGGAAAGATCAATGCACAAAGTTATCAACAGATTTTGCCTGCCACAAATCATCTATTTCCAATTAAGGATCTACATTTTATATGTGATAGGAAATTAATCTTTTTGTACATATTCCTACATTATATTAAAATTTGAAGCTATTCACATTCTTAAACAAAAAATGGGGTAATACAATGGGATAATAAAAATGGAAACGCAATAAATTCACGTGAAAATATTGTAATAACTGATTGGTAAAAAAAGTATCATCAATTTAGCACAGTATATACAGTACAACTATTAGAAGAAACATTTCTATTGTATTTAACAAAATAACAGCCTTTTTTGAACTATTCTGTAGAAACTGAAATTCTTGCCAGTCACTTGTTCGGTCCAAGTGGAAATTCCATGGCAAAGAACCATATTTTATCTCTCTACCCAAGCATTAAAATTCATATGAAAATGTAATCTGTGGTTTAAAAACTTTACTTTAAAATGATAATGGTATGTGTTGGTTCATATTAAAATGCATTTTTAAAGACTCAAATTCATGAACAGAGTATTCCTTTGTGCCAACAGAAAACTTGATAAAAAATAAATATTGGGATTTAAAATGCATCTTAAGTTGTGTAATTTGGGGAGAAAGACAGAGTACAAATCAAATAAAAATAAATAAAAAAAATGATTTATAACTGGTAAAGTAATAAGAACTAATTAGTGGAACTCATAGAACTCAAGAACTCATAGTTCCATGTTGTATGAATATTTTGATGGTTTCAGAGGAGGCGGTGTGGCATGCCTCAGGTACAGTGCACCTAAGCAACAATTTCAAGAGTTAGGAGGAATTCTGACAAGCATGATAAGAGCACTCTTTTCAAATAGCATTACGTTTATATAGTATGCACATAATTTAAAGATGAAAAAAACAAAAATCGGAAATATTCACTGGCTCAAAAGAATGCTGTTGGCGCTGATGGGGTGCCACTGACTATTTTCAGTTTCGGGCTGTTTTTACTTGGGCATTGACCACTCTTGGGCTCTCCCCTCAGTTTTATAGTGTTCATTCCCTTCGGATTGGCACTGCCACTCTGGCTGCCAACATGGGTCTTCCTAAGGAGGTCATCCAGCACATCGGACGATGGCGTTCGGGTGCCTTCAAATATTATATTCGCAAATAAGGCTCTTGGGGAGCAAGGTTTGCCTGGGTCTAAGGCCTGCATATGGTGGTCTCTTTGATGATTTGCCCTGTTGTGCTACAGTTATGTAGTGAATTTGTCTTTGTTTTGTTCTAGGTGCACCCTCGTCCTGACCTCTGCATATCCTGGTGGTTGGCCATTCCATTCTCTGCTGGGCGCAGAAGAGGGCCGAATGTACCAGCGCTGGTTCCTGCCTGGGCCTTGGCCCCGCAGTTTGTATTTTTTCGGCAGTCAAAAGGGGTATGGGGAGGGGGCAGCTGCTGCCTATAGTTCATGATTTTTTGAGGGACAACCCACCTCCCAATGTGTTGTTGGTGCACTTGGGTGAGAATGATCTGACCCAGAGAAAGACTGTCTCTCTTAGGCTGCAGATTAAGCAAGATCTATCCCTGATCCTCTGGTGGTGCCCAAGCATTCGGATCCTTTGGTCCTCTTTTCTCCCTAGGAGGGTGTGAAGGGGAGCCAGGGACATCCGGAAGATTGATTTGGCCCGTAAGAGGGTCAATGTCTATGTGGTGAGCTTTGTCCGTAGTTGGGAAGGGGTTGTAATTTATCACCCTCATGTTCTTTGGCAGCTGCCTCATGTTTCCGATGGGGTGCATCTTTGGCCTTAGATGAGTTTTTGTGGGATTTGATCAGGGGACTGCTTTCCTGTCTTTAATGGGGCGGTGGAACCATGTGCTAGACAGGTTCCCCATGTGGCAGGTGTCATGCTGGAGTAGGCAGGATAGGCCCTTGGTGATTGCCTGAGTCAGCAAGGGTCAGTGCGATGCATAACAGGCCTATTGGGTCCCGATCCAGACATAGGCCCAGGCGGCTAGCCCTGCAACTGGAATTTAGGCAAAGTCAAGCGGGCAACTGGTTGACTGAGTGTCCGGCTGTCCCGACCTTCGGGTTGGCGTTGATGGGCACCCTTAATGCGGGCGTGTGACCTGAGCCAGGCTTTCGCCCATCCCTATTTTTGTAGCTACCAGAATGACTTTGTTAGCAGTCCCCTGTTTTAACTGTTTAATTAATTTAATAAAGTGGCCTTTAATTCCACATCTGTTTCCGGTCTACATAAACAATGTATGTCAAAATATATGTGATATTCCTCTAAGATCGTAGGGGAAAAATGGAAAAGCAAAAATTCCAGAAACAGCATCACTCTAGGCAAGGTGAGGGCACTGCTCCAGGCAGTGGATGAAAGGGTGATACATTTCCTTTGTTTAAAAATTGCTTATGGGGTGGAACCTGTGGGGGGCAGTGGGACCAGAAGAGTTCTGCTCTGCCAAATCCTATCACCTGTGTCCAGTATGTACCAGTAAAACAGCTGGCACAGGCTCAAGTAGCCACATTGCAAAGCCTGTGCACTTACTCAGGAGAATGGAATGACAGTCCCTTTCCCCGAGGAGATCTCTAGGAGATCTTCTTGGGGCTGCTGGATGCAGGATAGGATTGAGCTTTGAGTCTCTTTCTATCTGCAAAATGGAAAAAATCATTAACTTTTCTCTGCCTTGGAGATGGGTGTGAGAAACTAAACTCTCCCTTGAAAAGTGTACATTTCAAAAAATTATTTGCTAAAATAAGTGGATATTCTCATATTTGGGAATGTTTTTTCCAGAAAACACCATTCTGAAAGGAACCAGAACATATCTGACTTCACAACATTGTTAAGCATAATTGTTCATTACTACCCTTCTGTGCTTGATCAACTTATGCACCTGTGCTTAAATTGCACATCTGTTGGTAAGTACAAGCATTTCTCACATTGAACATGACAATGCAATCCTAACTTATGCTGAAACAGGCAGGCTGGCTTGCCTGCTGTATCCAGCAAAAGGATTGGGACTGATGCTACATTACTGCAAGGAAAAGGAGGCTTGTCCCCTTCTCCATGGTATAACTTCAGCAGCCTGAATAGTTCTGGGAAGTGTCCTAAATCTGAGCAGATCAGAGCATTCTCTGGCTGGACCATGCTGCCCTCTTTGGAGGCTTGGAACTGGCATAACTGCCAGTCCAAGTCTCACTTCCTGCTCCCTCTCCCACCTGCCCATAATCCCACCCTACATCATGGAGGGCTTCCTCCAGCTTCTAAATAGAGAAAGTTGCAATTGCAACAAAACTGGAACTTACACTAGAACTAGAATACTAGATTAAAAGCTCAATCCTATCTCCTGGCAGCCCTACAACATTAATGGACTATAGTTGTGGAGACCTGAGGCCATCAAGAAGTAAAGGATGTAATCCTAAGCATGTCTACTCAGAAGTCCCATTATGTTCTATAGCAGTCAGTGGTCCTCAACCTTTTTAGCCCCAGGGACCGGTTCTGTGGGGAAAATCTTTCCAGGGACCAGCTCATGGGTGGCGGGAGAGTTCTGCCTCTGGTGACCTGGAGGGAGAACTTCCCTACTACTGAGTAGATGGGCATATGATTGGTCTCTGAGGCTGCAATCCTCTGACAGAGCCCTCCTATTGTGAGGGAGGGAAAGAGGCACTTAGAGGAGTCCTCTCTTGGACCAGTTAGGTAGCTGCCAAGGACCTCCAGTGGTCCCTAGACCAGGGGTTGAAAAACCCTGTCCTATAGGACGTGCTCTTAGGAAAGTGTGTATATGATTGCAGCCTAAGTAAAAAACATATCCCTTGGGAGGCCTTCTGATCATTTATGGGTCTCATTTGACTCATACCAACTATGTAGCCAATATAAGACTAAGAAGAGGGCAGGTCAGTTGGAAACTGTGATATAGGATCTGTCATAGACTCTTGCCACTGAGATCCACCCCCTCCAACCTGCTGTCCACACCAAACATTGGAAATGATAGCTAACAAAATACTGAAGTTAGTGGAAGAAGGGAAGGAAGGCTGATAGTGTTGCTAAATATTTAAAGAATACATATTAATTAATCATTCCAACATTTCATTGCCTCAGTTTCATGACTGATGCTGATTTAGCTATTGAGGACTAGAGAAATGAATTGTGGATTAGTAGATAAAGTATTTATCAAATATTGCAATGGCAAAGGTAATAATGGCAAGTTAATAGTAAATAGAGATGCTTGGTAATAAAGAACACACAAATTTATACTTGGTGTACTGCTCAGTTAGGAAAACTGACAGTGCTTTTCATCATGAAATCTGTTTAGAATAAGAGGCTATCTCACACACAATGATGTGCCTCACCTGTGCTATGGAAAAATTCCTAAATTGATTTTCAACTACCCTTGCTACAAAGAGATCTTTACCTAACTAATTTTAAAAGTTCCAAAAACTTCTCTAGATCTTCCTTAGGGTTTTGTTTCCACTGCAAAAAATTTCTAAATAATTTCAGACTATGTGTAACTCCTATAATCAGTATATAATATGCATTACATATGCTTTAGTAGCAAGGAAGTGTAATTGTGTTCTTTTTTGAAATTTTTACATTTTAAAGAAGTCTAGTTTTTCATCTCTTTTTAATCACATTGTATTATCAGATAATTAATCAACGGACATACTTTTCTAAGGTCATGAATTCACTTGAATGCATTTCGTTGATTTTGTGATATTTTTCAAAATATTATGAGGGTACACCCTTACAGATTACTAACATTTATATATGCACACATATAACATATAGCTAGAGGTGTTTGAAAATGGTGTTATTTTACTCAGCAGTTAGCTGACTGGGTTCAGAAAGGCTCAGGCTGTGTAGATATCTTACTCACCGCAAACAAACACCTCTCTACATTTAGCTAATTCCACAATGATCTACATATGGAAGCACAATAGCTCAATAAAAACTCTGAATAAGACATGCATATTTAAATTTGCATTTGGGGTAAGAGATTGTAAGCTTGCCTAAGTAGGGCACTGGCTGGCTGGCTCCTATGATTCTATCCTGATTTTTTTAAATTCAGAGATAGAGACTTTTTCCAACATTAAACAACACCATTCTAATACCGTCAACATCATTAAGAATCTATGACAGAAAACATGACCCTCAGGCCTTTCTGGCTCACATAATGACTACATTAGTCTAAAACAGAAGAGCAGAAAGCAGCAATGACAGTCACGTGATGAGTCAATTACCTGAAGCAGGGATATTAAAGAGGCAAATGATGTTAGCATTTTTTGCTTGTTGAATTGCTTTGGGACACAAGCATGAATAATATGCAAAGGCTAAATAGGAAGAGAAGGGAAATACTAAGAAGTATTACTTTTGTGGTGACTGATCATATGCAGGCTATCTCATACTTACTTGTGGTAGAGGTAGCTCTTGATGCATTTGGTTTTCAAATTTAGATTTAGTCTGCAAGTTTAATGTCATGCTTCTGCCCGCATGCATTGCTGACAAACCTCCAGAGCGTAGCATGCCAAGGTTAACAGTGTTGTGTTTGTAAGCAGCAGTCTGAGTAGAGGAAATAACAACCACGTGACAGGATATGAACACACATGCTCCTTAAGGAAATAATACAGCACATATATGACTAACTTCACATGGTCTTCGTTTAAGCAACAAACAATACTGAGAAATAAGTAGCTTTTTAAATGCATGCACTGAGTCAGACAGAAGCACATAAAGTGCTAGTTATACATAAAATGGTTACTGTAGAAAGACATTGACAAAAAAGCAAACAAGATCTCCTTTACACAGATGGCCTCCAAACTATTTAATACCAAATTATGGTTTCTTTCGAATAAAGGAGGTATTGAGGCACTCTTCAGGCCAATTTTGAACTGTGTCTCTGCAAGTAAAACACTGGAAAGAACGTACATGATGATGGTTCTACCCTAATATTGTGGATTTCACAAAAACACAAGACAGATTACTAAAGAGCAGAAGATTTTAACAGTCAATGGGAGTGGCAAATACAATTGCTTGGAGATGAGTTAATCCATACAAGAACATGAAGTGACAGGATACTGATGCTTTCACCTCTATTAAATTAGTTGCTGTACCAAGCTCTCCATGGTTTATGTTTGCATGGAACAATCAAAAACTTCATTAAGCCATCAAGTTCTGTCCCTTAACACTGTTGTTCACTGATTTTGCACAACATATTGCAATGGTTATACTGTATATGCCTTTCTAATCTATACCAGAAAGGATTTTTCACTCTATAAATATTCAAATTTTTTAAAATCCCAATGGAATAGATTCAGGAAAACAGAATCAGCAATCTGCTTATGGAACAAGGCTTTCCTGCATTTGCCTCTGTCCTATAGCTGCCAGTGGCGCATGAAATGCCAACCCTAAGGATTGGCAACTCAGAAGTAGTGTGATCTGTGTCAGAGGATTGCTAATGAAGCAAGCAGAATCAGATTTGCCCTCTGTGCAAGAAAGGCAATTTCTTCAGTGTTTGTCCCAAATGATGATGGGGTCCGCTTGCTGTGGATTGGAGTCATCCAATCCATGATGGTTGTGACATGGTGAAACCTGGCCGGACTGTCGCAGGGTCCTGTCGCCAGAACAATACAAAGATCCTAGCAGCGCAATCTTATATATGTTTACTCAAAAGTATGTTCCCTGAGTGACCTGAGACCAGTCACTATCAGCCTAACCTACCTCACAGGGTTGTTGTGAGGACAAAAGGAGCAAAGGAACTATGTATACCACTCTGAGATCCTTCAAGGAACAGTGGTAATTTAATCAGAAAGAAAATAATCTGCAATACATGGATAAATTATTATTGATTGTATATAAGCATTTTCAATTGACATAATACTAAAATATGTTATATAAATTGAACATATTACCAGAAACACATAGCTTATCTGTGTTTCATCTGTTCATACAATGATCTAGTTATGTGTATTTCTAATGTTAAATTAATCATCCACAATTACAATAAACAATAGAGAAAATGTTCCATACAAATGAATTTTCACAACTATTTGAAGATTAGGGCTGCAATCCTAATCACACTTGGCTGGCTTAAACTCCAGCATAAATCCTATGCTGACCTGGGGGTATCACAAAAGTGCAATAAGACACTTCTAACCAGCTCTTGTGGGGTTAGGCCAAAGCACAGGCATACGCTCACCTTGCCACACCATCATAGAAAGATAGGCCAGGTGAGTTAGGCTGGCCTAAATTTCTTAGGATCGTGCCCTACATCACTATATACCACAATTATTATAGGCATTTCAAAATATAAATATACTTGTACACTGATCAATACAAATAGATGTTTTTATCCACATATTTCTTGACCAGAGTATTACAATAATGTATAATACTCCAGTTACAACATGTATATTACTGCAAAGACAAGTAATAGGAGGGAAGGAGGAGAATGGCTTAACTTAATTCTTATACTTTGTGCTAGCAGCGATGTTAGTATCAGCATATCCTTTGTAAGAAGAATACACTTAATATAGATGTTTAATATCTCTTCCATGTTTTCTACTGTTTCTGTTATTCTCTCTAAAATTAGTTACAAAGAACATCTGGTAAGATAACAGGCTCTAAATTTAATGTATATATTTAGAAGTTCAAGATCTATATTAAGAGATTTCCGTAATAATAAATGTGAAATGCCTTGCAGTTATGCTTTAATTATTAATCAAAATCAAAATCCAAACAATTCAAATGGCCTTGAGACAGAAGTAACCACTTGTTCCCATTTGAAGCACTGCTAAAAACATAACATTACTATTTTAAAAATTTTTATTTTTAATTATTTAAAATTTTTTGGTGCATTGTCACACTTATGTGACTGAGGCTTTCCTTAGAGCAAGGAGACAAATGTTGAGGAGACCTCTAAACTGGAGAAAAATTCCTCACAGTGTGTAGCAAAATCTTGCTGGCCTTCAGTGGGAATAAATTATGTACAATAAGATTTGCTTGTACGTTATGTCATTTTCATTGCAACAGGTTTGTAGCATAAGCAGAAAAAAAACTTTCCCATAGATTTGAGTTACCAATCAGGCAAGAAAGAAAAAAAAAATCAATTAAAATCTTAGCCTGACTTTCAAGCCCAGGTGTTCTGAAACAAAATGTGGACGCAAAGCGGTAGGCTTACTAATCCAAAATATAATGATGCAAAAAAGGAATGCAATTTATACTATTCAGATCATATCAGTGTGGAAGAATTTCTGCTTCAACATTCATTTCAATGGAGGGGGTGGCCGAGCTTGAGAAGGCGAGGCAGGGGGCAAAATCTTGGCAATTGAGCTTCCAGGGAATCCAGAACACGCCTAAACATCTGGTTTGTACAAATTTCAGGAAGAGGGGTTGAGTCAGACTCCATATTGACTTGCACTCATACAGTGGACCTTGGTGTGGCTCCATTTAAGTTTGTGCACAGACAGTAATCTTTTCCATGGAAGTGAACATACAAACATTTTTACAGGATTCTGTTCTCTGATTGGAAATATGTATGTCTCTAGAACAGTGATTTTCAACCAGTATGCCGTGGCTAATCCTCAGGTATGTCATGGAAATTTGGGGATTGACATGAATTAATAGGAAAATTGGGGAATTTAAACAGCCTGGTTCAGGGTGACCAGATGACTGGAAAACCTGGATTTGTCCGGATTTTTAGCCTCCTGTCCGGGTGTCCTACATTTTGGCATCACTGTCCTACATTTTGGCTTCATTTTAAAACTTCGTGATAGTGCACAGTACCCCATCATGCCATATGTCATTGGATTCGTATTGAAGAGCAGAATCCAATGCAAAAATCAGTTTGGAGATATCTCATTCCTATCAAAAGTTATGGTCAAAAAACCAGAAAATCAAAAACAAAAAAAATACATTTTTGGCAATTTTTTCAGCGGGTAGGAATTTTGGCCTTGGGGTTCAGGAATTTTGGGTTTGGCATCTGGTCACCCTGCTGGTGATCCTTGTCAATAGTAAAAACAACTAATGGTATGCCTTGAAAATTTCATTGCCTTGTTAGTGTGCCATGAGATGAAAAAGGATGAAAATCATTGCTCTAGAGTAGGCTAAAGAACATGTGATCTTAGGGCCTGTGCATTGGTTGCAATGTATCCAAATCAAAATAACTCATTCTTTTAATTATTTCCATTTCAGAAATCACATCAGTGTGCTGATTGGAATATTTATAAGATAATAACTCCCAATTAAGAAAGAATTTCTAATAAATTGTAACAATATAAGTTATGTAAATTAAATCCTTGGCCACTATTGGGATTTAAGGTATTCTAGGCTGAGATCCCAAGAACACCAGGAAATATGAAATTTAAATACTTTGAAGAAAGTGAGTTTAAGAATGAGAAATCAGAATGTAAGTAATGTAGTTTATTCCTTAATTAGGCAAAGAATAATCAAATTTTATACTAAAGTTAAGAGAAATCCAGAATTATATTTTCTATGAAACAACTGCTACTGTGCACATCTATCTTACTACTGACTTAGAAAAAAACCGGAATTGCTCCTGAGTGAGTTTCATATAATTCTATGGGTTTTTTTAAAAAAGTGTAGTCATTAACTTTAATTCTAACTAGGTCAAACATTTTCAAAATACTGGCATGTTTGCTTCACAATCTGTCTAACACAGTATTTGTCAACCAGTGGTCTGGGTACCACCAGTAGTACTTGAAATGGTGACTAGTGGTACTTGTAGGACCCTTGCCGACCATCAGTGAGACAAAGAATGCAATACAACAAACAATAGAAGGCTCCAAAGCATGATTTGCCATGTTCCCCAAAAAGTCCAATCCACCCTGAGCCTCCAAACATTGCATCTTGCCTTCCAACCCAGAAATAAGTGGAGATTATGTCATTGCCAGTTACTTGCAGTTGTACTTTGAATAGACAGGCCATGTTAAATGGTACAGTGGATACAGGGCAAATGGTACAGGGCAAATATTGAGAAACATGGACCTAACATTTTCCTTTCAGATTATAAAGCAAGCTAGTTAAAAAGATAAAATTTTTAAATTTACAATTATTTCAACAAAATTGAACGGTTTAAATTATTTTCTACTGAAATTAACTTTAGTAGGAGGTGCATTGAACAAAAATCGCTGCTGTATCAGGAGGGAAGGCAAAACAATAAGTTTCTTCAGGCACCAGGATTAAAGTGCCTCCTTCCCCTTGGCTACCCCTTTACACAGGTGTCCTGGCACCTGAAGAAACTTACTGCTTTGTCCCCTTTTCAGGAATGCCGGTTGGAAGGATCTTATCCAGTGGTGGGATTCAAATAAATTAACAACAGGTTCTATGTCCTAATAACCTAAATTAATAACAGGGTCTATGTCCCTGTAGTAACCGGTTCTCAGAACCAGGCGTTCATTAGCAAAGGGTTCCATAGAACCTGTGAGAACCCCCTGAAGCCCACCACTGACTTAACTAACTGTTTTACCCAAGGACTCACACTACTACCTAATTCTTTAGAAATCTTAACAAAACAGAGTATTTATCCATAACACAAATACGGGAATTATTACTGGATAACAAATTAACCACTGCAAGCACAAACTTTTGATATATAAAAATATAAAAACTAAAGGCATTAATTGCAGAGAAATGCCAAACATACCCTGTCTAACCTTCTAGCTTCTATATGTCTAAGTAGCTGTTGTCTCCAGTCAGCGGGCATTTTACCACAGCTCTCATTTCCCTTCACAGGGGTAGGCCTTGTCTTTATATCAGTGTTATCTGACGGCTTCTCACCATAGTTACCCAAGTTATAGTCTGATGGTATCTTTTCCAACAGAGCTGCCATTGTAGGCCTAGCTGAAACTGGCCTGGTTTGGGAGGTACCATAACTCTCTGTACTGTAGCTTCTTGCAGACAATGGCCTCCTTTGTGTAAGGTTTTTAACTGGAAAACTTCCAGACTGGGTTTTCACTTCTTGATATGAAGGGTGTTCATCTTCATACCTGCCATTCCTTTTGAGGAACTGGGATTCAGACACTGACATGTTGGGTTGGCGTTCCATAGCTCCTCTATACTGATGTCTGTTATACCTATCGGTCTGAGGCAATTCGTATGGTTCACTGACTCTTCTATACATTGACATTTCTGTGGAACTGGCCAATGAGTCTGCTCTTCTCAAAAAACCAGCCCTTGATCCCTGACTTGAGAACTGAGTATTAACAGTCTCCTCATTAACAGATGGCTGAGAGAACGAAAACATATGCTCCACGGGTGGATATCCTCGATAAACTCTTGGACTAACCAAATCCTTGGGAACATTTTTTGTTGGTTGGGGAATGTATTCTGGAGTGTGTTGAAAAGGTGGTGGTATCCTCTTTTCTGCTTTCACTTCCACCGATCCTTGAGGATTAAAACTTTGGTCAAACTGGTACACTTTTTTAGTCACTGAAGGCTTTTGCTGCTGCGGTGCCTTAACACTTCCATAGGAGAGCAACTCATCATCAAGCATTGGTACAGACTGGCTGCGAGACATACTAGACATGCCGTGTTCCGGACCCATCATTTTGTCTGGCCTCTCATGCATTCCTGCATTGTCAGTAGTGGCTGCATAGTTTTCAAGCGGTATATTATAAACTTTATAAGCGCCAATATCTATCTCATCTATACTTTGTGACTTCTTAAATCTATTAGTCTTCAAATCTCTCATCATGGGAGAAAGTCTTTCTGTACTTTTGCTGATGGAAATGACATTTTTAGAAGGCTCTGGGCGACAGTGAATATGTGAAAACACATTACTAAGACTTCTATTAGCATTTGAATCATGATACTCCCATGGAGTTCCTGGAGAAAAAGTATTAGTTATTTCAGGAGAGTCTTTAACAAGATCCTTCCTTTCAGGTAGAGGGCTGGTGGTAGGGGTGCTCTCCAGCTTAGAAGGAAAAGCTGTCCTATCTTCAAAAGGACTAGGGGTTCTTGTCCAATTCTGCCAAGGGTTTGGAGGCACTTCTGATTCAGGTGTATTTCGGAGTGTAGACTGTTCAAGTTCTAGGGGGATACCAACTATCCTGTCTTGCCTAATTAAAGGTCTGCGCCCATGAGCAGATGTGCTTCTTGATTTTGAGCTTAAGAGGGGGTTAGCGCTGGGATTCTCCACTGTGCTCTCCTCGGCTACAAATCCTGTGTTATCGTAGTGAGAGCCATCATTCCAGCTGTCAGCAAAGGTGTCACTCATTGGACGCCTATCAGTGTGCTGCTGCAAGTTTCCTGCTGGAGCAGAGTCCCGCTGGCTGAGCAATGGCTTTGTCTCAAGAGGCTGGGGAAAAGATTGAATGAGTCTGCAAGAAACAGATAAAAATGCAAGATGAAGATCAGTCTGTATCTGAAAAGGAAGCAATCACAGCATAACAAAATGCTAACGAATATCTTACAGTTACAGAAACAAATGGAAGTTTCAGTTTTTTTGCTATGGAACAAATTGTCAGAGACTTTGCAAGGCTTTCAGTGCCAGCCTTAGATATATTTTTGTGAAAAATAAACACATTCCCCCATGTTCCTCAGTACACCTCATTTTGGGAGAGAAGAGCAGAATAGGGTGATAAGAAAGAAAAAAAAAACAGACTCTCTTCTGAATGTGCAGTCAGCAACAGACTGGTTCATTATATTTTGTGATAAGGCAAATTTGGCAACCTCATTAGACCTCTCACATCATTTTATGGGGTTATATTCCTACAATCCTCAGGATCTATTGAATGTTTAGTAAACCACATTAATCACTCCATTAATCACTTAAACCAAATTGTATGTGCTAATTATTCAAATGTTTATCAAATTGCTAATGATTTGTTTGCATAAATGTCAAGTTGAAATTGAATGACAAGTGATCAGATTCAAAGAAATTAACAACCGGTTCTATGCCCATCTGGCAGCCACTTTTAAATGGCTATTTTTAAACTTATGTCTTCCCATATGTCCTATCTCTTGTTAACAACCGGTTTTATAGAGTAGGTGTGAACCTGCTGGAGCCCACCACTGAATGTATTCTCCTTTGCTGAGAAGCCTATATTGTATTGATTTACAAAATTATTATAGGGAAATATAGTGAGTTATGAAACGTTGTTGAGAAAATGGATGACATCTTGACCGAATCTAAAAGCATGCAGATAGAACTGAATGGATATTGGATCTCAATGGAAGGGCCTCAGATAAGACAGAAATTTGATTCACCTTAACCCCTTTGGATAGGTGGATCTTCCATTTCCCCTAAAATGGTCCATAGGTAGCAAAACACACTATTATGGTAAATGAAGTTCAACACATGGTCTGACACCTGCTTTTATGGTAAACAAAAATCAATAAATTTAAGGGCTTATTGTCTTTGGGATGGACAGTATTCGCCAAACATGCTGATGTTTGGCAAGCCCTGCAACTCTAAATGTTTTCTCCCAGTTTATCTTCCCCCTTTTTCACCTCCCTTCCACTTCACATCTCTTGCTTCTCTTGTGTCCCCGTTCTCTCTCACGTGTCAACTTTAGTTTGTGAGTCCCTATGGGACAGGGAAACATCTTATTCTTTGCTACGTTTAGAACTTGTAGAACTTTTTGTGTAAATGTGGCACATAAATATTCTAGATACAAGATATATTTATATCCCAATTCTTGCAAGTGCAGCTGTGCCGCTGGAGCATGCAGTGTATGGGAGGCATTCCAAAGACCCATTGGAGGTAAGGCAACATTTGTTCCTTTAGGGAAAGACTCTGCTGATCCCATGGGACTCCCCAGATCTCTGCTGCTATTTTGTAATTGCATAATGGTAGATGAGAGAGATAATGGGGATAGGATCCTCAGACATACAGGTCCTGCCGGGAACCAAGTCTACCCTACACCATCTATCTCGTTCTCCCCCTTTCCATTCTGAATCTACCCTGCTCCTTCCCTGCCCCATTTCTTCCACTCCCACTGACCTAACTTCACTGCCAGAAACAGTCAGAAGCAGCCTCAGGACTCTGGAAATTGCAAACATTTGCAGCCCCAAAATGGTCACCAGCAATATGCACAGCACAATAACATATTATCGTTTACAAAGTAGAGCTGTATTCTGCTGAGGAAAAGGGCTACTTAGTCCTAAGCTACAATCCAGAGTAACTGGGACCTTTCACACCAAAGTAGTTATGGTGCCACCTATGGGAAACCTATAGGAAATGCATAGAGCAATCCAGAGTAAGTGCCTCTTACGTCTTCCCGTAGATATTCTGGATTGTAGGGTAAGTTAGGGTCAGTCTGTTAGAACATTAAGAAACCTGCTAACCCAAGCTAGCTGCAGTTAGATTTAGTATGTGTTAACTATTAAAGCCAAGCAGTCTTATGGAGTTTATGGATGCATGCTGCTACCCCTGTAAAGGGCCTCATGATTCTCGTTACAGCTTCAAAATACTATGGCATAAAACAGTAACAGCAGAGGTCTAGGATCTTCTGTCCTTCAGTTGTCCAAAATATTCTGTTCAAGATATTATCCTTACTCAGGTAATGATGACATGCTCTTTTGAGTTTGTCCTGTAAATTCTTGTATTTGCTCTTTGTCTAGACGTATGATACCAAGGCTATACAATAAACATTACAATGCTAAGAAAACATACCTGTTACCCCACAAAGAATTGTTCACTGCATCTTTAGCTGTGGTCTGCAGTGACCCCATTTTAACACGAGCGTTAGATGACCCTGAAGAAGCCTGTGAAGGTGAATAGTCTGAATAGGTGCCTGAAGAAACACTGTTATTCATACAGTGAACTTTATCCACTTCAGACTCATCAGTTGATTCTGAAAAACAGAACAAGCAATATAATTGTGCAGCAGAAAAGATTAACTAGATATTTGCACAGAAAACTGCTACTGTAAACCTGCAGAAATGGTTTCCACTATCCAACTAAGTCCAATCATGTTTTTATCTAGAAATTGCACCTTCTGATGTGATGGTACATGGAGGTGTGGCAGTCCACTGAGGCTGCATCCAGCTTCTGAGTTAGCACAAAGAAGGACCTCCAAAGTGACCAAGCTTTGTTGATGGGGAGGTCTGAAGGAGAAGACGGGAGAGTGGTAAGGAGCCAAGAAAGGGGCATTCTAGGACTGGGGATGGAGAGGAAGGGTAGGATTGACTGTTCTTGATTTATATGTGTCTGTCACATAATGACAGGGATATGTTCTCCAATACCTGTTGATATGCAATTAGGTTGTAAAGCAAATATTCAATCCATTCTAGTGCCTTTTCTGCACTCTGCCATGATATTAAACTTGAGCAAACTTCCAGCTTGCGGCTAAATTATGGTGACCATATGTCCACTATTTCCAGGACATGTGCTGCCTTTTATCCTTCAATGTCCTCCTTTTCCTTGTAAGTGAGCAATATTGTAGCCTTGTAATTCATCGATTATGTGTAATAAATTCTTTGTGGCAGTGGCTCAATGGTTAGAATGCTGGAGTTAGAACACTGCTTTACCGGAATTCTACTCAGCAGGCCAGCAGTTCAAGACCCAAGTGCTGCCATGGGGTGAGCTCTCATCGTTAGCCCAGCTGCTGCCAACCTAGCAGTTTGAAGGCAAATGCAAGTAGATGAATAGGGACCACTTCGGAGGGAAAGGCAACGTTCTGGCAACAGGCCAGCCAGGTATCCCCATGTCATGTCCATCATGTCCAACAAGTGGAAAACCATCTCACATGGTACAAATCCTGAAGAAGTTGTCTTTTTATGTAATAAATTCTATGTAATAGTTTTAAATGTAATAATACAGTGTTTAAATCAAGCACATGAAAGCAGTATATATCAGTGTTTAAATTTTTATGTTGTCATGTCCTTCATTTTTGTTGGGTGTCCTACATTTTGTCAGGCCTTGTCTGATTTCTTTTATTATGGCATATGGTCACCCTGGCATCCTATTTCTTTTATTATGGCATATGGTCACCCTGAGCTAAATGATTATGTCATGACTAGAAGAGAGCATTCAGTCCCAAACAATGTGGTGGGGCACTATTAACAGACATGTAAACATTTATTATATGGTCCTGAAAAAGGAAGTGTAGTGTTAAGTACAACATATTACTTCCACATATTTCCTATTACTTACTTACTTAATTATTCACTTACTAACTAACCCTACAATCCAGAGTAACTACGGGAGCACGTAAGAGACTTTACGTGCACCCGAAGTTACTGCACCACCTAATGAAAACCTATGGGAAATTCATATTGCAATCCAGAGCACATTGTTCTTACACCGGAGCAAGGACTTCCCGTAGTTACTCTGGATTGCGCCCTAAGTCTATCATATTCTATACTTCCTTACACCCCAAACATCTATTAAGTGAGCCAGTACCTTTTTTGTCTTTCCCCAAGAGAACAAGCTTCGGCTGGTACAATGGTGCTTCACCCATGGAAGGACGAAGTTCTCCTATCCTCATATCATTCACAGGGTGTACAAATGAGTCCTAATAAATGTAACAATATCAGAGCTTGAAAGTCCAACAAGTGATATCAAAAAAACTTTAACAAATAACTTTGTCAGAACTGTGGAAAACTTATACAAATAGTAATTACGTAATAGTAATGTTGTAATGTTATTGCTAGCAACAATTAGTTATCTTATTGCCATAATATTTTTATTATAGTAATTGTAAAGGGCAAATAAAAGGCAAGACATAACAACTTATAGTTGCCCCTTGGTATTCAGAAGATTGGTATGACCACCACCAAGGCTATGCCTAAGAGGATCTGCCAGGACATGACAAGAAGCCACTTCCAGTCACATCCAGGAGGTGTTCTGAGGCATTGGTTGGCCTCAGTGTCCATGGGTATCCATTCCAGGATTTCTTGCAGATATCAAAATTTGTGGATGCTGGAATTTGGGAAGGGGAAGGCAGACTAATAAAGACTTCAGACTGATAAAGAGTGAAAATACATACATACATGTGAAGGTAACCATTCCCCCTTCTACCACACATGTAATGCTGATGAACCAGGAGGCAAAGGGGATGAATGCAAGGTGGTAGAAGAAGATATTCAGCCTGCTCCAAAGGCAATAAAATATACCCTTAAACCACTCTTACCCTTAAACCACTCTTAAATTACTTAAATTACCCTTAAACCACTCTTCAATTCTTCAAAACAACTGGCCACAATAATATCTGGAAGGTTCCTGAGGCTGGGGAAGGCTCGTGGTTTAGTTTGTGTGCCTGACACGAAGGTGAACAGAGTGACCTCTCTAATCAAGGAATTCCATAGGAATGGCTCTGCAGCAGAGTTGCTTAGGGCACAATGGAAACCCTGAACTAAACTCCCCATGTCATCTCTGCCCAACATTTGATAGCATACTAGGTGCTACCACTAGCATAAGTAGGCCCTCTGCCAGGACCCAAACTGGTTGATTTTGGCTGCAATCCTAAACCCATTCATTCCTGGGAGTAGGTCCCATTGAATACAATAGGACTTACTTCTGAGTAGACATGCTTAGGATTGCACTGTTTGTCACTTCTGTTTCAGATGTTTGTCACTTCTGTTTTCTGAAGTAGGGACTTTCTAATACACGGGAGGGTGCATTTCTCTGAATTCCAGAAGCAAAACCATTAATAGCTTTAAAGGTCAAAAGCATTTTAAATTGAGCCTGGAAACTCATTAGTAGGTAACAAATGAATTTTTTTTTTTTGCTAAAAAAATATCCATGTTCATTTTGGCTGACATCAGTTAGGAATCTCTCCGCAGCATTCTGGACCACCTGTAACTTCTGCACTTTTCAGAATTATCCCCACGTGGAGTATATTACAAAAGTCCATTATACGTAATTCTTGGTGAGCCCAAGCAGAACTAGATAGTAGCCAAAGTGTAGCCAGATGGTATAGTGAGACACTTCGTGTAGGATTCACAATGTAAATAATGTTTTCAGATGCTTGTTTTTAGAACAGCAAAAACTGTAATCTTTTTCTTCAATTTTTGTAATCTGATGCTCCCCTTGCAAAAGGAGCCTGGAGATTCAGGAAAGCTGAATCAGGAAAGCTCTGCTTATTCAGTTTTTCTCATGGTTCAGAGTGGATTTTTAAACTTCCTTTATGTTCATTGAGGCAATCTCAGAAGAAACACTCTGTATTAGCTACTATGGTAGTGAGTAGATCTTCTGTCTTGTCACTGCAATTAGTTTTGGGTTGGAGGAGCAAGGGGAGGGAGTAGGAGGACTACTGGTGTGTCCTATCATAGTCACCTACCCTAGTATGTTCACCTACGGTAGGTAGAACATGGTGCTTCAGAGAATGAGATATCTTAAAGCGACCTTGAAAAAAATCTAATCCAAGTTATCTGTTACTCTTACAACATTCAGTTACAGTGATAAAAAGCAGGATTCTTTCTAATCACTTCAGACTGATAAAGAATGAAAATACACACAGAAAATACACACATACATGTGAAGGTGGCAATTCTTCCCTTCTACCACACATGTAATGCTGATGAATCAGGAGGCAAAGTGGATGAATGCAAGGTGGTAGAAGAAGAAGGAGAAATTGGCCATGATGCCTCCCTGCCTGATTCTTTGCTATCTTCCATGTTGTCTTATTGTAAGGCTGGTCCTCATCTAAGGAAATAATTTATTTCCGATTCATGAATGTCCTATCATTCTTGAATGCCCTATCTTGAATGCCCCACCTGGTGCCCTGTCTTCCAAGGAAGACCAGCTATGGCCCTCAGTTGAACCTAAAAACAGGAACAAAAAATAAATGCCATTTACACAGCTCAAGCTATGATTTACAATAATTTTGAAGTTCTGATTATAACCATTTATTTCTATATCTCTGGATCTTTCTGTATGAGCTTCCAAACTAGGATTCTAACAGCCCAATCCTATCCTCACTTTCGTGGGAGTACGCCCCACTGACTTTAATGGGACTTACATCTGAGTAGACATGTATAGGCTTTGGCTCCAAAAGTCAGACTATAGCTTGAAATAAAGAAAACTTAATTTTCTCTGTGTGAAATCTTAGCTATCAATACTGTAACATATTTATGTTAAGAATTACACCGCTTGCTAAAATACTGGAAGATGCAGAAGTTCTACTAAAGGTACTTAAAATCTTTGATTTGAAACTTTGGACTTTAAATGCTTTCACCTTTGAGACCCAAAGCATTCAACAATTTAACACTTGCTGATTTGTTCAACAAATCAACATTTCTCTAAGGCAGCAATTTTCAAATTTTTTTCCATCTCACAGCACAGTAACAAGGCACTAAAATTGTTAAGGCACCACATCAGTTTTTAGACCCTTCCACAATGTCCAGTGGCATACCTCCAGAACTTTCATGGCTCAACAATGTGCCATCCCACAGTGGTTGAAAATCACAGTTGTAAAAAGGCATTTAGAATAGCCAAAGGATAAATCTGGAATTACAGTTGAGCCATTATATTTAATAAATAAAATGAAAACTTTAAGTAGCATCTTTAGCGCTTCTGCCATGATGCACAATGAGAAACTCCATCTGTTCTCAGAGGGAAAGTCTGATGGAAGAAACATTAGTCAGGATACTACTCTACATCACATTAGAACCAAACTGCAACAGGGAAGTTGGCTTCCCCATTTTACAGATATCATGAATTAAATCTGAGGGTGTTTCTTTTTTTTTGCTTGTTTGCATGCATGCATGGTACAGGATGTTTTGAGCTACATACCTTCCCACTTTCATAAAAGTCCTCAGAACAGAACTAGTATGAACAGAATGAATGAGACAGGGCAAGTTACGTCACCCTCTAGTGTTATCTTATGAAAAGTCACCTTAACTGCTCCAGAGCAAAGGGCTTAATTTGACTTTAGGATATGGGCCTTAGAGCACAAACCTAACTATGTCTGCTCAAAAGTAAGGCCTATTGTGTTCAATGGGTCTTACTCCGAGGAAAGTGTCTTTAGGATTGCAGCCTTAGCAGACAGTACAGTGGTGCCTCACATAACAAGTTTCATTCATTCTGGAAGCATGCTTGTTATGTGAAATGCTCTTTATGTGAAACGGATTTTCCCGTAGGAAATCATAGAAACTCAGACAATTGGTTCCACAACCCAAAAAATATTCATATAAAAATATTAACTGCATATAAAAATGATGACAAACTATGAAGTGAATTGAATTCAAAATATGCATTCAGTGTGCAAGATTCTATGAAGTCTACTTGGGCTGCAATCCTAAAGACACTTTCCTGGGAGTAAGCCCCATTTAACACAATGGGGCTGACTTCTGGGTAGACATGGTTAGGAGGCTGCAATCAAAGATACTTTCAAAGTGTCTCCCCACTTTCTCCTTCTCTTCATCCTGAGCCTCTCTCCCCTGCTTCCTTCTAGCTAGCCCTGAGCTGCTTCTCTCTTCTCCACTGCTGTTCTCTCCCTCTGCCCAGTGGACGCCCAGCCACAGTAGGAACAGCGTGGAAGTGTTGCTTTTGCTAAGGGCAGCCACGCTAGGCAGTCCTGATGCTTTTTAAAAGGGCTGCCGGCAGGGGTGGGCCCGGCCTGGCCCAACAACCAGTTCCCCGGAAGTGGGCGGGGCCAGGCTGGGTCATGGGGGTCATGGGGCAGGGCCGGGGGCAGGGCCGGGAGGTCAAACCACCCACCCCAGATTGCTGTGGGTGCAGGTGGGCGGGGCGAGGGGTGGGGCGAGGGGCAGACCCCAATCTGGGCGCACTGCACATGCGCCAAGGTTGGCACAGGTGCAGTCACGTCCTGAAGAGGACACGAGTGCGGCTGCGTCATAGTTGACACAGCCGCAGTGATGGACTCCCCCAGGCGGCAAACCAGTCCACCTGGGTTTTTGGCCCCCTGCTAGCTAGTGGATCGCTAGCAGCGGGACAAAAGGAGGAACAGGTTCGGGTGATCCGGCCCGAACCGCCCTTGGCCCATCATTGGCTGCCGGCCAGTGCGTCTGCCCGAACTGCCAACGAGGGTGCTTGTTAAGTGAAGTAACCCTTATTATATGAAGCAGAATCCTAGAGATATTTTTGCTTGTTAAGTGCTTGAATCACTTGTTAAGTGAGGTAACGCTGTATAAGAATACTTTTTAAAGAATAGTAAAATTGGGAATATGAAGACATATTGTTAGAATACAAGATTTGAGGGAACAGTGGTACTCAAAGTGGGGATTTGGAACCCCTTGAGGACCCGTGATTGTGGGGAGATCACGACCTTGGATAAGGGGGGTCGTGAGAGGATGAGATCCACCATCTTGGAATCTGGCAATGGGCTTTCCTGGGAGTTAGTCACATTGAATACAATGGGACTTATTTCCAAGTAGAGATGGAGGAACTCTGGCTTAACAGTGATGTCACATCACAGTAAGTTTGACACATGCAGCACAATCCAGAGCAACTAATCTTTTTGTTTCAAGGCAGAAATGCCCTCTTCCAGTTCCTCAGAGATATACCACCTCAGGAGCAGGTATAGTAATGAGTAGACCCATAGGGGTCCATGATAAGGCCTGAAGAATGGTAGTGTTGACCAAAAATCTGAGTTCTTGGCCAGCCTAGCTGCAATCCCTGCCTCTCAACCTCAGGATATGGAACAACTATGGCAGCCCACTAACCTCAGGATACAGCAGGCCACTCCAAGCATCCATCTTGCACTAGAAGAACTGCAGCTGTAACTGGTTGTCAGGAACTGCTGGGCTTCCTTATAATGTATGCACCACAGCTGTTCCTTCTTCAGTGTGATCTGCGGGGGGTCTACTCAGGAGCAAGCCCTCCCCAGCTGACACTGACTTAGCATGTACTGGAGCAGTTAGGGCAGCCCAGGCTTCCTGGCTCTCTGGATGCAGCATAACTTTCTGCTCTGGATACAGAATAGTTAGGAGAGAGCAGTTAGGGCAGAGCAGGATGAACTTGCTCTGGATTGTGCCCTAAATCTTACCTTTTTATAGTGGTCCTCAGTGCTAGAAGGAGCACTGGGCAATAGGTTTTCCACCAGATAGCAGGGAGGTCTTTTGAGGATGTGAGAGGGCAAGAGGAAGGCAGAGATGGGTGTAGTTCAGGCCTAGGCTCTGAAGCTGCCACCAGAAGCTCCCACCAGATCCATGCCCCTTCCCAAACTGAGCAGTCTAACACAGTCTTCTGAGCAGTCTCCTTGGTTCTGAAGCAGCTCAAGGGGTGGTGAAAATGCAAGTAGACTCATCAGACTTGACTCACTATACACAGGATAAGAGATCCCTTTCTCCAGTGAGATGATCCCTTTCTCCAGTGAGATCTTCAGCATCTTCCATGGCCCCAAAGGATTAAGCAGCAGCCATTTTGGTAATGCTCTACTGCTGGACACTGGGAAAGGATAAAATTAGGCCCTAAAAAGTTTATCTCCTCTCGTTTACTGAACTCACCAATAAGATTTGTTTGATGAATTATTGTTGATTACTCTTACCAGAGATTAAACACAACTGAATAAATTTAGATTTTAAGTAAGCATGCATTGGATTGTTTTGTTAAAACTATAGAATAGTTTATTCAATTTTGAGACTTGTATTTAATGCACTTATGCTGCAATCCTAATCTCTAGATAGGGTGGTCTAAGCCCTGGTACAAGTCTAATGCTAACCTGGGGGTGTCACAAAAGTGCCTCAAGACACTTCCGTGCCACTCCTAGGAAAAGGTTAGGCCAGTGCATAGACATGCGCTTGCCTCCCTACATCACCATGGAAATAGGAAGATTGATGAGGTGGGCCTGCTTAGGTTAGGATTTCACCTTAAATAACTTCTATATAAACATGAATCATAATCCAAAACTAATAATTATCTTCTGGAATTTAATAATTATATTAGAATAAGCAACAATTAGTTTTAGAAAATCAATTTCACCTGTTATAACAATTTCAACTGTTATGTCATAATTTATACACTAGTTAAATCCCAGATGCTTTTGTCTATCATAGCTCTCACATATTGTGTTCTTTGGAATGGTTATACCTTGTTCATTATCCTGAATATTTTTCTTTTACTGAGCTTAGTTCTGATACGTTAGTATTTTTCTTGATGTCTTATTTCAGTTACTGGCAGCCCAATCCAGAGCAACTAATCTGTCCACATAAGAGCCCTTAGGTTGCCCTATCTAACACTAGGTTGGAGCAACTGCAAGATGCTCCAGCCCAGTTACTCTGAAGGAGGCTTAGGGCAGAGCAAGGCAAGATAGGGTGCCCTAAGAGAGGTGGACCTGCTCTGCCCTAACTGGGGCAGCCTAAGCAGCTCAGGAGAGGCAAGTTGAGGGCATGTTTAGCATTGCCTAGGGCAGAGCAGTTACTCTCTATCCAAAGCCTGTTTCCAAGGCAGAAATGCCCTCTTCCAGCCCTCAGAGTTATACCACCTCAGGAGCAGGTATAGTAATGAGTAGACCCATAGGGGTCCATGATAAGGCCCAAGTAAGAATGGCAGTGCTGACCAAAAATCTGAGTTCTTGGCCAGCCTAGCTGCAACCCCTTCCTCTCAACCTCAGGATATGGAACAAACTACGGCTGCCCACAAACCTCAGGATACAGCAGGCCACTCCAAGAAGCCCCTTGTATTCACTGTAGAATGTACTGGCATCTCATCAGGGACTCCTTATAAGGCAGGCACCCAGTGGCGTCACCAGACTGGTGCGGCTGGTGTGGGCTGCACTGGGGATGCGCTCCATCTGGGGTGATGTGCCGGAGGAGTTTGACTGTCCTTTGGCAGGCCCCGGGCGTCAGCACCCCCATTCAGGCCTGCTCCAAGACGGAGAATCAGCCAGAAGCTGCCACTTTTCTGAGGAGCTGGCCTGAACGGCCATCTGAGATGCACTGCGCAGAAACACACTGAGCATGCCAAACAGCTTCAGAGGAGACTTCCTTAGAGCAGAGAAAGTCCACGCCTCTGCACAGCCATTCAGCCTCACTCAGGAGGCGGAGCAGCAGCCGAATGGCTTCAGAAAGAGTACTGCACAGGCACCAACTCTGACGCCTGCACAGTCTCCCCCAAAGCCAAAAGGCTTCAGAAAAGTACTGCGCAGGTGTCAGAGATGGTGCTTGCGCAGTACTCTTTCTGAAGCCAGTTGGCTTCAGAAACAACTGCGCAGGCGCCAACTTTGGTGACTGCGCAGTCCAGGTGGGGGGGGGGGGGCGCGCATCCCAGGGAGGACGCACAGACTTCCGCACCAGGTGATGTGCAGAGTCATGTCACCACTGTAGGCACCACAGCTGTTCCTTGTTCAGTGTGATCTGAGGGGTGTCTCCTCAGGAGCAAGTCTTCCCCTTGTGTCAATTACTTAGCATGCTCTGGAGCAGTTAGGGCAGCCCAGGCTTCCTGACTCTCTGGATTCAGCATAACTTTCTGCTCTGGATACAGAATAGTTAGGAGAGTGCAGTTAGGTCAGAGCAGGCTGAATTTGCTCTGGATTGCAGCCTAGATCAGTTTTAAGTTTATCTTTAAATAAGACTGGTGCCTTTCACAGTTGCAAAACCTGTGATTATATGGTATATGAAATATGATTATAGTGTTAAAAATAAAAATCAACCCTTTACCAGTTTACATTATTTTCAAATATAGTAAATAATGTAAACTGATAAAGGTTTGTTTTTATTTTTAGTTTACATTAGTTTAAATTTAGTTCACATTATGAAAGGGCCCTAAAATAAAATGAAGCACCTTTTGTAAAGCTGTTTGATTTTGCTTTCTGTATGAATAAAGAAATAATAATAAATTTGAGGTTTTCACATATGGGTTTATGTTATGTTATAGTACTATCTGATATTTGGTATGACAATGATGGTGTCATAGAGATGTAAAATGAAGCAGAATTGGTATGAAAGAAAAAAGGGGTGCAGATAGTTTAATTATGCACATATACAAAAACCTCTATAGAGTTGTTTATTTCATTGATCTTATTCTACTATCTAGTTTGTTTAAATAGCATTGTCATGTGTTACCTCCACTGATATTTCCTTTGGTGTCATTGGCCACTTGTGCTCATACTTGTCTTTCATAGCTTGCTCAGTACTGCCAGTTGGTGTTGAATTCTCAGGCCTCACTCCATGGCTAGATTTGCCCACCAGATTTTGGACAGATTTCACCATATTCTTTAAATCTTCAGGATATGGAGTTGGATAACGCTTTAAGTTTATTTCAACCTGAGCATTCATGTAACAAAACAAATTAAAAGCACAAATAGGAAATTAAAAAAACATGAACATTACCCTTCCGATTTTGATTAGAAAGGCTATATAAACGCAAAACACAGACAGTGAATTAAGGCATTTGAGACAATGTTAACATAAAACATTTGTAATCCTGAGTTTTTAAAATGCTAAAGCCTATGTCATTTACACCATAACAAATACCAAATTCAAACTCAATGGTGTCAATGACTAAAATTTGAATCTTTTCCCCACTTGCCTGTAAATTAGAATGTGAAAATACTTTCATTAAAAGTATACTTTCACTTTCAGACTGCTAAATTTCCCCTCTAATTGTTTATGTGGAATCAAGCACTTTAGTAACAGATGTGACGTTACTCTGGATTTAGAATACAGCACTGTGACAACATACTCGAACATATGGTTGAAATCAAAAGAAAGTTAGGTGATCCTTAAGTCATATTGAAATCATCTAAATTTCATTGGATCAAACCCAATATGGGGTCACTTTTCTCCTTTGAGGGAAAAGTATATTTATATACAAGTGTGATTTTATAACTTTTATCACAAAAGAAAAAAAATAGCATGTGCAGCCAAAGTTCCAATGCAGGCACAAGTTAATAGGCATCCATCCGAAAGCTTGACTGATATGAAGAGAACAAACTATGGCAGCAACTTATATTCAACGCTGAAGTATAGTAAAGGATACACTACAGACAAGCACATCCAAACATGGTTTTCAATAGCAAATACGAAATAATACATTACAAATCAATGTACAGCTCCAACAAGAAAACCAAATAGGTGATGTGTGAAATATAGTGTTGCTACCTCTGTCTGATTTACAGCTAACTTATGGTGATTTAATTTAAGCACTTTCAAGACTCCATTGCCTGTGGCATAGAAAAAACTTATACAAAGGTAAAGGTGTCCCCCACAGGTTAAACTGCTGGGCATGACCAACTCTAAGGCTGTAACCCTGTTACAAGCCCTGTTAATGAGTCAGCATTATCCAAAGATATATCTGTGGTCATGTAGCCAATGTGACTAAACACCAAATGGCCATGGAATGCTGTTATCTTCCCACCGAAGTGGTACCTATTTTTCTACTTGCATTTACATGCTTTCAACCTGCTAGGTTGGCAGCAGAACGAACCTTAAAAATAATTGGGATTTAAGCCAATTTATATGCGTTGCAAAGACTACCAAAATGATAGCATAAGTTAAAATAGGTAAGGAAATTTGAGTTAAGTCAATTGGTCTTAGTTCAATATTAACTTTTTCTATTAATGTACTGACAGATGTGCTAGATATAATTAGAGTGAGGGTATTCCCATAGTTGATATTAAAAATGATAATTACCAATGAAGTCTAGACTCCCTTTCTATTCATGGTCTTTTATGTTTCACATTTAAAGTTACCTCAGAAGTAGCATGCCGCTGGGGATAAAAACCTTCCAAAGTGCAATATTCCTGGATAGAAGAATTTCTTTTTTAATTTCTACCATCAAATTCATTTTAGCAAACAATGATATACTTGACCAAAAGCAAATTTCACAATGATAAATTGCATTAAAAGAACTATAATCAGAAGTTTATTTAATTTAAAACCCAAACAACAAACCAGGTTCTTAAACATGGATGTAGACCTGCAGGCCACAGTTTCCTTGAAAAATAAGACTTTTGATTTAAAAATGGTTTTTCACTCATGGGATAATTTCTTCCTATCAGCCAGAAAGGTGCCTGCAGTTGATACTGCAGTGAATAGATAAACAAGATGCCAAATAAATTCACTGCAGGTTTACCCTCTCATGCGTGCTGTCATCATATGAGCCGTCAGACGTTAAAATCAGTTTAAGTACTTGTGAGAACCAATTATATTCCTGTTTTGTAGATACTGGGTGAATTTGTAAGAGTATTATCCTCAACTATTATACATGCGCCTGATTTGTTACCATTTGATTGTGAATTATATTATAAGTAATGATTTTTGTGGTGTGGGTTCATCAACATGGAGTGAACACCAGAACTCTCATTTCTAATACTCTCATAGACAAAGACTTTCCCAGATAAAATAAGAAGGTATCTTCCTATTTGAGCAGTGTATTCTGAATAGATGTGAGTAACATGCTAAGATGAAATTAGAATTTTAAAGCTAAGGTGAAGGATTTGAAGAGGAATAAATCTAGCTATAAAGCTGTAGGAATTTCTCTTCCCCCACTTGTTTGCAAATCTTTTCTCCATTTAGGAGTCCAAAAGGTTTGGGTGGAAAATATCACTAAATCATGGTAGGGAGATAGAAGAACAATCCATGTCTACTCAAAAGTAAACCATGTCTACATGGTTTACTACACAATCCTAACCATGTCTACTCAAAAGAAAGCCCCTTTGTGTTCAATGGGTCTTACTCCCAGGGAAGTGTCTTTAGGATTGTAGCCTTAGGCTGCCAACACTGTCTTGGGAGTAATGCTGCAAACGCTCTCTTTGGAGTAACACCCGTTCAAGACAATGGGCCTAACTTTTGAGTAGACATGGTAAGGATTGTGTAAGACTTTTACTGCAATTCCAAAGACATTTTTCTGGGAGTAAAACCCATTGAACACAATCCAAATTGTGATATACTTATGCTATTTTAATTGAGAAAAATCACCCACTAAAACAAGTGGAAATGTTTTCCCAGCTAAAACGGTGCAGACTGTGTGTGTAATTGGTATCAGAACTGCAGTGAGGGTAAAATCCTTAAGCTATCTAAGAGCACAAGCCTAAGCATGTCTATTCAGAAGTAAGCCCAATTGTGTTCAATGGGTCGTACTCCCAGGAAAGTGTGTTTAGGATTGCAGGCTAATCTACCATGACTTCTTCCAGTTTGCTGTCTTTTCCCAGTATGCTATTTAATAAAATAAAACAAAAAACCTGAAGGGGCATGTTTTGGTCATATCTAGTTTGACTGTTTGGCTACAATTCTATATATACTTACCTGAGAATAAGTCCCTTCTAAGTATACATACAATATGTCTGTGTTATTAGTAGGGTTCTTAGATAAGGCTAAGAAAACTTCCTTCAATTTCAGTATGATCCTATGCAGTCTACGCTGAACTCCATGAGTCTTATTCCCAGGAAAATGCACATAGCATTGCATCATCCCAAAAGGAAACCTTGTTCTAACTTATTTTCTACTTTACAGAAGCCATTGTTGAGCTTATCTGCAGTAAACATTAGTGTTAATGAACTGCTTAAATTGAGACGAGGACCATTTTTTTCTGGGAGGGAATGGCAGGAAACGTGAGTATTTCTGAGGGTGGCTTCCTTTTATATAAGTTAAATATTACAAGTTATTTTTGCAATATACTGTATGTGTAAACATGAGTAATTTTCCCAATTGGTGTAATAATTTTATTTATACTCCGTATTTCCAGAAGACTTAACAGGAACTTATAATTTAAATAATAATATAAAAGGTAATATTGAAAGGCAACACAAATCTTACTCCAGATCTGTTTTAACCTGATAGAACATAGATAAGCATATTTCTAATTTATGAACTAGCTGCACAAAAATTGACTTCAAATCACTCTTCACATGTCACTTTGTTTGTGCAATGAATTAGAAGATGAATCTAGTATAAGATTTTAAGTTACATTACTTTCTGTTTAACCAAATGTAAGAGGAGCACACATGCCTGTTAACCCAAATAAAATACAATTTTATATCATGGTTTCTTTCTAAAACTGTTGTTTAAAAGAAAATGAAAAACTGCAATTAAAAAGCTATAAAGCACATGTAATTTAAAAAACCTTTTTAGTATACTGGCAGATGGATTTATTTTCAGCTTCAGCGCCCTTGTTCAGTTCAAGCCTTTCAGATATAACAACCTTACCAGAAATTATTGTTCTGTGACCTTTCATGCAGCGTACTTAAGAACTGTACTTAAGAACTGTAGGAAATTTGAATTATCGTATTGCAATTAAATCAGACAGGGTAGGGCTAAACTGAAAACAACAGAACTTTACCCCTTTGAAACTAAGTTGGAAATCTGATGCAATATTTATTTATAAAGCAAAGTGTTTTTGTTTGATTATTATTTTAAGAATAATCCAGGTAATTTGGATAATCTGAATAATCAACAGAGCCTTCATGAAATGCAACCAGGGTGAACTTGATTTTCTCAGAGCCAAGTGAAGTGCTTATGATTTTCTCAGAGCCAAGTGAAGTGCACTTCCCTTGATTTCCATCTTCCCTTACTTGTGTCTATAGGAAATATAGCAGACACCTGGAAATTCCCTGCACTGAGAAATAGATCAAGCCTCTAATATTTACACAATAGAACAACAATGTTTTATGCCCAGGAAAGGTTTAAAGAGCACAAGACTATTAGCTGCAAATATACTGTATTGCTGAATAGGAGAACATTTAGTCAAGGCAAGAAATGAAGTTCAAGTTTGGGGTTTGTTTGCATTTAGTTATCTGAATGATTGAAGAATGAAACAGAATAAGATGAAGAAGCACAATTATTTTTTTACCAGTTAATTGCAATGATACATTTCTATAATCAATAGATATGACTCCTGATATAGCAAATAAATTTTGGATTACTGAAAAGATTTGTGTCAGCAAGGTGATGTTCATGGTGAATTCATGTACTTAGTGCATAGTTCCCATTACTGGTCAAAAGGAACATATTATACAGGACCAAACGTATATATAATCTCTTTTTGTTAAACAGGGCACAGTGCAATCCTATGCATGTTTACTCACTGTGTTTAATTGGACTTGCTTCCTGGTAAGTATATATAGAATTGTAGTCTAATGATAGCTAATTGTCTTATAGCAGGCCTCCGTCAGTCTTGAAAGACTATAGTATCGTGCTTGGCGCTGCATACGCTGCATGCGAAGCACGAAAGCCTGGGTTGGATTGTTATGGAGGATAGGCTGTTACCCAAGCAGCAAATCCCCCCTCTCCACGCCACTGAATTAGTCCAATGGAAAGGCAGAGCCAATACGATTGGATCCAGCTGCATCGCAGAGCTGGGCTAAGGACAGGATAACATCTCTATATAAAAAACTGAAAGGGACTGATTGACTCACTCAGTGACTGACTGACCTGATAATGCCCAGCCAAAACTGCTGGACTTAGAAGTACGAAATTTGGGGAGGGTGTTCCTTCTGTGATGGTGGCACCCACTAAGAACCAGTTTTTGGATATTCCAACCGGAAGGGGGTGAAAAGGGGCACAATGCATTTTTCTCCCTATACTTTACTTTGAAGAATCCCTGACTGAGGGACGCTCTGCCCCAACCCCTGGACCTAGAAGCATGAAATTCAGGGAGCATATTCCTTCTGTGATGAGAGCACCCACCAATAAATTTAATCCCTAATGGGCTGAAAATGGTTGCAATGCATTATCAGCCTATACTTTACAATGAAGACTGATCAACACCCAGCTCCAAATTAACCATGGCCTGGAAGGGGTGGCCATGGTTGTGGGAAGGTGTTGCACGGGGGTAGAATGTTGGGCATGGGGGTGTTGCGCAGGGGGGGAGATGATGCACATGGGTGCACATAGGGTGATGTTGTTCAATGGGGGGATGAAGTATGGGGGTATTTTACTCTTACAACGCAGGTACAGTTCACTAGTACAGAATAAAATCAAGATGTCAAAGCAGTCATAATAATGACCAAATCTATTTTCTCCATAGAGAGGAGCAGAAGAAATAATAAGATTTGAGTACTAAGTGCCCAATCCTATTCAATTTTTCAGTGCTGATGGAGCTGCAATGTAGCCTTGAACTCTGCTCATTGTAGACCTTGCTGCAATTAGACCTTGATTTACTCCTTTGAGCAGGACTGTTCCCTTACTGGAGAATGCAGGATGCATCCCAAGGGCTTGGCTGCATCAGCATTGGAAAGTTGGATAGGATTGGGCTCTAACACTAGAAAATAATTTAAATATTAAATATAACATTAAATATAATTATGAAATATAATGTGCATATAATGGTTTCAGTAAAATGTAAATATATTATTGAAAGGCCAGACCTGAATTTCAAAATTCAAAGAAGACATTTTGACATGTCCTTCCAGGTAACAGTTTTAACCAGAATCTTTTAGGAGGATTTCCAATTTTAGTCTCCCTAACAGTCACTTTACATCACAACTTAGTGGCTTCCATATGTTTTGGGCATAAAGAAACCTTTGACTGGCCCTGGAGGAGCAACTGTATTCTGTAAGCAGCGTGATTTCAGACTTTACAGAAGCATGACCTTCTGTAAAGTACAGAAATTCAAGAAGAAATAATGTGCTATATCCAAAGACAATAAGAATGTGAAATAATTATTTGATTGAAGAAAGCTTAATTTAGGACTGAATAGTACAATCTGTTTATCAGTGAATCAGCCATCTTTATGCATCACACAGTCTACATTGGTTTAAATTTCCCCCCAAAAGACATTTATGTAAGTGCTAATTAAATGAACTTCTACAATATCTCCCTCCCCCCATGCAACTGCCTTTCCATCGGATAACTCGTTTTGGGTAGGAAGGGAATCAATACCGTGTTTTTTAATTTTATGTAGAATAGTCATTTCCACTTTAAAAGTCATTTATTTTATAACTGGATCTGAGTTAGCCTATTAGAAACTATGAACACATTAGCTTCCATCATTCACACATTGGTACTTTTTTTTGTAATACTATCACAAAAACAGCACAGAAAGATGCACTTAGAGAGGTTTCATTTCATTTCACCAAAATGAACCTAACAATATTTGCAAGGAAGCAATAAGAAATTCTGAGTCTCCATGAATATCAATAAAAGTGCCAGTTTCTTTCTTTATAAATGTCATAAGCCTTAATAGACCATTACAAAAAATATCAAGAGCATTCAAAAGGACATTAAAAATGTTTACATTGAGGAATAGTGGACCATTTATTAGCAATGTCATGCTTGTAGAACACATTAAAGTGAGGCAGCCATGCATGCACTCATAGTTAACTTTTTAACTGCCAGCTACAAGAAAGTAAAAGTCAGTAAGAGCTGGAAATAGGAAACTCAATCATGAGAGTTTCAAGAATGAGTAAAGAATGAGTTTCAATACTTAAATGAGATGTATTCAAGAGTAGATTTAATTAATTTTTAATATTTATGCATTATTTATTATGGGTGTTTTCTTTACTGAATAGTACTTTCCAAATTAACAGTACATCTCCCCCAAGGTATACAGTCCCAGTTACCTTAACTTTCCCTGCATTTTCTTCCTCTTCCTTTTTTTCTTCAAATTCAAAGGCAACTGTCATTCGTTGTTGTCGCTGTTCCTCCCACAGAGTAGGATTAAAACTATCGCTGTCAGACGGGAAATCTACAGCTGAATTAGAAATTCATGACATATTAAACTGTGCTATTCACAATACCACTTTTAAGCACCAACAAAGCCCAAAACCAGAAAAAAACATTCCTTGGTCTTAAATTTTCTGAAATAAATGCTAATAATTAAAATTAGGTCACGTAGGAGGTTCCAACAGGACCTTACACGAGGGCTGGCAGTTAATAATCTAAAAATCCATCTTGCCTAATATTTAGCCCTATGTTAGGTCAATTCAGATATAACTATTAAGGTTATATATAGAGACATTCGAAAACTATTATTTTAGAAGTCAGCCCATTGTGTTCAGTAAAATGAAGGCTGTAATCCTATCATCCCCACTTGAAACAAACACCTATAGTTATATAATATTCAATTACTTGGTTAGTAGGTTAAGCACCATATAAACCTAAAAAAAATTGTTGAGATTTTGTAGCTAGCAAGTTGCACTTTGTGTGCACTCCTAACTTAGGCCAGCACAATTCATTGGTCTTTCCATTTGCATTGTGATATAGGGAGGCAAGCACATATCTGGGCACTGGCCTATCCCTCCCCCAGGAGTGGTGCAGAAGTGCCTTACAGTACTTTTGTGACACCTCCAGGTCAGCACAGGATTTGTGCCAGGGTTTAGGTCAGCCTAACTGCAGTTTAGGATTGTAGTCTTTGTAGTTTTCATTTTGGTCACACTTGAATTGACTTATTTTTTATTTTTATTTTACAGCTATATGGCAATGCCATATGGCCACCTGGTAAATTTGCAGTTGAAATGAAAGTGGAACCCAGTATTCCCAGTTACTGGTCTACTATGACTGGTCTAACTGGTCTACTATGACTTTATAACATTCTGTCATAAAAAGTTCTAATTGTAGAGTAAAAAAACCTTTAGTAAAAAAGTCAATTCTGTGACTTAAGGGGAAAAGTTTAATTTGTAGATCAGTAGTTCCCAAACTCTTTGTTTGGGAGTTTTGGAACTGAGGTCTTTGAGGGGGAGAGAGGATTGTGCTCCCCAGGATAGCAGGGCTGGGAACAGGGACCGGTGGTTGGGTTTTTTTAAGTTTCATAATACAGTGCTGTCCTCTAGGGGGTGAAGAAAGCCCCAAAGTTCACTGGGCTACCTGTGCTCCTACAAGGTTCAAAATAACAGCTGTGTCCCATTTCCATTTTTAAAATCATGAAACCGGAAGTGGATTGTAATAGTTATTTTTAAACTTGTATTGACACTGGGAGTCTTGCAGAGTTTTCTGAAGAGTATTCTTCACCTCCGGAAGCCAACACTGAATAAGTTAAAAATGAAAATGTATCTCTTCTACCAATGCTATCTTCAGAATCACGTTACTGCCTCTCTCCCTCCTCCCCACCCCTTAAGGCAGGGCTGCCATATGTCCTGTAAAACCAGGATTGTCCTGGTTTTGGGGGATTGTGACAGGGGATCATGTCCTGGTTTAGTAGAAGTGAATTATGGAATTATGCCCCTTATAGGGGCAGAGACATGAGCTCCCTGGCTTGAGATGCCCCACACACAATACCCCAGCTTGAGAACCCTGGCTGTAGACTTAAAAACAGAGAAGGTTTTCTTGTGACCTCTTTAGAATTCATAAATATTTTGACCAGAATCCTTTCTGTAAAACATCATACATACAGATGGTGCTACATAAAAACAGCACTGACAACTATCAAGAGAATAATGTTTCTGAAATGCTTAAGTCAACACAAACTAATTATTGCACAGACTTCTAACTTTGGAAGAACTGACAGACAGTACTTTACCTTCATCACCACGGGGTTGCTGAGGAAACATGTAATTAGTCAGCACTCTTTGCTTTGTTTCTGGATGGGCCTCAGTTTGAAGAGGGATGAGGGCCTTAGACTATAAATAAAAAGCCAGGAGAAAGGGGTGGGAAACTAGAAACATCTGAAACAATTCAAATGATAAAGAATCACACCTAATTAAAGGCACTGTTATTACATGTTCTTGTTCAAATATTATAATAAAATATTATTAAGATTTAGGTTTACTCAGAAGTGATTCCCTTAAATCCAATGGGTTGGATTGTCTTGCAGGATTCTAGCCATAATTTACAGGTATGAAACTGCATCATTATGATTGCAGTGTAGTACTTCCAACCAACTGAAAGTGAAAGATATGGGGGCCTGGCATGCTGCGATCCATGGGGTCATAAATAGTCAAGACATGACCAAAGGCACAACTGTAACCAATTTAGGCCAACAAAACTTACCTGCTTCCTGTTCCTGTGGTGGTATGGAGAGGTTGGTGCATGTCTATGCATTGGATTAACCGCACACACCCCCGCCCCCAGGAGTGGCACAGGAGTGCCTTATAGCACTTTTTTGACAACCACAGGCTAGCATGGGACTTGTGCAAGACTTATGGTGGCCTAACTGAGGGTTACAATTGCCATGCTAACGACTGAACAACAATCTATTCTAACCAATACTTGGGGCAATATAAAAATTTCTGTTCAGTACATTGCTATATTTTTAGGACAATAATAAGATTATAACTAGTACCCAATTTAATCCCAACTAGATTGTCAGGGACAGGGCTTTATGACAGCAGATGAGTTTCTACTGTTCTAAAATGGCTCTTAATGGGGTGCATAGCCATTTTCGGAGTGCTGTGACAAAAGGCAGCAAGCTCCATGTGTATCACCAGAAAGTACCTCACCAGCCAGAGATGGTAAACCATCAGTGGGTTCTCAGCTATGATACAGAATCATGGAAGGGACCCAGTAGGTCATCTAGTCTGTTCCACTGCCATGTGAACTACTATTTTTTCATTGGAAAAGCTCCTGATAGGGAATAACATTTTTTAAAAAAGGGTGTTGTGCATGCGGGATTCTGCATCACACTCACTGTCAATGGTAATCACCTAAAGGGTTTTTTTTTAATGGTTGCTCAGATGGTTTCTAGCAGGGCTCAATATCATTATTTTACAAAAAGAGCTGAAAATTAGCATGTCATTAAGTTTTAATTAGGATGAGGATCAATATTACAATATGTACCTGGTTGTCAGAGAGCCACAAAGCTGCAAGTTCTTTAAGCTTTGTAAAAGTGATGGGCAAATTTTTCAATCTGTAAAAAAATATTGGGACAAAATTAAATGTTTTCTTTACCAAAGAGTTGTCAATTTTGCTGTGTAGCATTTTGTAGTCAGACAATAGTGAACATTGTAGCAGTTTTCATTTTGCTTTATTTTTTAAAAATAACTTGATAAAAATATTAATAAAAAAGCTTGGGCCCTGTCCTCCTTGCTCCACCAAAGACCAGGGATGTGCTAAAATTATAGCTCAAAACTTCACTAGAGTCCTGAGTCTTGCCCCCTGCAGTCAAGAACACATAAAAGAAAGTGTTGACTTATTCCCAGGCATACCAAGATGCCAGATATGAAGACCATTCCACGCCATGAAGGATGCCATCTGGAAGTGAAGAAGTTCTATGAATGTACATAAGTAGAACAATTACTGTAAAAACTAATTAAAATAAATATTAGTACCCCCTGCCTATGTAAACAGCACTGAGTCTGTAACTCTCACAACTGAAAGAATCAGTGAGAAAGACATGATATAAATGCTCTACTACTACTTCTACTGCTGCTGCCCCATAGTTAGTGCCCACATTTTTGACACACATGACCTGGATCTGTATGAGTCATGAGAAACACATGTTTTTGCAACTCAAGTTCAAGTCATCTGAGACTCAATCCATTCCAGCCAACAACCAATGGGCTTTGCTCTTGCTCTAGTCTACCCCCTAATGAAGCAGATTTTTGTTTTGTTTCAAGAGTTGGCAATCCAAGCAGATGTGAAGGCTTATTCTAAATATGGGTATGAAAAATTAGGATTATACTTTTTTGTTCTAAAAATGAAATTCTAATATCAATATACTTCCACTGTAAAATAATTTCCAATTACTTTTGTGATAAATGATTCTATATATTAGAAAAGGTAGCATTTCAAAAGCCTAATTAGTTCCCATAAGAGGAAAGAGATGCTTAATTTAGTTGAAGCTGTATTTTTTCACTACCCATTCCAACTAAATGAATTACAGACTGTAGCTTTAATTACCGCTTGCCTTCAGAAAATATAATATTTGGTATATTATTATTCATAAATTAATCTGAAATAAGTAAATTCTAAAGTTGCAGAAAGAAAACCAGCTATCTTAATCCTTTGCATAGTGCCTTGACTTCTACTTTGAAAATGAGATGTGATTTTTCAATAACAAGTTAGCTTTCATTCATATATCAGACTGTATGGTCAGCTCAGTCCAACCAAATTGCCCATGTGGCGATGCTGCTACCAAAGAGGATTTTTAACTACTGGATGTATCCTAAGGGAAAAAGTACAAATGTTTGTCCCCTTGCACCAGGAGAACACCCAGCAGACACAGGCTGACTCAGACCTTTGCCAACAATATAACTGTGTGCCGGCCCCCAGGGTGACCAGATGTCATTATGCAAAAGAGGACAAAGCCCCCCAAAATGTAGGACACTCAAGGAAAATGTAAGACATAACAAAATAACAGCTACAAACAGTAATTTTTTAATTCATGGAAAATACCTTAAAGCACCAAAACTTTTTTTGTTTTTAATGCACATATTTTTCACATAAAATAATAGAGTTTTGTGTTTTTAACACCAAAAAACATCTCTAGTCCAAGTACATTATTCTGACAGTGAGTGGTATCTAAGGAAAAGTAATGTAACTTGGGTCAAATAATATGAACTGTAGGAAACTTAAAATGGAAGTGCTTCTAAGAGGAAAGATAATAGGATTCCATCAAACAAGAGGCAAAAACTCTATACTTATATTCATTCTACTGACTGAAAATTATTTTAAAATAAAACTTTTCAAAAGCCATAAGCTTTGACTAGCTGAGAGTCTATTCAAAGGAGCATTAATTAAGAAATGTCAAATGATAAAAGCATTACCTGTTGTCACTCAAATTTAAGACTCTCAGTTTCTGCATCTGGCCAATCTCATCCGGAAGAAATTCCAATTTGTTGGAGCGCAGGGACATAACAGTTACATTCTTACAACTTCCAATCTGTGAGCATCAAAGATAATTGTCAATATACCTGCACTGTTGTTATAATTGCCATCTGCTTAGGCTGCAATCCTAATACTGATTTTTGGCCTTTAGTGGCAGACATAATTTGCTTAACAGATTGGGAGACATGCATGTAAAGGTGTTTCACAAGAACATTCAATTCTACCACATACATTTAAGTCTACTTTTTTACTATTTGGCAGTGTTGAAAACTTGACTGAATCAGATTTGAGTTGCAAAAATTGAGTTTTTTTGCTAACATTTCAACTTGCAACCTTGAGACAGGGCCACTCTGATTTGAGTTTTGTAGTCAAGTTACCAAGGGTGCAATCCTAACAATTTTAGGCCAGCCTAATTGACCTGGCATATCTTCCCATGGTGGTGTGGGAAGGTCATTGTATGCCTGTGCACTGGCCTAACTCCCCTAGGAATGCGGCAGAAGTGTCTTAGGGTGCTTTTGTGACACCCCCAGGTCAACATAGGACTTATGCTGGGGCTTATGCCGGCATAACTGGAGTTTAGGATTGCAGCCTCAGTTTGCCTCAGTCTAGGGTGCTTGCTTATTGTTTTTGTAGCATGAAAAACCTGGATTTAGACCATCATTCAGATTAGATGAGTAGCAAGTAGTTCCAGCTATAAGGCAAGCAAGGGTTAAAGACAATGCCATACATACAGAGCTTCACAGCAGCTTCCTTTTCCCCCATGATAGGCTTTTAAAGGGGGCGCCGGGGGGGGGCGGCAGAATGACTTGACTTGAGTTCTGTAGAGTCACAAAGTGGTAACTTGAGGACAAGTAAATGTCTTGACCCAAGTTGCGAGGGTGGGGGGTAGTACAGTAACTCCAGACTCTATTTGAGTCAAGCCCCATGGGAACCTTCCCAACACCAGTTGCACTGTTCTCAGACCCACATGAATTGTCTTTATTTATTTTGGAACTCTAACAGCCCAATAACCTAAAAACTCTTATTTTTACTCTGACTTTCAACACAATGCTCAAACTGCTTTCACAGGAGACCCAACAATCCTCACTTCCTGTGTAGTCACACACCATTCATGATGGTCCCCTGAACAACACAGGTGGCTTTTCAACTGTGCACAGCAGAGTAACAGGAGGTGGAAAGATCCTTGCACCAACATTGTTCTGATTATTCACGTTTGGATCCTGAGACATTTTTGGGAATTTATTCAGAATAAGGATACGGAGATTTTCATGTAAATTCTTTTTCATTATCAGTCCTTACTTCTCTGGGCAGTTCAGGAAGGAAATTTTCATCCACAGCTAATGTCCGCAAACTGTGCAGGTAGCCAATGGTGGGAGGTAGAGACTCCAGTTCATTACAGCTGCAGTCGAATTCTTCTAATAAAGATAAACTAAAATGTTAAAGAACATTTGTTAGTTTACTTCACAGAGTTGTAGGAGAATACCAATTTTTGATTATTCATTAGCTCTTGCTGCCATCTTTGTGTCTTATGTAGTCATTCCTTTAAAGTGACACTAGCACATTAGAGGCATTACTGGAGTGTTCCCTATGGGTAGGTATCACATGGGCCAAGAAATGGGTGTGACAAGTAGTGATGTGCCTGTGTAAGTCGGCACCTAGTGCACAGTCACAGTGTATTGCAACTGGGAGTTGTCTGGCAGCGGGACAAAGACATCAGAGTGTCATCGCACCAATGCCAATTGCTCCCAGGGGAGGGGATTTCCAGCCATTTGGAGAGACAAGGGCAGGAAGGGAGCACATTCCTTTTGGTGGTAGCTTTGACAGTAAGCCCAAACTCTCACCTCCCTGAAGAAAGTTGGGGAGCAGTCACAGTGTATGAATAAACAGGAAACCACCTAAACATTTGCTTTACATGTCAGGCTTTGGGAAAGAGGCCTACAGGACTTGGGTTTTCATTTTATCTGTGTATCCTTTCTTTTTGATTGATAAATCCAAACTCTTTTTCTAGCTATGATCTTGCAGCAGTCATTTATCCTCTATTCACTTCAGAAATTATACTAGCTACTAGACTGCTTCTGAGAAAAGTAAAAGTACTTGTGCTTGAAAGGTCTCATCTTTTCTCAAATAAAAACACTAGGAATTGAAATTCGAAATTGTATACATCACCAACTGCTTGCTCTGAAAAGCTTATAGTATAAAAGAAGGTGAAAACCCCTTCTTTTAGACTAGTGGTACTCAAAACCCCCCACAGCTTGTCTAAAGGTTTCCCTGTCTCTTTAAGTGGCTAGGGATAGGGAAGATAGCAGTGTGGTCCCCAGGACTGCATCGCTAATGGGAGTGGTGCTTTCCTTTCCTTTCACTAGGGAGGATTGCCTCCAGGCTCCGGGAAGCTCAAGAGGGTTGGAATATTTGTAAATGAACATTCCCCCTCTTTGCAACATGATCCTAGGGATTATGGCAATGCTCTAGCTCCATCTAGGACAAGGATGTAAAATTCTTGTTAGGTTAGTAGAGCACAAATTAAGTAAATCTATGGCTGCTGCATCACCCTCATTCATATGTCAAAGAGAAGCTGTATCATTTGTAAGCATACTTTCTTTGTCTAAGACAAATCTTTGTCTATATGGAAATATAGTCCTTGATAGGAATATTGCAAAATTAACAGAAAGCCAAAAAAAAAAATGGTCATCAGAAGCCTTCAGTGATTTTCAGTCAGCAAACAAGTCTATTCATGCAAGCCATGTATTTTAAAACTGTTTCCTAAGTGGAACTTTATTCCTGTATGTTGGAAGGCTTGATAATTAGGTATTGACAAGTAAATTGACTGATATTCAAAAAACACACACACATACTGAATTATTTTAATGCCTCTAATAAAGGATCATTTTTTGAATTGATATTCAAATTAATAAATAAACCCTCTAGTCAAAGTCAATTGAGGAATTTATCAGGAGAAAGTAGTTCCTGAGCACGGACAACCTGACTACTAAATAGATATGTCTTGGCTCTCAATTCTTTTCAGCTTCCTCTTTCCCTCTTTGTCTTTCAAAGTTCTTTTTTCAGGATTCTGTGGTCCTCATTTTCCTCTGAAAGCAACATCATTGCTTTTCATACCATCCCAGCACTCCCATCCTGTCCCATCCCTTTTGTTCTTTAACACTGAAGAAAGCAATAATGGGGAGGGTACACTGAAATTGGGAGAAAAAATAAAACACCCCCCCCCCCAAATTGTCTAGTGGTTTTGTGAGCTCTTAGAACTTATGAAATGTTCAGGGTTTTTGAGCCTGAATGGAGGGTGGCTGGGAATAGAGAAGAGTGTTAGTTTGCCCAAATATCTAACAACATCATAAATATTAGGGGAAAGTGGAATTAGAGTTTGTGGCATTCACATTAAGAGCTTATGGCTGCAATTCTGAAATGCACTTTGGCTACCTAGCCCAATTCCAAGATGGGCCAGCCCAGTTAAACCAGAAATGCTTGGGTCAGCGTAAGTCAACATAGGCTGGCCCAAGACAGCTGGACCAGACTAGCAGTGCCAGGCTAGGCAGTTCAGGAGAGGCATGTTGAAGACATGTTCAGCATGGCCTAGAGCTGCCAGAAACATCCTGCAGTGCCTCTGTGAATTTGCTGCAACACTTGAGGGTGCTATGTTACACAGTTTGCAAACAGTTACGATATGCAGTAGTGTCTCTAGAGTGTAGTGGACTGCACCAAGTGTACTATTATTCAGAACACTTGTGTGAATGTCATCAAGTTGTCCAAATAACATTTAAAATAACACTAATGGAAGTGACACCAATCTTAGTATGTCACTGCATTTAGGATGTATGTCTAACATTGTAATTTATCTTTAAACATCTGGTAAGAGAGGAGACCCATCATGGAGGTGACACAATGAGCTGTCACACCGAGTGACATCAGTGCAATGGGACACTTTTTCTCCTTTTTTACATGACTTGTCCTACAACACAGCAATGACATGCTTTTGGAACTGGCAGCCCAAACCTGACCATATAGCATGGAAAAAGGAAGTGTATTTTTCTTTTTCCTTTCTCCTGAAGTCACCATACCCACTACCACAAGCCCGCAAACATGAAAATTATGAGTAGTCAATAAGGCCTTTAGTTTTTCCCCTCCCCCCTTTATGGTTATTTATCTTTAAATTTTCTCAGGCTGCAATGTATTTGCAGCAGCTGATATACAACCCACAACCCATCTGGTTCCTCATACCTTTTTCTGTAACTAACCACTAGACTATGCTAGTATAAATGACTGAAGTGTGTCATCCTTTTGAGAGCTGCACAGTGATTAATGAAGTGGGTAGAGAAGAGAACAGCTGAAAGCTTTGTTAGGCTTTTTATTATATGCTTACGGCTGCCAAGCTGTCATTCAAGCCAGAGGAAGTGATAATTTCTAAAGGCAACATTCAGACAAATTGACCAAGATACACTTTCGACGTGTGCTGACAGAAGCAGACACAGACTTAAGGTGAATGTACTTTAGTAGACCACCTGGCAAAACTATCTTACTGTACCTGCTGTCTTGCAGGATGATTTAATGCTATCCCTTTGTGAACATATAAATACAATTAAACAAAACCTGAAAATATTGCAAAGAATGTGTCAAATTATATCTTTTCTAACACAGTTCTGAATAATCAATGAAATCTTATTTTAAAAGTTTTATCATTATTATGTTTGCAAGACATATCAGTAGTTCTTTAGTTTAATACTGAAATTACTAGTTTCAGAACTTAATACAGGCACCCCCCCCCCCCCAACTTATTGGACAGGTTAGAGACCAGAGCACAGTCCAAAAGTGAAAACAGTTGAAAATTGGAACACAATATTTTTAGTTTATAAATGTTGCTTCCAATGCTTTTTAGCTAGCAAATTGTAAATGCCTCTTTTCTCCTGTGAATTCCTGCTGCCTCACAATAATTTCTGCAAATGGATTCTCAGGAATAGAAATAGACCAGGAGTAACAATATGGGGAAGGGCAGTTTTGGCCTTTAGAACAGAAGAGAGAGGTTGAAAAGTGAAACATGCATTGAATGAATGAGTTCATTATATAACTGGGTATATAATGAAAGGTGGGTATAACTGAGTATAACTGAAAGATGTTGAGTGGATCATCAGAAAACGAACCGTCAGAAAGTGGTACTGTAAATAGCACGATAGCTTCTCAGTCATATTACAGGTGTTAAATAAATTCCATAAAAATAACACTTTTCTACATAATCCAATCCAAGGAAAGCTAGACACCCTGAAATACAAACAAAATAAATGAAACTTATGACTCATAGCTCTCGGCCTGCTATGCAGCCAGAACTCAGGTTCCAATGATACAGCAGATGCAAACTGTGACTTGCTGTTCTGTGCAGCTTGGCACAGAAGAGAAAGGCCTCTGTACTGGTAAATACGCATGGGATTGGGTGGAGGAAAGGCAAAATGAGGATGAAAGGGGGAGGAACAGGGTGAACAACAAGGTGGAGAACAGGGTAGGTGTATGTGTGACAAGGCTGGAAAGGGGTGGACTCAGCAGTAGCAGTTCTGCCAACATACTATTCTGACCTTGCCTTGATTCACCTTCCTGGATCCACTTGTACTTTTGCCAAATCGATGGCATGAGTCTGACTAGACATATTGTGGAGGTTTATTGCTGAGGAAAATTTGATGCCTTGCCTTAAGGATTCCTCTGGAACTAACCTCTGGCAAGAAGCAGCACCTGGATGCACTGGCAGGGGGAGATGCTTACATAGGATTGGGCTGTTAATTACACACTTACATGATTCAGGTCTATTGATTCTGATGCAACTTGCTTTGGATTGCATTCAGTGAAAAATGAGGTTGGTTCTTCAAATTAAAAGATAAACATCCCTTAAGTAGCAGTTAGTGGCTGAAAAGCAGCCTACATGGTAATGTACATGGTAATGTGGCAGGCCAATTAAGCTTGCCTTAAAGACATTCATAAAGCATTCTGTTTGGTTTCTGTTACAACTGGGAGGGAGACCCCTCCTCTCATGTGAAAATCACATGAATATAAAGTGTTAATCACTCCTGAATTGCTTTGTAAGGGGAAGCTTCTGCTTCTGAGCTGAAACTAAGCTGTTTTAAGTTCTTTGAAAGGGAAATTGATTCATATTGGTCATTGCCTTCCAATTGGTTCATTGCAGTAAACAACTGCTTTTGTATACAAGAAAATGGGTATCCACTGAGATTCCTGGAACCAAACATCTTGGATGGTGAGGTTCAACCTTTATTCCAAATCTGTAGCTACTCTTATGAGCTTTCTTCATTAATTTAGAGCAGATTCTTCAAAGATTGATGTAGAAATAAAGCCAATTTTTCCACCAAAATATGGACAGGGTCCTGAATAATAATAAATAATAATAAACTTTATTTACACCCTGCCTTTGTCCTGGAGGGACCCAAGGCGGCTTATAAAAAAAATCCATAAAAACATCAACAATAAAATCCAATTCATTAAAACATTTAAAACAGGAATATTAAGACAATAAATGTAAAACATCTACATTAAAACACTGAGAAGAACATGTTTTGCATGTAGGGGGCCCAGGTTCAACCACTGGTATCTCCATGTAAAAGATGTTACATAACAGCTGAGAATCACTTCAACATGAGGAAAGGTATCACTGGTAAGAATAAATACTACTATGCTAGATAGTTCCAGTATAATTCAGTAGAAGATGTTGAGAAGGTAGCTTCATGTATTTTTAAGTGTAATTGAAAAGCTTAGGTAAATAAGCTCTACATCAGAACAAATTTATTCAGGATTGGGGCTTTCAGTAGTTTATTAATTATTTTGACATTTAAATATGAATAGTGTTAGAAAAAATTAGAATGCAATTATTTCAAAATTGCAAAAGAAAAAAATTAATTGGCCACTGCAAACCAACAAATTATGAAATGCAAATAATAATTACTAGGTTCATGACATCCATGTTCATTAAAGTTCTAAAATTAAGAGGATCTGTCTTGAAGTTTTCAGCCGTAACACCACAACAAAGACATTACTGAACAATTTTAACAAGTAGTTTCAGGTCTAGGTGACACAGAATGACGATGAAGGCTTTTGTGAAGAGCAGAAAAGTTCATTGATTTCAAGGCAAATATAGATAAACTTACAATTTTTTTATTTTCTCCCCTTCACCTCAGGAATTAACCCCTATTTGAGCTTGGGATGGATTCCATCTCCCTCTTTCTCCCTCCTGCCTTTTCTAAGTTTGGTAGAATAGATGTGCTTCCTATAAAATTTCCTTTTGGACTTTGCAGCACAATTTTATGCATGTGAATTCAGAAGTTATGGTCAGCTGAGCTTATCCGTAGGAAAGTATACATAGCATGTCTCTCTCTATCCATGAGGGTTCCATAACACCCCAATGTGAAAACCCGGCTAGTAAATAGTGGTCTTTGCATGACCCTATGCACCCAATACAATACTTTTTTATTTCTGAGGTAGCACTTGCAGTGTAAGTGTTTCTTCCTTAGACATTGTTGCTAAATGGAAGAAAACAGGAAATACCTTTTTTGTGTAGACTTAATTCTTCAGTCCAGGAAGAATGCTTAAAGCAAGAAAAAAGCTGCAAGTGTTACTACAGAAACAAATGTTAGTGTAAAGAGGTCTCCTGGTACATTTGACCTCTTATTTTGTTCGATAACAAAATGTTCACTTCTCATGAGTGAACATGAAGTTACTGGAGTTCACATAAAGCATTCTTCAGCAAAATAAAAATAAGAAACTGTTCATTTCCAAAGCCCAATAAAGCTCAATAAAGTTGTAATTTTTATATATATTTGTATCTATATACCACTTCCAGTTAGCTCCTGGTAAACATCTTGAACATTGTGACAAATACCAACAGTTTTTTAGATTGTGAGCCCGTCAAGAAGGATTATTCTTCTGAACCTTTATAAAGCACAATCTAGTTGAAATTATGCACTTGTAAGGCTCATACATTTTGGTAGAAAAGCTTTAAACATATGCTTCATTCTTCCACATGAATCAATAGATTTCAAATGAGCTTAACATTCTAGTGAATCATGTGATATCACTTGGATACTTCAGAAGATTTAAGAATATAAAAAAATTTTCAACTTACTTTCCAATGGCATTGGGCAGAATTGTGAGCTGATTGTCATCTACTTTTAGAGTTGTAAGCCTTTTCAAAAGTCCTTCAAAAAGAAAGAAAGAAAATTATTAAATCAGATATGGTCTATGAATATAACATATTCTTCCCCATATTAAGTCCTGTATCTATCCTGATGCAGCTCTTGCAAACATATATGAAAGCTGTTATCAAGAGGAATATTTTGTCATATAACTCTGATGTCAGCAACCACAGAACAATACAGTACCTACAAGTGGCAAAAGCCAGACAATTTTTTCAAGTGAATTCTTACATTTTCACAAATGCCCTACTTGCAAGGGCCATATTTACTAAGGTCATAAATGTTAGTATCAATTCAATATTCTTTTTTAAGGCAGAAAACTCAATTCACTTTCAGTTTTTTTGATACACATTTAGAGATGGAAAAGTTACTAATGGAAACATTCAAACCTCACAAAATATTTGTGCCTTGCACACAAATATGCAGGCCTGCCTCAGGACCAGTGAGGTACAAAAGTTGTGCACTCTACCCTTCCTCCAGGCAGCCATCGCACAAAGAACTAGTTGGCAGAAATAGCGCCTATTTCAGGGCAAACTGTCCCAGGAGAGGCTGGCAAGTTCACATACTCTTGCTGCACTGCCTTCCCAGGCTGCCAGATGCTGACTCCCAATGAGAATGACATGACATAGGCCACACTGCACTGCATGTACACATTTTTATATATGAAAATATGTTAAAAACCAATTTTCACCCAGGAGTAGTTTTCTTTAACATGAAGCAAAACTTCAGAATTATGTATTTACATTTTTCAAGTTTAGTTGAACTTGAAACTAAAATTCAAGTTGAACTTGAAAATTTTAGAAATAATTATGAGGTTGATAATGGCTCATGTTTATAGCTGGATGTAAGGGATAGAATCCTGTTCTTGATAAAAAAGATATGGATAATTGAGTTGAATCAGCACTTATAAACTCATCTTCATAGCATCAAGCCCTCAAACATAGCTCCAAAACTCAATCTCTTTACCTATAGAATCTGGCAGTTGTTGTAGCATGTTGGATGATAACAGTAGGTCTTCAAGGGCTTCACATCCTGATATGTCCATGTCTATACTTTCTATCCTATTTTTTGACACATCCAAGTATATCAGCTGTTTTAGCCTTCCTATAGACTTAATGACATCACAGAAGAATAGATTAGTTGATTAGATTCACATTTCATAGCAATCAACAACACCCAACAACAATGTACTGTAATGTTATGAGCTAGCACAGTAGATCAATTTTTTAAATAAGTTTTAAAACTGAATCAAAAGCAGCCTGGCCTATTACAACATAGGTCAGGAAAACATTAACATTTGAAAATTATATTTTTTCTACACTTGAAAATATATATTCCCAATGCAGGCACCGTGCAGTACTTACAACACAATCCTATACACGTTTACTCAGAAGAAAGTTCTGCTGATTTTAGTGGACTTGACTGAGTTTGTAGTTCAATGTGCCAACCCACCAAGAAAGATCAGCACTTTAAAAAAGGATGCTGTCCATATTTTATCTGCAATATTGGGAGCTTTATACAAAAAACAATTGCTTTGAACATAATTCATGTTACTGATGGATCCCAACTGCTAGATTTTAACAAAGAGAAACTGTGCAACAGGTAAGTGAACACTGCTAACATTGGCAGTGCCAATTCACCTGTTTCAGGGGATCACAATCTAGAACTTATTGAATATAAGGTATTGTCAAATACTCTCAGGGGTGTCAAACTCATTTCATACAGAGGGTTGAAGTTAGCGTTAATGGTGAACCTGATGGCTGGAGTCCAATAATATGCATGTCTATTCAGAAGTAAGTCCCACTGTAATCAATGGGGCTTACTATTAGAAAAATGTGGATAGGATTGCAGCCTCAGATCCCAATCCTCTGCCTGTCCACTCAGAAGTAAGTCCCATTATAGTTAATGGGGCTTACTCCCTCGAAAGAATTGACAGGGTTGTAGCCTCAGATCCCAATCCTCTGCCTGTCTGCTGAGAAGTACATCCCATTATAGTCAATGGAGTTTACTCCCATCTTACTCTGTATCTTGTCAGGGAGAGGGAGATTGTGGCAAGGAGCCCAGCCATGGAGTCTGCTCACCACTGCCCACCACCACCAAGTCTGCTGCCTGCCAACCTGGAGGGCTCCCTGCTTCCATCTGCAGTCACCATGTGGGAGGCAACCTGTGCTAGGACTCAGCAGGCTTCCTGCAAGGTTCCTGCCTGACAGGTACGCACCTGGCCCATCTGCCTGTGGTTACCATGTGGGAGGCGGCCAATGCTAGGACCCAGTGGGCTCCTACGAGCTCGTAGTTGGGCACCTAGCTGACCACATAGCTGGTGAGTGCTTGGCATACTCACTTGAGCCCCATTGCCATGCAGTTGCCATGGGAGAGTCAGCTGCTGTGAGCACCTCTTGGGGGATAGAGGGAGACTGGTTTGCAGGCCAGATGAAATGGCCCCATGGGCCTAATCTGGCCCATGGACCCTATGTTTGACACCTACGCTCTAGAAGCATGGAAACATTGCCAATTTAAGCAAATTGTTGCAATAATCCACTAAATGGTTGATTTTCTTATGTAAAGACATTTTTAGATATAGTATTATAAAACAGAATTCTAAAACAGAATTAAGTATTCTAAAAGAGTCATGCTAAGTAACGGATCCAGGCACTGTGATTTCCTTCATGGGAAAACAAGTAAGCTGTCCACTAGAATTAAAAAAGAATATACTGTACTGTGGTTTTAAAAAATTGAGGGAAATATTAGGCCAATGACAGTATTCTCCTGGGGAAACCTAATTGCCCAGCTATTGTGAAACAGTTTTATTATCTATATATATAAAAGAGAAAAGTCACTCACTGACTCACTCACTGACTCACGCATCAATGCCCTGCCAAAACCACTGGGCCTAGAAGCGTGAAATTTGGGGAGGGTCCTTCCATGACCGAGGGGCGCACTAAGAACCGGTTTTCTGAAATTCCAACCAGAAGGGGGTGAAAAGGGATGCAACACATTTTCCTCCCTACACATTTTCCTCCCTTCTGCATTGGAGAATTGCTGACTCATCAACATTCTGCCCCAACTGCTGGGCCTGAAGCATGGAATTCTGGGAGTTCCTTCTGTCACCTGAACTCCCACCAAGAACCCTTGTGGAGAAATTTAACCCTTCAGGGGCTGAAAAGGGGTCAATGTGTTTTTGTCCTATGCATAACATGGAAGACTGACCAACCTCCAGCCAATTTGGTGCTCAGCGTCTGGTGCAGTCGGGGGGATGTTGTTAGGAGGAAGAGGTTGCACTGTGGAGGATGCTGCGCATGGGAGGGGTGGCGTACGGGAAAATGCACATGGGGATGTTGCACATGGGGGATGATGCGCATGGGGAAATGATGCGCATGGGGAAATGATGCGCATGGGCAATGTTGTGCATGGGGAGATGTTGTGCATGGGGGACTGATGCGCATGGGGGACTGATGCACATGGGGATGTTGCGCATGGGGGGTTGATGCGCATGGGGGGATGATGCACACAGGGAACTGATGCGCACAGGGGGTTGATGCGCATGGGGATCATGTGCATGGGGGTTTGATGCGCATGGGGGACTGATGCCTATGGGGGGTTGATGCGCATGAAGGGAATGCATGCATGTGGGGGGTTGATGCGCTTGGGGGTTGGTGTGCATGGGAGGATGTTGCGCATGGGAGGATGTTGCGCATGGGGGAAGTTGTGCATGGTGGAAAGTTGTGCGCTTGGGGAAGTTGCGCATGGGGGAAGCTGTGCATGGGAGGTTGATGCACATGAGAGGTTGATGCGCAGTGGGGTTTGATGCGCACTGGGGAGTTGGCATATGGTGGAATTTTACTCCTGCAATGTGGGTACGCTTTTCGCTAGTAATTTATAATGTAGCTGACTTTTCAGGGGATGCTGTTATTTTTAGCAATTATATACTAACAAATACTAGAAATGTTGCCTTCATGTTTTATTGGGTCATACGAGTAATCACATTTTTGGTTTAAGGAAGCACTGTCATATATATTTTACCAAATTCTCTGTTAGGGAATTATTAAATCCGGCTCTGAAATATCTTGCCATCACATTCAAGATCATTACATTATAAAATATTAGGTCACTGTGGATCTATTCTCAAACTGTGGACCAGTGGATCATGACCCAGTTTTTGACAAATGTGACAGTATAGATTAGGATCTGTGTATCAAAGGTGAAACAAGACAGAGCACTGCTGACCAGTCACAATTATAGCCATACACCTTGGCATTTATAAATCAGGCAGCAGCTCCCAGAGCCTCTAAAAAGTTTGACAAACGCTGCATTAAATAAACCAGTGAGCTGATATAGTATTTCCATTGCCCTGAATCAGTGAAGCCTTGGTATTGAAAAACGAACAAGCTAGGACATGTCATTAAGACAACAGATTTTCAGAGTCAGTTCAATTTTCTCCACCATCAGCTTCCATCATCACTTTCCCATTCAGCTAGTAGTGCAGAATTGCCATGCTTAAAGTGGAATTTGCAAAGAGCGGTTCCAGAGGTTACAGATACACATATTCCCTATTTCAACTTCTTTCAGACATGACAATTGTGTGCTGCCTCCTGAATAGAATAGTGGGTCAGCTGATTGTGTGCAGCTGTGTGACAAAGACATTCAGACATCTTCAAGAATGATCTCCAGACCACAAGGAAAAAACACCAGCCACAATTTCTATTATTATGGTGTCTCAAAAACGGTCCACACACTTTCTATGGTTCTCTGAGGAAAGGCAGGACAGCTTTCAGTATCCTTTTGGAGACTCTTCCCAGCTGCTGATTGACTCCTACTTTGGAGAGATCACTCATCCTCCCTAGACTGGCCCATCTTATATTAGTTGGAAAACAAACCATTAGGAAGATTCCAAAACAGCTTACTGAATAAAATGATTTTTTATGTTTGTTTAGAAACAGTTTTTGGTCCCTTCACTCCTTTTGTAGTTATTCTTTGTACCCGTGTGTTCTTTCCACTTCCAGAACAAAGCACTTTTAGCAGGAGTCTCCAAACTTTTTGGCAGGAGGGCCACATCTGTCAGGCTCTGAAAACCTAGACATTGGATCACCACATTTTTTCCTGCTTGCTAACCGCTAACTAGTTGCACTTGGGCAATGGACTACATGCATTGTAGCATATAGGCAGCAAGTACCTGTGTGACTCCATAAATATGCTACAACCCAAGACTACAGTGTGGGTTTGTTGGAGGAGTGATACTAGTTGAAGTGGTGCTGGATATTACTTAATATTATTGACTATTGGACTGGAATTCTTGACTTTGCCTTTGGATAGCGTTTTGGACCCTATATTGACTTGTATGTATTCTGACCTCAGACTGTATACCTGACTCTGGCTCTGTTCAACCCTAATACAATTTTTCTTTGATCTCAAAGTGTCTTCTGTGTGCTTGCTTGACTCCGCTAACTGTTTGCACCTAGGCAGTGAGTTCTCTGGTGTGCCAGGTTGGGGTTCATCATGTTGATATCATGTTGACATCATCTCACTGACACTGTGTCAGGGGCAAAAAAAAAAACTAATTTACATTTCAAATTTGAATAAATTTACATAAATTTACATATAAGAATGTATTGGAGTGGATTACAGGGCTTGACCAGGAGGGTCTTCAGGCTTGCTGAGGGCCGCATCTGGCCCCACGGCCGGGGTTTGGAGGCCCCTGCTTTACAGCGTGAGTATGTCTTGCAGTCTCCCTCTTTAGGATGGTAAAGTGAGCATGTTGTCCTCCTTGGGGCCCCCACTTTACCTGTACAGTCATGCCCACTTATCCACAAGGGTTCAATTTTGGATCCCCCCCCAATAGATTTCAAAAACTGCAGATACACGTCCACGCACCAGTTCATGCCCCCAAGGGTTCATTCCCCTCACTTCTGGAGGGTCATCTGAACTCAGCAGAGACCAAAGATGTCCATCCCCAGCCAGTTCAGATGGCCTCAGCCAAAGTCAGGTACAATATATGTCTTAACCAGTTGGCCATCTGCACAGATATGAGTGATATTTCTGACTTATGTTTCAGCAAAGCATCTGTATTTTTCTGGAACATAAGGGGGGAGTGGAGTGGACAACAGCAGATTGGTTGAATGGATCCTTAATCAAGAAGTGGAGTGGTCACTGCACAAGCACTTTTCCCAGCAGGTGAGAGATAACAACAGACAACATGGTGAAATGGCAATAGACCTGAAGTAATAGACTAGAGGTCTATTACAACTGAGGAGAAAACACAAATATAAACACTCATGCCCCAATTCTGGCTAGGTACCGCCATGGGGGGCAAAGGCCTAAGTGGTCATCAGACCTGCAGTATTCTTTTTCTCTGTTCAGTCTGATTTCTCAAGTTGTTGCAGAATAAAAGAAGATGTACAGTACATATAATTCTGGTGATTCTTCACTCACCAAGACAGTTATGGTTCACAGCAACTACCACTCTCCATGACCATTCTTTGTTCACGTTTGAGCATTTCCCAACAACTTGAACCCTGAGCAGGAATAATTGAGCACTTTTGGGCCCTAATCCTATACCAGTTATGTAGATGATTCATTCATCACACAGATTCTCTGTTCATCTGCCTGTCTCCCTGGTAGAAACAGTTTAATATTGCTTTACTGTAAATCAGACGGCACTGAATGTCTTCTGGTTTTTCCTCAGAGAAAGCAGAATTTTCTCTATCTTTACACCCTACATTTTCACTAGGATTTTTCACATGCAAATTACTATTCTTCAAAAAATCAGGAGAATCTCCTCCCCCAAACACATATGTAATTTCTGGGGCATGGTTTATCTCTCATTATTGGGCATTTGTTTACAGTTGAGGTGAGTAAGGTAGATAGGGCTTCAGGGTTGTGATCCTATTTTCTCTCCATCGCCTTTGAAATGTTTTTTTCTTCATGGTAGGAATATTTTAGTCACATTGTTTACATTTATAATCTAAGAGTATGGTCTGGAGAAAATGGGGGATCTTTCCCAAAGTGGAGCCAAAATGCATTTTACTAAGGCTGCAATCCTAAACACACTTACCTGGAAGTAATTCCTATTTAACACAATGGGGCTTACTTCTGACATGGATAGGATTGAACTGTCATTCTAATATATTTCTACACATTATGAAACAATAACTTATTTGCATCCTTGCCAAAAATGTATGCCCACATAGTGCCTTTATACATAAAACAGTAAATGACAACAAATAATTTGCATCTGCAAATATGCATTTGTCATACTTTACCACAAACTATAGAATATAAATATCCATACCCCAGGCAGTGTCTGAAGTGAATTATTGTCCATCCATAATTCCTTTAGGTTTTGTATTTGTTCCAGTACTTCAGGCTGGAAAATAGTATCCTTTTTACAAATTCAATATATGTAATCAAATTCAAACAAAGCAGAAGCACAACAGAATTACCAATCTGACTGACTTCTCATTCTCTTTCTAACAAGTGGTCCTCACATCATAAGTGATTAGTATGTTAAACATTGATGAGAAGTCATACTGCTGAATATTAATAGTGGATCTAAATCTGTCTTCACCAGGACTGAGCTAGTAAGGAATAAGCAGAAACATTATAGGACCAAAAAAGAGGTGATGGAAACAGAGTAGCAATGGCACATCTGGGAGAGGACTTTGAAACAGTGATCTTATATACAGTTTTGTGAATTTATACGTTTTTTGTTCCATACCATTTGTGTTGTTACCTCGTATATCCTAAATCAAGGTTATACACATAGTTCCCCCCCAGACATTTATCCCAAAAATTTAGAGCCCCATTTTCCAGAAATGGAGACTCCCCACATACATTTGCAATACTTCAATGAAGATCAAAAGATCAAATATGAAGACCATTAGGATCAAATGTGGAAAGCGAATGGTTCAAGTTTCTACACACACAGGGACAACCCTGGTCAGTGAAAGCAGTGTTTCTTTGTTGAAAAAAGTTTTTTCTTACCAGCTCAGCAAATTCATTATTGCCCAGATCAAGCCTTTCCAGCTGTGTCAGTTTGTGCATTGACCTGCAATTTAAAAAAGAAAAGAATGAAAATTTCAGCCAATGGTAACACCACTAAAATTACACAAAATCACAAAGGAATTATCTGGCATTATATTTTACCATATGAGATATATTTTTAAAAGGCAAACAAGATATTTCAGCCTCCAAATGTTTTCTTACTCCCAAAGAAGAGCTTGGAGGCTGAAACTTCCCTACAGGACACAAAAGGTACAACATTTAAGTTTTTCAGATGAAGACAAAAGAGAGGTTGCCTGATTTTGTATTTGAGATTACTTAACATCTTATAACCACTTTTGGCTGGCTAGACTTGCAATACTATATCATTTCTTTGTGTTTTTGGGGGGTGCATTTTTCTGCTTAAGTGATATTTCTTCCCATAGCACTACAATTCTCCTGTCCTGGTTGCAAAACTGAAGACTCTTGAGTCCTGTAATCCAGGGTTTCTCAACCCTCGGTCCGGGGTCCACAGGAGGTCCTTGGCAGCTGCCTGACCAGCATGCAAGAGGACTCCTCTAAGTACATCTTCCTCTCCTCACAGCTGGAGGGCTCTGTCGGAGGATTGCAGCATCAGAAACCAATCCTATGCCTGTCCATTCAGTAGTAAGTCCCATTGTTGTCAGTGGAGCTTATTCCCAGGAAATCACGGATAAGATTGCAGCCTCAAAGTCCAATACAATGCCTGTCTACTCAGAAATAAGTCCCATTATAGTCAATGAGGCTTACTTTCCAATAAGAGTGACTAGGATGGGCTTTTTGCACTGAGAAAGGTTGAAAATACCTGCAGTAGACAGGCATTGAGACACTGGGTTCTCACCTGCAATCCTATCCACATTAACTTAGCAATAACTCTGTTATAATGTGATTTACAGCTGGAGGCAGCTGTGCTGTGCTCTAGGTAGGGAAGTCTTCCTTCCACGTGGTCCCTGGAATTTTTTTTTACACAGAACCAGTTCCTGGGGTCAAAAAAGTTGAGGACCGCTGAGCATTTATCACCAGGTGTCAGGAACACCTGGAATGGTCCTTGTTGACCTGGTGATGACTAAGCTGTATTCCTTATTTGTATTCCTTTTCCTCCCCATACTAGGAATAGATCTGGATACATTTAGAATGCAATTCTTGCTGGCAACAGGCAAGCCATTTAGCCAGCAATGTATGCAGTGTATGTTCAGGGTTGCTGTTGAGCTACCGTAGAGCAAGGGAAAACTTTCCCTTTACCCTGAGTATTGCGGCAGGAGCCCCAATGGGTCTAATCAGTGGTGTAGAGCTGAGCAACCAAAGAGTGCTTTGTGGCACCTGGAAAATGGGGCTTGGATCTGGCATAACTGCCAGACCAGCTCCCACTCCCACTCCAAACCCATCTACCCCGGGAATGCCCTCTGCCTACTCTGGAATTAGACAGGAAGGAAAGGATTGAACAGAATCACAAACCAAGCAGTCTGGGTGAGTCTGTGTCTGAGAGCAGCTAAGACACAGAATGTTTTTGTATCATTAGAAAAAGACTAAGAAAATGGAGGCTGAGAAGTTGGGAATTGTTTTGCTCAAACTGCTAAAAACATATATCAGGGGAATTCATTGAAGGTTGGAATGTCATTTCTCTAATCTGGGTAAGAAACACTCCTAGAACTGTCCAGGGCTGTTTCATTAAGAAACCTTCTCCTTTTCCCACTGTTCAGACTCATCCTTCCTACTGTTATACAGCAAGGACATACAAGGTGATCAATAAGTATCAGGACCGGTGCCATAGTAAAGGAGCTAAAATATGCAGAGTGAAACCACTTGGCACAGATTGATCTTGACCCCAACCGTGCACGCACACTATGTTTTTTCCTTAGAATGAACATATGTAGTGTGTGATCATCGCATTGACCATGACAGAAAGATTGAGCAGAAAATCTGCATCAAATTTTGCCAAAAGCTTGGAGATACTGGCACAGAGACCTACACAAAGTTGCAGAAAGTGTATGGAGAGGAATGTATGAGCTCATATACTCATGTACACGTGACTGTACAAGTGGATCAGACGTTTCCAAGATGGTCAGCAAAATGTCAAAAGTGAAGGACATTCTGGGAGATCCCCAACTAGCAGAACTTAGAAAAACATCACTGATGTGCGTGCAGCTGTGAGGGGAAATTGTTGAATCACCATCCGTGAGCTATCAGAGGATGTGCAGATTAGATACAGTTCAGTTCAGTCGGTTCTCACTGAAAATTTGGGTGTGAGAAGCATGTCTGCCAAGTTTGTGCCAAAACTGCCAAGTTTGTGCCATGTCTGCCAAGTTTGTGCCAAAACTTTCAGCTGATCAAAAAGAAACTCGGGTTTCAGTTGTGCAAGATCTCCTTGATTGTGTTGAAAACGATGAAAACTTTTTGAAAACGATCATAATGGATGATGAATTGTGGTTCTATGGCTATGACCCTGAAACCAAGGCTCAGTCTTTGCAGTGGAAAACCCCCAACATCTCAGAGACTGAAGAAAGCACGAATGAGTCAAAGCAACGTGAAGACACTGTTGACCATTTTCTTCAACTACATGGGGATTGTTCATCATGAGACTCATGATGACACTCACATCATGACACTCCACATGGTCAGACAGTAAACAAGGAGTACTACTGTAACATGTTGGGGCATTTACGGAATGCTACTTGTTGGAAAAGACCAGAATTGCATGCGTGGTAATTGCACCATGACAATGCACCTGCCCATTCAGCACAGTTTTTGGCCAAGCACAACATTCCCCAGATCCAACAGCCACCGTATTCCCCAGATCTCGCCTCTTGCAACTTTTTCCTCTTTCAAAAAATCAAATCCCACATGAAAGGACAAAGATTTCAGGACATCGAGGAAATCCAGGTGAATGCGACAAGGCAGCTGCTGATTATCCCAGAAAACGAGTTCCAGGAATGCTTCCATAAATGGAAACAGCACTGGACTAAGTGTGTAGCTTCCGAAGGGGACTACTTTGAAGAAGATTAAATTTCAAATTGTTACATGTTGTAGTTTTCTTTTTATAGCACCAGTCCTGATACCTATTGATCACACTCAAGTTTGGGAATCACCAGCTTTCAAACCTAGTCCAACTGTCTGGTAGAGTAAGGTTCCAAAGGCAGAGAAAAGAAAAAAGAAAGTATCCTTTTTCATTTCATTTGCAATTTCCCTCCAGCAAGGCTTGAGCAGCACTAAAAAGGATCCTCTTTCAAACTGGCTTTGCCCTGAAAGTCCTCTTGGGAGTTAAGGAGACATTGCAGTGTTTCACAGTCTCACTCTTATTACAGAAAAATGTACCAGTATTTTCTTAAAAATTCACTAGCTGGTCTTTGTAAGCTTATATATTTACAACTGTAGCCTCAAAGATTTCAGAACCTTTCATTCACTAGCATGACATTCATCTTTATAGGGTAGACTTCCTATGCACAAAAATACCTTTAAAACACATTTTTAAAAGTATTATACAAATAGCATAATACTATTTAGAACAAATTAGAAAAAATAATTGATAGATACTTTACAAATGGTGAATGCTAAAAATAAACCTTTCTGGGAAGATACTATAACAAGCCATGCCCATCCAGTCTTTCATATAATTTATTTGGGTTCAAGTAGCCTAGTCTAGTCACTAACACTGGAGGCTAATTAACAGGCAGCCAGTGAACCACTTCACACCAACTGTTTGGATATTAGCAAGTGCTCACAAGCACTTGGAGAGAGTGAAAAACAGTAAGATATAGATTTGCATAGTCTGAGCATGGAGAATTAGTTCAAAGTGGAGTAAAAAAAACTCTTGTTTTGGAGCCCACAGAAAGAGCTGAAGGAAACCAATTATGGGGTTTCAAGGATGTTGCTGTTGTGCCCTGACCTTACCATGTTGTAAACTTTACACTGTTCATGGTCTTCATGCACTTTTGTAAGTATTTGGGGTAGCCTCCCCCAAAGCAGCAGCCCGCAGGCAAGGGAGTTCTCGTCCTGTCCCGTCCCGTTCCCCCCCCTCCCCCGCAAAAGAAAAACACTTCTGGGAGCTGCTGCACCAACAGTCTTTGTGCCTGGATTTCTGACCAGAAATAGCTGGCCCACATGTAGTTTGGAGGAGATTCATGAGGCTTCCCAAAAGAACCAGGCATTCTGCACAGCTAGGGGATGGAGCTGTGCACCAGATCTAGCCTAGGGGTAACGTATGGTGCACCCTTCTTGAAAGGAAATTGATCTTCAAAAAGATTACCTTGAACTTTTCACTGAACAGAGAGGAAAGAAAATGGACAGAATATTTTCATTGTTTTATTTTTAACTGAAAATGTGTTTCACCTTTAATCCCTAGTCTCAATGAGGCATTTATCACCACTGTACACATACTGATCAGATTCTTATGGCTGGTACTAACTAGCCAAGAGGGGAGGATACGAAGCGTGCAAGATGTCATCCCCATTCTCCAAGCACCTTGTCAATTTTCTCAAGCATCAATAAACAAGAGGATTGCCACTGACCTAGAGAGCTAATAAAATCTGAAATATGTTTAATTTGTACCATAGAAGGGTAATATGCTGTTAACCAGTTTTGGGTTTGTGCACATTGTGCATCAACTGAAAATTTCTTACATGAATGCTTTTTCTTTTGCCTTTGCACCTCATTTCTTGATTTTAAAAACCTTGTGTGTTGCTTTAAAACTGAAAGTTAAATTCAGTGGTAGCATGGCATGTGCATAGCCTTTCTTCACCTTAAAATTAATCTGAGTTTTACACTCCATTTGCCTTTTATAATTGCAGAATGGTTTACTGAATGCTTTCCAGTTAAGGCATTTTGTAACATCAAATTCTTTCAAGGCTATGAAACGTCAATCATAAATTCTTTGTAACAGTTTTAGCTACAGCAGAATAGTCATGAACACTGCAGCTGATGAAACCTGACCCTGGAAACAGAACTGATCTAATCTTGATCTCATTCTATCCCTAAAGTGTTATGCTTTATTCCTCTTATGTAGTAAATCTGTACCTTTGAAAAGGTAGAAATAAGCATGGTAGAAGTGGGGTCAAATGCTTATTTCCCAGAAGAAATACAGGTATCAACCACTTTGATGCTTTCTCGACCTTCCGCTTTTTCAACAGATTTCAGTCATTCCCAGAAGTAAATCATTTAATGCATGCTCCAGTTTTTCAACCTCTCTCTGCTGGTCTGTGGGCTAAAATTGCCCTCCCCATGTTGATTTGCATATGATAAGGTGATTCAAACTGTTTTGTTTTGTGAGTTTGTAAATGTGAATGTGTGTGAGTGAGCAGTAGATAGATTGCCTCAGTACTCCCAAAGCCTTTAAAGACAGTTGATTTGCAGAAATCTTTGTGTGACAGTAAGAATTTGCAAGATAAAAAAGGTATTTGCAATTTGCTAGCTAAAAAAATAGCATTGGAAGCAACATTCATACACTAAAAAAGCTGGGTTTCACTTTCAACCATTTCTGTTTTTTATGCTGACTCTGGTCCCTAACCTATCAAATGAGCAGGCAATATCTGTATGTCAATGCAAAATTTCTAAAATAGTATTTGTTTTTAATTAAAAAACAAATATGACACAATTACAAAATTATTATGCATATAAAGGTTTTGGACTTGGAATATTACAATATTATGCCAATCACGTTAGTGCAACAAAAAAGACCCTTTCCAGTTGCCACCTGCCGCATTTCAGACTAGCGGACTAGAAGAAAGGTCTCTGATGAAGAACAAATGCTTTTGCCAGACAGAGAACAGCCCATATGGAAACCAGAAATGGTCCCTGCCATTTAGAATTTATCAATGACAACCAGAACTCAGAATTGTGCCTAGAAGTGGGCAGGCAGCCAAATAATTGTTTAAATACTAGCAAGGCAGCTGAGGTCCCACTTAGTTGGTCTCACTTAGAAACCTTAGGAACTGTATTGTGCAGAAACAGAAGTTTATAAATGTCAAAGTCTTCACTGCTGTAGTTCTAACAAACAATTACAAAAGCATGAATAAGTGTGGAACAGGCTATCTATCGAGAAGAAGTGAAAGGCCTAGGGCACAATCCTGAGTAACTACGGGGAGTCCTTGCTCCGGTGTAAGAACAATTTGCTCTGGATTGCAAAATGAATTTCCCATAGGTTTTCACTAGGTGGTGCAGTAACAACGGGTACACGTAAAGTCTCTTACGTGCTCCCGTAGTTACTCTGGATTGTAGGGCTAGTTGTGTTAGCTTGTGGAAAAGCATTGTGTGTTACACATTCCATGTGGACACCCAGGGACAGTGCTATCACTGTCCTGGAACTATCACAAGACGGAAAGTCTGAATCTATATGGAGAGCAATAGTCCTAACCAGAACACACATCACTACCTGTGTGGATAGATGAGTCATCCATCATTATCTGAACTGAGCTTCAGATCCACCAAGCACTAACATATAAATTGTTTTGCCTTCTAAAATTACCAGTAGACAACTGGTGATGTCACTTGGAAGGGTGCAGGCCACACCAGGTAATGTGCATGGGGGGAGGGTGACACCACTACCAGCCAAAATTCTTAAAATTGAGAGTTTAAATTACATATAATTTGATGTATATGTTCCTTTGGGCATATCTAAAGAAGCTCTTTTTGTTATCTTTGACTCCCCTGGCCAGCCTCAGCTCATACTGAGCTTTAGCATCCCTGACCCCCTCCCTACAGGACCGGGCTACCTGCCTGTACTCCTCTCTGGTGATCTTTCCAGTCTTCCACTCCCTATACTTCTCTTTCTTTAACTTCAGCTGATCCCCAAGTTGCCTGTGGAGCCAACCTGGTTTTTTCAGCATTTTCCCCCCTTTCTTTTTTATTGGAATTGTTTCTGACTGTGCTTGTAGAAGCTGCCTCTTAAGGAGCTCCCACCCATCTTGGGCCCCTTTCCCCATTAGATCATCAACCCATGGGATCCCGCCTATGACTCCTCTAAGCCTGTTGAAATCAGCTTTCCTGAAATCCAACATATAAGTTTCACTCTGCACTCTTTTTATTTCCCACATTATTCTAAATTCCAGCAGCTCATGATCGCTTTTCCCTAAAGTTCCCACTATGTTGACCTGATCAACCAGTTCTTCACGATTTGTTAAGATCAGGTCAAGGATGGCCCCTCCCCTTGTCGTTTCCTCCACTTTCTGGACCATGAAGTTATCTTCCAGGCCCATCAGGAATCTACTGGAGCTTCCATGTTTGGCTGAGTTTGTCTCCCAGCAAATGTCTGGGTAGTTAAAGTCCCCCATTACTACTACCTCATATTTCCTTGCAATGCCTGCCAGTTGCTCCAAGAAGACATCGTCTACTCCTTCTCCTTGGCCTGGCGGTCTATAGTAGACGCCCACCACAATGTTTTGTTTCTTATTTTCCCCCCTTGCTTTTACCCAAACACACTCCACAGGGATATCCGGACCACTCTCCTGGATTTCAGAGCAAGTATATATGTTCTTGACATATAATGCTACTCCACCTCCCCTTTTGCCACTTCTGTTCCTCCGGAACAGCTGATAGCCTTCCAATTGTGTGTTCCAGTCATGGGAGTCGTCCCACCAAGTTTCAGTTATTCCTATCAAATCAAATTTCCCTTCACTTGCTAAAAGCTCCAGCTCATCTTGTTTATTTCCCAGGCTCTGTGCATTTGTGTAAATGCAACTTAAGCCCTGGAGGTTGCAACTCAATGCATTTCCCTCCTTTTTTGTAAGGCCAGGCCCCTCTAAAGATTTTTGAGTTACAGCTGTGCCCTGGCAATTTCCATCCAGAGCATTTTCCTTATTCCTAGGTTCCCTTTGGACGTAACCCACCCCCTTCTTATTTACTTTAAAGCCCTCCTAATAAGGTTGGCCATCTCCCGTCTGAAGACACTCTTCCCCCAACCCGTAAGATGTAGTCCATCCTTTGCTAGGAGTCCTTCCTCAAGGAAGTTCATCCTGTGATCCCAGAATCCAAATCCTTCCCGATGACACCATTTTCGAAGCCAGCTATTGACCTGAAAAATCTTGCTATCTCTCTGAGGACCTTTGCCAATTACTGGGAGGATGGATGAGAATACCACCTGGGTATCCCCCAGATCCTTAATCTTCCTCCCCAGAGCTTCATAATCCCCAACTATCTTTTGGAAAATTTCCCGAGCAGTATTGTTTGTTCCTACGTGGATGAGTAAGAACGGGTGACGATCAGCAGGTGTGATCATCCTCGGTAGCCTCTCCGTGATATTCCGTATCCTAGCACCAGGGAGGCAGCACACCTCATGGGAAAACGGGTCTGGTCGGCATACAGCTTCCATGCCCCTCAGGAGAGAATCTCCATTCACCACCCACCCTCCTCTGTGTTCTCCTTCTGTGTCTACCTTCCCCCACACTAACTGGTTGTGGCTGCTGTCTATGAGGGGGATCTGTAGGCATGCCAGTATGGGCAATGCCAGGATCCGGTGTAGGTGTGCTAGCAAGAGGAACTTCTGCCAGCATGGTGGAATCTGAGAGACTCTGGAAACGGTTGTATAGCTCCAGTGGTTCTCGACTGCTCCTGCCCCCTTTTCTCCTGACTGTCACGTGTCTCCACGAAGAGACATCGTTGCTGGGGTCCCCACTGGTGTCATCCCTCTGGAGAAGTTCTGTGTGTGTTGTATCAAGAAACTCCTCAGATGCCTTAATTTGACGAAGGGTGGAAACTTCACCCTCCAATGCTGCCACCTTCTCCTCCAACAGTGCAACCAGTTTGCACTTGCAGCATCGATAATCCCTGGGGTCCTTGGGCAAGAAGACAAACATGGCACACGTGGTGCATGTCACGACAACTGCGCCCTTCCCATCCATCTCCTGTCAACTTCACAAGTCCTCCTTGCTCACAGGCTCCGGTCCACAGGATCGTGCCTCAGTCCCTGATGCTGCCCTTGAAAGCTCCTCCCACCAGGCAACCAGCCAATGAACAGCTAGCAGCAATTAAGCACTCAGCTAAGCAGCCCCCCTCCTCCACTCACCTGGGACTCTGTGCTCCTCTCAGCTCTCCTCAGAAATGGAGGCTGAACCAGGAACAGGCCCTAATAAAGCCCTACAAAGCACCTCCCACCAGGCAACCAGCCAATGAAAACCTAGCAGGAATTAAGCACTCAGCTAAGCAGCCCCCCTCCTCCACTCACCTGGGACTCTGTGCTCCTCTCAGCTCTCCTCAGAAATGGAGGCTGAACCAGGAACAGGCCCTAATAAAGCCCTACAAAGCTCCTCCCACCAGGCAACCAGCCAATGAACAGCTAGCAGCAATTAAGCACTCAGCTATGCAGCCCCCTCCTCCACTCACCTGAGACTCTGTGTTCCCTCTCACCTCTCCTCAGAAAATTCAATTATAAAACTGACATTTTTCTGGCCATAAAAAGTGTATACTCTATACATGTATATACAGAGTATATACTCTATACCAGTTATTTTCAACCTTTTTATGAACTGAAAATTTTCAACTGAAATTTTCGAGGCACACCATCAATTGTTTTTACCATTGACAAGGCACACCAGAAGGCTCAAATCCCCCACTTTTCCTATTAATGAATATCAATGCCGAAATTCCTGTGGCACACCTGAGGATTATCTGCTGCACACCAGTGTGCCGTGGCACACTGGTTGAAAATCACTGCTCTATACACATCCAAGAGTGAATCTTTCAAGTCTGCACCAACAAAATAGCAGGAGCTGGGTCTCTCCTGGGGGAAGGGAAGAAAATCTCCTTTCTCTGAGACCTCCAGTGGCTTTGTCAGTGCTTCTTGATGCAGCATTAGCCATTTTGACACCACAGCACCTGGAGGAGCCACGAGGTATACGATTGGGCTGTTAAACAAAAGCTGAACTAAGTAAAAGCTGAACTAAGACAACCAAAACAGTTTCTGTGTGAAATCCATGAGGTAGATCCATAGTTGCAGCTGTCCCCAGGGTCTTGGTATGAACATTAAAGTTTCTCAGCACTAGTAGACCAGAGCATTCCAACACCACGCTCAAAGTCACCTGAGTCAGCTCAGGAAAGGAGACCATTCAGCAGCACAGCAGGCAGTATACCAAAAGAATCCTTATTCTGTCCTATGCCTTCAGCAGTGCTAAGATGTGGGAAGAGCAAGAGAAGGGACAATTGTTGCTGTGGCTATGGCCTGCTACCTCCCCACCCAATATTTATTGTTTTTTTTTTGTATTACAAGTGCAAAATGAGAATAGACTGTAGCAAGAAAAATGCAAAAAAGGCGAATGAATGTGACAGAAGAAAAGAAGCGAGAGGAGAATGACAAAATATGATGGGGAAAACAAAAGTGAAGGAAGGAAGGAAGGGAGGGAGGGAGGGAGGCTCTAAAGTGAACAAAGGCAACAGAGATAAGATTGCAAATTTGAAAACAGTTCCAATATTTGCATTAAAACGCAAGGCCAAGTCACTAGAATTCAAAGACATGTCTAGGGCAAAAGTTCCAGCTAATATATATGCATAAATAACCCGCAAGTCAAGTGAAAAAGAAAGATCAAGTGATTACATGGATTACATGGATTAAACTGCTCAATTAAAAAATAGCCATAAAATTCTATGCTGAAAAGATTGTCTCACTGCTATTTTTGTCAGACTCAGGCTGCAATCCTAATCTCCAGTTAGGCTATAATAACAGCATAAGTCCTGTGCTGACTTCAGAGTGTAATAAAAGTGCCAAAAGGCTCTTCTGCCCCACTACTGGAGGGTCAGGCCAGTGCACAGGCATATGCTGACCTTCCCACACCTCTATGGGAAGAAATGTCAGGTAAATTATGCCAGCCTAAATTGGTTAGGATTGTGCCCTAAATTTATATTTACACTACTGCTTTTTTGCTGTTACTGTGATAGTATTGTTTGGTATGTGTGCAAGAAACACAGCAAGCAGTTTCTAAAATCAAAACAATTTCCATGTTATTTTCCACATCTAACAATGTTCAGCCTGCTTATTTCCTCAAACCTTAAATCCCACACCTGGGCATTCTATGACATGGCTGTCATAGTTATATGCCCCTCTTCCCCTTTACTGCCAAATCTAATAATCACATCATATTTTCTCATACTTTCACAGTTTTTCTGTGGCCCAAGCTAGAATTTCACTGCAAACATTTATCTAAACAAGGGCCATAATCCCTTGAGCCATGTTTAAATCTTTTCCATTCAATATTTTACCATCTCGCATATGCCCTGTAATGGAAAATAATTTGATAACTTATACTGTAACAGAGAATCTGAAACTTTCAGCTAGCTTTCCCAAAGAAATTTAGGTCAATTAACTATCAATGGCCAAGTATCTTTCAATTTTAATTCCTGTTCCTAATTTCAGTATATGAATTACCTGCTGCACCAAGAAGGTGAGGCTTTTTCTTCCAGACATGGACTACAGAAACCATTTCATTATTAGTTACTTTGATGATTGGTGTGAAAATGTTCATTTTATATTGATCATTCTTGAACATTTTCATACAATTAATAAAAGCAAACTTACAATTGCTGGGTAGAGTGATGATTATTCCAATTATACAGACTGGAAAATTATGAGTTGATTCACATTAGAGTCTAAGAATGAGTCTATAACTAGTGGCTCTGACTAATCCCAGCCTTACTAGGCATATCAGAATTGTTACCTCTCCTATTCTAAGAGCAGGCAGAGAAGCCACAGTGTCAGGCGAAATATGGAAAAAACTGAACACCAGCGGGGAGGAAATAATAGAGTGTTGGTTGTAAGAAAGTTTAGGAACTTGGGTGGCGCAAGCAGTTAAGGCACTGTGCCTGTTAACCAGAAGGCCAGGGTTCGAGTCCCGGGTCGGCCCCACAAGACAGGGTGAGCTCCTGTCCTTAGCCCAGCTCTGCGACGCCAGCTGGATCCAATCGTATCGGCTCTGCCTTTCCATTGGACTAATTCAGTGGCGTGGAGAAGGGGGATTTGCTGCTTGGGTAACAGCCTATCCTCCGTAACAAGCCAATCCAGGCTTTCGTGCTTCGCATGCAGCGTATGCAGCGCCAAGCACAATACCATAGTCTTTCAAGACTGATGGAGGCCTGCTTATATATATATAAATTTCATAGATAGTAGTCATTTTTTGCAGTTAGTGAAAACAGTGTAGAGCATTAGAAAAGCAACATTCTTATATTTTTAGAAAAAAAACCAGTTTTTCAGATATTTTAAATATGTTTTGTTGTTGAATATTTTGTTGTTGTTTGTACATTAATTTCTGGGATAGATTGACAAGAAACCCTTCTAGATTTTCCTTGAAATTAATGAGTTTTAACACAAATGCTAGGGCCATGTCACACATTACTGTTAATCAGATTTTCCAATTACTATACACTTAAGAGGGAGCTGCAGTCAGTCCCAGCTGCGTGATTAGAGTGCCTGTATTATTAATGTTTCCAATATCTTTCTATTGTTTTTACTGTTTATATTTTTAGGAGTGTACAATTAAATCTCAGCTAGTCACTTTTCTGAGAGTATTCCAAAACTCAACCATCTCGTTAGTCATGGGGGGAGGGAACCCTGTATTTTCCAAGTAACAATATGTAAAAGTGAGAGTGTGGGAAAGGAGTTTTCTCCAGAATGCACTTCTGCAAACCAGCCATTTACTAGAGATAGGAACTTAGAATGACTCACACCAGTGCTTTTTCTAGAGGAAAAATGTGCCAGTACTCACCACAGTGGTGTAGCTAGGTCACCCCATATGATTAATATTCAAAATCTCAAAAGCTAATATTCAAAATATTCAAAAGCTGCTGGAGGGGCAAGTAGGTAAAGGTGCCAGTACTGAGGACTGGTGAGTAAGTACCCTCAGAAAAAAAGCCATGATTCATACACATTTTTGACTCACACATGCCCAAACACACATTTTTGAGAAACTCATGTTGACTCAAGTCACAGATGTCACTGACCCTGACTTAACTTGTGACTTGGGGCCAGTGTCTCAAAAGTTGAGCCCAGACTCAAAATGCCTAAAGACCAACTATAAGTCTTGTGTGTGTTCCAGCTTTCTTTTCCACTGCTTCTGAATTGTGCTAAAAATCTTGTGTGTGATCTGGAAGCAAGCAAGCATTCTGAAGCGAGGCATTAAAGCAGACATGGTGGGGCGGTAGATTCCAGGAGGTAGTGCTGCAGAAGTGCTTCTTTTCTGGGCTGCATGAGGTTGGAGGTTGAGATCAAAAAGTGGGACAGCCAGGACATAAGGGAGGGGCTCTCTTTAAGATAAGGATGAAGATGTACAAAGTGCTCAGCTTTTTTTGCACAAGAAAGGGGACAGATGATGAGACAGCAGAAGCATTTGGGTTCTTGCAATAGGAACTAAAACCTGGCCGATTTACTTCAGAAGCCAGGAAAGAAAAAAGACAGGGATAAAGGAGATGTTTCTTTGCAATACAGGAAGAACACCTTCAGCTCAACCAATTTCTTGAAATAACTTTTGACCTGAAATACTTAAAAGTTCTCACAGGACAAGTCTTGATGTCCATGCACTATGACTTGTGAGGGTCTTGATAACTCAGGACATGACTTGCAAGTTGACTCAAGTGACTCAAGCACATCCCTGCCACTAGTTCTCAGAAATGCCCACTTACATTTTGGCATTGATAAATACAATGACATTCCTACAGGTAGCAAATACTGTCATTGCTAAAGGAAGTACGTACATATTTGAATTTGGGTTATATAGTATTTTAAAAATGGAAGTTCAACACTACAAAATATGTCTTTTACTATAGTTACATGATGCTGATGTACAATAAATATAGGTAGCAACTTATAGCAAAATATAAGTAGCAATTTCTTTAAAAAATTTAAAACAGATGCCTTATTGAAGAACATGGGCAGTACAATCCCAAGAAGTGGTGGAATAGGAAGGCCAGTTGGCCTGCACTGCATCCATGTGCGTTTAGGGTGCTGCTATACGTCTGCATTTCTGCTGTACGGGAAATATTTCCCCTTACTAAAGGTAAGGCAGAAGCAGCTCCAAGGGATCTATTTGGTTCTGAGCCGCCCAGGAAACAGGCCTTATCTCTTGTTCTCCATGTGCCTCCGCCCAACCTCCCCTCAACCTTCCTTCACCGTGGAATCCCCCCTTCTTGTCTCCATCTCTCTCACTCTGCCTCCTCACCATTAGTTGATGTTTGGATGGTTGATGTTTGGATGAGGAGACTCTGTCTCACTGTGTATCAGTTGACTTTGGATGATGCGGAGGTCCCTCCAGATGCTGGCACAGAGGATATGCGCTGGCCCAGGACACAGTTAGGATTGTGCCCTAAGGCTGCAATCCTAATCTGCATTTGGGCCAGCATAAGCCCCCGCAAAAGTCCTGGGGATGGTCACCTCTGTGTGTTAAGACACCTCTGCCCCACTCCTGGGGGGAGGGGGTTAGGTCAGTGCACAGGCATACAGCAACATCTCCACACTATCATGTGGAGATACCAGATGAGTTAGGATTGTGCCCTGACTAAGGCTGCAGTCCTAACCCCCAGGGGCCAGTGTAGTAAGGCCAGAGTACAGACAGGAGCTTGCCTCCTTATATCACCATGGGAAAGAGAAGAACAAGAAGTTGTGCTGGCTTAGGTTAGGATTGCACACCTGCCCTACAATCCACACCTAGGTTAGGATTGCACACCTGCCCTACAATCCTTTCCATTTGCTGGCCCAAATGCTATATTTTGCTATAAGTTGCTACCTATATTTATACCAGAGTAACTACGGGAAGTCATAAGAGGCACTTACTCTGGATTGCTCTATGCATTTCCCATAGGTTTCCCTTAGGTGGCACCATAACTACATTGTGTAAAAGGTCCCATAGTTACTCTGGATTGTAGCTTAAGTTTCATATATTTTAAAGTGAATTTATGGTTATTTTTATTAATACGTACCCACCCAAAATATATAAACTCCACATTACTACATTATTTTATCATTACTTCATTCGAAAGGATCTAAAGATACTTTTTGATGGTGAAACTCATGCTTTAAGTGATGCCAATGAAAATGAACAATCAAAACACACACTCCGCACAGTAAAACACGAACCTGCCCATCTCTATTTGAATATGATACGCAAAAGTAGCTGAAGACAAGATGCATCACTTATATTGTGGAAAGTATTCCATAAAAGCCATTTACTTATTTAAATTATTGCATTTCAAGGCTTTGTAGGTGAGCAACTATAAGTGAGGGCACAATCCATATCAACTTTCCAGTACTGGCATAGTTGTGCTACTGAATTATGTGCTGCCTCATGCCGTTGAGGAGCAGTCACAAAGGAATCCCTCAAGGTAAGGCAATGTTTGTTCCCTTACCTTGGAGTTGCATTACTGCCAGCGCTGGGATGTTGGTTAGGATTGCACGCTTAATCATTTAGCATGTGAATGAAGAAAGCTAATGGGAACTAATCAAGACCTGTTTTAAAATGTACATATGTGGGAAATCTCAAGTTTCTGTACTGTACAATATCATCCAGTCACTAGAACACAAATCTGATTGGTGACTTCAACAAGGTTGTAAGAATGCAATTAAAAATCACTCAAATACTGTAAAAGTAACATTGGACGTATCCTTGCATTTAGCACAAAACTGAGCTGATCTGAAGTTCAGAAAAGTAGCAAGAATATATGAGTGACTTGGGTTTCCTATCATTTTCCCATGCCTTGTTAAAAGATGTGGAGAGATGGGCATTCTTTTCATTTAAAGACAGAATAAAAACATCTCCCCTCTTAGAATGACGACTGTGGAAGAGACACATCACTCATGCTCTTTCCTTCCTCTTTCTTTGTCAAGTCCAAAGAAGTCTACATGCCCATATCTAACTTGCAATCATAGATGGGCATAAGCCCTTTGATGTTATGTTATTAATATTTATCAAAGGAGTGACCTACAGACTCCTATTAAGAAAATGTACTTTCCAAATCAACTTTATAAGAACAGATTGAAAGCTTTAAATCAAAGTTAAAACCTTACCTATTGCTTTCCGAAATTAAAACTAGCATAAGTAACAAGTCTGTTGGTACGAATAATGAATATTTTAAAGCAAGGCATAGTGGCTGCTTTGGCAACATTACAAGATAGTAGCATTGATCTCCAGATATATGGCTGTAAATTTATAACATAGCTGGGAGCTGGCCAACCGTATATTTAAGCCAAAGCCCAAGCTTGGAGATGGCAGATTGTCTTCTAAGGATCATTCCAAGAAAATGTGCATATTCTAAAACACAGCAAACATTTTGCACAAAGGTCAATATTGTAAGAGGCAGCCTCCATCAGCGTGTAGTATCCCCAAACTCTTTTGGTTTCATAGTATAGTGTGGGAGAACTACCTCAACACAGTTTACTCGTGCTGATGCTCCTGATGCTGCCATTTCAGGTGCCCGAAAAGGTGCTGCCTTCACATCCTCTGCTGTTGGTGCCATTGTACTCTCCCAGGCGATGGGGCAAGGGGCACACTCTGGATCTTCAAATGCTAAGATGAGAAAAATCAATTTCAGTGCCCAAAAGATGGAACTACTGGAGCAGAAGTGGTGACTAAAACTACCAAAAGATTTATGGCACTTAAAAGAGAGCTAACTAATAACATGAGAAAAGAATTTGAAATCAAATGTTCTGATTTTTGAAGTCATCTTAAGCAAAATTATAAATTGGGAGAATAACAAACTGTTTGGTATTTTCCCCTTTATTTGGCCTGAAAAAAAATCACATAGACCCAAGGTCAAAGAGAGAAAAAGGAGAAGAATTGGATTCCCCGCAGGGAAATTTTCCAAAAATGCCTCAACTTCATATCATTCCTACATATGGTGGCACAAAACCTTAAGAGCTATTAATCTAAAAAGCTAAATGAAATAAATTAGTCTAAAATATCTTATTTTTGTGTCTAAACTCAATTTCTAAACACCAACTTTAAACTTGGTGACATCACCAGAAAGTTAAGTTTCTCCAAAAAGTTAGTTAATTTCTTGGGAATTTTACCGGGTACAACTTTCTTCAAAATGATCTCTTACAGAGAAGAATTATTATCTGTGCTGTTAGGAAAATGCTTGGAAAATAATTTTAAAATGTTCTCTTTCTGTTCCATTAACAAGAAGTAAAATAGGGGGGGGGAAGAAATTTACAGTTCCCTACTCATATCTATTTAGCTTACATTTAAGAAATATGACTTTCAATAATGAAGATCTAGAGTAAACTAATTAAAATTCAGTTTACATATTTCTGCTATTATATTATTTTCTAGTCTCACAGCACAAATTTAGATAGGCATATTCAAAAGCCCACTTATTTCAATGCCACTTACTCCCAATGAATGGCCCAACCCCTATGGACCACTTATGAAAGCAGATCTAGCAATTTGCTGCTATACCTCCCCTTGCAGCAGTGCAAACATCTCACCAGCAATGTGTAGTAGGGAGCTGCTAGTGGTGACAGCCATAGGCTCTCTGTGCGTGCTAGAATTTCTCATTTGCTCCAACACTGTAGGTAAGGTGGCCGAGGTGGAGTATCAGAGTACCAGTGAGTGGCTGAATTGTGGGTGGTTTGAGCATGGGAGGAGTTGGACCACAAAGGGAGTTGCACTTACCAGTTTCTATCCACATTTCCTAGCTCTGACCTGCCCCATTCCTCTCTTTGGACTTACACTAAGGAGAGAAAAGGACTTGGACATACACCAGCAAAATAGTTGGCATATCTCCAAGGAAACCCATTGGTGACTAATTGGACTACCAGAAATCTTCTGGCCTCACCAGATGCCTGATCACCCTCCCCAGTAAGCACAGATTGCTGACATATAGAATTACACCTGTAAAATATCAGTTCTTCTTTCATAACCATTTCCCTTTCTAAAATCGTGCTGATCCTTACCTTAAACACAGTTTTACATAAAAATAATAAGGAAAACTGTTCTATATAAACTATGTGGTCTATGGGCAGAAGGTCTGGTCTAGAAGGTTGAGCCACTGTTCTGTAAATTGCCTGAAGATAAGATCTAAAGGTCACCAATTCAACACCGGAAGGCACGCAAGGATAGACGCTGATGCTGTGTGAAGAAAGAAATGCAATTGCAGTGGAGTCTTTCTAAAAGCATAACAGTGAGTCAGTGAATGTGAGGCCAGACATAAAAGGAAACATCTAAGAATGTAGGAGTTCATGAAACAAAGAACCTTTCTTTGAATTGTAAAACCCTTCTAGGGTTAGTAAGCCTGCCTGTGTAAACCACCTTGAGAATGAAGTCAAAAAAGGCGGTATATAAATACCTATGTTTATTTGTTGTTTGTGAATTATTGCCTTTTTAAGGCTGCAATCCTAATCTCCTCTTAGGCTGGCCTAAAGCCCCGCAGAAGTCCTGTGGTGACCTGGGGATGTAACAAAAGTGCAGTATGACATTTCTACCCCACTCCTGGAGAAGTTAGGCCAGTGAACAGGCATATGCCAACCTTTCCACACCTTCATGGAAAGATAGGCCAGGTGAGTTAGGCCAGGCTAAATTTCTTAGGATTGCACCGCATGTCTCCTAAAAACACAGTTTTAGATACTTTTACACTCTCACAAATCCCACATGAAATTTTTGTTTTCATTTTTGTTCTCTTGAATGAATTTGGCTTCTACTTTTTGTGTTTTAGTGAAAACATACTCACTTTGAGGGAGTTAAATTCCACCCATATGACATCCCCCATGGCAAAACCCCCCATGTGCAACAACCCCCCATGCAGATCTTACCACCCCTTGTGCAACATCCCCACTGCGTATCATCCCCTGTACGCATCATTCCCCATGCACAACACCCTCCCATGTGCATCATCCCCATGCGCACTATTCACTCTCCTTTTCTGAGGAGAGGTGAGAAGGAACACAGAGTCCCAGGTGAGTGAAGGAGGGGGGCTGCTTAGCTGAGTGCTTAATTGCTGCTAGGTGTTTATTGGCTGGTTGCCTGGTGGGAGGTGCTTTGTAGGGCTTTATTAGGGCCTGTTCCTGGTTCAGCCTCCTTTTCTGAGGAGAGCTGAGAAGGAACACAGAGTCTCAGGTGAGTGAAGGAGGGGGACTGCTTAGCTGAGTGCTTAATTGCTGCAAGGTGTTCATTGGCTGGTTGCCTGGTGGGAGGAGCTTTCAAGGGCTTTATTAGGGCCTGAGGAGCGATCCTGTGGACCGGAGCCTGTGAGCAAGGAGGACTTGTGAAGTTGACAGGAGATGGAAGGGAAGGGCGCAGTTGTCGTGACATGCACCATGTGTGCCATGTTTGTCTTCTTGTCCAAGGACCCCAGGGATTATTGATGCTGCAAGTGCAAACTGGTTGCACTGTTGGAGGAGAAGGTGGCAGCATTGGAGGGTGAAGTTTCCACCCTTCGTCAAATTAAGGCATCTGAGGAGTTCCTTGATACAACACACACAGAACTTCTCCAGAGGGATGACACCAGTGGGGACCCCAGCAATGATGTCTCTTCATGGAGACATGTGACAGTCAGGAGAAAAAAGGGCAGGAGCAGTCGAGAACCACTGGAGCTATACAACCGTTTCCAGAGTCTCTCAGATTCCACGATGCTGGCAGAAGTTCCTCTTGCTAGCACACCTACACCGGATCCTGGCATTGCCCATACTGGCATGCCTACAGATCCCCCTCATAGACAGCAGCCACAACCAGTTAGTGTGGGGGAAGCTAGACACAGAAGGAGAACACAGAGGAGGGTGGTGGTGATTGGAGATTCTCTCCTGAGGGGCATGGAAGCTGTATGCCGACCAGACCCGTTTTCCCGTGAGGTGTCCTGCCTCCCTGGTGCTAGGATATGGGATATCACGGAGAGGCTACCGAGGATGATCACACCTGCTGATCATCACCCGTTCTTACTCATCCACGTAGAAACAAACAATACTGCTCGGGAAACTTTCCAAAAGATAGTTGGGGATTATGAAGCTCTGGGGAGGAAGATTAAGGATCTGGGGGACACCCAGGTGGTATTCTCATCCATCCTCCCAGTAATTGGCAAAGGTCCTCAGAGAGATAGCAAGATTTTTCAGGTCAATAGCTGGCTTCGAAAATGGTGTCATCAGGAAGGATTTGGATTCTGGGATCACAGGATGAGCTTCCTTGAGGAAGGACTCCTAGCAAAGGATGGACTACATCTTACGGGTTGGGGGAAGAGTGTCTTCAGACGGGAGATGGCCAACCTTATTAGGAGGGCTTTAAAGTAAATAAGAAGGGGGTGGGTTACGTCCAAAGGGAACCTAGGAATAAGGAAAATGCTCTGGATGGAAATTGCCAGGGCACAGCTGTAACTCAAAAATCCTTAGAGGGGCCTGGCCTTACAAAAAAGGAGGGAAATGCATTGAGTTGCAACCTCCAGGGCTTAAGTTGCATTTACACAAATGCACAGAGCCTGGGAAATAAACAAGATGAGCTGGAGCTTTTAGCAAGTGAAGGGAAATTTGATTTGATAGGAATAACTGAAACTTGGTGGGATGACTCCCATGACTGGAACACACAATTGGAAGGCTATCAGCTGTTCCGGAGGAACAGAAGTGGCAAAAGGGGAGGTGGAGTAGCATTATATGTCAAGAACATATATACTTGCTCTGAAATCCAGGAGAGTGCTCCGGATATCCCTGTGGAGTGTGTTTGGGTAAAAGTAAGGGGGGAAAATAAGAAACAAAACATTGTGGTGGGCATCTACTATAGACCGCCAGGCCAAGGAGAAGGAGTAGACGATGTCTTCTTGGAGCAACTGGCAGGCGTTGCAAGGAAATATGAGGTAGTAGTAATGGGGGACTTTAACTACCCAGACATTTGCTGGGAGACAAACTCAGCCAAACATGGAAGCTCCAGTAGATTCCTGATGGGCCTGGAAGATAACTTCATGGTCCAGAAAGTGGAGGAAACGACAAAGGGAGGGGCCATCCTTGACCTGATCTTAACAAATCGTGAAGAACTGGTTGATCAGGTCAACATAGTGGGAACTTTAGGGAAAAGCGATCATGAGCTGCTGGAATTTAGAATAATGTGGGAAATAAAAAGAGTGCAGAGTGAAACTTATATGTTGGATTTCAGGAAAGCTGATTTCAACAGGCTTAGAGGAGTCATAGGTGGGATCCCATGGGTTGATGATCTAATGGGGAAAGGGGCCCAAGATGGGTGGGAGCTCCTTAAGAGGCAGCTTCTACAAGCACAGTCAGAAACAATTCCAATAAAAAAGAAAGGGGGGAAAATGCTGAAAAAACCAGGTTGGCTCCACAGGCAACTTGGGGATCAGCTGAAGTTAAAGAAAGAGAAGTATAGGGAGTGGAAGACTGGAAAGATCACCAGAGAGGAGTACAGGCAGGTAGCCCGGTCCTGTAGGGAGGGGGTCAGGGATGCTAAAGCTCAGTATGAGCTGAGGCTGGCCAGGGGAGTCAAAGATAACAAAAAGAGCTTCTTTAGATATGCCCAAAGGAACAGGAGGAGAGACGAGGGGCTGGGGCTGCTCTTGGACAAGGATGGACAGCAGGTGTCTGGAAACCAGCAGAAGGTGGAGCTGCTCAACTCCTACTTTGCATCTGTCTATTCACAGAAGGAGGGCTCTAAAAATGGGGGTGCGGGATCATTGACTGATTCGGGGATGTGTTTACATCCCCTAAGAGGTAATGAAAACATGGATGGTGCAGAACAGCAGATTAAGATTGACAGAGAACTGGTTCGAAACCACTTAACTGGCCTAAATGAATTCAAGTCATTTGGACCAGATGAGCTGCATCCTCGAGTTCTTAAGGAACTGGCAGATGTCCTTGCAGAGCCTCTGTCGATCATCTTTGAGAAATCCCTGAGGAGTGGAGAAGTGCCACTGGACTGGAAGAGGGAGAATGTAGTCCCAAACTTTAAGAAGGGGAAAAAAGAAGACCCGGGAAATTATAGACCAGTCAGTTTGACTTCAATCCCGGGGAAGATATTAGAGCAAATCATAAAACACACAATTTGTGCACATCTAGACAAGTACTCGGTGATCAAAACAACCCAGCATGGATTTTCCAAGAATAAATCTTGCCAGACAAATCTGATCTCCTTTTTTGATCGGGTTACAAGCTTACTGGACAGTGGCAATGCTGTGGATGTCATTTATCTTGACTTCAGCAAAGCATTTGACAAAGTCCCACATGACATTTTAATTAGGAAGTTGGAAAAATATGGGCTAGACAGGGCAATTGTTAGGTGGATCTGCAACTGGCTCGATGGCCGCACTCAAAGGGTTTTAGTAAATGGTTCTGTGTCAACCTGGAGGTCAGTTTCTAGTGGGGTACCCTAAGGCTCTGTCTTGGGACCGGTTCTCTTTAACATTTTCATCAGTGACTTGGAGGAAGGGATACGGGGGAGCCTGATCAAATTTGCAGATGACACCAAACTGGGAGGAGTAGCAAATACATCAGAAGACAGGAGAAACCTCCAGGAGGATCTGGATAAACTAGAATACTGGGCTGTAACAAACAGAATGAATTTCAGTAGGGAGAAGTGCAAGGTTCTGCACTTAGGAAATAAAAACCACAAACATAGGTATAAAATGGGGGATACTTGGCTTGGCAGCACAACATGTGAGTGGGATCTTGGAGTCACCATGGATCACAAGCTGAACATGAGTCAGCAGTGTGATGTGTCTGCAAAGAAGGCAAATGCCATTTTAAGTTGTATTAAGAGGACTGTAGCTTCCAAGTCACGAGAAGTTCTAGTTCCTCTTTATTCTGCATTGGTGAGACCTCACCTTGAGTACTGTGTTCAGTTCTGGGCACCTCACTTTAAGAAAGATGCAGCCAAACTGGAGCAAGTCCAGAGGAGAGCAACAAGAATGATCAGTGGGATGGAAGGGAAGCCCTACGAGGAAAGGTTGGGGAAACTTGGGATGTTCAGCCTGGAGAAGAGGAGGCTGAGGGGAGACATGATTGCCCTCTTCAGATACCTGAAGGGCTGTCATATGGAGGAAGGGGCCAATTTGTTCATAGCTGTTTCTAAAAGCAGAACTAGAACCAATGGGTACAAACTGCAAGAAAGGAGATTCCGGCTGGAAATCCGGAAAAAATTCCTGACGGTGAGGGCGGTTCGGCAGTGGAACACATTGCTAAGGGAGGTGGTGGACTCTCCCTCACTGGGGATCTTCAAGCAGAGGCTCGATGAGCACCTGTTGGTGATGCTCTAGGGGGAATTCCTGCTGCAGGCAGGGGGTTGGACTAGATGACCTACTAGGTCCCTTCCAACTCTATGATTCTATGATTCCCCATGTGCAACATATCTCCACTGTGCATCAACCCCCCTGCACATCAAACCCCTCTGTGCATCAACCCCCATGTGCAACATCTCCCCACATGCATCAATCCGCCATGCACAATACTCTCCCATGCACATCGCCCCCACATGTACCACCTCCCTTGTACACCACCCCCTTGTGCACCACCACCCCTTGTGTACCCTCCCCCCACACCCACCCTCTCCCCCAGGGCATGTATGTTGATCAGCCAGTCTTCAATATTAAGTATAGGCCGGAAATGTGTTGCACCCCTTTTCAGACCTTTAGGGGTAAAATTTCTAGAAATTGGTTCTTGGTGGCTGCTCCTCTCATGGAAGGAATACCTTCCCTGAATTTCATGCTTCTAGGTCCAGTGGTTGGTGCAGAGCTTCCCTCAGTTGGGTATTCTTCAATAGAAAGTAAAGGGAGGAAAATGTGTTGCGCTGGTTTCCCAGCTGCCACTGCAAAGCAGCAATGTAGGAAGCCAGCTGCTGTAGATTGTGTACTACACCAGATGAGGTAAGCTGTACTACACCAGATGAGGTAAGCTGTACTACACCAGATGAGGTAAGCTGGTATGGGAAATGGGCATGGAAGATGAGAAACAGGGTATTTCAGAACTCTTGGAGTGTTGGGAGAGGAAAGAGACGGATCAGGCAGAAGTCACACATTCTGGATCTTAACCCCTCTTAAAACTTTTTTGCCTCTTTTATATTCTTGAACATATACCACTAAAATGGCTGCATATATCTGAAGAAACACGTAAATAGCCAGTAGGCTTATGCAGACGAGTGTAAAAACCTTCTGGTTTTCTTTCATAGCATGTTGTCTATTATGCATGGCTCCTTCTATAACATGGTAGGGGATAGGATTGGGTGCCAACCTACTAATACAAGTTACTATGAAGCTTCACGATTGGATGATAATAAAAATAATAATTATTATTATTATGAGAAGGGCTCTGTAGGGCAACTGTGTTTCGGCAAGTACATTCATGTCAACAAGGATTTGTACTGTATCAATTGTGAAATAGTAGTGAACATTAGTGGATCACTCATCTGCACTGAACAGCATTTGTTGTGACAAATAAACAGGATGCAACCACTATTTGATAAGTATTAAGGAAGTTCTACCACACGGTAAACTATAATTATGGCAGTCTAGACCCTGTTATATGGTTAAAAAAAATCCTTGGGGCTCAATCCTAAGAAATTTAGGCCAGCTGAACTCACCTGGCCTATCTTTCTATGATGGTATGGGAGGTCAACATATGCTTGTGCATTAGTCTATGCCCCCCCAGGAGTGGGGCATAAGTGTCTTATTTCATTTTTGTGACACCGCCAGGTCAGTACAGGTTTTATGCTGGAGATTAGGCCAGCCAAAGTGGAGATTAGGACTGCAGATTAGCCCTACAATCCAGAGTAACTACAGGAGCATGTAAGAGACAATGGCTGCAATCCTAACCATGTCTACTCAGAAGTAAGCCCCATTGTGTTCAATGGGTCTTACTCCCAGGAAAGTGTCTTTAGGATTGCAGCCATTATGTGTACCCGTAGTTACTGCACCACCTAGTGAAAACCTATGGGAATTCATATTCCAATCCAGAGCAAATTGTTCTTACACCGGAGCAGGGACTCCCTGCAGTTACTCGGGATTGAGCCCTTAGTCTAGACCATGGGTTCTTAACTGGGGGTATCCATAACGCTTAGGAGTATGGGAACCAAATGCTGGGGGTATGAGACTCGATCTCTTTAATGTATTAATTTATACTTAGGTAGGATGTGAATGGAATGCATACTATTATAATGCTTATGATTTTATTTAATGTTCTCTTCCTAGCTATCCATATCTAAAGTACAGTAAATTCAAGCTGTTGGCATGTTTGGAAGTCATACTGGCAACTAATATAAGGAATGGTGATGATTATTTCGACAGTTAAGTGAAAGGGGTATTGGACCATAGTGGACAATCCATTGTGGGTGTGGAGTCATCAAAAGGTTAAAAACCCTTGGTCTAGACATAAAAAACACTGTGATGAGTATTTTGATGCTACCTTTGATACTAACATGTTTTCCCGAGACACCTGCAATAATAAAAACCTTCCAAATATAGAAAGCATCACACTTGTAAAACACATTTTTTTGTTAAACTATCTCCCTGTAGAACACATCTGAGAGCCCTAGAAATTTAAATTCTACCTAGAACTACAGTACGTATTCACTTGCTAGGGGAATATGTGGCACCAGTTATCTGCAAAGGTGATGGTAAAAGTTCTCAAAATAGCTTCCCTCAGGAAAGATGAAAAATGTTCACATATCTTTAAGTACAACTAAGCAGAAACAGAAAAATTTTTGGCCAGCAATTTCCACTATTGGCTTCAATAAAACCAGAAAAAGGAGGGAGCAGGTACATCAACTTTTTTAGATTCATATTCAAAAAAGCTGGATACTGGCAAAAAAGGAGAAAAGAGGGGAAAAAACTTCCCTAATCATCTTTATCTCCAACACAGAAAGTGTGCATTGGCCTTTTGTTGAATTGGCAAGGTATACCTTTAGAAAAACAGGAAAGGAACTAGACACCCACCCATACTCATAAGAAAATGCATTATAGATTCTGCAGAAAGGATCAGCCTGTTCCAGCATAGGTTAGTATTGTGCTGTTACGTATGAACTGATACAGCAGTGTTGTCTTCACTGGCTTAGAAGTATGGTTTTATTAATGATATGTAATTCCACCACTTTTCATTATCTGGCTGCCCTCTTTCCTTTGAACCAAATGGGCTAGTTGCTTCTGTATTGGATTTCCGGGTTGCCTATTGTTAATTTTCTTTTACTTCCTGCACTGGGATTGATGTTATGAAAGCTTACTTACAACATTTTTGCATTTTATTTTGCACTGAAACTGATAGATGAGAGCAGTATAAATCATGAGAAAAGAGGAAAAAACATTTTATTTGTAACTATCTAGACAATTCAAAGCTAAAAACCAGAATTTTTTTTAAATCTTATAGGTGAAATGAATGTTAGAGTGCTAAAAATTAGAGAAATTAGTTAATCATAGAATATACTAAACTTGGGCTCAAAATATAACTCATAGCTCATTCCTAAATCCCAATCCAGCAATGTACCCACACCACCACAGTGCATGCTGTATCTTGCAGTGGGGATGCGGCAACTCATGAGATCACTTCCAGGTAAAGGAATATGTGTTCATCTGCCTAGGGGGTAAGCATCAAGAGGGTCTATTTACAAATCTGAATTTGCCTGGAAAGGCACGTCAAGAGCAGGAAAGTAAATAGAATATTTGATGGTGCTGCTTCTGCCAGTATGGTCCCCTTCCTGGCCTTGATACACCTCCTCTGCATAGGTCTCTGCCAGTTTCTTCCTCTCCTCACCTTATTCTGACCACCCATATCTTCCACTGCCTACTCCCTGTGTTGATTTACTCAAGCTGAAGCTTATTTATAGGCAACTGGCACACAGCCATTTATCAATTTTGGCAGAATGGAAGTTTGCCTTCCAATATAAAACACAGACTATGTGTTTTGGTTGCGCAGCAGGTCCAATAGGATTGTTCAGTGAAGGGGAAATTTCAGCCTTCTGCCTGCCCCCATCATGCCTATAATACCCTAAAGCAGCAATAAAGACCCTTTTTTATTATTGTTAATGCATGGAGACTAGAGAGCGAAGCTGCCACAAGACAAAGCTTGTTCAGAACAGCATCTTCTTTCTTCATTAAAACATAACATTATTGTAATTGAATAGTTGTACCTTTTCTTTTTAACAAAAATGTTCCAGAATAGCTTTGAGATGCAGTTATTTGACTGGTCATTTAAAAATGAAAGTGATAATTTCACTTATCAGAGTAAAATTGTTTTGCAAACCCCTTTCTTTTTCTAATAAATTAATTATACATGGCTTGATTTTAATTAAACTCAGAATAATGATTATAATTCCCCTCACTGAACATCTTATCTGGTACCCAACTTTTACAGTTTGTTCTGTCCTGGTCACCTGAAGTATATTATGAAGCACTCTGAAGAATAGAGGCAAATTGTACTGACAGATCTTTATTGAAAGTAATTCTTCAACAGCAGCCATTCTGAATCAATTAATCACAGTAAAAGCCTTTTTAATTATGTGATTCTACAACACTGACAATTTTTAATGTTAATATACTACATTGTTGACAGTGGCTGAAATGTTCACAGTTTAGTTTAAACTAGTGCTAATTTTTACTGTATGAAATATAAATATATCTACAATTAAAAGTTCAAGACACCTGAAGCGCATATACCATATATACTCACGTATAAGCCTGCAATCCTAAAGTCACTTTCCTGAGAGTAAGACCCACTGAACACAATGGGGCTTTCTTTTGAGTAGACGTGTTTAGGATTGTGCTCTTAGCCTAGTTTTTTGGGCCCAAAAAATGAGCCCAAAAAACCCACCTCGGCTTATACGTGGATCAGTAAAAAAATTAAGAAAAATGGTGGGCCCGACCTCCAGCGTGCGCCCTCAGAGGCTCTGCAGCCTCTCCAGCTGCTGGTGCTGGCTCTCTGGGCTGTGGAGGAGGTGAGCGGCGGCAAGACATGGAGCCCACTGCAGCCAAGCCCCTCCTCAGACTCAGGTACTTCTTTGTGGGCCTTACTTCTGAGTAGACATGCCCAGGATTGGGCCCTGAGGCTACAAGGCCAGCCACACTTTCCTGCTGTTGCTGTATTTCCCGCCCTCGGCTTATACTCGGGTCAATGTTTTCCCAGTATTTGTGGTAAAATTAGGTGCCTCAGCTTATATGCAGGTTGGCTTATACATGAGTATATAATCAAGCTTTTAAAATTAAATGTGAATTTGACATAAAGAACCAATAAGACCCAGAAAAATTACAAGTAGCATGGTGGCTTGTAGCTACCATGCAAACATTTTCCTTTTCTTGTTGATGCTGCAACCTAGGTTATTAAGAGCATAATCCTAACCATGTCTACTCAAAAGTAAGCTCCATTGTGTTTAATGGTTCTTACTCCCAGGAAAATGTCTTTAGGATTGCAGCCTAAGTCATTCTTGCACCATCAGTATAGGATTGGGCTGTAAACTTAAGCAAGTTGAACCACATACAGGTGTCCCTCATTACCCATTACTGTTCCATTCTGGAACTTCCTGTGGATAAAAAAATCCTTGTATAAAGCTAACAATGGAAATATGCTAAAAGACCCATTTCCAGATTTCTTGGTCCTCTATTGCACCAAATTGAATAAGGTAGTGCCTCAGTATCTGCAGTGATTTGTTTCTGGGATTTAAAAATGGAATGATTGCTTGCATGGCTACCTATCTAAAACAGTAGAAAAGCAGTTATTTAATCTGTGATCTGCAGTGGCTGTTCATGTTGAGTCAAATCTGTGTATAACTAATCCATGTATAACAAAGTTGGACCCATACTTACACTGGAAATTAATGTCCATAATATATATCAGGAGGTTTTTATTTTCTCTCTGACTATTTACAGCTGATATAATAGTAGAGTATGATATCTTCTAGAACTGAAGTTCAGATTAAAAAAAGAAAATGCATGTGAGGCATCATTCTAGACCAGGGGTCTCCAAACCCTGCACAGGGGCCTCAAACCCTGCCCAGGGGCCAGATGCAGCCCTAAGCAAGCCTCTGTCCAGCCCATAGACAGCCTCTGGACATCTGCAAGCTTCTGGCCCACTTGACTGAACAAAACCAGAGCTGGCGAGGTCTGGAGGGTGTTTTTTGGAGGGCCAAAAAAACTACTTCCTGGAAGTAATTTTTTATGCGCTCAGAAGGTCTTAAGTCCTATTGAGTATGTGCTGTATTTATGTGAAATGTACTGGTGCTTGGAGAAGTCCTGAAAATTTTAGCTCATTCATTATACAATTTATTAATTCATTGAAGTTTTTTCATCTTTTATTCATTCATCTAAATAAATTCATCTAATTTATTTTCTGGCCCTCAACACTGTGCCAGACATTTGATGTGGCCCTCTGGCTGAAACGTTTGGAGACCTTTGGTCTAGACCAGTGGACTGAAAAGGGGGGATAACGTCCTGCCCAGTTAATTTAAAGGGTCCCTGGTAACTTTGAGAGAAAGAGTAAGCAAAGTGAACCAGGATCATGTTGCTAAAGGGGAAGTGGGTGCTTTCTCTTGCTTTCACTGATGGAGCATTGAAACAGGGTCCAGGAAGTGTGAGGAGTCCTGCGCAGTACTCTCCAAGCTTTGGAACATTCAAAAACTAGCATTCTGAAGCATTTCCTTTTACTTCCTTTGGGTAAGGAGGGAGAGGAGCAAGAGGCAAGGCTTGACAGTTACCCGACAGTAACGTCGGATCCGAGCCTTGCTTCCTGGATAGTCTCTGGCTGTTCCCGTCTACTTCAAGAGGTGGCCTGAGTAGACCTATAAGGGCTGCTGTAGTCCTATTGCAGGGAACAGAACAAGTCTCACCTTCCCTGCAGTAGCAATCCCAAAACATGTGCTGGATACATTGCAGGCATACCAGTCTTCCTGTTTCTGCACAAGTTAGGATTGTGTGTGTGTGTGTTCACAATATGCTTGTGGTCATGCTTGAAAATCTCCAAAAGCAAACTGAAAACATGCCTCATCAAAACACCTCTCAGATTCTTTCATTTCCTTCAATAAAACATAAGCTATTTGAAGTAAAGGAAAATTATTCTGTGTGCATTAATTCTATATGCTATATTCATTAATCCACATAATGGAGATATAGAAAATGCTGCAGGAAAAAAGGCAGGGAAGAGAATATCTAGCTGGCTTAAAACAAACCTTAACGCTGGGAAGAAAATGATGATGTACACATCATAAGATTAATGTATTCCTCACAGGATTACACATCATAGTATTAAATTCGAGTGAGAAGTCTTATTTAAAAAATTTAAGCAGGAAGTGAAACCACCAAGACAATTACAGAGATAAAATAGTGGCTACAAAGTGAGTATTCCAACATAAAGGTTACAAGACAATCCTTGTAACCTTCCTCCTTAACTGGAAACAGTTGTATAAAAGTAGTGCAATTAATGTGGATGGGGCACTAAAACCAGTTTTTCTTTTTTCTCCTGCAACCATTGATGCAGTGATCTATTCCAGCTAACTGCACATGTTAGAAATACCTAGCACATTATATTCTGGATATAAGGGCAATATCAAATACAGACAGAAGAATTTTCTGTGCTACACAACAGTAGTCCTTAACCTTTTGGCCCAGGAGTGGGGGGGTGGGGAGTGTTCTGCCTCTGGCGACCTGGAAGGAGGGCTTCCCCACCTAGAGGACAGCACAGCTGCCTCCAGCTGTAAATCCCATAGTAGTGAATAGAGCTATTGCTAGGTTACTATGGATGGGATTGCAGGTCTCAGTCCTACTGTCTCAATGCATGTCTACTCAGAGCAGGGATTTTCAACCTTTTTCAATGCAGGATGCGTTGAAGATGCACAAAGCCATCTTAGTCACTTTTATTGGAGAGTAAGCCTTAGTGACTATAATGGGACTTATTTCTGAGTAACAGGCATGGGATTGGCCTCTGAGGCGGCAATCCTCCGACAGAGCCCTCCTTCTGTGAGGAGGGGAAGATGCATTTAGAGGAGTCCTCTCATGGACCAGTCAGGCAGCTGCCATGGACCTCCAGTGGTCCCCACACGAGGGGCTGAGGAAATCCTGCTATATAGTATAATGATTGTCATTTTAGAAGAACACCAACTAAATGATAAGCTCTAAAAATCAAAGGCAAAAATTTTTTTGTCACAATGTAGTTGTGAAAAGGGTGTCCATGGCACACAAGTGGTACTACTATTAAGCGTAAGTACTGGACCAACTCAGAGAAAAACAGAGTCACAACAGATAGCTATGGCAGGCTACGCATTTGTTTGAAACTTCCTAGATAAGTAACGTTCACTGGTAGTGAGTTAGGGTGAATTATCTGGGGAACTGTTTGCAGGGTTTGTTAACTAAATTATTCATTTGGTCTATAAGAATAAGCAGTTTTGTTAGCGTAGTGAGACATGATTGGCCACCCTATTTTGAAAAGTGTTGTACTTTGAATGCTTAAATTATTAAGGAAAGCTTTTTGAATTATACTTTAGCTGGGTCAATATGTAAGCATCTGAATTAGAAATCCCTACCTCAACAACAGCAACTTTGTCAATCCAGTCCTACATAGCCTCCCACACAGTGATGCAGATGTGCCAATAATGGCTTTCACTATTTTCCGTGGGGAAAATTCACCATGTTTAGGACTCCTCAGGGTACCCCCATGCTATTTCATCCCTCTCCACTTACCTTCCATATATAAGTCTTTCCCTACTTCAGTGAGCATACCCAGTCTGTGGCTGCATGGAGCACTTGCAGTGGCCAGGCTGCATTCAGGCCACGTCAGCACTTTGTGAAAGCCATAAAGGAGTTTATACTGCAGGAAAGTGCCATTCTGATGGTGTAGGTTTGTGCTGTAAGTGTCTCAATTGATAGGTTGCGTTCTTCCCACATGTGCAGTCATGTAGGCTATGTAAAAATATGTCATTGTTCCCCATCTTCTCTGAATTGGCACCTTAAAATGTGCCCAAATTCAACTGCTCACCAGCCTATTTAAATGTATGATTGCGCACATATGCACCTCACATCCCCTATCACTGCTATCCTCTCTCCATTGCTGTTTCTGCCTTTGACTTTCTTTTTCTCCTCACTACTACTTCTTCAAAATTGGCTGGGCAGTGAGGACCATGGTTCCTCTTCTGACTTGTTCCATAAAACAGTTTGTGTCAGTGGAGGAGGAGGCAAATGGAGGAAGATGCAGCAGTCCCAACCATCCTTTTAATTGCTATCCTGGAAAGAAAACAGTCAGGAACAAGATCTCAAGAGCTGTTGCCACCACCACAACATCCAGCAGCAGCAACAGAGGAGAAATTAAGCCACCATTGCCATCCTCCTCTTGCTCACACTGCAGGGACAGCAAGTGAAAAGAGGATGGGACAGTGGTTAAGTGGGCTAAATGGGCAGGCAGCATGCAAAAAGGGTACACTCCACCAGTTCACCACCTCTTCTGCCCACAGCTTGAATTGTTTCATCTGGTCTCATGGGTTGGCTTGCTTTGCACACTTGTGCCTGCCTACAACTCTTTTTCCACACCATTTCACTACAGAAAGATTTAGAGAACATTTTAAAATTGCTTACCAAGATATCTCTTTCAATGACAATAAAACAGAGAAAACTTTAGATGATATAAATTGCACTTATATAGCAGACTTCCAGGAAAGACAATGGGAAAAGATAATTAAAAGAGAGATGGAATACGTGCACAACTGCTTCTGTAATCTGCTCTGACTAGGACTGTCTCTCCAGGAGATCTTTCCCTGTGCTGTGATTGGAAGTTCTTTAACTGGAGCTGTCAGAGATTCATTGTGGGACCTTATCTACATACAAAGTAAGTGCTCTATCACTGAGCAATGAGTGAATTAACAGATGTAGGGAGAAGGCTCCAGATGATAAATCTATCTTTGCTGCTATTATTTTCTCACAAATAATTGTCTTTTAGAAAACTTACACATTTAAAGACATGGAGAAGAATTATTATTCCCCTTTAAGTAAATGGGTACTGAAGCAGGCTGTGGGGGCGGAGGGGGGGAGAAATAAGTGGGTCCTGATTGATTTGGGGGGAAAGGAGGAAAATATGTTGAAGAAATATGGTGTCATTGATTTCAAGGAGAAAGTTCCATGTTGGATTTTTAAAAGCCAGAAATGAGATGAGAGGGTGCGTGCATACAGTTATACTGTCATGTATGCTTGTGTATGTGTGTGTGTATATATTATTGTTACTGGGCACAGCTGGGCACTGGAAGGCATTGACAGCCACGAATAGGCACTAAACACCAATGGGCACCAAGCACCAACTGAACTGACTCACCTGCACTGCTTCTCCCCCCCACTCATCATTCCAGGATCTGGGTCAGGAGCCTGGAAGCCTCTGTGGAGTGCTCCAGCCCAGGAGCATGAAGTGGGGACAGAGAAGCTGCTTCTCTGTCCCACTCCATTCTCCTGGAGCAGGGACTGGAAAAGGCACCAAAGAGGCTCTCATGCTGCTCACTCAGATCTTTAAGTATCACAGAAAATCAGGTAAGTGCCATCCTCAAATCCCTGCCATTTGCTCTTCTAGCTCTATAATCCTCTGTCACATGAAGGTCTCAAATTATGACCTCCTTTCTGCTTTACTACCCGTAATGCTTGGGTTGGCTTCCTGAACACCTGCAGGAAACCACCTCATTCACCACCTTTCCCATGAGTCCTATGGCATCATATGTTATCCCCCATTCCCCACCTTTCCCATAAAGCCTATGGCATCACATGTTAACCCCCATTTCCCAGGACTTCTATGTCTAAGTACATATACTGAAAGTGTCTCACCTCAATTTTCTTCTTCCCATTGTTTCCCTTGTGTTAAATTCTATACTACCAGTTTCCTGATGCAGGAACACGTCCTTCAATATAAAGCATCACATAAGTTGCTAAAACACATTAATCACAGTTATTATTCTATAAGCAGCAGCAGCCCAATGCTTGGTGTACACACAGAATCAGGACTACTGAGCTGTGTTTTGCAGGCTTAATTACCTTTACATGAGAATACAAGAAAGGAAAGCAATTTGTATGCCAGCACATTTCTGCTGTTACTGCTCCTGAATTCTGAAGCTAAGCAAAAGCTTCTCTTGCCAGAATGACATTTTTAAAAGTTCAAACATGAATTGTTCAAAAATACATCTCCTCCCTCTTCCTCTCACACTGTGATCCCATTCTTCTACAAAGTGACATTCTTACTTTAAGCACTGTCGGTCATCTCTCAGGATGGTACATGTTCCAAGCACACTTCCAAGCATAGACCCATCTTGTTATGTCAAATCATACAAAGCATTAATGCATCTTCCATACTGCCTGAACAGGTTTTTGAAATGGAAGCATTTTAAAAGCCTTAATTCGATGTTCTGGAAGATGCACAGATGCCACTAACCACTGGACAGTAATAATGACTGAAAATAATTCATGACATGATGTCATATGCACTGTTTGCCTACACTGGGCAAGGAGCACCAATCAACTGAAGCAGGGCAAGGAATGACTGAACATGATATTGCATGTGTTTACCAAATGTTACAGTCATGGGTCAGAAGTAGCCACATATTCTCTGTCACCTGCATATTAGAGCAATTTCAACATTTTAAAACCAGTCTTTGACAAGGATACTCCTTTTGGAAAAGAGGGGGCATTCATTCCCTAGCTTAATTTTGAAGTTGTTCTGTGCAAGCACAACTTAAATCAATGTGTTTTTCACTGGCCAAGAAGAACAGTGAGAGAGCAGGGATATGATGATAAACTCAGTTTATACAATGGGTGAAATAGCATTAATGATGCCTATTGAGGGTTGGAAGTGATGTCATGAGAAGAAAATGATGTCATTAAGTAGATCATGACCAGAGTAACTTTATCACTTAAGAACTAAACTGAAAATTTTAGAAGAGAAAATAAGCAAATCTTTATCATATTTTCAATCTATGCAAGAGCCCAACCTTTATGCAGAATGCCTTTTGCACTAATAGGACAGCTGATGGTGCTGAGAAAGCCTGAAGGCTGGATAAAGAGCTTCTGCAGGCCATTTCAGGGGAGCAGGCCCTATGTTCAGTACCCCTGTGGATGGTAGGTCTTCAACTTCAGTAAATTCCCATCAAGTATTCAGATAAATTACAAATGTACCGTGGGAAATTCACAAGCCATCTAAATTCTTACACCAATTCTTTCACTATGTAAATTAACACCAGACTAGCATGAAGATTGGTGGATGAAACATTCATAGATATGCTGACAACACTATGCTTCTTGCAGGAAACCTGAGCGATCTGGAACAACTCATACTGAAAGTCAAAGAAGAAAGTGAAAAAGATTATTTGTTAACATCAAGAAAACCAAGATCAAGGTTTTCAGTTAAAAACAGATTAAAACCAAGCAACAGCTAAAAACCAAGGAGTCAAAATACTGAAAAATGGTGAGGAAATTGAGACAGCCCAAGATTTCATATTCTTCGGCTTCAAGATCAACTGAGATGGCAAATCAGGACCTGAAGTCAAGAGACAAATAGCGCTTGGTCATAGCGCTATTATCAGCATGAATAAACTCTGGAAAAGAAAAGACATCAGCCTCATGACAAAGTGCAGGGTAGTTATTGCAATCATCTTCCCAATAACAATGTATGGATGTGAATGTTGAACACTGAAAAAGGTGGACAGAAAGAAGATTGATGCCTTCAAGATATGTTTCTGATGGAGGCTGCTACAAATTCCATGAACTGCTAGAATCACCAACAAAGGTGTACTAGTTTGTGTTAAACCAAAGACATCAGTAGGAGCCAAAATTACAGGACAGAGACTATCATACTTTGGCCATATTATGTGGGCCAACTCACTGGAAACTTCAATCGTACTTGAAGCAAGTCAGTGGAAAAAGAAGGGGTGACAAAGAACACTCTGACTGGACACAGTAAAGGCTGAAACTGGCATGAAATTGATGGAACTAAAGGAAGCTGTGAGAGACCACTTTGTTTGGAGAGCAACAATCTATAAAGTGTCCAAGAGTCGGTTGTGACTAAACAGATAAATCAAATAATCAACCTTGGGAAATTCACAAGCCATTTAAATTCTACCTCTATCTGGACTGAGATATCCACTATGTATTTTTGATTTGCTACTTTCAGCAAACAGTCATAAAAACATTTTTCCCCAGCACATGCAATAAGGCATAATGATAATCCATGGGAATCTAATAGTTTCTGTTGACATTAATCAATTCTGAGCTGCATCTAAGCCGCACAATCCTCAGTTTTCACATTCCCAGCAGAGAAATTTGGAAACCTCATCTCAACGAATTAGTAATATTCCTTTATTAAACTATTCATGTTGCTTAGTGATGACAAAGATTCCACGCCTCAACATACTGTTTTCTCTTTTCAGTTATTTGCACTCTGTAAATGGTATAGATTTAATAGAGATATTGTATAACACAGAAATGCCTGCAATTATTGGAAATGAACACAATATATAAATGCAATCAGGTATCAAATTCATGGAGAGAGATTATCCATCCCCATCCCAACTTCCTTTCTGTAATTACCTTTGGATATTAATAATTTTTTTTTCCTTTGGGGGATCCATGCAGCATGGAATTTTTTGTTGTAAAATATGGGGAACTGAAATCATAATAAAGTAATAGTTACAATAACAGTGAGAAAACCTTCAAGAGGCTTCCCTGCAGTTTTAAACAGTACCTCTGAGAAACTGGAAGTACTATTTTTGATCAAGTTTGGAGCCTCAGAAGGCTTCCTAAGAGATCCCGGCATCATAAGTGCCCAGGGAATATACCCCCAGGTTTGCCATTAAATTTCACAGTGGAGTTCTCTTATTTAAGAATTAAAGGCCTCACCAATGGCAAAAACATAGAACAATGATTCAGCCTTAATTGTAAAATGTGTTTTCGATGATTTCTTAAAGGCAAAACCATGCCTTATATTTACTCTTTATATGCACTCTTTTAGAACTACCTTTAAAATAACTATTTTTTCATGGGTGTTTAAATTTTACTTTAAAAAACATAGGAAGAGCTCTGATGGATCAAGCTCTAGTCTGGCATCTTGTTTCTCACAGTGGCCCACCAGATGCCTTCAGGACAATACAAGATGACAAAATACTTGTATACTTGAATTATTTTAACGATAATTTGTGTGTTTTAAGGACATTATCACTAAAATAATATGCCTTTGTGTGTCCCTTCCTCCTGCTGAAAGTGATTGTGAGAAGTGGAGGCTCACAGAAGAGGAGTTAGCTGATGACCTCATGCCACCTGGATGTACTAGATGAGGATGACTCTCCTGGACGGCATCGCTCCTACTTCACCCTGACTTGGATGTCACCCTACCAAGAAGAGCTGGCCATACAGGAGGCTGATGAAAGGGAAAGAGCAGCAGAGGCTGAGCCCCCCACCCCCGTCCCAAAAGGAGAAGACATAGAAGGTGCCCAGGGACTGACCTACCAACCACCAGTGGAGCAGAGGGAGGCTGCCACGAGGGAGGCTGCCAGGATTACCTGGTCCCAGCATGTATGACCCATGCTGGAGGAAGGAGGAAGCCTGTTCTTATTCTTGCTCTGGCAGAGACCAATGGCAAGATTCCTAGGGCCACAGCCACCTCCCAGGGGAGGAGGGAGGAGTATATGGAGGGAATAAATGTAAAAGCCTGGAAAAGAGAGGGGAGTGGAAGACTAAGGACCTTAGAGCATCGGTGCCCTGATCTAGAGACCTAAGGCTGTTTTACCCCAGAGTGCAGCTCATTGACATGTACTCTCCTTTGTCTGGACTGGGGAAGTTGTGTTGGGAGAGGCGTTTCAGGAGATGATCTAGGAAGTGTGTGGATTTACCTGGGGAGTCGTCTTCCTAAGTTACTTACCTGTACTCTGTTGTTATTGATGCTGATTTAGACTGTTGTAACCATTAAGAGTGCTGTACTTCCAACCAATATGGAAGAAAGTAAATGTATACCTACCACAGTTACCACCTCTGAGTCAGACTCTTTTACTCAGGTAGACTTTGACTTAGAACAAATAAGGGTTCCTCAGGTGTCTACGCCAAACGCTCTTTTGACCAAATGGGCAAGAAGTGACAGTGACATTCCACAAGAATTCCTTGCCCTTCCTACATGAATGGCGCCTCCTTAAATGTGGTGCCCATGTGCAGTGCACAACATTCATAACTATATGGTGTGGCCCTGAGAGTGGGTAGTATTTCATGAGTCTTCCACAGGTCCCTTGGAGCCACATCAGTCATAAGAACACCAGAGAGAAGCAGAGGTGCCCCACCAATATGAGATAATTTCTTGGTATCATATTGCCGTTTTCTGCTATAAGCTTCCTTGGGGATCAAAGGACAGGATGTGCTGTTTATCCATTTATATACTAAACCAACATGATGAGTGGGGAGTATACAGTTGTATAGAATTCAGAAACTTTAATGGGTACTTTCCCAAATAGCACTTCTTCTGGGAGCTTTCTCTGTGAGTGAAATCTTCCTCCATAAAGAAGTGTTCTGTACGCACAAGGTGGTTTTGTACAAGTGGACAGAGTGGAATATATTGATGGAGAAAGCTCTCAATGACAGAAAGTCTAATCAGGGTGACTATGTCATCCTGCTTTGGCATCCTATGCCATACTGCTTTGGAACGTCAAGAAAATAGACCAGACAGAAGAAACTGCAATACATACCAGATGAGAACTTCCCTCTAATTGACACACCAACACACCAATAGACACACCAACCACACCAGTGGCTAAGCCTGTTTCTTTGCATGGAAACCTTTACAGGAGAACCACAAAGTTGTATATCATCTCAGTTTCATTCACCTTCCCATACTCAAATAATGTTAATCTTTTTTTTTTACTGATGCCATTTAGCAAAGTACTATGTTCTGGCAGAATGTTTAAAACAGCTATTTTCAATCTTCTCTGTCTCATGGCACATTGATAAGGTGCTAAAATAGTCATGGCACATAATCAGTTTTTTGACCATTGATAAGGCATACTATGCTGCTGCAGAAGGAGCTGCATACCTATGGACCATCCATGGTTCAACAGTGTGCCACAGTAGTGGTTCAAAATCACTGGTCTAGAGAATGGTTTCATGGGTGTTTCCAAACAAGAAACCCTTTTGTCCAGAAGGAAACTGATGCAACTAAGAGCCCAATTCTATGCCCACCATTGGAACTAGCATTATGATGACAGGGCTTGCTTTACCAATGTTGGAACAGCCTAATACAGTGCACAGAGGTGTGTGGTATAAGCCTGCTGGTGGCAAGGCTGGATCAGCCCTGCACAGAGTAATGGCCAGGAGATAGCCTAACAATAAAGGTAAGTTGGCAAGGAAGGCATGATGGAGTAACTGAAAGGCAGAATGGGGGTAGGAGGAGAGTGGAATGGAATGTTTTCTCAGTAGGAGTTTACAAGGGGCTCATTTCAGCATAGGGTCCCATGTGCATGTGCACAAATGGTCATGTATGAATCATCTGAGCTCAAAAGAGTTGAGAACACTCATTCATAGAATCACTACCAATGAATCACAAAATATTAAATCTCTCCTAGTATTACCTGTCATGGCTATTCTCAACTTTAGTAATTACACTGAAATAATCAACCTGCCCCATCAGTTATCACTGCTAAACTGATATTTTCAACTCAATGTTCTATTCAAATTTACCCTATCTAAATATGCTTTATGTACTTCATGAATGTTTAATTCAAATACTAGTCAGGTGACAGAAGTCTTGAGAACAAATGGAATATTCATAATGGGGGAAAAGAAGATAGTTAATAAAATTCTTATCATAACCAGAGTTTGAAGCTGGTTTGCTTCAATAATGGGGGTAAAATGGGAATGGGGTGTGCCTTAAATGCTGCCAGTGCCCAAATAATGGTAAATAATGGTTAAATTCTGAAATGTTTGTGAAAGCCTAGGGAATACTTGTGATCTGCCTATGGAGACATGGACAACTGTATCTGCACCAGTGTGGAATCACCAAATACCGAATTCCAACTTAGCTTAGAAAACCTTTTCAAAGGTTGAGGCTTTCCACAACACATTCAATTTTGATTCAAGATATGTTACATATATATATCCAAATGTGTGTTTTAAGTCATGATTTAATGTTTATCCATGTCTTGCTCAGGGCTTGACTGCATACAATTCACAAGTATTACTGTAATTGTTTTAAAATATCATATTTACTTGAATCTAACACTCATCTTTTCCAGCCAAATTTAGTCTCCAAAATTGGGGTGCACATTAGATTCAGTGATGCATTAGATTTGAGTAAATACAGTGTTTTGATTATAAATATAGGTCAGTATTTAGTTTAGCAGTTTATTATATGGTAACAAAAATGTAACATGAACTATAAAGTAACTATAAAGCAGTTTACTATATGGTAACAAAAATGTAACATGAACTATAAAGTAACATAAAATATAATGTAGTGCCATTTGGTAAAAGTATTGCAATTTGGTAGTGCATTGTCATATTATTGTCAAGTAACTAATTGTATTCAGTAAAATTAAAATTTTTTACCTGCTTTGCAGCTGCACATTACAATCACAAGTAAACTTTATCTCAAGGTTTGAAATAGTAGGGGTGAGCATTAGATTCGATGGCGCATTACATTCAAGTAAATACAAGTATATACTTCAAATATATAGTTTTTCAAAGTTATAGAACGGAAACTGTAGTGAGAATCACTCAACAAACCATGCAATTCTAATTGGAAATTGACATTCCTGGAACATTACAGGTAATCACAATAAATATTACTTACTTTGGTAGAGTTTTCAAGTGATTCTCTCGTAATTCCAATATTCGTAATTTAACAAGTCTAGAAAGTGATTAAGATTAAGAAATGATTAAATATTCATATCCTAACTCCATTAAACAAATACAAAAATTGTTAGGAAGCTCTTTATTGAAATACAAATGATCCCAGCCATATATCTGCATGAAAAATTTCTCATGCATCTGGCCAGACTCGAATGAGAATCGCAGCCATGTGTGAGCAGCTAAAAATAACAACTTTAAATTAATTTTTTGCTGATAATTTAAATAAGACCACTGTGCTGGATCTTAATATTCAGCAAATATTTTCAGATCTAGAATATTAATCACCTTTAAGGCAGCGTACTTCAGATGTGATTGTTGGCAGTGCACTTGCATCCATCAGTCTCGAAAGACTATGGTAACGTGCTCGACGCAGCATGCAAAGCACGAAGGCCTGGGTAGATTAATATGGAGGATAGGCTGTTACCCAAGCAGCAAATCCCCCCTCTCCACGCCACTGAATTAGTCCAATGGAACGGCAGAGCCAATAAGATTGGTTCCAGCTGCATCACAGAGTTGGGCTAAGAACAGGACCTCACAATGTCTTGTGGGGACCCAGGTCTTGAACCCTGGCCTTCTGGTTAATTGGCACAGTGTCTTAACCACTTGCACCACCCACAGCCCTTTCTTCTAGCAGTATTCTTCTGGAAAACCACATAAGCCACATGAGAGCAATTAAATAGGGAAAAAATACAGAATGCTGACAGAAATATATGTTGCCATCACTGACTTTTAAAGTTTACCAATTTCATAGCAAATAGGATAAAAAAACCCTGCACATGATTCAGCATTCTGTATAATCATTCTGACTTATTGCAGTTGATCTTGCAATGCATCATGGCTTTTAAAGTAGTATACATAAATTAAACAATGAATTAATAAGATTTCAGGGAGCTGCAAGAAAAATACATTTTACAAACAAAACTAAGGCTGCAATCCTGAAGTGCACTTAGGACAGCCTATCTGGCACTGGATTGGCCTAATGCCAGAGGCCAGCCTAGCAGCTCCAGAAAAGACCTGGGCCAGTCCACTTAGGCTGGCCCAGGGCAGATGGACCTAAGCCTGCCTAGCACTGCTAGACTAGGCAGCTCAGCAAGGGCGTGTTGAAGGCATGTTTGGCATGGCCTGGAATGTGCAGTTATGTCATGTCCAGAGCCTGTTTCCATGACAGACATGTCCCCTCACAGCTCATCTGACTTAGGCCACCTCAGGAGCAGGTATGTATCTGAGTAGACACATAGGAGCCCATGATAAGCCAGAGGAAAAATGGGAGCAAAAGAAAAAGATCAATATAGGTCCCTTTAATTCTGTGTCAGCTCCAGAGTATACCCATCCCATACTATCTCTCTTAAGTACCCTGGATAACTGTTAGAATCAGGCTGTAAAATATGGAGATGGGGAGACATATCCATGTAGCTTGAATCCAGAGATTCACTTTTTTTCCTAATCAGGTCTGACCCTCTCCCGTGCAAACATCTCTACAGCAGACACCAAGGACATATGTCACCATCCTCTGTAAAGCTCAGACTGACTTTTTAAAATGCCTTATAAGTAGGTACCTGAAAAAGGTGAGGTTATTTTTCCTGACAAAGGGGTGTTATCAAGCAGGTCCCTACCTATAAGGCATTAAAAACATCACATTACATTTACAAACCTTTATTAGGCATAAATTAGAAACCTCACTTCTTATTTCTCTGTGAGACCAGAAATCGCTTTTTTCACCTCCAAAGCAATGTCTGGGCTCAGCAGAATCTGTGGTCAGACATCCTCAGTCTCTGCTGTGCACAGGAGTCCCTGCACTCAGAGCAGTGGAGCTGTCGGATGGGCATTTGCCTCTAGCCACAGTTTCAGGTATCCACCTGGTATTCCAGAATAAAACCACCATGTATAAGTGGCATGTCTATATTATTAAAAGATGGTTTATCATTAAAATCATGTAGCCTGGACTTGTGTTTGGAAAATTTACAATTCCATTCTTCATACAAACTTGCATTTATCTGTTTTGTCCAAATTAAAAAAATCAATTTGTTTTAAAGCAAAAATTCCACTGTATTTTAGCATTTTTTTCTGGTTTAAGACCCATGAGCTATAACATTCACTTTATTAATAATTTAAATTAATGTGTTTAAAAGCCAAGAAAGCTGCTTCTTACTTAGAAACACACTTCGAAACTTACAAGTGGATAAGAATGGAAAACACACTAAGAGCACAATCCTAACCACATCTACTCAAAAGTCAGCCCCATTGTATTCAGTGGGTCTTACTCCCAGGAAAGTGTCTTTACAGCCTATGGGCACAATGCAGAGTAACTATGGGGAGTCCTTGCTCCGGTGTAAGAACAATTTGCTCTGGATTGCAATATGAATTTCCCATAGGTTTTCATTAGGTGGTACAGTAACTACGGGTACACGTAATGTCTCTTACGTGCTCTTGTAGTTACTTTGGATTGTAGGGTAAGTTTCACTTAGAAACTTACAAGTGGATAAGAACGGAAAACACATTGAAAATGCAAATGGTATGCACGATTATCTGTCTTGCACTACAATCCAGAGTAACTACAGGAGGACGCAAGAGACATTTACATCGACGTAGTTATGGCACCACCTAGTGAAAACCTATGGGAAATTCATATTGCAATACAGAGTAAATTGTTCTATGTCAGAGCAAGGACACCCTGTAGTTACTTCGGATTGCGCCCAAAGTTGACTTGAAACTGTAGTGGTTCCTATACTTAAAATTAACAGGAAAATGGAAAAACTGCATTTTGGGATCCCCACTTTTGCTGTAATATGCAAAGTGGAACATGAGCAAACCACCTAAAGTGATATTAATAAGCCAAATGGCAATATTTGGAGCTCACAGGTTACTCTATGAATAAAAATGCAGGTTCTCACTTAGCATATTATAAAGTGAAAGCAGGAAAAAACAACTGCATTACTCACTTCAATAACACAGGACACAATCCTAACCCATTTAGGCCAGCTCAACTCACCCATCTCCCTATTTCCACGAAAGCATGGGGAAGTTGGCACACGTCTGTGAATTGGCCAATGTTCCAGCTCTGGGGTCAGAGCAATGCAACTCCAAGGTAAGGGAACAAACATTGCCTTACTTTGAGGAGGCTTCCATGACTGCCCCCCTCCCCACAACTACAAGTTGTAGCACATGTGCACTTGCACAGCTATGCCGCTGGAAAGTTAGTTAACATTGTGCCCACAGTGATCTGCATTCTTCTAAATGGAACCTAAGACATTTTTTGCAGGAGAAGTTATGTTTGCTAAACAGCAATCACCAAACTGTGGGACAAATTATCAAAACTTCAGACATGAGGATAAATGTAATGTAAGTATAGAATGAAGAATAGTGTGATGCTAGAGAGAAAAGAGAGGGTAGGTGGGTGGGTAGATTCAACATTAGGCTTGTCAAGTTTTGGACTGTTACATTCAGAAGATTTTGTAATGGAGGCAGGACGGAGGAGGGGAATTGTGATAAGCATCGGAAGCAGATTCATTTGTCATGTCAAGTACAAGTTTTAAATGCTATCCATTGTGTGGGCAGGAACAGATTCAACAGTTCAATGAAACTACTCTCAGTATCTTGACAAATAGCTACAGAAATATTCAGTGTATTTGATATCTCAGAAGAAAACTTATGGTGAAATTCTGTTCATATCTAGTCAGTAAAACACCTCACCAAGTTCAATGGAACTTATGACCCAAACACCTGTTGTTAGTTCCACATTAGTGAATACCTTAAAGATTTAACATAACCCCTACAAATATTTCTTTACTCTCCATAAGTCCCTGATCCCTCATAATCCATGATAATCCATTATAATACAGTTCAGAAAATATTTTTACACAGAAAGTTATGTCCCACTGCTAATCCAACAAACAAAAGACAATAACACCCATTTAGTGATAAACCTGTTCCCACATTTGTGTATTTAATCCATCCTGTCATGTTTCATTCTAGGTCAGGGGCATTCAAAATGTTTGGCAGGAGGGCCGCATTATCTCTCTGACACTGTTTTGGGGGCCAAGGAATAAATTTGCAGTTCACATTTGAATAAAATTACGTAAATGAATACCATATATTAGAGATGAAGCTTATGAGTGAATTCAAATCATTCACTTTCCAACAAAGAGAGGAGGTGATTTTTCAAACCAGTTCATAAGTACTTTCATACATACTGAAATAAGAGACATGCAGCCTACAGAATACCCTTTGGAGGTTAAGGGTGCAGAATGTCCTTCACCTCCAGAGGATCTCGTACAGGGCTTGCCCAAGGACTGTATGGAGGAGGTTTGCCATGGGCCACATTTGGCTCGTGGGCCCAGGTTTGGGCTCCCCTGTTCTAGGTGGACATACGAGCCAGTAAGCTAATTGATCATTATAGGGTCCAATTGAAAGAGGCCTTTACGGTTGTGGCAAAAACAGCACCATTATGCAGGGCCTGGCTGCAGCTGCAAGTAGAGAGCAACTGGGTCCCCACAATGGTAGGTGCCCATCTCTGCAGGTAAGCTTGCATGGGGGCTGGGAGGAAGAGGGAGGGATGGAAAGCCATGACACATGGGCAGAACGGGGATGAGATAAGGTGGAGAAGGGTGGGTCTGGTCTAAAAAGGGAGCAGGCTTGGCAGTAGTTGTGCTCATTGAATTGGTTCATGAATCGGCCCATGGCTGCTGTGGCTTATCCTAGGAAATAGAGTTCCTTCACACACAGGCAGTCTCAGTATCTCAGACCTGCCAGCAGGGTATAGTGGAAGCTGCACTGGTGCTGTTGCATTGCTGAGTGAGGAGATACATAAGGTGGATCTGTAAGGATAAGTCCCAAAAGTTTGCTACTTATTGGCAAAGGCAATTTGATTCTGCTGCCATTCAGCTCAGAACTATTATTCCTCAACATCAATCAATACCCTTTGTTCATTATTAGTAATTCTCCTCTATAACGCAGGAACTCGTCCTCCAAGTCTATAATGTATTAGTTCCAAAGAAACCAATACCAAAACACCCCAATCAAATCCCACTTCAGATTCTGAAAAAAAGAAAAATTCAGGGCTACCTCAAACAAAATAGTATTCTGATTTACATGTTTTTTTTTAATTGTAAGCCAACTTCTGCCACTAAAATCCATTTTTGATTAATAAGGAACCAACATGATTTCCACTTACCTTCCAAAGTTAGCTGGAAGAAATTCCAGGAAGGCATCATTAAGGTAAAGTTGGGTCAAATTTAAAAGCTGCGTAAAACCATCAGGGAGCCTAAAAACAAGTTTGCAGATTTAGCTTTTATACTGATGTTACTATGGAAACTTTACAAATCTAAGTCCTCAGTGAAAGTGTCCACATTCACACCCTTGTTGCAATATAGTGAACAGAGAAACATTTATGAGCCATTTGTTAGAGCTAACATTTTGCCTGTTATTCAAACAATGGACACATTACATTTCTCTTTGGGAGGAAATTTATGAACCTGACAATTTAAGGTTGTATCATCTTTCATTTGTCTGTGTAAACTTTTCATCACTGGATTTTAATTTTGAAGTAATAGCTGAATGATAGCAGTTTCACTGTTTATAACCTCTTGAATGCATCATGATTTCTCCTTCGTACAGAGAGCACATAATGCAATTTTATTCAGACTATGGACTATTGCCTTATGAAATGTATTGCCATTTGTCCCTACAAAGTCCCCATAAAATGTTATCTTTGTGTTGTCACAACCGAATGGCTACAGAAAAAGTATATGTCTTTCTCTCTCTCTGCTCCCAAAAAATATCAGTGATAAATCTATATCGTGCAGAGAAAAAAACCACATAGAGCTATCTATACTCAAGAGTCATATTTGTAATGTAATCTGATAATGTAAATGACTAGACTATACACGACAATGGGCAATTTAGTTCAGTAAATCTTTGGCACATAGGAAGTAAGTTGAATGCAAGCAAAGATTTTTTTTAGCTGAAGTGAACTGCATTCTAAGTTCCTTCAGTAGCCTTAGCATTTATTCCAATTGTATTGTTCTGTTAAGAGATGTGTCTTATTGCCACATCTAACCTTTTCAACCACTAAAAAGAACTGCTTCTAATGCCTTCGTAAAAAAAAAGCTGCCTAACAGATGTGGCCACAGACATGGCTTCATAAATTAGAACAACAGAGGCAGTACAGATGGTGCAATAAAGCAGCAAAGCCCGCTGTTTTGAAGAAACAAGGCTTGAAAATATATTCATGATACCTTCTTCATCTGCTGAAGCTCCTATTCATGAAAGCAGTGGCAGAAGTTGCTCTCTAAGCTAGTATAGAATTTAAACCTCTCTGGAATGTGAAATGCCTAGAACATCAGGGACCATGTTCAGTGTTTATTTATGAATCAGTGTTTGTGCTCAACGACAAATACTTTTTATAACACCGTACCCTAAACCCAGCTCTGACACTTGTGCAACTGTTCTTCCTGTGTTCACACACAAGCATATGGAGCCAGTCCAATTAAAATAGTACTTGGATACTGAGGACAGCAGTTTCCCAGTGTTGCACCTCCTCCACATTAGCACCTCCTCCACATTAGGGAATAACCATGCACTGCAGAAAATGGGAGGGCTGTGCACACACCACAATCATGGAATCTGCAGAGAAACCTCTTCCCATGAATGACCTTTAGTGCACATGCCTAACCTAATCAAGAGTGACACAGATGTGCCTTATGGCACTTTTGAAATATCTCCAGACCAGCATGGGACTTGTGCTGGTTTACTATGGGTTACGTTTGCCCTGTGAATCAACTTGATTTTAAAGAAAATAACATATTCTACACAAATATGTTATTCATGGTATCATGAGTAAAATTCAGTGTTATTGAGAAGGAAAAGCCTTACTTGTAAGTAAGGTGAACCCAGAAAATAGACAAGAAAATTAAAAAAAAAATTCAAATGTATTTGAAGAAATTGTTTTTTCTTGTTTAATACATTTATAATCTAAAATTATAGCCACTTATATGTTCAAAAAGCAACAATTCTAAAATATGAGATAAAATGAAATCACAATAAAATCTCTCTTTCTTCAGAAAAACACAATCCTTCATAGCCAAATGAAACAGCAACTTCTTCACATATTTGCTAAGGGCTGAAAGGAAGCCAACAAACAAAGTGGGTCTCAGAGATAGCAGGCCACAAATTGACTGTCATAGCCAGAGTGACAAGATAACTGCAAAAGAGGAAAAGGCCACCCCCCCAAAGAAAAATGAAGGGCAGGACAAAAGAAAAGCTAAAGACACTCATAAATATTGCTTTTACATGTTTAATTTAAACATTGGCCACATAAGGATGAATACCAATAATTTTATTTTAATTGAACAGCCTGTGCAGCTGGTGTAAGATGTAGTTGTGAGCAGTATCAGCTAGAATCATGGTACATTCCAGTAGCCTAATCTGGAAATTGCTAAATTGTGTATGATAGGAGATTTTGGGTGCAATCCTAAACCTATCTACTCAGAAGCAAGTCCCACTGTATTCAATGGGGCTTACTCCCAGGAAAGTGTCTTTAGGATTGCAGTCTTAGAAGGCATATCAGGTGAAAACTATTTATAATGCACACTGGATGACAGCTACCTCCTTACACATGCACACACACTCACTCACTCTCTCACACACACATCCTATTCCTGCTAGACAACAAGTCTCAGATATTCATGAGTGTGCATTGGTTTCACAGGCTTGGGTGTAGGGCACCTAAGTGCTGCAGTTGGTCAGTGTCAAGCTGGCATTTCCATCATTTCACCTCCTGCTGCATCTTAAAAATCAGAAACAGGAAGCCTGGAGAGACTAGTTTAGCAACGGCTCAACAATGGTCACCTGAAGCACCATAGTCAGGCAGCAACTAAGGGCACAATCCAGAAGTGCACTTGGGTTACCCAGTCTATCATTGGGCTGACCAAATTGCAAAATGGGCCACCCTAGTTATTCTAGAAAAGGCTTGGGGCAGCCAAAGACAACATAGGCTGCCCCAAGACAGGTGGACCTGGTCTGCCATAGCTGGGGCAGCCTAGCCATTTCAGGAGAGGCATGTTGAGGGCATGTTTAGCATTTCCTAGGGCAGAGCAGTTTCTCTGTATCCAGAACCTGTGTCCAGGGCAGAAATGCCCTCAGAGTTATACCACCTCTGGAGCAGGTAAAGAAATGAGTATACCCATGGGGGTCCATGATAAAGCAGAGTAAGAATGGCAGTGTTGACAAAAAATCTGAGTTCTTGGCCAGCCTCGCTGCAACCCCTGCCTCTCAAATTGTGCCAGGATATGGCACAACTATGGCAGCCCACTAACCTGGGGATACAGCAGGCCACTCCAAGAAGCCCCTTGTATTCACTGTAGACTGTACTGGCAGTCTCATACTGCAGCTGTTACTGGTTATCAGAGACTCCTTATAATGGAGGCACCACAGCTGTTCCTTGTTCAATGTGATCTGAGGGGGGTCTCCTCAGGAGCAAGCCCTCCCCAGGTGTCACTTAGTGCCTACTTAGCATGCTCTGGAGCAGTTAGGGAAGCCCAGGCTTCCTGACTCTCTGGATCAAGCATAACTTTCTATTCCGGATTCAGAATTGATGGGGCAGATCAGCTTGGGCACTCCTCACTGCCCTAACTCTGGATTGTGCCCTAAATCAGCAGACTGCCCCCAACTCCAGTCCTCCCATTAGTGCTCAACAGGAGGAATTAGGCATGTCAGGGAGATGTACTGTCATGTGCGGATGTCAGTGCCACAACCATACTGCAGCCTAATAAGTGTGCAAACACAAAACCCACACATTGTATTCCCAATTTTGAGAGAAACCTTGGCATGGGGGTTTATTAAACCATGACTAAGCCAAAACTGTGGACTCCTCAATACAACCCTTAAAATGAATCAATAACTTTTCATAACTCAACTGAAAATTTGTCATTGCAAAACCAATTCCTTACTGTACCAAGTTCCTTACTTAGTTTTGCTGAACCATAATAATAAATCTACCTATATCTACCAACTTTGTTTTCACTTTGGCTCCACACACTTTCACATGTAAAATACTGCAAGCAAGAAACAATTCAACTGATGGATACTCACTTAGAAATAGGATTTACACTGGCTTCAATTATTGTTAAACACTTACAGCACTTTATATTTTCTGGAAAATCTTGGATCCCTGAAAAAAAAAACAAAGGTTATGTTATTGAGAAGTGTGTAAATTGTCACTAGAAACAAAAATCTTTAGTCCTAAGTTTACCTCAAGATCCAAATCAATTAAATAAATATACCTGACCTAATTCAACATGCACCAGATTGAACCAATTTTGTTTTTCCCCCTCTAAAAATAACAAATGATATACTTTATTGACTGTCACTTCCCAAGGTCTCCTGGCTTGTAGAAGCAGCTTCTTATGCAGCACAGGTGATAACATAAAAAGAAAAATATCCTAAGAAAACCCATAATGCACGTAAGACTCCCTTCAGATTTACCAGTAGGCAGTGCTTTTTTCTAGAAATAAAGGTGGGGGGTACTCATCATGAAGATGTTATTTTTAATCATAGGCATGTCTACCTGGGGGCCACAGAGATGCTGGTACTCACTACAGAGGTGCCAGTACTCAGTATCAGTGAGTAAAAAGACCCCTGCCAGTAGGTCTTGAGCCAAGTTAATATAGTGTTAAAAGATTGTCTCTTCTGAAGCGTATGTCAAGCTGATTACAGAGTGGATAAATTTTCAGACATGTATTATGCACAAGGTTATAATGCTGTATTACCTATGTGCGTTGGGGATGTCATAAGAAGGAAGATTTTACATTTGTTTTCACCTCTTTCATCAAAGTTTCAAGTTCCATGGACAGTGCCATCCTCACTTGCACTGGAATCAGACAGACTGGTGTGCTTGTGCTGTATCCAGTGCAAATTTCACAGGCTGTTACTGCACAACCCTGGGGAAGGGAGGTTTCTGGGGAAGGGAGGTTGCTGCAGCATCTTCTATGGGTCTGCTCAGATTTGTGCCACCTTTGGAGGCAGCACAAGTCTGAGGAGACCTGAGCGGCCGTGAGTTGCTTTTGCCTGCTCTCAGAGAGAAGCCAGGATCCAACGTATGTGTTGAATCTTGGCTCCTCCCCAGCTCTCCTACCTCCCACCTCTACCCACCCTCCTCCGCCTCTTCCACCCATCCAACAACCCAAGAATTCCCTTCTGCCAGCGCAAATCTGCCTGCGAAAGAAGAGTGGGGCTGATGCACCCCAGTGCATCAGCCTAACATCTCCCACAGTGGAGACACACTTACCCTACAATCCAGAGTAACTACTGGAGCGCGTAAGAGACATTTACGTCGATGTAGTTACGGCACCACCTAGTGAAAACCTATGGGAAATTCATATTGCAATCCAGAGTAAATTGTTCTTACACCAGACCAAGGACTCCCAGTAGCTACTCTGGATTGCACCCTTAGACTGGCACAAGGGGCTTGCAACAGCCTAAACGCACCTGGGAATTGCTCCCTGAATCTGTTAATACACTTCCCAGTAACTACTTATAATAAAAATTAAATGTCATTTGCCCAAAATCAGGCTAGTGTAAAATTTTCCCTTGCCAGCATAAGATCGTCCTGTGTGCATAAGGGCATCGTATGCACTGGAACATATGTGGGGTGGTTTGTTCTTCTCCACATCCACACAACTGATTGCATGGTATATCCCTATTTCCTCAGATTGTTCTTACTACCCTTGCATGCACTCTATTTAAGGATTTCCATACAGGCCATGGTTGTTCTTTGCCAGGGGGGAAAGTACGTATATGATTGGGCCTATTCACTTGGCATCTCCCCACTCTCTTTCCATAGGTCCATAGCAGTCTGTGACAACCGACAGTTAGGAGAGGCCACAGTTCTAAGCAAACTATTCCTTGATCTCAGTCACGACTGTGGAAGTTGATGGCCATATAGTGGCTGGGTTTGTAGAGATCTTGCTTTAAAACCACTCTTTCTGCACTGCATTTTCCCAACTGAGTTTAAGGGGAGGGAGTCCAGTTAGAAAGTATATCTATTGTATTGGTATGTCAGTTTTAAACATCCCGTGACCAGTCTTGCTGTTTCATTTAAAGCTACATCTTCCTGCATTGCATGTTTAGATCTATGCCAAACAGAACTGGGGCTCTTCTTTTCAGTGGGGTGAAGTGATTTCTAATATTAGATCCAAGGACTGCATTGGCAAATTAATTCTTCTTGAGTATAACACAATGTTCATTTTAATGATACATCCTGTGCATTATGTAACACTTTTTAAAAATTTCTGACACTATTAGACAACTAGAGAACTCAAAGCAGTGAAAATTAAAAAGAATCAATTATGTGCAGTATAGTCAGAACTTGGCCCTTTATGGTTTTACTCTGCACATGAAACTCCCCAGGGCACTCAAAACTGTTTAGCTTTAGTCATCTCCCGAGTTGAAGACTATGGGCACAATCCAGAGTAATTACGGGAGCACATAAGAGACTTTACGTGTACCCTTAGTTACTGCACCATCTAGTGAAAACCTATGGGAAATTCATATTGCAATCCAGAGTAACTTGTTCTTACTCTGGAGCAAGGACTCCCTGTAGTTACTCTGGATTTTACCCATAATTAGGTATACTCAGCCAAGCACACAGTTCAACCCAAGACCAATGCTTGAATAACAACTTTTTGTCCTGGTCACTATTAGAATTGCTGAAATTTTGCTGCAAGAAACTAAACCAAGGGTGTCCAACCTTTTAACTTCAGGGCTCTTGGACCTTTAACAATTGTATAGAGGAGGGAATTTCAGCATGTGTAGACTTTGATCTCACTGATCACAAGCTGCACCTGCTAAAATTTCTTCTTTTACTCTATAGTTAAAGGTCCAAGACCCCTGAAGTTAAGATACCCCTGAACTAAACAAAGATGTTCCTTGAAGCTCCTTGAAAATGTTTTACATAATCCAAGGAGAGCAGAGCAATGTGTAGTTCTTTTGATAATAAGCACTTGATAATGCAGTCCTAACCATGTCTACTCAGAAGTAAGCCCTATTGTATTCAATGGGTCTTAATCTCAAGAAAGTGTGTTTAGGATTGCAACCTTTTAAAGCCTTTATCACAACCCTTTTAAAGCCTTTTTCACTATGTTTTTGTAACGAAGTTGGCATTTTATAGATGTCTTCCCTATTTGTGCTTCGCATGCAGCGTATGCAGCGCTGAGCACGATACCATAGTCTTTAAAGACTGACGGAGGCCTGCTTTTTTATCGCTTAATAGTATTGAAGAACTGAAGTGTTAAAGCCTTTTGTATTATTTTAGCCCTTCAAACATCTCTGTAAGGACACGGTAAATTGGTTAGCACTTACTGATCTTCTAAATCCCTTTTTCATTTTGTCAAGGTGAGAAAAAAATTTGATAAAATGCTTCCTTCTGTATTGGGTAGTTACAGAGGTCAGAGTGCCTGCTCTTCCCATTACACAATTCCTTTCTCAGACCCAAGATGAAACAAAGGAAGTAACATGAAAGCAGAGAATGAAATATTTTGTCAGTAACACCCATCTTGATAAAGTAGTGTTTCCCAAATTGTGAGTCATGGAGCCCTGGAGAGCTGAGGAAATCAGCTATGGAAGCCACAGAAAACTTGCAAAAAAACCTGCCTCTATATCAATGTAATGTATGCAATTCATTCATTTCATTGGCATCCTTCTGTCTCGAGAGACTATGGTATCGTGCTCTAAATGGAAGTCCTAAAACAGCATCTAGTATGGCTAAAAAGGCTGATTTGAGAGTGACAATCCCACACTGAGGGTATCTGTCCCCTGTCCAGCCCCCAGATTTCGCTGGTTCCAGGACTGCATCTTTGCTTCAGCCCGCCAAATGAGTGTCTCTTTGAATTCGAGAAGGCCATGTTCTGTCTTTTGCCTCCAAGCTGAATAATCAGAGGTCAAGGTTTCCCAGCTGTTGAAGTCCATTCCCAAGGCCTTTAGATCCCTCTTGCAGATGTCCTTATATCACAGATGGGTGCTTTCCCTGCACTAATTCTTCATACAGGAGATCTTTTGAAACCCAACCATCAGCCATTCTCATGACATGACCAAACCATGTAGACATCGCTGTATATGCTAGAGATACCAGCACATTCCAAGACTGCACCATTTGAAACTCAGTCATGCCAGGTGATGGCAAGAATACATCAGAGACAGCGCATATGAAAGGTGTTCAGCTTTCTCTCCCGCTGTGCATAAAGTGTTTAAGCAATTACTGTAACCCTAATGAGAAGGGCTGTGGGTGGCGCAAGTGATTAAGACACTGTGCCTGTTAACCAGCAGGCCAGGGTTCGAGACCCGGGTCGGTCCCCACAAGACAGAGTGAGGTCCTGTCCTTAGCCCAGCTCTGCGATGCAGCTGGAACCAATTGTATCGGCTCTGCCTTTCCATTGGACAAATTCAGTGGTGTGGAGAGGGGGGATTTTCTGCTTGGGTAACAGCCTATCCTCCATATCAATCTAACCCAGGCCTTCATGCTTCGCATGCAGCGTATGCAGCGCTGAGCACAATACCATAGTCTTTCAAGACTGATGGATGGCTTCAGATATTAACACTGAATATCTATACCATCGAGGAAGGGCAAGGAGAATTTACTGATACCAAATTCACCTTGTCCTTCCCTTATTGTTGCCTTAGCCACATGGGTCTCCAAGCATTTTGGCAGGAGAGCCACTTCATCTCTCTGACACTGTAAGGGGCTGGAAAAATCATTTACATGCCAAATTTGAATAAATTTGAATAAATCTCCATATAAGATTGTATTAGAGACATTACAGCGCTTGCCCACAGACTGGATGGAGGGGTCTTGTTGAGGACCACATTTGGCCAAGGGCCAGGGTTTGCAGACCTCTTAGCCTATGACAAAATTATTCTTCTATCTTCCCTTGCATCTTTCTCCTGCTGTCCAACCTACTTTCTAGCTTTTTCAAACTGTACCACTTTCTTTCCCTTTCCTTTTTATATATTTCTCTATTATCTTCCACAAGTTTTCATTTTTATTTTATTTTTTATTCTTAAGTCTATAACCTTATGCTGCAAGTCTGTAACCATAAAATAAACAGTAAGAGTGAATTAGTGCCAGAAGGCTAATCTGACAGTATACAGAAAACAATGTTTGAAATATACAGTATTTTTCTTACATATTTGGTGCAAAATATTAAGAATAAGCAGAATTTACCTATCATGGAGGGAGTAAAATTTCAAGAATATTGGTGGACCCTCAGCACCATTGGGCAGTGAGCACAACCAGGCACCATTAGGCAGTGGACAACACTGGCCACCCCTACTGGGCACCAAGGACCATGAGGCACCATTGGGCAGTGGGCACAGGGCACCAGGCATTCTTACCGGGCACCAAGTACCATTGTGCACCACTGGGCACCATTGTGCAGTGGGTAGTGGGCTCTACTGGGTACCACCAGGCTGCAGGCAGCATAGAGCACCAGTGGGTAGTGGGCACCAGCAGGCACCAAAGATTAGTGAGCACTGGTGATCCTTACCAAACACAGGCCATCCTTACTGGGCACTACTGTGCATTGGCAACATCAGGCACTGCTGTGCTGTAGGCAGCAAGTAACACAAGGCACTGGGCATCTCCTCTGGGCAGCAGTGACCAGCAGTGGAAACCACCAGGCACTGGGAACCACCAGGCACCAGCAGGCAGTGAGCATAACTGGGCATCCCTACTGGGTACTGGAGACCACCAGACAACATTAGGCACCAGGCACAAAGCATCCTACTGGGCATAAGGCAGCATTGGGCAGCACCAGGCACTGAGCATCCCTACCGGGCACCAAGCATGGAGCACCAACGGGCACAAAACATTCTTAACAGGCAGTGGCACTGGGCACCAATGGGAAGCAGGCACCAATGAGCAGTGGTCACCAGTGGACACAACATCCCTAATGAGCACCGGGCATCCTTGCAGGAAACCAGGCATCGAGCACCAGTGGACACCAGTGGACATCACAGAATGATTAATCTCCCCAAATTTCGTGATGGCCCCTGCTGCCCACCCTGTGGTACTCTCAGTTGCCCAGTGCCCAATTGTGCCAATGCCTGCTGGTGCCAACCACCCAGTGCCAGTATCTGGTATCCAGCAGTGCCTGTCAATGCAATGCCCTGTGCCTGAGGCCCACAAATATTCTTGAAATTTTACTCCCAGAATAACAGGAACACTAAGTGCTTTAATAAAGTGCTTTAATAAAGTTCAGCCCTTAGCTCTACAAAATGTTAGATGTGTTTGATAGAGATGTATTTTCTATTTAAAGGTGAATTCAAAAATCTGAATTATAATTAGGAGGAGAAAAAGCTATTTAAGAGCTGAGAGCTAAAATCTAATTGGTAAAAGATATTTTGTTTTCCTTCTTTCAAATGCCAGTCATTTTGTGGTTCATATAAATGTATTAAACCTTTAAATCTTGTTTTTCTTTTACAGAAGCACATTTTTACAGATGGTTATTATGTAGAATCAAACAGAGTTTAGGATGTGCATGAGAACTTATTTATAAAAAACTGCCCAAATTTAAGACTGAATTGACATAACGCAATACAGAAATTTTATGCAATGTGTTTTTGGCTTGTTTGTTTTTTGCTTTTTTAAATACAGTACACTTAAAACAGGGCTGCAGTGGCACAAGTGGTTAATACACTGTATGTGTTAACTAGCCTGGGTCCCGGGTCCTACAAGACGGGGTGAGCTCCCGTCCTTAGCCCTGTTCCTGCCAACATAGAAGTTCAAAAGCATGGAAATGCAAGTGGATAAATAGGTACCACTTGGGTGGGAAGATAAAACAGTGTTTCGTGCACCTTCGGCAGTTATGCTGGCCCCATGACCACAGAAGTGTCTTTGGACAACGCTGGCAATAAAGGCTTATAAATGGGGATGAGCACCGCACCGTATAGTCAGTTACGACTAGCAGCACATCCTGCAGGGTACCTAACACTTAAAACACACAATTTTCTTGCACATTCTCATGAATGATAGTAATATCATTATCACTAGCATTATTGTTATCATTTTAAAAAGTTAATAGTGCTGGTTTTAAACATTTTTATAACAAATTGTTCTGCTTAACTGCTTAATTCCAATTTTCCTAAATTGCTTAAATAACAAAAAGCAGATGGAAGACATAACTGTTACCTGCCCAATGACAGATGGCACTCTAACCCTGAACATTTGCACAGGTGTATTTGATTGCAGCATTTATGCCATCCAGGCATTGGATCATGGTTAGTGATACTGCAGTTTAACAGAAGCTGGCCCATTCAGACTTGATTGTGGACAAAGCCACATTCCAAGCTTGTAGTTGATACATGACTGTTCTCAAATTACAGCAAAATAAATATATATCAGGAAATACAGTATATACTATTGTAACACTTTTTTTTTGAAAGATCATTCAGATAAACATCTTTCCAGGATACTTTTGGCCAATGGTTCCCAGCTGGATTGGTACCAATTAATAGGTTGATGGATTGTAAAACTGATAAGTTAGAGCTTATAGGGAAAATGCAGTGCGTGTTATGAAAACCAAAACTGAGTTGTAAGTGTACATTTATTTTCTCACAAGTCATCAAATCTGGCTCATGTTGAGGGGAGTGTAATGTCACCAGAATTGTTACAATCCAATGAATATGGAGATCAATAGTTGCTCCAGAAAATGGTCCCCCTTCCCAACCATAGTAAAAAAGGATAAAACAGACGTCTGAGTGCCTGGTAATGCTAAACGTTTACCAGTTATATTGGTGCTATAAAGTTTAAGACAACATGAATAAGATAATTTTCAGTGTGATTTCTACTGTTAAGTCATCCTACAACAATGGAAAATGAACACATTTCTTACCATTTTTACTGATGTCTAGTTCTCTGAGATTAACTAAACTGGCAATGCTGGTTGGCAGGTTTGAAAGGTCATTGTCTGGGATACTGAGTTTACGCAGAGCTTGACAGTTGAATAATTGCTACAACAGCAAAAGAAAATGAGTTATAATCCTTCAAGTTTTAATTTAGTCATAACATTTAAGAGGCAACATTAAAAGAACTTTGCTGAATCAAACCATCTACTTCAGTTTCCTGTATCTCACAGTGACCCACCAGATGTTTCTTATGGCAATGAGATACCTGTACACTATTTCCACTCCCTTGCAACTGGCATTCAGGCATTTCTAAAAACAGAAAGTTGCATATGGTAATAATTGCTTTTAAGATGTGATGGAGCTTTCCTCCATAAATCTGTCCAATCCCTGTTTGAAAGTATCTAGGCCAGGGGCCATCACCATGTTTTATGGCAAGGAGTTCCACAGATTAATTACATCTGGTTGTGGCACTTTGAGAAAAAGGAAGCTGGGCTTGACAGACTCTTTGTAGGTTCATTTATCACCTTAAAATATTTTCAGCATTTTTTCTTACAAAAACCTAAATAAGAAGGAAAGCAAAGCCACACTGCACCAAGTCTTCACAAATTTAATTAAATCACAGTTTGGATTTTAATACTACCTGGATTTTATTAGTACTGTTGGAAATACTAAATATTAGCACACTGAACACTTATACAGCAGAATGCTGGTGAACAAGAATTAGACTGTTGCAATTCACTTTCTTGAAGCACTTAGTGGGAAGGATTTTTGTGCAGTAACCTTAGGGATAGGATATTTATGGAAGGTTCTACCACCTGTTTAAAGAGAGTAAAATACACGCATTGCTTCAGGAAGTCTGAGATCCGTGGAATACAGACCATCCATTTGTGCTGGTGAATACAGCAACTTAATGCAAATCTATGTCCATTAAGAAAATTGTTCCTTTTGGAATAATTTTGTCATTTACCTTTCACTCTGAAAGGAATGACAAGTAATGACAACAATAAGGCAATAGTGAGAAATGCACTCACCAAGGAATAAAATTGCTTCAAAGAGGCTTTTTTACAAATACATTTTCCAAGGAAACCTTATTTAACTCTGAGAAATTATCTTGACCTTGAACATTAGGGCTCTAAAGGGTGTAACTAACAGCAGTGTGCACTCATTCCTGTTAGGAAAGAACTCATACAGTGCTAAGAGTGCTGTAATTAAGGCTGCACACTGGCCCATTCAGTAGTTACTGACAATTGTTGGCTGCAATCTTACATATTTTTTCTTGGCAGTAAGCTCTATTGAGGTCAGTGGGATGTACATACTACTGAGTAGACCTGCCTACAACTGAGCTGTTAGGCTTAGAGTGCAATCCAGAACACTTGCTGGGCCTTGTGTCCCTTGAGTCACAGTCTCAAAGGTGTTTTTGTTGTCATGTCCAGTTCTTTGTCCAACTCACTACATCATGTCCAAGTCTTTGTGATCCCATGGATTGTAGCACACCAGAACCCCATCTTTCACTAGCTACCAAAGTTTGTCCAAATTCACATTCCTTGCTCCAGTGACACTATCAAACCATCTCATCCTCTGCTCTCCTGTTTTCCTTTTGCGTTCAATTTTTCCCAACATCAGGACCTTTTCTAAGGAGTCCTCCCTTCTCAGGAAGTTGGCCAAAATATTTGATTTCTGCTTTAGTATCTGTCTTTCCGGTGAATATCTGTCTTTCCAGTGAACAGTCATGGTTGATTTCCTGTAGGATTGACTTGTTAGACTTGTTAGACATGTCCAACAGATTCTCAAGAGTCTTCTCCAACACCATAATTCAAAGGCACCTATTCTCAGCCTTTCTTATGGTTCAGTTCTTACAACCATATGTTACTACTGGGAAAACCATAGCTTTAACTATGCAAAGCATTGGGACTTACTTTTTACTTTCTGTTGGGTTTCATCAGATGTTATGTCATTAACCTGAAAGTTGTGTCATGACTAGAAGTGACACCATCAATTTAAGCTTCATACATAAGCCACAATCACCAAAAGTCTCCATTACACAGCACACTCATGCTGTTATTGAGTGTGCTGTGTAATGGAGTCTTTTGTTGATAATAGCCCAGAATTCAAATATTCCAGCCTGGGAGGCAAAGCAGAATGAAGACTTGGATCCTTGTACACCTAAACAAACCTCCCCCATTTCTAGCATCCCATCTTTCCACTTATTCAGTGCCTCTCCCACTGGAAGTCCACCCTGGCCAGCAGTTTTGTATCATGCATTTTTAGCTTTATAATTTCAAAGGAAGCTAAACTAGGTGCTATCACAACCCATCTGGAATTGGCTTGTGACCAATCTAGTGGGTCCTGAGTCACAGTTTGAGGAACACTGACCTTTAGAGATAACCTCATCTTTTAAAGAGATTATTGTAGCATATTTTCATCTCAAGTTCATCAGAAACCAAACCTTTTCTTTAACAGCAACTCTTGCAAACTTCAAACTGTCTAACTGTCTATGGAGGTGGTAGACTCTCCCTCACCGGAGATCTTCAAGCAGAAGCTCGACAAGCAGCTGTTGGAGATGCTCTAGGAGGATTTCCTGCTGCAGGCAGGGGGTTGGACTAGATGACCTACTAGGTCCCTTCCAACTCTATGATTCTATGATAAGTCAGGTTTATGGATTTTATTCCATTGCCTTCCTCATCCCCCATTTTGTTTGTGCCTTGTTGTTTCAACTGAATTTTTGTAAGGTGTCATAGAACAGTGGTGTCCAAACTTTTTGGCTAGAGGGCTACATCATCTTTCTGACACTGTGTTGGTGGCCGGAAAAATGGTTTACATTTCAAATTTGAGTAAATTTGCGTATATGAGTGTATTAAAGACAGATATGAAAGATTACAAGATTTGCCACAAGCTAGAAGAAGGGATCTTGCCATGGGCTGCATTGAGGCACTCCAGGGGCTGCATCTGGCCCCAGGGCCAGGGTTTGGACACCACTGTCCTAGAAGAAAGTCTTAAAGTGGTATATATTTTCAAATAAATATGACTTTACAAATAGATCTTAAAAGGTTCAAGAACACATCTGAGTAGTGGAATCCTAACTTGCGCTGGATTAGATAGGCTGGTTTGCCTATGCTGAATCCTTGTGCCTTTCCCTACAGTTGGGGGAAAGCAGCCCCAAAAGGTCTATTCAGACTTAGGCCACCACTGGGACAGCCAGAGGTTGCTCCCAGCTGCCCAGGAGACAAGGTTTGGATCTGGTGTAATGGCCAGATCCAAGCACTGCCTCCTGCTCCCTGCTCACACTGAGGCCTGCCCTCTTTCCCCTAAAGACACTTTCCTAGGAGTAAGATTCATTGATCACAATGGGGCTTAATTTTGAGTAAACATAGTTAGGATTGTGCTCATAGGGTGCAATCCTAACCTAGACTGGCACAACTTATCGGTCTTTCTGTTCCCATGGTGATGTAGGGAAGCAAGTGCATGTTTGTACCCTGGCCTAACCTTAGCCCAGGAATGATGAATAAGTGTCATCTTTGGTGAATATGGCACTTTGGTGATACTCTTAGGTCAGCATGGGATTTATACCAGGGTTTAGGTCAGCCTAACTAGAGATTAGGATGCAGCCATAGTCAATTAAAAGTATTTTAATTGTTTATTCCAACAATCACTGCAGCCCTGATTTTTATTGTACTTTTTGACCCAAATCACATGTGATAACCCTGTTCTGATGAATACCTGCAGACACAAGAACATAAGAAGAGCCTCCACTGGATCAGGCCAAAGGCCCATCTAGTCCAGCTTCCTGTATCACACAGTGGCCCACCAGATACCTTGGGGAGCACACAAGACACCTGCATCCAGGTGACCCCCCCTTTTTCAGGTTGTCCAAATCTTCACACATCCCTCATGGCTTATAGCCTGTGATGGTCCTTTCCCCAAGGAATTTATCCAACACATTAAGGCTAGATGCCATCACCACATCCTGTGAGAGGGAGTTCCAACTACAGGCTGGGTAAAGAAATATTTTCTCTTGTCCATCCTCACCCTCCCAACATTCAATTTTAGTGGATGTCCCCTAGTTCTGGTGTTGTATGAAAGGGAAAAGAGCAACTCTCTATCCACTATAATTTTGCATAATTTTGTACGTCTCAATCATGTCCCCCCTCAAGCTCCTCTCTTCTAGACTGAAGAGCCCAAACACTGTAGCCTTTCCATAGGTGTAGATATGTGTAGCCTTCCATCAATCATTTTAGTTGCTCTTACTCTCCTCTCCTCTATATCCTTTTTGAGATGCAGTGACCAGAAGAGATGCAACCAGAAGAGATGCAATTAACAACATCATGTTTAACATAATCATAGATGTTTTTGAAAAAGGCTCTTGAAATGACAGCTATATAATTAAATTATTGCTAAATAGCTACCATACAATATTATTTTAAAAAATAAGAAATAACTTTCAAGCATCCACCAGTAAATTGACCTCTGTCACACCCCATTTCATCTCTATGAGGCAGAAAAATATGATTTGGTATCCAGAGCCTTCGCTGTTAGCCAATATATAAAGCTTGGGAAGTGACTCACTTCTCTATATCACTTTCCCTTCTACCCCCTGGAGAGTGTAACTAAATTGCTTCTCCAGCTATAAACAATTGTCCGGTGGAGTATACATGCCACTGCACTGAACAGTGAAATTTGGCTAAAGGGGTAGGGAAGAAAGCAATAGAACAAGCAACAGAACAAAACACTGTAAGTAAGATCACTCGGTGTTAAGCAATTTTAATAAAGTTCTGTTAGTTGCACTGTGAGGGTTTTACACTTATGCTCAATTTCCCCTTTGAAAGTTCTTAACTTTAGGTGGATTGCAGCAATTACTGTATGTACATATACTAGAGAGCGCAATCTAGAGTAACTACGAGGAGTCCTTACTCTGGTGTAAGAACAATTTGTTCTGGATTGCAATATGAATTTCCCATAGGTGTTCACTAGGTGGTGCAGTAACTATGGGTGCACATAATGTCTCTTATGTGCTCCAGTAGTTACTCTAGATTGAAGGATACATTCTACTGAAAATACTTCTGAATAAATGATCAGATTTTCTGAGAAATTAGGTAGTAGAAAAGGCTGCATATTTATTTATTTATTTATTTATTTATTTATTTATTTATTTATTTATTTATTTATTTATGCATAAGACCTGAGATATATGTACAGTTGAATTAAACAATGTTTTAGTCTGTGGATTGAGACCCACTAGGTAGGTGGTGAGACAATTTCAGGAGGATCCCTATTCATTTCAATATTTTTAACATACAGTGGCGCCTCACGTAAAGAATGCCTCACGTAAAGTATGTTTCATGTAACAAACAAAAATTTCTTTAGGATTCTGCTTCACGTAAAGAACATGCTTCACGTAAAGAAAACATTCGTTGGCAGTTGGGGCAGACGCGCTGGCCGGCAGCCTGTTTAAAAAGCATCAGGGCTGCCTAGCGCACCTGCCCATAGTGAAAGCAACACTTCCATGCTGTTCCTCCTGTGGCTGGGTGTCCGCTGGGCAGAGGGAGAGAAGAGCAGTGGAGAAGAGGGAAGCAGCTCAGGGCTAGCCAGTAGGGAGCAGGGGAGAGAGAGACTCAGGATGGAGAGAAGGAGAAAGTGGGGAGACACTTTGAAGGTCTCTTGGATTGCAGCCTCCTAACCATGACTACCCAGAAGTAAGCTCCATTGTGTTCAATGGGTCTTACTCCCAGGAAAGTGTCTTTAGGACTGCAGCCTAAGTAGACTTCATAAGATCATGCACATTGAATGCATGTTTTGAATTCAATTCCAGTGTTTTGTCATCATTTTTACATCCAGTTAATATTTTTATATGAATATTTTTGGGGTTGTGGAACCAATCACCTCGAGTTTCCATTATTTCCTATGGGAAAATCCACTTCACATAAAGAATGTTTCACGTAAAGAACATGCCTCTGGAACGAATTAAATTTGTTACGTGAGGTGCCACTGTATTAGATCTAATTCTACCATGGTATATGACTGTTTTTGTGGAAATGTTTCAGAGCTGCAGTTTTAACAGGCTGCTATGTATATGCTTTTAACAATGATAGTAAATGGGACTTACTCCTGGGTATGTGTGAGTATGATTGGACGCTATGATTGTTTTAGATGATGATACTTCTGGTCATGACATCACTTCCAGTTGGATTGACAGATTTTCTTTTTAAAAAGTGTGTCCTGGTGCTAAGGATTTGTGAACCACTGAACACTATACTTGAACATCTTGAGAGTTCTAATAGCTGACTGTATCTGCACAGATGTAGGATAAGTTTAAAAATATATATGGTGGGATATGGGTACATAAGTAGATAACAGATAATAATAAACAAACACCATACTCATGTTTTTGTCAGTTAAGTCATGTGGACAAGGAACTTTCGGAACAAACCCCTCTTCCTTCAGCTTCAAAAGATTTTGGGCATATACTATCTCCACACAATACATTTCACCACCTGAAAACAGAATGTGCCAGATATAGCTGGATGGTTACAGGATGACCCTATAGAATGCAGGACAGAGTGTTTCTGCCTTTAACTATTGCATAGAACACTGGTCTTCAAAATGGGGGTTGGGGATCCCAACCGCAAGTCAGGGGGTCGCAAGAGAATGGAATCCACCATCTTGAAATCTGGTCTGGGACCACCTGTCAAACTTTCTGGGATGTTTCTCCAAAGTTCCATTGTGTTCAATAAGAATTACTCCCAGGAAATCCCAGTGCCAGATTCCAAAATTGTGGATGCCACCCTCTTGCAAAATTGTGGATGCCACCCCTGACCTGAGGTCACCCCGTGACCCCCCAAGGAGGACCTGACCCCCACTTTGAAGACCACTGGCATAGAGATTGCTTAGCTGTAGAAATAAAGTAGCCTAGAAAGATCTGCAGACACTTATTGAAACTTATTAAATGCTACCTCTCCTTAGGATAAGCAAGTGAAATTCATTTTTCAAAATACGAAAAAACCCAACCATGTCTTTCATTTACTCTCATTAATTAGCTTTGGAAAAGGTAATACTTTCTGTCAGATTGTCTCCTATTCCCCATTTGAGATTGATGCTACTTCAGCTTCAGACAGGTATGTGGTTAGATGTTCTAAAGACTTATTTTGTCTTCATAAAGAGCTGTACACAGTGATGTCTTCCCATAAAAGTCACAGCACTACAGAAACATACAATCTGGGAACAGCTAAGAGGTAAGAAACTTAAAAGCCAATGACTAGTTCCCTGGCTATAAAATGTTATTAGCCTCTGTTCATTCTGACTGAGTAAACTGCAGAGTAAATTGCACTAGCTGAAACCTCTTCAAGCAATTATTAAAACACAGAGAGTCTAGGATAGATAGTTAACTAGATATTAATTAATTGCATAAGTTTTCAACAGTTATGGATTAATGTGACGATGTGTGCCTGTGTAAATCCAAAGATGTCCTGTGCTTAAAGCCAAAATAAGCATTTTTAGGGAATAATTTGCTATCTACAGGGTTTACTTCAGTGGCATCACCCAGTACATGGGACCAGCATGTCACCAGGAAGATGGACCTCCTTCTACGCAGTGAGAGTGGCAAAATTCCAGGAGGTGGACATGGTAACACATCATTGCCCACTCCACTGGGATTTTTGCTATAACTTTTGACAGCATAGAGATGTTTCAATGATATTTATTTCATTGTGTTCTGCATGAAATTAAATATCAAATGATATATAACCTGATGGCATTATTCCTAAAATCCAAGATTATACAAATTTTGGCCAATAGTGGTGTAACCCTCCCCTCCGTGCATCACTTGGAGTGGACCACCTTACCCCACAATTCCTAGTGATTCCAGTGGTTTACATGCACTTACAGCCCATTCTTATCTGAACTGCCTATGCTGTGATGCAGCAATGCCAAAATGGCTGCCCTGTATCCAGTGAGGGCAAAAAGGCTGCTAGTGGTCTCCCTGAGGTAAGGGGCATTTTGTCCCCTTGTCCTGGGAAAACCCCTGCAGCTGCTATGTGGCTTCTTTGTCCTGAACCAGCAAAAATCACTGGCTCAGGCATAGGGCCTGGAAAGTGGAGCACACTTCAACAGCAGCCTTTGTTGCTTCTCCTGTTTCCTCCCAGGCCTATTCTGCCCTCTTCATCCCCCCACCATTCTTTTCCACTCCCATTGCCATCTTCCCACCATTTCAGTCCCTTCCCATCCTTTCCCACCCCCAAATGCCTCCTCACTACTTGGTGGTGAGCTTAGTGTCATGGCCACTTGGAGCCTTTTCAACTGGCCTAGCTTGAAGGCCCAGCTCCTGCCCACACTGGCATCTGTACTCAGCCAATGCAAAGTGTTTTTTGGCATTTTCTTGGTGGCCATTGCCAGCATGCCAGAGACCAGCCCTTGTCAGTAGGGTTGCCCATTAAATTTGTTTCTGAAGATGTTTCCCAATTAATTTTATGAACAAAACAGATTTTTAAACCATCTTGTTTATCAATGTCAGATTTCAGCATTACTAGGAACCCCATCTTTCTTTGCATCTGGCCACTGTATTGCACTGGGATTGAAAAGAAGCAGACAGAAGGAAATGTTAAGATGAGCAAGTGCACACACAGAGAAAAGTATTAGACACAGACCAATGGTCCTAATCAGGTGTCAGTAATAGGATTAGATCTTATTTGCTATTAAAATCAGCTACCAAAAAAACCAAAACAGTTTAAGCCATTTATTCTTGACAAGTCTGATACCAAGAAAATTAGATTATTTTACACCACATTATAGCACCACAGAATCTAGAAGCCTTATTCATGTTAGGCTTTAACACAGAACCCTGGATCCAACAAAAGGACTTTGGATCAGGTAAAATTGAGCTCGAGTTGTCCAATCCCACTCCCTCCCCAGCATTCCTCCTCCTCGCTTTCCCCCCGCCACGGAACACCTCCCCATGCCTCTCCCTGTGCTCCACACAACTCTCCACTGCCCAGTGCTCCAGTTGGTTGCCAGGTGGCAGAGCCTGTGCCTAGCACCAAAGCTGGCCCATAGGCTCAAATTGGGCTCCAAGCACACTGGGCTCCATGGTATTGCTCATAAACATGTCTTACATGATATCTGCAACAGTGAATGCGAAGGGTGAGCCAGCACACATTGCACTGGATTGGGCCGTTAGTCCCCTGTTTCTGACAGTATATCATCTAAGAATCCGACTGTTTCTGACTGTACATCATCTAAGAATCTCAGTTGACCCTAAATGAATCAGGATCTACCCCAAATCTACCTGTTAGAAGAAGCCATAAAAGACACACAGTTCAACACAGCTGGTTCCTTGTGAAAAGTTCAATGCATTTTTTCACATGAAGCAAATCAAGTCTTCTCAACTAAGAATGAATATGATTAAAATGAGGTAGGTCTTCAGAACACTCATTTGAGCACCTGACAGAATAGTTCCTGATCAGGTTTTTTGAATACCAATGTTAATGAAGAATTTTGAACTGATGCACTAAAGCAGAATTATTCAACTGCCTTTTTTGTTGTTAGAGAACTGAGGAGTATATTTTGTATAAGAAGGAAAAACGTAAATTTTCTTATTTCAGAAAACTTTCTTTTCTTTTAGAAAAATTCCTTTGTTGCCAAACTAAGCAAATTTAGGGCTAAATCCATAGCAGTTACGGGTCCACACAGTTATGTCACACTCTAGTGTTATCTTATGGAAAGTCATATTAACCGCTCCGGACCAAGGGGCTTAATTTCACTTTAGGATATAGTCCTTAGTTCCATATACTACAAGTTAGCAGTTTACCATAAGCTGAATTTCCTTTTCATATTGAGAGTTCCAGCATGCTTTAAATGTTCATTTAGCAAGACAACTGTATTTACATATGAGAGATAAGGCAGGATTTACCTTAGGTAGCTCTTCAATTTGATTGGCATCTAGATAAAGCTCCTCTAATGTCCTTTCAAAGTTAAAAACCTCCTTTGGCACCTGTTGAAGGCTGCAGTGGGAGTAGTCGAGCACTGAGATGATTTCTTCTTCCCCGCGAAAACATCGGCATGGCACCAGTCGGCCAATAATTTTTCTTTTGGTTGTCATCTCCAAACACGGCACTAAAAATATAAAAAAATAGGAAGAAAAACTGTTTTTCAAAATTGTTGCTTTCCACTCAATAGTATTGTCATGTTTAATTGGTTTGAATGCTAAAAATTATAAGTATGAGGGCAAAATCCAGAGCAGTTATGGGTCCACGCAGTTGCATCACCCTCACTGTCACTTTAACTGCTCCAGAGTCACCTTAACTGCTCCAGAACAAAGAGCTTAATTTGACTTTAGGTTATAGGCCTAAATCCCATAAGATAATATTAAGTACCGTATACTAATGTATTTCTTGTAAACTAAATATGAACTTAACCTAGAAGAAAAAAAGTTACTTAGAAATTCATCATATTCATATTTAGAAAAGATTTCATGTGAACACTTAGAGACAACAGTAATAAAATTAATTCCTACAGTTGTTGGATTTTTTTGAGAATGTAGATTTGGTGCCAGTTTTGCTTGCAACACTGCATAAGACAACAGTATTCTAACAGCTGTGCCCAATGGGGTTAGAGCAGCTACCAGAGAATTCCTCAGGGTAAGAGAATCTCAGTTCTCTTACCCCATTTAGAAATCTGCTAGTCCAATAGCTCTCCTCTGATCTCTGCCAGGTCCTAACCTGGTGCATTACCAAGGAGATCCATGTTGGGCTCCGTAGTTCAGGAAAAAGTGACAGGATGTTACAGTAGCCTCTGCTGCTCACTGATGTAGCTAATGATCATGTAGCCCAATGCAAAATGTTGCCCCGAATGTGATGTCATTCTTGGGTATTTTTAAAAATAAAATTGTGGGGAAGCTGCCACCTCCTCCTCAGCAATTCAGGACCCATTTGCTCTGCTAGTGGCATAGTTAAAGTATCTATTTGCTATCTGTCAAATAATATTTTCTTGCCCCCATCTCCCCACAACAACAAAATAAAATTTAATTAATATAATGAAAATGGTGTCCCTTTTAGTATGCCTCTTTGCTGGGGCAAAGAGGAATGGTTTTTCTTTCTCTGCTAAATATAAGGGGTTCTTAAATATAGATGTTCCTGCATACCCAGGTAGCATATGTAACTGTGTTATGATATATGTACATGGAAATGAGCGCTGTTTCATATGAACACCATATTAGTTCCATACAATATCATAACTACATCTCATTGGCTCTCAGAGTAATGAGAATCATGGGAAAGTTTTGAGTTAAAATTTTTTTGTTCCATACACTTTTATGTTTTCATTTTCTTGTTAATTGGTCATAAAATTTGATGGAATATAAATATTCCAATGCAGTTTGTTTCATTGCATTCTGCATTAAATTACCATTCCAGTGATATAAAACATGATGGTATTACCCTTCAAATATACCCCATTTTTCACAATTCTATCCACTACTGTCAATCTCCGCTTGTAGCCCGCCTAAAGCCTTGTTGCAACTGCACCCCTGCACCTCCCCTTATTATTATTATTATTATTATTATTATTATTATTATTATTATTATTATTATTATTATTAAAAATTAAACAGTAATTCACAGCGAACAACTTCATGCTGGTTTCTTTCACATCACCAATCAGACCCTTCCCAAGTGTCAGGGCTGTGTGATGTAGCGGTGAATAATATGTGCTGATCCCAGAACAGCGGCTTTCTGCAGTTGTTGTTGTTATTAATATTATTAATATTATTAATAGGGCTGTGGGTGGCGCAAGCGGTAAAGACGCTGTGCCTGTCAACCAGAAGGCCAAGGTTCGATTCCCAAGTCGGCCCCACAAGACAGGGTGAACTCCTGTCCTTAGCCCAGCTCTGTGACGCCAGCTGGATCAATTGTATTGGCTCTGCCTTTCCATTGGACTAATGCAGTGGCGTGGAGAGGGGGGATTTGCTGCTTGGGTAACAGCCTATCCTCCATAAAAAAAATCCAACCCAGGGTTTCATGCTTCGCATGCACCGTATGCAGAGCACGATACCATAGTCTTTCAAGACTGTCGGAGGCCTGCTTTTTAAAATTATTATTATTATTATTATTATTATTATTATTATTATTATTATTATTATTATTATTAAGTGCTCTTGTAAGGGAAGCTTTTCTTTCAATTTAAAGAGCCAAACTCACTTTGAGATAAAATTGCATATAAATAATTCACATATAAATAGGTTACACTTGTATTCAAGCATGCGGGCGATTCTTAAAAAGGAATCTACGTGAGGATACCAGGTAGGGAAAAAATGTTTTAAATTCTTGATGTGGTATTTTTCTGTAACTGGCCAGGAACCTTGGTTTCATTTACCCTACAACCCAGAGAAGAGCACGTAAGAGACATTTCATGTACCCATAGTTACTACACCACCTAGTAAAATCCTATGGGAAATTCATATTGCAATCCAGAGCAAATTGTTCTTACACCGGAGGCAAGGACTCCCCATAGTTATTCTGGATTGTGCCCTTACTTAATATGAATGGCCCCTATACTGCACTTCAGGTAAACTGACAGAGGCACAACAGCCAACTGTAGTAAAGCAAAGACTGTGTTTGCCTGATAATATACTATACACTGAGTACATTAATACTTGGTCAGAAATTTAAATACAGTGGTACCTTGCAAGACGAATGCCCTATAGCATGAATGCTTTGTAAAATGAATTCAAATTTCAGTGGGATTCTGCTTTGTAGGACCAATGTGCTTTGTAAAAAAAATCCCCATTGGCTGGTGGCTGAGGAGGGACTTCTCCTCCTGCCTGCAGTACCTGCACCCGGCCAGCAAAGGGACGCAGAGTCTGGGTCTCCGCAGCCAGCATGGGGAGAGCCTGGGCCTTGATTTCTGAGCTTCCCCAGCAAGTCTGCAGTCTCCTCAAGCCAGCCAGCCGGGCCCATGCAGCAGCCACCATCAGGCAGGAGGGAAACACCCTCAAAACAAGTCCCTTCTTTTGGATCCCTTCCCCCCAAGGAACCCCCCTCTAGTGATGGGATTCAACGAAATTAACAACCGGTTCTATGCTCATCTGGCAGCCACTTTTAAATGGCTGTTTTTAAACTTTATATGACCTATCTCTCGTTAACAGCCGGTTCTATAGAGTAGGTGTGAACCTGCTGGAGCCCACCACTGCCCCCCTTCCTGCCTGGAACCCACTACAACCACCTCACTTCCCTCCCCCACGACCTTCCCTGCCTGGACCCCACTCCACCCTACTTTCTTGTAAGCCTCAGTTTTGCATCCACACTTTCCTGTGAGTAAGCCCCACTGGATTCAATGGGACTTGATTCTGAGTCAACAGCATAGAATCTTGCCTCTTTTGCATCAAGGCAGAAGATTTTGCTGCTGCAAACTGGTTTGCATAGATAGATCTCACACACAAATACACATAGGTTCCTTGTTAAAGATGCTCCAAAAGACACCAGTGACTCTGTTAGTGAAAATTAATCATCCTATTAAGTAATTACTATTAAGTAATTGATACTGATAATAATTATTTAAAAATGTAGGGGTGTAAAAAAATTTATGGGCTCCAGGTGCTAGATGACCTATGTAATTACTATTAAGTAATTGATACTGATAATAATTTTTTTTTAAATGTTGGGGTGTAAAAAAATTTATGGGCTCCAGGTGCTAGATGACCTAGTTATGCCACTGCCCAGCTGCAGGGTCCAAACTAGCAGTCCCTGATCCACAAAGTACTAGCTATAATAGAGTAAACAAAGGCATAACAAAAGTAGCACTAAACAAGGGTCTCCAAATCCCGGCCCAGGGGGCCAGATGCAACCCTCAATAAGCCTCAAGGTAGCCGCTGGCAAGACCCCTCTGTCTGTTCCTGGGGCAAGCCTTATAATCCACTCCAATACATTCTTATATGTAAATTTATGCAAATTTGAAATGTAAATTAGTTTTCCAGCCCCCAACACAGTGTCAAAGAGATGATGTGACCCTCCTGCCAAAATCTTTGGAGGCCCCTGCTAGAAAAGGTCAAGCACAATATTTCAAGGGGTAAGTGAGAGATAATAACACAAATGAAGGTACCATCTACACAGTACCGTGCCTTATAACACACCAGTGTTGATGTGGAGGAAGTTGCTTGTAGAATACCGCTGGGCAGAATTTGATATGCTGCTTTGGCTTCTTGCACCAGAACACCAACAAAAATTGTTTCATGAGTGAAAATTTACCTTATTATTATGGAACAGTGTATGAAGATACGTAACTTTTATAACTGAGCAAAAAGACAATAATCCATTGGTCATTTTTCAGCTTCCAACTTCAAGCTAGCTGTTAACAAACATATATCAAGTTTGCTTAAAGTACAATGCTAATTTTAAACAATGTAGCTTCTTCAGCTTTCTGTTAGGTTGAAGCTCAAAATCATGAGGAGTTCATTCCTGGAACCTCCAGGGATGCAGATTTTCACAATAAACAAAACAATTAAAAGATAAACCTCTCTTTAGCTAGCAGTTTGTATTGTAATGGCATCCATCAGTCTTGAAAGACTATGGTATCATGCTCGACGCTGTATGCGAAGCACAAAGGCCTGGGTAGATTAATATGGAGGATAGGGTGTTACCCAAGCTGCAAATCCCTCCTCTCCATGCCACTTAAATAGTCCATTGGAACGGCAGAGCTGATACGACTGGTTCCAGCTGCATCGCAGAGCTGGGCTAAGGACAGGAGCTCATCCTGTCTTATGGGGACCTGCGTCTCAAACCCTTGCCTGCTGGTTAACAGGAACAGTGTCTTAACCACTTGCACCACCCACAGCCACTTCAGCAGTTTGTAAATAACCGGCTTACCATGATAAATTGGCACTTAGAGCACAATCCTAACCATGTCTACGCAAAAGTAAGCCCCATTGTTTTCAATGGGTCTTACTCCCAGGTGTCTTTAGGACTGCAGCCATATCATTCAATCTCTCTCCTTAGAATAATTTCATTTTAAGGTTAGAAGCAGAAGAGAAATGAAAAGTGATACTAACTTTCCTATTTGTCTGCATTTTTTGCTGCACCAGAGGTTGGTTGATTGCCTGCTGAGTTTCCATGGTAAGCACGATTTTTAAGCCATAAACTGATGCCTAAAGGGAATTTAAGTTAAAAGATAAACAGTCAACCTCATTTGCACTGAGATAAAACTGTGGGTGATAAACCCCAAATTATTAGATTATACCTGTATTCTGCTTTGTTACAAAGGAATCTTTCCAGATTCCAATGAACACATGCCCTACAATCCAAAGTAAGTACGGGAGCACATAAGAGACATTTACGTCGACAGAATTATGGCACCACCTTGGGAAAACCTATGGGAAATTCATATTGCAATCCTGAGTAAATTGTTCTTACATCAGAGAAAGGACTCCCCGTAGTTACTCTGGATTGCTTCATTGTCTCAACAGAGTAAAAGTCCTGCCTGCCTCTGGCAATCACACAGAATTAACATATGAATGCTGTCAGGACAAATCTTTTTCTCTCCTTCACAATTTTTCAAAATGTGAAGAACAAGTGAGAGAGGCAGAAATGAACATCAGTGAGACTGAAGTGCACCTGGTTTCATGTTTAGCAGTGCCAATAACAATCTTTCTGTCTGGCCCTTGGCCACGGGGTATGAGTTAAAACAGAGAGAAGGAATATAGCAATTTTATAATTTAGCTGGACCAGATGCTGACTTTTGATGTATCACATAGTAATTGCATTTTTAATTAGGATCAGCTGTTAAAATTTAAGCATGTTTACAGTATATGCTACTCTGAGCAGTTAGAATAATTCATCTCCTTCAAAATCAAGTGAGAAAAGCAAGAAACATCTGAGGGGTAAGCATCATACAGACCTCCATAGCACTCCATTCCCGCAGTGGTGTGGGAAGGCCAGTGCATGTCTGCATGATAAAAAATATGCATGTCTTTATCATATTGTTGGAAGATCATATTGGGGGAGCTCTTTCAGCAGCTTCTACTGAAGCAAAACTTTGTAGTTCAGCAGTTGAGAAGCCCTTTCAGTGTTGATATTTCAGCAAAAAGTGGTGCTGCTTGAAGTGTGGCCCACATGATAGTTGTGTTCTCTCTGAACAGCACTTTCAACAGTGCCACTTCTGCCACAGCATCACACAACTGAGAGCTATTGCAGATAGTCCTAATAGAACCAGTTATCATGTAAGCCAGATAAAGAGCTTCCATGGGTTTGATACCTCTGATCTAGCTTATCTTCTAAATAAAAAGTTTTAAAATGGCTAGCCTAGAAGTCTTTTAAATTAAAAAATAAATAAACTTCTAACTTCACTTCCTGACCTTTCTGGCCCCAGGCATACAAAGCAGTTCCATTGTAATGTTGTTCTGAGTATTATATAAACAAAGATACTACATTTTTATAGGTTTTTTAATCCTCTAAACATATAAATGAACAATGACATGTTATTTTGAGACTCCTCCAGAAAAATACACTTCCCCATGGGCATTCAAACCATAGCATTAGCACCGCATATATTTATTCTACAGTAAATGTAGTCCTTAAAGACAAATCTTAAATGTCATTTTGAGGGAAACTCAGAATAAATACAGCAGAGAAAATGGAAAATGAGGTTGCTTTAATGCAGTGCAACATTGAGAAATAACATTACAGTTTAAAATGTCAGCAAACACAAAAATATACTTTTCTCATTCCAAATTCTTCCCAACAATGCTGCAATTTCCTAGTAAACATAAACATACTTTTGAAAAATCAAGCACAAACGCTATTTACTACTTAAAGCCAAGGATGCTTCAGTGTTTCTCATATCTAAGAAGTTATACAAAAATCTGGCTTTCAGGAGAAATAAAATTAAATGATGGTTAACCAGAAGGTGCCAAATTGTGGTTTGTGGGCCAGATCTTGTGGGCCATGATCCTTCCCACAGGTGAATAGGACTTCCAGTTCTGCAAAGGAGCCTTTGCATGATGCCTCCAATTGCCCCCAAAATGCATGCTGGCCAACTGCTTCTACTCTCCATTATCCCAGCAGAAAGGATCCAGCTTTGCACCCAAATAGTAAATGCATATTGTACACAAACAGGGTCACAAACAATACAAGCTGCATCTTTCTCTCTCTCTCCCTCTCTCTTGCACTACAAAAGAAAATTGCAGAAAAGCTTTATATGTAATGTTACTAGCTGTATTCAGCATCTGATGTACCTTTTAGCCTCTACACAGGCTTCATGTGGCCACTGGCTCACGTAAGGCAGCATCATGCATTTCTGCCAACCTGACCTCAGCAACCTGCAACCACTTAGAAGTTGCTCAAGCTGAGATGTGTATTGATTGTGCCAATGTGGCAGATACATGTCAATGGCTGAACAAATGGCTAGGCAAGATAAAGTAAGCACCCTGTTGGGTTTTGCAAATGCTTGGCTATTGATCAAGACAATCCACCTGTTTCACAGTCAGCATCTCCCTGACTTGCTCTTCTCATCACTGATCTGACAGAACCCTTGCCCAGCCCAGTGTCACACACCCCAAATGCCACCTCCCACTTGACTGCTCCAGTAGTGATTGTGGTGGTCTGATGTTGTCACTGCAATCACTTCCAGAATGTTTAGGATGGCCAGTTGCTCCTTCAAATGGCTGGCTTTACTACAGGCACAAATTGTAGTAACTTGTAACTTGCACAACTTGTAGCTGGCCTGTCACCTTTGCAGCCAGTTGCCTGAAGATGCTGCTGCCTTCACTCCCAGTGATAGCATCTCAGAGTGATAGAACCCACTTCTTCTTAAGTGGTCGACATCCCTCTAATTTTGCTATTATTGAACTGGAGCTTACGTTAAAATTATTGTTCAACAGCTCGGTCAACTCTCCAAAGAGTTTATCTACAGGATTTTCAGGAGTTAAGGACAGATGACAAGAATTTCTCTGACAGAGACAGGAATTTCCCTGACAGAGAGAGAGAGAGAGAGATAGAGAGAGATAGAGAGAGAGGGGGGGCACTCTAATATCATTGCAGATGGTGATGCAGACATAAAATTAAAAGTCTGCTTCTTGGGAGGAAAGCTATGGCAAGCCTGAACAATTTATTAAAAAATTTGACACTTTGTTGACAAAGGTTTGTATAGTTAAAGCTATGATTTTTCCAGTAGTAACATATGGCTGTGTGAACTGGATCATAAGGAAGGGTGAGTGCCAAATAATAAATACATTTGAATTATAGCGTTGGAAAAGACACTTGAGAGTCTCTGGACTGCAAGGAGATCATATCAGTCAATCCTACAAGAAATTGAGCCATACTGTTCACTGGAAAGACAGTGATGCTGAAGCTCAAATATTTTGGCCATGAGAAAGGAGGACTCCTCAGAAAAGACACTAATGTTGGGAAAAACTGAAGGCAAAAGGAGAAGTGGGTGGTAGAGGATGAGATGCTTCGACAACATCACTGAAGCAATGAAAATTAATTTGGACAAACTTTGAGAGCTAATGAAAGACAGGAAGTCTGGAGTGCTGCAGTCCATGGGGGGTCACAAAGTGTCAGACATGACTGGTGCTGCAATCCTAAAGACACTTTCCTGGGAGTAAGACCCATTGAACACAATGGGGTTTACTTTTGAGTAGACATGGTTAGGATTGTGCTCAGAATGACGAATAACAAAAATAAATGGGAGTGCAATCCTAACCAACTTTCCAGCACTGGGGCTTGTGCTGCATCCTGCAGTTGGGAGGCAATTATGTAGGTGTCTTCAAGGTAAAGGATTGTTTGTTCCCTTACCTCAGAGTTGCTTTGTCCTTATCTCACTGCTGGAAAGTTGGTTAGGATTGTACCCATAATTGATTTATTTTTATATGCTCTTACATACAGTATTATTGTAATTTACTGCACATTAAAAGGTTTTTGTTGTAATTTTCATCCTTTGTTCCCTCTTCCTTTCCCACCAAGCCACTGAGCTGTGTCAAAGTACACTACACAGGGTCCCAGCACAATAATCCTTTGCCCCCATGTGTGCATGTTAACACATGTTTATAATTTGTAATAATTTCAGTTACTCATATCTAAGCTTAGTTAAAGCAGGAAATGGGAACTCAGGCATTGCTCTGTAAAAATGTAAAAAGTTTCACAGATGGTTTCATTTTCTCTAGGGAACTTAGTAAAAAATCTATCTTCTCTGTTACCCCTCCCTGTTATTCATTCAAGGGGAAAAGATGGGACAGAATTGGAATGAAGAGTCCCTTTCTCAATCCTATTCTCTTCTCCACAATTCCCTGCAAGTTACCATTTCACATTTAACTTATTTAATTCTCCACTAAATGTAAGATTCTGCAGGATGCTAGTTCAATACTAGTGTAGAATCATTACCGTTTTTACAAAAGCATAGAAATGTGTGATACAATCTGTATTATAAATTCATTTCTTTTGAATTAGAGATTTTAAGTTTTAAAAAAGGAACTACAACAGAAATGCAAATGTAAACAACACCATTTAATATCTTGTGCCACTCTGCCTTTGTAATTATCAGCAAGGCTCACCGTCTTAGAAAGACCATGCTTAATCTTGCAAAAACCATTGATTGTTAGATAATTAATTAAAATAAAATCTGGTCTCTCTTCAATTATAGGATCTTTTGTGCTTCAGAATTAGTAATTTCACTAATCAGGAAACTGAGATTATTTCTCTTGTTTAACTTCATCCCCAGCAATCAAAATAAGGTTTCAGTTTGATTTCATTACTATCCAATCTTACCCCCACCATTAACAATGATGTAGCTATGTGACAGAGCATGACTGCGACCAGTAATGGGGGGGGGGTGAATGATGAGGTCTGCTAGAGATCAGAAAACATATTTTCTATTTATTTCTCTTTAGGCCCCCCTCTTATCCTATGGGGTCATATATAGCTGACTTAAGTCAAGAAGAGAAAAGGGTGAATGGTTTGGAAAGGAACCATTGGTGTAGAACCAAGGAAATTGGTGTAGAATAGTGCTGATGAGATCCATCTCCTCCCTGTCACTATTCTTCCCTTCCCATCAACTTACTAGCAGAGGAGGAGTCTCAGAGCTGTTGCTATACATGCCACATGTCTTACCGTTTGGCCAAGTGGCCCGATTTTTGTCCTGCCATTCAGGGACTTATCAGTTTAAGAGATATTTCTCTACCTTCTTGAGCTGAAAATGGAGAAAAGAGACTCCTTTGTTTGACCTCCTGATCCATGGAGACGTATCCATCATTAAGTTTAGTGCTTATTCCAGGTCTTTAATATGAGCCAGACATATCCATGGGTTCATTCGAAAACCTGTTTTAAATAGGAGTCCTCGATTCTGAAATGTACACAGAGTGCCTATTGTATCTACATCATATTTGCAATAGAGACAGGACATCCAGTCATACGAAACCAATAACTCTCGCTTTTCTGAGATTAAATGCTGACTTCATCACATTTGCTAGCTCAGTTTGTCACTGTATAATTATGTAGGAACTATCAGCTTCAATTCCAACAAAGATTTTGCATTGTTCAAATTTCACATTGCTCTCTTTAGGGGAACAACGAAAATATGGGAAATTATGAAATGTAATTTACATAGTTCATAATCCTCACTGTGTCCTGCTGCAAAGTCTAACTGGTGAGAATATATGAGGAATCCTGGACAACCATCATCCCTTTCTTTTATAATGTAATAGAGCATAATCTTTGGTTGTATAACATTTGACTGATAACTTCAAAAAATGATTCGTACAGGATATAGAATAGACTATGACAATGATCAAAGTTAGTTGAAACATTGAAATGTGAGACCTTCTTTAGAACAACTTGCAGATTAGAAAGTTGAATGTAAACACATTTTTAACATGCTGAGAAAATACAGACCATGGCAAAAGTCTTTAAAGGAAAAGTACAGTAGATACTTGCCTACAGGATGAGAAGGGCTACCTGTCCCTGGCAAGCCCAGCAAAAGCCCAGCAAGCCACCCTTGCTGAGAAAAAGCATGCCTCCTTTAGCAGACCTTTGCAAATGTTTGGATTTTAAAACCCTGATCTGTAATCTGTGTGAAACAAACCCCAGGCTGCAAGTCAGTGCACCATTACTTAAGAATAACAACCATGGGAAGAAATAGGTCTAATGTAGATATATAAAATTGAAAAGTCACTGGCTGACTGATTCACTCATCACTCACTTACTCATCAGAGTCCAGCCAAAACCTCTGGGCCTAGAAGTGTGAAATTTGGGGAGGGTGTCCCTTCCGTGATGGAGGCACCCACTAAGAACCAGTTTTTGGAAATTCCAACCAGAAGGGGGTGAAATGGGGCACAATGCATTTTCCTCCCTATACTTTCCACTGAAAAATCCCTTACTGAGGGACGCTGTGCCCAACCCCCAGACCTAGAAGCTTGAAATTTGGGGAGGGTGTTGCTTCTGTGACATCAACACCCACCAAGAACCGATGTTGAGAAATTTCACCCTTAACGGGCTGAAAAGGGATGCAAACAGGATGATCACCTGACCGGAATTGCCCGGATGTCTCCAGTAAAATGTAGGGGAGTCCAGGTGACAGGAAAAAAAACCCCACCTCTACTGGAGAAACTGGCATTTCAGCAGGCAGCCATTTTTTAAAAAAAATTTAATTGTGTGCGCTGCTCCAGATCTTCTAACCCCTGCTAACTGGGCAAGACACTCTTTCAAGTGGGTGTTCCTCTTTTATTTAGCAGGGGGAGAGTAACTGGCCCTAAACACCCCAGCAATGTCTGTTCTAGTGGCTTCTGCTGGTGTTTTTTGCATTTTAGATTGTGAGCCCTTTTGGGACAGGGATCCATTAGCTATTAATTAGTTATTAATTTTTTCATTTTCTTGTAAACCACTTTGTGAACTTTTCAGCTGAAAAGCGGTATATCAATACTGTAGATAGATAGATAAAGGCAGGCCAGGAGGAAGCTCCTCCTCCCCACCTCATGACCACAGTGTGTAGAGCAGCTTAAGCAGCAGCAACCTGACCAGTGCTTCATCGCTGCTCACGCGCCCACTCTGTCGCCACCTGGAGCAGCTGCACTGCCTGCTTTGCCACCCAACCACAGCCCAGTCACCTCAGCAGCCTCACTCTGAACCTCCAGGAGCCACTGCCTCTCTTCCACCCACCAGCCCAGCAGCCTCACTCCTCCCAGGGTTAAAGGTACAGGCATGCTGTCCTCTATTCTGTATGGTTAACCTGCTCTCGCCACCACCAGACAACACTGTGCAGTGGCAGCAGGCACCATAGCAGGCACCGGGCACCAGTGAGCACCAGGCACCAGAGGGCATTGAGGATCACTACTGAGCCCCAGGCATCCTTACTAGGCACCACTGGGCATTGGGCACCACCAAGAACCTGGCGTTCCTTCCAGGCACAAGTGGGAAGGAAATGTAGAGCCTTTGGCTTAACATTCCAGATATATTAAGGGAGGAAGTGATTAATAGGTCTACTGCTGTTTATAGTACAGTACTCTGATAGTGTTTATAGAAAGTTTGTGAACACCAAAATCTGAAAAGTTAATGAATACAAATGTATCTTATGGTCTTTTAATATATTTTTAACATATTAGGGAGTGTACAGCTCTTAGGTAACAATTAGTGGTAGGTTATTTTTTTAAGATCTGGCCTCAGATAGAATCAGAAAAAACTATAGTTAGATATGCCCCTAAATTTAATCCCAACTTATCTGGGGATCATCAAATCCTAACTTATCTGAAGGTCATAGAAAATTCCATGGCACAAAATTTGCCACCATCCAATCCATGAAATTGATTTATACTGTAGTATAATTATACATACATTTATAAAGATAACATATACTGTAATGACAACAATGGTACAAATCATTATTCTAATGCCCAATGCTAAGAATGTAAGAATGGAGTTCCTGTGACTACTATCTGCTTAGCATGTATAAGATTACAGTTCTACAGTTCTATGGTTAAACAAAAATACATATATAGTATTTTGCCAGTTCTCCATTCATTTTCCAAAAACTTCCATTGGTGAGAAAAATGTATGGCCCAATCCTGAGCTCTTACCATGGCTGAGTGTCTCAAATGTGCTAAAAATCATGTTTGTAAGATGTTAGCACTAGCCCAGCATTGGAGTTAGCTCAGTGCCAGCCAGCATTGGGCAAGTGCTGGTGGAAAACTGGTACTCTGCCATGCAGCACTGTCCAAACTACCAGCCTAAAGATTATCACAAGGTGAAACAATCAGCATTGGACATCTAGGAAAGTCTTCTGTGAATTATAAAATAGATTGAACTGATAATGAATGAGAATCACCAGTGCTAGAGCAGGACACTGGCAAAGAATGTTTTCAAACCCGTAAGACTGAAGGCCTCTAATGTGACATTTAGATTTTGCTTCAGCAGTTTTCATAAGATTTTCCCATAGCTGCAGAACTCTCCACAACTACATTCCTCTTCACATTCATAGCCACATGCATAGAGCACAGTCTTACAGAATCTGCGAACTGCCATGTTTTTAAATAAGTGGAACAATTCTCATTGACTACAATTATACGGTTGATTACATGTCTGTTAGAGCATATGGACTATCATTAGGAACCACATAATACTAAAGATTTTGAAAATGCCACACTAAAAATATGTATTGCCATTTAGAATGTTAGGAGGAAAATAGAGTTTGTTGTGAACATAATACACTGTTTGAAATTGCTTATGGATTATCTAATAATAAAGAACAACAGAAATTTAAAGAAAATGGAGTATCTTATGAATGTGTCTTTGGGCCCAGTGCTACCCACACCAGCTATGTTCATGCAAAGCTGCACAAAAAAGGCACACACTGCATCCAGGAGGCAGGAAACAGGAGGCAAGTAAAAAGTATTTTTATATACCTCCAATAAGATATGGGGACACAGACACCTATATAACCCTTTGGACATACACCACCACTTTTGGTGGGATACACCTGTGGAAAGAAAATACGCAGGAAGCTTCTCAATGGAGGGGATATCATTGCTGCCAGTTCCACTCCTCCTGATGCTTCCCTCCCACTCCATTCCTTACCTCTTCATCCCTTCCAGAGTAGAGTGAGGGCGGAGGGGATGGGAATGGTAGGCAGGTCTGGGATTCAGCATTATGCCAGATCCCAAACTACTTCCCTGGGTAAGAGCAGCATCTGGCTGCTTGTGTCTGTCTCCTCAGTTCAACAATGCCTCCAGAGAGAGTACAGAATCAAGTAGGCCCATTGGGGATGCTGCAGCCCTACCTGGGGGAAGATGGAATGTTTTCCCCCTTTCCATGGTAGCAGCCCCAAAACATGCACTGAATGAAAGCTAAGCTTGCCTGCCTGTTGCAGCACAAACTCTGCAACAGAGCTTGCATTGCTCTGCCTGAGACTTAATATTTACTTACTGTGTAATACGTACTACAGTACTCTTAAAATTAAGAATTGTTTTATTTGTTCCTCTTGCCTAAAAGAGGAACAAATAAAACAATTCTTAATTTTAAGAGTACTGTAGTAGTAGTACTGTAGTAGTACTTTACTAGATCTTCTTTAGTGCTGAGGAACCCAGCAAGAGTCCAGGAAAATTTCATCCTTTCAGACCTCAGCAAACATCTACGTCCATCAGGATTGAAAGAGGAGAAAATAAGACCAAAAAATTAACAAGATGAGAAGAATAATAACATGGCTTTAAGCACTCTCATAATTGGCAATCACATTTATGAATTTTTGTTCATATCTGATTTGTGCACATTTATATGCACTATATTTTAAAATGCATTTTTGTGAAAAAGATGTCATTAGTTTCTAAATGGGATATCATTATAGAAGAATAATTACTATGTGCCCAATAGAGCAGAGTGCCCTTTTATTAAAATCATCTGAACAAGGAGATAGAATATGACTCAACTAGGTTTCCTGTATGTAGGGTCCTTTATAATTAGCCTCACAAGCCAAGAAAGGAGATTGAGAGAAATTTTAGTTCTATCGAATAATTATATTTTCATTACAACATCACTCTGTGATACTTCTTTATACACTGCTAAATTGGTCATCTAACTATAAACTTTTTTTGGACACTGAAGCAGAAGAATTGCTACAGATTATTTTGCAATTTCATACATGTGTATTTACAATTGTGTATGAAGATACACAAATCTGGAACTCAAGAATGTGCACAAATGTATATCTGAAACTCAAAAATTCATGCCTTTTCCTTTCAGATGTGCAACTGCAAGGCAATAATTCTGTCAGAGTGTACTGGGAAGATAGGGGAAGCAACAACTTTATGTTCATTCTTGCACTGCAAAATGCACACACCCTTCTATACAAACAGGGGTCTATAAGAAGTATTGGGCTCAAACCATAGACACTTCCTCTATATTTTTCCTCAACAGAAGTGATACCAATCTGAAAGCAGTATGATTAGCAGCCCAATCCTATCCTCAAGATATGCCACTGTATCTCCATATACTCTGACACAATAACAGCCCCACTGGTATAGAAGTCCATTCGCACCATGAATGATGGTGCAATGCTGAAAGAATGCTGCACCATAGTTCAGATGTCACTCAGACACTGGTCCAACTCCACTGACAGAGTTCAAAATGAGGAATAGATTGAGGAATGACATGGGAGAGATAAGGCTATAATGTATACCATATTCTAATTTCTCTGAAGGTTATAGGCTTCCCACCCCTGGCTACACCAATGACAAAACCTGTGAAATTAACTCCACAGAGAACAATGAGAAGGGGGAAAACAGTAGAAAATTCACACTGATGACATGCCAATGTCAGGCATTGGGTGATGGGATGTGTCAGAGCACCCCTTGCACTCCTTGGGTGATGGGATGTGTCAGAGCTTTCATGGGCATGGGGGACATTCATGGGAAGTCAGTCAAACTGGGAAGAGCTGCACTGTCAAAGTATTGCCTGGATGGGCTTCAGATATAACTGATGTAATACCTAGTGTCTGTGCCTTTCTAGGAATTGGCTGTAGATCAAAGAAATAGTAAAAAGTGTAACTACCTGCTCTCTAGAGCCATTACTCTGATTATTCAAAACATTTGTGCCAGTTTAAATTAAAACAAAAACAGCTTGGATGAGCTGATCATAAATCCCATACATGTGTTGTTTTGTATTCAGAAGAAAGGTAAATAACTACTTTTGTAGAGAAATAACATTCTCTGTACAAAATGGAAAAGATTAAGGGATGTCTTAAATCTTATATGGACTTAGGGATGCCTGACTTCTGAAACTGTCACTACAAACTTTAGCAAGTAGGAAGATAACTAGTAAATAAGAGTTTTTATGATAACTCTAATGTATGTTTCAGTTACAATGAAAAAAATTCTGAATTATTAATTCTATGTTGAATAACATACCGTATATACTTGTGTATAAGCCGATCTGCGTATAAGCTGAGGCACCTAATTTTACCACAAAAACCGGGAAAACTTATTGACCTGTGTATAAGCCGAGGGTGGGAAATTCAGCAGCTACTGGTACATTTCAAAATACCATAAAAATAGATACCAATAAAATAACATTTACTGAGGCATCAGTAGGTTACCGGTAAATGTAAATATTTTTTCCCAGGACACAAGAGTAAAAAGAGGACCTGCCCTGGGAAAAGAGGACATATGGTCACTTTACTTCCCTGGGAGTCAGTCCATTGATCATGATAGTTCAATGCTGCAAGCTCACAAGAAGGGCAATGTATTTTTCCCTCACCAAGATACAAGGCTAAAAAAGAGGACCTGTCCTGGGAAAAGAGGACATATGGTCACTTAGTACTTGCTTCTGAGCAGGCATGCAGAGGATTGGGCTCTGATGCTGCCATCCTATCCACACCTACATTTCAAAATACCATAAAAATGGTAAGTAAGCTCCATTGACTAGGATGGGACTTGCTTCTGAGGAGGCATGCAGAGGACTGGGCTCTGATGCTGCCATCCTATCCACACCTACCTGGGAGTAAGCTGCATTGACTAGGATGGGACTTGCTTCTGAGGAGGCATGCAGAGGATTTGGGCTCTGAGGCCCCCAGTGAATGGAGAGAGAAGAGCAGCCACTCAGAGATCCTCCCTCCCTCAGGAATTCTTATTGGGCATCTATTAAAGTCCCACAGCATACACAGTGGGAGGAGGGAGGGGACCTCATTTGCATAGACCCACCTTTGCAAACAAACAAGAAAATACCTCCTCAAAACTTGCTAGAAATAAGGTTTTTAAGCAAAATAAGATGTTTAGCAGCAAGGGGCTTCCTTCCAGGCCATCAGAGTAGAAATTGTTTCTCACCCTAACTGGAAAGTATACCTCTGTTTTAGACACCTACTTATTTGGGCATGGGGGAATTTAGGCTCTTAACGGGCGCCAGTTTGAATCATGGCCTTTGCATACGGTTAGCAAAGGATTAGTAGGAAAGGAGAGAGAGGGAGGGATGGAGGAGCCTCCGAGGAGGGAATGTAGAGAAACCTGTGCCTGCCAGGGAACTCCTGGCTGCTTGCCCCATGTATAAGCCGAGGGACCTTTTAAGCTCCAAAAAAGGGTTAAAAAACTCAGCTTATACATGAGTATATACGGTAATTCTGTTTTCATTACTGCATATCCATCTGATCCACGCATTTTAAAACAGTGCACAGAATTTCCTAAACTTCTGAAATCCTAAAATTGTTCTATTTTTTCAGCCCAATCCAAACAACTCCCATATATAGTAGCATCTGCTGCATCCAGCTCAAGAAAAGAGGCTGCTGGTGATCCCTCCATGGTTAGGGGACATTTGGCTGCTTGCTACATAATATGTCCCAACAGCTTCCAGGGGGCCATACAAACATGCTCCAGCCACTGTACGTGCCCCATTGTGGGCCCAATCTGCCCCCTCCCTTGTCCATTACAATTCCTCCCTGTCTTTGTTCCGTCCTTAACCACCACCACCACCCCTGCTGGCCCACAAAGTACCTAAATGCTCCGACATGTGTAGGCCTTCAACTGGTACAGATACGTGCATGTAGGACTTAGCACAGATGTCATGATCTAAGGCTGCAATCCTAAACTCAGCTTTGGCATAAGTACTGTGCTGATGTGACTGCTATCACCAAAAAGCTGGGAGACATCCTGCACCACTCCTGGGAGAGGGTCAGGCCAGTGCATAAACAATGCGCTTGTCTCCCTACATCATCATGGGAATGCAAATACCAATGAGTTATGCCGGCCTACGTGAGGATTACACCCTATATTGCTGAAATCTGCCTTCTGTCATATTTGTGACATTGCAAGTGCTTGTCCTACCAGCACAAGGCCAGATAAAACAGTGCCATTTTATGCAAGAATAGTGACAACCCCCATCCTCTTCAGTTATTCCATCACTAGAATGCATACATATAATGTGGACATGGGTGGGTGGATTGAGGTCAGGAAGGGGAACAGAATATCAACAGAGCTGTCTCTTATACCATCCTCCTTCCAGGCCTCAACATACTGACTTTCCAACCCAGTATCTACCCTATTCTTCTTCCTTTCTATTTTGCTCTCCCACCACTCACTCCCTGTGCTGATGTCCAGCTCCATGGCTTCTCCAGAGACTATGAATGTATGGCTGTTAACAGCTTGTAGTAGTAGCCTAACTACTGTGCAGAATGTGAGGTCCTGTTTTTCAACCTCCATGAAGCATGATGTGACATATAACACAAGTCCCAGTGGTGCAGCAGGCCCATTAGATTGGGCCAAAAGTATGATGACGATCAAACCTTTAGATAGGGGCACAAAATAAAGTTTATACTAGTTTACACTAATCAGTTTAATGCATTTTATGATTATTATTATTTTCTAATAGGAAGTTTCCGAACAATTGATCTTCAAAGAATCCTGGGAATGCTGGTAAAATTTTAAATCTGTATGGATAGAGCATCTTATGCAGCACTAATAAATGAAGAGCCAAAAGTGGAAAAAAAAACCTGTCCTAGAATCTCTGAAAAATGCATGAATTTGGGGCAAGTACACTATCAATGCTATATATATAATTCCCACATCATAGCTCTAGATGAGTACTTTGAGATGTTTCAGACACTTGGTAAAGGAGTGATGTAGTTTCTATTTCCAGGAATTCCTGCAAACTAAGTCAAAGTGACTGGCATAATGGAAAAGGTCAGCCCCAATCAGCCTCCACAGGAGGTTGATGATTGAGCTCACATGCAAATAAAGGTCACAACAATTTCCATAAAAGAATGAGATGATGCTGTATTGGCCAGCAATCGCTTTTTCAATTTATCCCAAGATCTCTGCAGAGATTAAGTGTGACAAGAATGGGTTAAACAGCAACTCAGGAGAAAAAAAGGTAATAACATTAGTTCATGGAATGTGTATTCTTCTGAGTTAGGGAACAGAAATGATTCAAGGAAAGATACTAATCGTTCTACTGGAGTATGTTATAAATGTAGAAGGTTGTGATATAATTTGTAAATGTGACAGAGATTACTTTAAAATTTGCTTCTGATTGCATTTCATATTGTATCTCACTGTAATCTCATATCCCTTTCTATTTTGGTGCCTTTTTTAAAAACCACGTTACAATCAGAATCTGCCTCAGATTATATCAACCAGAATGGTTCAGGTACAAAAATTTAAAAATGTTTAAAAAAATTTTATACCTCTCAAGCATTCAAACAACAGTTTAGTTTTGGAAAAGGAGTTCTGACAGGCCTATAATCTGCTTTCTGGTAGCTCTACTTTGTATCTCTTCCCCCGACTACACTATGCATGACTTCCACACCCCATATATATTTGTAGACCACACATACAGCCGTGGTTGCAGTCTTATTTTCCCTTTATCTGAGGTATCTCTCCAGCTGTTATTCCGTGTAGTTCCACCTCTGGGAATGTATAGTAAAAGATCAAAAGCTACATTTTTATTCATTAACTTTTTAAAATCTGGTCTTCAGAAATTTTCTGTATACACTGTCAGAGTAAATGTACTGTAAACAGCTGTACACTCACTAAACAAGTTTATCTATCTCTAGCTACAGTATTTAGAACTAAAAAGTTCACAAAGCGGTTTACAAAGAAAAAGACAAAATTAATAGCTAATTAATAGTTAACGGGTCCCTGTCCCAAAAGGGCTCACAATTTAAAATGCAAAAAGAACACCAGCAGATGTCAACAGACATTGCTGGGGTGTTTAGGGCCAGTTACTCTCCCCCTTCTAAATAAAGTAGGAACACCCATTGGGAGTGCTTCTTGCTCAGTTAGCTCATTAATCAAATCCTTCTTTAAGATCCTTGGAATGTTAAATCAAATGCTTTACGTAAACCTACAATGCATAACAGGGTGTGTGCAATTCACAGTAGAGAGGCAAGGAATTAGCATGAGCAGACACAGCTACACTTAGTTGCAAACTGATTTACTCAGAAGCAGGCACATTCCTTTCCATGATTGTTATTAAGTACACTGAACTGTAGCATGGGGCTTTGTTTCAGATGGGAGGATCTTGGCTTTTTAAAAACCAAATCTTAGCCAAACACTTGCAAAATGGAACATTTGCTAAAGGGGTGCTTGATTAACATACAGCTTTTTCTCATGAAGGGTGAAAAGGTTACCTTTGCTTGGCTTCCCAGGGAGGATTGCCATGCAGGCAAATCTATATACAGATTGAACCTTGCCATCCACATTGTTTGGTTCCAGGAACCACAATGGTTACCCATTTCTGTGTTATACAAAAGAAAATATTTACAAGGCAGGATCAAGTTTCCTTTCAAGTGGTTTAAAATGGCTTAGTTTCAGCTCAGGCAATTCAGAAGTGATAATCACATGGGGGAGGGGAGGGGTCTCCTCTAACAGCTCAAAACTGAACTCTTAATGACCCTTTTACAGGCAAGCTTAATTGCCTGTCAGGTGCCATGGTAAGCAGGTTGCTTTTAAGCCATTAACAGCTACTCAAGGGATATTTATCTTTTAAATTGCATATAAATAAAATGCATATGATTAGGATACACCTGTATATAAAATTGAAAGGTCACTGACTGACTCACCCATTCACTGACTCATCAATGCCCAGCCAAAACCGCTAGACCTGGAAGCATGAAATTTGGGGAGGGTCTTCCGTCATTGATGTAGGCACCCATTAAGAAACTATTTTTGGAAATTCTCACTGGAAGGAGGGGGGAAAGGAGTTTTTGTCCCCCTGAAGAATCACTGATTGATCAATGCCCAGCTCCAATTCACAGTCCTAGAAGCATGAAAGTTGAAGAGCCTTGTAGGGTGCTCAGTAGATGTACCTGGTGATGCCCAGTGGGGATGTTGTGATGCCCGCCACCAGGTGCCAGTGAACAATGGCCACCAGTGCTCAGCCATGCCTGGGGCCCACAAATATTCTTGAAATTTTACTCCCGCAACAACAGGTTAATTCTGCTAGTCACTCTATAATTATGTATGCATTGTCCTCACAGCCTGAACAGCCTCACCCAAGTGCCAAGATAAGTGCCTGAACAGCCACACCCAGGATAAGAAGAGGAGGTGATGTTCACCTCATTTATTGTCAGAAATTTCTCATCCCTATAGGCATCCCTATATCTACAGTACATCTGAGCTGAACCTGCAATGGAGGATGAAGAAATCACCTTCCAGCTCAGTTTTCCTAAGATGGAGGCAGTGCTCAGAGTTTTTTGTCCCTTGATAGTTTCTTGATTAGAAAAGGAAGGACCTTTCTATTTTCGGCTAGTTTTGTTCTTGTGAATCGTGCTGTGTTTGCAGCGAGAGAGTTTTCAGAGGTTGTGGGGATCATGGTAGCAGGGATATCCCCTTCCTGCCAGAGAAAGACATGCATTAATATGCTGTAAATGTATTAATTTTGCAAGACTACCCTCTGTTCGACAGTCACCCAGGTACTGGCAGGACACAAGTCAGCCACGCCAAGTACCAATTACTCCCACATGCTAATGCTTTTTCAGCAAAAATGAGGACCCTCTCTTCCCTGAGACCACAGAATCACCAATTCTTCCTGAGGAAAAGAAGTCAGTGTGGTATAACCTTCTCACAAATTTTCTGTTGTAACAATTTCCCATTGATTAATTTTATGTAAGTTGCTTCAGGAGGTGTGTTGACTGAACATTGTTAACCAAGTCTGAATGCTTAAATACACCACAAATCAGCCATACGAACAGTATCACTCTCAGTTTGCAAGACTGCAGAATAGATAGATGAATGTTAATCTCAATTTAGCATACTTGGCAAATTTGATTAGTGGGACAGTAAAGTCCATGTGCTCCTGAATGTAGATATACATGTTAAGGATCAGCAGACCTTGAAACAGAAAGCCAAATGACTATGAAAATAATTGGTGCTTTGAAGTGGAACCACAGAGTGCTTAAGTTTTGGTTTTTGAAACATTTCAGAATTTTGTATTTGATATTTCAACATGTATTAGTTGATTGTGATATGAACTTTCAGACTGCTGATCTTAGTAGAATGGAAACAGCTTTCCTTTGTTAAGATCTTGTGGAGCTGTTTAACATGTCAAAAATTACCCAGACAAACTATACTCAAAAACCACTGCAAAATAATTGGATTATTATTTTTAAAAAAATCCCCTTCAATATGCTAGCATAGAATCAGCAATCATTAAAAAAACTAAATAGCAACTGTACATTTATTTTATTGTTCAGTAACATACAGCTCCGTACAGTGGTTTTCAAGCTGTGTATTGGGGAAGCCTAGAGTTCAAATACATTTCAGAGGTTCTTTAATGAGAAGATTGGTAATGACAGGCAATTTGCCTAAAAGAGATGTTACCTACTACTATTGATTTTATTGTTGCAATGTATAGCAGGGGGAAGGTGCTGGATGTAGGGCAACAGTAAATCCCAAGAAGCCTTGAAAGCATTCTATAACAACATTTCTCAACATTTCTCCCCTATCATCCTACAGTGGCTTAGCTAAGGGGGTGCATTTGTTCCAGGCTACAATCTTTAGGGGACTACAAGCTGAGGTTGACATTAGTGGCTCAAATTGTGAAAAATGGGGTATATATGAAAGATAATACCATCATGTTATTTATCGTTGGAAAGGTAATTTAATGCAGAATGCAATGAAACAATGCACTGGAATATCTTTTTTTCTAACAAACATTATGGCCAATTAACCAGAAAATGAAAACACAAAAGCCTATGGAACAAAATGTGGATTTTCCTATTTCTCATGAGAATGACTGTTCTGAGAGCCAATGGGATGTAATTCTGATACTGTATGGAAATAACAAGGTGTTAATATGAATCAGCTCTCATTTCCATATAGATATATCATAGTACAGCTATCCATGCTAACTGGATATACAGACACTTCTAAATGGTACTCCTCCTACATTTAGCAGGGAAAGAGTAACCATTCCTCTTTGCCCCAGCACAGTGTCCCTAACCAAGAAAGGACACAATTTTCACCTTTTCTTTTTACTTAACTACTGAGGAAGAGGAGGCAGATTTCCCCCCTCCCATTTTCTTTTAAAAAATATCCAGGGATGACATCACTTCTGGTTGTGACATCACTTACAGGGCAACAATTTGAACTTTGCAATGGGCTACATGGTAATCAGCTACACCACTACCATATTACTTGGTGTGGTCCATCTTTTGGAAGCACTAGTGGAAGTAACTGGCAATGATGTCATTGTCAGTTATTTGGGGATTGGGAGGCCAGACATGTTCCGGGAATGTTCACTTTATAAAGCCTCTCATAAATATAGTAGTCAAACTGTTACAAATTTAGATATCCCAGGAAGGCAGTTGAAGACACACCTGTCCCTCATCTGGTTTCTCATACCTTGTTCCTCCATTGAGTTATGTTTGGATTGGATTCATTATGTTTCGATTGGATTCAAAGTAGAAAAAGCACGGAGGTCAAAAGCGGAGAAAGATCCAAACTTCTCAATTATCCTTTTATGGGATAATTATGTAAGATTACAACACCTTTCCCCCTTTTTCCCTTGCAAAAGGGTAAAAAAAAAAGATCCAAAAGAGGTGGAATTAGGGTTCCTTATCATCTTAATTGAAATGTCAAGCATGTTTCTGCTTCTGTATCAGCTCCATATACTTTTTATGTGAGCAACAGCTTTATATGTGCATATAGCATCTGGTTCTCCGCCGCGAGGGTGACAGTTATCACCCTATTATAAAACAATGTGTGTAAATGCAAGTGACAATTTTGATAAGCTGCCTTACACCACATCTGGCTGCACAAGTAGTAACTGTAACCATGAAATCCCAACCCTCACAGTGGCCTCTCTTCAAATGTTGAATTTTTCCCAAGACTACACGTCTCCAGCACCAATCCCGCCAGCTTAGACAGGGAGACAATTTCAGGCAGGTGGGTGGGTGCCCTAAGAACCAAGAACAGGGTGCTTTCACTTTAATTTGGGACACGAGTAAATACATGGAAAAGACTGAAGATCTATGGAGTACTACTATTTCCCTTCAATGTTTATTAATCCTATGTTGGTTGTCAAATTTGCAGATGAAGAGTACAGAGGAGAAGACAAATACTGATAAGAGTATCCTTGGTATAGAAAGAGGAATATCTAACTTAGAATCTTGTAAATTGCACATTATGTACTCTGCCTGCTACATGTCACATTATTTTACTATTCTTCTAATCCCAAAAGAGAAGAATGCAAAGTAGTTAATAGGTATTGGTTTTTATCCAATTTACTCAATGGGCACTTAATTTGTATGACAACATAAATTATAGCAAGGGGGAAACAGAAAGCTGTAATTTTTTAGGTAATTAATTCTTCAGATTAAAAATCATGTTCAGGTTTCTAATTGTAAAACAGGTAGGAAGAACTTGAGTAGGATACCATTTGTGCACAGTGCCAACTTTATATAACAGGCATTTTTAAACCTTCTCTGCATTTGCCGTTTTGAGAACTCTGTGAACCTGCTAACTGGGCAAGAGGCCCTCTTTCAAGTAGTATTCCTCTTTAGCAGGAGAAGAGTAACTGGCCCTCCTCACCCCAGCAGTATATCTGTTACAGTGGCTTCTTCCGGTGTTCTTTTGTATCTTTTTAGATTGTGAGCCCTTTTGGGACAGGGACACCATTAACCATTAATTTTTTCATTTTCTTTGTAAACCACTTTGTGAACTTTTAAGTTGAAAAGCTGCATATAAATATGGTAGATAGACTGTAGATCAATAACAATGGGAAAACTGAATATGTGAACAATTCTGTATCCATATATGATCTGGGCATATAAATAAGATTTGTGTAGAATTTTTTTTAAAATTATCTTCATGTTTATCAAATGGATTCTTAAATCTACTGTTTGAATAGAACAGATTCAGATCATTCCCAGCCATGTAGAACAAGTCATGCCCTTATCTGGGTACAACTCTTTTATCTTCCTAGTTCAGGCAGATGCTTCCGATTTGAGAACAGCTTGTGTGTGCCCCTGTACTGTAAATAGAAAACTACATATATTCACACATCTCAAGATGCAGGACAACCCAAAATAAAACCTAACAAACCCTCAGACCAAAAGAAAACCCCAATAGATTAGGCTGCATTCCTAAGAGCACTTTCCTGGGGGTAAGCCCCATTGAACTCAATGGAACTTACTTCTGAGTAGACATGAATGTTAGAATAGGAATGAAAACGATTTACCAGGGAATACATGAAACCTATACAGTGACCATATAGAATTGAGGACAGAGTGCCTCTACCTTTAATCATTGCATTGAAGAGGGAAATGAAGCAGGTTCAGTTCAAAAGAAAAGGGTTTTAAAAGCAGCAGTTGTCTAAAGTCCCTCTTCTTTGCAATGCTTAAAGCTAGAGGCACTCTGTAATCCATTCTATATGGACCCTGAACATATATCAATCACATTCTAAAGCAGGGGTCTCCAAAGCCTGATCCATCCGGCCCTCGGGCAAGCCCTATAATCCTCCACACCCTGCAAGGGTGTTTTGAGGGCTGTGGAAGCTGTGTATGAAAGTACTTGTGAACTGCTTCGAAGATCATCCTGTCCCTGTTGGAAAGTGTTTATGAACTGATTTGAAGTAATTCATTCACAAGTTCCATCACTAATATATTCATTTATGTAAATTTACTCAAATGTAAAATATAAATCAATTCGATTTTTCTTCCAGCCCTTGACATAGTATTAGAAAGATAGTGTGGCCTCCTGCCAGAAAATTTAGAGACCCCTGTTCTAAAAGATATAGCCATGTCTTCCAGCACTACATTTTTATACATCTGCAAATGGAAATGGACACAATATCCTCCACTATAGATCCAAAGATTTTTCTACTAAGGAGGCTTATAGATAATAGACCATACCTCAACACCTTGCAAGGATCTATAATCTCAGAGTCGGAAGAGACCAAGATTTGGAGGGGCTTAAAGAGAGAAGCACCATCACACATCAAGCCCCATGACAGATTTTGTGCCTGAGAGACACAGAAGTAACAGCAACCAAACCTCTGTCACAAAGGGATTACCTCCTTTGAAAGCCCCTTTGAAAATGATTTGAAAGCCCCTCTCCGTCAACCTGAATTCCAACAACCACATAAAACTCAATACAGCAAAACGAGCAAATATCTTCTTGGCAATATATGCCATAGGTCTGCCATGCTCTTATCTGACCTAACAATGTATTTACTTAACAGCCTAAGCATATTTACTTAGAAATAAGTTCTAGTGAGTCCAATGGCAGTTACTTTCCAGACAAGTGAATGAGTTTAGAATTTCAGCCTAACTTTACAATGACTTGAGTCTCCTCTGACCTTTACTGAATACTTATCCTAGTAACCTTTACTGAGGCAAGTTTCTATTTCATCTGTTGATATTCAAAATATCGATATTGAACCTGTAGATGCTGCAATTCTAAGAGAACAATGACAGGATTTGTGAAATTGCTGCTCTGTGTAAGTCTATCCACCTTTTCTTGAGGGCAAGTGAGTCTCTGCTGTAGACTCCAAACAAAATATTCTTCTTCTGCATTTCCTAGCGGAAAGGGGTCAAGGCTGATGCAGTTAGAAAATATAACATCAAGAGATCTCTGGTTTTGTTGGAGAGGGACTGAAGGTCTGACATGTTTATTTTGAGATTTCTCAGATGTTTATTTAAAGTGCCTGAGGTGTTGAATTTTTCATCACCATATTTTTTTCCTTTAAACTCTTTATAGGACAACAGATGTAAACAGGTGCTCTCAACGTTTTTTTAGCCTCCAAATAATCTTATTTACTTGCATATACATACTTGTGTGCATAGTTTTCTAGCTCAGCATATTTAAAAACCAACAACAAATAGACAAGATTAAGAGGCCAATCCTATAAGCTTTTAACATGTGCGCTAGGTATTACAAACATGTAACATGTCTGTGACAGTCTGTGCTAGGCCTATAACAGACAGGTGCTGCCTGGAATAAGGTAAGAGCTCCAGTTTCCATAAAGATCTTCAGGGGCCTAAGGCTTTCCTCAGGTGAAGGGGACAAAAATCCCTTTCCTGAAGGAGACTTCAGGCCACCCCAGTGGATCCACTGGATATAGTAGTCACTATTTTGGCACTGTTGTACCTGATAGTTGCCCATCATAGACATGGAGGAAATATTTCAGAACTTATTTCTTAATCGGGCAGCAGAATAGATATACACATCAAAGTTTGGTTTTATTTGTGGATCAGTATTGTGGTGGAAAAAATTGATCTCATCATAGTATATAAGAATGACAGATGACTCATTCCATGTCAAGTGATCTAGGGCTCCCGGCATGATCACCATGGATTTTGATAAAATTTTGTACGCGGAGTCCCACAAATCTCAAATGAACTTCTGTAAAGTTATAGCTTCGCATGTGGAATAGTTATTGAGATATAGCAGTTTGTTTGACACCTTACTGAATCAATGCACAGGACAACTATAAGATTTTGGCAACTTTGGGATTAAATACTTCCTCTACTGTTTTTTCTAAACAAATGAAACTGATGAGACAAATCTGTGATGGTTGTGCGGAGCATTTTTCCAAAACTAGACCACTTGACATGGAATGACCCAAATTTCTATAAAGCTGTGTATGAACTTCAAATTCTGACTGACTTTTGAAATGGTGATGAAGCTTAAAAATTTGAGTTCTCATGAAAAAAACCTTTCACACACATGCAGTAGTTTTCAATTTATCCCTAAGATGTACTGAAATATTTCCTCTGGAAAAATTCAGCACAGGTACCAGTTTACTTGAAATCCTATTTTCATGATTTTCTATGAATAAGAAAATAGCTTAATTTTCAACTATACTTCTGTAAGATAAATAAAAATGATTTACTAATTATATGAGAGAGCTTTTTGATGGATAGCCCCTAAGGGAAAAAAATTCCTTCAGAAATAAGATTGTACAGCATATTCTACATTCTATGTACATTGCAATACATTTTTACAACTTCTATGAAAACATATACAGTGGTGCCTCACTTAAAGAGCTTAATTCGTTCTGGGCCCATGTTCTTTAAGTGAAACATTCTTTAAGTGAAGTGGATTTTCCCATAGGAAACAATGGAAACTCAGATGATTGGTTCCACAACCCCAAAAATATTCATATAACAATATTAACTGTATGTAGAAAATGATGCCAAAACAAAATTCAAAACTTGCATTCAGTGTGCACGATCCTATGAAATCTACTTAGGCTGCAACCCTAAAGACCCTTCCCTGGGAATAAGCCCCATTTAACACAATGGGGCTTACTTCCTGAGTAGAGATGATAAGGAGGCTGCAATCAAAGACACTTTCTTGGGAGTAAGCCCCATTGAACACAATGGGACTTACTTCTGGGTAGAGATGGGGGCTTACCTTTCATAGAAAGAATCCATCCAGGAAAGAATGCATTGTTTAGGTCCCGTGCATTCTTTCCTGGATGGGTGACTTCAGCACCATTTTCCTGGAGAGCTCCCAGGACGCATCTCCGCTTCCCTGAGACACATAGAGGTCGGAGGGGCTTCCTAGACAGACAGATGTCATCTAAGAGGCCAGGCGCTCTCTCTCCAGATCCCCAAGCACCTTCCCATCCCCCCATAAGGCTGGACCTGACCTCACCTGATCCGATCCTAGGCAAGTTAATCCCCATTGTCTACTTAATGAGCGCTTGCTTGCTGCCTTTTAAAGTTGAAAGGGCAGCCAACAGGCCCTCGTTAAGTGAATCTGCCTCATTAAGCAAGGCAGAGGCCCCGCAAAAGAGTGCTTGTTAAGTGGAACACTCGTTATGCAGGGCACTCGCTACGCGAGGTACCACCTTATAAGATTCAGATGTACACCATTTAAATGCAAACACGATGTATGGATTACAGACTTGAACTTGACCTTTTTGGATTTAAATAGCATGGATTTTAATCTTACCCAGACTTACAAAGAAGCAAGTCCTTTGGCTTTAAAAAAACTTCTTTGAAATAAATGCAGATAAGCTTGTAATCTTAATTATTTCACCCTAAGCTCTAGTAGCTAGCTTGGAATGACTTGAATCAGACACTATGGTCTTAACAAAATAAAATGGAGTAGTATTGCACTGACAATACCAAATCCCAGTTCCTGCGTAGTAACTTATGTTGGCACTGTTGTTCTGGTACTTCTCTTTATTCTATACAACACCATGGTAATCTATAGGACTGTCTCTTCAAAGCACCTGAAACCAATGGGAATAGTGCATTCTGGGTTAATAGGGGAATTATCTCCCATTTACTCCAAAGATAACTCTCATAGTACTGTTTCAGACAGAACTCAGATTTCCTGGTATGGAACCCTGGTTTTAACAAGGGGTAACAATGTAAAGATATAGCACTAATTTATAGAATACTAGCGAAAAGCATACCCACGTTTCAGGAGTAACATTTCCCCATATGCCATCCCCCATGGCGCATAAACACCCCATGTGCAACTTCCCCCATGCGCATCAACCCCCCATGCGCATCAACCCCCCATGCGCAACTTCCCCATGCGCAAATTCCCCCATGTGCAAATTTCCCCCAGGCGCATCATCCCCCCAGGCGCAACTTTTCCCCCATGCTCAACTTTTCCCCCATGCACAACTTTCCCCCATGCGCAACAGTTCCCCATTCGCATCAGTTCCCCATGCACAATTTTCCCCCATGCACAACAGTCCCCCTTGCGCATCAGTTCCCCATGCTCAACTTCCTCCCATGCGCAACTTCCCCCCATGCGCAAATTTCCCCATGCGCAGCATCCTCACCAGTGCAACCTCTTCCTCTGAACAATATCCCCCCAGTGCACCAGGCACCAAGCACCAAATTGGCTGGATGTTGGTCAATCTTCCATGTTAACAATAGGACAAAAACATGTTGCCCCCTTTTCAGCCCCTGAAGGGTTAAATTTCTCCACCTGGGTTCTTGGTGGGTGTTCAGGTGACAGAAGGATTCCTCCCAGAACTCCATGCTTCAGGCCCAGCAGTTGGGGCGGAATGTTGATGAGTCATCAATTTTCCAATGCAAAGTATAGGGAGGAAAACACGTTGCACCCCTTTTCACCCCCTTCTGGTTGGAATTTCCGAAAACCGGTTCTTAGTGCACCTCTCCGTCATGGAAGGAACACCCACCCCAAATTTCATGCTTCTAGGCCCACCGGTTTTGGCAGGGTGGTGATGAGTCAGTCGGTCAGTCGGTCAGTCAGTCAGTCAGTGACTTTTCTCTTTTATATATAAAGATTCTATGCACCTTTTGATCCAGCCAGATTATGTCACTGACTATTCAGTGACAAATGGACTATTCAGTCTCCAGACTGGAAGCTACTTCTAGGTCATGTGCTAAAAGCTGTGAACTTCCATAAATACATTTTTAGAACTGTGTCTTAGGGCCCAATCTTATTGGCTTGTAATGACTATAATGCCAGCACTGGGCTCTAGTGTTGGCACTAGGTATTGTAGATGTGCTTTAAATAATGTTTACAGCACTGTGGGATAAGGGAGTGCTGGGTCCAGTGGTCCTGGCACCACCGGGCTGTTTGTGGTGAGGGAAACATTTTGGGTTGGGTGGGGGTAGAAAAGGGAATGTTACCATCTGTGTTTGGTTTAAAAGACTGACTTGGAGCCTCATGAAGACTCAGACTTCAATCTAACCCCCAATTAGGCTGGCATATGCCTTGGGACAAGTCCTGCATTGGCCTCGGGGTATCACAAAAGTGTCTCAAGGCAATTCTGCACCATTTCTGCGGGTAGGCCAGTGCACAGACATGCGCCAGCCACAGGTGGGCTGAGACCGGATCGCCCTGGATCGCCAGAACCGGTTGTTCCAATTTCCTGGCCGCTGGCAATCCGGTAGCTGCGGAGACGGGGCGATAACTGGGGAACCGGTTCATTTGGCTGCTGGAGTGGCAGTTAAAGAGTTAAAGAGGCTGGCCGGGCACTTTTAAATTTGCCGATCTAAGCGGCAGCCCGGCAAGCCCCAGCGGCCGGGGAAAATACGGCTGGCTGCTGCTGCAAACCTATCCTCCTGCTGGCAGGAGGTCTGGTCTAGAGGGTAGAGCCTCCGTTTGCCTGAAGATAAGAGCTGAAGGTTGCCGGATCGAGATAACTGACAGTCAGATCTGAAGCAAGACCTTGAAAAGCGGCTGCTGTAGCCGAGATTTTCCATCTGCTTTTCAGTGGGAGTGAAGGAGCTTTCTCAGCTGCCCTTCATGAGAACTGAAGGAGAACTTGGTCAGCCAGCATTTCAGACATCGGGGCCAGCGTTGTTACCAGACTGTGAATGTAACATCTTGAATGTAGTGTCTCTTGAAAGATAGAGACAATCTGTGTTTGTAAAAATCCCTTTGGGGATTTAGAATTTGCCTGCCTATGTAAACTGCTTTGATTAAAGACTAAGGAGCAATCCAAAATGTCCAGAAAAGTGGTATATAAATGCCTAGTTGTTGTTGTTGTTGTTGTTATTGTTGTTATTGTTATTATTACTATTATTACTATTATTATTATTATTATTATCCACACTTTCCTGGGGGTAATCCACATTGGCTATAATAGGGCTTACTTCTGAGTAGACCTGCACAAGACTGGGCTCTGAGACTGCTGCAACCCTATCCACACTTTCCTGGGAGTAAGTCCCATTGACTATCATGAGACTTACTTCAGAGTAGTCACGCTTAGGATTGGGCTCTCAGGCTGCAGTTCCAGCCACACTTTCCTGGGAGTAAGCCCCATTGACTACTGCATGACTACTCAGAAGTAAGTCCCATGCTGCATGCTGCATGACTACTCAGAAGTAAGTCCCATGACAGTCAATGGGGCTTACTCCCAGGAAAGTGTGGTTAGGGTTGCTGGGGGGCACTAACAAAAACTTAGATTTTTTTTTAAATTAATTTTTAAAAAATTTTTAGATTAAAAAAAATTCCCCTTTAAATTTTCCCTGGCCACACCCCATAACTCCGGCCCCACCCCTGACCCAGGTCCCACCCCCTGGCCTGGCCTGGCCCACCCACTTCTGGGGAACCGGTTGTTAGGCCAGGCTGGGCCCACCACTGGCACCAGGCTTCATTGTTGGGAGGGATAATTTGGGAGGGGGTGACTATCAAACCAGGATTTAATATGAAGTAGGACAGAACTGAGGGTTCATAATGCTTCCTCTTCTTTGAGGAAAATTTTACAAGCTGCCAAAAATCAGTCTTTGCTAAGTGAGCTTCACTGACCTCTCTAATTGAGAGTTATTGGTTTCTGTTACCTGCTGTAATACAGGCCTATCAATCATTTGGCCTATAAAGGAAATTATGCTTGAAGAATACATTATATATTTTAAAATACTATGACAGAACACTATAGGCTTTGCATTCAAGTTACTAGTGGGGTATGAAAACAAAATGGTGTGGTGCATCCTCTCCAGTACTTAAAAGGGGAGGAACTGTCAGGGATCTAGCTAGCCTGGATCCCTTTTAGGAGGGTTTGGGATATACTTTAGGAGGATATACTTTAGGAGGGTTTGGGATATCCCCACACTTTTCACCCTCCTGAAAGTTTTGTCTGTTTTCTTATATGGTGCTTTAAGTATACACTGGTTTGGTATACATTGTGTTTGCAGGCAGGCTTAGGAGGGGGTACAATCAGCAGCAGTGGCAGACACTGCATCCAAACCACTATTCATGGGCTGGACAGCCCTACATGGGATTCTTGGATTTGTGCCATCCCATGAAATGCCTACACTTTTACTTGAGTGAAGGGGCAATTCCCCAAGGAGATCTCCACCACTATCCAAAGCAGCACAGGATGTTGCAGTGGACATGAGGCCTGGCTGTTCTAACACAGTTTAGAACTGGACTGCCCAACAAATATTTTATTCATGTATTCCACCTCTAAAATATCTGAAGTTTAGCATATGTGGCTCTTCGGATGTTAATCAAATTTAGCCATCTCTCCATAAGTTGTCTGGGCTAGGTTACAGTAATTGTCAAGTCTGTTGCTAAATCAAACCCACAAAAACAGTGAAGGATAAAAAGATAGGATGTTGCACCTCTTTTGTGCTGATTATCTGTGCCGGCTTCTTCCAAAACTAAAAAAACCCAGGCATCATTTCTTGATTGTTTCCTTTCTAGCTGCATTCAGGAATAGTAAAACTGTAGTAGTATGCTTTTTATGAGAGACTGAGGCTGCAGATAAACACAACTTAAGAATGGGACATGCAATAATGTTTTAGCCTGCAGAAAAACTAAACTGTCTGGTGTTCGCAATATATTGACAGACACTAACAATTTGAATGCTGATTCACAACCCAATCCTGTGAATGAACTTTCCTGTGCCAATGCAGCCCCAAAATAAGAGAACAAATGTTACTTTTCCTTAAAGAGGTCTCTAGGACTGTCCCTCCACAGGAAGATGTGGCACACATATTTGAATAAACACCGAAAAGATGGATGGGATTGGTCTCTCAGTCTTTTCCCCTTTACCTTTTAACATGCTTTTGGAGAAAGAGGATGGTTCCTTCTAATATGTATTGAATGAGCATTTACTAATTTTCTTTATTATTAAATTTAATGTACATATATTTCTTTTGTAATTTTTAAAAAAAAAATTTCAATTTTAAAAAAACCTGAAAAACTATTCTGGAAAAGTGAGAAGGATTCAAGAAATATAAGTGCTTGCCAAGAGAGCTTATGCAGTCTATTTTTGCTGCCAGCATATAGAACCAGTTTCTCCTGAGCTTTAATGTGAAGAGAATAACTAGGGGAGAGACAGAGAGTGTGTGTACACTTATGCAATGGCCTCAAAATGTGGTGCACCCCTACACACCCAAAAGTTCTTGCTGCAATTGAAGAAAACAAAATAATTACAAATGTCCACAAATGGTGTCCACCTTCTGTACAGTCCTATACAAACACAAATATGTCCACACACACAATATTGAGAACCTCTTCAAAAATTTTCAAAGTGGTATTTTTGTCCTAGGTTAATATTGCTGGCTAGAGTTTACTCTTAACTGGGTAGAGTTCAGCAAAGGTTCCCAGTAAGAATGATTAGGTAGAGCCAGAAATTTGTGCTGAACATAATACCAAGCAAAGTAGTTCTTATTCAAGAGAAACAATTTCTGAGACGGAGGGGGCAAGAGCAATGTTAAAAGCTTTCAGTAGATGTCTCCTTTTTATTACAGTGTTAAGTAGAACAGTCCCTCTGGGGGAATCTGCTCTTTAAAAGCTTTCTCTTTCCCTTGTAAAATGCATATTCATGCAGACACTATATTCTCTGAAAATCCAGTCTCTCTGCTCTTGGCTAGATATCTTTATTGTATTTCATATCCCACCATGAATGATGAAACAGCAAGATGTAATCATGCTTTTAGTAAGATTTTCATTTTTTTAACATTTTGTAAGAAAGCATACCTTTAAAGCAGCAATTAACAATTCTCCTTTTAGACTTTTAGCGTAATGTGGTAAATGATAAATGGCTTTTAAGTAGCGCCTTTGAATGTTCAAAGTACTTACCATATACACATACCTTCTTATGGTTCTTACAACAATCCTTATAATGCAAACTGTTTTAATTCTTCAAAAAGGTAATCATGATGCTTATGGTACTTTTCTAAAGCACAGAACTACAAATTAGGAAGTATTCATTTGGAATCATGCCTCTGCCTTGCACTCTGTCAGTCACCCATCTCAATATGGGAGGAACATGGAACCTATTCTGCGCATAAAGAAGATGTTTAGTCAAGATGGAAGGAATAAAGAACAGTAATACACCCAGGGAGTATTCAGGGTGTATTACTGGTTTCATTGGTTTCTCACTCACACACAATTTCATACTGTGCAGTACTGTTTTTTATCCCATTGTAATAATTTTGCTTCAACCTTGCCAGAAACTCCCCCTTTTTTAAACTGTGAGGAGCTCTGCCAGGAAATCTGCAGACCTCCCCAAGACAACCCTGGCATAGCCTGACAGGACCTCTGAAGAGGCAGCAAATTGCCCCCATTCCTCTGCAGGACATGAACCTGAGGATCACATCATTGTCCTAGCTCTTCCCCTGCAAAGATTTAGGGAGCGAGTAAATCTTTTTTTTACTTCCAGGCACAGATCAAAAAGGGATTGTGCCTCGTATTCATAAGGGATTATGCCTACTAGATCTGTATACTGGGAACTAAAGCTAATATAAAGAGACACTACAAAAATGTATGATTGCTACCATTTTTCATGGGGCTGCCATGGTTCAGTCACAATAGTGACACTGAAAGGAGTGCTGCTGAACAGGTTCCATGGTGGTTGCCCTAATTTAGGAACAGAATTGCTGAAAGCTAAATTTAGGAAAAGATCTGCTGAAAATATCTTTTACTTGCAGATATGATGCATAAATGTAGTTATTTGGTCAATCTGTCACAAGTAACTAGAATAGACCAAAGAGGAGACAGAGGATTTTATTTAGTACTAGTGGAATTTACCTGTCATTGCAGGAGTCAAGTTTCCCGAATATTTGTGTGTACCGGGCACCGGTGGTCCCTGGGCATTGGAAACTGATAGTGGGCACTTGATGGCAGACACTACTGGGCAATGGGCACCAAAGGATATCATGGGGCAGTGGTAGGCACCTGGGGCAGTGGGCATCCCCACAAGACAGCAGGCACCAGTAGGTGCCACCAGGCACCAGTGGGCACCCTTACTGAGCACCATCGAGCATCATTGGACACCTGGATATCCTGTTACCACTGGATAACAGCAGGCACCAGGTATCTCTACTGAGTACCATCAGGCACCATGCACCACTGGACATCAACAGGCAGCAGACACTACCAGACATCAGTGGGCAGCAGGCAGCACCAGGCAGCAGACACCATGAAGCACCAGTGGGCAGTGGGCACCAGGCATCCCTACTGGGCACCACTGCACAGTGAGCAGAAGGCATCACTGGACATCATTGGACATCCCTACGGGGCACCAGTGGGCAGTACTGTGCACCAGCAGGTACTACCAGATACTGGGCAACACCAGGCACTAGCAGGCGGGCACCACTGGACATCACCAGGAACCCCTACCATGCACCACTAGGCATAGGGCACAACTGGGTACCAATCATCACTACCGGGAACCAGGCAACATTAGGCATCCCTGACAGGCAGCAGGCATATGGCACCAGGCACCACCACCACCAGGTATCACTGGGGAAAGTGGCACCCAATGCTGCAAGAGACATTATATAGTATACCTATACTTACTTGTTAGAATGGAGTTCAAGGATATTGAATGCCATCAATTCAACTACCAGTCCTAAATAATAGAAAGGCATTTATGGAAATCTCTCCCTGACACCTAATCCACTTACCATCAAGAATGCTAACGACTTTGTGAGTGAAGCATAAAAAAATTTCAGTATTAATTTGCTGAAATTGTTTAGCTTCATTTTACGGTGAATTTTTATAAATAACTGTTTTTCCATTGGAAAAACAATTAGAACGCCCTGTTGCTAGAAAGGCCAATTACCATCACATAACATTTGGACAAGACATTCTTTTAAATGTATACAAAGCCAAGTTCAATAATGTCAGCAATTTATATAATTTATAGAGTACTATCCATGCACAATGTTTTACAAAGAATGAAGATGTTCCCTGCCACAAGAAGATCATACAAAATACTTACCAGTTCTTAGTAGCCCAATACTATCCCATGCTTATAGTGTCATAAAGGCATTTCACAGTCATTTCCTGTGGGGTCACTGGTGCAAATGGCTAGAGCTCCCATGAACACTATAGTGGATCCAGGGCATTGCACCAGAGCAGGTTTGGTGGTAGAAGAGGACGGCCCCCACCAGCCTCAGTGACACCTTGGGGTGGAGGACCAATTTCCCTTTTCTCTAAATAAGTGCAAAAACCCTGCAATGGAATACCTCAAAACTGCACTGGCTATTTTGCTAGTGCAGATTGTGGAGTCTCTGTGCTGGACTTTTTACCCCACACAAAGGATAGGATCCAATGGAGGAGACCTCCACCAGTCTCACACTTCTCCTGAGCCTGTTCCTCGCCTCACCTTGCCCTGCGCCAGAATGCCTCTCTTGCACCCCAAATGGCCAGTTCACCACTCAGGGGCAGTATTCACTGCACAGCATTTTCCCAGCACCAGACCAGGTGCCAACTACCACTGGCCCAGTGTAGGCATTCCTTAAAGGTGCCATAAACGTGCTTTGAAGGTGTCATAAACATGCTTTGCAGTATGTTTATGTCACCTAGCAGCTTATGTCACCTAGCAGCAGTTTATGAGTTGAGCATCTGCTGATGACCATGCTGATGACCATAGGCTTGGGTCCTAGTATAGCTAACCATTTGGAAGTTCTCACTGGCAAGGTTCTTCCACCACCTGCCTTAGATGTCAATACTGAGCATGGTGTGCAGGCTTACCATCAGTTTGCACCACTGCAAACATGCCATAAAGCACATTTGCAAGGGTTAGCACTGCCCCAAAGCTAGAGTTGGGCCAGTACAAAGCTGGGCCCACATTCTACCGCTGGGTGGCTCCCCCAAACCACTAGGCAATGTTTGCAGAGATGAGTGAGCGCATGCGAGAGGTGGGGAGGAAGAGATAGGGAGAAAGCAGGGAGGAAGTGTGAAGGAATTAGCTGGGCAGGAGCGAGGCAGGCCCTGTGGAACGCAGCTTGACTGGATCCTGAACTCCATGTCAGGCTTTGTGGTCCATCACATGGCTACTTGATTCTGCAGCGGCTCAAGAGCTACCCTGGAATCGAGCAGTCCACTGCAGAGTTACTTTCCTTATCCAGGGAAAGGGAATGAATGTCCTCTGACACCAAGGTGCCAATGCAGGCTGCCTCACTCACATTGATGCCACAGTAGTCATTTTGGAACTGCAGCAACTGTGTGTAACTGTGTGACAGCTCAGGTATGGGCTACCATGATGACTGTACAACCAGAACAGGGTTACTGCTATGGCAAGGAGAAGTTGCTCTCACTTCTATGAAATAATTTCTTACAATCAACAATCCATGCTATTTTAGGTGCAGTTTTATTAAAGGCAACTCTGGAAACTTTAGAAAATTAACAAACTAAAGAATTTTGGTAGACATATAAATAGAAGAAAATGCCTGGTTTCAATAATAAAAAATTATGAATTCATATATTATTTGTTTCCATGACAGTACTTCAAATGTTTCTGTACAACAAAATGCAACTAGCATTACATGGTGCAAAATAATTCTCATGGAATTATCATAATGGATTCATTTGTATTGCCACATTTGTAACCTAATAAAAGAAAGGAAGCAATAAAAAATATGCAAGCTTAGAATAATGATTCAAGACAATTGAAAGAAATTCATCTAGCGATTCATATAAACTGCATGTGCGAATAGATGCTTCAAGATGAAAAAATATGAAGTCACAAATAAATCGAGTACAAATAGTAAATACTATTGCACTGTTGGAAAGTTCATTGATTTAATTTCATATCATTGATTTAATTTACACTTCACAAATGTAGATTAGGTATCTATTATCAGAAAGTTGGCCTTCATAAGCATGGATAAAAAGAGAAGTGGGTGAATTTTAACACAACCAAAAAGGAAGGCGTAGCAGTGAAGTGCCGAACTTATGTTACAATGCTATTCCATATGCTGACATGATTATAAAATTACATTTACATATATATAATTATATATATTACAGGACCTTCAGATGCTGAAGAACAGCCTAATCCTTGCCATGCCTCTTGCAAAGGAGGCTTATTTCTAAGCAGAGAAGCTCAGGATTGGGCTTTAAGAATGCACCTTGCTCCACCCATTTCCTAGGAGTAGGCATATGCTGTAGTGCTTTGGTGAGTTGCCAAGCACTATTCTGAGTGCCAAGCTCAGCACTAGCGCCAAGGGTTGCCTACCCCTGATGTAGAGAAGAGACCCAGAAAGAAGATAAAATTCTTTTAAACCTCCATGCACAACAGGTAAGTACAAATGTTCTTGAATGGGACTAAAAGATTTGTCAAATATTAAAACAATTTCCAAAATTCTGTCTCTAGAGGCAAGCATATCTTTCTTGGGATAATAGAGGGAAATATTACAAGTTGCATATGTCTTTTGCCAAGAAAAATGATATGCAGAGATAGTCACAACTGATAAGGAAGTCTTATATCAGTTTGCATTGTGCAAAGTATAAAAGAGAGTCTGTAGAAACGAAAAATAGAATACTCCTTCCATGAATATTTGTTTTGAGTGCAGAAAGGTTAAGCTCCAGCAAAATATGTCTTCCTACAGGCACTGATAACCTATAAGGCCAGCCAAGCTGAATCTCCCACTATTGCCAGTAGAGCTGCTATTTCCCCCCACCACCACCCCTAAAAAGCAGCCACTTACCCAATTCCTTCCTGCATGATCCTTTGAGAAAATAGAAAGCACAGATCATGCTAAGAACTACCAACATGTCCTTCATTTTGTGGTTTCTTTAAGTGCCCATAAGGACCGAGGTAAGTGGCTCCCTATAAGCAGTGAGAAAAATGTTTTATTTCTTCCACAGTCTTCAGTGTTTTCCAAAGGTTAAACTGTAGAAAGTGGTATTTAGTATTTTTATTCAAAATTTATCTATATATATAAAAGAGAAAAGTAACTGACTCACTCACTCATCAACGCCCTGCCAAAACCACTGGGCCTAGAAGCGTGAAATTTAGGGTGGGTGTTCCTTCCGTGACTGAGGGGTGCATTAAGAACCAGTTTTTGGAAATTCCAACCGGAAGAGGGTGAAAAGGGGCGTAATGCGTTTTCCTCCCAATAATTTGCATTGAAGAATTGGTGACTGAGGGATGATCTGCCCCAACCCCTGGACCTAGAAGCATGAAATTCGGGGAGGGTGTTCCTTATGTCACATGAACACCCACCAAGAACTGAGGTGGAAAAATTTAACCCTTAAAGGGCTGAAAAGGGGTGCAACGTGTTTTGTGCAGTGGGGGGATGCCATACGGGGAAATTTTACTCCTGCAACGTGGGTACACTTTTCATTAGTATTATAATAATTTTTGAAGTGGTCTAGGTTGGTGTTGTAGTGTCAGCATATACAGCCATGGTAATTTCCCATGGAACCAGCCATCTATATGTATGCAACTTGGTTTTTTTCAGGCATGGGCAGCAGCAATCCACTTTCCTTATCTGCTCGCTCATTCCTTCCTTATGCAGCTCCTTTAAAAGTAGAGTACTTTTTTCATTCTATGGCACACTAACAAATCATTAAGTTGTCAAGGAACACCATCAGGTTTTTTTTACCATTGAGAAGGCGGAGTACACCTGTGCACCACCCACAGCACACCAGTATGCCACAGAACAGTGGCCGAAAATTGCTGTTTTAGAGAGTGGGAAGTGAATCATTTGCTTTTCCACCCACACACCTCATTCCTTCCTAGTGCTTTCCTTTTAAAGGAACTGCCTGAGGAACAAACTTTCCAAGGGTCCTCTCAAGGTTTCATTACTGTGGACAAAGAGTCCCATTTCACTTCTTTCCACCACTGTCAAGTGTGAAATAGCTTGGCCACACTATGATCCTGACACCATCTGTCTGTGTTAAGGGCTGACAGCATTTTGCCATGAGCTATTGTTCTTATCTGCAGAGTACAAGCTTAGCTTCATACTTTGGGAGATTATCAGTCCAAGCTTTTTTTTTTAAATGTCAGTCTAGCAACTAGGATTTTGGTTTGAATGTGATGTGTTTGGTTTGAATGTGTTTCACTGTTGTGCATTTTTTTCTAGGTTTTTAAAATTTCAAATCAGAAATAAAAATGGGTCAGGTGCTTCCTGTATCAGGTCTGAAAAAGATTATAACGCTTCTGAAAGAAAAGGGTCCTTAAGCAGAGCAGGCTCTTCCAGAGATCTGCTCTTTAAAAGTAGCAGCCATTCTACTGATGACACCAGCCAGGGTAAGTCTGCTATTAGGATAAGTCTGACTTTTTTTTTAAGAAAACAAGTATAATTTGAATAATCTTCAAGAAAAAGAGGATCAAAACATATGATTGCCTATACTTTATTTTTCTAAATATTGTTCAAAGCAAGTTTACAATAAAACCCTGTCAATGTGGTGTAGGATATGTATCTTATATTTTGGTTATTAGTTCTCATGGTTAATGCTGTTAAAACAGTGAATCAGAAGCACCTTTCAACTATGAAATTTAAAAACCAAACAGATTAAACAACATTGTTGAACACAGCATATAAAATGTTATGTTTTGTAAACAGACAAATTCATAAACATACAAATTTGTGTCTACATTATATTTTGGATCCCACAGATTTATACCAACAATCTCTATATATAAAACTGAAGAGTCACCGACTTAGGCTGCAAGCCTAACAGCACTTTCCTGAGAGTAAGCCCCATTGAACTCAATGGAACTTACTTCTGAGTAGACACATATAATATTGCACTGTTACTCACTGACTGACTCATCCAAGCTCCAGCCAAAACCACGGCTAGACCTGAAAGCATGAAATTTGGGGAGGTACTCCTTCTTTGATGTAGGCATATACTAAGAACCAATTTTGAGAAAATCAAACCAGAAGGGGGTGAAAAGGGATACAATGTGTTGACCTAAACAATGTCTGAGTTTCCATTATTTCCGCTGTGGATTATAAGCGTTTTGGATTACAGGCGTGCTTCCAGAACAAATTATGCTCGTAAACCATGGCACCACTGTACTTAACATTAAAAGATCAATGATTCATCAACGCCCAGCCAAACATCCAGACCTAGAAGCATGAAATTTGGGGAGCATATTCCTTACATGATGTGAGCACCTATTAACAACCAATTTTTAGAAATTCAAACCCTAAGGGAGGAAATGGGGTACAACATGTTTGCATCCTTATACTTAACATTGCATCATTGGCATCCTTCAGTCTCGAAAGACTATGGTATCGTGCTCAGAGGTGGAGGTCCTAAGACAGTGTCTTTTATGACTGAACAGGCCAATTCGAGAGCGACAATCCCTTCCACACTGAGGGCAGATACAGTCAGTCCCCTGCCCAGCCCCCAGATTTTGCTGTTTCCAGAACTGCCTCTTTGTCTCAGCCTGCTGAATGAGTGACTCTTCGAACTGAAAAAGGCCATGCTGCGTCTTTTGCCTCCACGCTGAACGATCAGAGGTCAGGGTTTCCCAGTTGTTGATGTCCATTCCCATGGCCTTGAGATCCCTCTTGCAGATGTCCTTATATTGCAGCTGTGGTCTCCCTCTAGGGCGCTTTCCCTGCGCTAGTTCTCCATATAGAAGGTCTTTTGGAATCCGACCATCGGCCATTCTCACGACATGTCCAAGCCAGCGTAGACGTTGCTGTTTCAGAAGTGTGAACATGCTAGGGATTCCAGCACGTTCCAAGACTGCACCATTTGAAACTTTGTCATGCCAAGTGATGTCAAGAATACGTCGGAGACAGCGCATATGAAATGTGTTCAGCTTTCTCTCCTGCCGCGCATGAAGGGGCCAAGACTCGCTGCAGTACAAGAGTGTGCTCAGGATGCAGGCTCTATAGACCTGGATCTTTGTATGTTCCGTCAGCTTCTTATTAAGCCATACTCTTTTTGTAAGTCTAGAAAACGTGGTAGCCGCTTTACCGATACATTTATTCAGCTCGGTATCTAAAGAGAGAGTGTCGGAGATAGTTGAGCCGAGGTACACAAAGTCATGCACAACCTGCAGAACATGTTCAGAGATAGTTATACAAGGGGGTGAATCCACATCCTGTCCCATGACTTATGTTTTCCTCAGGCTGACTGTCAGTCCAAAGTCTTGGCAGGCCTTGCTGAAACGGTCCAAAAGTTGTTGAAGGTCTTCGGCAGAGTGAGCAGTAACAGCAGCGTCATCAGCGAATAGGAAATCCTGCAAGCATTTCAGCTGGACTTTGGACTTTGCTCTCAGTCTAGACAGATTAAAGAGTTTTCCATCTGATCTGGTCCAGAGATAGATTCCCTCTGTTGCACTTCCAAAAGCCTGTTTCAACATGACAGCAAAAAAGATCCCGAATAAAGTTGGTGCAAGGACGCAGCCCTGCTTCACTCCACTTCGAATGTCAAAGGAATCTGATGTTAACCCATCAAAAACTACAGTGCTCTTCATGTCATTGTGAAAGGACCTGATGATGCTGAGGAGCTGAGGTGGGCATCCAATCTTGGGGAGGATTTTAAAAAGGCCATCCCTACTAACCAAGTCAAAAGCCTTCGTAAGATCTATGAAGACTACAAAAAGTGGCTGTCTTTGTTCCCTGCATTTCTCCTGCAACTGTCTAAGGGAAAATACCATGTCAATGGTGGACCTGTTGGCTCGAAATCCACACTGTGATTCAGGATAGACTCTCTCTGCAAGCACCTGGAGCCTCTTCAGCACAATGCGTGCAAGTAGCTTCCCTACAACACTAAGAAGAGAGATGCCACGATAGTTGTTGCAGTCGCCCCGTCACCTTTATTCTTATACAATGTGACGATATTGGCATCCTTCATGTCCTGTGGTACTCCACCTTCCCTCCAACAGAGACAGAAGACTTCACTTAACATTGAAGACTGACTGATTCACTGATTCATCAATGCCCAGCCCTGGACACAGAAGCATGAAATTAAGGGAGCATATTAGTTCTGGGATGTAAGGACACTCTAAGAACTGATTTGGTGCCCAGTGGTGCCTGCTACCTGGTGGTTTCTGGTGCCCATTAGGGGTGCCTGGTGCCCAGTGGATTGCAGTGGTGCCTGGTGCCCATTACTATCAAATGGCGCCTGCTGCCACCTGATGCCTCCTGACCCTTGGTGCAGTAGGGATGACCAGTTGTGGTTGGTGGTGCCTCACACCTGGTGGTGCATGGTGCCCCACAGGGATAACCTGATGTCTCAACATGAATAAAGTTAACTCTTTAAATTAAAAGAGAAACATCCCTTAAGTAGCAGTATTGGCGTAAAAGCAGTCTGCTTACCATGGTAATGTAGCAGACGAGCTTGCCTGAGAAAGGGCTCATAAAGGGTTATGTTTGCTGTGTTTCAGCTGGGAGGGAGACACCTCTGTTCCCCTATTTGATTATTACATCAATACAAAGTGATAATGATCACTTCTGAATCACTTTGGAAGAGGAAGCTTCTGCCTTTGAGTTGAAAGTAAGCTGATTTAAACAGAACATGATTCGTACTGATTCATTGCCTTCCTTCATATTGATTGATTGCCTTACCAACCATGGTAAACAGTTGCTTTTGTATTAATGCGAAATCGGGTATCCACTGAGGTTCTTGGAACCAAACAGTGCGGATGGCGAGGGTAAACCTGTATTACGAGATTTGGATTAATCTGAAGTTATACAAGACAGGTCAAACACTCGCTTTTTAATAAAATTTAATTCAGGTTAATGAAAGTCAGAAAGGTTAAATTAATCCTGTCATGCTCTACACAGAAAAAAGATTTTGCTTCAGTTAATTCTGTTGGATACTTTTTAAGATCAGCTTCTTTGTGCAGGGGATTTGCGTCAGTATTTAAATAGTGCAATTGGTTTTCTACCACTTCCACAGTCTTCAGATTTATGGTTACAGTCTTATCTGGAAAACAGTCAAAGCAATAAGAAGAGGCATCTATCATGTGAAAGAATGAGACTACTGTATTGCATTTTTAAAATTTAAGCTTCTTTAAGTAGAAATTTAACATATTCCAACATAGAGGTGGAACCAGTGGCTTGGTCTTGAGTAGTGGGTGTTGGCTGCCCACAACCTAGAGCCAAGCATTTGAGTAGGAAAATACAGAGCTGCACAGTGATTTCTTTAACACAGTGTGCACAACATAAAGTGAATTTGGGCAAAAGAACAGGACAAACTTGAGTGTTTACCATTAAACAGGACAAGTCAAGAGGGTGCTATGTACACAGCACTGCAGATGGTCAGAACCAAATCTTAACCCAGGAACACAGTCAAAAAGCAAAAAAAAGACAAAGACCAAGAGGTAGGAGGCTAGACAAAAGAAATAGGTCCTATTCCTATAAGGGAAAATGCTAGCCAGAAGGCAGGAGAAAACAAATTATCCACTAAACAGTGGCATGCCTAAATATTTTCTTATAAAAATGTTCACTGTCCTCTACAATGCTATTCAAGTAGTGGCAAAAATAAATGGGCAGGAAGTTATTTGCATGTTTTTTAGGGCAGGTACATAGTGGAATTAAGGGGAACACTGAATGCAAATCAGGGGAGGCCCATCCAGTAGGCAAGATGGTGCATGTTGAATCAAAGCAGATTGCCAAGGCAAGTGGAGGAGGCAGCAGATTCTGGGTGCTTCCACAACTGCCTCCCTCCAACTTACTGCAAATGTAACCCACACCAATCCATGGAAAGCCCATTAGTATGGCTGCCCAGAGACTAAATTCAAACCACTGCATCTTACATCTTCTGGCTAGTTCAAACCAATGTCTCAAGCCTATTTATAATAGAATGAAGTGGAAACAGCAACAGGTGTGAACTAATTCAAAAGTTCACCCTCAGAAATACAAGGGCATTTTATAAATTAAAAAAGGCAAATCCAGCTCCCTGACTAGTATACCTGAAAAAGAAATGTTTTTATTGTATTCACATCCTAAACCTTTACATTTACAGCCTAATCCTTTCCGATTACCCCCACCATAGCAAGCAGTTCTGCCAAAATAGCCTGCATTGCTTTAGTAATGGTGAGGATGATTGAGAAGTTTGGGAACAATAAGGGAAAATGGGCCTCCTGGACCTGTACCAGCTATATAGGGGGCATGTTGGAAGCCTCCAGAGAGGTGAAGTTCCAGTCCTCCAGATCACCAATGATTCTGTGAAGGGTGTTGTACCCTTATAAAAAGGCCTCTTTCCTGCACTGGCCAGTGCAGGAAAGAGTAGCCCTATTGTAGGACTACACGCTTTTGCAGAGGAAAGGGATGAATGTCTCCTTTCCCATAGGAAACACCAGACAGCCACAGAGGCTGCCTGTTCTCTGTAAGGATCCCGCTGGCCAATGTGTGTGACAAATTTATACTCCACCTTTCCCATGCCAGTCAAAATGCCCAAAGCAGCTTACAAAGCTTTAGTTCCCCCCCTCCTGTTGTCCGCACAATAACTCTGTGAGATAGGTGAGGCTCAGTGATGGGATTCAAAGAAATTAGCAACCGGTTCTATGCCTATCTGGCAGCCACTTTTAAATGGCTATTTTTAAACTTTAAATAAACTCCTATCTCTCTTTAACAACCAGTTCTACAGAGTAGGTGTGAACCTGCTGGAGCCCACCACTGGTGAGGCTGACAGTGAGTGACTGGCCCTTCACCCAGGAAGCTTCATGGCCATCTGGTGCCATGGGAGCTGTGCTATTGTGGGCAGCATAGGATTGGTACAGAAAATGATCCTGTTAATAGATATAGAAAATGATCAAGTTAATTACAATCAGATAAATTCAGTTCATTAACTGCAAGATATCACACAGTGTAACTAAACAATTCCATCACTTGTGTTTTTTAAAATCAAAGCAACCCTATCTGAAGATATCATTTTTCATCTTGCAATGTCATAAATACAAGATGAAAAACCACTGACTAAAGTTTCACAGAGTAAGATCTTCTCTTATTGTTTTGTGACTCAAATGAACACCAAATGCTAATTGAAAGAAAAAAACTCCTCAGAAAATCTGAGCTGAGCAACTTCAAAAACTTTCCATGGAAAAACCTTCCATAGTTGTGTCATTAGCAGACCTTCAAAGTCAGTTGGAGAAGAGGAGCTGAGCCAGTAACTTGTCAACATATTTTGTCAAAAGACCAGCCTGATTAACTAGAAGTGCTGACTAAGGGGTTAAAGATCTCCTTTTTAGCATTATCCTTTTCATATCCTAATTTCTAATTAGTTCTTTACAGTGGTTTAATCCTGAAAACATGCTGAGCAATCTCTTTTTTAAAAAAAAAATCTGCTTTGAATGCTAATTGACAGCATAACAGTGACAAGAGCTCTCAAATTCCATGCTAATTTTATTCATAATACAATGGCTAAGATGAAGGTCAGCCACATATAAAAAAGCAAGTATTATGTTCAGCAGCAAAGACAATATACAATTTTTAATAATATAGGAACACGGGAAACTGACTTAACACTCATTGAGACCATTGGTCTGTCTAGCTCATAATGGTGACACTTTCCTCAGCTGCCCTCCGAAGTTTCAAACAGGATTTGAACCTGGGATTTTCTGTGCAATATGACATACAACTCATCTGTAAAGCTCTTGCTAGCATCATATGCTATACAAATGTTATATTTATTAGTTTAAAGTAGCTTATTAGAAGAAAACAAAATTAGAATGCAACTAAAATAATTCAAGGAATAGAATATTGGTGACAAATTATATCAGATATACTGGAAATAAATAGGCATGCAGACAAAATGGAAACTGGACCCAGGTACTTAAACCAAGCCCAGGCACCAAAACCTAACTTGCAGAACCAGCAATTCGCACACTAGGCTGTCCTGCTTTGTGGTGTGATGCGTGTGAGGTGTCCAATCTGAGGCAGCAATGTCAAGGCTTGGCCATGACTATACTTGTGATGCCTGACTGACTCAAGGAGTCTCACTGGCAAGCCCTTGACTGAACTAGCAAAGCTTGGGAAGGCTTGTCCTTTGAGCTGACCAGTTCAGTTTCCTTGACCCTTTGGAAATGACAAGAAAGGGCTGATTCAAGTATTGCACTGGACTTTGCCTTTGGTCAGGCGGTACTGTACACCCAAGATACTTACAGGTGCTCACTTAGTGCACTGCATGCTGGGAATTGGCACTTTTTGTAGTCTAGCCTGCCTTGCTGCATTCAATGTAAATTTATCAATAAAGTAGCCCAGTTAAAACCCATGCTGAAATCTGGTGTCTTATTAGTGGGTGCAGGGTAAAATAGTTTCCAAGATCATTTAACTGCAACATCAATATCCAACATCCTAGGAAGATGTTGCAATGTTCAAATGCTGGCAGTAGTAGGACAAAAATTACAACCCCAAATTATCTAGATTAAACAATGATACTGACAAGTGGCTTTCCACCAGATAACAAGCAAATACATGCGCCAGTTCTGTTTCCCAGGCAGAGATAGGAACAAAGCTGTATCTAGGCTGGGACTACTTGTCGCTTGTATTGACCCACAGTGATAACAGCTCAGAGAAGATACAGTATTACCGTAGTGCAATTTGTGAAGCTTGAGCCCTAAGAGCTGTTGCTCAGGCTACCAGAGTTTTTCTTAAAGTTGCAGAACAGTGGCCTGTGAACTTACCAAGAGTGTCCCATTCTAAACAATATAATGTGCCTCTTCTGCAACATGTGATTTCCAAAATATCATTGCTTGATGTTATCTGAATTCAGCTTCCATTTGTGCAACAACATCCAGGCCATAACAGTATCCAACCACTGTTCAAGGAATTAAATGCGTCATCCAACAGGAAAAATTACATATCCTTTTTCCAGTACTCTGCACAAGCTTGCCTCCTGACTACTTAATAAAAAGCTATGAAGAAGAACAATGAATATGATGACAACACATCCACCATAACTATTTCACTACAGCTGCAATCCTAACCACACTTTCCTGGGAATAAGTCCTATTGAACACAATAGGACTTACTTTTGAGTAGACATGCTTATGATTAAACTGTATGTCTCACTGGTAAAGGGAAATTACCATGTCTTCAAAAGTGCTTTCATGTACTCCAATCTCCAGTATGTGTTAACCGTAAAAGACAAATTTTTATCCTTAGAGCTTCCAAAGACATATTCCATATTTCATATTAAATGTTGCAGTAGCAGTACAGACATTTGGATTCCAAAAGCAGGAGGATTGCATAGCCTCTGTGTTATGTTTTCAGTAGGCTAAAAAATTCTGAGTGTTTAGCAATTGGCCTCAGGGCAAATCCTCTACATACAACATTATCCACTTAAAGGGCTGGTTGGATTTTATAATACAAGGATCGTGCATCCACAACATGCAGTTAATGTTCCTTCTATATGAAAGAAAGGGTCATTTGTGCTGCGAGTGCTCACTACAACTATGACAAGTGGATCAAGGTAGGTAACATCACAGAGTGACAGAAGAAGCCATGCATGTGAGGGTGTTCTACTAGTTCACACCCTCACTCCACTACTTTTAATTCCATCTCAAGCTAGTTGACTGAACAAAAGGAGAAAGAAACTGTCATTTTAAATACCAGACTATGCAAAATAGAAGTAAAATTCTGTACTTGGTCTTTAGCCCCGTGTGTACGACGAGAGAGAGAGAGAGAAAGAGAGAGAGAAATTCATGCAGGCTATTTGCAGGATAAGAGTGAATCCGTGCAAAACAAGTTGAGAAAAGTCTTCAGTTTTAAGGTTAGGGTTAGCTGGATACAGTGTGCACACAGCTGTACACAATGGATGGCCCCAGATAATATGAAGAACCAGAAATAAATTATGATGAAGTTAAACTCCAAAGCCTATCTTGCACATCTCTTAGAACTGCTAATCTCTCAAAGTGTGGGTTAGACACACTAGGTGGGTCACAAGCCAATTTTAGGTTAGTTCCCACTCACTTTACTGAATATTTTATTTTTGCTAGCATGGTTTGTGACTGCATTTGGGAAAATGTTACAAAGCTGTATTTTCAACAGGCTGCTATGTACAATACATGATTTTAGCAATCCCAGTTAGATTGGAATTGGGATTGGACTGGAACAAGTGTGGATGGGACTGCAGCCTTTGGAATATTTGAGGATTTTTTTCTTAAATCAATCTGCAACTGCTTCAAAGGATTAGGAGTGCTTTTTGTTTCAACTAATTTTTTAAACTTGTGCTTATTTTAAATTATTTATGTAAAATTGTTGAAATTTTGGGGTGTTAAAATTTTTTCTGCTTGATGAAATTACTTATAATGAAGTAACATCCAGCTATAACATCACTTTCAGTGGGTCCCAAGAGATCCACTAAAAAGTGGGACCTAGTATTAATTTGAGAATCACTAAGCTAGACAATACTAATAAATTGATTGAGTCTAATCAGATATGAATAATATAGTAATGAATGTTTTACCATATTTATTTATACATGTGGGAGGGACAGGACATCTTCATTAAATTAAAACTTGGAATCTCCATAATTCTATGGGCTAGAAATTTCAGGCTTCTCTATTAGGGAGTTGAAAAACTAGATATGAGCCATGTCAACAAAAAAAATGCAAACCTTAGGAAGACTTCAGAGACTGCTTTGTTTGCAATCTATGAATGATAAGTTTGCAATCTTATTATTTCAAGAGACTACAGTGTACAAAGAAGAAGAGACAACAGTAGGAACAAAGATCTTGATAACATCCTAAAGGGACTTGTCTTAAATTTGAGACAGTTTGTGGGACATTTTTGGGAAGCAATCTCTGAAACTTGTCACTGAACCTAAGCAATTTCTGATTTCTACTGAATATTGTGACTTCTCTGAACAGCATCAGAAAGTGTCACCATTCTGTGTACCTTTTTGTGTCACACACAGAAAGGTAATAATAATCAAGACATCACAGATAAAAACACAACATAAAGAGACCTGTACAATGATAAGCTAATCAAGATTATTATTTCATTTTTTTGCTACTTTTCTACACCAAGGCACATTCAAAAAAGAACAAATTAACAGTGCAATCATAAGCACGTCTACTCAGAAGTAAGTCCCATTGTGTCCAATAGTACTTTCAGGAAAGTGTAGTTAGGATTGCAGCCTAATACGAAAAACTATTTTTAAATAAATAATAATAATAATAAATAATTAATAAAGAATAAATTAATAAATAAAAGTAACAGAATAAACAAGAAATCATTGAACAGATTAATTTCAAAATGACTGCAATAATATAAACCAGTCTTCAGATATAAAGAAAGAATATTACCAAAAGATGTGACAAGATACAGAAAAGCAATGAATGGCTTGGAAAAGACTAATGAGAATAAGGAAGTTTCATCCAGTTAAGGCTTCTCTTGTCCTGTCCATTTTACTTAGTCTGTAGGCAATCTAGGGCAGTACTGTGTGTCACTGTGTTCAGCATAGCACTTAACACACTGCTGACATTAAATCAATGTTGTCTCATAGTAGTCAGAGCACCAGCATTAGCTGAGGCAAGAAGACAACTGATGTAAGACTTGCCAAATTACAGAAAAAGTAAATAGAGTACATTTGATTCCTATGACACCCAATGCCAGATCTCTATGAATTCTATTGATTGAATATTAAATGTGGCCCAGTTTTAATACACAATCCGTGCAATCCTAAGCATGTCTACTCATAAGTAAGTTTTATTGTATTCAGTGGTACCTACTCCCATGAAAGTATGTTCAGGATTACAGCCAATATGATTCATGTGTTTTCTGGGTGTCAGAAAGGCTGGTGTACTACAGCAATTCAATTTCAGAGACATCTTCTTTTGCCAAGGAAGTTCTATATTCACACAAAACTAAACAGGATCAAGAAGGCTGAAGAATTCATACCATGCTTCCTAATTATTTCAATATACTACAGTGTACAAAGAAGAGATTGCATAACATCCTAAAGAGACTTGTCATTTTAATCAGAGAACCAGATAAACTAATAATGCTGGTCTAGTACCATGGCAACATAAAGCTAGCTTCATGGGAGTAGGTACCACTGAATACAATAGGACTTACTTATGAGTAGACATGCTTAGGATTGCATCAGCATCTATCCAGAATTTAAAAAAGGTAATAAGCCTAGCTAATCTTCCCAGAACACCAGTTTTGGTGTACTTTATAGAGGTTATAGATTTTAGAAGATAAGACTGAGTAGATTCAGGGACTGCTGTGTCAAACCTTATTTTGAGTTTGTCAAAAGACAATCCCTACAATCCAGAGTAACTATGGGAGCACATTAGAGACATTTACTTCAACATAGTTATGGCACCACCTCATGAAAACCTATGGGAAATTCAGATTGCAATCCAGAGTAAATTGTTCTTATGTTGGAGCAAGGACTCCCCGTAGTTACTCTGGATTGCGCCCAATGTATATATGTCAGGACTCTTTATGAAATGTAATCAATTACAGATCTATAGCATAGTGGGGGGATGATCAGGACACCTGCTCAAAGGCAACTGGCAACAGATTAGACACCTGCTCAAAGGCAACTGGAAGAATGGGATAAGACGGAAAGTGCATGTTCCATTTAACCTCTTTATGTCATGTTCTAATCCAACAATGTTATGTTTTATACACTTAAAATTATGCAAGAAAGTCTGCAATCCTATCTACACTTACTTGGGAGTAAGCACCATTCCCTATAAAGGAACTTACTTCTGAGTGATATGCCTAGTACTGGGCTGTCCATTATTTTAAGTTGGAATTCATAAATAAAACATAGACCACCACTATTTCACATTGGACAAAGGACACAATCAGAGTTTGGCTACAATACTAAAGACACTTTTCTGGGAGTAAAACCCATTGAACACAATGGGGCTTACTTTTGAGTAGACATGGTTAGGATTGTGCTTTTTGTGGCACTTTGTCAGACATTATTCTTTACTCAAACATTTCCAATTTTCTGACCTCCAAAATGTGGAAAAAAATCAACAAAGATCCAGACAACTGGCAGAATACACTGAATTCAGAAACCTTCAACATTTTAACATGATGGCTAAACTTGTTATGATAATTTTAAAATTTATGCTGGCCCAACAAAAGAGAAGAACATCACAGTAAACAGGTGAAACCTACATTTCTATACTTTTTTCTGACTTGGACAGGTATGATAGAGCAATCCCATATAGAAGTAAGCTTCCCATTAATTCAGTTCAATGGAATGTACACCCAGGTAACTGTGCAGAAGATAGCAGCCTCAATCAGAAAAAAACTATGTCTGAAATGAATGGCTAACATAGTGGTTTTCAACATTTTTTATCTCATGGCACACAGACAAGGCGTTAACATTGTCAAGGCACACCATCTTTTTTTTTACAATTGACAAGGAACAGCAGAGTGTTGGCAGGGAAGGGACTTACATTCCCTTATGGTTCTATTAATAAATGGTTTTCCCCCAAACTCCTGTGGTACATCTGTGGACTATTCATGGTACACAAATATACCACAGCACACTGGTTGAAAATCACTGGGCTAACTTATAGCAATACAGTATCCTTACCAACTGATTCCATTAAAGATATTTAGACTGTATATATTGTACTAGATGTTCTGATTAGCCACATATTTGTGCACACTATAATTAGTCTACTCTTGTGAAGATTTGGTAGCCAAAAATAGAAATGGAGTTAAGATTGTCTAATACACTAAAACTAAAGGTTTGTATTGTCCTCATCAGCCACTCAAACATTAACCCACAACAGGCAGTTCAACCAGTGCTTAGAGGGCAGGCTATGAAAAGATGTCCACATATTTTAATTGAAGGCAGAGGGATGGATGCAAATGAGAGTCCCCAGAGGATTAATAACAAGCAAGCAGCCCTGAGGAAAGAACAACAAAATTCTCTCCCACACACACAGACACAAGCTTTTTATAAACAGGCAACTAACCAGGGCTTTAGAATAGAGAAACTAGACCAGTCCTTTCAGGTAAACTAGATCAGTCCTTACATGTATGAACATTCCATTAAGAATGTTTCCATTCTTAGAGGAATTGTAGCCTTAACAATGCTTGGCTTCAAAGAAAAATCTCTTTCCACTCGTAAAAACGCTATACATTTCCTCAATAAGTAGCAAAAATTACACAAATACCTTTGCCAATTTTAGCTATCCTACATCAGGTACTTTCCAATGGATGCAAACGCCAAGTATTTTTTCCACTTTATCTTAGCAAATGAGTTAATGGAATCCCCCAAATCAGATTCATCTCAGATTACATTGGATTGCATCCAAAGATTCCAAATCTCCAGAACAGGGGTATTTAAAATTTTCTGCCAAAAGGGCCACATCAAATACCTGGCAGAGCATTGATAGCCAGATAAAATACCCCTTTTACTTGAATCTAACACTTACTTTAAAAGCCGAATTTAGTCTAAAGTGGGGTGGCATTAGTTTCGATGGCACTTTCGATTTCAGTAAATACAGTACAGCGGTGCCTTGATTTATGAGCATAATTCATTCCAGAAACATGCTTGTAATTCCAAGCACTGTAATACAAAGCAGATTTTTCCATAGGAAATAATAGAAACTCAATTGGTTCCATAACCAAAAATATTGATATAAAAATATTAACTGCTTATAAAAATGATAACAAAACACTAAAATACAGAACACTGTAGTATAATACAAAACACTGTAATATACAGTAATACAAAACACTGCAATAAGGTACAACTGTATTTTGATAGGTCAGTATTAAGTTTAAGTTTACTGTATCATAATAAAAATGTAATATAAACCCATTGTTGTATAGGTTTTATTACCTAGTTCCATTAGGTAAAAATCTTAAATAAACCCATTGTCATATCATTGTTATATAAATCATTGTTATACGCAGTAAAATTAAATTTGGCACCTGCTTTGCAGCTGTACATTACAATCGCCAGTAAACATTTTTTATCTCCAGATTTTTAAAATTAGGATGCACATTAGATTCAATGCACATTAGATTCAAGTAAACACAGTATTTTAAGTATAAAATTTAAATACATTAGACATTTAATGCAACCCTAAAGACACTTTCCTGGGAGTAAGACCCATTGAACATATTGGGGCTTACTTTTGAGTAGACAAGGTTAGGATTGTGCTCATAGATTAATGAATAAATGAGATTTCCAAAATTACAGGATTTCTGCAAGCACCAATGCACAGCACAGAAATAAAGGAACCTGAGAGCAGGGTTGCCATAATTCTCTTTCATAAAATTGGGACAGGACCCTATCTAACTTGTCAGTATGTGAACTCAACCCCCCCAGACCAGGGCAGTCCCAGTTTGGGGGGGCATAAGGTAGCATTACTTGAGAGGTTTGTCAAAGGCCACATAGTGAGGAGCCACAGGATATATGAGATTTGAACTGGAGATTCCTGATTCATAGCTCACTCACTACACCATCTCCACAGCATGTTTTGCAGAATATTCTGCCAATTATTCTATTCTTACCCGCTCTAACATTATAAAAAAGTTTATTATACACAAACAACTCACCTGCAAAAAGATTCTATTATATTACAGTTTAGGAAATGTTTAATTATGCAAAAATTAAAAATGATGTGAGCTTAAAATGTAATATGCCAGTACTGAGTTTTACATGTAGCAGCTTGAGAACATCACGCTTAATTGGTTGACAGACAGTTCTTGTTCCAGGGCTTCATGCCATGCCTTCTGTCCCTAAAAGGTAAGCTAAATTGCTAAATAAATGCTATCTTAGTAGTATCTTCCACCAAACACTGGATAAAATAGGAGAAGCTAAAACAAAAAATAGCCAGTATCATAATGAACATTTAACTCACATTAATTCTTTGTAACTGTTCTATTTTATTCCTTTACCTGTAAGCACCATGTGGTCTGAAACCAGCCCCACATTTCTTTTGGCACTATTCCAGATTAATTAGGGATAGAAATTAGAACAGCATGAAACATGAGCAGTTAACTGTCTGGTTTGTCACTAAAGGGCAGAGAGTAGAAAAGAATATATTTTACACAGTGATTAGGGATGCAATCCTGACTTTTGGCCAGAGAAAATGGTCCAGCTAAGCTGGCCTAAATAGGCCATATCCTGAGCTAACAGGTCAGATGCACAGAGCTAGGAGGCCTCAAAGATGACATTTAGGCCAAATCCACAGAGGTAGGAGGCTGCTAGGCTGGCCTAACTGCTGCTAAAGAGGCAACAGCACAAGGGCACCATGCTCACTGAGCTGGTTGTAGTTGTGCCATATCCTGAGGTGGACTGTTGCAGTTGTGCTGAATCCTGAGGTTGAGAGGAAGGGGTTGCACTTAGGTTGTTCTACGTCTCAGAATTTTTTGCCAACACTTCCATTTTTACTCTGGCTTATCACGGATCCTTACGGGTCTACTCAGATTTACAGCTGCTCCTGAGGTGGCCTAAGTCAGAGGAGCTGTGAGGGGCATGTCTGTCCTGGAAACAGGCTCTGCATACGGCATAACTGCACTGTTCTAGGCCATGCTCAACATGCCCTCAATGTACCTCTGCTGAACTACCTAGGCCAGTCCAGGTTCATCTGTCTTGGGGCAGCCCAACTGAATTTATGCCAGCCCAAGTGGGGTGGTGTAGCTAGGTTGGCCTATGTTGGAATTAGGCCAGACCAATATTTGAAAGTCTTGCCTACATGTACTTCAAGACTGGAGACTAGGAAATCTTAGAAGGTGAGACATGGTTTGCCATGGAATGGATAAAGTTTTGAATGGGTAACACTGCCATTCAAAATACAAATATTCTGGCCAACATCCACCAGTTATAGTATAGTCAGTAAGTTGTTAGCAGAGTTAGTGTGGGGCCTGCAGCATGTTATATAGGGGCCCTACATTAAACTAAAATAAATATAAATATTAAAAAGTTACAGGTGGAGCCCTGTTATCTGTGAGAGTTCCATTCCTGGACTACATGCAGATACGAAATTTGGCATAAAATCAAATCCCAAATTAAACAAAAAACCAAATAAATATTAAAACAAATTACAAGTGAACCCTTGCTATCCCTCGCTATCCTTGGTTATTCATGAATCAAGTGCAACTCTGTGCAAAGCAGGCGCACCTGGGAGTAAGTTCACTGAATACAAGGCATATTTCCAAACAACCATGCAAAGGATTAAGCTATATAGTCCTTGCATTTCATAAATACAAGAAATTCAAAAGCAAATCTGCCCCTCATTGTTCACTTTGAATTTCCTGGCTCTTTTGAAAGCAATCTTAAAACTGCTCTGAGGCAACTTAAGCCGTGGGCATTGGCATTGCTGAAGATATTTGCAAGTTTGATCCACCTTTACTAATTCAAGCAGATTGTGAGAATGGTTCTGCTGCATGTGCTGTTTTTACAAGTTGTATAGTTAGCATTTCCCTCATACAAATTTTATCAGCTGCAGTCTGAGAATAACAATCACTTTACTCAACTATCATCCACCTAGGCAAGAAATTCACTGAAAATCCTCATGGCTGTCCACTGAGTCTACTCTGAATACTGTATATGGTTTCGCTGCTAAAACTTTGTATATATAGTATTTGCTTATTCCTTCCAAATAAGAAAAACCTACAATAGAACACACTAGGAAAAACTATAAAACTGCTTAATATATACAGTGTAGACATTATATACTATGTGGAAAAACTATGTACAATAGGTGAATTGAAGTTTTATTTGCTTTCATTTTTTATTCATTTTACCAGTTTACCAGTTTATAATCAATTTCATTTAATGAAGGGTGGTTCTATATTCTTGGAATTTAATTTAATTTGTGCCATTGAATTGAATATGAACAGTAATGTTAATGTCACCTAAGCTGATTTAACAAGATTCACAGTCAAAATGTTTCTGTCAGCTTTCTCATGTAAGTGAATTATTTTAAGCCATCAGTCATATAATGGTGTGACTGTGATCTTACCATTCTAGAAGGTAATTATGCTCTGGCAATGTGAAAAACTTTCATGTTGTCACATAATTGCTTGTCCTCCAATGTGTTCTTAATTTGGGATGTACAAACATATACAGTGGTACCTTGGTTTACAAGCATAATTTGTTTCAGATGCATGCTTGTAATCCAAAACACTTGTATATCAAAGTGAATTTTCTCATAAGAAATAATGGAAACTCAGATGATTTGTTGCACAAACCCAAAAATATTCATATAAAAATGATTACAATATTGTAATACAGGTGTCCCGTGTTATCAACTAAGGTTCTGTTCCAGAACCTCCCATGGAGTAAAAAAATCAGTGTATAAAGAAAACAATGAAAAAATAGGTTTAAAGACCAGCTTCCTGGTTTCTTGCTCCTCTATTGCTCCTAACTGAATAAAGTAGTTCCTCATTATCTGCAGGGGTTTGATTCTGGGACTTGAAATATGGAATGATTGCTTGCATGACTGCCTCTCTACAACAGTAAAAAAGTAGTTTTCTAAACTGTGAACAGCAGTGGCATTTGTGTTGAGTCAAATCCATGTATAAAAAAATCCATGTATAACAAGGTTGGACCTGTATAATACAAAATAATAAAGAAAATATAAAATAGACAAAATAAAACAAATTAACCTGCACTTAGTCTCTCAGGCTGCAATTTCCTTCCCTTACACAGGAGTGAGCGCCAATGATTATAATAGGGATTACTTCAGAGTAGATATACATAGGCTGGTCTCTAAAGAGAGGCTGAAATTCTGGTGGAGCACCAAATCCTGCCATATTGGACTCAGGACTATTTTTTCACTTGTATTGCAAGCCAAAATTCATTAGAAATGTTTCTTGTCTTGAAAAACATTCTCAATCCAAGGTTTTACTGTATTTTGGGCTTGCTACTGAGGGGGGAAAAAGTGGCACAAGAATTGTATGATAGCCTAACCTATCACACTAATCACACTAAATGCTGTCCACCAGGTGCAGCAAAACAAGCATAGGCTCTGCTGCATCTTATGGGCAGCTAGAGACCATGTGGAGGGCAGACTGATAAGAAAAAAGTTCCCTATCCACCCCTGCTCTCACATGGTCTCTGATAGATCTACTATGATTCATGTTAACTCCTCAGCTTGTAAAAGTTTAAATAGAGAGAAGTGTGACAGTGTGAAATGGAGGTCAGGATATTACAGCCATTGCTGTCGGTACCTACTTTCTGCCCATTCCCAACATGTTGATCTCCTCCTTGTTCTGCGTCTCCACCATCGCTTTCTCTCTCTCTCTCTCTGGCTTACCAGGACTGACAGGGACAAAAGATGACCCTAGTTCTCCTCCAGCACTAGCACTTTTTGCAACAAACTCAGAAAACTACTGACAGCAGGACACCATGTGTCTACAATATTAGAACTCTATTCTGCTGTCATTAATGCATCCATGCCCTGGACTTAAAGATTTGTCAGGAACATTCATGCACCTCCTTTGGGCAGTCTTTCTTCTTTCTGTACATAAGCCAATATGTTGAGTGCCAAACTTCCTTGGAGTCTCTGCACAGGCCAAAAATTGTTGTTTCTGTTTTCCAGGAGGTGCTTTGGAGTGCTGATCTGTGAATTTGGGGAGCCTGCAGCATTTGCAGCATGCCATCAGTGTTCCATCAGTTCCATCCTGGGATCATGTCGCTCCCAGTGTTCCTCCCCCAAGATTTAGGGAGTAAATATCCCTAAACATTTTATATAAACCAGAGATGTATAATCAATATTTCTTGAACACCCCACACATGCAAATAGTTGGGAACTATTTTCGTGTTTACAGATACATTTGTTTTCTATTTATTTTTTGTTCTTATTACCAAATGGAAACTATTTGCTGGCATCAGATTACAGTAAAACCTTGGATTAATAGTGTTTTGTAAGACAAGCAAACATTTCTAATACATTTTAACTTGCAATACAAGCGATGTCTGGTAAAACAAGGGAAAAAAAGACCCAGCCAGGATACCGCTGGTTTTAGTGCTCCTCCAGAACCTGATCAACCGCTCCTAGAGACCAGCGTATGCATGTTTACTCTGAAGTAAGCCTATTACAGTCAATGGGGCTCACTCCTATGTAAGGGGAGCAATGGAAAAGAGCCTGAGAAAACGAGCCTTGCATGTCATCCCTAAGGTAAGCCCTACTATAATCAGTGGGGCTCACTCCTGTGTAAGGGGGGCATATTGCAGCCTGAGAGACCCCAGAGACTAAGGGCGCAATCCAGAGTAACTACGGGGAGTCCTTGCTCCGGTGTAAGAACAATTTGCTCTGGATTGCAATATGAATTTCCCATAGGTTTTCATTAGGTGGTGCAGTAACTACGGGTGCACGTAAAGTCTCTTACGTGCTCCCGTAGTTACTCTGGATTGTAGGGTCAGGCTGCAATTCCAACCATACTTTCCTTGGGTAAGTACTATTGAACACAATAGTTCTCACTTCTGAGTAGATATGCTTAGGTTTGCACTGCTTGTGCAGGTTAATTTTTCTATTTTTTCTGTTTTGTATTTTCTTTATTATTTTTTATTGTATTACAGTACTGTAATCATTTTATATGAATATTTTTGGATTGTGGAATGAATCATTTATGTTTCAATTATTTCTTATGAGAAAATTTGCTTCGATGCACAATGTTTTGGATTACAAGCATGCTTCTGGAATTATGCTCGTAAATTAAGGTAGAACTGTACTCCCCTGGAAAACTGAGCCACAGAAATGAAGAAAGTTGTGAATACCAGTTTCTTCAGTGGCAGTGAGCCAAGGCACACATTCTATTTTATTATCTTGGTTTAATTAGTTTGGGACTGTGTTCTGATCAAAGTGAGAGAGCAAGGCCATAAAAAACAGTCCCTTATTCGGCAGGTCAGAGCATGGGTGTCATCACTGAAAGCATGTAAGAAATCCAATTATAAGATTTTCAATCTTTCTGAAAGAAATTAAAAACCTTAGCTCTATTCCATTCAGATTGAGAACAACATATATTAAGTAGCAGTTTATTCACTAGTGTCATATGTTTATAGGTCCCAAACAGTGAGGATACATCATCATCACATCATCACTAGTCTTGTTTCAATTATCTTTCATATGTACTTCTTTTTATAGTTCAAACTGAGTCCCAACATACACACCGTTTACAGAAAACCAAATAAACAGACTGACAGTGTAATCCAGGGGTAGGTGGACAGGCAGGTGAGACTCATATCGGCAGTTACGCTGAATCTAAGCCTCTATATCCGAGCAGCCAGGAGCAGCCTCTGTCTGCTCCAGTCTGCTCGGATGTAGTACACTCTCCAGAGATGGCATAGATCGGAGTAGACCTACTTGGGGTGCACTTGCCTTACGCTGGTGAAGGGGCAAAGTGGCCTCAATCCTTGAGCTGGATTCAGAACAGGCTGAGCCACCCTGCCTGATCCAGTGCAAGTCAGGAGTGCACTCTCACAGCACAATCCATACCCTGGTTAGGCCAGCTCAAGTCTCATGCTGGCATGGGAGTTTGACAAATGCCGTGAAGCATGTAAAGCATGCTGTAAAGATGCTGTAAAGCATCTCTGAGTCTGGACCACTTCTGGGGCCAGTGCACAGACAACTGCTATTTCCCCACACCATTGCAGAAATAAGGAGATGGGTGAATTGTGCTGCCTAAATTGGTTAGGATTGCACCGTCAAATTCTTAACCACTGTGAACCTTGATTTACCTACTTCACCAACTTTGACAGAGGCCCATTTCACAAATTGTAAATGCACAAGTGTTCTGGATTTTCAAGCATGCTTCTGGAAGCTATTTGAATGTACATACACTATGCATCTAATCATGCCAGGTGCTATCTTTTATCTAGTGTGCCAAGGTTTTCTATTTTAGAACAAAAATATCCGAATGAACTAACATGAGCTGGTTCATCCTATGATGACTACTTACTGAATCAAGACATTTCTGTATCTGTAGTTTATAATGGTTTTTGTCATCTATGAGAATACAGAGAAAAATTTTAAAAAATTATTTTAAAAATATATAAAAACTCAAATGATGTTTTGATGTTTTAAAATGTCTCTTTAGCACAGTGATTTTCAACCAGCATGCCGTGGTACACTGGTGTGCTGTGGACAGTCCTCAGGTGTGCTATGGAAATTTGGGGATTGACATTAATTAATAGGAAAATTGGGGGATTTGAACAGCCTGGTGTGCCTTGTCAATGGTAAAAATGATTGATGGTGTGCCTTGACACTTTCAGTGCCTTGTTAGTGAGCCGCAGGATGAGAAAGGTTGAAAATCGCTGCTTTAGTGGGTATTCAATTTCCAGGAAGAAACCTGTCTTCTAATCTTTAGGCCAGATACACTGTTGCAGTCTTAGGCCTTTGCAAAATTACTAAAAATTTAGCTTTCTGCTTTTGATCAGATAAGTAAAAACACACTCATGGCCCACCAGAGCTACTATGTCAGACCTCTATACTGTCAGACTGCAAGATCTAACTGTGTAAGGCCCATATAGGATTGTGTCAAAAGTTTTTACTTGCCAGTATATCAAATTTTGAAATGAAATGTCGAATGATGCAGTTATTCCAAATTGCAGTGGCAGATTCCTTTAAACCATTTCTCCTCTTTTTTTACTGAATCATAATTGTTGGTGTTGATGCAGAAGATTTACATTATTAAACATTTGTCTTCAAACATTGTGCTCTCTTGCAGCACACAGTCCCTTTGGGAATGTTGAATGGAATAATAATTACTGTTAAAAAAGTTATGTTACATAATTTACTTAAGAGCAGCTGTCTCTTACTTCTTACAACTAAGACAGTTTTGATGGAAGCTGAGGGTCATTAAAGAATTATTAGGAAAGTATCTGAAAATAGAACTGCAAGTCATCAACACCACAGTATGCTGCAGATGATCTATAAATCAATAACAGCACCATTACATGGGCACAATCCAGTCAAAGTTAAGCACTTTTCAGTTGATTCCAATGGCAAAAAGCTAGCTCATCCTTCTCTTTTCCACTCATACCAGACTGAAACTTTGGCTGTTTTTGACACTGCAATCCTAACCCTCCAATTAGGTCTGCGTACGCACTGGCACAAGTCCTATGCTGGCCTGGGAGTGCCACAGCACTGTTGTAAAGGAACTTCTGTGTCATTCCTAGAGAGGAGTGCTTGGCTCCCTACATTATCATGGAAGCAGGAAGACCAACTGTCCGCCTAGGTTAGGATTGTACCCTCAAAGTGCAACCCAAAACAATTCACAACGATTCAAAAAAGGATGTCAGAGCTGAAACTGATCAAGAAAAATAAGTGTAACTTGAAATATTCTTTTGTTTTCACAATCTAAGTTTTCACAGCCAGCATCAATAAAATATGATTTACTAATGCTATGCTTTAGTTTTTTTTAAATATCAGTGCTTAAAATGGGAATATCAGAAAAATGCAGATCATTAACAAAATAAACCCTATTTAGCCGAGTCTATCACTCACCTTTTCCAGCCAAATTTAGTTTCCAAAATCAAGATGCACATTAGATTTTATGGTGCATTAGATTCAAGTAAATAAAGATATTTTGATTGTAAGTCTAGGTCAGTATTTAGTTAATTAACTATATTGTAATTAAAATGTAACATAAACCCATTGTTCTGTAAAGTAGAGCAATTAGGTCAAAATCATAACATAATCCCATTGCCATTTTTTATTACCATATAACCCATTATTATGTGCAGTAAAATTAAAATTTGTACCTACTTTGCAGTTGCTCATTACAATCACCAGTAAACATTTTTTTTAATCTCAAAGCTTTGAAAATGGGGGTGTGCATTAGATTCGATTGCATATTAAGATAAGAGTAAATACAGCAGTAAGTTTGCATGACATAAATAGCCAACAAAAAATTATGCTGGAACAAAACACGGTGATAAATCTAAGATATGAAGTACTTTCAAGTGATGATGGTTGTGTAGAGAACCCATTTTTTTATTTAAAAGATTTATATCCCAACTGTTCTCTGTTAAAAACAGATGCCCAAAGGTGGCTTACAGTCATTAAATAAAACCAAAAACCTAGGAGATACAGGAAGCAGACAACCAGTCAAACAAACACCAGACGAAACAGAAAAGCTTATATGTGTCTGGAAAAGAGGTGTTCATACTTTGGAAGATGAAAGACTTCACAAATACCATTTAAGAGATATTGAGATAAAACAATATAAAACTGCAGGCCATTTGGAGTTTATAATATCTCATTACATTTCAAATCCACTGCAACTTCTAAGTCCAAAAGCCTAGAATTTTCAGATGGTTTAATAATCACTAAACTATTGTTCTCTGCTTCAGTTAATGCACATTACCACCCATTGCAAATAATTTCTCACTTTAGATATTATCTCATCTCCTCCAGCTAGTAAAGGAAACGACATTGCCCTAGCTACCTACACTAGAAGGTGGTCAAATTCCTGGGCACATATGAGCTGCAATCCCATCATGTCAAGGCTGACAATGGTTAACACCTCATCTTTTATTCATTTTTTGTCTGCTAATTTTTTTACCATCCCCTCTTCCTCTCTGGTTGGCAATGGAAATGAAAAGGTCAGAGAAAACCATCTTTCCCCATAAGTCTGAAACTTAAAACAGACCTCCTAAAAGAAGGGGATCCTTGAGAGTATTTTAATACTTTTGAGACTATCACTGCACATTTGTCATTTATATACAGATATAATCCCAAAGGCAAAACTCTGGAGGAAATATAGGACAGTTCACTGAGTAAAGAATTGAAAAGTAAGATTTGGTGGGTTTACTTGCAATATAGACTGCAATCCTAAAGATACTTTCCTGAGAGTAAGACCCATTGAACACAATGGGGCTTACTTCTGAGTAGACATGGTTAGGATTGTTCTCATAGAAATCTAGTGGGAACCATCCCTTAGAACTGACATCCGTTTTATACTTTAAAAAAGCAGTTACCAATGTGTGAGAATTAAGAGGGACCACCAATGGAATAACTAATTTGAGCTTCTAGCCTCAATAGTTCTGGGCTATAATTATGGGATCTCATTATAATTATATTTATTGAGTAACTAGTCCTATATCTGCTATTTTTCTATGGGCAATACTTTGCATCTTTCTTCCATCTGGAAAGAGAGGGCCCTTGCCCTAGTGCTCTAGCTGGAACTGGCTTTAACCCTACCCTTTCCTCCACCATAAACTATTAGACAGTTGAGTTTATGGAAGGTTTTTAAAAGCTGCACCTGTTAAAATTCTCTTCTATACAATAGCTAAAGGAATAGGCTACCTTCCATGATATGTGGTCAACCTTAATAAGCCCACTGAGCTAAGTGGGACTTAAGCCTACCTAAGTGTGTATAAGATGGCAGCCTCATTCTATCTATTCTAGACAGTTAAACAGTAACAAAATTCAATCATAAAAATGTATATATTGGATCTGTATATAATTCCAGGTTACGTAGATGGCATAACAAGATGCACAATCTGAAGGTCAAAAAAGAAAACAAAAACTCCAGACGTTGTTCCACTATGCTTTGCATAAAGCTGTGGTCTTCAAAGTCAGGGTTGCGACCCACTTTGGGGATCATGAGCTCCTTCCAAGGGGGACGTGAAGACTGAGGGTTCACCATCTTGGTGCCCCTCGGACAAAGTGATCCCCTAAGGTCACCACATGTATGACCTCAAGAGAGCCCTGCAGCCTTAAGGCGGCTCAGGAGCCATTTAGAGGCATCCTGAAGCCTGCTCCCTGCTGCAAGAGCATTGGGGAGGCATCATTGCAATGATCTGGGGGTGTGCGCTGTAATGGTGCCCCAGTTGAATGGCAGGGAGGCTGGCTGCAAGCTCCTGGTGCTGCTAGTTCTGGGCTGAGCTCCCTTCCCCCTCATTCAATTGGAAACAGGCAGTGCCAAGACCCTCCAGCTAGCCTCCCCACAGTTCTGCTGGGCTCCATTTTGGCCCCCACACCCTGATCATTGCAAGGTTTTGCAACAGCACCTTGCAAAGAATACCTCTCCAGCACTGCTCAACAAGACATCAAACAGGTGAGAAGTGCTTGGGGAACCCTGTTTGCCCCCACCCTACTGCCCCCACAACCTAGGAGGTCTCATGTAGAAGGAGAGTGGAGGGAAAAAGGAGCCCCCACTCTCAATGTATGTCTGTTTTCAGTTGTGTGTATGTGAGTGCACACGTGTAAAGGTGTGTGTGAGTGCATGTATGCAAAGGTATGTGTATGTGTCTGGGACCTTGGGCGCAAGAGGGGTAATAGAGAGCTGGAGGGTTGGGGACAGTAGGGGAGGGAGATAGCCTAGGGACTTTTGGGGGCAGGTGGCCATATGTCCTGCTTTTCCAGGACATGTCCCCTTTTTAAGCATTGCATCCTCGATTGAGGGTATCATGTTTGACAGGGGATCCCAGACAGATTCAAAAGTTTGAAAGGGTGTCCCAGGCTGAAATGGCCAAAGTCCAATGGCATAAAGCTTGCCACACTTTGTATGCACCAGATCAAAAATTATTTCGCTAAACAACAAAGTGCAGTATCATAAGCTATTTTTGGAAAAAGTCCTTTCATATATGATGAATTCAAACTGATAATTGCTGCAGTATATGATAGTCAGGCTTACAAAGGAAAAGTATACCTTATAAGGAGTGTCAAAAAATAATCCCATTTAAAACCCAAGTGTGGGATCAAATTAGCAGATATGGAAATTTGTTCTGTTCTCTAACACCCACCAGTCCCACAACATTAGGCTGAAGTGCTGGCATGAATAAAAACCATTTGTCAAAGACAAAATTCACAAGGTTGTCAAGAGTTTTAAAACTGAACAATTCAGGGCTGTCAAAAAAAGCTCTGCATTGCAATTGAGATTAATGTGTTAATTTGAAAATACACACAATAGATTTATGCTCCCAAAACAAAATCTAGTATACCAAGGTACATCAAAGTACAGTTTAGTAGTCTAAAATATATCAGTTTTACACTAACAAACTATACAAGAGTACTAGGATGGGGAAAGAGAGGTAAGGAAAAAGATATGAACAACATAATTGGGAATGGCTACCTGAGGTTGCCATGATATTTCACAACAGCTTTACCAATCCACCTGGTGTTTCTGATGACAGTGGAAATAGTAGAGCTTTTAAAACTTTATTTTTAGAACACAAAGGATGCCCCCAAAAGCTTGATCACCTTTTTCTTTTGGCAGATTATATTAGATTATTTAGGCATTATTTACATTTATATAACATGTCTCCTCTCACTTGTTCTCACTTGTTAACATATCGTATTAACAACAACTTCCCCAAAAAAATCCAATTTCAAAAAAATGGATATGGAGAAAAATATAATCAGAGGTGTGTTTTTCAGTCACAATAGATATACAGAACAAAGATATTTAATAGAGAACACACTTCAAGCATCCTATGGCTAAAAACACATGGCACGTTTACTCTATTTATAATAATGTTAAAGGAAAGACAGTAAATAAAAACAAAAGATACATAAAAATTTAAAACAGATACATAAAAACAAGGAAGTAAAAAGGAAAGCACCACATAAAATATTTTTAACAGTGTAGTAGGAGTGAAGCCAACAATTAAAATTACTTACTGCCTTTATTTTAATAATGTAAATTTTCATCCCTACATAAGCTATATCTCCAACTATACCTATCTTTATAAATTCCATTTCAGATTATTATTCTCTAATCCTTTCAAACTAATCTTCAAATCCAAAACTCATTAAATCATTGTTCTCTCTCTCTCTCTCTCTCTCTCTCTCTCTCTCTCTCTCTCTCTCTCTCTCTCTCTCAAGAAGTCAATGATTGGTTTCTAGTTCATAAAAGCTTTTGTTGATTTCTCTTTAAGTTATAAGTGTATCTATTATTTCAAAGCCCATAGTTATTGTCCACCTTTATTGTATTGTAGGTACCTGTATATCCATGGTTTTCCAATACTGTAAAATGCAAGGATTCTACAACCAGAACACACAAAGCTTAAAAAAAGTTGATGTGTGGAAATTCCTATACCCCAGTTTTTCTCAAACTTTTGGGGAGATTTACTCCCTAAGTAAATAGGGCTGTGGTGGCACAAGTGGTATAGACACTGTACCTGTTAACCAGCAGGCCAGCAGTTCAAGACCCAAATACTGCCAGATGGGGTCAGCCCTAATTCCAGCACTTCGGAAGCATGCAAATACAAGTAGATAAACAGGGTGATCATATGACCAGATTTTTCCAGATATGTCCTATTTTTTAGCCTTCTGTCCGTGTGTCCTGCAATAGGGCTTTATTATCCTCCATTTTGGCTTCATTTTGGAATTTTGCAGTGTTGTGTGCTACCCCATCATCTCATACATATGTCATTGGATTTGTATTAAAGAGAAGAATCCAATGCAAAAATCGGTTTTGAAATATCTCCTTCATATCAAACGTTATGGCCAAAATACTAAAAATAAAAAAATATGCATTGAGCTCTATGGGAAAGTGAAAGTGCCCAATATCACAGCTTTACTCATGAGTAGGCAAATGTGCCATTGTCCACCAGAAAGGCCAGGCTGAAAGGAATCCAAGACCTTTTCCACCTTCTGAGGTTTGGGCATCTGGTCACCTTGGGTGGGAAGATAACAGCATTCCGAGTGCATGCAACTCACATTGGAGAACATTGGCTCTATGAGCACTGAACCCTAGAGCTGGCCAGTGGAGAATACTGGCTCTACAAGCACCGCACCCTACAACTAGCAGTATAACCTACAGGGGACACCTTTAAGTTTTTACTCCCTCAGTAATAATTTGTAGGGGAGGGGTAAGGGCAGGGACTGAATTCCCAGGATCCCATCCTTAAGGAGGGGGTGAAGGGGAGATGCTTGCATTGACATTTACTGAAGTAAGGTTGCAGCAGGCTCCAGGAGGTGCCGGGAGCCTGCAGGACTTCTCAAGGACTGGAACGTTTAATGTGATTGCAAAGCATCTCCTGGATATCAGAAGTATATTTGTTTAAACCTTCTAAGCCTTGGATAGCCCAGGTGACCATATGTCCTCTTTTAAAAATTTGTGTCCAGGAAAAACATCTTCTTGTCCTCTTTTCCTTATGAGCAGTTAATCTGTAGTCCTCTTGTAATTAACAAATTATTTGTAATTGCTTTAAGTGTAATAATAATATAGTGTTTAATTAAATTATCCATATGAAATCAATATATAAGTGTTTCATACTTTTTTCTTGGGTATCCTACAGCCTAATCCTATGCATGCCTACTCAGAAGTAAATCCCATTAAAGACAGAAGGGCTTACTGCCAGGAAAGTGTGGATAGGATTGGGCTGTTAACCTTCTAATTTGTTAGCCTTCCAAATGAGACTGCTTATTTCTTCAAGTAAACATTAGAAGTTGGCAGAAGTTTCTGAGATGGAGATTGAACGATGAATAAAACACTGATGCCATCTATTTCATAAGAATGTCACAACACAAACCATTTCAACTGCCAAATAACACAAACAGAAAAGTAGAAAGGGTTACTAGCACTAGAAAGGTTCAATAGCAATAGAGAAATTTTGACTGCAATCTTAAAGATACTTGCTTGGAAGTAAGACCCATTGAACACAGTGGCGCTTACTTTTGAGTAGACATGGTTTGGATTGTGCTCTTTGTTCATTTAAATTTAAGTTGCTTCTCCCCAGCTTTAACATGCTAAAGGAAAAAAAACATTTCTAAACTACCTGTAAGAAATAGTTTCCATATTGACCTGGCGACCAGGTCAATAATTTTGTGGACAATGTGATTTAGGTAGAAGACATGCCTGGCAAGCCTGTTAAACCTTACCTTCTTCCATTGTGAAAAAAGAGGGCACACTGCAGACCTTGCAACAATCCTGAAGCTAACTCTGCATCTCCAAGACTATAAAGAAGCTTGGAGCTCATCACCCTCTCCTGATAACAGCAAAAATGTAGGATCCTCACAATAGGATTCTACAAATTAGCTGGAAAGCCACTGGACAAACAACACAATCCTATGCCTATCTAATCAAAAGTTAAATTGTACACAATGGAGCACACTCCCAGGAAAGTGTGCATAGGATAATATAGATAACGTTTGCTGTGATAATAAACACATTAGAAAACAAAGCCTGAAGTAATTCTGATAGATCGATAGACTTGCCATGAAAACTTCCAAGAAAAAGATTCCACAGTCTCTGAAGAATTTCTTCAACTTCTCTAAATATACCTGTAGATGGATTGTTGTTTTTTTCAAACAATCTACAGTATATACAAGTATATACTTGTATATACTTACAATTTTAATTCATTCCAGTGGCATGTTTGTTACATGAAATGTTCTTTAAATGAAGTGGATTTTCCCATAGGAAACAACGGAAATTCAGACGACTGGTTCCACAACCCAAAAAATATTCATATAAAAATATTAGCTGGATGTAAAAATGATGACAAAACATTGTAATTGAATTCAAAACATGAATTCAGTGTGCATGATCCTATGAAGTCTACTTAGGCTGCCATTCTACAGACACTTTCCTGGGAATAAGCTCCATTTAACACAATGGGGCTTACTTCTGGGTAGACATGGTTAGGAGGCTGCAATCAAAGACACTTTCTTCTGCAATCTGGCCCTACAATCCAGAGCAACTACGGGAGCACGTAAAAGACATTATGTGTACCCGTAGTTACTGTACCACCTAATGAAAACCTAAGGGAAATTCATATTGCAATCCAGAGCAAATTGTTCTTACACTGGAGCAAGGACTCCCCGTAGTTGCTCTGGATTGTGCCCTAAGACACTTTCAAAGTGTCTCCCCACTTTCTCCTTCCCTTCATCCTGAGCCTCTCTCTCCCCTGCTCCCTTCTGGCTAGCCCTGAGCTGCTTTATTCTTCTCCACTGCTCTTCTCTCCCTCTGGCCACCGGAAGAACAGTGCGGAAGTGTTGCTTTCCATATGGGCAGGTGCAGTAGGCAGTCCTAACACTTTTTAAAAGGGCTGCTGGCCAGTGCGTATGCCCCAACTGCCAACAAATGTGTTTGTTATGTGAAGCACAGTAATAACATGAAGCATGTAATAACATGAAGCAAAATCCTAGAGAAATTTTTGTTTGTTACATGGAACATACTTTATGTTAGGCGCTTGTTACGTGAGGCACCACTGTATATAAAACTGAAAAGTCACTGACTGACTCATTGTCTCATGACGAATTCACTCACTGACTCATCAACACCCTGCCAAAACCACTGGGCCTAGAAGCGTGAAATTTGGGGAGGGTGTTCCTTCCATGACAGAGGGGTGCACTAAGAACTGTTTTTCAAAAATTCCAAACAGAAGAGGGTGAAATGGGTTGCTACGAGTTTTCCTCCCTTTACTTTGCATTGAAGAATCCCTGACTGAGGGATGCTCTGCGCCAACTCCCGGACCTAGAAGCATGAAATTCAGGGAGGGTGTTCCTTCTGTGACATCAACACCCACCCAGAACCGATGTGGAGAAATTTAACCCTTAAGGGGCTGAAAAGGGGTGCAACATGTTTTTGTCCTGTTCTTAACACTGAAAATTGATTAACATCCAGCAATTTGGTGCCTGATGCACTAGGGAGGAGAGTGCACTGGGGTTGATGATGCGCGTGGGTGTTGATGTGTATGGTGGGATGATGCACATGAGGGATGTTGTGCATTGCAGGTTGATGCGCATTGGGGATGTTGTGCATGGGTGGATGTTACGCATGGGATATTGATGCACATGTGTGTTGATCCACATGGGGGATGTTGTGCATGGGAGATTGATGTGCTTGGGTGGATGTTGTGTATGGGGGATGTTGCACATGGGGGAGTGTGTACATGGGGTGGTAGTGTGCATGGGGTGACAGTGCCCTTGAGAGTGGTTGTGTGCATGAGGAATGTTGTACAGGGGGTGTTGTGCACAGGGAGTGATGCACATGGGGGTTATTGCGCAGTGGGGGAATGGCATACGGAGGTAATTTTACTCCTACAATGCTGATACGTTTTCACTAGTAGCTGATAAAACTAAAATTCACATGTACTCTTCTCTCAAAATGAGGCCCCAACCAGAGACTTGGTCCTACTAATACGCCATTCCTTTTTGAGGAATTTGTCTATCATTCCAGAACAAAGACTTTGAATATTCTCATATAGACATTTTGTATTCCAATATTTGACAAATAGTTACCGTTATTTCAAATAACGGTAGTCGCTCATGGCTTTCCCTCCATAAGCTGAGTAATATACATTGATGCTCAATACATTGATGTTTTGTAGTATAGTTTATCGTCATTATCTTCTGCTCTAAAGGATATTTCTTTCTTTGAGACACAAGTTCCTTGCTCCAGCAGAAAGATGTTAGAAAACTGTGTAAGGCACTTCTACTCCACCCCTCAGCGAGTTAAGTAGATGTACTGAGATATGCTAGCCTAGCAGTGCTGCCCCACTACTCCACCAGCACGGCGCACCGCAAAGAGAGTCTTGAACTGGGCTTTCCATGTGCAGATTCAAATGGTGGCTTTTGGCCCACTGCCATTTTATTCAGGTAAAGGGGAAACACAGTAAAACCATGGTTTGCAAGCATAATTCATCCTGGAAACATGTTTGTAATCCAAAGCACTTGTATATCAAAGTGAATTTCCCTATTAGACTTAATGGAGAATCAGACAATTTGTTCCACTACCCAAAAAATGATTTCAATCAATCAATCAATCTATCAATCAATCAATCAATCTATCTATCTAAAATTGAAACATCACTAACTGATTGACTGACTCACCCATCAACAGCCAGCCAAAACTGCCAGGCTTAGAAGCATGAAATTAGGGGTGGGTGTTCCTTCTGTGATGGAGGCACCCACTTAGAACCAGTTTTCAGAAATTCCAACCAGAAGCGGATGAAAAGGGGCGCAACACATTTTCCTCCCTATACTTTCCATTGAAGAATCCCTGACTGAAGGACACTCTGCCCCAACCCCTGGACCTAGAACGATTTGAAATTCAGGGAGGATGTTCCTTATGTGACATCAACACCCACCAACAACCAATGTTGAGAAATTTAACCTGTAAGGGGCTGAAAAGGGGTGCAACGTGTTTCTGTCCTATACTTAACACTGAAGACTGATCAACATCCAGCCAATTTGGTGCCCAGTGCCTGATGCACTGGGAGGGAGGGAGCAAATGGGGAGGATATTGAGTGGGGGGGGGTTGATGCGCATGGGGAAATGTTGTGCATGGGGGTTGATGAGCATGGGAAGGCTGGTACATGGGGGGTATTTTACTCCCACAACATGGGTACATTTTGCTAGTACTTTAATATAATACAAAATAATAAAGAAAATACAAAATACAAAGAAAAATAAAACAAATTAATCTGCACTTAGTCTCTTAGGCTGCAATCTACCCCCCTTACACAGGAATGAACTCCACTGATTATAATAGGACTTACTTTAGAGTAGACATACAAGGCTAGGTCTCTCAGGCTCTTTTCCATTGCCCCCTTACATAGGAGTGAGCCCCACTGACTGTAATAGTTGTGCTTCAGAGTAGACATTCATAGGCTGTCTCTCAGGAGAGGCTGAAGAGGTGCTGGCAGGCACTCCCCACCCCTCACCCCCATGGGTTAGGGATGCTGTGAGGCTGGCTGGCCAGCTGGCTGGAGAGAAACTGAGGTCTGCTGGCCTGTGTGCTCCACAGCATGATGGCACTGGGCTTTTAGACACTATCTAGCAAATATTAAGCATCTTATTTAATTTAGCCCCACTGAATATTTGATTTGAATTGTCAGTGTTGCCTTGAAAGTCTTTCTTATATTTTAACTGAATTTTACAATGCCAAAAAATCCCCAAATAGACATACAATGAATTTTTGTGGTTTCAAAGTGGCTATGATTGTCTCTTTGATCGATATGCTGCTCTACTTAAAAGAAAGAAATACTTATGTGAATTTACATAGCAGAACTTAATTGCCTATTATATTTCATTTTATTTTTCAGGGATAATCAGTAGTTTTCTTCTACAAAATGAGTTTTCCCAGTAAAAATGCAAAATGCAAAAACAGCTGGTGTCCCAATATTGCCCACTGATGCATATGTATCCTTTCCCACAATGCTACAAGAACTGGACACATAAGATTTTTTAATATTTCATATTTTATTGCTTTTAAATAAACATATTGGTGATTATACAAAGCAAAAAACAAATATCAGATCTGTAATAATCTGAAATATCATGGTATTATATCTATAATTATAAAACAGGACAGATGGCGATTGGTTCAGTATGATTCACTGAATAGATAAAACTGCCTTATCTTGAACAAAACAACATGTCCATCTAGCTCAGTATCATCTACTCTATGATTGTCAACAGATCTTCAATTTCATTATCCTCAATATAATTTATTTAATTTTATAGAATATGCTAATTTTATATATCCCAAGCAATTCAGTAGTACAGTAGTACCATGGTTTATGAGCATAATTTGTTCAGGAAGCATGCCTGTAATCCAAAACGCTTGTATATCAAAGCAAATTTTCCCATGAGAAATCATGGAAACAGACAATTTTTTCCACAACTGAAAAAAATATTTATATAAAAATGATTACAATACTGTAATAAAATACAAAATAATTAAGAAAATATTAAATATAAAGAAAAAATAAAACAAATTAAATTGCACTCAGTCCCTTAGGCTGCAATCTGTCCTCCTTACATAGGAGTGAGCCCCACTAATTTTGGTAGGGCTTACTTTAGAGTAGACATGCAAGGCTAGGTCTCTCCTTTCCATTGCGGGGATGCGGAAGGTGCAGTTATTGAGCCTGCTGGCTAAAACGGGATATATACGAAAGATAATACTATCACGTTATATATTGTTGGTAAGGTAATATAATGCAGAATGCAATGAAACAAACTCCATTATAATGTATACATTCTATCAAAAGTTATGGCCAATTAACCAGAAAATGAAAACACAAAAGTCTATGGAACAAAAAGTGTATTTTCTTAACTCAACTTTCCCATGATTCGGATTGCTCCGAGAGCCAAAGAGATGTAATTTTGAATCTGTATGGAATAAAGTGTTAATATGAAGCAGTTCTCAGTACATATATCATATACAGTACATATATCAGTTACCCCCTGCTAACTGGGTTTACAGGCACTTCTACAAGGGTGCTCCTCTTCGATTCTGCAGGAAAGAATAACCATTCTTCTCTGACGCACCACAGTTTCCCTAACCAACAAAGGGGCACAATTTTCATTTTTTTAACTTAATTAAATTTGATTTTGTTGTTGTGGGGATGGGTGTGGCAATAAAATCTTCTTTGACTTGATAGCTGTGCCACTTGCAGAGCAAATGGGTGGTGAACTACTGAGGAGGATGAGGACGCAGGTTTCCCCCCCCCCCAATTTTCTTTTAAAAAAATACCTAGGGTTGACATCACTTCCAGTTGTGACATCACTTCTGGGGCAACGTTTTAAGCTTTGCACTGGACTATATGATCATTAGCTGTACCAGCAGAACTGGTTGAGTGCTGAAACCAGCTGTATCCCAGCCAGGACTAATTTTTTGCTTATATTGTAAAATATCACTTGTATTGCAAGACAACTGTTATTAGAAATGTGTGCTTGTCTTGCAAAACGCTCTCCATCCAAAATGCTCTCAATCCAAGGTTTTACTTTAGTTTATTTCTTAATGTTCTGTTACCATCTATTTCTCACATTCCAATATTTACTTATCTTTTTAGAAAAAACTATATTCTGCCTTTCCTCACCAATTGAAGAAACCTAAAGTGACTTATGGCCCAATCCTGTGTTCAGCCTCAAATAGTGTGCAGCAGTACTGGTGTGAGACACTACTGGCGTGAGATCCACTGGTTGGGAACCATGATTCAACAGAAAAGTATAAAGTCACCCAGCTGTGCCATGGTTTCCAGTGAGTCTGTTCAGAACTGAGGAGGGCCTAAGTGTGGGGTGTGCCAAGGCCTAGAAAGAAGGACAGAGTATCAGTGCTGCTTCTGCCACTGCTATCTGCCCTTCCTCTGCATGCCTTCACACAGTCTGGAGATGTCCTTTTGATGTACTTCACAATCTTCTTTGTTTCATCTATAAGCGCTGGAATTTTAAAATATTCAGTATATTACAGAAAATTAATCAATTTGATCATTTGACAGTTTTACACTATATCAGTGGTTCCCCAACATAGGACCCACTTTTTATAATGGCATTCGTTGCGGCCCACCTAGGGTTAAAAGACTTTTAAAAAAGATCTAGAAAGACTATTTACAGACATTCCCAAGTATCCTTAAAATGTTCCATTCCTTATAACAGGCATTAAAAATAATTAAGCTTCACTTGTTTCATAGTATGTCCAGTCCTGCCCCTAACTCCAGATTACTTATGAATAAGTTAAAAAGCAACAATCCTAGGATATAAGGGACCTCACTTGAGATAACCCAGTTCATCCTTCCGCTGCAAAAAATTGCCCATTTATTCACACTTTCCGTTTCCTGCTCTTACTTGTAATACTTTACTCGTAATTACTTACAAATACTCGTAAAAGTATTTGTTTTCTGACTGCTAATTTTAATCAGCAGTCTTTGGTGAGAGACTTCAGCAAAAGCTTTCTCAAAATCCAAGATACAACATCAAATGGATTACCCTTTGATGCTCTACTCTAGCAGTTTAGTAAGGCAAGGTGTTATGTTAGTGTGAATCATGATGATTGTCTTTCAGCAAGCCTTATGTATTTTATTTATTTAAATTTATATTTTGCTATATCTCCCTCACAGCGTTCAAAAAGGCTTCCATAAATGATAAAAAATATATAATTTTTTTAAAAATATATTTTTTAGAACTCCTAAAATCTCAAGAGCATTTGAAAATCTCATTAAGAGCCAGGAGCTATAAAAAGCAGATAAAACCAGCACAAGAACATTTTTTTAAAAACACCATAAAACTAATCAGCATCAAAAGCCCCCAAGTGTCCGTATAAAAAATTCAAAAGCCTAAAGTAAAAAGACATGTTTTAAGGCCCCACCTGAAATCATCCAAGAAGGGAGCAATTCATAAAGTAAGTAGAAGGGAATCTGAAAGAGTTGGTGCCACCATGGAGAAAGCCCCCTAAGGGCAGTGGCACCCATAAAAGAGCCTTCTCCAATGACCAGAAAGGGTGAAGGTGGTCTCTCAAATACTTTTTCCCGAGTGATTCATAGGTCAAAACCAGCACCTTGTATTGGGAGAACTAAGTATTGGGAGACCAAGTCACATATTTTATATATTTTTGTTAAAGGTAAACAGGCTCTAAAGCACTCCTGGGTGGTTGCTGTCCAGAGCCAGGAATAATTTTTAGTTTATGTATGTTCTGGAACTGGGGTGTTAAAACATAAAGCCAACATGCCAGATACAGCTGGATTCAAGCCTTGGCTTAAAATTTTCACTTTTTTAAACCACAGGAGGGTCTTCCAAGCAATCTGCAGATTGCAATCTGCAGAGCTCCCAGGGCTCCCAGACCTTGCAGAGGGTGGCAGGACCCCTGATGGGGGGGGGCAGAATATCATCCCCTTTTCCCCCACAGCAGGGTGATCTTGATGAGAGTTCTCAGCTACTCCTGAACCTTCACATAAACATGGGTATATTGATCCCTGTTTGAGTAGCGCTGCTCTAGACAAGACCTCTCATACGTTCAACTTCAGCTATGTGACAACTGTTCAGACTCTTCCTCAAAGGTACAATCCTATGCAGACTTTTCTACTTTTAGACTTTCCAATGCAGACTTTCCTCCCTCACTGTAGTACTTCTGAGTAAACATGCAGAGGGTCATCCTATTAGGTCAACTCAGGAATATAACTCTTTACGTCCTATCTCTTCTGCAGTGGCAACTGAGGGCAAATCATTCTCATTCTCTGCAATCTCCATATATTCCTTAACCATTCCTTTTATTCCCTTCTTCTTTAATGGTCCTACTGCCTTCCAGGCAGGCTTTCTACTTTTGATGTATTTAAAGATGTTTTAACGTCTTGCTTTGCTCTTTTTTGCCATGTGCTTCTCATATTCTTTTTTCACATCCCTTATTGTCAAATGACATTTCTTTTGTATGACTTTTTTCCTCATTTGGGCAAATGTTCCATTTTCTAAAGAAAGCTTTCTGGCTTTCAGTGAAGGGATGGAGCCTATGAGTTACTCAGCGACCTGATTCCTGACATTCAGATTTATGGATGCCCAACACTCAGGAATTTAAAGATGCTCCTTAAAAGACATTAGCTGATGACATACACTTAAATACTTTCACATGTATCAGACCAATCCTATGCTGCTTACCACAGGCCTCCCACGGCTCCAGAATGACTACCATGGAATAGGCAGGCAGGCAGCCACAGCAGCAGCCTAGTATTTACACTGGGAAAGCGGATGCTTGTCTCCTTCCTCTGTGTAAAAGCACAGCCCAACAATGGGGATATTCTTTCTTGCACCAGCTTTCAAGCGAAATACCCTTCTCAGAAGAATTCAATCTGGAGGAGCTTTGCTTCTCTAGATCTACCTCTTGCCCTCCTTCTTGTTTGTTAAACCATAGGTGTCAAACAGAAGGCCTGTGGGCCGAATCCAGCCTGCCTAGCCATTTCATGTGACACCCAAGAGCTTCTCCACATTTTCCTGGGAATGCAAAACAAGCAAAAGATTTGACTCTGGCCCTCAGGAATCACCATTAACGTTAACTTCGGCCCACCATTAATGTTAACTTCAGCCCTCTGTATGAAATGAATTCAACGCCCTTGCCTTGAACATTGAACGTGTCAAACATACAGTTCTTGGGTTTATGTGTGTACGCGCACATATTTGTGCAAAGCAGCACAGTGATCATTAGGGAAGTCATCAACACAAGATAATTATAAGAAATTATAATTATATATTATGTTTAACATAATCTTAAAAATGGAATTTGAGATTGTTTCTATATTTTTCCACCTCACCTTAGTATTGGCATCCATCAGTCTCGAAAGACTATGGTATCGTGCTCAACGCTGTATGCGAAGCATGAAGGCCTGGGTAGATTAATATGGAGGATAGGCTGTTACCCAAGCAGCAAATCCCCCCTCTCCATGCCACTGAAATAGTCCTATGGAACCGCAGAGCCGATACAATTGGTTCCAGCTGCATCACAGATCTGGGCTAAGGACAGGAGAGCACCCTGTCTTGTGGGGACCCGGGTCTCAAATCCTGGCCTTCTGGTTAACATGCACAGTGTCTTAATCACTTGTGCCGCCCATAGCCTTACCTCACCTTAACAACCTGCCTTAACATTAACAGGGCTAAAACTACAATGTATAGAAACAACATAACCAGCTGTCTTGAGATTTTATTTTTGTCCATAAAACTGGTGAACATGATGATTTAAGAACTCTTTCTGTTCAGAACTTTAAGGGACAACAGATCTTTTAGGAATGAAGTGTCTGCAGCAGTCAAAGAAAGACTTTCAATCAGCATCATATAGTCCCTGAAGATTTATCCTTGCTAATCTATACAATCATTTTGCATAATCCTTTTGGAGATGTTATCCTTTCCACTCTTTTTGATGCATCTACTTAGAAAAGCAGGATATAGGAAAAGTTAAATAGTTTTAAGCTCCAGTCAGCAAGAGCCAAAAAAGTGCCCAGCTCCCACTAAAAAACTTAATAGCACTTAGGTTTTAGCTCAACATTCATACCTACTTATTTAATTTTATTCATGAATTCATACCTACTATAAACCCCACTATTCTAAGCACACTAATTTGGTGGAATAGAAGTACAGTACATTTTAAAAAGTATGACAATACCTAATCTGGTTTCTTCAAATTAAAAAATAGAATTATGAGGTCAGCCTCATTTAGAAGCTGTGTTAAAATTCAGAAAAAAATAGATCAGGGGTTACTCCCCCTCCACCCCAAGGCAAATATAAAATTCAATTTGGATGAATGGTGCTGTATGTTTAACTTGGCCAGATCCAATTGAATAGTGTGACTGTTTCTTTAAAAAGGTGCTGCTTTTTCTTAAACATATGCACTGCCACACTTGATGGAGAGAAAGAGGTTGCCATGGTAAGTCTGCATCTTTTGTTAAATACTGAAATGAATACTGGAATAAACTGGTGCATAGGGTTAATAACCTTGTTTGAACATGTAACAGGAATGTATTAAATATAATTTTTATTATTCAAATGGCTGCTTTCTTTGCATTTCAGCTGCCCACAGTATGTCACCCTTGAAGGATCAAGAACAAAATTCTCATTTTTATTTAGGTGGAAGTGTCAAAGGCCAAGTACAAAGCATGAAAATGTTACCATGACAACATTAGGTATATTATCTTATACTGTTATCTCCTTTTCTCACATCAGGAATTTGCCTTTTTAAAAAAGCTTTTCTGTTTCTAAGTGGGCCATAAAGAGATATATCCACAAAGATGCCAGACTGGTTCATTCTTTCTAGAGAGGAAGGATTGATTAAAAGTCATCAATGATACCTAGAAATGTCGCTTGAATCCAAAAGACTAGTCTCACCTTTGTGAGACGGCCACCAGGACAAGTGGATGTGATACATACAGAGCACAAATTAGTGAATTTGTGAAGTTCTGTAGTATTTTGATCACCGAGTTTAACTGAAATCATAGCCCACAAAACTCTCACTATTTCATGTTTATATAAGAGCCCATTCACTAATTTTCCTCAGCCTTACAAAGATCTCTGAAAGGTTTCAAGGCAGAACCTGCCTATGGAAGATTACTTCTTCTATATATGGGAGGCAGAATGTCTAGTCTCTTGAACTGGGGAAAAAATGAAAAGAAGAGGAAAGGAGCCCTTCTGATTCCCCTGCAAAAACTAAATCCTGGCATGAGCAAGGGGGAGGGACAAGAGTGATTAGAAGCCTCCAAAATACTTAATAGATACAGCAAGTTAAATAATAGCCATAAGAGAAATAAAACATAAGGGATAGCTCTGCTATCCTGGGATAATTACAATTCCTGTACATATTATAGTTTTCATACAGGCTACAAGATGTAACATTGGTGAAATGAACCACAAGTGTACAGGAACAGAACTGCAGTTCAGGAGGAGGGTCCACATGATAGCTATGCAGAAGACATATTCACACAAGACATGTTCCTGTCATGCATCTGCAAAACATAGAAATCATTTGATAAGCTGTCCCCAAAATTGCAAATGTCCCTCTGTGTGGTCACAGTTGGAACTGTGTAAGAAAAAAAAAACAGGGCAGTTTCCATAAACCTTGTAAAATTCACCATTCTGCTGGAAAAATAAAGAGGATACCTTTTTATTTAGTGTAGATTATATGGCTTTAAAATTTTAAAGTTTTAAAATTTCATTAATTATTTAAGTGAGTAATGACTAGAAAACAGCACCAGAAAGCCTAATTTGGAAATGAAGCCATCTTAATGATACATATATTCCTTGACTGAGATAGTGTCCTCCATTCACTTTGAAGTGTATAGCCATTCACAATTCTGTTTAATTTAGAAAATTGGAGCTCTTTTTTTTATTCAAAGTTCCCAATATGTTTACTTTAAATTTACTTAGCAAAGAGTAAATATAGGATTAAAAAAACTGTACCATTTGCATATAACAAAGATCAGAAAGCATACTTGGACCACCTGCATCCTTAATACTGACCCTCTTAAGCCAAAGATTCATTCCTATGTAGTAAGCTCAAAACTGCAGTACTTGGGAAATAGTTAAATGTTTGCCTGTGTGCAGTTACATTAGCGCAAATACAATCCAAATTCAACCAAATTTTATATGATGACAAGAACATGGTGGGTGTTTAATTAATAGGGATGGTTAGCAAAGTGAAGTTGGGCTACAGACATTTCTTTTCCATGGATACCAAAAAAAGGCAAGCCACTCTGACTCACAAATCATGGGGGGAGATACAGTAGGTTTGTACTTGGTGGGAGGAAAGCGAGCTGAATATTTGACATGTCACTAATCACACTGAACAGAAATAAAAATATCCGAACCACATTTTCCCAGAACATAGATAAGAAAATGCTCTGAGGTTCCCAATTTTAGGCAAAAAATTGAAGTATAATCCCCATACAACATTGCAGAGCCATTTCCACCAGGGACCATCTGAACTGCATTGAAATCAATGCCATGCTAGCGACCCACCCACTCCATTCCTACTCCAAGTAGTAAGTCCAATGTGTTCTTATCTGTGGGAGAAAACTAATTAGGCTGCAATCCTAGCCACATTTTCCTGGGAGTAAGTACTATTGAACACAATGGGACTTACTTTTGAGTAGACCTGCTTAGGATTGCACTGTAAAACAGGTTGCTAGGCTGGAGTGCGTCTAGCTAGATTCCCCCTTGGAAAGCCTGGACTGAGACATTTCCAAGCTCAGCATCCCCTCCAGTAAATGCTCTGAGAACTTCCCAGTATGGGAAGGTGAACCTGCCCTGGAAGACACTCACAAGTCACGATCCCGCAGAATCTCCACATGCTGCCAATGTTCCTCTCCTCCTCCTCTTCCTCCACAAGAGCTGAGCTGTGGCATCCGATGCTCCAACCAAAGCACACTGATCTTGCTATCACCTTCTTGGTGGTAACCAACCCGCCCTCTCCTAACCCACACGTTTGGTGGTTTTTGGTGCTGGGTGGGTGAGTGGGGGGTTTGATCTTGCAAAGAGAGGTGGGGGCTGCAAGCAATGCAGGAGAAGATCCTCTCCTTTTCTTTTGCGGTGTGAAGGGCTCCCTCCTCCCCTTAGCAACCACTGCATTTCATCCAGTTACCACCAGCAGCAGCAGCACCCTAGGGCGCCTCCTTCACTCCACTAAGCCCCCCCAACCATTCACCCACCCACCCACTCCCCCCAACCACTGGCCATGCCATCCATCACCAAACAGAAGCAAGAAGGGGAAACCACCCAAGAGTGACTCCCTCCATCCAACCTGGTTGGAAAGCCCAGGGAGCGCTCCCATCGCCTAACACGCCCCTATGGATGCCATCCTGTGCACACTTACCTGGGAGTAAGCCCCACTGATGTGCATGGGGCTTACTTCTGAGTAGAGGTGCAGAGGATCAGGCTGGAAGGCAAGAAGAAGAAGCAGCAGCAGTTGCAGCCCCTTCCTCAAAAAAAAGGATGCAGCCCTCCAATGACACATTGCAGGGTGGAGAATCCGTCCAAGGGGTATGCAGATGGGGGTCTGCAGTTCCAGGGTGGGGAATGGGGGATAAGGTGGATCAAGGGGATGGAGATGGTGACCCCCCTGGGGGTGAGGAACCTGCCTTTCTCCCCACCTCCCCAAACACCTCCCCCCCAGGTTTGGAGAACAGGTACCTGATCAGCTGAAGTCTCTGGTCCCCCCAACGACAAGGTCTTCTTCATCCAGTAAATCCTTTAGGAGCCAATGAAGGGGGCTCCAGGCAAAGAAAGGGGGGCCCTGGCCGCCCCCCTTCCCAACGCATCTGTCAATGAGGGGCGCAGGATGCCAGACTCCACAAGGGCATGCGGTGAGGAGGAGGAGGAGGAGAGAGGAGGAGGAGGAAGGCTGCTTCCTCACATTGCTGTCCACGAGGTGCGCTGGAGGGGGGAGGAATCTGGGGGTCTGTGCCAGGTGCTGCTGCTGCCCCACTTCCCCCCTGTCAGGCCCTCCTAGGGGAGGCAGTTTGGCTCACAGGTGTAATGGATGCTGGAGAGCCAAGAAAGGAAGGCTGGAGGACCTGGAGAGAGAGAGAGGGAGGGATGCTGAGGATGCTGTTGCTGTGGGAGCCTCCCTCTCCCTCCGCCCCTACAGCTTTCCAGGGGACCCCCCCCCCCCCCAGCTAGAGCTTTTCAGTGGACCCCCTTCCTCAGCACCCCAAGAAAAGGGGGCAGCACCACAGTAGTGACCCTGGACCAAAAGACCTTGGAAAAAAGGGGTGCCAGGAAGGAGAAGAGGCTCTGCTGTGGGGAGCTTCGGGGGCAAGAACTGAAGCTGCCCCCTCCTCAAAGACGGGGCTGGGGAGCAGCAGCACCAACAGCAGCATCCGCCCCCACAAGCTACGCGTCAGAGAGCTTGCAAGGCACTGTGGACACCGCCTTCTCTGCTCCCCTTTCTCTGCTCCCCCCACAACAGGAGGCTCTCCTCTGCCTCAGGAGGGTGGGCGGGAAACTGGCCTCCCCGCCCCCTCATGCTCCTCCACACATGGCAGTGCTGCTCCCCCTCAGGGTGCACCACCCGGGATGGCAGACCCACAGCTGGGCGGCTGGCTCGCCTCCCCCGACCACGCACCACATGGTTTTCCCACACAACTCACACACAGGAGACCTGGGGATGCTCAGTCCCTCCTGAGACAGTACTAGTGACAGTGGCTTGAGCCAGCATTGCTGACCTGTGCCAGAACTAGTAACCATGACCTGTGCCAGTTCCTTGTGATCTGAGCCAGTACTAGTGAGGCTTGACCAGCGCCTGTGTCAGTACTAGTGACCCATAAACTACCTGTGCCGGTACTACTGACCTATGACCAGTGCCTGTGTCAGTACTAGTGACCCATGAACTTTACATGTGCCAGTACTACTGACCTGTGATAAGTGATCTGTGCCAGTACTAATGACCCAGGACCCGTCCCTGTGACCAGAACTAATGACCTGTGACTAGTGGCCTGAATCACTACTAGTGACCCATAAACTACCTGTGCCAGTACTACTGACCTGTGATAAGTGATCTGTGCCAGTACTAGTGACCTGGGACCCGTGCCTGTGACCAGAACTAATGACCTGTGACCAGTGGCCTGAATCACTACTAGTGACCCATAAACTACCTGTGCCAGTACTACTGACCTGTGACCAGTGCCTGTGTCAGTACTAGTGACCCATGAACTTTACCTGAGCCAGTACTACTGACCTGTGACCAGTTCCTGTATCAGTACTAGTGACCCATAAACCTTACCTGTGCCAGTACTACTGACCTGTGATAAGTGATCTGTGCCAGTACTAGTGACCCAGGACCCGTGCCTGTGACCAGAACTAATGAGCTGTGACCAGTGGCCTGAATCACTACAAGTGACCCATAAACTGTACCTGTGCCATACTACTGACCCATAACCTGTGCCCAGGCTAGTGACCTGTAACCAGTGCCTGCCCAGTACTTGTGACCTATGCCAATACTAGTACCTTTGACCAGTGCCTCTGCCAGTACTAGTGACCCATAAACTATGCCTGTGCCAGTACTAATGACCTGTGACTTCTAGTAGTATTTGTGACCCATAACCTGTGCCAGTACTTGTAACCAGTGCCTCTGCCAGTATTAGTGACCTGTAACCAGTGCCGGTGACTGTACTAGTGACATGTGACTACTGCCTATGCCACTACTTGTGACCAGTATCTGTGCCAGTACTAGTGACCCGTGACCTGGGCAGCACTAACAAAGGCTGGTGAGGCCAGCTATTCCTGAGACGCAGTGGCTGCCACAGGCCAGTCCTTGAATGAACCCCACCTAGAGCATGCATAGTGGCACATTCCAGAACAGCCCAGTTGTCTGTGGCTCTGGTGCTGCTGCCACCCACTCTTCTCTTTTTCCTGGCACCTTGCCATTTGAAGAGAAAAGGGAAAAGAGGGGGGAAGTGCAGATGAGAGTCACTCTTCTGGGGACAGAGTGAAAGGGAGGACATGGGAAGAGGAACTAGGACTGACAATGCAGAGCCGCTCCCCTTTCTCCCTGCCTTTTCAAATGGCAAGGAGTGGGAAGGAGTTGGGTGGCACTAGCAAGAGGATATCTGGGAGATTGCCCATGGGTGCAGATGGGAGATTCAAGGGTGGATGGGGATTGATCTGGAAATAAAAGGGTGTCCCCTGCATGTTGCCCTGCTAGTTGTGGCCAGCTCAAAAGGCAGTGCTCATCACCATAACAAGACCAAAGAGCCAGAGTTGTCCAAAAAGTCTCTGTGATCATATGGCAGGCATGACTAAACAGCAAAGCACACAGAACTCATTACCTTCCTTACTTATTTATCTACTTGCATTCACATGCTTTTGAACTGCTAGGTTGGCAGGAGCTGGGCAAGTAATGGGAGCTCACTCCACTGTGTGGTACTTGGGACAAGCACAGTGTCTTTCACCACTGAGCCACTGCAGCCCTTTATCTGGAAGGAGGCAAGAAAATGTATGGCATGTGAAGCATGAAATTCTGGTATCGGATCCCAAAGGGTTGGGTCACGCCAGGTTGCCAACACAGGTGGAGGGCCCTCTGTGGGGCATGAGCCCTTCCTCTTTTCTGTCCCATCACCAGCAAAAATGCATCCTACACCACACTTCATCCTCTCACTCAGGGCACAATCTAGAGTAAGGGCACTGAGGAGAGCCCTAGCTGGGCTGCCCCAACTATTCTGAATCCAGAGCAGAAAGTTATGCTAGATCCAGAGAGTCAGGAAGCCTGGGCTGCCCTAACTCCTCCAGAGCATGCTAAGTCAGTGACAGATGGGGAGGGCTTGCTCCTGAGAAGACCCCCCTCAGATCACACTGAACAAGGAACAGCTGTGATGCCTGCCTTATAAGAAAGCTGAAAAGTTCCTGACAACCAGTTACAGGTGCAGTTCCTGTAGTGTAGGGTGGAAGCTTGGAATGGCCTGCTGTATCCAGAAGTTAGTGGCTGCTGTAGTTGTTCCATATCCTGAAGTTGAGGCAGGGGTTGAAGTTAGGCTGGCCAAGAACTCAGATTTTTTGGTAAAAACTGCAATTTTTACTTGGGTCTTAGCATGGACCCTAGGCAATGCTAAACATGCCCTCAACATTCCTCTTCTGAGCTGCCTAGGCTGCCCCAGTTAGGGCAGAGCAGGTCCACCTCTCATGGGGCACCCTATGTTGACTTGCTCTGCCCCAAGCCTTTTCCAGAGTAACTAGGGAGGAGCATCTCCTATCTAGTGATAGATAGGGCAACCCAAGTGCTACTCTGGATTGGGCTGTTCAAGGATCAGTTAGCAAGGGTCAGTGAACAAGGACCAATAAACAGGGAAGCCAGTATTAGCTGAAAGGAGCAGCCACTTCCTCCATTCCACCTCTGGAGGTGAAGAAAACTTTCTGGTTACTTAGCAAGAGGAACTGAGAGCATAAAACTTACTTCTAGATTTCGGGAAAACCACGTAGCAGGTTTTTTTGGCCCTCGGAACACCCTCCAGACCCAACCAGAGCAGAGCTCTGGTTGTGTTTGGTCAAGTGGGCCAGAAGCTTGCAAATGTCCAGAGGCTGGCCACAGCCTAGATAGAGGCTTGCTGATGGCTGCATCTGACTTCAGTTGGGGTTTGGAGACCCCCTGCTCTAGCTGAACACTATAGCAAATTGGGATCTTTTGTTCAATAACATCAAAGAAATAAAACTTTCAGGTTTACACTAGTAACCACAGGATAACTGGCAGTCCTCTTCACCCTCTGGAAGAACTTTATAGCTCCCGGTGTCTCAAGAAAGCCTATAACATCCTTAAAGATTTTATCTCATCCTGGACATTCATTTTTTGAACTATTAATCTGGCAGATGATACAGGATAATGGAAACAAGAACAAACAGACTGAAAACAGCTTTTTTCCCAGAGCCATAGTTGTAAGCAGTTAAGACACTGTGCCTGTTAACCAGCAGGCCAGGGTTCGAGACCCAGGTCGGCCCCACAAGACAGGGTGAGCTCCTGTCCTTAGCTCAGCTCTGCGACGCCAGCTGGGTCCAATCGTATTGGCTCTGCCTTTCCATTGGACTAATTCAGTGGTGTGGAGAGGGGGGATTTGCTGCTTGGGTAACAGCCTATCCTCCATAACAACCCAACCCAGGCTTTCGTGCTTTGCATGCAGCGTATGCAGCACCAAGCACGATACCATAGTCTTTCAAGACTGACGGAGGCCTGCTGCTACTAGTACAGTATTACTATCAGGGCTTATCAGGTGTGTTGGGGTAATTTAATATCAGTTGAAATGACGGAGGGGACAGGAAGGATGTTTTAATGTTTAACGTTTTCAGTGATTGCTAAGTACAAATGGATTGTACCTACTTTCATTGTGTAATGTGTAAGTATATGATACAATGACAATAAAGGATTATTCTATTCTATTTACAATAAAGCTGATTGAAAATGAAAATGCCCATTACCATAATTGTTGCTTGACACATGCATGTGCTAATACATGCATGTGCTAAATGCAAAACAGCTGAGTGTAATCCAGGTCAGTCTCATATTATTTTGTTTGGGCTGATGGCAAGATATAAATCAGGTCCCACTGGCCCTTGAAGGCTAAAGTATGGTTCAGTTTCCTGCATTTTGGTTTCTGGGTTGTCACTGAGATGTTCCATACGACTGCAGTTGAACCATGCATATTTAATGTCTCTGTTCTAGGACATTAACACATGTCCTAGAACATGCCCAACACCACCTCTGCTTTGCTGTTCCATCCTTTTTAACCTTCCATTTTTTCACACTTCAGTTCTGAATAGGTTCCTTTATTTCTTGTACCTTTTTCTTTTTTGCCACCAAATTCTGCCATTGTGCTGTTGTGTTGTCCTTTTATTCTTTTTAATCTTTGCACTGAAAAGGTACATCAACTCCTGTGGTTCAAGGCATGAGCCAACATGTTTTAACAACAAACATTTTTCTCTGAAGTGAAGAATAACCACAGGTCTCAACCAAATATGGGTTGTCACATCAAAATGTCAAAAAGAAAACAGGGACTGTCTGTTCTCAGGGTCTTCCCAGTCAAACCCAAAATTTGTGCTCATCACTATACTGGCATTAGTATGGATGCATTGTTAAAAGCACATTATCCTGTTCTCTGTTGCAGGTAAACTCATTGCAGAAAAAAAGTATTGCTAAGGAAGGAAGGAGAGCTACATGTTCTTGTACTATAAATAATGGGGTATTGCCGCATGGGAATGAGACAGGGATTCCTATATTAGTGTTTACTAATTTGAATCTTCATAGCTATGCTTGTGTGTTAAAGGGACTGCTCTCAGCTTCTGAGGAAATAAAGTAAATCAATTATAAAATAAAAAATAAGTGTTTTGGGCAGTCCCTGCTATGAACCTAAGTGACTCCATCTTGAAAGTATTACCCTGTAGTGAAGCAAGCTGGGAGGCACCCATCTGTCTCTGAGACTAGCTGAAGGTGTGAATTGGCCTATAGGAAGCAGGCAAGATCGAAAGTGCCTGCCGGATCTCTCAGGATGGCCAGTAAAGCTTATTGCCTTCAATTGTAAATTGAGGCTAGCTGGGTTACGTCACCTCACAGACAAAGAAAATTATAGAACCACCGAGAAGGTTCAGGAAGGCCACAAGACTGGGCCCAATCGTGTGGATGCCTCAGAGACCCTTGCATCCTGATTGGATCCCAAAATTCAAATTGGCATTCAGTATCTCCAACTATTATAAAAATACCTGAGGATTAAGCAGGAGAGATTCCTTTGTGTGGAGCTGAGAGAGTTATGCACTCCAGAGAAATGAAGTGGAGCCTGTGGGACTCCCCACACTGTGATGGATCTTAATTCATTGATGGATCATTGAGACGATATTCTTTTATGGACTATAAAAGCAGGCCTCCTTCAGTCTTGAAAGACTATGGTATTGTGCTCTGCGCTGCATACACTGCATGTGAAGCATGAACGCCTGGGTTAGATTGTTATGGAGGATATGCTGTTACCCAAGCAGCAAATCCCCCCTCTCCACGCCACTGAATTAGTCCAATGGAAAGGCAGAGACAATACGATTGGATCCAGCTGCGTTGCAGAGCTGAGCAAAGGACAGGAGCTCACCCTGTCTTGTGGGGCCGACCCGGGTCTTGAACCCTGGCCTGCTGGTTAACAGGCACAGTGTCTTAGCCACTTGCGCCACTCACAGCCCATTATGGACTATATTCTTTTGATATCAATGCTAAGGTAGGAATCAATGTATTAGAGTAGGAGCAAGCTTTGTTGTTTTAGATTCTGGGCTTTAATGCGCTTATTCTTTTCCTTATTTGTGGGTGGTGATTGGCTCTAAAATAAACTTGACCTGTATTTCAGAAAGCCTGTAGTTGTGTCACTATTTACTGGTAGCCCAAGGCAAGAACCCTTGAGGATAAGTAGGAGTCTGTCCGGGTGGACACCAGAGCGGTCTAAAGCCAGGGCTCTTATGAGCTGGCCGGGTGGGTCCAGGAGTGGCCCAAAGCCAAGGCTCTTAGAGGCTGGCCAGTTGGATCCAAGGGTGGTCTAAAGCCAGGACTCACTTACACCTCAGTGCCTCTGAGCAAGTGCAGCGTGCTAAGTGGTAGACTCTGGCACTTAAAGAGGCTTTCTCAGGACCTCTGACTTAATAAGATGAGTACAGAGGCAACCTGGGTCTGAACTGAAATCCAATCAGACCAGCACAATAAGTATTGCACATTAGCACACCCATGGGAAGACCATTGTAGTGGGATCTTGAACCATGCCTCCCAACAACTGGTCTCTAGGACTGTAACTCTTTGGCCACCAGCATCCTATACCATCAGCAGATGAACCAATGGTGTCCACTGGGACACAAGGATGGGTTAAGACTGTCTAGAATTGGCTCACACTTTAGTTCAGAAATGTGCTTGTTGACCAGCCTGGCTGCCTGAACAACTTGTTCCTGGCTGACTGACTTCTGTGGTTCTTGACCCTAGCCCTGTTTTCAGAGATGAGCAAACCTATTGCAGCTCTAACTCCTTAACACAAAGGGGGTGCATGCACTGGGCAGGCCAAACCAGATCTGTAGAGTGAATTGTGGATATGGAACCTTTAGTTACTTCTGTAACCTGATATTTTTAAATCCTAAAAGACTGCTTTCCTCTAAGCCCCTGTCTCTGCCTGTCTCTGATTGAACATAATGTATCCTATTGCTGGTTTGCCTTTGTTAGCAGAGGTATGTTGCATAAGGTCTTGCAGGTGACATAGAAGTAGCACAATACCAGGGTATGCAAGCAGCACCCCCGCACCAGGCCTGGGCAATATGAGTCAATCTGACTCAAATCAGTTGAGTTCCCATCCCTCCCAGTTTTGACTATGCTTTGTGCTTCTAGCTTGTCAAATATCTCCTCTAATTTCTGTCCCTTGCTTAGCTTGAAGTGGACCTCACTACTATCACTTGTCTTGACTCCTAGCAATGATATATTCGTTCTTTGGATGACCCACCACTAATGTCATACATAGGCAATACTTTACGGGTATTAGAAAGGTAAGTGGAAGGGTGATCCTTCTACTGTTATTTTTCATGAACTATTCATTGTTATAGTGGATGAGAGAAAGTGTGGAAAGTGTAGTCTTATCTCAGTTCAAGACTAATAAAGCTTGAGGTTTGCCAAAATAATAGATATCCACATTTTATATAGAATAATGACATTCCATTATAATTCGTTGTCATGTCCTGTGAAAACCCTTGTACTAAACCCTGACCAGGAGGAGCCACTGGATAAAAGCCTTTTTTTTTTGTTTTTATCTCATCTTATGAAAAACTTAACTGCCAAGGTAGACTTTATCAGGAGGGAGAGAGAACTGGCAGTTCAGTGTTTAGAACTGTCAGAAAGAGAAGATAACTTGCCTCAACCTTCCTTTTTCAAAATGCTGATCTGGCTATTTTAGTGGGTTTTTTTATAACTATCCTGCAATGTCTGCCAGGGCATGTAGACCCTCTAGATTTACAACCTTTGATATGAAGCATTTGCAGTTATTTTGAATAGAGCAATGATTACAACTGGCAAATAATTCTACTGCAAGGAGATGCTTGACAAGCTTCAGAATCTGTTAAAATGAATATTGTGTGTTTTTATATAAATGTATATATGTATCTAAATATACATACTTACATATATGTATATACAGATATATGTATACATATGTATGATATACATATGTGTGTGTGTGTGTGTGTGTGTGTGTGAATCCCTACAATCCAGAGTAACTGTGGGAAGATGTAAGAGGCACTTACTCTGGATTGCTCTATGCATTTCCCATAGGTTTCCCATAAGTGGCAGCATAACTACATCAGTGTAAAAGGTCCTGTAGTTACTCTGGATTGTAGCCTTAGTGTCAGAGTGTGTGATCTCTATGACAGAAATACATGGTGAATCCTTTCCCCTTTTGTCAGCCCAGACCTGTCCTTTAACTCTCCTCAGACTTATACCAATTAAAAAACTGATGTGATCCAAGAACATCTTTTGGTAGCCATGTGGCCTATGGAGAGATAAGTATAAAAAATATGTACCTCTCCCAGGTTGTCTGATTATCCACCTTTTCATAGCATGCAGGTTGGCATATTATGTGCTTCAGAATGGTGTGGGATAGGATTGGGTTGCCTGTCTAAGGCAATTTTGCACAGCTTTCATGAGTTTAAGAAACATCATTTCACTTTGTTCTAACAGCAAATTCCATCACCAAACTGAAATTACCTTCTTGATTCTGCAGTACATACAGCTCTATGCTGTATTGCATTAGTCAAATACAAGTATGCGGTATGTATCTAGCATGCAGCGCAGGTTTTTCTCAGAGCAACGCACAGAGAATAGAGATTCCAGCTGGTTAGCTTCCCACTTGTATTTCTGTCAAAGTAGGATCATCGCTGAGGGCAGAAATACACCCTTCTCCCTTTCCTGTCTTCTTTGCCTGTAGCAATCCTTCACAATGATTTCAGTGTAAAGGGGGCCTGTGAAACTGAGAGCAAAATCCTAACCATGTCTACTCAGAAGAAAACCCCATTGAGTTCAATGGGTCTTACTCCCAGGAAAGTGTCTTGCAGCCTATGATACACCATTCATTTGCAACCTGGTTTAAATGTTTCGTGATTTTCTAGTTAAATCCTGTTTATTTCACTCTCCTTAATGTAGTACGTGATCAATTTCTTTTCGTTTCAAATTCTGTGAGGGTCTTTCTGCACTTTATGTAATTATTTAACACCACCACTGAGCCCATTTTTCTTTCTCTGCCTGCTGCATCATCACTTCTTGAATTTATGGTTTGCAGTGCATACACCTAAAGGTCTTTGGTTAAGATTGCCAACTATGACTGTACCTGTTCCTTGAGATTTTCACCGCCCCCAATCTGATATAATGTTGGACATTCCTGCAGGCATTGTTAAATTCTTCAGGAGTTACCTGGAGGTTGGTACTGATTCCTGGGGTCTCAAGGACAAACCTGGAGAGTTGACAAGCCTGCTTTGAGTGGGCCTAAAAAATAATCACCACTTTACTCCTCTGTAATCAAGAGTAAATTTTTATGCATTCCAGTTTGGGTAGCAAAACTCCAAAGGTATACCTTTTCAGATTCACAACTGAATTTATTCTGGGTCATTTTTGCCTTACCCTTAATGCTAGTTATAAAAACAAGTATTCATTTATGTATTCATTTTTTATCCAGATTATTTTCCCTTTACTAATATAAGGGCTCATAACACACTAATATCCCTATCATATACTTTCTTATTTCTTGTCCATTTAACTCATTCTCATTACCTTTTCCATAAATCACAGTAATGCAAGCAGTGGACTCTTGAAAGCCTACATTTTCCTTGCAGGGAAGTATTAAAAGCCAAATAATATGCAGATTAGTGTAGCAGCAGCCCATGCCATCTTCCAAAATGCATGAGCACTTGTGCATGAGCTTGCAGACTCCCCTCTGGATCAAGGGGGATGGATGAGAGAGACAGAAGCCAGGGCTGGGGGGAGAGGTGATAGGAGAGACCTCTTATGAATTCATAACTAGCCCTAAAATCCAGAGTAACTATAGGAGCATGCAAGAGACTTTACGTGTACCCGTAGTTACTGAACCACCTAGTGAAAACCTATGGGAAATTCATATTGCAATCCAGAGCAAATTATTCTTACACCAGAGCAAGGACTCTCTTTGGATTGCACCCTAATCTCTGGATTGCACCCTAAGGTGATGGCTTTGGTCAGCTTCTAACAGCACAATCCAGAGTAACTACAGGAGCTCATGTCAATGTAGTTATGGCACCACCTAATGGAAACCTATGGGAAATTCATAGAGCAATCCAGAGTAAATTTTTCTTATGTTGACGTAAGAGCTCCTGTACTTACTCTGGATTGTGCTGTTGGTAGGGCTGCCCTCGTCCATATTATGAAAATACATTCATTTCCCACTCTCACTGCTATCCCTGTCAGAAATTGTGCTATCAAATGTCCAGTTTTATATTCTAGTTAGCTTTAAGCCCACCACAATTGTATTACAAACAGAACTCATGTCTATTCATATATCAGTTTATTTTTACAATCTTATGGAAACCATTGTTTCCAATATGAATAAATATGGGCAGAATCATTAATTTTAATAACTGTATATGCCATCTAGCTTTGTTTAAAGCATGAGTGATCATTTTATCCCTTGGATTAATTTATCATATTGCTTTCTTTACTGAACAGAGTCAACATTCTGCCATTCAACATTATCTCATTGAGCCAACATGATATTAACTCCATGCCCCTACAGACCCCAATGAATGCCATTTTTGGGAAGCTAGTGGTGCTTGGCAAGAAACTTCTTTCGTGGCATCATCCACGTGCAAGAAAAATTTCTTTTGAAAAAAGTCACATAATGTATCCAACAAAGTACGACTTGTACAATTCCCCACTTTTGGATTTGCTGTTTTTATACCCCAGCCTTTGGTTTTTTTCTGAAGAAATATGCAGGTATTGTAGAGGATAAGTGTAGGACAAATGCAGGACAAATGTAGATTTTGGAGTCAACTGGAGGAGGTCCATTATGTTCATTGTGGGGTGACATACTGGCCTCCCTCTCCAAGTGATGCAAACCCTAGTGACACCATTGCTGTGCTGAACGTTGTTAACTGAAAGCACACAGGTAGTACAGTAGTTACAATTATCATTATCACTTTTAAATACAAAAAGAAAGCAAAATGGTAACTATAGAGAGAACCTGGCCTTATTACATGTTCAGCTAAGGAGATAAAAATGTTATAAAGAACTAAAAGTCCTGAACAATCATGTCTCTCAGGTGTTTAGCCTCCAAGGCAGTTTATGATGGCATCAGACATATGTGGAATTATCTTTCTTCAGTGCTTTTACAACCTCAAGGGGAAAAATGGAAACATCTATTCAAATAGGGGGTTCAGAAATCCTGTGTACTTACTTGAAAGTGAATTTCACTGGAATCAATGGATAAAAATATGATTATGTTGGAAGAATGGTTTTACTGTAAGCTCACAAACAGCTGTGGCATTATTTTGTATTGATTAGTCAGGAAGATGCTTTAAATATACTGATTTTTTTCTTGGAATTCATCAGTGGACTAGCATGTAATTAGATCAAAGTGGTGTGTATCCAAGCAAATAAAGAAAACATCATAATGTATTTGCTGATAACATTTCATTGCCTCTGGACAATACAGCATTAATAACATTGCACTACTGTTTCTGCCTGTGTATGGTGGTATCTTAAAAAATGCTAACCAGTTTAGGTGCTTCTTGGACTTTAAGTCTTTTGCATTACTAAAGAGAACCTAGCTCTCTCTTTGAACTTGAAATAATCTTGCATTCAGTAACGTTTAATGTTTTATATCTATTGGGCGGCCTCATCAGCAAAATATGCGTTCTACTCTCAAAGACTGCTGTAAAGCAGCTGTACAATGGACTCCATCAAAGTGCGCTGCAAACCTTCCTAGATCTAGGAAGACCTGCCAGATGAGGTATGCCAGCACATAGTATTGAAGGGAGGCATGAAGAGGATGAATGGGGTGGAGTGAGAGTGGAACAGGGGAAGAGTGTAGAGAACAGGGCAGAGATGAGGGGGCAAGGATGAGGATGTTGAGTCCCAATCCCCTTCCCAGGCTTGATCCACCTGCAAGGATCAACCTGGGCTTGTGTCAGCAATTGAGCAGGTCCACGTTGTCCCAGAGAGGCACAGTGACACTTGCAACTTATGGGGCGAGTGTCTTCTTATCCTGTGGAGACCTCCAGGAGCCAAAACTCCCCTACAAATGCAGCAGAAGCCACATGGGAAATTGGATAGGACTGAGCCAATAATGTAGCAAATGTTTGATTGAATATTAAGTTCTTTATTATTTTATGTATTTATTCATCTATTTAAGAGGTTTATACCCCACCTTTCCACACCTCTTAATGGCATTCAAAGCAGCTAACAGAACAATATTTCAGTATAATAAAACAGTGTTCTTAAATATTTTAGCATGGGGACCCCATTTTTAGAATAATAATCTGTTGGGACCCACTGGAGGTGATGTCATTAGTCTGGAAGTGATGTCATGGCCAGAAGTGACATCAGCAGCAAGAAAGATTTTAACAATCTGAGGCTGCAAACCCATGCAGGAGTAAGCCCCAATGACTATCATTGGTGAAAGCGCATTTATAGTAGACTGTTAAAAGTATAGTACAGGATCTGTAACAGGAGCAACATCCTGGCAACGGCCCCTCCAACAGGTCAGCCAGGTTTGTCCTTGTCATGTCAATCATCTAAGCAAACCCCACCAGGAGTGGTAACAATGCTAAGAAGATGATGATAGATCTGTAACATTTTCCCAGATGCAGTCCCATAAAATGGTAGTGTCATATTAGCATGTACTGATGGCACCCCACTCCAAAGTTCCAGATGATCTCTCCCAGCAGCTTCTTGCAGACATTGAACAGCATGGGGGATAAGACAGAAACTTGTGTCACCCTACACATAGGAGGCTCCAAAGAAGTATCTCCAGCATCACTTTCTAGGATCTGTCAGCCAGGAAGCAGCAGAACCACAGCAAAATAGTGCCTCCAAGCCCCAACTCAGCCAGCTGACCCAGATGAACATAATGATCAATGGTGTTGAAGGCTGAGAAGAGGTTGAACAGAACTAATCAGGGAAGCACTCCCCTTGTCTATTCCCTAGTGCAGCTCATCTGCCAATGCAGTCTCTGTCCCAAACACTGGCCTGAAGCCGGACTGGAATTGATCCAGATAATCAGTTCTTCTGGAACTGGAGTACCACCACCTGCTCAGTCGCCTCTCCCAAAAACAGAATATTTGAGCCTTGCCAAATGTTATTCAAGTTAGTGGGTTTCAGGGAGGTTTTCTTCTGGAGGGGGTGAACCACTGCTTGTTTCAAGGTCAATGGCAATACCCCCAGCCTCAGTGCTGAATTCACCACCCTATCTGTCCATTCAGCCAGCCTCCCCGGGTGGATCTAAGTAGCCATCCCAGACAAGGAGCAAGTGGGCAAGAAGATGGCTTCACACTCCAGAGAATTCTATTCAAATCTAGGGTTGCCATACATCCCGAAAAACATGAACAATCTGGATTTGGGGAGATTGTGTTCACACACTGGAAAATGTGAGAGATGGTCCTGTCCCGATTTTGTAGAAGAGAATTATGGCAACACTACTTCAATCCGATCTACAAACAGAAAAGAATCCCTCTATACTGGAGAGACAGATGCTCCAGAGATATCACTAGTGGTGTCCAAGTTATGCCAGATCTGATTGACTTTGTCCTCAGATTGTTTTGCAGACTCATTGCAGTGAGCCTCCATGTGCTTCTCCCCGTCATTGGGGAGAGGGGGCAGATGGAATTCTCAAAGTCCTTCTGAGGAGGCATGGGAGGAAGCATGTGTGACTAATGAATGTCACTACACTCAAGACTGCTGCAGTATTTTTTCTGACATTCAGGGAAGAGAAAGAGCATGTAATGAAGACAAAATACAGTATAGGATAAATTGAACTGGAATGAAGGATTGTAATGCTACTCAGAATCAAAGTTGAGCAAAGAAAAAAACAGACGAGCCATTCCAATAGGGAATATACAGATTCCTTATGTGTAACATGCATCCTTGCTAAATGGGGAATGAGGCACTTTTGGAAGTGTTGCCTGTTCTTCTCTTTAACAGGGAAAGAGAATCCCTCTGAACCTCAGCAGTGTCTTCTGTAAGTTGCAATCCTAATCTCCATTTAGACCACCCTAAGCCCTGGCATAAGTCCTGTGCTGACCTGGGTGTGTCACAAATGTGCCATAAGACACTTTTGCGCAACTCCTGGGGGATGGTTAGGCCAGAGCACAGACATGTGCTTGCCTCCTTACTCATCATGGGAATTGGGAGAACAAAGAGTTGTGCCACCCTAGGCTAAGACTGCACACCTAGGGGCTGTTTGCGTGTGATGATTTACCCCTCCCACATTAGGAAACCTATACAAGGAATATGTCAGCTCCAAGTAAGACTTATAACAAGGTATTTGCCTTCAGTTTTACTATTTTCTTTTGCCTCCAGTTCTAAATGTCTTGTTTTGACATATTCTAACATTTCTCCTCTATTTTTTTTCTCTCTGAATACATTCTTATTTTTACAAGTCGCTTGCTTGTTTCTTCCTGACCAAATCTAAATGCTATTGTTTCCTGCTCCAGGCTAGTGCTAAAAAGGGCACTTGTTGGGAGCAGCATAGCAGACTCAGCTTGGTTGATTTTGCATGAAATGAGTAACACCACTGAGCTACAGCAGTGGTCCTCAAAGTGGGGGCTAGGACTCCGTTGGACTTCATTTCAAGGGAGGGGGCTGCAAAAAGCTGGATATCACCATCTTGGGCTCTGCCATTGGGTGCCACCATCTCTGAATGCTTTCCTTGGAGTAAGTCTTGTCGAACACTATGGGATCTAGTTCCGAGTAGACATGCAGGAGCTCTGGCATCACAGTGATGTCACTTCCAGATTCATGTCACTTCCGGCTATGATATCACTACTTGTGGGTCCCCGACAGATTAATATTCTAAGAACTGGGTCCTGGGTTGAAATGTTTGAAAACCACTGGATTACCATACTTGGCATGATGGAGTAAAATTCAAATCATATGTATGGAAAAACAAATTGTGTGCAAGCAAGCATTTTCTCTGTGGTTGCATTAAAAAGCATTTTTTGTGTATAAAGAAAAATGTTTAAGAGGGGGAAAAGGGATTTTAAAGGCATGACAGCTTTAATTCTCATGGGTTTTCAATATATTGAGTGCTGTCTGTTCCTATGAAAATTTTTTACTCAAAATTCTCTCTGTGTTAATTTGGATAAATAGGCATGTATTTTTTTCATTGAAAAATGCAAGAAAGCACAGTGAAGGATATTAAGAAGTGGAGTTGTCTAGAGATCTGTATTGGGAATGGCACTTTTAATCTGTCTCATAAAATGTTCTTTTGCACAGAGTGATTGCATAAAGTTTTCTTTCTGTCAAAACATAATTCTTATTTTCCCAATAATTATCATCTTGGGACAATTATCCTTTTTGTTTTATTAATATATTTTCTAGGCCAAAATACCATGCTGTGTATTGGTCAGACAAATCAGCATGCCTCACCCAACCCCTGTGCCAACCTCGACAACATTAACCTCTCTCAGCCAGTATTGAAATGGGATGTGGTGGATTCAAATCAATCTGATCTTGAACACTGCTTGGTATCAATTATCACATTTCATCTGAGCTCTTCCGAGGAAGAATGTTGCACCTTTACTCCATTCATTCAATGGTAAACAAACCGTCCAAATAAGGTAAACTTTCAGGTATGAGAAACATTTTTTTCCCCTCTGAAATTATGCAGTTTGTTGTTTAAATACTTGTTCTACATGAAAAACTCTATTGACCTATGAACAAAGTCTGAAGGTTGTTTTAAACAAATGGGCTAGGATACAATCAGTGATGGGCTTCAAAAAAATTAAGAACCGGTTCTCTGCCCATCTGGCAGCCACTTTTAAATGGCTATTTTTAAACTTTATATGTCCTATCTCTTGTTAAGAACCAGTTCTATAGAGTAGGTGTGAACCTGCTAGAGCCCACCACTGGATACAATCCACTACACAACTAATAGTGCATATCCAAGGAGGCAATGAAACACCACCCCACATTACCATACTTTGTGATATACAGTGCAATCCTAAGCATGTCTACTCAGCAGTCCCATTGTGTTCAGTAGTAACTCCCAGAAAAGTGTGATTAGGACTGCCGCCATAGGAAACTGAGGGGGCATTCCAAATTATGATAAACAGTATGGTAGTTCAACTTGCTCAGAGGGAGAAAATGTGTCCTAACACTTTGCCATGCCTTATATGACTCTTGGATTCCTGGCCTAGGACAAATCTACTGAGGCTGCAATCCTAATCACACTTTCCTGGGAGTAAGCTCCATTGACTATAATGGGATCTACTTCTGAGAAGACGGGCATAGTCTGTGATATTTTTGGCTATTTTGTGCTATTTAGCATACCACTCAATCAGATACAGTTATAATACTGTATTTTGTTTCTTATGATATGTTGAGTACCAGTTGAGTAACAATAATACAATATCAGTGATTTTAATTCCAGAAGTTAAAAATAAAGAAAGCTGGAAGTAAATGAAAGGTGTGAAAATGCTAAAATCCGAGTGGTGCCAGGAAACCATGTCAATATCTTCTGTACCCTGCCTGCACTTACTTCTCAACAGGATCTAAAAGTCAAGCTATAAATATGACAGGCTTTTATGATTTAAGAACATTTGGCAAGGAGTGGTGTTAGAAATCTGAATGCAAGCTGAAGAGGCAACCCATTTGTGCTTACGAGTTGCACTCTTCTCTGAACGGAAAGGAAGAACTCAAGCTGCTTCCATCACTGACCTATGGACTTTTGCAGTATTAAGACACTCACAATTACGTATTTTCAAGGACTGTAGCTGGCTGACAAAGGAGCTGCCAGGGTGACAAATAATTCCTTTATTAAAGAATTTAAAAAAAATATACAATGAAATGATTAATGTGGAAAATAACCCCTATATTTTTGTTTGACTAAAATTGTTTTTGACATTTTAGAGCAGTTCAGAAGTGGCATGCAAAAATAAATAAATAAAAATTTAAAAAGCTGCTCCACTGTCATAGCAGACTAAAAAGATACACTAATCTTGCTCCTGGTGCACCACCCCCGCTCCTCAGTCAGACACAAGATTTTGCAAAATAACCCACTGATGACTCATAGATTGGTAGATTGGTGACTTGCACTAAGTTCTCCATGATTCATGCGCTGCTTATTTTTTCAACTGCATGTATACATTCCATATTATTTATAAGACATACATTGCCCATGTCAAGTATTCAATAAGAGCACCATGGTGTCACCACTTACCGAATGGAGGCCCTTTTCAGCTCTGGCAAAATAACTACCAAAGGCGTTACCGAAGGCAGGCAGGAAGCAAGGAAGGGTCTGATTCCTGATCATTCTCTGAGTGTCTTTCCTTCAGTTACAACAAAGATGTTAAATGTTGCATTTCTTATCACTTGGTAACATCAATTCCAGTTCAAGTTAGGGATGAGAATGGTGTTTGCTGCTGCTAAGAATATGAAAGGAATTGTTCCAGAAAGGGATGTCACACCATTGTGACACTTTGTCACAAAGGTATGTCAAGTGTTCACTGCAGCTCTGTAAAATATTCACTCTGGATACTTCTACAGCATTTTCAAAAGAAGCATAATCTCTCATGAGAATGTGGTGTCCACTGGACCCTATGAAAGTGAAGGACTTTTCTCCTCCATGTCGTCTGAGGCACATGATTATGGAGAAGAAAAAAAGGAAGATACTTTGAAATGTGGGGCAACCTGATCATGGTTATAGAATTATGGTTAGTGGATCTTACATCAAAGAAGGCATATGCTCCGCAAATTTCATGCTTCTAGATCTAGGGGTTTGGGCTGGACATGGATGAGTCAGTGAATTGGTCAGTCTTTAATGTTAGGAATAGAGACAAAAACACATTGCACCCCTTTTCACCCCTGAGGGTTTGAATTTCCAAAAATCAGTTCGTAGTGGGTTCCTACATCATGGAAAGAATACCCTCCCCAAATTTCATGCTTCTAGGACTACAATCCAAAAGACCCTTTCCTGGGAGTAATACCCACTGAACACAATGGGGCTTACTGCTGAGTAGACATGGTTAGGATTGTGCTGTAGGTCTGGTTTTGATGAGTCAGTGTGTTGATGAGTCAGTGTGTTGATGAGTCAGTGACTCTTCAATTTTATATACTAGGTGGGCCATGAAAAGTGGCCCACATCTGATACCGGTGTCAAATTAAAGTGGGCTATTCTTTCATGGCCCACCTGGTATACAGTATACATGGTACATGATCAAAAGGTTTTTTCCAATGTTATTCTCTAATTTATTCTTCAATATTGACTCTGTTCTTATCTTCAAGGCTAAGTATTGTCTTTGGCTATACTCCACCTAATGTCATTCTAAATCATACCATTCATCCTTGGAGTCAATGCTTAGGCTCCAAAAAATGCCATCAAATGGTGTTTGAGTTGTTTTTGAATCAAACTCTGTAATATTGTTGTTCTTTGGAACTCATCCATCAGTTTTTCCAGCTTCCTAACTGACATCAACTTGACTATCAAAGGCTATACTTTGGTTTTCAAATGATGCCTCTTCATCTTGGGTAACAACACAAAATGTACTTCTTAACAGTGATCTAAAAGTGCTTGCGTACCACATAACCATGAAAATACTGACACATTCATGAAGTATGGATGTCGCTCACAAGTGACCCACTTTCCATTTGTAGAAACGTACTGGGACACAAAGGAAAATATAGGCTGCAATCCTAAACTCCATTTAGGCTGGCATAAACCCTAGCATAAGTCCTATGCTGACCTGTGAATGTCACAACAATGACACACTTCTCCTGGGGGGTTAGGCCACTGCACAGGCATATGCTGACCTTCTCACACCAACATGGGAAGATATGCCAGGTGAGTTAGGCCATCCTAAATTTGTTAGGATTGTGCTCATAGTTGCCTACAGATCAGGAAAAAAGCTAGCCTGATTTGTTCCCATTCTTTTGATTTGTAGAAATGAGCTAATGTGACTCAGCTCTTCGACACTGAGATACAGAAATCAGGAACAAAAATTACAGGACTTGTTGCCTGCTAATTAGTTTTGAGTCCCATGTAGTGTCTGAAAGATCATGTGCTTGGATAGTTTTAATAAACTAAGCACCCAATCTTAAAGGTCCTTAGCACCGGCTTAAGTGCCGGTGCTGGGTGTTGTAAACATGCTATAAAGCACATTTACAGCACAGTCAGCATTTGGACAAATGCTGGAAGAATGCCACCCAGATCAAAGTTAGAAATTCGGGTAATATTGTGGATTTCTGGGATGGGGTGGGGTAATTTGGGGCAGCGGGTGGGGAAAGAACTGGCCTCTTGGTATGATTGGTGAAGCCCTGCTCTGCTAGATCCCATCCTCCATGTTGGGATGGAAAGCCTGACACAAAAGTTCTGTGTGCATGCAAAAGACACACAGATTATGGCCCGTATCCTGAAGTCAAATTAAGCCCTTTGCTCTGGAGCAGTTAAGGTGACTTTCCAAAAAATAACACTAGAGGGTGACGTAACTGCGTGGACCCGTAACTGCTCTGGATTTTGTCCTAAATGTATACTTGGAGCAGAAGAGAGAAGCATCCACTCTCAGTTGATTAAAAAATGGATACAGTGTTTTGAAAGAGTAAAGAAGAAAGTGGCATAATTTACATCACATATTTTAAGTTCATTGCAAAATTTATAATGGTTTTACATTAAAAAGCAGGCCTCCATCAGTCTTGGAAGACTATGGTATCGTGCTTGGCGCTGCATACGCTGCATGCGAAGCACAAAAGCCTGGGTTGGATTGTTATGGATGATAGGCTGTTACCCAAGCAGCAAATCCCCCCTCTCCACCCCACTGAATTAGTCCAAAGGAAAGGCAGAGCCAATACGATTGGATCCAGCTTGCATCGCAGAGTTGGGCTAAGGACAGGAGCTCACCCTGTCTTGTGGGGCCAACCTGGGTCTCAAACCCTGGCCTGCTGGTTAACAGGCACAGTGTCTTAGCCACTTGCGTTTTATATTAGAAAAACATTTAATAGTGTTCAAATATATGCGCAGTAAATAGAATGTTTTATTACCTAACATTTCTGCTTCTGTTGTGGTGTTTAGCAAGCCCTAAGAAAATGAATGCCTCTCTTTTCAATTCCAGCAGAAAAACCCTATAATATATGGGACTGAATATACAATTCCAAGAGATGCCAAAACCTGCAAAATTTCACTGGCATTTACAAAAATGACTGCCTTATATAATGCATGAGTTTTTAATTGGCTACGCTATTTGCATATCCACATGTTTCTACTGTAGTTCTGAGATAACATACCCTTGAAAGGAGAATGACTGATAATGAATTCTTTGCCCATATGTTTACTTAGCCAATGAACATACGTTAGACTCCAGCAGGGGAGCTGCAAAGCTGTTGTGTGACATGGCAAAAAAGGGTATAACACATGAAAACGGGTCTATCGGCCAGCAGCAGTGCTGCCAAACCTGGTGTTCTTTTATTCATCCTAAAGGATGAATCTTTAAGGATGCAGTGAGACAGAAATCCATTCAAGCAGGGCCAACAAGCAGGACCTAACACTATCAGACCCATTCATTTGAATTAGACAGACAAGAATTGTAGAAGTTCCCTTCCCAGACAGGTGAGCTGTATTTCATATACCTCAATACCTTCATATACCTCAATGAGGCTGTAATTCATGTACTTCAATAGCAAAAACTGCTGGACCTTAATGGCATTCCTGGACAGAGCAGGAGGACCAATACTATTATTTTAAGTGCCTGAGGGCCAGTGTACAGAGTATCCCCTCCACTTGCAGAACCATTTGGAGCAGTGAGAAGAAAATGGAGGAGACACCTCCATTTTGTTTTTACTGCTCTGAAAGGCTCTGCAGATAAGAGAGAGGGGCAGGGTGACCATATAGAACGGAGGACAGCATACCTGTACCTTTAACCATTGCATAGAAGAGGGAATTGAGGCAGGTGCTGCTTTTTAAACCCTTCTATGATAGGTTGTGGGTGGCGCAAGTGGTTAAGATGCTGTGCCTGTTAACCAGCAGGCCAGGGTTTGAGACCCGGGTTGGCCCCACAAGACAGGGTGAGCTCCTGTCCTTAGTCCAGCTCTGCGATGCCAGCTGGATCCAAACGTATTGGCTCTGCCTTTCCATTGGACTAATTCAGTGGCATGGAGAGGGGGGATTTGCTGCTTGGATAACAGCCTATCCTCCATAATAGTCCAACCCAGGCTTTCATGCTTCACATGCAGCTTATGCAGCATCAAGCATGATACCATAGTCTTTCAAGACTGACGGACGCCTGCTTGTGATGAGCTAAACCTGCCTCAACTTACTGGCTCAACCAACAGCGTGTGGATCTAAAATGAACTACAATCAGAGATGGGCTGGCCCCATCCCAAGATCCGGTACGCCGGAAGTGGGAGGGGCCAGCCGGGGTCAGGGGTGTGGGCGGGGCGAGGGGCGGGACTGGGGAGGGGCGAGGGGCAGGGCGACGTTGGCACCTGCGCAGTGCCTGCTTAGAAGCCGGCCTGCCAGCTTCTAAGCAGGCTCTGCGCAAGCGCCGCCACCGGCGCTCACACAGAGCCTGCCTAGAAGCTGGCACTGGCTTCCAGGAAGGCTCTGCGCGAGTGCCGATGTCGGCGCTTGTGCAGAGCCTGTCTAGAAGCGGCCTGCCCGCTTCTAGGCAGGCGCGGTGGGCGCAAAACATGGCGGACCGTACCAGTCCACTATGTTTTGCGTTTCCCTATCACTGGCGGTTCGCTAGCGGCAGGGAAACTGGAAGAAGCGGTACGGGCGCGTAGGCCCGTACCGGTAAGTGCCCACCACTGACTACAGTGGCACCTCACATAACAAACACCTCATGTAAAGTATGTTTCACGTAACAAACAAAAATTCATCTAGGATTCTGCTTCACAAAACAAACTCTGCTTCACGTAACAAACACTCTCGTTGGCAGCTGGGGCAGATGCACTGGTCGGCAGCCCTTTTAAAAAGCATTAGGGCTGCCTAGAGCACCTGCCCATAGCAAAAGCAACACTTCTGTGCTGTTCATCCTGTGGCCAGGCATCCACTGGGCAGAGGGAGAGAAGAGCAGTGGAGAAGAGGGAAGCAGCTCAGGGTAGCCGGAAGGGAGCAGGGGAGAGAGGCTCGGGATGAAGAGAAGGAGAAAGTGGGGAGACACTTTGAAAGTGTCTTGGATTGCAGAAGAAAGTGTCTTAATTGCAGCCTCCTAACCATGTCTACCCAGAAGTAAGCCGCATTGTGTTAAATGGGGCTTACTCCCAGGAAAGTGTCTTTAGGATTGCGGCCTATGTAGACTTCATAGGCTCATGAACATTGAATGCATGCTTTGAATTCAATTCCAGTGTTTTGTCATCATTTTTACATCCAGTTAATATTTTTATATGAATATTTTTGGGATTGTGGAACCAATCATCTGAGTTTCCATTATTTCCTATGGGAAAATCCGCTTCACATAAACATGCCTCCGGAATGAATTAAATTTGTTACGTGAGGCGCCTCTGTATTTCAGGAATTTGCTATTCAAACTGGAGTCGGCCAGGGAGATGTCACCTCTCCCTTGTTCTTTAATATTGTGATTGACACCATTATGAGGAAAGTATGTGAGGGCAGATGTGAGGTAAATAACTTCCTGACCAACCTGATGTTTGCAGACAGCAGTGCCATATTCATCATCATTGATGCAGAGGCCACCAACATCTTTTACCTCATCACTCACATTGCCCAATCTAATGGCCTAGGAATCAATCCAGACAAGACCAAAGTTACGACCACAGATGGATCACAGGCTATTGTTCATCTAGATGAAGTTTATATGGAGCAGTTCAAAGAATTCAAATAACTGGGGTCACTTGTGCAGGAGAAGAAAGTGACATCTACTGCTGAAGACCACAGCAAGATTGGCCAGGCAACAGCACTCTTCACACCACAAGGCAAATATCTCCACCAACACCAAAATTCACCTCTTCCAAACACTAATCCTGCCAATTCTCCTATATGGGTCAGAAACATGGATTTTGCTCAAATCAGATATGAACAAGCTTGAGGTCTTACAAATGCCTGAGACAGATCCTGAGTGTTTCTCTTGGTGACACACAAGCTCCTCTTGGCAAGAGTGACCTATCCACTGGAGAGTTCAATAAGCAGCTCTGAAGAAGATGTGGCTCAAACGGATTGAGCGAGACCTAAAGAACCAGCAACTGACAACTGATGAGGGTAAAAACTTTCACCACCAATTGCAAAGTATGGAAGTGTATCATGAATTATGCATGGAATCCTGTGGCACCTACAGCAGTGTATTTGTTGAGAGGACAACCCTCTCCCCAATTGCCAGCTAACAATTGAAGAAGCAGCAGCAGCCTCAATTTCCTCTTCAATGCAATGGTTAAAGGTAGAAGCACCTCGTCCTCCATTCCATATGGCCACCATGGAGAGGGGCTGCTTTACACTGGCACTCATATGGGTGGAAAACATTGCATCCCCCACTACCAGGGCTGCCAGTGAAGGAGCGTTTGGGCACTGAACTTGGACCAGGTTCTAGATTTCTATCAGAACTTTGAATCAGAGATGAAACAATTTCAAATTGAAGATTCTTCTAGGCACTGAACAGCTGCTTGAGCATTGGCTCTCTAATAGTACAATACAGTAGATTCAGGAGGGTGTAGTGCAGTGGTACTCGGGCATTTCAGCAAGGGACCCCCTTTCAAACTTAAGACAGTGAGACCCACTGTCAAACTTGTGATGCCAGAGCTCCTCCATGACTACTTGGAAGTAAGTCTCATTGTGTTCAATCAGACTTACTCCCAGGAAAGTCTAGCACCAGATTCCAAGATGGCAGATTCCACCATCTTGTGACTTCCTGACCAAGGTCACAATTTCCCCAAGGGAGTCCCAACCCCCACTTTGAGTACCACTGGTGTAGAAGTTAGGACTGAGGCTTGGAAGATCCAGGTTCAAGTCCTTTCTTGACCATGATGCTTCATGGGTGATCTTGGGCTAGACATTCAGTTTTAGCATCACCTCACAGGGTTGTTGTGAGGACAACAGGAGGGGAGGAACTATAGCTTTGTAAGCTGCCTTGGACATTAGTATGGAAAAGACAGGGAATAAATGAATACAAACCAAAGAAAAGGCATGGAGCCAAGGAAAAATTTTCTAATTTATTAGTATTGCTGGCTTCAGCACACTGAAGGACCATTAAAAGTTTTCAGAAAATCACAGACATTCAATTTATATATGACATGGGCCATGGATAAAATTAAATGCTCCACATGCATTTATACTTACGAGTATAAATGTACTGACCTTGTATGATCACGACCCTTCTTGATTTATTGTTTATATATAGTAGTGATGTATTAGTGATCAGTGATCTTGATTGCCATCTTGCTTGTGCTATAAGTCAGTGAAAGCATAGGCAGTTAAGTATGTAGCATGGGGCTGGATCTCAGTGCAATTAAGCATGATGGAATGCATATGTATCTGTTTAAGCACTTTTAAGAGGACCACGTCATGTAAACTGGAGTTTTGTTTCAAGATGAAATACCCACTTGTGCCATCAGTAAAGTGCATGTATTTTGTTACTGCCGTGTCAAAGTTGACGGTGTTCATAAAACTTTTTTCCATCCTAATTCTTGAAACATGCCAGGACTTATTGTCCTCATATCAATTTCATGAAGCATATAAAGTTGATGTAGTGTTGACTTCAGGGGCTAAAATAATGGAAAACAACAGATTGTGATGCCTATTAAAATGACAAATCCTAAAAGCTGGTCTATCATTTATTGTACAAGGGAGTACAGCTGAGCTGGCACTAACCAGGATCATGTGGCTCTGCTTACTTCATCCATTTCCTTAAAAGGGAGAGTTTACATTTCCTTAACCAATGAGAATAATTATGAGCTAGATCCAATAGTGGGACACTTTTCATCTTTTGAGATTGCGCTTCCAAGCATTTAAGGGTATGCTTTATAAATAGCACTGTAATTGTACAATACCCAATTCTAGTGAGGACCAGCATATCAATGGATCTCTGGTTAATTATTCTTGGGAAAATTATTCCTTGCAGAATGAGTGTATTTTCCATGTTGATTATTACAAAATTTTCAGGTTGTCCAGTGGATCAAGATGGTAGCATAAGAAAAACCAACAACCAAAAACCAGCAGTGTAAAAGTATCTGAACCCACTGCAGGTGAGGGAAATCTGATGTCATGTCACTTACTGTAACTGTAACACCTCCGACTGCAACATTGCATGGCTTAGGGCTGAAGTCACAATAATCCCTGCTCAAGAACTGCAATCTCATGAGCCCTCTTCTCCCCCTGCAGCACATCCAGAATATAGGTACAGTGGTGCCTCACATAAAGAGCTTAATTCGTTCCAGAGGCATGCTCTTTAAGTGAAATGCTCTGTAAGTGAAGCGGAAATAATGGAAATAATGGAAACTCAGACAATTGGTTCCACAACCCCCAAAATATTCATATAAAAATATTAACTGGATGTAAAAATGATGACAAAACACTGGAATTGAATTCAAAACATGCATTCAATGTGCATGGTCCTATGAAGTCTGCTTAGGCTGCAATCCTAAAGACACTTTCCTGGGAGTAAGCCCCATTTAACACAATGGGGCTTACTTCTGGGTAGACATGTTTAAGAGGCTGCAATCGAAGATACTTTCCTGGGAGTAAGCCCCCATTTAACACAATGGGGCTTACTTCTGAGTAGACATAGTTAGGAGACTGCAATCAAAGACACTTTCCTGGGAGGCTTACCTGGGCTGCTGCTGGAGGTTCAATGTGGTTGGTGGGGGCACTTGGGGGCAGTTAGGAGCAGCTGCCTTTGGCACCTCCAGGCAACTGCCCACAAGTTAAAGAGCCTTTTAAAGAGCCTCCATGCGGAGAGTCAGGGCTCCATAGCACGTGTGCCGATAGTGCGCTTGCTTGTTAAATGAAGCAGAACTTGTTATTTGAAGCAAGATTTCTTGGAAATTTTTGCTTGTTATGTGAAACGCTTGTTAAGCGAGGCTTGTTAAGCGAGGTAGCACTGTACTTAGATAAGCAGGCACAGTACCTTGGGATTAGGTATTTGCAAACTGCACTCCAAAATGTTAAAATGGAATCAAAATTTAAGGTCAGACAAATTGATATAAAAACTGTGATTCTTAAGTACACATACTTACAGAAAAGTATGTATGAACTTTGTGTCCTGGTGAATTCTATATGTAGACTGATGGTAGACTGACTGTTCTGCCAACTCATGATATGGCCTGTCCACCAATCTATGGAGTGCTTCTGCAGTGTGAGGCCCAAATGCTACATGTCACAAACAGTGGCCCAAAAGTTGTCTGAGGATGCAATCCTATTCAATTTTCAAACCATGCCAGTGGGATGTGCACTGTATCTTATGGTAAAGCAACATTCATGGTGGCCTCTTCAAGTTATGGGAACATTTGTTCCCTTACCTTGGAGCTGAATTATGGTTGCAGTGGTGCTAAAGGTCTGGGTGGGATTGGGCCCTAAGGGTAGCAGAGAGGTAAGTTTGAGCATCTTTCAAGGTATCAGGGCAGGACAGGGAGGATCATGGCGGCACTGGTGCATGTCAAATCCTATACCCCACTCCTGGCATGCTCCCAAAAGACTCCTCAGAGATATACAAGCAAAAAAGCAGGTGTACCTTAGAGAAGATCCAGTTGAAAATAATTTCATTACTTACCATAACTCTCCCAGCCTAAGTTGGGGGCCCTGCACCTAGCCAGCCAGAGATAGAATTGGGCTGTAATCCTAAAGACACTTTCCTGTGTGGAAGCCCCATTGAATATAATGGGACTTTCTTCTGAGTAGGCAGGCATAGGATTGCACTCTTAGAGAACAATCCTAACCAGGTCTACTCAAAAGTAAGCCCCATTGTGTTCAATAGGTCTTACTCCCAGGAAAGTATCTTTAGGATTGCAGCCATAGTTTATCAATTTCTGTAAGAATTATTAGTATTTCATAAATTCTTGTAATATCTGGGAATGCACTGAGACAATACCCACAACTGTCTTGTTTTCTTCAGAATCTTGTTTTCTGACTTTCACCACAGCATTAATCTCCACTGTTATTTTATCCTTCCTAATCCACTTGTGGCTTTAAACTTGAATTAAAACAAGTCCAAAGCTATATGACCATGAAGTTCTATCTTTTCTTCCTGATTACCATTTGTTTTTATAAGAGAAAAGGAGATAATTAAATATCTCTACATAAAAGCAGAACTCTACCAATTCCAAGATCTTCAGACAGTGTATAGTCAGTTACATCCTCCTTCAACACTTAGATCTTATCTGATGTTCAGGAGAATTCAGATGATATGTCAGATCCAATTAATCTAAGGAGCCAATTCAACTAGCTGGGATGATGAGTTAGTTACTATGGCTGCAATCCTAAAGACACTTTCCTGAGAGTAAGACCCATTGAACACAATGGGGCTTACTTTTGAGTAGACATGGTCAGGATTGTGCTCAAAACCACTGAGCCAATAGAATAGTCTCCTAGTTGGGTAATCATTTACTAATGGGTTTATAGGACACAATTCAACCAACTTCAGGAATTTTGCTCTATCTGTCTGTCTGTCTGTATTTATACACTGCTTTTCATCTAAAAATGTTCACAAAGCGGTTTACAAAGAAAATGAAAAAAATTAATTGCTAATGTGTCCCAAATAGCATGACTATTAGATTATGCTACTGTATGTAAGAGCAAGAGGTGGAACTTCAGCCTATGGTGTGGTATGTTTGATAAAATTTTATATTTACAGTTTTGGCAGTTATATCTCAGAAAGAAGAGCAAAAATCCCATCTTGGTTTTGCAGCTAAATGGTTTTTAAAGTTGCATGAACAGTAAAGCCTGAAAATGTGGCTTCAGATATTTTCTGTACAAAGAAATAATTCAGATGATGCAATTGAAGAACAGTTAATATTGGGAGGTTTGCACAGTAAATTCACACTGCCGTTTTTGATCTCATCTTTTCTACTTTCCTTCTGAAATAGAATTAATAAAACAAATGACTTCAAATTTGAAATTTTAAAAAAAAAATCTTAAACAAAGAGAAACAGAATGTAGTGCTTCCACAGCTGAATGGACTACAAAGAAAAATTGGATCTGTTCATAATTTGTATTCTGTGTGAAGTGGCTATTCGAAACTTATAAGAAGCTCACCTTACATAAAACACTGCTTTTTGTGCGCCACCTTTAAACTCATGGTTCACCAGTTGAAACCACTGCTTCCCCCAGCAATTTCCATAATGTATTTCAATCCAATGAACAACAGCACTGTGATACTCATGAAAACCCTCTGACAAGAAAACCAAGGAGTACTACCTGCACCACGGACAGTGCTGTTAGGCTTTTTACATGTAGTTAATGCCTTTAAGGAGGGATTGGACAAATTCCTAGAGGAAAGGACCATCACAGGTTACAAGCCATGAGGGGTGTGTGTCGACATGGACAACCTCCAAATGCCAGATGCAGGGAGGGCACCTGGATGCAGGTGTCTTGTGTGCTTCCCAACACATCTGGTGGGCCACTGTGTGATATAGGAAGATGGACTAGACGGGCCTTTGGCCTGATCCAGTGGAGGCTTTATATACTTTTAAGGAATTTTCTGGTAGGAATGGGAGCATACAATGGCCATCCAGCTATTTTCAGTACAGTAGCATGGGGTACACCAGTGGTACCTGGACATTTTAGCATGGAACCCCCTTTCATATTTAAAAATATGGCTGGGACCCCCTGTCAAATTTACTGAGATGTGACATCACTGTGATGCCAGAACTCCTCCATATCTACTTGCAAGTAAGTCCCATTATTCAATAAGACTTACTCCCAGGAAAGCCAGTGCCAGATTCCAAGATGGCAGATCCCTCTCTCTCACCACCCCCCTGACCGTAGGTTGTGACTCCCCAAAGAGGTCCTGATCCCCACTTTGAGTACCAATGGTGTACACTTCCAGTACAGGCTTTTCTTATGTTCTTATGAGGATAATTGTAGCAAAAATACTGTGTTGCTTGCTTCAGATACTTTCCTGCAAAGTACATACTGGACAAACACGGCTCCCTTTTAGAATAAACCATGTTAAATTCTAAATATTACTCTAAATAGTAGAAAGAAGACATTTTTTAAAAAGATATTGACAATCAGGCCACTGTATTAACAATCTAAGAAGTAATGTTAAGTTTAAAAAACTTTAGTCTTGTGAAATCCTCTACTGTAGGGGACCCGTTGGGTTATGGATGGGTCCATAACCAGGAGCAGCAGAGTACCTCGAAATCTGCCCTCAGCACTGTCAATCTGGCCCAAGTGGTCTCAATAGAGTTGTGGTGGAGGCTATTATGCGGGTCCTTCTCCTCACCATCTCTGGTTCTTACAGCCCCAGTCTGAGGCTGGTGGTTAAAAGAGGGGGAGGGAGGGAGAGGGGGAGGGAAGGGAAGGGAATTGTAGTCTTTCCCCCTCCTCCCCATGCTAAAGTTCCTTTCCAAACCATCAGTGGAAGAACTACATGCATCCTGCTTCCCAGGGACTGAAGTGTTCCAGAGATTGTATGGCAGGTAAAATGGTTGTAGCTGGAGTCAGCTCTAGTCCCTGCACTTGCCAGAGAGAGAGAGAGAGAGAGAGAGAAAGAGAGAGAGAGAGAGAGACTCTGCTTGGTGTTTGCTGCAAAGGAAGGAAGGAGGGAGCTCAGCTGGGGCTGCTGAAGAGAAGAGCAGGGAGCAGCTCCTTGGAAGTAGAGCTGCTGCTGCTGCTCTGAAACTTTGCAGGGAGTTTGGCTTGGACAGAAAAGAGGGGGGAAGAATTAATTTTTTAAGCGGGGTTGCCAACTGACCAGACAAACCCCAGCCTCTCCTGCTCCTATGCCTTTCTAGATGGATCCCCCAATATATACTTTGCACAAAAAAGCATGTAATTCACAACAAGGGCTTGAGTTGTTCAGGTTTGGGGCTTTTCATCCAGCTGTTGTCAAAGAAGAGGAGCAGGGCTGGGTGTAAAGTTGAGCTTGTAGATCCTGAGGATGTGGACAGGATTCTGTGTCGTGTGAGACCATCTGCATGCCCGCTGGACCCTTGCCCAGCCTGGCTAATCAGACTGGCCAGGGATGGACTGGCCGAATGGACAGGGAGGGTGGTGAACTCCTCTCTGAGGGAGGGAGTGTTGCCTTCTGCATTAAAGCAGGCAATGGTTCGCCCCCTCCTGAAGAAATCCTCCCTGGACCCTAAAAACCTAAACAGTCTCAAACATCCCATTTCTGGGCAAAGTGGTTGAGCGGGTGGTGGCGTCCCAGCTTCAGAGGGTCCTGGATGAAGCTGATTATCTGGATCCCTTCCAATCTGGTTTCAGGCCGGGGTTTGGGACAGAGACTGCCTTGGTCGCCTTGGTGGATGACCTACGCTGGGGAATGGACAGGGGGAGTGCGTCCCTTTTGGTCCTGCTGGACCTCTCAGCAGCCTTTGACACCATCGACCATGGTGTCCTTCTGGGTCAGTTGGCTGGGTTGGGGATTGGAGGCACTGTTTTGCAGTGGTTCTGCTCCTTCCTGGCTGACAGATCCCAGAAGGTGGTGCTGGGGGATGCTTGTTCGGCACCCTGGCCTCTTCGGTGCGGGGTGCCACAAGGTTCCATTCTATCCCCCATGCTTTTTAACATCTACATGAAGCCGCTGGGAGAGGTCATCCGGAGGTTTGGAGTGAGGTGTCATCAGTACGCCAATGACACCCAGCTCTATCTCGCCTTTCCTCCTGAGTCCAAGGAGGCAGTTGAAGTCCTGAATCGTTGTCTGGAGGCAGTGGGGGACTGGATGAGGGTGAAGAAGCTGAAATTAAATCCTGATAAGACAGAGATTCTCCTGGTCCGGAAGTCCTCGACTCGGGTATTGGAATATCATCCTGTCCTGGATGGGGTTGCACTCCCTCTGAAGGAGCAGGTCCGCAGCTTGGGGGTTCTCCTGGATTCGCAGCTGTACCTGGAATCCCAGGTGGCGGCTGTGGCCAGGGGAGCCTTTGCTCAGCTTCGGCTGATCCACCAGCTGCAACCATACCTGAGTAGCTCGGATCTGGCCACGGTGACCCATGCCCTAGTGACATCGAGACTAGATTAATGTAACGCTCTCTACATGGGGCTGCCTCTGAAGATGGTCCGGAAGCTGCAACTAGTCCAGAATGCGGTGGCCCATGTGGTTGCTGGGGCTCATCGGTTTGACTCTGTCGGGCCACTGCTTCAGCAACTACACTGGCTGCCCATTCGTTTCCGGGCTGGTCCTGACCTTTAAAGCCCTAAATGGCTCGGGTCCAGGATACCTGAGGGACCGCCTTCTTCTGTACAATCTGACCCGTCACCTAAGGTCATCTGAGGGGGCCCTACTGACTGTGCCGCCACTAAGAGACGTGAGAGGTGTCTAAGAGAGATAGGGCCTTCTCAGTGGTGGCACCCCGGCTGTGGAACTCCCTCCCCATAGAACTGAGGAAAGCCCCCTCAATACAGAGCTTCAGGCCGAGCCTAAAAACCTTTTATTTTAAAAATGCTTTTAAATGGGGCAAGGGTTGGGGGGTAGTTTTATTGTGTTTTTATATATTATTGTTTTAACAGTTTTTAGTCTGTTTTAATCGTTTCAATTTTAAATCTAATTGTATTTTAAGTATATTTTAATTATGTTTTAACTTCTATTTATTATTATTTTAATGGTGTTTTATTCTTCTCTTATGTTAGCCGCCTTCGGCTCCCTCTTGTAGGGGAGGAAAGGTGGGATATAAATTAGGAAATAAATAAAATAAATAAAATAAAGTTGGCAACCTGCTCAGGGCAGGGATGGTGGGGATAACTCCTGGCTTCTTAGGTTTTAAGCCTCCAAGCCAGATTGTGTCCACTCAAAAGCATTATAGTCAATGGAGTTAATATTGTGTAAGGGGGCAAAGGAAAGGAGGCTGAAAGTCCAAGCCTGTGCATGCCTGCCTAAGAAAGCCTGGCTCATTTGATCACGTTAACATTTGCATTTTTGGTTCATGTCTGGTCTATTGCAATGAGATTTGTGCAAAAATTAAGTATAAGAATGCAATACAAGTGTTTTTAGATTTATTTTAACATGTCCTACATTTTTTGGGGTATCCTACATTTTTTAACTGGGTAGGAATTTTGGCTTGGATGACAGGAATTTTGGGGAACTTGGGTGGGAATTTTGGGTTCGGAATCTGGTCACCCTGGCTGGCCTGCGTCTTCTCCCCTACGTCTAGCCATTTCTCCCCTCATCCATGGTCTGGACTGGGCTTTATGCTGGCTACCATTATGTTCTGCCCCCTTCTTCCCTGAAAGGGTCATAATGTTGACCACCTCGACTCTCTCTCTCTCTCTCTCTCTCTCTCTCTCTCTCTCCCCCCTGTTCTGCCATACCTTCATCCATGTAGAGGACTGGGGTTGGAAGCTGGTTCCCAAGTGACCTTACTCCCTGGTAAGGCAGGGGAACCCTGAAAAGTCCTGATATTTAAAGCTAAGACTCCCTAGTGAATTATGGTCCTAACACTTATATCAGACATCCCCCACTTATTGGATAGGTTAGGGACCAGAGCACTGTCCAAAAGTGAAAACTGTTGAAAGGTGGAAACCAATCTTTTTAAGTTTATAATATTGCTTCTAATGCTTTTTTGGCTAGCAAATTGCCAATACCCCTTTTATCTTGCAAAGTTCTGCTGCTACACAAAGATTTCTGCAAATGGATTCTCATTAACTCCTTTGGGAATGGGATGAGACCAGGAACTACAACATGGGGGAGGAAAATTTTGGCCTTTAGAAAAGCAGAGAGGTTGAAAGAGTGAAACATGTGTTGAATGAATGAGTTTTGGGTATAACTGAAAAGTTCTGAAAGAGAGGATAATCAGAAAACAAACTGGGATACAGTATCTATACTCAAAGTGGAAGTTAGGACTTTTGGGGTGTTGCAACTCCATTTCAGGGAGGTTGCAAAAAGGTGGGTGCAACCATCTTGGAATCTGGCACTGCGCACCTTTCATGTCACTTCCAGCCTGAACAAACAGTCTGAGGGTCCTGAACAAATTGCCATTCTCAGAAGGGGGTCCTGGGCTGAAATGCTTGAGTACTGGGAACTGGGTACATTGCCTGGAAGAAGTTCATATATTTCTCCTGCAACAAGCTATTTTCCTCAAGCCTCAATTTGTCTTCTAAGCATCAAAATGTTACATATATCTGATCCCAAACAAGTTCATATGCTGGTTTTGCCTGCTCAGCCTCAGCCATAAAGCTGAACTGAATATGAGCAATAATACTTGACTGAATATAACCTATAATAGGCCTTGGAAATCTTTCCTCAAGGAAGTTAATACCTGCATTTCTACAGTACTTATGTTTGCATCATTGGAAACATCCACATCCTTTTTTAAAATGGGCTCTTGTTTTGCAGGCTTCAACAGTGGTAGGTACATTTTGCCAAGTAATTTAACTACTCCCGCTAGATTCTTAGTTCCAAAACAATAACAAGGTTGTTTGCATTCATCTAATCAAGTCAGTTTGCAAAGAAAATAATTGCCATGCAGGTTCCAATGTGCCGTCTATTAAATATGCACATGCTTTCAAGCAGTGCATATGCATGCTCTGAGAACAGGAGTTGTCGATGCTAAATTGTCTATTTTATATGGAAGGATTTGGGTCAAGGGCCCAAAATTACATAGGATAGTTTCTTTAATTTGCCTTAAGATGAACTTCTGATTTCACATAGGAGACATGTTGTACCAAATGTGATGCCCCATCCCTTGACACAAATTACAGAGTGTGGTTGGGCCAGTGGTGAGATATACATGCTGGAAAGCAAGGAGAGTCCATTCCAACCCGGGGGTCCAAAAAGGAAAATAGGAAGCCTAGTGTTAGATTGAATGCCTAGGGAAAACATGCAGAAGAAGGTTATTTCCAGATCTTGTTAGGAGTTCAAAAACTGTTTGGGGAGAATACTGGACCCAAATTGGCTGCACCAGAATGACATGCTATCAAGATGCAGCAAATGCATAAGAAATTTAGAGCACAATCCTAACTACGTCTACTCAAAAGTAAGCCCCATTGTATTCAATGGTTCTTACTCCCAGGAAAGTGTCTTTAGGATTGCAGCCTGGACTGCAATCCTAATCCTCAGTTAGGCTATCCTAAGCCCTGACACAAGTTGTGTGCTGACCTGGGGGTATCATAAAAGTGCTGCAAGGGCGCAATCCAGAGTAACTACGGGGAGTCCTTGCTCTGGTGTAAGAATAATTTGCTCTGGATTGCAATATGAATTTTCCATAGGTTTTCACTAAGTGGTGCAGTAACTACGGGTACACGTAATGTCTCTTACGTGCTCCCGTAGTTACTCTGGATTGTAGGGTTAGACACTTCTGTCCTGCCCCTGGGAGAGTGTTAGACCAGTGCACAGATATGTGCTTGCCTCCTTACATCACCACAGGAACGGCAAAACCATTGTGCTGGCCTAAGCTAGGCCTTTGAGCCCAGTCCTAACTAACTCCTCCACAGTGCAGTCTCTTTACCATGAGAATTTTGCAACTCCCCCACAGGGTGCAGTGAATACTGCATTGGGCACAGTTGCACTGACTGGGAGGGTTAGTGAGGATTGAGCTGCCAAAAATCAACATCAAGCATAGGTTGTTTAATGTCCAGAAATATTATTTTACATTTTGATTTCAGCAGGGACATTATCAGTTCATTTCCCTATTGTGCCTAACTTATTGATGTTGAATGTTGGAAACGGCACTAATTTTACATATACAATGGTACCTTGTAAGACAAACACTTTGTAAGACAAACACTTTGTAACACAAACTGAAATTTCTAAGAAATTCTGCCTTGTAAGACAAACAGTGCCTTTTAAGACAGTTCTACAACAAAAATCCATTGTAAAATGAATGAATTGATGGAGCTACATCGTGAGCAACAGCAAGAGGTTATGGAGGAGATCTCATCTGCAGAGGAGGAGGAGAATGAGGAGGAGGAATCCCTCACATGAGATTAAGGACATTTATCAACTTTGGGAAATAGTGCAAAATTTTGTAGAAAAGCACAAGTGATATAGCAGCGCAAGCGATGAATCTGTTTAATGACAATGCAACGTCACATTTCTGTGAAATCCTCAAAAGGAGACAAACCATACAATCCAGAGTAACTACAGAAACATGTAAGAGACATTACATGCAGCCGTAGTTACTGCACCACCTAGTGAAAACCTATGGGAAATTCATATTGCAATCCAGATAAATTGTTCTTACACCGGAGCAAGAACTACTCATAGTTACTCTGGATTGCACCCAAAGGCAAGTGTCATTGGAAAGGTTCTTTGTTAAACTTGCTCAAAAAGACCCTTTTGACTCTTTTAGTGAAAAATAATAGTCATCCTTGGCCATAAAGGTTTTTCTTTTCTGTTTTACTGTACAGTATATTACAGTTTTTTATTAATATTACAATAATTGTGTTCTGTATTATATTACAGTGTTTTAAATTTGATTACAGTATTTTGTCATCATTTTCACATGCAGTTAATATTTTTATATGAATATTTTTGGGTTGTGGAACCAATCATCTGTTTCCATTATTTCCTATGGGAAAATCTGCTTTGCATATAAAGAATGCTTATTAAGACAAACATGCTTCCAGAACGAATTATGTTCATCTTATAAGTCACCACTGTAGTTGCATCATAGACTTTGAAAAGATGTCCAGTAACTCAAGAAGTCCAACAGGAGAACAATGATCAGAGGCACTCAAAATACCAGCAATTATTTTGGAGGTAAGACAATATTTGAGTTGGAACTGTTACCAGTGGATCATCCCAGGAGATCATGTTTCTGTTTTAATTTATTGAACCTTATACATTTGTCACCAGGCCAAATGAATTAATTTAAAGCAACAATCCCTCTGATGGCCCAAGCTTTCCATGTAAAGATTTGTTTCATATCTGCAAGGCTGGATTAGCCCACAGGCTATTCAAATAAGTATTGTGGTCAGATTTTAGGAGCTGTCCCAGGCTGTAAATTGTAAATGTGGTCTTTAGAAGAATGTTGTACATATTGGTTCCTAGTGTCTGCTAGATTAGAGTCCAAGAATAAAGATTCAAGAAGATTCTGCACTTTTTGTTAACCTGAGATTATAGTTAATGCAAATAGCTGCATCCTATTTGCAAACAGCAAATAGAAATGCAAATAGTATTATAGCATCCTATAATGCAAATAGCTGCATCCTAAAAAAACTTACATTAATGATGCAGTCCTATATAAGCAACCTTCTCAGTAGACATGTATAGGATGGCACTGCCTTTTTTCACCCCTCAATAACCAATTTCAATTTCATAATTTGTTTTATGTTAAATGTAAGGCAATGTGCAAAGGTCTAGAGCAGCGTTTCTCAAAGTGGGGGTCGGGACCCCTTTGGGGGTCGCCTAGAGTTTCCTGGGGGTTGCCTAAAGACCCCCAGTGCAGGAGGCCAGGTCAGGCTTGCCAGACCTCTGGCTGTAGCTGTGTGTGCATGGGGCTGACTGACAGCCTCAGGGCCCAATCCTATGCATGCCTACTCTGAAATAAATCACATTATAGTCAGGGGGGCCTTTACTCCCATGAAAATGTGGATAGGTTTGCAACCTCAGGGCCCGGTCCTATGCATGCCTAGTCTGAAATAAATCCCATTGTGTTTAATGTGTGCATAGAATACACATTTCATTTGTAACAATGAAAATACATCCTGCATATTGGATATTTACATTATGATTCATAACAGTAGCAAAATTACAGTTATAAAGTAGCAACGAAAATAATTTTATGGTTGGGGGTCCCCACAACATGAGGAACTTATAAAGGGGTCACGGCATTAGGAAGATTGAGAACCACTGGTCTAGAGGCAGATGTTGTCCTTGATGGTTTTACTATGGATCAGGAGTAACTTCACATAAATACTGTGCATAGAATCTTGAGGAAAAATATTGGAACATAGTCAATTCTTTCAATAATTAATTTTTTGCTCTGTAAATATAATAATTACTAATTTTTTATTTATTTTCTTTCCCCTTACCTTCAAAGGGACTTATCAGTTCCATTCACAGGGGAATAAATACATAGCTTATGACTGGATGTTATATTTTCAGAAGAAGCATTCTTCATTATTTTGCCCCAAAAGACTGTTATATAATGTAAAATCCTAGCACATGGTCCAGCTTTAACCTAATTACATCTGTAAAAACTTCACTACTAACAGACTGATTTTACGAATTACTGAGAAGTTTAACTATGCTAAGTGGATCTTAATTCTAAGTAGGTATGTATAGAATTTGCACCCACATCTACAAAAATAAAACTCTAGAGAAAAAAGTAAACAAGACTTTACCTTATACCTCTGGTCAGAAACATTTTTCTCACTTTAGAAAAGTATTTAACAGCCTGCCTAAAGAAGAGTTTTGTGGAAATTCAAAGTTTGCATATAACATTTGGAACACTAGCTGTGCGTAATAAAAAGCCTTTAGTCACGGCCCCTGTGATTTCTGCTCTGCTGGGACAACATAGCTACCTAGTTTTGATCTAATTGGGTACTCTTGTTATCCATAAACCAGTTCTTTGCAAATTGCACTGATCCCTTGGCTGCTTCACTGGAACCCGGGAAATAATGAGCAGCAGCCAACACTACACTGGAGACCTCTATAATTGCAACATCTTAACCTTTGGATATGTTTATCTAAGCAAAAGAAGCTGAAATGAACACTGCTATCTAGATTGCTTACTCAGCATATCAGAAAGGGTTTGGTGCATATGAAATGAAAAGGCTCCTTTTCAGCTCAGGTTTTCCCTTCCTTTTTTTACACAGGCAGTCACTGTCATCAGTCATGTGTAAAGCACTTGATCTTCTGGAGAAGAGAAAACAGGAATGAAAGTAAAACTTCATTAAAAAGAACAAGCTGAGCAATGTTGATGCCCCCATGTCTTGTGACCCACAAATTAATCTTATTATTTTTTGTCACCATCACTCTGTTGTTGCATGACTTGCTCCATTTTTAAGCAGTTTAAACAATTTGTTACCAAAAAAACTGGGCAGCAATTGGTGAAAACCATGAGTAAAGGAAGACAACAAGTGTTCTAGGCATGGATGATGCAGATGTCAAAAGTTTTTTTTCTGGTCAAACAATGCAGATTTCTGGAAAAAACATTACGATTACTGATTATTCCTCAGCTGGATCTCCGTACAGGCACTAAACTTGGATAGCACTGGCACTGGGATACCCAGGGGATCATTTTAATACCCAGGGATCATTTTGATACTCAGGTGATCATTTGCTTCCTCCTAGCTACACCACTGGTCTGAGGAAAGAAAAGGGGTGTGGAGGACTTGAAATGTGGGATAACATTCAAAAGAGGCAATTGCATGAAAGTGCCCTCATTCAATTGAGATTGGATCATCTCTCACTTTTCAAGACCTCCACATTGCTTTTTTTCCCTCAGACACACTTTCCCTTGAAATGTTGCAGTTCCTCTCTCAACATGCTCGGTTACTTCTCTGCCTACAAATCTTCCACCATGCAGTCTTACCTGCTCTAGTGCAGGCTGTTTGCCATGAAAGTGCACTTCTCCACCTCTCACCCACCTCTCACTTTTCCACCTCTACAAGCTCAGTTCCAGCAGCAAGGCTCCAGCAGGTTCGCACCTACTCTATAGAACCGGTTGTTAACGAGAGATAGGACATATAAAGTTTAAAAATAGCCATTTAAAAGTGGCTGCCCGATGGGCATAGAACCGGTTGTTAATGCCTTTGAATCCCATCACTGAGCAGCATGTGAATCATGAACTACCAAATATGCAAGTTGGTTTCCGAAGAAGAAGAGGAACAAGATATCAAATTGCCAATATTTGCTGGTTTGCGGAGAAAGGAAGGGTGTTCAGAAAAATACTTACTTTTGCTTCATCGACTATGCTAAAGCCTTTGATTGTGTGGATCAGAATACATTGGGACAAGTTCTTAAAGAGATGGGAGTACCAAGAAGCAACAGTCAGAACCAAATATGGTTTAAAATTGGGGAAGGATTGCAATAAGGATATATATATTATCACCTTGTTTATTTAATTTATATGGAGAATACATTAAAGAACCTCATAATATGTAACCTCAGTAATCTCAGATATGCAGATGATACCACTCTAATGGCAGAAAGTGAGGAGGAACTGAGGAACCTCTTGATGAGGGTGAAAGAAAAAGGTGCAAAATGTGGCTTAAAACTAAACATTAAAAAAACCAAGATCTTCTGGCTTCTGGTCACATCAATTTGTGGCAAATAGAAGGGGAAGAAATTGAAGTTGTGACAGAGTTTATTTTATTGGACTCTAAGATCACTGCAGATGGTGACTGCAGCCAAGAAATCAGAAGATGCCTGCTTCTGGGGAGGAAAGCTACGACAGGGCTAGAACATTTAATTAAAAGTCGAGATGTCACTTTGCTGACAAAGCTCTGTCTAATGAAAACTATGGTTTTTCCTGTGGTAATGTATGGCTGTGAGAGCTGGACCATAAAGAAGGCTAACCGCCAAAGGATAGATGCCTTTGAATTACAGTGCTGGAGAAGACTCTTGAGAGTCCCTTGGACTGCAGGGAGATCAAATCAGTCCATCCTCCATGAAATCAACCCTGACTGTTCACTGGAAGGACAAATGCTAAAGCTGAAGCTCCAATACTTTGGCCACAACATGAGAAGGGAGGATCCTTATAAAAGAGCCTGATGCTGGGAAAAACTGAAAGCAAAAGGTGATGGGGATGGCAGAGGATGAGGTGGTTAGAGAGTGTCACTGAGGCAATGAATATGAATTTGGAGCAGTGGTGGAATTCAAATAAATTAACAACAGGTTCTATGTCCCATTAGTAACCGGTTCTCAGAACCAGGCGCTCATTAGGTAAGGGTTCTAATGAACCTGTGAGAAACCCCTGAAGCCCACCATTGATTTGGATGGATTTCAGGAGCTGGTGGAGGATAGGGGGCCTGGTGTGCTACAGTCCATGGGGTCACAAAGAGTTGGACACAACTGAATGAGTAAACAACTCATACATATGTATGTATGTATGTATGGATGGATGGATGGATGGATCAGACAACTAACAGTAAAACTAATCAATGTATCTGGGGTCTGGAAGGAGTCCCTGCGTCCTCTCTGAACAGCTATTGTAGATATTGTGGATGACCTAAACAGTGTGCACAGAGAGCATCCATTTCTTACACAGTTCCTCATCCAGTTAGGAAACTGCTTTCACTGAAATAGAGGACACCTGCTGCTTGCAAAATGGAAAACAATTATTATTGTGAAATGAACCTTAGATCTCAAGAGCTAACTATCTGCTGTGGCTCAATCAGCATATGCATCAGCTGAAAGCCACAGTAAACTCCTTCTGTATATACCAGATACCAAAGCTGGATGACTAAACACACAAGTATATTCCTATTGAGAGTCTACCCTCAAAAACTGTTCTGCAGCATTAGGAATCAAAGTGAAGGGGGAAATAATTTCTTTGTAACAATTGCTCTCAACAGTTTGAGTTCAAACTGTTTACTCTCAGTAAGTGTACAGCAATGAGTGAAAAAATGTCACCCTATACAGTATTAGTAACTAGGTATTCCCATATTGTGCGTTGTGGGTGGCGCAAGTGGTTAAGACACTGTGCTGGTCAACCAGTAGGCCAGGGTTCAAGATCCAGGTCCCTGTAAGACAGAGTGAGCTCCTGTCCTTAGCCCAGCGCTGCGATACCACTGAAACCAATTGTATTGGCTCTCCCATTCCATTGGACTATTTCAGTGGTGTGGAGAGGGGGGATTTGGGTAACAGCCTATCCTCCATATTAATCTACCCAGGCCTTCATGCTTTGCATGCAGTGTTGAGCACAATACCATAGTCTTTCAAGACCGATGGATTCCCATATTGTTTTCTGGATATAAAAAATTAATTATCAATAGCCATATTAATAAAAAGGCAAAGAATGAATATTCATTGTATTTGCTGTTCTGAAAATCTTCAATTTCTAATGAGGTTTCACTTGAACAACTTCACAATGATTACAGTTTGGGTTTCAAATGCACAATGCATCTTTTCTTTTTAGGTATGGCTATTTTCCTCATAACCTCTGAAATGAATGCTGGCTGTGAGGTTTAGAAAAAAAGACACTGCTTTCCTGGAATCATCTCAAAGGCATCCAGGAACACATACTTGAAATGCAGCATTGAAGTCTAAACTGTTTGAAGTAATATAAGAAGAGCAACTGTAGAAACAAACTTATAGTAACAAAACCCAGGAAAAATGCCCTGTGTAAAAATTGTTCTACAAATACAAAGGATTTTTTCCATATTCTTTGGCCTTTGAGAAAAAGATAAAAAAACGATTGAAAAACATTAAGTTCAAGAATCAAATAATGATATGACCATTTGTCACCACTCACCTGGGTTGAAGTGTTAGAGATAAATATTGAGGACTGATCTGTTCATGAGGAAGTTGCCTGAGGCAGAAGTTTGGTAGGAGATGCCCATGGACCTCTTCTGGTGCTGCTGCTCTCTGAATTTGAAAAAAGAGGGAAACAGAAGAGAAGAGGAAGTGTGGAGTAGAAAGGAATTTTGAACTGGTTGAGGAGACAGTCTTTGGTCTATCTTGTAAGACATGATGCTTGTAAAGGAGTAATAATCCCCTCCCATTTGCATCTGAATAAAGAAGAGAACAGCCTGAAAGGAGTTGTTTTAAACCAGGGAAAAGGAAACTTTTCATCAAATCAGTCTTAACCCATTCATTCATTCATTCATTACCATGGTAAATAATTGCTTTTGTATAACATGAAAATAGCTATTCACTGGGATTCTTGGAACCAAATGTCACGATTGGGGAGTCTCTACCTGTACTAATTAAAAGCACAGAGAGAAACCTTTTCCCCAAAAATGTGCTCATCAAATTAAGAAATTGTTTTACTAAATATATTCTGTTCGTATGTTCTTGGTTGAGTAGCCTTTAAAATGTGCAAGGACAGAGAAATAATGCTACCCCTGCTTTGGGGCTTAAAAGGGGACTTAGGGCACAATCCAGAGTAACTACGGGGAGTCCTTGCTCCGGTGTAAGAACAATTTGCTGTGGATTGCAGTATGAATTTCCCATAGGTTTTCATTAGATGGTGCAGTAACTACGGGTACACGTAATGTCTCTTACGTGCTCCCGTAGTTACTCTGGATTGTAGGGCCAATCCCTGCTTCGGGGCTTAAACGGGGACTAATGAGAAAATGCATCTGGCAGAAATCAACTTTTCAAAACAGCCTCTAAAAGTTCTCTTTGTTAGGAAAGGAATCAAAACAGTCTGTGAAATGAGTTAATCTAGAATACCCTGAATGGCTCCCTGGTGGGGTAAATGTTAAAAAGGTAAAGCTATTCCCCGCAGGTTGTACTGCTAGTTGTGACCAACTGTAGGCTGTGGTGCTCATCCCCTTTCCTAAGCAGTGCTGTCCAAAGACATCTTCATGGTCATGTGGCCGCCATGACAATTTCATTTCATTAGGATTACAGAATATGCAGCTCAATCCTATTGGACATTTGCAGCAGCAAAACTCCTTGTCCTAAGCCATATGGGCCACAGCAACGTCATAAATGTTAGTCACTGCTTTGTGTTTTGGAGCTATTTCTGCAAATAGCCAGAGTCCATGCACATGTACTGTAGGGAAGATGCAGGTAAGATGGCCAGTCTTTTCCTGCCACTTCCTTCATTTCCATAATTGTAGTCCTCTGTATTCTATTCAAGACAGAGGAAATGGGTCTCCGACCTCTTTTGGATATAAAATGCTTCTTACTTACCTGAACCACTAGAACAGAACGAATTGTATCCCTAAAATGCAATATTATTGAATGGTTTTCTAAAACTATATATGGGAAAGGGATTTCTGTATTTAAAGCAACTAACACTTAACATGTATTAAGAAAACACAAATTCCTTCTTTCTCTTTCTGTTTACTTTTATATTCTGGCCTGTCTGTCAGATGCAAGACAATCATTTTTACAAGATCAAGATTTTCATCTCTCCAAAATTTCCCCTTGGCCTTTTGCAAGAGTCATAACAAACAGAGCACAGTTCATAGTAAGGATGTGAAAATTTCAGCTGCCACTTTATCCATCAAGATTTCTTGATGTCTTGCAGTGCAAGATTCTCTAAAAGCAGTCATTGTTGCCTCAGGATCAATAAAAGAGCTCTAAGGGAGAATAATAAAACATGTCCTTTCCAAAAAGTAAGTGTCTTCACTTTAATCATGTACAAGGATTGTTACATTTCCAAAGCTGCTCCTAACTTAGATCTTTGGTCAATTTGTCTTGTGCTCCCTTTATGTCTGTATTTCATCTCTACAATGCACACGTTAACAGTGAACAATGCTTGGAGCATTTGCACCCCTCACACCATAATATGCTTTTAAGCAGGGTGTAAACCCATGTATTGACACAGAAATACATTTTATTTATCAACAGGCGCTGTGATACACTCTACAGTGTATAGCTATAAAGTGGTACTCATAAATTCTTTGTCAAAGGAAGATATTCTTGTGCCTGACATAACATGTACTTCAGAGGAAGCTGAGTGCACCTGCTGACTTTTTTACACCCAAAAATTCAAAGCAAATTGTTTTGTCTTACTGTGAAGTAGACTATTATTTTAAAACATGCATCACATTCCAAGAGACCTTAAATATATACATGTGGGTTCAAGTCTCACATGGCATCATGCAGGATCACTGTCTCCCCTGCACTTATGTGGCTACATGAGGCCTCAACCCTATTCAGCTTTTAAGTGCCAATGTGTACTATATCTTGTGGTGGGAGAGCAGTCTCAGAGGCTAGTAAGGTAAGGAGACATTTGTTCCCTGATCTTGGGTCTGCACTGCGACAGCATCAACCCTGGAAATTTTGATAGGAATTCTGGTCCAGCCTTTGGTACTACAGTCCAGTGCCATCTCTGCCATCTCCCCACTTGTTGTAAAACAGCCCATGCACAATGAAGGTCAGAATGCTACAATCAGGCTCATTTTGTCATGATGCCAGAGGAACAAATCAAGAGAGCCAAGAATGGGCAGGATTGTGGACATATTCTCAATCTTTTAAGTCACTGTAAAGGCTGTGACTTTCACTGTACCACAATCAGGGATTGCGATGTATACTGTATTATTCATGTACCTAAATCATATTCTGTCTCAAAGAGTGAAAGATGAATGACAAAGATACTGAACTTCCTTTTCAAATACCATCATGATTTTTGCATTCTTACAAAGACCTGGTTCTTTGAAATCTCAGCATCTTCCTGATAAACAGCACTCTTGTTTCTGACAGATGCTGTGCTCAATTTTGCAATGCAGATTAAGTTCATGGAAGGTCGTACCAGTCTTGTTCTTATCTGACCATCACTCTTCAGGCTTATGTATCTTGCTGTATGGCTTGAGCATTTAGAAGGAAATGTTAATGGGAAGTGAGCATGGACTTTGCCTCCAATCTCAGTTCCTGTGGTAACTGCCATCATAGATAAGGATAGCTATTTCCAAAATGGGTACAGTTATTTTCTTTGCTTTGCTACTCTTTTATCAAAAAAACATGTTTCCAAAGCTTAGTGCCAGAAGCCAATTTTCTCCATCAGTGACTCTCGCCTTCACATTTGCAGAAAAAACAGCTATCTTGCCAATCAGTGGGCATCAAAAGAAAATAAATAAATAAGGCATCAGAAAGCTTTAAAAAAAAACCAAGTGTTGTTGTACAGTTTGCCTGTCATGTAAGAAGGAAATAAATTGACACCTGTTAATCAGAGTCATACCTGGTATAACACAGTTTCATTATAGCACTTTTTATCCTGAGTGGTAGGAAACAGGTTAAAATCCATATAATTGTTCAAAAGTTCAGTGCAGTTCAAAAACATTACAGTTGTCTATCCTGTGCTTTCAGAACAGATGCCTGATGTTGTATATTCTGATTTGTGCTGAATCCATGAGAGCAATGCAGTCTGGCCGAGACTCTGAGAGGAATTTTATTAGGAGGTATGAAACAGACCCCTTTCGGTTCTCCCTTCAAAGGTGAATTTGGCTCCTTCTAATCCAGACTCCAAGAACAATGTATCTCCCCTCTCAAAGACCCTGGACCTGGACAAAACAGGGCTAACTTCTTGTTACCAAGAAATGTTTTGGGGTGAGGAAAGAGGGGGCAAGGCAATCTAGCCTAGATTCAAACAGCATGAAGGCTGTTGCTCCCAAAGATGTTCACAACCTGGCTTATCTTCACGAGAATAGATCCTCTCTTCATTGTCCAACACTGCCATTTAGGATGAGTGACAGCAGTGGTTGTTGACTGCATAGCAGTCTCTGACCCAATGCACTAGTGAGTACCATATTCTGAGCATACCCTACATAATCTATCTATCTATCACTCTACGGTATTTATATACCGCTTTTCAACTCAAAAGTTCACAAAACGGTTTACAAGAAAATGAAAAAAATTAATAGCTAATTCAGTGGTTCTCAATCTTCCTAATACCATGACCCCTTTATAAGTTCTTCATGTTGTGGGGATCCCAACCATAAAATTATTTCCGTTGCTATTTTATAACTGTAATTTTACTACTGTTACGAATCGTAATGTAAATATCCAATATGCAGGATGTATTTTCATTGTTACAAATGAAATGTGTGTTCTATGCACACACTGAACACAATGGGATTTATTTCAGACTAGGCATGCATAGGATTGGACCCTGAGGCTGCAATCCTATCCACATTTACATGGGAGTAAAGACCCCCCTGACTATAAAGGGATTTATTTCAGAGTAGGCATGCATAGAATTGGGCCCTGAGGCTGTCAGTCAGCCTCACTGTGCATGCAGCCACAGCCAGAGGTCTGGCAAGCCTGACCTGGCCCCCTGCACCAGAGGTCTTTAGGCGACCCCCAGGAAAGCTCTAGGCGACCCCCAAAGGGGTCCCGACCCCCACTTTGAGAAACACTGAGCTAATTAATAGCTAATGGGTTGCTGTCCCAAAAGGGCTCACAATCTAAAATGCAAAAAGAACACCAGCAGAAGTCACTTGAACAGATATTGCTGGGTTGATTAGGGCCAGTTACTCTCCCCCTGCTACATAAAAAAGGAACACCCATTTGCAAGAGTGCCTCCTGCCCAGTTAGCAGGGGTAGGGATAACATGATAATGTTATCATGACCGCCTACAGTGCTGTTTCACAAAGAACTTGGTTCTCCAGGAATATATGCACATCATTATAAGAGCTATTACTGTAATTTGGTCATTTGTATTTCAGCCCACATTTACTTATGTGATAAAATGATACGCTACTTTGCTTGCTGACGAGCAAATTCTTGATGTTATGATTACAGTGTTGGACTTGAGGTGGGAAATCTAAATCAGATGTGCTAACTTGATTGATTGCGCAATCCAAATGAAAACCCATGACAGGATGCTACGGCGCTAGCATGGGATGTGCTACATCCCACAGGGGATTTTTGGATGCTGGGGGTTTCCTCGGGGTAAAGAGACATTTGTCTAATGGGATAAGCCCTGGAATCAGTCAGCTCAGATTAAGTGGATCAGGCCAGGAAAAGACTTTGGATCTGGCACACACTAACACCTCCAATCCTGCCTCCTCCCAGACCCAATCCACCCACCTCACCTCTATTTCCTCCATGTTCCACCCTCCCACTATCCCATGAGATTAATTTTGGGCCAAGCAAACCCAGACCTGAGACTCTTGCTCTCTCATTCTGTGTTGTGTGTGTGTGTAGGGTGGGTGTGGGAATGGGGGTTACACACATGTAATGGTATCCATGAGCTCATGTTCATGAGAAGAATGTTTACAAGCAAGATGTAAAATGTTGTCCAGAATGTACATGCTACATTTACAGATTTGAAACATGGGGTGGTGAGTCAACTGTGAAGCTATACATTCAAGGAACAATTTCTCAAATAAAGCTCCCAGTGACATGCTGTCTTTGCTTGAGTAAGAACCGCAAAACTCCTGCCAAATATTGCATCTATGAATCTTTTCTTGCAGTAGTAATTTGCACTGCCAGCAGGGCTGGCATGCCAGTATGCTACATAACTCAGTGGCAATTCTTAAGCTGGATATACCTGTTAAGGTGTAGGAAAACTGTTCCGCGTAGATAATGGTTGAGGAATATGATTCATTTTTAAAAACAAGGCCCACAACACTTTCAACTGACACAGGAAAAATGCACTGAAAGACACACAATCACAGTTTTTTCAACAATAGACCACACATTTGTGAAAGAATCACAGAATATTAATGATCACAGTGAGTCAGGATGTTGATTTCCATATCCAGTTCAAACAACAAAACAGTAAAAGGAGCACCCTCAACAATAAACTAGTGGTACCTTGTAAGACAACTTTTGAGACAAATGCTTTGTAAGACAAACAAAAATTTCTAAGGAATTCTGCCTCATAAGACAAACAGTGCCTTGTAGAACAAACAGTTTTACAACGAAAATTGTAAAACTAATGAATTGATGGATCTGCATCGTGAGCAGCAGTAAGAGGATATCACATCTGCAGAGGAGGAGAAGGAGAATAAGGAGGAGGAATCCCTCACATCAAATGAGATTAAGGACATTTGTAAACAATGGGAAATTGTGCAAAATTTTGTAGAAAAGCACCACCCAAATAAGGCTGTAGCAGCGCATGCGATGAATCTGTTTAATGACAATGCAGTGTCACATTTCTGTGAAATCCTAAAAGGAGACAAAGCATAGGTTCATTGTTACATATGCTCAAAAAGACGCCAGTGACTCTTTTTCATGAAAATTAGTCATCCTTGGCCATAAAGTTTTTTTCCATTCAGTTTTACTGTACAGTATATTACAGTGTTTTTTATTAATATTATAGTAATTGTGTTTTATATTATAATTAGATTACAGTATTTGTCATCATGTTTATATACACTTAATATTTTTATATGAACATTTTTGGGTTGTGGAATTTTAAGTTTGAAATGAGCAATGCTCCTTCTTGTTGGGGATGGCAGGGGGATGTAAAATTAAGTACCAAAGGCTTCCTGTATCCATGGACGTACGGCCTTTTGCTTTGGAGTGTGGCATTGCTAGATTACCCCTTGGTCAGTAGGGAAGACCAGTCCTTAGTCAAGGGAATTTTTGAGGGGGAACTCAGTGGTACTGAGTATAAGCACCTCTGTGGTGAGTACCAGCCCCCTGTGGCCCCCAGGTAGACATGCCTATGGTTACAAATAGCATCTTCATGGTGAGTACCAACACCTTTATAATATCTTCATGGTGAGTACCCATCTTTACTTCTAGAATAAAAGCACTGGCATTAGTTCAAGTGAAGAGCATCTTCTCTAAACCTCAAAAGTTTAGGGAAGGAACGTAAAGGCTGAAGAACACACCTACAATTACAATTCATACTTTGTTTAATTTTCCCCTAAAGATTCTTTATATAATTTGTTTTATATTGGTGTGTCTTTGTGTGTGTGTTTTGTAATGACCTATTTAAAAAATCTATAAGAAAGATCAATTTAATCTTGGGGTCATGAACTTTGTACTAGTTGAAGGTTAATTAACAGGGGGACACTAGCTGGTCTGATGAGTGAAGAATCCATAATGTTTCTCTTTTATGTATTTATGCCCTATGATCTGCTTGCTTCTTGACTATTTCCTATGGGCACAATCCAGAGTAACTACAGGGAGTCCTTGCTCTGGTGTAAGAACAATTTACTCTGGATTACAATATGAATTTCCCATAGGTTTTCACTAGGTGGTGCAGTAACTACGGGTGCACGTAATGTCTCTTATGTGCTCCCGTAGTTACTCTGGATTGTAGGCCAAGAACATAGCCATGTTTCACAGAGGCATGTTCCTGAGTCATGGATCCTTATCAATGTAATCTTGCTCTTTTCATTTGTTCTCCATAAGCAATGAAGATAGAATAAAGCACCATATTATTACTCATATACTCACACTTGCATCTTGTTTCTCTGCGACTGGATGTTCCTGTGTGTTAAAAAGTCCTATCAGATTATTGAATGCTGGAAGATTGGAGAATTTACAGTGTTAATTTCCCCTGTTTTTTTCTTCTCTTTCCATCCAAGTGGTGCTGCTCAAAAAGGAAACAAAAAGAAAGAAACCCAAGTGAACTAAAAGAATTGCTGTTCCCTAAAGACCTGATTCAGCCTGTTGAGTTTGGCTTGTCACATATGCTGACCTGAACAAAATTTTGTCATATTTTCCCATTTGTCCCGAAAGGATTGCACAGTCCTCATTTATGTTACGGAACAGAAGAATATCCCTTACGCATCATGGATTGCAATACACATCAATCTGCTCACTCTTCTATCTGTTGTGTAAAGAGTTTTAGTAGCCATGGAAACTTGCTAGCAGTCAATTGGGTTTTTATTTTTTTTAACAGCCACTTTTTTATTACTCCATTTGTCCTTTGCTACAAGTATAGAAACTCTGTTTTCTTTTCACCAAAAAGCTCATTATCCATTGGATGAAATGTCATGCCAGAGGATTTTATAATGATCCGGTTCAAGCCTCTTGTAGAAAAGAGGATGACTCACTGAAAAAGCCTTTGCCTGTAGTCCTAAGCAAGTAAATACACATGTTTTCTGTTTGCTTTCTTCTAAAACAACAAGAAAAGCACATTCCAGGCATTTCCATAATTTGGAAGCAAGACACAGACAATCCACCTTTTCTTGCATTCAGTGTAGAACTTACTTATTTGATAACCCATTATTTAATATATCACAGCAGAAAATTTCCTCACCCCAAAATCATTGAAACAGAAAGGCACATGACAAACTTTTTACACAGTACATTTACTATGTCATAAATCCACTGATTTATTGCAGCTGTCAATGTTTATGTCAGACACCCTAAAACTGATGTTTTCAAATATATATCAATCATGGTCAATATTATCGTTTAAAAGATTTTACTAGACAGATTGTTCTGATAGAAAGATAGATTATCTATCTATCTATCTATCTATCTATCTATCTATCTATCTATCTATCTATCTATCTATCTATCTACCTACCTACCTACCTACCTACCTACCTACATACAATATTTATATACTGCCTTTCAACTAAACCACTAAAGCGATTTACAAAAAAAAAATGAAAATGGCTAATGGGTCCCTGTCCCAAAAGGGCTCACAATCTAAAATGCAAAATAATACCAGCAGAAGCCACTATAATAGACACTGATGATACAGCATGGAATCCATAAAGTTTTAATATGAGACAGTTCTCAATTCTGTCTATCAAAATAAAGGTGTTCCTGCTGAGTGAAGAGGTACTTTTGCAAGTGGTGCTCCTCTTAGATTTAGCAGGGAACTCTAACCATCCCTCTTCACCCGAAGACTGTGTGTCCAACCAATGAGGGGCACCCTTTTATCTATGTACTTGCAAAATTTACCCTCCATTGTGGGAGTAAAATACTCCCCATGCACCATCCCCCTATACACCGTCCTCCTGTGCACCATCCCCGACATGCACCATCCCCCACATACATCATCCCCCGAGAACCGTGGGCACCTCTACCAGACAGGTGCAGGATTTGGGGATGGGTACTGATCAAGCTTTAAAGTTTAGGCCAAAGATGCATTGCACCTCTTTTCATCCCCTTAAGAGTTAAATTTCTAAAAATAGGTTCTTAGTGGGTGCTCACATCACAGAAGGAACACCCTCCTCAAATTTCATGCCTCTAGGTCCAGGGACTGGGGCAGGGCGTTGATGAGTCAGCCAATCTTCAATAGAAATTATAGGGACAAAACCATGTTGTACCCCTTTTCACCCCTTCCAGTTCTTAGTGGATGCCTCCAAAATGGAAAGAACACCCCCCAAAATTTCACATTTCTAGGGCTGGTGGTTTTGGCTGGGTGTTGATGAGTGAGTCAATGATTCATTGAGTCAGTCAGTAACCTTTCTATCTGTCCGTCCGTCCGTCCGTCCGTCCGTCCGTCCATACATACATACATACATACATACATACATACATACATACATACATACATACATACATACATACTTGGTTTTGTTGTGGAAGAGGGTGACAAAATGTTCTTTAACCCCAGATCATTAGCTATGCAACTCTGGTCTTTTCCATGTCTTCCATGTTTCCAATCAAAATGGTCACCCAAGTTGTTCCCCTTCATGTCAGAAACCAATCATGTGCCTCCAGCATCTTGTGTATTGTATTCTTTTGTATTTATTCTAAGACTGCAGATTTGCTGCACAAACCCTTTATTTTTACTTTTCATCAGGAATCAGCAGGAATATTCTTTTAAAAAAAAACAATTGTTCTGTAGCAATAAATAATACAGATCATGTTCCATCTTCACCAAGAGTCAATGTGTATGAAATAAACTTCTGACAACATGTGTAAAAGCATACTTGGTTAATTTATAAAAGAAATCCTATTTCTTTGGACATCTTGTGTGAGGGAGGAAGGAAGAATAAATTCCTTTTTTTCCCTTTTTTTGAAAGATGGCCTTTAAAAATATAAACCCTTCATAAGGGTAAGAAAGGACTTTTACTGCATAATAATTTCCCTTTTAAATGTGTGTGCATATGTTAAAAGCAATGTGAAGCCTCAATAGGTTTTTGATTTGTTATTTTTATGAACAAGCTTGGGTACATTATCTCCTAAGACAATCTACCAGCTGTTAAATGTTTGCTTTTACGATTCAGAGAGCTTCAGCTGGAGAATGCAAAGAAATTTAGTTGCTTTTTGTGTGGCAGAGCTAAACATTGCCATTCAGAAAGAAATCCTCAGGGCATTTGGATTTGGAGACTGTGGAAAGGTATTGTGAACTTCAATGCAAAAGATGTAAATCACAGTGCCTTACAAAAGTTGCATTACATGATCCCAATGGAGCAGGGGAGCAAGGCAGAGGACACAGGAGCAGCTATCTGGGGATAACTAGTCTCCTAGCATAGGCACAACAGGAAGATGGGGATTGAAGAGAACAGCAGGCATTGGGCCCACGGAGAACTGAGCAGCAAAACAAGTTTCTTTTACCCGATGTAGGTCTCGGCTTTGAAAGTGCTTAAAACAGCATAACAGAGCAACATTACCTTGGAACCAAAAATAAGAAAAAGCCCCACGCAATGGTATAAAAGCTCAGTTTAACTTCCTTGCATGTGCTAAGATGAGCAACATTGGTAGATCCCATTTCGAAGATCTTAAAGAGGTGGTAAACCCTCCCTAACCAGTGGCTTTTCGATATCTAGTCTTTCGTGATGCGTAAGCAGTACTCATTCATTTCTATACTTGAGTTTCAATAGGTGAACTTTGAGCCAAGCGCTTAACCCTGACCCCAGAGTAGGCTGGCATGTGTCCCTTGCACTGGCCTTGGAGTGCCATAAGGCCCTTTTGTGGCACCAACTGCAGGGGGAGGCTGGCACAGGGACCCAAAGCTTGTGGAGTTAGTGCAATGGTTAAGCCATGCCGGCTGAATCAGGGTAGCGCAGGGCTTAAGCAAGGGTAGGGGGAGACTTCCGGGATGGAGGAGGTCAGACCCATATGTGGGCACAGCCAAGTAGGTGGGTGAAGCCAGGATCCAGCACTTGTGTGCTGAAAACTGCAGTCCCAGGAGCAGCTCTGGACTGCTTGGATCTGTGTTACAACTTCAGGTTGTAAAGTTATGGGTAGCCCCACTTGGGCTGCTGAAGCATTACTTGGGTAAAGGGAATACATTTCCCTTTCCCCAGGCTGAGTCACAGGTAGCCCCAACACCACTTTGGATACAGAGCAGACTGTAATGCACTTAGGCCGGCCTAAACCTTGGCATAAGTCCTATGCTGGCCTTGAGTATCACAAAAGTGCAGTACGACACATCTTCTGCGCCTCTCCTGGGTGAGAGTTAGGCCAGTGCACGGAGATGCGCTTGCCTCCCTTCATCACCACAGGAATGAGAAGATCAATGAGTTGTGCAGGCCTAGGTTAGGATTGCACCTTAAGACTCCAGTTCCAGCATGGGTTAGGATTGGGCTGCCTTTCCCATATGTCTGGAAAAACGTGGGCTGTGCTGCTGTTTCCACCTGTAGCTCCAGTTGTTAGGAACATTATACACACTGGCTACTTCACGTTAATCTGTTTACTAGATATGGAATTCAGTTTGACCATTTTGGAAGAGGAAATACAATTCTGACTTGCTCTTTAGGTTGCTTCTTCATTTCTTTCTCAGTAACGATGACCATGTCAACTCAACGATAACCGTGTCTACTCAAAAGTAAGCCCCATTGTGTTCAATGGGTCTTACTCCCAGGAAAGTGTCTTTAGGATTCCAGCCTATGAAAGTTAATAAAGTATAAGGGCATGGTGTGAGGCATGGTGTTGCATCTTTCAAAGAACAAAGTATAATCTTTAATCCCAGCATTTGTAGTCCTTTATAAATAACCCTCTGTGTTTCTGAGGTAATTCTGCAGCACATAAAGTACTGTGTTTCTTTAGTTGCCATGGGGAAAAAAAATTGTTTTTCCCCCTTCAGTAACAGAAGTTGCTTCTAAATGCTTGTATTAATTGCTGCCATGCAGTATAAGAAGCCAAATGATTTCCCAGAAGATAAGGTTCTCTCAACATGTAGTAAGATTGCATGGGATGCAGTCCCATCCCATGATGGCATGCATAGAAGAGGTGCAGTCCTTTTACTGCTGAAGCACTTTTACTGTAACTGTTGCAAGTGCAGTTCAAATACTGTTGAGTGATTGATTTTCGTGGGAAAATGTTAATTTTTGCCAGGGGAGTGGTTGGCACCATGCTGCGATAGATAGATATAGGCTCGTTTGCTCACTCACTCACTCACTCGCTCACATCTATCTATCTATCTATCTATCTATCTATCTATCTATCTATCTATCTATCTATCTATCTATCTATCTATCTATCTAACTCCCAAACACAGAATAACTATGGGAGCACATACGAGACTTTTTCTGCACCTGTAGTTACTGCACCACCTAGTGAAAACCTATGGGAAATTCATATTGGAATCCAAAGTAAGTTGTTCTTACAGAAGAGCAAGGACTCCCCGTAGTTACTCTGGATTGTGCCCTAAATCTGTCCCTAGTATGCCCCGGCTTGCTCTAATCCTCCCCCATCATGACCCTAATCCGTCTCCACCAACAACAGCAACCTATTGGTTTCTGGTCTGTAGGGCATCGTTTGTGGAATATGGTCTTCTGAGGCTTGCACCTGCAGCAGTTTTCTGGCAGACTGGCAGAGAGGCTTTCATGCCAACATACTACATGTACATCTTTTTAGTGTTACCAAAGCAATGACTGATTTTTCTAAAATTTTAGACCAGCTTAGAGATTGACATATAGTACCTACCTGGAATCAGCAATAGGTTTGGAAACACTATACCCAAAAGGCCACTGCGCATGTATTCACACCTTTTTCAGCTTCCCCCATAGGAAGGAGGCAGTCTGGTGACACAACTGTTTCAAAAAGCAACATTCCAGCATCTGATGCACTCCAACACAGTCCCCCAGCAACACCTTGAGAAGCCCCGCGGCAATGGCATATTCTAGCCAAGCATCATTCAATCTTTCTATGAGGACTGTTGGGGAAAGCACAGCGAGATGCTTCATAGAAGCCATGAAAACACACTCAGTGCTGGATATTCTGCTGGAAGAGACAGGAATCTTCCATGGCCTTGTCAAGCTATGCCATGCACTTCTGTACTGAGATGGATCTTGCACTGAGGGATGAATCAAGCAGGGGCAAAACAACACACCCAAACCGTGTCCATATACGGCTTTCTCAGCATGCTTAATTGTATGAATTTCCATGTTTTTATTCATATCCTATTTGCATATTGCCCCTAATATCCCAAGTGATCCATTCTTACAAAGCGCCTGTAAATCTGTGGAATGAGAGCCCAACCCTGAGCTTCTTGGTTCTGGCAGTAGGAGCACTTCGTTGCTGCAGTGAGATGTAAATGTGTCTTATGGCATGTCTGTGAAACCCAGAGAGCTGGAGTAATTGGAGTAATGGAGCTGGGGCTATCCTCAGACCTCTGACAGCTGCTGTGGCACCACATGGATCAGTACCATTCGGTGATGTGTTTCAGCTGCTCATAGGGCTTGCTGCCACCAGCTGGTGGTATGTCATATTAGGGTGGCAGGTTGAGGAGGAACTGGGACAGGAGGGAGTGGAACTGGTGGAGCTCAGCTCCATCAGATCCTGAATTCTATGTTGGGATGGAAGGCCTAAAATGGAGTCCCTCAACTCTTTCTTTCAGGTCTCAAGTTTCTCTTAAAATAGCTGGCACATACTTGAGAAACCCCTATAAAGCCCCTGAGGGGCTTTCCTCAGACCTCTGACAGCTGCTGTGGCACCACATGGTTACAATGGCAGCCACTTTGGGACCACTGCACCCAGCAGCAGCCTCACCTTTATGACTAGGCTGTAAGTCAGATTCATTCATTCATTTACATTATTTGTACCCCATATTTCTCATGAAGACCCAAGGAGGCTCACAATACATAAAATCAATTAAAAGTGCAGTAAAATACACATCATAAAATCCAGAAATAAAAACAATAAAACAACACATTACAATAAGAATAAAATATTACAATAAAATACCAAATAAAAAAATAAAAGGAATGGCATCACATAACCCAAATATATGAAAATAAAAAAATAGATCAAGGACCAGATGTTTTAAAAGGGCAGGAGCTCAGGAGTATAGTGATTAGTGCTTTGGTAAAGTGGGACAAGTGACTGTAAAACTGTGATTACACAGTAGATACTCCTACAAAATATATTTGGTACTACTGGCATATCCCACTGCTCAATCCTATTGGGCCTAGGCAGAACGAACATTAATAGCTGAAGTTTAAACTAAGCAGTCTCAAAAGCACGTTCTGATAGCGCATAGAGGACATGCTGCCAGAATGTCAGAAGGAAGGCTCTGTCAGGACCTGTTGATGGAGGTAAGCCAGCAGAGAAGGTGGGACGCAATGTGTGTGTGTGTGTGGGGGGGGGGGGGGAGAATGGGAGGTGAGAGGCCAGTAGATGTAGGTGCTGCTGGTGGAAATGGCACACACCAAATCCCATCTCCTTTTTTCAATCCTTCTACCCTGTCCCTTCTTGATTTTGTCTCAGCTAAAGAGCTGGTGAAGCACTGAGGTGACCTATTACAGAGCTGGAGGTTCATAGAGGGGAAGGAGAAAGAAATTCTTTTCCCTTTGGAAGCCTCCAGATCCACCCAAACCACCCACTGTTTGCTGGATACATAATGTGCCTTTTTGATACAGCTGCATAGCTAGCAGAGAAAGCTCGTACTAGGCTCTTGTTCTCTAAAAGCATTCTGTGGTAGGTGGTTAAGATCACTTGCCTTGGCTCTATTTGTTCAGTGGGGTTTATTGTCACAGCAACAGCGTCCCAATCAGAAAACCTCTTTCAATACCATGGAGACTATAAAAAATAGCCACGGTTCTCATCTGTGTGAACAGTGAGGGGAAATCTAAATTTGGGGACAGGAACTGCATTTTGTGAAAATGAAAAGCAGGGCATTACTGTACATGTAAAGGTGTTAGAATATAGTTTGAAAACTCTTTGAGCAAACAACAAGACACAAAAATCCAACTAGGAAAAAATATTGCTTCTGTCATATAAGTTGCAATCCGGAGCAAAGTTACATGGATGGAAGACCCACTGAACTCTGTTGGATTTGCTTCTAAGGAAAGATGTTTAGCATTGCACTGTTAAAACACCTACAATGTTGATATTTCTGCCATAGAATTCATGGACGTCTAGCAGGCCTCCATCAGTCTTGGAAGACTATGGTATCGTGCTTGGCGCTGCATACGCTGCGTTCGAAACATGAAAGCCTGGGTTGGATTGTTATGGAGGATAGGCTGTTACCCAAGCAGCAAATCCCCCCTTTCCATGCCACTGAATTAGTCCAATGGAAAGGCAGAGCCGATACGATTGGACCCAGCTGGCATCGCAGAGCTGGGCTAAGGACAGGAGCTCACCCTGTCTTGTGGGGCCGACCCGGGTCTCAGGCACAGCGACCCAGAACAGGCACAGTGTCTTAACGGCTTGCGCCACCCACAACCCATCATAGAAGGGTTTAAAAAGCAGTACCTGCCTCAATTCCCTCTTCTATGCAATGGTTAAAGGTACAGGCATGCTGTCCTCCATTCTGTATGGTCACCTGCCCCTCTCTCTTATCTGCAGAGCCTTTCAGAGCGGTAAAAACAAAATGGAGGTGTCTCCTCCATTTTGTTCTCACTGCTCCAAATGGTTCTGCAGGTGGAGGGGATACTCTGTACACTGGCCCTCAGGCACTTAACTGGTTAACAGGGTGGTTAACATGCACAGTGTCTTAACCACAGCCCACAAGTGTCTTAACCTGCGCCACCCACAGCCCTTTTGTCTTTGGATGTCTAGTCAACAAATTAATACGAAGAGTAATTAGCATCAAGAAGAACAGCCAAATCTACCTGCTGGTTACTATATCTACATCTTTCAGTTCAACCTAAACAACAGATTTAAAAAGAATCCAATTTGCTGTCACCCATTATTCAGAAAGTTAAAATGCATTGATAGCACAATCCTAAGCCTTGGTTAGGCTGGCATAAGTCCCCACGCAAGTCTTGTGCTGACCTGGGGGGTGTTGCTTCCGCACCACTCCTGGGAGGTTTCACCAGTGCACAGATAGTGCCAGCCTTCTCAATCCACTGCAGAAACAGAGATATGGGTGAGTTGTGCTGGCCTAAATAGATTAGGATTGTCACAGTATCACAAGCCTTTAATTTGGAGGGAGAAGGTGACAAAAGTTCAAACTGCATTTATAGTTGTTATCTTGTGACATAATTGACAAATTTCCTATAATTAAAAAATATCCTTTTAATTTTTTAAAACTCATTTAGAATGCTGTCCCTGAAAGAATAATGCAATTATTAATTTTGAATCAAACACAAGCACATTTTTCATAATGACACGAGGAGCTTTTGCAGTAGTCTGGTTCTTTGTATTAAATACTTGTCAATTAAAGTGGTACTTTGATTCAAATTTTTTTTTTCTTTAATTGCCCAGACAGTTTCCAGACTAGGGAGACCAATGATCCATTCAGTCCAATATTCTTTATTTGACAGTAGCAAATAATGAAGAAAGATACAGTTCTTAACAGAAAATCTGGCAAGAGATCCGTTGTTTGACATGTGCCTTCCTTTTCATTCAACATGTGTAGTCACTTTTTAATAGACAAATTCTGGATAAGAGGATCAGGGGCATCACCAGGATTCACATCACCCCCTGTGGGAGGCCAGCACTTCACCCCCATACATTGGGGGAGGCAACAATATGAATGGTGGGTGTGGTTATGTGCCATTGCCCCACCTCCAGTGAATTTTAAGTCATACATTTAATAGAATAAAGATATTTCAGAGTGGTATGTTTCACTTTATTCTGCTTAAATTACACATCTATCTATCTATCTATCTATCTATCTATCTATCTATCTATCTATCTATCTATCTATCTATCTATCTATCTATCTATCTGTCTGTCTGTCTGTCTGTCTGTCTGTCTGTCTACAGTATTTATATACCGCTTTTCAACTAACAAGTTCACAAAGTGGTTTACAAAGAAAATGGAAAAATAATAATAGCTAATTAAAAGCTAATGGTCCCTGTCCCAAAAGGGCTCACAATCTAAAATGCAAAAAAGAACGCCAGCAGAAGCCACTTGAACAGACACTGCTGGGGTGTGTAGGGCCACTTATTCTCCCCCTGCTAAATAAAAGAGGAACACCCACTTGAAAGAGTGCCTCTTGCTCAGTTAGCTCATTAATCAAATCCTTCAAAGGTGTATAACATTCAAAGGTGTATAACATGAAGTTTATGCATTAAAAGGTGTATAACTTCAAGGGTGCCCCTTTTCTAATGCCCTAGTAACATACCTGATTGGGACCATTTTGGAAGCCTTGTACTCTCCTGGACTGACCTTCCTCTCCAGCCAAGACATGCTTGCTTACTCACCAGTAAACACAGCTGTGCAGATCATATCCATTTTCAATGAGTTTCAATGCAACCATAGGGACCTCCTTCTGGGGTGATTTGTGGGGGCTGTGTTCATTGGATCAGGACAATTCTGGTGACCTTAGATTCCTCTCAGTCTGCCCTTTCCAATGAACTATGGTATGTTTGCCTACTCATGAGTAAAGCCTCAATATGAGTCACTTTCACTTTCCGTGGAGTTCAATACATATTTTAGTTTTATAGTTTTTTAGCCATAACATTTGATAGGAAGGTGCTATTTCAAAACGGATTGTTGCATTTGATTCTGCTCTTCAATATGAATCATGTTTATGACATGATGGGATTTGACACACCATCACGAAATTGCAATTTTTAGGTCATGTCACACCCTTTTGGCGTCAGCTGGTGCGGACCACAATTGCAGACCACAATACCCTAGTGATGCCACTGAAGAGAATTGGTTCTTTGGTCAGTTCCTTGATTCTGCAATGCAGCATCTATAGGATTTTTCCTTAGCCTTAGGCTGGAGCTAGGAGTCATAAATCAATAGTAGAACCTATGCATTCTAGGCAGAAGATCTCCTGTTCCGTTCTGCTATCTCTCTTTAGGGCTGGGAAACATGCCCATCTGACACTCTGTAAAAACTGCTATCAATCAATATAGATTCAATCAACTGAATCAATAAATCTAGATTCATGAACTCTGCATGGAAGTAGATGGATTATCCCAGTTTTAACTCCACCTTAAAAAAAATCAAAAGAAGCACTTCTCACACAGTAAAATATATTAATGAAAAGCACTTCCTATTTGGGATCAGCCTTAACTAACTTTAGGCCAGAAAAGTGACCCTGCTAAGCTGGCCCAAGTAAGCCATATCCTGAGCTGACAGGCCAAATCCCCAGGGCTAGAAGCCCCCTAATTGGCCTAACTGCTGCTGAAGAGACAGCAGCACAAGGGCAGCATGCTCACTGGGCTGGTGTAGTTATGCCATATCCTAAGTCTGAGAGGCAGAAGTGATAATTAGGCTATCTTAAAACTTAGAACTTTTTATTTTGCTTTCATTTTTACGCGGGCTTATCACAGACCCCTTTGGGTCTTCTCAGATTTCTGCCTGCTCCTGAAATGGCCTAATTCTGAGGGGCTGTGAGGGGACATGTCTGCCCTGAGAACTGGCTTTGGATATGGCCTAACTTTACTGTTCCAAACCATGACCCACATTCCCTCAACATACCTCTCTTGGGCCAGCTTAAGGGCACAATCCTAACCATGTCTCCTCAGAAGTAAGCCCCATTGTGTTCAATGGGGAGTCCTTGCTCTGACATAAGAACAATTTACTCTGGATTGCATTATGAATTTCCCATAGGTTTTCACTAGGTAATGCTGTAACTACGTCAATGTAAATGTCTCTTACGTGCTCCCGTAGTTACTCTGGATTGTAGGCTTATGCCAGCCCAAGCTTTCTCTGGTGTAGATAGCCTGGCCTATCTTGGAATTAGACCAGCCCAGTGAAGACAGGCTAGCCTAACTGCACTTCAGGACTGCAGCCTAAATTGCATAATTAATTCTGGTTTGACAACTGAAAGTGTCTAATTTCAGAATTTGGCTTTTGATATTGCTGAATTTGGAATATTTAAAGAAGAATAAACCCGAATGCAGTATAATGGTACCTCACTTAACAAGTGATCCACATAACAAGCAAAAATTTTTCTAGGATTCTGCCTCACATAACAAGTGTTGTTTCACTTAACAAGCACACTTGTTGGAAGTTGGGGCAGATACGCTGGCCAGCAGCCCTTTTAAAAAGCGTCAGGGCTGCCTAGTGCACCTGCCCATAGTGAAAGCAACACTTCTGTTCTGTTCCTCTTGTGGCCAGGCGTCTGCTGGGCAGAGGGAGAGAAGAGCAGTGGAGTGGAGAAGAGGGAAGCAGCTCAGGGCTAGCCAGAAGGGAGCAGAGGAGAGAGAGGCTCGGGATGAAGAGAAGCAGAAAGAGGGGAGACATTTGAAAGTGTCTTCGATTGCAGTCTCCTAACCATGTCTATGCAGAAGTAAGCCCCCTTGTGTTAAATGGGGCTTACTCCCAGGAAAGTGTCTTTAGGATTGCAGCCTAAGTAGACTTCATTGGATCATGCACATTGAATGCATGTTTTGAATTCAATTCCAGGGTTTTGTCACCATTTTTACATCCAGTTAATATTTTTATATGAATATTTTTGAGGTTGTGTAACTAATCAACTGAGTTTCCATTATTTTCGATGGGAAAATCTGCTTCATATAAAGAGCATTTCACATAACAAGCATGCTTCCAGAATGAATTAAACTTGTTATGTGAGGCACCACTGTAGTTGTCTTAGAAATGAAATTGAAAATCAAGTTAACAAGAATTACAAGTGAAATGTAACATTGATTCTGATTCTATGAGTAATCCTATTGGTTTTCTTGGAAAGCTCTTATTAAAAGTTTATGATACTTATTTTTTATAGTGAGGGTTGATTTAAAAAAAACTTTTATAAGTGTAGAGAACACTGTAGTAAAGTCTTTACAATCCTGTAAAAATTCGCCTACTGATTACAGATTAACAGTCTTATTATTTGAGAATTATTCATAACTAGCTTAAAAGCCGCACTCCGTGTGGACTATTAAGCCAGCTCCTGTGGAGGGCATTTTGGGCCTCTGGCCCAAAACAAAAGAGAGAAATACATAGTCTCTGGAATTCAAATGGCATGTCTGCCGATTTTGGTTGGATGCAAATTCCAATGCTGGATGTTCACACAGCAGACAAAGGGAAGACTTTCAATCCCAGGATCATCCTGATTCCAGAAAGGTATAATGTCAATGTAGAGCAAGTGTGGTCCGAGTTAGAGGGGTTTCAGGTACACAGACGGACATACAGAATTCATCATTTATTTATATAGAAGTTGCTTGTTTTCTAAGTTGATGGTGGGATGTTATAACTCAAGGGGGGGGGGAGAAAGAGCCGATATTAAGCTGTTACTCAATTTGTTTTACAGTCCAGAAGTATAGGATTAGGACATCATAATTTGCTATCAAAGACTTCAGTTTAAAAGACTTCAAGTTTAAAAACAATGGTACATATCAGGGTTGTACAGCTTGTTTGTTCCAGATAAACTTTTCAATGTACAACCAGCTAAAGGTCTGTCCCTAATTACCATGTTGGAATGTGTACATAATCTATATCAAAGGTACTGGACATGAGGCTATTGGCACTTGGATCTGATTTGTAACTCCCTCTGATGCCATCTGTGCAATTTCTAGTGTGAGACGGGCATTTTGTAATGTAATAACATAGGAAAAAGTTCAGTAAACAACAGATATTCTGTTATTTGTAACTACGAGATATTGGAGAGGATCATTTTGTTGTTTTTGTCTGCTGTGAGTCATATTTCTAGGACTGTCTGCTTTGCATGACATCTCTGTTTAATTATTGGGAAATATGACACATATTTTCATGTCAGTGATGTGTTTAGCCAAGTCCAGGTCAGATTAAGGATTTTTGTTCTGTATTTTCCAAATAGACAAAATTATGAGTGAATCTCCTTGAGAAATGTTTCTAGGTTACTGAGAAAGGAGAAGACAATTCATTTGTCTTCTGTCAAGCCATAATACAGTCATATTATTCTTTGCAAACATGAGTCAAAAGCATGTTGATAGCAGTTTCTCAACTATATTCGGCTGTCGCATGAGATAGTGACAAAGTTGTGTGGCAGTTGGTAAACCACATTTTTACATATTTCAAGTCATCTAGGATGTTATTAAGCTATTTTTTCTTTGGTCTTCCTCTTGGTCTTTTTCTAGTACTTTTAGGCTGCAATCCTAACCTCCAGTTATGCTGGCCTAAACCCCAGCATAAACCCCATCACATAAATCACCCATCTAGGGGTGTCACCAAAATGCCATAAGACACTTCTGCCACACACAAACGTGCTTACCTCCAGTTGTGGGATTCAGATAAATTAACAGGTTATATGTTCTAATAACATAAATTAACAACGGGTTCTATGTCCATAGAACAAGAGGTTCTCTGTCCCATTAGTAACCGGTTCTCAGAACTAGGTGCTCATTAGCAAAGGGTTCTATAGAACCTGTGAGAAACCCCTGAAGCCCACCACTGCTTACCTCCATAAATCACCACATAGACTCCTTACCTCCATAAATCATCACATAAATCACGCAGTACATAGACTAGTACAAAGTAGTGCAGTACAAACAGCTCAAATGAGTAGAAACACAGTACAGACCAGTGCTTGTGTACAAGAGCAGTGTTGGCAACAGTTGTTAGGATACAACCCAAAATCTCCAGGCCATACTGATGCAGAGAGAAAATTATGCACAATGCACAAGGCACCCTGAACTTAAAGGATTTAAGCATCTTATTAGCTTGATGTGAGGTAATGATTAAAACTTTAAGTGACTGGTTTGTTGGTTAGGACACAGTTCTAACCAATATTTTAGGACTGGTATAGTTGTGCCAGTGAGGCATGTGCTACATCATACATGGGGGGGATGACCATGCAGGCCTCCTCAAGGAAAGACAATGTAAAGTGTTCCCTAACCTCAAAGTTGCATTGCTATACACCGGAGCTGGAAAAATTTTAGGAATGCACACTTAAAACAGTTTAGGCATTTATGATATTTTAAATGACAAACACCATCTGAAAGCACAATCTTAACTCTTAGGGAGAAAAATTCCTTAGAGACAGGATTGTGCTGGATGTACTTTGAATGAGAATCTGCAAGCTCAGGCAGATGGCTAGAGCTACAAAATACTGAAATCTGGCACCAAGATGGTGCTTCTAAATCCACTTCATCAGGGAGTCTCCCATTGCTCTGTCCTAGGGAATGCAATGGGGCCTAAGTGGGATTCCCATAACCATATGACAGCAGGAGGAACATAATCAGGATCCCCCTGGAGTCACCTAAAGTGCTTTAAGCATGAAATCCATCTGTCTAAGTAAGTGAATGGGGAGCAAGTGCCAATGTTTGCTAAGGCGCAGTCTATTTGCTTTTGGCGACATTTAATAGCAAGATTTGAAGACATGATACAACAAGGAAAACGAGCTTAATTTTTCATGAATAGGTTTGCACTAATGATTTTGTATGCCAAAATTTACAAATAATTTGGCAGTTTCTTTAACAAATGTTTGACTTCTCAGGTGGGCAATATAGAGAGAAAGTGAATAATACAGTATTTCTGTCTGTATCCAGTGGTGGGTTTCAGCTGGTTCTGTCCGGTTCAGGAGAACCGTTTGCTATCATTCAGTGGGTTTGCAGAATCATTTGCTAATTCCTCCACCCCTCCTTGATGGGGAGGAGGAATTAGACCTTGAACTCATTCAGGCGGCTGTGCTGAACAGCCTGAAGGTCAGCTATGGAGGAGGCAGGAGAGGAGGTGGCCGGGATGTTGAAGGGAGGCCTTGAGGGGGCTGCGGCGGAGACGCTCACCAATCCCCCTGCATCAGCAGAGTACACTCCTGCTGGGTCTGCTGCTTACAAGGATTCCACCAGTTCCTCCCGGTGGGAAGCCCGGGAGCTCATGAAGATCAGTGAGAAGGACAAGACAAAGGCTATGATCTTGTCCACACTTTCCTGGGAGTAAGCCCCATTGATTATCATGGGACTTACTTCTGAGTAGACATGCATAAGATTAAGCTCTGAGGCTGCAATCCTATCCACTTACCACAATCCACAATGGAGAGCAAACCCCATTGACTATAATGGAACTTTCTTCTGAGTAGAAATGTATAGGATTGGGCTCTGAGGCTGTAATCCTATCCACACTTACCTGGGAGTAGGATTCATTGACTATAAAGGGACATACTTCAGAGCAGTCCTTCATAGAATTGGGCTCAAATGCAGAAGGGAAATAATTGATATGAGGAGGAGGGAGGGAGGCAGTGGAGTTTGGAAAGGTGAAAGAACAGAGTATAATCTGGAAATAATCTGGAAAATAATCTGGGCATAATCTGAAAAAAGAGGGAGAAGTGCGCACTCGTATCAAACAGCAATATGGAAATATCTTCAGTAACAGTTTGTCAGGTATTTAATATTTTTTCATTAATATTTTAAAACTCTTTCTTTAAACATAATCTAGTTTTGTGTACCTCTTTTATTGTTCTTATTTGAGTATTTAATGCATGAAGTATTAAACTACCTTTCGGTATATCTTTTGGTATACTTAAAATGGTCATTAGGACGTAGAACCTGTTGTTAATTTATTTGAATCCTACCACTAGCTGTATCCTATCTATTGCCAGCCCATAGCATATAGCATTGTTGGCAAATTAAAGGTTCCCTCTCATCTAAGGTTGACATATATCCTGAAAAACAGGGATAGTTCTGATTTTGTGGGGTTGTTTTCACAAATGGGAGAGAGGGTCCTACCCCTGTTTTGTGGAAGAGAGAATTATGGTAACCCTATTCTCATCCTCATGTCTGTGGTTCTGGTATTTGTTGATCTGAGTATCGCTAGCTTTCCAACTCCCGCGTCTCCCCACAACCATTGTTTCGAGTTTTTATCAACATAGACCTGTCATCAACAATGAGCAATGGGGTGTGAAGAAATGGGCATTGTACTTCTCTTATCAAATGGTTTTTCCTCTTATCTGTGGTTTCTGTATCCATGGCAGGGATGGATTCAAAGGAGGGTGATGGGTATAAGGCCTCCCTTAATCTGTCACCAGTGGGGAAGGGCACCCAACTGAATGGGAAACAACCAAAACATGGCCAGAAGCACAGGTTTACCCACCTGGAAAGGGAGGAAATGGGAGCCCAACTCTACCTGGAAGGTAGATTTAAATTCTAACAACCTGCTCAGAAAAACCTTGGCTACAGAAACCAGAACCTTGGCTCTATGTCCAGAGCCCAAAAATTCATTTATATAAATTTGGGAGCCCAGTTATACCCAATCAGTGAATCTTATCAGCAAGTTTTAAAGACATGAGACAACATGAAAAACCAAGCTAAATTTTTCATGAATAAATTTTCACTAATGGTTTGGCCATTAGTTCAAAGGTGGCCAAAGTTCAACCAGGAGCCCAGGTCTACATATTTTAATTTTTGGGGTTTTTTGCCACAACTTTTGATAGGAAGCTGCTGTTTCAAAATGGATTTTTGCATTGGATTCGGTTCTTAAATATGCAATGGTATATGGCACAATGGAGTTTCCCACACCATTGCAAAGTTGCATTTTTGGGGTGTCACAGCCACCATAGTGTGAGTCACCCCCCTGGGGTGTGGAATTTACCCCCCAACCCCCTAGTTATAACACTGGAACTAATGGAAAGATCCATTTGTGAAAATTTATTCATGAAAAGCTTAGCTCAGCTTTCCTTTCTGAGCTCTGCTCATTGTTCAACACAAACACTGTGTTGAGCAATGAGCAAGCCAGCACCCCAAGATCATATTACTTTACACTCAGTGAAAAAATAAAAAACACCTTGAGTCAGGCTTGTCTTAATTCAGAGTCTGTGTAATTCTTCTCTTCCCTTTCTGGTCATTCATGCCAAAAATGGGCATGCTATATCCGCCATCACATGCCATCAAATCACCTGTCCCTGATCTTCCCTGCCCTTTCCTTCTCCTCCCTGCTCCTGTTGTACCCTGTCCCTGTCCAGTGTTGCCCTTCCCCACTCCCATTTCTTCCTCCCTCTCCCACCTCTCCCACTGACTTACTTCTCTGGTAAGCTGTGAGAAAGCAGATGATGCTGATGGGAAGGCATTAGTGTTCCCATCAACATCCACAGCAATGTGTTGTTGAAACTTTTAAGATTGGCAATAGCTGCTTTATGACAACTGATGCCAATTGAAAAGTGCTAGACCATCAATCAGCCTGGATAGGATTGGGCCATAGCATATGTTAGCAATTGAAATTGGGTCTTTCTCCTTTATAATAGCCACTAATGCGTGCTTGATGTAAGACAAAAATAGTTGCTTCACTAGATATTTCCATTTGCTAGTCATCAATTAATTACACAGAATGATTCAGTTTGGAGTATGAAAGTCTGCTGTCTCATCTGCCACAGGGATTGAGCTTGACAGAAGGTGGGCAAGAAACATTTTAATGGACAATGCACTGCTACTTAACATCCAAGTTTTTTTAAGCCTTAAGATTGTTTAGCATTTCATAGGGGAAAAATGAAATAATTGCATCTGGACACAGGCAGAGGCAGAAGTTGAAAGCAGGGAGATCACTTTTGAAAATTGGCTGAACAAATGTATGACACAAGACAAGAAACACTGAAGTTTAGTGGTTGCACTGGAGGACTTTGGATCAGTGATCGATAAAGATAAGAGTGTCCAAACTTTTTGGCAGGAGCTCTTTCTGTGTCAGGGAACAGAAAAATGATTTACATTTCAAATTTGAATAATTGTACATAAATTTACATATAAGATTGTATTAGTGACAAGGCAAATGGAGGGGTATTGTCAAGTGCCACACTGAGGCTTACTGAAAGCTACATTTGACCCCAGGGCCGAGGTTTGGACACCCCTGGATAAAGATAAATATATCCCCTGCAGGATACCCTGCAAGTTGTGACTGTATCTAGAGAATGGTGCTCATCCCTGTTTCTTCTCCCATAGAGACATTGGAAGTCTTGATTTCCATAATATACTTTTGCTTATCTTTTTTTTTTACTTTCACTATCTGAAGTTTAAATAAAATAAAAGTTTAAATAAAAGTTACTTATGGGTGAATACATGCATTACAGATTGTACCACATTGTTATTGAGAGCAGTATTTGACACATGCTTTGCATTACATTCAAGATTATGGAAGTATCTGCTGATGAGCACTGAACTGAAAAAAATGGACATTTATTTCCTGTACAACACCAGCAGAAGCTGGGCACAATTTCAGAGGCTGTAGATGACTTTCCATTTAGCTTTAATTGAGGCTGTTAAAGCACAGCTTGGCGATGCCTGGTCGCAACAGCCCTTTGAGATTCAAACTGACACATTGCATGCTGGCCTGTCAATGGCGATGTAGTCAGTCAGCTTTGGAAAGGCCTCCTCCACACAAACTCATTTATTTATATTCTCATGTCATAAGGCGATGGTCAGCCTGCTGACTAGGAAGAAGGAAGCAGCTTCAGCCAAAGTTAATACTCAGAGATTCATGACTATGGGATGATGGATTCTTCTCCCCTTGCTGAATCAAACATATGCTCCATGATGCTGGCCTGCATAGCTAGTACTAAATTAAATTCCTGAGAAGAAGTGCTTCAGATTGTATCTGGCAGTGATAGCAACAGTTGATAGCATTTTCCCTTTTGAAGTGAACATCAGTTTCATGAAAGGCTGTATCATTATGGCTGCAATCCTAACCTCCACTTAAGCCCAGTGTAAGTCTGGTACTGGCCCATATGCACTGCTCCTGGGGGAGGGTTAGGTCACTGTGGAAAGACATGCCTCCCTACATCACCACAGGAATGAGAAGACAGATGATTTGTGCTGACCTAGGTTAGGAATTAGGATTGTACCTTAAAACTGTTCTATGGCTATATTTTGAGAGAGAGAGAGAGAGAGAGAGAGAGAGAGAGAGAGAGAGAACTGGTGTGGTAAAGTTTTGGACCTAGTATAACACCTCATGATAAGTATCATACAGAAAACTACAAATAATACCAATGGAGGCTGCCCTGTTTGTCTTTCCTACTCAGCCATTCCAAAAATTGTTACTCTCTTTCATAGGCTCTCTCATTGATGAACCATTCTCCTTCCTCACTGTTGAGACAAGTACTGAAGTTGATTTGCTGCTTTGGCTGTTGTGTGGCTACGATGGAGAGTGATGGTTTGGGGGCTTTCCTTGACAGCCTTTTCATACACTGGTGTGCGTCTCGTACACAGTGGCAAAGTGTGTCACATAAACAGTGCTCCCACAGGGGCTAACTATGAGGTATGGTCAGTGGTGGGCTTCAGGGTTTTCTCACAGGTTCTGTAGAACCCTTTGTTAATGAGCACCTGGTTCTGAGAACTGGTTACTAATGGGACATAAAACCTGTTGTTAATTTAGGTTATTAGGACATAGAACCTGTTGTTAATTTCTTTGAATCCCACCACTGGATACAGTGGATGTCTTTCTCACTTCTTCAGGACAATGGACGCTTTCAAAGATGGATGCAGGAGAGCAAGAGTTGGATGGCGCAGCGGTGCAGATGCCCCAACACAAGAGCCCTTTCTTTTGTCATTTTATCTAGCACTGCAGAGCAAATCATAGATAATTTTTTCCTGTGCTACAAAGTTCCTTACTGATGTTGTTGAACTTAAAAACATGGGGTTTTTACATTCATAGAAATGTGAATTTCTGTTTGATACCCTCTTCCAAGTCCATATTAAGTGGCACCTGAAACATTTAAAAAGTTTGAGACCTACTTGACATAAAGTTATTTTGGTCTGCCCCAAAGTTCTTGATGCCCTATTTACTGTTGCCTTTCACTACTTCAAATGCATTCAGCTGAGGCAGCAGGATCTTTCTGCTGGCATGCATAGCATCACCCAAGTGTCCAATGATAGTTTCCATATCACCTGGTAGTCTAATGAGATTTCACATGTTTCTTGACAGTCTGGGATGCAGTCAGTTTAGGGTTTAGGAAACCTCACTGAGACCATTCCTTGCTGCCAGTTCAGTTTTGGAAATGGAAGTATCCATTGGGATGGGAGAAGAGAAACCTCTAGGAGCACAATCCTAATTATGTCTACTCAAAAGTAAGTCCTGTTGCGTTCAGTGAGTCTTACTCCCAGGAAAGTGTCTTTAGGATTGCAGTCTTATTGTGCACCCATCATGAGCTTCAGGCCCAAGTTTAATTTTGATGAAGGTTGATCTGATGGTTGAGCTGCCATATTGCTTGAAGAGCAATATGTAGAAGAAGTAGAAAGTCTCATGGTCTCACTCTGGAAGAAGTGGGAAAGTCAGGCTGTCAAGCTGCTGCAGAAGCTTAATGGCACACATTATGTATATGGTTGCCTGCAGAAGCTTGATGGCACACAGCCAGAAGAGACAGCCATACTGTGATGGGAACATCTGGTGAACTCAGGATTCTACTTTTCCACAGAACATGTTATAAAAGTGCCATCAAAAAATTGTGGTTTATATTAGCCTGCCTTTGTATATGAGCTTGATTGCTGTGTAAAAACAGAGAAAGGCTCTAAATAAATACGTCTCTCTCTGTTCCTCTGAGTGTGTACGAGCTTGCGTAATGTTAAGTGTCCAGTACTTAACTGAATTTTTAATTAGGCCCATTAAGAATTGAACTCTGAGCTCCTTCGACAAAATACCCATGTAACAAATAAGCATAAACATACTCAGCATTAGGAATTTTTTCCTCTAATTTTAGTTTTCATCTTTAACAAACCACCTGACCAATGAATCCTCTGTTTTATTCTTGGGGGAGCGGGTGTGAGGCTGCCTTCTGCAGCACTTGCTGAGCTCCACTTTCACTGGATTGGAACCATTTTGGGAGCCTTGCGTTCCTCTGCCTGACCTGAATACGAGCCAAGGCATCTTTGCTTACGGGTGAGTAAATGTGGCAGTGTAGCTCAGTTCCACTTTCCATAGGACTCAGTGCAATTATCAGGTACTTCCTTCAGAGTTCTTTGTGGGAGCCAGATTTACTGGATCAGGACCATTCTGGGGGGGATTGGATTCCTCTCAGTCTGCCCTTTCCAACAGATTAAAGCATGTTTGTCTACTCTTGAGTATAGGAATGATACAGCTCACTTTCACTTTTCATAGTGCTCTCATCATTTTTGGTTTTTTTTTTTGTCATAACTTTTGATAGGAAGGAGATATTTCAAAGCTGTTTTTGCATTGGATTCTGCTGGAATATACATTTACAATGGTAAATGATGTGATGGGGATTTATTCCAAACTATTTTAGCTGTTTTAGCAATTTTTGTGACTTTGGTCACCCCCAGTGTGTCACTCCCCTGAGGGTGGTACCCAGAGCCATGGGTCCCCCAGCTCCTCATAACTGTCTGTTATGTTTCAGTTTTAGATCACTGGAATCTCTCCTACCATTTATCCAATTTTCATTTGTTCTTGTTCATCTCTTTGGAAATCTGGCTCTGTGTATCTCTTAGTTTTAAGAGAGAAAGAAAAAAAAGATGAAATAAGCATCAAAAGATCTATATCTAGAAATTCTTGTAATGTTCATTTCTTTTACTCAGGAAACCAACAGACAGGTTCTTCTTGTGCTGTGATTCCTTTGCCTCCTATACAGCATGACTCTGTCAACTCTCTGAGAGCACGGGGACATGGTATTCTGGCAGTGTCATTTTTGTCTACCCCAGGAAGAATAGCCTTATATAACCTCAAGAATTAAAGGACGGAGAGCTAAACCACACTGGCTGTCCCTGACCAAACTTTTACTTTGCAATTTTTCTTTTGCATTTGATCCTTAACCCACTTGCAAAAACTTTTCCCCAACCTAATGCTCAACTGAACGTCCTGGTGAGGCTTTTCCGTCTCCAAAAGGACGCTGCCTTTAATTGGGCCACTTCTGAGATATTCGCATTTCATGTGAACTGAATGCAGCTTAAATAAAAAGTACAATTTCCTCCTGATTTGAAGAACCTTATCCGGTTTACAGAGACATAACACCTGTAACTAGATATTTGGGAGCTTTGTACTTTGCACCATTCTTACCTTTGGAGTTGGACAACTGTCTTTCCGTTTCATTTTTTACATGTGTTAAGCCTTGACTCCATGAAATACAAAAGCAAAACCTCCCTTGGCAGCAAGAATTTCTTTTTATTCTCTCTGTTTCCATTTCTCATTCCTATCAGGCACAGGAAGGTGAGACTTAACTGAAATATATATGTAAGCCCTCTGAGTTATGCACCTCATACAGTGGTTCCCCTCACCACGAAGTTCACTACCAATCCATTCATGTCATCCGCTCTACTTGTTAACTCTTACTCACCGACTGTTGGAAGAAACATGCTGCTCAAGGAAAAGAATCTGTTACAGCAGCACCAAGTGGGAGTAGATTCAAACAAGATTTTAAAGGCAAGGATTCAGAAGTGCATGCATCTCTGAATTCAAAGTGACATGCTAAGCAGCAACAGAGAATGAAGCCATTATCCTGGTGGCCCCTGTACAGTGGAGGCAGTGGGAAATCCCCACACATAAACACTGGAAGGCAATATTGGAGGACACCTCTCTCATGCAGCTGCTGATTGATAGGTAACCCCTTGACAGTGTATATAATTATATATTTATTCTTTGTTCCCACGTTATGTTAAATACAAAGATTTTGGGCGCAATCCAGAGCAACTATGGAGAGTCCTTGCTCAGGTGTAAGAACAATTTGCTCTGGATTGCAACATGAATTTTCCATAGGTTTTCACTAGGTGGTGCAGTAACTACAGGTGCATGTAATGTCTCTTATGTGCTCCCATAGTTACTCTGGATTGTAGGGTTATATGCATAAATTCTATTATCCTTGAGTTTCAAATCACCCTGATAAATCATTCCTTTTGCTGTCATAGATTCCGAAATCTTGGAAGTTGCGCATATGATGTACATAGCATTTGTTGAGTGTGTGAGGATGCAGCATACACTACACTTGTCAAGTTAACCAGGGAGGCAATCCTAACCAAGGCTGGCACTTCTCACTGGTCTTCCTGTTCCTGTGGTGATGTAGGGCAGCAAGTGCACTCCCCCAGGAGTGTCACATAAGTGTCTTACACCATTTTTGTGAAACTCCCAGGGCAGCATGGGAATTGTGCTGAGGTTTATGCCAGCCTTACTGGAGGTTAGTATTGCAACCTGTGTTATTTATTGCTTACAGCTCAGTAAAGAGGACTTTCAGGGCAGAAAAACTTGTGAATGGATAAGTAGTATGTATCAGAGGACAATTATCTCATGCTGCTGGTCCATCTGGGTGCAGGACAGTTCTGTCCAGTGATGGGCACCAGCAGGTTTGCACCTACTCAATAGAACTGGTTCTTAACAAGAGATACAACATATAAAGTTTAAAAATAGCCATTTAAAAGTGGCTGCCAGATGGGCAGAGAACCGGTTCTTAATTTCTTTGAAGCCCATCACTGGTTCTGTCCCCTGGGGAAAGCTGAACCTACTCAAACAGTGCCTACAAAAAAGGAAAAAAGAAACAGTTCCATCTAGTTCCTCTCATAGGCTACAATCCAGAGTAACTACGGGAGCACATAAGAGACATTATGTGCACCACCTAGTGAAATCCTAGTGAAAAGTTACTAGGGGTGCAGTAATTATGGGTACACGTAATGTTTCTTATGTACTCCCGTGGTTACTCTGGATTGTAGGGATAGTTAATGCACCACCTAGTGAAAACCTATGGGAAATTCATATTGCAATCCAGAGTAAATAGTTTTTATGTCAGAGCAAGGACTCCCTGTAATTACTCTGGATTGTGCCCTAAGGGTGCAATCCTAACCACAGTTTCCTGGGAGTAAGTACTATTGAACACAGTGGGAGTTACTTTTGAGTAGACATGCTTAGGATTGCACTGTTAGAGAGCAATTTGGAAAAAGCTGTGCCAGTGAAAGAATTAGGCATCTCCTTTACTGCTGCTACTCCACTTCAGATTTCCCTACACCAAAATTTTCCCTTTTAGTATAACAATTGGCTATGGGGGTTTAGCATTTTGTACCAATCGGATGACTAATTGATAATATTAGTGAATGATTGCTCTTTTGCTGAAATGCATCTGTGAACTATTGAGAGCCCGAAAGGGGCAACAGAAGTTAGTTCAGTCCAGTTTTATGTTCCTTCTTCTAGACAGAGGCTTCCCATTTTGTCCAGGTTGGAGCCAGGATTTGTACTGGTCTGACTCCTTACTGTGGGTATCTCTTGAACCATGTGACTGATGTATGTATACAAAAAAAAAACATGAAATTACAGATTATGGGCCACATGTGTATGTGTGTGTGTGTGCAAGTGCACGTGTGTGAACACTTGCATTTATCTCTTTGAAGAGTCCTAAAGTTATGATGGATATAAAAATCCCAGTGTAAAAATCTTGTGTAACCAAGAATAAATAGTGTCTAAATTTCCATTTTTAGTTAATTTTCCTTTCACATTACTCTAAGCATTCCCAGCTGTAGAGCTGTAATGTTACCATCAGTACATGTAATATTGTTTCCCCCCTTTATTATAATGTCTGCCTTCCTGTCTTGTTGAATCTTCTTTAATGTACTTTATCCCTTGCATGCTGCAGCCTTGCTCACCACCCTGATTTAGACAAATATCACCTACACCAAGATTTATGTTTGCAGCCCTGACATTCTCATCTGGTTCTGAGAAGAAAGCATTTACATCTCACATTTGGTGCTCTTGAGTCTGATATAAAACTATTTTCCAATATCTCTCCTTTAGTTTCATTAATGTTACCATGTCAACATTTATGTATTGAAAACGTTCCTCAGAAGGCCTTAAAGCACTATTTGAATTGTGGTCCTACCTCCATTTTGTAAGGTATAACAACAATTTAGAGGCTCTTGTTCAATAGGTCATAATTGATCCCCTCTACATCATCCCCTCTAGGTCATAATTTCACTGTCTTGGACCACTGTGCATTTTTAGTTAATTTTTTTTTAAAAAATAATCCAACATACCTTGAAATATTCTTGGGAAAAATCTATATACTGGTGTGCCTCATTCCAAATGTTGTGCAATTTCTCATGATTCTAGGAAGGTCTTATAGATTTGACTACAGTTTTGTTTCTATTTTTGTAATTCAGTAGTTCAATTTTAATAAATATATGAATGCATCTTGCAGTATTGGCAGTGTATTATCATCTGGAGGCTCTCTCTTTGGTGCTGCTGGGCTTCTGGGAGAGCAGAGAAAGAAAGTGGAAAGGAAAACCAAGTCCAATGGGGGTAGGGGTGCCATGTCCCATAAAAACAGGGAAAGTCCTGATTTTGGGGGGATTGTGTTCACATACTGGCAAGTGTGACAGAAGGTCCTGTCCCAATTTTGTGGAAGAGAATTATGCCAACCCTAACTGGGGGACGCCCCTCCTGGGAATGAACATTTTTTGACCTTTAAGGCCATTCTCAGTTGGAAGAGGGGGTTTTTTCTGCATGACCAATCCCCAAAGACTTCCCCTTTTAAGTGTCCCCTTTACAATGCCAGAAAAATGATGGCGTCAGTACCCAGGAATCCCAATTAGAATATATTTTGTCTCCAACTAGGTCTACGGAACCAGAGATTGATCACTGATGATACTAGAAATATTGCAAACTATCACCAAAACCAGAAGCATGTCATGAATGACACATGGATCCTAGCAGCACCTACAGTAGTGTATTGGTTGTGAGGATGACCTTATCTACAGCAGCATATTGATTAAGAGGGCAACCTACTCCTCAAATGCCCATGAAGAATTAATGTTATCTGGCATGTTTGGTTGAAACATTTCCCAACCTACACTCCTTTTTTAAACTATGGTGTGAGCATGGATTTTTGGAGGTGGTGTTTATTTCCTATGATGTGTTCCCCTTGATTCAGAACTATTATTTCCTATGATTGTGCTCCCCTTGAGTGAGAATAGTTGGAGCAGGCAGGTCCTGGGGTGGTTCAACTCTCAATTCTTTGTTTTTGGGTGATTTTTGGAAATAGGTTTAGGACTGTGTGAGAGGTTCGGGTAAGAGGGTTGCTGGGTGGGTAGAATTTATACGCTCTTTAGTTGCTCTAATGTATTTTAACAGCTATGCTGAGATCCTCCCTTTTCCTTTGAACCACCCATCCTGGTTGAGACAACTCCCCACCTCAAAAGGCTCCTGCCATCATATTATCTTCTCTGGAGTGGCCTAAGATGAGCCAATGGTGTGACTGGGTCCTGTTTCCATTTCAGCTGGTAGCTCCTTCATACTTTCTGGTGGTGTGCCATTTACTGCAAGGAACAGAATTACATTATTTACCCTGTTCTCCTCAGAAGTAAGTCTCTTTGTATCCAATGGGGTTTATCTCCAGGAAAGTATGGGGTTTACCTCCATTCAGCTTAAATGAGCAAAACAGAAATACCAATACATCATTTAAAAATGAACAATATATATGAGACTTCTTATTTCTTTCTTCTGTGTCCATTGTCTTAGAGTAACACAGATTTTTTTCTATTAAATTAAATGTGGATGTTCAATGTAATGCTGTGACCTACATTTTATGTATATCAGGCCCCTGATGCCGATGATGTACTGAAAACCCTGATTTATTATCACTTACAATATATTCCTTTTCACAGTTTCATCTGTGTCATTTGCCAAGCAGAGAGATATTTTGTCATAGTTTCTCTGCAACATCCACACCTCTGAGAAGATTAACACTTCAAATTTATCCCAGGACTTTTTGTGCATCGAATCTGTCTCATTAAAGCGCCCACAGTATTGTTCAACACAGATGTAATTGTAACTAGTGTCAATATACAAAAAATGCATGCAGGAAAAGAAAAGTATCAAAATGTACTTCTGAGCAGTGCGGTTTAATGTTTATAGTTGGGCATCTTTTTAAAAAGCCCTTTTCACTGTTCAGAAATGTTCATGACTTTTTAAATATTTCTTCACAGGCTGAGGACCATTGACTCACCACACTTAAACAATTTTGTTACTCCCATATACTATTTAACTCAAGTTCTCTTGGTTGTCATCTCAAGTCTAGCACATTTTCAGAAGTGTGATATCAGGACTGTTTTTCAGAATAATAGGAGGAAGGGTGTGTCAAGTGTTCATGTGCCAAACTGTTGGAATAAACCTCTTAGGGGCAGAAATCGGCTACAAATGAGATGCTTTGTATCCAGATGGACCCTAATTTGGTCTTTGTGATCTCTTGCTAAAAAGACTAGCAGAGCAGTTGCCAGTCAGGAATACACAGAACTGGGCTAAATGCCTGGTGTAGTAAACAACCTAAGCAAATGTCCACATAACTTCATCTCCACTTATCTCAGTTCCCAAAAGTGGATTTTGGCAAAACAAAACAGGAGGGATGTGGAGGGTCACAAGCAGCAGCAGCAAGGTTTACTAGGACAACTCAACCCTTGGCAGCCCTATTCAGAAGTAGTCCCACTACAGCCAATCATTCAATGGGGGTTTCTCCTCCTGCCATCAGTGTGATGAAAAGCATGATCACTATGAACTGCTTCCCTTTTCCAGGCTCGTCCCCTCCATGGACTTCTCAAGCTTGAACCTCAGCTTGCACCTGTATGCTGACTTCTCAACACAGCTGGGCTGTGAAGGCAATGCACAGGCATGAACCCAAGCTTGCGCCTGCACATTGAGCATCCCAGCCCAGCACCAGGATGGCACTGAGCTGGGGAGGAGCAGGCAGGACTGGAGGAGGGCAACCTGGGACTTTGTCCTGGGTTGCCCTCTTCTTGTCCCACCTGGGTGGAGGAGACTGGATTATAGCAACTCTAAATAGGTATGAATGGGTTCGTCTGATGGACTTCTGTGGAAAGGTTTTATGTAAGCATGCATGCATATAATGTATGCATATAAATGATTGAAATCGTGGACTTTCCTCCAAATAAATGAAGTGCTCAAGCTTTATGGAGCTACAACCAACAGTTGTGGGATGAAAAAATCTGATCCATGTCACAGTTGCTGGTGACTCCAATGTAAAGTGAAAGAGATGGTATATATTCCTTTCCAACAGCAACCCATGTATTTCTCCAAAAGAAGGCTACGGAAGCCAACTTCTTTATAACTGTATTTTAACCTTGTTTAGCTAAAATTAGCTTACCAAGTGCTGAACATTCTCTGTTGGCTGCTACTCTTTGTCAGCACTTTGAAAGTGCTGGCTTGATCCAGTCCAGCCTAAATGGAATAGGGGCTAAATGGGGGTTGGGCCCAGAAAGCATCTTCTCTATATGAATCTCTCTGCCCGTATACCAAAAAGGGCCTTATGCTCACCCTGTCTTGTGGGGCCAACCTGGGTCTTGAACCCTGGCCTGCTGGTTAACAGGCACAGCGTCTTAACCGCTTGCACCATCCACAGCATTAACACTGCTTTCAAAAAAGAATTTATTCACTGCTAATCCAAAAATGAATAAGCACCATGGCTACCTGTTTCTTCCACACATGATCTCTCCCTTTATTTTTCTATTTAAAAATTATGAAAATGATTCTTTCCATACTTGGGCAAAATATATAATGACATTTTCACCCAAAGTTTAGATAGGATTTCTGTTACCTGCTCTGGATGAAGCCATGGCTTATAAGTGATTGACAATGATGGAACTCTCCAGTTTTCCGTGTGTCCTGCAAACATACTTTTAGACTGCTAAGTCTAAAAATATTGCTAAGAAAAAGCTTATTTGAATTTTATGTAAATCATCAAAGATAATCCTATAACTCTTTTATATAGTACGTTTCAGCTGAACAAAAGTGAAATGTTAGCAGCACAAAGCAAAACAGAGCTATTCCTTAGAGACGAGAGCGGTCATTGAAGTAGAAGAAGAATGCTACAGGGCCTTTCTGTTCAACATGTTTAGAGATGCTAAGAGATTTAGCATTTGGTTTAGACTGAAATGAATCCCAGTAATTTCCTGTAGCTCTCTTTATGCTACATGTAAGGTGAGAAAATAGGCAAGTGTTGCCAGTAGCTATCCCACCTCACAAGGAGAAGGCAGAATTCATACAGAATTCAATATAGAAGTTCCAATTTATCTTCCCCTATATAATTATAAAGACAGGGTTAGGGCCCAATCCTATGCTGCAGAGGCACACTGGTGCCAAACAGCACCCCATGTTGGATTTGAGCAGGCTGTAGGTCTTCTTGGATATTTCTTTACCCAAATAAAACTCCAGATGTGCGTCAGATATTTAGATGGTGCAGATTCAAGAAGTCCTATAGAGTTCTGCATAGAGGGCCTCCACCAAACCCACTCCAACTCCTGGACCAACTCCTGTCCAGGGTGACCATATGACCATAAATTTCAGGGTTTGTCCTCCTTTTTAGCCTTCTGTCTGGGTGTCCTCCAAAAGGGCTTCATTGTCCTCAGTTTTGGCTTCATTTTGGAACTTTCAGTACGACATCATGTCATATGTCATTGGATTCGTATTGAAGAGAACAATACAATGCAAAAATCAGTTTTGAAATATCTCCTTCCTATCAAATGTTATGGCTAAAAAATAAAAAAATATTGTCTGCCAGAAAGGCCAGGCTGAGAGGAATCCAAGACGTTGTCCTCCTTTTGAGGTTTGGGTAACTGGTCTTCCTGGTGCTGTCCCATCCCCCATTCCTCCACCCCACAGGAGTCCAACGGTAGTGTCAACCGCACCGCGCAGGCCTGTCCACCTGTGTTACTTACTCTTGCTGTCCTGCAAACATGCTTTACAGCAGTAATACTCAAAGTGGGGTTGGGACCCCCTTAGGTCAGGAGGGGTTGCAAGAGGATGGGATCTGCCATCTCAGAATCTGGCACTGGGCTTTCCTAGGAGTAAGTCTCATTGAACACAATGGGACTTATGTCTGAGTAGACATGGAAGAGCTCTGATATCACAATTATGGGCGCAATCCAGAGTAACTACGTGGAGTCCTTGCTCTGGTGTAAGAACAATTTGCTTTGGATTGCAATATGAATTTCCCATAGGTTTTCACTAGGTAGTGCAGTAACTAAGGGTACACGTAATGTCTCTTACATGCTCCCGTAGTTACTCTGGATTGTAGGGAATGTCACATCCTGGTAAGTTTGACAGAGGGTCCTGTACAGATTTTTCAGTGGGTTACGTGACTGGACTCTTTAATCCCTTCCTGTTGGAGTGGGGGTGGGGGTTAGGCAATGGAAGTAGCAACGCAAAAGCACACGTTTGGTTAATGGAGTGATTGTTAATGTAAGACTGAATATTTTGTAACTACATTTTGTTGTTGTGATCAGGGAGGACAAAGCCTCACAACCATCATGGCATTTGTGATTAAGCTCCATTGAAAGCAATGGGGCTTTGTTACAATGTACTCATTCCATTACTTTCAGTGGGCTTAATTATGACCACCCGTAGCTTAATTGGTGCCACTGGCCACAAATAATAGCCTTGGTACCATCTAATTCCAGAACCATTTCCATGCCCTTTCACTAGGATACAATAATAATTTTGTTACACCATGCTCTGAATAGAATCCTGCTGTGAGCTTCTATTTTTAGAATTTTTATCTTTCATTTGCATCTTACAAAGTTGCCTGCAGGCTTTCTGCAAAAGGGATTTTGGAATATATAATTCTGATATTGCCAGGAGGATTTCTTTAAGTTTCCAGAAAATAAATGGAAATTTTTACAGCTGAGCAACAAAGAGGGAGAAAAGTCGAGCACATACAAGTCACTTGCCACTCCTTCACTTCCTGCACAGTGTCTTTTTACTTTGGCACCATGAACTGCTTCATTTAAACAGGAAGCAAAGCTCTTGCACCCACACATGTATAACACAAATTTTAGATCTTGGGATTGGAATCTAAATGTTGTAACTCTATAAGTTTTTCCCAGTGGTAACCCTACTCTAAAGTGTATGCATCTTCTCAGGATGCAAAAATCAGTTTTGAAATATCTCCTTCCTATCAAATGTTATGGCCAAAAAACATACTTCACTTTACTTCACTTTAAATTTAAGCATAAATGGATTGCACTTTTTCAGCTCAAGTAAAAACCTTCCTCAGATTTCTACAGGCTCACATTACTTTTTTAAAATGACTACCTCATCATATTAATTATTGTAAACTATTCCAATTTTATATTTTTCTGCATGTTATTCAGATCTGCTAGAAAGGTGTCCAGAAAAGTCATTCTAGAAAAACTGAATATCACGCTCGATCCAGGTGTAGGCAATTTGAATCTGCAAAATCCAATGAATATTAATTTTACTGAGAATACTGCAATCAGCTTTAAATACTGTTCACATTCACATACCGTATTCTCTGTTTGGATATGTTAGATGAAATATCCAAGAGTAAGTGATTATTTGAACAATGTGTAAGTGAGATAAATTCTGAAGTCACTTAAACATCCATTTCGTATTTCTACTGATAACTTTTTAATGAAAGAAGCAAATTCTCACTTTCTTAATTGCCCATCACAGTCCATGGAAGAATGTTGTTTTTCAAAAGTACTACCACCAATCAACAGCTGAGGGTTGGACCCACACATTTACCAACAGCCATCATATAATTGAGGAAAAAAATGAGCTAGATTGCACATTGGCCTGTTCCAACCATTTGATCGATAGAAATAAGCAGATGAAAGGTTGAATGGCATGGTGTGATACGCATAATTAGCTGCTATATATGCACTGTTGAAAGGTATAGGATCAGGGCAAAAGAAAAAGTTAGCAATCCTGAGTCTAAACCACAACTGGCCTGGGAAAATCTATCAGTGTGCACTATGAGCTCTGAGAAGCAGTGACTGCAGAGTGACCTCAAGACTGTGATTAGTACTGAGTTTAATGAAGGTCTTTGCCAAGGTGAAGTCTTGCATCACTTACAAATACACAGACAGGCTTTCATATCACCGCAGCTATTTAGCACTGAAGACCTAGTGGCTCAGGACATATTGTCATGTGTCACTGTGACAGGAACACATATTATCTTTATGAAATATAATGGTTTTGCTAGGCTTTAATGGGCTGAGTAGACATTAGCATGCATCCACTGAGCATCCAAGTACCTATCTGACCTCACTGATGAAGTAGTAGTGTCCCTACTCAATCTCTACTCAAAAGCACGTTCATTTTGAAAAATCAGGTGCCTAATTGTGGGTTTGGGCTCCTTATTTAAGTGTCCAGTTGTGATGTATGTCTGTCTTTGCCAAATTCATAATCAGCTATAATTGCCACCTGACACTGTATTCATATTTTAAAACTTGTTCCTGTAGAGCCTTCTCTGCTATGAATGAGCAAACTGATTGACGTCTAGGGAATAATAATGAACTCATTTCAAAGGAAATTAAATAGCTCATGGGTATGCTAGTTATTGACAGCCTTTAATTCTTGACTCAGTTTCACAAAGCGGTCCAGTAGGCACGTGGAAACCTAGAATGGTGCATTTGAATTGAAATGCTTTTTAAACCAGCCCACTAGAATTGTGTGGGAAAGATTCTGAGGAAGTTACCACAAGTCAGACTTGTTTCAGCTGACATGCCCATAAAATTGATAGTGTAGTTCTTCAAATCATATTTCGCTATGTCAGCTTTCATTTGTTTTTCATATTTAACTTAGAGGCATCAATAGTTTCAATTAATGGCGCCTGAGTTTGTGAAGAAAGGAGATAATATATGTGCATGCATAATTTTATATGTCTGAATTACTGTATTTACTTGATTCTAACGCTCTCCTTTTTCAGCCAAATTTAGTTTCCAAAATCAGGATGTTCATTAAATTCGATGGTTAATTAGATTTGAGTAAATATGGTATTTTGATTCTAAGTATCAGGTGCGCATTAGATTTGATGGCATATTAGATTTGCGTAACTACATACATCCACTGCTTTACTTGCTTTTGTTCCAATCTGCAAGAGTCTCCATGCAGCTGATTAACTCAAAAGAAAGGCATTCCAGCCATCCAATCATGTTGGTTGCCCACTTCTGCAACTTTTCCAGCTCTTCAATATCATTCTTGAGATGTGGCAACCAGAACTGCACAGAGCATTCCAAATTTATAGAGATACCAGATTTATAGATACCATATAATATTATCAGTCTTATGGCGAAATCCAGAGTAACTACGGGGAGCCCTTGCTCCGGTGTAAGTACAATTTACTCTGGATTGCAATATGAATTTTCCATAGGTTTTCACTAGGTGGTGCAGTAACTATGGGTGCATGTAATGTCTCTTATTGTAGGGCTATTCTCAAACCCTTGCCTGATTACTTGTATTATGGAATTTGCTTTCTTCACTGTTCCTGCATACTGGCTCCGTTTTCATTGAGCTATCCCTCATGACCCAAGATTTTTTTCCTGCTTTGTCATCCACAGGCCCTATCAGTGTATATGTGAAGCTGGAATTTTTTGCACCAATTCTTGCACCATTTTACATTTTAAAAATTGATCCTTGTCAATCTAATCTCTGAACCAGATCTCAGTAAATATTTGGCTGCCATTCACCTAATCAGTGCTTTTAGGAGTAATGTCAGAATGGGTAAAAGTATTATATTCATGTAGTAGACCACCACTTTACACTGGATTCACTTTGCAATCAAATCACTTCACAATAGGCTTGCTGTTGTAAAACAATATTCACTAAAACAATGTTCACTAAATAATTAGTTATTCATTTTCTAATGGGTTTCATTTGCCACAAACAGGAACTTAAGGGTTTTGAATGCAAGTATTTGGTAACATCATTCTCAGCCAATATCAATGTTTTTAACATTGTGGCCATGTAGCTTGAAGGATGCAGTCTTGTAATTTGTGTTTTATAATTACAGTACTGTTTATCGTAGCTCCTCAAGACTGCAATGGGCACTTTTTAAAATCAGCTTTTAAAGTGGGAAATAACTAGGAACTGTGGCAGTAACCTCAACTTCAGGTCTTGGAGAAAGTTATTAAAACAATGCATTATTGGTTCACAGTAAAATATTTTCACAATACAATGGTGTCTTAAGACGTGTTAACCACTGTAATGCAGGGAATCACTGTATTTGAAGCCACTAGAAACTTAAGACACAGGCACTCACTGGGAAAATGCAAAATATTAATTTTTCTGGCACACTACCCTGAATTTAGTATAAAAGCCAGATAAACTTTTTCATCCTGGGTTTTACTATTCCTGGCTTTCTCTTCTTTGAATATCAGCTGTAGGGGAAGAAGCATTCCCACTGGAACCAATGGAGCAACACAGGCCCATTGTCCAGTGCAGAGATGGGGAGGGATGGGAATGAGGTTGAATTGGGTAGGGAGGGAGAAATAAGGAAGAAATGGAGTAAGATAGACAGATCACTCCTGGGAGGTGGTGGAATTGATGACATTTGTGCTTGCTTAATCCTGAAGCCCTTCCTTGGCCTGGTCTTGCTGCATGGATCAATGCAGTATCCCCAATGCTAGTCTGAGTAGATCCACTGCGGCTGCTAAGCTTATCCCAGAGGCAATGGGACAAAAGTCTGCTTACCTAGAGGAGCAATCTAGCAACCAAAAATTCTCTGTAGGATACAGCTGGTGCCACTGCATCACCACATGGGGATTTAAGTTGGATTGGGCTGTTAATTTTTGCAAGCACACAGATATATTTTAGGTGTCATTCACGCTGTCAGTCACATTGACATGAAATAAAGCATTTTCGGTGTCATCCACACTGTCCTAATTTCTAGTCTTCTTGGAAAATTCTGCCTCCACTAGCCAATTATAAATACAGTTCAAGAACCAAAAATACCTCATTATAGTTTATTTTTGGGAAATAATTTGTAGCGTGTTGAATATTGAAAGTAGTATTCTTGCTTTCTACACAGCTAGGATCCAAGGGCCATGTGGCGAGGTGGACCCATGTGGGAGGATTTGCCAGCCGTCTTCACTTTTGATACCACTCTCCTACAATACAGGATAATGTGCTCCCAAGACTAATGGGAAACACTGGGAATTCCCATCCACACAGTGCAAAGTGCACTCTGATTCTAAAATGGAAAAGTTCATAATGTGTATAAAGAGGTTGGATGCACCTATAGGACCATATAGTGCACCAGGTACCCACTAAGCTGAAGATGAAGCTCCACTGACCAGCTGCAGTGTGCTGGTCACCCACCTTTGGCCACAGTGAGAACCAACTAATGGTTGCCAGCTAGAGCACAGCAAGACCCAGCAGCAAAGAGGGAAAGGAGGGAAGAGGAATGAGATTAAAAAGTGGGGAAGGAATAAGAGGAAGGCAGGGAAGATGGGAATACAGGAGAGTGAGAAGGAGCAATGATGGAGTCCAGAGAACCAGAGGAGAGTCTGGAAAAGGAGCAAAGAAGAGATCAAAGATAGACAACCAGAAGGTTCTGGAGATGGATTCAGGTTTGAAGATCCAGGTTCAAATCCTTGCTAAGCCATAAAGCTTCCTGGGTGACACTGGGCTAGTCATTGTCTCTCAGCCAAACCTACCTAATAGGGTTGTTGTGAGGACAAAAGGAGGAAAGGAAGATCCTTGGAGAAAGCATAGTATATAAAAATAAAAGATAAATAAGGTATCACTGAAGAAGGAGAAACAGTAAGAAGAACTTGATAGGAAGAAGGAATACTGGAACTATCTGGGATGAGAGGTGAAGGGATGGAGTGAGAATATGGGAATAGCAGAGGAGAGAATAAAGAAAAGGGGGGCTAGGCTAGCAGCCTCAACTAAAGGCTCCATAGCTTTCTCGATGGCTAGAGGAGTGACGGAAAGCTGTCAATCAATAATCCTTTCTAACTGAAGAGATCCAAGAGAGTTCCCAGAATAATCTGCAGCCCAGCCTGCATAGGAACCCTGAGGAAACAGTGTGCTAGCAAGTGGTGTGATAACCTTGGATATGAGATCTTGGACTGAACCCCAGCAAAAGGGAATCCATCCCACACAAGGACAGGACGCCCACTGACCAAGGATGAGGATGATAATGAGCACAATCCTAACCATGTCTACTCAAAAGTAAGCCCCATTGTGTTCAATGTATCTTAATCCCAGGAAAAAATTTTTTAAGATTGTAGCCAATGTTTCAAAGATTCATGGCCTTTCAGAACCCCTTGGATATTGAACTGCCTGCCTGGAAGGAAGAAAGGAAGATGTCAGGGTTGTGTGGATGATACAGTCGGAGCTTTCCACAGATGGTGAGGTAGGTTCATGCACGAAAAAAGGATCTGCTCCTTTTTTCTCGGTGATGCTCCTGTTCTCCTAATACCATGGAATGACCCCCTCCCTATTGCATTAGAAGAATTGGAGCAGCATCTGGGTGGAGGACTGGGAAGTGTTTAAATCTGTCCCTAATCCCACCATCTGAAAAAGGCTTTGATTTTTTTGGACTCTGGGTTACCTCTCCAACTCTCATTTAGAAAGAATTTGTAGAAGCTGATATGATTGCAGGAGCAGATCAGATTTATCTTCATTATGGCCTGGTTAAATAATATCATTTCTATAATTAAATGGATTACATTTTCAGTCTCCTACAAATCATCTAAAAAGAGAGACTAAAGGGAAAATGTGTACTGACTTCAGTGTAGATAAAACTATCTTCTGCTAATATAAGTCTAATCTTTGTGAGCAGTCTAATCTCTCTAACCCACTCACTGCCGGTGGCCACAAGTATCTGGTGCTCACCAGTATCCACTGGTGTCTACCATCCAGTGTTGATGGTCCTCAGACGGGTGTCCAGCAGGGACATAAGATGATGCACATGTTTAAGGCATAGCTGAGAAATCAAGCAAATCATAAACTGCTATGATGCTTTCTTTATTATTAAAATGTTTTTTTTAAAAAAATACATGTCAAGTTTGCATGTGGCACTTAGAAAAGTGTCAGTTTGCCAGTAGTTTGCATTACAAATGAAGCTATATGCAGTCCAAGACACATCTATTTGGGAGCAAGTCCTATTGACCTCATGAGTAACTTCTGAGAAGACATACAGAGGCTTGTGATTTTAGCCCCACAGTGCCTCTCTACCTAATAAATAGGATATTTCACCTAAAACGTAGAGGATCCCAGTCCTATTCATGAATCAGCACTTCAAAAGTACAGTGTTAAATTTATTTCCCTTTGCTTTAAAAAAATGCAGAACCAAAAAAATCAGACACATGACATACAATCCTAACTGTATCTACTCAAAAGTAAGCCCCATTGAGTTTAATGGGCCTTACTCCCAGAAAAGTGTCTTTAGGATTGCAGCTATATACTAAGAGGTTTAATTCCCAGATGTCAAGGCTACATTCACTAAGGCTAGATTTTAATCTAATGTTTTGGCTTATACACTGCAGAGCATTGCCAAAGGACTAAAAATGGCAATAAAAACAAAGATCACACCTGAGAAAGACTGAAATTACTAGGAGCAAGAATGTTAAAGCTCACTAAGAGTACAGTCCTAACCATGTCTACTCAAAAGTCAACCCTATTGTGTTTAATGGGTCTTACTCCCAGGAAAGTGTCTTTAGGATTGCAGCCTAAGTACAGTATAGACAAAAACAAAGACAAATATCCCTGCCTAATGTTCAATAGGACCCTAACCCTGGATAACTGTGATCTGACAAAGTCTACCCCCATTTGAGTGTCAGGACAAGACAAGGGAATTTATAATCAGGCTTTTCTGTTAAAAAATAACATCTAATCAGATTCCTAATTGATCTGGTCCCAACCCTAATTGCCTCAACACCCACATGTTCTCCTATTTACTTGTAACATTAGGTTATAATCTAGACAGGCAGCCCAATCCAGAGCAACTAATCTGTCCACATAAGAGCCCTTAGGTTGCCCTATCTAACACTAGGTTGGAGCAACTGCAAGATGCTCCAGCCCAGTTACTCTGAAGGAGGCTTAGGGCAGAGCAAGGCAAGATAGGGTGCCCTAAGAGAGGTGGATCTGCTCTGCCCTAACTGGGGCAGCCTAAGCAGCTCAGGAGAGGCAAGTTGAGGGCATGTTTAGCATTGCCTAGGGCAGAGCAGTTACTCTGTATCCAGAGCCTGTTTCCAAGGCAGAAATGCCCTCTTCCAGCCCTCAGAGTTATACCACCTCAGGAGCAGGTATAGTAATGAGTAGACCCATAGGGGTCCATGATAAGGCCTAAGTAAGAACGGCAGTGCTGACCAAAAATCTGAGTTCTTGGCCAGCCTAGCTGCAACCCCTTCCTCTCAACCTCAGGATATGGAACAAACTACGGCTGCCCACAAACCTCAGGATACAGCAGGCCACTCCAAGAAGCCCCTTGTATTCACTGTAGAATGTACTGGCATCTCATCAGGGACTCCTTATAAGGCAGGCACCCAGTGGCGTCACCAGACTGGTGCGGCTGGTGTGGGCCGCATTGGGGGTGCGCTCCGTATGGGGTGATGTGCCGGAGGAGTTTGACTGTCCTTTGGCAGGCCCCGGGCGTCAGCACACCCATTCAGGCCTGCTCCAAGGCGGAGCAGCAGCCAGAAGCTGCCACTTGTCTGAGGAGCTGGCCTGAACGGCCATCTGAGGTGCACTGCGCAGAAACACACTGAGCATGCTGAACAGCTTCAGAGGAGACTTCCTTAGAGCAGAGAAAGTCCGTGCCTCTGCACAGCCATTCGGCCTCACTCAGGAGGCGGAGCGGCAGCCGAATGGCTTCAGAAAGAGTACTGCACAGGCACCAACTCTGACGCCTGCACAGTCTCCCCCGAAGCCAAAAGGCTTCAGAAAAGTACTGCGCAGGTGTCAGAGATGGTGCCTGCGCAGTACTCTTTCTGAAGCCAGTTGGCTTCAGAAACAACTGCGCAGGCGCCAACTTTGGTGACTGTGCAGTCCAGGTGGGGAGGGGGGCGGCGCATCCCAGGGATGACACACAGACTTCCGCACCAGGTGATGTGCAGAGTCATGTCACCACTGTAGGTACCACAGCTGTTCCTTGTTCAGTGTGATCTGAGGGGTGTCTCCTCAGGAGCAAGTCTTCCCCTTGTGTCAATTACTTAGCATGCTCTGGAGCAGTTAGGGCAGCCCAGGCTTCCTGACTCTCTGGATTCAGCATAACTTTCTGCTCTGGGTTAAGAATAGTTAGGAGAGTGCAGTTAGGTCAGAGCAGGCTGAATTTGCTCTGGATTGCAGCCTTAGTGAACGTGGTCCTGAAATACAGGAAGTGAATCTCTCTCTGTTATAGTTAAACATAGGGCACAATCCAGAGTAACTACACGGAGTCATTGCTCCGACGTAAGAACAATTTACTCTGGATTGCAATATGAATTTCCCATAGGTTTGCACTAGGTGGTGCCATAACTACGTCAATGTAAATGTCTCTAACGTGCTCCTGTAGTTACTCTGGATTGTAGGGTTAAGCAAAAGAAGTTTTAGTTCCTGTGCTAAATACAGTAAAATAAACTACAATCCTACTGCAAATAAAATAAACTACAAAACTACAGAGTTTTCCTTTTGTAATCACAATAGGCTGGCAATCAATTTGTTTATAATATGAGTGGCCGACCTGCAGGATGTGTGTCACCAGTGGCAAATGGATGCTTTCTAAGTGGCGCATGCAAAGTCACCATGTATTTTTGAAAAACATTAAATAATAACAAAGAAAGCCCCACAGGAGTTTATGGCTTGCTTGATTTCTTTGATTGATTCTTACACATAATTCCCTGAAATTTCTAATGCTGCTGCAATGGTTGCATACAAGGCAGCTATGCCTATTCAGCTTTATCTGCTCTGGTTGGAAAATGGGAAGAAAGGCAGGAAAAGAATGGTGGATAAGAGAGCAAGCCAATAGGGCAGATGCTTATGAGATGGCCAAAGAGATCAGCAAAAGCCTAGGTCGCCCAGCTAGAGTAGCAACTTCAGGAAAATTATCTACAAAGATATCCTGGGTGAAATCATTTTTGAGGTGCGCACACAGAGGTGGCTAAGCTGGGCCATGCAATGCAGCGTAATGGGGAAATGAATGCACCTTATATGGAACGTGTAACAAATTTGCTTAGCTAGACTAAAGATCCATGCAGGCTTTTTTGCTGGTCTCATCAGCAGCCAGCCAGATGTCTTTGGAAAGCTCCAACTAGACAAAAACACTCCCATGGATCTTGCTCTGTACCTCCTGGGACTTGAAGTTATACTGCCCTTGAACTTGGAGGCTCTACAGTAATGTAATAATTGCTCCAAGTACTGTACAGTAATGTAATAATTTAACTACAGTAATGTAATAATTGCTAAGGTGCAGCAGGATGTTCAAGATTCTCTACACAAAAAGTGGCATATGGCGTGCTGTGGGTTGGTCACTCCTCATTTATAAGAATCAAGGCTTGGAACATGAAAATAACAGCTAGATCAAATTCTGAGCTATTCATGCTCTCTCTCTCTCTCTCTCTCTCTCTCTCTCTCTCTCTCTGAGGATATAAAGATCTCTCTCTGAGCTTTATATCACAATGACGCAAATGTGGATAGTTCTTGGTTAACTCCAGTGTTGCCATTTGGAATACAGTACAGTCATTCAAGTACTGCTCACAGCATGTGTGGATACAAAAACGTTTTTTCATCCGTGTTCCCAGGAAATAATGGGAGGGAAATGTTGCGCTGTTTGTTCTCCGTTCAAAGTATGACAGATGTTTACTTCTCTTAAAGAAACTCTCTCAAACTGCTTATCGTTCAAGGCATATTGAAGTCTTTGCTTGCCCAAATGATTCCTTGTGGTTTCTGTTCAAAATGTTTTTGAAGATCATTTTAATTCTGTTTCGCTCTGGTGAAATTTTTATCAAATTTCAAAGGAAGTGGCTATTCTAAAACTCCCACTCATAAGCATTTGACTTTTCTCCCCCAAAATCAGTTGCCTGAAAGAAAACCCAGACTGTGGAACACCTACTCATTCTGCCTAGTGAGCCCTGCCCTTAAAGTAGGATCACAAATAAGCACCATGCAGGGCCTCTGGCATGGACATTAATGTCATGTTGGGAAAGGTGCAGAATGTATACTTCAGGAATCGTAATGCTTATTTGCCTCCCACTATTTGCACTAGGAAACTGTGGCTTTCCAGTTCATGTATATCTAAACAGAGGGAATCTGACTTGCACATGGGCAATCCTGCATCATATTTTGCACACTTTTCCAGACATAGATATTAATTATTATATTAATATATTTTTGCTTATATTTAATATATTTTTATATTAATAGCTATAATTTATTATATCAATATAATATTAATATTTACCGGTGTATTAATATTTTTGATATTGGATATTAATATCTTTTTTGAGGCTTGAGTCCAGTGCTTGAAACAGCCATTTTCAAGCCACAACTTACTATTTCAGCTGTTTTCTATTGGGTAAACTAAGGGTCGGTCACGGTTCTCACCTGCTTGCAAACCGTTGGTGGGGACAGAAGGATGATCGTGGGCCAAAAAGAAACATTTTTCCTGATCTGGATGTAGTCAATGCTAGTGTAACTGAAATGCTTAGAGGCTAGTGGGGAGAGGAATAGTGAGATAAGTAGCTAAGAGACTGCAGCTGTTCAGTGTAAGAACTTGTAAGATTAATCTGGGCCCTGAGGGAGCAGCAGAACATGCGCCACCACCTCACCCAGCACAGCTGTTCTCTCTGCTGGATGCGAGCCTAAGGGGCCCTCATGACGCTGAAGAAGAAGAAGAAGAGCCTGTTCTTACACTAGTGCAAAAGTTGTCACTTTGAGGACTGTCAGAAAAAAAGGCAACAAGGGCAACTTGGGCTTTTCTCCATTGCCCTTCACCACTAGGATTAATGATCTGCAGCAGTCCATCTTGTTTGCTAAAGCATAGATGACATAGGGCACAATCCAGAGTAAGGGCAGTGAGGAGAGCCCTAGATGGTTTGTCCCAACTATTCTGAATCCACAGCAGAGAGTTATGCTGCATCCAGAGAGTCAGGAAGCCTGGGCTGCCCTAACTGCTCCAGAGCATGCTAAGTAGGCAGCAAGTCAATCACACCTGGGGAGGGCTTGCTCCTGAGGAGAGCCCCCTCAGATCACACTGACCAAGGAAAAGCTGTGGTGCCTGCATTTTAAGGCATCCCTGATGAGATGCCAGTACATTCTACAGTGAATACAAGGGGCTTCTTGGAGTGGCCTGCTGTATCCCCAGGTTAGTGGCTGCCATAGTTGTGCCATATCCTGAGGTTGAGAGGCAGGAGTTGCAGTGAGGCTGGCCAAGAACTCAGATTTTTGGTCAACACTGCCATTCTTACTCTGCCTCATCGTGGACCCCTATGGGTCTATTCATTACTATACCTGCTCCTGAAGAGCTGGAAGAGGACATCTCTGCCTTGGAAACAGGCTCTGGATACAGAGTACCTGCTCTGCCCTAGGCAATGCTAAACATGCCCTCAGCATGCTTCTCTTGAGCAGCAAAGGCTGCCCCAGTTAGGACAGAGCAGGTCCACCTCTCTTGGGGCACCCTATGTTGCCTTGCTCTGCCCTAAACCTTTTCCAGTTTAACTAGGGTGGAGCATCTTGCCGTTGCTCCAACCTAGTGATAGATAGGGCAACCCATGTGCTACTCTGGATTGGGCTGTCTGTGTGATTGACATACAATGCAATCCTAACCATGTCTATTCAGAAGTAACCCTCACTGTGTTTAATATTACTCTGTCCTAGGAAATGTGGTTAGGATTGCAGCCATAGTTAGATTAACTACTTCATGACCAGAATTCTTTTGATGGCTGGCAATAGGGAAAGATCTGGATTCACGAGGAGGCTTAAGATGTCCAACATTACCTAGACTCTAACACAGATGAGAAAAGGTGAGAGGGGTCAGCATCATACCGTTAGAGATCTAGTGATACATATAGCATGAGAGCCTCAAATAAACCACCCCTTTTAAGTGTGTTTTATATAGTGTTTTAGTAATCATGTTATTAGTTATTTTATTTTCTCTGTAAACTGCTCTGTGAACTTTTTGTTGAAAAGTGGTATATAAATACTGTTGATTGATTGATGTTATGATGTAATTAATGAATAATGAACATGACTGTGCAAAGTGGCCTAGTGTTCTGACAGCAAGAAACACTGTGAACTTGTTATATTCCATCATCAGGGAACTATCCAATATTTTATTTTGTAATAAGGTATGCTGAAGAAAAGGGATGACCTTAAAAACAAAACACACCTGGTAATCTTAATCCTCAGAGCTATGTACAGACATTTTCAATTCCCAATTCTACCCCCACAATAATTCCTCTCAAAAGATCCTTAATGCCTTTCCTGAGATCTTCCTTTCTTGAGATCTCCCTGCAAAGGAGGAATGAACGGGAAGAATGAAACAAGGAATGAGCCATACCAGTGGTGGGCAGCAGCAGGTTCGCACCTACGCTATAGAACCGGTTCTTAACAAGAGATAGTACATATAAAGTTTAAAAACAGCCATTTAAAAGTGGCTGCCAGATGGACAGAGAACCGGTTCTTAATTTCTTTGAAGCCCATCACTGAGCCATACCTAAAGTTTCTAGTGCTGTCTTGATTTTTAGTTTTAGGTTTAGTTTTAAGTTCCTTAAATGTGAGAAGATGAAACCTTTCTTGAATGGTACCGAGAAGGCAATGGGTTTCACGTGAAAGAGGCTTGCCCCAAGCAGCCCAAGTCTGTTTTGTCCTGTGTAGAAATATGAATTCTGAATTGCAGCATCAAAGCTGTTAAGGAGAAAGCTGCAAAGAAAGAGTAGGCTGGTATTTGTTGCCTTACGTAGCCATGCATATTAAAGCCACCTAGATTGCTGCTGTATCTTGTGAAATTATCATGCAAGCTGGATTGAGCAACAGAAAGCAATTCAGTGTCTCTGTGCTGAATGAAACTGCAGCCACTGGAACTTGAGTGAACCCCCAGCATTCCAGCTATGAAAGAAAATTAAGTGTTGTTGTGCAGCTCCTGGAGCTTTTGACTTGGTCTAATACCTTAATCTTCTTTCCTGAGGCCCAACTTCTAATTTTTAATTATGCTTACATTTTTGCCTTGCTTTCCTCCTGCACTGATGGAGGTTACATTTCCAGTAGAGTCTTTATGCAACATTTGTTCACAATATAATTGTAGCGCTCTTGACCTAGCTCTGTAATGCAAGGATTAGGAACTTCATCCACAGAATATAGATGGAATCACTCATGTGCCAGAGAACAATAGCAAGCCCGTTAATTCATTCTCCAGTGGCTTCCAACATTGCATTCAATGAATACTAACTTTAGTCTCTCTTTTCAAATGAAAGCAGCTACTCTGTGCACAACTTGCTTCAGACTGATTCGCCTCAGTTCTGAAAACATGCGTATCTCATGTATGGGAACTCTGTGTAAGATAAAGGGCGCAATCCAGAGTAGCTATGGGGAGTCCTTGCTCCGGTGTATTTTGCTCTGGATTTGCAATATGCTCTGGATTTGCAATATGCTCTGGATTGCAATATGAATTTTCCCATAGGTTTTCACTAGGTGGTGCAGTAACTACGGGTGCACGTAATGTCTCTTACGTGCTCCCGTAGTTATTCTGGATTGCAGGGAAAATGACTGGAATAAGTGTCCCAGCCTACTCCACTTTGCCTTTCCCATCTATTCCACAAACCTTCTCCAACCATAAATTGTCCCCTTTGCAGCCTTACCTGGACTGAAAGAGCATCCAGGCAAGTCTGGCAAGTGCATGGAGCCACTGGCTATTTCCTCCAGTACCTCCATCATACATGATAGCCACGTGGCTTCCATGCTGCTGCAACGTTGCTTACAATATCAAATCATGAGATCTGATACTTATAGCTCTTTGATTGGCATGGGCTGTTAGCATGCATTCTCAACACCTACATGTATATTGGAATGCTGTGTGAAGAATATCTGCTTGTATGTTTTTTCAGACAGTATCAGATGACATTTGCCAACGGATAGAGCTTTCTACAACACAGAACAGGTCATTAACTAAACCGTGTGTGTTTCTTGCCCTGTAGAACTTGTTCAGGTGCAGACAATAGAAAATGGAGGTGGGAATCGGTCCTCCTCAATTAGATGATGGGGGCACAAATGATTTCCACTGACATGTTTCTTTCAGTGCGAGACTACGCAAAATTGCAATACGGTTTAACAGCACCTCTCTTAACGCCGAGAGTTACCATAGAAACTAGGATCTCAGATCGACATGAAAGGCTTTCAGGGAATCAGGCTTTATCATTAGCATGATCTAAGCATCTTGCACACTCCTAACCACCTCGCATCTCCTTCAGTATGTCATTAATACTCATTAAACATCCCTGCATGGAATTTCTGAGCATTCCTCCAATAACATGCAACAAGGAGAGAGCGAGAGCGTTACACCTTCGTTGTAGGAAGGAACTCTACCTTTGACTTTCAGATGCTAAAACGAAACACTTTTTCTTCCCTCGTTTACCCTGTAGATGACCAATCGGATCCATTGACCGGCAATTAGAATTTATGCAAATTAGGCTATTTTTAGATGGTCATCTAAGGGTAACACCACAGCAGCAGTGCCAGCTTTGGTACTTTTGAGTGACACCTGAACCTAAATAATGATACGACCTTTTGGCTGTTTACCCAAATGTAAGTCCCACTATGTTCAGTGATATAACTAACAGGCTAATCCTAGCAAACCTCCTAGCACCAACTTCTGCAGTGCAGCTCCTAGGTAATGGAACAACAATTCCCTTTTCTTGAGGAGACTTCCATGACTAACCCATCACCACAGAAGGTTGTGCATGCCCTCTTGGTACGGCTGCATTCAGTGCTGGGATTCAAATAAATTAACATGTTCTATGTCCTAATAACCTAAATGAACAACAGGTTCTATGTCCCATTAGTAACCTGTTCTCAGAACTAGGCGCTCATTAGCAAAGGGTTCTATAGAACCTGTGAGAACCCCCTGAAGCCCACCACTGGCTGCATTGGTGCTAGAAAGTTTGGCCTGTACTGGTGCTCAAAACTTGGTTAGGATTCCTCAGTGTCCATGCCTTGTTTCTCTGGATCTGGTATAAAGTTTTGTTTCTTAAGTCTTCTGACTGGCCTGGTCTCTGATTAATACATGGGATGTTGTGGACATCAGCCTGGTGTAGGATTGTGCTGTAGATGTAATACTTATAATGTTCCATTGGCAACATTGCGATTTTAAAACCAATTTATTGCTTTCTTATGTTGCTCAATGAGCTTACAAGATTTATGATGAACTGGCAAATAATGCACAGTAGTACTCCTAACATAAGCTCAGTGGTTAAAGACACTGTGCTTGTCAACCTCAAGATTGGCATTTTGGTGGTTCGAGACCTGTTTACCACACAATGGAGGAAACACCCATTATCTGTCCACCTCTTGCTGACCTAGCAGTTTGAAATCATGTAAATGCAAGTAGATAAATAAGTACCACTTTGGTGGGAAGGTTTCATGTGCCTTTGGCATTCAGTCAAGCTGGCCATATGACCATGGAGATATCTTCAGACAATGCTGGCTGTCATAATAGGGATGAACACCGCTCCCTAGAATCAATCACAACTTGCACAGCAAACTGCGAGGGACAAATTTACCTTTTTACTCCTAAAACTGTAGTAATGAGTTGTTGATAAGAACCATCAAAATAATGAGCAATGGTAGGGATCCATCAATCATTAAATACAGCATACATGCCAGTTCAAGAAGGAAGACTCAAAGACAACATTGCCAATTGTATAAAAAGGCACTATATTCTGATGCAATCTCCCCCTGAGTCTGATGAGCAATTAACAAACCCAGAGGAAGTCCTGAGAGCTGATGAGGCAAAGTACAGGCGGCAGGAAGACATTTTCCTTGGACAAATGTGGAGGCAGACTGCGTAATCCCATGCAGCCTCTAGCACTAAAGATCTAGTGTCGAATTATTCCTGTGGGTTTTACTTACACTACATAAGAACTGTAGAATCAAGGTCAATTAAGTGTGAATACAGACTTTCTATAATGTGGAGGAAGTGGTTTGAAAAGATTTTTCAGGAGAGAGAATATGTGTTCAAAAATACTTTCGCTACAATTTCTTCACCCTGAGTCTTCTTAAATAACCTTGATAGCCTGTTTTTGATGTTCAGTGAGAGGAAAATAAATGTATATGGGGAAGAAGCAACATTACAGTCTGCCTCATCTTCTCGGTAGAAAATCTGTGGGATGATGCAGATCAAGGGTAGAGATTGCCTTCACAATGCTGCAGTTAGTTTATTCCTATAGTTTATTCCTACCTGTGTTTAGTTTATTCCTATTATCCAAAAGGGGATGCTGAATGTCCTATTCAGCTAGTTTCCCACAAGTTTAATCTTTCAGAGAGCAGTTTCTAGAATGGTGCCATCTAGTGATGGAAAGAGATCATTTGCTATCAGGCCTCTGTCAGTCTTGAAAGACTATGGTATCGTGCTTGGCGCTGCATACGCTGCATGCGAAGCACAAAAGCCTGGGTTAGATTGTTATGGAGGATAGGCTGTTACCCAAGCAGCAAATCCCCCCTCTCCACGCCACTGAATTAGTCCAATGGAAAGGCAGAGCCAATACGATTGGATCCAGCTGGCATCGCAGAGCTGGGCTGAGGACAGGAGCTCACCCTGTCTTGTGGGGCCGACCTGGGTCTCAAACCCTGGCCTGTGGTTAACAGGCACAGTGTCTTAACCACTTGTGCCACCCACATCCATTAGCCTGTTAATTTGTAGATACACACAGATGTTTGTACATAGGTGGCCACTTTTGTGTGAAGACACTGGTATTCATTTTGAAAGTCAACACATTTTAAGAAGACAATTTTTGTGTCCTGCTGTAAGTCACTGAACACGACTTATGAATTGAAGACTTGTACAGATACATCAGGGCTGCAGTGGCTTAAAGATGCTATGCTTGTCAACCTGAAGGTTGGCAGGTCAGTGGTTTGAGTATGTACTGGAAGATGGAGTAAGCTCTCATGCCCAGCTCCTGTCAACCTAGCAGTTCAAAAGCATGTAAATGCAAGTAGATAAAGAAGTGCCACTTTGGTGGGAAGGAACAGTGTTCCATGCGCCTTTGGTGTTTAGTCATGCTGGCCACATGATCAGAGATATCTTCAGACAATGCTGGCTCTTCAGCCTTGTAACAGGAATGAGCACCGCTCCCAAGAGCGGTCACGACTAGAAGGGGCAACTATTACAGATAGATCAACTATCATATTGATGTGAGAGAAGTTAAGCCAACACGTGTACGTGTGCCAGTCTCCCCACACCACCACGAGATTGTGGAGATAGACTCTGGCCTAAATTTGTTAGGCTTGTGCCCTCCGTCTATGTAGTATCACTGTGCTCAGTAGGCTTGCACCCTTGGAGAATGAAGCTGGATTAAGCTCTTGCCAGCTTAAGAAAATACAAATATCAGTTTGGTGTGAGTCCTTCTCTTTGAAATCTTATGTGGCTGGGGAAGTATGTTGTTTCCCTGAGCACTAGATCTTCCTTATGGAGAGATCTTAGTGATCCCTTTCAGGACAGCTGTTTCACAACTGATGTTACCTCAGAGCAAAAGAACTAGAAAGACAGTGACTGCACGTCTGAACAGTGAATAGAGTACTGAAGCAATAAGCAAAGTATGAACTTAAATAGGAAAACAAACTCTCATTTCATTTCACTACTGCTACTGTCAGCATCCATTCATCCTAAAAGCTAGGTGGCATCCATAGCACAATAGATGGTGGAAGAGAGCTACAGGGAAAAAGGTGAACATTTACAGGTGAAAATTGCCTCATCTCTTGCAAAAATGGCAGTGACTTTCATTTGCTCAAGAACCTGTTAGGATCTATTATAATTTTATGGCACTGCTTTCTCTTTCTTTCTATCTTTTGGATAGGGTCCAATATTTCAAACAGGAATAGCTGTGTTAGTCATTACTTATTACAATAAACAGAAACTTGTATTGAAATTTAACTTTTTTGAAATATAACTTTTTAAAAAGAAAGTTATCAAGGAAATATTTATTGAACTTTTTATTGAAGGGCAAAACAACTAAGCGAACAACTAAGACGCAGGCAAGAAAATCATAGGATGGATTTTAACTTCATCCCATAAAAGAAGCCCAAGATCAACATTAAAGAGACTTGTAAAATTGAAGGGATGTACTGATGTCTGTGCTGAGGTTTTTTTTAAAAAAAAAAAAACAGTCATAAGCAACAGATCTTCAATCTTATAAAAAGTAGTGGAAGCAGAAATCAAAACTTCTCTGCTATAGAAATAATCTTATGCTTACTTAACTATACATTCACACAGATGATTCTAAGAGAAGCTGATATTATGAGGCAGATTTGATGCTGCTTTTAGAAGCTGGAAGTGAACAAATACCCCATAGAGATCAATGCGGTGGCCAGAATGAACAGATCAACAAGGCGACTTGAAAATTAAAGACTAAAATTATTCCAAGAAATTTGAGAATATTCATATTAAAATGTGTCCGTTCACATCTTGGTTCTCCAGTTTTAATAATTTAAAACTATTTAACCACTGTCAATAGGCAAACATTTACAGTCAGGCCCTGTGCATCATGTATAATATATGCAGCAAGCAGAATCAAGCCTATAAGAAGTTGTGGAGTTGTCACTGTGACCCTGTACTGATCATTCTTATCTCTTCATGTCACAGCCATATAATCAATGCATTTAAATCACACTCCCCCTTTTGTTCTCTCCATTTTCTTAACAGTTTATTGTTTCAGATACTAGACTTCCCGTGCAATTAATGGAGTCCTGCTGTCATTCACTACATGAAGCTCAGTACACTGCTGTTTAACTTTATAAATTATTTCTTTGTGAAATAAAATCTTATACCTGAACATGGAGGAGAACAATTTCTTCTTCCACAGAAAAGCTGCACAGAAAATAAATAAAAAATGCACCAGACCCCAGTTCTATCATTTACTGCAATGTGGGCCAAATTCTATTGTTTTTCTCTCCTACTGATGCAACCACATGAGTGTGTGTTGCAACCTGCAGGCCTCCTCTGAGTAGGAGAATGAGCATGAGGTGCTATCCCCGCAAAGAGACCCAACAGAAGACAAGTTGGTGCTGTTATTACAGCACTTTGGGAGTTTGAACACTGAACACGGGCAAGTGAAAAAAGCAACTTTTCTAAACTTACCAGTGTTCATGGAGGTGGTGGTAGCAAAACCTGGATGAGCCTACTAAACACCTATGGTCATATTGTCACTCTTCTTGTATCTAACCAAATGTTGGAAACCACTGTTTTAGATTAACTTATGCACCAAAAGAAGAAACGGCCGAGAACCTTTCAATTTTTTTAACCATTAAAAAATCATGATAAATTAATTTCAGAGCAGCAATGTCTGTCAAAAATTATGTAGTGGCGAAGTACTTATGCCAGCTTTTATAAGTTGTATGAAAAACTGTATAAAACAGCTTTTATAAGTTGTATGAAAGTCAAGAAGGACTTTCTTTCTTCTGGCCTCATACAAGTAGGGCCGTAGTAGTCCTACTAGGAGATCATGAGAGGGCTTTAATTTTTTTTAAAAAATTTCACTGCAATCCAAGCAGTGTTTTTGTTTTCCTTAGAAATTTTTTTTGCTGTGTCTAAAGGCAGCAATGGCTTCAGGGAAAAAAGCTTTATAACTGGACTGTTATATATAAGACACAGAGAGCTAGATTTAAACATCCCAAGTTGCTTCTTTATTTAGACTCTGTCAGAAGCATTTCTTCTTTCCTCCTTTACTATACCTTTCCTTCACTTTTTCTTTGCTCACTGACACCTCATCATCCTTTTCTTTCCTTGACTACCAGGTCTCCCCATGGACAAACTTATGGAATGAAAAGGTACTGCAGCAATAAACTTACAACAGCATCAACCTCACTCATTCACCATAAATTCTAAGTCACCAGTGATGACTGGGTGAGTGCTTGAAGGCAAGGCTGTCTGAGCATCAAAGCTATTTTTTATACTTTGGAGTACATTATATCAAAAGCAAGCCCAACATATTTGTCACTGTTTGTTAGAGAGAAAACTCACAGAAATCATGGCCACAGCATTCCTGTTTGGTGCCCTGGCCAAATCCTTTGCAGGATCACTCTGTCGGTACAACATAATCTCTGGCATTCATGATGCCTCATGTGTGGTATCCTATTAGTACTGCATTGCTAATTTTTATTCTGGTGCACTAAACTGTTCAGAGACTAGCAGATCTCTTTTCATTTAAGGTCACAGGCCAATGGAAGCAAATGGGAATGTTTTTGCCAAACTGATACTCATCCAACTTTAATAAAGCCTCCCAGTTCGTTGTTCTGAAATCCCTGACAGCAGTGTAAACCCTTTGAAATGCCTTCAGATAGTAAGCTTTCTTTACTTTCAAAATTCTGTGATGACCTGAATTCACTTACTGGTTATCTCCAGTATTCTGTTCTCAAACATACACTTAGGTACTATGTCTTGGTGTATTTCCCTTGGCCTGCCTTACAGATTCCTTCTTCCCAAGCCAAAAGGGTTTTCCACCTTTCATAGAACATCTGTCATTCCTATCACAATGAGAAATAAACTTTTACTGATACAGGGTGATCATGCTCTCTTAGGGCCCAATCCTATGCATGTCTACTCAGAAGTAACTCTATTGTGGTCAGCGCGACATATTCCCAGTGTGGTTAGGATCGCAGCCTTTGGCATTAGGGCTGGCTAAGCCAACTAGACCAGTTGCTCCCAATTGCTCCCAGCATCTAAGAGGGCTTCATGCTAATCTATCTTGTCAAATACACACAGCAAGACATTTCACATAAAACCACATTTCAAGTTTTATAGAGAACAGAATAGCAACTATTTTAATTTTGAAATTGTAGATCCTGTAGACCTGCAAAAGTATTCACAACTTGGCCTGCAGTTCCTAAAACTGGTGCTGTCAGGTACCAGTATATCCTACTGATTCCTGCTGCCAAACTACCAAATCTTCATCCTCTCAATTTATTTGACATTTTATCAAGAATGTGCCTGAATTTAAGACTTAGGGATTTATGCATCTGCTTCTCTCCCTCTGTCCCTGGATGCTGCATGGGTGAGAACGAAATTGAGGCTGAAGGAATAGAGGAGGACTGAAAGTTATGAATCTCAATCCTGAATGCTGGGATTATTGCTGTTACTATAACTTGGGACAGGTTCAAATTTCATGGCCAATTGTGCTTGAGTCATGTCAAATGGCTTGAGCATGGCTCGATCTGTTTTACATTTGTTCTGAAATGAATGCACCACCCCTAATAATGCATATGTACATTTATAGCTTATATAATAATTGCCATTTTTACTGCACAAAGTTGGGTCACAGAGGGCAGGGTGCAGGAGGGCTTTGTGTAATAGCAAAGCACTAGCTTGTCCCCTGCCAATAGGGTTGCAATGATGTTTTTAATTATTATTTGAACTGTCATTTAAAAAAATACAAAAGTAAATTGAATATAGAAGACAACAGTGGCTCAAAGGAAATTAAAGAGAATGACCAGTTCTCAACGTAGTCATAGGAAATGAACAGGCACTTCAGGGTTGTATCTAAAATGCTGAGTCCACTGTTGGCTTATTATTTTTGGGAGATCTTCATTGGAAGCTGGTTCGTAACCCTTAGATCCCCATCTGGATCCAGAGTCCGAAAATGTAAATTTATGCAAATTGGGATATTTTTAGATGGGCATCTAATCCCTTTAGATTCTGCCCCAAGTCAGGTGCTATTAATTAGCTATTTTTCCCAATTTTCTTGTAAACTGCTTTGTGAACTTTTTAGTTGATAAGCGGTATATAAATACTGTAGTTAGGTAGGTAGGTACAGACAGATAGATGCAATGTGGACTGGGTGTCTCCTTTTACTCCCCTAGTTATTTGCCAGGTACCCACAGCAGGATCTTATCCTTTCTGTCCAACTCACTTCCAGGCTGCAAGCAATTGTCATAGCTTTCTCTTTCAATCTTCCTTGCTCTTGATCCCCTTCATCTTGGCCTTTTCTCCTTTACATTGTGCCTTCTCCATCTTTGCTGCGGAGAGCTTTTAAAGGCCTGGAGTCAACACCCGCTCTCCCTGGCTTGGTGCAGCTTGTCTGCTATCTCTGCAGGCAGCTGAAGCAGGTGACAACCAATGAGCCCACTGTCAGTTGCTCCACTGCACAGCTGATCAGCAGGGCCTTGTTTCCTGCTTGCCAGCTTGCCTTGCCTGTTCAGGGCTCACCTTCCAAAAACTCTGATGATCTAAGGAGGCCTTGGGAAGAGACAGGTCATGCGTCATAAATATTCTTTAAAGGAATATAAAACAATATAGAAAGCCTGAGATGCAACCAAGCCTTTGGATGCTGCATCCAATGGGTCAATTTCTCTATGAGATCTAATTAATATTACTTTGTAGTTGTGCTGAATTCTCACTGGTGAAAGGTAGAGTTTGAGGAACATGAAGAGTTCAACAGACTGCTGTTGCGTGATTCCTCATAGTTTTGGCTGCCGGTTCTTGCTGTATTGGCATCCATCAGTCTTGAAAAACTATGGTATCATGCTTGACACTGTACGCGAAGCACGAAGGCCTGGGTAGATTGATATGGAGGATAGGCTGTTAACCAAGCAGCAAATCCCCCCTCTTCACACCACTGAAATAGTCCAATGGAACTGCAGAGCCTATATAATAGGTTCGAGCTGAGTTGCAGAGCTGGGCTAACGACAGGAGCCTCACCCTGTCTTGTGGAGACCCAAGTTTCGAACCCTGGCCTACTGGTTAACAGTCACAGTGTCTTAACCACTTGTGCCACCCACAGCCCTTGCTGCCTAGAAAACTTGGAAACACAGCCCTTGCTTGAATCCTGGAAAACTGCTACAGCAACAACAGAGCTGGCATAGGAAGGAATATATATCCATACGTAGGGATACTTCCCATTGTGACAGGAATGATGGATGATCTATGAAAGGCAGAAAATCCTTTTGGCCTGGTAGGAAGTTAATCTGTAAGGCAGGCCAGGGGAAATTGAAATTTTAATTGAAATTGAAATTAATTGAAATTGAAATTGAAATTTTAATTAAAACTGAAATTAAAATTGAAATTGAAATTAAAAGAGCCTGAAGCTGGGAATAACTGAAGGCAAAAGGAGAAGAGGATGGCCAAGGATGTGGTCACCATTAGATAGTGTCACCAAGGCTATGAACATGAATTTGGATGCACTTTGGAAGCTGGTGGAAGAAAGGGGGGCCTGGCATACTGTCACAAAGAGTTGGACACAACCGAATGACTAAACAACAAAGGGACCTGAAAAAAGCAGGTTATTTTTCATGACAAAGGGGTGTTATCCTTTGCAGAAAAAATAACCTCGCCTTTTGCAGGTCTCTATCCATAAGGTACAATGTGGAAAATAGCAGAAAATTGCACCTCCTATCACTGCTCTCACAGCTACTGCTCAATAAAAATCTTATTTATTGTTTGTTTGTTCATTCGTTTGTTTGATTTATTTCCCATCTGCTTAAAGGGACAGGGCAGCTTAACAGATCATTTTTTTTCTTTGTTAGCAGATAAGGATTCCTTCCTTTCATCTTAGTTCCTTAATTGAGGTGGCCTCAGGATGGAACGGTGCAGGCGAAAGGGATCTCTCTGCTCTCAGCTTCATCTGCAGCAGCATTGCTCTGTGAATCTGTGGGCTTCCACGAGGGTCTTGCTCCTCTGTGTTCATGAGTTCCATGTTTGCTGCTGCCATGGTCAATGGTCTCTTGCAGGATAGAGAGGGACAATGTGGGTCATCTAAGCATCACCTAGATCGGCTTTGTATACAGCAGTTTTTTTGTGTTGGCCTCAGTGTCCTTTTGGTGTGGCAACTGCTGAGAATTGGGTTATAACAGATTCTAACACAGTGATTTTCAATCTTTTTCATCTCGTGACGCACTAACATTGCACTGAAATTGTCAAAGCACACCATCAATTGTTTTACCATTGATAAGATACCATTTGTATGGTAGGAAGTTCAAATCCCCCAATTGTCCTACTAATAAATGGCTTTTCCGAAATTCCTGTGGCACACCTGAGGGCCATCCACGGCACACCAATGTACCATGGCACACTGGTTGAAAATAACTGTAGTAAGGGACAGGAGAACTTTTCCTATGAGCGAGACACCCATGTGAAAACGTCACTCTCACAGCCATATGAAAAAGTCACAGTAACAAACCATTCTTTTCTCAAGCTAAAGTATTACTGCTATTTTGCAAGCCCAAATACAGATGATTTTGCCTTCTGTTCCCTACTTTAGGATCTGGCACTATTTCTGCACTAACAGGAAATCAGCTTTAATTGGAGTCTTCTGATCTGGTGGGGGACGAACAAGATAGTGCTGTGTCAGGCCTCGAGTAGGATTACAGATGACTGCAGTTTCATATGAATGTATGAGGCATACAAAGAAATGCACCACTCTAAAGAGCACTTTCAGTGTAACTGCCGAACCCCGAGTTTTTCTATATCACCAAATTAGAAACAATTCACACTGACAACAAATATTTCTTTATCATTAACACAGACAAATATAGACTGTTGAAGGAGCATGTTCTATGGATAAGCCATTATTGCAAATGCTTGAACTCACAGGTACTCAATATTGCATGAGAAAAAATTAACAAGAAGCTATAAATTCTCTTTAAGGATTTATATATTACTAACGAAAACATACCGGTGTTGTGGGAGTAAAATTCCCCTCCCTACACCATCCTCCCATGCGTATCATCCCCCATGCGCAATACCCCCACATGCACCGTCCCCCATGCGCATCACCCCCATGCGCAAAACCCCCATAAAACATCTCCCCACGTGAAGGGTGACCGGATGCTGAACTCAAAATTCCCCACCAAGTTCCCCAAAATTCCTGTCCTCCAAGCCAAAATGCCTACCCTGTTAAAAAGTGTAGGACACCCCAAAAATGTAGGACAAAAGTAGAACATTTTAAAATTAAGCTAAAAACTCGTATTGCATTCCTGTACTTAATTTTTACACAAATCTCATTGCAAATAAACAAGACACCAACCAAAAAGGCACATGTTTAAGTATCAAGGAAGGCATGCAGAGGCTTGGCCTTTCAACCCCTTTTCCTTTGCCCTCCTTCCACCATATAAGCTCCACTGACTATAGTGCTTTTGGGTAGACACAACTGGGCTTGGAGGCTTAAAGCTTAAGAAGCAACCATCCCTACCCCTAGAATGTTGCCAACTTTACACTCAGCCCTGCTCCTCTGCTTTGACAGTAGCTGGATGAAAAGCCCCAAATTTGAACAACTCAAGCCCTTGTTGTGAAATACATTTTTTGTGTGCAAAGTATATGTTGGTGGATCCATCTACAAAGGCATAGGAGCAGGAGAGGCTGGGATTTCTCTGGACAGTTGGCAACCCTGCTTAAAAAAATTAATTCACCCCCACCCCTTAATCCAGTAAACCTGGATTACTGGATTACTTACCTATATATATAGTGTATATGTGTATACACTATATATAGTGTATATGTGTATGTGTGTTTGTGTATTCATATACATACTTACCTGGATTCCTATAGTTATGCTACAAATAATTCTTTGGGTTATTAAAAAGAAACCATGGAAACACAGTTACCACAGAAACACAGAATGTACTAGAACGGCACTAAAGGTTGAAAACTCCAGTTCTTCTGGAGGAAGAAAACGGAAACCTGAATTTCCGAATCCACAACTGCTGCAATAAGAGAGGCTTTTAAATATTTCATCCTCTGCTTCTTTCACTGGGGCTCTTTTGATCCTCCTCATTCCATCTTCTTGTGTTCATTTTTATGGTGTCTTCACGAGTGATGCTGAAATGTAATTAATTCATTGAGTATGTCATTTCTACACTACAACAAATTTTCTACAGCGTGTACATTCTAGCTAAATAAACCTGAGAAATGTGCTGTGCAAGATGGTCCAAATCCAGCTCCACAGTGCTTTGTCACATGTGATCAGGGGCTTCTGACAGGAGTGTTCATCTTATCCATACCTGATGTCTCTACAGTGTTCAGGGAGGACCTGATAAACATTGTGGGGAACAGTGGCATAGCTTTTTTGGCACCCATACATTTTTGACATCCTAGATGACAAAATTTAATTAATTATTGTCAGTATTAATTAAAGCTGTTATCCTAACCTGCAGTAAGGCCAGCCACAGCTCCAGAACCAGTCCTGTCCTGTCCTGGGTGTATCACAAAAGTGCACGCATCCCAGGGGTAACACACAGACTTCCGCACCAGGTGATGCACAGAGTCATGTCACCACTGTAGTCACCACAGCTGTTCCTTGTTCAGTGTGATCTGAGGGGTATCTCCTCAGGAGCAAGTCCTCCCCATGTGTCAATTACTTAGCATGCTCTGGAGCAGTTAGGGCAGCCCAGGCTTCCTGACTCTCTGGATGCAGCATAGAGAAGGCTGAACTTGCTCTGGATTGTGCCCTAAGTGACTCAGGGTGGCTGACTTCAGAGATGCACTGCACATACACAAAAGTCACTCATGCACACAACAGAGGGTGACGTGCTGACCTCTCACACCAGGTGACGTGGATCCTGGTGGTGCCCCTGCTCTGGATGATCCTGATCCTAGTATTGTAAGAGAGGGAGGAAAACTGATTTCACTCCACACTGCATAATTCTATAAGCTTCCATCATGTCTCTCCTTGGCTGCTTTTTTGCTTCACTAAAAATCCTCAAACACTGTGCTGTCTGTACCTATCCTCATACAGAAAGTGTTCCAGTCCCTGATTTGAATTGCTTGCTGAATTGGGATGTATTCAGTGTGTACATGTGTACATGTAGACACTTTAATATAAATACCTATTCACTTGCATGCATTTCACTCACTTCGCATGAATGAGCTATCAAGATTCAGATATGTCTCTGTGGCTGCATTAAGATGCAGGCCCACAGTGGCTATTAATACCCTATTTCCATTGTGGCTTCTGCAGCATGCACAACCTTGCACAGAGTGAGTAGATGGTTTATATTAGTCTCCTTCATTAGCCATGCACAGCAGGATTCAGTGCAGGTTTCCATATTCAGAACGGAGAGCAGTTGCTCTGCTCTTCCATAGACGGTAGGTTATAGGGGCGTGGAAGCATGGAACAGACGTTTCCGATGCACAGTGTGGTTTTTGCACATGAAAAGTAATTGTAGGAACAGGATGATTGAGTACAGACTAGAGAAAATTAAACACATGCATACGCCCCAATGAAAACAATTCCTTTGCTTTGCTCTTATATTTGTTGGAGAGCCAACATCAGTAGGGGAATGTTTCCTATTTTTTGCTCGGTTGTTTCTGCCTCTCCATATCAGTTGTACTTTCTTTGATCCAGTTAATTTCCTAACAAAACTCAGCTTTACCAGGTGCTGGGAGGACTGATTCCCTTTGCTTTAATAATTTTTTCATCTTTTCTTCAGTAATCCTAATATGTGGTCCTGATTAAAATGGGGGCATTGGGGTGTTTCAGTAATGTCTCCGGATGATATATAGTTAATTAGACTGAGGGCCCGATCCTGTGTTGGCAGGAAATTACAGCAGCACACAGCACTTTCTACTTGTGCAAAGGTTGGGCTGCTGCCATGTACTGCCTGGTTGCTGCCACAAACAAGAGAGAAATGAAATAAAAGGCAGGCATGTGACTAAACAAAATGTCAAAATATGAAAGAATAAGGATTCTTAACTGTATGTTTCAATGTTTTGGACAATATTCTGTTTTTATTCAGTTCAGACAACATTAAATATAATGATCTATGATAAATTAAAAATGCAGCCCATTTTTATATATGAAGCATCACTAATTAGTTTTGAGATAGCAAATCCAACTTTAAATATTTCCCAGGAAACTGGGAAAAGTGAATGAAGTTCAGATTTAGAAAATGCCATATCTTCCAAATCTTGCTTTTGAAACTCCTCATATCTAGTTTCATTGCTCCCAATATTCCATGCTCCCAACTTTCCATTTCAGTATAAAGTTTTGCAAATACTATAACTTGATTTATCTGTGCATTTAATCACCAAAGCTTTTTTCAGTATGTGAGTTATTACTGTACTGGTATTTTTTCTCACAGTGACCTGCATATAAGATGTTACTGAGTGACTATGCCAAACAGCATATTTTTTATTAATGGGACAGTGTGGAAACATTTGTGACACTACTTTCTGCATTGCATTAATAACTCAATCCTAAGTTGTATGTCTTAGGACACAAGTCCCACTGTGTCCAGTTTTGCAAGACTGCAGTTGTATACACACTTACCTGAGAGTATGTTCTATTGATCACACTGGGACTTTGAAGTTGTTGTTTAGTCATTAAGTCATATCCAACTGGTCATGACCCCATGGACAGCAGCATGCCAGGCCACCCTATCCTGCGCTAGTTTCTGAAGCTTATCCAAATTCATGTTCAGTGCTTCTGTGACTGACTAACCACCTCACACTCTGCTGTCCCCTTCTCCTTTTGCCTTCAGGTTTTCCCAACATCAGGGTCGTTTCTAAAGAGTCTTCCCTTCTTATGATGTGGACAAAATATTTGAGCTTCAGCTTCAATATCTGTCCTTCCATTGAACAGTCAAGGTTAATCTCCTGGAGGATTGGCTGATTTGATCTCCTCTCACTTGTCTTCTCCAGGACCATAATCTCCAGCACTTGTCTTCTCCAGCCTTTCTTATGGTCCAGCTCTCTCAACCATACATCACCACAGCTGTAAATAAGCAGATCTTTGTTGGCAATGTGACACCTTGACTTTTAATTAAGGGCAAAATCCAGAGTTACTACGGGGAGTCCTTGCTCCGGTGTAAGAAAAATTTACTCTGGATAACAATATGACTTTCCATAGGTTTTCACTAGGTGATGCAGTAACTACAGGTGCACGTAAAGTCTCTTACATGTTCCCGTAGTTACTCTGGATTTGGGGGTATGTTGTTTAACCTGCTATAGCTTTCCAGATGCAAACTTTAAAAAAAAAATTCATGGCTGCAATTGCTGCAGTGATCTTAAAGCACACACACACACACAAATAAACCCTGTCATGACTTCCATTTCTTCCCTTTCTATTTGCCATGAATTGATGAGACCACAAGGCATGATCTTGGTTTTAAAAAATTTTTTTAGCTTTAAGCTGCATTTTGCACTTTCTTCTTTCACCCACATCAAGAGGTTCCTCCACATTTTCTGCCAGTAGAGTAGTTATCATCTGCGATTCTGAGCCAAAGTAAGTATTTTTAATCTGTAGGATTTAAGTGATTCACGCTTAAGTGATTCACACTTAAGAAAGTGCTCAGATATGAATGTATAAAAATTCTCACCTTTGGCTCCTTAGTTGCACCAGCTGTCATAAGATTAACTAGAGGACATTTAAGGAAGGCAGAAATGTATGGCTTGGATGCAAAGAACCTTGTATATGCACAAGGGCTCTGTGAATTACTATATATCAAGAGGCCACTCTGAAACATGCCCAAGCTTTTTATCAGGCACAAAGGATTGCTCAGGGATAAAGAGGCCATAGAGAGGGCTGATTATAGAACAAATGTTATAGAGCTAGAAATGTTAATATATAATAGCTATATTATAAATATATAATAACAATAAAATAACTATATTAAAATAGCTATATTATAACTATATAAAAATAGTTATAATAGCTCATAACATTTGTTCTATACTAGAAAAAAATTTCTATTTGCAAACATTAAATTGGATTTACAGTTCAATCTTAACCTCATGGTATATAACCATACTATGAGGTGCTCCAGTACAACAGTCTCTCTGGCAGACCATTGAAGTAAGTACTAAGGCCAGAAGGCATCACCACAAATAAACCACATACTGCAGGTCTAATCCTAAGCAGGTCTACTCAGAAGTAAGCCATATTAAGTCAATGGGACTGTTCCCAGGTAAGTGTGTATAGGATTGCAGGCCCAGTTTTTTTGTGGCACCATGAAGATCAGCTACCAGTGGCTTTATGTCAGTGGGTGATGTGGGTGAGATGTGTGGGGGATTGATGGGGGTGTAGGGTTGCCACATGTCCTGAGAAACAGGTACAGTCCAAATTTGGGGGGATTGTGTTCACATACTGGCAAATGGGACAGAGGGTCCTGTCCCAGTTTTGTGGAAGATAATTATGGCAACCCTATGTGGGTGAGACGGGGAAACATGGTCTCTTTTTTAGTTTACAAATGTTGCTTCCAATGTTTTTTTAGCTAGCAAATTGCAGAAAGAGGTTGAAAGTGGAACATGCATTGAATGAATGATATCTGGGTATAATTCAAAAGTGTTGAATGAGATGATTGTCAGAAAATGAACTGTAAGAAACTGGGGGATACCTGAACGCTATTCAAATTTTTGAGTACGCCTTCCCAAAAGTTCTCTAACAGTTGAAGTTCCATTCACAGCTGGATTAGAATGCTGGCCTGCATTGTTCACACAAACCCCCATACCAGACTGTGATGCTTTTGTTCATTGTAATTTAATTGATACTGGTGGTATAGGAATATACTTAATTGGCAAAACTTGCCTTCATCAGAGCACTTTTCAAATTAGTTATTTGGTTAATATACCTGTTGTAATGTCCCAAAGATGACTATTAGAGTCATCTTATACCTTATCCGTTCCTTTCATGCTTCATTACATTTTATATTACCTTCCTTTTCATGTCCCCTTAAAGGACTTCTGGATTTCCATGTATGACTGAGTACAGGCAATGCACTTTAATATTTTCCATACATCCCAAGTAATAACAGTAGGCCTCAACATCTTATAAAAAGCAATAACTGACAGCAGTGCTAAGTGAAGATGCTTCTTATTGATGACTCAGAACTTTGTGCTATTTAAAACCCATTGAAAATGAGGTCCTTCCTTTTCCTGTTTTGTTCTGCATAGCACCCTACATGCTGCTGGCACTCCAAAAATGGCTAATTAAAAATTGATGGGAAGAGGGAAGCTGCTTGGAGACGGCCTCTGTGGGGATCAATTAAGTGAAGGTTGCTTTGTTAAGATGGTCCAGCACAAATCGACACAGGGAAAATGTTTCTGAATGTTGTGATAATTTAATTACGCTGGGCTCTGTCTCCCAAGAGAACAAGAAATATTATATTTTAATACCTGCAGACAAACTATTTTAATAGTAGCAATTTTAATAATAGCAGGCAAGCAGGTGGATGAGAAACCAGGTAAAGAGAATCAAAGGATTCAGATATATTTTGTATTGTTTTCCCCTTGCAAATGTGGAAGCAGGTATCAAGGCTCATGAATGTAACTAGATCAGGGCCTGAGGAAGTGCATGAAGGGCTAGTTAATCCAGAACACCTTAACATAACATGTAACACCTGAACATAACATTGGAAGTAAGATCCTATAAAGGTTTACTTAGATGTTCCATTGAATTCAGTGGGGCTTGCTCCCATGTAAGTGTACATAAGATTGAAGCTTAAGGGAACAATCTAAAGAGCCCTTTAGGGTGGCATAATTAGATCCTTCTGAGGTGAGGGTAGGTGGGTGGAGGGCAAGCAGAGAGCAGGCAGAAGGCAAGAGGAAGGAGAGCAGTAGATGTGGCCAGAATCCATCTTTATGTCAGATCCAGACCATCCTCCCTGGGCAGGCAGGAGTAAGCAGACCCATAGGGACTGCTGCAATCTTACATTGGGGAAAGGCAAAAGCCTCCCTTTCCAGGTGTAGTGTGGCAACAGCCTCTGAAGCTTACTCTGGATACAGCACAGGCACATCAGCCTGCCTGTTCCAGCACAAATTAGAATTGCGCTATGAGGTACCTAGGTTTGAAATTATAGATTGCTAAATTTGGACCCTCGGAAGAGCTTGAAGTGGAAGTTGCAAAAGAAAATCATATAGGATCCTACTTCTAAGTCAGTAATCTTGGCACATTGAAACTCAGAGTAAACAGCCAGTGAAGGACAAAAATGAGGAAGAGGTCAGAGGTGGTCAGAATGAATAGTGTATCCCAACTTGGCCTGCAAAGTGGATGACTAAATGCTCCCTTCTGCCTGCAACTCTTCCGTGCATTTTTTCCTTGCAGTCACAGTCTACCATGTAGTTTGAGCCATATAACAGTCAGGGTGACCATATAGACTAGAGAACAGAGTGCCTCTAAGTTTAAGCATTATATAGAAGAACTAGCAAAAAGCGTACCCGTGTTGCGGGAGTAAAATTCCCCCCGTACGCCATATCTGTGTACGCCCCACTGTGCATCAACCCCTCATGCACATCAGTCCCCCCATGCACATCAACTCCCCATGCGCATCAGTCCACCCATGCGCATCAGTCCCCCATGCACATCGGTCCCCATGCGCATCATCACCCCATGCGCAACTTCCCCTGATGTGCATCATCACCCCATGCACACCATCCCCATGTGCATCAGTGCCCCATGCGCATTAGTCCCCCATGTGCATCAGTCCCCCATGCGCATCAACCTCCCATGCGCACCAACCCCCAATCGCATCAGTCCACCATGCACATCAGTTCCCCATGCGCATCAGTCCCCCATGTGCATCAACCCCATGCGCAACTTTCCCCGATGCTCATCAGTCCCCCATGTGCATCATCTGCCCATGCACAGCATCTGCGCATGCACATCACCTCTCCATGTGCATCACCTCCACATGCGCAACAGCCCCCCATGCACAACATCCTCCCCATGCAACCCCTCCCTCCGAACAACATCCCCCAGTGCACGAGGCACTGAGCACCAAATCAGATGGATGTTGGATAGTCTTCCATGTTAAGTGTAGGACAAAAACACATCGCACCCCCTTTTCAGCCCCTTAAGAGTTAAATTTCTCCACATCTGTTCTTGATGTGACAGAAGGAACACCCTCTCCAAATTTCACACTTCTAGGTACAGGGGTTGGGGCAGAGCATCCATCAGTCACTGAGTCTTCAATGCAAAGTATAGGGAAGAAAACACGCTGCACCCCATTTCACCCCTTCCAGTTAGAATTGCTGAAAATTGGTTCTTAGTGACTCCCTCCATCACAGAAGGAACACCCTCCCCAAATTTCACGCTTCTAGGCCTGATGGTTTTGGCAGGGCGTTGATGAGTCAGTAAATGAAGATGAAGATTAGTTTTATAAAATGCATTATGTCCCTTTTAACCCCTTCTGGTTGGAATTTCCAAAAACTGGTTCTTAGTGGATCCCTCAATCATGGGACACCCTCATCAAATTTCACACTTATAGGCCCAGCGGTTTTGGCTGGGTGTTGATGAGTCCGTGATGATGATGATGATGCCTTTTATGTATATAGACTAGCAAAAAGCGTACCCGGGTTGTGGGAGTAACATTTCCCCATACGACATCCCCCATGGCACATCAACACTCCATGCACAACTTCCCCCATGCGCATCATCCCCCATGTGCAACTTCCCTCCATGTGCATCATCCCCCCATGCGCATCATCCCCCCATGCACAACTTTTCCTGTGCGCAACTTCCCCCCATGGGCAACTCCCCCCATGCACATCATCCCCCCATGCTCATCATCTCCCATGCGCACCTTCCACCATGTGCACCTTTCCCCATGCGCACCTTCCCCCCCATGCGCACCTTCCCCCCCATGCGCAGCATCCTCACCAGTGCAACCTCTTCCTCCGAACAACATTCCCACTGCACCAGGCACTGAGCACCAAACTGGCTGGATGTTATTCAGTCTCCCATGTAAAGTATAAGACAGAGTCACTTTTCTCTTTTATATATATATAGACTAGCAAAGTGTACCCGCGTTGTGGGAGTAAAATACTGCCCCTTACCCCATCCCCATTGTGCAGCACCCTCCCATGCACAGCAACATACCCCATGTGCACCATTCCTCCAGTGCATAAGACAGTGGGCATCAAATTGGCTGGATGTTGATCAGTCAGTCTTTAATATTAAGTGTAGGACAAAAACACATTGCACACTTTTTCACCCCTTAAGGGTTAAATTTCTCAACATTGGTTCTTGGTAGGTGTTGATGTCACAGAAGGAACACCCTCCTCAAATTTCATGCTTCTAGGTCTGGGTGTTGGGACAGGGCAGTGCTCAGTCAGGGATTATCAATATAAAGTTTAGGGCAGAAAACACGCTGTACCCCTTTTCACCCACTTCTGGTTGGAATCTCTGAAAACCAGTTCTTAAGAGGGTGCCTCCATCCCAGAAGGAGCACCCTTCCAAAATTTCATGCTACTAGACCCAGTGGTTTTGGCTGGGTTAGGTCAGTGAGTGACTTTTCAGATAGATAGATAGATAGATAGATAGATAGATAGATAGATAGATAGATAGATAGATAGATAGACAGACAGACAGACAGACAGACTGACTGACTGACTGACTGATTGATTGATTGATTGATTGATTTAGGCAGGTGCTGCTTTTTAAACCTTTCTACGTTGAACTAAACCTGCCTAAGGGTGCAATCCAGAGTAACTACGGGGGAGTCCTTGCACTGGTGTAAGAACAATTTGCTTTGGATTGCAATATGAGTTTCCCATAGGTTTTCACTAGGTGGTGCACTAACTATGGGTACATGTAATGTATCTTATGTGTTCCCGTAGTTACTCTGGATTGTAGGGCCAATTCCCTTTTCTGTGCAGTGCTTAAAGGTAGAGGCACTCCCCTCCATTTTATATGGTCATCCTTGCCAAAGTGGGCCGAAGTAAAAACATAATTAGGCTGTAACACACGATCATTAGTGTGGTTAAGAACATACAGGAAAAGGGCCCTTTTTGATCAAGCAATTATTGTAAGATTTAAGGGCTGTGGGTGGCGCAAGTGGTTAAGACACTGTTCCTGTTAACCAGCATGCCAGAGTTCGAGACCCGGGTCAGCCCCACAAGACAGGGTGAGCTCCTGTCCTTAACCCAGCTCTGTGACGCCAGCTAGATCCAAATGTATTGGCCCTGCCTTTCCATTGGACTAATTCAGTGGCGTGGAGAGGGGGGATTTGCTGCTTGGGTAACAGCCTATCCTCCATAACAATCTAACCCAGGCTTTCGTGCTTCGCATGCAGTGTATGCAGCGCAGAGCACGATACCATAGTCTTCCAAGACTGATGGAGGCCTCCTTTTTTAAGCAGTACCAGGTGTGGAAATACAAAAAAAAAAAAAATGGCCATGGATCAACAGTGAACCATAATGTGTCCTCTGTGAACCCTTTGCTCAATTCCTAGAGAGTTTGTTCCACAGCCATGCTATCAGTATGTTGTCTTACATGGCCTAACAAAATTCTTTTCTTAGAATATGACACATCGCCGGAGAAAATAACAAAAAATCCCACTCATTTTTATGAGGTTCAGTGATATGGAGCACAACACGTTGATGTATATTTCATGTTCCATTTGAATGACACTGTCCTCTAGTTATTTTTCTACTGATTAAGATTAACGTTCTTCAGCAGTGTCCACAAAGAACACCTTTATATTTTTATGACAAGAGACACCATCTGTGCTGCTTCTGAATGCTTATCTTGTATTCCACAGACAAAACAGATTGAGGTCTCTATACCCACATCCTCTTGTACGCGTAAAAATGTACTATTTAGTAGGCGTCAGGTTTGCACCATCCTTATGCCAGCACTCTTCTTATTCTTCTTGCATCATAATGAAATGGTCCAGTAGACTGGCACTGTTGAGACCCAGTGAAACATTGTTAAGAAAGGCGAGTTTCTCCATTAACCTCTATCTCTTTTTCTGCAGTTTGAATTGATCGCTATAGATTTATAACTAGAAGATCAAACATGCAGGAAAGTCACAAGTGAGACTGATATATTTTTCTTTGAGAATGACTTTGAGAACCGTTTTGCCTTAAAAAGAAGTCCAGCATATAAATATTCTCGGTTAATATTTAGCATTTTTATCACATTTTCTGAGTGGTCTACACAAAGTGCAGCATATAAATATTCTGAGTTAATATTTAACATTTTATTCACACTTTCTGAATGGTCTACACAAATTACTAATATTTTGATGTCCCTACAAAAATCTTACAAGACAACTATATACTATTAACACTATGCCAGGGGCATAGGAGTTCTTGTACTGTGTAGGAATTCTAGTTCTGTGTAAGGTTCAGCCTAACCCCATGGTTAGAAACAGATGATAATCCAGTATATGCCTGGATCCATAATCCAGTATATGCCTGAACCAATGCAATTTAAGGCAGCCTGTGGGAATCCCCAAAACCACACTCTAGGACGCACCTTAACTTGGTAAGTAGCAGCATTTGGCTATTGATACTGGCCTCTTATGCTCAACAGATTGGTTTAGGGAAAAATCCAGAGTATCCACCCAGAGTCCTTGCTCCGGTGTAAGAACAACGTACTCTGGATTCCAATATGAATTTCCCATAGGTATTCACTAGGTGGTGCAGTAACTATGGGTGCAAGTCTCTTACATGCTCCCGTAGTTACTCTGGATTTGGGGGTTAGTCTAGGATTGGGATATAGTGTAGCTATTCCAACTTTTCAAGTATTACTTGAAGTACTACAGAAAAATGCCAGAAGAAATTGACAGGGCGCAATGGTGCTTCAGAGCCATATGAAGATCATATTTTCATGTTGTAACACATGACTAGATGTTTATCCGTGTTGTAGGAAACACCAATACAATCAGCTCTACTTACATGGGTCCCTCATTTATATGCAGCCTCTAGATATATAAGATCACGTCACAGGAATATGGTTCTGAAGTAGCTATGTTTAAGGGCATCAACAAGGAAAAAAGAATATAATACCACCAGAAAATGCTAATATTACAATGTTACCCCCAAATCTCTGAAAAGTTATTATTCATACAGAGCCTTGGGGCACAATCATGAAGGATGAGATGGATGACAGCAGCAAGAAAGGACTTGGAGAGCAAGGACATTGTGAATCATGAAAGATAGGCTGCCATTTCCAGGGAATCACATTTCTCTGCAATCCTAAAGACACTTTTGTGGGAGTAAGACCCATTGAAGATAATGGGGCTTACTTTTGAGTAGACATGGTTAGAATTGTGCTCAGAGTTCCAATTAGACAATATGTATGACCTCAGCTAGATTTATAAGAATCAGGACCGCAGAAGGAACATTTGGCAGCTTGAGAGAATGACAGGATTCTATTCCCACTTGGAGAAATCTGTATTTTTATCACATATGTGCTGAGCAACTTTGGTACCACATGTTTGGGAATGGGTTTTATTTCCAGCTGGACCACTCTGACTGCTGGAGCCCTAAGGCAAATTTTATAAACCAGTGGGGTGAGTTGCGCAACGTGCATGATTAATGCACCGTGGTGAATTTTCCCTCACCTCCCAGCAGGAAGCAAAAATTATACCCTTTGCTTAATTCTGTCTGAATTATTCCAAATCTTTTGCTACCAATGTTGCTAATTACAAAGATCTTCAGAGTCAGGGTTCCCTTGCTCTTAATCCTTTAGATGTTAAGAAATGCCCCTTGTAAGGGATATGAATGTGGGGTTAATTCACAACAGTGTTTCTGGGGGTTCCAATTGCAGCAATTAAGGGTTCCAGTTGCCACAAGGTGGCTAAGCATATAGATGACGCCAAATGATGCAGCTGAAGTTGTTGTCAATTCACTTTTCAAAATTTTACGGTTAACTGACATTCCCAAGAGTTAGCCAGTTCTTTAAGCAATGAACCTGCCTGCCATTCAGATGCGTGTGGGTTATACATTGCAAAAATATATGGCAGATCACTGCAGCTTCCCTGACTATGGGGATCAAGTCACCCATTGACAGGAATTTAGAGGCAGGTTTTGTCCACTGTGTATTGTTATCACAAGTAGCATTTTCCTTTCCTCCAGGACTGACTGACATTTATACAATATAAAGTAATGAGAATGTCTGGAATAGGGTTTGCCTGTTCTAGTCTATCCCTACAATCCAGAGCAACTACGGGAGCACGTAAGAGACATTATATGTATCGGTAGTTACTGTACCACCTAATGAAAACTTATGGGAAATTCATATTGCAATCCAGAGCAAATTGTTCTTACACCGGAGCAAAGACTCCCCGTAGTTGCTCTGGATTGTGCCCTATGGCTGCAATCCTAAAGACACTTTCCTGGCAGTAAGGTACACTGAACACACTGGGGCTTACTTTTGAATAGACACGGTTATGGTTGCGCTCTGTATCCTAGATTGCAGCCAGTAACTTTGGCCTACAGAACTTAAGGGATGTCACTTGAGAATTGAGCCCACTACATGACGACCAGTCTGCCTTCATTCATTACGAAATAGTATTTGTATTGGATTAGATGTACTAGTTATTTTATCATTGGTGAGGCATGTGATAAACTTGACTTGTTATATACTTGAAACAGATCTTTCTTACAATTATAAACTGTTCCATATATAATCAGATTATCAAAATGGATGAACGCTGAAAGATTCTGGCCAGAACTGATATATATTTCTTAATTTGTTCCATTTCACAAAGACATGCTGACAAGATATTAGAAAAATTTAATGTATTTGCCTATAAAAATATTCCTGTTTGTCTACTTGCACTACAGTTCCCTGATGAATCATCTTCAGGTGGAGATTAGTAGAAGTAAATCCAGTTATATGACTCCCCAATTAGGTTTTTTAAAAAGATTCATGTTCCACAGTGCTTCACAGAATACTTTTGACACATGCTTAGCAGTAAAGGGAATGTGACAATTCACTAAGTGCCAGTAACAACCCACATAGAACCCTAAATGCTGAGCCACCTTGCTCAACATTAATGCAGTGAATTACATGTGGGCTCATTGATCATTGCAGTGCTCACAAAACATTTGGAATTGTATAGTTATTCACAATCTGTGATGTCTGGGAAAATGAGTTCAATATGAGATTAATGCACATGACATACCGACCTACAATGCAATCTTACACAGTTCTAATTGTAATTAGTCCCCATGTGTCCATTGGGGCTGACTCCCAAGTTAGTGTTTTTAGGATTGAAGCCCTAGATAAATAAAAGTAATGTCTTGAGCTCAATTATTCACAGATATTCACAGCTACATTCATGTGCAGAGTCAGACACCATGCCTAGCTGCAGTCAGATAAGCAGAACATTAGATCAACATTAAATTAAAAATCCACACCATTCCCAACAGTTATTGATATTATCTCTGATTTTTCTAAGGAAATGCATTCACAGCCTCACCTGTTGGACTGCAGTAGGAATACACGTGAATATTTGTCTTTGCCCATAGTTCCTGAACCTATATGTATAAAAATGAAAAGTCACTCACTCACTCATCAACGCCCAGCCAAAACCCTTGACCTAGAAGCATGAAATTTGGGGAGGGTGTTCCTTCCATGAACATACCCACTAAGAACCGGTTTTTGGAAATTCCAACTGGAAGGGGGTGAAATGGGGCGCAACGCGTTTTTCTCCCTATACTTTCCATTGAAGAATCCCTGACTGAGGGATACTCTGCCCCAACCCCGGAACTTAGAAGCATGAAATTTGGAGAGGGTGTTCCTTCTATGACATCAACACCCACCAAGAACCGATGTTGAGAAATTTAACCCTTAAGATGCTGAAAAGGGCTTCAACATGCTTTTGTCCTATTGAAGATTAATGTCCAGCAATTTGGAGCTCGGTGCTAGATGCACTGGGAGAGACACTGCATATTGGGGATGGTGAGCATGGGTGTTGATGTGCATGGTGGGATGTTGTGTATGAGAGGATATTGCACATATGGGTTCATGCATATGGGGGATGTTGTGCATGAGGATGTTGCTCATGGGGGATATTGTGCATGGGGGAATTTGCACATGGAGGGATGTTGCGCATGGGAGATTGATTCGCATGGGGGTTGATGTGCATTGGGGGTTGATGCACATAGGAGGGTGTTGCGCATGGGAGGGTGCTGCGCAATGGGAGGATGGGATATGGAGGTTATTGTACTCCTGCAACACAGATACATTTCGCTAGTTAAATAATAAAACACATGCCAAAACCTGCTTCTCTGACCAGATGCCTTGTGGAAGACCATATACATCTGTTATAACTGGGACGACTCTTAAGTGTCTTATGACCAGTGCCTCTATGCTTATAGAAGTGTATTAGTATGTTTTATGAAGCTTTCATCACAGCAGGATTAATTTCTCTTGTCAAAATTGGCACCCATTATGCTAATTAAATTTAAAGAGTTCATTAGCTAAATGGTAATTGCAGTAACATGCATTAAAGACATTATGATACTGAAAACTTGCTTTCAAGAGAATTCACTCACCCTTTTAAAGATAACCTCTAATAAAGGCTACTCTGAGGAGGGGCGGAGGATATGGATGACAGGAAAGCAAATGTAAGATATATAAAGCATGCTAATTTTTTTAATGTACTGTTAATTCAGTCAACAGGAATTAGTATTCCTTCTTTTGTGTTTTTTAGCTGTCCATCACTCCTAGGATCTGTGTTTTACTTGGAAAAATCATGCAATATAATTGATTTGTTTTATATTTGCAGAGTGGTTTTTTAATAAATTGTTATCATGTGACAGACGGCTCCACATGCTTTCCACCATAATTTCCATTTTAAGTGACAACATAATGTAAAACATAGTTAAAAATGAGAGGTAATGGCACTTAAATGAATTGTATTACCCAGGGAAAAGACTAGTGGGAATGGGGCAGGGTTGGATAGATCAAACATTAAATACATTTCCAACAGCAATAAGCCCACCCTAATTTTTTAATCCCTGTAGGAAACACCAATACAATTAGTCATTCCCAAACTGGGATGTCATAACTTCCCAGTGGGGAAAGCTCTGCCCCTTAAATGGAGGGAAAACAGTGACTGTTGGAATACGATGAGAACAATAATTGTGCTGCTGTTGGGGGAAAAGGATTTTTTCAACTAACCTGGGGATCAGTATGGCTTTTCAGAGGGGTCTGGGGAGTCTATGACCCCCTGTGCAATACTGGGACCAACTTAAAATTGGTTTAAAAAGCATTAAAAAAAGAATTGTTTCCTGCTTTTATTGTGAAACCTTTTCAGAACAGTTTGAAGCTACAAGGAGGGCTGTAGAATGGGTCTTAGGCTCTTCAGACCCTCCAGATAGCTATCATGACCCCCCAGATAAGTTGGAAAAATCGCTTCCCTTCCCTGTGGCAGCATGATCTTCGCTGCCGCTCCCTCCCTTTCTCCACAAACACAAGTATCCAAATTTTCTGTGAGAGGTTAGAAACCCAAGTTTTATTGTACTATTAGATTCGCAGGGAAGACACAAAAATACGTCAAAAAATTGGGGATGCCCCCTCTTCATTCTTCTTACGTCTGAAAATTTGCCTGAAGCATTGTAATTTTCCAAACAATTGTCTGCCACCTTGACAAGAAATTGCCTAATATAATAGGGTCCAGAATACAAAATGAGGAAGAAAATCAGTGATACATTTCTCACACTTTCTTTACTGTGATCACTGCATTACACCTGAGGAATCTGTTTCCCAAGGGTTGACAAGGGTTGACAAGTAGCAAGAATTGAACACTGCTCCTTTTTAATACGAGGGGTACGAGGCAATTGGGACACGAGGCAGCTTACCCAGAGCTAGCATTATAAAAAAGTTAAGCTGCCATTATAGGGGAGAAAATGTCAATCTTGGCAATTTTTGGAAAAAAAAAAACTATGTTCATTTTTGTAAAACAACTTACTTCCACATTGCTCGTGATGCTAGAAAGAAATGCAATACTTGGTAGAGAAATATTCAAAAACAGATCTTTCAGTCAGGAAACAGAAAAGCATCTCATGCCCTGTGTACTGAATAAATAAAACTCGGGTTTTGTGTTGTTAAAATTTGGTTCACTGTTCACAGTAAGCTCAGGTGTGGCTAATGGAGTCTGGAGATGGGATGATTCTAGGAAGTCTTTTGCATGTTAGAAGATACTTAGTTTCTTTTTCCTCTAGTCAACTTCATTGCCATCATGCTCATCCAAGGTCTCCTTTGGCCTTGGGCCAAAGTCCTGAAATGATGTTCCAACCCATCCTCTGATGCTCCTTAAGAAGGCAATGATACCACATGTACTAATGGTTTTAAGGGTCAACCCATAGACAGATTGCAGCTTATAGAGTTCTATAGAGAACTAACAGGAATTTTTCTTTTCTTTGCTGCTACTCCACTAAAGTATCACTGAATACTGAAGAGATTTAATCTACTCCAGCAATACATTTTATGTTGCCAAAACCGGCCCCTCTGAGTGCATTTGTTAATGGAATTAGTGAAATAGACATTCTTCCAGAAGCGGCTAATTTTAGTCTATGCTACTTTCAAGCACAGGAAACCTAAAAAGCAGTGTAAAGAACTGTGATACAAGAAAACGTCATTCACTTTAAGCAGCATGCTGGAACACCACTTATAATAAACCATTCTGGTGAATACCTGACCCCTTTCCCCTCAACCTTGCTCCCTGTACAGATAAAAACATATTCATACATCTGTGGAATATTTTTGGATGTTTCATAATGGTATGAAAGCACCAGAATAAGCCATTGTTCAATTCCAATGGACTATTTCAGTGGCGTGGAGAGGGGGGATTTGCTGCTTGGGTAACAGCCTATCCTCCATATTAATCTACCCAGGCCTTTGTGCTTTGCATACAGCATCAAGCACGATACCATAGTCTTTCAAGACTGATGGACGCCAATGGACGCCAATACTAATTGTGTGGTATATATGTGCAGTATGCTATATATTAGAAGAGTTACAGACCAGGCCCCTGTGCCCCCTGGTCTGCAACATGCCATTCCTCTTCCATAATGCACTTCCTCCCATAATTATCTGACTACATGGAGGTACACAACCTTCCCTTTGGCACCATTCAAAGTAATTCCAGTTTTCTGACAGAAAATGAGAAGTACTATTAAAGGTTGTCTGGAAGCTTTTGAAATACCAAGGGAAGGATGCCCTGGTCTTGGCCAGAGGGTGGGCAGAGGAAACACCAGTGGAGTGTAGATGGAGGCAGACTATGGTCAATGTGGTGCCTGGGTTTTTTTTAGTCCTCCCCCACTACTCCAGGCTCACAATTGAAATAGGAATCCTAGGATTTCGGAAGTTATTCTTTGCATTTTATCACATTCCAGAATTCCAGAATCTATAAATTATCTGCGTACCTTCCAAGAGGAGCTCCTGTGGCAACATCTCCCAATCATCTGGAAGTTGAGCCCCACTGTGGTGTCACAACAAGTTGTATAAAGGCTTATAGTACCTGATTCCTGACTCACCATCACTGTTTACTTGTCTTTTACATGGTTTCTCTATACGCTTAGAGTCAACCCTGTCTTGTCTCTGCCTCAGACCAAGGGCCGGATTTAGGTTTGATGAGGCCCTCAGCTATTGAAGGTAATGGGGCCCTTTATATATCCCGTAGTCCTCTGTCAACAACAAATTGTCGCTCTTTTTTTGTGTTGAATATATGCTATATGGTAATTTATGGACCTAATAGGTATCTAAAGCCATTTGCACATAACAACATATGTATTTTATCAAAGTAATTGTTGAACTGAAATATAAATTAATTTTTTTAAGCCTAAGTTATAGTTTGTTTAGCTTATATGTAAATCTGTCACTACTCAGACCTAATTCAGCTTTGCTTCTTGCATGGACCAAATTCAGCCATTGAAACATTCTGCCAAATTAATTTCCCAAAGCCCAGTCCTGTGATGATCTGTAAGGTCACCCATGTCTGAGTCTCCCTTGCAATTCCCATTTCTCATAAGCCTCCTGCTTATCATTCAAGAAGAAAGTCACTTTTGCAATCAGGAGTAATGAGAGAACAAGGCGTGATTTTGTTTTATTGTGCATCTTCTCAAGATGGGAATTTTAACAAGGAGCACACAGATATTAAAGATAAGGGGAAAATATATGAAATATCAGAAATTCAGCAGTCCGACCTTTAGCTAAAAGCATTAGCATAAAACCCGCACTATGTATCATTGCAAATGTTCTGCACCAAGTGGGATCTTTTCACTACAAACACTGACATTTAGAAACCTTCCTTTGTCTCTTTCTGCAGCACTGTCATTAGCTACTGTTCAGGAACAGAAAGGGGGACATACATCTTTAGTTACACTGAACAAGCCCTCTATACTAAAGAGAATAGAAAGTGGGGGTAGTTTCTTGAAACGTTTTGAATCTGTATGTTAGCTCATTGAGTCAAAGCAGCTGCCAGCACATGGTACCCTTGGAAATCCAAGCACCTGGGTACCCAAACCATTTATGCACATCCACTGCCAGTCAATAGCTAGGTAGGCCCCCTTCCCCTTGCCTTGACACTATGTGGTGGCAGATGCAGGATGAAATCAGAAATCCATATCTACTGCTAAACCCACTTCCAAAATAAGGGGTATGGGGCCAATTGAATTAGGAGGGCACAACTAGTGGGTATCTTACCATGAATTACCTCAAGCTTGAAGCCAACTCTGCCAGAGTGATCACTTTCAAAACTAGGTTATGACTTAAAACAAATAAGTCTAGATATACTTGAAATTACACCAATACTAAATTTTCATTGCTAATTATATCTTGCACTCAGGGCCTTGTGAAATTATACAGGAGACTGAACTGACATGCTCTGCATCTCATTTAAACATTTTTAAGTCTTGTGCCAACCCTAATTCATACATCATGGCACACCATCACCGATGTTCTGTGGTCCATATGGAAACCATGCTGTATACTCAGAGGGACACCCCAGCAAGCACAGACAATACCAAGCTAAATGGAACAGTGTTCTGATAAGATACCTTCACATGTTCATGGGAGATAGTAGGTTGACCAAGAGCACAATCCTAACCATGTCTACTCAGATGTAAGCCCCATTGTGTCCAATGGGTCTTACTCCCAGGAAAGTGTCTTTAGGATTGCAGCCTAAAACTTTGCTTTGATAAGTACCTGGTTGCCTGGTGGGAGGAGCTTCAAGGGGAGCATCAGGGCCTGAGGCACGAGCCTGTGGACCAGAGCGTGTGAACAAGGAGGACTTGTGAAGTTGATAGGAGATGGAAGGACAGGGTGTAGTTGTTGTGACATGCACCACGTGTGCCATGTTCGTCTTCTTGCCCAAGGACCCCGGGGATTATCGATGCTGCAAGTGCAAACTGGTTGCACTTTTGGAGGAGAAGGTGGCAGCACTGGAGGGTGAAGTTTCCACCCTTTGTCAAATTAAGGCATCTGAGGAGTTCCTCGATGCAACACACACAGAACTTCTCCAGAGGGAAGTTTCGGATGACTTCCCGAGTGGGAAAGACACCAGTGGGAACCCCAGCAATGATGTCTCTCCATGGAGACACGTGACAGTCAGGAGTAAAAAGGGCAGGAGGTGCCCTTTCCAGAGTCTCTCAGATTCCACCATGCTGGCAGAAGTTCATCTCACTAGCACACCTACACAGGATCCTGCAGATCCCCCTCATAGACAGCTACCAAAACCAGTAAGTGTGGGGGAATCTCCACACAAAAGGAGAACACAGAGGAGGGTGGTGGTGAATGGAGATTCTCTCCTGAGGGGCATGGAACCTGTATGCCGACCAGACCCATTTTCCCGTGAGGTATGCTGCCTCCCTGGTGCCAGGGTACGGGATACCACGGAGAGGCTACTGAGGATGATCACGCCTGCTGATCACCACCCTTTCTTACTCATCCACATAGGAACAAACGATACTGCTAGGCAAACTTTCCAAAATGTAGTTGGGGATTATGAAGCTCTGGGGAGGAAGATTAAGGACCTGGGGGATACCCAACTGGTATTCTCGTCCATCCTCCCAGTAATCGGCAAAGGTCCTCAGAGAGATGGCAAGATTTTCCAGGTCAATAGCTGGCTTCGAAAATGGTGTCATTGAGAAGGATTTGGATTCTGGGATCATGGGATGAACTTCCTTGGGGAAGGACTCCTAGCAAAGGATGGACTACATCTTACGGGTTGGGGGAAGAGTGTCTTCAGACGGGAGATGGCCAACCTTATCAGGAGGGCTTTAAACTAAATAAGAAGGGGGTGGGTTACATCCAAAGTGAACCTAGGAATAAGGAAAATGCTCTGGATGGAAATTGCCAGGGCATGGCGGTAACTCAAAAATCTTCAGAAGGGCCCAGGCTTTCAAAAAGGAGGGGGGGAAATGCATTGAGTTGCAGCCTTCAGGGCTTAAGTTGCATTTACACAAATGTACAAAGCCTGGGAAATAAACAAGATGAGCTGGAACTTTTAGCAAGTGAAGGGAAACTTGATTTGATAGGAATAACTGAAACTTGGTGGGACTCCCATGACTGGAACACACAAATGCAAGGCTATCAGCTGTTCAGGAGGAACAGAAGTGGCAAAAGGGGAGGTGGAGTAGCATTATATGTCAAGAACATATATACTTGTTCTGAAATCCAGGAAAGTGGTCCGGGTATCCCTGTGGAGTGCATTTGGGTAAAAGTTAGGGGGGAAAACAAGAAACAAAACATTGTGGTGGGCATCTACTATAGACCGCCAGGCCAAGGAGAAGACGATGTCTTCTTGGAGCAACTGGCAGGCGTTGTAAGGAAATATGAGGTAGTAGTAATGGGGGACTTTAACTACCCAGACATTTGCTGGGAGACAAACTCAGCCAAACATGGAAGCTCCAGTAGATTCCTGATGGGCCTGGAAGATAACTTCATGGTCCAGAAAGTGGAGGAAACGACAAGGGGAGGGGCCATCCTTGACCTGATCTTAACAAATCGTGAAGAACTGGTTGATCAGGTCAACATAGTGGGAACTTTATTAGGGGAAAGAACTTTCCCACAGAATTAGGGGAAAGCGATCATGAGCTGCTGGAATTTAGAATAATGTGGGAAATAAAAAGAGTGCAGAGTGAAACTTATATGTTGGATTTCAGGAAAGCTGATTTCAATAGGCTTAGAGGAGTCATAGGTGGGATCCCATGGGTTGATGATCTAATGGGGAAAGGGGCCCAAGATGGGTTGGAGCTCCTTAAGAGGCAGCTTCTACAAGCACAGTCAGAAACAATTCCCATGAAAAAGAAAGGAGGAAAAAACCTGAAAAAACCAGGTTGGCTGCACAAGCAACTTGGGGATCAGCTGAAGTTAAAGAAAGAGAAGTATACGGAGTGGAAGACTAGAAAGATTACTAGGGAGGAGTACAGACAGATAGCCCGGTCCTGTAGGGAGGGGGTCAGGAATACTAAAGCTCAGTATGAGCTGAGGCTGGCCAAGGGAGTCAAGGATAACAAAAGAGGTTCTTTAGATATGCCCAAAGGAACAGGAGGAGAGACGAGGGGGTGGGGCTGCTGTTGGACAAGGATGGACAACAGGTGTCTGGAAACCAGCAGACGGCGGAGCTGCTCCACTCCTACTTTGCATCCGTCTATTCATGGAAGGAAGGCTGTGCAAATGGGGGTGCGGGATCATTGACTGATGCAGGGATGTGCTTGCATCCCCTAAGAGGTAATGAAAATATGGATGGTGCAGGACAGCAGATTAAGACTGACAGCGAACTGGTTCGAAACCACTTAACTGGCCTAAATGAATTCAAGTCATTTGGACCAGATGAGCTGCATCCTCGAGTTTTTAAGGAACTTGCAGATGTCCTTGCAGAGCCTTTGTCGATCATCTTTGAGAAGTCCTTGAGGAGTGGAGAAGTGCCACTGGACTGGAAGAGGGCAAATGTAGTCCCAATCTTTAAGAAGGGGAAAAAAGAAGATCCGGGAAATTATAGACCAGTCAGTTTGACTTCAATCCCGGGCAAGATATTAGAGCAAATCATAAAACACACAATTTGTGCACATCTAAACAAGTACTCGTTGATCAAAACAACCCAGCATGGATTTACCAAGAATAAATCTTGCCAGTCAAATCTGATCTTTTTTGATCGGGTTACGAGCTTACTGGACAGTGGCAATGCTGTGGATGTCATTTATCTTGACTTCAGCAAAGCATTTGACAAAGTCCCACATGACATTTTAATTAGGAAGTTGGAAAAATATGGGCTAGACAAGGCAATCGTTAGGTGGATCCGCAACTGGCTCGACAACCACACTCAAAGGGTTTTAGTAAATGGTTCTGTGTCAACCTGGAGGTCGGTTTCAAGTGCGGTACCCCAAGGCTCTGTCTTGGGCCCGTTTCTCTTTAACATTTTCATCAATGACTTGGAGGAAGGGATACGGGGGAGCCTGATCAAATTTGCAGATGACATCAAGCTGAGAGGAGTAGCAAACACATCAGAAGATAGGAGAAACCTCCAGGAGGATCTGGATAAACTAGAATACTGGGCTATAACAAATAGAATGAATTTCAGTAGGGAGAAGTGCAAGGTTCTGCACTTAGGAAATAAAAACCAAAAATACAGGTATAAAATGGGGGATACTTGGCTTGGCAGCACAACATGTGAGCGGGATCTTGGAGTCGCCGTGGATCACAAGCTGAACATGAGTCAGCAGTGTGATGTGTCTGCAAAAAAGGCAAATGCCATTTTAGGCTGCATTAAGAAGACTGTAGCTTCCAAGTCACGAGAAGTCCTAGTTCCTCTTTATTCAGCATTGGTCAGACCTCAGTTCTGGGCACCTCACTTTAAGAAAGATGCAGCCAAACTGGAGCAAGTCCAGAGGAGAGCAACAAGAATGATCAGTGGGATGGAAGGGAAGCCCTATGAGGGAAGGTTGGGGGAACTTGGGGTGTTCAGCCTGGAGAAGAGGAGGCTGAGGGGAGATATGATTGCCCTCTTCAGATACCTGAAGGGCTGTCATATGGAGGAAGGGGCCAATTTGTTCATAGCTGTTTCTGAAAGCAGAACTAGAACCAATGGGTACAAACTGCAAGAAAGGAGATTCCGGTCGGAAATCCGGAAAAAATTCCTGATGGTTCGGGCGGTTTGGCAGTGGAACAGATTGCCAAGGGAGGTGGTGGACTCTCCCTCACTGGGGATCTTCAAGCAGAGGCTCGATGAGCACCTGTCGGGAATGCTCTAGGGGGAATTCCTGCTGCAGGCAGGGGGTTGGACTAGATGACCTACTAGGTCGCTTCCAACTCTATGATTCTATGATTCTACGTTTAGCACATCTATATCTTGTGTGAATTGGCCCTCTTTGTTCAGTTTTCACATTAACACAAATTTGATTCCCATATCTGGAAACCAATTCATCACTGTCTTGAAACTTTCATCATATACAGGATCCATTTCTTTACCATCTTCTTTCTTTAGGATCCTTGGAAGGGGTTGGAACAACTTTTATACTAAAGTGTTTTGCAGTTGAGGTGTACATGAGAAGTGCAGACATCTCATGTAAGGTTCATCCATAGGACACATAGATAGTTCACAGAATAAGGAGCCTGAAAATTAATAGCAACTTCATAACTTTGTAAAGTTATGAAGAGGAAACAGTTTAACTAGCATTTCTACCCTCAGGAGCCCTTGCAAGTTTCTGTATTAAGTTTCCATCATCCACTGAGGGAGCTTCCCTTCACGGTAGCTTCCCTTCCACAGACAGTGGAAGCAGAATGCCTCCTTCTAAATGTGTTGCAAGAGAATTGGAGATACAATCCAATATCATAATTAAATTAATAAAAAACTCAATTGGTTTTAATGTTTGCATAACAATCAACATCACAAGCCACAACCGCTTTCTTACTGCTGCCCTGAATGATGTATAATTTGGTATGTGTTGCAGTATAATACGTCCACAGGATTCATCAGAATAATTTGGACAAAAATGAAACAATACCATATTCTGATTTTTTAAAAACAAAATCACAAAATATTAGCTTCCAAAAAAATGAAAAGAAAAAGAAATTACAACAGAGCATCTAAGAATTAGTCATTTTCATGTGTTATACTATGTTTCTGGATAAACAAGAAACTTATTTTAATATTGAGATGCAATTATTTTTCTATGATCTTGTTCTTCTTTTGATATTTCCTTAGAAAGCCTGCATGATTACAATGCCAGTTTGGTGCCAAAAGTGTGCATAATATAAAGCTCTCTACTACAGCTAAAGTGACGCAGCTTTTCATCATTTAATTAACATTAATTTTACATTTATATAGTACAGTAAAAGAGATGGGAGCGGCAGAACCATGAGGAAGAGCGAGGTCCTTGCCCAGGAGTCGGTGGCCTACCTGAACCGGGTGCTGGGGCAGCTGCGGGACATCTGGGAGGAGATCGGCATCCCAGAGAACGAGCGCCTGTAGTGCACCAACATTGTTAAGAAGCAAGTCTGCTGGACAGGATGCTGGACAGGATGATCGCAAAGGAGGAGAGCCTGAAGGAGTGCCTCCTGAGAAGCATCACCGCCTGTCACAAGGAGCTGGCTGTTCTTTGTGGTGAGCTGCAGCTGCCTCCCTTTGAGGAGGTGACAACACCATCTTGCAGTTGGAGAAATACCTGCATGCCTGGCTGGAGGTGCTACTGAAGCAGAAGTGGGAGCGGAAGCAGGAGCTGCGGGCCCTGCAGTAACAGGAGCAGGACTTTTAATTAGCTATTATTATTTTTCCATTTTCTTTGTAAACTGCTTTGTGAACTTGTTAGTTGAAAAGCGGTATATAAATACTGTAGATAGGTAGATAGACTTCTGCAACCTCCTCTGCACAGTCCCCTATAACAGCAGTGGTTGTGGCATGCCCAGCCTCGAGGAGCTGGACCACTTCCGGCTCCACTTGGCTGCCCTGGGTGCAGAAAAGGAGCACCGCTGAGTGCAATTTCTCCACACCAAGCAGTAGATAATCCTGTGCATGGGGGAGCTGGAGCACATGCCAGACAACAGCTTTGAGAGGCATGTGGTGTGCTAGGACGAGGACACCTGCCTCTCCACAGAAAACCTGGCTGCCCTGAAAGACCTGCAGCAGCAGCTAGAGAGCAGGAAAGCACAGAACAAAGCAACTTGTGAGTAACTGCGCAGGACGATCCACAGAAGAAATGGTTGAACTTGTGTGGATGGAACAATTCCTAGCCGCCTTGCCCCAGACTGCAAAGAACTGGGTCATGTGCAATGACCTGAGAACTTTGGGGGAATTTGTCAGACTAATGGAGGGTTTTGATACAGTTTTGATACAGTGGGGAGAGCCTCCTTAAAATTTTAAAATTTGCATACCCTTAACCCCACGCATGCAACACATATGCCCATTGTGCAGCACATGCCCCTAGTGCAACACACACATACCAATGCAACAACCCATCCATTTCTGCAACACCCACCCTGTGTAATATAATCCCCTGCATGCAATACACACACACACACACACACACACACCACAAACCCCCATGCAACACCCCCTGCCCCCATGCAACCATGGCAGCAGCAGAGTTTGGGGGTAGGTTTTATCAGTCTTCAATGTGAAGTATATGATGAAAATGCATTGCACCCCTTTTTACCCACTTACGGGTTAAATTTCTTAACATTGGTTCTTAGTGGGTGCTCACGTCACAGAAGGAATGCTTCTAGGTCTAAGGGTTGGGGCATGGCATTGATCAGTCAGTGATTCTTCAATGTAAAGTATAGGGTTGTTGTTGGTTATGTTGACAAACGGTGGAAGAGAGACTAGGTTGGAGTTGGATTCGGTGACCATATGAACGGAAAAACCCAGATTTGTCCGGATTTTTAGCCTCCTGTCTGGGTGTCCTACATTTTGGCTTCACTGTCCTACATTTTGGCTTCATTTTTGAACTTCACAATGGTGCCCAGTACACCATCCTGTCATATGTTGTCAAATTCATATGGAAGAGCAGAATCCAATGCAAAAATTGGTTTTGAGATATCGCCTTCCTATCAAACGTTATGGCCAAAAAACTGAAAAACAAAAAATAAAAAAAATAAAAAAATACATTTTTGGCAATATTTTCAAGCGGGTAGGAATTTTGGCCTTGGAGTTAAAGAATTTTGGATTTGGCATCTGGTCACCCTGGAGTGAGAGGATGGGTAGAAAGATTTTATTCATCTCTTGTTTCAGGATGTAGAAAAAGCAAGATCTGACAGCTTGAAATACTGAATATGATGTTTCATAACTTTATACAGAGCGGCTAAATTAACAGTTCATAGACTCCCAGGGTGAAATGGTTTATTAAGGTTTATCGTGACTACCGTTGATACTGGCCATGACCTGAGTCATCTAGAAGATCATTAAATGTTGTATTGATTTCCCTGTGGTTTCAAACAACATCTAAAACAAATGCTACAAATGAATGATAAACACTCCTTTGGGATGAGGAGATTATTTAAGTTAGGATTTTGGATAGACTGATTAGTTCAGAAGCATTTTTCTGATGCTCCTTAACTCAGAATGGAAAGATAGCAGGGAAGTAAATTCCACTAGAACAAGAGCCAAGGAAGTTTTAGATCCTTTACAAAGGAAACATGGTGGACATATTGAGCTTGAGAAAACAGGTGTAAAATTGGTATACCAGGAATACAATTGGAGATACCTGGTTTGTCAGCATATGTGAGAGAGATAAACATGAGTCAGCAGTGTGATGAGGCTGCAATGAATCCAAAAGCAATTTCAGCCTGCATTAATAGATGCTATTAATAGATTAATAGTAGTTTCCAGATCACAAGAAGTCATGGTTCAACCTTCCTCTGCGTTGGTTGGACCTCATGTAGAATACTATGTCCAATTAAGGTCAACTCATATGGTCACTATGTCAAATTATGGACCACCTCATAGTCACCTCATTTTAAGAAAGATGCAACCAAACTGGAGCAGGTTGAGAGGAGAGTGATGAGGATGATCAAAGGGCTGAAGAACAAGCCTTTTGAGGAAAGGTTGAGGAAACTTGGAATGTTAAGCCTGGAGAAAGCCGGGAGAGGATATGATATATAGTTCTTCAAATACTTGAAGGGCTGTTATATGCATGAAGGGACAAATTTGTTTGCAACTGCTTCTGAAAGTAGAACTAGACCCAATGGGTGCAAACTGCAAGAAATTCCAATTTGGGTATCAAGAAAAAAATCTCTGGCGGAAAGGGTGGTTTGGTAGCAGAAGTGATTGCTAAAAGAGGTGGTGGACACTCCTTCACTGAAGATCTTCAAGCAGATGTTCAACAAATACTTCTAAGAGATGCTCTAGGAGAACTTCCTGCTGAGGGCAGGGGGTTGGACTAGATGACCTCTTAGGTACTACCAAATCTATGATGCTGCAAACATCACAACTGTCTTTCATCCATTTATGACATCCCAATTCCCATTTTTGTTTGGGCCCACATTCACAAGCCAAATCAAGTCACTCTGAAAAGCAAAGGCCTGAAATTGATAGCAATTAACTATCTGCTGGGCTTCCTAAGGTCCTCCATTGCCCAGCTGGGGTGAATTGCTTTAGCTGAGGGAAGTCAGGTCAGCCTGACAAGAATTCAGGTCCTGAAGCTAAAAAAACAGTACTTTGTAGTAATTGTATTTTTAAGAAAGTTTTTCTGGCTCCTGGAATTAATTCTCTGCTTTAATTTGCCAACATGGGATTTGCTGCCTGTATGATGGTTGATCTGCTTTCTTATCTTGTGGGACAGGATTTAATTATTCAGTATGACTAAATGGCAAAAAGGAAAAATTTCTTTGTAAGATGTGTTCACACTCCTCAAGTAGAGATACACTTTCATGAACAAGTACACAAGTCAGCAATATTTATTTTCCTTTTGGTTCTGAGCTTAACTGAAAATGTGGGTTGTCGAGATGTTCAATAAAGGGAATAGATCTCTAGCTATCTCTAGCCAACATGAAATTGCCTTCAAGACTAGGGTTAATAAAAAAAACCATGTACTTGCTGTCTCTTGCCGCTGTGCTGTGATTCAACAGATTTCCAACAGAAGTCAGTGACAATGGAAACAACATCCCAGAAACCATCTCATCAAGGGAGGTTGGATTAACGCTGTGTACAGCATTTTGGACTAAAAGCCACAGTCAATAACAAAAGTTCATAATGGCTGCAATCTTAAACACACTTTCCTGGGAGTAGGCCCCACTGAATATAATGGGACTTACTTCTGAGTAGACAGGCTTAGGGTTGGTCCCTGTCTTTGAGCAAGTCACTTTCTGTCAACCAAGCTGTGATATGAAGTAACCACCGTTAAGAAGAAATGTTAAGCATTTCTGTACAGGGTGACCAGATGATCGGAAAAACCCGGATTTCTGGATTTTTAGTCTCCTGTCCGGGTGTCCTACATTTTGGCATCATTGTCCTATATTTTGACTTCATTTTGAAACTTTGTGATAGTGCACAGTACCCCATCATGCCATATGTTGTTGGATTTGTATTGAAGAGCAGAATCCAATGCAAAAAATCAGTTTTGAGATATCTCCTTCCTATCAAATGTTATGGTCAAAAAACAAAAAACAAAAACAAAAATACATTTTTTGGCAATTTTTTCCAGCGGGTAGGAATTTTGGCCTGGGATTAGGAATTTTGGCCTTGGGGTTCAGGAATTTTGGGTTTCGGATCTGATCACCCTGTTTCTGTAAGCTGAGTTTTTGAGCAGGAGAGAAGTAGGAAAGTGGAGAGGGAAGGGTAGATCAGCACCTGCATGCACCAGATCCTCACCTCTATCTTTTTACTCTGCTTGGACTTGCAACAGCAAAATAGCTAGCACAAACCCAAGGACATTCATTGCCAGTGGAAACTTGCCCTGAAGTCCTTCCTTGGGGAGGACTCTTGTTCCCCCCATAGGATACAGTAGAATCTGACATCTGAAGGTAAAATGAGAGTGAGGGCAATGCTTCCGGCACTTACTTATTTGCTTATTGCTTGATTGACTTGATTTATACCCTGCCTTCCTACCTAAAAAGCCCAGGGTGGCTTACAACAATTTAAAAAAACAGCACAGAGAAGATACAATTTATTAAAACTAGATAAGAACAATAAAACCAGACAATAAAATACCATTAAAATGATGTATAAAAACAGTAAAAACCCAAGATAAAAAGAACATTTAAAAAATAGGCAGATAGCAGTTAGATACTGAGGAACAGGCATCATAAGGCTGTCTGAATAAAAGGTTCTTATGCTTGTGATGGGTAAAAAAAATGGCAAAAACATGCCCAACACTATTGGGGAGTATGATCATGACTGTAATTTGGACTGCTGGTATGAAAGTGGGATAGACTTTATATGGCTGCTTAAAAAAATCACCAGCTCCTACTACTTAGAAACTCCTAACTGAAATGTATCCCCAGCAAGGAACCTACAACTAATCACTAAAATCTTGTTCCAAAAAGGATTATAATACAGTGGCAGACCTGGGGTGCACAAGTCTGACTCTGGTTTAAACACTATGCTTTCACTGTTTTCGAGCCACAAGGAGCCCTGCAAGTACACTGTTGCAATTTCTCTCTTAGGATTAAAATTGCCTCCCCTTCCTTGGCAGCACATCTCCTAAGTTTAAAAATAGCTTCCCTTCCACCACAGGGGCACGATCCTGGGGACTGCAATGATTATATCCCCCTTCTCTTAAAGGGAGTAGGGGACTTTACACAAACTGGGGAAGTCACGAATCCCCAGTTTGAGTAGCACTGAGATAGAATTGCGCTATTTTTATCACACAGCTTTTTCTTCAGTGTCATCTTATCAAAAACAGTGTTACCAGAAGTTGCTAGAAAGATACGCTCCAAAAGTACGTATAACGGTATGAAGCTGAAGCCATGCACAGAGCACACCAAAAATGGTCACAAATGCACATGGAATGATGCCATCAGCTAAGTCTGCTTAACGCTTATACAGATGGGTATCTCCTTACTTTTGAATGACAGACAGATGGCGGGTGTGGGCAGCATAATAACTGCCATCCCCACTGCACCTACTTTGTCTCTAATAAATGTGCAACTGTGTTGGAAACAGTCACAGCACTGTGCAAATTAACTGTGCAGGAAATATGTGCATTCCTCTAGACAAGTAGTGCTGCTGACCTGCTGCAGCAGAGAGGGAATGTCTGTGGCTCTGCACATCTCTCAGCGATCATGAAGGCTGCAACTTCTACACCAGCACTCACAGCAAAATGTTAGCAGGCATGTGCAGATTTTGTATACACCCACACTATCTTGTTCTGCCAATGAGTGTAATAAAATTCCTTTCTGCCTGCACGACTATGAGGTGGAAAGCTGCTACACTCATTTATAGATACATGTAGGAGGGATACTTTGGATAATATTATTTGTAAGGCTCCCACTAGGAGTGTAATAGTGTAGGTTCCTGTATATTCAGTGGAATTTTCTGTCATGTAAGTGTGTCTAGGATTGCAGCTTTACATCATAATAGTAATGTGGTGTTTTATCCAGGATCCAATAATTACTTTACAGTGTTGGACAGTGATGGGCTTTGCTTCATCAAAAAGCTAGATGTCAGGCCTGCAGCTAATCTTTGACAAATGCTGAGTTGTGCTGTCCTGTACAAATATTCAGGCTCACTCCAGCCTCATTTACAGCCACTTGACTTGACCATGAGCTCATATTGTGATTCTATATCAACACTTTTTCTACTTGTCAGATTGTGTTTCCAATCAGTAGCTTGTTATCAGCGGTCTGAATTTCCATTTTACTCAGACAAAATTCTCATCTTTGCTTATCTTCGTTCATGCATGGCAAAATAAAGCTTCCCATACCGGAATGCAAACCTGTTTCATTTTTTTCTGTAATTCTTTCCTTTTGGCTTTTTAAAAATTTCAAGAGACCTGCAAAAATTGTTCATCTTTTTGCCAACCTTTCTTACCCCGTATTTAATTAGAGGTCTTTGAGCCCAGCTCTGAGTTCAGTGCACTGGATAACTGCAGGCATGCATTGCTGCAAAATGCACATTTGGGGAATTGAGCACTGGCCCAGTGCAGTGGAAGTTTGGCTGTCTGCTGCTTGGCAGTCTTGCCAATGGAGAGGCAAGTGGTGGGCTTGGATGAAGCCTGAGAGGGGACATTCAAGGCCAAGAGGAGGTGAGGAAGAGTGGAGAAAAGGAATGTCCAAAAAGGGATTTGATTAGAATTAATATTAATATTAATCTCTTAATCAGAAATTAATGTTTGCTGTAGCAGCAAAATGGGTTTGTGAATGCCAGCACTGTTAAGCATATACGTGATTCAAAAGATGAAAAAATAGCAATTGTTTATAGTCACGAACATTTAAACCTTATGTAGGGTTACAGATGTTCTCTTGTTTCTCCACTCAAAAGAGAGCCTTTAAGGCTGCAATCCTACACCCACTTCCATAGGAGACTTACAAACTCCTCCTTTAGTTTTAGTACTGGCATACCTAGTACAACTGGTACTTGGGACAGATTGCTTCCACTGCCCTCACTTGGCTGAAGCCACAAATAGACCAGGCTTCTGCCTTGAGATCTCTCAGGGAGGGTCAAGTCTACCAGGAATTCAAAGCAGTATGCACACCTGGTCTGTGACTCCGTATAGACAGAGTGCCTGTACCTTTAACCATTGCATAGAAGAGGGAATTGAGGCAGGTGCTGCTTTTTAATCCCTTCTATGATGAGCTGAACCTGCATCTATTCCCTCTTCTATGCAATGGTTAAAGGTATAGGCGCTCTGTCCTCCATTCTATATGGTCACCCTGTGTATAGACATTACATTTTAAAAAGCACAAAATAAACGCATATGACTTGGGATGTGGAGTTTGACCTCTACATACATTTTTCTAACTGGATCTTTCTGCATTTGGCATGATCACTTATTACAGAACTATGTGCAGGTGTAGTGAATTTTTTTAGAGGCACAAAGTTTCATAAAAAGAATAGCCAAAAATCATATTTTAAAGGACTACAGACAGATTCTGAGCACAGATGTTACATAGCTGGGAGGGTATAGATGGCACAATGCAACATAGGGGTGAACTTAATCTATGAAATAGAAATGGCCCAATCCTTTTAAGATACTGTATACAAAACAATGTCTTCTCACATCCTTTTGCTAGTCAGGGCTCATTCGTGCCAAACTGACCAGAATAAAAATTAACCTGAATTTGCCTCTTGAGACTTTCAGCATAATAAAAACCAGAGCATTTTATGTGTCTTTCCTGTACAGGATTCCATTTTCCCAGCAGTTGGCATAATTAGAAATTACATACTTGACTGATCTTCTAGGACTAAATTTAGAGAAAAGAAAATAACCTGTATTGCCAGAGAAGGTCAGAACAAAATATGTTGCAAAATACTGAGAGACCAATCCTGAGCTCTTAGCTCCTCCACCTGGACTGTCACAAATCTGTGGAGTGTCACAAATAGCGCAGACCACCAAGTGGTATGGGGGAGGTGGGGAGGAAGCAGCCAAGGGCTGGGTAGCGGGAGGAAGGCAGGGAGAGGGCAAGAAAGTAACATGATGGGAGGGAGCCAGTTGGGAAAGTTGGGGACCAGTGGAGTTCAACTCCTCTGGATCCAGAGTCCTATGTTGGACTTTGTGGCCTGTCATGGAGGTTCTTGGATCTATGTCACCATAGAATCAAGTAAAACCATTTCAGGGCTACTTTCTTTATCTGGGAAGAGTATGAATGTCTTTCTCCTGAGGAGCCGGTGTCAGCTTCCTGGTGTGCTTAGGATACTACAACAGCCATTTTGGCACCTCGGCAGTTCTAGTGCTTGTACAGCTTACAATAGGACTATGAGGCTGTAATCATATAACAGTTTCTTTGGGTAAGTTCCTTTGAATGCTATAGAACATACTTCAGCGTAGACATACACGCAGGTTGTGCTGTTAATGATATTCTATAACCAGCAGTTTGATGCTAAATACACAGACTTGGTACTCTTTCATCCCATTCAAAAATTCTTGTAAAAACAACACTTCAACAGTAAAATTATTTTTAAAGCTAAAATATTTATTGCACTGAACATTGCATAAGAGACTGGTGTTAATAACAAGCACAAAATGAGAGATAAATGATTGCAACATCAGAAGATGAGCTGCTTTGGAACCATTATTACCTTCACATGTTCTTAATCCTTTGCAATTATTAATCATTAATCATTAATAATAAGCACTGTAAACTAATACAGTAAAGTGTCCATTCCAGAACCTTGTTTGTAAGAAATGTTTGTAAATCCAACAAAGGTTGTTGTCCCTCCTCATTCCAGGTGTTGAGTTTGTATGTTTGAAAGGTCGTATCTCGTGGGGATATTCGTGGATATGAAAGTTCGCATCTTGAATGCTCATAAGTCGAGGACTTACTGTACAAATAATAAAGTGCTTATTCATAACTTGCAACTAATTGTGAATTAGCTTATTCTATCCATATTAAATCTACACCTATGGTTACCAACTTGAGTTTTAATATCAACATCTTTGGTAATATTTGGGGTGAGTGCCAGACTGGCATGGTGTTCAAGCCAGAACTAACTCTGTGTGACTCAGTATAAGACTTTCCAGCTTCAAGCCAAATGAAAGGGGGTTCACAACAGTTGGTAGCATATTTGAAGATAACCCATTTGTGCTATATTATTTGTCTACTAAATTGACTGACATACAGTACAATCCTAATCCACAGCTTAAGTCCCTTACTTGGGGGTGTCCCTGCATTGGGAGTGTCATAAAAGTGCCATTAGACACTTCTACATTACTCCCAAGGCATTAGGCTGACACACAGACAAGAACCAGCCTTCCTATGCCGCCTTGGGAATGGGAAAACAGATGAGTCTAAAACAACTGGTCTAAATTGATTATACATAATTTACTACCAAGGACAGGTGATTCATGTCCTTCCCCACTGCTCCCACGTTTCTTTTTCTTGCTTTCTCCTTTTGAGAAGCCGGGGTTTGGCATTCTGAAGCACAATGTGACATCCACCCTTCAGCAAGTGACCTTGACTCCCTCAACTAATTTTCCAACTCCTTCCTTATGCCCCACTATTACGCCATCCCCTAAAAGCAAGTCCTGGAGGCTTACCAAATCTCAGTTCTCAACTTCCCCTGGAATCAATATTCCAAAGATCACATCACTGTGGATTTAGGAAAGGGATAAGCCACGGTTGTCTTCCTTGACATCTCTGAGCATGCAGTCACATTGACAGCATGCAGTCACAAAGTCCAACTGTGGATGTGTAATTGTAGTCTGTCTTTCAGGCACCCTTTGGTACAAGCCCCTTAACCAACATGACGCGAGCAAAAGCATATGTAAAGGCAGACCAAGTTTTTCCTCTTGTTTTTGGCTAATATACCAGTTAAGGATATTACTGTATATGGGAGGAAGCCAGAGGACTGGTTATTTTTCTCTGAATTATATTGACCTGGGTCACTCTACACATCCTGGCTCCAAATTATACAACAAATCTGTGTGCTGTATCTTGCCCTTCTATTATCTTATTCTCCTGCTTCTCTTTTTTCATTTCAAGGCATCATGAATCTATTTTCTCCTTTCCATCTTCCCTGCTCCCTAGGTAACTTCCTAATTGCCATACATTCTAAGTACTCTGAATCTATTGCCAGAGTAATAGTACTCTGTACTATTACTCAAAGTACTCTGCCTTCCACCTCTCTCTTTCTCACCCTCCATTTTTCATAGGCCCATTTAGTCTCCTTTCCAAGAAGTTCCCTTGTCCTTCCCTTCTATTCTTCCTTCCTTCTTCTTCTATTCTTCCTTCAGCCACCGCTGTTTTAGTTGCATGGGTACAATCCTGACATTCACTGGGATGGTGTAAATTGCGATATGCCAGCCTAGCTGCAGCAGAAAAGGCCTGGGCCAGTGTAAGTCAACTTAGTCCGGCACAAGACAAATGGACCTGGGCCAGTCTAGCAGGGCCAGTCTAGGCAACTCAGCAGGGGCGTGTTGAGGGTATGTTGAGCGTTGCCTAGAACAGTGCAGTTAGGCTGTATCCAATGCCAGTTTTCAGGGCAGAAATGCCCCTTCCCAGCTCCTCCAAGTTAGACCACCTCAGGAGCAGAAATAAATCTGAGTAGACTCATAGGGGTCCATGATAAGCCAGAGTAAGAATGGCAGTGTTGACAAAAAAAATCTGAGTTCTTGGCCAGCCTAACTGCAACCCCTGCCTCTCAACCTCAGGATACGGCACAACTACAACAGCCCATTAACCAGTGGTGGGATTCAAATAAATTAACAACAGGTTCTGTGTCCTAATAACCTAAATTAACAACAAGTTCTATGTCCCATTAGTAACTGGTTCTCAGAACCAGGCGCTCATTAGCAAAGGGTTCTATAGAACCTGTGAGAACTCCCTGAAGCCTACCACTGCTACTAACCCCAGGATACAGCACAACTCCAAGCAATGCCCTCCACTGTAATGTACCTCCACTACAGGCTTCCTTATAAGGCAGGCACCACAGCAGTTCCTTGTTCAGCGTGATCTGAGATAGGTCTCCTGGGGACCAAGCCCTCCCCAGCTGCCACTTATTTGGTGCTCAGCTCCTAGCCCTGTGGATTTGGCCCTTCTTTCTGCTCTGGATACAGCCTACTTCGGCCAGCCCAGCTGGGTTATTCTCACTGGCCTAAGTCAGGATTGCAGCCTGGCTGTGTGTGAGTTTGATACAGCAAACACATTGGCACTCTGTTGCAAGGCATAATGTTTCAGAATAGACCTATGTCTTGTGATTCATAAGCTTCCACCAAGCATCCCAAAATGATTATCCTTCTCCAGAATACCCACAAGAAATTAGAGGACAAAGCCTGCCTAGTGCTGTCTCTGAGTAAGACAAGAAATGGGTCCCCATGCTTTTATAGCTAGTAAGTACATTCCTAACCCCTGGTTAGGCCAGCATTAGCCTGGCACAAGTCCTGTGCTGGCCTGGGGGTGTTGCAAAAGTGTCATAAGGCACTTCTATACCACTCCTGAGAAGGTTAGGTCAGTGCATAGACATGCACCGGCTTCATTCACCACAATGGGAACTGGGAGATAGCTGGCTTAAATTGGTTAGGATTGCATTCTCAGTAGCCTAGTTTTTTACAGCCACTCTACTTCCAAACAGTCACAAATAAGGATTCAGTCTACCTGCCCTGTTAACTAACAGCCCAATCCTAACCTGCATTGGTGCTGAGAGGGCTATATCACATGCAGCACAGATTAGCAACACCAATGCCAGTGGGCAATATCTGGAGCAGGCAGAGCAGCCAGACACCAGGAGGGAAAGCCTTTTGGGTCTGTACACTCATGGTACAGTACTGTTCTTGAACATATAACAACGCCATCAGTTATCAACAGCTTTGGGGGAATCTATCCCCATAGTTAATTAATGCATACTTTATCTGTATTATGAAATACCTTTCATCATGCCTTGAAATGCCTTTCATCATCATGAAAGGCTTCATCATCAGGCTGCACAAAACCTCAAGTCTGCTCCAAATAAACTACTATATATAAATATACTGTTCTCTCAAGCAATAGCTATTGATGCACAGCAAGGAGTCAAAAATGGGAAGATTTATATTAGAATATCAACTTCCATTGGGAGCCGCAGAGCATCAGCCTGGATCCTTCCTCTGCCTTTTTGCACCCGATAAACACCACATGAACCATAGCAAATGAGAAGTTGCCTTAATTTGCAGCCTCTACTAGGGTAAAAAAAATCCTGCACCTCAAAACTGGAGAAATGCTAATAAATGCTAATAAAATGCAATGATCAGAAAACAGCCAACCTGTCAAACTTCCAGGAAGTTGCAGGACAGCATTTTCAATTATTCTGGGACTAAACGGAAAGCTTGCTGAGAGTTGAGGAAAGCTGACAGTGTAGGTCAAGAGATAAAGAAACTGGGCTAGAGATATTCATTAAAACTGGTGTACTGCATCACCTTTTCTTGAGGTATTCTCTCTTTAAACTAAATTTACTAAAACCTAGCTTAGAAGAGGAACCAGCCAGTGTACTGGCACTTGTGCTCCTGGTTCAAAAAGTCATGGATGTGCTGTTGCATTGCATATCCTGCTAGGATGGACTCCAAGAGTAAACTGCACAGTTCCTGGAAGTATGTCTTACAACTTATATGTTTTGTAGAGGACTCCAGCATCAATGGTGTCAATTATTATGAGAATCTTTTGTAGCCCAAGTTTTACAAAAAAAACCCCCCAAAATCCCCTTTGATTGAGGTCTCCATGAAATTTGTATCCATGAAATATATATATAAATATGTCTTTTTGTGACAGAGACACCCACTAAGAACTGGTTTTCAGAAATTCCAACAGGAAGGGAGCGAAAAGGGGTGCAAAGCATTTTCCTCCCTATACATTGAGAATTCCTGACTGATCACTGCCCTATACCAATCCCTAGACTGAGAAGCATGAAATTTGGAGAGGGTGTTCCTTCTGTGATGTCAACACCCACCAAGAACCAATGTTGAGAAATTTAATGCTTAAGGGGCTGAAATGGGGTGCAATGTGTTTTTATCCTATACTTAACATGGAAGACTGACCAACCTCCAGCCACTTTTGTGCTCGGTGCACCAGGGAGGCACCGGGGGGGGGGGTTTGATGCGCATGGGGGGTTGATGTGCACAGGAGGATGTTGAACATGGGGGTTTGATGCACATGGGGATGATGTGCATGGGGGTTGATGCACATGGGGTGGATGAGCATGGGGGTTGATGCGCATGGAGGAATGACGCACATTGGGGAATGGTGCACATTTGTGAATGATGTGCATGGGGGATTGATGTACAGCTGGAGGATGGTGTATGGGGGAATTTTACTCTCGCAACGTGGATATGTATTCTCTAGTTTAAGATATATCTATTAAAAATTCACACATATGGCATTGGACAAGTCTGGAAAAACTCATATTAAAAAAACATGGATCCATCTTTTGTTGGCTTGCTAGCTTCTTGTTCAGTGAATTAAGCCCAAGCTAGAAATTAAGTAACATGGTAAAAGCCTGAAAACAAGCTGCCTGAATATTCTTTCTCAGGGGAAGCCATTTGTGTGAAGTTGTTCCCCATGTAATTTGAGGCCAATTTCAACCTGCTATGAAATTTAACCCCCTATGAAAAGGGAGTTGCAGTATTGAATCAGGGGCATGTCAGGTGTCAACATGAAATTCCATGTTGTTATACACGAGGTTTACAACATAATCAACTATTCCATGCATTTATTTTGAGAGGAAACATTACAAAATTCTCATTCATTCCAATACCTTTGGATAATCAGCATACAGTTCATAGCGGCTTCATGACAAAAGATAGAAATATTGGGAAAAGCTGCCAAAGTCACTTAGCAAAGTAAAACAACCATCAAGCCAGAGGTGGGGAAAAGAAGAAAATTCAAGAGGGTATAAGAGAGGAGAAATCTAAGAAGGTTTTTTCCTCTTGGCTGTCAGCTCTTCTCTGTTCTGAGGGTAAAAGGATCCCGGCTCTCAAATCCAGCGAGAACAGGTATATTGTTTCATATTTCAGCAATAGGATAGAGAAGGGATTGCTGTCATCTATAAATAAGATCAAAGTCAACCAAATGCTGAGGAATTCATGTCAACTGGATCGTGCACTATCTTCAGCTGACATCTCTTGTCACGATGGCCCAGATATTAGCAAAGCATTTTGCATGGGGTGGGCTGAGATTTTGTTTCATTCCCATGTATTCACAGCCCAGAATTGAAATGTTGGCAATACTGAATTAATTAACCCACATTCGATAGTGGTTATATAATATGAAATAATGTGATACAATTAAATGATGATCTCTTTGTGAGGAAATGGCCTATAATGTGTTTTTATACTCCAACATCTCTTATGCTAGGGATCATTCCCTTGATGAATGAGGAATCATGTGTGGACATGGAACCTCCATTCATCTTAGCTGGTCTATATATCTGTAACCTTTAAAAAATCTGAAATCCTGCTAATCAGTTGGTTAGGAGCAATTACCTGAATTCTGGTTCCATTTACTTTACCTTTCAAATGTTATACAAGAGTTACATGTACACAACCCCAGGTGCTTTGTGCATGTTCTGTTGGATTTTCCTTTCTGTCTAAGATTTTGGGGAGAACCAGCAAAGCCACAGCCATGAGTTTGTCTGTCTGCAGCATGTTTCTTATCTCTTTATTTCTGAAAAAAATCTGCTTACGGTGGCAGAGTGTACAATGCCACCTGCTCATTAACTTAAATTAGAATTCTTTAACCACTATAGATCAGAGAAATACTGCTAACCATATGGCTTTCCACATCTCAGTCAGCCTCTCTTCAAATCAATTTCCCACAGTTTTGAATAGTTTCATACATTTTCTTGGTAAGCAAATGGAATATGTTGTCGATGACAGGTTGAAACCTAATATTTCACCCGACTGGAATTTCTCAAAACTAGTCAGGGTGACCAGATGCCGAACACAAAATCTGCCCCAAATTCCCCAAAATTCCTGACATCCAAGCCAAAATTTGTCCCCTGTTATAAAAAATGTAGGTCACCCCCAAAAAATGTATGACAAATGTAGGACATGTTAAAATAAAGCTAAAACACTCGTTTTGCTTTCCTGTACTTGATTTCAACACTACAGTATTTCTTTTAAAATCGAAAACCTCTTTGAAAGACCTGTTTTCACCAACAATGCCCAGGTGAAGTGGCTCAAAGCAGACATGATCTTGTCCCAGAGACCCAGCCCCACAATACCTGTTCCCATCACCCAAAGCCATAAAAGTGGCTCAAAGCAGACCTGATTCGGAACTCAAACCATTAAGACTTTCAAAAAGCAGTTTGCAGCACCAGAAGTCATGCAAGTGACTTGTAACAGACTTGGTTCTGATGCAGACACCCAGGTCTCTCCCAATGTACTTATCAACACATGCTAGTGACCTAATACAGACATGATTCTGACCCAAATCCCTCCAAAAGCAGTTTAAAGCACTAGTACTCATGTAAGAGGGTAGGTGAGGGGATAGGTAAGTGGCTGGGTGGGGGAATAGGTGGGTGGGGGGCAACACACACACATAAACACACAAACATACAGCATGCACACACACACATACACACAAACACATACACAGAGCATGCACTCAGACACATGCACACATACAGCAGGCAATCACTCAAACACACACAGAGCATGCACTCAGACACATGCACACATACAGCAGGCAATCACTCAGACATACATACACACACACACACACACACACACACACACACACACCATGCAATCACTCAGACACATAAACACACTCACAGAGCATGTACTCAAGACACACAAACACACACACAAACACATTAATCTTTAGGCTGCTCCCATCTTTGTGCTGAAGGGGCCCTGGAGGCTATAATGGTCGCGGGGGTGTATGGTGGCGGCGAGCAACAGTGGGCAACCACATAGGGGCTGTGCAGGAGGCAGGGGCTGTTGGAGAGGTAAGGCTGGCTGGGGAGGCTCTAGTGGCAGTGTGGAAGCCTCAGGAGGGCCAGGGCTGGCTGGTGAGGCTGTGGGGCAGCGCAGAGGGCACTGCAGAGGCCGCAGAGCCCAAGGATAAGCCACAGTCGAGAAGAAGCAGCAGGGAAGGTGGTGTTTGCACAGAGGGTGCCACTGCAGCCTGCAGGAGAGTCTGCCATGCCTTGCCGTGCAGCTGAGGCATGCACGAAGTGGAGGTGGCCACTCCTCATCCTGCCTTGTCTCAGCTCTCTCCTCAGGTGCAGGTGCAGGCCAGAAGTACTGCCAGGCCAGGAGGGATGTTCCACCCCCACCTGATTTCTATGCCTCTCAGGCACTCTTTCAAAGTTGTAGCTGCCTCAGACGTGTGCACTGAGGTGCGCCCCCACCCTGGGTAGGTTACTAATTCTGGACAAAGAGAAGATCTGGACAATATCTGGCGAGAGAGTCCTTTTTCCTGAGACCTCTGGGGGTTATCGGATGTCTGGTCAGCCTGCCCTTGGTTCACTTGCTTCATTAAAATTCTGACATCTAAGAAATGTTAATCCATCAGCTGCTTTTTATGCTACTTATTGTTTGAGTAGCCGGTTATTTTCTATATGTGTGAATGTGGTGCTAGGTGTATGCCAGGTGAGCGTGACCCACGCAGCTTTGTCACCTATGGACATGGTGTTGTAGTGTTGGAGATGAAGCAGTGAAGCAGCTCCATTGATTTTCATTCTGTATTTCAATTTAAGAAAAGGTTGCTCCATCTCAGCTTGATCTGTGAGTCCGTGGTGTCTAACCTTCTTGCAGTGGAGTCTGGGAGCTGAGAACGGGTCAGCACACAGCAATAGAAAGAGTATAAGTTGAATACTCTTTCAAAGGAAGCCTGACCCACAGTTTAAGAAATGCTTGAATAGATAATATTTTGGAATGTAAAAAGCCAGAAGAGTTCAAAGTGCTTTGTGCTTCCTTTCCTGAATACCTTAAAAATTCAAGACATTCATTCCGCCTTGTCCCAAAAGTGATTATTTTTTCTTGCTGACTTTTGGAACTGTTCAAAAAGAATCATGTCAGAAAAAGGAGAACACTTAAGAGTATAACTTTTTTACTGACCCTATTTAAAGTTTCAGTAAATGACCCTTTCTCATCTTTCCATTGTGAGAAGGCCTGTGGTTCTCCTTATAGCTGACATTTGACATTGATTTTGTTTTAGGAAGGGTAAAACCCAGAGTAACTACAGGGAGTCCTTCTTTGCTCCAGTGTAAGAACAACTTAGGACACAATCCAGAGTAACTACGGGGAGTCCTTGCTCCGGTGTAAGAACAATTTGCTGTGGATTGCAGTATGAATTTCCCATAGGTTTTCATTAGATGGTGCAGTAACTAAGGGTACACGTAATGTCTCTTACGTGCTCCCGTACTTACTCTGGATTGTAGTCTTACTCTGGATTCCAATATGAATTTCCCATAGGTTTTCACTAAAAAAAAAAGCAGGCCTCCATCAGTCTTGGAAGACTATGGTATCGTGCTCAGCGCTGCATACGCTGCATGCAAAGCACAAAAGCCTGGGTTGGATTGTTATGGAGGATAGGCTGTTACCCAAGCAGCAAATCCCCCCTCTCCACGCCACTGAATTAGTCCAATGGAAAGGCAGAGCCAATACGATTGGATCCAGCTGGCGTCGCAGAACTGGGCTAAGGACAGGAGCTCACCCTGTCTTGTGGGCCCAACCCGGGAATCGAACCCTGGCCTTCTGATTAACAGGCACAGTGTCTTAGCCACTTGCGCCACCCACAGCCCCAGATTTTCACTAGGTGGTGCAGTAACTACAGGTGCATGTGAAGTCTCTTATGTGCTCCCATAATTACTCTGGATTTGGAGGGAAATTAATTTCTAATACTGCACTTGGGGAAAATCTTAGTTTAGTGATCTCTGCTTTCCTTTTTTTCTCTTGTGGAAAGAATGCAATGCTAATGAATTGTGCACATTAGCGGAGCAAAGACTCTTCCTTGTTTTCTAAATAATTTTCTAAATATATCAGCCTTGCATTGGACCACAGATGAAATAAGGTCACAGTGAAATCTTTGGGTGTTTCTTTTGAAAGGATCCGACTGATGAGAGATTTGTACTGCAAGTGCTTCAACCAGAACTAATTCTCTATTTGTATTTTCCAATAACAGATAATTTTTTATTTGTGATTCATCGTTGCATTGTAAGCAGTCTTAATCCAACACATAGCCCATGAGGACATCTTATCCTCAAACCACATGCTCCATATTGCTCAACCAAAGCAAGTGGGGACATCCTGGGGTTAGTTGCTTGGGGATTTTTGCAGAATGGTTTGGGGTTTACAATGCTAATTAGCCCTCATAAAATCATTTCTATAAAGTTGCTTCTATTGTAATGATGAGCTTCCATCAGACTAATTATAAGTTAGCAAAAAAGTTGAAACAGCCCAGTTTCATTTATTATTTATTATTTATTTATTATTAGATTTGTCTTTTGCCTTTCTCTACAAAGAGCACACAAAGCAGCTAACAATAAATTAAAATACACAATAAAATACAGTAAAAATAATATAAAATATCTAGCAGTCAGTAATAAAAATATGCTGCATAGGATCAGGGCCGTTCTGGACTGACCTTTCACACAAGCCAAAGCACATCTGCTTGTTCATGATTGAATGTGGCTGTGCAGTTTCACTTTCAATGGGGTTCAATGCAAGGGGATGCTTGAAGGAGGGAACTTCCTTTTGGGTGATTTTGGGTTAACTGGATCAGGACCCATCCAGAGCCCTCGGATACATCTAAACCTACTCTTTCCAGCAGACTATTGCATGTTTGCCTACTCACAAGTAAAGCCACGAGATGGGTCACCTTCCATAGAGTTCAAAGCATATTTTTGCTTTTTAGTTTTATGGCCATAACCTTTGATAGGAAGGTGCTATTTAAAAATGGATTTTTGCATTGGGCTCTGCTCTTCAATAAGAGTCCAACAACATATGATATCATGGGGTACTGCACACCATTGCAAAGTTGCTTTTTGGGGGTGCCACAGCCCCTCAGTGCCCTAGGTGTATCACCTGGTGCAGGTCCACCACACACCCTCCTAGTGATACCCCTGAAGGGGAGGCACAATTACACCGTACAATCATTCCACATAGAATCTTTGATGCTGAGGCATTACAGGGAGAGTGTGGGGGGGGGGGGAGAGCATTAACACTGGACAACAATTCCTCCCACCCACACCTGACTCTGACTGCTTGAAATTAGCATCCTTGGAACATTTGGTAATGATGCCACTGCTGGGTGTCTCAATGGTACCACTTATGCTAGTGGGGGACACAAAAAAGTTTTGTGTTGGACCCTACATATCTAAGGACAGCCTGAGAATAGTGCCTGTTCTAAATCATCCTACTGACTTTTTGCCTGAAGTGAGATTTGACCCAGGAATATTCAGGATCACAGTTCAGGTCTTTTAGCATTCAATCACACCGGCTCTAAGTGCAGCCACTCAGTGATGTATGGGATCTATACAGCACAGCCTGCAGCTATTCAGGGATGTGATCTGGCACCTGCCATGGTTGGGGATAAGAGCTGGTGCAGTGTAGCGGCTGAGAGACTGAGCTGCAAATCAGACTTCCTGCTCTGAATCTCATCTCAACCATGAACTTGCTAAGCCTCTCTGCCATGCGTCCCTCACTGCAACATGGGTAAGGATTGTAAGGATCCTTGTAAGGATTACAACATGATAAAAAAATATTTTCTGGTTTTCTCCCCACCCCCATTGTGATAGGAAAGTGACTGAAATTCTCGTCTTAGGAAAAACAAAACATAAAACTTTAGAAGTACATGGGGTATAGAATTTTGTTGGAATAGGATTATGGGGGATGGTGAAGGAATTTTATTAGGATATCATTGGGGAGGGTATTCTACATCTGTATTCTGATATCCCCACAATGTGGCTAATAGCAATTTTGGGGATGGGCAATTTAGAAGCTCCAAATAAAAGATCCTATTAAATTTGGAACTTCCTGCATCTTTAAAAAAATGACCTTTTAAACAACAACAAAAATTTTAATTGGAAATTTTAATTGCAATTGTAAGCATATCTACTCAGAAGTAAGCCCCTTTGTGTTCAATACTACTTACTCCCATGAAAATGTTGTTATGATTGCAGTATAAGCCCCAGAATGCTCACTTAGAACATAATCCTATCTATCTCTACTCATAAGTAAGCTCTATTGTGTTCAATGGGTCTTACTCCCAGGAAAGTGTGCTTCGGATTGAAGCCTGTGGCTGCAGACATGAGTAGATTGTGTTCTAAGTGAGCCCTTTTGGGACAGGGAACCATTAGCCATTACTTATTTTATTTCCTTTGTGAACTTTTTTAGTTGAAAAGCAATGAACAAATGGATGAATGGATGGAAGGACAATCGATCAATCGATCGCAGTGAACTCCTTGGGGGAAGGAAGGGTGATTTTAAACTGAAGAGATAAAGCTGATGGGGGCTACTCAGGGCAGGACAGGAGTCAGCTGAGGAGGTCCCTCAGATCAGGTCTTGGCTGGGAGAAGGAAGGAACTTCTCGCTTCTTGGAGTAGCAGGTCAAATGAAGCCAGGCCTTCCTTTGTTGGCAAACCACCCCAGAAGCCAGACCAAGAGACCTAAAGTTGTTCTGTGCATAGTTACTCACCTTTTTTGTCCTCACAACAACGTTGTGGGGTATGTGAGGCTGAGTGAGAGTAATAATAAATACATGTAATGAATAATAATGGCCAGAAAACAAATGCATTGAATATTTCCCCACAAACACTGCACAAACAATGCTCTCCCCTGTTGTGTTTGGTGTGAGTATCCATGAGCATCTCAAATGGGTAGTGGCCAAGTCTCTGGTGCCCAGGTTTAAAAAGCAGGCCTCCGTCAGTCTTGAAAGACTATGGTATCGTGCTCGGCGCTGCATATGCTGCATGCGAAGCACAAAAGCCTGGGTTGGATTGTTATGGAGGATAGGCTGTTACCCAAGCAGCAAATCCCCCCTCTCCACGCACTGAATTAGTCCAATGGAAAGGCAGAGCCAATACAATTGGATCCAGCTGGCGTCGCAGAGCTGGGCTAAGGACAGGAGCTCACCCTGCCTTGTGGGGCCGACCCGGGTCTCGAACCTTGGCCTGCCGGTTAACAGGCACACGGTCTTAACCGCTTGTGCCACCCACAGCCCCAAGGCTTTTTTTTTGCCCAGGTTTACCTGACTGGAAAAGGGTCTCCAGGGCACAATCTTGGAATGGCAGCCCACGTCTTACTTGGGTGGTTGATCTGGGCTTCAAGTGTGGCTTCAAGACATGGTTCCAGAGGGTAGTTTCAGAAGAGGAGTCCTTCTCAGCTTCCCACCAACACTACTAATGGGGCTATCCTCAAAGGACACATTGCAGATATTGGAGTTAATGTCTGTGGTAAGGAAAATGTGAACAACAAAAGTTATTTATGTGTACCATTGAATATAAGAATATACCATTGAATACCATTTATATATACTTTCCAGCCATTGAATTACTCATTTGACTTTGTTCATCAATCTACCCAGGTCTTCATGCTTCGCATACATCATCGAGCATGATACCATAGTCTTTCAAGACTGATGGATGCTAATATATATTTTGTTCAGTGCTGTTTACACAGGTAGGATTATTTTTTCTAAACCCCCAAACTGGCTTTTTACAATCAACAAATGTGTTCTGTCTAGTTGGACTTTCACGCCTAGGAGTAGGAATGCAAAACTCAACAGAGGTCTCCTGAGGATGAGGAGCCTCTTTGTGAGCATTCCTGACCCACTGCATGAAGAGAGCAACCTTACGACAGGGCTGCTTCTTTCCTCCTTCCATTCAATAGTTCTTTTCTGTTGGCCCCCACTCTGTACATGATTCCCTCAAATTAATCCCTTATCAGCATCTGTTTTGAGCTTCCATATCTCTTTAAGCTTCTGTTCTCCTTTTGCATGTCATTCCCCATTCCCTACGATGTGGTATCAATCTTTGGGATGAGGACAAGGGCAAAATACCCATTGTGTGTCTGTATCAAGCAAGTTATTAATTAAATATGTACTTTGGCCCTAAAACATCCCTAACAAAACAACCATTTTTGTCCCATATAATAAGGATGACCACAGTGAGATTTTGAGAGTTCACATAGACCAGAATGCATCATAATACCCCTTTGCATTTCTTCTGAGAACCACTGTTTCAAGGCTAAAACCTAATTTCTTTTTTCCCTGATTATCTGAAATTAAGGCTGTTTCAAGCAGATGGTTGAATGCTGTTTGTCCTCTTGTTTTTAATCATGGCTTTAATCTTGACGAGCTCGTTTGGAATTTCTTCACTGAAAAACTGTGCTCACTGCGGTGGAGGATACAACAAAGACCATTCCTGGAGCTGGGGGGAGAGGGGAGCAATGTTCACAAAGCACTCTCAGCATCAGTCTTGACTAGCAACACAAGCAAACCAGCATCACTTTTCTGTTATGGGCACATAACCCATAAGGGAAAAATACAGAGAAATCCTCTCAACCTCACATTCTCCCCCAGGGGAGATGTCTCCTTTGCACTGTCACGCCTGCTGTTTTGTCAAGCCCTGCTATTTCTCCTGACCTTGTTTCTACATTGATGGTGTAGATCTACCAGTCTACACCACCAGTGATTGGTGTAGATCAATCCAGATTAATTTAAGGCCAGATTAACTTAAAGGAGACAAGCATTTAGAATTAACAGTTCTGAGTGACAACTGATTAAAATCATTTCAGAGCTTAAGATGGGCATGAGGTTTGTTTCTTGTTGCTTGTGAAGTCGGTCTGCACATCTGTGCAGCTGTTTTGGCAAGTATAGCAAGTTGCCCTTCATAAATCTTTGTTAAGATCTTTTTTTTATTTTGTATGGGCAAAAAACACATAAGAAAGCAAAAGGAATGGTCCCATAGGACCCATGGTTACATAAAATATTATGTTGCAAAGCTAGAATCTCATAGGGATCTATATCAGAGACATTTTAGCCCCCTTCCTGAATGTTCAGCTTTCAGAGGAAAAAAAATATGGTTCTAGACAGAATGTAAAGTCTATGGCACTTAGTAGGCTTTTGAACAAGGAACTCTGTAAGATTTTAGGTTCCTTGTTTCCTAACATAAATATGAATGCTTCTAGGTAGAAGTTATTAACCTCATTTCTATTGCACTGCAGTGCCTCATAATGGTTAAAGACAGTACTGCAGCTCTTCAACCCATATGACCTGAGAAACTATGGGCACAATCCAGAAGTGCACTTGGGTTACCCTGTCTCTCACTGGGCTGACCCAACTGCAAGATGCTCCACTCTAATTACTCTGGAAAAGGCTTGGGGCAGCCTAAGGCAACATAGGCTGCCCCAAGAGAGGTGGACCTGCTCTGCCATAACTGGGGCAGCCTAGACAGTTCAGGAGAGGCATGTTGAGGGCATGTTCAGCATTGCCGAGGGCAGAGCAGTTACTCAACATCCAGAGCCTGTTTCCAGGGCAGAAACGATTCTTCCAGCTCCTCAGAGTTATACCACCTCAGGAGCAGGTATAACAATGAGTGGACCTACTGGGGTCCATGATAAGGAAGAGTAAGAATGGCAGTATAGACAAAAAATCTTTCTTTGCCAGCCTAGCTGCAAAGAAACCCCTGCCTCTCAACCTCAGGATATGGAACAACTATGGCAGCCCTCTAACCTGGGGATACTGAAGGCCACTCCAAGCATCTACCCTCCACTAGAGGTACTGCTGTGTTGCATTCTCCTGCTGCAGCTGTTACTGGTTGTCATGAACTTCTGGGCTTCCTTATAAGGCAGGCACCACAGCTGTTCCTTGTTCAGTGTGATCTGAGAGGGGTCTCCTCAGGAGCAAGCCCTCCCCAGGTGTCACTTACTTGATGCCTCCTGAGCATGCTCTGGAGCAGTCAGGGCAGCCCAGGCTTCCTGACTCTCTGGATCCAGGATAACTCTCTGCTCCGAATACTGAATAGTTGGGTAGCCCAGCTAGGGCTCTTCTCACTGCCCTTACTCTGGATTGTGCCCTAAGTTTTTGTTTCTTTGTGGATCAGGCCTCTCTGGTAATAAATTTAAAGTTTGTTTCCTCAGTTTAAAAAAGCAACTTGTTGACAAAAGGAACACAGACTCTCCTACTCCTATTCCTACTCTGATATCTGATCGTCAGTCCATCCATGATCATGTTTTCTGGCCCCCATGAACCTCATGCCAAAATTATAACCTCAACTACGTGTGCAGGCAGCCGTCTTCCCATTGCTACTTACATGCACACTAGGAAAGTGATTCAAGTTTATAACTTTAAACAAGTTGGATCCTTCACAGTATATGTGTTATGGATATTTGACAGTTCTTCTTGCTTCCCTAGGACCTCTAAGCACAGCATTCCTGGCTACAGACCTGAATTGCTCTCCCTCGTTTCAGAACAATTCACCCTGTATAGAATACCACATAACAGATTTGACAGCTTAGCAGTGATCCTTCTCTTTGAAAATCTGGGTATGAGAATCCTGTTCAACACTGACATAACTGCCCTATTTATGACTCACAACTTTAAAAAATCTGGCAATGTTAGATACCCCTGCTTCAGGGCCGAAATCAAAAGTCTTGTTCACACATTGCCAAGCCATGCACATTTACTACAATATATTCCCATGGTGTCCACGAGCATGTGAGGCAAAGGAATATTTCTGTGACTAATTGCTAAGGGAATTCTAGACTTCCAAATCAGGAATCATCTCTGTTAGAAAACTTTGAGGTTTTCACTTTCAGATGTTAATATAGGTTATATCCTTACGTGTATTTGTTTTGTTACTGATAAATTGTACTGTTATTTTTGTGATGACCTATGATTTTGAACAATAAAGTCTCTCTCACAGTGCAATCCTAAGCATGTCCATTGTGTTCAATAGTACTTACTCCCAGGAAAATGTGGGTAGGATTGCAGCCTCACTTTCCCAAAGTGAACACATTATCACACAAGTAACTCCTTAAGTGCTCTATAGAGTGCTGGTAGTATAAAACCCATTCTTTTTGTCTCCTGGAATCACTCTATGAACAACATAGTACGAGTTAAACGTTGCTAACATATTTTCTTTTTGCTGGAGCATGAGGTGTGTTGGTCAAAACTTTATTTAATGAAAACTGCCCCACTCAGTTTGAAATCTTTTTCAGCACCATCTTATGCAGGTTTACTTGGAAGTATGTCCCACTGTATTCAGTGGCGATTACTCCAGGGTAAGTATGCATAGGATTAATATGCACAGGATTGGAAACTTAAGAAGCAATCCTATAACAATTTTGAGAAAAATTCCACTAGCCCTACAATCCAGAGTAACTCCGTTGTTAAGATGTAAGAAGCACTTACTCTGGATTCCTCTGTGCATTTCCCATAGGTGGTACCATAGCTACGTCAGTGTAAAAGGTCCCGTAGTTACTCTGGATTGTAGCCTGAGCTTGATGAAATTTACTTCTCTTAGGATCATACTATAAGTTTTCATGCCTAGATCGTGATTTGCAGCTCATGGTTTATGAAGGTGGAACACATTTATGTGGTTGTAAATGGCTATTCAGCGCTGTGCACTCCAACAAAGGGAGTTTTATTCTAGCTTTAAACAACCCTCTTATCAGTATCTTGTATAAGAACTCCCTAGAGCCAGACATTCTCTAGGAATTTCTTCAGAAGTAATTAAGGATTCAAACATATGGGTTCTTGATATCAAGGAGATTTCAAAAGAATACACAGTTTTTTGGGGGGGTATGTTATTTTTATATTAAAACATACATAAAACATATTATCCAGCACTTAGCATAAGATTCACAAGCACAGCAGATAGGGAAAATAACAAATGCTAGATAGGCTTAACGCTCACTATAGTAAATTACTCTTAGGGCGCAATCCAGAGTAACTATGTGGAGTCTTTGCTCCGGTGTAAGAACAATTTGCTCTGGACTGCAATATGAATTTCCCATAGGTTTTTCACTAGGTAGTGCAGTAACTACGGGTACACGTAATGTCTCTTACGTGCTCCCGTAGTTACTCTGGATTGTAGGGCCTAGCTCTTATCTCAACTTCATTCTGAGGCTCTGCTGCAGCACATATCAAACCATAGGTCAAAGATGGATCTCAGGAGCACAAGCATACATCAGAATCCTCTCCCCCATTTCCCATCCTCTGTCCCTTACTCTCAGTTCTGCTCCAGTGAAGTGGTTGGTGCTGATCTGAGGACCATCTAATGGATGCTAAACAAACTGCCAGAAGACATTAAGAAAAATATTAAATCTAATTTTGATACAGTATTCTAGTCCTGGACCATATTCTCACATTGGTCTCTGAGTGTTTAAAACTATTATTTTGTACGGTCTTGGATTGTAACCCACTTCGTCTTGTCCTTCAACTAATAAAGTCCTGCATGATCACAGAAGTGGTGTGCCGATACCCATCAATAAGCGGACCAGTGAGAGTTGCTTCATTTATTTCTGAGTGGCAGATGTGTTCCATTTTCCAGGTTAGAGTCAAAAGCGGGCCTGCTACTATAGCATATCTCTCACGAATGAGTGAGCTCAGTCTCCAGGCTACCGGCACTGACAGTGCTTTGAATGTGAATCAGATACAGATCAAAGCAGTTCTGCCTGTCCAGAATTTGCAAGCTCCTGAAAATTAGCTCGGACAATCAGGCCAAGAAGAAAGGTTTGTTTCAATGTAGTGTGAAGGCTGTGGGCTTGTGCACACACTTCCTTGAGACTAATTGAACATAGTGGGATTTACTCTTGCATGAACATACCTAGGACTGCATTGCACCACTATGCATGTGCATGGTACCTACTGCTCATTACTTTCGATGGGGCTTAATCACAGCTAGCTTTCTTAGGATAAAATCCAAAGTTTTGCTGACTTCCATTATCACTTGATAGCCCTACAATCCAGAGCAACTACGGGAGCACGTAAGAGACATTATGTGTGCCCATAGTTACTGTACCACCTAATGAAAACCTATGGGAAATTCATATTGCAATCCAGAGCAAATTGTTCTTACACCGGAGCAAGGACTCCCCGTAGTTGCTCTGGATTGTGCCCTTAGTCAGTTTCAGTTTCAGAACCTTTATTGGCATACGAGCCATGCTTAGTACAGCTCTTTTTTGAAGAGTAGGTTGCAAGCCTTCCTCTCCTGCCTTCCTCTCACCTGTCTCTGCCAAAATACACAAGTGATGTACATGCAAATTCATCAATCAGCCAGAGGGGGGAAAAACAAATACAGGTGATTGGGTATAGATTCACGACACCCCACTCTGTAAACATCCTTTAATGTGTGCTGCACTTGTGGGCTGTCAAATTAGACATGAACTCCCCACCCCACAGTGTGGGTGGGCAATGGACAAGGACAGTGTGTTATTACCACTGTGACACTTAAAACACTTTATGTCATAAAAAGATAATAATTGCTGGTTTATCCAATAATGATCACTAAAGATGATGACTGTTTTTACAATTTTTCAGATCCATGGTTAATTCTTCTTTCAGACAAGCAGAAATATGAAGAGTGTATATATTTAAGTGTTTTAAACATTGCCTTGATTTATGTGTTTTCAAACCATGTTGTTAGCCACCTTGAGTCTGGAAAGAGGCAAGATATCAATCAATCAATCAATCAATCAATTGATCAATCAATATGTGTGTTTCATGGTGCAACTGCCATATCCTACACTGCAAGTTATAGCTAGAGGTAGTCTAAAAACTTTTTATTTTTTCATGGATAAAGGAGGGCTGGAAGTGATATTGTGGGTTTTAAATTCCCAATTAATATTTTAATCAGTTTTGAAGCATCTTTACTGAGTGTTCCCACTGCAGTATATGGGCGCAATCCAGAGTAACTATGGGGAGTCCTTGCTCTGGTGTAAGAACAATTTGCTCTGGATTGCAAAATGAATTTCCCATAGGTTTTCACTAGGTGGTGCAGTAACTATGGGTACACGTAATGTCTCTTATGTGCTCCCGTAGTTACTCTGGATTGTAGGGGAAATGTTTTTATGCCCATAGCCAACAGCAGCCATAGCAATTTTTTATAAAACATTCTCCCGCCGCCCGTCTCTCTCTCTCTCTCTCTCTCTCACACACACACACACACACATATATATAACACACATACATAACCCTGAAGATCACAACTACATAGTGAACTTATTGAATTAAACCTTCAGGAGCTTTTCAAGATTTGCATGCTGCTTGTCTGAATAAGGAACCCAATGCTTCCAAACACAAAACAAATTAAAACTGCCAAGTTGAAACACTGAAAACCCAATCCTAACCATGGCTATTCAGAAGTAAGCCCCAGTGTGTTCAATGGGTCTTACTCCCAGGAAAGTGTCTTTAGGATTGCAGCCTGAGAAAATAGCAACCTATCTACAGTATCTACAGTATTTATATACTGCTTTTCAACTGAAAAGTTCACAAAGCGGTTTACAAGAAAATGAAAAAATTAATAGCTAATTAATAGCTAACCTGAACCAGAAGAATTGAACATACCACTGAATTGCTATGGAAACAAACTGGTTTTAAACTGTAGGGGGGAAAATCACACCGAAGAACCATTAAACATTTGCTGACTTGACAGCAGCCCCTCTACTGCTGGTAGTTGTCACTATAGTGCACACACACATGCACACACACACACAGTTTAATACAATAATCATACAATACAAGAGTATTAAATATACTGTGGAATATAGTACCATGGAATATAATGTACACACTCAGTTCTATACATTTATGAGGAAGCGCTTTTTAGATTTCTATTTGTTGCGCATGCCTAAGTCTTGCCTTAGGGTACAATCTTGGACACTGTTACATATCTACTCAGAAGTAATTCCAATTATATTCCATGGTGCTTACTCCCAGGAAAGTGTGTTTAGGATTGCAGCAGTATTCAGACCTGCAAATTAAGCAAGGGTTCTTTGAATCCTTGACAGATTTTTTAGAATTTTGTTTTTTAGATTTTAGTTTCAGTCTTTGTTTTCAGTATTTTAGTTGTAGTTCTAATTCTATTTGGTTTTAGATTATAAATTCTAAGTTTTTAATCTAAGTTCTAGTTTTTTTAATTATTTAGGATTATTTTAGAAACTTCTAGGAAGCTCTCAGTTCTTAGTTTTTAACTTTAGTGTGGTGGTAGTTAGACCTGCTCCTCCTCTTCTTTTAGGATTTGTTCCTGTGGTGGTATGGGGAACCTGGTGCATATTTCTGCCCTGACCTAACCCATTGCGTGGTACTACATCCCCAAGAGTGGTACAGAAGTGTCTTACAGAATTCTTGCAACACCCCCCCCCAGGGAACCATAAGATTTATACTAGCCTAATTGGGGATTAAGATTGCAACCTCATTCACCTCAATTTCCAGCCAAACATGCAGAGAAAGAGCAGATGCACAGTATGATTTTAGCACATAATTATGCAGCTGTGGGATGAAAAAAATTCAAAATAAAGCCCATAGACTGGCTGTTTTGTGAAACATGGACATGTGAGATAGAATATGTTCACAGCAACAGTACAGCTGCCATTCGTATGACATTTTCCTTCAGTGTGACTGTGGGTGCAATCCTAACCATGTCTACTCATAAGTAAGCCCCAAGTAAGCAGCCTTTCTTTCATATTACCGAAAAGAGATTTGGTGAAGACCAAAATTTGTTAATAGTGAAGTTGACATAGGCCTATATCCTAAAGTGAAATTAAGCCCCTTGCTCCAGAGCAGTTAAGATGACGTTCCATAAGAGGGTGACATAACTGCGCGGACCCATAACTGCTATGGATTTTGCCTATATTCATTTTTTCTTAATCCTCAGACTTCCTATATCAGAATCATTCAACTGGCTGGAACACAAAAGTTGACTTATCACAGATAAGTGGTGGGCTGCGCGGTCTGACCAGTACATAAAGTTAGCTAAAGTGATGGAATGAGTTTGGAGAGCCTCCCATCTTCTGTTTTAGATCCTCACTGTTACATAGTTTCAGCCTATCTCAGGAACAGAAAATGACCAATATACACAAACTCATGAATTACAAACATACACAAGCATCATGAAGATGAAGGGTATGCAGTGGAGCGCTAGCTGTTTTTATACTCATTCTGACTCACCTATTTGATACCAACAGGTGAAAACACATGGAAGACATGATGAATTGAAAGGCTCAAGGACAGTACACCTGGAATGTAGAACACATGTCCCAAGTGTCTTCATTTTCTGGGACAGTATGCTCACCTTGATGGTGCAGATTTTACTATGTTTGTGATCATGATTTTCATTAAATTTTTCTCCCCCCTATTTATCTTGTGGAAAGCTGAAATTCTGTAGCATAAAAAGGACCCTTGTGCTTTTCAGACTTGAAAAGTTCTCTCTCTCTCTTTCTCTTCCTCAATATGTGATGCAAAGCAACCATGCAGCTAATAGTGTGTTATAATACTTGCCTTTAGTGCTCTCTCGCTCTCTCTCGCTCTCTCAGCCAGTGCCATAAATAATCAGAGTTGGTACTTACCGAATTCAGCCTCAGAACATACGAAGAGAATATAAATGTATTTGAGTAAAGGGTCAGGCAATGGGCACCCATGCAAAGCTTAGCCTGGGGCAGAGAGAAGTATAAAATGGGGCTCAAAGCCCTGCAATCTATTTACAGTCATTAAGTTATGTTAAAAAACTGTGCAATGTTTTGTTTTTCCATATGAAATAATTAGTAATTACACACATTTTCAAAATAAGAGACAAAAAAAAACCCCCAGATATTAATATACTTCAAGACTTTGGGAAGTGAATTGGCAGTTGAGTTTCAGCTGAAGGGAGATGGGATTGGGGCTTCTGAGACTTGTGAATGTCATGGTCACGTCTAATACCCATGAGTGGTCCATCAGACTGGTGAAAGGGACAAATGAACTGGGGCACCGTGGCTTTAGAAAAAAAATGGAAACAAAATTGCTTCTTAAGACACAACTCCCAAGACACTGAAAAATAAAGAGCATTACTTGAAATACAGTGACGCATCACTTAAAGAGCTTAATTCGTTCAGGAGTCATGCTCTTTAAGTGAAATGCTCTTTAAGTGAAGCAGATTTTCTCACAGGAAATAATGGAAACTCAGACGATTGGTTCCACAACCCAAAAAATATTCATATAAAAACATTAACTGTTTATAAAAATGATTACGAAACACTGCAATATAACACTGTACAAAGCACTGTAATATACAGTAACACACAACACTGCAATAAAGAAAATACTGTACTGTACTGTACCTTTGAAAACCTTCATGGCTGGTGTGAGGGTTACAGAGAGGGGATGACTTTGGCTGTAATCCTAAAGATACTTTCCTGGGAGCAAGACCCATTGGACACAATGGGGCTTACGTCTGAGTAGACATGATTAAGATTGTGCTCTTTCACAGTCGCTAATGGAGTCACTGCTATCCATTGGCTCAATGGAATCTATTGTCTTTTTGTGCAGCTTTAACATTTTCAAGCTGCTGACGGGGAGCAGCACTAGAACATTGATATGGCACCCCTTCGACGCTGCCACACACAGATCCCACATACAGACCTGACTCAGGCTGCTCCCCCCGGACATCCCATGAGTTCCCTGGCAATGGAAGCCTATTCCAAACTTTGCCCAGGGCCCCACTGTAGCTCAAGCTAGTCTCCTCGTCCCGCCTGTGACTTCCCTTGAACAGTTTGAAGCCTGTTCAAACTTCCTCAGAAGTGCTCTTTATTCAAGACAGTGCTCTTTAACAAAGTCAAAATTTCTGAGAAAATTTTGCTCTTTATACAAAACGCTCTTTATGCAAGATGCTCTTTATTCAAGGTATCACTGTACTGATAATTTTAACTTGGCCCTTAACACATAAATGAGCCCTTCAAGTTAAATAGCAAAGCCAGTAAAGCACACATCAGCCATAGAGAAATGAACTGATAACACATTCATATTTGCAAATTAAATTATAATTAATAATAGTTGATCAAATGCAGGGTGGACCCTTTGAATATGTGGACAGCTGGAGGCTGGGCCTGGGGTATGGAGTTGGGGAATCTGCATACAAGTTATTGGTTGCAGCACTGACTTGTTCTAAAAGAAAACAAGGAGAGAGAATGACATTGTTCATAACACAGTACGAGTCATACCGTTTCCACAAGGTTATTGATGTCTTTTTAAAAAATGCTAGATGTTTTGGATCTGAATGTGGGAAAAGCTTCTGAGCAAAGTTGCACTTTTACTCTTAGTTGATGATCCTGGGCTTATGTTCTGTCTAGATCTCTGCATCTATTCCCTATTGCTTCTAGTCAGAGTTGTCTTGGTTGAGGTGAGTAGGGCACTGATTGAGGACCATACACATTGGTGGCTTATTTGACCAGGCTGCCCTCAAACTCTAGCCACTGGCAGTGGTAGCACCTAATATGTTACCAGAGATTATGGGTGACCCAGTGCAGGTCTTTCTTTCATGGTCCCCTGCCATCTGGCACCAGCACGCTGGTTTTTATGTGCATGGTTTGGGGCTTGTTGGATAGTGCTATTTTTCCCAAAAGGAGAAAGTGGAGAGAATAATATAAAATTCTTATATTTATGAAATTATTGTGAATCACTAACATCCCAATCTTGTGGGCTGACTGCCATATGGCAGTTGTAAAAGGCACTTCAGCAGTGCATGGAAACACAAGGAACCAACGCACATCCACTGGAAGTTGAAGGTAAAATTTGTTATAAGCAGAAAATGTCAAATGGATACAAAATTTAAGTGCTGCTTACTAAGCGTTTTAATTTTTTTCTGTAAATCTTGTGAAAAACCTGGGACAAACTTAGAATTGTAATTTCATGATAATAAAAATATACTTCTGAAAATAAATGATTATTTTTTTGTTTCATTTAACAACTGCAATCAAACCCAAATGAAAATTAGGCATTCTCCATTGCTTTCTAAATGAATCTTGGTGACTTCATTAATCTGCAATGATTAGGCAACTATGTAACACTTAATATTCTGAAAAGACAGGCTACATTCTGCATCATGACATGAAAAGAATTTAAGCTAATCCTAGCCAGGAAGGAGGGCTAACAGCAAATATTTGAAATTCATACTCACCTATGACCTTCATTTACAGTCCGATCTGATCCTCCACTATGCTAAAGCAAGCACCTGGAGCAGGAAAAATATTCCTTACTTCTTGCTAAGCCTACTACTACTACTTCTTGCTAAGAATGCACCTGGAGTAGGGAAGCTCAGGAAAAAATATTCCTTACTTCTTGTTAAGCCGACTATTACAGTGCATAGCTGGCATCATTCTGTTTCAAAGCAAAGGAGAGGGACTGGATGAAGAAGAGGAAATAGGATCTTGGCATAAGTCACTGCAGCCATGATATGATACAGTCCTTCCCTACCCAATCTGTACTGAGTATTGGAAAAAACCATATTCTCCCCACCTGATATTCTCAAGATGTCTGTACACACTACATCCCACTGATAACTAGTGATTGTAGCAAATTGTATTGAGTTGTACAGGCTGCAATCCTAAAGACTCTTTCCTGGGAGTAACAGCCATTGAACACAATGGGGCTTAGTTTTGTGTAGACATGGTTAAGACTGTGCTGTAAGTGGCATTTCTAAGATAATCTTCACTACGTACCTTGCTGGGTGAATGAGGCCCTATTATGCCGTTTCTAGTCCATCTGATTGTAGTTTACATAATATATATTTCATATAAATCTGAAGCTACAGAGTCTTGGAGGCAGAAGCCTTCAGCATGTTTATGGGAAGAATGGCCTTTATTTGCCAGTCACCTTTAAAGACATGCATTTCAATTGGGCGCATAATTTAAAACAGTGATTCATGGCAAGAAATAGGATGGAGTTGAGCCAGACAGGGAATCGGCAGCCCAGCCGCTTGCTCAGAGTCCCCAGCTTTTTTCCCAGAAGCATTTTCTTTTCTCTTTCGAGATAGTATGAAAAACTGCCTCCAGCTCACAGATAACACAAAGTAAATAAAAACGCAATTCCCTGTATAAACAAATGAATTTGTCAGCTGTGTTGCACTCATCAACACCTACTAGAGGAAGACTGGCCGTTCCATCTTCATTTGTTCAGACCACTGTGAGACTAATTAGAGTAATTCTTGTTCCATAAGGACAACAGTCTGGGTGACTAGCCGAAGGGTAGTGCTGCTGCTTACACTGAGCCCTCTATAAGCCTGTGGCAAGAAGGGGAAACAGTTGAGGTTTTATATATATCTGGATGAATACAGACATATCTAGTCATTAGCCAAAGGAACAGATCATCTACTTAAGCGTTCTGACTTCTTGGGTGATCCTCCTCTTTACCATACTATGGGCACATTCCTATGCATATCTATTCAGAAGAAAGTCTGGTTCTGTTCAATAGGGGTTACTCCCCAGACAGTGTGGACAGGTATCTCCAACAGTGATCTCTGCCACTGAAATAAGTTGATGGGATAAATGTATATTTGGATTGACAAAAAGCTCAGTGTCCTCACTGAAGACTCCTAAAGAAACTGAATAAAAATTACAGTACTGTTTCTGATACATGGAAATGGGAACTGACGCATGCTAACACCGTATTGGATCCCTACTGTTTTTTTCCATTACAACACCTCATTAGCTCTCAGAGTAATTAGTATTATTGGTCAGTTACTGAGTTAAGTAAATCCATATTTTGTTACATAAGGCACTTGTACTTTGTTACTTTTGGTGATGGATGGGTAAATTAGTCTTACCCTACAATCCAGAGTAACTACGGGAGCACATAAGAGACATTACGTGTACCCTTAGTTACTGCACTACCTAGTGAAAACCTATGGGAAATTCATATTGCAATCCAGAGCAAATTGTTCTTACACCGGAGCAAAGACTCCACGTAGCTACTCTGGATTGCGCCCTTAGGGAAATGCCCGGACTGAACCGCAAAGTAGTGGAAGGGAGGGAAGGGAAGGGAATTGTAGTTCATCCCCTCCTTCCCTTGCTAAAGCCCCTTTCCAAACTATCATGGAAGAACTACATCTCCCAACATGCATCGCGCCAGAAACCCTTTAGCACTCTACTTCCTAGAGAGGCCCTAGTAGCCCTCCATTGTGCCTCTAAGCAGCCCTTCCCAAATGGCTGTGCCTGGCAGAGGCTCCACTCCCTGCACAGAAAAAGGTCTAGGGAGGAAAATCTGCTTCCTACAAAGGAAGGAAAAAGGGAGCAGAGCCTCCTGGAAAGCAGAGCAGGGGAAGGAGGCAGCCTGGAAGATCACCCCATGCCCAGCCCTTAGGATCACCCCATTCCCAGCCCTTAGGATCACCCCATTCCCAACACTTAGGATCACCCCATTCCCAGCCCTTAGGATCACCCCATGCCCAACCCTTAGGATCACCCCATGCCCAGCCCTTAGGATCACCCCATTCCCAGCCCTTAGGATCACCCCATGCCCAACCCTTAGGATCACCCCATGCCAGCCCTTAGGATCACCCCATTCCCAGCCCTTAGGATCACCCCATGCCCAGCCCTTAGGATCACCCATTCCCAGCCCTTAGGATCACCCCATTCCCAACCCTTAGGATCACCCCATGCCCAGCCCTTAGGATCACCCCATGCCAGCCCTTAGGATCACCCCATTCCCAGCCCTTAGGATCACCCCATGCCCAGCCCTTAGGATCACCCATTCCCAGCCCTTAGGATCACCCCATTCCCAACCCTTAGGATCACCCCATGCCCAGCCCTTAGGATCACCCCATGCCAGCCCTTAGGATCACCCCATTCCCAACCCTTAGGATCATCCCATTCCCAACCCTTAGGATCACCCCATGCCCAGCTCTTAGGATCACCCCATGCCCAGTCCTTAGGATCACCCCATTCTCAGCCCATAGGATCACCCCATGGCCAGCCCTTATGATCACCCCATTCCCAGACAAGACCAGGAGGGGGGTGAGTAGAGAATTCCATCAGTTTTGAATTTAAAAAGAATATATTGTTGAAATTAAGTACAGGAAAACAATACAAGTGTTTTTAGCTTATTTTAACGTGTCCTACATTTTGTCCTGCATTTTTGGGGTGTCCTACAGGAATTTTGGCCTTGGGATAGGAATTTTGGCATTGGCGTGTAGGGATTTGGCTTTTTGCGTCTGGTCACCCTGACCCTGGTGATCAGCAGTATCCTAGTCATAGAGATATCACTGTTTGTTATCGATTTTTGAGGCACTGAACATTAATAAAATGAAAATACAAAACTGATGACAGACTGTGAGAATTTCACAACAAAGAGAAGGAGATGGAGAAAATAGACATGGAGGAAATGGAGAAAGTTCAGAGGAGTGTAACTAAAATGACTTTCCATAGGATGAAAGGCTACAGAGTTTGGGGTTCTTCAGTCTAGAAAAGAGGCGCTTGAAGGGGGACATGACAGAGAAATACAAAATTATGCAAGGGATGGATAGAGTGGATAGAGGCTCTTTTCCTTTTCACATAACACCAGAATTGAGGGACATCCACTAAAATTGAATGTTGGGAGGGTTAGGACAGACAAGAGAAAATATTTCTTTATCCAGCATGTGGTTGGTCTGTGGGACTCCCTGCCACATGATGTGGTAATGGCATCCAACCCTAATGTCATTAAGAAGGGCTTGGTTAAATTCCTTGGGAAAAGGGCCATCAAAGGCTACAAGCCATGAGGGATGTGTGTAGATGTGGACAACCCAAAATGCCAGATGCAGGTGCCAAATGTGCTCCCCGAGGCATCTGGTGGGCCACTGTGTGATACAGGAAGCTGGACTAGATGGGCCTTTGGCCTGATCCAGTGGAGGCTCTTCTAATGTTCTTATGAGAGTTCCATAGACTCTGGGCGCAATCCAGAGTAACTACAGGGAGTCCTTGCTCCAGTGTATGAGCAATTTACTCTGGATTGCAATATGAATTTCCCATTGGCTTTCACTAGGTGGTGAAGTAACTACAGGTGCATGTAATGTCTCTTACATGCTCCCATAGTTACTCTGGATTGTAGGGACATACTGGTAAATGTGTTTACTGGGCCAGAAGGGGAGCACATGTCCAAAGTGTCACATCCATGCTGCATTCTGTGCAGCTGGGAAAGCAATCTTAGGCTTCTGGCATGGTTTGGACCAGTATGTAGTTTCCTCAAAGTACTGTTTATTAAGACTGCGGGGAAGCTTCAGATGGTATGGAATGCTTCTCAAGGCCCCGTTGTTCTGGTAAGCAGGGGGGCAGCATGGTGCAGGGAGGCAGTATGGCTGACCAGGGGTGGCTCAACAGTATGTCTGTTACAGGTAAATGTCCGGTAAATCACCTATATAGTAGAACCTCTTTAAGGTGACAACCCAAGGGACTGGAGGAAATTGGTCAAAATAGGGAGGTGGTCAACATACGTAAAAATATGCAATACTATACTTATAATATTTTTAGAGCTGTTATTATTTTTAGAGCTTCTTCCACTTCTCCGGGTGCATCCTTCACTTCGCTGGGCTGAACTTTCTTTCCTAGTTAAAAAATATTGCATTCTGTGATTTTCTTCATGAAAGAAATTAATTGCTACCGATTCTGCATTTCATTTTTTTCTTGCCCTTGGTGCAGATAGGACTCAAGCGGTCAAGTTATAGATAGTAAATTATGAGTAAATTAATACTGTGTGTCAAGGTCCAGGTGGTCAAGATACAATTTGCAGAGGTGGTCAGTATAGAGAGATGTCTTTCTATTGTGTACATATGGTGTATATCCAGTCTACAAAAATTAGATCAACTTAGGGAAGTCAATGTAAGGATGTGGTCAACCATGGAGGTTTTACTGTACTTGCAATGCGTTTGGATTCTCCTAAACCAGAGCCAATTTGCAGATTTCATTCTAATTTTTGTGTTCAGCACATCAAAATTATTAAAGTTCAGTTATTTTCATTCCAGAAGCACATTCAGTGTTGTCCAGTGAATTGTTCCAATGAACACAATATGTGTATCAATTGTTTATTTACATAACAACCTAATTTCGAAGTTTACTACTACTACTACTACTACTACTACTACTTCTTCTTCTTCTTCTCCTTCATCCTTCATTCTTATTCAAATACTACCATATTTTGTGAGCACTTATTTAAGACTGTGTGTTTTAAGAAGTAATGTTACAACAGTTTTTTTCCTTCTTAATGATTCGTGCTAACTCAGGAGTGATTAATTTATAATCCTATTATCTAGTTCAGCAAGCAAGGAAGGTGATAATTTTTGATTCATTGAAATAATTGCAATTTTCATTTCTTGAGACTCAACTGCATTTCATTTAGGCAATTTATAATTGTCTTTAAAATAATCTCAGTGGATCCAATAGGACACCACTACTTATGGCAGAATTCTTCCTTTGGGTATTGAAGAACTTACGTTTTATTATCGTGCTGAAATAGCAAAAGCTTCCCTTGCATCATTGCTGAAAGTTATGCTTTTAAATTCCAAGGCAAAGATCCAAATCAATGTGAACATTTTATCCATAAAGTCATAGCTGGATGAATTGGTGCATAAATTACACAAAGATTACAATCTCAGCAATATTATAGAATGCTATCCAACCTAGCCACTCTTTGTTAAGAAAACCGCTTTTTAATATCCCAGGATGATTGGGTTTATCCTTTCTATCTGGGAATTAACTTGTAAAAATAGTCTCTTGGTATCTGCAGATCCAGCTTTGATGGCTATAACATGACACATGTCCCAACATAGACTCTCTCTCTCTCTCTCTCTCTCTCTCTCTCTCTCTGCTGACTATTCAAGATGACTGAAAGAATTAACAACAGTGGCAGGCTGATCAGTGTGCTTTCTGTTGCTTGCAGCTACGAATTTGTTGACAAATTTTGGAAAAGGTTGAGCCACCCAAATTGAAATGTGCAGATTTTGACATTCAACTATATAACTGTAAAATAGCAATTAGGGAGTGGAAAAATCTGGTTCCTCGATACAGACATTTGTAGAGTTACTACCCACATCTTGTCTTTCTTCTGATCAGCTGCCTGACATTTATTTCATATACCATCAGAGAATTCCACACAAAGCAGACCTGGCCTAGCTCAAGTTTCAGTGGGAGAAAGGAAAAAGAAACTGTAAATTAAAAAATATAAGTAGTGCCTTAGAATTCCTGGAACTCCCACAGATACCTGCAGACAACCAGATCTATGGATCAGGGCCCACCACGCCTTTGCTCTGCCATTCAGTCAAAACCATGGATGCAAAATCCACAAATGACATGGTCCAACCCGTAGTGGTGCAAGAATGCTAGTGCCGTTTCACCTCCATTTCACAAGAATACTTGTGCCATTTCATTTACATGTTGTGCAGCAAAATTACAATTGCAGTTATACCCTTGGGCAATTGGCAGCCCTGGATTAAATCCAGCCGCACAATTCATACTACATGCCCTTGTTACATGGTCAATATTTTATTTCTGTTTAGTTCTTTTTAATGCAAGATATGCAGGAAACACACATGTATAAACACAAATACAGTGGTGCCTTCCACAAATTCGTTCTGGAAGCATGCTCGTAATCCAAAAAGCTTGTAATCAAAAGCAGATTTTTCCACAAACTCAGATGATTGGTTCTACAACCCAAAAATATTTATATAAAAATACTTATTGTATATAAAAATGATTACAAAACACGGTAATATAATACAAAATACTGTAATAAAGAAAATACTGAACAGTACTAAACCTCTGAAAACCTTCATGGCTGGTGTGAGGTAGGCAAGCGAGAAGAGGGATTTTGTAGGATGACTTTTACTATCACTAATGGAGTCACTGCTATCCTTTGGCTTAATGGAATCTTTGCCTTTTTGTGCAGCTTTAACATTCGCCTCCTACTGGTGGGGAACAGCATTGAAACATTGATAAGGCACATCTTCCACATTGCCACACATGGATCCCACACACACAACTGGTTCTAGATGCTCCCCCCTCCCCGTGAATTCCCTGGCCTTTCCAGTCCCACTTAGAGAACGAGGGATTGGATCTGGGAATTTTTACATGCAAAGCAACTTATCAACATCCTGAGCCTGAGTATGGGTGCAATCCAGAGTAACTATGGGGAGTCCTTGCTCCAGTGTAAGAACAATTTACTCTGGATTCCAATATGAATTTCCCATAGGTTTTCACTAGGTGGTGCAATAACTACTGGTACATGTAATGTCTCTTACGTGCTCCCTTAGTTACTCTGGATTGTAGAGTATATAGATGTTTATATGTGTTTACACGCTAAATCATTTTAAAGAGTATTTAAAACACTAACTGTTTTTACCTTTGGCAATAATCTTCAACTCTATGGACAGAAAACACTATCTTCTGTCAAGAGATATAAGCCAAGGGCAAAGTTTGATGAAATTTTGTGGTACGGGAATTCACACACTGCAAGGAAATAGAAAATATCAGGCATCAACCTTTCATAAGCCTCTTGTGCTTATTTTTTAAGGCAAATCAAAGACAGAATAAATAACCCATCAAGTCACCAGATTTTTTTTTAAAGAATAACAATGCATTCCTATGCACATCTCCTTAGAAATAAGAACTATTGTATTTACTGGGAATTACTCCCAGGTGAGTCTGGACAGGACTGCAGTCTAACAGGTCAATCCTAAACTTGTATTGCTGATGCTTCCGAGTGTCACAAAAACACTGTAAAGCATACTTGTGGGTCCCAGCAGTAGTCCGAGGCCAGCAGTCATCATCATCAACCTGTGCTGAGTTAGCAGCAATTTAGTGGTGCTCTGCTGTTTTGTGGTCAACGACCACCAGGAAGTGAAGACACTAATGCAGGTGTGGCGAGAGGGGTGAGAAGGTGTTCCAGAGAGAGGTGGGTGAGTGGGGAGAGGGCTGGGAGGAGGTATGTCAGGGGAGGGAGTAGGGCATGAAGGGTGGACTGATGCTACATGATGCTATGGCAAATAATGGGTTGTCGCAAAATTTGATAGCCCCATTGTGGGGTTCCCTTTCTCAGAGGAAGGAGATAAAACTTCCCTTCTTCTGAGGAGTTGTCAGACGTAGCCTGCAGTGCTCAGGATACCAAGGTAGCCATTTTACCACCAGTAGTCTTGCTGCTGCAGTCAGCATAGGATTTGATTGCCCTGCTAAAAAAGTACTCATCTGTCTCTGAGATCTTTATTGAAATCAGCCACTTTGGACCTATATGTACTGTTTTTATGCAAATCTAATGCTCACCTTTTCCAGCCAAATTTAGTCTCCAAAATCGGGGTGCGCATTAGATATGATGGTTAATTGGATTTGAGTAAATGTGGTGTTTTGATTATAACTATAGTGTGCGCTTTGGATTCAATGGTGCATTAGAGTCGAGTAAATACAGTATATTATGTGAAGGTCAAGCATTAGCCTAAAAGAGACAAGACAGTTTAGCCTTTGTAAACACAGACTAAAGATGTGACTGTAGCATGCTTTCTTAAAAGTAAAATCCATGGAAAATCAATTAACTGTCCTTCTATCAGGTGTATTTAGGATTATGGGGTAAGAGAGTAGGACAGAATTAGGCTCATGGATTGTAGTAATTTATTTCAATGAGTGCTTTGCTGATGTCTGCAGGGGTTAGTTTGCTTCAGAAAAATTGATGAGATGAATCTCTGCAGAATGATTAACCTGCCTGGGAATAGTAAACAAGGATTCTCTGGGAATTGTTCTGCTTTAAAAAGGTATTTGCTTTGAGCCATTGATTAGCGCTGCAGCTTCCATTGATCCAGGTTCAGCAGCAATTCACTGAAACTGCACAACGTACCCTGTGCAATAAGACCGTAAAAATACAAATTAGAGAAGAGTCAATAAACTTCCTCTTAAAAGGGCAACCTCACAGCAAGAACACAGCTCTTAAAAAGGACAGATCCCGTACGGACTTCTGCATGGACAGAACTACCAAAGCAACTATCAGCCAGGACAAGTGATACTCAGTCATTCTCATGGTCTTGATGCCCACATAAAACATGTCTTCCTATTTAAACTCACTTGCATTAAAGTAATGGGGAGAGAAAAGGTGTGTTCCAGAAGATGATCAAGAACCATATATTGCATATTTCCTCCTTATCAGTACAAAATCATTCACAGTATTAAAAATAATAAGCATTCATATAGCTCTTTGACCAATCCTATAGATTATTTATAACAGTTTCTATGTATAAAAATTAGATGTTACAACTATTCCATATACCGTAATTTTTTTTCCTCATTATCAGTGCATCTTGGACCAGTCAGGAACTAAATTTTAATGCTGAAATCTTTTAAATCAGTGATACCTACTGAATACAAGTCACAATCCCCCAGTTCAAATAAAGGTCCCCCACCTTTAAGGGGCAGGCCTAGGGGGAAAGCAGCAGTGCGATCTCCAGGATTGTGCCCTGCAGGAGAATGAGGGGGCAACTTTGACACCAACCACGGTCCTATCAGGATCTGGTGAGTTGGGGAGCCTTACAAAGTGCTTGAAGGGCACCCCACAGATTAATTCCAGCTACAACAAAACACTACCAAAATACAAGCATACCATTTGTTTTCCTGCACAGGAGCATAAGCATAGATGAGAGTCATTCAAGCACATGACTTTTGTATATCGGACATATACTTTGCATATGTAAAAATCTCATGGGCCATGCTCATTTCTTTACCACTCTGTTTTAGATCTTGCAATGTGATCATTAGAATTTGGCTTCCTTAAAATTTCATGGTACTGATCTGCTTTCCAATCTATTGTACCATATTATAAGCCAAAGAGACAGACAGTGGCTCTTTCTGTGGGAGGCTGCCTGTAAGCTATTAAGAGCTGGGTTTGCTACAGCTATGCTATGCTATCAGAGGCATTCTGAGGGCAGTTCACACCCCGTGGCACATGTGAGATCATGATGCCACATGGCATCATGATGACATCATGCACATGCCCTAACACCACCTGTGCAGACTACATGTGCCGCTCATGACCAGCCAGGGAAGGATAACCCAGGCAGCTGTGAAGAGTGTGCGCGTGACCCAACTGAGGCCACACATATTTCCTTCATAGCCAGCCAGGGAACCCAGCTGACTACAAAGGGTCTGTGTGCACTTGCAGATGAGCCACATGTGCACCCTTTATGCCTTCCTCCGCCATGAAGAGTGCAGGGAATGGGGGAATGAGAGGAACAGGGGAATGGGGGACAGGGGGACTGGGCAGGTGCACTTTCACTCACCGTTGCATATGCGCCCATGTTATGAGACACTTTGTGCTATATAACTGGTATGCCACTGAATGCTATATTCCAAGATAGTCTAAGGAACAGCAATTGAACCATGGCAGCAGAAACCAGAACGGTCTACCAAAAGAAAATGTATAGAACTTGAGAACAGAAACAAAAACACCCCAATATTCAAACCAGTCAATTCTGCTATTAGAAACAAGTTGGAATAATGTTAATAATAACATTAAAATCAAGAGTTACAGCCAAATCCCAGAGTAACTACATGAGCACTTAAGAGACATTACGTGCACCCGTAGGTGCTGCACCACCTAGTGAAAATATATGGGAAGTTCATATTGCAATCCAGAGTAAATTTTTCTTACACCGGAGCAAGGACTCCCCATAGTTACTCTCGATTTCACCCTTATTCAAACAAACATACACACCTAAGGGGGGAGATGTCATAAGCCAGGTAGCAATAAAACAGCACATCAAGAAACTTTAGTATTTTAACTACAGTACTGTGGATTATCTTGAAGGTGAATCTGGGTCAATGGCAGTCTGTATGTGAGTCAATAGATATAATTTTAGCGAGTGTGCGTCTATATTATATCCATGAAAACATACAAACACATACACTGTTGACGGAGAAACATTTTTGTACATGCTCTTGTGTTTTCAAAATGCAATTACATTCTCTGTAAAATAAAATTGTTCAATTCAAAAGCATCTGAAATAACTCTCTTTTGACAGCCCACAGCTCTTATATTGACCCCAAATTCTTAACAATATTTAAAGAGATCAACAATAACAGAACCTGTATCCAAAAAAAAGAAAGAAAAAGCACACAAAAAATTAGTAAGAATGAAGGGAGATTTGAAACCATTCTAATTGCCAGCCATGGTTGCAGACAACAGTCTGACCACCATGCCGGAACAGCCTGAGGAGCAAGAGAAAGCCTAATGGGGGCACTGATCTACTTAGGGGCAGTGGACAGCTGGAGACCAACAGAGATAAACACTGTTGCAAATTAGATTAGGCTGATAAAACAGCATATGCCAGTTGTCTGCTACGCCTATAAAAAGGTCACTTTGAAAAAGGCCAGGCCTCTTTTTAAACCTTGGCATTGACAGCCTATTTGGGATAGCTTGACATGCAAGGCCTGGGCATGAAGATGATGGATGTGATGATGATCAGGGTTTAATGGGTTCTAGGTTTCCTGAGATCTTGTTTTTATAATCTAATATTATGGATGAGCTCTGGAATATATCAACTTGCCATAAAGAAAATGTACCTGTAAATATGGGAAAGAATGCATTTTTGCCACTGAAGTAAATCCTGCCTGTTCCCACACACTTAGAATCCAGGTATTGGGGCTCCCTGAGAGGTTCTATGACCTGAAAGCACCTTGAGAACAAGCAGATCTCTTGTTGAAAAATTAAGCGTCAGGCATGATTGCTTCCTCTTTTTTTCTGATCAATGGCCCAAAGTAAGCACTGCAAAATACTGTGTTTTCAATCATTACAATTCAAAACACAATGCTGGAACACAACACCTCAGTGATTGGGAAAATCCAACTGGGCTTGACTCGAGTTGAGTCTAGAACACTGCTGGGCTTCAGGGGGTTCTCACAGGTTCTATAGAACCCTTTGCTAATGAGCGCTTGGTTCTGAGAATCAGTTACTAATGGGACAAAGAACCTGTTGTTAATTTAGGTTATTAGGACATAGAACTTGTTAATTTATTTGAATCCCACCACTCGTCTAGAGTCATTGCCTCTCCCCCACTCCACAATGCAACTCAAAAACTAATCGTAATGGGAGAACTTTTCAAATTGCCAAGTCACCTTTTCACAACTCAATAGGAATCTCCCCACCTGCAAAAAAGCCACAGCTCCTCACAGCAAACAGGGCTGCTGCCAGGTGGTGCAAATGCTTGGAGGTTTTCTTTCCACTCTGCCTACCATCCATGCCACTCCAGTGTCTAGAAGCAGAGAGGACCAATAACCCCTTCCCTTCCTTCCTCCACACAATCCCACCCCAAAGACCAGCAAGGCTGCGCTGAAAATACACACCCCTGGAACAGAATGCAGCACAGTCCTGTAGTGTGGACTGAAAGCAGGGGAAGGTCCCAGTGGCTGCATCGAGACACATCTCCGGTCTTCCAGAAATGTGAACTATCAGAGGGTTGCTTCTTCCACTCCAGCCCCATAATCAGCAGCAGGGGAGGGGACATTTGCTTCCCTGTTTGCCTGCCATCAGCGTAGCCAGATTCTCAGAGCGGAGAGGGCACTGATGGTGGCCCTGATTCTGGCCCCAGGTAGAGCATTTTCTTGACTCATATACAAGTCACCAACTTAGGTCATTTGTAAGCCAAATCTGGATTCAGCTTCCTCACAGATGTTGTGCCCAATTCTACCTAAAGAGTAAAATAAATTCCATTTTTCACACTGAAGGATACTGATGATATTTCTTTTCATTCCTGAGAGGGCTTAATAGTTTCCATGCATCATTGCTACACATGGGTTATGGATCTTTCCCACTCATATCTTCCTGCAGTATATAATATGAAATATATTCAGAAATGGCAAAATGAAAAATACTTTGGCTGAAACAAATGATCTATATACCCTGCAGATGTCTTTTGGGGAGCTGCTCAATGGTCCATATTGAATTTTTAAAAATTTATAAACCTTAAAAAAAATAGAAATCAGTTTCATGACTGATAGGCATCAAGAAATTATATGCCCTGTTTGAGGTACACACAATACACACAGGACAAAGGTTTTTTTTAACACAGATATTAAAATACAAGTCAGCTTGTAAAATACAAGAACTCGTTGCCACAAGATGTGGTGATGGCATCTAGCTTCAATGCCTTGGACAAATTCTAGAAGAAATATCCATCATGGGTTGTCCATCATACCACGTTAGGTATGTACAACCTCCCTATTTTTGGTCTACACATGGTCCATTAAACACGCAGACACAGGGTGACCAGATGCCAAACCCCAAATTCCTGAACCCCAAGGCCAAAATTCTTAATCCCAGGCCAAAATTCCTTCCTGCTGAAAAAAAAATTGCCAAAAAATGTATTTTTTTGTTTTTGTTTTTCTGTATTTTGACCATATCTTTTGATAGGAAGGAGATATCTCCAAACTGATTTTTGCATTGGATTCTGCTCTTCAATATGAATCCAACGACATATGGCATGATGGGGGACTGTGCACTATCACGAAGTTTCAAAATGAAGCCAAAATGTAGGACAATGATGCCAAAATGTAGGATACCCGGACAGGAGGCTAAAAATCCAGACAAATCCGGGTTTTTCCGGTCATCTGGTCACCCTGCGCAGACAAGGAGGAGATGGGTCACTTTATGGAATGATTAATGAAATTCCTCAATAATCAATAATCAATTAAACCAATTAACAATCCAATAAAAAGTGGCAGACCTTGATAAGCATAACTATGGTGAAGGCTGGTGTGAATAAATCAGAAAATGTAGCAAGGAACATTTCACACAACTTCTGATGCATTTTTCTGTTTTAGAGCAGACATGTTCAAATGCATCCCTTTTCTCTCCACAAGGTATCTGCCCCACTGTTTTCTTTCTGACACATTTCCTGAACCACTACTTAGGCTGCAATCCTAAAAACACTTTCCTGGGAGTAAGACCCACAGAGCACAATCGGGTTAACTTTTGAGTAGACATAGTTTGGATTGTGTGCTTATTCTAGTCCATTATCTGGGTAGCTGCAGTCAATAAATCATCGCTGCAGCCAGGTTCACCCTGGCACTACTCCCATCTTGGGCTAACCTCTTATTGACTGCAGCTACCCACCTGCAAAGCACATTCATTAGTATAATTATAAACAGAAAGTTATATGTAAATAGTTTCTGTGTATATAACAATTGTATAATTGTATAATTGTTTCTGTGTATACAACAATTGTATAATTTACAAACAAGTGTGTGCATACAAGTGCATGCACACACTAAGGGCAAAATCCATAGCAGTTATGAATCCACACAGTTACATCACCCTCTAGTGTTAAGTCATCTTAACTGCTCCGGAACAAGGGACTTAGGGCGCAATCCAGAGTAACTATGGGGAGTCCTTGCTCCGGTGTAAGAACAATTTGCTCTGGATTGCAATATGAATTTCCCATAGGTTTTCACTAGGTGGAGCAGTACCTATGGATCCAAGTAATGTCTCTTACGTGCTCCTGTAGTTACTCTGGATTGTAGGGCAAATTTCACTTCAGGATATAGGTATCTTCTATATATATATAAAAGGCATCTTCATCATCAATACTGACTCATCAACACCCAGCCGAAACTGTTGGGCCAATAAGCATGAAATTTGGGGAGGGTGTTCCTTCCATGATGGAGGGATCCACTAAGAACCAGTTTTTGGAAATTCCAACCAGAAGAGGGTGAAAAAGGGCGCAATGCGTTTTATAAAACTAATAATCGTCATTTACTGACTCATCAACGCCCTGCCAAAACCATCAGGCCTAGAAGCATGAAATTTGGGGAGGGTGTTCCTTCTGTGATGGAGAGAGTCAATAAGAACCAATTTTCGGAAATTCTAACTGGAAGGGGTGAAATGGGGTGCAACCTGTTTTCTTCCCTATACTTTGCATTGAAGATTCAGTGACTGATGGATGCTCTGCCCCAACCCCTGGACCTAGAAGTGTGAAATTTGGAGAGGGTGTTCCTTCTGTCACATCAAGAACGGATGTGGAGAAATTTAACCCTTAAAGGGCTGAAAAGGGGTGCGATGTGTTTTTGTCCTACATTTAACATGGAAGACTATCCAACATCCATCCGATTTGGTGCTCAGTGCCTGGTGCACTGGTGGGGGATGTTGTTCAGAGGGAGGGGTTGCATGGGGAGAATGTTGTGCATGGGGGGCTGTTGCGCATGTGGAGGTGATGTGCATGGAGAGGTGATGTGCATGCGCGGATGCTGTGCATGGGCAGATGATGCACATGGGGGACTGATGCTCATTGGGGGAAGTTGCACATGGCGGGTTGAAGCACATGGTGGGGTGATGCGCATAGGTGACTGATGCGATTGGGGGACTGATGCGATTGAGGGTTGGCGCGCATGGGAGGTTGATGCACATGGGAGGTTGTTGCGCATAGGGGATTGATGCGCATGGGGGGGCTGATGTGCATGGGGAGATGATGCGCATGGGGAGATGATGCACATGGGGCGTTGATGTGCACGGGTCGTTGATGTGCATGGGGGACTGATGCGCATGGGGGGACTGATGCGCATGGGGGGACATTGCACATGGAGAGTTGATGTGCATGAGGGGTTGATGCACAGTGGGGTATGGTGTACGGGGGGAATTTTACTCCCACAGCACGGGTACGCTTTATAGTTAGTTCAATAAAAGAATATGTTCACTCCTTGTGCTTCTTCTCTGGCTATTATCATTATTATTCATGTCATGTCATGATTATTACTGAGAATTTTGTCATGGAGGAGTGCCAAAAATTTAAGAGCCTTGGATTCCAAATGACCTTGGTATGCCACTGGTAGCAAGGCCTTGGAGAAGCTGAAAAACATCCTGTATCTAATGCTCGATAAAAAAAAAGTGAGAAACTCCTGAGAGCGCACTGTGCATAATGGCCAATTGTTCTTGAAATGCACTCAGAATGATGCTTGGAGACCTTCTACTGTCACTCTGCAATTGCTTTATTCAGAGAATATCTTCTCAAGCATTATCAGGCAATTATTTCTACATCTCCCTTCAGGATGCTAATTGCCACTTTGCCTCAGAAATTCAAAATGCATTTCCTAACTCAGAATATTTACGATTGCCAGCTTAAGTTTCTATGGTCCAGGTGAAATGGGGGAATGATGTTTTATTTTATATACTAAATTGTTTATTGTAAGATGCATATGTTCTGTCTCTGTTTTGTGTAAGTTACAATATACTTTGCACTATAGTCTGAAATTATATATCACCATGTAATGGCGCGCTGGGATATCATTTAGATGTTACACTACAAAGGTGGATGTACTTTGCTTTATAGGGATCTTTCCCAGCCCAATGTGGACATACAAGGACTTCAGGTGGGAAGAGGGTGACCATATAGAATGGAGGACAGAGTGCCTCCACACCAGTAGTCAGGGAAGGGATAAATTACCCCAAATGGGGGTAAAAATGTCTTGCTGCCGAGACACACCTGGGCGTGCATATGAAACTGTATGGGGCACTGGGGAGCAGTTTGAACCAAAACCAAGAAGAAGGCAAATTGTGGTGAAAGAATTGTAATGTGTCATCTTCTCCAGGGATTCATAACTCACAGATATCAGCAAACTCATGAATTGTAAGTATATAATCAAAGCAAAACCTATATGGATGATTCATAACATATGGATTTAAAAAGAAAAAGTAGTTGGATATGGCATGGGGGAAAGGCTCCTGGATTTCTCACAGTTAAGGCTCATGGATTTTGCTTAGGCTAGCCTAAGCTTTGACACAAGTCCTGTATTGACCTGGGGGTTTCCCATGCCTCCTCCCTCCCTCTCCAGCTGGATGCACTGCCTCTGTGGCCTCAGCAGACAACCCCTATCTCCCATGGCCACAATGCACCATTTTCCTTTACTGGTCCCAACTGAGGCAGGTCATCCTGGGTAGTCACATGTCAGGGATCACTTATCCATTTATGGGGAATCTCCAAGGGAGGAAATCAGTGGTGGGCTTCAGGGGGTTCTCACAAGTTCTATAGAACCCTTTGCTAATGAGCACCTGGTTCTGAGAACTGGTTTCTAATGGGACATAGAACCTGTTGTTAATTTAAGTTATTAGGACATGGAACCTGTTGTTAATTTATTTGAATCCCACCACTGGAGGAAATCAACTGTATTATCTTCTGTGCATTTCCACATCTAAGAGACCAATATATCCAACTTCCAGCTGTGATGGGGGGACAGCAATCATGAAGGCCATTTGTCCCCTTTCTTCAGGGCTGCAAAGCAGCTGCATCAGTGCTGGGAACTGGACATCAGGATTAGGACATCAGGGTGCAATCCTATCCAATTTAGCCACCACAACTGACCTGTCTCTCCATTCCCATTGTGGTATGGGGAGCCCAGTGTATGTCTAGAGCACTGGCCTAACACTCACCACCCAGGAGTGGTGTAGAAGTGCCTTATGACACTTTGTGACACCCCCAGGCCAGCATGGGACTTGTGCTGGCCTAAGTGGGAGTTAGGATTGCACTGACTCCTCCTTATGTAGAATCTATGATTTTTATGATATTGTCCCTCGCTAGGTCTTTATAACTCCACTCAGTTTGGGGTTGTTCTGTAGGTGTACCGTTAAATATGTTTCTGCCTCCTCTTTCATTCCCTCTTTTATTAAAAGCAGTTTCCTTTCCTTCAGCAAGTTTTTTTTTTCCATTCCTAGCTCTCTGATTCCCCACCACACACACATTTGTAAAGAAGTTGCTGAAGTACTTTATTTCTGATTATTCATGATTAAGCAACAGTAGGAATTGATTTGGCAATAAGGTCTGAAGATGTGTTAGTCATTCCAGACAGGATTCATTTTTATACCTTCCTCTGCACTGATTCATATTTTCTAAAGACTGTTGGGAAAGTCAAACTTCCTGATATAAAGAACTTCACATTCGCATTTCTGCTATTTAAAGTGCAATCAGCATCATGGGGAATATTATATGCTGCAATTTGGCACTGTCTGCTCAACAGCAGGTAGTCTGGTTTATGCTAGAGTTGCACCAAACATTGATACTTGTAGTATAGGCTTATAAGAACTTTGTCTACAGCTTTTGGTACAGCTTTTTAAACCTTTCCAATGTGGATATGCATCTGCCAAATTCTCTCTTCTATGCAATGGTTAAATGTATAAGCACTCACTGCACAATCCCAATGGGCAGTTAAGCTAGCACAACTCATTTGCACTGGGTAGGGGTGTCACAAAAATGTGGTAAGGCTGCAATCCTAACATCCAGTTAGTCCGGCATAAGCTTCGGCACAAGACCTGTGCTGACCTGGGGGTGACACAAAAGTGCCGAAAGGCACTTTGGCCCCACTCCTTGGGAGTTAGGCCACTGTACAAGCATACCCCAACCTCCCCACACCACTATGGATAGATATGCCGTGTGAGTTAGGCCGGCATAAATTTGTTAGTATTGCACCCAGAGTCACTCTTATGTCACCCCTAGGACCTAGACCAGCACATAGATATGCATCAGCCTCCCTGCATTGTCCCACGACTCAGTGAGGGAACTGCATGGAAGGTAAGTTGTGCTGGCTTTTCCAGACCAGCTCAGAGTCTGGGAAGGGTGAGGAGGAGGAAGGAAGGGGAATTCTGGTGTGTATGTAGGTAGGTGAAGGGTGGGAAGGGAACATTGGTGTGCAGGAGGGGAAAGAGAGTTAGGGCTGGGACTAACTATACCAGATCCAAGTTTCCATCTAGGGGCAGCACAGAGCATCCAGAGGCTGTTGTGGTCTGCTCATATCTAGCACATTGGGGCCTACTGGGACTGCTGTGGCCCTACTGCAGGAACGGGACAAGCCTCCCATGCCCTGTAGTAGCATAGCAGCAGTAGCAATCCTTGCACTGGATACATAACAGCTTAAGCCTGCCTGCCTGTTCCAGCATAAGTTTGGATTGCCCTATCCATTTCCCACTGTATATGGTAACCCTACTCTTATGTTCTTGTAAGCCTATACTATGAACATTTGGTGCAATTCTAGTATAAACTAGACAACCTGCTGTTGAACAGACATAGGAAATGCCCTACATATTCCCATTTTCTTGGAAGTAAGCACTGTTTCCTGGGAGTAAATCATGGTGGAACATACTTCTGAGTAGACATGCAAAGACTTGTAGAGCAAAAGACCATCAGCATCCTGTTTTCCACAGCAACCAACCTCAAGGAAGCTAACAAGACAGTCATGAAGGCAAACGTGCCCGCTTCTAGTTATCTGGTACAGGTGTCCTCCACTTTTTGACGATTCATTTTCTGAGGGTTCTGCTCATTCAACACCTTTCAATGTTGATGGTTCTGCTCATTCAACACCAGGACTCATTCATTCAACATTCTGCCGTCTTTAACCTCTGTCTGCTGATCTCAGGGCTAAAATTTTCTTCCTAACAGCCCAATCCAGAGCAACTAATCTGTCCACATAAGAGCCCTTGGGTTGCCCTATCTAACACTAGGTTGGAGCAACTGCAAGATGCTCCAGCCCAGTTACTCTGAAGGAGGCTTAGGGCAGAGCAAGGCAAGATAGGGTGCCCTAAGAGAGGTGGACCTGCTCTACCCTAACTGGGGCAGCCTAAGCAGCTCAGGAGAGGCAAGTTGAGGGCATGTTTAGCATTGCCTAGGGCAGAGCAGTTACTCTGTTACAAGCAGTTACAAGGGGCCACTCCAAGAATCCCCTTGTATTCACTGTAGAATGTACTGGCATCTCATCAGGGACTCCTTATAAGGCAGGCACCCAGTGGTGTCCCCAGACTGGTGCAGCTGGTGTGGGCTGCAGTGGGGATGCGCTCCGTATGGGGTGATGTGCCGGAGGAGTTTGACTGTCCTTTGGCAGGCCCCGGGCGTCAGCACACCCATTCAGGCCTGCTCCAAGGCGGAGAATCAGCCAGAAGCTGCCACTTGTCTGAGGAGCTGGCCTGAACGGCCATCTGAGGTGCACTGCGCAGAAACACACTGAGCATGCCGAACAGCTTCAGAGGAGACTTCCTTAGAGCAGAGAAAGTCCACGCCTCTGCACAGCCATTCGGCCTCACTCAGGAGGTGGAGCGGCAGCCGAATGGCTTCAGAAAGAGTACTGCACAGTCTCCCCCGAAGCCAAAAGGCTTCAGAAAAGTACTGCGCAGGTGTCAGAGATGGTGCCTGCGCAGTACTCTTTCTGAAGCCAGTTGGCTTCAGAAACAACTGCGCAGGCGCCAACTTTGGTGACTGTGCAGTCCAGGTGGGGGGGGCGCACATCCCAGGGATGACGCACAGACTTCCGCACCAGGTGATGTGCAGAGTCATGTCACCACTGTAGGCACCACAGCTGTTCCTTGTTCAGTGTGATCTGAGGGGTGTCTCCTCAGGAGCAAGTCTTCCCCTTGTGTCAATTACTTAGCATGCTTTGGAGCAGTTAGGGCAGCCCAGGCTTCCTGACTCTCTGGATTCAGCATAACTTTCTGCTCTGGATACAGAATAGTTAGGAGGGTGCAGTTAGGTCAGAGCAGGCTGAATTTGCTCTGGATTGCAGCCTTAATGTTGATTTGCATGTGACATAGTGATCAAACTGTTTTTGGCATTTCCTATGACTTTCTTTAGTAAATACCATCATTCAAATACTCTAAGATATTTATTGCCCGCATGTGTTTTTGTTCACTTTACCGTACTCTGTTATGTATTTTGTCTGTGTTATGTGTTGTCTATATAACACGTAAATATGTGTTATAAAGGCTTGTGCAAGTGATATTTATGTCTTTTTAGTGGCTGTTTTGCATTTGCATGCTAAAAAAAAGACTTGGTTCCACCTTTCAACAGTTTCCTCTTTTGGACATTATGCCTAACCTGTCCAATAAGTGGGGGGTGCCTGTAGCTCACATGAAGGAGCTATTCATATATCTTAGCTCCTAGCCTTAGCACGAATAGACCCATCATATATGTGCTGTTAGTGTCAAATTCCAAATGAGGGTAGGGATCAAGTAAAGCTCCTCGCTCAATTTCTGCTTGTCATTCCAGTGATGAATCCACATCAGCTGGATTCATAAGGACTGTCACTGCAGCATCACTAGAGTATGCTGGAAAAGGAGGGGTTGCGAAGGAGCATTCTAGGTGGACTGACAATGTTTGTCTGCATTGCCTTTGAAATGTCATCTGCTTTTTTGTCCATGTCCAGGACACTAATCACAGCTTAGCAGAAGCTAAGCAAACACCACTACCCTCCACGCTGGGGTATTTCTAAGACTTCAGGCAGGAACTATAGACCAGGCTTGAAAACTGTTGAGCCTTGGGAATAAGAAACAGTGCAGTCCTTGAACTCTACTGGCCAAGCCCTGTTTCTCCCTACTCTTTGTTAGAATAAATGTTTAGAAACATTTATAGAATATAGATGTTTTAAGTACATTGTGTTATTTTTTAACCTTTTAGCTTCTGATGTGGCCAAAAGCTTCTTTCCCCAAAGGCTTATTGTGAATGCAAATTGCAGCAGGCCTCCGTCAGTCTTGAGAGACTATGGTATCGTGCTCAGTGCTGCATATGCTGCATGCGAAGCACGAAAGCCTGGGTTAGATTGTTATGGAGGATAGGCTGTTACCCAAGCAGCAAATCCCCCCTCTCCACACCACTGAATTAGTCCAATGGAAAGGCAGGGCCAATACAATTGGATCCAGCTGGTGTTGCAGAGCTGGGCTAAGGACAGGCGTTCACCCTGTCTTATGGGGCTGACCCAGTTCTCGAACCCTGGCCTGCTGGTTAACAGGCACAGTGTCTTAGCCACTTGCGCCACCCACAGCCCTGAATGCAAATTATCCTATTTCATATCTGAGACTGATTCATGTATTTTCTATAATCAAAACTCTGCTGCCTGTATCATCCTCCAGGAAAATGGACAAGACTCTCTTCTCCAGGGCAGCAAGACTTCCAATCACACTCCCTTGTCCCTCACTTTGGCTGCAATCCTGAAGTGTACTTAAGCCAGTCTATCTGGCACTTGAACCAGCCTAATACGAGAAAGGCCAGGCTAGCTGCACCAGAAAAGCCTTGGTCTGGTGTAAGTCCAATTAGGCCAGTAGAAGATAGATGGACCTGGACTGGGCCTCGCAGTTCCAGCTTATACAGCAAAGCAGGGGTGTGCCTGGAGGCATGTTGGGCATGGCCAGGGCAGACTCACCTGTCCCAGCCAACTTATGTGAGCTCTGATTTAGGCCACCTCAAAAGCAGGCACAAATCTGAGTAAACCCATTGGGGTCCATGATAAGTCAGAGCAAAAATGGAAGCAAAAAGAAAAAGTTCTAAGTCTTAGATTGGCCTAGGCACCACTCCTACCTCTCAGCTTCGGTATACAGCACAACTATAACACCTTCTTAAGCATTGTTGGGGTCCATGTTTGTCGGATGGTGGCTTTGTATTGTCTTCAGCCTGCTTTTGAATTAAACGAAAGCATGCTCACCTACTCCTGAGTAAATGTGCATGAGTTGCTCCATTTTGGTTTTTCATAGAGCTAAATACATTCTCTTTGTCAGCTATCAGCTTTATCAGATTCACAACTCATCAAAAATGGGGTCCCACTCCCAACCCACAGTTTGGGAACTGATGGTATAGCACATTACAGCACAATCCAGAGTAACTAATCTATCCACATAAGAGCCCTTGGGTTGCCCTATCTATCACTAGGGTGGAGCAACTGCAAGATGCTCCACCCTGGTTACTCTGGAAAAGGCTTAGGGCAGAGCAAGGCAAGATAGGGTGCCCTAAGAGAGATGGACCTGCTCTGCCCTAGCTGGGGCAGCCTAAGCAGCTCAGGAGAGGCCTGTTGAGGGCATGTTTAGCATTGCCTAGGGCAGAGCAGTTACTCTGTATCCAAAGCCTGTTTCAAGGCAGAAATGCCCTCTTCCAGTTCCTCAGAGATATACCACCTCAGGAGCAGGTATAGTAATGAGTAGACCCATAGGGGTCCATGATAAGGCCCGAGTAAGAATGGCAGTGCTGACCAAAAATCTGAGTTCTTGGCCATCCTAGCTGCAACCCCTGCCTCTCAACCTCAGGATATGGAACAAACTACGGCTGCCCACAAACCTCAGGATACAGCAGGCCACTCCAAGAAGCCCCTTCTATTCACTGTAGAATGTACTGGCATCTCATCAGGGATTCCTTATAAGGCAGGCACCCAGTGGCATCACCAGACTGGTGCGGCTGGTGTGGGCCGCATTGTGTGATGCAATCCATATGGGGTGATGCGCCAGAGGAGTTTGATTGTCCTTTGGCAGGCCCCAGGCGTCAGCACGCCCAAGGCGGAGCAGCAGCCAGAAACTGCCACTTGTCTGCGGAGCTGGCCCAAATGGCCAGCTGGGGTGCACTGCGCAGAAACACACTGAGCATGCCGAACAGCTTCAGAGGAGACTTCCTTAGAGCAGGGGAAGTCTGTGCCTCTGCACGGCCATTCAGCCAAACTCAGGAGGTGGAGTGGCAGCCGAATGGCTTCAGAAAGAGTACTTCACATGCACCAACTCTGACGCCTGCACAGTCTCCTCTGAAGCTGAAAGACTTCAGAAAAGTACTGCGCAGGTGTCAGAGATGGTGCCTGCGCAGTACTCTTTCTGAAGCCAGTTGGCTTCAGAAACAAATGCGCAGGCGCCAACTTTGGAGACTGTGCAGTCCAGGTGGGGGGGTGCGCGCGTCTCAGGGGTGATGCATAGACTTCAGCACCAGGTCAGAGTCATGATGCGCAGAGTCGTGTCACCACTGTAGGCATCGCAGCTGTTTCTTGTTCAGTGTGATCTGAGGCATGTCTCCTCAGGAGCAAGTCCTCCCCATGTGTCAATTACTTAACTATGGAGCAGTTAGGGCAGCCCAGGCTTCCTGACTCTCTGGATGCAGCATAACTTTCTGCTCTGGATACAAAATAGTTAGTAGAGAGCAGTTAGGGCAGAGCAGGCTGAACTTGCTTTGGATTGTGCCCATTTCAGCAAATAGCCTAATTTGCATACATTTGCATACCGGGTCTAATGGACCCGGTTGGTATTCTAAGGGATAATTTGATGCAGCACCCAAACTTATTGGATTTTTTTCCATAGGGTAATTTTAAGTGTTCTGAGTGCCCTATGAAACAGAGGCTGCAATCCTGTCTTTAGGCCAGAAAAAGTCCCAGCTAAGCTGGTCTAAGAAGCTGACAAGTTAGGCCAAATCCACAGAACTAGATGTCCTCTGGCTGAAGAGGCAGCAGCACATAGGCAGCATGCTCACTGGGCTGGTGTAGTTGTACTGCATCCTGTGTACAACTGAACACTACTCTAATGTATCCTGTGGTGGGCTGGTGTAGTTGTGCTGTATCCTGAGGTTGAAAGGCAAGGAAGGGTTGGCCCAAGACTCAGAATTTTGTGCCATCACTTCTATTTTTACTCTGGCTCATCATAGACCTCTATGGGTCTACTCAGATTTATTTCTGTTCCTTAGGTGAGAAGCTGTGAGTGGGGAAGTTTGTCCTGGAAGCAGGCTGTGGATACAGCCTAACTGCACTGTTATAGGCCATGCTGAAAATGCCCTTGACATGCCTCTCATGGTCTGTGTAGGATGACACATTAGGCCAGCCAAGGTCCATCAGACTTGGGCCAGCCTATGTTGACTTACACCGGTCCAAGCCTTTCTGGTATAACTGGGCTGGCCCATCTTGGAAATGGGCCAGCCTAGTGATAGATAGGTTAGCCCAAGTGCACTTCAGGATTGCAGCCATAATGTCTACTGAATCAGTGTGCTATAAATGTATTCCCACAGTTTTCAAGAATAAAGATACAAGAGGAAAAACTACATCTTTTTTCCATTCTGAGTCATCTTCACCTCTCATTTCATCCGAAAGTAACCCATAATGTTCAGTTTAAACTCATTATGTGGATGTTAAAAATTCAAAAGAATGTTTTTACATTGTTGCCTGCATATGGTTTTCTACTTAATCATCCCCATACTGACAATATCCATTCTGCATTAACTGCAGCTCAATGGAGCACTGTGCGCTACTGCAGTGGTTCTCAAAGTGGGGGTTTGGACCCCTTTGTGGGTCACAACTTCATTTCAGGGAGGTCAGAAAACTGGGTGCCACCATCTTGTAATCTAGCACTGGGAACTGCCATCTTGGAATGAGACACATTTTTCCTGAGAGTAACCTTACAATCCAGAGTAACTATGGGAGCACGTAAGAGATATTACATGTACCCGTAGGAACACTGCCATTCTTACTTGGGCCTTATCATGGACCCCTATGGGTCTACTCATTACTATACCTGCTCCTGAGGTGGTATATCTCTGAGGATCTCTGTTTTCCTCTCCTTTTTCAAACCCACAGGGAGCAAGAAGAAGAGTGATGCAGGTGGGTGTGGGTTGGTGAATGACCTTACCTATCTGCAGCCTGATGATTGCCTGACATTCAGAGGGTATATAATTCAGTGCAGACCATCCTTGAAACCCTTACATACAGGAACATCAGTCTGAAGATTGAGAAGCCAGGAGTTGCAAACCAGACTGGGTGACTGTGCAACTTCTATATAAATAAACGACAAATTCTGTCTATACATCCGTGTGTGTGAAATCCCTCTAATTTGTGCCACACTTTCTCTACATAGACATGTTATACCTTTTGGAATCAGGATGATCCTGGGACTGAAAATCTGCTCTTCATCTACTGCTTGAACATCCAGGACTGGAATTTGTGTCTGGCCCAAATCAGCAGACATGCCGTTTGAATTCCAGAGACAATTTATTTTTCTCCTTAGTTTTGGACTAGAGGCCCAAAACACCCTCCTCAGGAGCTGGTTTAAAAGCCTGTACAGAGTGCAGCTTTTAAGCTGGTGTTAAATAAAATGACATTAGTGTTTGAAGCAATTAAAGATTTCTAAGCAGATATTCCTGAGCAACCATCTAATGAACAAAAGAAAATTCTAAATGCCATGTGTGAGGAGGCGTCTGTACTAACAAGTGTATCCTAGATGCAGCCAACACACACATCCTCTTTTTATATAATTTTTAAAAAATATATGAGCAACATTTTATCAACAATTTACACAGTAAAAATTCCATCATTGTTGTCACTGAGCAATGCATGCTTTAGTTACAGTCTTTGGCATGTAAGACTGTATAAACCAGGGGTGTCCAACCTTTCAGCTTCCCTGGGCCACATTGGAAGAAGACGAGGTTGTTTGGGCCGCACATAAACAACTAACAACTTTTTTTAAAAAGTAGGACAAAATGTAGGATGTCCTATATTTTGTCATACATTTTTTAAACCTTGGAGTAAGTCTCATTGATATTAATGGGGCTTACTTCTGAGTAGGCATGATGCATAGGATGGGCAGCAAACCTCTCCAAGCTAAACCGTGGAGTAAGTCTCACTGAGTATAATGGGGTTTTCTGCTGAGTAGCCATGCATAGGATTGGGCTCTCAAACTGCAACTTGGGAGTAAGCCTCATTGACTTTAGTGGTGCTTACGTCTGAGGAGGCATGATGTATAGGATGGGCTGTGATTTTCTCCAAGCTTAACCTTGGAGAGATGCTGCAATCCTGAATACACTTTCCTGGGAGTAAGACCCACTGGGTACAGTGGGCCTTACTTCTGAGTAGACATGGTTAGGGTTGTAGCATATCACCAAGGTAAAGCCTGGAGAGGATCACAGCCCATCCTGTGCATCATTGGGCTCTCAGACTGCAACTTGGGAGTAAGCCTCATTGACTTTAATGGGGCTTACTTCTGAGTAGGTCTCAAGGGCAGCAGGCAGCATCTGGGATAGAGGCTGAGGCTGCTTTTGGGGGATGCGGGTGGGCGAGCGCTGCAAGGTCTGCAGGGGCTTGAAGTGCTCTGAGTGCCAGGAGGCAGGTAGGGGGAGGAGCCAGGCAGCCCAGACCAGCTTTGTGGCGCCCAGGGCAGTGCGCAGAGAAGCACACAAAATTTGAAAATGGCTGCTGCCACAAAGCTGGTTTTTCCAATGGTGGTGGCCAGCTTTGCAGGAGGGCCGCATCCACCCTCGTCCTGGGCCGCATGCGGCCCCCGGACCACGTGTTGGACACCCCTGGTATAAACAGTCAGGTCTCTATGTGAACCCTTACATCTTACAAAATGAATTTGAATTAGTCCTTTTTACAGGCTTAATTCAAGAGACCAAACTCAGGATCACAGTCAGCACAAATCAACTGGTACAACATTTTAATTTATCATTGCCAGTGAATTGTAGTAGTGAATTGTCTTAAAAGTCCCATAGGATTGAGCCGTTTGAGATATGTATGCTGTACCCTCCTCTAAATGTGAGTGTCTGAAGCTATGACCCAATGAACATTTACTCACAGCTAAGTCCCATTGAACACAGTGAGACTTATATCCATAAGTGAACCGGAATTGGCTTGTACAATGGCGTATTACTTAAGCAAGTATTGCCACTCAGAATCTTCCATTACTCACAATGTGTCCAAATGTTTTCATTCACTTTCCATCCATATAGACAACAGTTAACAATACATTCCTATTTAGGCTTTGTGCTGATGGAACATGCATGGTCTTGGTCTAGTCTTGGCCTGGCAGAAGGAGCAGCAGAAGTGAATGCTGAAGAACTTATGGTAGCACTTTCTGCTGTACCTCTTCAGGCTCCAAAAGATCTTATGCTAGTCCAGCTGAGAAGTGAGAAATTAATAAATTAGGGTCCTATGTTGGACTGAACCAAAGTTAGCTGACCTTCCAAAATGCTTTTCTTATGGGTTTTGTTGGAGATTAATAAGTTTCCTTTCCTCCTACAGATATGAGTCTGAATTTTAAAATACTATAGGTCAAAATGTAGTTGAGAAAGCACAAGAAAATTTCCATGATTTTTTATTTCTTCCTAAGACCTGTAAGAATAAAAAAAGTTGTCCCTTCATGTCTTAGCATAAAAGATAGCTACTAATCTTAAAAGGAAAGAGATAAAGAAGTGGCATTATCTATTAGTTATTCTCAGTCCAGCTTCAACGAATCAGTCTTTAGAGACAGTTATTAAGATGTTTTTCTGCAGTTGCTTTTTGCCTTTAGTTATCCATTTTCCAGATTCACTATCCAGAAATAATAGGTATAAAGCACCAATGTGATCCAAAGTCTTCTTTTTCCTTTTTTTATCCTTGCGTCTTGGAAAAGAACTTCAATGCCCTCCTTTTCTCTGTGAATAGGCAGCACATAGCCTTCTTGTAATTAATAAAGGGTGAAATCCAGAGTAACTATGGGGGTCCTTGCTGCAGAATAAGAACATGTTATTCTGGAGTGCAATATGAATTTCCCATAGGTTTTCACTAGGTGGTGCAGTAACTACAGGTGCATGTAATGACTCTTATGTGCTCCCGTAGTTACTCTGGATTGTGCCCAAATTATGGATGCTATCCTAACTTCCACATAGGCTAGCCTAACCCCCAGCATAAGTCCTATGCTGACCTGGGGGTGTCACAAAAGTGCAGTTAGACACTTCTGCCCCATTCCTGTGGGTTAGCCCACTGCACAGGCACATGCTGACCTCCCCAGGAGTTTTCAGATTAAAAGCACTTGAAACAACTGGACTCTAGTCAACTCTACACTCAACTCATATCGAATACAGTGAGCAAGCACCCCAATCAAAGACTTGGGTGAAGAGACTTGGTGACTCAAGTCAGGAAAAGACTCAAGTTTGAAGTGAAGCTGACTTGAGTGTTTTAGCATTTCCAAACTTTTCATGACTCTTCAAGTGACTCATGACTAGGATTGTCATAATTCTCTTCCAGAAATTCAGGACAAGACTCTCTGTTCCATTTGCCAGTTTGTAAATACAAACCCCCAAAATCAGGATTGTCCCTATTTGGGGGGACATATGGGAATCCTACTCATGATTTGAGTCTGAGTCTTTTGACTCAGGTTCCCATCTCTGAGAAATACACAACAGGAGACTGGGGTGAACAATACATTGGCACAGACTTAATTTTTATACAAAATGATGTACGCTTTAATGTCTTCCAGGCAAGTTACGTCTAAGTTAAAGATCCAACTCCTCAATCAGCCCATGCCATCTCAATATGCAGTGTCCACCTCCCAGCATCCACTGCTGGACTAAAATGAATGTAATTTGATGTGATTTTTCATTTGCAAGTGAAACAGGGATATGCTAATGCAGTGGACTTCTCTGAGCAGCGTATGCTAATTCACGCCATTTATCTTCATGCCTGCTGTGTTATTTGCTTCCATTAAAGTATTTTCCTCCACTTTCTCTCCAGAGAGAGTAAGGGTACATCCAGACAGCTATTCTAAAAGTGCACAACCAGCTCCTGCTGTGCTCTTGTGCTGGTGTCTCTGTTCCCCCGTTGCTCCCTTGTCTGCCTCTGCTATTCCATGCTACAGGCCATTGTCAGGATGAAACATCAAAAAACAACATACCTCCATTAGGAAGGCACACACTTTGCTAGTTTCCGGTCTTTCTAATCTCGTAGCCAAGAACATTGGAAGCTGCCATCCGGAGTTTCCCAGAATTATTAGGACCAGAATGACACTCTGACTCACACTCTACTGTAAAAGATGAAAATGAAATACTATCTACATGTAAGATGAAAATAGGAGAGGTGTCCCTCACTAGGATCCCATTCTATAACTTCCTCCCATTTAAAAAAAAATCAGTGGATTAAAAAATGGAAAAAATATATTTAAAATATATTTCTTACTCCTCCACTGCTCTTAATGGAATAAAGGGGATTGATTCCAGACTGATACAAAAGAATGTGTTTAAAAAATAAAAAGGGCAACTCTTTAAAACTGCTCTTCTTACTGTTGTAAAGAGGCCGTCAGCAATTATAGATGCAAAGGACCCCTTCCATTGTCTGGCTCAGCTGAAGAATGGAATTATTGTTTGCATGACTGTCTTTCTACAACAGGAAGAAAAGCAATTTTTAAGACTATTTTCAAAGGATGCATTTTCCCCTTCACCAGGGATAAGTGTGTTACTTATAATTTGTAGTGGACATTCATTGTTGAGTCAAATCCATGTATTAAAAAATCTGTGCATAACAAGGCTGGACCTGTAGAAGGGACAACAGTCTAAAAATCCTTACCTCATCCGCTTATACAGGAAAGAGCAGGAAAGCCTAGATCAGTTCAGATCGGTTTTAAATTTAAAAAAAAAGATGTAGAAGGTTTTTGGTCTTACCATCAGAGCAGAGTCACTGCATGGTTGCGCCACTCCTCAGGTTTGCAAGGAATCAAATGCGTTTGACAAGCCCATGAGATGGTTGAATCAATTTCACTGTGATGTTTCAAGGACTCTGAGGACTTGTAGTCCAACCGTGTCAATATGCACTACATAAGAAAGTGATACCCACTGGAAAAGAAGGTGTAGCCTGACGAAAGGAAGTGGTTATAGGAGTAGCAATCATGGTTTTAAAAAAAAATTTATCTAATGACTGACAGTCATCAGGAAAATGACAGATCACAATCCTAAAGATCCTAAAGAAAATGACAGATCACAACCCTAAATTTTCCTGGGAGTAAGACTCATTGAACACAATGGGGCTTACTTTTGAGAACACAAAAGTAAGGATTGTGCACTTAGGATGGTTAGGATTGTGCACTTATGTCTCTGGAAGATTGATGTAATAGAGGTTTTTTTAAGTATGAAAGCTGTATTGTACATTAATTCCGTTGAATAGCAGGAAGTATAATATCAAAGGACAGAGTTTATTCCTTTCCCTTTGCACATGTTTCCAGATTCACATACTCATGCACCCATAGGATATTTGCAGTAGGCCATATAGCGGGGGGGGGGGGGGGTCCTTAAATCAGAAAATCAGTGTGAGATAGTCACTGTAGGTGCTAACCCTCGATTCAAATGCAACCCCCACTTCCCTTGCTTGCCATAAATGTTTTGACACAGGAAATCTTATTCTCAGATCTCCATCCTTTATCTGGTTCAGCCCATTTTCATTATGATTTCATTATGATTGTCTGAGTGGATAGGATTTTGGGAGAGAACAGCCAAAGATATAAGTTGATCTCTCTCTCATGGCAGGCAAATTCATTTATTACTGAGCAATGTGCAGATCACCACCATTCACCAGAAAGTAAGCAAAAATTGGTTCTTACAAGGATGAGAACTGATTCTCAGAATAAAGTCAAGGAAAGAGATGAGATATATCAGAAATGGTCCATTTTGTAAATATCACCAATTTTCTAGAGGTTCAAAGATATTTATTCAGTGCAATGAGCAGTGTGGGAGTAAGAGGGCTCTCTGAGTCATGGCAGTGAGGCTAATGTAAAGAGACCTATTAAAATAGCTCCGTGTGCAAGTAATATCAACAGAACAAAAGAAACACTGAAGGTCACCTATTTCTTTGTTGATAATCACACAAAAGTCTAAAATGCCAGCACTTCAGCTAGATTTCTCCACTCAAAGTATTCCCCACATTCTATATATGACATGCATATCTCTTATAAATGCCTGGTTTCTGTGTAATTAAAATCCCACACATCACAGCTCATGTTCTCCACTTCATTTTTCTCCTTACAATTAGAAATCAAAAATCCTACCTGAGTGGTGGTAAGAAAAATCCCTGCTCCTGTATATTTGATGTGTTGGGGTTAATTCTTATCTCTATATATAAAAGGCATCTTCATCATCATCACTGACTCATCAACACCCAGCCAAAACTGCTGGGCCTATAAATGTGAAATTTGATGAGGGTGTTCCTTCCATGATGGAGGGATCCACTAAGAACCAGTTTTTGGAAATTCCAACCAGAAGGGGGTGAAAAGGGGCGCAATGCGTTTTATAAAACTCATCTTCATCATCATTACTGACTCATCAACGCCCTGCCAAAACTGTCAGACCTAGAAGCGTGAAATTTGGGGAGGGTTTTCCTTCTGTGATGGAGGGAGTCACTAAGAACCAGTTTTCGGAAATTCCAACCAGGAGGGGGTGAAATGGGGTGCTACGTGTTTTCTTCCCTATACTTTGCATTGAAGAATCGGTGACTGAGGGATGTTCTTCCCCAACCCCCGGACCTAGAAGCATGAAATTCAGGGAGGGAGTTCCTTCTGTCACATGAACACCCACCAAGAACCCATGTGGAGAAATTTAACCCTTAAGGGACTAAAACGGGGTGCAACGTGTTTTTGTCCTGGAAGAATGACTAACATCCAGCCAATTTGGTGCTTGGTGCCTGGTGCACTGGGGGGATGTTGTTTGGAGGAAGATGTTGTTTGGAGGATGTTGTTTGGAGGAAGAGGTTGCACTGGGGAGGATGCTGCGCATCAGGGGGTTGCGCATGGGAATGATGTGCATGGGAGAATGATGCGCATGGGGGGAATGACGCGCATGGGGATGAACGGGAATGTTGCGCATGAGGGTTGTTGTGCATGGGGGATTTGCGCATGGAGGGTTGATTAGCATGGGAGTTTATGAGATGATGCGCATGGGGTGGATGAACATTGGGGATGTTGCACATGGGGTGGATGCGCATGGGGGTTGATGTGTGTGTGGAATTTATGTGCAGTTGGGGGATGGCATACAGGGGATTTTACTCCTGCAACGTGGGTATGCTTTTTGCTAGTATATTAATATAGGAGCTCTTGCAAAAAAACCACTATGATTTCTCTTGAAATCATAATCAGTCTAGTTGACGCAATCCAAAATCAGTCTAGGTCTCCAAGGTTCACTAGGAGGAACTTCCTATAGGTCTGGTCCAGGATCCCATGAATACACTAGCTGGATACAGAAAAGAAATAACAACACTTGCTAAGTAACCAGTAAATTTATTACCACTGACAAAATCTATCCAAAGGAGAGTTCCTGATCCTAGAGGACCTAGCATGCTGCTGACATTTGATAGATAGATAGATAGATAGATAGATAGATAGATAGATAGATAGATTGACTGATTGATTGATTGATTGATTGATTGATTGATTGATTGATTGATTGATTGATTGATTGGCCAAGTATGAACTCCATACCCGGAATTTGGCTTCGGCAACGGCTGCAGACATACAAACACCAACACACAAATATCAAACAATACATAGAATACATACATACATACAATACATACATTTGGCTGGTCTCATGGAGATTTTTGGTGTAACTGGATATGAGTAAAGTCAGCAGCTTTAAACAAATTTCCATATATTTATATCCAGGTAGGAAGAAACATCTTTCAACACAATACACACAGGTGTACCCAGAGGTGTAGCCGGGGGGTGCACAGGGTACAGTTGCAGCGGGCTACAAGCTTTAGGGGGGCTACAAGCTGAGCTTGACACGAGTGATTAAAAAAAGCAGGCCTCCATCAGTCTTGAAAGACTATGGTATCGTGCTCGGCACTGCATACGTTGCATGCGAAGCACAAAAGCCTGGGTTGGATTGTTATGGAGGATAGGCTGTTACCCAAGCAGAAAATCCCCCCTCTCCACGCCACTGAATTAGTCCAATGGAAATGCAGAGCCAATAAGATTGGATCCAGCTGGCGTAGCAGAGCTGGGCTAAGGACAGGAGCTCACCCTGTCTTGTGGGGCCGACCCGGGTCTCGAACTCTGGCCTGCTGGTTAACAGGCACAGTGTCTTAACTGCTTGTGCCACCCACAGCCCATAAACTCACTAGTGGTTAAAATTGTGGAAAATGGGGTTTTTGTGAATATTATATACCATTGGAAAGGTAATTTTATGCAGAATAAAATGAAAGAAACTGCATTGAAATATATAATTTCTATCAAACGTTATGGCCAATTAACTGGAAAATGAAAACACAAAAGCCAATGGAACAAAAAGTGGATTTTCTTAATTCAACTTTCCACTGATACTGATTTCTCTTAGAGATGTAATTCTGATGAGATGAAATTCTGATACTGTATGGAACTAACAGATGTTCATTTGAATCATATACATATATAATAATATGGGCACTTCTAAGTGGTGCTCCTCTTGTATTTAGAAGGCAAAGAATAACCATTCCTCTTTGCCCCAGCAAAGTTTCCCTAACCAATAAGGGACATAATTTTCTTTTTTTTTTACTTAATTAAATTTGATTTTCTTGTCATGCAACAAAATAAGAGCAAACAAAATCAGAGCAAATCAGTGATGAACTGCTGAGAAGAAGGCAGGTTTTTTCCCCAATTTTCTTTAAAAAAAAATACCTGGGGATGACATCACTTCCAGGGCAACATTTTCAGCTTTGCACCAGGCTACATGATCATTAGCTTCGTACCTGGAAAACATGTTAAGTATACGCAAACAATTTTATTTCACACAGAAGAGTTCAAACATCACTTGCATTGCTTCTGATAAATTTTTTTCTTAAGAGTTCTCAATATCAAATGCTTTGGAGATTTGTGTGGGTTTAGACCAGAACATCAGAATTATCCAGGCAAGAAACATGCTGAGACATTTATTAGGAAATTAGCAAAATTAACCTGCTGTTGAGAGAGTAAAATTTCAAGAATGTTTGTGGGCCTGGGCATGGGTGAACTCTGCTGGGCACCACAGGGCATTGGGCAGTGGGCACTGGTGAGCAATGGGCACCGCTGGGCACCAACAGGCACTGAGTATTAGAGGGCATCAGGCAGGGCCTATGAGAGGGGGGTCCAGCAGGTACATTGTTCCAGGGCCCGAGAGCTACAGAGGGGCCCATGACTGAAGGACCGTTTGAGGATCATCTGAAGGACATACACACACATACATACATACAATTTCAAACGTACGTTTTTTTACTTTTGTTTTACAGTAAAACAATAAAGCATCTGCTGAAAGATCTTTCAGTAAGCTTAAACTTATTAAAAATTATTTGCAGTCTACTATGTCACAAACTTGACTTGTTGACCTAGCAAGACTAAGCATTGAGTCTAGCATTGCCAGACAAGTTGATTTTGATAGCGTTATTAGAAGTTTTGCACATAAGAAAGCCAGGAAAACACTTATTAAATAGTTAAATTTTTTTCTAATTTTTTCCTTGATAAGATTTTAGTATTTTATATTGTCACATTACTTGAATACCGGTATGTTTTAACATAATGTTTTATCTATCTTCTATCTATATATATAAAAGAGAAAAGTCACTGACTGACCCACTCACTGACTCACTCACTCACTCACTGACTCATCAAAGCCCTGCCAAAACAGCCGGGCCTAGAGGTGTGAAATTTGGGGTGGGTGTTCCTTCTGTGTTGGAGGGGTGCACTAAGAACCGGTTTTTGGAAATTCCAACCAAAAGGGGGTGAAAAGGGGCGCAAAGCATTTTCCTCCCTATACTTTGCATTGAAGAACTGGTGACTGAGGGATGCTCTGCCCCAACCCCTGGACCTAGAAGCATGAAATTTGGGGAGGGTGTTCCTTCTGTGACATCAACACCCACCAAGAACCAATGTGGAGAAATTTAACCCTTAAGTGGCTGAAAAGGGGTGCAACATCTTTTTGTCCTATACTTAACATGGAAGACTGACCAACATCCACCCAATTTGATGCTCAGTCCCTGGTTCAGTGGGGGGGGGGGTGTTGTTTGGAGAGAGGGGCTGCACAGGGGAGGATGCTGCGCAGAGGGGAGTTGATGCTCATGGGGGGCTGTTGCGTATGGGGGAAGTTGCAAATGGGGGTTGATGGACATGGAGGGTTGTTGTGCATGGGGGAAGTTTCACATGGGGGGCTGATTGTTGTGCTGTGGGGGGATGGCATATGGGGGAATTTTACTCCCGCAACGTGAGTACGCTTGGGATTTGTGGCCTGATGAGGAGGGAACAGATAAAAATTCAAATTTGAAAATAACTGATCAAACCTACAGTGAGGATTTCAAGTTCCATGGACTGAATGAGGATTCACAGTTATTTCTTCAAAATTGCTGTTTTCTAAGCTGGACTAGATGTTTCTTTAGTTTTGGGACAACAGCACAACACGCACTCCACAGGAGCTGGTTTAAAAGTCCGCACAGAGTGCAGCTTTTACAAGCTAGTAATTCGTAAATGCTGCAGTGCTGTGCACACTTATTGGAAGTCCCATTGAAGTCAGTGCATTGGCTTGCACCGTAACTTTTGTTGCATAAAATACATGAGCAGCCCAATCTTATGCACATCTACCCATAAATAATTCCCACTGGGTTTGGAGGGACTCATTGCCCGCTACGTATGTACAGCTGGGCTACTAAAATTGGGGTATTGCAAGCCCCCCTCCCAGTTTGTGTAAAGTTCCCTTGCTTTCTTTAAAAGGAAAGGGGAAGGGGTCCCCATCCCCCAAACCTTGGCTGAACCATTTCTACGTTGCATGCTTCTAGGCCCAGCGGTTTTGGCAGGGCGTTGATGAATCAGTCAGTCAGTGACTTTTCTCTTATATATATATATATATATATATATATATATATATATATATATATATATATATATATATATATATATATATATTTGGGGTGGTGTTCCTTCCGTGACCGAGGGGTGCACTAAGAACCAGTTTTCGGAAATTCCAACCAGAAAGGGGCAAAAAGAGATGCAACGCGTTTTCCTCCTATACTTTGCATTGAAGAATCGGTGACAGAGGGATGCTCTGCGCCAACTCCCGGACCTAGAAGCATGAAATTCAGGGAGGGTGTTCCTTCTGTGACATCAATACCCACCAAGAACCGATGTGGAGAAATTTAACCCTTAAGGGGCTGAAAAGGGATGCAACGTGTTTTCGTTCTATACTTAACATGGAAGACTGACCAACCTCCAGCCACTTTTGTGCTCGGTGCACCAGGGGGCACTTTGTTTGGAGGAAGAGCTTGCACTGGGGAGATGCTGCGCATGGAGGTGTTGCGCATGGAGGGGTTGATGTGCATCAGGAAATTATGCGCATGGCGGAATGATGAGCATGGGGAGACGTTGCGTATGGGGAGACGTTGCATATGGGGAGATGTTGCACGTGGGGAGATGTTGCGCGTCGGGAGATATTGCGCGTGGGGGGTTGATGCACATAGGGGGATGATGCATGTAGGAGGATGATGCACATAGGGGGATGATGAGCATGGGGAATGTTGTGCATGGGGAATGTTGCGCATGGGGAGATTTTGTGCGTGGGAGTTTGATAAACGTGGGGGTTTAATGCGCATGGGAGTTTAACGCGCGTAGGGGATGGTGCATGTAGGGGGATGATGAGCATGGGGAATATTACGCATGGGGGAATTATGAGCATGGGGGATTATGTTGCGCATGGGGAATGTTGCGCATTGGGGTTGAAGCACATGCAGAGATGTAGCGCATGGGGAAATGTTGCACATTGGAGATGTTGCACATGGGGGTTGATACGCATGGGAGTTTAATGCGCATGGGGGTTTAATGTGCCTGGGGGGTTGATGCACATGGGGGTTGATGCACATGAGGTTGATGTGCATGGGGGTTGATGTGCAGGGGGGATGTTGTGCATGGGGGGAAGTTGTGCATGGGGAATGCTGCGCATGGGGACTGTTGTGCATGGGGGTTGTTGTGCAGAGGGATTTGATGAGCATAGGGGGTTGATGTGCATAGGGGGATGATGCGCAGGGGGTGGATGTGCATGGGGGGTTGATATGCATGGAGGATTGATGGGGGATGCCATACGGGGAATTTTACTCCCACAGTGCGGGTACGCTTTTTGCTAGTATGATCAGTAAATGAGCACATGTGGAAGTTTGTTGCACATTAATTAGCCTCAATTTTTTATTTCAAAATAATTTTGCAATTCTTAGGGGCCCCAAATGGGTTTTGTACCGCCTTAAAAAATTTATCTTGGAGGCCCTGGCATCAGGGATTGCAGCACATGCACCATGCAACATACACACATACACACCCCTCTCTGACCCACATACACAGACCCTCTCTGCAACACACACACCCTGGAAATCCCTCCATGCAACACCCCCATACAACATCTCCAAGTACAGTATCTCCTCCTGCAACACACACACCTATGCAACACACCCCCCACTTCTTGTATACACCTACATGTTTAATGTCCATAGTAACAAGGTGATCATCATCAGGCACACAAACCAATTTAACCAAAACTTAAAATCATTTTAAGTTAAAAGGATGTCTCCTCTTGGTTGTAGGTGAGAAATAAAATAAATTAAGAATATGTCCTTTAGATCAAATATTACTTTTGCAATTGACTTAAAGTTTTCTAAGTATTTTTATGTACAATTCCATCTGTGAACTGCAAACATACTTCTAAAAGAAGACTATAATTATATGCAGGCACCACAACAGCTCGTTTCAATAAAGTACAATCCAATTGGACACAAGCTAAACATTTGATTCCTCTTTTATCTTTCTTTACAAAGAATGCTTGTTCTGAAATGAGCAAAGGAGCAAGATCAATTGGTTTGTGAATGTTTTTACCCGTAGTGACCCGAGATTACTTTTATTGAATTCAAAACTATCGTGGAGAAATAATGTACTTGTATAAGGGCAATCATTTTTTAAAAAAATAGTTATGATGACATACTGAATGGAATTAATCCCCATCTTTCATGTTTGCTTTCTTTGGCACAAAAGCTGGAATTATGTACATTTATCAGCAAATTACTGATGTTTGAGATGTTTCTACTTGGTGCTTGGAAGAAAATATGTAGTGCAAGAAATACGCAGTGGAAGACTTAAGCAAGACAGCCAAGATTTTTCACTCACACACACACACACATTATTAAAATTATTATAAAATTATTAAAATATTTTATATATTCATTAAATTCCTTTTAAAAAATGGACCTTCATAGTACTGCAGGAATAAAAATGCAGCTATTGTCTTATATTTATCTGACCCCATCATATATTTGTGCAGAACCCATGAAAGCTAGATAGGTTTCTGCTGCTTGGCTATCTTGTGGCATATGTTGAACCTGCTCTTATTCATAAGTTCACCCTGTGCCTCATTCCACTGCTTGAATTTGGATATTTATTCTGGCTGCATTTCTAAAGACATTTCTAATAGATTTGGATATTTATTCTGGCTGCATTTCTAAAGACACTTTCCTGTGAGTAAGACCCATTGAACATAATGGGGCTTACTTTTGAGTAGACATGGTTAGTATTGTTCTCTATGGTGGGTCATTCCCCCAATGACTCAGTGTGCTGTGTCAGTGAAGGCAACAACATGCTAAAAATCAAGAGATTGCACAAATCCATTGCGTCTTGTAATCTTTATAGAGACTCTTCTTCTAGAAATCTGTCCAATCCCTTTTAAAAGTCATTCAGGACAGAAGTCCTCACCACATCCTGTGGCAAGGATTTTCACAGGCCAATTTCATGCTGGGTGAAGAAATATTTTCTTTAATCTGCTAGCTTTTCTGATGCTCAAGTTCAATTAGAGTGAATAATCTCCAAAGACACACCAGAAAGGGCAGAAAGACAACCAGAATGAAGAAAGGATTGGAACATCTTTTTGACAAAAGGCTAAAGTAAATGGAGAAGTCATTTACAAAGGTTTTGGTAGAGTAGGAAGATACCAAAGGCTGCAATCCTAATCTTCAATTAGGCTGGCATAAAACTAAAAAATTAAAACATAAGAGAAAAAAGAGAAACAATAAACAAACAACAGCATTAAACAAAAATTTAAAAAATACATTAAAAACCAAAATATAAAAAAGAAAGAAAATGCTACAAAGAGCAGTTTTTTCGGAGATATGTTTAGCAAGAGTGACACCAAAAATATTCCTTACTCCTTTTATGTTAACAGTCTAAGGCTACAATCCAGAGTAACTACTGGACCATTAACAGCAATGTAGTTACAGTGCCATCTATGGGAAACCTATGGGAAATAAATAGAGCAATCCAGAGTAAGTGCCTCTTACATCTTCCTGTAGTTACTCCGAATTGTAATAAATTTCTAACCCCACAAAAGCTATATCTACAACAAATAATTCAACTCTTTTGACGTCAAAGATATTAAAGGAAGGTCTTCAATCCAGTACAACAAGTTTGAGAAACAAGCTGTAAGTTAGGTGTGATATAGAAAATAGCAGAGTGTTGCATGCTGAAGAGTAATATTTCAGTGTGAGCATTAGCTTCACAGATTGCATCCTGCATATGTAACCAGAACCATAGGCATCCTGAATGATTTGTAGAAAATGGAAATGTCAGGGCCAAAGATCTAACATTCAGCCATGGCACATAGTTCATTTTACTGAAAGATTAAAAATGCACGGTATCCAAAAGCGCAGGTACTGGACTGAAGCATTAGTGTCCAAGTAGCAATAATCTTGAGGATTTCTGACATGACACATATTAGACTTTGAATAGCATTGTTTTCCACCCGTAAAATTGCCAAAAAAATTAATCAAGATTGCACTATGTTGTTCACACTTCTTTTCTCCATCACAGTTAAAGGACCAAGGACATAATTAAATACTAACATGAAGAAAAAGGATCTCAAATTATACTGTACATTAATTTTCATTCTCCTCCTGATTAAATAGCTTTACTCACCCTATCAAGTTGACTAAAATCCAAAGGTTAAAGCTTCTGCCCTCCTCCCAGTAATGAGTATGTGTCCTGTACTAATTGTGTAGAAACTTTGTTCAGCTATTAAGTATCTACTAGATACCCCTTCTAGACGCTTCCTGTGATGTGTGTAAATCAACAACTCCTGTACTGGAGAAGATGTACTGTACATCTTCCTTCCCCGTAATTTCTTGTACTGTCTTCCTTCATTGTAAACCATGCGCACCAGGTATATAAGTTTCATGTGGAGCAGCAAAAAGGCATGGGAAAGGTGGGGGGAAAGGTGTACTGGGTTGGGGGAATGGCCAGATTAGGTCTTGGCAGGGGGTTGGATTGACAAGTGATACCTGATATTATGCAGTGTTGTAGACAATACCAAGGGAAAATACCAATACTGTTCAGTTCATGCATTAATTGATGATGGGCCTTCTCTTCAACCCCAGTAGAATGTGTTCCACCAGGCCAGCCAACCAGTGAATGGGTGGCAAGGCAATAGAAGTGGCATGCTGGCATGGAACATATGTTGCACACCTTTGCAAGTTTCCTACCCCCCATCCTAGTCCTGGCAGTTAGGATGGATTCTATGAACATGATGTGTATATACTTTCTCACCGTACTTATGAAACTGTCTTCTACTGACTGGCACGTCAGTGCATGATATTAAGGAAAAGCCAGTGATATCTGAAATAAATACCATTACTACTCTCACCCTTCCACATACTCTCAAACATGATACATGTCTGTCTTTTTGTGTCTCCCAGCAATGTTTCCTGTGACTTTTTATTATGTTCTATAAAAAGCTTGAGTCAATTGCACAGATCTTACTGTTATCAATGTGAATAATTACTACATAGCATACGTGTTTTCAAATGTCTGGTTCCTAATTAGTGTACTTTGCTCTTGTATGGCTTTTGGACCAACTTGCGCATGTTGCAGTTCTTCACGCAAGATCTCTGGGGAAGGGTATATATACCATTGACATTTCTCTTTGCGTTTACAGTGTGCGGCTTTGTATCATCATTCATTTGCAATCAAAGCTGAAAGCAAATATCTGGGAAATCATTGCTAAAGCTCACCAATGACAAATGCCCCTAATTCCCGATGTATAGTTGAAGCTGGAACCGAGTACTTGTCAGCAACATTTATGAGCACATTTCTCTGCATTCTTAGCATTCATGAAGTCGGTTTTTGCAATTTGTGGCTGTCACTGGGAAGCATCGTATCTACCCTCATTATCCAGAGTTGTGATTAAATTCCTCCATCGAAATAAAAAAAAAATGAGAATTTGGATTTGTAGGAGCTGAGCATTGTGGCTTGATGGCTTGATGGGTAGCTGGCTGATGTGCTTGGCTCTAAGTTCACTTTGGAAAGGTGTCATCCAACGATCAGCATGTGGAACTGTGTGCCAAAGCAAAACTCTCAGGGACTGACTGTGATTTTGCTAGCACTTTGCATGAGGTGAGTGCTTGACAATTATAGTCTCAGTAGTGTGAGGTGGTCTTCACAACACCAACTTCAGATAGATTTGATCAAGAGACCTCACCTTGAGTACTGTGTTTAATTTTGGGCACCTCATTTAAAAAAACTGCTGCCAAACTGGAGCAAGTCCAGAGAGGAGCGACAAGAATGATCAGTGGGATGGAAGGGAAGCCCTACGAGGAAAGGTTGGGGAACTTGGGATGTTCACTCTGGAGAAGAGGAGGCTGACGGGAGACATGATTGCCCTCTTCAGATACCTGAAGAGCTGTCATAGGGAGGAAGGGGCTCAGTTGTTCTTTGTTGCTTCTGAAAGCAGAACTAGAACCAAAGGGTACAAACTGCAAGAAAGGAGATTCCGGTTGGATATCGGGGAAAAAAGTCCTGATGGTGAGGGTGGTTCGGCAGTGGAACAGATTGCCAAGTGAGATGGTGGACTCTCCTTCACTGGGAATCTTCAAGCAGAGCCTGGACGAGCACCAACTGAAGAAGCTCTAGGAGGATTTCCTGCTATTGGCAGGGGGTTGGACTAGATGACCCACTGGATCCCTTCCAGCTCTAGGATTCTATGAGACAGCTATTCATTCATGGGCAGAAATATGAGCTTGGATCTTTTACATGCACATCCATTTGTGCTTTACAAGTGATCCTTTTTATCAGAACAACAGCCCTGCCAAGAAGGCGTGCCGAAATGCCCTGACCAGTGAAATCCCATTAGCACATAATGCGCAACAACCATTATAAACCTAGATTGTCTCTCCAGCAACCATGGGACTCAGTTGTTTCTAACAAACATGTGCTGTTCTAAAGATGCATACATGCGGGCAGGATTTGCCGTTGTTGTGTTCCTGTCGGAGAATCCATGTTTAATATATAGCACAGTTGTATCAGTTCTGCTATAGGTTTTAATTCAAAGGTTGGCATGGCAACAGATGTTCCTATAGTGCTATATGCCTTGTGCTGCCATTTTGTTCAGGATCTCCGGGTGCTTCAGGATTAACCGCCTCCACTATTTCATTATGAATAACTAACTTTCTCTCTCTCTCTCTGGCTAAAGCATGAAGCACGTGGCTGCAGCCTGGTACGAGCTGTGCACTCTTGTTTCCTAGGCTTCTCTGCAATTTTAAGCATGCCTTTGTGCAATCGGAACTATTTTCGGCAGTTCCAAGATGTTGGCATGATGGCATTTCAAGTGCCAGGGAAAGAACGCCGCGCTTGGAGTTGGAGCTGGGTGAATAATTTATTCCTCTCTGGTTTGTTGTTTGTGTATTGTCCATACAACTCAATTTTTTGAAAGTCATTCATTATTCAGACATCAAGGGACGAAAGCACACCTCCTCTTGGCCTTTCGTTCCACCAGTATTGGATCTTTGCAAAGGGCCACGTTTCATATCATGCATATACTAGCAGAGCAAACCACGGTTTTGTGCACACATTTTTAACTTAAAACTTCATATAACTTCAGCTAGCTTTTTCAGACATATATGCATATCAAAAGGCATTCTGTTCCTCCAGCAGGTACATAAAGAAATAAGATTTGGAGTTTAGAAATCTTCCCGGTCTTCCCGGTTAGTGGCACTAAGTAATGAAAAAGAAAAAAAGTCATGAAAACTACTGTGCAGTAATTGTTTACATACATGTAGAATATTACTTAATCTGAGTCTGGATATGTGCAACATACCCTACAATCCAGAGTAACTACAGGAGCATGTAAGAGACATTTACGTCGATGTAGTTATAGCACCACCTAGTGAAAACCTATGGGAAATTCATATTGCAATCCAGAGTAAATTGTTCTTATGTCGGAGCAAGGACTCCCTGTAGTTACTCTGGAATGCACCCATAATGTTTTGTTAGCATTGTGAAATGGGACAACTATACACTTTTGAGGTCTGATATTTGGATACTCTAATTCTGCTTCAGTCCTCCTCACTATTTATATACCTGCTTATTTAAATTCCCTATATCCATAGATCTATAAATTCCAACTATCTATATAGAAAGATATGTATATATTTTCCTATTTAAATTCCAATGGTTCAAACTTTGCAAGATACTCCCCCCTCCCTCTCCACCCAGCAGTTGGGAATGCCCAGGTAGCAGAATGTGCAAAATTTAAAAACTTATAGATGCTTTGTAATGCCAGTCAATAGGTTTCGTTGGCAACTTCCTTACTGCTGTTGCTGTCCCTGAACTCATTTTCTTCATTTCCTCCCTGTGTTTCATAATTGGCTTTGAAATGTGCTTTCTGTTAACACGGGCTTAACTAGCTTGGCAGTGCTGGACACATTATAAACGGAAGAGAGTGGTGTACATTCCAACACTGCTGGCAAAATCTTAGACCAAGGCACACAATGAGTTCAGTTGCAACCCATTCAAAGCCGTAACAGGATGGAAACAGGATTGAAGGAGATTGTCCAGCATCACAGGAGGCAACTATTAGAATGTTGGCCAAGGCCAAATACCATGAAGGTGCTCAAGATTCAAGCATCCTTCAAGCAAGGAAGATTAAATATGTGGCACAGAGCAATCTAAGGGTGAAATCCAGAGTAACTATGGGGAGTCCTTGCTCCGGAGTAAGAACAAGTTACTCTGGATTGCAATAGGAATTTCCCATAGGTTTTCACTAGGTGGTGCAGAATCTACGGGTGCATGTAATGTCTCTTACATGCTCCCGTAGGTACTCTGGATTGTGTCCATAGCTGGCTTACCTGCACTGCATCCAGTGCAAGATGGGGACTGTTACTACATTACCACAGGGCAAGGAGAAAGTGGCATTGTCTGCTTACCCTGGACTGTGCAGCATACATTGTGTCTACTCAGATCGGAGCCACCTCAGGAGATGGCACAGATCCAAGCAGAGCAGCAGCCAGGGGCTGCATGGGGAATGGGCTTGGATCCAGCCCAAGTGCTAGGTCCCAGCCCACCTTCTGCCCTCTAGTCACTTCCATTAGCTCACCCTCTCCCTCCCTTCCCTCTTTACGTCAGCCCAAATGACCCCTTCGGATCGTGTAGTTTGTGTGTTAATGTGTTTGAGGTGTGTTTGTTATTTCCGTATTGCTACTCGGTGACTGTGTAATGATTACTTTAGTAAAACTTTCTAAATAAGTAAGCACAAGTTGTTGCTAGGTAACTCAAGGCCATAGCGTCATTGGTTTGTCAGGCAGCTTGCGCGATTTGACAGTGCGGGGAAAAGCTGGAGAATTTCATATATACCCTTCTAGGATACGTGCAATTTTCACACATTTTCTTTTGCTAAGCAGATCCCATTTTCTCCACTGCCTGCGACCTCTTTCACTGAACTAAGACCAACCTGATATAATGGAAAACTGTAGCAAATATTTAAGAAACATTTTGAACATAAGCAAAATGTAGCACTTGATATTACAGCTCACCTTGAGCATGTATGACACATATTCATTCAGATTTCTTCAGTAAGTATCACAAAAAGCAGGCCTCCATCAGTCTTGAAAGACTATGGTATCGTGCTCAGCGCTGCATACGCTGCATGCGAAGCACAAAAGCCTGGGTTGGATTGTTATGGAGGATAGGCTGTTACCCAAGCAGCAAATCCTCCCTCTCCACGCCACTGAATTAGTCCAATGGAAAGGCAGAGCCAATACGATTGAATCCAACTGGTGTCGCAGAGCTGGGCGAAGGACAGGAGCTCACCCTGTCTTGTGGGGCCGACTCGGGTCTCGAACCCTGGCCTGCTGGTTAACAGGCACAGCGTCTTAACCACTTGCGCCACCCACAGCCACAAAAAGCCATGAATTTAAAATGAAACTAAGAATTTATAACTTATATTTATAACTAAATGTATAGCTAAACTTCAATGTGAGTTTCTTATCACAGTTAGGTTAAAACATATATTAGTTATATATAAAATATATATTTACCGTAGTTTAAAATATATAATGGTATTTATTGATCTTTGCTAGAAGGGAAAGTTTTCTTTTTTAGCTGGAAAGACATGAGCAGACGAGAGAGAAGCCAGGATTTATTAATCTGCACAAGTCACAAGCTTCCCTTAAGCAGATTACTCAAACATAGTATTTTAACGCCCATCCAAACAGAGGTTGCCTTCTTCTGCATCGTGCCTGTTACTTTTTTACAAGTTTCCTATGCCAATTTCCATCTGGCCCCCATGCAACTTCCTACTAATTCTACCTGCTTCCTTCTAATGACGTCAGTCCTCCTATATAGCATCTACAAAACCTCTTTTTATAGCAATCAGTAGCTGCTACATCCTGAGAGGATTACTTCATCTTGGTGTGTGACTTCGCATGGTGTCTAGAATGTCAGAATCTTGTGATAAGATTCTTGTGATAAGATTAATTTATTAGTTATTCGTTATTTCATTTTCTCTGAAAAATAATTTGTGGTTGTTTTTTTTTTTGTTGAAAAGTGGTTTATAAATAGGATTGATAGATAGGTGCAAACTCACAAAGCTTAAACCCCATAACAGAGAGAGGCAGACTGATATGGAGATAGACTATGCAGACCACTATCTCCACAATAGAATACAGACCTTCTGCAATGTGCCAAAACAGCTTATGTTCATTTGTGTGACATCCTATCATTGATTTGACTTTTTATTATAAAACTAGTGAAATGTACCTATGTTGTGGGAGTAAAATACTCCCGTTATGCAATCTCCCATTGCACATTACCCCCACCCACGCTCAACACCTCCCATGCGCAAAACCCCCCATGAGCATCAATCCCCCAATGCACACCCTACCTCCCAGTGCATCAGGCATCATACACCAAATTGGATGGATGTCAGTCATCCGTGTTAAGGATAGGACAAAAACACATTGCACCCTTTTTCACCTCCCCTAAGGGTTAAATCTCTTAACATCAGTTCTTGGTGGGTGTTGATGTCATAGAAGGAACACCCTCCCTGAATTTCATGCTTCTAGGTCTGGAGGTTGGGGCAGAGCATCCATCAGTCAGGGATTCTTCATTGTAAAGTATAGGGAAGAAAACAAGGCCCCTTTTTACTCCCTACCGATTGGAATTTCCAAAAACCAGTTCTTAATGGGTGCTTCTATCACAGAAGGAACTGTGATAGAACTCCCCAAATTTCATGCTACTAGGCCTGGCGGTTTTGGCTGGGCGCTGATGAGTGAGTGAGTCAGTGATTTTTTCAGTTATATATGTAGAAAATCAACACTCTATGGATATTAATATTACAAACTGAAAAACCATGCTTGTGCTCCTCATGCTTGTGCTTCTCCCCTGCAGGCATGGCATCCCTGCTCTTCTTCCCATCAGGGGAACTCCATGATTGCTGCTCCTCTTTTGTCCTGCAGGAGAAGACCAGGTGTTTTTCCTTTCCTTTGGTGCCCAGGTACCTGGTGGCAGCTGCTGTTGCTGCTGCTATAAACCTTGCCACTCTAGCCATAGGTAATTGTGTCCTGTTTTTGTACAAAAATGGATTTGGGGATGTCATAGGATGAGCTTCCCATCCCAATAATTGTCCATTGGAGAAACCTTTGGTGACAGCCCCTTAATCTTCAAAGATCATTTTTCAGCAACAATATGGACCCATTAATACAGGTGCCAGACCCTGCCACAAATCACACTGCCAACTTGATCCCTGCATTTGCTGAGACCACACAATTATAGGACCCAGTAGCATCAGCACCTCTATTAGGGTGGTGTTCAATCACTTGACCATCCAGGAACATGGTATATATATGCCATTCTCTGCCAATTCCCCTTTTGCTGGCAAAAAAACAGGTCAGTCTGCATATGACAGAAGAAATGAACACAAATGTGACATTGGAAAAGACAACATCCAGAAAACAGAGAACATTTCAGTCTCTGAAATTATTCTGCAGCAAATCTGAAAGTCCAATCCAAAAACTTCAGAGGGAGAAGGCAGAGAAAAAGCTGAATAAGAATTTATAACTAAACTTCAACGTGAATTTCTTATCGCATCACTAAGTTAATTGACTTAGCATTGCTATGAAGTTGTTATCACTAATTGTGAATTGTCACTGTGCTTATCCTGCAAAATTTTGAGCTTGTTACTGATCTGCCTTGTTTAATTTCCCCTTGCTAATTTGGACTGCTTCTCTCAAGCAAAATTCCATCTATAGCATATATACTGTATACCCAGTGGTGGGCTCCAGCAGGTTCGAACCTACTCTATAAACCGGTTGTTAACAAGCGATAGGACATATAAAGTTTAAAAATAGCCATTTAAAAGTGGCTGCCAGATGGGCAGAGAACCGGTTCTTAATTTATTTGAAGCCCATCACTGTGTATACCTGCAGGTTAAAGATTTCACTTCTTGCATCAGACAAAAGAGACCACAAAAAACAAAGGTTTGTGCTTATATAAATGTGCCACAGGACTCTGACATTTTCAGTGCTGCAGACAGGCATCCCAATCCTGTCCTCAGCGGGGCACTTCCGTCAGGTTACCAAATGCTGAACCCAAAATCCACCCAAGCTTCCCAAAATCCCATACCCCCAAACCAAAATTCCTACCCAGTTAAAAATGGGACACCCCAAAAATGTAGGACAAATGTACAACATGTTAAAGCAAAAATACTCTTATTACTTTCCTGTACTTAATTTCAACACTTTTAAAATTGAAAACCTTTTAACATGCATGTTTCTGACCCAGACATGTAAGATGCCCTCAAAGCAGTTTGCAGCAACACAACCCATGCAAGTTACTTTAACGTACATGATTGTGACACATACTTGTAAGACACCCTCAAAGCAGTCTGCAGCCACACAACACATGCAAGTGACTTCAACATACATGATTCTGACATGCACTCACGCACACATGCAAACACACGCACATATAGCATGCACTCGCACACACCCATGCATGCACTAATTCACAGACACACACAAATTCCACGCATGAATACTCATACATACATACACTCAAACCCCAAGCATGCACTAACTCACTCATATACACACACGCGATGCATGCACTCACACACCCCATGCATACTTACACACATACACACATCCCCATGCATGCATACTAAGACATACACACACACCCCATGCATACACACTCACATACATACACACACTCCCATGCATGCAACTTACATACATACACACACCCCATGCATGCACACTCTCACACTCATACACACTCACCCCCCCATGCATGCACACTCACACACACATCCCTTGCATGCACACTCGTACACACACACCCATGCATGCACACTCACAGAGCTCCAACACAGAGGACAGGATCCAGTCGACCAGTGTGATTTATCCAGTCGACCAGTGTTGCTGCACTCAAAGGGTTTTAATAAATGGGTCTGCATCAACCTGGAGATCGGTTTCAAGTGGGGTACCCCAAAGCTCTGTCTTGGGACTGGTTCTCTTTAACATTTTCATTAATGACTTAGAGAAAGGGATACAGGGGAGTCTGATCAAATTTGCAGATGACACCAAGCTGGGAGGAGTAGCAAACACAACAGAAGACAGGAGAAACCTCCAGGAGGATCTGGATAAACTAGAATACTGGGCTGTAACAGAATGAATTTCAACAGGGAGAAGTGCAAAATTCTGCAGTTGGGCAATAAAAACCAAAAATACAGGTGTAAAATGGGGGATACTTGGTTTGGCAGCACAACAGGTGGGCGGGACCTTGGAGTCGCCGTGGATCACAAGCTGAACATGAGTCAGCAGTGTGATGTGTCTGCAAAGAGAGCAAATGCCATTTTAGGCTGCATTAAGAGGACTGTAGCTTCCAAGTCGCGAGAAGTTCTAGTTCCTCTTTATTCAGCATTGGTCAGACCTCACCTTGAGTACTGTGTTCAGTTCTGGGCACCTCACTTTAAGAAGGATGCAGCCAAACTGGAGCAAGTCCAGAGGAGAGCGACAAGAATGATCAGTGGGATGGAAGGGAAGCCCTACGAGGAAAGGTTGGGGGAACTTGGGATGTTCAGCCTGGAGGAGGCTGAGAGGAGACATGATTGCCCTCTTCAGATACCTGAAGGGCTGTCATAGGGAAGGAGGGGCTCATTTGTTCATGGCTGCTTCTGAAAGCAAAACCAGAACCAATGGATTCAAACTGCAAGAGAGGAGATTCCGGTTGGATATCCGGAAAAAATTCCTGACGGTGAGGGCGGTTCATCAGTGGAACAGATTGCCAAGGGAGGTGGTGGACTCTCCCTCACTGGGGATCTTCAAGCAGAGGCTCGACGAGCACCTGTCGGGGATGCTCTAGGGAGAATTCCTGCTGAAGGCAGGGGGTTAGACTAGATGACCTACTAGGTCCCTTCCAACTCTATGATTCTATGATCTTCAGGCACTCCCAGGGCATCCTGCATCTGATGCTGGGCCAGTCACTACCAATGCTTGTTTGGCACAAGCATTCCATACTCAAAGGGAACACTCCCCACTCCCTACTCAACACTCCCTATTCTGGGTCTTGACACCAGCACTCCCTATGCTTTACAGCATAGTTACAACACCCAGTGCCAACCCTGGAGCTCAGCCCCAGTGCTGGACTCAGATAGGACTGAGCCCTAACACTTATTTGTCTGGATTTTTTGCCTAGAAAATGAAGTTCAATCCTGGTGTTCCTGAAAAGCTATATGTAGGGGCTTCTGCACACCAATCAAGACTGCATGACTCCTTCTTCCTTAGAAGAAGGAGATGGCTCCTTCTTCCTTATTACTCACCTTCGAGTATGAAAATTTATTTTGCCAGGTGATCTTTGAGAGGGCTCAGCATTCTGCCCCAATCAACCTTAAGTGGAGCTGTATCTCTCTCTGCCATCTGCCTTTTCAGATTATCTAGACCAGCATTTTGGCCTGAGAGAGAGAAGGCACAGACAGTTCCCAAAATTGCTAAAGACATTACAGTGGTACCTTGCTTAACAAGTGATCCACATAACAAACAAAAATTAATCTAGGATTCTGCCTCACATAACAAGTGTTGCTTTACTTAACAAGCACACTCGTTGGCAGTTGGGGCAGACGTGCTGGCCAGTAGCCCTTTTAAAATGCACCAGGGCTGCCTACCACGCCTGCCCATAAGCAACACTTCTGTGCTGTTCCTCCTGTGGCCGGGCGTCTGCTGGGCAGAGGGAGAGAAGAGCAGTGGAGAAGAGGGAAGCAGCTCAGGGCTAGCCAGAAGGGAGCAGGGGAGAGAGAGGCTCAGGATGAAGAGAAGGAGAAAGTGGGGAGACACTTGGAAAGTGTCTTGGATTGCTGCCTCCTAATCATGTCTACCCAGAAGTAAGCCCCATTGTGTTAAATGGGGCTTACTCCCAGGAAAGTGCCTATAGGATTGCAGCCTAAGTAGACTTCATAGGATCATGAACATTGAATGCATGTTTTGAAATCAATACCAGGGTTTTGTCATCATTTTTACATAGTTAATATTTTTATATGGAATTTTTGGGGGGTTGTGGAAGCAATTTTGTGAGTTTCCATTATTTTCTATGGGGAAATCCACTTCACAAAGAGCATTATGTGAGGCACCACTGTATTTTTAACAAAACTTTAAAGATTAGGATGCTTTATTTACATTTTGTTTTTGTGTGCTCTCAACCGAGCCATGGAAAAGTTATTGTTCAAAGTGAACTTTCAACAAAGAGTTCTATTAATTATTATTTTTTCAGAAGCAAAAGTGGGGAGCTTATGGTTTCGGACCACCTATAGTTTCCTCCTTGTGTGATACTACTCCAATAACCAGGCCAGTTTTTCTTAAATGTATTAATCTGATGCGATCAATTTCACTTGAGGCACAAAATATTTAACCAGGAAAGTAGAGGTAAGCTGACAAGCTATGTTTCAATTTCATGCCTGTCCCATTAAAGCCTTGGCTTTTAATTAATGTTCCCTCAGTGTACCTGCTTCAGCCAGGTTTTAAGTACTGTAGTTAGAGAACTAAATTACTAAGTTGCTTCCTCTTCTCCCACCATTTGCTTTCTCAATTGCTAGTAATACTGGGTAACTGTTTATTTTAATGTTCTCAATTTGAGTATTAGCCTGTTTCCCTCCGCAATCCATTTGGTCGCTTCCTGGCAGACCTTGAGACTATATCATTCTACTTCCTTTTTAGCCTTCTGTTCGCGTGTCCTCCAAAAGGTCTACACTGTCCTCCATTTTGACTTCATTTTGGAACTTTGCAGTGGTGTGCAGTACCCCATCATGTCACATGTCATTGGATTCGTATTGAAGAGCAGAATATCTCCTTCCTATCAAAAGTTAAGGCCAAAAAATATCTAAAAATCAAAATATGCATTGAGCTCTATGGGAAAGTGAAAGTGCCCAATATCGTGGCTTTCCTCATGAGTAGGCAAATGTGTCATTGTCTGCCAGAATGGCCAGGCTGAGAGGAATCCAAGACCTTGTTCTCCTTTTTAGGTTCAGGCATCTGGTCACCCTGTCTTAGGTCTTCTTTGATTCAGGCACAAAGGCAAGACAAGGTGAAGTGTTTAGATATCAGAAGGCAGTTAGAATTATGAGACACTCCCAATGTGTCCGCTTGGTAACCCTGGAGTTCAGGTGGACTTCACATTGGCCTTGTTAAGCAAGACCAGGAACTGTAGGCTCACAGCTGTTGTGTTCTTGGAAACTGGGAAACTGAAAACACAAGTTATCTTACTACAGCAGCAATAAGACAAGGTCCATATTGAGGGTGGAGAGTGAGAAAGACATTATAGGCTTTTTCTATAAGCCAAGCTTCCAGTAGTTTCAACCCACATCTAGTGGCTTCTCTGATGCAAAGATAGCAGCTAGTCAAGACAGAGGCATTACTCATCTTAACTACTTTTCAGCAACTGGAAGATGGATGTCCAGAAGTTTTTCTTCTTGATTTAGGACAATGAGATTTGAGAAACTTGATCTGAGCCGTAAAAAATCCCAGTGCAACAAGGCTAAAGGTGCAATCCAACATAGGCAAGCACAACTCATTTGTCTTCCTGTTCCCCTTGTGATGTAGGGAGGCAAGCACATGGCCGTACACTGGCCTAAACCCCCCCTCCCCCGGCCGCCACCAGGAATGGCACAGAAAGGTCTTATGGCATTTTTGTGACACCTCCAGGCCAGCACAGGACTCGTCTGGGGCTAATGCTGGCCCAACAGGGGATTAGGATTGCAGCCTCAGTTTCTTTCCTTGGATAACTTACTATCATGCAATAAAAGAGTCTTTACACAACTTTGCTCTAAGTTATGAATTTTGCTCTCAGTAACAGTTTGCAGGGCCAGTCTTAGGGTGAAATCCAGAGTAACTATGGGAAGTCCTTGCTCCGGAGTAAGAACAAGTTACTCTGGATTGCAATATGAATTTCCCATAGGTTTTTCTCTAGGTGGTGCAGTTACTACGGGTGCACGTAATTACTCTTACGTGCTCTCGTAGTTACTCTGGATTGTGCCCAAAAGCAAATTTAGTCCTGTGCTTTGGAGAAACCCACACTGGGGTGACAAGAAGGTCACCCGCTGCTGTAGTTGGTATCTCAGTGTTCAGGAAGCCAATGCAGCAGGAGACAGTCTGCTCTTGTGTTCCTGCCCTCTTGCCCTTGTGTCTTTTTGGTCTGAAGTGGGCCACCCAAAAGCAGTTGGAAGTGACATCATCATGTAACCATCTATTATTTTTGGGTGCTGTGCAATCAGGTTGGCTACATGGTGAGTGTGGTGATGCACAGGGTGTATGTACATGTGAATGTTCTGTACTGAGCTGCACCATTTTTGGGGCTGGTCTTGAGAGTTCCATCCACTGCTGTTGCTTACTCCAGAGTTGGAAAATTGGGACACATACCAGCTCTGTAGGCTTTACTGCCTAATTCCACTTCTTCAGGGTGATGCAATCCCTAGTAAATAAATTCCAGTGCAACCAAGACTCAAAGAATTTTTTGCATGAGCACACTTGCAACATTAGGGAAGGTTATCTTCATAAGCATTAAGACAGTCATCAAGAGCAGGGTTTCTCAACCCCCAGACCAGGGACCATTGGAGGTCCTTGGCAGCTGCCTGACTGGTCTGCGAGAGGACTCCTCTAAGTGCATCTTACCCTCCTCACAGTAGGAGGGCTCTGTTGGAGGATTGCAGTCTCAGATGGGATTGCAGTTCCATTGTAGTCAGTGGAGCTTACACGCAGAAAAGGGTGAACAGGATTGCAGCCTCAGAATCCAATCCAATATCTGTCTACTCAGAAATGAGTCCCATTATAATCAATGAGGCTTTCTTTCCAATAAGAGTGACTACAATGGCTTTGTGCATCCTCAATGCATCCTGCACTGAAAAGGGTTGAAAATAACTGCTCTGAGTAGACATACATTGAGACATTGGGCTCTCACCTGCAATCCCATCCATAGTAACCTAGCAATAGATCTATTTATTATAATGGGATTTACAGCTGGAGGCAGCTATGCTCGAGGTGGGGAATCCCTCCCTCCATGTCCTCAGAGGCAGGACTCTCCCCCCATCCCTAGAAATTTTTTTCCACAGAACCAGTCGCTGGAGCCAAAAAGGTTGAGGACCACTGATCAAGAGGGCTCAACAGCAAAGGTCCAAGTTTTTTCATACCTTCAGGTGCCTTTGAAAGGCATCATAGACAGACAAGCAGATTAATTTGCTTTAGGGCGCAATCCAGAGTAACTACAGGGAGTCCTTGCTCTGGTATAAAAACAATTTGCTCTGGATTGCAATATGAATTTCCCATAGGTTTTCACTAGGTGGTGCAGTAACTACAGGTACACATAATGTCTCCTATGTGCTCCTGTATTTATTCTGGATTGTAGGGTTAATCTCCTTCACATTTTGGGGCTGAACATTACATGGTGCTGTTTCAGGTGTGAAATGCTGCTATCCTGTTAGAGTCCAAAATATTTTAAAGGCAAATTTAGACTAAAAATACTATTAAAACATTTTCACTTAGATCTTGTGTCTCTGATGAGCAGAAATGTCTTCCAAATACTCTTGGTGTTCCTATTCATCTTACCAGAAAAATGAACTTTGGATAATTGGTGGTGCCAGTATAAGGGGGCTTTGTAGGTTATTATGACATATAAATCTGGGGGAAGCTTAGTAGTAGAGAACATACTTGCATACAGAAAGTTCAGGTTCCAGCTGGGGCATCTCCAGATAAGAAAAACACTATGTAAAAACCTGGAAAATCTCTGCAAATCAGCTGAAGCTACTGAGCTAGATGAACCAATGTGCAATCTCTGGCTGCTCCCATCTGCTCAGACTTACTCCACCTCTAGTGTTGGGGCCAGGGTGACCAGATGACCAGAAAAACCCGGATTTGTCCGGGTGTCCGACATTTTGACTTCATTGTCCTACATTTTGGCTTCATTTTAAAACTTTGCGATAGTGCAAAGTACCCCATCATACCATATGTTGCTGGATTCGTATTGAAGAGCAGAATCCAATGCAAAAATCAGTTTGAAGATATCTCCTTCAAAAAAAAAGTTATGGTCAAAAAAACAAAAAAATACATTTTTTGGCAATTTTTTTAAGCGGGTAGGAATTTTGGCTTGTGATTAGGAATTTTGGCACTGGGGCTCAGGAATTTTGGCCCTGGGGTTCAGGAATAATCTGATCACCCTGGTTTGGGGTAAGTCTGAGTAGACCTATTGGAGCTGTTGTAGCCCTACTGTGGGGAAGGGGAAAGGTCTCACACAGTAGCACAGTCCCATAACTTGTGCTGGATCCAGAATAGGTGTCCCAGTGCAAGTTTGTGTTGAAAGTTGCATAATCCAAACAACATATTTGAGAACAGTGAAAAAGCCAAAGTGTAAAATCCACAGGGAAAAAGGAAGCAAAACAGAAAAGTTCTTTTCCTGCATTGAAACTGTAGTGAAAGTGCTGACTTCAACCCCTGAGGGAAGGCGTTCCACATTCTGGGTGCCACCATGGAGAAAGCATTTTTACACATTTGTTTCCAACTGCACTTCCATCATGGTGAAACATATAAAAGAGCCTTTTTTGAAGATATGAACTTATTCTTACCTCTAGCCTAGGGAACGCAGTCTGATGAAGAAGATACTTAACATGTTGATGTATCAGATATCTTCAAAGTTTAGTCCTAGTAGAGTTTTTTTTACAGTCACGCATTTCGTTATTTCCATCTATCTGGGACCCAGGCTGTAGCAGCAAGTGCTAGTCTTATGAGATGTGAATTAAAACTACACTAGTATCAATCAGCAGTTTTCCTCAGCTTGGGTGTCATCTCAAATTGATCACTTATAGGAACCGGCTGTGTGGTGAACTGCTGTCCTGTCTTCCACTGGTACACTCTCTAGCACACTAAGGGCAAAATCCAGAGTAACTACGGGGAGTCCTTGCTCCGGTGTAAGAACAACTTACTCTGGATTCCAATTTGAATTTCCCATAGGTTTTCACTAGGTGGTGCAGTAACTATGGGTGCACATAAAGTCTCTTACGTGCTCCTGTAGTTACTCTGGATTTGGGGATAAGGTACAATCCAAACTATAGGAGCTCTTATGTTGACGTAAGAGCTCCTGTAGTTACTCTGGATTGAGCAGTAAATTAAGCAAAACTTACCACATTAGTTCATGAGGTGCAGCTCCCCAAATTGTATCCACGTGGAACATTGTGCATGACAGTATGTGGGCACTTTTCTCCATATGTTGACCTCTTTTGGTCCAGGGAATATAATCTCTAAGTTGTGACGCTGGTGGCTGCAAGAAGGCTGCATTTGTTTCCTCTCTCATTGAAAAGAACATCTTATACATGTCCTTCTTCATCGAATTCCTGGTTCATAACCTCAACATCTGGGGAAAATCAAAACAAAAACTCAAACTCAGTGTAAGCAAACTAGAAGAGAGAATGTTTCATGAATTCAGCTGCTAGTGTAAAAAAAACAAAACGCCAAAGCTATTCAAGAACCATTTTTGTATCATTTCTGGAGTTATTTATTATTTCAAATTCAGATTGTTGGCTCTTGTTTCTGATTAGGCAGAAATGCTCCTTTGTTTCACTTCTTTCTTCTTGGATATAAAGGTTGTGAAATTCAAAGTTTAATTAGAATGTTCATTCAGCTTAACCCGATTTAAAAACAAACACTGCTTTTTGAAATATAGTGCCTTGGTAAAATAGGGGATTTTTGTGCTTGTTAACAACATGGCTACAGTGCATTGATTTTCTTTGTATTATTATAGTGACTTTATTTTATTCTGAAAGAGGATTTGCATGTATAAGAAAAGCATTAAGCAGTTTTCTAATAAGCTGCAGAGGCCAGCTCTTCAGCGATTCTGTGCAAGCATATGACTTCATTTTATAATAGATTTCTGCCAGCTATACATTTTACTTGGATTGGAATTCCCAGATGGATGAATTCTATCAAATAGTAAGGTATTTAAATTCAAAATCATGTGACACACAGCCCAACAAACCTCTGATATGTTAAAAATGCCACTGACCGTACTCCTTAAAGACCTGCAATGATCACAAACCATGAAAAATGATAGCAGTGAAAAAATCTGCAGCCACACTGAAGAGACATTGATATTGCAGATGCCCAAACAATAGATATACTAAAGTGTGCATTACCAAAGTGCAAAGTGTCACAAAAGTAAGGCACTTCTGCAACACAGAGGCCACTGCAGGAAATGCGCAAACAGTAAGTTGTACTGGTTGTTCCAAGCCAGTGCAAGAGGTTGGGGAAGGCAGGGAGGAGGTGTTAGAGGGGCAGTTTGGGTGAGGGAGGATGTTCCTGGGTGGGGAGTGGGAAGCACGACTTGGACCACTATTTATGCTGGATTCGAACCTCCATCCTCAGGCAGCCAGGAGCAGTGTCTGGCTGCTCCGTTCTGCTTGCATTTAGGCCACTGACCTAAATACAACTGGATCCTTTGAGGTTGTTCTACCTTATCCTATGAAATGGGGAAAGTTTCCCCTGCCCCGAAGTAGCACAACAGAAGGCCCAAAACATGCGGTGAGCCAGCTTGCCTGGTTAGCGCAAGGATTGCACTATCAGTCACCAGCAAATATCAGGCTCCTTGTCTCATTCCATGGGCGTACAGATCCAGCTATTGAATCCCCCACCACCCCCCACAAGAAGGGCAATACAAAAATCTGGAAAATAAATGAGAAAAATCAAATAAAGTTTAGTAAGTTAAACTTTTTAAAAAATGGTTAGTAAGTTAAACATCAAAAATTGGGCTTGTATGAAAGCATGAGAAATATGAAAGATATTTCAAAATTATTGTGAAATCACAGATTGTGTGATATGGAGATTCATAAGTCTTCCTCTTTATGAGGGGGTTTTCCTCCCCTCACTCGCCCCAAAAGCAATTATTGCCCTGGCAACTTTCCTTGCTGTACAAAGCGGTTTCAAAGCAACTATTTACATAAAATGTTCAAAATAAAGAGTAATCACATTAGAAACTAGAGTATACTATCAACTAGCCCGGTGCTGAGATTTGCTTGTATTCTGCTTTCCCTTAGGTGCTGCTGTATAAACTGTTAACAAGAATAATCTCAGAACAGACACAGAAGTCAATGAGAAGCCAGAATAGCTTTCAGCGGAAATATTATCTCTCCTTGCAGTGATGAAACATGAGCAACCAAATGGGTTCCAGAGGCTTTTCCCCAGGAGAGTTTTCCATGCAATGTTCACAAGGATGTAACTATGCCTGAAATAGCCGCAAGATTAAAGTCACTGCAATTCAAGCCATAGCCAGGTAGAAAAAACCAACTCAGACACTATGGATAGTGACAAGACAGGTATGAGAAGCACATCAGATTTTTTTTCCCAATTTACCGAGATGACCTTACAATCTGGATGGGTGGAGAGCACTTACATGTGCAGATAGAAGATTACATTCTTTTATAGATGAAGAATACAGTAAGTCCTTGATCTGTGACCTTTCAAGACCACAACCATGGGTGCCCTTTGGGGAGAAAGGCAGATTACAAATCAAATCAGTCACCACTGTTAGTGCTAGTGCTGGTACTGCGTGATCTCTGGGCAAACACTAATGGTTGTAGATGTGCCTTATATTTGAGGCACTGAAGGAGGTGGAATTACATTACAATTACCTGTATGTTTGCAGCATGGAAAGAGAACTGGCGCTAAGAGCTCAGGATTGGGCTCTTAATTTTATTTTATTGCTAGTCTTATCTCGCTTAGATGAGGGTCAATTGGAAGCAATTTGTCTAAATGACTTAAAGCCAGCTTTGGTTTAATGGTATTTAGGCTTCAATCTTAACCTCCAATTAGGCTGGCCTAAACCCTGGCATAAGTCCTGTGCTGGCCTGGGAGTATCACAAATATGCCATAAGATACTCCTGCACCACACCTGGGGATGGGTTAGGCCAGTGCACAGACATGCATTTGCTACATGGGTGGCTCCCATGCCTTCCATGTGTCCTTTCATTTTAGGCAAAAGCCTTTTTATGTACCCAGGGGTTAGGAACATTTCAAGGTGGTGTTAATTCTGCTGCAATGTTTTTACATTCATTTTATTGCATCTGAGTCGTTCTGTTGATTATTTTCTGTTGTTTCAAAAAAAATTGTAAGCAACTGAGAAGGAACGACACTGATGAGTGAGATATAAAATATCATCCTGAATAAATAAATCACAAATTGGAGCTCTAGAAAGGAATGGTTTCCCCTTCTGGTCTTCATGAAGTACTGTAGGTACAGATATTCAACTGAGAAATTTGATTAATAACTTTTGAATTTTAAAGGCACATTCCAGAAAATGTAGGCAGTATTAATCTACCTACTGAAGGAGAAAAGGTATTCAGCTGTTTGCTTGTGAATCATGTTTGAACATAGCAAAATATTTGCCTTTAATGAGATCTTGCGCAGTTCAGCCGGCACTAGGAGCCATTCGACTCTTTCAGTGCCATGTGAACAAAGAAAACTTGCCATTTCATAGTAACGGGTGGCAACTGAATAATTTACATAGATCCACTTACAAAACAGCAATTTACTGAGGCATATTTTATACAACTGTGACAGGCTTGTGATAAAGCTACTATCAAAGATAGAGTTTGTTGTCACAGAAAATCTACCAGAAGAGCTCTTTATCCAGCATGTACAAGAAGTCTCAGTTGACAGTATCTTCAACACTAATCATTTAGAATTTCTTTTAAAATGAAAATTCTAGAGGTAAAAATTGAGGACAGGAAATAAGAATTTTTGTTTAAAATAATTGTTTTAAAGAATTAAACAGAAAAATACAAATGGTCATAGATATGAACAGTATGATTAGCATACCACATTAAAATATACAGGTCCAACCTTGTTACACACTGATTTATTTATATGTGGATTAACTCAACACAATGCAATGGTCCATATTAATCTAAAATCTAAGCCAGTGGTCCTTGACCATTTAAGCCCATACTTTAATCCCCATTAACTATGATCCAGAGAGTGAAGTCTTGTTACAGAAATTGGAGGGCATCAACTTTAAGAAAGCCATCTGTGGATGGCACTGTTGTCAGTAGTTGAACTAGGCCTAGACTAGTTATTTACTGTGGATATCTATCTATCTATCTATCTATCTATCTATCTATCTATCTATCTATCTATCTATCTATCCTCATATGATATGTGTCCTCAATACAATACAGCACACTTCCGAAACATAAGTGAATTGGGTCGTGCCCATGTAATTGGCCTTATGCTGTTGCCTGATTGCAGAACTTTCTGCTAGTACAAGTTCCAGCTGATGCCATTAATTTCTAAGATCCTAAACTCCGTAGTTCCAGATTCTAGAATCCAGATACCGTAGTTCCAGTTATGATGGCTGCAGCCTCTTGCTAACAGCAGCAAATTGAGCTAAACTAAGAGCACAAATCTATGTATACTCAAAAGTAAGCCCAGTTGTGTTCAATGGGACTTACTCCCAGGAAATTGTCTTTAGGATTGCAGCCTAATTCTAAGTGTCCCTCATGGAGAGTTACTGTAAACATGGTCCTTAAGACCTTTGCATGAAGCTTACTAAGGCTGCAATCCAGAGCAAATTCAGCCTGCTCTGACCTAACTGCTCTCTCCTAACTATTCTGTATCCAGAGCAGAAAGTTATGCTGAATCCAGAGAGTCAGGAAGCCTGGGCTGCCCTAACTGCTCCAGAGCATGCTAAGTAATTGACACAAGGGGAAGACTTGCTCCTGAGGAGACACCCCTCAGATCACACTGAACAAGGAACAGCTGTGGTGCCTACAGTGGTGACATGACTCTGCACATCACCTGGTGTGGAAGTCTGTGCGTCATCCCTGGGATGCGCCCCCCCCCACCTGGACTGCACAGTCACCAAAGTTGGCGCCTGCGCAGTTGTTTCTGAAGCCAACTGGCTTCAGAAAGAGTACTGCGCAGGCACCATCTCTGACACCTGCGCAGTACTTTTCTGAAGCCTTTTGGCTTTGGGGGAGACTGTGCAGGCGTCAGAGTTGGTGCCTGTGCAGTACTCTTTCTGAAGCCATTCGGCTGCCGCTCCGCCTCCTGAGTGAGGCCGAATGGTTGTGCAGAGGCGCGGACTTTCTCTGCTCTAAGGAAGTCTCCTCTGAAGCTGTTCGGCATGCTCAGTGTGTTTCTGCGCAGTGTACCTCAGATGGCCGTTCAGGCCAGCTCCTCAGACAAGTGGCAGCTTCTGGCTGATTCTCCGCCTTGGAGCAGGCCTGAATGGGTGTGCTGACGCCCGGAGCCTGACAAAGGACAGTCAAACTCCTCCGGCACATCACCCCATACGGAGCGCATCCCCAATGCAGCCCACACCAGCCGCACCAGCCTGGTGAGGCCACTGGGTGCCTGCCTTATAAGGAATCCCTGATGAGATGCCAGTACATTCTACAGTGAATACAAGGGGCTTCTTGGAGTGGCCTGCTGTATCCTGAGGTTTGTGGGCAGCCGTAGTTTGTTCCATATCCTGAGGTTGAGAGGAAGGGGTTGCAGCTAGGATGGCCAAGAAGTCAGAGTTTTGGTCAGCACTGCCATTCTTACTCGGGCCTTATCAATGACCCCTATGGGTCTACTCATTACTATACCTGCTCCTGAGGTGGTATAACTCTGAGGGCTGGAAGAGGGCATTTCTGCCTTGGAAACAGGCTCTGGATACAGAGTAACTGCTCTGCCCTAGGCAATGCTAAACATGCCCTCAACTTGCCTCTCCTGAGCTGCTTAGGCTGCCCCAGTTAGGGCAGAGCAGGTCCACCTCTCTTAGGGCACCCTATCTTGCCTTGCTCTGCCCTAAGCCTCCTTCAGAGTAACTGGGCTGGAGCATCTTGCAGTTGCTCCAACCTAGTGTTAGATAGGGCAACCTAAGGGCTTTTATGTGGACAGATTAGTTGCTCTGGATTGGGCTGTAAATCTTCTTTTACGCACTGGAATAATTGGGCACTCCAGATGGTACTTTCCAACCTCCTCATTCTCGAAAAATCACATATAATACATAAATACTTGAAAAGCAAATCAATACAGCATAACCTTATTATGAAGGACTCCTTCTCTGATTTATGTCTGATTCTCTCTCTCTCTCTCTCTCTCTCTCTCTCTCTCTCTCTCTCTTCCTTCTAATGAAAATCTGAACCTGATGTACTTCATGTATATTTTTATTTTTTAAGGATCAATTTAAAAAATTACAGTAATTACTGATAGCCACAGTGATTTCTTCCCTTTTATAGGGAATGTCACACATTTTTCAATTTCATTAGTGGCCTCAAATATTCTGCCTGTGCCTTTTTTGGATTTAATTATTCCAAGACTCAAACAAAATCAAATAATCATTTGCCCAAACAATAGCTGTGCTCCAGAATGACAGCGTTTTACATCATAATGTTTTCTTTACTTTCTCTTAACCACTATTCTTCTGTCTAATTGTTTTGATTGCAGGACTGCATTTCATTTATTGCTCATTTGATTGATAGGAAACAGAGCTGCAGGTTTTTTTCTGTTTGGGTGAATAAGAATTCATCTTTTCCAACCAGGCCTGCAGCCAACAAGTCTGTAGCTGGGGGAAAGGTGGGGGAACTGAGGTTACACTCCGGACGCTATAAGAAGCCTTGCCAAACCATGGAATTTAATACAAATAGTCTATCGCAGTGAGGTTAAGCAAATGCAAAATAAACCAATTAACAGAGGTACCCTTTTTCCACATTCACCATTTTTCTACGGCAGCAATCCGTGCCATTTTATTATACCTGAGAAAAATCCTATAATATAAATTATCTTAAAGATAGCCGTTGGAACTCTGAAGATGTCACTGCAGATTTAAATTGCCTTATTTCTGATCAGCCCAAAATCTTCCAGCTGTGAAGTTGTGCTAACTAGATATGCTGCACATCAGAAAAATAAATCTGGCTAGTCAGCAAGCAGCTGCAGAGTATTTGTGAGGGCTTTGCAAGGTGTCCACTTCTGTTCAAGAGATTTATATACCTTGGGAGATAAATGGGACTAGGAAGAAGAACTTGGTACAAGAAAAAAAGAAAGCTGGATTTTCACATTTGACTCATTATCTACAAGTCAACCTCCTCAAGGTGCCACTTCATATTCGTTCCAGAATGCTAAACTGCCTGGTGAAAGGAGATTGCTTTTATTTAATACACTGTAAATGTGAATTTTCAATTAACCACACTTCATTTGGTAAGGTGGATAATTCGCTCCCGTCACCCTGCTGAGTTAACTGACCTTCACTGAACAGGGTAAAGAAGGGAGAAAGTCACAAACAAAGCAGCTGCTTATCATCTGCTACTGTGATGGTTAAGGTTGCTGTAACCTTTTCCATATTGTCCTCCTGCATGCACATCTATCATGGAACCCTCATGTAAACCAGATAATCATGGGGAATTACTAGGCACATAGTCCACTGCCTAGGCATTGGAGGCTTCTCTGTTGCCTGAGGACATACTGAGGACATACCCAGAGTTTCCCTGGGCTGCACAACTGTATAGATTGGGTGTCAAGCTTGTTTCATATAGAGGGGTTCATACAGGGGATTCACGGTGCCTGCTGGGGGCTGGAAGTGACATCATAAATCAGAATAGTTAATAATGTCTGATAGAAATACGCCCTTGACATCCACAATCATAAAATGAAGAGAAAAGGAGGGGAAGGAGGGGGGAAATTAACATTATGCTTAATGTGAATTGCTCTTGACAGATCACGTTGAGAACAAAACTACAGTGAATAACAGCCCAATCCTATTCTTCCCCTACTTATGCAGCTGTGCCAAAAACAGGCACACTATATCCACCAACAGTCAGATGAGGGTCAGAGAGGAAAGAGGATTTAAATCCCCTTACATCTGTAAGACTTTCAAATCCCGCTCCACTACGTATCTCCTTCCTCTTCCAAAGAATTCCAGTCTGTTGCTTTTTTAATGAGCTTCCAAAGTGGCTTTAGGCTCAGGTATAAGAGTGCTTTAAGGATCATGGCCGTGACATTTGTTTGACGATGTGGTTATAATGTAGAATCAAAGACACTTTATTAAAAAGGCCTTTCTCGTTTTAGTGAGTTTTAAAAACCCAAAACTATCCACTGTTTTATAAACAGGATTCCCTTTCAATTAGTGATCATCACCTAGCATTCATCTCTTATTGATGACTTGTTTAAATAGCTACCAACACTTGTTTAAATAGCTATCCTTTACAGAAACTGCCAGGAATATGAATGTTATTTGGTCTTTGGGCGGATGCAGCAGCTCATGGGAAGCCTGCTCTCAGTTCAGCAGTCAGATTGTATATCCTTTTATAACCTCCCTGTACCTTGTGTTTATACCGTTCATTTTGTCTTCACTGATTTATTAATGCTCTGCTCACTCATAAGCATAACATCCATCCGTGGTTCACGGTGGGATAAATTAATTCTGTTTTATTGGTCACTTGTGGCTTACTCAGGCATTTAAGAGCACTTCATAATGTTCAACACAAGATGAATAAAGAGGATCTATACTAATAGTATTTATTTCATTTATTCTCCAGACTGCATTTCTGCTCACACTCAGTGCTAAGGTTTTATGTTTCTTGCTTTACATGCTTTACATGCTTTACAATTTGTTCACGTTTCCTGCACTTTGAAACATGGATTATTAGGATCTTGGTTTTTTCCCTTAGGTATTCTTGCATGGCAAAGTGCAATCCTGTGCATGTCTATTCAGAAGCAAGTGCCACTCTGTTCAATGGGGGTTATTTCAGTGGTGGGATTCAATTAAATTAACAACAGATTCTATGTCCCATTATTAACCAGTTCTCAGAACCAGGTGTTCATTAGCAAAGGGTTCTATTGAACCTGTGAAGACCACCTGAAGCCCACCACTGGGTTATTCCCAGGAAAGTGGGAATCAGAGTACAAACCTAAGTCAGCCCAGCAAAGGGCACTCTTGACCTGATTTTGTGATCGGTGTTATTAAACATTAGGAAAGACAGAAAGAAGGTTTAAAAAGTCACAACGGCTGCAATTTTAACCACAGTGAACACAATGGTACTTGCTTCTGAGTAGACATCCTTAGGATTGCACTGTTAGTCTGATCTGGAAGATTTAGGAGTGGAAGCTGACCAGTGGAATGATGATAAATTTTCAGGAGCTTGTCATGACACTCCTCATAGCCACATCCTATTAAATCCATAACAAAATCAACATTAAATTTGTTCATTAGAGTAGTGTTTCTCAAACTGTGGTTTGGGACCCACTAGGTGGGTCACAAGCCAGTTTTAGGTATGCGTATTTTATTACCGCCATACCCCACTTATTACGTGGGTTAGGTACCAGAGCGCTGTCCAAAGTGAAAACCATTGAAAGGTGAAATCCAGTCTTTTTCCGCTTGCAAATACAAAATAGCCATCAGAAAAGACATAAATATCACTTTCAAGAACATAAATACCACATATTTATTAACACTTACAGCACCATCCTAACCATGCCTATTCAAAAGTAAGCCCTATTGTGTTTATTGGGTCTTACTCTCAGGAAATTACAACTCTTTAGAATTGTAGCCCTAGCCAAAATACACAAGTTACAGTAACATGAACAAAGGCATGTGTGGACAATGTATAGTTTATGTATTTGAATGGTAGTTATTTCCTGAAGAATGTTATAAGAAAATGCCAAAAACAGTTTGATCACCATGTCACATGCAAAACAACATCAGGAAATGTGCCATGTGCCATGTTTTATAGTATTACTTAAAAGTGAAATGTAAATTTTAATGCAGTTGATGCCATCTCTTGTAGTATGTTAAGAAGGAACTTTAATACACCACTCCAATACGATGTAGAGAGCTCTGTTCTGTAATGAACAGGATTACTCTGCTAGTTATTCCAAGTCCCTGTCTATTGCAAACATTTATTGCACAGGCCTTGGTGCTGTAAGCTGACAGGTACTGCTTTGCAGAGCTCTCGTGGGTGACTGGTAGGCCTTGAACCCACACTGCCATTAAAGGATTGCTTATGTATAATTTGAATGAACAGTACTCTCGGCTGACAAGAAGGGATATAGATGCTTTTCTACTGACATGGGAACGCTTTTCAGAATCTCATTATTATGGAGGTATGATGTCGGGATTTTAGAGAATAATAATATTCCACCCTGTTTTTTCTGACATCCAACAAACAGCATGCACAATATGTTTCATGGCTATATATTTCAGGGAAAACATCTTTGCAAAATGTCATACTTTATTCTCTTGCATTGCCTCACCAGTATTTTTGTATTCAATTGAACCTTCTGCAGCAAAGCAAGAAGTAATGTTTGACTTGTATAGGTATTTGGCACCTGCTGTCTTGCCATTTGTTGCTGCATCATTTGGCTTTGGACAAAATCATCTATGTATTTAGTTTATTAAAAGATGGCAAACTACTTGGAGATTTAGAACATAATCCAAATTTACGCTGGAATAGGCAAGCTGGCATACTTGCACTATATCCGGTCCACGCATTGGGGCTGTAGCTGTGCTATCTCAGAGAAGGGGAGGCTTGCCCCCTTCCCTGCAGTAGGGCTTCAGCAGTCCCAATGGGTCTACTCAGACTTCAGCCACCTCTTGACCTAGCCAGCTCGTGCTAAATCCCAGTGAGAACTGCCACCACAGAGGGGCTGGAAGCAAACTCTCTGAGATACAAACAAGCCTCTTGAATCCATTGCTTGCTAGCCCTGGGTCCCACAGGTTTGTTCATTTTTCTGAAAGTTTGTAAGTTGAAGGTTCATAAGTTGGGGACTTACCCTACAATCCAGAATAACTATGGGAGCATGTAAAAGACATTACGTGCACCAGTAGTTACGGCACCACCTAGTGAAAACCTATGGAAAAGTTCATATTGCAATCCAGAGTAAATTGTTCTTACACTGGAGCAAGGACTCCCCGTAGTTACTCTGGATTGCGCCCATCCTCTATATTAATACTTTATACCAACAATATATATTTCTTTATTTTATCTAGATCAGTGGTACTCAGATTGGGAAGTCACAACCCAACAGTTCTGGGAAAGTCCTCTGGACTCTTTAAAGGGGGCAAAGGGGTGATATCAGTGATGTGATCCCCAGGATTGCATCACTAAGAGGGAAGGAAGAGTGATGTTTTTACTAACTTTCACTTGCAGAGGCTCTCTGAAGTGTATGCATATTCGTGTGTTTGTTTTCTCCAAATTAACGTTGGGGAGCAGTATTCTGATAGTTTGCCATCATTCAAACCAGCAAATAATAGGTAAAGCTAATAAAGCTCTTTACTGATGCTGCGCAGCTAGCTACAAAGAATAAAAACCTGTTACAGCCAAGGGATCAGCTAGCTCCAGCTCAGTCATTAGCTCTTTCTATATGCAACACATAAGCAGGTACTTAACAGCAAAAAAATAGCATAAAAGCAAAGTTAACAAGTAGGTAGTTATCCAAAGGAAATAATTCAACAACACCCTGATCTAATTATAGTCTGATCACTTTCTATTCTCAGGGAGTGCAATCCTGACATGCGCTGGAGCAGGCAACTTTGTGTGCCTGTACTGGCATCCAGTGCAAAACTGGACTACTGCTGTGCTAGCTTGCATCAAGGGGAAATTTCCCCCTTGCTCTTGGTAATGCAGCAGCCAATCCAATGGATCTACTTGGATCTGTGCCACCAAAATCGATTGTACAAATCCAAAGAGTCTAGAACTGGTGCAGCTGCCTGCACAGTTAGATCCAACACACCCCACCCCACAGTCCCACTCCACCTACCTACTTCAGTCCCAATCCTATCTGCCACCTGCCTTCCCCCAATCCTAAAAGCCTACTGCCCACCTCCACTCTGCCCTCTTTATGTCCCCCCAGACACCTATGCTTGCTGAGATTGGCCAATGCAAACATACCTCTCCCCAGTGGCACAGAAAGGCCAGCACACATTCATGTTCCATTCTATCCTGCCATGAATTGTATTAAAATGCTTTATGGCACTTTGCAACACTCTTCAGCCAGCACAAGGGACTTAAGCTGCAATCCTAAAGACACTTTCCTTGGAGTAAGTCCCATTGAATACAATGGGGCTTACTTTTGAGTAGACATGGTTAGGATTGTGCTCTTAGTTGTAAATGACAGAATAGAAAATATGCAAATATTGATCATATTTTCAAGATATGGAAGAGAAGTTATGTGACACTAAATTGTGACATTAAATTGTCACCAAAAATGTGACACTAAATTATAATGTTACACTAAGCAGGATTGGCCTCTCTTTACCATTAGACCTGCAAGTCTATTTTCCTTTGGTGAAACATGGAGACGATGGGACACAGAAGAGGGTGGATCACACCAAGGAAGGGGTCAGGTTCAGCAGCAGTAGCACCTGCAAATCCTAATGCCTTCCAAGGTTTGATCCACCTTCATGCATCAACACACATTTGTGCCATCTATAGCGGTAGTGCAGGCCCAAGCTGAACCAGGACAGTTGCTGGGGCTTATCAGGTTCAAGGGAACCCTAAGGAGGTCTCATCATGTCAAAGCTTTGCCATAGTATACAGTGGATGCCACACATAATAGTATATAGTAGTATACAGCAGATGTGGCAAGTCAGGTAGAATTGACTTCCTTTCCAGCATATCAGTTTTTTGCTATATAAGTTTTCCACACCTACCTTTTTCATTTTTATTCAAGTCCTAGCTAGCCAGGATGCAATGAAGGTTGTATACCTTATGTTGTTCAGGTGTGCCTTAGTACCAGTTAGGGTTCCACTCTCACTTTCAGGCAGTTGATGCTTTCTAGCCAAAACCTCCAATCAGAATATAAACTGTTTCTTAGTCTCATGGAAGGATGATCGATCATGTCATCTGACAGGAAAGTGACACAAAATGATTGAGGGTCCTGAGGGACGAGATATATAAGGAGACACTAAAATCTCATTTTGGTTGTTATCAGTATAAATACTCAGATTCTTGGCTAAGTGTCTAATCACAAGAACATGAGCTATGAAAACATCTTACAAATGGTTTTAAGGTCCAAGTGTCAAGGAAGGATGATTCTGAACAGTTATAGGAAGATGATGGAAATGTTTTAGATTGGAGTGGGCAAACATTTTGGCAGGAGGGTCACATGTTGGGTGCCAGGAAAAATGAATTAATTTCTACTTCAAATTTAAATAAATTTACATTAATGAATACATTAGAGCTGGAAGCTATATGAGTGACTTTTACTGATCAGCCTGGTCAGGGGACTATCCAAGTATTAAAAAAATTAACATTACTTGTCAAACTCCAGATTCCCACTAGGTATCTATGATGCCATCGTGCCAGACCCCTTCACATCAACCCACAACGTCTGTCAACTGCATTTCCTAACCATCCTGTCCTTCTGCAATAGCTGAGAGTGTCTGCTCCCTTTTGGTGAATATCAGGGTCTCCAGCTATTTTTCCTGCTGGCCAGTCATCAAAACCTTTTTTGTTTTTCAGAACTGTACCCTTATACCATGACAAGCTGACCTGCTTCAATTCCTTCTTCTACAAAATTGTGAACCATCCAGGAGCCCTAAATTTGAAAGATTGACCAGGCCTTTCTTAGGGGGTTATATGGTGGCCTTCAGCAGAGTTCCTCTGCAACTTCCCAAACCCTGGAGAGGTACAGCAAATGCTCCACACTATTGTTCTAGTGTGTTTTTAATGATGGTCAAATGAGTCTGCAGTTTTAAATAGATACCGTCTCAAAATGTAACAGAAGTGATGAAAGGAAAATTGAGCAGCTGTGATATTCCTTTTATCTACACAGGTGAGGAAGTGTGGTTGCGGAGAAAACATTTTATCTTTCTGCTTTCCAGACTTCTCGGTTTTCTTGAATAATATATCCTGCAGAGAACCAATAAAACATATTTATAGCATGGCACACCATACGCTTGTTGCTAGGCCTTTGTGACTCTGAATGGTAGGCTAGCATCATTCTGCCTGTGCACAAGAGCCATGGAAACAGCAACTGAGCACTGCAGAAGAACCCAAACCACCAGCAGAGGGGTGGGAGAATTCACCCGTCCACGTGGTTCTGAAATTCTGCCTGAGCTGATCTGACACCACTTTTAATCCCATGAATTTCAAGCAGTTCTACCCACCTGTAACCTTTGAGTAACCTTAAGGTTTTGTGCCCAATCTATCAACCTAGCGTCTACTTTCTGGTTTAAACACATCAAATCTATACTCTATTTTTGGCATCATTGCGTACTCTGCAATCCAGTTCTTGTGGGACAATCCAAGAGAAGGTTGATTAAAGCAGAAGTACAGCTTTGCTGTGGTTGAAACACAGGAAACAATGGTAGAAAAGGATACAATATCTAAATAAGAAATAAAGCAAGGCTTAAAATCCAACAAGAGCACATAAGAACATAAGAATTGCTGGTTTAAGTCAAAGACCAATCCTGTTTCCCATAGTGACACACCAGCTACGTCCGGGATGACCATAGATAGGCATACACACTGCTATTGTTACTGCTCAGAATCACATCATTAAGGCCACCCTGCAAAACAGAAAGATCTTAACTTGAAGGTAGATAATTGCTCCGTGGGATATGCTCCATGGTAGAGAATTGCATTCCTTAGGTGTCCTACCAGACAAGTCTCTCTCATGGGTTCCCACAAGCCACAGTTCACATGAAAGCAGGAAACAAAATGGGACTCTCAGGCTGATCTAAGACGGCTGACATTATGAGATCCACTTTATGATAGCAGTGATGGTGGTCCTTCAGGTAATCTAATCCTTTGAATGATTAGCTAAATTGTTAATATCTGGATAAGAGATTTTTTGGTATTACTAAGCATTTGTCGAGCATTCCAAAAACATCCAGCAGTATTCTGTTTACCTATAGAATTTGTTAAAATGGAATGATCATCATAACCTATCATAAAATGCAGAGATTTATCCAACTTATGCTTGCACTGAATTCATGCTTTTAGGACTTGTGTGGGCTGACTGTTCTGCTGAAATGTTTTAGTGCCATGGAAACACTGGTAGATATTTATTTTCTTGTAATTGCATGAATGGCTGACAGATGAGAGTGCGGCACTATGGAATTAAGCCCTTGATTGCTGATGAATTGAGCCCAAAGCAGGGATGAAGCAGGGTGCAAAAGGAGCCCTACTCCAGTGTGGGTTAAAGAAAGGACGAGACCTTTCAGGAAATGTTCTAACACCCCAAAACACCCCATCAGGTTTGCAAAACACGGTCCGACTTGGACGGATGCAACCCAGTCCACTTGCTAGTGAGGCAGCCATGAGAGAGGTCATCAAAGAGAAACCAAATCACATCAGACACATGTTTCTCTCCCCTAATGGGCAACTTGTTGAAGTATTTTAAGCCATAAAGCCTTAAAGACACCTTGGTTTGAAGATCACAGGTGTCCCTTTCTGGTCATTTCATAAACAAGCAATATCTTGAGTACTTAGAAGTCCCTGGGTGAATATTTGAGTTTACTCAGCATGGACTGGAACAGAAATTGAAGCTTCAGGAGCTTTCCCTCCAGAACCCACCACCAGAGAGAATCCAACTGAATAACAAAACCAGACAATTTGGTAGTTGGGTCCTCTGTTCAATGAGGACAGTGACATCTCCAGCCACATACTGGAAAACATTATGCAATCACATCACAGTTGTCAGTGCACCAGATATGCAGGCCCACCCTTAACTGCAGCACTTGGCCAAGAGCAGAAGAAAAAAAACCTCTTTGTGGTTTCTTTGTACTTAAATCATAGTGGTTAGAGGTTAACAGTGCAATCCTTAGCATGTCTACAAAGAAGTAAGTCCCATTGTATTCAATAGTATTTACTCCCAGGAAAATGTGGTTAGTATTGCAGCCTAAGTTGCCTATAACTGAATAGGGTAAATGGGCTTTTCATGGGGCTTGAAGACACTGGCAATTGTGCATCTCAAATTCCAGCTGGAAATGTCAGGATTAATAAAAAATACAGCATGACTTTGCTTGTTCATTGAGTAGAAGAGTGTTAACTCCATATGTAGCTAATGCACAATTTGAATTCATGTTATTAGAGCTTGATCAACTCCCATGGCTAACTAGCCCTAACAGCAGTATTAATGTCACAGGAACAGTGATGTTAATAGTAATGGGAGATGTTCTCATACATCACAAGTTAGGTTAGGCATAAAGCAGAACTTGGTTTAGATCTTGGTTTAGAACTTGTACCCTATTAACTGGGCAAGAGGCCCTCTTTCAAGTGGGTGTTCCTCTTTTATTTACCGGGCAGGAGCTACTGGCCCTATACATCCCAGCAATGTATTTTCTTTTTGCATTTTAGACTGTGAGCCCTTTTGGGACAGGGACCCATTCGCTATTAATTAGCTATTAATTTTTTTCATTTTATTTGTAAACTGCTTTGTGAACTTTTCAGTTGAAAAGCAGTATATAAATACTGTACACAGGCAGGCAGGCAATCTTAAATCCATAAGAAACTCTCTGTAAGGCACTTGCTCTTGATACCCTTTAAATGATTTCCATGAAGCTTCACTCTTCCAGGTACTAGATAGATGTGGGTAATATGGCACACTTCCAAACTACTCAAATCTGCTATGATTTTATTTTCACCTCATTACATTATTCTTACCATCTTTAGCATTTCTCATATTTTAAACTCACTTGAATCAGAGCTGCTGGAAAATCCAAAGTAATAAAAACTGTGGGTTTATTTTCATTGCACAGCACAAAATCTTAAATAAATATTTCTCTACTAAACATAAGTACAAAAATAAAAAAGGACAAGAACGCAGCCACAATGCACTCCCAAGGTGACGGAACAAGTATTCCCTTGAAGGGAACTCTCCATGACTGCTCTTCCCCTCACTGCAGGATGCAGAATACACCCCATTTGCATGGCTGAATCAGTGCTGGAAAGTTGAGTAGTTTGCTAAGTAGTGTACTACTTGGGAAGGCACCAGCTACCTGCCGATCAACATAAGATTGCAATCTACACACTTCCAGAGGTGGGCTTCAGGGGGTTCTCACAGGTTCTTTAGAACCCTTTGCTAAAGAACTGGTTACTAATGGGACATAGAACCTGTTGTTAATTTAGGTTATTAGGACATAGAACCTGTTAATTTATTTGAATCCCACCACTGCTTGGGCCCCATTGCATACAGAAAGCCAGCCATGGAAGGACTGGGCAGCCCATTTGTGCCTGTTAACCAGCAGGCCAGGGTTCGAGACCCAGGTCGCCCACACAAGACAGGGTGAGCGCCTGTCCTTAGCCCAGCTCTGCAACGCCAGCTGGATCCAATCGTATTGGCTCTGCCTTTCCATTGGACTAATTCAGTGGCGTGGAGGAGGGATCTGCTGCTTGGGTAACAGCATATCCTCCATAACAATCTAACCCAGGCTTTCGTGCTTCGCATGCAGCGTATGCAGCGCAGAGCACGATACCATAGTCTCTGAAGAATAACGGAAGCCTTTTTTTCTTTCTGTTGAGGGCTAACTAAATAGGACCTGAATGTGTGTGTGCTCCAATTTATAATGACGATAATCACTTATTTTGTACTGTATTATGAGAAAGACTCCCACACTCCTTGTTTAGGACAAGGTTGCCTGGATAGAAGCTTTTTGCAACTCTTCCTGCTGTGTTAACACAGTTTTTTAAAATCAGTATTAGATCATGCCTGGAAACAAAAGCCAAGCCCATATGAAAATCAGCATATTTTTATCAGAAACAGCATATTTTTTATCAGAAATGGCAGAAACTAATTTTAAAAAGAGAAAAGAAAACTGAGTATCTGCTGGACATTTAAAACGAGGGCAGCATTCATGCAATAAATCAACCTGAAATCACATTTCAAGTAATTAACTACTTGCAAGTAATTTGGTTCTCAGGAAAAAGTAGGTCACTGCCATTCCTTACCCAAATGTTCTGCATTTTACAATATTCAGCATTAAGTATATTAACGTTTTAAGTGTTCAAAGTGGTGCACTCACACATTATTTGAATAATCCTTGCAACAGCTCTGCACTCTAATGATATTCACTATATTTCAGTGAAGGGGCTTAAAGAATAGTGACTTGCCTCAGGGTGCAATACTAAGAAATTTAGGCCAGCCTAATTCACCGGGCCTATCTTTCCATGATGGTGTGGGGAGGTCAATGTATGCCTGTGCATTGGCCTAACCCCTACCCTCCAGGAGTGTCTTACAGCACTTTTGTGACACATCCTGGTCAGCATAGGACTTATGCCGGAGCTTATGCTGGCCTAAGTGGAAGTTAGGATTGCAGTAATAGAGTCCCTAGTGACTTTGTAGTTGAGTTTAGATTAAATCATTATACCTATCTTATAGTTAGCCCTTAATTACGATGCTACACACATTCAGGAACCCAAAATGATAATATAGTCAGTTATATTAGCCAAACCCTTGGCCACTATTTCCTTCTAAGAATTTCTTGTGCTGAGGTAAAAAAAATACAATACCCCTTCAGACATCACAGTGCTTGACAAGTTTAATGTACGTGAATAAGATGTTTAATTATGTCAAATGACATTAACATGACATTAAGACAAAAATGTCTCGTGTGCATATTTCATTCCTCATGAAAAGTGACATCTTTTCCTTTCTGAACTAATCAGAATGCAACACACACAGAAAATGCATCACATACAGAACAGGTCTGAGAAGAAAATAAGAATTACAATTTTCCTAAAATATTGAAATATTCCTAAAATATTCAGGAGCTTACATGAAGAAACAAATGTTTTATATTGCTGATATGTAATATATTGGTATTTTTGGAAACCGTGTTAATAATTCAAAATATTTACATGTGTAAAAAGATAATTATGCAACTATTTTTAATAGAAATGCACTGGGGCAGTGTTGTAAGTAGCTATATCAGTGGGGCTCAAAGTGGGGGTCGGGACCGCCTTGGGGAGGACGCAAAAGGGTGTGATTCACCATCTTAGAATCTGGCTCTGGGCTTTCCTGGGAGTAAGTCTCCTTGAACACACTAGGTCTTACTTCTAAGTAGACATGGAGGAGCTCTGGCATCTCAATGATGTCACATCCTGGTAAGTTTGAGAGGGGGTCCCTGACAGATTTTGAAGTTTGATTTGAAATGCCCAAGTATCACTGAACTATATATTTCTTACACATTACAAGATACTTCTGATACTCTGTTCCACACTTCTAAAGAAATTCAATAGCACCATCTTGTGGCAAAGACAAAGAGCACTAATTTTCCTTTTGTAAAAAAAAAAAAGCAGGCCTCCGTTGGTCTTGGAAGACGATGGTATCGTGCTCAGCGCTGCATACGCTACATGCGAAGCACGAAAGCCTGGGTTGGATTGTTCTGGAGGATAGGCTGTTACCCAAGCAGCAAATCCCCCCTCTCCACACCACTGAATTAGTCCAATGGAAAGGCAGAGCCAATACAATTGGATCCAGCTGGTGTCACAGAGCTGGGATAAGGACAGGAGCTCACCCTGTCTTGTGGGGCCGACCTGGGTCTCGAACCCTGGCCTGCTGGTTAACAGGCACAGTGTCTTAGCCACTTGCGCCACCCACAGCCCTATTTGTATTTATTTCTGTAATGAAATACATCCATTTTAAATTTTTTAATTAGACTGCAAAATTAGACTTCAGTGGTGCCTCACATAAAGAGCTTAATTCGGTCCAGAGGCATGCTCTTTAAGTGAAGCAGATTTATCCATAGGAAATAATGGAAACTCAGATGATTGTTTCCACAACCCCCAAAGCATTCATATAAAAATATTAACCGGATGTAAAAATGATGACAAAACACTGGAATTGAATTCAAAACATGCATTCAGTGTGCATGATCCTATGAAGTTCACTTAGGTGCAATCCTAAAGACATTTTCCTGGGAGTAGGACCCATTTAACACAATGGGGCTTACTTCTCAGTAGACGTGGTTAGGAGGCTGCAATAAAAGACACTTTCCTGGGAGGCTTACCTGGGCTGCTGCTGGAAGTTCAAGGTGGTTGGTGGGGGCAGTTAGGGGCAGCTGCCTCTGGCACCTCCAGGCAACTGCCCCCAAGTTGAGGGCAGTTAGAGGCAGCAGAGCTGGCCAGCAGCCCTTTTAAAGAGCCTCCATGTGTAGCGTTGGGGCTGCATCGCACCAGTGCCCATAGCACGCTTGCTTGTTAAGTGAAATGGAACTTGCTATGTGAAGCAAGATTTCTTGGAAATTTTTGCTTGTTATGTGAAACGCTTGTTAAGCGAGGTACCACTGTATTTGGTTTTACTAGTGTATTTAATTGAATATGATCCCCAAAAGTGTGCACTGAATTGCAGAGGTGTCTTTCACAGAACTGTATCCATAGATATTATTCCTCTCCCAGGGGCATCACTAGGGGGTGCGGCTGGTGCAATCTGAATTGGTGATGCACTGAAAGGAGGTGACATGCCAGAATGGTTTGATAAACCCCTCTGGCACACCACCTCCAAATCTCTCCAGCTAACCAAACATGCCCATCGCTAGGCTGGAGAGGTCTGATCTATGACATTTGTGCATTTGCACTGTGCCTCTGAAGTCTCCAGCCCTGAGTTACAGAGGTCATGGATTCACAAGACATTGGGGTGATGCGCTGGCCTTCACACCAGGTGACACAAACCCTATTGGCGCCCCTGGCCTTTCCAGTAGCACAGCTAATGAAAGTGTAGCCTGTCACCAAGTGCAAAATGATGCCATGGAAGTGGCATCATTTCTGGAAGTGATGTGAAACCCATAAATTTTTTAAAAGTGAAAATTAAAAAGGGATAGTGCCATAGCTACAGCATCTGCTATCTGTCACATTCAAATTTATTAAATAAGTAATAGGCTGTAATCATGGTATTTCCAGATATTTCAGTTTTATTGCAATCAGAAATAAATTACGTTTCCAATGATATATAACATGATGATATTATTTGTACATACCAAGGTTTTCACAATTTTGGTCACCATTATCAAGCTCAGTTTGTTCCTCCCCCAAAAGTTTGATGTCTGATGCAGTTGTTACCAACTGCACCCCTTTAGTTATGCCACTGTTCCTTTCCTACACCGGACCACTGCTTTTGCTGCTGCTGTTGTAACTGGGCCTGGTTTGAACTGGTCTGGAAAATGTAGCTCCTAATCTTCAAAATAACAGGCACTACTTTGTGTGAAGGAAATCGGATGTTTAAAGTTGGATCATCTGACTTGACTAGTTCTATTTGTCTGAGGCTTTCAAAATCCTCATTGCTTGGACATGGTCATACACACACCATTCCTTTTGTGAATAACCCTACAATCCAGAGTAACTATAGGAAGATATAAGAGGCACTTACTCTGGGTTGCTCTCTGCATTTCCCATAGGTTTCCCATAGGTGACACCATAACTATGAGCACAATCCTAACCATGTCTACTCAAAAATAAGCCCCATTGTGTTCAATGGATCTTACTCCCAGGAAAGTGTCTTCAGGATTGCAGCCTATGTCAGTGTAAAAGTTCCCTTAGTTACTCTGGATTGTAGCCTAAGTGTATCATTCTTCTAGCATTTTCCCAATGGGAGCCCAGAATACATGATATAATCTGGTGGTTATATAATCTGGTGGTGTTATGAACCACTGAAACAGGATAGGACCTATAATCATCACTAAAGCTAAGGATTAACGGGTTGCATCCATAGAATTGGGCTCGATGCTGCCTGGTGTAAACTTCCCTACAAGCTTCTCTCTATAGAAACCGATGAGACCCCTGAAAAGTTGTTTTCAATTATCAGGAGGCTCTTGGCAGCAGCATGGTATGTGGCATGAGTAACTGCAGAAGAAGGGGTAAGTAACTGGCCCTCCCAGCAATGTCTGTCCTTCTGCTTCTGCTGGTGTTCTTTTGCATTTTAGATTGTGAGCCCTTTTGGGACAGGGACCCATTAGCTATTAATTAGCTATTATTATTTTTCCATTTTCTTTGTAAACCTCTTTGTGAACTTTTAGTTGAAAAGCGGTATATAAATACTGTAGATGTAGAATTGATTGAAAAGAGAGATCTGCAAGTCTGTTAGGCTCCCATCCTCTGCAGTACCCTAAACCACAAACTGTGCTGCTGTAAAGTTTCCCAGATCCACAGCACAAATTCTTTAGAGAGCTCAGAGACCTCATTCGGGAGGAGGAAAGGCTTCCCGCAACATTCTTTCATGGTTGAAACACTCTGGCTATAACTCCCATATTTTCTTTCCGTCACATTTAAGGAAAAACATTAAACAAAAATCATCTACTGTGGCTAGTATAGTACATTCAGGAACAGAAAAGTCACTCATCCTTGTTTCAAAGTAAGGCAATGTGCTGAGAAAGCTGCTCATCTCATCTCACGGTTGAACACAGTCATTTGGTGAAGCGCAGGTTGAAAAATATGCTGCTTTCATTTTTTGAATAAGGAAAATGTATTCCCATCATGGAGGTCGAAAAGGTAATGTTTCTTGTCTAAATGAAAAAGAAACCGAGATGCCCAGTTAAAAGGATGCCTCTTAATCCAGAAAAGGTTGAATAGTTCCCCAAGATATTGTTCAGAACCTGAAGAATTGGTTTTCCCATTTTCTAAAGCTAGACACATGGGGTTTTTGAGAGTTCTTATACAATACACAGGCAGCACAGCCAGTTAATTTCAGTACAGTGTCACAGTGACCAGTACAGAAGAATCTCTGAAAAATACAGTGATTAACAGCCTCAGGGCAAATCCTAATCAGTTTAGACCAGTACAACTCAACCATCTCCCTGTTTCAGGAGTGGCACGCGGAACCCAACACATGTCTGTGTACTGGCCCAGCAGTGGTGCAGAAAAGCCTTATGGCACTTTTGTGACACCCCCAGGACAGCACAGGATTTGTCCGAGCCAAACCAGGAGATAAGTTTGCACTCTCAGTGGCATGGCTAGACGGGTATAATCCACTAAGAGCACAATCCTAACCAGGTCTACTCAAAAGAAAACCCCACTGTGTTCAATGGGTCTTTAGGATTGTAGGAAAATGTCTTTTTCCAGGGAAGTGTCCAGGAAAGTGTCTTTAGGATTGCAGCCATGCAGCCCAATCCAGAGCAACTAATCTGTCCACATAAGAGCCCTTAGGTTGCCCTATCTAACACTAGGTTGGAGCAACTGCAAGATGCTCCAGCCCAGTTACTCTGAAGGAGGCTTAGGGCAGAGCAAGGCAAGATAGGGTGCCCTAAGAGAGGTGGACCTGCTCTGCCCTAACTGGGGCAACCTAAGCAGCTCAGGAGAGGCAAGTTGAGGGCATGTTTAGCATTGCATAGGGCAGAGCAGGTACTCTGTATCCAGAGCCTGTTTCCAAGGCAGAAATGCCCTCTTCCAGCCCTCAGAGTTATACCACCTCAGGAGCAGGTATAGTAATGAGTAGACCCATAGGGGTCCATGATAAGTCCCGAGTAAGAATGGCAGTGCTGACCAAAAATCTGAGTTCTTGGCCAGCCTAGCTGCAACCCCTTCCTCTCAGCCTCAGGATATGGAACAAACTACGGCTGCCCACAAACCTCAGGATACAGCAGGCCACTCCAAGAAGCCCCTTGTATTCACTGGAGAATGTACTGGCATCTCATCAGGGACTCCTTATAAGGCAGGCACCCAGTGGCGTCACCAGACTGGTGCGGCTGGTGTGGGCTGCATTGGGGATGCGCTCCGTATGGGGTGATGTGCCGGAGGAGTTTGACTGTCCTTTGGCAGGCCCCTGGCGTCAGCACCCCCATTCAGGCCTGCTCCAAGGCGGAGAATCAGCCAGAAGCTGACACTTGTCTGAGGAGCTGGCCTGAACGGCCATCTGAGATGCATTGCGCAGAAACACGCTGAGCATGCCGAACAGCTTCAGAGGAGACTTCCTTAGAGCAGAGAAAGTCCGTGCCTCTGCACAGCCATTTGGCCTCACTCAGGAGGCGGAGCGGCAGCCGAATGGCTTCAGAAAGAGTACTGCACAGGCACCAACTCTGACGCCTGCACAGTCTCCCCCGAAGCCAAAAGGCTTCAGAAAAGTACTGCGCAGGTGTCAGAGATGGTGCCTGCGCAGTACTCTTTCTGAAGCCAGTTGGCTTCAGAAACAACTGCGCAGGCACCAACTTTGGTGACTGTGCAGTCCAGGTGGGGGGGGGGGGCGCGCATCCCAGGGATGACGCACAGACTTCCGCACCAGGTGATGTGCAGAGTCATGTCACCACTGTAGGCACCACAGCTGTTCCTTGTTCAGTGTGATCTGAGGGGTGTCTCCTCAGGAGCAAGTCTTCCCCTTGTGTCAATTACTTAGCATGCTCTGGAGCAGTAAGGGCAGCCCAGGCTTCCTGACTCTCTGGATTCAGCATAACTTTCTGCTCTGGATACAGAATAGTTAGGAGAGTGCAGTTAGGTCAGAGCAGGCTGAATTTGCTCTGGATTGCAGCCTTAGTTTTGTAAAACCCCTCACAGCAGTGGGCAAGTGGCCCCTCTTCCTCCCCTTTGGAGCCCTCACAGGTGATAAGAGCAAAACTGAGGTGAAAGCAACAAAGTGCAACAAGCCTCTCTTTTGCTCCCGCTGCCCAAAACAGCTCCATAGGAAAGAGGAGGGACCACTTCTACACTGCACACTCCCTCACACATACACTCTCACACACATACATACACGTATACACACACTCACTCTCACACACAAACACATACACATACACATACACACAGTCTCTCTCATCTAACGCACATATAGATACAGACACACTAACTCACTCACACACATATACACACAAACACACACACTCTCGCACACACAACATTTTTCATTGTTTCTACTGCATAGGTTTTATAGAAGAGTCACAGCGCATTAAACAGTGTCACGTGATTCCTAAGACTACTTTCTCAAGAGAAAATGGTACAAGAATCAAGGACTGTTGTATAAAGAGCAAATGTTCTTCAGAGTGTGAGGGTAATCTCCCTTCCTGTTAGGAAAAACTTTTAAATCCTAAGATTAGATTTATGTAAGTATGAGTTCTTTTTGTCCCACTGAATGTTTAATGTGAGCAAATAAAAGTTAGGACAGCTCTGATTGTTTGCAGGGTGCCTTTTGTGGATGGTATTTTTTTTAAGAGGTCAGCATTGAGTCAGGGTAACAATCCGAATCTGACCTCTACTTATTTCTGACAGGAAGGACCACAATGGCTATTAACAGTTCCAAACTGAAGGTTGTGTGCACAGTGCAATGCTACGGAAACAGGCCATATCGTTGGGATAATTCCCAACAGGATTGCAACCCACCCTCCACCATAGCCACATCGCAACACTGCTGGGGTCGGCCAGGGTGACCAAATGCCTAAACCTCAAAAGGAGAACAAGGTCTTGGGTTCCTCTCAGCTGGGCTTTTCTGGCGAACAATGGCACATTTGCCTACTCATGAGTAAAGCCGCGATATTGCGCACTTTCACCTTCCCACAGAGCTTAATGCATATTTTTTATTTTTAGTTTTTTGGCCATAACTTTTGATAGGAAAGAGATACTTCAAAACCAAGTTTTGCATTGGATTCTGCTCTTCAGTACAAATCCAACAACATATGATATGATGGGGTACTGCACACCATTGCAAAGTTCCAAAATGAAGGCAAAATGGAGGACAATGAAGCCTTTTTGGAGGACACCTGGACAGGAGGTTAAAAAAGAGGACAAATCTGGAAATTTCTAGTCATATGATCACCCTGGACAGTCGGCAAAGAAGCCACATTATCTGAATCCAGTTGGGTTTCTGGTTGTGTGTTGAATTCCGACTTGAGAATTTGCAGGGAGACTTTCCCAGGCAAGAGTGGACAAAATGCACCCTTGGAAAGGTTGCATCCTTGGGGTGAGGGTGCAGGCAGCCCTTGTTCTCTGTAGGCATGTGAACATTTGGCATACAGACACAGAAGCAACATGCAGGGTCTTCTTCATTCAACGGTGCTGGTTGAAGCTGAGGCAGATAGGAGTTAGTTGTAATCCCAACACAGTCCTCTTCTTACAGGGGTGGAATGCCAGGTGATGAACACAGAACTGAACTGTTAGTCAGCAATAATATGCTTCACTGAGTAGCAATGCATTTAAAAACTGGATTGTTATGTTCTTTGTCATAGACATCAATTGCTTTTTCTCCCAAATTGATCCTATGGCATGCTAACTTGGAAGCCAATTCCATGGAGTATAATTGTTCTTAGTTTCAAGTAACCAGTGGCGTAGATAATGATCATATAGCCTGGTGCGAAGCTCAAAATGTAGCCCTGGAAGTGATGTCACAACCGAAAGTGATGTCATCCCTGGGTATTTTTCAAAAAAAAATTGGGGGAAAGCCTGTCTCCTTCTTTTCGGCAGCTCACCACCATTTGCTCTGCTAGAGGCATAGCTAAAGCATCTATTTGCTATCTGGAGTTGAAGAAATTTTCTTCAGCCTCCCACCCACAACAACAAAATTAAATTCAATTAAGTTAAAAAAATATGAAAATTGTATCCCTTATTGTTTAGGGAAACTGTCCCCGGGCAAAGAGAAATGGTTATTCTTTCCCAGCTAATAGAAGAGGAGCCCTACTTAGAAATGCCTATGTACCCATTTAGCATGGGATAACTTTTTAATGATACACAGTATGTACTGTATATGTGCTGAGAGCTGATTCATATTAACATCTTAGTTCCATACAGTATCAGAATTAAATCTCATTGGGTCTCAGAGCCATCAGTAAGATGGGAAAGTCTGATTTAAGAAAATCCACTTTTGTTCCATAGGCTTTTGTGTTTTCATTTTCTGGTTAATTGGAAAAAAGTTTGATAGAATATAGATATTCCAATGCAGTTTTTTTCATTGCATTCTGCATTAAATTACCTTTCCAACGATATATAACATGATGTGATATATCATATAACATGATGTGATATATAACATGATGTGATTTTCTAACACATTTAATTTGGGTGTATTCAAGGTCATCTGACATCCCATTTGTTTGTAATCTGCTTTGTGGTGAAGTACAACAATTTTGGCAGAGCTGAATATAGTAGTTAGCTGTTCTTTTGCAAAACCCCCTTGGCAAACTCTTTGTAAAAAAAACCCTTCTAACAAACTACTGCACAATATTTGTACTTGTGCAGGTCTTATGACTGGGGTCCAGCTCCACACAAGCAGATTTTAAAATGCCAAGTTGCAGTTGTTTTTGTTCTTCCAAACTGTGTTGCAATAGTACAGGCTTGTTGGGCTCTGAAAGATTTTTAAAGATGCACTTCAATGTTTCAATGTAGGCGGATGCCTCGACTCTGAAGTATACATAATTGATTGCCTATAGAGAAGCATTTTATTCTGAATAGTCTAATGCAGTTTTTCATCCTTTTTCCTCTCATGGCACACTAACAAGGCACTGAAATTGTCAAGGCACACCATCAGTTGTTTTTACCATTGACAAGGCACACCAGGCTGTTCAAATCCACTAATTTTCCTATTAATAAATGACTTTCCCAAACTCCCACAGCACACCTGAGGACTATCCATGGCACACCAGTGTGAAAATCAATTGCACACTGATTGAAAATCACTGGTCTAATTCTGAACCAACAAGAGTAACAGAGTGATAATTTATAAGTCTGGTGGCATAAGCTGGAATCTGTGTAATCCAAGTCTTCTCCTAGAATTCCAAGGTTTCCGTATTGTGCCTCAGGGAACTGTGGGGAGCATAGCAGATGATACTGAAACAATGTTCACTTCAATATAGGGCCCCCAGAAAGCCAGAATTGGCCGGACTTGACCAGATTTGGCCTTCTGGACTATACTGTCCAGTCCAAAGGGCTGCTGTCCGGCCAATTCTGGGGAGGTGGGAGGTTGGTGGGGGCAGTTGGGGTAACTTACGAGCAGTAGCCGCAGCACGGCAGCCAAGTCTCACCAGCTGCGGCATCCATGTTTTTAAAAATGCGCGCACAGCCTCCGGGCTGCATAGTGCATGCGTGCCGGAACCAACACTTCCAAGTTTGGCCATGAGCACCTCCATCACTAGGTTGGGCTAGGTGCGTGCCTCCTGATGACCTTGCTCGACCTAGTGATGGAGGCATGCACGGCCTGACTAGGAAGTGTTGGTTCTGGTGCTCATGCGCTATGCAGCCTGGAGGCTGCGTGCACATTTTTAAAAACATGGATGCCACAGCCGGTGAGACTTAGGGCTCAATCCAGAGTAACTATGGGGAGTCCTTGCTCCAGTGTAAGAACAATTTACTTTGGATTGCAATATGAATTTCCCATAGGTTTTCACTAGATGGTGCCGTAACTACAGGTGCACATAATGTCTCTTACGTGCTCCCGTAGTTACTCTGGATTGTAGGGATAGCCGCCATGCTGTGGCTATTGCTCGTAAGTGCCCCCAACTGCCCCCACCAGCCTCCACTGACCACCCTCCAGCCTCCAGCCCAGGTAAGCCCCATTGGGCTTACTCCTGAGTAAAGGGTGAACATATGCTTGCACCTAAAAACAAGGACAGTGTCCTCCCAAAAAAATTTAAATCCAGGTTTTCAGTGGAAAATCCGGACTTTTTGAGGACCCTGTCCTACTTTTTGGGTGCCAGCATATGGTCACCCACCCTGCTTCACTATTTATCAAGGGGCAAAATTGGATCTCGTTTATGACGGAAGGGAAATTCCACCGGATTAGAAATTCCACAGGATTGCTTTAAGAATGTTAGGATTATAATTAAAAAAACTTGAACCAAGAAATCTACAAAGCTTTTTGCATGGAGGTCACGTTGGGAATTAACTGCTGGAATAGACTGAAGAACATCAGTGCACTTTGTCAATAGGAACTTGTCTCCTTTCACTGTACACAAGGGAATCTCTTATATGCTGTCAGGGAAAGGCTGCTACATGGAACAAAATGCACATTGATGCACATTTTTTTGCACAACGAGACACTGGCAAGAGACTTAGTGTAGCCCAGTAGCTATGGGAAACAGACAGAGCGGCTTTCCTGGGCTCCAACAAGTACCGACAAAACTACTTTCCCAGACTTTGGCTGTTTGCTCCTCAGAGCTTCTTGAATAGCCATTCACCATCTACTGAAAAAGGGCCAGACAGCTTTAATAGATGCCCAGTACCTCCTGGTTTTCCTGTTCTAGTCAAGACCCAATCATCACTATGAAAACAACATAAAATAAATTGCTCATGGTACTCAAGAATCTGATTCCTGTCTGACGTTGCAAGTGCAAACAGGGTTTGAGAGCGAAATTGAAAAGAAAGGTGTAGTCAAATTAATGGAGTCCAAGAAAAAATCTATGGCAAATCTATGGCAAAGAAGCTCTGATTTATTTCATTTATTGAGACAGATGAACAGAAAGACCAACACACACACACACAAATCTCTAGCCTTTCTTTCCATCTGATTTGATGAAAGGTTTTAAAAATCCCAAAGGCTTGAAGGCAATATGGACATTTGGGCTGCTTCCAAGTGCTGCCACTGATAAGTCAGATGAAGGGATTGATGGATAGATTTGGGGAGGTTCAGGGTGGGAAGCAGGCTGAGCCAGGGTAGGATTTGGGCAGCAGCAGTACATGCCAAGAACCTATCCCCATTCTTCTGAGCCAGATTTATTTATTTTATTTGTACTTGTCTTTCCAATGTTAACACAAATGCCCAAGGCAGCTTACAGTGCTCTTTATCCTTTTTGTCTTCACAACAACCCTGTGAGGTAGGTAATTGTTAACAGGTAGAACTCTTATTTTCAAGATGATAGCCTTCACAGCTTGGTGGCATCAGGGAATGTCCTTTCAGCAGGAGTCTTCAGGTCATCCAAGCTATAAACAGTCACATCCAGGTTTGGATTGTCTCATGACAACTTCAACAGTGGGAGACTGCAGGTCTTTTCCTGCTTAGCTTTCTTCAGCAGCCCTCCATTCAACGAACCAGACTGTACCTGGTGCCTGCCAATTGCTGACTACTGTAGCTGAAAGAGGAGGCCATTGGCATTGCAATCCTGTCTCAGTCATTCACACGATGGAGTGTGGAGCTTTGTAAGAAAAGAGTGTGTTGAATTTGACCTGACCTCCTCTAACAAGGATCTCTACCCTTCTGAGAACTTGGCCTACAAAAGGAGAAGATAAGTTTTCTTTCACATTGCCCTGTGCGTAGACTTGGATGCTCTCCACAATGATCAGCAGCCCCAGCAGCCAGAGGCGTACTGTGAGTATAGCACAAGGTATCTCATGCCATTGGAACGTACGTGCTAGTGGGTAGAAGTGCACCCACCCATGTAGCACTTCCCCCACCCCAGTGCCTTTCTATACCAGCCAGAGAACACTGCAGCTGGTTCAGAAGGTGCTGAGCCACACACATGCTCTTTGTAGCCAGTTGGAGAAAATCGCAGGCAGGCTGTGAAGGGCTTGTGCATGGCTGCAGGTGAGCATGCATGCACTCTTTGCAAACAGCCAGAGGGTTTTTCCAGCAAGCTGTGAAGAGCCTATGTGCATGATGACATCATGTTGCCACATGATGCGTGCCATGGGCATGCAGCAGTATTGATACACCCTGTTATGTGCTCTTTGCGTTCCATGAAACTGAGAAATTAACAAATTTGGGGTTAGTTTCTCACAGTGCAATCCTAACCTCTGGTTAGGCCAACACAAGTCCCAGTACAAGTCCTGTGCTAGTCTGGTGGTGTTGCTTCTGCACTACTCCTGGGGATGTTAGGACAGTGAACATACATGCGCTGGGCTCCTCATGATACTTAAGGAACAGGGAGATAGGTAAGCTGTGCTGGCCTAAACTGTTTAGGATTGAATCCTCAAACACAATCAGTGCAGCTGATAAACTATGTGATCGATCAGTTCAAGGATGTGTCCAAACCTAAAAGTTGGCAGACTGAACAAAAGAAAACGGGACATTAATAAACCTGAAAACTTTTCCAAACATTACGCATATATTTAGAAACCAATCCAAACACTATAATCAAATGGCAAACAGTCTGCTCAAATACTTGTTAATAGTGACAGGTTAAGAGGGGTGAGCTAATTTTATGGCTTCCTTGTGTATCAGAAGACCCTATCTATCTCCAGAAAATTGGTCATTCAGAAACTATTGAGACTTCAGTTAGTTGTTACTAACATTATTAAACTGATTTCAGTGCTGCTTAGTGATGACTTGGGATGCAAGCAGTGGTGGGCTTCAGGGGGTTCTCACAGGTTCTATAGAAACCTATGCTAATGAGTGCCTGGTTCTGAGAACCGATTACTAATGGGACATAGAACCTGTTGTTAATTTAGGTTATTAGGACATAGAACCAGTGGTGGGCTCCAGCAGGTTCACACCTACTCTATAGAAGCGGTAGTTAACAAGATATAGGACATATAAAGTTTAAAAATAGCCATTTAAAAGTGGCTGCCAGATGGGCATAGAACCCTTTGTTAATTTATTTGAATCCCACCACTGGACGCAACCCAGGATCTTCTGGCGACACAAGGCATTCTTTCAGAGGTTATGGAATCAGCATGCATTAACCTGTCACTAAAAGTCTCATTGCTCTGAGGATGTTGTAAGATCCTCATTTTTGTGGGGGTTTCTAAATATGTATGTAGTATTTTCAATCCAACATTGTCCTGTCTTTGAGAGGGTGCCTTCATTTTTAGATGTTGTTCTAGAAAATGTTTCTGCCTTTGTTCTGTAATGAATAGTGTTGACTCCATGTCTGTAGTAGGTGGGATAAATGATAAATGAGCAATTATTTGAATTGCATGCATGTCTTCAGTGAGACTTCTCTCTGAGTTAAATATATACAGGTATTCCCCACTATCTGGTGGTTTGTTTTCTGACGATACACTCTTTCAACACTTTTCCATTATACCCAGAACTCATTAATTCAATGCATGTTCTGCTCTTTCAACCTCTCTCTGCGATTTTACAGGCCAAAATTGCCTTCATTTTGTAGCTCTTGGTCTAATCCCATTCCCAAATGAGTTAATGAGAATCAATTTGGAGAAATCTTTGTTGTGGCAGCAGGAATTTGCACGATAAACAGGTATTTGCAATTTGCTACCTAAAAATGAATTGAGAGCAACATTTATAAACTAAAAATGATTTTTTTAGTTTCGTTTTCAAGCTTTTCACTTTTGAACAGTGCTCTGGTCTCTAACCTGTACGGTACATGGGGGATGCCTGTACAACTGCAGTTTGTTTTGCTGTGATATTCTGTTTGTTCTGTCTCCAGAGTTTCTCCGTTCCATAGCATGGGGTATGTATTCTGAGTGTATGCTACACTGAGAACCCTTTGCACATATTTCCTTGGACTTTGAAGTATATCTAAGGCCCTCTAAGCTGGAAGTTTGGAAGCAAAGGGTTGATGCCAAAGAGCGAGCACGTTACAGGCTGTGTGACTAGGGCCTACTTTATTTGTTGTTTCTTTGTAATCCAGTGCTGCATGAGGAATTAGGTCTCTGGAAAACATTCAAAGACCTTTGAACAGCAGAACCAAATCTCATAAAGCTTCTAGAGGATTTAAGGTGGTGAAAGATACTTCTGTTTCCTGGGACCCAGCTGATTGGCTCATCAGTTTCCTTAAAGCCATTGCTCGCATCAGTAAGACCTACTACTCAAATAAATATCCACTGCACATCTCTGCCTTGTGTACTCTGCATTTGGCTTGGGAAAATTAAAATCCTTTCTTGGGGAGAAAATGTCCAGCCAGTGAGTATCCTCTATGCTTTTCTCTGTACTAAGATTTTGACCAAGATTATATAGTGACCACATTGTCATTCTCATGGCAGTAGGTCATCACAGCTGGCAAATTGCTCCAAAGGAAACAGGGATGCATTTTCACATGCTGCCACCTATAGGGCTTGTACAGATTGTGATATGAGTCCACAGGATTTTATGTAGAGAGCATGAAAAGCAGATAGGCAGTTGCAAACCTAGATACTGTTGGATGCAACTATTTCTCTAACTCATCTAACTTAACTAAGGGCACAATCCAGAGCAACTACAGGGAGTCCTTGCTCCGGTGTAAGAACAATTTGCTGTGGATTGCAGTAGGAATTTCCCATAGGTTTTCATTAGATGGTGCAGTAACTACGGGTACACGTAATGTCTCTTATGTGCTCCCGTAGTTACTCTGGATTGTAGGGCCATTCTCTAATTCGTCTAACCCCATTACAACCAAATCTTTTCCACTGAACTGCCATATAACGGCCAAAGAACCACTTTAAGTGCTCGATAGGCTTGTGAACAGTGGAGGTTGCTGGAGATTTTAGCCTGCAATGGAGCAAGACTTCAATCTTTCTGAATGACAGTAATTGGCACTTGTCAGGAAGAGTAACATGCACATTTTTTCCATGTTTAGAGTGACTCGGAGAGGTTGAAAGAAGTAGGCTGCACTTGGTTGGAGTGGAACCTTGTATGTTAATAACCTTGTATGTCAATAACCTGGAATTCTAGACCGGGTGACCAAATGTCCTATTTTTCCAAGATATGTCCTTTTTTTAGCTTTGAGTCCTAGAAAAAATTTCATTGTTCTCCTTTTCCTTGTGAGCAGGCAACATGTAGCTTTCTTGTAATTCATAAATTATATGATTTTAAATTTAATAGTTTTAAATTTAATAATGACTAATGTAATTTAATGTAATATTTATGTAAAATTTAATGTAATAGTTTTAAATTTAATAATGACTAATATGTTTAAACACATGAAAGCTCTCTATATATAATGTTTTTAGCTTTGTTTTGTTATTTTTCTTGGATGTCCTACATTTGGGGGGCCTTGTTCTCTTTATGGTTATGATATTTGGTCACCCTGATTCTGGACATTTACTGTATACAACCCTTTCTCTTCTCTGGTAAGAGAAGCTCAGAACTCTAGACATATAACCTAGGCTGAAAGAGATTGACTAGTAAATGTTAACAGGAAATGGTGGGTAATTTATCTGATGTCAGTGATGGCCAACCTTTTCAGCACTGAATGCCAAAGGAGCTGGCCAGTGCCCAGTACGCATGCAAGGAAATCTGGGCATGCGCAGTGGGCCAGGAGTGCCCTGCGCCTATTGCGCATACCCAGCATTCTGGGCATGCATGGTGGGCACTCACCCCCTCAGTTTGGCTCTGAGAATTTCTGAGCTGAACTGAGCGCACTGGTGCATTTGGGCTGTGGGAGGGGGCATGTGGTACTGCTATGGCCTCATGCCATCTAGGAGGGCTCTGAGTGCTCTCCCTGGCATTCGTGACACAGGTTCACCACCACTGTTCTATGTTCTCATTTCTGTTTCCCTGACTGCTGATCTTTAAATTCAGTATAATTTCTGTGCAATTAAAAGTTATGATCTTACCTTTCTTCACTTAATACCTGATAGAACAATAGAAGGAAATATTACATGCTCACTCTTGCTTTCTTAATACTTTACAGAATTGAGCACCCAGCAGGTGGATACAAGAAGCTCTTTGAGACGGTGGAGGAACTTTCTTCACCAATAACTGCTCACGTCACAGGTGGATGGCTCTAAAATTTTCTTTCCACACCAAGCAAAGAGTTCCTGGTGCTTTTGAATGAAATAAACAAGTGGAACCTGACCATAATAGGAATCATTTGTGAGCTAGGGAGGGGAGAGAAGCTCAGGTTGTTCTTTAATGAACTATTAATTTATTTAAATAGATGCATACATTAAATTGCACAATAAATTATATTGAACTGGTTGTATTTTTAAGCCCACATGAAAATGACAGTTACATACCTCACCCTGCTTTGAAAATAACTCAGACTGAGATCATGTGAGCATAAATGCCATGAATCAGCTGCATAAATGCCATTAAAACCAACCTTTTAATCTTATATGCCAGAAAGAATGTAACTTTGATGAATGTTTCTGGATATACTATTATCAAAATGGAATCCTTGCCTCCCCACCCTCCCACAATCTAGCTTTCAAGTCATATCTGAGCAATTCTGCTGGCAAGTTCCCTCGCAAGTAAGTCCAGTTGAATTATTTGTTCTGAACTACTCAATTCAGAGTCATCTTTGTTTCAGGAATGAGTAAAATCAAATTTGGAATAGAATCTGAATTTGCTTAAGCTTGAAGACTATGGACGCAATCCAGAGTAACTACGGGGAGTCCTTGCTCCGGTGTAAGAACAATTTGCTCTGGATTGCAATGTGAATTTCCCATAGGTTTTCACTAGGTGGTGCAGTAACTACGGTTGCACATAAAGTCTCTTACGTGCACCCGTAGTTATTCTGGATTGTAGGGTATGTCATTTGGAATCCTAGAAAATGGACATAAATATATATATATATCCATTTAAATGTTTCCTCCTTCAAATTCAATCCTCTCTTGAGAGCAGGAATGGGATCAGCGTGGAAATATATGGGTTATTCTCCCATTATCTTCATTCCTACAGCACCCCTTTGCCAGCATCACAGTTCTTTTTATTCCTTTCTGTAATATTTGACATTAATGTTTATTGTAATATTGTTCTGTAATATTTGACAGCCCTTTCTTCTCTGTCTGCATTAGGCAGAATACCAATCTGGCTGAAAGGAAGTCTCCTGAGATGTGGACCTGGATTATTTGAAGTTGGCTCAGAACCATTCTATCATTTGTTTGATGGGCAAGCACTTCTTCACAAGTTTGACTTTAAGGAGGGGCATGTCACTTACTACAGGAGGTAAGTACTCCCCCTTGCCTATGACATATTCACCAGTGTTGCCAACTAAGGGTGAAATCCAGAGTAACCATGGGGAGTCCTTGCTCTGGAGTAAGAACAAGTTACTCTGGATTGCAATATGAATTTCCCATAGGTTTTCAGTAGGTGGTGCAGTAACTACGGGTGCACATAATTTCTTACGTGCTCCCGTAGTTACTCTGGATTGTGCCCTAAATCCCTAACAAGACCTCATGCTCTAGCATCTTAGCTGTTTTTAAACCAAATTTACCTTTAAAATAAATGATATTTAAAGTACACTAGGGCAATTGTTGGCTATTTGTAAACCAATCTATCAAGCTTTTTGGATAAAAAGATAAACAGGTTTGAGAGTTGCCATATAAGATATTAATATTTGTTACAGATTATGCAAGGGTTCTTGCACTGCAACTTCCAGCCTATGGCTGCAATCCTAAAGACACTTTCCTGGGAGTAAGACCCATTGAACACAATGAGGCTTACTTTTGATTAGACACAGTTAGGATTGTGCTCTTTGTTTCTCAGACTTACACCTATTCCACTTTAGATGTGTTTTATAGGCCTAACCAATGGGCTGTGGTAGCTCAGTGGTTAAAGACACTGTGTTTGTCAGCTTGAAAGTTTACAGATTGGTGGTTCAAGAACCAAGATGTTTTCAGACAACACTATCTCTTCAACCTTGTAATGGAGATGAGCACCTTAGAGTCGGTCATAAATAGCAGGGCAACCTACAGGGGATACCTTTACTTTATAGGCCTCACTTGCCATGGTGGCCAAATCTGTGGATACGTCTTGTAAATTCCATGTTTCATAACTTTGCAAACTTATAGGAAATGTTAATGCTTCACTAAATACAAATGTTTATGTATCAATTGAAAGAGCATTTAGAGCACAAGCCCAACCATGTCTACTCAAAAGTAAGTAAGCCCCATTGTGTTCAATGGGTTTTACTCTCAGGAAAGTGTCTTCGGGATTGCAGCCTTGATGTTATACTTTCTATAGAAAGAGAACAGATAAATCCTAATCCTGTTATTTTTAAAATGTACTGAACTTATCGTTTGACTCATACTTTCCTGGTAGAGGGAGATGCTATTGCCGATAACAGTTTTAATAATTCTAATTATATGGATGGAAGTTAAGTGGTTGGAATATGTGTAATGCTTGCATGAGAAAGAGCCATATAATGAACTCTCTTTTGTGCTCTATGGATTCCAGTAAAGAAGGCAACTTCTTCAGCATATGTCCACACATGTGGTGATGGAGTTCACTCACTCTGGATTGGAGTAATCCAAACCATGGTTTGGACCTATGCATTCCAGTATTTCACAAAATATACTGCAGAGGTTACTGAGCTGTTGAAGTAATATTTCAGCAGTAGTAAAGGGCTATATCATAGTGTGGCAGAAAACCATGTAGTCCACTTGCCACATGTTAGTCTAGAAAGAACATATGTTAACAGAAATGGAATTTGGGCAACCATGAGACTGCAGCACTTCACCACTGACATTAATTCTGTATGGAAATAAGAACTATAGGTAGCCCTTATTATCCACAAGGGATCCATTCCAGAACCGTCCATAAATTCAAAAAATCCAAGGATAAGAAGCACTGGAGGGAAAAAAGTAAAAAGAAACCATTTCCAGGTGACTTTCTAGTCCATTGCTGCTAATGAAATAACATTGTGCCTCAATATCTGCAAGGATTTGATTCTGGGACTTCCTGATTATACAAAAAAAATGTGTTAAAGCAATTTAATAAAATAAAAAGTGTTTCTTTACGAAGGTTTAAAAACAGAATTTGTAGTGATTCAGTAGGAATTACAAATGCAAAAGACCCCCCACCTTTGCCTGGTACAGCTGAAAAATGGAATGATTGTTTGCATGATTGCCTCTCTACAACACTAGAAAAGCAGTTTTTAAAACTGTGATTTGCACTGGCCATTTATGTTTAGTCAAATCCATGGATAAAAAAAATCAGTGTATAACAAGGTTGGACCTGTTCCTTGTTTCCTTTGCAGGTTTATCCGGACGGATGCCTATGTAAGAGCGATGACTGAAAAAAGAGTTGTAATAACAGAATTTGGCACATGTGCTTATCCAGATCCATGCAAGAATATATTTTCTAGGTAAAAAAAAAATGAAAGACGACCACTGGAGGACTTCTGTTTTCACTCTGTATGGTATCAGAAGTAATCTAGTTTCCTTTTTGCTTCTGTTTGGCAGATTTTTTACATACTTTCAAGGTGTGGAGGTCACTGACAATGCCTTGGTGAACGTTTACCCTGTGGGTGAAGATTTTTATGCTTGTACTGAGACCAACTTCATAACAAAAATTAACCCAGATAATTTGGAAACACTTAAGAAGGTAGAATTTTAATTGAGAAAATTTAGAGATGAATGAGAAATGAAAATAAAAAATACTCTTCTTACGCACGTAACAAACCTACAGGATGCAGTGGAAATATTTAGGAGGGGGAAGTAATGTGAAATTATTTGATTGAAGAATGGTGTTCCTTTATACAAAGTCTGTGTCAGAGTTACTAGGTCCCAGTCATACATATTTGACACAGAATCTAGTTTAGATGTTAGGAGGTTACAGCAATAAATATTCTCCAGAATATTCTGGAGAGATTATTTCTATTTATAAGTTTACAGAAATGTTTCTGGTTCAGAATTATGCTCTGCCTACAATTCTCCATTCAAGCACTAGGACATGACTTATACATGAATTTGAAGCAGACTGTATAGAAAATCTCAATACAAACTTGCAAGACACATGATCCTCAATTACGTGACTTCTCTGTTACGCTCCTCAGGTGGATGTCAGCAAATATGTTTCAGTCAATGGAGTAACAGCACATCCTCACATTGAAAAAGATGGGACAGTGTACAATATTGGCAATTGCTTTGGAAAGAATTTTTCACTTGCCTATAATATTGTGCGGATACCTCCCCTGAAATCAGGTCTGTTCCGTTCTAAACAGCATCTAAACAGCATTTAATTTGTATTTTAATGCTACTTATAACGCTGGTTAAATGTGCTAGCTTTGCAGTATGCTATACTTTTTGCTCTTATCATTTCCATAGCTTTTCTGTATCTTTTGCACTAGCTAAATAGGGAGTGTTTAAAAAAAAGTTAAAGAGATTTTTTTCTAACAAAGAAAGCCTGCAGTTTCAGAAATGTACGGCTCATGTTGAAGAAATACCAGTAATACTTTCTTTATTTGTTAACAGCACTAATGTTCTTACTATTGTCATTCATTGACTTACCATAAGTATCTTCATTTAGACAAAAAAGATCCAATGACAAAATGTGAGGTGGTGGTTCAGTTTCCTTGCAGTGACAGGTTCAAGCCATCTTATGTTCACAGGTAAATTCCTATACTCCTATACAAGTCATCTACAATAAAATAAGAGTTTTATCTTTATCTGCCTTAACAGGCACTTGATTCATACGTCCAATTTACTTTTTGAAATACGTTTTTAGCTGGAAATTTCTTGTTCCATATGCACATAGCATTTCATTTGCTAGTGACCGATAAGCATGTCTTAAATGGCAATTCAAATTGGAAATAATTGAACAGTGTTCCCAAAACTGCTAAATTTCCTATACAATGACTCTGTTGTGACATCTGACATGTGTGACTCCTAACTATGCTGTATTTCTGAACAGTTTTGGGTTGACTCCAAATTACATCGTGTTTGTGGAAACCCCTGTGAAAATTAATTTGCTCAAGTTTCTTTCTTCCTGGAGCCTTTGGGGAGCCAATTACATGGATTGCTTTGAGTCTAATGAAAAAATGGGGGTAAGATGATTAACGCTGCAAACTAAACTCCCTGTTCCAAAAATATATGTGGGAGGGAATGTAGAATTAGATGCAGCTTTATGGTTTCTCAAGATTCAACACTTATTTTTAGGTTTGGATGCATGTAGCTGACAAGAAAAAAGGGAAGTACCTCAACATCAAATACAGGACTTCACCTTTTAACCTCTTTCACCATATTAATACCTATGAAGATAATGGATTTCTGATTGTGGATCTTTGCACATGGAAGGGGTATGTCTTGGCATTAACAGCGATGTATTTAGGTTTGTGTATTTAAATATGTGAGGATGCAATCCTAAACAATTTAGGCCAGCAGAACTCACCAGCAACTTGCTGTCAGCTACTTATTGCTTTTTGTCTTTGTGCAGATATGAGTTTGTTTACAATTACTTATACTTAGCTAATTTACGGGAGAATTGGGAAGAAGTGAAAAAAAATGCACAAAAAGCTCCTCAACCTGAAGTTCGACGCTATGTCCTTCCACTAAATATTGAGAAGGTAACAAATTTAAATGTAACTGTTTTTCATGACATATGAAGACCTAAACAACTTTTCAAAAATTCATAATTATTTGACTAATTTAATAATTTGACTTTCAAATTATGTCTTTTAATTTTCAATTGCCCTTGAAAGGAAAATAACATCCTCTTTAAATGCCAGGCTTTCTACAAAGTATATGATATAAACTATCAACTACTTCTAAGATAACAATTTGAAATGAACTGCAGCAAAACAAGACCATTCTATCACCCTTCTTGGCTATATATAAATGTTGCATGTTTGCTAATTTGCAATTTAGTTTTTTTAAAAGGAATTATGTGAAACTAGAATATTTTTGGAAACAATTCCAACAGTAAATTCATTCAAATTACTGCAACAAGGCTTTTCAAATGATGAAAAGCCTTGTTGCAGTTGCGTCTCTGGGATTCCACTAGCAACTCCAAAACCACTGTACATTTCAGAAACTATTCTTATTATACACATCTCTCAATGCAGTTCAAAATTTATATATCTTCTCTCTGTATATATAAAATCAAAGAATCACTGACTGACTCACTCAGCCTTTCCTTCATCAATGCACAGCCAAAACTGCCAGACCTAGAAGTGTGAGATTTGGGGAGGGTATTCGTTCAGAGATGTAGGCACCCACTAAAAACCTATTTTGAGAAATTCAAACCAGAAGGTGGTGAAATGGGGTGCAACGTGTTTTTGGTTTAATCCTAGAGAAAGGATCCAACTAAGAAACAATTTGGTGCCTGGTGTTGCCCACTGGTGTCCAGTATCTGGTACCTAGCAGGGATGCCTGGTGGAGTTTTGTAGGGATGTTTGGTGAGGATGCCTGGTGGTATTTGGTAGGGATGCCTGCTGCTGGCCAGTCATGCCTGTTGCCCAGTGCCCAGTGGCAGGTAGGGATGTGCACTGCCTGGTGGTGTCATGTGCCCCATGTCTGATGCCTGGTGCTGCTCTGTGGTGCCTTGTGCCTAGTGGGGTTTGTGGTTCCCAGTAGGGCCAGGTGCCCAGTGGTGCCCACTGCCTGCTGGTGCCTGGTAGGGATGCCCAGTGTCTGCAGGTGCCCAGTGGTGGTGCCCAGTACCCAGTGCTGCCTGCCAGTGCCTATGGCTGCCTGCCTTCCTGTACCCGGTGCCTGTCAGTGCCCAGCTGGTTTCCTTCTAGTTACATTCTAAATTACTATGTAGAAACACTTTGCTAAAAAGATTTATGGGTATTATTGATCAGAGGATTGACTTAAATACACTAAATATTATGAGAAAAGTAGTAAAATTATTTCAGCTGAAAATAAAAATTAGGGACTAGTGATGCTTTCATTTCTCTTTTGTGGTTCTAGTCATGATCTTGAAACTCAGTACTGAATGGTGTAACCTATATATTTTGGGATGACTAGTGAAGTATCAATTGTCTAGGTACGAGAAAAAGCTTTTGTATATTTTAGGAAATTTTAGCTTGTACACTCATAGCATCTGAGGAAAGGCTAGAGTAGCAAGCCTGCAGAATTATTCTCGAATGTGGTACATTTTCCTCAAAAGGAATAAGGAATAAAAGAATAGAAGGAACTCCTCATAGGGCAAAACTTGTTCCTTTTCACCAATGACACTCAACATTAATACGTTCTTCAGGCACCTCAAATTGTGATTGCCATGTTGTGTATTTGAGCTGGGTATTTATGAGTAAGTATAATGCTGAAAGTATCAAATCTTTCTTATTAGCTGTCTTTTTATTTGTCCTAGGCTGACACTGGCAAAAACTTGATTACATTGGCTAATACAACTGCTACTGCTATTTTGCACAGTGATGAAACTATCTGGCTGGAGCCTGAAGTTATTTTTTCAGGACCCCGTCAAGGTAAGATCAACCTCAGATAGAATACACACACACACACACACACACACACACACACACACACACAGAGTACAGTGACACCTCACGTAAAGAACACCTCCTGTAAAGTATGTTTCACGTAACAAACACAAATTTCTCTAGGATTTTGCTTCACATAACAAACTGTGCTTCACGTAAAGAATACATTTGTTGGCAGTTGGGGCAGATGCGCTGGCCGGCAGCCTGTTTAAAAAGCATCAGGGCTGCCTAGCACACCTGCCCATAGTGAAAGCAACTCTTCCATGCTGTTCCTCCTGTGGCCGGAGGGAGAGAAGAGCAGTGAAGAAGAGAGAAGCAGCTCAGGGCCAGACAGAAGGGAGCAGGGGAGAGAGAGGCTCAGGATGGAGAGAAGGAGAAAGTGGGGAGTCACTTTGAAGATGTCTTAGATTGATGCCTCCTAACCATGTCTACCCAGAAGTAAGCCCCATTGTCTTAAATGGGTCTGACTACCAGGAAAGTGTCTATAGGATTGCAGTCTAAGTAGACTTCATAGGATCATGCACATTGAATGCATGTTTTGAATTTAATTCCAGTGTTCTGTCATTATTTTTACATCCAGTTAATATTTTTATATGAATATTTTTGGGGTTGTGGAACCAATTGTCTGAGTTTCCATTATTTCCTATGGGGAAATCCGCTTCACGTAAAGAACGTTTCATGTAACAAACATGCCTCCAGAACGAATTAAATTTGTTACGTGAGGCATCACTGTATATATATATTCTCATTCAGTCCTCACTAATCTCTGTAGCTGTGTCTCTTGTTTTACAGCTTTTGAGTTTCCACAAATAAATTATACAAAGTATTCTGGGAAACCTTACACCTATGCATATGGCCTGGGACTGAATCACTTTGTTCCTGACAGGGTAAGAATGATATGCTGATAAATTACATTAAAGTAAATAACGACTTCCGCACATAGACTTATAAATAAATGTCCATACTAGTTTGAGAATGCACTGATTGATGGCTTTGTTTTAAAAAAGAGTGAAAAGATTATTACTTTTGCTTGTTTGAGCACCTGTAAAGTTTTCTAGGTGGGCTGGGATTCGAATCGGCGCAATATAGAGTAACTATGGGGAGTCCTTGCTCCGGTGTAAGAACAATTTACTCTGGATTACACTATGAATTTCCCATAGGTTTCCACTACGTGGTGCAGTAACTACGGGTGCACATAATGTCTCTTACGTGCTCCCGTAGTTACTCTGGATTGTAGGGTTAATCTCTAATCATATTTCAGGTGAGCGAATTAAACCAATTACTTTATTAATCTTAATTGAGCCTGGCCTCAAATTCTATTATCAAATCAAATTCTATTAGGACAGTGGAAGATCAAAAACAGTGGTTTAAGATGGCACTAAATTACAGAGTTTTACACAGACCCTTGCTAATTGGTTTAAGAGGCATTATTTCAAGTGGATGCTCCCTTTTTATTTAGCAGCGGGAGAGTAACTGGTCCTCCTCAACCCAGTAGTGTCTTTTCTAGTGGCTATAAACCACTTATATGTAAAACTCTGAAAATGTCTTGTTGAAAAATGGTATAGATATACTGTTAATAATTTGCTGTCTTGCCCTTTCAAACCAATCCTGGCCCTAACTATGAGAGTCTAGATTTGCATCTATGTTTGTTTCTGTGACCAGATATAAGATTTAGCAGCAAACATTTATTTCTCACCTTTTTATACCGCTCTTACTCCACTCTTACTCCAAGGAGCTTAGAACAGTATAGTTTCTTCCCTCTTATTTCTCACAATAAAACCATGTGAGATGTTGAGACAGTGACTGGCCTATGGGTACCCAGAAAGCTTTATAGCTAACCCTACAATCCAGAGTAACTACAGGAAGACGTTAAGAAGCACTTACTCTGGACTGCTCTATGCATTTCCCATAGGTGGCACCATAACTACGTTGGTGTAAAAGATCCCATAGTTACTCTGGATTGTAGCCTAAGTGACAACTTGAATTTTGATCTTCCAGGTCTAATTCCCAGACCATTAAACCATAAAAAAGATGTTGTTTGCAGTAACTCATGACACAGTTGCCTTTATTCTAAAGAGAGAGAAAAAACCTTTATTTATCCCTCATCACTTTTCCAGCTTTGTAAGATGAATATTAAAACCAAAGAGACTTGGGTATGGCAAGAACCTGATGCATACCCCTCTGAACCAATATTTGTTTCTCATCCAGATGCCTTGGAAGAAGATGATGGTAATGTTTATGAAATTTTCATTTAATTTTATGAGAACCTTCTATTCAATTAGTTGGAATTAGAGCCCTAGGTTTGAAAGATGTAAAAGATTGTCAATTGTAGTTTGTGCCCATCATTTAATGGATGAAACAATAGAAAGTCTGTCACGGTTCTGATGCAACTTTCCTGTATAAAGTACAGTACTAGCAAAATTTACCTGCCATTGTGGGAGTAAAATTACAAGAATATTTGTGGGCCTGGGCACAGCTGGGCACAGGGCAGGAGGAACCAGTGAGAAATGGGCACTGCTGGGCACAGCCAGGCACTGAGAATCAGAGCAGTGGTGGGTAAGCAGCAAGCCACTGGGCATTCCTACTGGTCATTGTTGCACAGCATGGATCACCAGGCACCACTCCTAACTCTCCCATGCACCTCCCTGTGCATCATTCCCCCGCCCTATGACCAGGCACCAAATTGGTTCTTAGTGGATTCTTACAAGGAATATGCTCCCCAAATTTCATGCTTCTAGATCCAGGGGATTGGGCTGGATGTTGATCAGTCAGTTTTCAATGTTTATAGGACGAAAAAGCACTGCACTCCACTTCACTGCCTTAGTGGTTGAATTCCTAAAAAACTGGTTCATAATGGTTGCTCACATCACAAGGGAATTACACTCCCAAAATTTCATGGTTCAAGGTTCAGGGTTGGGGCAAGGCATTGATCAGTCATTGAATCTTCAATATAGTATATGGACAAAAACGTGTTACGCCCCTTTTCACCCCCTTCAGTTTGAATTTCCCCAAATCAGTTCTTAATGGATGTCTACGTCACAGAAGGAACACACTGCCCAAATTTCAGGCTGTTGGCTGAGCATTGATGAGTGAGTGACTCTTCAGTTGTAGAGAGAGAGAAGAGTAGAGGCTTTACTAAGTGCTGGTCCTTTTTCATCTTCATAATTCATCTTTGTTTGTTTAGGTGTTGTCCTGAGCATTATCATTAATCCCGGCAGTGGGCAGAAGCCTGCCTACCTTTTGATTTTGAGCGCAAAGGACATGAGCGAAGTTGCCAGGGCAGAAGTGGATATAAACATTCCAGTGACTTTCCATGGATTTTTCAAAAGAGCGTGATGCTTGCTTGCGTGCAGAATGAGTCAGTCTGGCAGCACGATAAATATAGCTACAAACTGAATTCAAAACTGTCCTCTTCCAGTTATCAATGATTTGTAAAGTTAAATTTTTAATCTAACAGAGGATCACATAAGTATTTTAACAATATGAGGAAGCGCCACATCAATAGAATTTAAATACAATTTTGTGCACACCATATAGAATAGATAAAATGTTCATTGAAATGCAACTGTTAAGTATTTGGTCTCCTTCAATACACAGTGATTTAAATAAACAGTTCATTCAATAAATTTTTATTGCAAAAATTAGGAATTGTCCTCAAGACAGAAAAAATTATATCAAAATTATGAAAGATTGTAACTTAACATTATTCAGTATAAAATCCTTATTTGCTCAAGTTATTAGTTTTTCGAGACTGAAGGATGCCAATGATGATGATGGATAGAAATAGAAGGATGATCTAGAACTGACATATAAACAGTTCTTGAAATCCAGTCTGTTTTCATATTTTGATTTTCATAATGTAGTCTTTTGGCAACATGTTTTGATATTTCATTGTACTGATGTCAAAATCAATCATTTGCAGCCAGCCATTCCTGTTTACATTCTTATGACAGGAAGAAGTGACTGTTTCAAGGCCATGATCTGGTATGTCTGCTGTTTCATAATTCTTAAACAGTGTGCAATAACCTGCAAAAAAAAAATACAAATACTACAGTGTTTATTACATGAAGTATTCAAAGACTTTCACATACACTGTCTGCTAGATCTAGATGTACAACTAGTAGATCAATATCATCTGTACACTGTAATAGCAGGACTGAAGCTGAAAGTAGCTTGTTTTATCTATGGCACTGGCAAAATCTGAACCAGTCATGTTTTCCAGGTATCTCCCTTCCCACTGCAGCCCCCTGCACTGCATTCAGTAGTGTTGCTGAAGATTTTACCAACTTTGTGAGTTTAAATGGGTTTATGGGATATCTTGCACTGATAGCAGCAGTACGGTAGATTACACCCTTTGTTTCTAAAGAGTCAAAGTAAGCAAAAAAATTCTATCCATTGTACATAAAATTAGGAATACATAAGATTCAACATCAAACTGAAAGAATGTGAACCCAATCCTATGTATGTCTACTCAGAAGTAACTCTTATCAACAGCATTGATAAACCACTTTAACTAAAAAGTTCACAAAGTTGTTTACAAAGAAAAACAATTAATGGCTAATGATTCCCTGTCCCAAAGGGCACACAATCTAAGAAAATATGGAAAAGAACACCATCAGAAGTAATTATAACACACATTTCTGGGGTGAAGAGGGCCAGTTATTCTTCTCCTGCTAAATAAATGAGGAACACCGACTTGAAAGAATGCCTCTTGCCCAGTTAGCAATGGTGCTTACTGCCAGGTAAGTGTGTATAGATTGTATGCCAGTTAACAGAAAAGATAAATAGTATGAAAATGGATAGTGCAGAAGTACTTCCTGTAGAGTGGAAACATATGATGGAAAATTTCCTGAACATTTTGTTTGATCTAGTTATGTGAGAGCAGAAGGATGCTAAATCCATATACTACAGAAAAACTACTAACAGGTGGGGTTTCTTTATCCCAAAGTTTGGCATCTGCTGATTTGCCTTACTAAAGATGCTGAACCCTGATTTTCCCCCCTACAGACCTTCCAAATATGCCTGGGAGATTTTCTGAGCCTCAAATTTCACCAAAACTGGAAGTTGCATTAAAAGGGCATTCTGAGCTTTGGAGAGGCAGCATGCAGAGGAGCTCTAGCTATTTGGTGCACAGGTGGATCAAAAACACCAGATCTAATTATCTGCAGTTTCTGGAGTCCACGGTGGGTCCATGGATACAAAGGCACCACCAGGATCATGTGCGATGTAGTGCAGGAGGCATCAGCTACAATCACAGAAGATTGCCTGCTGAGGCTATGCATTCAAATTTATATACCACCCTACCTTCAAGTATGGTATGTAAATCTAAATAATTAATTAAGATTTGACATGTACATGGCTCCGTGATTCCTAACCACCCTATGCCTATGAGAGATTATAGGCAATCTCCTCAAAGCGTATGCTTACCTTCCTAGAATTCTGGGGTAGAATTATACCATCATCCCATAACCTGGCAGATGAGTAAAAGGCACTGCTTTCTTCCTCTAATCTGGCAAGACAAGAATTTCATAAAAGTAAAAAATGTTCTAGAAGTAAAAGTTGTATATTCACATGGATTTACACAGATGGAACAGAGCAGTGGTATTCAAAGTGGAGGTTCGCAACTTTATTTCAGGGGGATTGCAAAAAGTTGGGTACAGCCATCTTGGAATCTGGCACTGGGCACCTTTAATGTCACTTCCAACCACAAAATCACTTTATGGGGATCTCAGACAGATTGTCATTCTTAGAAGGGGGTCTGAGACTGAAATGCTCAAATACCACTGATGAAGAGAGCATTAGGTGCACATACTATTAGGGGAAAAAATCAGACACTTTATTTAATACACCAAACCTAAAAGAAATAAATTCTGCTATCGCTAGCACAGAAAGGAATGCAAAACATCTTGAGAAACTCAAAACTATTTGTGCTGCTTAGAAATTTGGACGTGGAGTCCTGAAATCAAACTGTCATCATAATTTTGGAGTTTTTATTTTAATATACCATACTTACTTCTCCTTTAATTGCTTTAGTTTTGCACTTGTGTCTATGTAATCAGCATCCAAAATTGATGAGCGTGTGGGAAAATGTCTTGAATCCACAAGGGCAATTCTTGCATTAGGCCACAGGAACAGGAAATTTGGCTCAAATGATCTCCCACACTAAAGATAATGTAAAATCAACATGATTTGTAACTTACTGTTGGAGCCAGCTGAATACACTGTCTACTCATTGGAAGATATTTAAAAAACTGGAAAATGTATTAAAGCATCAATTTGTTTCAGTTTAGCCCAATCTTTTGGTCCTGTAGTAGCCAAAGCAGTACAAGAAACAGCTTGAACTTACCGTTACCACAGCATTATATTTGACATATAATTTGAACTATACAATATCAACAGCTGCGTTGTACAGCTTCATCTTAACTGTTGAGCAAAGTTTCACTGGAAACGTTTTTTGCCACAGATTTAAAGCAGGGCAAAAGATTGCTAGGGTGATCGTGAAATGGGCTGCCTCTCTCTCCATCAATTCTATGCAAAAATAAATAAATAGCAGCGCCAATAACCATTCCTTACCTGAATCACTTTTTCATGACTAATTACAGATTACATGACTAGAAGATTACAGATTTTAAAATCTGAATTAGGGAATTACTGTATTTATTCAAATCTAATGTGCCATTGAATCTAATGTGCAACCTATACTTATAGGTTGCATTATAGGTTTGATTATACTTATAATCAAAATATCATATTTACTCAAATCTAATTAACAATTGAATCTAATGCATACCCTGATTTTGGAGACTGATTTTGCTGAAAAAGGTGAGCATTAAATTCAAGTAAATACAGTATATTACTGGTTTACAAATAAGAATCAAATTTCCATTCTGAATTAAGTCAGTGAGCTACAGAATTAGTTTTATTAGTTTTAATCATTTGTTGTGTGTGCAATTTCAAATATAGGTGAATCTTCTGGCAGGGACAGAAGACCTTCTGTATTTGTCTGGTATTTCCACCTAGCCCATTTTTTTTCCTTTAGTTGCTGTTCAATTACAGGAAATTAAGTTACCATGATTTTATCACCTCTGCTGGCTGTATTTTTTTAAGTCATGAGAAATTACCTCTCTCACTTATTGTATTCTAATCTTTGTTGTTACCTGCCTTGATCCAAAATGTAAGATAACCAGGGATCTCAGAGTGTAGCTGTCATATAGGTTATAGCACCAGTGAGAAGAACAGTGAAGGAATTGATAACTATGATCTGATATATAGGCCATCTTGCTCAGGAATCTTACCATAGCATAACTGTCATTTCCATAGTAGCCACCAATTATAAGAGTTATCTTGGGGACAGCAGCACAAGCAACTGCAGCCATCATGGATGCCTGAGCCTTTAACTTGTTAGTGTGATGCTCTGCCTAAGTTAAAAAGAAAAATATTGATAGTTGTTCATTCCTGATTTCCTGAATATATTTCAAAATCCTAAGTAATTAACCTATTCTCATGCCAAAGCAAATCAAAAGAGAAAAGTGGATTTTAGCTTTAGCACCGGGTAGTCCTAGAAAATCATTACTATACAGCACATCTAAACCTTTCTGAATTGAGAACACAAAGCTCCTGTATTCAAATATAACAGAGAAAAATAAAGCTGCATATACAAGATGTTTGAAGATGTTTTCCACAACAGGAAACTAGTTCAACCTTAATTTCAAAAGAGTAAACTTCAAACAAAAGTCCTTCTGCATTGTAACAAAACAAATACTGCTGCTTCCCACCACCCCAACATGCTCCCCACTGGTTGCCCAAGCCAGCCACCTGGCTGGCAAGTGCCTGGCCAGCAAGCATGGCACCACCTCACATGGTCACCATGTGAGAGGCAGCTGCTGTGTGAGCACCTCTTGGAAGGGAGGGAAATTGGCTCACCGACTGGATGAAAGGGCCCAGCAGGCTGGATTCAGCCCACAGGGCTTGTGTTTGACACCTGTGTTCTACATTTAGAAGCATATGAATAAAGTTATATGCCTTACCTGTGCAAAGTTAGCTGGCTCTGCTGCATGTGGAGCTGTATTTAGAATGAACAGGATGGGAATATTTCGATGGCTACAAAGCTGTACGAAGTGGGAACCCTTCAGGGATGCATCATGAGTCAGCTCCCCATTATTAGCCACTATTCCAACTAGCTGTCTAAAAAAAATAAAAAAAACACTTTCTGTGGTTTAAGAGTAGTGGTAAACTGAATTCAACATACCTGTTAGAATATTTTCATATCATGATGTATTCAGACAAATCAACAGCTCTCATTTCTAAGCTCTGAAGTATCTATATGTTTACACAAATATTTCTGCCATGACACATTTTAAAAGTCAGTGGCATATGCCATAGTGTGGCACTTGCCTTGCTGACATGGCTGTACTGGTGCTGGAAACTTAATTAGAATTGAGCTGTAAGCAAAGCTGTTACTGTTTATTCAAGTATGAAGAATTTAAATCCTAGAAAAAGAAATACAGTAAAGCCAATATATGACAAAAAAATTTCAGAATTCAAACAATACTTTGCAGGAATATTTGCTATAAAATTTTAAAGATTCCAGCTTGCCTCCTCCAATAGGGCAATAGTTAAAAAGACAGGCAACCCACCACTTTGATGGGACCTTTCCATCACTGCTCATTCAACTGTTTTAAATTATTACAGGAACTCATACAGTCATCATGTGGTCAGTCCACTCTTTCTACGTACATATTTTGAAAGTTTCCATGACTTTCCAAGTACTTCATTTTTGTTTCTTTCACAGAACTTTAGTGTGTTATTTTTCACTATTTTTTAGTGTGGTATAATATCACAGGTGCTTTATCACATTCACAAGTAATATACCATAAATTATTTATGCTTTTGGCAATCAAAATGCATCTGTAAGCAAAGCAAAAGACTGAATTCAATATGTTTATAGCTTATAGCATTTGACATTGCTCTTTGATGGAGATAATAAAGTCCTGATGCTTCAACTGCTGTCTCTACATTATAACATTAAGCAATTAGGGATTGTTCCCTTAACCGTATTTTCAAGAAAATTAAAATTTTTCAGTACTGGTATAGAAGTTATGAACAACAGTTAAGAAGTCTGAAATTGCAATTCAATGAATTCTTTTTGATCATACTGGCAATGACGTAAATGATAGCATTCACTCGGGGCTACAAAACTAAGCTCAGACAAGCCCTCTGAATTTATCTTGTCAGCATCAAAAATATATGTATTCATAAACCAAGGATCTCAAATAAGAGTGAATATGACACTGTGTTGTTATTTTTAACCTACAACGCTCTCAAGCCACAGCAGTAAGTACTTCTGTCCATATCCTCAGTGGCATAATTTGTTTTCATAATAAAAAAAGCAATTCAACTATCATATTTTCATCTCAGAGAAAATCATCTTGTCCAAGCCAGAAGCATGCTTTTATTAATCTCAGCACAATGATTCACTTTCTAATGCTATTTAGACAGAAGACTATCATTAAGACAAAAGGTCAGGCCACTAGAGCCTTTTCTGTCACATACAAAATGGATTTTAAATGTTTATTTTATCTTTTTAAACATTTCAGTGATTCTGGAACTGGTGAAAACAACCTTATTAAAAGCTCTAGAGAATAAAAGCTGATGTTTAGCAATTAGATTGACAGAATCCAAAAGGTGGTAGTTCAGGCTCTTTCATGTTGAATCATAAGCTCTTTCTATCCTCAGGACTTTACATTCTGCTTAAGGAGCGATGTGTGGAAATGAGTTTTTCTACTCAATAAACCAATGCATCAAAACAGTTTTGATTAAACGCACTAAAAACAGTGTTAAAATAGCACTAGCCCAAAGCAGATCAGAAGGACAAACACTGTGTCCTTGATGGATTAAGCTTTCTGCTGGCATTCTCTTGCCCTACAATCCAGAGTAACTATGGGAGCACGTAAGAGACATGACGTGTACCCATAGTTGCTGCACCACCTAGTGAAACCTATGGAAAATTCATATTGCAATCCAGAGTAAATTGTTCTTACACCGGAGCAAGGACTCCCCATAGTTACTCTGAATTGTGCCCTGTGTCTCCTTTCTCCCATCATTCCAGGTAACATTTCTCCTGTTCCTCCTGTGACATTCTTTTGCAGGCTGCAACTGAAAATCATGAGTGCTTGGTAATAAAATAGGTGTGAGCAATAAGTACCAGGACTGGTGCCATAGTAAAGGAGCTAAAATATGCTGAGTGAAGCCACTTGGGACATATTGACCCCAACCGTGCATGCACACTAAGTTTTAACATCCTAGCTCACTTCCTCTCTTTACACGCTTGGAAGGAATGTGTGTAGCATGTGGTCATCACATTGACCATGACAGAGAAAGTTGAGCAAAGAATCTGCATCAAATTTTGCCAAAAGCTTTTACCCGCACAGAGTCCTGCGCAAAGTTGCAGAAAATGTATGAGCCACCCACAAGTGTATGAGTGGTTCAGACGTTTCCAAGATAGCCAACAAAATGTCGACAGTGACGAACATGCTGAGATACCCGCAACCAGCAGAACTGAGGAAAACATCACAGATGTGCATGCAGCTGTGAGGGGAAATCGTTGAAGTTATCGGAGTTATGGTTGAGTTATCAGAGGATGTGCAGATTAGTTACAGTTCAGTTCAGTCCATTCTCACTGAAGATTTGAGTATGAGGCATGTGTCTGCCAAGTTTGTGCCAAAACTGCTTTCAGCTGACCAAAAAAAGAAACTTGGATTTCAGTTGCACAAGATCTCCTTGATTGTGTTGGGAACTATGAAAACTTTTTGAAAATGGTCATAACGGGAGAGGAATTGTGGGTCTATGGCTATGACCCCAAAATCAAGTCTTTGCAGAGGAAGACCCCCAACCTCTCAGAGACCAAAGAAAGAACGAAAGAGTCAAAGCAATGTGAAGACACTGTTGACCGTTTTCAACTACAAGGGGATTGTTCATCATGAGTATGCTCCATGTGGTAAGACAGTAAACAAGGATTACCACTGTGACGTGTGACAGCGTTTGTGGTATGCTATTCTTCGGAAAAGGCCATGATTGCATGCATCCAGTGAGTGACAATTGCACCATGACAACACACCCGCACATTCAGCACAGCTTGTGCAGCAGTTTTTGGCCAAGCACAACATCCCCCAGGTCCAACAGCCACCGTATTCCCCAGATCTTGCCACTTGCAACTTTTCCTCTTTCCAAAAATCAAATCCCACTTGAAAGGACGAAGATTTCAGAATGTTGAGGAAATCCAAGTGAATGCGATGAGGCAGCTGCTGATTATCCTAGAAAATGAGTTCCAGGAACGCTTCCATCAATGGAAACAGCGCTGGATTAAGTGTGTAGCTTCCAAAGGGGACTACTTTGAAGGAGATTAAATGCCTGATTGTTACATGTTGTGGTTTTCTTTTTATAGCACCAGTCCTGATTCTTATCGATCACACATCAAAGAAGGTCCCCCTTTACAGAGGTAATGGGTGGACAGAGGTGGCAGAGAACAGCATATAAGTGACTCTGCAGATACAAGGAGATGCCTGTATCTAAAAAAGATAATAAATAGTCCTGAATTCTAACAGAACTAAAATCCCAGTTAACCCTTTGTACCAGTTGTGCAAATCTGTTCAGTTGCGGCAGAACACAAACAACTCAGGAGTTATTGTACCTGGACTTTTACCACATCTCCATCATTATGACCTTGAAGTCAACTTGGTCTAGATAAATATATCCAGTTATAAAAAAAAATTCAAGCAGAGTTACTAAACACTTACCGGTAACTATTACTAAAATTGTTCAACAAAATAACATGGTCCATTTATTTTAAACTTCACCCTTACCCTTCTATGTGGGCAAATCCTGTTACCAAGGTTGTTCCATAATTAGCTTTGAATTCCTGGAATCTGCTGCCATCTATCATACGACTCAGAATCTATAAAACATTTTCAAGAAAAATGAAAAATCAATACTTTGTGGTTTTCTTAAACACAAAAAAAAGATTATTTTATGAAGGAAATGTTTTAACTTGATGTTTAACCATTATGTTCAAGATCACAACATATATACTGCCAAATATATCTCATATTACACATAAAATATGAAATGAATATGAATGTGAACTTCACTATTAAGACACGATGTAAACTTTTTTCAAAAAGAGTTAATGCATTTTTTGTGAATGTTGCTAAAATTAACCAAAAGATTCTCTTGTTAACTTATAAAACAAGAAAAAATTTTAAGAACTAGTAACAGCCCACAGCTGTCACTTGCAGAGATACAGCATAACAACATTCATATGTTTAAAAAAAATCACCAACCCTTTCCAGCATTACTTGCCCTTTTGCCTGTTCTCTCATCAATGGTTCATCTCAACTGTCCCCCAGCCTCATCTCAGCCTAGCCCATTACTTTCCCAGAGACAGTTACAAATGACAATTGAAATACAAATGAAATGACAGTTCTTCTCAGCCTTCTCTGCCACAGAGACTCGTGTGAATAGAACCCTCAGCCTGCTTGATTCACACAGAACATGCGGACACCTCCATAGGTCAAGGCTTTTATGCAGATAGATGATATGGTACGGGGAAAGGTTTTTTGCCTTTACATTGCAATCCTGTACATGTTTACTCAGCTTACTCTTAGTAAAGAGTAAGCTTACCCAGCTTACTCAAAGTAAAGCATGTAGCCAGGTTACAATCTTACAGCCCAGTCTTAACTAGAACTGAGCTAGCACATGGAGAAGTTTAGAACAGAAGATAGTGTCCTGCTGTCATAAAATGGCTGTCTGTAATCAAGTAGTACATGCTTCCCGCATATATTTTTTGAGTGCTGCTGCCCGCTACACCTCCTGGTGCCTTTAAGCAAACAGTAGTAACTTGCCCAGATATCCACATTTCATTCTCCCCCAATTCAGCCTCCCTTCCTTATCTCAAACATTAGCAAAGTGGATGGACCAGTTTCTCATGGGACCCAATGGGCTAACAGAAGCTTACTCCCGAATAGAGGGAACAATTGTTTACCTGAAAGAGATGTCCATGACTGTCCCTCTGCAGGAAGGAGCATGGGAATTTAGTGAGAATTGAGCTGTCATTTTGTTAGCTCATGACCGAGATGATTAGTGAAGGAGAAAATTAGTGTAAAATTGTACAGTTTGTGTATGAGAATATGTTTGTGATTTTACTAATAAAAATACAGTAAAGCAAATGTGTAGCTAAGTACCAAGGCAAGCTGGCATTTAAAATATGACAGAGTGAATATCTTTTCAAATTTATGTTCTAAAATCCAGACAAACACTAGAGCAGACATTTTCAACCACTGTGCAATCCAGAGGTGTGCCCAAGAATTTGGGGGAAGGTTATTAGAAGGGCCATTGGGGGATGTGACTAGTCAATGTGCTAAGAGATTTAAAAAAAGTCTGAATATCGCTGTACTAGAGGCTCAGTGCATTTCAGTCAGAACTATACATTGATTTCTTTTTACATGTTTTTACAAGAAGCTCAGGGTGGTGTACATGGTTCCTTCTCCTTTTTTCTCCACAAAACAACTTTATGAGGAAGGTAAAACTGCCTCATCAATAGGGACTCAGGTAACCAATAAAACCTCATGGCTGACTGGGATTTTCCAGATCTAAGTACACCAGCAGAACCACTTCGGCATCATGAAGTTATTCTAGTTCATTGAAGTACATTGCACACTAATAAAAAGCTATACAAATATTAAATACTACTATTCAGTATTAATATAGGGATAGGCTGTTTAATATCTAAAATTACTTCTAAAAGTCAGCACAGTTTTACATAGATAATCCAAACGAAAGCTACAGTCTAACTACTAGCAAACTACACACCATAGTTAGGCTGCCTAACTGTGTTCAGGACAAGAAAAATAAAAGCTCTTACCAGTTTTATATGTAGAGTGTATCTATAATCATGTGGTGCAAGACCGAGTAGCTCTTCAGCACTGTACAAAGGATTGTCATACTCCACTGTTTGTGTTGCAGGAATTTCATAATTCAATGTTGAAATGATATTTCTAACACATTCATATGCTTTTTTTTCCGAAGCGGCAAAATGATCAACACAGCCACTGATCCTAAGAGAGATATTTCCAAAATGTAACTAAATTAAAATAATGTACAAACATTAACGTTAACAATATTAAAACTTGTTATACTGCAATTTCTTTCTTATTACAAGAAATAACTAACTTGCTCTTCAGTTTGATGGGATCTCACTTATTTCAGAAGAAAAGATTATAGAAATACTAACATCTTTTTAGTATTCTTCTGGAGAGATGTTCTTCCGCTGCCATTCTAACCCTAACTGAAGGGCGGAAAAATCCTCAGTATCATTTTTTTCCACATAATTATTTCAACATGTTTAAACATCACAAAATCATGAGCACTTCAGCAATTCTGAAGCACTGTAGTTCATTTCCAAAAGGAGGTGTGCCAGAATTCAGGACTACTAGGAGTGGGTTCAAAGAAATTCACTTGCACACCATCAAAAGCATTCACTTTTTAATGCTTATAAACAATGGTAACATGAATCCTTCTAAAATCAAGTATAGCTGAAGGTCTGATTCAAACTAAGGATGCAATCCTAAACACACTTTCCTGGGAGTAAGACCCATTGAACACAATGGGGCTTACTTTTGAGTAGACATGGTCGGGGTTGTGCTCTAAATTACCATCTTCATTTTTTTCAGCTTTTATTACTATACTTACTTTGAGTGCAAGCTGGCTCCTCCCAGTTCCTCAGGAAGAACATCATCTCCTGTGGCAGCCTTGACTAAAGGGGGCCCAGCAAGGAACAATGTGCCAATTTTATCCACAATAACTGCTTCCTCTGTCATGGTAGGCATATATGCACCTCCTGCAGTACAAGAACCACATACAACAGCCACCTAAAGGACACACCAAAATAGCTGGTTAAGAGGAAAGAATAGAATCAAGTTTTAATTTCTGCAGTAAATTGCACATTTAAATCATAGCAATCACAGTAACATACAATGATACAGAACAATAGCGTATACTTATGCATTTCTCAGCCCAGTTCTATCTTGTGCTGGGATGGAAGTGGCCTGTCCATATCCAGTATGAGTTTGGGACCCAAGGGATGCAATCCTAACCTAGGCTGGTACAACTCATCGGTCATCTCATCCCTTGGTGACATAGAGCACAATCCTAACCAGGTCTACTCAAAAGTAAGCCCCATTGTGTTCAATGGATCTTACTCCCAGGAAAGTGTCTTTAGGATTGGAGCCATCGAGAGATAGGGGCATGCTGGTGCACTGGCCTAACCCTCCCCCAGGGTGTGGCATAAAAGTGTCTTATGGCACTTTTGGGACACTCTCAGGTCAGCACAGGACTTAGGTCAGCCTAACTGGAGGTTAGAATTGAAGTGGCTCAGTCCGGGGCAAGGGGAATGGTTTCCCTCACCTCAGGTAAAGCAGGAGTAGACTCAATAGGGCTACTCAAATCTGTGCCATCTATAGAGGTTGATCAGATCCAAGAAGCCCACTTCTACTCTAGGCTGCCTGAAAATTGAATTTGGACACTTGCATAATAAGAGACAAGAACTATGTGGGAAAAGCAAGGGAGTATCTGGATAGTATAAACACAGGGATGATTGGGGCTGTTAGCATTCCATAGATCCAGGCCTAAAGTTGTATCTCCTGAATATCAAGGACTGGGCAGTAAACCAGCAGTGTTATAATTCGCACCTGTGAAGTATAGGTCAGAATTGCTGGTCAGAATGGTAAATTCACCAAAGCTGTGGTAGAAGGGGAGGAGAATCTTGCCCAGCAACTCTGACCCTGAATTGAGTGCCAGCTGTGATTGGCCCCTGAGTTTGATGGACAAGAGGGAGCCCAAATTTCCTATAAAAATTGGGCCATTAGCTCCAGCTGGGGCTGTGCTGTTGAATGCAGCAACTATCTCAAAAGATCACAATGAGGGACTTAGAACAAAGTGTGAACATGTTGTTCATGGACTACTTTGTAAGTTTATGGAACAACTGACCAGCTTCATAATAGATGCTATGATCTGTTATAATTAGGCTCATGTAAGAGAACAGGAGTTTAGCTTATTGTTTTGATTTGGAATTTGGAATTTACTGCTGTGCCTTATCTTTCTCTTAAATAAACTTTTATTTGACTTTTTAAAACTTTGTTGATTAATGCTGGATCAACCCTACTCAACTGAGGCGGACCTGAGAGGAACTTTGCTACCATTATAACTTGTGGGCTGTGAACCTGCTGTGGTACCAGAGGTCAGATACAATCCCAGTGTTTTTTTCTAAATTGAGGCTTGTGTACCCAACTTGGGTAAGACACGTGGTCCAGTCACACATGTCTCCCAGGCAGAGGAGCATGGGACCAGCATAGACAGATTATCCAGTCCAGATTAGGAAGAACTACATAGGTACAGTATCATAATGTTGATTGCATTAGGTGAATAACCCATACAAGAAATTCAGTACGTGTTCCACTTATTCCTAACTGTTTAGCCTCCCTATGTAAATCGCCAACAAGAAAAGCAGTATGTCAAATACTATAATTAATAAATGAATAATTACAAACCCTGTTGCTGAAGGTAAGATATGAACACTGCCAATCTAAAGGCATGAATATAATTAACTATGGTTCTGTATGCCACATTGTTCCTGGATCATAGAATAGAGTTTGTGCGATGGATACAAAATGTAATAACAGAACAATTATGAAATATTGTTCATTTGTTTTGCATATTAAAAGAATGAGGTTTAAGAATCTGTTGAAAGTATTTATGCCATGTACAGATTTCTGCCCAATACAATATTATACCTGAGGGATTCTCAATGCAGACATCATAGCCTCATTGTAAAAAATTCGGCCACCGTGGAACTGGTCAGGAAACAACTCTGCCTTACAGTGAACAGAAAGGAATAAAAACATTTTCAGTATCACATTTAATTCAAAATAACTTTTTACTTTGGACCTATTGCACACAATAATAACACCCAAACATGTTTGACAATATTCCCAAATCTTAAAAAGGTGCAATTTAATAATACCATTTTTAAGGTAATTCATTTTCTCTTTCTGCATGATATGGCCGCAAAAAGCAACAGCTATAATGCACAAAGTATGCTGCATAAAATAGAAAGAAAACCATACATTTGGGTCTTTGTAAAGACAATTATATTCAGCCACAAGGCCAGTAATTTTAGATACATTTGGGACAAATCTGTAAGACAACAGAATGGCTCATCTTTGAGTTTTTCTGTGATATTATGTTCTTTCTTTCAGCCTATAGTATTTCTGACTTATACCCTGGTGCTTTTATTTGTTATGCTGAGTAATTAAAAACATTCTGTAAGTAAATCTCTGCAGAAACTTGAAGCCAGAGTATCAAAGACTTACAGTGCAATTCAAAGCACAATCCTAACCATGACTACTCAAAAGTAAGCCCCATTATGTTCAATGGGTCTTACTCCCAGGAAATTGTCTTTAGGATTACAGCCTTAGGGCGCAATCCTGGCGTGAGGCCAGTGAGAATGGCCCAGCTAGGCAGCCCCAAGTAGGCTATATCCGGAGCAGAATGTTGGGCCAACTCCACAGGGGTAGGAGGCTGCTCAGCACCAAGTTAGTGGCACCTGGGGAGATCACACTGTTCAGATCACACTGAACAAGGATCAGCTGTGCTGCCTGCCTTATAAGGAAGCCCAGGAGTCCCTCACAACTGATCACAGCTGCAGCATGAGATTGCAGTACTTGTAGTGGAGGTTGGATGCAAGGGGCTTGTTGATGTGGCCTGCTGGAGTTGTGCTGTATCCTGAGGTTGGTGGACTATTGTAGTTGTACCATATCCTGAGGTTCAGAGGCAGGTGTTGCAGTTAGGCTGGCCAAGAACTCAGATTTTTTTAATCAACACTGCCATCTTACTCTGGCTTATCATGGACCCCTATGGGTCTACTCAGATTTATGTTTTTAATTTGGTTATTTTAATGTTTTTAAATATCTATGTGTGCTTTTATCATGTTGTTTGCTGCCTTGGGTCTGTTGCAGAGAAAGATGGGATAGAAATCTCTTAAATAAATAATAAATAAATCCTGCTTCTGAGATGGTCTAACTTTGAGAGCTGGGAAGGGGCATTTCTACTCTGAAATTTCTACTCTGGATACAGTCTAACTGCACTCTTCAAGGCAGTGCTCAACATACCCTCAACACGCCCCTGCTGAACTTCCTAGGCTAGCCTCGCTAGGCCGGTCCTTACGCCGGCCTAAGTTGACTTGCGCTGGCCCAGGCCTTTTCTGGTGCAGCTAGGCTAGCATATCTAAATAAACCAGTGCTAGATAGGCTGGTCCATGTGCACTTCAGGATTGCACCCTCAGGCAACCACCTCTGTTTCAAACTAAAATCAAAACTACATACTATATTAGAGAAGTGAACATGTTGCACACTGTAACCAATTCTTTTTTTCCCCTTACTCCCTTAAGTTTTACCCCTTACTGTTTTCCCCCTTATTTATCTCAAGTCTATCTGTCATATTCTAAATAAATAAAATTTCCCTTACTCTAATAATTTCTAGTTCCCCAAAGGTTTCTATGCTAAACTGCTAGGATATGGTCCTGCAGCAGCCATTGTCCTTTAAAACACCCTTAACAAAAGGGCATATGGTTGGATGCTATTGCTCCACTCTACACATGGGTTTTCCTCAGAGACATTAGCAAAGCCTCCTACACAGATTGGCAAATGCGCTCCAGTTGATTTGCCAAGCTTGCCTGTCCAAGTAAATGGTGGGATGAACTAGACAGGTTATTTCTTCTCATCCATTTAGGCAAACCAATTACAGCAGACCAAATCTAGGCTCAATGGATGCTTGTGTGTGTTTTGCCAGGTCTGGCATTGGAACCCTAATGCTGATTTGTTCCAGGAATCTTGACTTTCCATAATGTAAAGTAACTAATAATAGGGACTATTTTTCTATGTGGACATGATTAAGCAATTAATTTTGTTTTATTCAAAGCCATCCTGCAAGATGCAGTTGTGTAGCAATGAGTTGAGATTTGTGTTGTTAGTGGGTTAAGTCATGTCCAGCTCTGTGTACTCTGCTCTTAAGTAGATACCCAGCTCCCTCTGCTGGACATAACTAGTTAGTACACCAAATTTGGTCAAGCCATTTTAAAGCGTTCATGAGTACTAACCACTAAGAACTACTCCTTACTTGGCATCCAGCTTTTTCCCTGACACATGTGTGAAAAAAGACTGGAAGGAGGTCAGGCACAGCTTTCCTAACCACCAATATGCACTTACTGAACCATAAGGTTGCAATCTTTATGTAAACTTTCTCGAAAATAAATCTCATTTACTAATAGGACTTCTGAGAAGTCATGCATATATTGCACTCTGAAGCTCTTTAGTGAATGCTACAACAGCAATGACTCCTTCTGTGTCTGCGACCTTTGGTTAGCATGTTGATAGTTCTGACACAGAGTAATGGGAATGTTCACAGATTCAATACCCACAGCAGATCCGTCAGTGGATAGGGAGTTCCTTTCAATCTTTTATCTCTATAGAACCAATGTTTGTATTTTTGGTAATATCAGAAGCTCGGTTTTGTTGTCAAAAGTTCTCTCAAAGACCTGAAGGAGTATTTTGATCATGACGGGTGCCCAAAAAGAGCAGAATGCTTTTCCACTCATGGACAAAGCCTTCCACAATCAAGCCCCTGCTATACACAAAAGGCGTGGATGCTAATCTTTGTTTTTTAATTTGATACCTCATTTATCTTTCTCTAATCCAGCTATTTTAATGTTTTTCTTCTCACTGACTATCATCTATCTACAGTATTTATATATCACTAGATATTTATATATCAACTGGAAAGTTCTCAAAGCGGTTTACAAAGTAAATGAAAAAATTAATAGTTAATTAATAGCTATTGGAACCCTCTCCCAAAAGGGCTCACAAGCTAAAATGCAAAAGAACACCAGCAGAAGCCACTTGAACAGACATTGCTGGGGTGCGTAGGGCCAGTTACTCTCCCGCTGCTAAATAAAAAAGGAACACCCACTTGCCCAGTTAGCTTAAGGTGCCCAGTTAGCTTAAGGTGCCCAGTTAGCTTAAGGTGCCCAGTTAGCTTGGGGTGCCCAGTTAGCTTGGGGTGCCCAGTTAGCTTGGGGTGCCCAGTTAGCTTGGTCTTCTATATGGCTTTCACCTCTATGATATCGCTTTTGGCTTCCTGTAGATTCTTCCAGATTCTATAGCCCTGTTACTTCTGTCGTGACAAAGTCTGTTTCTCTTCCTCCTGCCAGTAGAGGAAAAGGGACAGAATTATTACAGAGCAGTAGAGGCACACCAGTGCGCAATAACTGAAATTGCTACTCTAAACAATAATAATGACACTAAAGGTTCATCAAAATCTGGCTTTGACTTTGCTGGTGTCATGTTTTTATTCAACTGACATTTTCTGAACACGGTGGGATCCTAATTTGATCTGTACAAACAGAAAACACTGGGTGGAGGAAGGGGGGTTTTCAGCAGCCTCTTGTGCAACATTCCATAAGGCATCCACAAAACCTCAGTATATTTTCAGGTGCTGCTGTATCCTGTATATTTTACCTGAAGTGGTAAGAATGCTCCCCCAGAGTCCACTAGGTAAATAGATGGAAGTTTATTTTTAATTGCTATTTCCTGAGCTCTTAGCTGTTTCTTCACTGAAATAGGATAGATGGTTCCACCTTTCACTGTTGCATCACTTGCCAAAAACACACACCAGATTCCACATATTTTTCCAATTCCTGAAACACAAGTCAGGAAAATCTATTGTAAAAAAGACCTTCAAAAGAGAATGAAGTTTCACAAAGGCCAAAATTATCCACACAGAAATATTTTGAGAAGCCAGAATGGTAGATAGTGGCTAATGAAGTGGTACTCAAAGTGGGGGTTGACACCTCAGGCCAGGAGGGTCATGACAGAGTGCGATCGCTATCTTGGAATCTGGCAGTGGGCTTTCCAGGACATAAGTCTCATTGAACACAATGGGACTTACTTCCAAGTAGATTGGAAGAGCTCTTGTGTCACAGAGATGTCACCTGGTAAGTTTAAGAGGAGGTCCCAGACAGATTTTTAAGTTTGAAATGCCAGGGATGAAATGCCAAAGTACCACTGGGTTTGGAAGTTGGACTGAAACCTCTAAATAAAATTATTCCGAGCTATTGAGAGCTTTAAGGGCAACCATCAGGAGCCAAAAAAGAGGCTGACTCCTTGCCCCAACAATACCCTGAGCACAGTACTGTGCACTTCTTGCAATATTTTTCAAAAGCTTTTCAAACATTTCAAAAAAAACTGAAATATTCTATCTAGCCTGGTCATAAAAAACACATTTCATAGAGGATAGATCTGCTTCTTTCCCAAAAGAGTGCAACTGGAGCACTATCTAAAGCTGTATAAAAGGTTCTGGCCACACCATTCACCAGACCAAAGAATATCGCCAGGTCCAAAATGAAACTGTTAACCTGATCCTCCAAGAAGAACCTTACCCCATTTCAGGATAGGCGATATGCTACCTTTAAGCTTTCCTACTGCCCAGCAGTAGGAATTAATCTTAGTTTGTAAACCAACATTAAATCTATCACTGACCTGGAGGGTCTCGCTGACTTTTAGATGGCAACCCACAGCCTTCTTTTTGCCCAAAATCAAAGTGAACTCTGATCTTCAAAAGAACAATTTTTTGAATTTTAGAAACACCCCTTGGTCCAGTGGCACTGTGATCCCTGCAATACTACCAGGACACCCATTATTGGGCCAGTTCCCTTAATCTCCATTTCTACTGGAACTCAAACTTCCAAGGGGAAGAGTTCTGATGCTACTAGACTGATGAGAGATTGGGCAGAACTGAATTTTCTTATCTCTCCAATAGACAGCAATAGCTCTGGTGCCACACCTGATAAACCTGAACTAAGCACACAATGTTTTATTACAATGTCATGTCTCTTCAGAGTAATTTCCTATTACACAGTACATACCAGTGAGGCACCCTGCTGAAGGAACATCACCATAAGGCATACCAAGGCCTGCAAAAGGGGAGAGCTCAAGGAAAGGTTCATCATCAAGAAGCATCTTTAGACGCTCACGAACAAGCAGCTTCTTGTTTCTCTGAGTATGACGAAGAACTGCATTTTCTCCTCCCCCTTTATTGACTGTTGCAAGCAACTCTGAATATCTGAGATCAAAACCAAAAATTCAAATAAAAAAACCATTGTTTTCACATACAAATTGTAGCAAATTAATTCTATGTACAGTGATATCTTGGTTTAAGAGTGACTTGGATTAAAAGTGTTTTGGATTAAGAGCAAAATTTTTCAGAAATTTTAACTTGGTTTAAGAGCACCGTCTTGGAACACAAGCACTTCTGAGGAAGGTTCCATGACCAGGGAACTCATAGGGGGAGTGGGGGTAGCTTGAACTGGAATGGGTCCTAGGCAAAGTTTGGAACAGACTGGCCAGAGAACTCATGGGGGGAGACAACCTGAGCCACCTAAATCTGTTGGTAGTGTGGAAGGTGTGTGAGATCTGTGTGTGGCAGCGTTGAAGATGTGCCTTATCGATGTTCCAATGCTACTCCCCATTAGCAGCATGGGAATATTAAAGTTGCACGAAAAGACAGATTCAGTTGAGCCAATGGACACCAGTGACTTCTTCAATGATAGTGAAAGTCATCCTCATAATAGCTCTCCTCTCTTTTGTCTTCCTCACACCAGCCATGAAGGTAGAGTTTCAAAGGTACAGTACAGTACTTTACAGTATTTTCTTAATTATAGTATTTTGTATTATACTATAGTGTTTTGTAATCGTTTTTATATAAATATTTTTGGACTGTGAAACCAATTGTCCAAGTTTCCATTATTTCCTATTGGAAAATCAGCTTTGGATTACAAACTAATTGTGCTCATAAACCAAGGCAACACTGTATATTTATGCAACTGGACAAACTTTATGCTTAGCTGATTCTTAATTTGAGGAAAGTGGTTTCAGGTCATGTCAAATTTGATAATGTAAATTATTTAAATGCTACTTTCTTTAGAATAAAAAAAAATTTCCTTTGAAACAAAACTTTTAACCCAGACTGCTTCACCTATTTTACTATAAAAACTTTAAAAGCCCGTGTTGTTATTACAGCAGTACATGACATCATCTGATATTGCTAGTATTGTTGTACAGTATTGTACGTGATGAATTTTTGGTTCCTCAAAAGATATTACAGAAACAATCAGAAAGGAGTTTGAAAAAGGCATAGAGACAGCATGATATATCTTCATCATGGAGTACTTTCAACTTGTGTGAATTATTTTGAATAAAGCCTCTAAGGCTAGTGCCATATAATCCTTAAGGACAGATCTATAAAGGGGGTGAATCACTCCACTGTCTTAATCAGTGAATAATGATAACTGAAATAGCTGTCAAGCATTTACTCTCTGGTGTCTTCGAAAAGTATGAGTCACCATGCATTTGAAATGAAGCATGTGACAAGTTCTTTTAAAAGTTATAAAAAATATTCAAAATATACACCACAGCTAAACTTAAAAATATATGTAAACCTCCTTACTATATATTACAGCCTTCTTTTCTGTAAATTTATACATGCTTTTCTGTATAAGTTTAAACATGTTTTTCTGGGGGGTGAATTCAGTGGAGCCTAGTTCTGAGTAGACTTATGTAGGATTTCCAGTAACTGTAAATAATCTACTACTGTTCAATAGTACATGCTCCAAAAATAGTTATTTCACATAGTTTTTTTAATATTTATGTTTATTCAAGCTGAGTTTCACTCACTATTTCTGTACATTAAAAAAATTTTATGAGGTGAAGCTGCTAGTTCCAATCCCAACTTCCTCTTGGGTTCTGGACCGGTGATGGTGGAAGACCATATTATTACTTATTGTTAAGTAACAACAACTAGTTGCAATTGATTACTGTATAGCAAGGGTCTCTAACGCCAGCCCAGGGGCCAAATATGGCCCTTGGCAAGCCGCAATTTGGTCCCTGGCAAGACCACTCTACTCAGCTCTTAGGCAAGCCTTGTGATCCACGCCAATACATTCTTATGTGCATTTATGTAAATTTATTCAAATTTGAAATGTAAATTAATTTTCTGGCCCCTGACACAGTCAGAGAGACAATGTAGCCCTCCTGCCAAAAGGTTTTGAGACCCCTGCTGTATAGTACCACCAATATGAACAGATGGCACTTCATGTTCAGAAAAAGTCTCTGTCCAAAGTCCATGAACTGGACTCCACATCAGAGGAAACAAAAAAATCAGGATGTCCAAAAAGTCCATGAAGAAAAATGTTACTTGAAGACTTAACAGCTATCAGCTCATTATGGGATGAAGCTGAGACACCTGCAACTGATTGAGCACAATGGAGAAAACATACTGCCCAGTGTGCCAAAAGATGTGGAAGGATCTAAGTTGTAGGCTGTAATCCTAAAGACAATTTTCTGGGAGTAACACTCACTGAACACAATGGGCTTACTTTTGAGTAGACTTAATTAGGATTGTGTTCTAAGTAATATACAAGCTGTGAAACCATTCTAAATCTTACACCAGCTAAACAACTTGAAATCGTTTTGAAATGTATTATTTATTCAGAATATTTATGTACAACTCTTCAACAAAGGCGGCAGTCCTATTCTCCAGTTAGGCTGGCATAAGTCCTGTACTGACCTGGGGGTGTCACAAAAGTGCTGAAAGACACTTCTGCCCCACTTGCAGGGAGGGAAGTCACTTTACAGGCATTTGCCAACCTTCCCACACCACCACAGAAAGATATACCACGTGAATGAGGCCAGCAAAGGAATTCACAAAATGGTTTACATCAAATTAACTCAACCATTTATTGTATAAATCTGAAATTAACAAGTTGATATCTTGATATCTTGCTGGAAGAAAAGGGCTTACAGTACTTACTGGATTTCACCCCAAAATTTCCAAGCTCATTTACAAGAATTTAAAATGCTACTACATAGTATCCCAAATAGTAAGACAAAGGAGACCAATGCTGGAAAAATGCTACAAAAGAGCAAATTACCTGTGAATGCAGATTTCACTATTCCTTGCATTGCCTTCGAACACATGCCTATACAAGGAAGGGATGTTCCCATCTAATATGGGAAAGTTTTTTGCATGCTGATTTTTGTTTTCTGTCTTGAAGTTTACAGAAGAGGAGGACATCCTGCTATGTGGAATCATACTGGTAATCTTTACTCCATCCTGGCAGCTCCGCAAATGCCATCCTTGTTGTCTACCCTTGGCCAATTCCTGACATTTTCTCTGAGATAATGGACTGCAAAATGTATTCAAAGGAGATGATGGACATCTGGAAAGAGGCCTGAAACCAATATAGTTCCACATGATCCTGTAATGAGAGAACACAAATTCCTTATTTCAGAAAGAAAACCAGTTAATACCTATATTAACAGCATTCAAAGCAGTTGACATTTTTAAGCCAGCAAATATCTCAAAATCAAATATTCTAACCGGTACTCACACATAAAACAAGACAAAGTGTTCAATTATTTTGGAAACAGATAGAAAACAATTACATTTGTATTAAAAAATTAATATAAAGACTTTTCCTTGGACAAGCAAGTGCACAAAGCAGATTACAAAATGTTCATACAGTACAATAAAATAATGATAAAATAAAATAATAATCTTGGATCATTGCTGGACTTCATAGGAGCTAAGGCTGTACGCTCCCTCTGACCTGAGCAGATATCTCTTCTTCATAACCAAGCAATAGGATGATCCATAAGTTCAACTAAAATGCTACCATTATGCTGCAATTAACACTTGGATAACAGGTTGGCATCCTATGTTGTTAAAGGCAGAAAGAGAGAGGTTTGAGTTACAATTCCTGACAGGGTTGGGAAATTGGGAAGAAAGGCGGTAAACTGGCTGCAAAAGGCAGTTCTTTGGTCATATTTGGTCATCAAATTGTGTGTTATCAGATACGGATCAGTCACTGCAAACGTAAATTGGAAATACAATGGCGCCTCATGTAAAGTATGTTTCATGTAACAAAAATTTCTCTAGGATTCTGCTTCATGTAAAGAACACATTCGTTGGCAGTGGGGGCAGACGCGCTGGCCAGCAGCCTGTTTAAAAAGCGTCAGGGCTGCCTAGTGCACCTGCCCATAGTGAAAGCAACACTTCCATGCTGTTCCTCCTGTGGCTGGGCATCCGCTGGGCAGAGGGAGAGAAGAGCAGTGGAGAAGAGGGAAGCAGCTCAGGGCCAGCCAGAAGGGAGCAGGGGAGAGAGAGGCTCAGGATGGAGAGAAGGAGAAAGTGGGGAGACACTTGGAAGGTGTCTTTGCAGCCTCCTAACCATGTCTACCCAGAAGTAAGCCTCATTGTGTTAAATGGGTCTTACTCCCAGGAAAGTGTCTTTAGGACAGCAGCCTAAGTAGACTTCATAAGATCATGCACATTGAATGCGTGTTGTGAATTCAATCCCAGTGTTCTGTCATCATTTTTACATCCAGTTCATGTTTTTATATGAATACTTTTGGGGCTGTGGAACCAATCGCCTGAGTTTCCATTATTTCCTATGGGGAAATCTGCTTCACGTAAAAAATGTTTCACGTAAAGAACATGCCTCTGGAACGAATTAAATTTGTTACGTGAGGCGCCACCATAACAGTAACTATATTACAGTTTGATAAAATGAGGGGTGTGATTTTTATGGGTAGCACTGGGTATGCAAGTTAAAGAAACTTGGTAGGACCCTTGGAAGGACCAAGAGACACCCAGAGAAAGTGACTGCAGCCATGTCCATCTTTTGCATGACAAACACAAAACAGATTCCAGGGCAAGTTAAAGATTAACTGATTTCTTATACAATAAACTTTGATCAATGATGGGCGATACTCCTGCAACTGGGCTTCCTCAGAGGTAAGTGTGGCTAGGACTACTCAGAAGTCAGTCCCCTGAGAGTCTCTGGGGCTCAGTCCCAGCCCTGCTTCCACTGCGCGGCCATTTTCTGCCTCAGCTGCCCTCCCCGCCCTAGCCCAAGGGGACCCCCCAATGACGTTGGGAGCCTCAGAACGTCCTCAGAAGCCCCGCCCCTTTGTCGTGGGTGACGCACCTTCTCCTCAGGCAGCGACTCCGACGTCTTTGGGTTCTGAAGCCCCCCCAACTGCCTCCTTCACTCCCCCCTCCCACCCGCGCGCAAATGTTTCTGATGCGCATGCGCGTGCCGTTAGGAACCGCCTCAACGTTACCCTGAGGTGCTGGCATGTCCCCTGACCGTTGCCTGTCTCGCGCCTCCGCTTTCTGAAGGGCTTAACCCTCGCGCCTTTCCCCTTGGTGTGGTCTTGAAGCCCAAGCCTACGCAGGTCTACTCAGAAGTAAATCCCATTGTAGTCAACGGGGCTTACTCCTAGGTGTGGATAGTGTGCTCTGAAGCTGCAGTCCTATCCACACTTACCTGGGAGTAAGCCCCATTCACTACAATGGAACTTACTACTGGGTAGAGACAGGCACAGGATTCAGCTCTGAGGCGCCACTCCCATCCACACTTACCTGGGAGTAAGCCCCATTGACTACAATGGGACTTACTTCTGAGTACAGAAAGGCACAGGATTCAGCTCTGAGGCGCTACTCCTATCCACTCCTATCCACACTTACCTGGGAGTAAGCCCCATTGACTACAATGGGACTTACTACTGAGTGGAGATAGGCACAGGATTCAGCTCTGAGGCTGCACTCCTATCCACACTTACCTGGGAGTAAGCCCCATTGACTACAATGGGACTTACTTCTGAGTAGAGACAGGCACAGGATTCAGCTCTGAGGCGCTACTCCTATCCACTCCTATCCACACTTACCTGGGAGTAAGCCCCACTGACTATAATGGGACGGACTTCTGAGTAGGCACAAAGAGGATTGTGCCCTAAGAGCCCAATCCTATCCACACTTACCTGGGAGTAAACCTAATCGATGAGTATAATGAGACTTATTTCTGAGTAGAGGTACCTATTATGCCCTATGAGCCTGATTCTATCCACACTTCACTGCAAGTAACTTCCATTGACTATAATGGGACATACCTAAAATTGTGCCCTATGCCTTCATAGATCTTACGAAGGCTTTTGACTTGGTTAGTAGGGATGGCCTTTTTAAAATCCTCCCCAAGATTGGATGCCCACCTCAGCTCCTCAGCATCATCAGGTCCTTTCACAATGACATGAAGAGCACTGTAGTTTTTGATGGATTAACATCAGACTCCTTTCACATCCGAAGTGGAGTGAAGCAGGGCTGCGTCCTTGCACCAACTTTATTTGGGATATTTTTTGCTGTCATGTTGAAACAGGCTTTTGGAAGTGCAACAGAGGGAATCTATCTCTGGACCAGATCAGATGGAAAACTCTATAATCTCTCTAGACTGAGAGCAAAGTCCAAAATCCAGCTGAAATGCTTGCGGGGTTTCCTCTTTGCTGACGATGCTGCTGTTACTGCTCACTCTGCCGAAGACCTTCAACAACTTATGGACCGTTTCAGCAAGGCCTGCCAAGACTTTGGACTAACAATCAGCCTGAAGAAAACACAAGTCATGGGGCAGGATGTGGATTCACCCCCTTGTATAACGATCTCTGAACATATACTGGAGGTTGTCCATGACTTTGTGTACCTTGGCTCAACTATCTCCGACACTCTCTCTTTAGATACCGAGCTGAATAAATGTATCGGTAAAGCGGCTACCACGGTTTCTAGACTTACAAAGAGAGTATGGCTTAATAAGAAGCTGACGGAACATACAAAGATCCATGTCTATAAAGCCTGCATCCTGAGCACACTCTTGTACTGCAGCGAGTCTTGGCCCCTCCATGCGCAGCAGGAGAGAAAGCTGAACACATTTCTTATGTGCTGTCTCCGACGTATTCTTGACATCACTTGGCATGACAAAGTTCCAAATGGTGCAGTCTTGGAACGTGCTGGAATCCCTAGCATGTTCACACTTCTGAAACAGCGAAGTCTACGCTGGCTTGGGCATGTCGTGGGAATGGCCGATGATCGGATTCCAAAAGACCTCCTGTATGGAGAATTAGCGCAGGGAAAGCGCCCTAGAGGGAGACCACAGCTACGATACAAGGACGTCTGCAAGAGGGATCTAAAGGCCTGGGGAATGGACATCAACAGCTGGGAAACCCTGACCTCTGGTCGTTCAGCGTGGAGGCAAAAGACGCAGCATGGCCTTCTTCAATTCGAAGTGACACTCATTCGGCAGGCTGAGACAAAGAGGCAGTTCCGGAAACAGCAAAATCTGGGGGCTGGGCAGGGGACTGACTGTATCTGCCCTCAGTGTGGAAGTGATTGCCACTCTCGAATTGGCCTGTTTAGTCATAAAAGATACTGTTTTAGGACCTCCACTTCTGAGCACGATACCATAGTCTTTCGAGACTGAAGGATGCCAATTATGACGTGTTCCTGATCCTATCTACACTGACCTAGGAGTAAGCCCCATTGGCTCCAATAAGATTTACTTCGGAGTAGAAATGCACAGGATTGTGCCCTAAGAGCCCAATTCTATTCACACTTACCTGGGAATTCCCTTTTGACTACAATGAGACTTCTGGGTAGATATGCAGAGGATTGGGCTCTTAGCCCTTTTCCCTTCAATTCTTCCCATACAGTCAGCTCAATTTACTATAATGGTGTTTATGTCTGAGTATATATGAATAGGATAGGACTCTTAGGCTGCAAACCTATGCATGCTTTCCTGTGAATCAGTCCCATTCAGCTCAGTGGGACTTACTGCTAGAGTGAGGATATGACTGGGCTCTGTCTTAGATGCCTTCCTCACCCTGTTGCTCACATATCATTTGTATTTAAAAGAAAAAAATTGTACTTCACTTCTCAAAGCAAAATGTGGATTTCTAAATAAATGAATGTCCAGCACAATACTGTGAGATATCTATCTATCTATCTATCTATCTATCTATCTATCTATCTATCTATCTATCTATCTATCTATCTATCTAATTTTACCCAGAAGTGCCAGATTTAATAAAAACAAAGGGCACAATCCTAACAAATTTAGGCTGGCCTAACTCACATGGCATATCTTCCCCAGTGGTGTGGGGAGGTTGACACCTAACGCTCACCCCGGTATGGGGCAGAAGTGCCTTATGGCATTTTTGTGACAGCCCCAGGTCAGCATAGAACTTATGCCAGGACTGCTTTTTAAATCCTTTTAAGCCTGCCTAAATTCCCTCTTCTACGCAATGGTTAAAGGTTCAGGCACTCTGTCCTCCAGTCTGTATGTTCACCCTGGGCCTAACTCATTGCTCCTCCCATTCCTGTGGTGATGGAGGGAGGCAAGTGCATGTCTGTGCACTGCCCTAACCTTCCCCAGGAGCGGCACAAGAGTACTTATGGCACTTTTGTGACACCCTCAGGTCAGCACAGGACTTATCCTGAAACTTAGGTTGGCCTAATTTGAGATTAGGATTGCCACCATATTCTAATAATAACTAAGGGGATGAGAGAGTTTTGCAAGTCAACCTGTACTTCATGAACTAACCTGCAGAGGTCTCCAGATGAACTATAAATTAAAATAATGTTTCCAATTTCCCAGACTTACTTGGGCTACAATCCAGAGTAACTAGAGAGACCTTTTACACCAACGTAGTTATGGTGCCACCTATGGGAAATGCATAGACTAGAGCAATCCAGAGTAAGTGCCTCTTACTTCTTCCATAGGTACTCTGGATTGTAGGGTTGGTCTCCTTTTTGGCCTCTTGTTGATGGTACTGTGTGAAATAATGTTCCTTTACCTTGAAATTAGATATGAGATCTCTAAATTATAAATTTATTCAAGAATGATACTTTTCAAACTTCAAATCATTATGCCATGTCATTTAGTCAACATAAAATACTATTATTGTTAAACTGGCTAAAAATACAACTTGTATTGACAAACTCTTTGGAGTTCACAAAGTACCTCCTGTAAAATTGAGAGCATTCAGGAGAGCTGCACCGGACTCTCCACACCTTCTGGAATCTGTTGCAGCATCTCATCACTGAAAGTTAATGAAAGTACCCCTTCCTTCTCCCATACCAACATCTTGGAAATGCCTTGCTGCCCTTATCCCTTCTCCTACCAAGAGACCAGGCAACCTTTACACAAACTTGTGAGTCAAGTGTCCCCATCCGTCCCGTCCCCCCTGTTTGAATCCCATTGTGGAAGTACCTCAGCACATCTACTCTGAAGTAAGTACTATTGTATTCAATGGGGCCTACTCCGAGGAATGTGTGTACAGGATTGCAGCCTTTAGTTTATTGCAAATCAGGGTAGTTTATAAATGTTTTCAAATGATTTTTAATGTTTTTATATCTTTTATTATTTAAAAAAAGCAGGCCTCCATCAGTCTTGAAAGACTATGGTATCGTGCTTGGCGCTGCATACGCTGCATGCGAAACACGAAAGTCTGGGTTAGTTTGTTATGGAGGATAGGCTGTTATCCAAGCAGCAAATCCCCCCTCTCCACGCCACTGAATTAGTCCAATGGAAAGGCAGAGCGAATACGATTGGATCCAGCTGGCATTGCAGAGCTGGGCTAAGGACAGGAGCTCACCCTGTCTTGTGGGGCCGACCTGGGTCTCGAACCCTGGCCTGCTGGTTAACAGGCACAGCGTCTTAACCGCTTGTGCCACCCACAGCCTTGTGGTGTGGTTTTATTATTTATTATGTATTTTATTGTTGTTTGCTGCTTTTGGTTCCTTTAGGGGAGAAAGGCGGGTTAATAAATAAATATGTAATGAAGTGCATTTCCTTTAAAACTGGTACTATTAAGAGTACTATAAAATCGTAACCCACTAGCCAAACTTAATTAAGAACACATTAGAATTTTAATGTTTTGTTCTGTAATCATTATTCTGTTTATGGATTCTTGAAATGAATATGTAAGAACTTAGTCATTGCGAAGAAATTAAAGTAATTGCGTTGGCAAGTTGTTAAAAGATGTAGCATATACTTTCAAGTATCCCATAATAATATTTCCCAAAGGTAATGGAGCAGTGACTAATCTGGGAGTATTTTTTAACAAGTAATATTAATTCTAGAATTGTGAAAAGCAAAGAATTTGAGATCCTTTCCGTTTGTATTGTTTACATGTTGTTTTCTCAAATTACAACAGGAGACAGTATCATTTTTAGACAGTCTTAGATTAGGGTCGATAGTGTCCAGGATGTCAAATCAAAAAAGCACAGCAAAGCATGATGAATGAAAGGAATGTGTCTTGCCATAGCTGAAATGATGTGAAACAGTATATGTGTGATATCCTTTGAACGGCAGTAGATCACCCACTCCAATACATTTTTCTTATATGTAAGTTTATGTAAATTTATTCAAATTTGAAATGTAAATCTATCTATCTATATATCTATCTATCTACAGTATTTATATACTGCTTTTCAACTGAAAAGTTCACAAAGCGGTTTACAAGAAAATGAAAAAAAATTAATTGCTAATTAATAGCTAATGGGTGCCTGTCCCAAAAGGGCTCACAATCTAAAATGCGAAAAGAACACCAGCAGAAGCCACTAGAACAGACATTGCTGGCGTGTGTTGGGCCAGTTACTCTCCCCCTGCTAAATAAAAGAGGAACACCCACTTGAAAGAGTGTCTCTTGCCCAGTTAGCAGAAAAATTAGTTTTCTGGCCCCCAACACAGTGTCAGAAAAATGATGTGGCCCTCCTGCCAAAAAGTTTGGAGACCCCTAGTCTAGATTTGCTGCTGTTGCTACTAGCCCTACATTTCTTGCCAGTTGGATAACTATTCTACCAGTTTGGTTTATAGATATTATACTGTATAGAATATATTAGGACACAATTTCACTTCTTAAGCCAAAATCCTAATGCACACTGATTTAGCATGCTTTATTGTACACCAAATAAAAGTAGGTGATTGGAAAGACAGTGAACATTCAGGAAGAACATTCAGGTGTTTGCTGTTAGTATCTTAAGATGTTTGCATGTATGTGTTTACATGTCTTGAATTTTTAAAACAGACTTTCTAGATTAGAGGTAAAAGAGTGAAAAGGTGTACAAAATTGTTTTCATATTTGCTCTAGTCTTTAAGGAGGATTTGAAATAAGTGGAGAGTGTTTTGAAAATCTTTTTTTCATATAAAGGCTAGTTGGACTCATAACGGACACATCTGAGCAAGTATTGCAAGGGTTGCCAGAGGGATTTAAAATACCTTTTGTTAAGGTCCAGATTCCTCATAAACCCACTCTTTATGATGTTGCTTATTTTGTTGTTATCCAAAGCCCTTCAGCCCATCCTCATTTGGAATGTCTATAAGGCTGCAATCCTTTTCCCAGTTAGGCCATCACAAGTCCCATGCTGGCCTCGAAGTGGGTGAGGATGGGCCAGTGCACAGTCATATACTGGCCTCCACATGCTTCCGTGGGAACAGGAGCAAGTGAGTTGTGCCAGCCTAAATTGTTTAGGATTGTGTCCTAAATTGTAGTGTTTTGTTTGTAGAAAAAAATGGTGCATGGGCAACATGTAGATGCTTTATTTATTATTCGTATTTGTTCCATGCACCAGTCCTGTACTCCAGATGTAGCAGATTTTGCAGAATTTCAAAAACCAGAGACCCAGATGCTCTTAGCTAATTTTGTTTTCTTGCTTGCTCGGGCTGCCAACTTATTGTCTTTTTTGCAACAAGTATGGGTGAAAGGGTTTGCTATGAATGTAGAGATCTTTTAAGGTAAGGGGTTTGAAATGTTGACTCTTAGCTTAGCTTTTTGGGTGGGGGGCTGTAGCTTGACCCTTTCACAGACACATTGTAACATTTATATAAAATTAACTAAGAATACTCCGCTAGGTCCATAAACCATCGAAGTTGGAAAACATCTTCCATGATATCTTGCAAGACTTAAGACTTTTCTTAATAGGATAGGATTGTAGCCTTTATCACATTGGGAACAATCCTAACTAATTTAGGCCAGCATAACCTACCTGGTATAACTTCCCATGGTGGTGTGAGGAGACTGGCACATGCCTGTGCACTTGCTTAACCCCCCACCCTCCACCCATCCAGGGTTGGGACAGGCAGTGCCTTTACTGCACTTTTGTGACACCCCCCAGGCCAGCACTGGCCTCCCCTAGGGATCTCAAGGTGGCTTTGAGTTGACATCCCAGGTATCAACTTCCCTAAATATGCCACTGTTTCAGGAGTTAAATAAAACCTGAGCAGAAAGTGGTCTGGGAAAATTTAAAGGGTTTTCCTTTCTGCTGAAAGAGTAGGCCCCAGCTGCAGGATGCAAATCTTCCCCCAGTGGCACAGCTTACCCAGTGCTTGCTAGGTGGTTAGAATTGTGTCCACAGTGGAGGTCATCTGTTGACTAGAGCACAGATAAATGTGACTGGCATATCTCCAGTAAATGTAGAGCAAGTATATGCCTACCTAATCCATTTTGCCAAGTGATCTCCTCCTAAAGACCCATGAGATGTCACACCAGGGATGTTAAGAGTCATATTTACAACCTCCCTAAGATGCTTTTGTACTCTTAAAAGTGGATTATAGGATGCATTGAACGCATGGCAAGGCTATAAATACCATTAATCTATATGAATGGACAGAACTGAAGAACTCTAGTAAAACTCTCTTTTGTTGTGAGAACTGAAGCACAGGAAAGGTGAGTTTGATCAAAACAGCAAAATGGTTTTTTGTTTCATCCAGAAATCTTTACCAGCAGTGAAGCAGAAACAAGATTAGATAGATGATAAAAATTTTATCTTCATCCAATATTTACAAATTAACATTATTTTTACAAAAATAACCATACACATTTTCATTTTGTCTGACAGTTTGATAAATTAGAACTATGCATGGACCGTATACATATGAAAGATTAGTTGAGCATTTCATTCATTATAAGTTAAAACCTTTTTGTTTCCTTCTCAATTTTTTCACAGATTTTGCCATTTCCTAATAAGACATCCTCCTTTCTCACTACCTTCCACAGGGCTTTTAATGTGCACTTGTTCATTACAAAATATTTTCTGGGTATCTTGATGAAAGTAAGTTGTGATAGTATTGTATTTTTCTAAGAAATCTTCTTGATTAAATTTGTAGACTTAAACTATAATAATAATAATAATAATAATAATAATAATAATAATAATAATACCAGCACGAAATTGTTTGCTGTGCATTTATGTTTGATAATAATAATAATAAATTTTGTATCCTGCCTTTCTCCCGGAGGGACTCAAATGTGACCAATCAATTAAGTTTGTGGACATTTAGGATATATCTATGGTTCTCATGCAGAAACCATTTAGGGCAGACCATGATAATATCCCAAACCCTTCCCCCCCCCCTCTCTCTCTCTCTCTCTCGCCTTGGCTGAGTGAAACACAACATGACAGTGGACTTAGGACAATAATGGCTGGCCTCTGACTCCCAAAGCTACAGCCTTGCTTAAGACATAAATCATGACACTAATGGACTTTTCTTGTTCTCATTTCCTAGCTAAGCGTCTGTGGCTTAGAGGCATCTGACTTCCGATGCATTAGAGTTGTTCTGTGGTTCCTCTCTCCTTGTTTTCCTTTTAAACAAGAGTGCCATTTTCTGACATACTAAAAAATAGGTTATATTCACTGTGGCATATTTGTCTTGTTAACTGTCTATGGAAAATAATTATTTTAATTAAAGGCATAATGTTTTGCAGAAGTTGGTTAGGATTCCAGATGTTTGTTACATAGCATTGCATTGTTATTTCAATGACTTGTTTGATACCAGGCAATTTGTCAAATTCAGCATTGATCTGAACTACTAAGGGGGTCGTGTATCTTAAGAGTCTCCAAGACAGAACAAACCATCAAAATGAGGACCACTTTAATCAGACATTCAAAAAAATATTTTAAAACAGTAGGGCCCAATCCTAAACTCACCCAGGGCTGGCACCCAGTGGAGAGCACCAGTTACATTAGCTCTTGCTATGTGGGGTTCCCTTTTAGCCTTTGCATCTGGGACAGCAAAACATAGGATTCACCTGTTTTGGTTCTATGTGATTTAAAGTTCTGTGCATTACTTGGATCATCTTCTGGTAAGCTTGACACAATGGAAATATAGCAAGAGAAGCATTTGTTCATCATGAGTTGCCAGAGGCAACTCTGCAGGGACCTTGCCTATTTAACTGGAATGTAATGGAACAGAGAAATGGCAAGAACTATGCAGGGCAGATCTGAAAACACAGCTATTGCTTTAGTGTGCTACATAAGACACATTTTATAGAAATATGGGTTAAAAATTTTTTGAACAAGGGTCACCTGTGGTTTCCTTGCAGCACTTAGAAATCTTTACTCACTAAAGTGGGTCAGAAGGTTTTCCCCAATTTAGCACTAAAGATTCTTCCTTCATTGTCTGTCTTTCTCTACAGTTTTCTAATCTTGCAAGATGCCAGCCATACCCAACAGAGAGCCTCCAATTCAGGAAAGAATATTTTAGTCCTGTGAACGGAACTAATGAGAAAGATTTAAGCCACCTGTACAGCTTTAACCTCTGCTCTTGAGCATTTTTTATTCTAAATATGGCAGTTTTAGGAATGCAATACAGTCTTGTTCAACACTGGGAACTACGGTATCCAGAATATCTCAAAATTAAAATATATAACAAATGGAGTCCTGTAAATAGGGTTATCCATCCTAATGTCTTTTTATCTTGTCACTCAGATCTCAGGTTGGCCTACAATTACAGCAAACAGAACTACAAATCAATAATAATAATGCTTTTATTGTCATTGTATACATTGACATTGAGCATTGACAAGTATACAGGGAAATTTTTAGGTGCATTTTTTTTAGGATACAGACTCAACTGATCACTGGAGTGCTGAGCCACTGCATGCGCCACCACAGACGATCCTCACAGCAACCCTGTTAGGCAGGTAGTTCTCAGCTGATAGAACTCTTCTCTCCTAGGTGGAATCCTTCATGGTGTAATCATCACATCTGGTGATTACACCATGTACACCATTTGGTAACACAGTACAGGTACCTGTTACACATCTGGTAACACATCTGGTAACACAGTTTGGTAAAAGTAGCAAAAAAGAACACCAGTCCACAGGTAAAGTTTTGCTGGCTTACATAAGTCCAAGTAAATCTGTCCTTGCCTTAGAGACTCATCTAAAGGAGATCTCTGGGGCTGTTCTGCAAAATGAAATACATTCTAGCAGGAGGGGTTAGGATTGGGATTCTAGAAAGAATGTGTGAATGAATAGTTTCAGTGGAGAATTGCTGGCTTCTCTGAACACTTTGAATCTTTCACTTAGCATGTTGTAACAGACAGCACCCCTAAGAAGAGTAAATCTTACTGAACACTGTGAGCCTTACCTTTACATAAACCTGCATAGGGTTGACCTGGAATTTCAAAGATCACATCCTATACATAGAAGTGTTTGAAAAAGTATTGTATTCAAAAGTAAATATGTTCTGTTTAGTAAGACTTAGGGTGCAATGCTAACCTAGGCTGGCACCACTCATTGGTCTTCTCATTCCTCTGGTAATGTAGGAAAGTGCATGTCTGCATACTGGCCTAACCCTCCCACAAGAGTGGCGCAGAGGTTCCTCACAGCACTTTTGTTATCACCCTAGGCCGACACAGGTCTAGAGCTGAGGTTCATGCCTGCCTAACTGGGAGTTAAGATTAAAGCCTTAGAGCCAAATCCTATGGTTTGCAAGTACCAGCACTGTTACTACAATGCCATTGCTGGGTGACTTTAAAATGTGTAAAGCTGAGGCTGCAATTATAAACTCCAGTTAGGCCATCCTAAGTCCTGGCATAAGTCCTGTGCTAACCTGAGGTATCACAAAAGTGCCATAAGACACTCCTAGGGGCAGGTTAGGTTAGTGCACAAACATGTGCTTGCCTCCCTACATCACCACAGGACAGATGATTTATGCCAGACTAGGTTAGGATTGCACCTTTAGTTACAGATAAAGTGCAGTAATAGCCTCCAACAGTAGCATACATCCCACTTCTAACACCTTGATCCTTAGGGTGTAAAATAACTTGGCATTGGGACAAAGCAATAAATGGAATAAAAACAAAACAGGTGATAGAGTGTACACACAAACAAACTTTAGCTCCAGGTCTTTTCCTATTCCTAACAGCATTAATGAGAGTCCATTTGCAGAAATATTTGTGACAGCAGGAATTTGCAAGATAAAACATCATTTGCAGTTTGCGAGATAAAAAAGCATTGGAAGCAACATCTGTAAACCTGAGGGCGACTAGTTTGGATAAACCCATGGAGAACAGATCAATGACAGTTGTTCGTTATGGCTTGGACTGTTTTCAGTTTCAATAGCAATACACCTCTGAGTACCAACTGCAGGAAAGCAATGACAGAAGTATGTATGTTCCAATTATGGACTTCACAGTGGCATTTGGTGCAGGGTGACCAGATGCCAAACCCAAAATTCCTGAACCCCAAGGCCAAAATTCCTACCCGCTGAAAAAAATTGCCAAAAAATGTATTTTTTTGTTTTTGTTTTTCAGTTTTTTGACCATAACTTTTGATAGGAAGGAGATATCTCAAAACTAATTTTTGCATTGGATTCTGCTCTTCAATACGAATCCAACGACATATGGCATGATGGGGTGATGTACACTGTCACAAAGTTTCAAAATGAAGCCAAAATGTAGGACAATGTAGCCAAAATGTAGGTCACCCGGACAGGAGGCTAAAAATCCAGACAAATCCGGGTTTTTCCAGTCATCTGGGCACCCTGATTTGGTGGGCAACTGTGAGAAACAGGATACTGGACTAGATGAGATTACAGCCCTGAACCAGCAAAAGTTTTCCACATTCTTATACTGCATTCAATAACACTATAACACCAGCATTATTCCCAGATTGAAATTTGTACTTAAAAGATTTTCATGACCAAATAAGACTGATTTTATTTGGTTACCCTGAGATAACATTTTTGCTGTATTAAATGCACTGAATGAATAAAACTACTAATCAGTTGATGAGCTGCATTCCACAAAAAACCATTTGCAATCATAAACTTCAACTGAGTGTGCATGACATTCTCTTCAGGCAGGTATATATAGGCATAAACAGTTACTTAAGACTTTGTGAAAACTGAGTATTAAGAGAGGATTTGAAAGATATGGCTGTCACAACATGAATATTATTTGATTTAAAGTGATAGGACTGTATGGGCTCAGGAATTTTCAAAATGTGGATTATTACCCTTTCCCATGAAGGTCAAGATTAGCATGGAAGGGGTTACAAAGCACTGAAGATCCCTGAAATCTCCAGGTAGTCTCTACAGCCCCACTTCTGATAAGAGCCACTTCTGATAAGTGTTGGCATTGCAAAGCTTTGTCTTACTCTATGGGTTTTCCATTTATGGGTCATGAACACGGGGGATTTCATGTAAATCTATATATTGTGGAAGAAGTTGAGAAAGTCTGAGAATCTTCCTGGGACAGGAGAATAAGCAAATGTGACAGATGAGCTGAACATTCCTGGTAATCTAGTATTGATCGTCCCATTTATTTTTCTTTCAAGAGCATTTGCACATCCCTTTAACTTTAAAGGCTTAACGTTCAAGAACTTCAAGTCAGCAATGGGGCACAAGCAGTGGTGGGATTCAAATAAATTAACAACAGGTTCTATGTCCTAATACATTAACAACAGGTTCTCTGTCCCATTAGTAACCTGTTCTCAGAACCAGGCGCTCATTAGCAAAGGGTTCTATAGAACCTGTGAGAACCCACTGAAGCCCACCACTAGGAACGTGTGGCCCTCCAGAGCTCCTTGTCTCCTAGAGGAGGTTTTTCTCATGGTATTTTCACATAAGGCTTTTTGAGCTATGTGACAGCCATATCTTTGTATCCACTGCTAGAACTATTGACATGCAAACAAGGTATGGGGAAAATTCAGCTTCTGATTACCTGGGTCTGTTACATCATTTTAACCCTGAATTTGCTCTCTGTATCACTTGCCCTCAGGGAACTCAAAAGAAATCAGCCAATCTCCTACTACACCATGTCATCAATACCTAGGGCTATTCAGTCACACAGGCAGGACAATCCAGAGCAACTAATCTGTCCACATAAGAGCCCTTAGGTTGCCCTATCTAACACTAGGTTGGAGCAACTGCAAGATGCTCCAGCCCAGTTACTCTGAAGGAGGCTTAGGGCAGAGCAAGGCAAGACAGGGTGCCCTAAGAGAGGTGGACCTGCTCTGCCCTAACTGGGGCAGCCTAAGCAGCTCAGGAGAGGCAAGTTGAGGGCATCTTTAGCATTGCCTAGGGCAGAGCAGTTACTCTGAATCCAGAGCCTGTTTCCAAGGCAGAAATGCCCTCTTCCAGCCCTCAGAGTTATACCACCTCAGGAGCAGGTATAGTAATGAGTAGACCCATAGGGGTCCATGATAACACCCGAGTAAGAATGGCAGTGTTGACCAAAAATCTGAGTTCTTGGCCATCCTAGCTGCAACCCCTTCCTCTCAACCTCAGGATATGGAACAAACTACGGCTGCCCACAAACCTCAGGATACAGCAGGCCACTCCAAGAAGCCCCTTGTATTCACTGTAGAATGTACTGGCATCTCATCAGGGACTCCTTATAAGGCAGGCACCCAGTGGCGTCACCAGACTGGTGCGGCTGGTGTGGGATGCATTGGGGATGCGCTCCGTATGGGGTGATGTGCCGGAGGAGTTTGACTGTCCTTTGGCAGGCCCCGGGCGTCAGCACCCCCATTCAGGCCTGCTCCAAGGCGGAGCAGCAGCCAGAAGCTGCCACTTGTCTGCAGAGCTGGCCTGAATGGCCATCTGAGGTGCACTGCGCAGAAACACACTGAGCATGCCGAACAGCTTCAGAGGAGACTTCCTTAGAGCAGAGAAAGTCCGCGCCTCTGGACAGCCATTCGGCCTCACTCAGGAGGCGGAGCGGCAGCCGAATGGCTTCAGAAAGAGTACTGCACAGGCACCAACTCTGACGCCTGCACAGTCTCCCCCGAAGCCAAAAGGCTTCAGAAAAGTACTGCGCAGGTGTCAGAGATGGTGCCTGCGCAGTACTCTTTCTGAAGCCAGTTGGCTTCAGAAACAACTGCGCAGGTGCCAACTTTGGTGACTGCGCAGTCCAGGTAGGGGGGGCACGCATCCCAGGGATGACGCACAGACTTCCGCACCAGGTGATGTGCAGAGTCATGTCACCACTGTAGGCACCACAGCTGTTCCTTGTTCAGTGTGATCTGAGGGGTGTCTCCTCAGGAGCAAGTCTTCCCCTTGTGTCAATTACTTAGCATGCTCTGGAGCAGTTAGGGCAGCCCAGGCTTCCTGACTCTCTGGATACAGCATAACTTTCTGATCTGGATACAGAATAGTTAGGAGAGTGCAGTTAGGTCAGAGCAGGCTGAATTTGCTCTGGATTGTGTCCACAGTAGGAAAGTTTTGGATTAATCAGAAGTTGATGCTATAGATTCACTCTAGAGAGTTCTTTCTTTCTGCTGCACAGCTGGTGCCAGAGGATGTTACAACATGAAAGCAGCTCTGTTTTAACTTGCGCAGTTGCAGTTGCATTCCAGAGAATGAATTTGCCTCATCCACAAGCAACTCCACCCTTCTTCCCCTTTCTGGTTATACATACTCAAGGGAAAAAAAATCTAGAAGTCATTAAATTCACAAATTGTCTGTGGAATTGTGAGCTGGGGCAGATGTATAAACTAATCATGGTGGTTTGCTCACAACTGCCTGGAGACAGGGTGGATTGATTTAAATCACCAGGGGAAAAGAGGTAAAACAGAAGGTAAGACCAAACTAAAGCATCAAGTTACAAGAAGTTTCTCATTTTGAAATGCCCATGTTTCCTAAACAAGCATATCTGCCATTGCAGGAGTAAAATTCCCAGAATAATTGTAGGCTAGGGGCACAGCTGGGCACTGAGTGGCAGGCACTGGGCACTGTCCTCTTGCATTGACCAAAACTGCAAGGCCAAGGATATTAGTTGTACCAAAACAGTTCCTGTTATGAAGAAATGCCTTGTCTATCAATCTTTCTATCTATCTATCTATCTATCTATCTATCTATCTATCTATCTATCTATCTATCTATCTACAGTATATATATACCGCTTTTCAACTGAAAAGTTCACAAAGCGGTTTACAAGAAAATGAAAAAAATTAATAGCTAATTAATAGCGAATGGGTACCTGTCCCAAAAGGGCTCACAATCTAAAATGCAATAAGAACACCAGCAGAAGCCACTAGAGCAGACATTGCTGGGGTGTCCTAACTATTTCCTATAGATATTTGTGCCATGTAGCCAATAAGCGTAATTGAGCATTGCTTGCCTATGTATGATGTGTATTCTGTCCTAAAATTGTTATAAATTTATTTATTTATAAATAAATAATTGATTTATATCCCGCCTTTCTTCCTTAACAAAAGGAAATCCAAGGCAGCTAAAAATATTTAAAAACAACAATAAAATACCACTAAACCTAGATAACAATAAATACAGTTAAAACAATTAAAATACAGTTAAAATACAATTAAATTATACAAAAGCGATAAAAAACAATAATACCCAGGTTTAAAAACAGGCAGGCAACAATACTGTCACACCTTTAAAAACCATATAATGCCTGTTTAAATAAAAAAAGTTTAAAAACCATATAATGCCTGTTTTAATATCTTGTTGGGTCCAAAAGACCCAGGCTCAATTCCCCTCAGCCTAATCTAGCCCCCTAAAGGGCCAGCGGCCCTAAACCAGCCCTAACCCAGAAAAAGCAACAACACAAGGCCAGTCAGAAACATTCAGACCAAATGATAAAAGGCGGAATGTAGCAAAGATACATGTATTATGCAACTAAGCAATAGCCTGAAGTAATCTTGACAGTGCACTGTCTCAAAACAGTTGAGGACACATTGCAAGTTTGCCTTCCAACCTGCCCATCCACTGCTTACCTCTCTGAAGAACCTGTGTAGTGGCCAACGGGTCATGGGTTCAAGTCCCACCCCATTTGGGTACAGTGGGGACCAGCATCCCTACTGGGCACAACTGGACAGTGGGCAGCAGCAGGCACAAATGGGAAGTGGGCACTGGGCATCCTTACTGGGCACCACCGGGTATTGGGTATCACTGGGCACCACTGCACGGTGGGCACCACTGTGCACCAGTGTGCAGTGGACAGCGGACACTGGGCATCCATAGCAGGCAGCAGGCACCACTGGGCACCAGAGGAAAGTGAGCACTGGGCATCCTTACTGGGTCCCACTGGAATTGGGCACCACCACTCATCTCTACCGGTCCCCAGCACACAGCACCGGGCAGTGAGCACTACCTGGCAACCCTACTGCGCATTCGGCATCCCTGTCAGGTGCCAGGTACTAAACATAACCGGGCAGTTGGCACCAGTGGGTAGCACTGGGCACCGGCACCACCAGGTACCAAATTGGTTCCTAGGGGGTGCTCAAGGCATGTAAGGAATAACCTCCCCAAATTTCATGCTTTTATTCAGGGGTTGGGGTTGGGTGTTGTTCAGTCAGACTTCAATGTTAAGTATAGGATGAAAACATGTTGCACCCCGTTTCATTTTGCACCCCCTTGAGGGTTAAATTTCTAAACATCAGTTCTCAGTGGGTGTTCACATCACATAAGGAATACAATCCCCAAATTTATGCTCACAAAATTTTGATTTAATGGTCAAACTTCCTATGGGCACTGCATTTGCATTTTCCACAACAAAACATGCCTGCAAGTCATGTCTACCTTGTCTAGGGAGCCAAAAGATAAAAAGCCACGCAAAGCAATCATATTTAATAATTAATTAATTAATTAATCATAATATGAAATTTGGTGTGATCAGTCATCTTTAGGAAGGAGACAGTGTATCGGATCTTGCCCATATGCTCGATTCAAATGGGAACACTACAATTCAAGACAATGCTGAGAAGATAAAGTGTCCCAGCAGCAAGCAGAAATATCCACAAGTGCAAAGAAAACCTGTTCAGGGTTTTATGGTGGAACATCAGGAGAAGATTCCCCTAACCAATCTCTTGTACACATTTTTAAGATAAATTGACACATTTTTAAGATAAAAACTGATTTTGAAACAAATAACTCCATGTAAAATGAGGGGTGCCTCTATGTACGTGCAAGTATATGAATCAAGCAGGCCTCCGTCAGTCTTGAAAGACTATGGTATCGTGCTTGGTGCTGCATACGCTGCATGCAAAGCATGAAAGCCTGGGTTAGATTGTTATGGAGGATAGGCTGTTACCCAAGCAGCAAATCCCCCCTCTCCACGCCACTGAATTAGTCCAATGGAAAGGCAGAGCCAATATGAGCGGATCCAGCTGGCGTTGCAGAGCTGGGCTAAGGACAGGAGCTCACCCTGTCGACCCTGGGGCCGACCCGGGTCTTGAACCCTGACCTACTGTTTAACAGGCACAGTGTCTTAACCATTTGTGCCACCCACAGCCCTATGCAATCAAGATGCACATGATAATCCCAGTTTGAATTGGGACCAAGTATGGCTACTATTTGAAAATGATCTAATCTCATGCTGATTGGTGACATCAGCCTCTAACCACATTGGTGATAAATTTAACACTGCACTTAATTTTGCCTCAATCAATCACACTGTTATCTTTTACAGATAAGACGCTTATCTGTAAATTTTTCCTCATGGTCCCATTTTATTCAGAAAAGCAGCCTCTATTAGGCTGATCAAGATAATTCAGTTTAAGATATAATTGTAAATTTCAACGTGTTCATTTCCCTGAAACTCCTGTTCCAGTTTATTTTTATTAGTGGGTTCTATACAACTCCCTGGCAGGATAATTTTAAAAACAAGTTAGTTGTAAAATTTAACTTATATTTTTCCAGCGTATCTGAATAAGTATATAGTTTTATTGTCTTTCAACATTAGGTTTTGTTTTATCTCTAAAAGGCAGAGATGCACCCCTGATTTTCAAATTTTCAAAACTTTTAAAATCAGACATTCTGGTTAGATTTCACACTAATGCTAATTCATAGCCACCACTTGATCTGTACTAAAAGCTAGCTAACCTGAATTAAGATGCAACATTTTGTTTGCATTGTCATTAACCATGGTTAGCTGTAACAAGAGTTTGTGAGCGAACAGCTTCTCTGCCTTAATAACTATAATTAATAACTTACCAAATATAACACTGCATTCACTAAGAAAGGGAGAGGTGAATTCATGCAAAGTGACAAGCAGACAAAATGTGTGAACTTGCAACATACACCTTGTTTCTTAACCCTGGTTAAGAGTTGTCTACATCAGATTACAACCATTGTTTTACTATACAGCCTATAGAAAGGATTCATTTCATCATCCCAAACCACCACCAGCCTCAGGCATGCACGGAATGTCTTCCTAAAATTTGCATTAAGCTGGCATTCATCCAGCCAATAATGAGAATTGCTAACAAGTCTTAAGGAGAAGCTTTCAGCTTTTCTTCTGGGGTTAAATAGTTTAAGAAAATAGCTAGAATTCTTGAATGAAGATTTTCAGACCTACCTAAAGATAACTGTACTGTAATCACCTGATACTATAATTTATAAAATGTCTTTCTGTGTATTAAAATATAATTGCCTTCACATTTTGAGCACTGATTCTTCTTATTCTTATGTTTACATTCTGTTTTCCTCAAAGAATTGCAATTGGGGGGACACTGAAAACCGTGTTTAGGGTCTAGTCAAGAGTTACGGTTTTTCATTTAAGTGCTTTCTCTCGTCTGTGCTTCAAGTCTGAGTTGTGATGTATCATTTTGTTGTTTCATTGTGGAGCAATCATGCCTTTTTATTAAAGCCAGTCTGTTTGTTTTAGCTATGCATAAATGCTAAACTAGTCCAGACATGTTACTTCCCCAAAGCCAGACTCTATATACATGGCATTCGACGGCATCATTTAACTCTTGAGTTCAGGTTGTCTTTTTAAGCTGAAGCATTAGCTAGCTTATTTCAAGGCAAGAGACCTAAAAGAGATTTTGTGGCTTGTTACTGGGTTTGATTCTGTTGTAACAACATACCCATTCAAGATTTCTTTTAAAAAAACCTATTATTCTTGGATAAGACTAAAACTATTTGTGCATTTTGCACATTGATTGTAGATGCAAGGAAAGAACTATTGAATTCACAACTAGGTAGAAGGGATTCCATCTATAACAGCCAGTAGCATCACCAGGAGGGTGCGTGGGGTGCATCCCGCACCAGGTGATGCGCCCAGGGGGGTGATGCACAGTGGGGGGCCTGTGGGACCCCAAAATCCAAGTTCACAAAGGTGCGCACTACCCTCTCATGCCATCTGTCATTCAATTCCTATTGAAGAGCAGAGTCCAATGCAACAATTTGTTTTGAGCTAACACCTTCCTAGCCAAAGTTATAGCCCAAAAATTAAAAATGCCCCAGAAACCCCAAAATTTGTATATGCGAATTTGCATATCCCATGGCCTTCTGCTGGAGGGGCCAGGTTGAGAAGAAGCCAAGGCTAGGAAGGGTCCTGATCCAGGAACTACAGTCCCCACAATCCCCTGAAAAGTACTCCAGAAAGCAGACCCAACACTGGCTCAGCAGCTAATGGGAATTTAAAAATACAATGGTGCATCACATAAAGAGCTTAATTCGTTCCGGAGGCATGCTCTTTAAGTGAAACACTCTGTCACCACTCTGGCGTGTTCCCTAGTTTGGGTACTTTTGCCCTAACACTGATACCAGGAAATATTGAGGCTGCAATCCTATACACACTTTCCTGAGAATAAGTCCCAAAGAGTACAATGGGACTTACTTCTGAGTAGACATGATTAGGATTGCACCCTAAATCTGCTAACATGAAGGGCTGGATGGAGGATCGCTGAGGACCCCATCTGGCCCCAGGGCCAGGTTTTTGACACCCCAGGAGGAGAAAATGTCTAAGGCAGCCTCCTGGCCAATCAGCAGTGCTCTCCCCACCCCTTCCCTGCAGTGTGATGATGCAACAAAGGCCTCTCCACCTGAGGGTGTTGTTGTGTAGTTGTCAAAGCAAAGAATCCTTAACTGCTGAGCCTGGCAGTTGACAGTAGCAAGGCAGGCAGAGCAGAGCCTGGCGCTCTCAGGTGACCAGGCGGTGGTTCCCAACCTTCCCCAGCTGCCCTTTCTGCCTATTTCTCCAGCCTCTTCCTCCTCATTGTGCTGAGCCCTCATGAAGGAGATCCACAGCCAGGCAGGGACTCCCCAAGCTCTCTCCAAAGGACCCTGCTCCGGACACCCGGCTTCCCTGTCCTCCCTGCCTCAAAGGTGTCCAGGCAGCATCTGAAGCATGGCACCCCACACCCGTCCAAAGGCTCCCCACTCCATGTGAGGCCATGCAGGCAGCAGGGAGCTCTGGTGCCCTGTGCCTCAGAGCCTCGGCTGGGCTGGGCAGGGCTGCGGGACTGGTCGGAGGAGCAGCTCCACAGCTGGGCCTACCAGGCGGTCAGGGCTCCTGCGGTGGTGGTAGACAGACAGACAGACATAGATAGGTAGATACATACATACATTAGGTAGGTACATACATACATATATTAGGTAGCTAGGTAGGTAGAAATAAATATAGGTAAATAGATACACACAGAGATACATACATATGGTAGGTAGGTAGGTAGATACATACATATATACTTACATACGGCAGGTAGGTAGGAGTTCCAGCAAGCCTGGCAGGCTCAGCCATGGACCTGAGCCATGGACCTCAGCTTCTCCCACTAGTGCCCACGGCTCTGCCCACCCAGGCCAGGCTCCAGGGTGCGGGGTAGCCAGACCTCCCTGCTGCTCATGTGGCCTCATGCAGAGTGGGGCAGCCTCTGTACAGGCACAGGGAACTCAGGTGGGCGCTGCGTGAGACATGCTTTCCTAGACACCCTGGAGCCAGGTAGGACAGGGAACCCAAGCCACCCGCAGTGAGGGAGGGCGGGGCAGGAGGGTCCTCTGGAGCGGGACTCAGAGAGCTCCTTTCTGGCTCTGGGTCTTTGTCATCAACCCCTAGGCAGTGGTTCTCAAAGTGGGGGATGGGACCCCCTGGGGGGTTTCCACTTCATTTCAGGGAGTTGCACAACATTGGGTGTTGCCATTTTGAAATCTGGTACTGGGTTCCACCATCTTGCAATGGGGCACTCAGGATGCTTTCCTGGGAGTAAGCCTCATCGAACACAATGTATTTCTCGGTGTAGTGATGGACGAGGAACTCTGGCATCACAGTGATGTCCCTTCCTTCCTCTTCTGTCCATGACCCACTTCTGGACAGATTTGTCATTCCCGGAAGGGGGTCCCGGGTTGAAATGCTTGAGAACTACTGCCCCAAAGACACCAGGAGTAGCAGCAGGAGGCTCAGCATGCTCAAGATGCAGAGACTGGAGATAACTCCCCATTCCAAACCTTTCCTCAATCCTGAAAAAGTCACTGAAAAATCCTGAAAAGCCACTGCAGCCGAACATGAGGTAGGTCACAGCACTCTCTTCAAGTGAGTACCAAGAAAAACTTGTGCATTCAGTGTGTGTGCTGAACTTTGAGTGGTGCATTTAGACTGCATTCATGCAGGTGTTTGTAATTGACAGGGTAATTAACAGGACTATGTGATTTTTGCCAATCTTTCTTTCCTGATTTGCCCTCTGCCTTCTATTCATCTGCTCCTGGATGCCTTATAAATGAGCTAGTTGTGCAGATGAATGAACCTGAAGCCTATTCGGGCTGGATGGCTCTGGAGCAGTGATTCTCAAATTGTGCGTTGGAACCCACTAGGTCAGTCACGAACCAATTTCAAGTAGATCCCCTTCCATTTCAATATTTTATTTGTAATATTTTAGACTTGATGTTACAATGGTATTTATTTAGTGTTTGGCAAATACATGGACTTGTGATAAATCAAATGTTAATGTCCAGTCTACCCAGCCTTTCAAGGTCATAGTGGTTTATTATGAAAAAAATCAGACATGGGCCAGTATGAGCTCTCAATGGTCACTTGGACACAATGTGATGAATATTTTATCGAGGAGCACCACAGTCACATTGAGAGGTAGGTGCAAGACTCCACTTAAACAGTGAGTCCTGACAGACATGCTGGGTACGGATCTTGTTCAGGGATGACCAATGCTGCTGCGGTAGGTCAAAACCTGCCACCTTTTGTGTTGGGTCCTCTATATAGCTACCTGTATCTGGGTGTTCAGCAGCTCATTTAGCTTTCCATTGAGAGTTGATCTCAAAGTTGTTAGAAAGCTGTTGTGTGAATGCCAGAGAGGGCTTCCTGGATTTAAGCCTGCCAATTGCTAGTGTGCACTAGCCAATTGCTAGTGTACATAGGAAAAAGTGGGTTTCTCATAATTTTATTGTACTCCTTCACTAAAGCATCCTACCTTTGTAGAGCTGTTGGTGCTTTGTGGCCCAAAATGGGGAGCCAGCAAGTAGGAGTAGATATTATACAATCACTTATGATCATCATGGTTTCGTTTAGTCTGGCATCAGTCTTACTAGTGTGGCAGCTATTAAGGCATACAGGGGAACAGTATTCTGCTGTGGAGTAGACTAACCCTGGTGCTGATATTCTGAGAGTAGAGGCTGAGACTCCCCATCTTGATCCTCCGTTTCTGGTGTATGTTGTTCCTGGTATTAGGTTTTGCAGACATGTTCTCTAAGGTGTTTCTTATAAGAGAGAGTCTGATCCAAAGTTACTCCAAGGTATTTGGGGTGAGGCTCATAAGGGAGTAAGTCATTATTCAGATAGACCTTTGGGGATGCATTGGCAAGCTTGTTATTAAGATGGAAACAAGTACAGTGGCGCCTCACGTAACAAACGCCTCATGTAAAGTATGTTTCATGTAACAAACAAAAATTTCTCTAGGATTCTGCTTATCGTAACAAACTGTGCTTCACGTAACAAACACTCGTTGGCAGTTGGGGCAAACGTGCTGGAGGGCAGCCCTTTTAAAAAGCGTTAGGGCTGCCTAGTGCACCTGCCCATAGTGAAAGCAACACTTCTGCGCTGTTCCTCCTGTGGCCGGGTGTCCACTGGGCAGAGGGAGAGAAGAGCAGTGGAGAAGAGGGAATCAGCTCAGGGCTAGCCAGAAAGGAGCAGGGGAGAGAGAGGCTCAGGATGAAGAGGAGGAGAAAGTGAGGAGACACTTGGAAAGTGTCTTGGATTGCAGAAGAAATTGTCTGTGTCTGAAACCATGTCTACCCAGAAGTCAGCCCCATTGTGTTAAATGGGGTTTACTCCTAGGAAAGTGTCTTTAGGATTGTAGCCTAAGTAGACTTCATAGGCTCATGCACATTGAATGCATGTTTTGAATTCAATTCCAATGTTTTGTCATCATTTTTACATCCAGTTAATATTTTTTTATGAATATTATTTGGGTTGTGGAACCAATCATCTGAGTTTCCATTATTTCCTATGGGAAAATCTGCTTCACGTAAAGAATGTTTCACGTAACAAACATGCCTCTGGAATGAATTAAATTTTGTTACATGAGGCGCCACTGTAGTCACATTTTGCTGACACTTGGAACAAGCTTTGTAACTCTACTGCCCCAGGAAGAAACCTTGTATAGCCAACCAATTGCTACAGTACTAGAGACCTGGTTTCATCTGAGGACAGGTACACGTGCATGTCTGGGACAGTTGTTTCTTGGTCTGCCCATGGATCATCAAAATTTGTTGTATAATACAGGATTATAAACTGATCCATGAAGATATGCTTGATTGCTTGAAGGCACAATACTAATCAATTTACTTTTTAGCCAATTTAGGTTTACCTTTAACCAGAGGTCAGGATTGAGCTGTCAGTAAGATGTCGTCAAGATGTTCTGTTGGGCTCATAGGGCCTTCTGAAGGTAAGGGAAATGGAGCTCCATTGGCTCAGGATGATGGAAGGAAAGGCATTTGCCTGTATCTGCAGTTTCATGCAACTGGAGGGGGTTCTGGAATGGAACCTGATTCATTGGCGCATACCTGTATATTAGCATTTTCTCAGCAACAACAATTAGTGTTACTGAAAAGCATTTTAGATTATAAGCTTGAAGACTTGAAAAAGTGAACTGCAATCCAAATAATATTGTAGTAGTAGAACTGGTAGAAAATTGGCCTGGTAGAAGCACTTAAGAGTGCTTCAGCATGTCTACTTGGAAGTAAGTCCCATTGCATTCAATAGTACTTCCTCCCAGACAGAGGCATACTGTTTATTTAGCATGAGGTGTCTTGTGCCATGGGTGGATATGCACTGGTGGATGCAAGCGCACCCACCCCAACCACCTTCTATGCCAGCCGGACTGTGCTCCTCGGCTAGCTCGGAAGGGCATGTGCACTGTTCCAGCTAAGTCACGCATGTGCTTTTCTGAACCAACTGGAGAATGCTTCCTGGCTGGCTCAGAAGGGCACATGAGTGATGTGTAACTCAGCAACTGAGCCATACACAGACACTTTGCAGCCAGCCAGAGAATCCATGGAGCTGGATGTGAAGCCCACATGCATGGCTGCTATTTGCAGCCAGCCAGAGAATCTCTGAGGCTGGATGTGAAGGATGCATGTGCGGCTGCAGGTAAGCCATGCATGTGCTCTTCATAGCTGGTTAGAGGGTTATTCCGGCCAACTGTGAAGAGCCTATGTGCATGATGACATCATGATGCCAGTGCCACATTGCATCATGACATCATGTGTGCCATGGATGTGCAGCAGTATTGGTATGCCCCTGCTCCTAGGGAAGTGTGGTTAGGATTGCATCTTAGGGTGTAATCCTAACCAATTTAGAATGGCCTAACTTATCTGGCATATCTTCCCATAATGGTGTCGGGATTTCAGTATATGCCTGTATACTGGCCTAATCTCCCTTGTGTGGGGCAGAAGTGCCTTATGGTGCTTTTGTAACACCCCCAGGTCAACACAGGGTTTATGCCAGCCTAAGTGGAGATTAGGATTTTAGCCTTAGTGACCAAGTATTCCACCTTTATTATTAAATGAAAAAGGATGCAATCCTAAACTAGACCACCACAACTCATCAGTCTTTCTGTTAGGAGGTTAGGATTGTCACCTCATAAACATATTTTTGCTTAAATGCCCCATAATCTCTCTCAAACAAACTGATCCTTAAAGGCCATATTAGTTGGGAAGGTATATATTTATATGTGCATGTCTATATGCATATTTTATCTTTCCTGTAATATAAATTTTGCCCTTTTATAGATTGCTGTTAGTTCAGCCTGTGCTACTTTTCCATTTGGTCAGGCGCCCAGTGATTCAAATAATGTAGCATGTCTTTTTGGCCTTGGGTAAGAGATAACTGTCTGTAGCTTAACCGAGGCAAGAGCAAGATAACAGCCGTGCTGGGTGAATCTGCCAGAAGAAGTAAAGAGGGAAATTCATATTGGCAGCTCTGATGAAGCAAAACGCACAAAGGCTTGGAATGAATTGTTCATATTCTTAGCAGCAGGGGGTATTCCATCATTATCCTCCAAGACCACCTCTTTCTTCCCAGGGCATTTATTTCTGTCTGCAGAGAATTACAGTTCAACTGACTGGCTCTTCCCCATACTGCATCCCTACACTGTGAAATCCTGTAATACTTGCTGTTGGGTGTTCTCTTTGGGCTACATTATTATGAAAGGTAGCAATTTTGAAAAGGGGGAAGAGGTTGAAATCCCATTTCCATCTGTTTAACTATTGGAAAATGTCAGGGAATTTAAAGGGAAAATGCAACTATATTTACTGTGTTTTTCATTAATTTGGGGTGACGGGAGATACAGAGGTAAGGTCTGGATTCAGTTTTACTGCTATTAATTTTACAAGGAGATTTAAAATTAAATCTCTTTAATTTTCTTTAAAAATTATTGTTTGAATGAAGCCAATTTCTATAATTCTATTCTATGGAAAACATATTCCTAAGATACTACTGTTGGCTGCAATGTACTGCTGCGGTGTTTTTAGATTAGAAAAAATTTAAGTAGGAAGAGATTGTACAGGATAAATGTTTCTGCCTTTTGGCAGGTGCTGATTTGAATAGCCTCACTGAGTAGTCTGGGGGTTTACATGGGTTTACTCTTAAACCAAGGAGTCCTCCAGTCTGTTACTTCCCAGCACTTGATACAGCATGGGCCAAGCAGCCCTGCTGCGCCAGCACTGGTTAGGAATGGGTTCCTAGGCTGCAATCCTAAAGACACTTTCCTGGGAGTAAGACCCATTGAACACAATAGGGCTTACCTTTGAGTAGACATGGTTATGATTGTGCTCCTAATTTTCTGTGCAGTTGCTAGGTCCTTACCTGGAAATGATGCTTGTCCCTTTCAAATCTGTATGGCACTAAGAGAATACAGCTGCTGTGTATTCTGCCTCACTGACACATTTGTATGCTTTTCTGTCTGCTGCCTAAAAACAAAACTGATTTTGTCCCATGTAAATGATAGATGAAATTGCATAGAGAGGAGGGTGGTGAGCAGCCATCACATCACCTTACGAGGATGCCTTTGAACTTTAAAAAGTCTAAGTACTTAACAACCCTGTTCCTTTTGGAAAAAATGTGGCAAGTATGTGGGATAAGAATAAACATTAAGCAGCCAAACTGCTGGTTTGAGTGGGATCGTATTTGCTTTCAGGTGGTTCAACCGGTTTTGTTAATATATAATATCTCACTGTCGTCCCTGTTGTATGGACAGATACTGCAGAAAACCTTATGACTGGAAAGCAGATGTTAACAAGATAGTGTAAAAACTGTTTAGGAAACTGCAAAATCTCCAAATATTGCAAAGAACCACCCATTTCCTAACAAGCCAGATCCCAGTGTTTTCAAAAGTAATGGTGAAACTACAGTTGCTATCAAGAAGATAAGCATTTAGATAATTGCATTTATAGGCAATACATTTTACAACTGTAGGCAAATCATTACTTTACAAGATAGAGGGTACTGTTAGCCAGTGGGACAGTTGGGGTTGGGGTGGAAGCTACAGCCAGTTTTGGATTGAACTCATCTTAAAGGAACAGGTTCATGTCTTTGGGAGGACTCAGGATACAGTTGTAATTAGAGAATCGGGAAACTGGCACGGTAGCATCTTCTTTGACCAGCATCTCTGCCCAGCTTCAACTGCTGTGCCAGCTGGACCTGACTCAATTTGTATCTAGACTAGTTTCACATAGTATGTCTGGGCTGCCGTTGACATGGTCTGTAAACCAGCCAGTACGGAGTAAGAATGGAAGAACAAAAGAATGTGGCTGCCCAAATCCTGGTGGGTTCCATAGGACTGATCACATTATACTGATTTGTTTGCCATTTTTGTTAGGTATTGGTGTGATTCCAGGAATAATTCAAGTACTTGAAATGTACTTGAAAGTACTAACTGACTTAGCACCTGGATATTTGAAGGATCACCTTCCTCCACATGAGCCTGCTTATGCAATGCGTGGAAGCCATCTTTCTGTCCTAATGCTTAGCAAGGTTTCCTTGACAGGAACATGGGACAGCCTTCCTTGTAGGCAGTACCCAAATTATTGCAGTTCTCCCTTGGGACGCCCAGCTCATTCCGTCACTGTGGGGTGTATTGTAAGCAGGCACTGAAAACAAATGGGCCAGTGATCTTACTGGGTACAAGGGAGTTTTCTGGGTCTGATGTTAAAAGTTCTCAAATGCAATCAATATTTGTATGAGGATCAAATTAGTTCTTAATTGTGTGTGAGAGAAACATAATTTGTGATTTTTAATATTTGGGATTCTCCAATAAATTCATAGCAGGAGTTAAAAATCAGGCCTCCATCAGTCTTGAAAGACTATGGTATCGTGCTCAGCACTGCATACGCTGCATGCAAAGCATGAAAGCCCGGGTTGGATTGTTATGGAGGATAGGCTGTTACCCAAGCAGCAAATCCCCCTTCTCCACGCCACTGAATTAGTCCAATGGAAAGGCAGAGCCGTTACGATTGGATCCAGCTGCATCGCAGAGCTGGGCTAAGGACAGGAATTCACCCTGTCTTGTGGGGCTGACCCGGGTCTCAAACTCTGGCCTGCTGGTTAACAGGCACAGTGTCTTAACCACTTGTTTTCTGGAAGTCACTACCCAAATCCCAAACCCATAGATTTGATTGTGTGGAAATATAAGGGGCCTCTGCAAAAATACCAGCGTTGGTTCAAAGATTTGCTCTCCTGCTAAACCCCATGTTTTGTCTGCAGCACTGTGCAGATGATGTTACAAAATAGCGACCCTTGGCAGGGTGACCATATGACCCAATTTTTCCAAATTTGTCCTCTTTTTTATCCTCCTGTCCGGGTGTCCTCCAAAAGGGCTTCTTTGTCCCCCATTTTGCAGTGGTGTGCAGTACCCCATCATGTCATATGTCACTGGATTTATATTAAAGAGCAGAATCCAATGCAAAAATGAGTTGTGAAATATCTCCTTCCTATGAAAACTTATGGCCAAAAACTTTTTAAAAATATGCATTGAGCTCTATGGGAAAGTGCCCAATATCATGGCTTTGCCTGTGAGTAGGCAAATGTGCCATTGTCCACCTGAAATGCCAGGCAGAAAGAGTGGAATCCAAGACTTTGTCCTTCATTTGAGGTTTGGGCATCTGGTCACCCTGACCCTTGGCAGACAGCTTGAAGCACTAATGATTTTAATAACAGAGGAGGGGAATTCTGGAAGAGCAAGAGCAGGAAAGTGCTTTGCTGGGACTTTATTGGCTTTTCTGTCTTGGATGAGTACAGAAAGTATTTATGCATGCTGGAGTCTTCAAAGAAACCCAGCAACAGCAGCCATAAATGTATGGTTCAGTTTACAAGGTGCTCTGTTAGTTCACGTCTTTTTTTTAAACAAACACTTTCAGGTGCTTTTGCAAAATATACAGTTTGTACGGTAGGTCAACTGTAAAAATGCAAAACTGTGACCATTGTCATGCAAGTTAATATTTTGGTTTCTGGGCATATACCTCTACTGTGTGGTCCCTATTTAATTATTAGTATTTATGTATAAGATAAAATTCCTAATCTGATTTTTGCCTTCACATCAAAAAACCAAACAAGTGGCAATATTAATCATGCTATTCGGAGTTTCTTCATAAGCTTAAGTATTTTTGCACGGAAGTCAGTCCCATTGAAACACATGAGATTTACTTCTGGGACTGGAAAACACAACCAAGCTATCAGTTGGAAAGCATGGAAATGCAAATAGATAAATAGGTATCACCTCAGTGGAAAGATAACAGTGTTCTGGGCGCCTCAGCATATAGTCATTCCAGCCACATGACTACAGATCCATCTTCAGACAGCGCTGGCTCTTCAGCTTAGAAACAGGGATGAGCACTGCATTCTACAGTTGGTCACGACTAGCTGTCCAATCTGCAGGGGACACCTTTCCTTACCTTGAAACATACATAGGCTAGGGTTGTAAGGCTGCAATCTCAATATATTTACTTACGAATAAAAAGCTTCATTTCAGTTCAGTCAGCTTGAGCAATGGATAGGACTGTTATGTAACTGTGTGGTTGTTATGTTTATTAATGGCCCAACTTAATCTATTAATCTATCCAACTTTCCAGTACCAATACACAACATCAAGGTTCAGGAAAAAACATTATCGTACCTATAGGAGGCCTCCATAACTGCTTTCTCCCCGCTATAGGATGCTGTACCTGTACAATTGCCACAGCTGCATCAGTGCTGGAAAACTGGATAGGACTGGGCCCTAAAAGCCCAATCCTATGCATGTCTACTCAGAAGTAAATCCAATCATAATCAGTGGGACTTACCCACAGATAAATGTGGAAAGGATCGCAGCCTAAGGATGTGCAATCCTAATTTATTTAGGCCAGCATAACTCATCTGGCATAACACCCTATCGTGGTTGGGGAGGCTGGCGTGGTTGGGGAGGCTGGTGCATGCTGTGCTTCACACCTGGGGGTTGTGGTGGTTAGGCCAGTGCACAGCATATGCAGGCCTCCCCACACCACCACAGGGAGTTATGCCAGGTGAGTTATGCAAGGCTAATGTCTGCAATCCTAAATACTTTCCTGGACGTAAGACCTATTGAACACAATGGGGCTTACTTTTGAGTAGACATGGTTAGGATTGCACCCTAAATCACTTAGGATTGTTCCCTAAGGCCCATATCCTAAAGTCGAATTAAGCCCTTTGCTCCGGAGCAGTTAAGATAACACTAGAGAGTGACATAACTGCGTGGCCCCGTAACTGCTCTGGATTTTGCCCTAAGTCTCATTGTCTTCAGTGAGCTTTGCTCCCTAGTAAATATTTAGGATTTTCAACTCTAGGACAAAAACAGTAAGACAAATGGAGAGGGAAGTCTGGTATGCCTGCTGGCTACTGGTTTAGTCAATATCTCCATTTAATCATGTTTTTACAAAGGGTTGTGGCTTGATATCCTTCCTCCTGAAGTGACTGCTTTACTCCAAAAGCATTCCTTTTGCTGCCTGAATGGAAACTTCACAGCAGGACAAAGAAGAGACCCAAATATAAAAGGGATCACCTCAGCCTGAAACTGTGTGGAGGTTGGAACATTGTTCTCAAGTGTGCTTAGCATCTTATCTATCTTGCCATTTAGGCAATCAGTTCAGTTTCTTTTCAGGCGTAGGAACATGGCACACTAGCTAATATAGCAAGACCTATAGAGATTATCTGCCATGCAACATTTAGGTGGAACAAGAGAGAAAAATTATTATAAGAAAAACAACAATCTGCAAAGCACAAGGTTCCTTTGCAGTTTCAAATTTTATTATGACAAATTCTATCATTAAAAAAATCCAAACATTGTACAGTCATGATTGAATTTTAACAGCCGAAGTACTCTCTGGTGGACTTGCATAAAAATATATCATACTTAAATCCTAATGACCATGATGCTATATGAATGTAATTCCATTCTCGCTTATCTGGGAAAAGGTCACACTGAAGTCAGTGGAGCTTATTTCTAGTTAGACTTAGGGTGCAATCCTAAGCAATTTAGGCCGACCTAGCTCACCTGGCCTATCTTTCTGTGATGTTTTGGGAGGTTGGCATATACCTGTGCATTGGCCTAACTGCCCTCAGAGTGGGGCAGAAATGCCTTACTGCAATTTTGTGACACTTCCATGTCAGCACAGGACTTATTCTGGGGCTTAGGCTGGCCTAAGTGGAGCTTAGGATTGCAGCCATATATAGGATTGTGCTGTAAATATACTTTTCATAATTTCCAATCTTGCAACACATGATCTACATCCATCCTATTTCATCAACACATATAAACCCAATTTATTGTTTTTAAAAGCTTGTTCATCTTCTTTCTCCCATGGGAATCAGGATGGTTTTCAGAAAGTATTCTCAATAATAAAACAAACAATAAAATCATGCTAAATAATCAAGCACAGCAGCAATTAGCCATTCTTCATTATTTCCTTCCATTCCAATATAAGAAGGATATTCCTATCATTTAATATGTTTGGATCCCTCTTCTTTCTGATGCATTTAGCTTCACATAAATAAGTTCATCCTTTGTATTTTTCACATTCCATGAATACTTGGTACTTTCTGGATCCACCTAGGTAATCTCTAATCGAAACCATTGTACCTGGTTCAATACTTAATTAACTCAGCATAGCCCTTGGAGACTGCTTCATCTTCTATTACTATTGTTGTAAATTGTCGCTGTACTTGACATAATAATGGTTGCTGACTGTGCCTCTTTCATCCCACAGCCCTTGACTCCACCTTTCTACAATTTTTGTTCTCTTTATTTCCATGTATACATACTGTATATTCCTTAACAATGAGGCTTTCTGATAGTGTGGCTGACAAAGTAAACTGTGGCCCATAAAAATTTGTGTGATATAAATTTATTTGTCTTTGTAATACTCAGCATTTGTTTTGTGCTTTCTGATTGTGAAGAGCTTTCATTATGCTGCCTGCATAACACCCCAACAACAACATTGTCAAATTGCGGCAAAAATCCTTGATTTTCCTGGCGTCTGCCTGCTTTGAACCTTTCTGTCACCTCTGATGCATCTCAAAGGGGTTGCCAAATTGCTTGATGGCAGTACAGTGGTTGTGTTTGCCATACAGTGCAATCCTAAGCATGTCTACTCGGAAGTAGGGAGTTGTTGCGCAGAGAGAGGAGATTCCGGCTGGAAATCCGGAAAAAATTCCTGACTGTGAGGGCGGTTCGGCAGTGGAACAGATTGCCAAGGGAGGTGGTGGACTCTCCCTCACTGGGGATCTTCAAGCAGAGGCTCGATGAGCACCTGTTGGAGATGCTCTAGGGGGAATTCCTGCTGCAGGCAGGGGGTTGGACTAGATGACCTACTAGGTCCCTTCCAACTCTATGATTCTATGATTCTATGATTCTATGTCAGGATGGTGTGTATGGGGGGATGGTGCACATGGGGTTTTGGTGCACATGGGGTTTTGGTGCACATGGGGGGAATGATGCGCTTGGGGGTTGTTGCGCAGTGGGGGAATGGTGTACGGGGGGAATTTTACTCCTGCAAGGTGGGTACGTTTTCGATTGTTAGTCATATGGGGATAACTTGCTACTATACACCACAGTGGTGAGCACACACACACACCCCCGCACCCTTCCCCTGAACCCGTGCAAAAAAGGATTGAGTAAGTATCAATGAATTTAATTCATTCGTTACTTTTTGTAACAAATGGTTACATTGTAATCATTGGTTAAAATTCATGACTTACTTCTAGTGGACTTGTACAGGATTGCTCAGAATTTTAAGAAGAGCTCAGTAGATCAGACCAAATGTCCCTATGTTCCAATATCCTGTTTCCCATAGGGCCAACAGAAGCCTACAGCAGAACACGAAAGAACATAACCCTTCTTTCTGTTGCTCCCTAGCAATTTAAATTCACATATATACTGCCTCTAAACCTGGAGGTAACATAGGATGCAATCCTAAGAAATTTAGGCCGGCCTAACTCACCTGACCTATCTTTCTGCGATGATGTGGGGATTTCGGCATATGCCTGTGCATTGGCCTAACCTCACAGGAACGGGGCAGAAGTGCCTTATGGCACATTTGTGACACTTCCAGGTCAGCACAGGACTTATGCTGGGGTTTAGGCCAGCTTAAGTGGAGATTAGGATTGCAGCCATAGTGAGCATAACTAGTGATAATTAATCATCCATGAATTTGAATCAGTTTCAAATTTCCTAGTGTTGTAAGAGATGGGAAAAACTACCCACTTTCTTTGACTGCAGTATTAACCTCAAATGGGTCCACTTTGAATGTATTTTCCCCCTAAACTAAAAAGTTCCAGCTCTCAGAGTCTTTCTTCTCAAGACTGCTTCTCTAGCCTCCTGATAATTTGAATTGCCCTCTACTGCATATTTTCCATTTCTAAAATACCCTTTTGTGGAGATATGGCGATGAGAGCAATATGCAGTATTTCAGATGTGGCCACACCATAGATTTGTATTAATGCATTGGTGTAAAGGCCTGGTTAACCACATAAGTTAAGAAATACAACAGAAAGTACATTAGCTTGGAAAGGATTATTATGTTGCTTTTCAAGTTTGAATTAGCTTCTCAGTTTCAAAAAGTCATGATCAAAAATAAGGAACTAATTTTGAGCTCGAAGGAACAAGGTGTGTTTTCCCCCTCTAATCTGTAATGAAATGGTCTTAGCAAACCCTTCTTAATTGCATCTTGATTTTCTTCCTCACTAATTTTTCTTCAAAAACCTTTTTTTCCCCAGTGCATGACCTGGATTTTAGCCTTGTGTCCTGGGAAAAAAATTCAGTATCTTCCTTTTCCTTGTAAACGGCCATCATTATGTACAGTAGCTTGTAATCAATTACATATAATCATAGATTTAAATGCAATAAGTAATATAGTTTTTAAATCAAGCACATGAAAGCTCTCTCTCTCTCTCTTTATATAAATATATATAGTTTCTCACCCTCCCTGGGTGGTGGTGTGTGTATGTTATCCTCAAACTTGGGTCCTCTACTAGAGGCCTGGGAGTTTGAGGGTTCTGCGCAGTGGTGGGCTCCCAGCAGATTTGCACCTACTCTATAGAACCGGTCGTTAACGAGAGAGAGGACATATAAAGTTTAAAAATAGCCATTTAAAAGTGGCTGCCAGATGGGCATAGAAGCAGCTGTTAATTTCTTTGAATCCCATCACTGCGCATATATATATATAAACACTCATGTACTGTTTTTACTTGAATATAATGCACCATCGAATCTAATGCACCCCCTACTTATAATCAAAATACTGTATTTATGCAATTCTACTTAACATCAAATCTAATTTGCACTCTGATTTTGGAGACAGAATTTAGCTGGGAAAGGTAAGCATTATATTTACAGCATATATATCTACATACTAAGGGTGCAATCCTAAGCACGTCTACTGAGAAGTAAGTTCTATGGGACTTACTCTTAGGAAAGTGTGTATAGGAATGTAGTCATACATCCATACACGAGTGTGTTTTTTTTTAATTTTATGTCTTACATTTTCTGGGATGTTGTACATTTTGGAAAGGTCTTTTCCTCTTGGTGTTGCTATAGCATGTGGTCACCCTCTGTGTAAGCAACCCTTGGCTTCTCCCCCCCACCCCTTGTAGGGAGACTGACACCGATTGCTGGTGAATGGCTCTGGGGAGGGAGAGGAGGAGGAGGAGAGGAGGAGGAAGGTGGGTATCATGTGATGCTTTTTCCTGCTGTTAAAGCAGCCACATGCAGCCCAGAGCCTGCCACAATCACAGCTCCCGGCAGAGGGGGAACCAGGTCTGGGCTTGTCCAGGGAATCAGTGCTGAGGCTGCCCCCCATCCATCCATCCAGCCCCATTTCCAGCCTGAAGTTTTGCAAGTAGAGCTGAGCGAAGATGGCTGGGGCGATCATTGAGAACATGAGCACCAAGAAGCTGTGCATCGTCGGGGGGGTCCTGCTGGTCTTCCAAGTCGTCGCCTTTCTGGTGGGGGGGCTGATTGGTGAGTGTGGGGCTGGGGCTGGTGCTGGTGGTGGTGGTTGCAGCTTGCAAAACTTTCTCCTCTCCACCCACTCTCTCCTCTCTGGAGGAGAGACTTTGTTGCAAACTCCTTCCCTTGATCTAATGAGCCTAGCCATTGTAGTCTGAACCTCCTGGCTCTTCTTTGTGCAGAGGGAACAAGGTCCTCTTTTCTCAGGACATGTCCTCTTTTTCTGCCTTGTGTCCTGGGGAAAAAAATCTTCATGGTCATCCTTTTTCTTGTATGGACCCTTCTTGAAACGTAAAAAAAAATTGAGTGTAACCATTTTAAATGAGAGCACAAGACTAACCCTGTCTACTCAAAAGTAAGCCCCATTGTGTTCAGTGGATCTTTCTCCCAGGAAAGTGTCTTTAGGATTGCAGCCATAGAGCACAATCCTACTCAAAAGTATGCCCCATTGTGTTCAATGGCTCTTACTCCCAAGGAAGTGTCTTTAGGATTGCAGCAACAGAGCGCAGTTCTAACCATTTCTACTGAAAAGTAAGCCCCATTGTGTTCAATGGATCTTACTCCCAAGAAAGGAGTGCAGCAGTAGAGCACAATCCTAACCATGTCTAGTCAAAAGTAAGCCCCATTGTGTTCAATGGGGATTACTCCCAGGAAAGTATCTTAAGGATTGCAGCAATAGTGTTTGTGTTAACTGCATCAAACATATACAGTATGAGGTTTTTTAAGCTTTTATTTTATACTATCCTACATTTTTCTTGGGTTATGGTGACCATATGCCTTCTTTTTCCAGGACATGTCCTGTTTTTTTTAGCCTTGTGTGCTGGAATTTTTTTTCTCTTGTGAGCAGGGAACATGTAGCCTTTTTGAAATTGATACACTCAATTTATTACATATATTGTAACAAGTCTTATGTTGTTTAAAATAACCACATCAAAGCAACTTTCATTTTGCTATGTCCTACATTTTGGGAAAGCCTTGTCCACTTTTTGTTTTGTTATGACATCTAGTCACTCCTTTTTATCCTGTTTAAGAAATCTTCATTGTCCTTTTTCTTGTGAACAGGCAGCATGTAGCCTTCTTGAAAGTGCGAAAACATGTACAATTAATATGTAATAGTTCATACAGAGCACAACCATAACCCTAACAACTCAAAAGTAAGCCCCATTGTGTTCAATGGATCTTACTCTCAGGAGTAAGACTGCAGTCCTAAAGACACTTTCCTAAGGCTGCAATGCTAAAGGCACTTTCTTGGCAGAAAGATTCATTGAACAAAGTGGGGCTTCCTTTTGAGTAGGATTGTGCTCTATGGCTGCAATCCTAAAGACATTTTCCTGGGAGAAAGATCCATTGAACACAATGGGGCTTACTTTTGAGTAGACAGGGTTAGGATTGTGCCTTTAGTGTTGACATTAACCTTATCCAAGTAATAAATGTGTGTGTGTTTTAGCTTTTTATTTGATCATGTTCTACATTTTTGTGGGTGTCCCACATTTTGGGGATCTAGTCCTCTTTTGTGGTTCTGGTCTTTGTGCCCAGTGTCTGAAGTGGGGAGGTGGAGAAAGTTTGTGCTTCTTAGGATGGCCCTGCAGAGGAAGGGCAGGGCGATCCTTTGTAGCATGGCGACTTCGATGGGGCCAGAAAGCTGGGGGTTGCAAAGTTGCCTTGTCTCCCTCTGGCTCAGCCAGTCTTTGCAAATGAAACAGCCAAAGAAAAAAGATCCAGCCCAGGAAAGGAATGTGGGGTGTGTGCGGTGGCGTAGCTGGAGGGGGGCGCAGCAGTCAGTCTGGGAGGGAGCCATTCCATTAGATCTAGTCTCCCTGGAAAGGCTCCAAAGAGGTGAGACTCCCTCCCAGACTGACTGCTGCGCCCCCCTCCAGCTACGCCACTGGGTATGTGTTAGTCTGTATGTCCGCATTGTGTGTTTTGCTTCTGAATTTTGCTTAGGCAGCTTCTTAGATTGGATTTCACTCTGCAAGGGGGGGAAGGTTTGGATCAGAAAGCTCAGTCCTGGGAAGAAGGAGAGAGTGATTTATTTTTATTTTTTTGGAGGAGGGAGTAAGAGTTGTGCTATTGTGATCCTCACCAGGCAAGTGCTTTTTTGAGATCTGCCCATTTGCTGAGTTTTTTCCAGATCAGCTTTTCTTGCAACACATAACAACTCTCTCTCTTTCTCCCCCTAATTCCTGCAGTCCTGAAACATGGAGATACCGCCTCTAGTGATCCCAAGAAAGAGGTTCTCCATTCTGTGGCTTGGAGTGAGTGAAACTACTCTGCTTGTAGGGCGCAGCCTCCCTGCTGGTAGTTTCCTCATTGGAGGCACCAAAATAATCAAGGCTGGAGTGCTCTCAAGTTCCTATATCCATGATCTTTGGCTTCCTCCCCTTCCGCTCCTCCTGATCACTTATTTATTTTCTGAGTTCATAAATCAGACTAGATTGCATTTAAGGTCCAGAAATCCTCTCCTGATCGCTGACTTGCAGTGCAACGCTATCTTCGCTTTCCTGAATTTATTTAGCGTATGGCATGAGCTTATGGTAAAACAGATGTTAATATCCAACCTCTGTAGCCAGACAGAGTGGCCTACACTGAAGTAAGCCCCATTACTCTTTGGAGTAATCCCCATTGACTTAAATGGGACTTTCCTCTGGGTAGACATGCTATAGGGTTGGGCTCTTGGACACTCAGTCTGTTAATCCATTTTGTTTCCAGCTCAGATGGCTGTTAGGTTTATAGCTACCACCAGCAGCACATGATTCATTGTGCTCAGACTTGCACTATTCTTTCTGATACAGGCATCCCCAAGGGTGGGAATATATAGGAGGAAAATGATGTTTATGTATAATGATGTAAATATAAGAGAAATTGATATGTAAATATACAATGCATCAATAAAAAATTACAAAAATGATACAGGCATCACCCACTTGTTGGACAGGTTAGGGGCTGGAAAAAGTGGAACCCATTCTTTTTTGTCTATAAATGTTGCTTCCAATGCTTTTTTACTTAGCAAATTGCAAACGCCCGCCCCATTTATCTTGCAAATTCCTGCTGCCACACAAAAATTTCTGCAAATGGAATTTTATTAACTTCTTCTGGAGTGAGATTAGGAGCTACAACATGGGTGAGGTCAAATTTGGCCTTTAGAACATCAGAGAGAGGTTGAAAGAGCAGAACATGCACTGAATGTATGAGTTCTGGCCAGAAAGGTGTTGAAAGAGTGGATTGTCAGAAAATGAACCATCAGAAAGCTGGGTATTTGGGTATTTTGGCAAGCTATTGATTTCTATCCCGACTTTCTTCCTAAAAACCACCAACGTCAGTTAGATATGACTCAACTCCTAATATTAAAAACATTAGTGGAGCAAGAAGCCTTTCCAGAATAAATGTATTTAAGAAACCAAGTAAGAAGCAATGTTTTTAGGAAATGTTGGCAGAACAGTTACGGTAGTTACTTAAAGAAAAGGCAAGGGGTAAAACCTCTGAAAAAGTAGCCCCTCTAGAGCATTCAGAGCACTCTGGAAAACTACAGCTCCAGGCAATTCCTTCTAAACCAATGATTACTGGCTTCTGATACATCAATAACTAGGTCTTTAGTCTTTCTGATTTACAGATAGGTCTAGTTTAAAAGGCCTAGCAACATATCAAGGAGGATTTGGGACATACTGTATTCTTTTAAGGTTGAGATCACTTGAGAGATGCAACCCTAAATCCTTTGTTCTATTTCTCAGAACCCACTTAGATGTAAGTCCTGTTGTAGTCAATGGGACTTACTCCCAGGAAAGTTTGAATAGGATTGTAGCCTCAGCTTTTGAAAGTGTGCACTGTCCTTGGGAAGGGTTTTTCCATATTATCTATCTACAGTATTCATATACCACTTTTCAACTTTCAAATATTACTGCAGTACATATCTGACAAATTACAGATAAGAAGTTAAAGCAAATTTTGCACAGATTTTAATCTTGGTGTCTGCATATTTATCCCACTTAATTTTCAGCTGTTACTTAATTTGGGTGTTGTTTTTTTTTGGAAAATACCATATTTACTTGAATCTAATATGCATCTTTTCCAGCCAAATTTAGTCTCCAAAATTGGGGTGTGCATTAGATTCAAGAAAGTGATATGATATTTTGATTATAAGTATAGGTCAGTATTTGTTTAGTATATTATAATAAAAATAACAAAGCATAAACATAAGAAGTGTAAAGGTGTTCCCCGCAGGTTATACTGATAGTCATGACAGACTGTAAGGTGCTGGGCTCATTCCCATTTCTAGAGCCATAGACATTGTCCTACATGTGGTTTGCATGTTCCTGGAACTCTCTTGCCTTTCCACCAAAGTGGTACCTATTTATCGACTTGCATTTAGGCGCTTTCGAACTGCTAGGTTGGCAGGAGGACAGAAGCTCACCCCATCTTGACTCAAACCCTGGCCTGCTGGTTAATGGGCACAGTGTCTTATCCACCACAGCCCCTAAAGAAGTGTAATTAGCTTTAAAAAATCATAACATGAATCCATTGTCTTATTATTATTGTCATAATTCATTGTGGTATGTGGTACAATTAAATTTTGCACATGTTTACAATTACAATTGCCATTTTTAAAAATCTCAACCATTTTTAAAATTTCAAGTCTTTTAAAATTGGGGTGTGCATTAGATTTGATGGCACACTAGCTTCAATGGCACATTGAATCTCTTTGATGACACATTGGATTCAAGTAAATACGGTATATGTAGTGCATCCTGTGTTATGCTGCAACAATCTTACCCACCTTCAAGTTGAGAGCTGGATAAATATTGAAGGTACCTGGATAGATCAAAGTAAATTACTGTGGCTGCCTTGTTTTGCTGCTGCCTTCTGTGATAGTAAACCCAGTTCCCTTGTTCAGCATATTTGAGCCACATATATTATCCTCTAATTCAGCCACAATCTTTTGGTTAGCTTGAAGAGTGATATTTGCAGCTTAAATGCCATGGGTGATTTTGATGAGAACTTCTTGTAGTGTGCCTTTAGGGCTAGACAACAGGATTAAAGTTATATGAAGTTATAAAATATCTGAACACAACCTAATAGTATTTAATGCTTCTCCAGAGGTTTTCAGCAGCGACTTCTGTACATGCATTAAAACAAGACAAACATATAGGTGTGTATATATGTCATTCTTTAACCACAAGGTGCACAATGTTCAATTGGTACTGTGTTTCTGGCTTCTCTGCAATGTTAACCCATAATTTCTTGCAAGCTTATGCTGACAGTTGCTTATAACTCAAAAGTAGGGGTTGGGACCCTCCTTGGGAGGTTGCAAATGGGTGGACCTCCCATCTACAAATCTGGCACTGGGCTTTCCTGGGAGTAAGGCTGCAATCCTATCCATACTTTCCTGGGAATAAGCCCCTTTGACTATAAGGGGACTTACTTTTGAGTAGACATGCTTAGGATTGTACTGTAAGTCAATGGGACACAATGGACTTTTGAGTAAACATGGAGGATCTCTGGTGATGTCACATCCCAGTAAGTTTTAACCCTGGGGGGGGGGGGGGGGTGTGTCCTGGACTGATTTTTAAGTTTGAAAGGAGGCTGAAATGCCTGAGTACCACTGTTCTAATTTATGGATACAACTTCTGTATGGAAGTGACATGTACCTTGTTTGTGGTGGACAGAAGTGCATAGGGATGTTGAGAGAAGAGGTTCCTATTTGAGGATTTCATTTATAACTTCTCTCTCAACAAGGCAAGAAAAGAAGATAACAGGCAGTCCAAGGCAGTCCAATCCTATGCAGTGCTGGTGTAGTGGGGCTCTCAGATAAGCATTCCTGTTAAGCATTCCTTATTTTATTCAGTTTAAGCAGTGATTTTCAATCTTTTTCATCTCATGGCACACTTAACAAGGCACTGAAATTGTCAAGGGACACCATCAACTGTTTTTACCATTGAAAAGGCACACCAGACTGTTCGAATCCCCCAATTTTACGATTAACATCAATCTCCAAATTCCCACGGCACACCTAACGACTATCCGTGGCACACCAGTGTGCCACTACACACTGCTTGAAATCAGAGTTAGAGAGTTATAAAATCTGACTCCTTGCTGCCAAGTATGTTATTTAAATGACCAGACGGTGGTGGTGAAAAGGTACATAGTGCGTTCTTCTGGGCACGAATACTGATGGGTGTTCTTCTGTTGCACAAGATTCCTTCAATCTACAGTCTTAGCTTAATTCTCCAGCTGGAGAATATAGACAAAAAAGATCAGGTCTACTTACTTTATATCTACCCAGTTTTTCTCTGAGGAGCTATAGTTGCAGCTGAATGGACTGTTGTAACAGGAAATGAAACCTCTGAAGCAGAAATGTACAGGTAACGTACAGAAATGTACAGGCTCAGTGGTTAGTGCTCTGGATTTCTTTAAAATTAAAACATTTCTTTCCTTGAATCACTGACAGTTAAAAGTCACTAGTAAAAGTCAAGAATTTTATTTCTTTATTTTAGTGTGATAAAACAATTGGTTTATTGTAATCTGTTTCAGGTGCTATTGCATAAATAGGGATTTGATAAAGGCGATTGAACTTGGAAGTCAAAAGCTAATGTAGATTGCATTCTTTCTAAATCCCCTGTCATAAAGATGCTTAGTGAAAGTGTATTAGGTTTTGGATCTGGGAGGTCTTGGTTTAAAAGTCCTCTGCACCCTTAAGTCTCAGTGGGTGGCCTTGTTAAACTTGAATAAATAAAAAGAACCCTAAAAGTTGAAAATCTAAAAACAATAGTGTCCAAATCTATCATTGCATTTCTTTAAAAGTTGACATCTTGCCTGATTTAAGAATCCTGCAGCATTTGGGAAGTCTTCATCAAGAATGGTCTTCATCAAGAATAAACCATTTTACCTTTCTCAAATCTAAAATGCTAACAATTTTATGGGTGCAATCCTAACCTAGGCTGGCACAACTCACTGGTCTTCCCATTTGTGTGGTGATGTAGGGAGCAAGCACATGCCTTTGCACTGGCCTAACCTTCCCTTGGGAGTGGTGCAAAATGTCTTACAACACAGGTCAGCATAGAATTTATGCCAAGACTTAGGCCAGCCTAACTGGAGATCAGGATTGCAGCATAAAATTCAGAATTTTTCCCTTTGGGATAAGGTTGTATGGACATTCCATAGATACTCTAGCAATTCTTCGGGCACACATGTATTAGTTTCACAAGTGAATTTTTACAGGTGCAAGGCATGGGACAGATGTTGCATGAAAATTGGGACATGTGCTCCAATCCTCAAAGAGATTTTTAGAATTGGAGAGGTCTGTGGGCCTCCCAGTCCCCCTTCTGAAGGCCAGCAGGCCCCTGCCAGATAAGGGGGAAAGCCCCTGCATTCCTACAAAACCACAATCACAACAGTGCTTATCAGGACACCCTTTACTGGGCTCCTCCTGTAAGGGGGAATTGCCCAGTTTTAGTTTTCAATGGTGGGTTGTGACCCACCACTTTGGAAGCTACTGTGCAAGATATACCGGCATACTTTGGAGAAAGGAAATGTTTTCAGTCTAAATGTACAGTTTTATGTGCTACTCATAGTTATTTGCTTATCTGATACTGAATTATGAAACAGTAGCATACAAGTGACTGATTTTCTTTTTCTTTTGAGGTTCTCCTCTATACTGTGAATAATATTGGATCATTGCTACTATTCAGGTCTGCATTGTGAGGGGTTTAAAAGCCTGGTTGAAATAGCAGGAAGTGTGTTTTATCCAGAGTAAAAATTGACAAAAGGAGAGCTTGGACAGGTCCCAAACATGCTTTGTTGCGGTTAGTGAATGTTCCCCCTTGTTTAAAAAAAAAAGTTAAAGTGCTTAGAAGAGTACAGCAAAATTGCTCACACTACAGAATTTAAACCACTATTTATACAGTAGTATATTTAACATCTCTCTAGATCTGTGGAACATTAAAGGCACTAATGAGAGAGAGAGAGGGAGAGAGACTCTATTGTTCAAAACCATTGATCATCACAATAATAGTACAATTTATCAATAACAAAGCAAATACATATCCAGATAAAGCCTGTATTAGTTAAGGTTTCAACTGCACTAATCATGCTTGATAAGAGCTTTCAAAATGAAGAGCACAATCCTAACCATGTCTGCTCAAAAGTAAGCCCCATTGTGTTCAGCGGGTCTTACTTCCAGGAATGTCTTTAGGATTGCAGCTGAAGACTCTTTAGTAACTCCTCTGGAGAAATTGTCTTGTGTCTTGATGTTCATGAATTCATTGCATGTGCAGGACAGAAAGCTGGAAATTTTTTGTACCAAATGAAAAAAATGCATTAATGAGAAAATATAGGCAAGCCCATGGATTTGCAGATGCAGCTACCCATGGTTCCATGTATTGTTGTGTACGTACCCATTACAAGTCCTTCTAATAATGTCAGGCACTACTTCCACTATTACAAAATGGCTATTGATAAACTGCACAACACTCTATTGGCCATTTTAGGAGCACTATTGGAACTTCCTCAACCTGATGGAGCAGATTAGGTAGAGGTGTGGTTGGAGCAAAGGTAAAACAGGGCAGGGTTAGATGTGATGGAGCAGGGATGCAATGGATCTGGCATAGAAGCCGCTCGCTGGATCCTATCCCCTCCATCAGCAGCCCCTCTGCATCTTAAATGTTGTGCTAATGAAATTTTTAACACAGGTCTGAGGCGATTTAAATCCCCCTTTCTTCTTGAAGTCTCAGGAATAATTTGCCTTCCCCCTTGATACAGCATTCCTGTTTTTAGCATGGCTACACCTGCTGGGGCAGGAAAGGATTGGCCTGATTTTCTCATATGAAGTTACCCTCACCATATTCTGTCTCAGTCGTATTTTTTGACACTTTACCCCTTTACGTCAACATATTTTTTTGTTACATCTGTACTTGCACTGACTTATCCCACCTGATTATATTTCTGTTATCTCTCAGGTATATTATCTATGTGTTATCTATATCTATTATATATGTTACCTAACTCAGGTATATTTTATTTATTCATTTGAAAGATTTCTCCTCCTATGCCATTCTTCCTATGGCCCCCATCACCAGGGTGCCCAGAGCAATTTACAAACATAAATTAAAATAGCATAAGGGACAACGCACCATATAACTCAGCTCTTAAAAATACATTAAAATACCATAAATTAAACATTAAAAACCATCTGAAAACTGCATAGCAGCCTCCTAACCAAAGGACAGAAAGATTAACCAGTGTAAACTAAGTTGAGAAGATTAACCAGCAAATTTTCAATCCTATTCAGCAGGCCAACAGGGAATCATTGATCTCAGGTTGGGAAGTCCCATAGGATCAGTGCCATGACAGCAAAGGTTCTTCCCCTTTGTCACTACTGTCCTACCTTCTGCCATAAGCAGCATTCAGAGATGGCACCTTTCTCCATATGCAATTCAACCCAGATCCCAAATGGTGAATAGCTTTAAAGGTGAAAACCAGCACCTTGAACTAGTCTGTGCCAGAAATGGGCAGCAGACAAATTGAATCACTCCTGAGAGCGCACTCATAATACCAGACATCATTCTAAATAAAACACCCATGACTCGTTCTGCTTCAAAACTCACATTTTCACAAAAGTATGTTTCATAAAACTGATCCTTTTAGGCTTTTGTTCCTCCTATTACGTTTCCCAGCTCTTTTTTTTCTGGATTGTCTGCTTATTTCTGTACCGCCTGACATGAATAATGAAAGCAGAAAAAAATGAAGTGTAATGTAATAAAATATCATTGAAATTTCTGTTGTGACTTCTGCATTTAATAGTGCCTCAGGATTAGGTGTGTCTTAATTTTCAAGCAAAATATTTCAAGAAAACATGTCGATGTAATGTAAAGTTACTAGGTAGGTTAAAACCTTAATTTTCAATCACAGATTCTATTCATTTATTGTCATTCAGATTATTTGGGGGCTACTTTTCCAATAACTTTTTACTTAAAACATTCACCCACCTACCCTATAACTGTTATTAAAAAATGTAATGAACTCTGCACAATTCACCCATAATAAGCTTGGGATCTAGGCTACGGATGAGAGACTGAAATGATAAATTAGCTTGTTTATTCCTATCCTGCTGCTGTTGGTTAGTGTAATGAAGCAGAAGTCCATTGTATGCACTCATTTGGTAGCGATAGCTTGGCACAGAAGGGGGTAATTGAACAAAAAAGCAGAATGGTCTTGGAGCCTGGGAGTAGTTAGCATTGCATGAGGTCAGTAGGCTTCAAGTTTTAATCAGTGTAGACACGGTGCAATTGAGAGATTTTTTTGTCTGTTGGTGTGAGAAGCGAGAGTCGCTCATAATGAATCTGAAATACCAAGGAGAAACAAAGGCCAGAACTCATGTTGTAGCCATGACTTAAATGCTGAGCTGAGAGCCTGTAGTGCGCATAGATCCTCTATTGCTTACAAAAAACTGCCATAGTGACTTGTGTGCCACTACTTGACCCATAACTATTGTGTTGCACTCTGCTTAATGGAAAAATTGGTGTTTGGTCAAGTGACAGTTTCCTAGGGTTTCGTGAAAGGACACTGCATCTGTCCAGTCTTGCTGCTGCATTATATATTTGACTATAGGTCTGAGACCTCTTCCATCCAGGAGTTATAAACTTCTATACTCTGTTGCCAAGATGTGTGAATCCAGGTGAAAACATGCACAAATTGAGAATAAAATGGCTCATATTATTCAGTTGCTTAAAACAGTGTTAAGGCCGCTGGAGTATTGTGTCCAGTTCTGGTCGCCACTTCTCAAAAATGGAACTGGAAAAGTTGCCAAAAAGAGCAACCAAAGCAATTAATACGTAGGGGGACCTCCCTTAAGGCTACAGCATTTGGGCAACTTAAGAAAAAGTCTAGTGAAAAACATAAAAGTATACAGGGAAGTTCTTTGCCCTCTCTTGCAATATCAGAACCTGGGGTCATCTACTGAAATTGACTGGCTGAGGAGTTAGGACAGACAAAAGGAAATGCTGCCTTTACCCAGTGTGTAATTAATACACATTACAGTGGTGCCTCACATAACAAGTTTAATTCGTTCCGGAAACATGCGTGTTATGTGAAACGCTCTTTATGTGAAGCGGATTTTCCCATGGAAAATAATGGAAACTCAGACGATTGGTTCCACAACCCCAAAAATATTCATATAAAAGTATTGACGATGTAAAAATGATGACAGAATACTGGAATTGAATTCAAAACATGCATTCAGTGTGCATGATCCTATGAAGCCCTCTTAGCCTGCAATCCTAAAGACACTTTCCTGGGAGTAAGAACTATTGATGAGGCTTCTGGGTAGACATGCTTAGGAGGATGCAATCAAAGACACTTTCCTGGGAGTAAGCCCCATTGAATACAATGGGGCTTCTCAGTAGACATTCTTAGTAGGCTGCAGTCCTAAAACTTTCCTTGGAGTAAGCCCCATTGAACGCAATGGGGCTTCTGAGTAGACATGTTCAGGAGGCTGCATGGATATGGGGCTTACTTGGACTGCTGCTGGAGGCCGGTGGGGGCACTTGGGGGCAGTTAGAGGCAGCAGTGCACTGGCTGGCAGCCCTTTAAAACAGGCTCCACGCAGAGCACCAGGGCTGCCTAGTGCGCCGTCCATTAGGAAGCAACACTTCCTGTTTCTCCATGTGCCTGCCTTTCGCGTCCCCAGATGACCTGGCCATGTTGCTTCCAGGTTGCCTGGGGCTTGTTAAGTGAAGCGGGCTTGTTAAGAGCAGCACACATCCAGTGGGAATTTGTGCTTGTTATGTGAATCACTTGTTATATGGGGCACTTGTTATGCGAGGTACCTCTGTACACATTAATTACAGTGTGTAATTAAAACTCACACGTGGAAGTCCTTTAATATGTTGCGATGGCATATTGCCTATTCTTGATGTCAGCGTATGAAGTATATATTCATATGGATATGCATATATGTGTGTAAAGGCATGTGGAGGAAAAGTCAATCACAGGTTCTAATTTGTGATGACTATGAAACCTCTGGGTTTTACAGGTAGCTTATCTCTGAACAAATACCTTGTGTCCATATGTTAACTTCCAAAAGGTATCTGTTAGGCCACTGTGGGATACAGGAAGCTGGATTAGATGGATGCTAGCAAGTCTCTTCTTGATATTCTCATGACCATGCACTATATGTGGCACAAGTCAGATTAGTCAAAGTAATTATCAATGGGAGTTGATTGCATTTGTGTCTTGTGTTACCCGTATTTTACTTCCATTTTTTTTACTTCCATGCAAAAAGTATCATGCCAAGGAGGTTATCTGTAGAGTAGGTAGAGGGGTGGGATTAAATGGGTGGCAATGATGAGAGGTTCTGTTGTTTCTGGAAGTGCTGCACATTTTCTTGCTCCCTCAAAGCAAAAAGAATCCCAGAAATTAGATCTTAAATCCCAAAAATATTTATGAGTTAATGTTTTAACAGAATACTTCTTTGCAAGCAAGACTCTGATAATTTGTAAACCAAGTATTTAAAACCAACATTTCAGGTTTTTGTTCAATGAATAATGCCAGGCATTGAATGCTAGAGACCAAATTATGTTAAATAATGCAGTCTTTCTGATACATGTCCAAGTTGAAGATGACTCAGATCTTCACTGTTCTGTGTTTGGTGTCTGGTTCCAACTTAAAACTGACTTTTTTCTAGCTTTTGTTCCACTCACATTTAAGCTTTTTATTGCTCAACAAATCCACCAACATAATGCAAAACTACTCACAACCGCACTTTGCAGAAACTGCTTGATTTCAAGTAGCCCTATTTACAGTATTGAAAAAAGCCAGACATTCCAGACACGCTCTTCAGATAAAATTCTCTGAGGTCCTTAAAATAGATTTATTTATGTTAAATGAATACTGCAGTTTACCAAAAATGTTGTGTGTCATTCCCTTGTCCCATTAGCACAGTTACTTTAGTCAGATTTATGTTAGTCAACCTCAGTTCATGTTATCTTAAACAATTATGTTTTTTAAAAATATTTAATTTGTTTTGTCTTGTCAGCGGTTGTGCACCAAGCATTGACCACTTGGGTTGTATTATATGATGAGCATCAGTCCCTCATAAAAAAATGTGTTGAGCCAAAAAATGAAAGGGGGTAGAACCTGCAGCCAAGTCCACTAACAGAATTGCAAAGCATTTGGCAAACAAGTGAAAAGAGTGTTAAAAGCATTTTGATGCCAAATTGGATGTGTGCAGTTCTCACACCTTTTTGCATTATTGTTGCCCGTTAGTTGCTTCTCAAGATTAAAAATTTGAGCTTTTCTTGTTATTTACCCAAACTCTCTTATCACCACAGCTGTTACTAAATGTCTCTACTATTAAAAAATTAAAGATCTTTTATTAGTGGGAAAGTGATGAGACAACTACTTTTCTTGTAGTTTTTTTCCCTACTTCTAAAAAATGATGTTATGGTCCACCTTCTTACACTGAGATGTGTTGTCCACAAAAAATGCATGTGCTGAAATGAGATTTTTGGTACTTTATACGTAGTGTATCTTCTAAAATAATTAGCAATAGTTACTTCTCTTGTGGCACAAGTGGTTAAGTTACTGTGCCTGTTAATCAGCAGGCCAGGGTTCGAGACCCAGGTCCCCACAAGATGAGTATTCCCAGCTACAGACAGGGGTTTGGACTAGATAACACTGGGTCCCTTCCAACTCTACAATTCTATGATTCTGCTTGTACATTTTCTGTGATTGCTTATTAGAAAAATGAAAACATATATTAGAAAAATGGACACACTCGGAAATGGATATCTTACTAGAATATTCTAGTTTTGTGGTTAAATTGCCTGAGACATTCTGCATAATCTGCACTGTTGTGTGTGTGTGTGTGAGAGAGAGAGAGAGAGAGAGATGCTTCGTTTTTAATATGGAACAGGCAACAGCCTACAAAGCAGGCCTCTGTCAGTCTTGAGAGACTATGGTATTGTGCTTGGCGCTGCATACACTGCATGTGAAGCACAAAAGCCTGGGTTGGATTGTTATGGAGGATAGGCTGTTACCCAAGCAGCAAATCCCCCCTCTCCACGCCACTGAATTAGTCCAATGGAAAGGCAGAGCCAATACGATTGGATCCAGCTGGCGTCACAGAGCTGGGCTAAGGACAGGAGCTCACCCTGTCTTGTGGGGCTGACCCAGGTCTCGAACCCTGGCCTGCTGGTCAACAGGCACAGTGTCTTAGGCTAAAACAGCCTACAAAGCACCTTCAATTTTAAAGTGGCTCTCTGTCACCTGAAGAGCATCCATTTCTCTTATATTCTGGTTCTGTGTTGTTCAGCCAGACAAAAGTAATAAACTTCCCATTACTCTGTACAAGTTTCCCTAAAATCTGATTTCCAGGAGTGACTGCTTTTGCATGGATACCCACAGATTTTCATCTTCCTCCACCAAATTCTCAATTTCAGAGAAGTTGAAAGAGATCAATGTGTCATGTTCTGTCGTCCTCTAGAGCTTTGTTCTTGTTTTTCTTCTGAACATTGCGCATCTTAGAGCAATGATTTTCAGCCAGTGTGCCAGGAATGGTCTGCAGGTGTGCTGCGAAAGTTTGGGGGAACAATAATTTATCAGTAAGGTCAATGGGGTGTAAGCCCGCTACCAGCACCATGGTATTTCTTATCAAAGGTCAAAGCACTGATGGTGTGTCTTGACAATTTTAGCACCTTGATAGTGTGCCATGAGATGAGAAAGGTTGAAAATTACTATCTTAGAGCAAAGGAGCCAAAGGCATGGGCCAGAGGCTCAGCAAAAGTGAAGAGCAGTGGGCAACAACTAATAATAGCTGGCCTTTTCACCAAGTGAAAGATTTGTTGATCCTTAATAATCTGTGTCTGCGTTTGTATTATATTTGATTCAAGTAAGGCATGCAGATGAAAGGATGCTCAGCATAGCTTACATCAAAGAAAAATGATCCAGCAGCAGACAAACCTGTGATAGGCTTAGAAGCACAGGAACTTGCTTTGACTTGGTTCATTGGAGCAGGTCATTGCCTGATGTGCAGGATTAGGAGGCTCATATGACCAGCTAATTGATCAGTGTTACTGATACAAGTATGTGCTTGGGACAAACAAAAGGCAGGTTGAAATGAGCCATCATATCTCTGGATTTTATTTTTAATAAATATATCTAACTTCATATTATGAAAGCCTCCTTAGTAGTCTTATGATTGCTCTATAGCTTGAGGTTGTACCCATATTTAAATTTCTTGGTAAGCATGTGTTTTAGAACACACCAACAATGGTGCAAGTCCATAATGTATTTCAGGCTGCCACATGTGAGGGTGTTGAATGTAAATAAACCACAATTTGGAGTGAGTAGCTGACTTTATGTTTTAGATATATGACTATATTGAAGGGAAAACCATTTTTAGAAAAGGTATTCATAAGAAGATCAGTGATGGGATTCAAAGAAATTAACAACCGGTTCTATGCCCATCTGGCAGCCACTTTTAAATGGCTATTTTTAAACTTTATATGTCCTATCTCTTGTTAACAACTGGTTCTATAGCGTAGGTGCGAACCTGCTGGAGCCCACCACTGAAGAAGATCCTTGCTGGACCAGGTCAAGGGCCCATTTAGGCTGCAATTTTAATCTCCAGTTAGGCCAGCCTAAGTTGTAGCATAAGTCCTTTGCTGACCTGGGGTCTCGCCAAAATGCCATCAATTCTGCACCACTCCTGGGGTAGATTTAGGCCAGTGCAACGACATCTGCTTCCTTCCTACATCATCATGGAAATGGGAAGACCAATGAGTTGTGCCGGCCTAGGTTAGGATTGCAACCTCAAGCTAGTTTTCTGTTGCACAGTGGTCCACCAGATCCTTCTGGAGGCACACAGACAAGAAGAAGCATATAACATGTTCCACTATATTCATAAGTAGGCTGCGGAGGGACCCAGTATCTATAAATCCCATGCCTGCGGTTTCAGGTAAAAAGCTGCATTTTTTTTATGGCTGCACCTTGCCTATGTGGGACTCAGAAATCTTCTGAGGGGAACAGTGCTGACCTATGAAGAGCATAGGTGCATCCCAGAGTATCCACTGTTAAGCATGGGGGGCAGTGGTGGCTCCAGTATAGAACTTCTATATGCTAGTACCTCTAAAATCCAGAGATCGTACACAGTCATTGTGACTTGTAACTGGCAATGGACTTTTCCTCCATAAGTCTGACCAATGCAATCCCTTTTTAAAGCCTCTCTTATGTGAGAGAGGAGGATTGCCTCTTCTCATATTTTGTACCTGCATGTTATAAAAATGAACAATATTTTTAAAATAAAAATTGGGTTAATCTGCAGGACTTCTTTAATAGATTAAGGGCACAATCCAGAAGCAAGTTCAGCCTGCTCTGCCCTAACTGCTCTCTCCTAACTATTCTGTGTCCAGAGCAGAAAGTTATGCTGCATCCAGAGAGTCAGGAAGCCTGGGCTGCCCTAACTGCTCCATAGCATGCTAAGTAATTGACACAAGGGGAAGACTTGCTCCTGAGGAGACACCCCTCAGATCACAATGAACAAGGAACAGCTGTGGTGCCTACAGTGGTGACACGACTCTGCGCATCACCCAGTGCAGAAGTCTGTGCGTCACCCCTGGGATGCATGCATCCCCTTACCTGGACTGTGTAGTCGCCAAAGTTGGCGCCTGCGCAGTTGTTTCTGAAGCCAACTGGCTTCAGAAAGAGTACTGCGCAAACACCATCTCTGACGCCTGTGCAGTACTTTTCTGAAGATGTTTGGCTTCAGAGGAGACTGTGCAGGCATCAGAGTTGGTGCCTGTGCAGTACTCTTTCTGAAGCCATTTGGCTGCCGCTCTGCCTCCTGAGTGAAGCCGAATGGCTGTGCAGAGGCGCGGACTTCCTCCGCTCTAAGGAAGTCCTCTGAAGCTGTTCGGCATGCTCAGTGTGTTTCTGCGCAGTGCACCTCAGCTGGACGTTTGGGCCAGCTCCGCAGACAAGTGGCAGCTTCTGGCTGCTGCTCCACCTTAGGGCAGGCCTGAATGGGCGCGCTGATGCCCGGGGCCTGCCAATGGACAGTCAAACTCCTCCGGCGGATCACCCCATACAGAGCGCATCACCCAATGCAGCCCACACCAGCCGCACCAGTCTGGTGACGCCACTGGGTGCCTGCCTTATAAGGAGTCCCTGATGAGATGCCAGTACATTCTACAGTGAATACAAGGGGCTTCTTGGAGTGGCCTGCTGTATCCTGAGGTTTGTGGGCAGCCGTAGTTTGTTCCATATCCTGAGGTTGAGAGGCAGGGGTTGCAGCTAGGCTGGCCAAGAACTCAGATTTTTGGTCAACACTACCATTCTTACTTGGGCCTTATCATGGACCCCTATGGGTCTACTCATTACTATACCTGCTCCTGAGGTGGTATATCTCTGAGGAACTGGAAGAGGGCATTTCTGCCTTGGAAACAGGCTTTGGATACAGAGTAACTGCTCTGCCCTAGGCAGTGATAAACATGCCCTCACCATGCCTCTCCTGAATTGCCTAGGGCAGAGCGGCTAGGGCAGAGCAGGTCCACCTCTCGTAGGGCACCCTATCTTGCTTTGCTCTGCCCTAAGCCTTTTCCAGAATAACTGGGTTGGAGCATCTTGCAGTTGCTCCACCCTAGCGATAGATAGGGCAACCCAAGGGCTCTTATGTGGACAGATTAGTTGCTCTGGATTGTGCTGTTAGACAGGCAAAATGAATTAATCCACCTAGAAGTAATCCAACCTGTGTGGCTGATTAAACAAGCTTAATGTGAGTCTAGCATAGGAATAAGCCAGCTGCTGCAGAGCACTCTCTCCCCAATTACCCTGGTTCAGTTTGCTGCAGCTCATTCTGAATTATCTGTATAGCAATCTGTAGGAACAAAGGGAGTGCCTTAGCAAAGGGGCCTCAATTCATAGTATAGAATTTAAGAAGCTGGAGGTTTAGCTGGAAATTGGAAAACATTTGCAGTCACTATAGTGGTTGTTTACTAATTAGACCACTGTGACCAGTGGTGGGCTTCAGGGGTTTCTCACAGGTTCTATAGAAACCTTTGCTAATGAGCACCTGGTTCTGTGAACCAGTTACTAATCGGACATAGAACCTGTTGTTAGTTTAGGTTATTAGGACGTAGAACCTGTTGTTAACTTATTTGAATCCCACCACTGACTGTGACAATCTAGTTCTGTTGTAAAAATTGAAGTTGTTGCTTCTCCACCTCTTTGAACTGTTGCCACTTGTACTAGCTGTTCTTTGGGCCACGACTTTGTACACCGGTGATGTAAGTGGGCTTTATTGTACATGTCTATCCAAAATGATGCTTGAATCTCCAGTGTCCCATCATAAGGAGCCAGGTCTGGGAATGTTTCACCAAGTTGCACAGAACTGTTGTATACCACCATTTTGTAAGAGCTTATTGTAAGAGAGCTTGCATGGAGGAGAGGGTAGCATGGTTGCTGTTGAGTAGACTAGTTGAACAGGACAACATTGTAATTGGCTTTAGTTATCTGAAAGAACCAAAATGGAGTGGTTCAGGAGCTTTATCTTTCAGTTTTATTTCTGTTGAACAGATTAAAAAGGAAAATTGGAAGGAGGACTAAACCTTCTTGCCAACTTTTTAACATATATAGCCCTCGCTGATGTTAATTCTGTTACACATTCATATGCAAGATCCAGTGGCTGATTTGTTTGCTTAAAATTTTCCCAGTTGCTATGCTTATAGATTTTTAAAATATGTCTTGTGTTTTGATTTTCAGCTCCAGGCCCCACTTCAGCGGTGTACTACACGGCAATGAAGTGTGTAGACGTGCGAAAATCCAGTCATAAAACCAAATGGCTTACACCCTGGGGAACCAACAGTTGTGAAAGAATCAAAGACTTGGATGAAGCAATGGCCAAGCATATAGAAGCTAATGACATTGTGTTTGCAGTTCACATACCTCCCCGCAACAAGGAGATGAGCCCTTGGTTCCAGTTTATGCTCTACATTTTGCAGATGGATATTGCCTTCAAGAGTGACAATCAAATTAGTAAGTACCTTAGCAAAAAATTACCATTGAACAAAGCAGTATGTTTTATGCTGCTTTACTCTTGTTATCTAAATGTGGCTAGTATCCAGTCTTCAAACTCTGCTGGATTACAGTGAGGTTTTTGGTATTATCTATATATATAAAAGAGAAAGGTCACTGACTCACTGACCGACTCATCACCACCCTGCCAAAACCGCTGGGCCTAAAAGTGTGAAATTTGGGGTGGGTGTTCCTTCCGTGACGGAGGGGTGCACTAAGAACCGGTTTTCGGAAATTCCAACCGGAAGGGGGTGAAAAGGGGCGCAACGCGTTTTCCTCCCTATACTTTGCATTGGAGAATTGCTGACTCAGCAACATTCCGCCCCAACTGCTGGGCCTGAAGCATGGAATTCTGGGAGTTCCTTCTGTCACCTGAACACCCCCCAAGAACCCAGGTGGAGAAACTTAACCCTTCAGGGGCTGAAAAGGGGGCAACGTGTTTTTTCCTATACTTAACATGGGAGACTGAATAACATCCAGCCAATTTGGTGCTCAGTGCCTGGTGAACTGGGGGAGGTTTTCCGGAGGAAGAAGTTACACTGGCGAGGATGCTGCACATGGGGGAAGTTGCGCATGGGAGGATGATGCGCATGGGAGGATGATGCGCATGGGGGGATGATGCGCATGGGTGAAGTTGCACATGGGGGAAGTTGCGCATCTGCAGATGATGCGCATGGGGAAAGTTGCGCATGGAGGAAAATTGCACATGGGGGAAGTTGCACATGGGGGAAGTTGCACATCTGCAGATGATGCGCATGGGGAAAGTTGCGCATGAGGGGATGATGCGCATGGGTGGAAGTTGCATATGGGTGGAAGTTGCGCATGGGGGAAAGTTGTAATGAAAATGGCTAGCAAAGAAACATTATATACATAATATATATACATATACATAAAAGTACATATAAAACATGGGCTGTGGGTGGCGCAAGCGGTTAAGACGCTGTGCCTATTAACCAGCAGGCCAGGGTTTGAGACCAGGGTCGGCCCCACAAGACAGGGTGAGCTCCTGTCCTTAGCCCAGCTCTGCAACGCCAGCTGGATCCAATCGTATTGGCCTTTCCATTGGACTAATTCAGTGGCGTGGAGAGGGGGGATTTGCTGCTTGGGTAGCAGCCTATCCTCCATAACAATCCAACCCAGGCTTTCGTGCTTTGCATGCAGCGTATGCAGCACTGAGCACGATACCATAGTCTTTCAAAACTGACGGAGGCCTGCTTTTTTAAAACCAAACACGCTTGGAGGGTGAAAGGGAGGGGGAAGAGAGATGGAGAGAGAGAGAGATGGAGAAATAAGTTTAAGTGGTCATAAAATATCAGTGTCTATATCATCATAACAAATACTGGGAAAATCATAACAAAAAAAGTTTCCTGAAATGGTAATTGTAATATTCCAGTTGATTGTTCCATATCCCATAAGGAAACATTTTCTAGGTTTCAGAAAAAGCTGTATCTTTTCAATCCAAGCAGTTATTATTTAAGCTGCAATTATCATCTCAAATAACTATTTGTTAAAATGAGAGAGATCTCCAAATATTTTATCAATGTCATTATATTCTTCCCACAGTCCCCCAAGATATATTAAATGATATTATTTGTGTATTTGAATGGTTAATTCTGTATTCAGCATAATCCTACATAATTTTGAGAGTTTCACTGAGGAATGTTTCAGAGTTTGCACTAATTAAAGCCAGGTTATCTGTGTACACACAGATTTTAAGTTCTTATGTGCACATCCTTAGTTCTTTTAATGTTTGTACTGCCTCTTGATTTTAATCATCAAGAACTCCAAGTAAATATTAATTCATCAATGTAATTAATTTTTCCAACTCATTATAGTCCATTCAAAGTTGGATCAGAGCCCTCTGTTTGTTTCAAGACAGTGAAAGAGAGAATTAGGATCTAATGTTTACAAAATTCATGCATATAAAAGAAGAAAGCAATCTTCTAGAAGACTGTTCTGAGCTCATATATTACAGTGTTTTTTTCCGACTGGAGCATCTCAGCACCACAGACTGAGAGTCCTTGATTTTGCACTGTTAAGGGGTAGGGCAGGGTACAGAAGCGTTGCGATCTCCAGGATTGTGCAGTGGGTGCAGAAGATGCTATTCTTTAACAAGCCTTACCTCCTGCTGAAATCCAGGGAGCTACTGCAACCTTGGATTTCAGCAGGAGGTAAGGCTTTCAGCAGGAGGTAAGGCTACTGCAACCCACTTCCTTTGGTTTTGCTGTTTCTAAGCCCTTCAGAACTCATTGGACCCCAGCTTAAAGATAAGACTTAAAGTCCCCTCCGTGCCCAAAGAGGTACAGTCCTTGGGGTGGCATTGCTGTGTTCCCCCTGCCCTCGCAAGCACTTAACTTGCAGTTGGGAGTTTGAGAACCGCTGAAATGGTTGAAAGCAGTCTGTTAAGAGAAAAGGCAAATCAGTCATTCAGTAGATATCCTGATAATTAACACTCTTCCTCTAGTAATCATCACATGGTTTCCTCAACATATGGTTTCATCACACCTGGAAGTGTGATGCTTCTGCATTTACGTACAGCAGGTGTCCAAACTTTTTGCCATGAGAGCCATGGCAGCTCTCTGTCAGGGGCTGCAAAAATTATTTACATTTCAAATTTGAATAAACTTATATAAGAGTGCATTAGAAACAGATCTGGAGGATTATAAGTCTTGCCTGAGGGCCATATGGAGGGGTCTGCTGCAGGCCCCATTGAGGCTTTCTGCAGGCCACATCTGGTCCCTGGTCCAGTGTTTGGACACCCCTGATCTTCAGGGTCTGCACAAGCAGCTCCTTTGTTTGGGTAGGCCCTTTTAATAAAGAAGGTAGCATCCTTAGGCATCTATTGTTTAAAGAGGAAAGGCGGGATATAAATCTTTTAATTAGATTAAACCATAAGTCCCATGCTTCCAGGTTTAACGTAACCACACAAGGAGTGTGGTAAGGAAGTGAGTGATTCACTTCTTCTCCTAGCAAGTGAGAAGCAATCATTATGTCTTGCAACTGCAGAGTACTAGTGAGAGATAGCTGAGACTTGATGTGCACCCCAAATCCACTGCCCTCACTCCCGCTCTAAATCTGTCAATGGTACAAGCTATTTCAAGTTGCCTAATGTCCCATCTCTGATGAGCCGTGTGGTTGCTACAATTCTAAAAATCTTGTTCAGTTTCAACAAAAAAAGCATCATACAGTGATTTTTAGACTTTTTCTCTCTGCCTTTACAGGACATATGCTGAAGGGAGAGCAAAGACCTCCTTAAGATAATTGATTTATTTTTCTCATCACTGAATTGCCAGTGGTTGCTAATTTTTTCTTCTTTCTTTTTTTTTGGGGGGGGGGAGAGGAGGGGAGGGAAATTATTCACCTTCATCTGACTTCTCCAGTCACAAATAATCTTTTGCGTTCTGTCTTGGGAACAAAAAAATGTCATGTTCATATAATCAATGAAGTGCATGATGGTGAAAGTCATTTTGAGATCATTCTTGGCTCGATTCTCCTGCTTCTTAATTTAAGTGACTGTAGCTCTGCCCTTCCTCTGCCATTTTGAGGTGGTGAATGAGAGTACCGACTTGTTTGACTCCAGGCCAGCACTCACTTAGGCAGACATCCTGATTCTGTAGGCTATGTTGTCCCCCTGTTACTCCCCCTGTTTTATTCCACATACATTTACTTCAGTTGGTATTTATCACCTAGTGCTTGGCAGTAATCTTAAATAGACTCTATAGTAACAAGGGACACTTCAGAGATTGAAATTACAAGTCCAACTTTCTTAGATTTTTTTATACACAGATTTGACTCAAAACGAATAGCTACAGCAAATCAGTTTTCAAAAACTGCTTTTCTACTATTGTAGGGAGGCAATTAAGCAAGCAATCATTCCATTTTCCAGTATCAGAATCAATCCCCTGTAAATATTGAGGGACTACCTTATTCCATTAGGTACAGTGGAGGAGCAAGAAACATGGGAGTGGGTCTTCAAACCTATTTTTCCATTGTTTTCTTTATACATGGATTTTTTTTAATCCCCGGGAGGTTCTGGAACAGAACCCTAGTGGATAACAAGGTACACCTATAGTTTCATTATGATCTGTGAATGCCCATTAATGATGAAGCTACACATCATTATTTATTCTTCTCTCTCTTTTCTGCCCTTTGTCCAAAGTCGATATACAAGTGTCTGAAATACTTAGTCTGTGGAGTTTTGCCTCAGTCATTCTTGTTGCTCTGTGCCAAAGCTTTTATTATGCAATTCAGCATCAATTCGTTCTTTCAACCTGTTGGCACTAAGATAAACAGATCTAAACTAAGATAAGTAGATCTAAGTTATCCAAAACCCGCAATTTTAGAAGCTTGAATTTGATTATGTAATGGGATTATAAACACTTGAAAAAATAGGTTGAAAATCTGATATTAGAGCAGAGCTTCCACATCCCCATAGATCTTTGCAGCCTATCTTTTTGGAGGATGGATGTCTGGGGGAAAAGGGGTAATTCATTGGAACAAACTAATAACCATATCTGGACCACTGGTAATGAAATTCAAACTTCGATTTACCTCTTTGAGCTTCATCAGTGACTGACTTAACTTTTAAGTATTTCTCTGGTTTTCAACTTCCTCTTTTTCTGCTCAAAAGAGACATGGAAAGGCCAGCATGCAATCAGAAACACTGACCCAAAGTGGTTGCGGTAATATTTTTTTTACTTCAATTGTTTCCTGGTGGGCAGAGTTATTTTGGAGTTTGACATTAGGATTCAGAATGGGTGTATATAGGCATATATGGTGTGCTTGGATCAGGGAACACCAGTGGAATAAAAATGGCTACAATGAGTCATTGTCTGACTCAGGCCAGTTGCTCCTTTTGACCAAATATCCCTGGGCTGCTTGAATCACCAAATTAAGATGATGAGAGGCTTCTAAGTCACCATTTTACCACACTTGATTTTATTATTTCTTTGTTCACTATGCATAATGCAGAAACTCGGGAACTAAACAGGAATATTTTTTGAGGTTTTTTTTACACATTTCGCATTTAATGAGCAAAAGGTTTTCTGATAGTGAAACTTGGGAGGAGGCCTTCGATAAATCAGTGTAGTGGGTTTTTTCCTTCAAATGATGCATATAGATGCATATGATTTTTTTTTGCATATGGATGCATATGCATATGGTTTTTTTCCATGATGCATATGGATTGTGAATTCTTTTGCATCATGTCGGTGATGTCCTTGAAGGTGCTAGATATGCATATTATGCACGCTTATGGAAATTGGTGGTCTCCAGTGATAAAACAGTTTCACAATTGATTAGCTGCTACTGTGAACCAATTAGTTCTGTAATATTTACATGATTTAACATAACAAAAAATCTATTGTTTGAGCAGCTCATTTACAGTGTCAGTGTAAGTCATGGCTATTTTAGGGAGTAAGCAATTTCTTTACTTTGCAGAAGATGTACCCAGTGTAATTTTTGTTCTGTGGCACGGCATCACTAAAAACTACATAAAAATAAACTGTAATTCAGTAGTTCGTCTTGTAAATATATCTGGACAGTGGCATTCCCATTGTCCAGGGCAATGCCTGATGTTATGATATCACATAGTATCATGACATCATCAGCATGCTCGCATTCCGACTGCTTTGCAACAGGAACATTGTTGGTGCATGAGTGCGCACTCAGCAGCTGGCCTGGCAATTTTACCCACCTGACTGCTGAGAAGGTGCATGCTTCCTGTTGAGGGAGCTGCCAGTGCTCAATCACATGCTTGGCAACCAGCCAGGTGAATTCACCTGATCAGCTTCTGAGAGGGTGCATGTGCCCCTCCTGGAGTGTGATTGTATCCTAATAAATTCACTCAACTGGCTGTTGAGAGAGCACATGTTGAGGGAGCACATGTGATGGCATCCATTACATGAGCCATGTTACATTGTAGGGGCAGTGTGCCTCTGGATCTAGGACACATTGTGTTCCATTGGTTAACCATGAAATATGGATGAAGATGAGAATTTTTTAAATCAAAAGTATTATAGATTTTACTTGTACTGGGACACCTCTGTTAAAAGGAAAGGCTACAGTATTTGGGGCTCTTCAGTCTAGAAAGAAGGTTCCTGACAGGGGACATGATTGAGGCATATAAAAGTATATGTATGGGATGAATAGTGGGAATAGAACAGAGATTTTTCAACCTTTTTTGTATCATGGCACATTGCCATGTTCTCAACTAGTGGTACGGATACCAACAATAGTACTCGACCGCCCAGCAGTGAGACCATGAAAATGACACAAGAAACAGTGGTAAGAGGCTTGGTTTATCACTGAGCTCCAAGTAGTTTATCACTATTTGGCAGAGCTCCAAAGCACACATTTCTAAACTTAAATGCATTCCCTTCTACCATCTTACTGGCATTTGTTGTATTACATCCAGTGTCCAAATTGAAAGTAACAGGATGTAATACAATAAATCAACAAAGCCCAGATCCCTGATCCAGCAGGACTTTTCTTATGTTTTAATTGTATTTTACTGATTGGTTTTTACTGCTTTTATATAGTTTTTAATTTTTTTTTATTCTTTTATTTTAAATACTGTTAGCCACCTTTGGGTATCCTTCCTTTAGAACAGCGTTTCTCAAAGTTGGGGTCGGGACCCCTTTTGGGGTCACCTAGAGGTTTCCTGGGGGTTGCCTAAAGACCCCTGATGCAGGGGGCTAGGTCAGGCTTGCCAGACCTCCGGCTGTAGCTGCACACGCACTGGGGCTGACTGACAGCCTCAGGGCCCAATCATATGCAGGCCTACTCTGAAATAAATCCCATTATAGTCAGGGGGCCTTTACTCACATGTAAATGTGGATAGGATTGCAGCCTCAGGGCCCAATCCTATGCCCAATCCTCTGAAATAAATCCCATTGTGTTCAGTGTGTGCATAGAACACACATTTCATTTGTAACAATGAAAATACATCCTGCATATTGGATATTTACATTACGATTCATAACAGTAGCAAAATTACAGTTATAAAGTAGCAACAAAAATAATTTTATGGTTGGGGGTCCCCACAACATGAGGAACTTATAAAGGGGTCACGGCGTTAGGAAGATTGAGAACCACTGCTTTAGAAAGAAAGGGGGATATAAATCAAATAAATAAATATGTTCCTATGCCAGAAAGGAAAGGTACAGATTTTGCTGCAGGCTTTCTTGGCATTAAGGAAGATGGATTCAGCTATGTTTCTTTCCAGCCAAAATACTAAAAGCAGGTGCTTTTGTTTGCGTAAGGGCTGTTTTGCCAAACTGATGCTAGAAATGGCTTGGTAAGGTCACTTGAAGTTACTAGCACTTCAACTGCTGTTAACTAGTGGAATTGGCCAAATATTGGCCCAAATCTTGTTCAATTACCTGCAATTTTCTTTCAAAAAGAAACCAATTTTCAAGCTCATGCAACCAGCCGTCTTTCGTGCAAGCCACATGAAACAAATGCTCTGTGTGAATAACACTGACTATCTTCCAGCAATAACACAGCTGTTGAAAGAGCTTAGTAACCGAGGCAATGGATGCAATTCTGAAAGGGAATGTTTGTATGCAATACCCTGACATTTGGCTAGATGGGACCCTGCAGCACAATTGAATGAGGGGGTAGAGAACGGGGGAGAGTAAGAGAGAATCTGGTTTCCAACCATGAGAGATCTCTTTACTTGGGGCTTGTACAAAAGGCTCATTCTGAAACAAGGAAGGGTACTCCAGTGTCTTGTAAGCAATCTTATTCCTCTCCGTGAATTGGTGCTTTAGCAATCTTTCCTCCCCACAATTCAATTGCTGCCTCCTCCCTCTGGTTAGGGTTCTCTAGTTATGTCTGAATAGTCCCTGCCATAGTTTTCTCAGGAATTTAGGCTGAATCCTTGTTGCAGCTTTACCATTGATGAAAATAGAAAATCAACATAGGACCAGGCACTGTCTCTGCAGGGCTTGCAAAGATTGGATCGGCTGAATCTGAATGCCTGACATCACAAGATCCTCCATCTAAAAATACCATCTGAAGAAGTTTTCTGGCTTGCTTTTAAATAAGCAAATATGGATGCAATCCTAACCAGCTTTCCAGCTCTGGTGTACCTGGGCCATGTGCTGCATCCTGCAGGTGGGAAGTTGTTACAGAGGCATCCTCAAAGTAAATATTTGTTACATTGCTGCTTGGAAGTTGTTTAGGACTGCACCCTAATGTTCTAACTAACTGAAGCACTGTTGAACCTTCATAACTATAGTCAAAGCAGCATCCAGCTTTGACCTAGCATAAAAAGCAGGCCTCCATCAGTCTTGAAAGACTATGGTATCGTGCTTGGCGCTGCATACGCTGCATGCGAAGCACGAAAGCCTGGGTTAGATTGTTATGGAGGATAGGCTGTTACCCAAGCAGCAAATCCCCCCTCTCCACGCCACTGAATTAGTCCAATGGAAAGGCAGAGCCGATACAATTGGATCCAGCTGGTGTCACAGAGCTGGGCTAAGGACAGGAGCTTACCCTGTCTTGTGGGGCTGACCCAGGTCTCGAACCCTGGCCTGCTGGTTAACAAGCACAGTGTCTTAGCCACTTGTGCCACCCACAGCCCAGGATGTGTGCAAACACATACAGCTAAGGATGAAGGTAAAGATCAAAGAAAAATTGAAGCATGAAACATAATGGGTCTCACACATGTGAGTTCATACATTCCCACATATCTGCATGTATAACTCTGGACTAAATTAATTGTTTAGGAAATAGATCCTGGAGAGGAAATAGATCCTCTCAGTCCAAAGATGAGCAGCATATAGACTACGGTACTGATGGGGAGGATTCAATGCATTCTAAGCTGCTCACGCTAGAAGTGTTGAGATAACTCACATTTCATGTGTCTTCCATATCTCCCATACTTTAATAACTGCTGCTTTCAACAGATTGGCTAGAATCGCTAGAAATTTATCCAGCAGCTATAACATCTGAAGGTGAGATGTTGCTTACTCACTTGCTCTCCTTTCCATGTTTAAGAAAACACAGTTGACAAGAGAAGCATAGTGGCAAAAGGACAAATGTGAGAAAGAATGCTGTTTCTGACATTTGATGAAAAATGGTTAAGGGCGCAGTCCTGAGTAACTACGGGGAGTCCTTGCTCCGGTGTAAGAACAATTTGCTGTGGATTGCAATATGAATTTTCCATAGGTTTTCACTAGGTGGTGCAGTAACTACTGGTGCACATAAAGTCTCTTACATGCTCCCGTAGTTACTCTGGATTGTAGGGAAAGTCAGTTGTTCTCTAATCAAGGCTTTAAAAAAACCCTTGTGTACCAGATGGAAAGTTATTTAAAGTGATAAAGGAAGATGGTGAATGTGTAATGTGCAGGTAGAAGGGAGAGATGACCTCTTGAAGGGTATGCAAATTGCAATTGCTTTCAAGTTTGAAAGAGTGAGAGGGAAAAGGATGCGTGTGCCATAGCTAAAACTTCTCTTCAGCTGCTTTCTCTAAGGCTGCAATCCTATTCACACTTTTATGGGAGTGAGCTCCATTGACTGTAATGGAACTGAATTCTGAGTAGACCCACACAGGACTGGGCTCAAAAGTTCAGGTGAGGAAGCCTGACTTTACATCAGAAGACAGCAGGTAGATTTGCCTTCCAGATGATCACTTGGTATCTTCTGGTTGCTTGGATTCTTGTAAAAAAAAAACTCTGATCTTCCAAAACATTTCTTGTGCTCATAAGTAAGAAAACACACCATTATCATAGATTTATACCTTAACTCAGTACCTAGCCCAAGACAACTTGACACTTAAGGCAGCATAGCCAAAACCTACTCTTGCTTGTCCAGTGATGCACACTCCCCAACTCTCCAATGTTCCTTATTGGCACTCCCTCCCTTCTATCTTTCTTTATGGTCTTTCCATTGCCATGTATTTAGAGACAGGAGTTCTGCAAAGATGGTTGGCTGCTAATTCTTCAATGTAGTCTGGCTACCAATTGTTGCTAGCTGTTTGGTCCACACTTGCATGCTATCCAGGGTGCACCACAAGGCGGCAAACTAGCATCACCCCCCAAATTAATACCAGAACAACATACTCCAGAAAATAAGAGGATCAAGATAGGGAGACTCAGCCTCTGAATAGGGTTGGTCTATTCCACAGCAGAATCCTGTGCCCCTGTTTGGTTTAATAGCTGCTACACTAATTAGATCGATTGCAGACTAAACAACACCATGAGGATCATACACAGGTAAAATCTACTCCTACTTGCTGGCTCCCTGTTTTGAGCCACATAGCACCACTAGCTCTACAAAGGCAGGATCCCTTGGTGAAGGAGTACAACAAAATTATGAAAAACCCATGTCTTCATGTGTATACTGATCTTGCTCATCTATCAATTGGCAGGCTTAAATCTAGGAAGCTGTGTCTGGTACTCACACAACAGCTATCCAACAATGTTAATAACAACATGCAATGGAAAACTAAATAGGCTGCTGGACGCCCAGTTACAGGCAGCTACATAGAGGACACTACACAAAAGGTGCCAGGTTTTGACCTACCTCACCAGCATTGTCAACTCTAAATAGGATCTGGACTTAGCATGGTGTCTGCCAGGACTCATGGTTTAAGTGGAGTTTTGCATATACCCCTGAGTGTGATGGTGGTGCTCCTCAACAACATATCCATTGCATTATGTTCGAGTGTCTTTCAAGAGCCTACCCTGGCCCACTGTCTTGCTTTTTCAATATGGACCATCCTGTCCTTGAGTGGATGTGGGGGAGGTCTGGATATTAACATCTGATTTTATCACTAAACCATGTATTGCCATATGCTAAATAAATAAATCTGTTCTTTCCACGCCCTGAGTTAGAAAAGGAATATAGGAGTAAGGAGTGTAAGGTTCCTCGATTGATTAATTGTAAAGCTATGGTAAGAAAAGTAGGGTCATACTATTAAATGAAAATGGCTATTTTTGGGTAATCTTTTACTCATTCCAGTTTATAGTTAGGGTATCATGGATTATTTTAAATGTCAGCGTTGGCATGTCACATGGCTAAGCTTGAGGCTTTCTAACAGGATCCACCTCTGAAGAGTAGATTTCAGTTCTGTATGAACTTGCACTCATTTTCATGACGGGATCTGAAAATGGATCTCCTAATTATCTCCTCTGGAAAACAGTTTGCTATGTTCTGCTGCCTATTGGGCTATGTAACAAGTAGCATGACTTCATCACATCTGATGATACTACAGATCCACAATAGTATTTTCATACACTGATTTTTTTAATGCATGGATTTGACTCAACACAAATAGCTATTGCAGATCACAGTTTAAAAAACTGCTTTTCTCGCATGGTAGAGAGGTAGTCATGCAAGCAATCATTCCATTTTTCAGTCCCAGAATCAAAAACCAGCAGATATTGAGGTACTACCTTATTCCATTTGGTACAATAGAGGGGCAAGAAACATGTAAGTAGGTCTTAAAATCTACTTTTTCATTGTTTTCTTTATACACTAGTGTTTTTTTTATCCACAGGAGCTTCTGAAACAAAACTTTAGTGGATAACAAGGGATACCTGTATTTGTACGTGGCAGCAGTATCACCAAGTGCTGTCATTAGATGGAATGGCTTCTCTGTTTTTAGATCATTGCAGTGTCAACAAAGCTTGTCAAAGTAGTAGAATAAAAAGGGGAAACTGGAGGTGTCTACAGCTCAGCCTGCAAGGTCAGGGAGGCATGGCTTGTGAAATGGTTGCCACGTTCAGAGCCAAGATTTTGCACATAAATAGAACATGCAGTGCATACCTTTTGAATGCATTTGTCTGTTGTGAAAATACTTTGTTCTGGTTTCTCAGGCTACTCATGCACATGCCATTTTTATTAGGAGTTCAGCATTTAATCATGTCTGACCACACACAAATGGTCCTGTATTTAAAGTTTATTGAAGGGTAGTATTAGGGATGTGGACAGCTTCTTTCTCTTGAGTCAGAACATCACATCATTAGTTCATTGTTGGCCAGCTGCAGTTCTCCAAGATTTTGGTCAGTTTTAGATTTGAGGACTCAGGGAACACTCTGCATGTAAAACGGTCAATCTGCTATTAATCTGTGCCTCTATTCCAGCATTTCTCAAAGTGGGGGGTCGGGATCCCATTGGGGGTCGCCTAGAGCTTTCCTGGGGGTCACCTAAAGACCCCTGGTGCAGGGGGCCAGGTCAGGCTTGTCTGTAGCTGCATGTGCACTGGGGCTGACTGACAGCCTCAGGGCCCAATCCTATGCATCCCTACTCTGAAATAAATCCCATTGTGTTCAGTGTGTGCATAGAACACACATTTCATTTGTAACAATGAAAATACATCCTGCATATCAGATATTAACATTACGATTCATAATAGTAGCAAAATTACAATTATAAAGTTGCAACAAAAATAATTTTATGGTTGGGGGTCCCCACAACATGAGGAACTTATAAAGGGGTCACATCGTTAGGAAGATTGAGAACCACTGCTCTATTCTTTGATGAAGTGATAAAAAAGTAAAAGGTGCAATGAAAAGGTGTCTGAAACTCCTGTGTTGAATTATTCTTTGCTGAAAGCTGTGTTTGGCTGAGTGCAAGCCCCACTAGCATGGGTCTCACTCCAGCTTCCTTGCAGTTATCACGTCTGCTTGTGGCAAAGGGGAACACAAGGCCACCAAAATGGTACCAATACAATGAATGTCAAAATCAACAACCAGAAGGCCCTCCCCCACTATAGGAAAAGGATGAAAACAAAGGCTTAAGTTGCTGGTAAAATTAAACCTTTTCTTAATGTATAGCTAGGTGAGCTCAATAGTGTCTTTTTTCTTAAAGTGCATCCTGGTACTTAAAAGTTTGTGAACCATTGTTTTGATGTCTTAAAACAGGTGTCCAAGCCCTGGCCCAGGAGCCAGATGCAGCCCATGGCGAGTCTCCATGAGGCTCATGGCAATTCCCTGTCATCTGGCCTTTGGGCAAGCCCTGTAATGCTCTGGAGGTGAAGGGATGCTCTGCTTTCTGAGCCTCTAGAGCAGGGGTCTCCAAACTCTTAACTTCAGGGCTCCTGGACTTTTAAAGGAGAGAATTTCAGCAGGTGCAGCTTCTCAACATGCAGATCAAAGCTAAAATTCCCTCTTGCACACACTTGTTAAAGGACCAAGAGCCCTGAAGTTAAAAGTTTGGAGATCCTGGCTCTAGAGGGTATTCTGAGGGTTGGGGAGGCTGCACACACCTCTTCTATCTATGTATGAAAGTGATTATGAACTAGTTTGAAGATCAGACCCTTTATCTGTGTTAGAAAGTGTTTTTGAACTGATTCGAATTCACTTTTTCATTAGTTCCATGTCTGATATATTCATATTATGTAAATTTATTCAAATTTTGTATGTAAATAAATTCTTATTTCTTCTGCCCTTTGACACAGTGTCGGGGAATTGATGTGGCCCTACTGCCAAAAAGTTTGAACATCTCTATTTTAAAAGACTGAGTGAAATGAAACATGAGGTGGAATAGCTATATGCAGCCATTTTCAAGAGAGGGGTTAGATAACAAGGTTTTGAAATGACTAAGAGACGTCTCAAGTTGGTTGTAATTTCTTCAAAGGTGGTTATAGGCTCCAGGGAGTCAAGTAAGGAAGCTCTAAGAGAAAGAAGGTTTGAGGAATTAAGGGCAGTTGATATTTGCCAATGGATATTCTCCGTCCAGAGGAGTCTTCTTTCGCCTGCAGATGGAAAAGATGTAGGGCAAGCTAGCTGTACTACTACATGTACTATAGTACATGTACTATATGTATAGCTGTACATATAGCTGTACTATATGAGGCAGGATCTTGGCGCAATCATTAACTCTCCTTGTTCACGTTGGCTTTTATTTTACAAAACAACTTTTTTGTTCTCGAAAATTATTTAATTAACCTGACCAATCCTACTTTGAGAAAGGCTTTTTCTGCCTTACGTCTCCAGACCATGCAGTCTGCACTATTGGAAGGCAGATTCAACAATACTCCCTATGACCTCAGACTATGTAAGTGTAATTCAGGAGAAGTTGATGACATTGCACACTATCTTCTGCGATTCCCACTATTGGATATTCCCAGAGCAAAATTTCTGGCCGACTTTATTATCAGTTTCAGCAATAGACCTTTTATCGATCTCTTATGCTGGCTTTTGGGTGATGCTGATAACGACATTACCTTTAAAATTGCAAAATTTGCTTTGGAAGCTAAAACTATAAGGTCGAAGCTCCCTGTCTGATGTATAGCTGTTTTTTTACGTAAGTTTTATTTATTTTATTTTTATTTTAAAAATTTGTATCCCGCCTTTCTCAGGCTGTCTAGCCTGACTCAAGGCGGCATTTAACGGAATTTAACGAATTCTCTTTGTACCGACCCTACTTTTTTAAAATAGCCTTTTGTAATTTGTCTACGTATGTTATTTTAATCAGCCGACATGTTTTGTAATGACCAAATGGTTACACAAATAAAGTTGTTTGTTTGTAGCTATATGCAGCTGTCAAAAAGGAAATTTAAATATGATGTTCTTCAGATTAGGACATTGCTTTTAAAATCTATTATGAAGGTTGTGAAAAGGGGGTGAGCTGAAAATATTTTTTTAAAAAATGTTTGCGCCCACACAGAAGAGAAGCACCTACAAGCATCATATAAATATAGTAGGTCTGAACCACAAAGCTCTTCCACACCCATTCCCAGCACTCCTAGTTGAGCATTCTTCCACAGCATTCCAATAAAATTATAACTTTGAAACTGGTAACAGATGCGTAACTTCAAAGGAACTGTTGTCTTACTCAGCGACAGGCTGGAAATAAACATTATGAACCATAGGCAACAATGTCTTCAGATGCTCTCTGCTTTGACATCTGAGATAGGAACCACAATTATTGTAGTGCCTGTGCAGAACTCTTTATGATATGTCATGACATTGAACTTGAAGATGGATCATATTTAAGCCAAATGCAAACATCAATGGTGGTTTTGAATAAAAACTACAGCCAAGGCTACACTAGCAGGCTATAATTAAAGCTAGGCGCAGGTGTTCATAAACACAAAGCTACAGTTCCTATAAAGATTGAAAGAAAGGTAGTTCCTTCAGATTCAGAATAAATCTGTTTCGGTGTAAACAGTGGAGAAACAGCCATCACTGAGTAGGTGGCAGCTGTTGGACTCTGCCAGTATAACTTGCTATGGTGCTACTTCTGCCACAAAAATATTTTGAGTCAATCAAATATTTCTAAAAATATGGCAATATATTCATGCTAAAGATCTGAGGAGTCTGAAAAGAATATGAATACAATATGAAAAGATTTCATTCTAAGCTAGCTGCATGGCCTGCAGTTGTTATTCCAGGATGTCAGATATACAGCGATGTTTCCTTTGAACTTCAGCATTGGATGTGTTATGAATAGTATTGTCAAATTGTTTTGCTTTGTACTGATTTTCAGACATTGTTGGTTAACTAAGGTAATTCTTTGTTATTGCAGAAGAAAATGCAGAAGTTACCTTTGAGGTCTCCCTGGCATACCGTGATGATGATTTCAGTGAATGGACAAAACTGGCAGAGGCAACAGAGATCCGAAAACTCAAATGTGTCTTTGGACCTCCAAAAGTAGGTTCCTTCTAGCTCTTGCTCAGATGGTATTGGGATGTTTTAAAAATCTTAGCACCAGTACATGTGTTCTCTAGATTTCAGTTTTGCTTTTTAACATGCCAAAATAGGTACTGCAGAGACCTATTTCCTAGGTTGGAGGAATACGTCTTGGGCCTGGTGATGTAGGAACCTTGGGAACAAAGGAGGAATGTATTCTCTTGAGGTCAAGATACAATTCTGACAGCTCATAAAGGGTGTATCTCCTTTTGGCCTGCGGTATCTGCTCTTGCTATAGCAGGCTTTTTAGTAAAATCTATATTTCTCCATCTAAATCTGAACTAGTACAGGAAGTATCTTTTCTGAAAATGGAAGATATGTTGGAAGTCAGAAACATCTGTGAAATGCACTTCACTGTTAATTCATGCATTCTGAACAGTTTCTTACTTGACCATTAAATAGCTTGGTGCCCACAGTCTTGGCTGCCAGGTGCATCAAGAGCAAAGGCATGTATCACTTCTACAGTGTGGTCACTTGCAGCCTTGGAGAAAAAAGTAGGAAATTGAAGGAAAAAGGACAGCTTCCTCTATCAGTTCAGGACTTTGGTTGCCTGGATCAGAAGTCTTGCAGTGCTGTTTAGATCCCACCAGGGAAGGGGATTTCAGAATGGGAAGGGACTTTTTTTAAGGCATTCCCCTTCTGTCATGCATTTGTACTAGCGTAAGATTTGGGACTTGTTGCAGCTTTGAACCTAGATATTTGAATTGTTTTATAACAGAACTGAATCTGAAGACTAAGAATACAATGCAGGTCCATATACAATGCAGGTCCAACCTTGTTGTACACGGATTTGACTCAGCATGAAAGGTCACTGTAAAAAAAAGCTTTTCTACTGTTGCAGAGATGCAGTCATACAAGCAATGATTCCATTCTTCAGTCCCAGAATCAAACCGCTGTAGAGATTGTGGTCCAATGAAAGAGCAAATAATCTGGAAGTGGTCATTAAATGTATTTTTTCATTTTTTAATTCTCTGATTTTTTTTATCCATGGGAGGTTCTGGAGTAGAACCCTAGTGGATAACAAAGCGTGCCTGTACATGGAGGTTTGTAACCATTTACAAAAACCTTTATTGTGCTGATGGGAAAAACTATCTCAGGCAGGCTGCAATCCTAAAGACACTTTCCTGGGAGTAAGACCCATTGAACAGAGTGGGGCTTATTTTTGAGTAAACATGGTTAGGATTGTGCTCACAGTATTTGAAAGATAAGAGTATTGTAAGAAAGCATTGCCAGACTGTCTTGGATTTTTTTGGTTCTTTATATTGTTGATCTAATTGTTTGGATACATTTTGTAATTTAAGAGTTTTGTAATTTTTGTAAGGTTTTGTAATTTCCAAGTGGAAGGGGAAAACCATCTGCCATGTTGGAAAATGTAGTCATATACTTTATCCTACTTTTCCAGATACAATGGCAGTTGCACTGCAGTTCCAGGGTAAGGAAACAAATGTTCTCTTACCTTGCGAGGAGGCTTCGACTTCCTCCCCACTGCAGGATGCAGTTCCAGTACACATACCATTGGCGCAGCTATATCAGTGTTGGATAGGATTGGACACAAGCTTCCCAATTTATGTCTCTACAAATAACTGTATCTTTTTGTCTCCTTGGTATTCCAATAGACAAAAGAGAATGAAGGTCGATATTATGACTGTGAAGTACTTCCATTCATGGAAATTGGAACTGTTGCCCACAAGTATTACCTTATCAATATCCGCCTCCCTGTGAATGAAAAGAAAGGCATCAATGTAGGAATTGGAGAAATAAAAGATATCCATCTAGTGGTAAGTGCTCATTTATTTAATCTTTGTGCTGAGTATTCTCTGGGTTGTAAGCTATAAGCATTATAGTTGCTTGACAATCAAAAATCAAGTGACCAGAATTAGTTCATATGGGATATTCCTTGAACGGTTTGATTCCTGATTAGTTCAACTGAACAACCATTGTGGTGGATTCTGATGCACCTTCTTAAGAAACTTACATTGTGTTTTGAACTGGTTTTTGTTGGAAGCATGTGTAACTAATCAATTATATGTGTGGTCCTTTCCCAAGGGCCAAGAATTGTGTAGGATACAAAATAATACTTTTTTAATTTTGTGATTTCTGTTCTTTAAGAAATTGGTTTAAATAGTTCCCCAACAAGGGGACTCCATTTCAGTTCTCCATTTCAGTTCCAGTTCTCCATTTCAAAACACCAGTATACAAATAGCAAGCACATCTTTTAAGTAGTGTCATACCTAGAAGGACAAGGGGAGCAAATGTCCAGGGCACCATGGTTTGGGGGGATGGCAAAGCCAGGATTGTTCCTGCTGTCAGTTTTTAATTTTGTTTTAAGAGAAAGAAGCCAGCAGTTCCACTGGCTTCTTTCTCTTTGGAAAAAACCCATCTGATGAAGAAAGGAGCAGCCAAGTATGTATTGTACCTAGAGTGGGGAGTAGGTAAATGAGATGTGGTTCTAGGTGGAAAAATGTCCTGAACAGCCTCTGCTGTTGAGGAAGTTGTGACCTAGATAAACCCTACAATCCGGAGTAACTATGGGAAGATGTAAGAAGCACTTACTCTGGATTGCTCTATACATTTCCTATAGGTTTCCCATAGGTGGCATCATAACTACATCAGTTATGTAGTTACTCTGGATTGTAGCCAAAACAGCCTAAGTTATTTACTGATTTTTATTGCGGTTTTCAGTAAATTATGCATATCATAAAGTGGCACCTTCAGACTGTTTTCATCTGAAACCAGATTGAAGGTGTGAGAAATAGGGTCCTTTAATTAGTTAATATTCAGTTGACCGTGTCCTGTTCATAGAAGCAAAACTTTTAAAATCAGCCTTGTCAGAAAAGCATTAAATGAAAGTGCCTTGGTTTGCAAAGGTGATGGCTGGTAAGAAGTGTTAACTGGGCATGCAGCTGCTTGGAATGCTTCATCTGGCCTACAAAATCTCTTTGCATTTAAATAAAAGGAACCCAAACGAAAGCGTTGCCAGAAATTGATAACCTTCTAGGCTCCGTGCCAAAAATACAAGAATAGAAGGTGTTTTACTTTTTTAAAAGAAGCAAATGCATAGTCAGCCTGTTAGCTCTGTGGAATGTTGTCCCCTCACAGAGCCTCCCTGTTCCCTGTGGGTTTTTTCCTTTGAGACTCTCCAGCTATTATCCTTCCCTTCCCCCATCACATTAACTAGCTTTTGGCTTGCTCTGCTGGTAATGGATTCCTTCATTGCCTCTAGGAGAAAGCAGTTTTATTATCCCTGACCACCAAGCGCTTCAGAGTTGGCTAATTTGGCTGGGGAAATAACACCTGCCTTAACGAAGGCTGAAGTTCTGTCCATGCTTTCTTGGCAGTAGGTCCCACTGAACACAGTGGAAATTACCTCAGAGTAGACCTGTGGAGGTTTGGGCTATAGGTTCCTGAAACCAAGGGCAAAATCCAGAGTAACTATGGGGAGTCCTTGCTCCGGTGTAAGAACAACTTGCTCTGGATTCCAATATGAAATTCCCATAGGTTTTCACTAGGTGGTGCCGTAACTACGGGTGCACGCAAAGTCCCTTACTCTGGATTTGGGGGTAAATAGCTAAAGCAGGACCACAAGTTTATTTTATTTATTTATTTAAGGAATTAGTTCCCTGCCTTTCCCATGCCAAAGCAAAGGTGGCTTACAAAGTTTTTTTTATTTTGTTCTCTCAAAAACCCTGTGAGGTAAGGTAAGGTTGAGAGTAAGTGACTGGCCCTAGGTCACCCAGGAAACTTCATGGCTGAGGAGGGATTTGAATCCCGATCTTCCAGGTCTGAGGCTATAATAATAAAGACAGTTTCCTGGGAGTAAGACCCAATGAACACAGTGGGGCTTCCTTTTGAGTAGACATGGTTAGGATTGCACCCTCAGTCCAACTGAGACTCAGACCAATCCAACCTAAATCCCCTTGCAGTGATACTGGGGGACCCAGTGAGGATCTTACTACATCCCTCACAGGATTTTTGGCTGCTGGAGATGATCTCAAAATAAGGGGACAGAATAAGCCCCAAGAGCTGCAGCAGGTTGATATGAACCTGCACCTGTGATATTGCTGCTGGAAGTCATGTTGATCCATGCAGGCTCATCAGGACCTGGAAGGGCCTCAGTATTTGGTGCATGCTAGTGCCACAAATCCTGCCCTTCTCCTGAATCCAGTATTCCCACTTCACCCCGTCTCCTTTCTGGTCATCTCCCAGTTCATACACTGGACTCACCTGGTCCAGCAGACCTCTGTCACTTTGCCCACACCAGCAGTGTGCTTTTAAGTGCAGTGGTTGACTAATGTGTTTGCTTGCACAAATAAAAAAAGTCATAAAGGGTACGATTAGAAGATTTGTTTGGGTTGAATTTTGTTTGTTTGGAATCTTGTGCAGACTTCCATTCTTTGATTCACTGGTAAATAAGAATTTAAGTTGTTTTCATGAGCAAATGTTCATACATTTGACAATGTTCATTTGACAATGTTCATACATTTGACAATGTTTGAAGGAGGGAAAGTACCCTATTACTCGAGCCTTGCGTCTTCCTTTGGTTGTTTAAATGGAAAAATATAATTTTAGCCTTGCTCTGCCTTCTAGGGTATTCATCAAAATGGAGGCTTTACAAAAGTTTGGTTTGCAATGAAAACCTTTCTTACTCCAAGCATCTTCATCATCATGGTTTGGTACTGGAGGCGGATCACAATGATGACACGGCCACCCGTCCTATTGGAAAAGTAAGTCAGCAGTTCAAGGAATTTCATATTGCAACACACTGGAATGAGTTTGTGAACTTGCTTTGTTAATGAAGTAATAACCAGTGCTATTCTATTTGCTTGGCATATTGGGGTGGCTTATTGTGTGACCCTGTTTTCCGTGCACCTAGGGAAGGGGTGCATTGACCCATTTTGTAGTACTGTACCTGTTTCTGTACTGAAACCTGTTCTATACATATAGGTTTGGCTTCCTAAATTTAACTCATGTTTCCTAATCTGCTTGTACCAGTTGTTGCCATCTCCTCCAAAAAATTTACAGTCACCCACAGGTCTTATGAGGTGCCTAATTCACTGGTCTGTGGGGATAGGCTTGACTTTAATGGACAATGTTGCTGCTTTCCTTGAAAATTATCATTTCTACATTAGTGTTTTGCTTGCCTGACTTTATGGTGTGTTCCTTTTCCTCCATAGAGTTATCTTTGCTCTTGGTATCTCCATGACCTTCATAAACATACCAGTAGAGTGGTTTTCAATTGGATTTGACTGGACATGGATGTTGCTCTTTGGAGACATTCGCCAAGGAATCTTCTATGCTATGCTTCTCTCTTTTTGGATCATTTTCTGTGGAGAACATTTGATGGTAGATACAATTTACCATAATATGCATTTATGGGCAGTTCTGGACTCTTTCCTTACAAACATGCTTCATTAGCTGGTAAAATACATTTTAATTCACACTCTATACTATTTGGTATAAAAGACTGACAAAACTAAATCTTTGCCTGAATTTCCAGTTTATTTTTATGGGTGGGGAAGCTGGATTTGAAATAAAAGATGTATTTAGGAAGGTAACTTAAATTCCAGACCTCTTGATCTCTGTTGTTATGACTTTTGGGGACATGATGACATTTGATTGCCTATATTAGCATAGAAGCTTAAAACTGATTTACAATAAGAATGTAAAATTTCAAAGTGTGTTTTAAAAAAGATTATGGGGAAAGGGTTGACTGTACGTCCTAACAGATTTTAATTGTCAAAGTCCTACATTTTGTATTTATTGGCCATGTTGAGATGTGGTTAAATGTTGAGGAAATAATGTTTTTGAAAGGGATGGGTGCTCCACCAATTCTCCTGTGTTAGTCTGGTGCTCTCGTTAGGCAGAGAAAATAATTTGCTTTTGTTTTTGTTTTTATGTTATTAGGATCATACAGAACAAAATCATTTTTCTGTCTACTGGAAACAAGTTGGGCCAATTGCTGTAGGCTCCTTCTGTCTCTTTATCTTTGACATGTGTGAGAGGTAACCAAGAGCTTCTCCTCTTTAGAGAGTGTCATTAAAATTTGATGTGGTGATTAATTTCAGTTTGATCTTGAATGGAATGCTGAACTGTTAATACTAAAGGGAGTTCTGTCCCCAGTGATCGTATTTTGCAATGCCTATTGCTTTGGCTGCTAGATTCTTCCACCTGACATGATTTTGGCATTTTGTGTCTTCTGTCATTCCAACAGTGTTAATTGAATACAGTGATTTTCATCATTTTTATTCTCATGGCACACTGCCAAGGCATTTAAACAGTCAAGGCACATCATCAGTTTTTGATCACTGACAAGGCACACTACAAAGCTAGCAAGGTGTTTACACCTCCCATTTGCCCTACTAATGCCCTTCCCTAAAATCCTGAGACACACCATAGACCATCCACAGAACACGAGTGTGCCATGGCACTGAGGTTCTATTTTTGGTATAGTCTAGTTTAGTAACATCATGATGTTGGGCCAGTGCTACTATTTTTTGTCTTTTTTAATAGAATATTAGTCGTGATTGTGATACAGGTTGCAATTCTAATCTCCATTTAGGCCAGCCTAAGCCCTGGCATAAGTGCTGTGCTGACCTGGGGGGTGTCATAGAAGTGTAGTAAGGCACTTCTGCCCTACTTCTGGCGGGGGGGGGGGGGGAGAGGGTTTAGGCCAATGCACAAGCATATGCCAACGTCTCCATACCATCACAAAAAAATAAGCCAGGTGAGTTTGGCCAGCCTAAATTTCTTAGGATTCTGCCCACATTCTGCTGTGCCCTGGACTTTGATATTGACCAGCTCTCACATTCTTGGTGTCTTATATTTATATGAACAACATTGTGTTAGACTCTTCACCTTGCTAAAGGCTTTTGTTGTAGTTTTTGGCATTGTGAGAATGTTTGAAGGCCACAATTCTGTATATCCTTACCTGGGAGTAATATCCTTTGGCTTGTGTGAAACGTCTAAGGAAACATGTGTAGATGTGAGTTGTAATGGTTAAAGTAGCCCACCAATTTGCTAAATATTGCTCCTCTGGCTCCTTGAAGTTGCAAGGGAAAATGCAGTTGGATTTTTTACTTGCTGTGTATAATTTACTGATTCCTTTTATTTTTATTTTTTCTTTATTCCAGAGGGGTACAATTAAAGAATCCATTCTTCAGTATCTGGGCTACAGATGTTGGCACAGAGCTGGCTGTATCCTTTGCTGCTTGCTTCAAAGAGGAATTTTCATTATAGGAACTGGAAACAATGTTTTGAAGCAATAGTTCCATCTTTCAAAAAGCTCATTAATTTTTGGAGAAAAATTTTAGGATTTTTTTTTCACTTCTGTGTCTTAAAATTGCCTGCTTGTGTCAGGAGCACTTTTTGGCTGCTATCTAATGCTTTACTATAGAACTGAAAGAAGGTAATGTGGTTAGTTCCACATCCGACATCTCCAGTAAGCCACTCTGAAGATTTGCAAGCTGGATGCTGCTTCTTGGCCTCAGGGAAGCAGAAGTGACAATTGGAGTGCCATCTTTTTGCCTGCTCTTGTAGCTTTATTTTTATTTTTGTTGTTATTAAGAAATATTTGTGTCATCCTTTTCAACAATAGTTTATATAGCAAAATATAAGAGTAACACTTTTTTAAAAAAATCCTCCTTGCCTAATTGGGAAAGATAATTTATCCTGCATACAAGGCCATGGCTAGAGAGCATGAGAAAAGAGTAGTAGAAGCAGGTACTCATCAGTTGGGTACCGACCACAGAAACAACCTGTAGCTCCTAGTCCTTTCCAGTTTTCCAGGACTGATACAACAACTGTGTCAGTGGTGCAAAGGCTCATCCAAAAGTGTGGAGGCTTCCTAAAGTTAAGGGAACGTTTATCTTGAGTTGGAGCTGCTATAGCTCTGGATAATTGGATATGATTGGGCCCTTAATGCATGTGTTCTTCATGGATGCGCACATGTGGACTCTCCTTCCTTTCGCTCTCAGGCTGTCTCATGTGCAAGGCAAATGGAACTCTTCTGAGCTTTTGATGAAGAGCAGAACATCATCGTGACACCTGAGTAAAGTTGAGTGACTCTCCTGTTACTCTCTTTATTTTACTATGTTTATCAAGTACCTTCTCCTTAACTATGCCACTCAGATGGCATTTATTATTGTTGCCGGCATCTGTCTCTGTCTCTACTTCCTGTTCCTGTGTTTTATGGTATTTCAGGTGTTCCGAAATATCAGTAGGAAACAATCCTGCATCCCTGCAATGACCAAATCTCGCAGGCTTCATTATGAGGTATGGGAACTTGGGGAAAAGGGGAGGAGGACAACAATACCGATGACAACATTTGCAGGTAGCACCAGAATGCATTGGTATGACAGGGCTAGTGATGCAACCAAAAAGCAGAAACCTTCAGCACTGGCACTCCTTGCCCATTGCTGGCTCCAACCCTTACAGCTCAGCACAAGAAAGATAATTCTCCATGCAGAACTGCCAAATTGCCTCTGATTGCCAAAGAGGTATTTTGGGGCAAGGGAGAGTGGGGATAAAAAGGGAGGATCGGGCTCAGGCAAGGGGCAACAGACACCCCCTCAAGCCAAGAAACCCAAAATGGGTCTTTTTACTTTGGCACAGATCCTAGGAGACTCATTGAGATTGCAGCGCCCTTATCTGGAGTAAGGGCCCAAAACTTTCAGGAGTCTCACCTGGTCAAATAGGATACATCAGAGTCCATTTCAATGCATTTGTTCCTCTGGGAGTTGGTGCAGCATAGGACTGAGCTGTAAATAAGGACCAAGAGTCGTGTAAAGACAAACCGTATCAGAAACAGTAAAACAGACACTGTGATCTTGTATATCTAAAAGGTCCAAGGGGTGTAATAAATGTCATCGTAATTGAAGATCCAGATAAATTACAAAGCCAACAACTGGGATTGATATGTAAAATCCAGCCTTTCTCACCTTTGCAGTGACTTAACACCTCTTTGTTCTTACTTGGTAGCTCAAACTACAACTGGAAATTTGAAGTGGGAACCATGATTGATTTCTCATGTTTCATCTCATTTTCTTTTCACACAACAAACTGAATTACAACTGTTCAAACTGAGCAACCGATACTCTCTTTTTGTCTCCCCCAGGGGCTGATTTTTAGGTTCAAGTTCTTGATGCTGATCACGCTAGCTTGTGCTGCCATGACAGTAATATTTTTCATTGTCAGTCAGGTGAGTGCTTTAATACGGGTTTATTTATAATTCTGTAATTTGAAGATCTGAGGTTTTTAACATACAAAGCTATAGAGAGAGAGAGAAGGCTTCAAAAAGCTCCCCAACACTCAGACTGCTTCATTTCTTTTCTCCCCCAGTCTTTGTAATTCAATCTATCCAATTACAAATGGGAAGTAGTGGTTTTAGAATAGGGCATATGGGTTCTATGTAGAGTATAATGGGGTTGAATGAAACCCCGTAGCATATAATGGGGTTGAAATTTTTTGTTCCTTTCCTGGGACTATGCTCCCCTAAACATGTATACTGATTTACTATACTGTATTTGCTCTTTCCCCTGTGTAGGTGACAGAAGGCCATTGGAAATGGGGTGACTACACAGTTCAAGTGAACAGTGCCTTTTTCACAGGGATTTATGGAATGTGGAATCTTTATGTCTTTGCTCTGATGTTCCTGTATGCTCCTTCACACAAATACTATGGTGAAGACCATTCAAATGGTGAGACTATGAGCACAATCCTAACCATGTCTACTGAAAACTAAGTCCCATTGTGTTCAATGGGTTTTACTCCCAGGAAAGTGCTTTTAGGATTGCATCCTAAATCTGATACAGCTGTGATTTAGTGGGATCTCTTTGACCAGTGATTAAGGGTGCAATCCTGAAATGCACTTGGGCCAGCCTGTGTAGTACTGGGCCAGCCTAAGTTGAGATATTCCAGTCTAGCTACACCAGAAAAGGCTTGGGCCGGCATAAGTCAACTTATGCCGGTACTAGGCAGATGGACCTGGGCCGGCCTGGCAGGGCTAGCCTGGGCAGCTCAGGAGGGGCATGTTGAGGGTATGTTGAGCATTGCCTAGAACAGTGCAGTTAAGCTGTATCCAGGGCCAGTTTTCAGGGCAGAAATGCCCCTTCCCAGCTGCTCCAAGTTAGACCACCTCAGGAGCAGGAATAAATCTGAGTAGACCCATAGGTGTCCATGATAAGCCAGTGTTGAATGGCAGTGTTGACAAAAAATTTGAGTTCTTGGCCAGCCTAACTGCAACCCCTGCCTCTCAACCTCAGGATACGACACAACAGCCCACCAGCCTCAGGATACAGCACAGCTTCAGCAGGCCACTCCAACATTCTCCTTGCATCCACCTTTCTACAGGTACAGCTGTACTGCAGTCTCATGTTACAGTTGTTACTGCTTGTCAGGGACTCCTGGGCTTCTTTATAAGGCAGGCACACAGCTGTTACTTGTCCAGTGTGATCTGGGGTGGATCTCCTCAGGAGCAAGCCCTCCCCAAGTGCCACTTACTTGGTGCTCAGAAGCCTCCCTGCCCTGTATATTTGGCCCAACTTTCTGCTCTGGATATATTCTACTTGGGCCAGCCCAGCTGGACCATTCTCACTGGCCTCACTTCAGAATTGCTCCCTAAGTGCCTGGATCTTCTGAGAGTTTGGGAAAACTTTGGCTATATTTAGAATGGAATTGTGGCTCCCATTGAACACTCTTGTGTTGAACAAAAGCAAAGGGACCATGTTTCTCTAGGCACAGGCCCTATGGGTGTGATGGAAATGGTTGGGGGAATGTGTGCATTGTATTGATAGGTGAAATGCTTGGCTTGCAACCTGGATGTATATATGTGTGTGTGTATGTCCCCTAATGTGTATAGATTGGTTAGCATTTTCTACAGTATTGGCTCATTGCAGGAATTATCTTTGAGTACCCTATTTATAGATGGGCTGCAGTGGCTTAGTGGTTAAAAACACTGTGCCTGTCAATTGAAGATCAGCAGGTCAGTGGTTCAAGACCTGAGAGCTGCAAGATGGAGTGAATTTATGTCCTTAGCCCATCTCATGCCAGCCTAGCAGTTTGAAAGCACACAAATGCAAGTAGATAAATAGGTCCACCTCAGTGGGAAGATAACACGGTTCTGTGTACATTCAAGCCACATGTCCACAGAGACATCTTCAGACAGCACTGGCTCTATGGTACTAGAAATGGGGATGTGCACCGCTATCTAGAGTCAGTCACAACTTGTAGGGCAACCTGCGGGGGACACCTTCACCTTTACCCTATTTATACAATATATTGGGTTATCACTGATTTTTTTCCCCAATTTGGATACATTTTTTTAAAAAAGTTTCATTAATGTTAGCTGGTCAGATCACTGTTTCCTTCCAGACCTTGGCATGAGTACTATACCAATTATGGATCTGGCCCAGAGCTAGCAGAGGGAAACAGGACCACAAAATGATATCACCCCTACTTGAAAAATGGCATTTCCAGTTTTCTAATAAAATGGCCTCCAAAAAGAAAAATATGGCAGCGGGGCGGGGGGTCACAGTGCAGGACGCTGTCCAGGCATTTCCTACCCCCTGATTCCCCCAGCCAGGTGTGCCAGTGTATAGCCATTCTACATCAATACTCTTCTTTAGACTGATACATAACTTTATTCCTATAGGTGACCTGGGAGTCAACAGTTCAGAAGACCTTCAGCTGACTACAACTATCACTCATGTTGATGGCCCAACAGAAATTTATAAACTGTCTCGCAAGGAAGCCCTGGAGTGACCATTGGGATGCAACCTATTGGGCACAAACAGAATGATGGCAGTTTACTCATGTGACATGAAGTTATCCCACATTTACAGTCCTGGTGGTTCATTTTTATCGAAAGATAGTAACCTGGAAAAGTTCTGGTGGTTCTTTGGGGAAGGGACACCAAACTTCATCTCTTTTCACAATACTCCTAGGTTATGTTGATTTAAAAAAGGAAGCTTACTTAGTGAAAGGAAATGTGCCATTTCCCTTGACGACCTTGGAGTCATTCTCTCATTAATTAGCAATACATTTGCTTTCGATCTTTTTGGGAAACAGATCTGACTGTGTGTCAAGATTTTTTTCCATACTCTCAATGCCTACGTATAAAACCATGTTTGGTTCTTTATATTGCATATAGTCGGTTCAGTTAGTATTTATATACTTTTAAAAAATACATGACTTTTTTTTAGTCTAGTGCCCATTTTTTATTTTTTTTGTAAAGTTGTGTTTGGCACAAAAGGAGCATTTCAGCTTTAAAGTCAGATTCTCTATCCAAGTGTGTGAGTGTGTCTTGAACACTAACAAGACTCTCTGGTGTAGATATCTTTTTATACGCCCTCGCTAAAAATCGCTGTTTACTTATACGATACATAATCTGTGAAAATGAGAGGTGTGTGTGTGCATGCAAAATCATGTTTGTTTCTTTTGTAAACAGATGCTCCAAGTAGCCTGGGGAATACTGTAGATTTTTTTGTACTACAAATAAAATATAAAATATTATGGACTATGCTGATGTCATTTGAAGAGGAAAAGCATGTTGCTATATACTAATCTTTCTAATATTCAATAGTATAAATAGCAAAAAGAATGCTGACATTTACCAGAGATGTGATACTCCACTGAAGGCACAGTTTACTGGGCAAGAGACACTCTTTCAAGTGGGTGTTCCTCTTTTATTTAGCAGCGGGAGGTTAATGGGCCCTACACACCTCAGCACTGTCTGTTCTAGTGGCTTCTGCTGGTGTTCTTTTTGCACTTTAGATTGTGAGCCCTTTTGGGACAGGCACCCATTAGCTATTAATTAGCTTTTAATTTTTTCATTTTCTTGTAAACTGCTTTGTGAACTTTTCAGTTGAAAAGCGGTATATAAATACTGTAGATAGATAGATTTTCCAGCACTGGCATTACCCCTCTAATGGGGCACATGTTGCATCCTGCAGTCACAGAGGCCTCCTCAAACTGTTTGTTCCATTCTCTCAGAGTTGCATTACTCTTGCATTAGTACTGGGAAGTTGGTTAGGATTGCACCCTGGCTTAACTATAGCCCAACTGTAAATATATTGCAGAAAAATGAATTCAAGCTCTGAGGAACTGAAAAACTCTTTTTTCTCTCTGTCTTCTAAGATCTATAAACATGCATGAGTGCTCGTTTTAGAACAAATGGCTAAGAAGACTTGTACAGACTATTAACTGAATTACAAGCTGTTCAGCCTAGCTGAAGGGACATGAAAACACTCAAGTTTTGAGATCAAACTAGGTGGGGAGGGAACAGCAAGATAAGGTACATAATATCTGGTCATGGGAAGATTTGCCTTTTCTCAAGAAAGTCCTGTCTCCCATGAGTTCAATTAAGCTTCTTTTTGATAAAAAAGGAGCATGTTGCATGGGGTTGAATCTCTAGACAAGACTCAGTAGATTCCACTAGCCAAAATGGAGTGGGCATAAGGAATAAATGATATGCCATATGATAAAAGTATAGGAGTTGTTTTGTAACCAGGCAGTAGAGTTGTTTTAAAGGGGGGGGGATGTTCTTGAAAGAAAAAGTTAGAGGAATGGGGAGAAAGCTTGAGCCATAGGAAATCTATGTCTACTGTCCACTTCTCTGTTGCCTTCTACTGTACTCAACTGAGTGTTTTAGTTATGATGGTTGTTCGCATTTGATCATTCACTTACGATTTTGTTCTCCTGAAGCTGTTTTTAGCCATTCCTTCATTGGCCATTCCCTAGCGCAGTGGCTCTCAAAACATTTTAGCACCGAGACCCACTTTTTAGAATTAAAATCTGTAAGGACCTCCCAGAAGTGATGTCAGTTTAGGTTTTGAACCTATTCTTCAAAGGTCCAATTACACAACACAGTCAAAGCTGTTACTTTACATAAATTCAAACATTCCAGCTGGAGAAGTCAAAGCAGAATGTAGACTTGGATCCCACAGCAACTTCCACTGTTTTGGTACCCCATCTTCCTGCCTATTCAGGGTGCAAAGCACCATGCTTTCTTTTGCCGGTAACCTGCCCTGCCCATAAGTTCTGCACCCTGTATTTCCTGTGCTCGATTTTTAATGGCTGCTGAGCTGAAATTGCCTTGTGATCCACCTAATGGGTCCCAGCCCACAAGTGCTTGGACTGTGTCTGGGATCCACCTAGTGGGTCCCAGTCCAGTGTTTGAGAAACACTGCTGTAGAGGAACAAATGAGATTGGGTTTTTCCTTGCAGATAGAAGGGGCTCCTAATAATCCAGCAAAATTGTCTGCATGTCCTTCATGTATCTCTAAACATCTCTTGTTTTATTTCAGGCTTTCAAATGGAAACATAGGTGACTCATCTAAAGTACACTACTGAAACTATTTGCTGCCCCCTGCTGGCATCAGGGCAAAATAATCTGGAGTAGGAAATTAATGTTAGACCAGCGTGAACATTTGTGAGCTTGATAATAAATACTGTATTTACTCAAATATAATGCTCACCCTTTTCAGCCAAATTGAATCTCCAAAATCAGGGTGTGCATTAAATTCGATGGTTAATGTGGTGAGTAAATGCAGTGTTTTGATTGTAAGCATGGGGTGCATATTAGATTCAGTGTTGCATTAGATTTGAGCAAATACGATTTACCTTGAAAAGGGACTTCAGTGGCTCAGTGGTTAAAGGCAGTGTGCCTGTTGATTTGAAGATTGGCATATCTGGGGTTTGAGATCTGTATATTGCATGATCAGGTGAACTGTTCTTAGCCCAGCTCTTGCCAATCTAGCAGTTCAAAAGCATGCAAATGCAAGTAAATAAATAGATACCACTTTGGTGAGACAAGGCAGCCTCCTGGCTGGTTTCCCCAAGTCACTTCAAAGCCAGCGTTTCTCAACCTGGGGTTCGGGACCCTTGTGGGGGTTGCCTGACCCTTTCACAGGGGTTGCCGAAAGACCCCTGGTGTAGAGGGCCAGGTGGGAAGACCTGGCGGAAAGTATGGAGCTGGTGGGAGACCTGAATGGGAGCCACCATGTTTGAATTTCGCATGCTGCGCTGTACTGCAGGAATGGCTCCTCCTTGGTGAGCAGAGAAACCGCTGCCTGCCCCTGTCGCCAGTCCCCAGAGCCACCACAAGCAGCGCAGCATCAGCAGAGGTGCCTGCTTGCCCGCCTGCCTGCCCATCAACAAGACAATGGGGCTTACTCCCAGGTAAAAAGTGGTGAGGATTGCAGCCTGAGAGCCAGTCCTATGCATGCCTACTCAGAAGTAAGCCCCATTAAAGGCAGTGGGGCTTACTCCCAGGTAAAATGTGAGGATTGCAGCCTGAGAGGCCAACCCTATGCATGCCTACTCAGAAGTAATTCCCATTGAGTTCAGTGGGGTTTACTCCCAGGAAAGTGTATTGCACTGCAGCAGTAGAGCCCAATCCTATGCCTGTGCACTCAGAAGTAAGTCAATTGAGTTCAGTGGGACTGCCTCCAAGGAAAGTGCGTAAGGATGCAGCCTTGGAGTCCAATCCTATGCATGCCTACTCTGAAATAACTCCCATTATACTCAGTGGTGCTTACTCCCATGTAAATGTGGATGGAATTGCAGCCTCAGGGCCCAATCCTATGCATGCCTACTCAAAAGTAAGTCCCATTGTGTTGAGTGTGTGCATAGAATTGCAGCCTTACAAGGTATTTTGCATCTTTTTTATTTGTAATTAGAAATAAATATTTCACAATATATAATTAAATATTGTTTTTATGATTAATCACTATGCTTTAATTATGTTCAATTTGCAACAATGACAATACGTCCTGAATATCAGATACTTACATTATGATTCATAATAGTAGCAAAATTACAGTTATGAAGTAGCAATGAAAATAATTTTATAATTGGGGGTCCCTACAACATGAGGAACCGTATTAAAGGGTCACGGCATTGGGAAGGTTGAGAACCACTGATCTAAGCAGATACCATCATGGAGCGAGAACATTTTCTGATCCTTTTTGTGCCAAACAGAAAATGTTATCAATTTCTTCCTTTCATCCACCATCACGTTGGAATTCACGTCTTGGAATTCAGTTAAGGATTTATTTACTTTTCACTCTAATCATGTGAAGAGTAAAAACTGGAGCCTTAAATTTTTCAGCAACAGCACAGAGAAGTGTCTCAAAAGACCGATCTTTGACAAAACTATGCCTTGAAATCTGTCTACTTGACAGAGCATCTAGTCGAGGCTTACTATTCTGTATGTAGTGGGGAGTATGGATTGATATTCAGAGAGTTTGATACTGACATTGATATTCAGAGAGATATTCAGTATATTGCATAAACTCTGAGTTCCTGGGAACTTTTCCAAATATATCCAGGCACAGTTCTATTATACACATTTTTTAAAAAATGCATGGTTTTTATTCAGTACATACAACACTGCAAATGAGAAGGAACATGCCGATCCCTGTAGAAGGGGTAAAATGCATCCTTTAAAATATAATAAATTATATGTAATAGTTTTAAATTTAATAAAAAGTAATAGAATGTTTAAATTAACCACATGGAAGCAATATATAAGAATGTTTTTAGCTTTTATTTTGTCGTCATTTACATTTTTCTTGGGTATCCTACATTTTGGGGGGACTTCACAGTTATGACATCTGGTCCAGTGATGGGATTCAAAGAAATTAACAACCGGTTCTATGCCGGTTATTTTTAAACTTTCTATGTCCTATCATTAACAACCGGTTCTATCAAGTAGGTGCGAACCTGCTGGAGCCCACCACTGATCTGGTCACCTTGTGTCTGGTCAACTGGGTCAGAGGCTCTTAGGAGTTGAGGCTCCAAACCGCAAGACAGAGGCTTATTGTAACTTCTAGAGTTAGGAGATGTATAAAGGTGTGCTTAAAAGTGATTCTTTCTTTCTTTCTTTCTTTCTTTCTTTCTTTCTTTCTTTCTTTCTTTCTTTCTTTCTTTCTTTCTTTCTTTCTTTCTTTCTTTCTTTCTTTCTTTCTTTCTTTCTCAGAGAAGCCTTACACTTTTCTTCATGCTGTTTTCCCATTGACCATCACCCTCCCAAAAATGTGGATCTCAGGTTCACTGTCCTCACCTTCAAACCTTCCCACCAGTTAGGAGTAGTTCCTAATGTTGACCTGTGCTGGCACAAGTCTGCTGTGCTGGCTTGGAGTGTCACAAACATGCCATCAGGATTGTGCCAAGTGGGAGAGGTGTTTCTACTTACAAGGTGGTGGGAGTAGTGTTTCTTGATGGGGAAAGTCAGAATGGATGAGGATTGGGCCCAGGATGGGGCAATATTCCTTCTAAACCCTGCTCACAAGCCAGGAATCCAAACATTAGCTGCTTGGATTGGGCCCAGCTAAATACAGTAGTTGGTACAGATCTGAGTAGTCCCATAAGGCAGACTGGGATGTTACATGTTGTCCTTGCACCCTACGCTTATGCCAAGTGAATGCATCTAAATTTAGAGCACAAGCCTAACCGTGTCTACTCAAAAGTAAGCCCATTGTGTTCAATGGGTCTTACTCCCAGAAAAATCTTTAAGATTGCAGTCTTTAAGATTGCAGCCATCATGGACTTTCTATAGGAGTTCAACCTTAAATGTCACAATACTGTATATATGGTACTTGTCTATCCTGCTATCTCTGTCAAAGAACTTCTTAGGATTTGACCTACCTGGCGAATCAACTAGCCACTGTGAAGCTTCCGGAAGGAGAGAAAGAAAAATAGGATTATGGCTGTGGAAGAAGCATGATGAAAATATGCTATTTGCTCATGATTATTAGCTTCAAAAGGAGGGGAAAATGTTCTACAATTTATGTTCGGAAACAGCACAAAAAGTAGCTAGAAAACAAAAATTAGTCCCAGAGCAGAACTCATTAGTAACAGATGAGATATTTGGAAAGTACAAAGAGGAATTTTTGTGGCACTTATGTACAAGCCAGTCTGGTTCAAAGTATTAAAAAATATACATTTACTGTATCTACTAGAAATTTTTTTAAAATGAACTGTTGGTATTGCTTGACCATAAGCATCCTGCTCAGGGGCATCATTAGGGTTTGTGTCACCAAGTGTGGGAGGCAAAAAGTGTCTTATGGCATTTTGGTGGCATCCCCATGTCAGCATAGGACTTATGCTGGCCTAATCGGAGGTTAGGATTGCAACTATAATTTATGAATTCCAAGCAGGCTGTAAGCAGATTGACCATATATCATAACCCAAAAAGAGAACATGTGACCCCCAAAATGTGAGACATCCAAGAAAAATGTAGGACATGAGAATAGAAAAGCTTTATATAAAGTGGTTATTTTAAACACTATATAGATGATTATTAAATTTTTAAAAATATCAAATAAAATTTAGCACATATAATTTATGAATTACAAACACACTACATGCTACCTGCTAACAAGGAAGGTTTGTTCTAAGACACAAGCCTTAGAAAAAGGACATGTCCGGCAAAGTGGTCACCCTGGCTGTAGGCTGCCTGCTCACAAGGAAAAGGATCACACTCCAGACTGCCTGATCAAAAGGAAATGGAGGACACTGAAGATTTTATCCAAGATGCAAGCTTTAAAAAGAGGGCATGCCCTACAATCCCGAGTAACTATGGGAGCATGTAAGAGACATTACGTGTACACACGTGGGCCCGGCTTGCCCCAACAACCAGATCGCCGGAAGTTGGGGGACCGAGCTGGGGTTAGGAGGTGGGGCCGGGGTCAGAAGGTGGGGTGGGCGGGGCGAGGGGCGGGCCCCAACCCCGTTGCACTGCACTTGTGCCAAGCTTGGCTCAGGCGTAGTGCATCTGTAGCCGGCTGCAGGAGACGCACTATGCATGCGCAAGCTTGCACACGCGTAGTGTAGGGCTTCCCCGGGTGCGCCAAAGCGGTGTGCCTGGTTTTGTGTCCCCTCCACAGCTACCAGATCAGTAGCGGGGGCACACAAAGAGGAAGCGGTTCGGGCGATCCGGCCCGAAGTGCCCTCAGCCCACCTGTGTACATGTACCCGTAGTTACTGCACCACCTAGTGAAAACCTATGGGAAATGCATATTGCAATCCAGAGCAAATTGTTCTTACACTGGAGCAAGGACTCCCTGGAGTTACTCTGGATTGCACCCATGGCCTGCAAAAGGAGAACATGTGGTAAAAAAATAAAAATAGCCTTAATCTCCAGAGGGGAGGTGACAGGAAATGGAACTTGAGTAGATAGGGAAGCTTTACAAATAAAAAAAAATTAAAATTCACATTACCTGCTGAGCCAGTGTCTGGGTGGGGAGGCTGTTTTCTGGAGCACTTTTTAGCTCCAGCTGCCTGGGATCAGGGACATTCTGGAAGCCTTTCTCCCCTGTACTGATCTTCCACAACAGCCAAAGCTTACTCACAAGTAAATGCGGCTGTGAGTTTCAGTTTGAAAGTGCAAGCCTGGAGGAGGGAACTTCCTCTGAAGTGACTGTGGGGACTGCGTTCATTGGATCAGGACCCTTCTGGTGTCCTTGCATCCTCTCAGCCTGCCCTGTCTTGAAGCAGCCCTCTGACTGACTGACTGAGTGGGGTTCCTGGACATGCACAGTGGGAAAGGTGCAACCTCTCCCAGTCCCAGAGACCTGGACATGCTCAGTGAGCCTCAGCGCATTCATTCAGACCTGCTCCATGGCTGAGCAGCAGCAGCTTCTGCTGCTGTGTCTTGGAGCAGGTCTAAATGGGTGTGCTGAGGTGTGGACCCACCGGAGGAATGTGTCAAACTCCTACAGTGTGTCACTTCCAGTGTCGCATCACCCCCAGTGGCGCGTCACCTGTTGCGGTGTGCAGCAGACACACCACCCTGGTGACACCACTGGGCTGGAACCATATTTGAAAAAATACCCACCCGGAGAAACATAAAATGCAACTTAACTTTTAAATGCAGGGCCTGGGCTTTGACACTGCATAAGTTTCTCTCCTATGGCGCTTAGCCAGAAGTGATTCATTTGCTTTGTTCTTCCCTTATGTGTAGGGGGAGGAGGCCATTTACAAGTTCAACGTCTCCATTCTCTGGGGGAAATACATCCAAAATAACTGCTTTTAGTAAATGCAGCTGCTCTAAATAATAAATGCTGGAAAATGTTTGTGCATAAAGCCAAGATACAGATCTGTAATTAATTTGTCTGTTGTTGTTTTTGATGCATAGAAATAAACCCTGAGCATGAGTCAAGGAAAAACAAGCTGTTTGACAGCAATGCTGGACATGAAACAAATTTCTCTTGCTTTTGTATTTGGAGAAGCTTTGGCCATAAAAGTGCATGGAAAGCAGAACTTGTGCAGGTGCAGCCCCTCCTCACAAAGCTATCCTTTGAATTTATTTGTTAGTTTAGCATAGGGCATATCCTAAGAAATCCTAACTCACTTGGCCCATCTTTTTGTGATGGTGTGGGGAGGTCAGCAGATACCTGTGCATAACCCCCCAGGAGTGGGGCAGAAAGATCGTAATGCACTCTTGTGACACTCCCGGGTCAGCGCAGGATTTATGCCAGGGCTTAGGCTGGCCTATGTGAAACTTAGGATTGCAGCCATAGTGTTTAAGTTAACAATGTGAAAGCTATATATATGAGTGATTTTAGCTTTCATTTTGTTATGTCCTATATTTTCACCATGCACAACTTTCCACCATGCACAACTTCCCCCATGCGCAACTTTCCTACATGCGCAACTTTCCTACATCTGCAACTTTCCTACATGCGCAACTTCCCCATGTTCAATTTCCCCCCATGCACAACTTTCCCCCATGCACAACTTCCCCCATGTGCAACTTCCCCCCATGCGCAACTTCCCCCATGTGCAACTTCCCCATGCACAACTTTCCTACATGCGCAACTTCCCCCATGCGCAACTTCCCTCCATGCGCATTTTCCCTCCATGCACAACTTCCCCATGTGCAACTTTTCTACATGCGCATCATCCCCCCATGTGCAACTTCCCCCATGTGCAGCATCCTCGCCAGTGCAACCTATTCCTCCAAACAACATCCCCCCAGTGCACCAGGCACCGAGGACCAAATTGGCTGGATGTTGTTCAGTCTCCCATGTTAGGTAAAGGACAAAAACACGTTGCCCCCTTTTCAGCCCCTGAAGGGTTAAATGTCTCCAGATGGTTCTTGGTGGGAGTTCAGGTGACAGAAGGAACTCCCAGAATTCCATGCTTCAGGCCCAGCAGTTGGGGCGGAATGTTGATGAGTCAGCAATTCTCAATGCAAAGTATAGGCAGGAAAATGCGTTGCGCCCCTTTTCACCCCCTTCCGGTTGGAATTTCCGAAAACCGGTTCTTGGTGCACCCCTCCGTCATGGAAGGAACACCCACCCCAATTTTCACGCTTCTAGGCCCAGCGGTTTTGGCAGGGCGGTGATGAGTCAGTCAGTGAGTCAGTCAGTGAGTCAGTGAGTGACTTTTCTCTTTTATATATATAGATTTACATATTTAATATAGTTTAATATACAGTTACAGTTATATAGTTATGTTTATACAGTTATATAGTTATGTTTATAGTTATATACAAAGTCCTCTACTTTCTGATGGTTTGTTTTCTGATGGTTGTTTTCTCTTTCCTTTCAATTATACCAGAACTCATTCATTTGACACATGCTCCATTCTTTCAACCTCACTCTGAGGTCTTAAGACTAAAATTGTCATCCCTGATGTTGATTTGCGTGTGACATGGTGATCAAATTCTTTTTTGGTATTTCATTATGACTTTCTTCAGTCAATCACCATCATTCAAATACATGATATTCACTGCCTTCACGTTTTTTGGCTGTGTTAATAAATATGTGTTACAAGCAGAATTTACCCATTGTCTTGGCAGTACAATTTCAAATAATTTATCTATACACAGTGGTACCTCTTAAGACAAATAACTTGCAAGTCAAACGCTCTGTAAGACAAACTAAAATTTCAAAGGAATTCTGCTTTGTAAGACAAACAGTGTCTTTTAAAACAAAGTTTTACAACAAAATTTTTTTGTAAAATGAACAAATTGTTGGATCTTCATCATATGCTACAGCAGGAGGTTCTGGAGATGATCTCTCTCCTCATCTGCAGAAGAGTAGGAGAATAAGGAGGAGGAATACCTCACAGCAAATGAGATTAAGGACATTTGTAAACATTGGGAAATTCTGCAAAATTTTATTGAAAAGCACCACCTTAATAATCCTTTAGCAGTGCAAGTGATGACTCTGTTTAATGACAATGCAATGTCACATTTCCATGAAATCCTCAAAAGTAGACAAAAGTACGAGACATTAATATGTGTCATTTAACATTCCTTGTTAAAGTTGCTCTGTGGGCTGTGGATGGCACAAGTGGCTAAGACACTGTGCTTGTTAACCAGCAGGTGAGGGTTCAAGACCCGGGTCGGCCACACAAGACAGGGTGAGCTCCTGTCCTTAGCCCAGCTCTGTAATGCAGCTGGATCCAATTGTATTGGCTCTGCCTTTCCATTGGGCTAATTCAGTGGCGTGGAGAGGGGGGATTTGCTGCTTGGATAACAGCCTATCCTCCATAACAATCCAACCCAGGCCTTTATGCTTCGCATATGCAGCAGCATATGCAGCGCCGAGCACGATACCATAGTCTTCCAAGACTGATGGAGGCCTGCTTTTTTAAAATTGCTCAAAAAAAGTCAATAAAAGTGACTCTTTTATTCATCCTTGGCCATAAAGATTTTTCTTTTCTGTTTTACTGTTACAGTATATTAGAGGGTTTTTATAAATATTCAGCAATTGTATTCTGTATTATATTACAGCGTTTTGAATTTGATTACAGTGTTTTATCATCATTTTTACATACAGTTAATATTTTTATATGAATATTTTCAGATTATGGAATCAATCATCTGAGTTTCTATTATTTCCTATGGGAAAATCTGCTTTGTATAAAGAACACTTTGTAAGACAAACATACTTCTGGAACGAATTCTGTTTGTCTCACAAGGCACCACTGTATATAAAACTGAAAAGTCACTGACTGGCTGACTTACACAATAACGCCCAGCCAAAACCACTGGACCTACAAGTGTAAAATTTGGAGAAGGTGCTCCTTCTTTGATTGAGGCACCCACTAAGAACCTGTTTTTTGGAAATTCCAACCAGAAGGGGGTGGTTGAAAAATGGCACAATGTGTTTTCCTCCCTTTACATTGAAGAATCCCTGACAAATGGATGCTCTGCCCCATGGGAGGCAGTTGATACACATGGGGAATGATAAGCTTGGGGGGATGATGAGCATGGGAAGGGTTGATGCGCATGGAGGTTTATGTTCTTGGGGGAGTGTTGTGCATTGGAGGGATGAAGCATGGGAGGAAGGTATTTTACTCCTGCAATGTGGGTACATTTCGCTAGTTTGAAACAAACAGAATTTATTAAGAATTTACAAGAATACTGCTTGCTGCTTGCACTTAAGGAAAAGGAGGACACAAAACTTCCCCCTTGGGATACAAGGCTATGTATCTAGGACATGTCTTCGAAAGGAGGACACAAAGAGGACTTTTTGAAAAGTCCTGAAAAAGAGGTCATATAGAGGATACAAAGAGAATATATCCGGAAAAAAGAGGACATATCCTGAGAAAAGGACTTGTGGTCACCCAGGGGTGCAAAGATTTTGCTGTCTCTGTTGAGGGGACTGCAGAGGTGGGGTGTAGATGGGGGGAAAGCAGAGGGTCTGCTTTGTGTTTCCTACCTGGGTATCCCCTTCCCCCCCCCTCAGAGGTTGAGCTGAGGGCAGGGTCATTCCTCTTTATGTCCTCTTTTTCAGGACATGTCCTCTTTAAGTCCTCTACATGTCAATAGTTTTCACTTTTGGATGATGCTCCGCTTCCTAACCCATCCAGTAAGTGGGTGATGCCAGTTACTTATTGCATATACAGTACAGTGCAATCCTAAGCATGTCAACTCAGAAGTAAATCCCATTGTGTCCAATATTACTTACTCCCAGGAAAGTGTGGTTAGGATTGCAGCCATAATTGACAACAGTAATTACAAGAAGGCTCCATGCAACCTACTCATAAGAAAAAGGAAGAGAATGAAGTTTTTTTCCAGGCTAAAAAAGAGGACATATAGACACCCTGCCTGCTGCATGCCCAAGAAGTTCAACAGGTGCTGCTGGGGAATGAAGGGGGATCGATAGGAGACCCACCTTCCTGGTCAGAGGATCAGGGTCTGCTGGTCTCCTGGCTGGAAGAGCATCACCAGGCAGCAGCAGCAGGAGGGCGCTTGTGCTCCTGGATGGGCAAGGAAAAGAAAGGGCTCCCCAAAGAGCCCTCCCTGATGTTGCAGAGCATCTCCTCCTTCCCAAGATGAGGCTCCCCCAAGCCTTCTTCTCCTTCCACTCCGGAGGCACTGATGGAAAGAAGAATGAATGAATAAATGAATGAATAAGTGGAAGGGTGAGTCTGGTTGGCGCTTCCCCATAGAATCCAGAGGGTGGGGAGGGCAGGCTGGGCTCCTTTGCGTGCACAGGCTCTGCTGGTGGTGGTGGGGGGGATGCCCAGCAAGGGAGTCCCTTCTCTGGGCTGGGCACACCTGCCTGCTGGGGTGTGTGAGGGAGGGTGGTGGTGTTCCAGGGCTCAGGTCTGCCTCCCCTTTGGCATCCTCTTTGGGATCCAAGAAGCTGGGGAAAGGATCCACAGGGTGAAGGAGCCAGAGTGACTATATGTCCACTTTTTTCCAGGATAGGTCCTCTTTTTTAGCATTGTGTCCTGGGGAAAACAAATCCTCATTCTCCTTCCTTTTCCTTGTGCACAGACAGCACGTCGCTTTCTTGGAATTAATAAATTATATGTATTGTTTTAGTTATCAATTTCAATTCATGTAATTTAAAATTGTTTTTATCTCGTTTTAACTGTATTTTAATTGTATCTTCTCTGCGTTGTTTTTTATGTTGTAAGCTGCCTTGGGTATTCTTTAATAGGTAGAAAGAAAGAAAGAAAGAAAGAAAGAAAGAAAGAAAGAAAGAAAGAAAGAAAGAAAATGCTTGAATTAACCACATGAAAGCAATATACACTGGTACCTTGGTTTACAAGTATAATTCATTGCAGAAGCATTCTTGTAATCCAAAATGTGAACTTTTTAGTTGAAAAGTGGTAGACAGACAGACAGACAGACAGACAGACAGACAGACAGACAGATATCAAAGTGAATTTTTCCATAATAAATAACTCAGGAGATTCATTCCACTACCCAAAAACATTCACATAAAAATGATTACAATACTGTAATATATATACTGTAGTAATATATGATATATACAAAATATAAAGAAAAGTAAAACAAATTAACCTGCACTTAGTCTGCAGTCCTAAAGACAATTTCCTGAGGGGCTAGAACCATTGAACACAATGGGGCTTACCTCTGAGTAGACATGGATAGGACATGGATAGTCCCTGAGTAGATATGAGTCTCTCAGGCTGCCATTCCCCCCCTTACACAGGCTTACTTTAGAATAGACATGCAAGGCTATGTCTCTCAGGGTCCTTTCCATTGCCCCCTTACATAGGAGAGAGCCCCACTGACAGTAATAGGCTTACTTCAGGGTAGTCATGCATAGGCTGGTCTCTCAAGACAGGCTGAACAGGTGTTGGTAGAATGCTAAAACTGGCCCTATTCCAGCCGGGTCTAAATTTTTTGCTTGTATTGCAAGACAAAATTATTCAAAATGTTTGCATGTCTTGCAAAATGCTCTCAAAACAAAATTCTCTCAAGCCAAGATCTTACTGTACCAGAGTGTTTTAGCTTAATTGTTTTGTCCTATATTTTCCTTGTTTGTCCTATATTTTGGAGAGCCTTGTCCTCTTTTGCATTTATGACATCTGGTCATCCTGCTTCAGGGTCCTAGTCTCAGGACTGCTTCCCCTTTGGGATCTCTCATGGCTGCCTCCCCCTGTGACCATTCCCACAAGGATCCAGTCTTCCTTCCTCCTACTCAACAGTGGTAACAAAATCTGTTTGGAGGCGTGTGCTCCCAAAAATACTGTGCCTTGAGCATTCCTGAATCCATGTGCCCTGCACAGTACTTCTTATCTACCAACTTTTAGCGTTAGCCATTAGCTGTCCTAATGGCTCTAAACTTTTCAGCCTTTGGGTCGCATCAAATACCTGGCACAGTGTCAGGAATCAGAAAATAAATTTAAATATAAAATTTTATGAATATATTAGAGATAAAACATAGTTAATATGGGGTAAAATTTCCAGGATTTCTCGAAGCACCAATATACATCACAGATATAAAGCACATACTTAAATAGACCCTCATTCCCCAAGCTCCCAAAGACTTTCTAAGGCATTCAGAGGATATTCAGAGGATATTCAGAAGTTACTTCTGGTTTTGGGGACAAGTAGGAAGTGATATTTTTGGCCCACAGAATACCCTCCAGGCTCCTGATCTAACCAGAACATCTCAGTTGTGTTCAGTCAAATGGGCCAGAAACTTGCAGGGGTCCAGAATCTGGCCACAGCCCGAATAGATGCTTGTCAAGGGCCAGATCTATGCTGACCTAAATTGCATCTTCAGAGTACTGCTCAGTTTAGTTATGTGCATTCCCAAGTAAGCATACATACGATGGCTACAGATTTGTAGAGTACTGAAAATTTGAATGGCCCAGAGGTAATCCAGGTGGCTACTTCAAAGGGATGTTCACAAGATTGTTGGGTATCTTACCTACATCCTGATAACACTGATGGTGGTCCTGAAATGTCTTGTAAAGGGTTCAAGAAGAATTGTATACCAACAAAGTACAGTGCTTCTACTTGGAAACTGTATTATCTGTTAATTATCTTAATCCCCAAATCCAGAGTAACTACGGGAGCACATAAGAGACTTTACGTGCATCTGTAGTTACTGCACCACCTAGTGAAAACCTATGGGAAATTCATTTTGGAATCCAGAATAAGTTGTTCTTACACCGGAGGAAGGACTCCCCGTAGTTACTCTGGATTTTGCCCTAAGTCTCATGTTCTTTTATTTCCAGAGGTGCATTCCAGAGGTTTACTGCAAAGGAAAGCTGAAAGATGTGTAACCTTTTTCACCATGTTTCTTTTACATGTAGAAGAACTGGTGTGGAAGGATAGCGAGAAGGATAAAATAATTAAAAATCCATGGTTTCCAGAACTGGGCTGTGTGTGAGTCACAAATCTGGCACACACTGTCAGTGTAGCTCTGTTTTTTCTTTCCAGTGGGGTTGATTAGTGAAAGCTGTTTTGCTCCCATGTAGGTACGTCTTCAGTCCTGGTTCCTTTGCCTTTGCAGGCAGCTGTGATTTACTGGGGCTACATGTATTCATTTACATCCGTCACACTGAGTAATATAGTCAGGCTGCTGCACCAGTTGCTTCTTAAGACCCAGCGTGGGTGTCAGCACAGAACAAGAAAATGAAAACAATAAACCCTTGGGCTTAGCAGCCAGCGAACCAGCCCTTTCTCCACACTACACACATCATAGAGAAATCTAAATAGCTGGGACTGGCAAATAGGAAAGGATGACTCCAAGCAGGTGCTAACAAGCTTTTTTGCACCAGCTACAGGGAGGTCTGTTGCTTGGGGACAGAAGAGCATTAATGAGTTGGGCTGGCTGATCTCCACTCCAAGTAATCGGCAATTATTATCTCATTTGTCTTGATGGAGGAACTAATGACTGCAGGCAAATGCAATGTTTTTCTACTAAGATGAGTCCTGCCAAGAAAGGGTGAAATTGGGACTTAGCAGAAAAATGAAGCAAAGGACGTAAAAGCTAGGTGAAGGTTGGGAAGGGAAAGATTTTGTATTTGAATTGCACGTCAGATCCTCACACTCACTGTGAACTGTTCTTTGTCAACAGGTTTGTACCCCGAAAGAGGTATGTAAACAGAAAGGACCGTTCTTCACTTTCCAACTGACCAAGCAACATGCCAGAACGAAGTAATGATTATAGAGTGGTTGTGTTTGGAGCTGCAGGAGTCGGTAAGAGTTCTTTGGTCCTTCGTTTTGTAAGGGGAACATTCAGAGAAACGTACATCCCTACAGTTGAAGACACGTACCGCCAAGTGATCAGCTGTGACAAAAACATCTGTACCCTCCAGATCACAGATTCCACCGGAAGTCACCAGTTTCCTGCCATGCAAAGATTGTCCATCTCCAAAGGCCATGCTTTTGTGTTGGTGTATTCTGTTACCAGCAAACAATCAGTTGAAGAGCTGCTTCCGATCTATGAACAGATCTGCCAAATCAAAGGTGACATCCAGAAGGTCCCGATCATGTTGGTAGGAAACAAGAGCGATGATACCCAGAGAGAGGTGGATGCCAGTGAAGGAGAAGTCCTTGCTGGCAAGTGGCAATGCTCCTTCATGGAGACTTCAGCCAAAATGAACTACAATGTACAAGAGCTCTTTCAAGAGCTCTTGAATTTGGAAAAGAGGAGAAGTGTAAGTCTTCAGTTGAATGGTAAGAAATCTAAGCAGCAGCGGAAGAGTGATAAACTGAAAGGCAAGTGTTCTCTAATGTGAACAGCTGGATTCTGCGCTTCTGGGTATTTAAACAGGAGACAAACTTCATCCAGCAGAATGGTTTCATGTACCTTGGAAAATGTCTGAATACAAAGATCCAGAGAAGAATGGATTTATATTGTCTTGTTATTAACTTTTTTGTTGTTGTTTGGGATATTTGCTTATTGAAAGCTGGTTTTGCATGTTCTGCACAAGTAAAGTTGCATCATCATGCCCTACTCCAACAACCAGTATTATCTGCTATGTGACAGTATAAGTCGCTATGGTCATCTCATTAAAAAGCAACATTCCCTACAATCCAGAGTAACTATGGGAGCACATAAGAGATATTACGTGTACCCTTAGTTACTGCACCACCTAATGAAAACCTATGGGAAATTTATTTTGCAATCCAGAGCAAATTGTTCTTATTCCGGAGCAAGGATTCCCCGTAGTTACTCTGGATTGTGCCCATTATCTTATGTCTGTTTTTTTAAAGCAGCCATAATAAGCAATCTGCAAATTATCTATATTCCCCCTTATGCTGGGGTGGGCAGTAATCCTAAGGCTTGTGTTAGTGCTACAGTTAGTAAGGAAGAAACAAAATGGATATTTTTGTCTATAGATACTTCAAACCAAAAAGGCTCTCAGACTTGTACTTAACCAGGTAAATTGAGTCCTGACCACAGTGTCAGATCAGATCTGTCTTGCTTTTTGCAATTCTTCAACAGACGTAGGAAAGCAGCATTCCTCACTAAAGAGATTCTAGTTGTTTCATGTTAAAATTTCAGATGTGGGGTGTATACTTCAAAGATCTCATGTGAATGATTAAGTGATTTTAATATCTATTGTGGATCTGTTGGCTTTAACCTGTGAACAGTTCAAGTTTGTCTATTCCAGTAGAGAGGATCGGTAACCTTAAATAATCCCTGCATCTTACATTTGATTAGTGGAGAGGTGAACATAGTATTTCAGTGACCCTGGTTTTGTTGGAGTGTTTTAAAAATCAAATTCCCTTGAATCTGCACATGATCATGAATGAATGGAAACTGTGCTCAGTAAGTTATGATGTAAAGTCTGGAGTAAATGTTAACCTGAATCCAAAAGTAACCCTTAATTTAAAGTTTCATTCCTGCTGTATGAGATTGTTCTTGGAACAGAGTCAGCAACCTGTTGCATCCTCAAACAGTGAGCTAGAGCTGGTGGAAAAAACATGTTGAGGATACAGAGCTTCAAAAATCTCACACAGATTTGGCTGACTCTTGGCTGTACTCAGTCATCATATGAATTAAGACAACTGGCTTCTCAGAGACTTAAGAGCCCTTGGCTCTTACATCCTATAGGTACAGTTGGGGGCTTCATTATGCATCAGCCTTCCCATCCTGAGACAGGCTCTGGGTCTGGTGAGTTTGCGTGCACCTTTCCAGGCTGGTGCAAGGCTTATGGGCATGATGAGAGCAAGAGGGGGGCATCCCTCTGCCAGCTTTCCTATTCCACAGCAAATCATGACTGCGCTGTTATTATTTTATTTGAAAGTAAGTGTTCTCTCTTGCATTTAAAAAAAAATTAAATACCAGTGGCCCATTATGGCCAAACCACTTTAAAAGTACTATTGATTTCAATGGCAAAGATTTATGCCTGTATTTAGGTACTGTATTTTGCAGGACTGGAAAGGTCTTAGAGCTGGCTGAATGTCCAGTTTGCTTAGATTTAATTTGGTTGCCCTCTTAATCTGTTAGTATGAAATTAGGTCCATCACCTTCATACATATAATGAATTGTAGATGATGAATATCCAATTCAACAATACATTTCTATAAGTAACAATGGTCGATATCTATCCATCTGTGCCTCTACTAAGACTACAATCCTATACACACTTACCTGGGAGTAATTCCGATTGAACTCAAAGGGACTTACTTCTGAGTAGACGTAACCCCTAAATCCAGAGTAACTATGGGAGTACGTAAGAGACTTTACATGCACCCATACCTACTGCGCTACCGAGTGAAAACATTTGGGAAATTCATATTGGAATCCAGAGTAAGTTGTTCTTACACCAGAGCAAGGACTCCTCATTGTTACTCTGGATTTTGCCCATAGTTAGGATTGTGCTTTTAGTTTCTTTGGTTGCCACATCCATAATTTTAAATGGAATAAATCATTAAGACATTGTTTGATTACGGTAACTGCTTTTGTGAGTGAGGCTGCAAGCCAGTAAATTTTATTCTTAGCAAGAGTTACATGTAGTTGTAGTCTATGAGCAGGGAAGAAAATATCAGTCAAGATGCTGTCTGTTTAGATAAGCAGCATAAGAGTGATTTGGAGGAAGAAGATCATGATCTATCATGCTTTTTTACATAGCAGCAAAAGGGCTTAAGAATAATAGAAATGCCCTTGGACTTTACAATCAAGTTGCTTTGCTTGTGCAATTTATATTAAGGAAGGAGAAATATGTGTACTTGAGCTGCTACAACTCTCAGACTTACCAGTTATGTTCACATAATCAGCAGGCCTCCGTCAGTCTTGGAAGACTATGGTATCATACTCGATGCTGCATACACTGCATGCAAAGCACGAAAGCCTGGGTTGGATTGTTATGGAGGATAGGCTGTTACCCAAGCAGCAAACCCCGCCCCCCTCCACACCACTGAATTAGTCCAATGGAAAGGCAGAGCCAATACGATTGGATTCAGCTGGTGTCGCAGAGCTGGGCTAAGGACAGGAGCTCACCCTGTCTTGTGGGCCCGACCCGGGTCTCGAACCCTGGCCTGCTGGTTAACAGGCACAGCGTCCGCTTGCGCCACCCACAGCCACATAATCAACAAAGCTAAATATTCTGTAGGTGAAGGACTATTTCACACAGATTTTCACCAAGTAAACCGTTGATGGGAAGCACTGTGTTTCAAAATGCATTTGTTGTGTTCACACATTACGTCCTCCATAAAAGTGCTAAAGGTGCACCCCATTCAGCATCTTTCCTGAAAGCAAAGTATGAAGGCAACACAACCCTCCTTGTTTGTCTGCAGAGCTACACCATTTCTGACATGCAATATGTGAGATTACTCTGATTCCCTGACATCACTCAAGGGGAAATGTGTTTTGAAAACACCATTTTCCAGAAATGTGACACAGCTTCACAACTGAACGAAAAAAGAGAATATAAGGATTTTCTAGAACTGTTTTATAAGATGTTAGTAATGCCCTTTTAAAAAAGGCATTTATTTTTGTATTTTTCTTGGCATTCCGCTTATGATGATTAACCACATTTTTCACTCGGTTAGATCTCTTTACAGAGAGGTAACATTTCTCTGGTTTGCACTGCTGTAAAAACTTCTTATTTCTTTGAAAAAAAATTCTGAATGGAATCCCAATCTCTGCCATCTACAAGCCATCTTGTATGTCTGGTATTCTCTTCCAGCTTGTATGTCTTGTATAACCTTGCAATATTTCGTCTGCACATCATAATTGATTAAAATATAGATACTCATCATGCAATCCTAACTCCTGGTTACACTGGCACAAGTTCCGTGCTGGCCTGCAGATGTCACAAAAGTGCCATAAGGTATTTCTGTGCCACTCCAGGGTGTGGGGGTTAAGGCCAGTGCACAGACATGTCAAGGTGGTCTCTCCCCATGCCACAGCAGGAACAGGGAGATGGGTGAGTTGTGCTGGGGTAAATTGGTTAGGATTGGCTTTCATTTTTTTTAATTGGCTAACAGTTATATTAAGTTTCTGTTGCTTATCTCAAGATGTCAGCCTTGCAGATTTCATTCTGCCTATGTGAAAAACAGCTTGCGTGCATTGGTGAGACGAGGCTTGAGGCTAGCTGAGCCATATGGAGATGTCTTGTTCTATTGCATAAGAAAAGCCTTCTAAGGCTGCAATCCTAAACACACTTTCCTGAGAGTGTAATAGGAATGAAGTAGGTACCAGCAGGAAAAACCCAGGAGATGATGATGCAAGCAAGAGATTTCTTTATTCAGAGCTCTGGACTCAGCTGGACAGAGTTTTCTATCTCACAAAAAGACTGAGTGCTTTGTCCAAATTGACTAGACCTTTTATAGCATAACTGTTTCTCTACATAATAAGATGATTCTGTTCATAACAAGAGGATTTATACAATCAAAGATTTTATCTTCAGTGGCTTCCTGAGCCGAGATGGAAAAATGTGTGGCAAGACATGACATTACACATCAGTACATTACACATCAGTACAATGAAGCAATCAAGCATGTGTATTCTGACATTGGTTGATCCATCTGAGTTTCCTTTCCCACAGGAAGAAGAATTAAAATTTTATTTTAATTTTATAATTTTTGGGCTTCTTTGTTATTGCCACAGGGTCAGGTGAAGACAAAGAGAGTTTCCTGTCTTAGCTTGGCTAGCTTTACAAGCCTTAAGTGGCTAATCACTGATAACTATCAAACTCCTGGGAAAGGAGAAGGGGCATTGTGATGTCATCATCTCCTCTCCGGGGAACCTGTGAATGTTGATTGGAAGCTTCTGTCAGGGAATGTGTGTCTGCAGCCGTTGTTTATTGTCTGTAAGGTGCCTGGCTGCGTGTCCTTTACTATAGGCAGCCCACAGAATGATTTCAAAGGTATCAAATAATTTCAATAATTCTAATAATAATTCTAATAAATTCTGACAGCTGGTTTTGTCTACCATAAGAGTAACTCCCATAGAACAAAATGAGACTTCTGAGAAGACATTCTTAGGATTACCCTAAATCTGTACAAGCTAGAAAACCAAGCCTGAAAAGAGACATTGAGCAGGGAAGGCAGAGACAAGTTTTTCCTGTTTGTGTGTGGTGCACATTGCCAGACATAGAACTAGTTATGGGTGGCGCCAGATGTCAGCCAGTATATGCCAACCTGACCAGGCCAACTCTCACACCCTCAGTATTTGACCGATATACCCTCAAGAGAAAGATGGAGGGTACTTGGAAGGCCCAGTCAAAGCTCTATACAGGCCATCCAGTGAGCTGACACCATTGAACTTTTGCTTGGAGACTAAATCTTACCCTTGGAAGAGATGCCTCTCCAGGGGAACTTCTCCAGGAAGAAAGATTGCCAGCCTATAGTGCTGCAGTACAAACCTCTTTATTAGGCCAACCTAAGTCCCAGCATAAGTCCTGTGCTGACCTGGGGGTGTCACAAAAGTGCTGTAAGACACTATTGTGCCACTCCTGGGAGAGGGTTAGGCCAGTGCACAGACACGCACTTGCCTCCCTATATCACCACAGGAATGGGAAGACCAATTAAGTTGTGCCGGCCTAGGTTAGGATTGCACCCTAAGTGAGGCAAAACCAACTGTATGATTAAGAGCTGGCGTTTCCCTTATGACTTGGTACATCCTCTTGGAGTCTAAACGCAGATTGGATAAAGTTAAAACATGCAGATAAGCTATTTCAACTAGACCATGGGTGTGCTATGAAGGGAAAAGTTTGAATGAAACCTACAAGTACCAACTCCCCCTAATTTTAGCTAATTTGTGCCCTTGCATCCACTAAAATATTGTAGTGGATCCCTACTGCCCTAAATAATGCATACTGTTTGCAAGTCAGGCCTTGCCACTCAAAAAACCAAAACATTTTCTTGAGAATAACAATATGAAGGTACTAATGGAGGAGTCTGCTATTCAAATTATATGTTGTAAATGACCGTAATACCTTGATATGACATAACCACAAAAAGAGAACAAACCCTCCCCCCAAAAGTATAGGACATGCAAGAAAAAAGTAGAATGCGACAGAATAATGTTTAAAAGACTCATATATGTTGCTTTCATGCAATTAATTTAAACACTAGCCCTCCAATCCAGAGTAACTACGGGAGCACGTAAGAGGCATTACGTGTACCCGTAGTTATAGCACCACCTAGTGAAAACCTATGGGAAATTCATATTGCAATCCAGAGCAAATTGTTCTTACACCAGAGCGAGGACTCCCTGTAGTTACTGTGGATTGCACCCTAAATTATTTATTAAATTTAACAGCATTACATATAATTTATTAATTACAAGAAGGTTCGGTGCTCCCTGCTCACAAAGAAAAGGAGGGCAATGAAGATTTTTTTCAAGGGCACAAGGCTAAAAAGAGGACATGTCCTGGAAAAAGAGGACATATGGTCATGCTGTCTTAATACAGTTTGTGGGTTATTCATTCTGGATGTATTAATGAGACTGACAAAAATTATTCACAGGCACTGCAGAACAGGTGGAACAGTGGTGTCATGTTCCCCATCCTGATTGAAGCAACATGAAGATGCAAACTAGAATGCACCACTGCTGTTCACTTTTTATATAGGGGACAACAGATTGGAGAACATATCCTATAGATCTCAGTCTGAATAAACTACAGACTTTGGTGTACACAGATGTTATCTTTATGACACACATAACCAATGATCCAGCAAAGTATTGGACAACCTTCCCCTGTCCCTAACTAAAATAAATCCATGCACATTCACATCATATAAGGAATGCTCAAAATCTGAAAATATATTTTTGGATATAAAAAACAAATGAGAATTAGCCCTCAGGCACCATGTTGAAACTTACCACTTGAAAATATCCAGACATGTAAATGATTTGCTTACAGAGAAACATATGTTTGGTTGAATTGTTCCTGATGTTTATGGAGTGATTATTTCATATAAAAACAGATGGGGGAGAAGACTATTTAAAATGTGACTGAATGGTTATAAATATGGAATTTTAAAAACTGCATTAACTATAATCAAGTTGGGAAATGTTCCACCTAGTCCAGTTTGTTTATTGTTTTTTAAACTAATGTGTCCAGCAGTAAATCAATATTTCTGACAACTTGATTTAATGATGGAGGCCAGACTGAGTCATATTTTAGCTGCAGACACACACTTTGCTATTATTTTACAGGACCTAGTCCCCTTGATACACTGCAGCTAATAAACATGAACCAGACAGGTTTTCTCAAGAGAACGGGCTTCTTTCTACAATTTTCCAGGTTTCTTCCTCATGTACATTTTTTCTCCTTTTGGTGAGATTCCTTCATCCCAGCCTTTAAAATGTACATAGAATCCAGATGTTTATGTGCAAGAAAATAACAGAAAAGAAATGCTATGACAGAGAAGGTCTGGGTATACAGGTACTTCTAAGTGGTGCTCCTCTTATATTCAGCAGGGAAAGAATAACCATTCCTCTTTGCCCCAGTATAATATCCCTAACCAATAAGGGAAACAATTTTCATTTTTTAACTTAAATTTTATATAAGTAGGTATTTAAATAGCAATTAGGTGCTTTACTGTGTCACTAGCAGAGCAAATGGGTGGTGAACTGCTGAGGAGGAGAAGGCTGGTTTTGCCCCAATTTTCTTTTTAAAAGAAAATTTAAAAATGAATGCCAGAATTGACATCACTTCTAGTTGTGACATCACTTCCGGGACAACATTTTGAGCTTCGCACCACTGGGCTATATGATCATTAGTTACACCACTGTGTACAGTGATCCTTGTGTGTCCATAAACATATCAATGTCTATTATGTTGTATGCAAAAGGAAGATGATTTTTCAGACTTCTTGGTGGAATTATGAAAGCAGTCAAGGATGTGTAAAGGCAAATATGCACAATGTAATGCAATAATGGGAAAAGAGAAGATAAAGGTTGTGAAAATGAACAACAGTGGGTAAAAGTGGCTGAGATGGAGGCTTTTGATAACATATATCAGGGGTGTCCAAACCCCAGCCTGGGGACCACATCCAGCCCCAGGAGGATTTTGCCTGGCCACTAAAGTTCACCAGACTAGAAATACGATAACTCACAAGATGCACTTCTGGGTATATACCACATTCAGCCATTATCCCATTCCATTGCATTATATTCCACACCTCTAGTGGCTGAATGAAATACAGTAGATACTGATTATAAGAGAGTGGAATATAAATATGTTAGTCAAACTTAAAATGGAGCAGAAACAGAGACCAGAAAAGTTTAAGGTTTATATCGTAGATTGCTTGTTTTTCAAAATCCTTTTTCCCTTTTCCTGTGCAAATCAATTTTGCCCTCTGCTCCACTCCTCCTTACCCTTCATCCACTTATTGTATTCAATCAAACTCTCTGCACATCGGTCCTCCATGTATTTGTTACTTATTTATTTTCTGTGTCAATATGGTCCATGTGTTGAATGGACACCCTAATCTAAACTAATCAGAAAGGTCAATATCTCCTTAACACAATTCTTCCCAGCCTACAGATGTACACATTTGACCCCTGTTGCATAGACGCAATGCTAGGCAGAAATTGCTTAGAGGTACAAAGGTTTGCATGAAAAGAAAAACAGAAAGTGAAATTGAATCAAAGGCAATTAGGAAATGGAGAGAGGAATATCCTCTGCCAACTTTGTGTTCTAATTTCTGCAGCAATTGGAGATAACCTTAGATATCAGTACTGTACTGGGTTCAGTAGCTGCTTTTAAATTAAAAAAAAGAGTTTCTTTAGTTAATCATGCAAAATGTAGTCACATCATCAACCAACAGGGGAATCATAGCAAGCATAAAATATAATGCATGCGAGGGTATAATAGAAAAGTAGCCTTTCAATAATGAAATAACCATTTGGATGCCAAAAGCTTAATTAAGAATACCTTTTCAAGGAGGCAAACAGGGCTGATGCTGCCTCTGATAACAGTGGTCTATAGCTATATAGCCTGAAGAACCTCACTGTGTGTGTATTGTAAGTTTGGAATAGGCTTCCATGGCCAGGGAACTCATGGGCCGTCTGGGGGGAGCAGCCTGAGTCAGGTCTGTATGTGGGATCAGTGTGTGGCAGCGTGGAAGGTGTGCCTTATCAGTGTTCTAGAGCTGCTCCCCATCAGCAGCTTGGGAATGTTCAAGTTGCACAAAAAGACAATTGATTCCATTGAGCCAATGGATAGCAGTGACTCCATTAGTGATTGTGAAAGAGCACAAGCCTAGCCATGTCTACTCAGATGTAAGCCCCATTGTGTCCAATGGGTCTTACTCCCAGGAAAGTATCTTTAGGATTGCAGCCAAAGTCATCCCCTCTCTGTAACCCTCACACCAGCCATGAAGGTTTTCAAAGGTACAATACAGTTCAGTACTGTACAGTATTTTCTTTATTGCAATGTTGTGTGTTACTGTATATTACAGTGCTTTGTACAGTGTTATATTGCAGTGTTTTGTCATCATTTTTATCAACAGTTAATATTTTTATATGAATATTTTTGGGGTTGTGGAACCAATCGTCTGAGTTTCCATTATTTCCTATGGGAAAATCTGCTTCACTTAAAGAGCATGCCTCCGGAACGAATTAACCTCTTTAAGTGAGGTGCCACTGTACTTTAAATGTGACCTACCCCAACAATACCTTGGATAGAACTTATTTAGGATATTGAATCCAGAGCCTCTTAGCCAAAGTACGGATCTAACCTCAAGGCAAACAAGCCACCCTTAATTCCTAAAATGTTCTTGAGTTGAGCTGACTGTAGACTATATAGAGGGCTTCCATTTGTATAACAAAAGCACATCTTGCTCCTTTCTGTAGGAGAGGTTGATTTTGGATAGAATATTTCACCACAGGTCAGATGTGCTTAGTAAGTGCCACTGACACTAGGCAATCTATAAGTCTAGAACTGGGAACACTTGCCATATGGTCGGGGGATTGACTAGATGATCTTTACGTATATTTCTCAGCGATAGATTTTATTATCAGGAAAGGTCAACTGGAACTTTCAGAAATAGTCATAGAACATCAGGGTCATAAGATGAGTCAGGGAACAGACAGTGACAAAAGCATTTCTGTTTTCAGCACTGCACCCTCAGGGAGGGATTAGCACCTGAGAGCTTTTTCATACAGGAACAGTGAGACATCTCTTTTGAATCACCAGCCACAATTTGAAAAATCAAAAGCATTTCTCTCTCAGCAGCAGATGGCTATCTGTGGTACAATTGCTAACACTAATAAGAGATCCCTAGCAGGCCTCTGAAAAAAATATACTCTGATGGGCTGGATAGGAAGAATTGTTCTCGTCCTGCTAAATATAATACAACCACCACTTAAAAAGTGTCTTGCAGAGATTAATTTATCAGTAGGCCATAGTCCTTTGCAGATCTTTATATAACTGTTATTGTAACAAAACAAACCTCTTTAGCCAAGGAAGGAAAAAAATTAAGAAATATAAGTGCTGCCTCACTTCCTCCGATTAGTTTATATATTTTTAAAGTCTATTAGAAAGGAGTTTTTAAAGAACAACTGTTTTGCTTTTGTTTTATGAGATCCTGTTAGTAATGACCTTGAGGAAAGGGCACAGACATCTGGCACAACTGCTTGTCATACAGACAGTAACAGGGTCAATCCCTGGTACTTCCAGGTAGGGCTGGAATGGTAGCCCAAGTAGACCTTTGTCCATCATAGACAAAGCAGCGTGAGATGGACCAAAGGTGTAACATAGCCAGTTTTGAGTTCTTTTGAGCAGATTTCATTATCTTGACCATATAAATAACAATAATAAACTTTATTTCCACTCTGCCTTTTTCCTGGAGGGACCCAAAAGGACAGATTTTGTGCAAAAGGACAAATTTTGGTGGGAGAGGGCAAATCAGATCCAGTAAGAAAGGAAATGTACTGGAGCAGTTCAAGTGATGACACCGTCAAAGACAACAGTATAAGCTGTTCATTCTTATATTGAATGAATATTCGATATAAGGCTTACATGTTATGATTGCCATGTGGTGAAACCATGTTAACCATGTTATGGTTGCCTGAAACAGCCTCTGTATGATAACTGTTCTTGCAGTTGCTGTTAAACTTTAATGGAAACTTTCAACAGCAGGCAATGTCGAGGAAACTCCACAAAAGTGCATCAGGCTACACTGCACATTGCTGCTGCCTTGTGGCACAGCTGTCCAGTGCCCAATGTCCATATGTACTGTAGTACTGTACCATGTCCTGTAGTATGGTGTGACTGAAACGGATCACTCTGAAATCATGCGGAAAGCTGCTCTACAAATAATACTTAGCATTTTATAGCAATATTTGAATGTTCAAATTACTTCATGTATAAGCTGGATGGAATCCTTGCAAACAGTGCTCCCTTAATCAGAGCATTGACATGACCATGCAGCTCTAAACTAAAAGCTGTGCGGCTCAGTGCTCTGGAACTCAGTGATGATCACTGGCAGTCCTGGATGCCCGCCGCCGTGGGGTAAGGTTAGGGTTGCCACATGTCCTGAAAAACAGGACAATCCTGATTTGGAGGGATTGTGTTCACATACTGGCAAATGGGACAGAGGGTCCTGTCCTGATTTTGTGGAAGAAAATTATGGCAACACTAGGTAAGGTGAGCCCTAACTGGGTGTAATTGTGTTGTCATCACCATGTCAATCCATTTACTTCCAGAACCATGCCAACAGTGGCTGTGAACTCCAATAGAGTCACTTGCCTCTTCCTTAACTTTTCAGAAGGGGAAGAAGGGAACAATCCAGATCGAAGTGGTCTAGAGCTGCATTGATAATGGCTTTGAGCCCACAGCTGCCATCGGTATGATTCTCTGCCGCTCTGGGCCATACCCTCCTTTTTTCCACCTTTTTAAAAAGGGTAAAAGTGAGCAGCCCTCAGTTTTGAATAGTGGAATTGCAGCCACTTGCAGTGGCTCACCGCCACTATCAGCCTGGTTTCAGACCACATGGCACCCTGAGCATTTGCCCCCTTGATCATTTCAGGTGTGCCAGTAGTGATGATGTCAACACCAAGATGTGGGAGCACCCCCACAGTAGGGCTCTGCACATCAGGGAAAGAAATTAGATGGAACCATGTTTGCAAAATCCATGGAAGGTGAGTAATTATGCTCTTATTGCAACAGAAGCAATCTTGCTTAAACCAGCTAGTGAGTTCATGGCAGAGCCATTGCATGTCAGAGGTGATGTCCTCAGAGATGTCCCCATCATTCATTGTTCCATCTCTCAGCCACGTAACTGCACCAGCAGATCCTTTCTATTATGGAGCAACTGATTTCTTAAATATTAAGAAAAACTGAGGCGCTGTTGAAGGCTGGGAAGGAGAATTGAGGAAATGAGGGGCAAGGGAATTGCTAGTGCTAGGTTCCTGGGTACCCTGGAACAAAGCTCTGCACATGGCTCTGAGACTGGCACACCCCACTATAGAGACTGGCCTTTTTTGCCAATGGTACTAAAGTTCAGATGTTAGCAGGACTTTATAGTGTGTAAAGACCCCCAATGGCATAGCTAGATTATTTGGGTTCATAAATTTTTTACACTCCCATACGACAAAATTATTTTAATTATTGTTATTCAATTAATCATATTTTCCACAACTCTTCTTCAAAGGAGCACAGGCTGGTGTAGATGGTTCCTCACCTACATTTGCCCTCACAACAACCCTGTGAGATAAGTAGATCTGAGAGATGTAATAGTTATAACATGAAATGAATACCAATAATGCCCAGAAAATACTGGTAAATGCAGTGAATACTTCCCCACAAACAATGAACATTCGGCCTATATTCCCAAGTGAAATTAAGCCCCTTGCTCCAGAGCAGTTAAGATGACTTTCCATAAGATAACACTAGAGGGTGATGTAACTGCGTGGACCCGTAACTGCTATGGATTTTGCCCTACATCAGTTATCTGGTTGACCTGAGCTCTGTACTTAATGTAGTGCTCTGCCACCATCGGATCCTGTGCCACTCCCCTATCAGGGTCTCAATTTTTGGTTCCATGCTGTGTCATATTAACATTTAATTGGCTTAGGGCAAAATCCAGAGTAACTATGGGGAGTCCTTGTTCCTGTGTAAGAACAACTTACTCTGGATTCCAATATGAATTTCCCATAGGTTTTCACTAGGTGCTGCAGTAACTGTGGGTGCACATAGTCTCTTATGTGCTCCCGTAGTTATTCTGGATTTGGGAGTGAATCAGTCTCATTGGTCTGTTTTGAGTTAAGGAAATTACAGTACTTTATCTTCTATATATATAAAAGAAAAAAGTCACTGACTGACTGACTGACTCACTCACTCACTCACTCACTCACTCATCACCGCCCTGCCAAAACCTGGGCCTAGAAGCGTGAAAATTGGGGTGGGTGTTCCTTCCATGAGGGAGGGGTGCACTAAGAACCGGTTTTCGGAAATTCCAACCGGAAGGGGGTGAAAAGGGGCGCAACGCGTTTTCCTCCTTATACTTTGCATTGAGAATTGCTGACTCAGCAACATTCCGCCCCAACTGCTGGGCCTGAAGCATGGAATTCTGGGAGTTCCTTCTGTCACCTGAACACCCACCAAGAACCATCTGGAGAAATTAACCCTTCAGGGGCTGAAAAGGGGGCAACGTGTTTCTGTCCTATACTTAACATGGGAGACTGAACAACATCCAGCCAATTTGGTGCTCAGACCCTGGTGCACTGGGGGATGTTGTTCGGAGGAAGAGGTTGCGCTGGCAAGGATGCTGCGCATGAGGGGAAATTGCGCATGAGGGGAAACTGCGCATGAGGGGAAACTGCGCTTGAGGGCAAGTTGCGCAAGTAGGAAAGTTGCGCATGGGGGAAGTTGCATATGGGAGGAAAATTGCACATGGGAGGAAAGTTGCGCATGGAGGAAAGTTGCGCATGGGGAAAGTTGCGCATGGGGAAGTTGCGCATGGGGGAAGTTGCGCATGGGAGGAAAGTTGCGCATGGGAGAAAGTTGCGCATGGGGGAAGTTGCGCATGGGGGATGATGCGCATGGAGGAAAGTTGCGCACGGGGAAAGTTGCGCACGGAGGAAAGTTGCGCATGGGAGGAAAGTTGCGCATAGGGAAGTTGCGCACGGGGATGATGCGCATGGGGGGATGATGCGCATGGAGGAAAGTTGTGCATGGGGGAAGTTGCGCATGGGGGAAGTTGCACATGGGGGAAGTTGCGCATGGGAGGAAAGTTGCGCATAGGGAAGTTACACATGGGGGAATGATGCACATGGAGGAAAGTTGCACACAGGGGAAAGTTGTGCATGGGGAAAGTTGCGCATAGGAGGAAAGTTGTGTATGGGGGAAGTTGCTCCTGGGGGGAAGTTGCGCATGGGGAAAATTGTGTATGGGGAAAGTTGTGCATGGGAGGAAAGTTGCGCATGGGGGAAGTTGCGCATGGGGGAAGTTGCGCATGGGGGTCGATGCGCATGGAGAAAAGTTGCGCATGGGGAAAAGTTGTGCATGGGGGATGTTGCGCATGGGGTTTGATGCATATGGGGGAAATTGCACATGGGGGTTGATGCGCATGAGGGAAGTTGTGCATGGGGGGTTGATGTGCATGGGGGAAGTTGCGCATGGGGTAACTTGTGCATGCGGGGTTGATGTGCATGGGTGAAGTTGCGCATGGGGGTTGATGTGTATGGGGGAAGTTGCGCATGGGGGTTGTTACGCCTGCGGGAAAGTTATCCATGGGGGGTTGATGCATATGGGGGGATGGCATACGGGGGAATTTTATTCCCGCAACACGGGTACGCCTTTCGCTAGTATTACATAAGGCACTCTATTTATTTATTTATTTATTTATTTATTTATTTATTTATTTATTTATTTAGTAGCAGCCGTAACATTTGATATAATTGAGATATTTCACTCTAGTTTGTTTCTTTTAATTGCATTCTGCTGTAAAATTAAATATCCAACAGTAAATAGCATGATGGGATTTTTTTCCCCCTTCACCACCACTATTTTCACAGTTCTGGTCAGGATGCAACCCTGAGAGTGGCACCTGGTGGTTTTACCCTCCCCTACCTATGCCACTGAGGGTTCCCCATTCCCTGCCTTACCTCACAGTTGACACTACAGTTTGAACTCTTTTGAGGACCAGTTTCTGAATAATCTTCAGTGCTGTTCGAAAGATCACTTGAAAATTCCCTAAGGAATTGCTTAAAAGCAGGCCTCCGTTAGTCTTGAGAGACTATGGTATCGTGCTTGGTGCTGCATACGCTGCATGCGATGCACGAAAGCCTGGGTTGGAATGTTATGGCGGATAGGCTGTTACCCAAGCAGCAAATCCCCCCTCTCCACACTGAATTAGTCCAATGGAAAGGCAGAGCCAATACGATTGAATCCAGCTGGCGTTGCAGAGCTGGGCTAAGGACAGGAGCTCACCCTGTCTTGTGGGGCTGACACGGGTCTTGAATCCTGGCCTGCTGGTTAAAAGGCACAGCGTCTTAACCGCTTGCACCACCCACAGCCTAAGGAATTGTTTAGGGAAACTGATACTCCTGCTAATCATTTCCGCAGGAAGATCAATCCATAGATTGTTCTTCCCAGAGTTCATTTTACATGCTGAGCTGCTGCATGTTCTGTATTCATTTTCATCTAAGTGCTCATTCTGGTAACTGTAGCAATGAATAACGTTGTGCAGTGAGCCAGCAATGTTCTTACGGTCAATTTAAATTGAATCTGAGGCTGCCACAAACTTCTAATTCTATAGCTGTATCACTGTAATTAAATAACAACAGAAAGTTGTTTTGACTTTTTGCTTTAAATGGAGAGCTGTGTAAAAAACCCTCATGGTGGGTTGTTTTGGTAAAAAAGGTTCTTCTTGATTATCGTTTCGATCAGCCTGAATTTCTGACACACAGAGAAAGGTGCTGTGCCTGCACTTGCTTGATTTTGGGTGCAATCCTAAACTAGGTCAGCACAACTCAACGGTCTTTCTGAACCTGTAGCGAAATAGGGAGGCAAGCGCATGTTTGTGCACTGGCCTAACCCTCCCCTAGGAGTAGTGCACAAGTGTCTCACGACACTTTTGTGACACCCCAGGTCAGCAGAAGACTTATGCCGGGGCTTAGGCTGACCTAACTGGAGCTTAGGATTGCAGCCTAAATTTCTAGCTTGCTGAATCTATTAACTGATGTAGAACTTCCTGCACTAAAGCAAAATGTTTGCTTATCATACTAACCCATGAGAAACATTTCACAGGCTTCCTGCAAGACATATTTGGTTGCCAAAAAAGGTGATGGAAAATTGCATCAGTCAGCAACCTCACTGACATTATCCAATGGATGAGTGCCTCTGGTAGTTGAACAATATCAATAAATACAGAAATTGAGTTAGGAGGGCAAGTGCTCTCTGGTGGAAATTAACTCAACATGGCCACTACAAAAACAGTCTTTTTCCTGTCGTAGGCAGTCATACAAGCAATCATTCCATTCTTCAGTCCCAGAACTAAACCCCTGCTGATACTGAGGTGCAATGGAAGAGCAAGTAACCTGGGTCTTTAAATGTATTTTTCCATTTTTTTAATCCACTGATTTTTTTATCCATGGATGGGAGGTTTTGAAGCGGAAGCCTAATGGGTAATGAGGGATGCCTGTACATGAAAACTTGTAACCATTTATAAAAACCTTTATTGTGCTGATTGGTAAAAGTATCTCAGGCTTCAATTCTACAGTTTCCTGGGAGTAAGACCCATTGAGCAAAATGGAGCTTACGTCTGAATAGACATGGTGAGGCTTGTACTCTAAGTGCTGAGAAAATGTGATAATCCAATAAGAGAAGCTCTGCTCAGTGCAAAGATATCTAGATCACCAACAACAAATGAATATTTATCCTTCTGTTGGTCTCCTAAAAGATGATCTATCAGTGAGAAAAGAAAAAAAGAAAAGTAAAAAGTTACTATTTCTATATTTGCACTTTGAGGAGCAAAACAAATTAATAGTGTGTAGGGACTGCAAGCTCAGATTTCTGTACACAGTTCTGAGGCTTCATTTAGGGTGCAATTCTAATGTAGGCTGGAACAAATCATTGGTCTTCCCATTCCTGTGGTAATGTAGGGAGGGAAGTATATGTCTGCGCATTGGCCTAACCCTCCCCAGAAGTGGCACAGAAGAGACGCTATTGTGACATCCCCAGGCCAGCACGGGACTTGTGATGAATTTTATGCCAGCCTAATTTGGGTTTAGGATTGCAGGCTTAGCTTAAACTTTTAGCAACAGACTGTGCACAACTTCAGACTTTTCTTAGTATCAAGAAGGCAAACATTCACAGTAAGGCAGATTGTTAAGTTTTAAACAAAGAATTCTGTATTCCCCATTTGTTTGTGGGCAGTACTTTTGAAGCATTTTCTAGAAGTTGCTCTATAACAGGGGTCTCCAAACGTTTTGGCAGATGAAGACGCTTTTACAATGAAGACAGTTTTTCATACACATAATAAAGTTTTAATAGCTATTTTTATTGTGCAAAGATATAAAAGATGAAATGAAAACCACAATTGCAATATATTTTACTGTTAAATGCCAAGTCTGAAATCTTTTAACTGTTTGGCATAGAGATAACAGACTTTGCCTGAGCCCTTTAAACAATTATTCACTGAGGACTTCTTATTTATACAGGACCAGGAATACACATAGGCTCTAATGCACAGCTTCTTAACTGGAGATATCCATCTTCAATGTGGGTACTGGGCTCAGGAAGCAATTCTAGGTGTACCCTAGGCCAGTGCAAATTCCTTGCGCAAGTCAAGCACAAACATGCTGCAGAACACATTTATGCCTTGTTGAAGGTAAGCTGTGCTGGCCCACAGAGTTACACCAACACATGAAGGCTGAATCTGGTTTGGGGACGATGGAACAGGGACATCTCAGAGCAGCTGGAAGGTGGTCCAGAGGACAGACTGACCCCAGGAGCAGACTGACCATAGGATCCGGCAAACAAACTTCAGTAGGAAGGTATTTTTCAACCATGCAAAAAGTACACACTAGAGTTTTACCTGCTGAACCATGCCTCTTACTGCTGCTTGTTACATTGCATTGCTGGGCTCACTTCCAGGTGACGAGGGTCTGATGGTTCAGCATGTATCACCAGATACCACCTCAAGTACCACCGGAAGTATGAATATCACTGGTTGAGAAATACTGTGTTAAATAATTTCACAGTAACTAAAACAAGTGGTTTTGTCAGTGCAGGTAAAAGTGCAGTTTTGTCCTTGCCCCTGCCCCATATCCACAGGGCTGCTATAAGCATATAAACTTATAGCAAGCAGTCACTTATTAAAAAAATGAAAGTTGGGAGAGGACTGTGGAGAGAGGTATCCCCTATATCCAGTGGTGGGATTCAAAGAAATTAACAACTGGTTCTATGCCCGGCTAGGAGCCATTTTTAAATGTCCTTCCTATGCATGTGTAAACTGGTTCTATGCCCGGCCAGCAGCCATTTTTAAATGTCTTTCCGGTGCATGTGCAGGTCCTAACTAGGAAGAGGAGCATGCCAGGCATGAGAGGAACATCTACTCCAGCCTGTGTGTACCTCCACTGCCTCTCAGTCTCCACCCACCTGCACCCCAGACCAGGACTTGGGCTGCCCAGCGCCAGTGGAGATTGGAGGCTGTGGCTGTCGTTGTCCACCTGCCCTGGGCACCTTATTCAATTGTCTGACTGCCTGCTCAGAGCTCAGCAGGAGCACAGTGGCAGCAGCAGGGACGGTGTGTGCCGCAACAGCGTTCCAGCCACCCCGCAGTATTCTGGTGCTTGGAGGGAGGAAGGCGCACACCGGGTGGGGAGGGCTTTAGAACACAGCGTCGGCCAGGATTGTTAGGAGGCGGGTTGCTAGGAAGTGGGCCTGCACCCCCCCACCCAGTGTGTTTCAAAACGTAATTAGGACATCTTGGCAACATTATCTCCCCCCTCTTATTATGTTTTGATACACTGTGAAATCATCTCTCCATAGTCCCATATAGATTGGGATTCTAGGCCTCTGTGGCCTCCTAAGTTTTGGTTTACATTTGGTTTACATATTACATACAGAGCAGCACATAGCAATATGCAAACTCAAATCACACCAATAATCGTGTGTTGGTCTTAAAGGGGGGCCTGTATACAAATTGGTTGTCTTGGCTGTGGGTGGCGCAAGCGGTTAAGACGCTGTGCCTGTTAACCAGCAGGCCAGGGTTCGAGACCCGGGTTGGCCCCACAAGACAGGGTGAGCTCCTGTCCTTAGCGCAGCTCTGCGACGCCAGCTGGAACCAATCATATCAGCTCTGCCTTTCCACTGGACTAATTCAGTGGTGTGGAGAGGGGGGTTTTCAAGACTGACGGAGGCCTGCTGTCGGACAGGGAAGACAATATTGCTTGAAAATAGATATTGTTCTTTCCCCCTGTAACTAACAATCACACTGCTTTTCCCTCTAATTCCCCATGGAAACCATGTTATATCTGGGGGATTGAGTTCAAATTTGTTAGGTCCTCCCATCCACCCCCACAGGTCCCTTTGCCTTTCTTAGGAATATCTTCAGATCCTGTGGCTGGGGTACGTCGTCGTTCTCGCTAGCCCTGGTAACTGTCAAATTCTTGGGCTCAGGTACTACTTTAACCCTGGAATGATGAATCCACTTCTGCTTCTTTCCAACTTTAATTTCCTTGGGCCTGACCAGAAGAACTTGAAAGGGACCTTCAAACCTCGGCTGCAGCGGCTTGTGCTTCCAGTGTTTTATGAGGACCTAATCATCGGGGACGATGGGGTGAACTGGAGATTCCAGCTTCAATGGTCTGGCATCCGCCATATACCTGGAAAGAGAAGACAACACAGAGGAGAGACTCTGGACATGTTTTGCTAATTGTGCAACTCCCATTTCCCTCTGCCCCTTGATCATTGTTCCCACAAGAGGCTAAGGTTTCCCATACACAGTTCAAATGAACTGAGCTTTAATCTCCCCTATGGACTTGTCCTTAACCTGATTAAAGAAAGTGGAAGAGCTTCAGGCCTCTTTAAAGAGTGACTTTTCAGCAAGCTGTTGGCCTTCTCAACATGGGAACTGTCGTGTGGCTGGTATGATGTATGTAGCCGCCAAGATATTCCAAGGGCTTTGGCCACTCCCTGGACCACCTGCAAAGCGAAATGACTTCTGTTATCTGATCCCAATTCTTGAGGAAACCCGAAGTGCAGAATTATGTGGTTGAGGAGCACCTTGATTAGGATCTGTTCTCGGCAACGGGACACACCAGGATTTAACTTTCAAAGGTAATTTGAAAACACATTTTATTTACTTGTAGGCTAGCAGGCAAGCAATTTAAATCTTAAAATGTTCTACACACTTTAGCTATGAAGAAAGTGATTCCAGAAAGTGATTCCAATTGGACTATTTGTCTCCAAAGGCCATTGGGCTCTGCAGGGTACGGGCAGGATGCAGGGTACCTATTTCTAGGGGACATCTATTTTCCACTGTGTCTAAATGCCCCTAGACTATAAGAGGCATGTTTTACAATAAATGAGCATGTAACCTACCCTTCAAAAGCTGCATTAAAGACATGAGAAAGAATGTCTTCTTCTTCTTGTGCCATATCCATCATCAGACATTGGTGAGCATGTTGGCGATCCTATTTTTATCAAAAAGCGCTGCTGAGTTTTGTCCAAACCAGTCCCTTAAATTTTGAAGCTGTGATGTTCTTCTTCTGCCTGGACTTTGTTTGACTTCAGTCTTTCCCTGGAGGATTAAATGGAGTATGCTGTATTTTTCTGGGTATCGCATCAATGTCCGAAATATTCTAACTTTCATTTTTTAATGGTTTTGATGATTTTCCTTGGCTTTCCCAGGTGGCCGATCACCTCTTCATTCCTGATTTTGTCAACCCACCTTATATGTAACAAGTTGCCTGTAAATCCCCATTTCAAATGCTTCTAGTTTCTTCTGTCAAAGACCAGCTCTCTACTCCGTAGAAAATGTCTGTTGTCTTCCTAATCTACAAGTGGGCCTCTGGGAACTATAGGGCCACGGCAGGGTGACCATATGACCGAAAAAACCCTACATGTCCTACATTTTGGCTTCATTTTTGAACATCGCGATGGTGTGCAGTACCCCAGCATGTCATATATCGTCGGATTTGTATTGAAGAGCAGAATCCAATACAAAAATTGATTTTGAGATATTTCCTTCCTACCAAAAGTTATGGCTAAAAAACAAAAAACAAAACAAAAAATCACATTTTTTGGCAATTATTTAAGCGCGTAGGAATTTTGGCCTTGGGGTTCAGGTGAGTAGCGGTGAAGAAGATGGTGGTGGTGGTAGTGGTGAAGATGATGGTGGTGGTGAGTGGTGGTGAAGATGATTTTGGTGGTGGGTGGTGGTGGTGGTGATGATGGTGGTGAACATGATGGTGGTGGTGAACATGATGGTGGTTATGGGTGGTGGTGATGAAGATGGTGGTGAAGATGAGGATGGTGGTGATGATGAGGATGGTAGCGAAGATGATGATGATGATGGTGGGTGGTGGTGAAGGTGAGGATGGTGGTGGTGATGAAGGCACCACTGTGAGGCAAATGGAGCCTGGCAGTGCCTCAGCTGCGGTGCTGCTGAGGGGGCGGCCTGGGGTTGCTGGGGCTGCTGCTGCTGCAGGGCGGGCGTGGAGCTCCATTCTCGGCGGAGCAGGCCCAGCCAGGCCCTTCGCCTTCTCCTTCCCCTCCCGGGGCCAGGCGGAGCCAGCAGCTGAGGAGGAGGAGCGGGAGCGGTGAGAGGTCGGGCAGCGCCGGTCGCCCAGAGACACTGAGGAGGGCCGAGCTGTGAGGGCGGCGGCGGCCGGAGCGAGGAAAGGGGGCCCGGCCGAGGAAGGCGAAGCCGCGGGTGAGTGGGGGAGGCCGAGGTGGTCTCGGCGGAAGGGAAGCCGCTGCCCTTCCTCCTTCTCTGCCCTGCAGTTGCGGCCGCGGTGGGAGCTCAGTGTCGGCCCCCGCCGTCCTCCCCGCACAGGCCCAGGAGGGCGAAGAGGGGCTCCGACACCCACACCGCCGAGCGAGGGAGCCAGGCGTGGCCGCCCCGCATGGCTCTCCTGAGACTAGGCCAGACAGACAGACAGAGGCCCTCCCTGGGAGCCCTTCCCTTCCCTTCCCACGCCTCCCACCTCCCTGGTGGTCCCCTGGGGGCCTTCTCCCCTGCACTCCCTGGAGTGGTTTCCTTACCCCCTTCCCTCCACCTCCCTCAGGGGGACCCCCCATATGGCCTCCTTTTCCAGGACACGTCCTCTTTTCCAGCCCTGTGTCCTGGAAAATGCATCTCTGGTCCACCCCTTTTCCCTTTGAGGTAACCATATGGCCTCCTTTTCCAGGACACGTCCTCTTTTTCAGCCCTGTGTCCTGGAAAAATACATCTGTGTTGTCCTCCTTGTGAGCAGGAAACATGAATCCTTCTTGTCATTAATACATCTATATGGAATGGTTTTGAATTTAATAGCCATATAGTGGTTATATACAATATATACAAGTGTTTTAGATTTTATTTTGTCATGTCCTACATTCATCTTAGATGTCCTACACTTTATCCTCTTTTGTGGTTATGACATATAGTCGCCCTTCCTCCTTCCCCAATCCCTCCTTCCCTGGGAATCCTAAAGCCCAAGCCCCACTCAGAACCAAGCCCCACTCAGCCCAAGCCCCAAATCTATCTCCTCCTACTACTAGCATGTCTACTCAGAAGTAAGTCCCTATTGACTTTAGAGGGGGCTTACTCCCAGGAAAGTGTGTGCATAACATAGGTTGCAGTTCTAATCCAGGAGACTGGCAGGCCAATCCTCTGCATGTCTACTCAGAAGTAAGTCCCACTGAAGGGGCTTACTCCCAGGAAAGTGTGTGTATCATATGGTTTCAGCACTAATCCTAGGGACTGGCACACCATTTATCTGCATGTCTACTCAGAAGTAAGTCCCAGTAGAGTCGGTGGAGCTTACTCGCAGGTAAGCAAGCATAGGATTGCCATCTGGGTGCTGTGGTCCTGATGCTGGGGTGGTGGACAACAAAAAGATGATGAGCACAATCCTAACCATGTCTACTTAAAAGTAAGCCCCATTGGGTTTAATGGGTCTTACTCCCAGGAAAGTGTCTTTAGGATTGCAGCCGATGTTGTGTTTGTCAACCTCAGAGCCCATCACCCACATCACAGCAAAGGTCCATCAAGTGAAGCATCCCTCCCGGTAGCCAACCAGGTGTTTCCTGGAATGGAGTAGCAATAGCCTGACCTTGCTGTTGAGAATCCCCACCCCAACTTCAGAGTGAACCTATAGGCTCTGTATTGTATTGAGTATGATATTTATTAACTAACTGTAAATCTAACTTCCTTTTAAAGCAGCTATTGAGTAAATCTTGTCGCAGTGCACTCCATAAATTACACCTTGTGGGAAAAAAGCTGAAGGTTTCCATTAACCATCCCTTACTGTAGTGGTTTCCAGCATTTTTTTCACTTGTGTACCCCTTGGCAATCCATTTTAATACATGGAACCACTCATATTGGCCAAATGCTTAATATAGCTGTTGCGATTTAAAATTAATAGGTTTTCAACCATTGTTGTATATCTGATAATACACAATTTGATGGCCAAAAACCAAGATTGGAAGACTTTTATAGCCAGCTAGCTGCCTTCCTTCCTGCCACTCCAGTCCTGCAAGATATTATTTATTTGTTTGTGTATTTATACCCTGCCTTTCCCATGCCATAGCAAATTCCCAAGGCGTCTTACAAAGCTTTTACCCTCACAACAACCCTGCAAGGTAGGTGAGGCTGAAAGTGAGTGACTCGCCCAAGGTCAACCAGGAAACTTTATGGCTGAGGAGGGATATGAACCTGGATCTGCCAGTCTAACTCCCTAACCACCCCATCCTGGTTCTTCTATACATATAGTAATACAGATCTGCCTTTTTCAACCATGATTCAATTCTTTTTCAAGTACCCTAAAGGTTCTGGCAAGTATTCCTGGGCGTACACATACTCCAAGTCGGGAACCACTGCTTTTTCCCATTTACCAACATTGCAAGTGGTTAAAGTATGTAGAATGAATGGATTGGTATCATCAGCAAAAGATTCTGGAGTTCTCACACAGGAGTGGTTTTTCAAACCTGACTTCATCACTGAGTTTAGAGCGGGGATGAGCAGAGTACTTTTTATTTTGGAAAGAGGTTAGAAATTTGACTTGTTTCGCACAATCATAGCATGTTAGTCTTGAACAGCAGACAAGCATTGAATGAAAGGTAGCTACCTTGTACGTTTAGTACGGCTTTTGCTTCTCTCTACGAAGTTACATTATTGAAGTTATGTTGCTGCTTTATATGGTGTGGATGGCTTTCACAAATGAATATTACATAGCTGGTACTGCAAGAGAAGTTGCTATTCCTTGTCATCGTGTTGGTAGTTAAGTGGTGCTAATGTGTCCCTCTCCATTTGTTTTTGTGGCTTCCGATAGTCTGGCCACTGCTAACCAGTTTGATAATGGCTGAAGGATGATGAATGATGCTAGCTTGTACCACCCCTCAGCTCATCAACTCAGGCTACAATCCAGAGTAACTATGGGACCTTTTACACTGAAGCGGTTAAGGTGCCACCTATGGGAAACCTATGGGAAATGCATAGAACAATCCAGTGTAAGTGCCTCTTGTGTCTTCCTGTAGTTACACTGGATTGTAAGGTCTGTTTTGCTGGTGGCTTCTTTTCAACCATGTTCATTGGCCTTCAACCTTTTTTGGCCATGACCCAATTAAAGTGTGACACAGAATTTGTCTCTGGTCCTGCTCCTCTCCTGGGACCCAGTTCACCCCAACTTCCCTATTTCCCTCTATCTCCTGGGAGCTGTATGAGGTAGCAGTCTGAGTAGGGCAGCTTTAGGAGCAAGACAGAAAGAAAAGTGCATGAGTCTATCGGGAACTTGCTTTTGATAAGGCAGTACCATTATTGGATTGGATCCAAGGCCTCTCTTGCACAGGCTTCAAAAGGTTGCTGCAACTCCCCAAATGAAGCTTCACAATCCCACTGGGATCAGGACCCATAGGTTGAACAGTGTTGTAGTACTTGATGCTCTTCACCTTGTAGCTTTTGAACCCTGTGTTTTAGCACAGAACATGTGACAAGTTTCAGAATCACAGAATTTGTCAGTGGGAGCAAGAAACTATTTGTTAGAGATGTGTGGAAAATCCTAAATACAGGATGTATAATTAGGTTTTCTACTTTCAGTTTTTCTTTTGGGAAATTGTGTTTTTTTCCAAACACAACCCTTCCCCCCCTCACAAAGCTTGGCCTGATGAATTCCATCTACAACTTATTGTGATGCAGGTAATAGAAGGGAAAAAATGTTCAGTCTGATCTTCGTGTAGCTATAAACTGTATATTATACAGGTCTGTAAAACAATACTAAACATTTTGCAGATGATGTATACTGAAAATATACATATACAATATATATGATGCTGTGGCTGGCACAAGCGGTTAAGACGCTGTGCCTGTTAACCAGCAGGCCAGGGTTCGAGACCCGGGTTGGCCCCACAAGACAAGGTGAGCTCCTGTCCTTAGCCCAGCTCTGCGACACCAGCTGGATCCAGTCGTATTGACTCTGCCTTTCCATTGGACTAATTCAGTGGCGTGGAGAGGGGGGATTTGCTGCTTGGGTAACAGCCTATCCTCCATAACAATCCTACCCAGGCTTTCGTGCTTCGCATGCAGCGTATGCAGCGCCAAGCACGATACCATAGTCTTTCAAGACTGACGGAGGCCTGCTTATACTGAAAAATTATTGCATTTTCCCCTAACCGTGAACAGTGTGTTTGGCAAATGATATCTTCTTTTTGAGTTGGCTCTCTAATCTAGACAATTATTGTTGATATTGCCACAGACCCTTTTCCTCCTGCTACTCCTTTGATCAGGCCTGAGAATAGGGGTCTTTTATTTTACATTCATGTTGTTACTGAATGCCTCAAATTTAGCATAAGACCCACACCCCTTCCTGTCTTGGGATTGGGAGGGTGAGTTCTCTATCAAGTTTCACCCTGAAAGTTCAGCACCATATGAGAGTCTCTTTTTATATTTGAACAGGGGAAAGAGAGAAATTCTTTATGTTGTGTTGAACAGGGGTTCTTGTTGTATCAAGCTAGTTACTATACTTTGTGGAAGCCGGAAGTCTAGTCACAAGAAAATTGTGACAGCAAAACTTAAGGTAGTTATTGAACATGTTCAGTCATGTTTAATTGTCTTTACTCTGGAAATGAAGCACAAAGTTTTCAGTGAACTGAAAGACTGTTGAGTTGAATTAAGTTCTGTGTTCTTTTTGCTTCTTAGCCTTTGCTTTAGACAATATTTTCTACTTTTTTGAGCCCAGAAAAAGAAAATGTACTTTAGCTTTGTATGCGTTTGTTGTGGGAAGTTGTAATGATCAGCTGATTATGGGTCCTGCAACAGTCTTTCAGCTGATTCTGTCTATTGTAGAAACTTTTGAATTTAGGTTTTGTTGTATAACAGGGATGTCCAAACTTTTGGGCAAAAGGGCCACAACATCTGTCTGATACTGTCGGAGAAAAAAAATTGATTTACGTTTTAAGCTTGAATTTACGTAAATGAATGTATAAAGATTGAACTTGTGATCAGTTCTTAAACACGTTCTAACACACACACCACAGATCTTCAAAACAGTTTACAGCCATTTCATATACACACAGAGAGGAGATGTCTTCCCAGCCTTCAGAATATCCTGCTGAGTATTACAGGGCTTTCCCACAGACTGAATGTAGAGGGCTTGTAGAGGGCACATGAAAACTCACTGCAGGGAACATCTGGCCCATAGGTCATGGTTTGGGCACCATATGGAATGAATACTCTTGCCATTTTCCACGATTCATTTTTTTTGCCATGAGCACTTCTAGAGGTATACGGTGGTACCTTACTTAACAAGTGCCTAGCTTATCAAGTGATCCACATAACAAACAAAAATTTATCTAGGATTCTGCCTCACATAACAAGTGTTGTTTCACTTAACAAGCACACTCATTGGCAGTTGGGGCAGACGCACTGGCCGGCAGTCCTTTTAAAAAGCGTCAGGGCTGCCTGGCATGCTTGCCCTTAGCGAAAGCAACACTTCCATGCTGTTCCTCCTGTGACCGGGTGTCCGCTGGGCAGAGGGAGAGAACAACAGTGGAGAAGAGGGAAACAGGTCAGGGCTAGCCAGTAGGGAGCAGGGGAGAGAGAGGCTCAGGATGAAGAGACGGAGAAAATGGGGAGACACTTGGAAAGTGTCTTGGATTACAGAAAAAGTGTCTTTAATTGCAGCCTCCTAACCATGTCTACCCAGAAGTAAGCCCCTTTGTGTTAAATGGGGCTTACTCCCAGGAAAGTGTCTTTAGGATTGCAGCCTAAGTAGACTTCATAGGATCATGCACAATGAATGCATGTTTTGAATTCAATTCCAGTGTTTTGTCATCATTTTTACATCCCGTTAATATTTATATATATTTTTTTTAGTTCTGGAACCAATCGTCTGAGTTTCCATTATTTCCTGTGGGAAAATCCACTTCAAACAAAGAGCATTTCACATAACAAGCATACTTCCGGAACTGATTAAACTTGTTATGTGAGGCACCACTGTATGTTTATTCATTGAGCTCTATTTAATGTGGGAGTTATAATTTTAAAAAAGTTAAAGTTTCCAAACACTCTTTAAAGCAGCGTTTCTCAAAGTTGGGGTCACCTAGAGGTTTCCTGGGGGTCGCCTAAAGACCCCTGGTGCAGGGGGCTAGGTCAGGCTTGCCAGACCTCCGGCTGTAGCTGCACATGCACTGGGGCTGACTGACAGCCTCAGGGCCCAATCATATGCATGCCTACTCTGAAATAAATTCCATTATAGTCAAGGGGCCTTTACTCCCATGTAAATGTGGATAGGATTGCAGCCTCAGGGCCCAATCCTATGCCCAATCCTCTGAAATAAATCCCATTGTGTTCAGTGTGTGCATAGAACACACATTTCATTTGTAACAATGAAAATACATCCTGCATATTGGATATTTACATTACGATTCATAACAGTAGCAAAATTACAGTTATAAAGTAGCAACAAAAATAATTTTATGGTTGGGGGTCCCCACAACATGAGGAACTTATAAAGGGGTCACGGCGTTAGGAAGATTGAGAACCACTGCTTTAAAGGCAGACCACATAAAGTGTATTCATAATCAAATCTGGACGCAACTAAGGCATGTGTGACAGTGGACAGAGCTGCCTTTTCCTGACAAGCAGAAATGGCAGGTTATCATCCCAGAAACTTTGGAAAGCGACTGTTAGTCAAGGGAGCAAACTAACCCTTTCCCTCCCCTGTCCTTTGTGCAGTCCTTTTTGTTAGTCAGAGGAACAGAACTAAATAAAAAACTAGGTTGGAACAACATATGCGATCAGTTGGCTTTTCTTCAAATGATGTGGGTGGGAGATATATGGGTGAAAGGATTGGGGAAAGTTTGAAAGCCATAAAAAGCTTTACATTAAGAATGTAAAGAATAGAGGCAGTAATGTAAAGAATACATTAAGAATAGAGACAGTAACTAGTTCCATAGCTACTAAGCTTTTTATGGCTAAGCAAGGATTTGACCCTGGGTTCTCAATTTCAAAAATCTAACCACAGCTTCATAATATTGCACCATGTGGGCTACAAATCCAGAGTAACTATGGGACCTTTTACACCAACGTAGTTACGGTGCCACCTATGGGAAATGAATAGAGCAATCCAGAGTAAGTGCCTCTTAACGTCTTCCCATAGTTACTCTGGATTGTAGGGTTAGTGCCTTAAGTTTTCAAGCAACAACACCGTAACTAATAAAACCACTGTGTGTATTATGGTAGCATCTAAAGTCAACCCTTGAAATGAATTCAGCTTTGATAGGCATTCTGTGTACTTTGTAAGTACACAGTAAGTTCACAAAAGTAAGGAATAGGATCTTCTGCTTCGAAGATTTTGATTACAATCCTAACCTCCAATTAGGATGGCCTAAGTACCAGTATAAGTCCTGTGCTGACTTGGGGTGTCACAAAAGTGCCGTAAGACATTTCTGTGCCACTCCTGGGGGTGGGTTAGGTCAACACACAGACATGCGCTTGCCTCCCTTCATCACCGTGGGAATGGGAAGACCAATGAGTTGTACCAGCCTAGGTTAGGATTGCATCCTTTGTATTCTAAATACGTGTTGCTGTTACACAGCAAAATATCCATTCAATTATTTTCTGTCTCTGGGATATGAAACCAATTGCAAGAACATGCTTTTCATGGTTATAGTTTATTCTGGAAAAGTGTTGATGATTTGAATATATGTCTACTTTGCTTAGATAATGATGTGAGGCTTATAGACTGGAAAAACCTGTCCCAAATAATTAAATATCAGCTGGGTTTCTGCAACAGAAACAAAACATATGCTGCAATTTGAGTTATGCACAGTTATTTAAATTGCTTACATTGTCATGTTCATTCACTTTCCCTTTTGCTGTTCATGAAAATCTTGTATTAGCAAGTTTTGACAAGTTTTACTTTCAGTTTTAGCAGTGAAAGTTAAGGTTCTATTTATATTTCCCATATGTTTGCTGCCGAACTCTAGGGGCTTTGAAATTATTTAACAATGAATATTCTTCCATATAGATTAGGAAGCTACAAATTAGAATTTTGCTTTTGTGCTAGAAAAACAAGCAGTAAGTGGTTTATGTAGGATGTTGCCTAAACACTGTCTTTCATGGCTCTGCAGAAAAATAGTGTCAGTTGTGTGCTTAAATTTCCTCCCATTGCATAATCTACCCTTGCCAAACCAGAATTGCAACACATTAAAAACAAAACAAAAAACAATTCAAAAAACCCATCCATGATCTTGCATTCCTAATTGATAGTCATCTGAATGGTTTTGCAGCCAAGGAGAGAAGTCCTGTGACTATAACTTCCTCTTCCAAAGATTCCACTTGCCTGGAGGATGGAACAGTATGAGTTGGATTTCAACACGGCTTGAAATCCAAAGCTTACCCAAAAATTAGGTCATCAAGTAATTTTGGGCAACATGCAAATGAGCAAATTTGAATTGGTATTCTAATGATGATAGAAATAGGATTAACCTTCCCTTTGTGCTACAAAATCTAGGGAGAAAATCATTACGAATAAAGCTACCATATTTATAATGTAAAATTTTAGATGAACTAATTTCCTGCAGACTAGATTCAGACATTATATTAAGGACATCTATGTCCACTGTTACTATCTATGACATTGGATCTCAAAGTGGGGGTCAGGAAATCATTGGGGAGGGTCACAACTTCATTTCCAGTGGGGGGAGGGTCTCAAAAAACTGTGCACCAACATTTTGGAATCTGGGACTGGGTTCCACCATCTTGGAATGGGACCCTCAGGTTGCTTTCCCAGGTGTATGCCCTCATTGAACGCAATAGGACTTACTTCTGAGTAGACATAGAGGAGCTCTTGCATCACAGTGATGTCACTTTCTGTTGGATGTCACTTTTGCCCATGAGCAATTCATCACTAAGGGAAACCTTCCTTACACCCTTGTTGGAGTTTACTTTAGTGGCACCAGGGACCCGCTATGCTTTCTGGCAACTGCGCTGTTGACGTCCACCATCCTTGGTTTTCTGGAATGCACTGGACCCATCAATTCTGCTAGTGACACAGCAGCAGGGAGAGGCACATTGCTTTATAAAGAAACAGATGTTGGATACCAATGGCACACTGCCAGAGAGCACTCCAGGCTGCTGCTAGTGCTAAAATCAGGCCCCACTAGAATTTGGAGGATATTTACTTCCTTAGTCCACAGTAATTTCTGGCTGATATAATTGCATTTATTTTAAAGAGCTTAAAAGTCTTCAAGGGTACAGCAGTGATGACAGTAAAGAAACAGAAGCTCCTCAGCTTACGTACTTTGAAGTTACAAATGTTTGAGATTGAATCCCCAGCTGCAGGGTCCTAATGAGCAGGGCTTTTAAAACCTTTCTCAGTATGCATGCTCCTCTCAACTCCTTTGCCCCCCAATACCTGCATTCAGCATCCATTTTGCTATAGTAGTAGGATCTCTTCTTTCAGTGTTGCTGAGCAGCTTGCTTAGCTTGTTTTGCCAGTGTTGTTACTACTGGTCTAGTATGATGATGGTCAGAAAAAAGACCCAGTGAAAGACCCAACATGTTTACAAGCAGGGAAGCACCTCTGTGTCTCTGCCACTATTCTCTATAGAGTAGATATGCAAGGATAGGTCTCGCAGGCACGATTTCATTGTCCCCCTTACATAGGAGTGAGCCCCATTGATAGTAATAGGCTTACTTCAGAATAGAAGTGCATAGGCTGGTCTCTCAGGAAAGGCCAAGGAAGTGCTGGGGCAGCACCGAAACTGGCCGTATCCAGAGATGGGCTTCAAAGAAATTAAGAACTGGTTCTCTGCCCATCTGGAAGCCACTTTTAAATGGCTATTTTTAAACTTTATATGTCCTATCTCTTGTTAACAACCGGTTTTATAGAGTAGGTGCGAACCTGCTGGTGCCCACCACTGGCCGTATCCCAGCCAGGATTATTTTTCACTTGTTTATCAAGACATGGCTTGTATATCAAGTTAAAATTTCTTAGAAATGTTTGCTTGTCTTGCTAAACACACTCAATCCAAGGTTTGACTATACTTCTTGATTCTTTTTAGCCTATGGATGTGGGTAGATTCTTTGGACATGTGCTGCTATTCACATGCAGTTTTTATCCTTGCCCTTCATGGCTGGTAAAAATAGCTAGGAGATTGGCTATATTTTTAAAAATCCTTTTAGGCAGAGGATTATAATTGGTTTTTTGCAATGGTACTCTAGCAATTCAGCCCAGCACCCATTTCAAAGTTAAAAATCAGTCCAGGACCTCCTCTCAAACTTACTGGGATATGACATCACTGTAATGCCAGAGCTCCTCCGTGTTTACTCTGAAGTAAGTCTCACTGTGTTCAATGAGTCTTGCTTTTAGGAAAGCCCAGTGCCAGTTTCCAAGATGGTGGATCCCACCCTCTTGACCCCCCTACCCGAGATCAGATTCCAAGATGGTGGATCTCATCCTCTTTTGACCCCTCCAACCCAAGGACACGATCTCCCTGGGAGTCCCAACCCCCACTTTGAGTACCATTGGTTTATTGGCTACATGTGGCTTTTTCTTTGGGTCAGTAGTGGTCTGGTGTTGTCTTAAGAAATTCTCTTTTGGCCCTTCTGTCATGGTCTGATCTCAAATGTCCTTTTTTGGGCAACATGTTAGCATGTAGTAGCAACTCGACTCCAGTGACTGCTGGAGGAAATCAGGAATCCTTTAGGAAAAAGGCGGGATATAAATCAAATACGTTAAATTAATTAAATATTTAGTTCCTTTTAAATTTGGCTTCAGATAGGATTTGGGGACAGCTTTAGTTGCTGTGCTGGATGACACCAGGAACTGAACAGAAGGAGTAAGGCTGCAATCCAGAAGTGCACTGGGGTGGCAGCCCACTTATGCCAGAAAAGGCTTGGGGCAGCCTAAGCTAACATAGGCTGCCCCAACTCAGATGGACATGGACTGCTCTAGCTGTGCCAGCCTAGGCAGTTCAGAGCATGTTCAGCATTGCCTAGGGCAGAGCAATTATGCTAGATCTAAAGCCTGTGTCTAGAGGCAGAAATTTCCTCTTCCAGCTCCTCAAGAGTTATACCATCTCAGGAGCAGGTGTAGAAATGAGTAGACCCATAGGAATCCATGACAAGGCAGAGTAAGAATGGCAGTGTTGATCCAAAATCTGAGTTCTTGGCCAGCCTGTGGGTGGCACAAGTGGTTAAGACACGGTGCCTGTTAACCAGCAGGTCAAGGTTTGAGACCCGGGTCAGTCCCCACAAGATAGGGTGAGCTCCTGTCCTTAGCCCAGCTCTGCGACGCAGCTGGATCCAATCGTATCGGCTCTGCCTTTCCATTGAACTATTTCAGTGGCATGAGAGGGGGGATTTGCTGCTTGAGTAATAGCCTATCCTCCATATCAATCTAACCCAGGCCTTCATGCTTCGCATGCAGCGTCGAGCACAATACCATAGTCTTTCAAGACTGACGGATGCCTGCCTGCTGGCCAGCCTAGCTGCAACCTCTGCCTCTCAACTTCAGGATATGGCACAACTATGGCAGCCTGCTAACCGCTAACTATGGCAGGCCCGCTAACAGCAGGCCACTCCAACAAGGAATCCACTGGAAACTGTATTGCAACCTTGTGCTGCAGCTGTTACTGGTTATTAGGGACTTCTTAAAAGGCAGGCACCACAACTGTTCCTTCTTCAGTGTTATCTGAGGAGAGTTTTCTGGTAGCAAGCCCTCTCCAGGTGCCGCTGACTTGGTGCCTACCTAATATGCTCTGGAGCAGTTAGGGCAGCCCAGACTTGCTGATTCTCTGGATCCGGCATAACTTTCTTCTCTGAATTCCGAATAGTTGGGGCAGCCCAGCTAAGACACTCCTCACTGCCTTAACTCTGCCATCTATCTGGGTGCTGGTATGTCTATGTGCAGACATCTTGTCACATGGCCTTATGGGATGTCTAGCTTTAGACATGACTGCCCACCTGAACAAAGGAGGACTTTATGTGGTGGCACCAGGTGGAATATTTGGATGTGGCCCACATAAGGATGCACTCCTTGTTCACAGTAGTCATGACTTCGAACACTGCTATCATAGACCATAGTATCCTTCTAGATCTTGCTAGAATGTTATTAAAAGGCACTCTTTTGCAACAGCGCTGGTTCTTTTTTGTTGTTGTTGATTCCAAAGGATGATGCTAAAGGGTTCTGTTTTGGTTCCTTGCCTATTGGTGTCTCACAGAATTCTAAAAAAGCATGAAAATCCCACATGCTTTTTCAGTGTCTACGTGAATATATTAGAGAACATCTGAGGGTTGGGTACTAACAATATGTTTTTGATGCCCAGCTCTATCCTACTTTCTCAGCATAAGCCATGGATGCTGTGGAAATCCTGATCTGTTATGTACAATCGATTATGTGTTTGATAGGAGCTAACAAATTGAAATTGCATCCAGAAAAGATAGAGGTGCTATTGGTTTGGAAATGTTTCATACAGGAATTGGATTGTCAACTTGTTCAGATGTGGTTGTACTTCCCCTTAAAGAAAATAAAGTTTGCAATTTGGGGGTATTCCTGAACTTGCCTTTGAACCTGGATACCCAAACAACAAACAAGACCAAGATGCCTTTAGCATGGGTTCACCTGTTGAGGGTAAACCGGGCACAAGTGCTAATAAAATTGAACTCAGTATATATGTGGGGATGCCTTAAGACTGAAAAAATGCAACTGTTATAGAATGCATCTCTTAGATTGCTGGCTAGAACCATGGTTAGTTACTGTGTCCTAACCCAGTTATTTGATCTGTGTTTGTTTCCAATTGGAATGCAAAATGCTGTGGGTTAGTTGTAAAGTTCTTAATGTTTAGGATCTGAAAACTTGAAAGATAGTTTCCCCCCCCACAAAATTTTCTGTCCTATGAGACTATATAGAGAGGCTGTGTTGTGAATTCATCTCTGTGGCAAATTCAGTTAGCAGTAACCTGTGTTAAAGGCTTTTTTTGTGTGTCACCCGGTCATTGGAATTGCTTTTCATTGAAAATTAGCAGTCCCAAAGGTGGCACCACAGCCAGGAGCAGTGGTGCCAGAGCGGCCACTTCTGCAAGCTGTTGCGCTTTTGGCAGCTTGACAGAGGTCTCTTTAACAGAAAGATCTCAGTGCAAGGCTATTTTGCTGTTGCAGCCTTGAGAGATTCTGTGTCAAACTGTCAACACTGTGTGTCCCACCCCCTCACATCTCATGCCCTTTCCCCAGCCCAGACCACTTCCCCTGTCCCCAAGGCTGCCCAGCACTCTTATCCCTGAACAGCTTCCAGCTGGCATTGGGATCAATACTGACTGATGCTGTTCCAATACTGACTTGGCACAGAGTGTTGCATATGTGCCTTATTCTAAAAGCTCAGGATTGAGATCTAGATCTGCTTCCTCTTTGCTGGCATTTTAAGGTATGGCGTCAACACATTTCTTTATGGCCTAGAATTTTACTAAATGTATTATTTCTAACATGTGCCTGCCTAATTTTATGGCAATGGTTATTGCTTTTGGGATTTTTAATTAATTAATTCTTTTAAAGTATTTGTTGCATTAGATTTTAAATGTTGTTACTCTTTAACTGGTGTCTTGAGTTTCTTTCATGGGCTGTAAATATTTTAAAAGATAACAAATAAAATTCAGAAACGCTTAATTATCAAGTTAACTTTTGGTCTGTCAGTTTTCCCTCAGTCATTCATTTGCATATATAGTAATTGTATCAAATTTCAGGTTGCTTTCTGTTTCCCCTACCTAACAATCATCAAGCTAGTTTAAAGTTACTTTTTGTTAATAGATGGGAAGTCAGTTTCCATTTTTGAAGTTGAGATTTCCCGGATTCCTTTTAGGATACTTCTGAGTAGTATATGTGTTTTTCACATGTGAAACTTAAAAATTGTTTTTGAGCCTTTGTCAGACTTTTCATATTAACATGTGATCATTGTTGTGTAAAAGAGAAAATGAAGGAAAGCCAGTGTAAGTTTTACATTCACATTGTCTGAGGAGTCTCTGAAGTGTGAAAATGCCCTAAAATGTTACATCTTTGGAAGACTTGCACCTTTTTGAGGGTGAAGGCAATCTCCTGAACTCCCACTAAAATAGGCTGGATATGCTTCCTTCAAATGGGATGGACCTTTTCATCAAACAGCATAAAAAGGTTGCCAAATTTCAGTTGTATTTAAAATTAGAATGATGACAACTACAGTGGATCTTCATCTTTTTGGCCAATGGCTTATTTCAAATGTATTTATTTCATTTCTTAACACTGAAGATTGGTTGGGGGGGGGGGGGAGAGATACTAGATCAAGCTTAACAGTTGTTGTCATTAATCTTCACCCAGTATGCACAGAATGGGGACCTATGAGCTTATAACTCCTGGCCAGAATGTAGTGCTTGTGAACTGCAAGTACTCTCACAATGTGTAACTTTGTCTGAATTGCATGATATATTATATAGCTGGGACCTTACCCAGCTGCATGTGCTGTGCTTATGAATGGGTGCCTGACTTGATGCTTTGCTGAGGGCTGAACTGGGGAAAGGTCTTCTGTATATGCTACCCCCAGTATAGCTGCCTCAGTGGCTATTACATTGTAATTACAGTGTTGAAGATCTTGCATGTGCCTTTTGTCTCTATTACTTTGAGCTCAAATGTTGTATTGTCATGCAGGTAGGTGCCTCTTGTGCTTGTGCAGTGGTAGGTGGCCTTAAATCTTGGTGTGGTCATTGCAAAGGGTATGCTATATCAGTACAAAACTTAATTGCTCTATGTCTGAGGACTTGATGCAGGAGTTCTTCATCATTTCCTGGATGCTTTGGATGCTGCTTTGTGGATCATGTCAGCACAGAGGGTTTGTGCAATGGATCCCAAACTCTTAGGGAGTGTTGGGCTGTTTTAAGTGCTTGCAGTCAAGCCGCAAAGCCGGCAACATGTTTGTCAGGATTGTACGAACGGTGGGGACAAAATTGGAAGTTGGTTGTGATAGCTTTTTTAGCTATTCCGTTAATTTAGGGAGCCCTGAAGTGTGGTGTGCCGGCTCCCCAACTGCGCCGAAGGACCAGTGCTCTCAAAGTTCTGAGAAGTAGCAAGACATTGTTTTAAATCTTTAGAAAATCTAAGTGCTCCTGTTTGCAGATCACTGTATTCTTCTTCTCCTATCATTTCAGCTCATAGAAATATTATTTTTGTTTTTTCAGATTTGCCAAAGGTCGTAGTCAACATTGTGGCAGAACAACAATTGGAAACCAGATTGCCTGATTCCTAGTTGGTGCTTAAATCGCAACACTGTTTTTGTTCTACATACCAGAAGGTAAAATTGTTACAAGAGTAGGGCCCTCATTTGTGAATCCTTTATTGTACCTTCTGTAGGTACAGTAATTAAATATCTTCCAATTTGAATATAGGTTTATAGTGCCACCTGGAGGTTATCAGGTAAATCTAGAAAAACAATGCAATTTTCTGAGATTTGACATTAATTCATTTATGAATAGTTCTATCTGTAACAAGTGTGCTGTAATCTATAAATCAATGACACTGAGTTCCAAATCTATGGGTACAATCTTCCATTTGATTCATGAAGGTGTCTCCTAAGGGGTTTAACAATATGGAACATCATAAGTCAAATGCACATTTGCCATTAACCATAGTTTGTCTTCAAATAAGGTTCCATATTTGGAGACAGATCAGGATTAGTGGTAGTTATAGTTTGCTTGACTTAGCTGTCACAGCAAAATGCTGTTCTCAAGCTGTGGACAAGAGGAGGGAATGCACAAATTGAGAATTGGGAAGAGCTTGTAGCTGGGGTAGGAAGTGAATTCTATGATTCAGCTAGTCTGTGACATCTGAATTGAATCAACTTCCGAAGGAAGAAGAACCCTTAAACTGTCTCTTTATTATCTGATAGGTTATCTATCAATAATTACTGCAGTTTTAAAATTACTTATTCGAAAATGAATTTTTACATTTTTATGCCACAATTTCAACTCTATTCTAGCTTAAATACTTCCTTTCCTATTCAGTTAAGTATAAAACATAACTACAGCAGTGCCTTGGTTTACGAGCATAAATAGTCCCATAAACATGCTTGTAATCCAAAATGCTTGTATATCAAAGCAAATTTTCCCATAAGAAATAACGGAAATTCAGACAACTGGTTCCACAACCCAAATATATTTATATAAAATTGTTACAATTCTGTAATATAATACAAAATAATAAAGAAAATAAACAAATTAATCTGCACTTGGGCTCTCAGGCCAGGGTGACCATATGACCGGATTTTTCTGGATTTGTCCTCCTTCTTAGCCTTCTGTCTGGGTGTCCTCCTAAAGGGCTTCATTGTCCTCCATTGTGGCTTCATTTTGGAACTCTGCAATGGTATGCAGTACCCCATCATGTCATATGTCGTCGGATTCATAATGAAGAGCAGAATCCAATCTAAAAATATCTCCTTCCTATAAAAAGTTATGGCCAAAAAGATAAAAAGCAAAAATATGCATTTAGGTCTATGGGAAAGTGAAATTGCCCAATATCCCAGCTTTACTTGTGAGTAGGCAAACATGCCATTGTCTGCCAGAAAGACCAAGCTGAGAGGAATCCAAGACCATGTCCTCCTTTTGTGGGTTTGGACATCTGGTCACCCTGTCTTAGGCTGCAGTCTGTCCCCCTTCAGAGTAGACATGCATCGGCTGGTTGATAAGGAGAATCATAGAGGTGGAAGGACCTAGTGGATCATCTAGTCTAATCCCGTGCCTGTAGCAGGAGATCCTTGTCTTGTGGGGACCCGGGTCTAAAACCCTGGCCTGTTGGTTAACAGGCACCATGTCTTAACCACTTGCGTCACCATCAGCACAATAGGAGAGGCTGAGCAGGTGTTGGCGGAGTGTTGAGCCTGGCCTGTATCCCACCCAGGACTAATTTATTTGCTTGTTTGTCAAGATATCCCTTGTATATCAAATTAAAATTTGTTTAAAATGTTTGCTTGTCTTGCAAAACACTCTCAATTCAAGTTACTCTCAATCTAAGGTTTTATTGTAAAGTGGCAGTAGATTTGCCAGTTGAACACTAGAGGTCACTGTTCTGTTATTCTGTCACTACTCTGCCCATACTTCATTGTTACAATGTATGGTACTGCTACTACTGAGAAACTAGACTTGGCTATGCATCTGAACCAAATGTTACAAAAAGAAATATATGTGATAACAATAAACCTGAATGAAAGAATTAGTTGATTTTGCAAGAAACATCCAAGAACTGTATTATTCTGATCAGAGCACAGTTAAGAACGCAGAATCACTTTCAGGTTTAGAAATGAAATGGCATTTAATAAAACTCTAGTTCTGCAGACTTCCTATCATAGAGCCAAGATTCTCAAAAACTATTTTCTCATTCTTGCATAGACTTTTTCAGGCCTAATTCCAGTGCCACTCTCTTTCAATTTCTTGCAAATTTAACATACTGTATTCTTTGATTTTGCTATGATATATACAGTAGTTACTGTGTTTCCCCAAAAATAAGACCTACTCCGATAATAAGACCTATCCAGACTTGCTGTGGAATCTAAAATACTCCCTCCCCTGAAAATAAGTCCTACTAAAATCCCCATTGGTCACAGGAGGAGTCTAAAATCCCCATTGCTGAGGAGTCTACTCAGAAGTAAGTCCAATTACTTACGCCCAGGAAAGGATCCTTGCATTGTAAAGCCTGATTCTTGCATTGCTGCTGCTCCTTATAATTGTGCTGCCTCCTTATCAAAGCAACAGTCTGCTTATCAGTCTCCTCCACTCTGTTCATAGCAGCCTTCCAGCCCCTGCAGAGACTTGAGGCTGTGTTGTGGTTGTGCTCCCTCCATCAGGAGCAGTCTACTGAGGAATCTGCTGAGGAGTCCACTCAGAAGTAAGCCCAATTAGCATCAATGGGACTTACTCCCAGGAATGGTGGATAGGATCCTTGCATTGCAATGCATTGCATTGCATTCATTGCATTGCATTGCATTGCATCATTGCATTGCAAAGCTTGCAATTTGCAAAAGCTTGCAATGCATTTCATTGCAAAGCTTGCTTCTTGCATTGCTACTGCTCCTTGTGGATGTGCTGCCTCCTTATCAGGAGCAGTCTACTGAGTCTGCTGAGGAGTCTACTCAGAAGTAAGCCCACTTAGCGGCAATGGGGCTTACTCCCAGGAAAGTGTGGATGGATAGCAGCCTTAAAGCCCAACCCTTCTGTGCAGACACACAGAGAATAGGGATCTTTCAGCCAGACTTTCCTGGGAGTAAGCCCTTTTAGTGTGGTGGGGATGGATGGGACTTACTTCGGTGCCCAGGGTGACTATATGATCATATTTGTCTTAATTTTTATCCTCCTGTCCAGGTGTCCTACATTTTTGCTTCATTGTCCTATATTTTGCTATCAATGTTAATTAAAATGCCTCCCTGAAAATAAGACCTATGGTGTTTTTTGACCAAAAAAACTACTAAGACAGTGTCTTATTATCGGTGAAACACGGTACATCAGAATCTATCATGATAAGATCTGATCACTAGTCTGACACCTGTGGTTTTTTTGTTTTTGTTTTTTTGGGGGGATACACAACAGTGGTGATATGTAAAGAGAAAGTTGTTGAAAATTCATTTTTAGCTGATATGGCGATGGTAAAGAAATGTAAGGTTTTCCAGTTTTATCTGTACATTTGCAAATAAATCGGGGTTGTTATATGTCACAATCTATACTATCTTAATTAGTAGTTGAATTTTTACTGTTTTACATTAATGTCTCGTGATTGAGAGTATCCTTCAAGTACCCAATGCAAATGGTAATTCAAAGAGTTTTTGCAACAAAACAACAAGAACATGTTGCAAATAATCTGCCTTAGAACATGTTTAAATTGTGATGCATGCACTTAAATTTGTAAACTTATGGTAGAGGGAATGTCACTCTTCGTTTCTTTTCTTTTGTTTTTACTTTGTGAATAGTTACATTACCCTTATTCCCAGTTACTTGATGGATGTGACTGCAACAAATTGGCTAACAATACTACCGTTGTTGTAATTTTGCAGAATCTTGTAATTATCGATGAACTAGTCATCCGTCCCTGCTTTAAGGCGCTCTGTTCTCTCCCCTCTGTTGTCTCCCTGTCAGTGGTAGCAACATAGAAGGGAAAAGTTGAAAGTCACATGCACAGGTTGACATGGTCAAGTGAATGATTGTTTAGTTGCTGGGGGAATTTGTAAATTGCCTGTGGTTGTCATTGTCAGTTTGTAAATTGTACTCATGGATTATGGGGTCTAATGATTACAGTGGTACCTTGTAAGACAAATACTTTGTAAGAAGAACACTTTGTAAGGCAAACTAAAATTTCTAAGGAAATCTGTCTTGTCAGACAGTTTTACAATGAAAATTCATCGTAAACAAACGAATGGATGGGATCTGCATTGTGAGCAATAGCAAGAGTTTACGGAGGAGGTCTCATCTACAGAGGCGAAGGAGAATAAGGAGGAGGAATCCCTCACATCAAATGATATTAAGGACATTTGTAAATATTGGGAAATTTCCCAATTTGTAAACATTGGGAAATTCTACAAAATTTTGTAGAAAATCACCACCCATATAAGGCTGTAGCAGTGCAAGGGATGAATCTGTTTAATGACAATGCAATGTCACATTTCTGTGAAATCTTCAAGATGAAACAAAAGCAAAAGTCATTAGGTTCCTTGTTAAAGTTGCTTAAAAAGACACCAGTGACTCTTTTAGTGAAAATTAGTCAACCAAATTAAAAACCTAAATAAAGGTTTTTCTTTTCTGTTTTACTATATAGTATATGACAGTGTTTTTTTATTAATATTACATTAATTGTGTTCTGTATTATAGTGTTTTGAATTCGATTACAGTATTATGTCATCATTTTTACATACAATAATATTTTTAGGTTGTGGAACCAATCGTCTGAATTTCCATTATTTTCTAGGGGAAAATCTGCTTTGTATAAAGAGCACTTTGGAAGACAAACATGTTTCTGGAATGAATTATGTTTGTCTCCAAGGAACCACTGTACATAAATATGGCTGCCTTTATTAGCAAAATTTTCTTTATGTGAAATAATAATACTGTATTCTTGATAAGAATCAGGTGACATTCTGTCTCCCCAGATATTTCTCTGCTAGTTTAAATAATGAGTGCAATGCAAATAGGCTTAAATTTCCAAGTACGCTAAATTAGACAACTGAATAGCATGGCAGTTGGCTTGAAAAGGAAGTGGTTTTGGTAGCACTGCAAAAAATACTATAAACATGGAGTAAACAGTATTTTGATATACGGTAAATGTGACTAGTGGATCCATAGACCAAATTTCAAAAACATTTTTCACAAATACCTAGAAAGAAAAGGAAATTTGCGTGTTTCGGAGAAAGAGAGAGGTAGGAAACTTCCTATACATTGATCAAAAGCAATTGATGAAATTAATTTTGAAATTTTAAATTAAATTGAAATTTTGAAAAAGTTTTTTAATAAAGCATCTCTTTCCTTACAACCAACTGTCCTACACATCTTAAGAAACTAGTCAGTTGGTCATGATTGTAACTGCTAAAGCAGACTGAACTAGTTTCAATTCCCTTCTGCTGTTGTCAGCAGGACTGTTTACCCATCCCTGGAATTTAGTAATGGCATTGCACAGTTGTCTCTGTTTGTATAATTGAAAAGCAATGGGATGGCACAAGAGGACTAAATTGCCCTGAAGATATTTATGCAAGAATGAATATGTCAAGAATGTTTTGAACCTATGCTGGAAAGTTTGTAGAACTAGAGTTTTATTTATTGCCATTTAATTTCTAAACCAATAAGTTATTATACTTACCCAACTGTGAATAACCTTGTTTATTGTGCTGGGGCAATTATCTTTCCTAAGTCTTTGCTTACAGAAATGTTGCTGCATCATACTGCAAGATTTAGTATAGTTTGTAACAGAACTGGACTGTCATTTTGGTGGGTATATACAGTATATTCAGGTCAAAGTGATATTCATAAATGTCATGGTCGATTTTTTTTTTAAAAAAGCTGGGTTCAGACATGGATTGATGGGATAGGCCGTGGTTGATTAGGATTAAATGATGTGACTTGTAAGTACTGTTATAACTACTGTATTTTATTTTTAAATTTTAACCTTTGGTGAGAATAGAAGATATCTAAGGATTGAGTAGCCCTTTGTCCAATTAGCCTGGAGATTATGTCTCCAGCAACATTGAACCAGGTTTCTTGCTCCTCCATTGTTCCTTGTGGAATAAGGTCATGCGTTAATATACACGGGATTTGATTCTGGGCCTCCCTGCTGATACCAAAAAAAGGGTTAAATAAAAGCAGCTTTTAAAATGTGCATCCTTGTACATTTGTTTTGGATTGAAGCAAACATTCTTTAAAACCAATACAAGCTTCAAGTGTTTCCAGTAGAAGAGAGAATATGCAACCAAAGTAGGTGTCTAAACTGGCACATGGAAGGCTTGGCTCCTGATGAGAAGCAGTAAGTACCAGCAACTTGAGAATAATCCCCTTCCGAAAATTATGTAATCATATTCTCTGAAGAGTTGCTTTGTAAGGCTGGGCTTTCATCAGCTCAGTCCTGCAGCAGTGAGTAAGCCTAAAATGACCAAATCATGCTGAGTAATAAAAGACCAGAAGTAGCCTGTAGATTGCCTTATATGGAAAGGTGAATGTTGCAATCATAAAAAGTAAGGCTGTCATAGGTTCTGTTTGATTTAGTAGAGCTTGATAGCCAGGGATGATACTTCAAGTATCTGACCACAAAACCAATATACAGGGTCATGAATGAGCTCAGTGGCAGAACCAGAAGGGATAGTAGAGCTCAAGTCCCACAGAGCTAAAAAAACAAGCTGTATAAAGCTGTCTTTCCCCCTTGGTGTTGAGATCATTCCAAGGAGAAAAAGCAAGATAGAGGCATTCAAACTACAATATAGGGCAAGTGGTCTTTGGTCATTTTGGCTCAGGACCTCCTTTCAAACTATGGAATCTGTTTGGAACCCCTGTCAAACTTGCTACATGCAATCCAGGACACAATGCTAAAAAAGAGGACATGTCCTGGAAAAACAGTCTCTAGTCCCTGCCCCCAAATCCCTAGGCTCTCTTTCCCCCCTGTCCCCAACCCCCCTTTTCTTACCCTCCCTTTCGGTGCCCAAGGCCTCAGACACACACACCTTTCCACACATACACACACTTAATACATTCTCTCTCTCTCTCTCACACACACACACACACACACACACACACACACACACACACACTCTCACACAATGCTTCTTTCCACATATGCACTCTCACACACATGACACACATGCACTCAAACACATAATATACACGCATATAATATACCTTTCCATGCATGAACTTGCATACTGACAATCATAACAGACACACAGAACCTGAGAGTGGGGGGTCCTTCTTCCCCCACTCTGCTTTTCCATGTGGTCTCCCTGCTTGGATAGAAGTGGGGTGGGGGCAAACAGGGTCCCTCAAGTGCTCCTCATCTGCCTGAGGCATCCTTGAGGAGCGCTAGGGAGACGTTCTTGCAAGGCGCTGTTGCAAAGTTTGGATGTGCACCCCCAAACAGGAAAGGCAGAGAGGCTAGCTGGGGAGTCATGGCACTGCCTGTATCCCATCATGTGGAGAGGGGAGGAAGCGCAGTCAAAGCGGCAGCACAAGGAGCCTGCAGCTAGCCTCCCCCGGCTCCACTGGAGCTACATTTTGAAACAGCGCATTGCAAGGATGCCTCTTCAGCACTCCTGCAGCAGAATAGTGGACTTCAGGCTGCTGCTAAATGGTGCCTGAGGTTGCAGTGCTCCCCTGAGGTCATGCACATGGCAGTCTTGGGGGGTCATTTTGGTTGGGGGTGGACCAAGATGGCGGATCCCCAGCCTTTGCAACCTCCCTGGAAGGAGGTAGCGACCCCACTTTGAACACCACTGATATAGAGGCAAAATTCTATTTCATACCTTTGCTACAATGAGTTAATTGCATTTTGCTCAGCAGATCGCTTGTAGGCTCAAGGTCTAAGGCAGTCTGTAAAACAGGTTAGTTTGACCTTTTGATGATTCCAGTTGGACCTCACCTTTCAAACTTTAAATGTATTGTTGTAGTGAAAGTTCATACATTCGCCGTCCTATGGCCTCAGGTAAATTTCATGCATTCTTAAAAATAAAGTAGGTGACATTCCATCATTAGCACATGAAGTTTTGCTTTAGAGAAAATATCTAGGAAATCCTTCAAATGTACTATATGTCTTTCTTATTATAGGTGTCTCTTGTTATCCACTAGGATACCATTCCAGAACCTCCTGTGGATAACAAAATGCATGGATTAAAAACATGGAAAAATAGATTTAAAGAACTTAAACAGATTTAAAGCAGGTTTCTTGCTTTTCCATTGCTCCTAATGGAATAAGGACTAAATATCTGCAGATACCACACAAGTATCTTTTGTGGACTACACATGCTGCGTATTGCCCATGGAATGGAACTTGGATCCAGCACAAGTGCTGAGTCCCAATCTCATAACTCACTTCCTGCCCTTCTGCACACCTTCCACCTGCCTCTTCCTCACTTTTATCCCAGACTCCTGCAATGGCTGAGATCAGCAAGTACAACTTCCCAGCTTCCTTGGCCTACATCACCCCAGGAAGGCTAGCACACTCCCTCCACTGGTCTCCTCTCTTTACTGGGTTGCAGACATGCTTTATGGCACTTTATGGCACAGTGCAAGTACTTTGTGACTTCCATGTGGCCAGTTAGGATTGTGCAGAAATTGTATTTGCCATTCTGGTCATGTATCATAGGAGGGGCTTGAATGGGAGACTTGTGATGTAAACTGAACATTTTCATGAAGATTGTATAAATTCCCTTCAGGAATAATTTGGCATAGTACTGTAATTATGGTAGTATAGTAGAGTACTAATACTATAGTTCTCCTGCTAGCTTCCCTGCTAACTGGGCAAGAGGCACTCTTTCAAATGGGTGTTCCTCTTTTATTTAGCAAGGGAAGATTAACTGGTCTTCCCCACCCCAGTAATTTCTATTCTAGTGGCTTCTGCTGGTGTTCTTCTACATTTTAGATTGTGATGTGTTGAATATTTTGTCGGGAGCACCACAGGCACACTGAGGGGTGGATGTAAGATTCCACTTAACCAGTGAGTCCTGGCAGATAACCATTCTAGGTACAGATCCTGTTCAGAGTTGACAATGCTGGTGAGGTAGATCAAAACCTACCACCTTTTGTGTAGGGTCCTCTATGTAGCTTCTTGTATCTGGGCGTTCAGCAGCCTATTTAGCTTTCCATTGTGCGTTAATGTTAAAGTTGATAGTTGAAAAGAGGTATATAAGTACTGTAGACCCCATGACAATAAAGGTTTATCTGTGTAAATACTGTAGATAGAAACATAATACTATATTAGTACTCACTGGCATAATAGTACTGTAAATCTTATTCTACTCAGTGTGTCTTACTCCCAGAAAAGTGTTACGGGGTTGTAGCCAAAGAACAGAATTAGTAGATTAACTACAGAATGCTTATGTCTATTCAGAAGCAAGCTGAGGTCAGTAAGGCTTATTCCCAGAATAAAATAAACTGTGCAAAGCTGTGGTTACCAGACTGTGTACTGCAATGTCCTAATGTGTTTTATCTATCCTTTTATGTGAAGTATTCCGTTTAGGCATTTTGACCATGCTAACAGCCGTAATCTTATTCCACAATTTCAAATAGTAAGGCAAGAAGAGTCTGTGATGTTTTTTCTTTTGATTCCCAAATTCATCTTTTAAAAGGTAGATGCCATCCAACAGAAACCAACAGCACAGTCCTAACTTGCTGTGGAACAGGCGGACTACCCTAGTCTGCACTGTGTTCAGGATAAGTACTGGTACTACTTCTTCACTACAGGTAGAACTGCAGTATCCACAGTACGTTTACTCAGACTTAGGCTGCAATCCTAAAGACACTTTCCTGGGAGTAAAACCCATTAAACACAATGGTGCTTACTTTTGAGTAGACATGGTTAGGATTGTGCTCTTGGGCCACCTCCAGAGGTGGCCTGCCCACCTGCAGGACCTCTCTCTGCAAGTCACTTGCACCAACCTAGTGGGGTGCTTGCGATTGTGCCATGAGTTCTTCTAAAGTCCTGTTGATATCAGTGGGAGAGTTCAGAGCATGCTTAAACTTATCCAATTCAAATCTTAAAACACTGGTTTTGGCTGGATTGTGTCATGTGGCTTTGGAACCCTATAAAATGGATGAGTAACTAACAGACATGAGTCCTGAATTTCTGACTAGTTAAAGCAACATTTCTTGAAAGTCATCTTTTCTCACTGTCTGGTAATGTTAATCACCCTTCGTGAACTAGTTCACTGGAGAAATAATATAACTAAAGAATGCTGGCAGCTTTGTTGATAGAATTGTAAACCTATCTGCTCCAGTGCTGTCCTCGAGACAGCGTCAAGATAATTTTGGCAGCGACAGTTTAAGTTCTGGTAAGCAGCCTTTTCAAGACCGCACAGATTACGTATGCATTCTTGAGCAAGGCAGCCGGTACTTGCAGTTTTATTTACTTAGGTTTCACAACAGGAAATGTGAACTTCTTTAAAGAGTTCTCTAGCATATGCTGCATGCGCTCCTGTGACGCTGGGGTTCAGATGTTTTCTCTGCACAGTTAATTGGAATATCTTCTGTTACTGTTTCACAGAGTAAGAAAGTGATTATTTCTGTTTCATGCTTTTATATGAAAATGGAACATCTTTACTGACGAATGAATCATTGTAATGACACACACCTTCACTTAAGCTCTAAAGTCCTTGCCCTGGCACAAGAGTGCTGTCTGAAATCCGTTGTCTTATAGTTTGCATCATTGCTACCTAGTACTCCAGCTTCAGTAGCTGCGCATAGGCTCATTCCTGGTCCAAGACTAAACTTTTGATCACAAAGCTGTACCTCCAATTTTATTGGGAGTTATGAGAGCACCTACTCTGCATTTCTTTTTTAAAGGATTAATCAGGGAAAGATCTTTGAGTCTGCCCAGTTGCCTTCAAGGTGATTCTGCCACATTTAGGATACTTCAGGGTTTTGTGTTGTTGGTTTTGTAAAACCTGCCTGCAATCTGAGTGTACCTGATGCCAGGTAGGGGTGCCTGATGCCTGCTGCACCCCCATTGCTCCCTGGTACTCTCCAATGACTATCGATGCCTGGTGCCCAGCTGTGCCCAGGGCCCTCAAATATTCTTGAAAATTTTCTCCTGTAACAACAGGTTCATTCTGCTAGTTTTAAATCAAGTACACTTGATTTAAAAGTCAAGTACACTTTTGTTGGTTTCTTTTATAAAATGAGACACTCAGATTGCAAGTCTATGCACACTTACCTAGGAGTAAGTCTCATTGAATGTAGTTCTGTTTTTTTCTGAAAGGATTTTATGACTGTGAACCTATTATTCCCATCACTTTTGTCTCCTTCATTAGTAAGTGATGGTTCTCTTTCTATTTTGTTAGCTTACTTGCTAACAAACAAACAAACTTGTGTTAATTGAAACACAAGTTTGCTGAGCAGCTATTTCTGGTGTTGATTGACAACCTTTATCAGTTGCTAGAAAAATAACCAGTTGTCTTTTTTTTTACAGTGCTTGAAAGAATTCACTGAAAATGTCTAGCAAAACATCTGGCACAACAAACAATATAGCTCAGGCCAGAAGAACTGTTCAGCAGTTGAGAATAGAAGCGTCTATAGAAAGAATAAAGGTAAGAGAGCATTTTTTTTTGTCCAGCTAACCACATTCAATGTGCTTTTATGTTTATGTGCAGTTACATTTAGAATCCACTACTGTACTCCTGGTGTTATTAGAACATAATTCTTTTCAATGTTTTAATACACCAAAGCACCAAAGGCTGCAATCCTGTATTTCAATGGTTCTCAAACTTGTTAGCTGTGAGACCCATTTGTTAGAATTATAATCTATCAGAACCCACCGGAAATAATATCATTAACCAGGAGTGACGTTATCAAGCAGTAAACTTTTTATACCACCTGCCTATATGACAAAAACAAATCAATTAAATGATCATTTGTCTGTTGTCTTATTGTTAAAAGCATATACTGGTAAATAGATATAAAAGCTTATTAAAAGCTTATTATCCTTATTAAAAACATAAAAATGGACATAAAAGCTCTGTTATTGTTAAAAGCATATACATAGAAGCCCATTAAAAATACAGATCTGTAACATTTCCCCACATATGATTCACTCCCACTTTCCATAGAGTTTAATGCATTTTTTTATTTTTAGTTTTTTTGGCCATAACCTTTGATAGGAAGGATAGAATAGGTGCTATTTCAAAACGGATTTTTGCATTGGATTCTGCTCTTCAACACGTATAAGTATTGGCATCCATCAGTCTTGAAAGACTATGGTATCGTGCTTGACGCTATATGTGAATGCCTGGGTAGATTAATATGGAGGTTAGGCTGTTACCCAAGCAGCAAATCCCCCCTTTCCACGCCACTGTAATAGTCCAGTGGAATGGCAGAGCTGATATGATTGGTTCCAGCTGCCTCGCAGAGCTGGGCTAAGGACAGGTGCTCACCCTGTCTTGTGGGGACCAACCTGCATCTCGAACCCTGGCCTGCTAGTTATCAGGCACAGTGTCTTAACCACCTGCACCACCCACAGCCACTCTTCCAAAGGTATATGATATGATGTGGAAAATGAAAAATGGCAAAGTTGCATTTTTAGGGTCCTCCAGTGCATGTCACCCTCCCAGGCGCGTCACCTGGTGTGGTATGCACCCAGAATCAGCTGGTTATAGCAAATTGATATTCATGAAGACAACACAAGATTATTGGAGTGTTCCACTTTCTGGGATATTTCACATATTGCTTGATAAATGTCCACTTAGAGACCATGTACATATACTCACTGTATAATAAAGTAGCAGTAATACTTCTTGGCGTTTGCACAGTGCTTCCTGAATTTGCAAAGCACTTTGCATGTGAATAATAGTATCATTCCTCATATTACAAGTAGGGTGTAGAGACAGAGAGAATGGCTTGCCTAAGGCTATCTAATGAGAAGTCACAGCAGAAGTAAGATATGAACTGGTGAAATCTGGATTTACAGAACAGTGCATGTAGTAATGTTTGCACTGCCCCATATAAATTGGACTTTGTGCTCAATTCCCTGCTTATCTTTCTGATATGAGCATTCTCTCCACTATGGCTGGTAAATGCTCACATTTTTTGATTAACTCTCATTATACAGACATAGGCAATGCAGATTTAAATACATGCCTTAAAGTAGTGTTCGTCAAAGTGGGGGTTGGGTCCCCCCTTGGGGGTTGTGACCTCAGGTCATACAGGTTACAATTATGTTTGATCCACCATGTTGAAATCTTGCATTGAGTTTTCCTGGAAGTCTCATTAAACACAATGGGACTTACTTTCAAGTAGACATGGAGGAGCATCCCAGTAGGTTTGACAGAGAGTCTCTGACAGATTTTTAAATTTGAAAGGGGGTCCCAGGATGAAATGCCTGAACACCACTGACTTAAAGGAAGTACAGTAATATCTCTAAAGTTTTGTAAGCCACCTCGGGCATTTGGGTTGGCAGTGTATAAATTCAATATATAAATAATATAGATATGTTCCTGGAAACCAGAGAGCTGTATGAAAGAGCACTATATAATTATAACACTGTTCTAATGAAGATGTGTTCATAGTCCTATACCCACTATACATTACAGTACTACTCTACGTTTTCTTGAAGGAAAGCACCTAGAGTAGATTGCCTTGTCCACTTTTTCTTCTCCCAAAGCATTTTCTCCTAGCAAATGTTTGTCCCTGTGGTAGCCAACATGCATTGTTTCCATTGACTCACTGCTAGTTGGGATACGTGGCTTCTGTTGGCTGAAAGCACAGTACAGACAACTGAACTTTTCTGTACCAAAGACTTGTGCAGCTTTATGGATTTAAGCTCTCTTCTTTTTTTATTCTACTGTAAAAATTGCACTTGGTCAAAGAGTGCTATAACAAAACAGTGTTATAAGAAGAAGTATTGTATATGGCCTTACTGTGATTACTTTTCACCCATAGCCTCTTGAAATGCTTCATAGAGCCTTTAATTCTCATCTTGGGTATATTAAAAGATCTGCTGAATATGTTCATGGCCTAAAACTATAGTTGTAGCAAGGATGCCTTGCACCATACACAAATCAAACTTTTCAGTCCCTGGAACCCCAGAACCCCACAAAGCATGGGAACAGCCATCAGTAGGAAGAATCAGCCATCCTACTGATAGAACCACAACTATCATGCAGAGTGCTTTTATTAAATATTGAAAGTGTTTCACCTAAGTTACTCCAGTAGAGCTCTGTAAACTAGGCAAATAGTATTCCACGTTACTGTGGAAAGTGGCGGCAATGAAGGTTGAAGCAGTGCATAGTTATGTAGACTGCATGTAGATCTGGTTTATAGATACATTGAAAGAAGCAACACTTACTATAGGAATCCTGGGCCACATTGAATGCCAGGTGCACAAATCATAGGCTCAGGAAAAGTAAATTCTTCTACAGTGGCACCTCACGTAAAGAATGCCTCACGTAAAGTATGTTTCGTGTAATTGTTTCATGTAAAATTTCTCTAGCATTCTGCTTCACGTAACAAACTGCTTCACGTAAAGAACACTTTCTTTGGCAGTTGGGCCAGATTCAAAAGCTTCAGGGCTGCCTAGCGCACCTGCCCACAGTGAAAGCAACACTTCCATGCTGTTCCTCCTGCGGACGGGTGTCCGCTGGGTAGAGGGTGAGAAGAGCAGTGGAGAAGAGGGAAGCAGCTCAGAGCTAGCCAGAAGGGAGCAGGGCAGAGAGAGGCTCAGGATGGAGAGAAGGAGAAAGTGGGGAGACACTTTGAAGGTGTCTTGGACTGCAGCCTTCTAACCATGTCTACCCAGAAGTAAGCCCCATTGTGTTAAATGGGTCTTACTCCCAGGAAAGTGTCTTTAGGACTGCAGCCTAAGTAGACTTCATAAGATCATGCACATTGAATGCGTGTTTTGAATTCAATCCCAGTGTTCTGTCATCATTTTTACATCCCGTTAATATTTTTATATGAATATTTTGGGGTTGTGGAACCAATCATCTGAGTTTCCATTATTTCCTATGGGAAAATCCGCTTCACGTAAAGAACATTTCACGTAAAAAACATGCCTCCAGAACGAATTAAATTTGTTATGTGAGGCATCACTGTACTTTGGAATTTTATAAGCCCTAATTGAAAAGAAATTGTTTGGGGACTAAAAATAATACTGTAGTGTTGGAAAACCTGTATTATGAGCATAATTATTTTAATTGAATATGTTCCAGACATCAACATACCCTAGGTATCTTTCTGAAGAGATGTATGCTCATTTATATTTCTCTGAGTAGGTGCTGGGTGAGTCAGTGGTGAAGGAGAAGCAATATCCAGATAGGGAATGATTGAGGTTGCCTTCCTATGCATGCTAGCCTGGGCGTAAGCCCTATTTAAACACAATGGGCCTGACTTCAAGAAACTTCAAGAAGTTGACTGTAGCTTTTACTAGTGACAATGATACATGACAAATAATGGTGATTCTTACATACTGTCGTTTGATCAAACTACTCCTGAAAGCAAAGCCTGGAAACAGTGGTTCCTCCTTTTTAAGTCTTGACTCCTTTGTTGAGTGACTTTAAAATGAATACAATTTTAAAATGCATACTAAATACTTTAAATACTAAATACTTTAAAATGAATACTAAATCCACCTGTAGCTAAGTAGACCCTCTACTACCAGGCCAGCCAAATCTTGCAGGAAACCACATTGGTGTATTTATGTCTCTGTACCTTGTTTATTTATCAGGTGTCAAAGGCATCAGCAGACCTAATGTGCTATTGTGAGGAGCATGCAAGAAAGGATCCTTTACTAATGGGCATACCTGCTTCGGAAAACCCATTCAAGGATAAAAAGACCTGTACTATCCTATAGTTAAAGCAGGAAGATGCGTTCAAGACCCTCCCCCATGAACCAATGAAGCAGAGAAGCAACCCAAAGATCACCTGGTACCACCTGCATAAAACAGCAACTCATTTGCATTGTGTATAAATGAACTTTTTTTTGTTTTCTAGAAAGTTTCTTTTCTTTTAGCATTCAAAGTGGGGTGCAAGGTTTCTCCAGTTGCTTCTTGTAAAATGGAATGGTTCAAAGAGCATAGTAGGCAATTGATTCTGTGGGTTTGGGGGGATGATACTGGGTTGGGGTGGGCTGCAAGGGGTTTTACGTTCAAGTGCAATGAGTATTCACGGTTCAAGTTGTTGGGTTGAACAATCAAGACCAAAGTTGCCTGAGCTTCATTTACAGAATAGTGAGGCAGACAAGTGTAGAGTTCTCATCAAGCTTACTTTTACATTTGATTTTATACCAGTGTCTACCCTTGTGTATATAATTGGTGTCTATATCTAAGGTGTGTGCATATGTATGTTTAATTATACACATACATTCCAAAGTGCATTTTTTAAACAAAAGGCATCCTTAAAAGTTAATTGCTATACTTATCAACAAACTTTGATAGTTCATGCATTTACCATCAAATATGTCTTAAGCAGTTCACTATGCCTTCAGAGCCTGTAGGCTTATAGCTTGTCCAAATATTCGTTCTCTAAAATTGTTTTGAAAGATAAAGTTCACAATCTTTATTTTGCATTTCTTAATTTCTTTCTTGTGAAAATAGGACAGCCTATAAATAGAGCCTGAAATTAATTGAGCCTGAAAATAGGCTCTAAAGGAGAAATTTCTAAAGGAGAAAATAGGCTTTAAAGGAGGAACAGGTGTTCCTGTTCCACCAAACTTCAAGGGGGAAATCTGTTGCTGACCTTTCCTACTCAGTTCTTACTATGCTGGGCTTTTTCCCTTGAAGCCTCTAGGTTTTTTCCTGCTTCTATTGCTACATTCACATTTAACAAATGCCAAATAATATGTTAAGAGAGAATGGTAAATACTGAGCATGAGCTTCAAGTGCAGAAGGCTAATTAAAATTAGTGGGTATATGATGGAAAAGCTGGAAGAGTGCAGAGATGCCCAGCAGTCACAAAATCTTTGCCTGATAAACTGTATTAAAATGATTTTCAACTGTATTGAAACATTTGTCTAAACTTCCTGGATTAATTGAGTGCTGAGTGGGAAGAAACTATCCTGATTGCTTATATAAATATACAGACACGTATTTGTATTCCCATTGATGTCCCCTGTTCAGTGCTTTTAATTTTGTGGCCTGCCATAACTGTGCAATTGTAGGATTTGTTAACGTCTAGGAGTTTGGTCCAGCAAGGGATGTACGCGGCTTATTTCTGTGAGACTCCTGATACATGGCTGGCTCATGTTTTGAAAGTTAAAATTCACAATCTTTATTCTGCATTTTTTAAAATTTCTTAAGAAAGGCACAGAAAACAGAGTCAGTCTGTGGCATTTCCAAAACAGATCCCAAAAGCTTCTGCTTTGATCCAGCCTAAAGGAAATATCCCTTGTTAGAATGGACCAAACTTCACCATTTCGATTAATATCAGATACATCTGCTCCATGACAGGTTGAACTACCCAAGAAAGACTTGGCTTCACTGTGACTACACTGATGAACTGACAGCAGAACTATAGAGCCAGGTCCCTTCTCTACCCATTGGTGCTCTGCAATGTATTAATCTGGATCTGCAGGATCAAGCTGCTGCAGATTTTGATCAGTGTTGCATAATTATGAGTTAAATATACAAGGATGCTAATAATAAAGAAAACAATTTACTTTGCTTTCTACACTGCTCCAGTAAGGTAGACTGTAAATCGACCAGCTGCAAGAAACCAACAACATAATTGTACTGTTTATTTTTGCTATCACTAGAATTGTTTTTGTAATTAGAATATTTTTCTAATGGTAGCTTTGAAAATGGAAATCTATAAACTTTCTTATCATATTTAAGTCTGCCCTTTCATAATGAATGTATGTTTGTTAATGTTGTTAACAAATAACCACACAAATCTGTATGTGAACTGCCCTTTGCAGCCACTGTGCTTGCTTTCTAAAATGTATAGCTAACTGTTCAAAATCAGAACAGTTCTGATTCAGTTCTTGAACAGTTCAAAATCAGATCAAAATCAGGCAAGTAAAGCAGGAAAGGTAATGTTTATAAACAACGGACTTGCCTTTTTATCCTAAACATATTTACTGTAAACGTGTCCCATGGATGTCATTAGTATATAATTCCAAGAGTCACACTCTGAAATAACTGAATTTGTTTCCTGGTTGACTAATTTTAAAATATTGGACAGCTGTTGATTTTTCATGCTGAGGCTGTCTTTTGAAAGGCTGGCTCACACAATCATTACTGTGTGGTGATGACAGCACAAGTTTATTTGTATTGTCTATAGATTTCAAAGTGTTGAATGAGACTTGTCAGTAATTCAGCACACTTCTTGGTCATGACTTGCTACATATGATTTCTTTTTTAAGAAAAACATGTTGCATTGGAATGTGGTGACTTATAATTTAAGCACCTATTGATCTATTATCAGAGCTAGTTCAAAATATAAAAATCTATTTAAAAAAAACAATGTCAGGAAATTAAAATGTGATAGGTACTCCCTATCAATAAGCTTCTAAATGAGGGACATCTTGATAGGGACAGTTGCCAAACAGTTGTTCACTTGGGGTGTATCTTCAATCTGTAGCTAGTTTAAAAGCTGGAAAATCCCAGATGCCTTCTTGTTTGGGTGTCTAAACGTATGATTCTGGCTACTGAAAGGCTGAAACTGGTCCTTGACATCAGCACTCCTCCACCCCTATACAAGATGTTTCTATCCATTTACTATTTTGAACTTTGTTCTTTTGATATCCATTTTCATTCATCAGTGCAACCTTTAAAAAGAAATCTTGTTCTTGATACAGTCATCAATTTTGTATTTTCATATTAAAAATCATACTTCAATGCTTCCAGTTTAGGTGCATATTTAAAAAATCACTAACTGAATTATTTGAAATTATAAAGTCAAGCAAAATATCTTAGAATGTTGTTTACACTATATGTCACCAGCAACTGCTGTTGTGTATGTTTTATTGCTGAGTAAACCTGAATGCATTTTTTTGTCATTCCATTGGGAAATTGCATGTGTGAGATGCATTGCTCCTGGCTTCAAGTGAGATTAGCTAGTCACATTCTTAAAATCAGATTGCAGCTGACAGACCTGTGGTTGTAACTCATATGAAAGATCTTCAAATAATGCTTTACACATTTTGGAGCATCATAAACACTGTATGACTCTTGCATATCTACTGTCAAAGTCAGCATTAACCATTGGCTGCCTAGGCTGGAAAGGGGACTCAGCCAGACAGTTCCGCTATGTGACAGAAGATGTCCAGACTGGCTGGAGTCAGGTTTACAGGGGAGATGGAAAAGAAATCCTCTGAGGTTGCACTGCAACTGATAGGTACCCTTCCTAGCTCTAAAATAACTTTCCTTTCCTCCCAGCCAAGGTTTTTTGGGAAGTACTAGATGAGGAGAGTGATGCTGGACCATTTCCTGGGCTTTGTTAGTTTATTTCAATCCCATATCAGTGCACTTATAACCATAGTATATTTTACAACCTTTTATACATATTAAACATGTTCAAGTATTGTGGCACCAGAATGAAATGGGTTGGATCCAAAGGTGCCTTTCTGCGTGTAGATGTCTTCTTATGGAAAGAATGTTTTACTTTGTTTGTTCATGCAAGAGCATAGTGCAAGGAAAATTAAACTAAATCCAGAGATATTCCTTTTCTTGTACAAGCAGTAAAAAAACATGAGAACTGCTGTAGAACCACTTATTGGAGCACTCTGTGAACAACTCCACTAGTGCTTACAAATCTATTTTACTTCCAGGCATGTTGCTTTGGATCCAAACCAGTATTTTCACCAGAAGTGCTTTAAATCTTTATCGTATATTTTACTAACCGAAGGAGAGTATTAAAAATACTGTGTCTTAAACTGCAGGGACATAATTTAAAATTATGTACTCATTTGTGCCAACTTTGCATTCAGAAATGCCTTCTGACACTTAGTCTAAAATGCATGGGTTGGAAACCTAGACCCTGTTAAGTCCAGTTTCTATGATTAAAGTTAACAGTTTTCAATCACAGCAGACATAAATGTAATTTTAAAAATATACAATTAGCTGCCTAGGTTGTTTCCGTTCCATCATATTTTAGGTAACTAGCAATGTATTGTCTTTTTTTTCTTTTTCTTGCCTTTCATAATTTACTGCCATATAGAGTCAGAGCAGGCTATTCTTTTTTATGAACAAAACACAATAAAGCAGAGTTGATGGCGATCATATAATCACGCAGAGAACGTGGCCTTCATATTCAGTTTTGCTTCTCATTCATTTCAGTGGGATTTGCATGAGACTCCCATTTAAATGAGTGGAAGTTATGCAGCGGTGATGGTTGGATGATTTGCACATAGTAGAAAGAAATGGGGGAAATCAAACCATCCCAGATAACTGGTAGAAGTTAAAAAGTATGCTACTTAGCAAGAATTGTCAGCAACTTGTCCCACTACGCTGCATCCTGGTGCTTTGATTAGAAATGCCTCAGACATAAACTTATAACTCCAAAAAATGCTTAATATATTGTGGCGTCATTGTCTTCTTGTTTTTAAAACTTGTAATCTGCTTTACTACTTAATAGGCACAATTGTTCTCTGGGTTTTTCTTTGGATTGCTTTCACAAAATATGGTTTTGTATTGCCATTGTAATCCTAGGTTGACAAGAATAATACCATGATTTGCCTTTGACAAAAATGGATGTGTGAAATTATTTTAATACAGCTAACTTGTTGTTTTTTTTTTGCCTTTCACAAGCAATCAGTCTCTTATTAAAAGCTGCATACATTGTGATCTTTTATTCAAAGATGGTTTCTTGTAGCCAGGAAAGGAGTAAAAATCCTGTAAGATTCCAGGTCATAACTAATATATTTAGTACCATGGATATGAAACACTTTAAATAAATATCACTTCTTTTCATAATGTGTTCTACTCTTCATTGTATTTCTGTTGATTTTAAGATTTTGGAAGTAAAGATGGGTTTTGCATATAATGTTGGATTTTTACAATCTCAGAATGTTAAGTGTTCACATATCTATTGCAAATGACATGTTTAAACAGGTGTCCCCGTATATGAGGTATCTGTACTAGCCAACATGCGGCCTGTACTTCGTGTATTTTGTGACACTGTGTGACATGGGTTATGCTTCACTTGGAAACCATGTTGTTCTTCTCACAAAGGACATTAGGGTTCTGGATTCAAAACCTGTCTTGCTATACTTCGTTTGGGCCTGTTGCCTCAATAGTTTTGCATCCAGGACGTTGTAGATGTAAATGCCACTGTCCTGTCTGGGAGCAATCCAGAATCGAATGTTAAATGGAAAAATAAGGTAGTTCAGGTACCTATCTGCTCCTTCATGTTTTGTTTTGTTTTAGCCCTTTTCATCCCATCCAGCCGTGCCTCACCCATATGTGTTACATAGATGTTTGCTAGTTATGATCCCGGCATATCTCATTTCCCCCTGCTTCCACTTTATTTTATTACTTACTTTTACTTTTTATTACTTACTTATTACATCCCCACTTTATTTTGTTTCTCACTTTTTATGCAGCCTGATGTCTTGCTTCAGGAGGAAATTAGGTTTCTACAACCTTCAGATATGCACTTTTTACTAATGCTCTAGTAGGAAAGTTGCAGGCAACTTAGAGGCCTTCGTTTCTGGTAATTGTAAGCTTGCCCCCATCCAATTATGAAGTCAGCTGGGGGTGAGTGACACATGGCAAGAGGGGACGTTTGCCATATGCTAAATACAAAATGATACTGCAACTGCAGAAATGATAATAAAACAGTAACAGCTTTTATTGAACAGGACCAGTAAATTATAATAATGTTATCATTCTGTTCCTCAAAACTCTTGTTCCTGAGAAAGCCGCAAGACTGGCAGAGAAGCAACAGGTGCAGAGTTTGTCATTGATATGTGTCTGTGTTGAGTGTTGTGGCACCTGCTACATTGGCTGTCTGTCATGTTCACTGGAAAGGAACAGGAGTTTTGGGTACAAAAAGATGGCAACTCTATAGAATAACAACTGATTCCTACTATTGCTGTTGGCTTCACTTGCGGTTTGTGTGGCCTTGGGGTATGGAACATCCTCTCCTCTAAACATGTTGGATTGTCACCAGAGATAAATATGAAGCAATGCATAGCATTTGCCACAGTATTTTCCTCTAAGTAGTAACTTAGTAGTTGCTGAGTGACTAACAACAGTGTTACTACCCAAGTACCCATTCTGCTTACCCCAGTTACATCCCCCAGTTTTGCACTGGTTGCCCCTCTTATTACTATGTCTGAAGAACTATCTGTTGCAGACAATAAGTTAACTAATACAGTAATCACCTAACCAGTGTGGGGAGTTGCACTGAAATTGCAGTTCTTGTGATTGATCTACAGTAAAGATTGTTTTGTAAACAATTTCCGTAGGTGGTATGAAATGCTCACCAAGAAATGTGGCATGCTTATCACTGGTGCATGGTGGAAGTTCACCTGCATTTGGAGATTGATTGTCCTACAGAGGCACCTATCTACTCAGTGCATACTTGCTATGTATGGAGTAGTAGGCCTCCGTCAGTCTTGAAAGACTATGGTATCGTGCTCGGCGCTGCATACGCTGCATGCGAAGCATGAAAACCTGGGTTAGATTGTTATGGAGGATAGGCTGTTACCCAAGCAGCAAATCCCCCCTCTCCACGCCACTGAATTAGTCCAATGGAAAGGCAGAGCCAATACGATTGGATCCAGCTGGCGTCGCAGAGCTGGGCTAAGGACAGGAGCTCACTCTGTCTTGTGGGGCTGACCCGGTCTCAAACCCTGGCCTGCTGGTTAACAGGCACAGCGCCTTAACCGCTTGCACCACCCACAGTGTGGGGTGTACAGCTACATTAAGCAGGTACCTGGCTTATGTTCTGTGAGAAGTTCTGAGAAATTCTATGGCCATAGGCAAGTGCTTACATTTTTTCCTTGGAGAATGAAGAGGATGAATAGAAGATATACTGAGTCATGGTGGTATTGTGCCATCCCCACCTTAATCTCAGAGTCCCAGTTGCATCAGTGAAGATTTCTTGTGGGTGGTAAAACTAATACCTGACGGATCATACCTTCAGTAGTTTCAAGAAGACAAGTGGTGTTCATCTGTCCTGGACTTTCAGTTGCTTTTTATTTTGTGCTGAATTGTCATAGCTGAGGTCTCCACTTCTATGCTGATAGATAAAAAAAAGAGATGTAGGCAATGGTGTAGCCCCATGATACTGGAAACATTTTTTTGGCTGCAGTCTTAAAGACACTTTCCTGGGAGTAAGACCTATTGAACATAATAGGGCTTACTTTTGAGTAGCCATGTTTAGGATTGTGCTCTTTGTGTCTTCAATATATATGATGATGGCAGGTAAGTTGTATGCTGATCAGCTCAGCAGATAATACTCCTATAAGATGTAAGGATGTCATGAGCAAGGTATATGCAAAGATGGGGGGGGAGGATGGGGAAGGGGTATCATTCTGAGTTAATCCAAGATTCGGAAAATGGTTTCTTTCCTTCATCAGACTCCTTATAACCAAACGATCTTTCAGGCCAATGTCCTGCAATCCTAAGGGCACTTTCTTGGTAGTAAAACCCATTGAACTCAATGGAACTTCTGATTAGACTCTTATTAGGATTGCACTCTTAGTCATAGATCTTTAACTCATTGTAGGATTTACCTGTATAGCTCTATCCACATAGTATTGTTCCTGATCGTGGTATTGTTAGATTCACTCAAGTCTAACCATGTCTTCTCAGAAGTAAGCCCATTGTGTTCAATGGGTCTTACTCCCAGGAAAGTGTGTTTAGGATTGCGGCCTTAGATTACTTTCTGAAGAACGGTCACTTCTTCTGAGTTATGTGATTCAGTGGAAAACAATCAAAACAATAAACCCTTGTTTGTTCTTTGAAAAGGCTGTAATTTACATTGTATGAGTTGAGGTTTCAAGGGACTGTACTGGATTTTACATCCCCCCCCCCACTTACTTGTACATCCCCTCCCCACTTATTGGATGGGTTAGGGACCACAGCACTGCCCAAAAGTGAGACTGTTGAAAAGTGGAACCCAGTCCTTTTCAGCTTGCAAAATGGCCACCAAAAAGACATAAATACCACTTGCAAATGCATAAATAGTATATATTTATTAACACATAGCAAACTACATAACAAATGTCAGTAAAAGGAACAAAGATGTGTAGACAATGAGTATCTTATGTATTGGAATGATGGTTATTTTTTAAGGAAAAGTCAGAAGGAAATGCCCGAAACAGATCACCATGTCACATGCAAATCAAAACCAGGGAAGACAATTTTAGCCTTTAGACCAGCAGAGAGAGGTTGAAAGAGTGGCGCATGCGTTGAATGAATGAGTTCCAGGAATAACTGAAAGGTGCTGAAAAAGCAGAACTATCAGAACACTAAAAAGGTGGGGGCACCTGTATTGGTAGGATTTCCCTTATTGCTAATGCTTCTCTTAATATTCCCTCTGTGTTCAGTTAGCAGATCAGTCTTACCTGATCATCTGTCCTTGCCAACTTTCACTTGTTAGCATTATTTTTTCTTCTTCTGGTTCATGTTTTCTGTGTATTAACAAACGTCACACACCTCTCTCTTCACCCACTCCTGACCTCATGCAGCATAACGTTTCTTGTGTGGAGCCACCCAGGGCTTGTGAAAGAACATCATGGCAACTAGTTTCATTGTATCGGTGAAAGGTCAATTAAATATGCACACCCTCTCCATTCCCTTTTTACATAAGGTGTCACCTGAGGGAAGGATTGCACCCATAGCCTATTTACACTTGTAGATGACACGACTGCCAATTATCTTCCTACCATGTGCCAGCTATCTAATAAGAATAAAGGGTTCTCTCTTCAATATGTACGAAGTATGGGAACAAGTTGTCTGATACCAGGCCAGCCCTATCCATTAGGCAGGTTTTAGGTGGAGTGCATCAGGTGAGAAATTATGGAACACCAGGGAAAAACCAGGGGAAAAATGATTAGTAGAATTATATATATAATTCTATACATATAAGAAGTGTGTATCTATCTATCTATCTATCTATCTATCTATCTATCTATCTATCTATCTATCTATCTATAGATATATATAGATATATATAGATATATATAGATATATATATATATAGATTGGGTGGACAGACGGACGGACGGACTAAGAACTGGTTTTCCGAAATTCCAACCGGAAGGGGGTGAAAAGGGGCGCAACGTGTTTTCCTCCCTATACTTTCCATTGAGAATTGCTGACTCATCAACATTCCGCCCCAACTGCTGGGCCTGAAGCATGGAATTCTGGGAGTTCCTTCTGTCACCTGAACTCCCACCAAGAACCATCTGGAGAAATTAACCCTTCAGGGGCTGAAAAGGGGGCAACGTGTTTCTGTCCTATACTTAACATGGGAGACTGAACAACATCCAGCCAATTGGGTGCTCAGTGCTTGGCGCACTGGGGGATGTTGTTCGGAGGAAGAGGTTGCACTGGGGAGGATGCTGTGCATGGGAGATGTTGCACATGGGGGGTTGATGCGCATGGGGAGATAATGCACATGGGGAACTGATGCGCATGGGGAACTGATGTGCGTGGGGGGGACCAATGCTCATGGTGGTTTGATGCTCATGAGCAATGTTGCACATGGGATTGATGCGCATGGGGATTTATGTGCAGGGGGGATGTTGCACATGGGAGACTGATGCGCATGGGGAGATGATGCACATGGCAGTTTGATGCTCATGGAAGTTGATGCACATGGGGAGTTGATGCACATGGGGGATGTTATGCATGGGGGACTGATGTGCATGGGTGATGTGCATGGGAAGTTGAGGTGCATGGGGAGTTCAGGCGCATGGGGGATGTTGCACATGGGGGAAAGATGCGCATGGAGGACTGATGCGCACGGGGGATGTTGCGCATGGGGGACTGACGCGCATGGGAGAGTGACGTGCATGGGAGAGTGACGCGTATGGGGGACTGACGCACATGGGGGAAGTTGAGCATGGGGGAAAGATGCGCATGGAGGGAATTTGCGCATGGGAGATGTTGCGCATGGGGGAAGTTGCACATTGGGGACTGATGCGCATGTGGGAAGTTGCATGTGGGGGATGTTACACATGAGGGAAAGTTGCACATGGGGGAAAGTTGCGCATGATGTGTTGATGCGCACGGGGTGTTGATGCGCATGCTCTGCATGGAGGCTCTTTAAAAGGGTTGCTGGCCAGCGCTGCTGTCTCTAATTGCCCCTAACTTGGGGGCAGTTGCCTGGAAGTGCTAGAGGCAGCTGCCCCCAAGTGCCCCCACTGACCACCTTGAACCTCCAGTAGCAGTCCAGGTAAGCCTCCCAGGAAAGTGTCTTTGATTGCAGTCTCCTAAGTATGTCTACTTAGAAGTAAGCTCCATTGTGTTAAATGGGGCTTACTCCCAGGAAAGTGTCTTTAGGATTGCAGCCTAAGTGGGCTTCATAGGATCATGCACACTGAATGCATGTTTTGAATTCAATTACAGTGTTTTGTCATCATTTTTTACATCCAGTTAATATTTTTATATGAATATTTTGGGGGTTGTGGAACCAATTGTCTGAGTTTCCATTATTTCCTATGGATAAATCTGCTTCACTTAAAGAGCATGCCTCCAGAACGAATTAAGCTCTTTATGTGAGGCACCACTGTACATGGCATTCTTAGGTGGTCACTCATCCAGCACTGATCAGGCCTAGATTCAGCAAGGCGACTACAGAACTTGCTCTGGAACCATAAACGAATTTATTTAGTTGTTTCCACTGTGCGGAGAGTTGAATTTTCCTTGGGAGTTAAAATGGTCTAACATTTAGAAAGATCATCTTTGGCTTCTAGTTTTAGAAATACTGACTGTATGTAGTCTAAGGGTGCAATCCAGAGTAACTATGGGGAGTCCTTGCTCCAGTATAAGAACAATTTACTCTGGATTGCAATATGAATTTCCCATAGGTTTTCACTAGGTGGTACAGTAACTACGGGTGCACGTAATGTTTCTTATGTGCTCCCATAGTTACTCTGGATTGTAGGGTAAGTATCTGAGCAATATCCAGGAAGTTGTTCACCATTTTCAATCCTGCTCCTTTCAACAATTTATTCACTTTAGGCTGCAATCCTAAAGACACTTTCCTGGGAGTAAGACCCACTGAACACAATGGAGCTTAATTTTGAGTAGACATAGTTAGGATTGTAGTCTAGTCTCAGTTTAAATGCCTTGACTGGTATGTTGATAGGCTCTGATTTTCTAATAGGCTTGACTACAACTATGAAAACTCTTAAGAATATTCCTATTTTTCTTTCATGTTCTTCACAATAACCATTCTTCCCTTTCCAACTACTACACTACAATGCTCTTTTCCAAATGTAACACTTTAAACAGTTTAGTGCGTTTTTCCTCAATGCTCTGTAAGTATTAAAATGAAAATAATAGGTGGCTGTGTAAAGATTTTCTTCCCTGTACAAACTGACCTGACTTTACCTTATTTTATCCATAAGCACAACTTTCAATTATTGTTACTGAGAGCACAATCCTAATCATGTCTACTCAAAAGTAAGCCCCATTGTATTCAATGGGTCTTACTCCCAGGAAAGTGTCTTTAGGATTGCAGCCAGAGACAAACTGTGGAACACTTGGCATTTGATATTTTGAAGTTACTAAATTTAATGTGAAATGAACAAAGTGGTTCATCAAAAACGTTTAGGACGTTATATCCAAAGTGTCCAATGTGCTGACCTCACCACATCTTCCCACAAGAACTCTTTGGTGTTGCATTAATATTGTGCTGAACATTGGCTTTCTTGTGACCAGGCAACTTGTAGACTTCTTGTAATAAAATATGTCATAAACTATATATACAATTTAAATGCAATAATATAATGCTTAAATTAACCATGTGAAAGCAATATATATGAGTGTTTTATCTGTTATTTTGTCATAGCCTACATTTTACTTGGGTGTCCTTCAGTGATGGGATTCAAAGAACTTAACAACCGGTTCTCTGCCCATCTGGCAGCCACTTTTAAATGGCTATTTTTAAACTTTATATGTCCTACCTCTCGTTAACAACCGGTTCTATAGAGTAGGTGCGAACCTGCTGGAGCCCACCACTGGCTGTCCTTCCTTTGGGGGGCCTTGTCGTCTTGTTATTATATCTGGTCACTCATCATCCACAAAAATAGGAAAGAACACTCTCTACCGGTATCCCACCATTCTGTAAGTCTTGCATCATGTGTGGTAAACATGTTTTGAGGTTTTCTGCTCCCTGCTTTCTTGTTGCATAAGTGTACATGTTGCCAGTTTTTATACTATGAAGTGGAAAAGCAGGAGGCAGTCTTGGGGTGCAATCCTAAGCCGATCTACTCAGAGGTAAGTCCCATTATATTCAATGGGGCTTACTCCCAGAAAAGTGTTTAGGATTGCAGCTGTCTATGTTGCTGTCACTGGCCCACCATATTCATTAAAAAATAGGATACTGCTTTTGAAGTTAACTATGAACATGGTATATAAAGCAGTGTTTCTCAAAACATATGTTTCTCAGTGATCGTGGTGGACCAATTTTTCAGTATACCTGGGACTAGTACCATATCTGTATCATTTATTTAAGGGATTTTATACCCCACCTTTCCCATCCCAACACAAATGACAAAGGGGTTAACAAAGCTTTAGTTCCTCCACTCCTCTCAATAACCTTGTGATGTAGGTGAGGCTGAGGATGAGTAACTGGCCCAAGATCACTCAGGAAGCTTCAGAGGCAAGGAGGATTTGAACCTTGAACTTCCATATCTCAGTCAATTCCCTAAGAACTGTACCTTGCTTTCCTGGAAACTTGCCATATATTAGGATGTGATGCTCATGACCTGACACCAGTATTCAGATTAGCCTTTACAGTGATAGTCAAAATGGTAAAGTCTTGGGGCATACTTTAAATGGCCATGAGGAAATGCCCTAGATAAGCACTAGTCGAGGAGTGTACATATCACTTTCCCAGGAGCAGTGTTACCCAGAATAATTGCTTATCCTGGAAAAGGTGCTCTCTATGACAAAAGCAAATCCTCCAATTTTCTGTGGCTTTTTAAAATGTTTTATTTCAGGGAACACAGTCCAATTTCAAACAGTTTTGTTAAAAGGTAGCTGTTCAAACATTTTTAATACAAGTGGTGCAAGCAGGATAATCTTGAAAATCCCTAGCATAAATAAATCTTTCATCCCTTTTTAAAAATAACTTAATATTCCTTAGAATTAAAACTTAAGAAATAAGCATGTTGAAACAAAATAGAATAGTTTAAAGAATTAATAACCCTTTTAGCTCTTAAAAGTGAAAGGCATTTCAAAAAGGAAACTAAAAGTTCCTCTTTTACAACTCCAACAAAGCGCACTTGGTGTGTGCTGAAAGGAACCGCCACACTGTGTTCAGAATATTCTTGCAGAGGTCTGACTTCCTTGACGACTTCCGATTGCTCCTTCAACACAACTTCTGTTTTCAGGTCTGTTTTTTCCAACAGACAAGTCAAAAGTCCTTCTCTTTCACCCAACATGTAGCTGAACCTACCCACTTGACATCAGTTACTGCAATCCTTGTGTCAGGCCGGGAAATTTTACTTCCTGAGCAAACTACTAAAGTATTTTAAAACTTCAGTGCAATTTTTCCACTCAGTTCCACTGCATCCGTATGCCGTCACCGTTCAGGAAGATTAATGACTGGGACCCACTGATCCATGTAGCGGCTTTCCCGGCAAAAGCAAATCAGCTGGCTAAGGGCTGGATCCTTCCATTGAGAAGCATGAGGATTCTGAGGATATGGAAAGAAGAAAAAGGAGAACAGATTATTAATTCAACATAAGATAGGGTTGCTTAACTGTCAAAACAGAATATTGCTATCCATGTAGCAACATGATCTACACTGAAATTGTCCTTGTACAAAACTGCCACATGTCCTTGAAACCCCCCTAATCTGCTGCAACGGGAGATATTTTAAAAGGTTTCTTTGGAGCCAGCTAGCTGTATACACTTGTGTTAGTTCCCAAGTTCCCAGTAGAAAGTGCTATACTTTTTTCCCCCATTCACTGGCAGTAGCAGCAGAGAAAAACAACTGAAGGAATTCACTGTCCAACTTTTATGTGGGTTTATTCTTTTCTGAGGCATTAAAGCAGGCCTCCGTCAGTCTTGGAAGACTATGGTATCGTACTCGGCACTGCATACACTGCATGCGAAGCACGAAAGCCTGGGTTAGATTGTTATGGAGGATAGGCTGTTACCCAAGCAGCAAATCCCCCCTCTCCACGCCACTGAATTAGTCCAATGGAAAGGTAGAGCCGATACAATTGGATCCAGCTGCGTCGCAGAGCTGGGCCAAGGACAGGAGCTCACCCTGTTTTGTGGGGCTGACCCGGGAATCGAACCCTGGCCTTCTGGTTAACAGGCACAGCGTCTTTACCGCTCCACCCACAGCTCCTTAGTGGTATGATGGCTCAGGTTAAGACACAAGGCTTGTCAACCAGAGGGTTGGTTGGCTGGCAGTTCAAGATCCTGGTACTGCATGACGGAGTGAGTTCCCATTACTTGTCCCAGCTCCTGCCAACCTAGCAGTTCAAAAGCCTTCAAGTAGATAAATAGGTACCACTTCACCAGGTAGTAACAGCATTCGATACGCTTTGGCATTCAGTCATGCTGGCCACATGACCGCCAAAGAGTCTTTGGACAACACTGGTGCTTTGGCTATGAGACGAGTACTATCCAAAAGAATTGAACACGACTCAGCAGCAAAACTACCTCAATACTTATTTGTAAAAAAATAAAAATACTGAAAAAGCTCTGGCTCAGACTTAGGCCTATATCCTAAAGTCAAATGAAGCCCTTTGCTCCAGAGCAGTTAAGATGACTTTCCATAAGATAACACTAGAGGATGATGTAACTCCGTGGACCTGTAATTGCTCTGGATTTTCCCCTTAATAAAGTAATCCAATCCCAAATGAATTGCAACATTTTTGGGCGCCCCTGATCTGTTTGCAGAGTTAATCTTAAGCATTTGAGTGGCTGCCTACTGACCCAGAATGATATTCCCTATAGTCATCTACCTGTGAGAAGAGGTACAAAGTTCTCTACTGAGTTTGCTGTATGAGTCAGCATTTCTTCTCTTCAGCAAATAACAGAATTGAGACAAGAGTGGGATACAATTGGATGCCGCTGGCGTCGCAGAGCTGGGCTAAGGACAGGAGCTCACCCTGTCTTGTGGGGCTGACTCGGGTCTCAAACCATGGCCTGCTGGTTAACAGGCACAGCATCTTAACCGCTTGCGCCACCCACAGCCCACAGGTAATATAAAGGCATATAAAGGGCAAAATCCATAGCAGTTACAGGTACACGCAGTTACATCACCCTCTAGTGTTATCTTATGGAAAGTCATTTTAACTGCTCCGGAGCAAGGAGCTTAATTTCACTTTAGGATATAGGCCAAAGACATGTAGCTTATACAGTGTCCTTTTAAAGTTATTTAGAATACCTTAGGGAGTTGCATAAAAGCATAGCTTTGGGCATAAGATTAAGCAACAACCCTCATCGATACTATTTGATTACATTATTGGTTGCAGGAGTTTACAGTACAGCTGCCAAACTAATCCTCTGATTAACTGTTTAGCTTTGTACATGCAGTTTGTTTTTAGACTTTACACTCAAGCAGGCACAAAACATATATTAATGTAGGTTTCAGTAAAATCTCATTTATCTCAATTCCTTGCAAACACATTGACCTCTTCAGAGATATTACCTGAATTTCCTACTTACAACTTCAAAAATTTAAGATTAAGAAACACCAATATTGATAATATTTGTGCTGGCAAAATAAACATATGGAATCTATCTTCTGGATTGTAGTCAACAAGTCAGCATTCCACAAATCTTTCAGCTCTATGAAATCAGCATTGAGGAACAGTGACCAGTGTTTTCATCACAGTTAAACTAAGCTATCCAATAATGACCTTTGAGCCAATTAGTAATAAGGAAAGACAAATATAAGCAGGGAGTTACTGTAGGAAGGTGACTCATGGGATTCTCTCTCGTTCTCAACAGGATGGAACATGTTTCAACAAGTCTATTCTTTGAAAATCCCTATGATTGAAGCAGGAATCAAAATATGACTTTGAGAAGGGGAGAAAGGCTTCTCAAGGAAATGTCATACTGTTCTCATTGTAACCACAAAGCAGATGCACCAGTTTAAGTATGCTGGGAAAAAATCACCAATGCCTGCCACGTTTTAAGTCACCACCAAAAAGACAACAACAGAATACTCTGAGTTAGGAGTTTTATACAAAGAGGTTTGCAATTCAGACATGCTGCTCTACTAGCCAAGAAAGAGGCCAGACTGCAAGAGAGAGGCTGAACTCAGCTTCTGTAAGTTGATAACAAAGCACAACACTTACTGTCACAAGAACGCAGTGCAGGTCTGCAGGTTGATCACCCCCTCCGCTTGCCCCTAGGAGTAACAGCTCAGCTAGTCGGCTTGGGTTGCTTACGCGAAGTATGTTGATGTCATTCTCACAGCAAAAAGCTTGGATTAGGGTGAAGTGAATTTGTAAAGCAACATCCTGGTTATCTTCTTCATCTGCAGCCAACAGACAAAGGACCACATTATCCGGATCCCTGTAGGAATAAAACAATGCAGGTTGAGTTAGTTAACTCTACAATCCAGAATAACTATGTAAGTAGGAGGATGCAAGAGACATTATGTGCACCCATAGTTACTGCACCACCTAGTGAAAACCTATTGGAAATTCATATTGCAAACCAGAGTAAGTTGTTCTTACACGGAGGAAGGACTCCCTGTAGTTACTCTGGATTGTGCCCAAACCCTTATAAACAATTGTGCATTTTTACAATGACACCAAGACAAAACAGGTCTCAAAGTCACATGGTGCACACACACATGCAAATTACACAAGGTGCAAAGCAGGCACATGAACCTGGTCCATTGTGCTCAATGGGATTTCATCACAGAGACTACATTTCAGCATCTACAATTAAAGTCCCCAAAGGGGGATTTTTGAAAGAATGGTTACGCTCTGGCACTAAAGGGCATGTTTTCAAAAGTGCCAGTCAGCAGTTTCCATTGTGTCAACTGTCACTGCAAGCGTAGAACTCTAGCATTGTGGGTATAGGGGAGAAAGGCAGGTTCTGCTAAAATGTGGCCCAGAGAGACAGTCTGTGCCTATGTGACACGTGTGTTATGGCAAACGTGCATCTCCGTGCAGATTTTCTTTCCACAGGTTTTCTACTTAAGCCCACTGCTTCCATTGCATGAAAATCTCCTGAGGTATATAACCCCGTGCAGAGGAACTGACAGGCCTTCAGATGCAGCAATCCAAGTACTACATGTAGGCAACATGTCAAGTCAGGTTTAACTTACACGTTGAGCAGTTTGGCAGCCTCATATACTCCAATGGTGATACTCCTCTGACTCAGAGCTTTGCTTAGGACTTCCTCCAAGGCATCTCCGACCTTCTCCATACTGATCAAAGCCAAACCAAAAAGAAAAAAAAGCAAGATTTAAGAAACCAAACTTCAAACAAGAGGAAATTGTTATTAATTCTAACAGTTAATTATACTGAATCACCTCCTGCATTGTCAGTTGGCTCATGAGGCTCCCGTTGTGGTGCAAGCAGAGGAAGGAGCCAAGTCCACTCAATCTGATTTGTTCCGCTCCAAAACTAGGCTGCAATCCTATCCACATTTACCAGAGAGTAATTCCACTGACTCTGATGGAACTGAATTTGGAATAGACATGCATAGGATTGGGCTGCAAGATGGAGCTTGTTGGGAGCCTCAGAAAAATTATTCCTAGACAACACTGAAAAAGTGCATGCTTTGAATCCTGTCAGGAGGTGGGGAGGGAAAAAAGCTGTGTCCCCACATCTCAACCCATACATGCCACACACACACACCACAGAGACACAAACACTTCCCAGAGTGACTCTCTCTCTCTCCAGAGACACAGTCTCCAGACAGACACTCTCTAGAAGGACAGATACACATACATACTCTCCAGAGAGACACACTCCAGAGAGAAATACACACACATGCACACTTGAGAGAGACATAAACACACATGCACACTCCAGACACACACACACTCTCCAAAACACACACACTCCAGACATACACACACATACTCACTCTCCAGAGAGAGAGATACACATACACACACACACTCTCTCTCTCTCTCTCCAGAGAGAGGGACAAACAGTCACACACACTCCAAGACATACTCCCCAGACAGACACTCTCCAGAGAGACACATACTCCAGAGAGAGACATACATACACACACACACACTCCACAGAGACAAACTTCCCAGAGTGACATACAGGCACACACTCTCCAGAGAGAGAGAGAGAGAGACACACTCACAGTTCCTCTCTCTCTCTCTCTCCAGATCTCCTTCAGAGGATCCCTTTTGCACCTTGCTTTCTCTCTCTCTCCTTGACTGCCCCCATCAGTAACTGTGAGGGAGAAGCTCCCTGCAGGTGGTTGTGGGGCCATTTTCTTCTTTCCCTGCCCCAAATCTGGAGTTGTTCAACCCCCACAGCCTGTGATGTGCAGAGAGTGAGTGCAGTTGGCAGTACCTTCCAAAGGTCTGTTGGTGGTCCCCGGCCAGCTCCTCCAGGGTCATGTTGCAGGGCTGCAAGGGAGCAGCTGCACCAGCAGCAGCAGCAGCAGCAGCAGCAACTGAGATGGGGTGCCTTGCCCTGCCTTGCCCTCACGCGCACCTGTGTCAGCAAGGACACTGCTGCACTGGGAGCTCTCCTGTGCTGCTGCACCTCATGCCCTCTTCTGCTGCTGCAGCTGCACTGAGCCTGACTAGCGCGCGCACCTCTCCCCACTCTGAGAGACAAAGGCTTCCTTACCCGGAGTTATCCTGCCAACCCCCAGCCAACCGTCTCCCTGCTCATTTGCATACCGCCTCCTGATTGGTCCATGCAAATAAGCTTGTCAGCTTGACCACGCCCCTCTCTCTTTCCTTTCCCAAGGTAGGGGAAAGCGCTCACTTTCTCTGCGTTCCCCGCTGCTGATTGGCTGAGAGGAAGTTTGGTGGGCGTGGCTTGGTGTGGGAGAATGTTGAGGCTGCTCCTGCTCCCCCTCCCTCCTCCCTCCTCCCTCCCTCCCAGCCTCAGCTGTTTTTTCTTGTTGTTGCACATTTTTCCCCCTTTGTTTTTTTTTTTTGGGGGGGGGGGTTTGCAACCAGTTTGGGTTTGCAAGCCTCATGCCCTTGCAGATCATCCCTCACAATGCAAATAGTTGCAAGTAAGCAGGTTGTCAAGAGGTCAAAAGCTGACACTCTGTTGTGGTCCATTGTTGCACACAAACTACTACTATTAGTAGTAACTATGGAATGCATGCATGCTCCTGGTGGTGGCAATGAGGGTGGTTAGTAATCCATTACTGTAAGTATTTGAGCACCATCCTAACCATGTCTACTCAAAGGTAAACTCCAATGTGTTCAATAGGTCTTCTTACTCCCAGAAAAGTGTCTCAAGGATTGCAGCATTAGTGTTGGAAGTATCAGTTGCAAGTATTATAGCACAATCCTAGCCATGTCTACTCAAAAGCAAGCTCCATTGTGTTCAGTAGGTCTTCTTAATCCCAGAAAAGTGTGTCAAGGATTGCAGCATTAGTGTTGGAAGTATTAGTTGCAAGTATTAGTGTTGCAAGTATTAGTTGCAAGTATTATAGCACAATCCTAGCCACGTCTACTCAAAAGTAAGCTCCATTGTGTTCAGTAGGTCTTCTTACTCCCAGAAAAGTGTCTTTAGGATTGCAGCATTAGTGTTGGAATTGTTATTATCAAGATCCTCAGGTGTGGTCTGGGTTGGGGAATCCAAGCATCACAACTGCAAAAGAGAACCAAGCACCAAAAATGTAGGACATCCAATAAATATGTAGGACACTTAGAGCACTTTAGCTTTTTTTTAAATAACAGCACAATCTTAATCATGTCTGTTCAGAAGTAAGCCCCATTGTGTTCAATGAGTCTCACTTCCAGTAAAGTGTCTTTAGGATTGTAGCAAGGAAATTCATTGAACACAATGGGACTTACTTTTGAGTAGTTATGGGTTGCAATCCTAAACACACTTTCCTGGGAGGACGACCCATTGATCACAATGGGGCTTGCTTTTGAGTAGACGTGGTTAGGATTGTGCTGTTATTTAAAAAAACGCTAAAATAAAATTTATGAAATAAAAAAAATCATAAAAATAAATTTATAAAAAGCTAAAAACGCCAGGATGATTATATGTCCTCTTTTTCCAGCACACATCCTCTTTTTCTACCCTTGTGTCTTGGGAAAAAATTTCATTGTCTTCCTTTTCCATGTGTACAGGCAACATGTAGCTTTCTTGTAATTAATAAATTATATGTACAGGTACAACCTACTTATACACAGATCTTTTATAGACCAATTTGACTCAGCATGAATGGCCATTGAAAATTGGTTTTAAAAACTGCTTTTCTACTTATGTAGACAGATATTCATGCAAGCAATCATTCCACTTTTCAGTCCCAGAATCAGACCCTTGTAGATACTGAGGCACTACCATATTCAGTTATGTGCGATTCAGGAGCAAGAAACCTGGAACCTTTAAATCTATTTTTCCATTGTTTTTCTTTATACAGAGATTTTTTTAAATCTGATAACAAGGGACACCTATAATAAATTATATATTGAAGTTTTAAATGTAATAATATGTTATGTAGAGTTTACATTAACCACATGAAAGCAATATATTCACTATTCATTGCCTGATTAGTGCAGCATCCAGTAGTGATTTGCATGCCTGTGTGAAACACCACAATGGGAACCCATCTGAATTAAATCTGTATGAGTGTTTTTAGCTTATATTTTGTCATGTCCTACACTTTTTGTTGGATGAACATTTTTGTTCTTCTTACATTTTTCTTGAATGTCCTACATTTGGGGGAAGCGTGTCCTCTTTTCTGGTTATGACATCTGGTCACTACCACTATGTTATGCATGTTTCTGGTTATTATGGTTGTGGTTGTTATTAATTATCATTATTAGTATTGGTCAGGTTGACCCAGATATCACAACTGCAAAACAGTACCAGGCACCCCAAATGTAGGACATCCAAGAAAAAAAGTAGGATGAGACAAAAATAAAAGCTAAAAATACTCATCTATAGATTTCATGGGGTTAATTTAAACACTAATTATTAAATTTGAACCTATCTTGCATATATTTTATTACATAGAGTGTGCAAACCTAACCAATTTTCCAGCACCAACGCAGAGGGAATGCAAATCTGAAGTAAGGGAGCAAAGATTGCCTTACCTTGAGGAGCCCTCCATGACTACCCCCAACTGCGCAAAGCTGCACATGTCCCACTGGCACAGCTATGCTAGTGCTGGAAAGTTGGTTAGGACATCCTGCATTGGCCCACATAAAGGGAAAAGGACATTTAAGTCCTTTTCCAGAGCATAAGCTTAAAAGGAGGACATGTCCTGGAAAAAGAGAACATGTGGTAACCTGATTGGGGTGACATGCTTGGCAGGGCTTTATGAGTGCTTTTAAAAAATTAGGCATGTGTTGCAAGTACAACATTTGAGCAGAGGTTTAGATTCTTGTCCTAAATTGCCATGACCTGTGACTGGAGGTTGCACACTGATGTCCTGGTTTGAATGAGGTGTTGTCCGCTTGCCCTGGTCATCAGTATCAGGCAGCAAACAAACCCCTATTGTGGGTGTTGGGAACAGCTGAAAATATCAAGCCTGCCTTGCAATCTCTTTCCTGGGAGTAAGAAGACCTGTTGAACACAATGGAGTTTACCTTTGAGTAGACATGGTTAGGATGGTGCTCAAATACTTACACTTATGGATTACTAACCACCCACATTGCCACCACCAGGAGCATGCATGCATTCCATAGTCTTGGAAAAAGAGGACATATGGTCACCCCGGCTTTACTGGGTCACAAGTGAATTCTACACCCATTTTCTTTCTCTGGCAACAACAAGCTTTTAACACCAATAGTTCCTTGCTGAATGCTTTGCATTGCTGATAGCCATCAGTCTTCCTTAAATGCCATGTCTTCTCATAATCTAGGTATACCACCAGTCTCTCTGGACCAAATCCTGCCAAAATAATTCCTTGGGAAAAATATTCTTTTCATGTAAGTTCCCACCGCCATTCCCCAAAATATAGCATCAACCTCTTACTTGAATTTATTTTTGTAAACAAAAATAGGACCTGGTGACTTAAAGAACTATGGAAGAGGCATTAAACCAGGTTCACACATTCATATTCATTGCTTGATGAGTGTAGCATCCAGCAGTGACTTGGCATGCTCATGTAAAATACCACAACTGGAACCCATCTGAATGAACCGTGATTATTTTATTCACTTTTCTTAATGCAGTCCATACGTATCATTTTGACTGGTTCTGCCTCACCAAGTTACACATTGAAGTCAATCCTAACCATTTTAGGCCAGCACAACTCACCCGTCTTCCCATTCACATGGTGTGGGGAGATCAGCACATGTATGTGCACTAGCCTACTCCCACCAGGAGTGGCACAGAGGCAGTGGTGGGCTTCAGGATGTTCTCACAGGTTCTATAGAACCCTTTGTTAATGAGTGCCTGGTTCTGAGAACCGGTTACTTATGGGGCATAGTGTTTTATGGACATAGAACCCGTTGTTAATTTAGGTTATTAGGACATAGAACCTGTTGTTAATTTATTTGAATCCCACCACTGCGCAGAAGTACCTTAAGGTACATCTCAACCAATTCTTCAGAAGGCCTGCAAGGACTTGGGCCTGAACTTGTGCCCGCATAACAATGGGTTAGGATAGCATGGTGAGGCTTCAATCCTAACCACACGTTAGGCCAGCACATGTCCTGTGCTGGCTTGTGGGTGTCACAAATGTGCCACAAGGCACTTCTGTGCCAATTAGAAGGAATAGGCCAATGCACAGACATGTGCTGGCCTTGCCATACAACCATGGGAATGGGAAGACAGGTGCATTTTTACTAGTCAAAATTGGTTAAGATTGTGCCCTTTTTATAAGTGTGTGGAGGGGATGAAATTAATATGGGGTGAGGAATGGTACTGCTGCAGCAGGTGCCACCTTTGACCAACTGTAGGTCTCCATAGCCCTCTTATTACAAATGAGAATCCATCAATGAGAGATACACACACACAAAGCTTTAGGCATAGAAACTCAGAGAATCAGTCAAGCATGGATGGGTTTCTTCTAAATACAATTTATTCATGAGCTGCTGTTGCTCTCACCGAGTGCCAATCTGCATATAGGGCAAAAACACAACTATGTTCCCCACCCCGAAGCTGACACTGTCCTGCTTGCATCACTTCAGGGAATGTAAATGCATCATGACTGCTTCGGAAAAAGAACAAAAGACCCAACATCCTCTCATGTTTTATTGGTGCCAACTATGTGATCTGTATGTGATCAATAATACCCCCCCAAAATGTGAAAGGCTTCAAAATAGAGAGTCCATTTCAGGTTGTGATTGCAGATCAGAATAAGACAAGAGTCACAAAGTCCAGTTTCACCTTTGTCTTCCCCAATTCACTTGTGGAACCTTCAGGGTTATAAAGGGGCAGCCCAATCCTGAGCTGCTCACATTAATCTCTATACCCCAGAATACACCCACCATGCCTCCCACCATGCCTCCACTTAGTTCACCATCTGGCAGTCTCGGCAACTGCCAAGTGGCTGACCGCCGGCCTCTCATTGGTACCGGCTCAGTGTGGGTTCACACTGGAGTGGCTCCAGCTCTGGGCTGGCACTAAGCCCTACAAACATGCCCACAGGCCAGCACAGACTCCGACTATCCCTGATGGTCCAGGGGCTATTTGGAAACTGAGGACTCCTTGCAGGCTAACTTGAGGGTCACCAAGGGCCGCAAGTGGCCACCACACAGTTTGCCCATGGCAGTATTAGAGGAACAGAAAACAGGAAAGAGATAGAAATGGAACGCAATTATAGGGCACTGCAAGAGATCTGTGACTGGATCGGCTGCCAAGAATGCTTGCTGCTCAGAGGCATTCTTCTTTATTACTATTTCACAAGTTGCAAATGGATTGGACATTCAAAACAAGATCTAGGGCTTGCGTTCAAGGCTCAGGTTCAGCCTTGCCCATGCAAGTTTATATAACAAATCTGTTGCTATTGTACCCAGATACTATTCCTGCCTCTCCTCATATAAGTTGAATATACTCTGCTTCAGGTCCTCTCTGTTTCCATAATTACAGTAGCAAAGTGGCTGTTCCTTGAAGAGGAAAATCCATGGACCACATTCAGTGTGGATGGTCGCAGCACAACAGGCACTTAGGAATCCTATTTCATACCAAAGGTAATAGTCATGGCACTATTGCAAATCAGGCAGGGCTCAGTAGCCCCAGATCTGGTATCCACAGTTTCATTTATTTGCAGATCTGGAGGATATTGGGTACATAAGGTGCAATCCTAACCCTGTCTATGCAGCAGTAACTCCCATTATATTCAATGGGGCTTACTTCCAGGAAAGTGTGTTTAGGATTGCAGCCATAGAGGAAGGTTTCCTGTGTGTTATAATGGTGAATCAGCTGCATTTCCATGCCTGCAGTCAGCCTTCTAAGGTGCCTGCAGCCTCTTCTTGACCGAGGCTGCTCTTTTCCTCAGTGTTGCCCCTGAATGTAGCACAACCAAGAAAAGAATGCATCGTGCTGCATTCTAGGACTAAATGTGGGAGGAAACAGCCTTGGATTGACCAGGAAAAGACTGTATGCAGCTCAGAACACTGCTTGCAGCCCAAAAAATGCAGTGGTTTCACTGGAATAAGGTAAAGCTTTTTAAAAAATCTTCCTACCCCTTTATCTTTTAAAAAGATATCCTTGGGATCTGTTGATCCCTGGTATCCATGGGGTGTCACTGTGTGTAGAATGGAACCCTTGAGGATACTGGGGCACATCTGTATATGAATTTGACCTTGGGGCTGACCGAGGCTTTAATGGTCTCACATGGTGCCCTCTAAACATCCATTCCTTATGGTAATCTTATATATTTGAATAATTTGATGCTCCAACAGGGCTGATTTCTCCTTCATCCAGCAAGGTAGCTCCAGACCGTGCCAACATCAGGAACCATCTAGAGAAGCACCTGGAAGAAACCATGGCCTCCACATAGAGTCATAATGTTGTGCTATGCTCAAGGTTCTGGTGGTAAAACCACTGTGAAGCAATGGGGAGCAGTAAAGTCCAGGATCCTCCACTTGATAGGGTCCTCCACTCGGCCCATTGCATGGATAGAGGTAAGACTCTTCATTGCTTCCCTTGATTGTCAATCAGAGTAGAGGCTTTTTCTGTCTTTCCAGAACACAGGGAAGATAGTATGGAGGCATTACTTTTTAGTGAGGATAGACCAGTTAGTCCTCTACTGATATAAGCAGATAATCAGTTTCACTCATTTGCAAAACAATCAATTAGATCAGTGCTTTTCCAAACTTTTTAGCACTAAGACCCACTTTTTAAAATTATAATACATCTCAACCAACTAGACGAGTGTTTCTCAAATTGCGGGTTAAGACCCACCAGGTGTGTTGCAAGCCAAATTCACATGGGTCTTTCCATTGCCTCCGAATAACTTGTGTTTCCATGTCTTTCTGACTTGGTCTACATGTTTTCAGTGTGTGTGGCAAACAGTTCACAGTCCTCATGTGGTTCTACATGCCTATATGTTAGATAAGCTCAGTAAAATTATTTAATCTAAGTTCTGTCTCTAATATATTTATTTATGTAAATTTATTTAAATTTGAAATGTAAATGAATTATTTTTTCCTAGCCTCCAATACAGTGTCAGAGAGAAGATCTGGCCCTCCTGTAAAAATGTTTGCCCATTCCTGTTCTAATGCACCATTTCTTTTGCTCGAAATTGTGATATTTTGTACACAGCCATGGCTTTAATCTTAATAGCTCAGACATAAATAGATGAATGCCTGAGCTATTCAATTAAAAAATAAGAGTTATATATTGCTTATATAATGCTTAGTTATAGGTTAATGTTTATGACTCTGATGTGCAGCCTGCCGTATGTTGGCGAATTGATTTTTAAGACTCATATCAATTCCCAGCACTGAAAGGGAAATGGTAACATATAGTTTGTGTATGGCACTATATTTTCATTTGCTCTTGGACGTTTCCCATGATCCTCTGAAACATTTCATGTTGCCCCACCATTTGGGAAAATCTGTTTCAACCAAATCTGTCTGCTTCACTTCTAGACTCCATCTGGCTTCTCTTGTCTAATTTCCAGATCCATAATTGACTCGGCAGGAGAATGTTCTTCCCTCTTTACCTACCCTGAGATGAGGAAATGGAGGAGGGAAGCAACAAGAGAGGTCATCTGTGTTTAGATGAAAGGACAAGTTTGAGAACTATAGAAAAAGAGGCAGAGATTGTGACATCACTTAAAAGCATATGACATTCCCAGGGCAATGGAAGAAGGCAAATTGGGAGCAGACAAGGAGAAAGCAATGCACATTCCTGAAAAGCAATAAAGTAGATGAACTCTGGCTCTGTATATGAATTTTGTATGTACTGTACATTTTCAACAGGAGAACTAAAGGTGGAATAAACTGAAGACAGGGCTAATGGTTCCAACGAGCTGCAAATAGTTTACAGAACTATCATATTTTTGTTTAACCCATCCCTTTTTAAAATTTATGAAACATGGGGAACCAAAATTTCTCACCACTGTTGCATCTAAAATATGAAAAGCTGGGTCTTTGATCTCCACAGAAAATGTACCGTCTGATCTTGAAGCCCTCAAATCAGCAGCATGAGGCCACAATTCTATCCACACATTCCTGGGAGTCAGCCCCTTTGACTGTAAAAGGACTTACCTCTGAGTAGACATGAAAACGATTGGGCTCTGGTTTGCTTGAGAATAGTTAGTGCTTATATTCAAGATCATGCAACATAAGCCTTTAAAATATGTTAAAGACAACATGGGCTACATCAGTCCAACAGTGGCAGCTGTTTTAAGGTTGTTGCAAAGAGCGCATTAGCAGGATGTGCTCTGCTGGAGATGCCAGAGTGCCACATGCAAAGCAGCAGAGCAAGAAAGGCCTGCTGATTCAGGTGTGTCACAGTGGGGTAGAACAGGAGTGACAGAGGCGAGAAGCTCTCCCACCGATCTCTCCAAACTCATGCACCAGCCCCCCTCTAGGCCAACACTTACTGGACTGGAATCTGGCATGTGGAGATCAGCACATGTTATTGCACTAGCTTTCCCCACTCCAGAGTACTCACAAAGATGCTTTACTTGCACCAACCTCAGTGCAATTTTGCACCATCCCAGCAGTACAATCACTGACTAAGAATGTTGGATTGCATTCTTAGTCTTGGGAGAGTTACTACGGTATTTGTTTACTGAGCTGCTGCCATCCCAAACATCTTCAGTTCATGTGGAAAGACTTCCCAAAGAACAATCAGCATGAACAAGTTTGATTGCAAAGGAAGGGTTGGAGTCTTCCTCCTCATGAATAAATCGTGTGATGGGGAAGACGTCCAGTCCAAAGCTTCATGTGACAAGTGTAGCTGCTCTCTTCAAATTGATCTTTGGAGATGGAGCAGACCTGGGGCAAGGAAATCTTCCACCTGAGCTTCTCCCTTTGCAGGAATGGGAAGCAACTGAGTGTACAGCCATTTGCAAGTAACCCTACACTCCAGAGTAACTATGGGAGCACATAAGAGACATTATGTGTACCCATAGTTACTGCACCATCTAGTGAAAACCTATGGGAAATTCATATTGTAGTCCATAGCAAATTGTTTTTACACCAGAGCAAGGACTCTCTGTAGTTACTTTGGATTGCACCTGAAGTCCTGCAACTTGCTGAACGAATTGGACAGTGCTCTCAACATAGTGGACCAATGAGTTTCAAACTTGGGGTTTTCGATGATGAGATCCACATGATGATTGTCTTGGTGTGCATATGCATTTACAAAGGATGCATTAAGCCAGAACTTTAACATACCCTACAATCCAGAGTAACTATGGGAGCATGTAAGAGACATTACGTGCACCCATAGTTACTGCACCGCCTAGTGAAAATCTATGGGAAATTCATATTGCACTCCAGAGAAAATTGTTCTTACACCGGAGCAAGGACTCCCCGTAGTTACTCTGGATTGCATCCATAAGCACTGCGGATGCAATCCTAAGCATCAGTTAGACTGACACAAGTTCTAGCACAACCCATGCTTATCTTGGGGGGGTCACAAAAGTGCTAAGGCATTCATGTGCCACTCTTGTGAGAGTTCAGCTAGTGCACAAACATGTGCCAGCCTCCCCACTCCACCACAGGAATGGGAAGCAATTGAGTTGTGCTGGCCTAAATCGGTTAGGATTGTGCCCTCAGAAGCATTGTTTAATTAGTAGTAATAACATACAATTAAATTTTATAATAATTAAAAATGTGATTTGCTTGTTAGTTACCCCATTAACTTTGCAGTCATTTGTGTGAATGACAGAACCCTGGATGACAAGACAAAGTTGAATGTTTTCTCATCAGATTTTTCAAGTAAAAAGCCTGGAGACGGACTGTTTCTGAATAAAAGATGATCATTCAGGAAAGTGTTTGAAATATTCTTGGAGTGGGAAGATCCTCAAAGGTGGATCTGTGGTTCTAGCCATGCAAGCACACTGGGACAAGCTGTGAGAAATGGAAGGGAGTCTCTTTCTCCATCCCAGGAAGAAGAAAAATAGTAAGGAGACACCACTTTCCTTTTCCTCCTGAATTGTCCCAGTGCCATGTGCAGGAAAAATTGAGACAGCCCAAGAGCCCCACCTAGAATCTTAAGAAAGGTTCACAAGCCCTTAACTTTGCCACATATCAAACAGAGGTATAACTCACACCCCGAACTGCCAGCTCCCTTCTTATTCCTGTAAACTATTTATGGCAAGGTACGTAGAAGATACGATGAGAAACTTTGTACCTATGTTGAAACAGGAAGGGCTGAGCCTTAGAGCTATTCATGTCTCAAGGAGAAGGAGAGGTTGGATTTCCATGATGGAAAAAGAACTAACCAGATAGAACAAACAGGTATCTATCATGTGCCTGAAGTTCTCTCTCTCTCTTTTTAAAGAGAGAGATAAAAATATTATTAGCTAATAGTTCAAACAGGTTCATTTTGTTTCTTATTCTTTAAGATTCAAGTAAGATCCATTTAAGACTGCAAGCCTATCCATACTTCCCTGAAAGAAATCCCCAAATCCAGAGTAACTATGGGAGCACGTAAGAGACTTTACGTGCACCTATAGTTACTGCACCACCTAGTGAAAACCTATGGGAAATTCATATTGCAATCCAGATATATCCAGGAAATTCATAATGGAATCCAGATATATCCAGGTGTAGGTTGTTCTTACACCGGACCAAGGACTCCCTATAGTTACTCTGGATTTTGCCCTTCATCTCACTGAACACAATGGGACTTACTTTTGAGTAAAAATGCATAGGATTGGGTCATAAGTCCAGCATGTGCTGCTTCTGAACATGGAGGTGGCATATAGCCATTATGATTGAAAGCTCTTGATAGATCTATCTTGGATGAATTTTTTTTCCAATCCCCCTTTAAAAAGCCAACCAAACAAGTGAGCATCACTACATCTTGTGGCAGTGAATCTCACAGATTAATTCTAAGCCATGAGAAAAATCTTTTCATCCTAAATCTGCCAGTTAGTGCCATTGGATGATCTCTGGTTCTGCCATTGTGAAAGAGGGAGACAAATTTCTTTCTCCACCATTTCCACACATGCAGGGTGACCATATACTTCTGAGTAGACAGGCATAGGATGTTGATGTTTCATTGAAGAGAGTGACCTGTTATTTCCTAAATCCTCCTTGGTTTTGCATAGCTAACTTCCAGTCCTCTGACATGAAGACTAATTAAAGTTACAAGTTTTTTTGTTAAAAGCTTGGCAATGCTTTTTGGACCAGTTTCTAGTTCACATGAAAAGTTGATAGGGAATAATTATCTGCTGCTCTACACATACACAATGTTTACGTGTAAAAGAACATGAAATTAGATTTACCATTCATTTTTTAAGCAATTTTTTTCATGTCAACCACTTAAGTGGTTTGATGGCTCAGGTTAAGACACAAGGCTTGTCAACCAGAGGGTTGGTTGGTTGGCAGTTCAAGATCCTGGTACTGCATGACGGAGTGAGTTCCCATTACTTGTCCCAGCTCCTGCCAACCTAGCAGTTCAAAAGCCTTCAAGTAGATAAATAGGTACCACTTCACCAGGTAGTAACAGCATTCGATACGCTTTGGCATTCAGTCATGCTGGCCACATGACCGCCAAAGAGTCTTTGGACAACACTGGTGCTTTGGCTATGAGACGAGTACTATCCAAAAGAATTGAACACGACTCAGCAGCAAAACTACCTCAATACTTATTTGTAAAAAAATAAAAATACTGAAAAAGCTCTGGCTCAGACTTAGGCCTATATCCTAAAGACAAATGAAGCCCTTTGCTCCAGAGCAGTTAAGATGACTTTCCATAAGATAACACTAGAGGATGACGTAACTGCGTGGACCTGTAATTGCTCTGGATTTTCCCCTTAATAAAGTAATCCAATCCCAAATGAATTGCAACATTTTTGGGCGCCCCTGATCTGTTTGCAGAGTTAATCTTAAGCATTTGACTGGCTGCCTACTGACCCAGAATGATATTCCCTATAGTCATCTACCTGTGAGAAGAGGTACAAAGTTCTCTACTGAGTTTGCTGTATGAGTCAGCATTTCTTCTCTTCAGCAAATAACAGAATTGAGACAGAAGAGTGGGTATTTCTCTCGCATGGTGGGAAACCTGGCTTCCTTCCATTTTTGCAATGAAAATCAGAAATAAACAGAAGTGATTTGAACAGTGGGACAGCATCACTCTTGCTTCTCCTATCATGCTTCAGGCAGGATGTCCATTTTTTAATTTTCAATGCATATATATTTATTCATTTAAATGTTCGTTTTTCATTTTTTCAAAAGCACAGCGAGTAAAACTCTCAAAACCACTCTGGGAATAGTGAAGAGGTAGGCTTATAACATCACAGGGGCCAGCCAAACCACACTGTTTATTGTGGGCTTCAGTTGCAGAATTATGGGCTAATTTTTTCCCGCGCTTGACTGGACAAGAAATGGTTTCATTGTAACAGAATACAATGAATGCACTTCCAGAGCAGCCCCACCCTAAAATAATAATGCATCTGTATGTATCCATAAACTAACATTTTTGTTATGGATGTCAAAATACCTCAAGAATTACAGCATAACCATAGAGCTGTGTAGTCAAAAGAAGATCCCACTGTATTTATTTCTAAAAATCAGGGGTGTCCAAACCTTTTGGCAGGAGGGCCACATCGTCTCTCTGCCACTGTATCAGGGACCAAGAAAAAAATTGATTGCATTTAAAATTTGAATAAATGTAATAGAGACATTAAATGAATACATTAAATGAATGTAATAGAGACAGATCTTATGGATGGATGGATGAATTCAAATAAGTTCATGAACACTTTTTTCAGTTCATAAACACTTTCTAACATGGAGAAAGAGGGTGATCTTCAAACCAGTTCATAAGCACAGTAAGTGTGGATAGGATCAGTGATGGGCTTCAAAAAATTTAAGAACCGGTTCTCTGCCCATCTGGCAGCCACTTTTAAATGGCTATTTTTAAACTTTATATGTCCTATCTCTTGTTAAGAACCGGTTCTATAGAGTAGGTGCGAACCTGCTAGAGCCCACCACTGGATAGGATTGTAGTCAAATGATTTACAGACACATCTGAATAGGGCACTAGCACCTGTGTTCTGTACCAGCTGAAGCTTCTGGGCAGTCCTCAGATGCAACCCATTGTTGGACCTATTACAAAATCAAATATAGATGTTGCCAATGCAAGGGCCGTCCCATTTGGAAAGTTGGTGAACCAGCTGAAGCTAATTAAATATGGTCCTAACCACAGTTAACACCTCGTAATTCTGGGTCAAGCCTGGCTCCCGGAGCATTCCCAAATGTTTCACTGCCATGCAGAAGTCATAAACTTCTGACTTGAGTGTGCCCAACTCAAATGACTTCACTGCAGCGCAAATGAAGTTTTTGAACAGTTTTCATTTGCAACCCAACATAGAACAGGTTACCATTTACTAGAGCAACACAGAACAGGTTTCTAGATACTACTAGTACATAGATATCTTAAGTCAGCTCAGTCTAATCTAAAAATGAGAGCAATTAGATAAAGAGTCAAACAAAGGCATTCCTGGCCATAGTAGATAACTGGTCAACCAGGATTAAGCTGTGTCCAAGGCCACCACCAACTATCTATCTATCTATCTATCTATCTATCTATCTATCTATCTATCTATCTATCTATCTATCTATGTCTGTCTGTCTGTCTGTCTGTCTGTCTGGTCTAATCTATGTAAAGTTTTTATATACCGCTTTTCAATTAAAATGTTCACAAAGTGGTTTACAAGAAAATGAAAAACTAGCTAATTAATAGCTAATGGGTCCCGGTCCCAAAAGGGCTCACAATCTAAAATGAAAAAGAACACCAGCAGAAGCCACTTGAACAGATTTTGCTGGGGTGTGTAGGGCCAGTTTAAGAGGAGTACAGACCTATCCAGTTCAGGAACACCACTACACCAGGTCACAAGGATGCCTGACCAACAGTTCTTTCCTCTTGTCCACCTCTTGTTAATTTCAGATTGATTGCCCTCATCCAACTCATAATAGACTCTGAATAAAGGATCAAAACTTCCACTGGCTTGCTCTCTAAAGACGAAATACGGTAGTGCGTTAGAGCTGATGGGCCATCACTTTCCCTCTAGTGCAGACTCATTCACCATAATAGATCAGATAGTTTCTAAAAAATTATTATTTAACAGGTGCAAAAATACAAAAGTTATAATGTGAGTTATATCAGTGGTAATTGCATATATTTTACTAATTTATTACAGAGGAAAAGACTGGGTATGTTTTCCTTTTTATTTTTTTTCATGATTTGAAATATTTAGCAGGGTGTCAAGAAAAGGAAAGTCATGTTATTGATGCTGTGCATGAAAAATGAATACATACAGCTGAAAGGTGTCTTCTGGTTTCTGAGTCGTGGGCGTAAGCAGGTTTTGAAATTAACTGAATTACCAGTTAGAATATCAAGTTCAACTGCACAGATTACAGTTAACATAGCTGGTAATAGGAACTGAGTAGCCTAGATCAGTGCTTTTACACTAAGGGGGGGGGGGCGTGTGTGTTTGTGTACATGCAAGGAAAGGAGATTATTCCCATCTACGGTAGATAATATGTATGGCAGAATTGAAATTTCACATTGTAACATTGGAGTGACTCAGTTCGCACAAAAGCAGCAGATGTGCAACAGACCTGTTTGTCAGGGAGGAGGAGAGCTTAAGGCTGTAAAATGCAGATTTTAGCAATTTCAACATGTGTTTCTTTTCTGTGCATCTTTCATTTAATGAAATATTTTGGTGGCTGGAGAGATAATGGTCCCACTGACTCTAATTCCACTTCCAAATTGTACCAGGCTTTTTTATTAACATTTCCCTCATGCAATAAATATAAAAAATAAATTACACAACCTATAGTTGGAACACACTTTTTATTTTATGATGCTGAAACACTTTGATGGCAGAATAAAGGATTCTAAAATAGGAAAATAACTCCAAAAAGTTCACAACAAAGGACTGGTTCTGAGCTAGGGGACTGTCTAGAAATCAGAATGTATGTAGCTCGAAAGATTCAGCTCTCGCTAGCTCAGCACTACTGCACCTGTGCACCACAATGGACGCACTGCGCTTGTGTAAAGTGCTGACACAGTGATCTGTAGCTTGGGCATCCATAACTCTGATGTAAGTTATGACATTAGTTATTCCTTGCTTTTGTCACTCAGCAGAGCTTTATAAATGCACTATCTGTAATGATCTCGTAGCAAGACCTGGCACGAAGCTGTGTCTGCTGTTGTCACTCAACACACAAAAGTGATTACAAAATTGTTTGCTTCCATCGGGGCAAAACATTTTGCAAATTCAGTGCAATGCTATAATTTGTCCATCCTGCTAGATTAGATTAAACGATGCCGCTGTTGACATTTAGTGACATGATGTGACCTGACACAACTTAGCATTGCCTGCATGGGAAAGCTGCTGCCACATCAGGTAGAAAGTAGCAGCAGATGGTAAAGCAAGAGGAAAACAGGTGGAGGCATTGTTGGAGGACTCTGAATTAAGTGAGCTTAATGTGGGAGATCTCCGCTTAACCCAAGGACCTACAGTCTCTTGTGCTGGACCAGTTTCATGCAGTGGCAAATGGTCAGACCCAGCCATCTGCAGTATTTGTTGTGATCTTCATGAGAATCCCCCCTCTTGTTAGGTGAGAGAATCCCTGACACCAGGGCATGAGAAAATACTCAGCAGTGCTTGGAACAATATTTATTTTCTTGGGAGTATTTTCAGCTGTAGGGTGACTCCCTTCTCTTCTCACTTGGCAAAAGTGCGAAGAAAGTTCTGACAACTGCAGACTTTGCCAGTTCCCTTCTTCTCCCATCCCCAAAAAGTAGCTTTTTCCAAAACAAGGGCCTCCATGCTTGCTGATCTGATGAACTAGATGGGGAAATGGACTCCAAACTGTTCCCACGCTTGATGTGGCTGGAGTGGTAATGAATTACTCCTACAAAGTGGAGATGGGGGGTGGGTGGGTGAAGAGGGCAGGACTGAACTGAACATTCACCTTTTACTTGTTATGGAGAAGTATTAAAATTAAATAGGCACAATTACATGTTCTTTCTGCCCTGCCTTCCATTTTTTAAAATCCTAGGGGTTAAAGAGATTTTACTTTGGACCATCTTTATCTCAGTAGCCCTGAGCAAAGAATGATGAGGTGCATAGCAGAAAACAAGTTAATGTGCCCATCCCTTTCCTTTGTGGTGGTACATCTAAGCATTTGTTGACACAGGAGTGGTGTGATCCAAAATGTCACCTGATGTCATCTTGGGTCTTCTGCCACCTCTGCACTACCAAAAAAATAAAAAATAAAATTAAAACCTTACAGTGCTCCTCATATACTGCCATGAAATCTGGAAATGTACTGTAGATTTTCATTTACCGATACATGGAAAGCACAAACCGCACTTCAGAGTTTCAATGTGACTTGCAAGGAATATAATAAGGAAATGTATTACCATATCTGCTTCTTGCTTGTGCAAGTGGGAAGCAGACCATTGAGGCTTCAGTTGGTAGGAAGTCGGAGAAAGGTGGCCCCACACTTCCAGGATGCCATTGGCTCCAATATCTGTTGATCATACCAGGTAAAACATACTTGTAATTAATCAGTGCCAAAGGAAACAGCGCTATGGGGGGTATTACTGTATATAAAAAGGCCGTACAACACTACTGGGAGTTTAGCAGGCTTTGTTATTTCTCCTGTACTTTCCAGGTCATAACATTTAACCCAGAATTTCACTGTCAATTTTCCTGTGATGTACTACTGTATACGACAAACAGCTCCAATGAAAGAAAAGTAGGAGATGGGGTCAAAAAAATGCAGAGTTGTTCCGTCTTTCACTGTTATCAGTCGGTCAACAGGAAATGTCAAAGTAGTAAAACCCAGGAGATTCTGATCATGCTGAAATAATGCCTGAGGACAGTCTTTCCCCCTCAACATTGCTGGGAGAGGACTTGACTTGCCAACCAGCTTGCGTCCAGTGTGACCTCATAGTCACAGACTGGTTTCCAACCATCTGGCAGCTGTCAGTAAATGTGCTTTTGATTGCCTGCCAAAAAGTGCTGAGGGCGTTTCTTCTCCATGTAGACCTCTATGCTTTTATCTTTGCTTTTATAATTTGCCAGGCTCCAGCTTGGAACTGGATCTTATTTGGCCACATTTGGAATACTTTGTGCTATTCTGTTTGCCTGATCTAAAAAAAAAAAAAAGTATCATGGAGGTGGAAAAGATTTGAAAAAGGGCACCCAAAATACTGAATACATTCTCAGTTTGGAAAGGCTAAGGTTGAAGGAATAGTTTTAATTTTTAAAAAAGGAAGAACATAATAGAAGTTTAGGAAAATCATGCATGGTGGAAAAAGTGGATTGAAAAAAAATTGTTTTCCGTCATGCTAGAACTTAGCATAATCCTGTGAAACATGATAAATTGGCAGCAGGTTCAGGACAGGCCAGAGAAGTTTCACAATGCATGCTTGACAAGTTGTGATGATGACAGGTGACCATATAGAATGGAGGACAGCATGCCTCTATCTTTAACCAATGCATAAAAGAGGGAATTGAAGCAGGTTTAAAAAGCAGCGCCTGCCTCAATTCCCTCTTTTATGCAATGGTTAATGATAGAGACACTTTGTCCTCCATTCTATAAGGTCACCCTGTGATGACTGTATGCTAAAATGTTTTTTAAAGGGTGGGTTAAACTCATTTATGGAGAATAGATCTATTGGGCATGCCTCCATACCCACTGGGGCTCTGTTCTAGAACTGATAGTGGATAACAAAATCAAGGGATACCAAATCAGTGGAAAAATAGCTTTAAAGACCAACTTCCAGTTTCTTTCTCATGTACTGTCACTCCAGAATGCATTTCTATGTAGACATTATGCCTCACTGAGCCGTATTCATTCATAGATGAATTATGGAATCTAGTGGAGCAAAATTATAACTCCACTAAGGTGGGAAATTGGGTATTTTTCTCTTGTTAGACAGCATTTAAAGATGGACGTCAGTATCAGTGGTGAGTCAAATTAGTGGATACCAAAGTCTCATTTATATTAATGCCTATTAAACATGCAAGCTAAATACAACCCATCTACATATTGTGACAGTTTCTGGAAAGGGATAGTTCTGTTTCAGATAGGACAGCTTTGTGTGTTCATGCATGTGGCTGTGTGCTTTTGGTTTAAGTTTTATTTGTAGGAGACAGGCACTGAAAAAAGTAAGTGCACCTTCTGAAGAAATGTAGCAACAATAAAAAGAGAGAGGAAATCTGCTGAACAGGTATTCAAAATGATGCAGTCAGGAGGAGAGTGTGCAAATAGGGGCTGAAACTGCTGTTCAATGGTAGAGTGCATATATTGCAGGCAGAAAGTTGTAAATTAAATCATGGCAATCTCCAATTCCAGACCTGTGAAAGACTCCTTGTCTTAAACCCTCAAGAGCTGCCTCGAGTCTTTGCCGACAGTGCTGTGACCTAGAGCTGTGAAGGGGGGAGGCATGGTAGTTTCCTCCTGTGTTGCAACACCCTTCACAATGATATTAAATACACTTTATATTGAACATGGCCACTCTTCCAATAGCAATCTAACCTATGATAACAGTGTCTGCTGAAGCAAGAGGAGCAATTTACCAGCAACTGGGTTTTGTGGTTTGAGTTCTGGTGAAGAGTAATTTTCAAAAAGCTATGCATATTTTGCAAAGTTGAAGCCACATAGAGACGTTTCATCATCATTATGTTCTCAAGAACACTGGTGTGTAGAAAGAATGAGAAAAAAACATTAAAAATATACATTCTGGGAAGCAGGACTAGTTGAAATTAGCAGGAAGGAAGGAAAAAGGAGTCCCAGGTTGTGATCCACAGGCACAAAACCCAATACATGAAAGGCTGCTAGAAAGGCTTATTTATCCGTTTGCATAACTGTAAGTGCCATAAATGGTTCATTATCCTGGTAGACAAAGAGCACAATCCTAATCATGTCTACTCACAAATAAGCCCCATTACATTCAATGGGTTTTTTTTACTCCCAGGAAAGTGTGTTTAGGATTGCAATCTAACTGGAAAGTCTCACTAAGTGGAAAAGCTTCCTGAGTGTCAAATCAGAAGCTATCCAACTTCTGCGAAATAAGAGCAAATAAATAAATTGCCTGCACTGCAGCCCTCGTGTCAAACATGAGTAAATTGAGCAGAGTTCATATGTTGCTTTGCTGTGCAGACTTCTGTGAAGACAGGTAATGCAAACTGCCCTGGTTTTCCAAGCTTTGTTTAGAAGCTGTTTGCATCCACTAAGACTAAAAGCTCCTCAAAATGCACATTTGTGTGGGGCATGCAAAGCAAATATGCTCGACTAAGGGCACAATCCAGAGTAACTACGGGGAGTCCTTGCTCCGGTGTAAGAACAATTTGCTATGGATTGCAGTATGAATTTCCCATAGGTTTTCATTAGATGGTGCAGTAACTATGGGTACACGTAATGTCTCTTACGTGCTCCCGTAGTTACTCTGGATTGTAGGGTAAATTTCATAGTGCAAATGTTTGCACTGGAGCTTTTCCTACTATCTCACAGTACCTGAATTTCCTGTTACTTTAAACTTGACTGTTCCACGTTCAGAGAAGGTGAACTACTTAATTTCTAGACTGTGTCTGACAATGAGAGCTTCAGCTGGCTTTATGGACGGAGCATGTCCTACCTTTAAGACTTGTGTGTGTGTTTGTGTGTGTGTGTGTGTCTAACCGCCATGAAAGGAAGTGTCTTGAAGGCTATTGACTTTTGATGTCACGGCATGGACATTTACAGTTTCCATAAGAGTTGAAACGGTCTATTATTATTTTGCGTTGAATGAGGACAATGTGTTCTGTCTGCCCGTCTTCCTGCTTCACTAGCGATCGCCAGCCCCGCACTGAAGTTGTCTCTGCTGGCTCAGGTTTTTTTTCCGTCCATGAAATCTGGACTGTATCCCTTCGAATTATTCCTGCCTGCTGTGTCAAACCTGTCAGCAGCCTTCCTGCCATTGTTGACTTCATTAGCCTCCTCAGCGTGCCTCCATGATGTTTTCTCTCAAACACGTCACTGCAGTGTAAGAACCTCATTTGATTCCTTCATAAACATGTGTTCTTTTTAAAAAGGAGGATGTTCTTACAGACTCCTTTGTGTAAGGAGAACAACAACAAAGCAACCTGCAGTCTGTTTTGGTTTCAGGATTGTTGTCAGACTTGTAAAAGTGGCCTTTTTTCTTCAAGACTGTTATTTTCTGAAGGCCAGTGTACACAACACACATAAATAGTTGTCAGGATTTATGGATGCAATCCTAACCTAGGCTGGCACAACTCATCGGTCTCCCTACATGGTGATGTAGGGAGGCAAGCGCATGTCTATGCACCGGCCCACCTCTCATCCAGGAGTGGTGCACAATGGCACTTTGGTGACACCCCCATGTCAGCACATGACTTATGGCAGGGCTTAGGCCAGTTTAACTGGAGTTTAGGATTGCAGCCTATATTTCTAGCAGAACCCAAAAACAGCTCAATCTGTCCCCAGAGGCCTGGCAATTCATGCTCGACAGGCAAGAAAGTGGGGAAATCCAATAATTTACAATGCATATGTTAAGGGGGTGTGTGTCGATCCTTGAGGAGCAGACAAAGTGAGATTCAGATGGTTCAGAAAAGACCATTTATTCCATTTCATACAAACCTGGTTCCTGTAGGCTTCCTGAAATCAATATGAACACAGGAAACTGCCTGGTAGTGAGTCAGACACTAACCTGCAGCCATTCCCCCTGGAATAACTTTGATCAGGGCACTGTGTTAGCCAAATGCCCAAACAAGGGTTGTTTGTTTAGTGGTGCACATCTGAAAACAGCCACACAACGCAGGGGAGAAACTTGCTGCAAGGGAAATGCCTGTTTATCTTTCTTTTTGAAATGTGAAAATGGGGAAGTATTGAGCAATGGGAACTTTTGGGTGGTGGTAAACGTTCCCGCACCTCTCAGCATGTCATCATCTGTGCGCAGCGGGAGCCATAAAAGGGAAGCCTTCATTATGTTTTGTTGCAGGGATGGACACCTGGGGCTAAGAAGGCTGAATCCAAAATGAGCCCCAAAGCAATATTATCCACCACCACCCCAGAAATGGATGCACCTGATAAGAAAGTCTGTGGAGATATAGTTTTGGTGGGACGTCATGTTCTGGTATCAGTGACAGCTCTTTAAAATGAAATATTCCTGTTAAAATGGAAGGACACCCCAAGTTTCTGCTTCTAATTAAAAAAGGGGGGAAGGGATGATTCAGCTGACGCTGTTTTCTCTCGTTTGTGGGTCTGCAAGTGGATTCTTGGCCAGGAGTTCAGTGAGCGGATCACGCAGCTGGGAAACTGCTGTCCTCCCTGTTTGTTTGGCTCTGGAGCCATGTGGCTGAGCAGGAGTGTGGGCAGTTGGCCAGCTGCTTTCCTCAAAGTCTGGGTCAAGGCAGTCCACCAGGGAGTCTTGTTTACTTCATGCTGCTCATTAACAGCCAGGGAACAGCAATCGCCTGTGAGGAATTACTTCATGAAGATTAATTTTACCTCATGAAGTAAAATTCTTGCTATTTATCTGTCAACAGTGACACTGCCTTTTTACTCCTGGCCTGTATGGACAGGATACTTTGAAGGTCCAGGATAATTTATAGATGGAGGAGTGCAAAGTACAGTGTGCTGTACATGGAACCTGCTGCTTTGGTTATGCAGTGGTACCTCTCACAACAACTGCCTCACATAACAAGCATTTCACATAACAAGCATAAATTTCCAAGAAATCTTGCTTCACATAACAAGTTCCGCTTCACTTAACAAGCAAGTGCGCTATGGGCATGTGTGCTATGCAGCCCTGATGCTGCCGACCAGCACAGCTGCCTCTAACTGCCCCCAACTTGGGGGCAATTGCCTGGGGGCGCCAGGGGAAGCTACCCCTAACTGCCCCCAAGTGCCCCCACCTTGCAGTCTCCCAGATAAGCCTCCCAGGAAAGTGTCTTTGATTGCAGCCTCCTAACCATGTCCACCCAGAAGTAAGCCCCATTGTGTTCAGTGGGACTCACTCCCAGGAAAGTGTCTTTAGGACTGCAGCCTAAGTTGACATATAATATTTTTATATGAATATTTGGGGTTTTGGGAACCAATCGTCTGAGTTTCCATTATTTCCTATGGGAAAATCCGCTTCACTTAAAGAGTGTTTCACTTAAAGAGCATGCCTCTGGAATGAATTAAGCTCTTTATGTGAGGCACCACTGTACTATGTGGCCTTCAGGCCCAGTAAATAAACTGTACACTGTCTATTCAGCCTGGACTATTTCTCACTCTCTCATCATCACTTTCCTCATTTTCTCCCTCATCTTGGAACAAGCCAGCTGGGATACTTTTGGGATCCTGGACTTGTATATAATGTATAGAAAATATAATAGAAATATGAAGACAATATATAAATAAATAAATACATGTATATATAGAGTACGTATATAAAAATATATAGACACTGAATAGAAAATATAATTTCAGCTGGAGCTGCTTGCCACCTCACAAATGAGAAGCTGCTCCTGCTGAAATTCCCTCTTCTATACAATTGCAAAAGGTCTATAATCCCCCAAGTGGCCCAGCTTGCCCACCACAGTGGGAAAGCTGCCCACCTCAGTGGGAAAGCTGAGCCACTTGAGGAACTGACTCGGAGAGCCCTTTCAAGAAGCTGTATATTTAGCAGCCACCTCATGTTGCTGATAAAAAGATTTTTTAGTTACCAAACACCTGCAAAGAGCCTCAAGTCAACAGTCAAGGTTCAATAAACAACACAGTTACTATGAAACCAAATTGTGTGACTGGTTTATGCCTGCACAGTATGCAGTCGGGAGCAGTTCTTGGTGTCAGCCATCACTAACGGTTGGGCAGTTCAACCCTATGGGAATGCTTTCATCCCCAGCAGCATAAACAAGAGGTTTCAGCTGCTGCAGATAAAGCAACACTGTGTGCTGTATACATAGTGCAAGGCTGCAGCTGTAATCCGTGTTTAGGTTACACTTCCTCTTGGTACTACTAAACACTGCTGGTGCAATATTGTGGTAATGCTGGGAAAGTGAGCGGCACTAAGGTCAAGGCAGGACACTGGCTCCGGACCAAAGCTTGTCAGATGACTCACCTGAACCCTTAATACTGATAGCAACAACAGTGCCCAAAGCGGATGGAGACCCCATTGCAGGGCTTTGCTCCAGGTCTTTTGCCCACCTGATGCAGGCACTCAGCTTCCTAAATGTCCATTAAAGACTACGTTATGATATATGGATCTTCCATCTGTTAAGAACTTCATGGAAGGCTCTCTTCCCTGTGCTGCAATTGAGAAGATTTTGAAGTGGTGTGCACGCAGGGCAGAGCCTTCTGTGTGATAGAGACATCTTTTGACTATAGTGAAAATCAGGACATATATCGTACATACATACATTTTTAAATCCTGTAGTGCTGCAACAGTCACATTCTGCAACAGTTCAGGAGTACTATCTCCTCCAACCCATGCACAATTGCCAGTCCAGAGCCTCAGACAGCTCATATAGTTATACTGAATTTCACTTGGTGGTTTTTCCTGCTGCAGAGAGAAACATCTGCAATAGCTGAATTTATTTATTTACTTACTCACTAGCGAAATGTACCCACATGCTGGGAGTAAAATTTCAATAATATTTGCAACCTAATGCCTGGTGCAACACTCCTCCCATGCAAAACCCACCCAGTGCTCCTGTGCAGTGGTGGTCCACTAACTCCCCATGCAACACTGCTGCTGTGCAACACCCCCTGTGCACCATTCCCCCTTGTAACATCCCTCGTGCAAAAAAGCCCCCGTGCAGAAAATCCCCATCATGCAAACCTCCCACATGCAATCTCCCCCATGCAAACCACTACCCTTGCAAACTGCCTTGGTGCAAACCTCCCCCCTGTGCATACCTTGCAATTTTCAGTTGCCATTTAAGCTTTTTATTAGAATTCATGTCAGGAGGGGGGAAAAACCATACCAAAAAGTAAAAAAATGTGTGCTCAGGAACTTGGTGAAGCAAGAGCAAGCCTGATTTGGCAGAAGCTAAGTCAGGTTTTCCTAGAAGGGAGTGACACAACTTGGAACTTGCTGTACGGGACTGAGGCAAACCTCCACTTCCCGGTATGTTTTCAAGGACAAAGCTCTCCGGGGCATTTTGATTGTGCAAATCTAGTTGGCAAAGTTAAACTGTAACAGGCCATTAGTTATAACTACTTATATAATAACCCCTTGGCACCCAAAGTCAGCAAGAAAGAAACTAAAAATGTCACTCATGATAGTATTGAACACGATTGTAGAAGGAAGTTTATGAAAAGAGTAGTAATCTGCAAAGTCTTCACACATGTGAATGTGTTGTTTTTCTGGCATTTATTGGCTGCCCTGGATTATTGTGGAACAGTTGCTTTTGCACCCCATCATTGGCACTGGTTGTAAATATGAAATAATTCCTCTCATGCAAATTTTGAAACCTTGAAAATTGCTCATTGTGAAAACTTGGCTGAAAGAAGCAGAAGTTTATAACGTATAAGACGGACAGACAATCTTTCTCCAGAAACATGGAGCCTCCAAGCACACATTAAAAAAACCTGTGCTTTCTTTTAAATGTAAACCATGTCTTCAATTATATTATCAAAGCAAACAAAGCAAAGAGGAGAAAGTTGCTAAAATATATGCCGGGATGGAAAATCAGGTTAGGGCCATGCTTTGTCTGCAAGAAACTGGGATAACTTCTAGCAATGTGGAATAAAGAGTACTCTGCATTGTCCTGCCAAGAATACTAAACTCTGGCCACACACTAAACTCTGGATGAATAGTTGATTGGTGCATTATCCAACCATGTCATATAAAAGCAGTATAAATCTGCAACGTGCTTTATAATCTTTCTGACATTTTTCATCATAATAACTTTGTATAGTAGGGAAGTGATACTCCCACAGTTCAGTTGGGAACTGAGGTTGCAAATCACTTCCAAGTCCACCTTGTGATTAGAAGTCCACCCTCTCCTCCACTGGAAATGTAGGTTTGCAGTAAACACTGCCGTTTAAGCTGCACCAGATGGAAATATGACTTCTGGTGCAACTTTGAATGGTGCAGGAGTCCTTTCTGTGACTAAGGCTATAATCCTAAAGATACTTTCCTAGGAGTGAGACCCAATGGGTTTACTTTTGAGTAGACATGTTAGGATTGTTCCCTAAATCTTAAAAAGCCTAGAAGTAGTTGGGATCTTGTGATCTTCACTTTGGTGACACTCATAGCTTTCTTTTCTCTACCTTACACAGTGAGTGACTCAGTTTGCCAGAGGTTATCTCTTCTATCGAGGATCCCTTTCCATGAACTCTGCAAGGAGTTTCTGCTGAAATTAAGCTGTAGGCATGCGGCTTCTACTGTGCTTCTTGCCAGGCTCCTGTTTCTTTTACAGCTGCAAATTAGTAAATCTTCATGTGCAGTGTTCCTCCCAAACCATGAAAACCTGCTCCTGTTGAATGCATGCCTGCTGTGCACATGCACAAGGTACAGGAGCTTCACCATAGAAGGTGGCAACTCTTTGCAGATGACACTGGTAATGCTCAGATCTCCCTACCCTGACCTTATCTACTAGGGTCCTCTTCTCACAGCTATTTGATACCATGTCAGAACGTCTGATCTTTGGGGTCAGATTGCAGAAGTAGGTCCTGGCAGAGCAGTTTCCAGTGATTTGACTGGGAACACCAATCCCATAGCACTGAGTGCTTCTTGTAAGCCACGCAGGTTTCTGAAGAGTGGGCTCTGAAGTTTAAGAAATAATAAGAGTTGTGACTACAATTTGATTAGTTTTTTTTAACTTCAAGAAAAATAATGTTCTCAAATAATTGGGCACACCAAAACCTAGCCTGCTCCAGGTTCTACTCCTATCATGAATTGCAGGTTCCACTATCATGAAAGAACAGCAGTGCAGTTTCTGATGTGCTGGAGCACACCATCTCCAACAGGGAATAAGAAGGCATGGGAGTTTGGCAATGCTATGACCCTACTCATCTTACGATCAGAATCACAGAGGTGATACCAGCCTATGACATATGGTTGCCTGAAGAAGAGCAACAAATAATATCAGTGGAATGCAGTGAGGTTCAAAATTGGGCATTCCTGAAGTTCCTGGGTGATGCCACATAGCATTCTTGGGGGAGCTACCTGAAAGTCCCAGGTATCACAGCAGAAGCTGCCATAAGCTCCACAAGCAGGAGCTTCCTCAAGCTCTTCTCTCCAAGAAATGTCGACAGTTTCAGAGAATCTCTGAGAGACCAGAGCTTGTGGAAGCAGCAGATCACTCCACTGTGATTGTGAAAACATTCAGAAACTGGGTGGAGAATGAGAGTACAGTCAAGGACCGAACGTCCCTTAATGGTATCGCTATCATGTGCGCACTCTCCTGACACTCAATTTTAGACCAGCATCACCAAATTTCTACAGCAGAGATAATAAGGACAGTGATTTACCAGGAACTGTGCTGAAAAAGAGGGGCTTTCCTTAGTTAGAAGGACTGTTGGAAGATAAATTGGAGATAGTGATTCCTTGCAGAGAATTTGCAATTCTGTAAATTGGAGATAGCATTTCCTTGCAAAGAATCTTTAAACTGAATTCCACAAGAAGCTCCTGGGCTGAAAAACAATTAATTAATGTCTGCATGTCTCATGCCAAAGCAAATTCACAATTTTTTATCCTTTTGTCTTGGATTGGGTCTGGAGGTAGGCAGAAATGGCGGCAGCCTCAGCCACTGCATCTAATTCTCTTTCCCAAAATCGGGACAGGACCCTCTATCCCATTTGACAGTATATGAACACAATATCCCAAAATTGGGATTGTCCCTGTTTTTCGAGACATAAGGCAACCCTAACTACATCATAACCCTTTCCTGAGCTGACGTGTCTTTTTGGCTTTGCACCTGACAAAACACAGGTGCAAAGCTGTGGAGAGCCACTTCCGTTGGCTGTTGACAACCTGAAATAAGGGAGCAAATGTGACATTCTCTAAGGTGATCCCAGGCACTACCTCAGCACCCACAGGATCTAGTAGGTGCCAGTTTTGCACTGGGAGGCTTAGGATTACCTGTTTCCTGGAGTGAAGATTTCTTCTTCATACATTGATAAGTCATGAAATCAAAATTTAACCACTTTTTGAAAAATGAACAATCACTTAAATCATTTTGTTATCAGTCATTCTGATATCATGCTACTCTGTAGTAGCATGATAGACCCCTTATGTCTCTCCCATCATAAAAAATTATATGATTATATAAAATTAATTGTGGTTTAAAAAATTATACCCACAAACTATTTTGATGGGGGATTCCTACTCTGCTACAAAGGATTGGGTGGGTACTGATGTGTAAATTGCACAAAATTGGCTGGAGAGCCACTTTACATAAGGGGCTGATACCCACATCACCTTGATCCTCCTTATGGGTGTATGATTATAACCAATTCTTTCTTTCATCAGCTGCAATCTGTTCTTTCATCAGCTGCAATGTCCATGTTCAGCATTATCCACCCACAACATGAGGAGAGATTAGCGTTGCTTTAAATTGCCTTTCTTTCTAACCTATCTCTGTATGATTTTTAAACTGTAGGGTTTTTACTGGATGGAGACAGAGGTCTTCTGAATTCCACAAGATATTAATAAGTTAATATATGTTGACTATGTTAATATATGTTAACATATGTTGACTTGAAAGAAAATTAAATTACTCTCCAATTAATTGGATATTCTGAGATTTTGCATATTCTCTCAAATTCTGATCTGAGCAACAAGCAATTTTCTATCCTTGACTGTGTTTTCAAATCATGTTTCAGGGAAACCCTGAATTTCTCAGAAGTTTATCAAGTGGTATTCAATCAGAATATAAACTTTCCTGAATAACAGCTTTCCTGAATAACAAACTTTCCTGAACAGCTTGCCTTTTTTTCATCTAGTTTTCTATTACAGAATTTCTGAATTCTACAAAAACACCCTATAGATACAGGGAGGGAAAATAGGGGCAAAAGGTATCTGCATCCCTATTTGACCTCCTCTGTCTCTATTCACTGTAGGAAAACAGGTTGAAGATAAATGAAACTTCAAAAATGAAACCTCTGCACTGATCTGCCAAGGCCAGCAAAGGTCTCCTCCTCTGCTGGTCCACAGAGGCCCAGAACTGGCAGACCAGTGCCAACCTAATACCCCTCACAGTGACACAGATGTGCCTTGCAGCACATTAGTGATGCTCTTAGATTAGTGCAAGGAACGTATGCTGGCCTAAGAGAGCTTGGATTGCCCTTTGAATATTATTACTATTTTATTAATATTATTTTGAAAATTGTTCTGGATTTTTGCAGACAAATTAACCACTTAGGTTATTGGGAGAAGGAGACTGGCAGACTTTTGTCATTATTCCAATTTATTGTGAGTAACTTTCTCTGGTCCAGGATTGTAATGTTTCAAGAATCTCATTTCAATTCAAAGGTTCATTAAGCTGGTGGAGCTGTAAAGGAAAACACCCTAAAACTCTCAACAGACACATTTTATATATACGTGTACAACTTTATGCTTACGTTGGTATTCTTGACTAAAGCTGAAAATGGAGTTAATTTTTGAAAAGCAGTAAAAATAGAACATGCACTTTAATTTAGACACACATTGTGAACACATGACCTGAAACTTCCTGAAAAAGAGTACAAAAGTGGCTGAATTTTAATGGTACTAATTTGGGATATTCACCATTGTCTGAATGCTTAAGAGGAAATCGTGTATACCATACTCACTCATAACTCTTCTTGCATTTAGTGAACAGAGAGAGAAGGAACGAGGTTTTCCAACCAACCATTCTTTACACACTGATGCTCTTACTAGCTACACCCATTTGATGCCCCCAATTTCTGCACCTGTATATAGAGGACAGCACTGAAAGCAAGGAGTGATATTAACCATGACGTACAATATTAGCCAGCCAGTGTTCTTTCCAAGTCAGACAACTCTCCCTTTCTGTTTTCAGCTTGTCATCTATATTCAAACAGTGAAGATGAGGATACCCGAGGGGGTGGGATGTACGTTCAGCAGGTCTCCTGCTCCCACATTCAATGAACACATGAAAAATGAATAGGGCTAGTTTGACCAGTACAAGCACAAAAGAAAAAAGTAGCATTTACCTTCCCAAATTTGATACAAAATAGTTATTAGTATCTTAACTGGTCCCCACTGCAGTTGTATCAGGTACCCAAATCACATTCTGTAAGGTGTTCAAAGTACATTACATAAAGGTTGCCATCAACATTTATATGACAGTGCAGTGAACATGATTTAAGAGATCAGAAGCACCATCTTCCCCATTGCACCTGGGCTATGGATTATATCTTTATGAGCCTCTGCCACCTTCTCCATTGGATACTGAGGACCTATGACTGGTTTCAGCCAGCCAGCTTCTGCACCTGTAAGTAGAGCTTTTGCACATTCATGCATCTCTTCCTAAACAGAAAAGACAAAATTTAAAACTGAACATCAGCATAAAGAACAACAAAGAGCATCCTCCAGAAATCAAATTACACTGGAATTGGTGGGGAGGGGGGAAGCATTGCAAAGCTGTCATCTAAATGTGGGTGGTTGTGTATGTTACAAAATATAAGAAATAATTTGCCACATAGCAAGACTAGTTTTTGGGAAATTACTAATTTCCCAAAACTAATTTCCAAGACAGGCAGCACAATCCAGAGCAACTAATCTGTCCACATAAGAGCCCTTGGGTTGCCCTATCTATCACTAGGGTGGAGCATCTGCAAGATGCTCCAGCCCAGTTACTCTGAAGGAGGCTTAGGGCAGAGCAAGGCAAGATAGGGTGCCCTAAGAGAGGTGGACCTGCTCTGCCCTAACTGGGGCAGCCTAAGCAGCTCAGGAGAGGCAAGTTGAGGGCATGTTTAGCATTGCCTAGGGCAGAGCAGTTACTCTGAATCCAGAGCCTGTTTCCAAGGCAGAAATGCCCTCTTCCAGTTCCTCAGAGATATACCACCTCATGAGCAGGTATAGTAATGAGTAGACCCATTGGGATCCATGATAAGGTCCAAGTAAGAATGGCAGTGTTGACCAAAAATCTGAGTTCTTGGCCATCCTAGCTGAAACCCCTGCCTCTCAACCTCAGGATATGGAACAAACTACGGCTGCCCACAAACCTCAGGATACAGCAGGCCACTCAAGAAGCCCCTTGTATTCACTGTAGAATGTACTGGCATCTCATCAGGGACTCCTTATAAGGCAGGCACCCAGTGGCGTCACCAGACTGGTGTGGCTGGTGTGGGCCACATTGGGTAATGTGCCACCCAGTGGCGTCACCAGACTGGTGTGGCTGGTGTGGGCCACATGGGGTGATGCGCCGGAGTTTGACTGTCCATTGGCAGGCCCCAGGCGTCAGCACGCCCAAGGCGGAGCAGAAGCCAGAAGCTGCCACTTGTCCGCGGAGCTGGCCCAAACGGCCAGCTGAGGTGCACTGCGCAAAAACACACTGAGCATGCCGAACAGCTTCAGAGGAGACTTCCTTAGAGCGGAGGAAGTCTGTGCCTCTGCACGGCCATTCGGCCTCACTCAGGAGGCAGAGCGGCAGCTGAATGGCTTCAGAAAGAGTACTGCACAGGCGCCAACTTTGGCGATTGCGCAGTCCAGGTGGGGGGCTGCATGCATCCCAGGGGTGACACATAGACTTCTGCACCGGGACATGCACAGAGTTGTGTCACCACTGTAGGCACCACAGCTGTTCCTTGTTCAGTGTGATCTGAGGGGTGTCTCCTCAGGAGCAAGTCCTCCCCATGTGTCAATTACTGAGCGTGCTCTGGAACAGTTAGGGCAGCCCAGGCTTCCTGACTCTCTGGATGCAGCATAACTTTCTGCTCTGGATACAGAATAGTGAGGAGAGAGCAGTTAGGGCAGAGTAGGCTGAACTTGCTCTGGATTGTGCCCTAATTCTATGGGAAAGAACTATTCCACTGGTCAAGGAATACAGGAATTTCAAGAATTTATGCTAAATTCCGTGTACAGGCACCCCCACTTTCTGATGGTTCATTTTCGGATGATTCCACTCTTTCAACACCTTTCAATTATATCCAGAACTCATTCATTCAACACATGCTTCACTTTTTCAACCTTTCTCTGCTAGTCTAAAAGCTATAATTGTCTTCCCTAATGTTGATTTGTATGTGACATGGTGCTCAAACTATTTTTGACATTTCTTATGACTTTCTTGAGTAAATAATCATCATTCAAATACATAACATATTCAGTGCCCACACAAGCTTTTGTTTATTTTCTGAAATTTGTTATGTATTTTGGCTGTGTTAATAAATATGTGTTATTTAGGATTTCACAAGTTACATTTATGATTTTTAGTGGCCATTTCGCATCAGCAAATTAAGAAAGACTTTGTTCTATCTTTCATCTGTTTTCAGTTTGGACAGTGCTCCCTTCCCTAACCCATCTAATAAGTGTGGGAAACATATACTGTGGAAGACTGGTAGAGGGTAGTGAAAATGAAATAAACCTTGCAATATTTTGGTCTATAAGTAACCCCATGAATGAGGCCGCAATCCAGAGTAACTACAGGGAGTCCTTGCTCTGATGTAAGAACAATTTACTCTGGATTGCAATATGAATTTCCCATAGGTTTTCACTAGATGGTGCTGTAACTACGTTGACGTAAATGTCTCTTACGTGCTCCTGTAGAAACTCTGGATTGGAGAGTGTATGTGTTGCAGAAAAGGAATAGTAGCTGACATGAATGAATTATACTATAAATACACAGCATGAATACTTTTTTTACCTTAGATGCAGAGAATAAACTAACTCCTCTAATGCTTGATTCCTTAAGCATAGTATCCCTCGGGTTTATTTCAGTGGGACCTCTACTACCTACAATCTGACACAAAAGAGAAAAGAATAAGAATGAGTTATGGAAAGCTTACGGTTTGACAGGAAGCTTCTTATTAAAAGTAAGTAATACTTGCGCACCATCACTCTTCCTCCAGTTGACAGCAGCTGCAAGTCATTGGCAAGGTTGACATTAGCCAGCATCTCGATAATCACATCTATGCCTTTTGCACCAGCCAATTCCTATATTAACAAAAAATTTACTTGCTCAACATAAAGTCATGTAAGTTTCTTGCCTGGAAGATATTATGGGCGCAATCCAGAGTAACTACGGGGAGTCCTTGCTCCGGTGTAAGAACAATTTGCTCTGGATTGCAATGTGAATTTCCCATAGGTATTCACTAGGTGGTGCAGTAACTATGGGTGCACGTAAAGTCTCTTACGGGCTCCCGTAGTTACTCTGGATTCTAGCCACTGTCACAAGTCTCGATATGAAGACATTATACTATCCCAATAGATTAATGGCATCATTTTTCAAGCAACAGGCCAACTCAAACAATCTTTTGCACACATTGCACTAGATTTGTCAGAAAATAATACTGACATGTTTTCAACAGTCATAACCTTTTATGTAGTGTCGCTTTGAGTGCATTTCTGTGCAGAAAAAAATGTATAAATTAATATAGTAAATGAAACTAAATATAACTGCCACTTACTGTGTATACCATGTGTTTCATGGGATATATACCTCTTATCAGAGTCCCTGAATTTTTAGCTTCCAGGGCCACACCACTCTGTCTTGTCTTTACAGAGGGCGGAAGAAGGCCAATTATATAAAACACATACATTTTATATAAAACATACATTTTGTACATAACTCTTTTACAGCAAGGAAAAAATTGTAGCTATAGGTCGGCTTTGGCTCTCTCCTTCAGCTGGGTTCTTAGGAGATCAGCCCAACCATCACTTTATGAGGAGGAAGACGATGCTTAGGAGTGGGGGGGGGGTGGAAGGTACAAGAGGGAACACACTTATAGCTGAATGCCTGCAAACTGGCAGAAGCACTTCTTTCAGGTGTTGCTAATCTGATACTCATCTGGGAGAGTAACTGTCCCTCAACTGTCCCTTTTCAACCCAGCACAGTGTCTTTTCTAGTGGCTGTTCGATGGTGTTTCCTTGGTGTACAGATCCAACCTTATTATACATGGATTCTTTTATACACAGATTTCACAAAAGGCCACTGCAAATCATAGTTTGAAAAATAGCTTTTCTTACTATTGTAGAGAGGCAGTCATGCAAACAATCACACAGGTTCTTCAGATGAGCCAGGTAAAGGCGGGAGTGCTTTACATTTCTAATGGCGAACTGATTCAGTAAGAAAAGCTGTTTTTAAAAAGATGTAAAGGGAGATATTTTTAATTTTTTAACTGCTTTAAAACATTTTTGGTACCAGCAGGGAGTCCCAGAATAAACCCCTGCAGATACTGAGGCACAACTTTATTCCGTTAGGAGCAATGGAAGAGAAAGAAACCTCAAAATAGGTCTTTAAGGGCAAAATCCAGAGTAACTACACGGAGTTCTTGCTCCGGTATAAGAACAATTTACTCTGGATACCAATATGGATTTCCCATAGGTTTTCACTGGGTTGTGCAGTAACTATGGGTTCGCATAATGTCTCTTACGTGCTCCTGCAGTTACTCTGGATTTGGGGGATAGTTTATTTTTCCACTTTAATCCACATTTTTTTAATCTGTGGGAGATTTTGGAACAGATTCCTAGTGGATAATGAGAAACACCTGTATTTTTGATTGTGCGACCTCTTGGGACAGAAGACCATTTTGCTAGTTGATTTTTCTCTGTACCATACACAGCTTTGAGAACTTTTTTGGTTGAAAAACAGTATATAATTTTTATTTAAAAGCAGACCAGTCAAAACATGTGGCTGAGTCAGACATTGCCCACAAGTCACAATACCTTGGGTCATGTGCAGGGACTCTATGCAATCACTCAATTCTCCCCAAACATTTTATCTTTCTGGTTTTTAAAATCACCTTAACTTAGCAAAAACAGGAGGTGGCAGTACAGGTTTTGCATTCATACCCAAAACTAAAAGGGAGGCAGCAACAGCGGTGCATAAAGCGGGTGCAACTGCTAAACGACTCTGAAGCCACAGTCTGTGTATAAGATATCAGAATAGTGAATGTTGTGGAAACTGGTCCTTAAGAGTCCCCAAAAGCTTTCAAGACCAGCTTTCTAAACAAGCTGTCAGTGCAGACGTATCACCTGCAGTGTCATTCACAAAAATCATTCAAAAAGGAGACATTAATTTAATTTTAAAGTGTTGCATATTAAACAAAGAATATTACAAGACAAACTTTTAAAAAGGTACCTTAATCTGAGTTATGTAACCCTTCTTCCTGTGATTAAATACTTTGTCAGCACCATTTTTCAAAACCAGATTCATTCCTTCTTCAGTGCCAGCTGTGCCCAGGACCTTTAAGCCATAAGCCTTTGCTATCTGACAGGCAGCTATTCCAACCTAAAAATGTTATAAAGAAATAAATGCAATTTATTTCTGCTAGTGTTTTCTATACAGATCCCCTTCCCCAAAATGCAGCCCCACATATGACATGTGGTCACTCGGTATGACAGTCAAGGAATACAAGACAAGGAAGATTGATTACTGCCTGTAAATTCTAAGATTGATTACTACCTGTGCAATGAAATTGGCATTAGCTGGATAAGGATGACTAATATTCTCAAAAGTTTAGCTTTTCCCTTGTCCGTGCAAATGAAATATCAATACTAATACATGCATTTTGTTCAATATGTTTTTGATTAGCAGATGCACAGGTTACCTAATTGAGGCCAATTATAAAGTGGATTTAAAGAAGTGTTTGAAACACGCTCTGAGAAATTTTAATAGTCAAGACTAAAAGAAGCCTGTAGGTGTTGCATTAAAGTCAAAGAAATTAGCCACCTTCAGCACAGAGGTCCCTCTCAAGATACTTACACCTCCACTTGCTCCATGAACTAGCACAGTTTCCCCTGCTTTTGCAGATCCTCTGGGGTGGGGGAAATAACAGAATATTAAAAGCATAATAATTATTTGATTGCAACACATCATATCTCAGAATGGGTTAGTTGAGCCCAAATCAGTCACATTGCCAAGTGAAGCAGCATTCTCTATAGCACTCCCTTCTCCTGATGTGTCAATCTGCTTTTATCACCATATGCGGGTGTAGGTGAGCTAAACTGTTTAAAATAGTGTTACTTTATTAATAATACATTAATACTTAAATATTTAACAATTACTAATAGCATATTAATAAATTAATATTTTAATCACCATATTTTAACAAAACACACTCACAGATTAACATTGGGGAAGATTGCCAGAAGAGGGTGTAGTGGAAGATGTGCCAGAAGAAGTATGCACATCTTGTAAAAGTGCAGCTGCTTCAAATATATCATCCAAACCATCCCAGTATTTAACTGCTATGCTGAATAACCCCTGTTAAGCCAGATTCAGCTAAACCTAAAGCCCCTGGAGAATACTGGCGCTGTGCTTTGGAAAGTACTTCTGAAGCCTTTGGAAGCTGCACATGTCTTCCATGAGGCTCAGAATGGCCTCTGGAGGTCCCAGAAATCCACTTCCCCCTCCCCAAAATAATCTTTCAGACCTTTATAGTACATCCAGACCCTTCTAGAACCCCCAAAGGAGGAACCACCTATGCAAGTATTAACTATAGTATGAGTGAATGGCTGCAGACCAATTGTGTAAATAAGGGGAAGCACAAGATGCATGTCGGAGGTCTGAGAAAAAATCAGTTTGTTCTATGGGTCATAAAGTGATCCAACATGTACAGAATTAACTAACTGAACAACCCACTACAAGTTCTGGATTGTCACTATATTTATCAAACAGCCAACAAACCTAAGAGGGGTGCCAACAGAAAAGGCTTACCATATATACTCGAGTATAAGCCGACCTGAGTATAAGCCGAGGCATCTAATTTTACCCCAGAAATCGACTTCTTTGCCCATCTTATGACAAGTATAAGCTGACCCGAGTATAAGCCGAGGGGGGCTTTTTTCAGCATTAAAAAATGTGCTGAAAAATTAGGCTTATACACGAGTATATACAGTACATTAAATCTTGCAACAGTCTCTGCCCGATTTAATTAATTAATAAATAAACCTCACTAGAGTCTTCTTCTTTTCTGTGCAATATTAATACCAAAACGTGAGTTCCAGAATGCTCAAGAAGATTCAGAAAATAAGCAGAATTATGAGGGCTGACTGTGTGATAAGTAAAACCGAATGTGAGAGGTAAAACCAAATTATCAGGGCTGAATGTGTGATAAGTTAATGGATATGAGTTCTTGTGTATGGTTTCTTACTTTTGAAAGAGAGCATGGTATGCAGTAAAATACGGAATCCCTATTGCTGCACCTTGCTTGAAGTCCAGTTTATTGGACAAGGGATAAACTGTATCAACTGAAGCAACGGTATATTCTGCATAGCCGCCGGAAATGGTACCAAGGGTAAAAACAGCATCTCCTTTCTGAGAGGAAAGAACAAATGCATAAGATACAGAGTTATGCAAAAATGTTTTATATATTTCGTATGTAAAATTACAATTTTCACACAAATAATAACTGGTGCTAAGTGAAATAAACACAAGGTAACAGATACATTATGCTAAATGCAGCAAATACTGCCAACTGTGCAGGAAAGATGTCCTTCAAAAGTCAATCACTATGCAAAACAGTGCTATAAAATACTTAATTCAACATTCAGAAGACCGTCTCTGATCCAGAATGCATTGCTCCTATTAGCTGTTAATTATGCCATAACAGAATGGCTGTTAATTATGCCAGGACAAAAAAAATGGTCAAATAAAGACGCACTAAAAGAATCTGCATTGTTGTAAGTATGGCTATAGTTATCCAATATGTACTAACAGAAAGATATTGGGAGATTCTTAGAAGACCAGAAAAATGTATATATTTAAAAATGACATGACAAAATAAAAGCTAAAAACACATATATATATATATATTGCTTTTAGTGTTAATTTCAGCACTGTAGTACTTATTAAATTTAAGACTATTACAAATAATTTATTGCATACAATTTATTAATTATATGAGCTCTACATACTATCTGCTCATAAAGAAATGGAGGATAAGATAATTTTTTCCAGGACACAAGGCTAAAATCCAAGACATGTCCTGGAAGGAAGGAAGCACATACTCATCCTGGCAGGATACTTCAGAGTGGATGCAAGGGGCTTCTTGCAGTGGCCTGTTGTATCCGCAGGTTAGTGACTGCCGTAGTTGTGCCATTAACCTGAGGTTGAGTGGCAGGGGTTGCAGCCAGGCTGGCCAAGAACTCAGATGTTTGTCAACACTGTCATTCTTACTCCGGCCTTATCATGGACCCCTATGGGTATACTCATTACTATACTTGCTCCTGAGGTGGTATAACTCTGAGGAGCTGGAAGAGGGCACTTCTGCCCTGGAAACAGGCTGTGGATCTAGCATAACTGCTCTTTCTAGACAATGCTGAACATGCCCTCAACACACCTCTCCTGAACTGCCTAGGCAGCCCAGGTCCATCTGTCGTAGGTTGCCTTAGGCTACCCCAAGCCTTCTCTAGCATAACTGGGCTGCCCAATCTTGGGCAACCCCAGTGATAAATAGGGCAGCACAAGTGCACTTCTGGACTGCAACCTTAATTTACTTAAACTGCTTGGAAAAAAACAATGCTAGCAAATATGTTTTTAAGTCAATAACTCTGGGTAAAGGTCACAGAACTGTATTGTTTTAGAGACAGCAAATTATCAACCGTTTAAAAATCTTGTACCTTGAATGCAGTCACATGTTCCCCGAGTCCTTCAATCACCCCAGCCACATCAGTCCCAGGTGTGTAGGGTAAAGCTGGTTTTTTAGAATGAGTCCCAGAACGAATATAAGTTTCCACTGGGTTAATGCCACATACATGAACTTTAATGAGAACCTGGAGAACAAATGGCATTTGTTGAACGGCTAACATATCTGTTTGTACATATGGCTGACATAAATAAATTTCATTTCTGCATCAGTTCTTTACACACCCTCCTTCTCCTTAGAAATTTATGCCAACAAAAACTGATTAGTAACACACTGAGCAATTCAACAAGTTTTGCAGAAGGCTGCACCTTAAGCATTTGTTTCGCATCCTGTGAAAAACAGATTATGGTACAAATATTTGTCCCAACTGGTGCAAATTAGTACAAATCAGTACTCATGCTGTAAGTCTGATATTGATGCCACTTTTTATAATTTTTTGATGCTGCTACTTTTCCAATTCATTTGCTTGCTGTTGTGTTGTTTTCTAATGACATGCAATCCTATATTATGTTATCCTATGTTATGACTTTACTCTCCCCGGCAGTTGCTGTATATTCTGTATAGGAGCAGTAACATTTTTCATATAGTTCACCATCACCACTTCTGTCGATTTCTCTCAATCCAAAGCATTCATTCTTACCTGGTTCTCTTTGGGAACTGGCAACGTGACATCCGACACCACCTTAAGCACTTCAGGTCCACCAAATTCAAATACTCTGACAGCTCTCATCACATTTTTCCTCATTGCCATGGCAGCCTAAAAACACCAGAGGGGAAAAATACAGCGTATCATAATCTTCACCACTTTTTCCACTTCAAAGAGAAAGGATAAAAAAAATGTGTTCTTCATTTGAAATTTAAATCAAAAATTCACAAGCTTTTTTATTCTTACCTAAAATATGCCTTATGACATTCTCTAGCCTACAGGAGGAGGATAAATTTGACTTTATTATAAAAAAATCAAATATGTAATAAAACAAATGTGCCTGCTTATAAAGGGTTCCTTTGTCACATCTTTAAACTGATTGTCCACATCAGGTTAATAATTTATTTTTAAAAAATTATGTGTAATTCTAAATCTGCATGTTAAAAGTGACCTTTTAGAAGGGAAGTTTGAAATTTGGGAGTGAAAAAATCAGGAAGCCTTCAAGCTCACACATTAAAAAAAACTATCAATGTTGCTTAAGCCTCTTACTTTGAACCAAAGAATACACAGCTATGCAAGTGCTGGAAAGATGTACCTGGTAGCCATAGGTTTCAATTGGACTTACTACAGTAATTGTAATTTTGATTGTAATTTTGTAATTTTCAAAATTGTAATTTTCAATCCTAACTGATTTAGGCGGCCTAACTCACCTGGCAAATTTTCTCTTGGTGGTGTGAGGATGTTGGCGTATGCCTGTGCCCTGGCCTAACCCCACAAGGAATGGGGCAGAAGTGTCTTATGGCACTTATGTGACACTCCAGGTCAGCAATACCTATCCTGGGACTTATGCTGGCCTAGGTGGAGATTAAGATTGCATCTATACCATACAATCCAGAGTACCAATGGGAGATATACCAATTAGAGTACCAATAAGAGATATTATGTGCACCCGTAGTTATTGCACCACCTAGTGAAAACCTATGGGAAATTCATATTGCAATCCAGGGTAAATTGTACTTACACCGGAGCAAGGACTCCCTGTAGTTACTCTGGATTGTGCCCATAGTCTCTCAATAGGTCAATGACTACTACAGAAATTAAGATCTTTCTAATATTGCCAGAGGATGTCTCTCAATTCTCAGGAAATTTGTAGGCTTTTAATTTTTTGACATCAAGATGGCAGGCAAACTCAAAAATAAAAAAAAATGACAGTGCAAGAAAGGTTGCAATCCTAAGCACATTTTCCTGTGAGTAAGACCCACTGAACAAAATAAGGCTTATTTCTGAGTAGACATGGATAGGATTGTGCCAAAAAAGTCATATCAAATCTAAAAGTAAAAATACGGGAGTAAAGCAGATTTTTCCAAGGTTTTTTCTCCCAAGACTGACCATGGCACAAAACTGAAAGCCAGAAAATTGGAAGTCACACATTTGTAAGACAGAATGGTTTTCAAGTGTCAGTTAGGGACAGAAAGATAAGTCCCACCTGGCAGGTTATCCCACAGATATGAGGCCACCACTGAAAAGGCACTGCTTCTAGTTCTGACAATTGTACAACTGAGAGATACAAATATGTCAGTTAATAGGGGAGCAGGAAAAAAGGAAGTCAGGAAAGCAAATCAAACACAAAGGGCACAATCCTAACCATGTCTACTCAAAAGTAAGCCCCATTGTGTTCAATGGGCCTTACTCCCAGGAAAGTGTCTTTAGGATTGCAGCCAAAGCCTCTTCTATGGTTTTAGAAGTAACAATATGGTGCTACAGTAGAGTGGCAGATATTTTGATAAACACCCAAAATGAAGGCCTGCCAGATTCTTCACATCCCAACCATTTTTGGAATTCCAGAAGGTAGCAAAACTAGAAAATTTATCCAGGTGCTGGTGGGTTGTTTTTGAATATTGTTGTATTATTAATAAGTGATAGCTGCAGGCTGTTAGCAGTTCAAAAAAAAAAAGTCCCACTATGTTCAAAGAAGCTTATGGGCAAAATCCAGAGTAACTATGGGGAGTCCTTGCTCCGGTGGAAGAACAATTTACTCTGGATTCCAATATGAATTTCCCATAGGTTTTCATGTAATGTCTCTTACATGCTCCCGAAGTTACTCTGGATTTGGGGGTATGTGTTTTTTAGCAGTGTTTTTAGCTGATATTTATGATCATTTTTAGGGTGGTGGTTGTTTTAAATTGTGATTTAAATGTTTTAAAATGTGATAAATGTTTTTATATTTATACAAGTGTGTGTACGTATGTATGAATGTGTGTATATATTTATATGTATGTGTGTGTATGTATATGTATGTGTGTGTTATACATACATATATATAACTATATCTAGTGTTATATAACTATATATATGTGTGTGTGTAGTTATTAATATTTGTTAGCCACCTTGAGTTAGCCTCACTGAGAAAGGCAGGATAAAAATCCCACAAACAAACAAATATTTGCCACTAAGTGTGCCCAGGACTGCAGTTTTTCTCAACATTATCCACTTTAAGATTGGGCACTCTCTCATCTCATATACTCCAACAGTCCTAGTTTTGTGACACAGCACACTTTCTATTTTCTTCCTGTGTCATCTTTTGACAAAATTTGGGAAAATCTTTTTAAAATGTTGATCAGGTGAGCAGCTTGTTGCCATTCTTGAGGTTTCCACCCATCCCCAGGTCTCTAACATTAAATCTTTGAGACAGGGACACACTTGAACCCAGTTTGTAAATTGTTACAGCATGGTCTGCTTTCCTTCTGTGTCACCAGAAGGTGGTGATGTCTCCCCATCTATCCTGAATACTGCCTAAATTGCAAATATTTCCCAATAAGTATAATAACACCCACAGTGCAAATAAACTGTTTTTATTGTCATTATGTTTGAACTGTGTTGTTGCTTTTTTCTCTTAATATTGTAATTTAACAATTCTGAATTGTTTTTAATTCTAATTTTTTTTAAATCTAATTTTGAGCTACCTCAATTCCACCTAGGGAAAGGCAAGACACCAGTCTTTTAAATACAGAAACATCTGTGGATTTTTTTTTAAAGTTAATACTTAACTGTGCTTCAGAAGCAAATACAGGACAGATGACTGAAGGATCAAAGAACAGGAGGTTATAATACATGGGGACAGTGGAGACCTATGCAGCAGAAAGACCAGTTTACCAGAAAGACCATATAGTTTTACAAGAAAACTATATGCAAAATGTTGGTGGATCTGATCCTGATGGGTGCAAAGCAGCAGGGTGACCATATAAAATGGATGACAGGGAGCCTCTACCTCTAATTATTGTATAGAAGAGGGAAGTGAGGAAGGTGCTGCTTTTTAAAACCTTTTATGTCGAGCTAAACCTGCCTAAAATCCCACTTCTATGCAATGATTAATAGTAGAGGCTCTTTGTCCTCCATTCTGTATGGTCACCTGTGCAAGGGTTGCAATGCTTATAGCAGCTTATAGCTGCTGATTGAGCACAATCCTAACCATGAGACAGAGATTGAGCACAATCCTAACCATGTTTACTCAAAAGTAAGCCCCATTGTGTTCTTTGGATCTTACTCACAGGAAAGTGTCTAGTCATTAACTATTAAAGTCAAGTGGAAGGATAAAGGTCCTTCTGCTACAACATTAAAGTACTTATATTTATTAACCCCACTAGACTTTAATAGCTACCCTAGACGTCTGTTCCCATATAACATACCAATTTTCCAATTGCATAAAGATCATTAATATATGTCTACCAAGTCTACTCCAAAGTAAGTCCAATTATGTTCAATGGGTCTTACTCCCAGGAAAAAATGTCTTTAGGATTGCAGCCATAGGGTGAAATCCAGAGTAACTACGGGAAGTCCTTGCTCCGGAGTAAGAACAAGTTACTCTGGATTGCAATATGAACTTCCCATAGGTTTTCACTAGGTGGCACAGTAACTACGTGTGCACATAATGTCTCTTGCGTGTTCCCGGAGTTACTCTGGATTGTGCCCATACTCTCATTTCCATGTAGTCTCAGAACATATCAATTCAGGACTTGCTCCAGCCAGCCAAATTGACACCATCTTGTACTTGTCTACTCAGAAGTAACCTCCAGGGTCTTCAATGGGGCTTACTCTCAGGAAAGTGTGGCTAGGATGACAACCTCAGTGCACAATCCTATGCATGTCTACTCAGAAGTAAGTCCCACTGTAGTAAAAAAGGTCTTACTCCCAGGAATGTGTGGATAGGATGAGCCTCAGTACAAGACTCAGTGCTGGTCTACTCAGAAGTAAATCCTGTTGCAGTCGACTGAGCTGACTCCCAGGAAAGTGTGGTTAGGATTGCACCCAGCCCAAACCCCCAGTGCGCCTCTAACCTGCGGTGCCAGCAGTGGTGCTGCAGAAGGACCCTGGACGCTGCTTCCCCCACGCAGTTCCTGCCCTCCCTCCTTCCCAGGCAGTCCCCACAGCACCGCCTCCTCCGCTGGGCAGCAGAGAGGCTGCAGTCTTCTCTGCGCTTCCCTGGGAGTAAGCCCCATTGACTACAGTGCGTCTTACTTCTGAGTAGAAACAAATAGGCTTGGCCTCAGAAATCACACGCACAGGGGTTTGTTTGTTGAATGGGCGCCTATGCAGGTCTACTCAGAAGTAAGTCCCATGATAGTCTATGAGGCTTACTCCCAGGAAGGTTCGGATAGGATTGTAGCCTTAGACAGGGTGACGGTAGGTCAGAACCGCAAAAGAGGACAAGCCCCAAATGTAGGTCATCCAAGATCTATCGCTGCAATCCTATTGGATTCAATGGGGAAATAGCCCCTCATTGAAGCCAATAAGAGGCTGTTTCCACCATTGAATCCAGTAAGAGGTTTTCCCCTGTTGAATCCAATAGGGGGCTGTTTTCCCGTTGAATCCAGTAGGAAGCTGTTTCCCCATTGAATCCAATAGGAGGCTATTTCCCCATTGAATCCAGTAGGAAGCTGTTTCCCCATTGAATCCAATAGGAGGCTATTTCCCCATTGAATCCAGTAGGAAGCTGTTTCCCCATTGAATCCAATAGGAGGCTATTTCCCCATTGAATCCAGTAGGAAGCTGTTTCCCCATTGAATCCAATAGGAGGCTATTTCCCCATTGAATCCAGTAGGAAGCTGTTTCCCCACTGAATCCAATAGGAGGCTATTTCCCCATTGTATCCAGTAGGAAGCTGTTTCCCCATTGAATCCAATAGGAGGCTATTTCCCCATTGAATCCAGTAGGAAGCTGTTTCCCCACTGAATCCAATAGGAGGCTATTTCCCCATTGTATCCAGTAGGAAGCTGTTTCCCCATTGAATCCAATAGGAGGCTATTTCCCCATTGAATCCAGTAGGAAGCTGTTTCCCCATTGAATCCAATAGGAGGCTATTTCCCCATTGAATAAAGTAGGAATCTGTTTCCCCATTGAATCCAGTAGGAGGCTATTTCCCCATTGAATCCAGTAGGAAGCTGTTTCCCCATTGAATCCAATAGGAGGCTATTTCCCCATTGAATAAAGTAGGAATCTGTTTCCCCATTGAATCCAATAGGAGGCTATTTCCCCATTGAATAAAGTAGGAAGCTGTTTCCCCATTGAATCCAATAGGAGGCTATTTCCCCATTGAATCCAGTAGGAAGCTGTTTCCCCATTGAATCCAATAGGAGGCTATTTCCCCATTGAATAAAGTAGGAATCTGTTTCCCCATTGAATCCAGTAGGAGGCTATTTCCCCATTGAATCCAGTAGGAGGCTGTTTCCCCATTGAATCCAGTAGGAGGCTATTTCCCCATTGAATAAAGTAGGAATCTGTTTCCCCATTGAATCCAGTAGGAGGCTATTTCCCCATTGAATCCAGTAGGAGGCTGTTTCCCCATTGAATCCAGTAGGAAGCTGTTTCCCCATTGAATCCAATAGGAGGCTATTTCCCCATTGAATCCAGTAGGAAGCTGTTTCCCCATTGAATGCAATGGGGCTGCCTCCATCATTTTCAGGTGTTAATGGGTGTGTGCAGAGTGTTCTTAGAGCTGCAACCTCCTTCGCGTGCTCCACACAGAACGTGCTGAGTTTTGACCTAGGCGGGCTTCCGTCGGCTGACGGGAAAAAACATGGCTGCGCCCAGGGGCCCTGCGGGGGCCGCCATTACCCGGGTGCTTCCGTGCGGAGGCCGAGAGGGATGCGGCAGGGCTGCCTCTGCCCCTCCGATGGCGGAGTTCAAGCACTGGAAGGAGCAGCGGCTGTCGCGGGCGGACGGGAGCCGGAAGGGCAGCGTGGACGAGCCCATCGCAGGAATCGTCTCTCTCCTGAACGGCCAGGACGCCTTCTGCACCACCAGCTCCTGCTCGGGACGCCTCGTCCTCCTCCAGCAGCCCCCGCAGCCCCCGACACAGGTGCCCCCCCACAAGCCCCACTCCCAGGGAGCCTCCCCCACTGTCCCCAGCAGCTCCACTCCCGCTTGCAGGCTTCACGCCGCTAATCCTATCTGCACACTTTCCTGGGAGTAAACCCATTGACCACAATGGGATTTACATGGGGAGTAAACCCATTGACCGCAATGGGATTTACATGGAGAGTAAACCCATTGACCGCAATGGGATTTACATGGGGAGTAAACCCATTGACCGCAGTGGGATTTACATGGGGAGTAAACCCATTGACCACAATGGGATTTACATGGGGAGTAAGCCCCGTTGACCGCAATGGGATCCACAGTGGGAGTAAGCCCGGTTGACTATAATGATATGTAGCCAGGTTGACAATATGTCATGACCAGAAAAGAGGACAAGGCTCTCATGAAATGTAGGACACCCCCCAAAAAGGAGGACATGACCACATAAAAGCTAGAAACACTCATAAATATTGCTCGATGTTAAATATTTTAATATTGCTTAAATATTTAACAATATTTAATCGTACTAACAAATGTAACAGTTGTCATATTTAACAATATTTAATATTGTTAAATATTTAAATATTGCTTTCGTTGTTAAATATTTTAGCAATTTATATTGCCTATTAGTGGGGTTGCCACATGTCCTGAAAAACAGGGAAATTCAGTTTTTGAGGATCGTGTTCACATGCCAGCAAGTATGACAGAGGATCCTCTTCCGGTTTTGTGGAACAGAATTATGGCAACCCCACTTAGTAAATTAAAAATATTATGAATAATTTATTAATTCCTAGCGCTCTGTGCTTCCTGCTCTGCTCACAAGGAAATGGGGGCTAAGTCCACATGCATCCCATGGGTTATAAGCCCATTGAACATAATGGGAAATGATTCCCTGTAGGTGTGCATAGGATTGCACTGTGAATGCAAGAATCCAGAGCAGCTGCAGCAGATGTTTTTGTTGGTCCCTTTGTAAAGGTCCCTTTGTTGGTCCCTTTGTAAATTAAATATTTATTTAATGAATTATAATTTAGGGAATTAGGGAATGAAAGGGAATTCCAGACAGGGGAATTTAGGGAATGAAGGGAATTCCAGCCAGGGTAAAAGCCAGTCTGGAAAAGTGCATGGATTATAATTTATTAAATTCATATACTAATAATTTATATAATAAATTATAATAAATTAACCACACAAAAGCAATGAATGTGTGTGTGTTTAGCTTTTATATGGTCGTCCTACATTTTTCTTGAATACCCTACATTTTGAGGGAACCTAAACCTCTTTTTCCAGTTATGACATCTGGTTACGCTCACCTCTACGATTTGACGAAAATTCTTCTTCATCGTCTTTTTCATCGTCATCTTTTTCATCGTCATCTTTTTCATCATCATCATCATCATCATCATCATCATCATCATTTTCCCCACAATTGTACAGCCTTCCCCTGCACCTTCCAATCTGCTTATAATTGTTTTTTCCCCCTCCACCTCAACCAAGGTTTGTTCTACCAGATCCTTGAGTGGTCAAAGGGTGGTCAAAAAAGAAGGTTTCCTAGCATTTCTTTCCTCTCTCCTTTCTGCCTCTTGATCTTACTCCTCAGTTACTCACTATGGGCACAATCCAGAGTAACTATGGAGAGTCCTTGCTCCAGTGTAAGAACAATTTCCTCTGGATTGCAATATGAATTTCCCATAGGTTTTCACTAGGTGGTGCAGTAATTATGGGTGCACGTAATGTCTCTTACGTGCTCCCATAGTTACTCTGGATTGTAGCGCTAATCCGACTGCCCATCCTCCCTTCACAATTTGAAGGGAATTCCAGCCAGGGTAAAAGCCAGTGTGGAAAAGCGCACAAATCTTCTGACTCGCTCTACAATCCAGAGTAACTACAGGAGCATTTAAGAGACATTACGTGTACCTGTAGTTACTGCACCATCTAATGAAAACCTATGGGAAATTCATACTGCAATCCACAGCAAATTGTTCCTACGCCGGAGCAAGGACTCCCCGTAGTTACTCTGGATTGTGCCCAAAGTCTCCATATCTACCCAGGCTTGTGAAAGTATTTTTCCCCCTTAATTCTCACTAGGCAACTTCTGGCTTTGAGATACAGAAGCAAAACTGCACCTGGCTCATGGTGACCCATCAGACGTCTACCACGGAGGACGTGGTAAGAATGCTCTGCTAATGTCAATTATTTGCATTAAACATCTCTGTTTCATTTTGCATGCTTTTTTGTCTATTTTGTCCTAGAAGCAGTGCATATAACCAGCTATTCAATTTACACTAGTAAAAGCATGTTTTTTTTAATAATAACTTATTAATTTGGGGTTGATCGGCATTGCTTTCAACGGAAAGATCACATGGATGATTTAAAAAAGCACAATACAGTACAGTATTTTTTCCAAACTGAAATCTAAAATACAGAATTAAAGTTTTATTTAAGGGAAGACCTGATTTACTAAGAGGCTACAGTACTATCATTATGGGCTTTTAATGAGAAAGTTTAAATATGACATGAATTTTTTGCTTCCATTATTTTTCAGTGACAAGTTCAGAAAATAACTGCAATTATATACATACATGGGGGGAGATCCCAAATTGAATTATGTTGGGCTTTCTTCTGAGTAAAGTCTGAATTTCAGTATTCATAATATTGTAACTGTTTTAAAGTATTCATCTATCCTGAAAAGAAGCTGAAATGAAAAATATTCATCAAAAATCGTAATACAGTATTTATATTTCTTTGAGTTGTTTTTTTAAAAAACTTCCAGTTTCTACCAGAAGAGGGCAGACTTCTAATAAATAGTTGTAATTGGTAGCTGTATCCTGAGCTGTTATAATAAAATCAATTACATTTATGAATCAATTTCATGCAAGTTAGTTTGCATTCCAGTTGTGCTTATTTTTAAGTAGTAGTATTGCTGCTTCTATTTTTATTTAAAAAATAAATTTTTATTTTAAAAATATTTCATTTCATTGTCCATATACTCACATCAACTCACTATGGGTTTCCTCTATAATTAATACTGAAATTACATTTATTTCAAGGGAAAAGTCTTACAATTTTTGCTCAACGAACATGAAAATGCTTGTGATCGCAAGTTTGAATCACTATAATCTGTCACATTAACATGTACAATGAATCATTAATGCACTTCATGATATCTGCATGTGATTTGACTAATGCAGGATATCTTCACTACCCAGTTGTACAGCGACAGAGATCCCAGACTACATCTGCAAATCCAATTGAGCCTCTGTCTGTCACCACTGTATAAAAATCTTGCTCTAACACCCATGTTCTTAATCAAAAGACCACATGGCAAAAACTCTCTGCTTGTACTTTAATGAAAAATTGGTATTTCTGAAACCTGAAGAAGGACCTATTGCAAGCCCAGCATTGTATAATTATAGTTCCAGAAGTTATGCTTTCATATTTATTGACTGAGAGCCTGATCTTGTACCCACTGGGAGTTTGGCATTTGGCTCTTTGGAAAGACAGTCTGTCATGGATATTTTGAAGATCTAATATGAAATTACTTTCAGAATTTTAATACTGCAGTTGAACCTTGGGCAGGAAATTAGTGATCTAGAAGCTATAAGGTAACAGTGTCCTTCAATCACAATATAGATTTCAAAAACATATCTTGGGGGAAAAATGATTTGTGTGTCTTTGTAGATTTAGGACACATGCCAGAGAAGCTATAAATATGTGTGGAGGGAAATCAGCCAGAGCTTTCTTTGAAGCATTTGCCATAGCAGCTCTGATCATCAAGTGGTGCCATTTAATCTGGAATTGTTCATAGAAGCTGGTCTCATTGTGAAAGGTGCTGCTTCAAAGAAGACTCCTGTTTTGCTGCGCCTGGCATTGAAATGCATGGACACCTGTTTTATTGGATCAAGCCCTTAAGGTGGTGATATGCATATATGTAGCATTTCCTGTTACTGGTATATATACGGTCCTAATTCTTTCGTGGTATCTGCCATTTGTTTATACGATGGGCCTCCATATCACAGCCTATGGGTTGGATCAGGTGTGCTGGAATTTTCACACTGGGGGCAGCAGTCGCCCTGCAATTACTCCACTCTGCAGCCATCATTTCTTGCACCCGATCTTCACAGAGTCTCAACCCAGAGAGTCACAAAAGTCCTCTGGTGGCACAAGTGGTTAAAACACTTGTGCCAGTTAACCAGCAGGCCAGCGTTCAAGACCTGGGTCCCCACAAGACAAGGATTTCCTGCTACAGGAAGGGGGTTGGACTAGATGATCCACTGGGTCCCTTCCAACTCTATAATTCTATGATTCATACATCTTCCCAGAAATTGGTGTGCAAGGTCTTCAGGGACATAAGGCAGCAGAAGTGTCTCCCCAGCATGAAGATCGAGTGTTAAAAGAGTGTTTTCAAGTACGTAGGAGCAAATTTCCTAAGCCTTGATCTAGCGTTAGGAGCTTAATAACATAACTGAGGAGACTTCTTACAAAGACCCAAAGTCTCTATATTCCTGTCCTAATTGGAGCAATTTGTTCATATTCCATTATGAATCAAGGCAGTGTGAAATTGCCTGGACTGTATTTTGAAGTAGATTTGAGGCACCGTATGGAAACTTTTACAAGATAGAATGAATAAAGGCATTGCTGAGAGTCTCCTGTATTATTCATTTAAAAAATATAGTGAAGTCATGCAATAATCTAATTTTCAAATTAAGAACTTATTTAAAATTAATTCCAAAATTGCTGAGGATGCTACTTCTCAGGATTAGCTGTAGACGTCTTGCAGATAGATCTATTTATGACTATTCCAGCAGTCCTGGCCTTACTTAAGAATGTGTCTTAGGGCAAAATCCAGAGCAGTTATGGGTCTATGCAGTTACGTCACCCTCTAGTGTTATCTTATGGAAAGTCACCTTAACTGCTCTGGAGCAAAGGGTTTAATTTGACTTTAGGATATAGGCCTTAATTTTTTTTCAAACTACTTTTTTCAAAGTTCTGGAGTCTACAAAACCATTAAAAATAAATGCACATACTATGGGCAATCATAGTTGTGCAATATGCCTCTAACACTCATCTGTATTCAGCCTTTGGAAAGTCAAATCCCAAATGATTATTGTGCTTGTAATCGTTCCGCTGAAGAGTATAAACTAAGCAAAACATAAGAGTATTACAACTAACCAAAATGTATTTTTAAAAACTGAATCTGCTTGTGCTGTGCAAAGTTTAGATCTTTAATAATCTATCTACAGTATTTTACAGTATTTTACAATAAATAATAAGTGTTTTAATTCTCAGTTCAATATAGTATTTACATGAACACACTGTGTGCTTTTTCAGATTTCAGCTTTACAGAAAGCTACAGATGATGCCATATTCAAATTTGAACCATTTGTCCTTCACGTTCAGTGTCAGGAGCTGCAAGACGCACAACTTCTGGTAAAGAATTATTGTTGTAATACGTAAATTCCATACGTGCTCGATGAGTAACAGTTGGCACTTGCCTCACTTTTCTCACCTAAGAAGATTCCCTTAAGCATTGTGGGTTTAATAATCTTGAATATGAAAATATGAAGATGGAAAAAATGGGATTTATATTATTTCTGCAGATGTGATGGTTGTAAGTGAAATTATGGTTTCATTGAAATCAATGGCAAAGTTCTCACTGAGTGTTCAAAATGAGAATTTCAGAAAACAAGCATTTGGTTTTGGGCTGGTGGCAACTTTCTATACTGTTGGTTAGGAGACAGTCTAACAGTGCAATCCTAAGCATGTTTACTCTGAAGTAAGTACTATAGTGTTCAATAGTACTTACTACCAGGAAAGTGTGGTTAGGATTGCAGCTTTAGGGCAAAATCCAGAGTAACTACAGGGAGTCCTTGCTCTAGTGTAAGAACAACTTACTCTGGATTCCAATATGAATTTCCCATAGGTTTTTGCTAGGTGGTGCAGTAACTACGGATGGATGTAATGAATCCAAACCCCCATTTGGATTTGGGGGTTAGAGCACAATCCTAACCATATCTACTTAAAAGTTAGCCCCATTGTGGTCAGTGGGTCTTACTCCCAGGAAAGTTTCTTTAGGATTGCAGCCTTAGGCTGCGATCCTGGGTGTAAGGCACTTTGAACAAAATGGGTAGACATGGTTTGGATTACTTTTGAGTAGATATGGTTAGGATTATGATAGCTATTACTCCTTGTTGCAGCCCAGCTAAGCCCAGCCACGTATCTTTTAGGAGTCATTCAGGGCCAACAAGCTCTTTCCATTTTTTCAGTTTACATAAAAAATGTATTCTGTACTTGGCTGAACTATATATACAGTATTATAATCACAATACAGAGAAGGACTTACTGGGGACTACTCAGTTTCCCCTTTTCATGTTGATTACAAGGTATTTTTAAAGCACCGTGTTGGTTAAAAACTAGCCTTCAAAAGATTGTGGTAGTCTGTGATAAGAGGAAAACTTGCCTGTGCAAGTTGCTTTGTGTACAGTATTCAATACTGTATTGTGTACAGTATTTTCCCACTTGCCTGTGCAAAGGCTTTGTGTACAGTATTCAAAGGGCTTGCTCAGTTTCTGTCTAATATATGACATCTAAATGTATTTTTATGTGGTTGTGAACATTATTCTGAATGTTAAATAGATATTCAAGTTTGTTAGGGAAGGGACTTCTGGAGAAAGCTGTTGGCCCAAAGGGACTAATGCCTTGTGGTAATCATGTGCACACCTTCTTGTCTCCTTTATGCTTTCCCTTTATGGACTAGCACCTGAACAGCAGGAAAACTTTGAGAGTTTGTATATGCTTTTACCATCTCAAACTATACGGTTAGAGGAGACCAGTCTGGGGGAAAAAGATCTCCCAGGAAAGCACTGAATCCCAGGGTTTCATTTGGACAGGGCTAAACCCTAGTCCAAATCCTAGTCCAAACCCTAGCGTGGTGATTACATGTTGGCTGCGGGGAGCCTCAATGTAGCTGCTGGCAAGACCCTTATATCCGGCCCTCATGTAAGCTTTGTAATCCCCAAAGTTTGTCTCCTATACACTCTTAAACGTAAATTTTTTCAGATTTGAAACGTAAAACATTTTTTCTGGACAGACTTTTTTCATGGGGCAGACAAAGCAACTCAAGTCCCTGTTTGCAATCTAGCTAATCCCTAGCTTAAACTACTTTACACAGTTCAACAAGTAAGTGGGTACTCCTCTCTGAGCTCTGAAGTTACTCAGGTAGCTGGCAAAGAACTACCCTCACATCATGTTGTCTAGGACATGTGGAGCTTTGCTTTGATGGTTTCATCATGACCTGATTGGAGGAGTGGAATGCTCCAGGTCACTCTATATAGCCCCATATCTTAGCCATACATATACGGCTGTCCAATCACGAGCCAGATCAGTACTCCAGATTTGGAAGAAGAATTTCTTAGAAGAATTTCCCCAATCCACAAGCACAAGTGGTACTGGATCATGGAGATTCAAATAAACAATAAACAACCAAGGCACCTTACAGCAACTTTTATAAGTTGATGAATTTGCACATGAATTATGAGGCGTTAAAAGCGTTCAAAAACACAGGAAGATGCATTAAAAAATAAACATTAAATTCATCATAAACATTTTTATATCCTTTGCAAGACTTCCTTCTGCTGTGACGTTTTGGAATAATTCAAAGCAAGAGCAACTCTTGGTATTTGGGCATAGTTTGAAACTTTTACCCATATTATACATGAATGGTAAAACATATAGATATTTGCCAGATGTATATAAATAAAATCAACATTTTAAAATAGGTTTTTACAGCTGTTTTTCGAAGCTGTATGTGGCTTCTCCAACATTAGAATGCATTTAAAAAAATAGAATAAACAATGAAATAAAAACCTATTAATGACACTTAATTGTGTAAATAGTAAATCTTTTCATAATTGAAATCTTAAACTTGCCATAATGTTAGGAACTCTCTGTCCTGAGGGATCTGCTTGGCATCCCCTCTGTCCACCTCTTGATACTTATTGGAGAACTAGGGTGTGTATGTTCCAAGGAGTGCATATGCCAAGGTGTTGTTAATAATAATAAAAATGATGATTGTTGTTGCTTTTATTGTTGTATCCAGAGCAAGGTCTCTTCCTGAAGGTGGAAGGAAACCTTAAAGAGGCAACATCAAATTTTCAGTGTCAATTCTTGCAAACTTTTATTATGCTGGTTTTTTAAAAGATATTCCTCCCCAATCTTGCACATGTGCAATAGGAACTAAATGTGTAAACCTGTGAGTTGTAACCTTAGTTATGAACCATTGTGAGCGTTTGTACGACTAGGAAAGTGAGAGAGAATTTTTCTTAAATAAAGCATATTAATCATGTGGTTTATGTTTCCTCTTGCTTGCTTATATTATTACAGCATACAGTGGCTATAGAAGCTGGATTCAGAAACTCTGGTATAACTGTTGGTCGGAAAGGAAAAATTATGATGGTATGTTTTCCTCTGTAATGACCAAGATCGCTTAGAAATATGGTGCTGGGCTCCTTGCCTGGATGGGATTATATGGAGGCGTTTGCACATGAAACTAGTATATCAGTCTGGGGATCTTTCTGTGACAGCTTCAAGTCCCATGATGACAGGGGCACTTTTCTGAGTACCGTCATCACAGGATGTTGGCCAGGGATCAGCTGCTTTCATGGGTTGTTAGACAGGAACTGCCACAGGGTTGATCCAACCCTTAGCTTTCAGCAGGCTATGTAAATATTAAATAGCTAATTGGAAATTATAATGAGAAAAGTATGCTGTGCATGTATGTATTCTCTCTCTCCTACTTTTGGTTTTTGACTTCCTGTAATGAAAATGTCCTGGCTCCTATTTTGTATCACTGTAGGCAGTCCGGAGTACTCATTGCTTGGAAGTTCCATTAAGTCAGAAAGGAAAACTGATGGTCAGTGAAGAATACGTTGACTTCGTGGTACATGTTGCTAATCAGAAGATGGAAGAAAACAAAAGGAGAATTGGAAGGTTTGTTATTATATAATATTTCTATCCTGCTAGTTATTTATCATGGCTAGAAAACTGTAAGTTACTGTATTTACCAAAACCTAATGTGCCATCAAATGTAATGTGCACCCTTTACATATAATCAAAATACTGTATTTACTCAAATCTAATTAACCATCGAATCTAAAGCACACCCTGATTTTGGAGACTTGAGTTCGGCTGAAAAAGGTGAGTGTTAGATTTGAGTAAATACAGTATGTATTTACTGAACAAAACGTGTGATGTTGTAGTGTTGATTTAGGAATACAAAATGTTGTCTCTGTTGACAAAATAAATCATAACATGCAGATTAGGTGGCTTTTAAACTTTGAGTTATTTTATTGAATTTTAGGGATGATGGACTTTGATCCTAACCATGTCTAACCATGTCTACTCAATCCTAACCATATCTACTCAAAAGTAAGCACCATTGCGTTCAATGGGTCTTACTCCCAGGAAAGTGTCTTTAGAATTGCAGCACAGTGCCACTATATTCCTCTAAATATATGTGTCTCAGAGATGACACATATGACACAGAAGATGACACAGAAAGGCCTAAGGGCTGGGGAGGCCATCTCAGAAATCTCAGAAAGCCTTTGGGGAGACGGGGTATTGGGGGCAGCATGCCTGGAGGTGTTCCCTGGGTAGAGCAGTGGCCAGGAAAGCCACTGGCTTGTCTCTTTATACACTCTCTTTGACACTGCTGTCAAGATCCAACAATGCCATTGCATTAATTCATTCTGTATCTAGAGTTCCCAAACAGCCTTAGACTGTAAGAGCCAAGCAAATTATGTACCATTATTTCATGAGTCTGAATGCAAACTTTGAAATAACATTCTAAACAGTGGGGCAGAGGTATTCATGACAGTTTCATTCATCACAACATTTCTGTTGCAGTCAGTGACAACAGTCAGTTGCCTGTTTTTCCATGCAAGAGTGGCATTAAGGCATTAAGGGTCTGTCAGGTCAAGTGCCTGTCAGGTACCCATTAGGTACCCATCAAAAAGGCCACCTGGCCAAGTCTGTCTCTGAGCACTCAATACTGGTGGCAGTTAGAAGTACTTATTGCCCTGAATAGTATAGGCAGATGCCTAGTGTAGGGCTATTCCCAGAGGCACCTACTGCTGACAATGGTTCCAGGAGATAACTTGAAAGTATTAGAGAAATTAATGATAGATTCACAAGAAATGTAGGGTGACTTTTAAAGAACGTTGAGGGATGTACAAGTAGCCACCTAGATTAGTGCATTAGAGATTGCAGCAGCATTTCAACTACATGTGTAATACTTATAGAGGGAAAACATTAATAATGCCTAACAAACATTTTTTCAAGTCTTATTTGTTTTGTTTTAAGATTTTTCAGCTCTTTACAGTTTGCTTTGAAAAACAGAGAACATTCACTTCTGGAAGAAGAGGAAAAGAAGATCGAGGCCCACAATGAACAAAAAACAAATGTAAAAGAACCAAAGAGGTTCACTTTTCCCAGTGAGAAATACAGGGTGCGAAATTGACGGTCAGACAGAGAGCAATCTTATTTCATTAAAATGTTCTGAAAATAGGCCCCTGTGCAGTAGGAATAGTCACATTATGTTGTATAATGTTTAATTTGTCCTGCTCTTTATAAGAGCTTAGATTCTTGTGCTTTAGAAAGTAACTTGTTCTGAACTCATTGTAGATATTAAGTTACCAGCAGTGTAATGAAATTCAATAAAATGCAGACAAATATGAAAAAGCCTACGCATGTCTTTTTTTTAAAACTGGCATTGGAGAGCATAAATTATGTTCTCTGTTGCAAAATATGTTATATTAACTGAACATAAAATAAAATATTGTTTTTGTTCTATGTTAACTCTTTGCATTTTAAATCATAACTTCAAAAAACAATACTAGTTTTAAAACACCACACTTCTTTTATTAATCACTGCTTTCTTACTTCAGTTTATAGAGATAAGACCATAAGTCACATTCTGAGACCTAAAACCTTTGCATTTTGGAACAGGAAAATTGGTCATGAAACAAATTCCTTCTTGATTAAGCTACTGAAAACTATTAGTTGAAACCAAGAATTAACCTTCATGGCTGTCAATAATCAGTTGTAAAACCTTTACTATTCTCTTTTCTAGAGGAGTAAACCTAATACAAAAATATGCTTGCACAAAAACTCTTTACAGTTTACTGTATATTCATATGATTGGGATTTTCAGCAGGTAAAATTTTCTCCACTTCTCAGTGGAATCAGCCTCGTGAATTGATTTGTTTATTATTTTAACACCTTGGACACCTATTATTCTTTGGTACTCTTCTGTATTTGTATAAGTGGGAGCTGCAAAGTATTCTATACCAAGTTTCATTTTTGAACAACTGCTTAAACATCAATTATACCAGACCAGCAATATTTAACCTTTGTCATCTCATGGTACATTGATAAGGTGCTAAAATTGTCAAGGTACACAATTTTTTTAATTTTTATTTTTGCAATTGACAAGGCTCATCATACTATTCTGTTGGAAGACTTACTTCCTCCAATGGGCCAATAAATAAATACCTTCCCCCAAACTCCAGCAGCACACCTGCAAACCATTTGCAGCACATCAATGTGCTGTGGGCACAATGGTAGAAAATCACTGTACTAGACAATTAAAATCCTAACCTTTCTGTTAATCCCCATTGTTTTTCTTGGTTCAGATTAAATTCCCTATAGGAAGAAAAATTTATGCTGACTCATTAATCCTAAAGACATTTCTTTATTTGGGAAAAATGTTCCACCGAGGAAATGTGTTTAGGTTCCACTGAGGACATTCCTTTACATTTTTGCACATATATCTGTGAGTAGGTCCTACAGAGCTCAGTGGAACTTCTGAGTTAGGCATGTGCAGAATTGTGCTGAAGCACTTCCAAGCACGCCGTTATGTTAGCATAGATACTGACTGTTTTCTGTTCACTTTCCTACACATCTTGCATGCATGAATCAAGAAGGAGAATGGTTGAATTGGCCATAAACACTCCTACCCTTGGAAGGATTTTCTAAAGTTTGCCTGGATTATTCATTTATTGTTAAAAGAACGATCATTAACGAAACATTATCCAACGCATTTCACAAGCCACAGCTGCAGGTCATATAAACTACAGACCAAATTAACAATCTGTGTCAACTTGGAAATAAAAATCTTCTCTGGTGGATTTAGTCCACATATCTCTTCGACTTTGCACGATCTCGGAGTATAGCTGTAATAGTTCAAAGGAGGCTTGGGAGAAGAGAGCTGATCTCAACTCAGCAATGAAAATGCAGCTGAAAAATACAGATTAAGGATTTGTTTTATATATTTAAAATTGTGATCCTTTGCTCAGATTTCTTGGTAAGCAAAGCCATGGGATTAAGTATGCACAGTGCTATGTTAACTACAAGTCTTTTTCTGTACAGGAAGAGGTGCCAACTAACCTGTTTCAAGGATGAGTATTTGCTTCTGATTTCCAGCTCGAAATTCTTGCTATCACCCCTGGTTAATTTACTTTCAAATTTTAGTGCCATTTAAAAATATATACTACTTTCCCTACAATCCAGAGTAACTATGGGGAGATGTAAGAGGCACTCTGGATTGCTCTATGCATTTCCCATAGGTTTCCAATTGGTGGCACCACAACTACATCGTGTAAAATGTCCCATAGTTACTCTGGATTGTAGCCATTAAAGCAGGCCTCCGTCAGTCTTGGAAGACTATGGTATCGTGCTCGGTGCTGCATACGCAGCATGCGAAGCACCAAAGCGTGGGTTGGATTGTTATGGAGGATATGCTGTTACCCAAGCAGCAAATCCCCCCTCTCCACGCCACTGAATTAGTCCAATGGAAAGGCAGAGCCAATACGATTGGATCCAGCTGGCATTGCAGAGCTGGGCTAAGGACAGGAGCTCACCCTGTCTTGTGGGGCCGACCCGGGACTTGAACCCTGGCCTGCTGGTTAACAGGCACAGTGTCTTAGCCACTTGCGCCACCCATAGCCATTGCTTTCCTTTTAATTAAAAGAAAAACCTACTTTATTTTTAACATGCTGACAATACTTACCATTATTGCTTTCCTGCTAATTTGCAATTGAGCAGACTCCCGACCACAATCCTAACCATGTCTACTCAAACATGTCCCATTATATTCAATGGATCTTACTCCCAGGAAAGTGTCTTTAGGATTGCAGTCTAAACTTACTAGTCTTACCCTACAATCCAGAGTAACTGCGGGAGCACGTAAGAGACATTTACGTCGACGTAGTTACGGCACCACCTAGTGAAAACCTATGGGAAATTCACAATGCAATTCAGAGTAAATTGTTCTTACATTAGAACAAGGACTCCCCATAGTTACTCTGGACTGCGCCTTTACTTGCTGATATATACACTCTCTCTCTCTCTCTCTCTCTCTCTCTCTCTCTATATATATATATATACACACACATACACACACACACTGTATATATATACTGTATATATATATATATATATATATATATATATATATATATATATATATATATAGTATATGTATAATAATCATTTGTGCCCTGAAAGAAAAATTAGAAACTGTTGGCACATCTGAGTGATAGGCTGCAATCCTAAAGACACTTTCCTGGGAGTAAGACCCTTTGAACACAATGGGGCTTACATTTGAGTAGACATGCTTATGATTGTGCTCACACTCTTGTAATACAACTGATGTCCCAGTGAATGATACTAATACACTGCCTTCTTTTAAAACGCAAACAAGAAAGGTGTCTCATTACTGGGGGTTATGTCAGGAGGACCACTTATTCTTGTACCCGTATATAACTTTCTTGTTCCTGTATAAGCACTGGGGCTATGTTATGCCTAGAGTTTATTCAACGGTCTGATGTGTTTTAAGAGTTTTATTTAAGTGATCAAAAGGCCATTTTACACAGACACTGTTCTAATTTGATCCAAACTCTTGCTAAATCTCAAATGAATTGGTTCCATTTCTGGGGGAGGGGGGAAGTCTCATCTGTCTATGGGCGTTAATCTGTAAGTCATTTGATGACACATAGAAGCATGTGTGACACAGAGTTTGACACATAGAAGCTCTGACATTGCCAACTGGGCTGCCATTGCATACGTAATGCTGCCAAGAAATTCCTCCTCATGCAAAAGAATAAACAATTACTGTAAGAAGCAGAATTCAGTCATAAATTACTCTCTCTTACAGTTTTATATTATTGATATGGCACATCCAAGCCTGGATGCTATTGATACTAACCCATGCCTGGCTTTTCTAGCCATCAGAACAAATTTAATGCTAGTCCTCTGGCCAATGTCATACTGTTCCTACTATATTACATTATATTACATTATTTGACATGGTGCAATCCTAAAGACATTTTCCTGGGAGAAGGACTCATTGAACATAATGAGGCTTTTTTTGAGAGGGTGCTCAATATACTTGCACCAGAGGTGCTTGCACTATGGGGGACCTATGCAGGCAGAGGGATGCTCAGTCCTTGCCAGCAGAGGCTCCAGGCATGATGGGAGACCAATGTATGCAGAGAGCTCCAGCCATTAAGGGAGAGCGATGCCCACAGTTTGCATCTTGAAAGGTCATAAGTTGAGGACTTGCTGGATAGAGAGAGCAGACTATCCAAACTTTCAATATAATATACATTGACCTAATTGCTTTTCTAAATTAGTTCAAAAGTTTCGCCAGCTATCAGAAACATCTGTTGGAACATAAGGTAAGTGGTGAGAGGTGAATACTGCAATTAAAAAAGCAGGCCTCTGTCAGTCTTGAAAGACTATGGTATCATGCTCTGCGCTGCATACGCTGCATGCGAAGCACGAAAGCCTGGGTTGGATTGTTATGGAGGATAGGCTGTTACCCAAGCAGAAAATCCCCCCTCTCCACGCCACTGAATTAGCCCAAGGGAAAGGCAGAGCCAATACGATTGGATCCAGCTGCGTCGCAGAGCTGGGCTAAGGACAGGAGCTCACCCTGTCTTGTGGGGACGACCCAGGAATCGAACCCTGGCCTGCTGGTTAACAGGCACAGTGTCTTAGCCACTTGCACCACCCACAGCCCTTATACTGCAGTTGATAGGGCAATAAATGTACAGGTATGGCACAATTCTTATGCGCTGTCTCTTTCCATGTTCTATTTTATGACAGACCACCAGGTGGCGGTATGCTACATATAGTCAGTATTCCACATTGGGAAAACATTTCAGAATGAAGCATTAATGCATTTCTGGGAGGATAAATGGAACATCTCCAGAAAAATAGAACACTTTCGATGTCATGTAGGCAGTGGAAATGGAAAAGCACCGACAAAATGCAATCAGGTTAGATCTTCGCCTTAGCGAAGTTGAGGCTGTTTAAGGCTGCAATCCTGCTTTCCTGAGAGTAAGCCCCATTGAACAAAGTAGGACTTCTTGCAGGCCTCCTTATGCTCTTGTCACCAGTTTGGACACATTCACCTAAGAGGCACAATGGCAATTCATGATTTGGTGTTGCCACCAATTCTGCAATACCTTCCCCCTTAAGGCTTTGATGGCCTCTACCCTACACTCATTTGGGAAATGGTTACAAAATCTGGCTTTTTGGGGGATCAGTTTTTTGTTGGAGTGGAGAAGGCTGGATTCAGTTAGGATTCTTGGTTGGGATACTTCAATGCTTTCTTTTTTCTCCTCTCTCCCTTTTATGGTTAAATGTTGGTTTACGCTCCATTTTTAAGCCACTTTTATTGCCCTGTAGCATGAAAGGGATGATAAAAAAAATTGTAAAGTGAATAAATCTGCATCAACAGAATACAGGAGCTTGTTCTGAGCTCCCAAACTTATACTGGATCCCACCATGCTGGGAGGAAAACAAAGATCACATAAGACTGACCACATAAAGAAGTAGAAGACATTGTATCACCTGGCTATGGTTCTAATATAGTGATCCATATTAACATGAATGTGGCCAGTAATCATCTGCCAGTCCTGCCAATCATCTGCCAATCATCTGAATGGCTATTAATTAGAAAACAGAATCTTGCCCTTCAGAGTAAGTCTCACTATATATGAAATTCCACAGAAACTGAGCAAATTCTCCCAAACTGAGATTTCTGAGAGAAAAGCAGAAAATGTTTTGGGCAGTCAACGAGAAACTCACAAAACCACCTTTTCAAACATTTATGGTTCTTTTACACAAAAACTTAAACTGACAAGTTTATAATCACACTTGGAGGTCCAAATGTATGGAGTTTTCATATTTAAGAAGGGTTTATCCTTTTTAAAAGGCTTTGCTGCGATTTCACAATTTTGGAGGCTGACTGCCTATGGAGGAAACAATCTGAAAAAATGTTATCTGAAACTGTTTTCTGAAGCTGAAAAAGAAAAAAAGCAAGATATCACCATCTTAAAATACAACAACTCTGAATTTAGACCTTTAGTTTCAGGTTTCTGAATAAATACATGAGATCTGGGCAGAAAATTCACATTTTGGGGCTGATTTGAAGCTATTACATTCAGTGCATATGATGCATTATTTCCATTACTTGAGTATCACTGGCTTCTACACCTGCTCCCATTCCAAATGTATTTTGACTTTTCTCTTAAAACTTTTAAACCAAAACATGCATTCCTATTCTGACATCAATTTTTAAAAAAATAGAAGAAAAAGCTTAAGTTAATCTTTCTATAATCTATTGATTTTGAGCATTTTAACTACATTTGCCAATACTAAAAGAACTACTATTGTGCTTGCCCAAATCTTAATATATATTTAAGAGATTTGTATGATGTTTTTCCCCAGTGGTGCTTAACAAGGCTAACAATATCAAAAAATCCATAAATGTAAGGATAAAAAATAATAATAACAACAATAATAAAAATGACAATAAATAACAGGTTAAAAACACTATAAGCATCTGCTCATAACACAGTCAATTATAGCATATAACACTCCCAGAGAAAACAGAAGCAGAAATCATTACAACATAAGATTGTGTGATAATAAACACAATAATATACTGGCCTATAATAAAATAAGCAATAAATTAATATGTTTTTCCCACTACCTTGCTGTACAGTTGCTATTATTTCCCAGATATTATCCATACCCAGTATAGAGCTCTGTGTGTGTCTATAATCTGAGAATTAGCAGGAGAAACATGAATAGACAGTGAGACAATAGTTGGTCTCACATTTCTTATTCTAAATGAGTAGTTTTTCCAAAATTGGCCTTGGTATTTCCACTGGCAAAAACAAATCAATGTTTGTACTTTAAACAATTCTGCAAGCATCTAGTATTCGATGTCCATTTGTGCGTAAGTGTGTATGTGTTTAAACATTTATGCAGCAGTGTCATCGAGGGCATAGGAGGAGGCAGTGCATCTATTGATACTTCAGGCCACATGCACTGGATTCACCAGGGCCTCCAAGCTTATGCATTAACATACTTAGGACGCGTTCTTCACGTTAACATTTTCACACTGTTGATTGCAACCAAATAGCCAAAAGTGATTGTGAACATACGGATTAGAAAAGAAGACACATGGACACTACTTGACACAACTGTTGTGAAGAATATGGGTGTTAATTGGAGTTACAGTCTACGTTTTGTTTGAAGCTGAATGGGTCATGACTAAGGAAATCAATCATGGCAGGAGTTCCATTGGTTTCATTAGTGCTCAGCCAGGAATAGGCAACTTTGGATGCAACACTTTAATCCCTGCAATCATGATCTGCCACAAAAAAATCTGCCATGGGTACTGGTCTCTACCCATTGCTCTACATTATATGCATTGTTATAGTATGCACTTCCATGGGAAACATAAATATGTTGGTTTAAAGAAAACCTGAAAAGCATTTTTATCTCATTTAACTGAAAGCTCGTCAAAGGAATTACAAAATAAAGCATCAAAAACAACAATAATAATATAGCACAACTAATGATCTACATAGTCCACCCACTACATGAAGCAAGACAACAAAACTTTTCCTAGATGCCACAGAAGATATAAGAAAAAAGCAAAATTTTAACCTCATGCCTACATGCTAATTACATTGACACATGGGGAATAGTTCTGGCGAAATGGTTCCATAACTGAGATGCACAACATAGTGGGCACAATCTAGAGTAACTACGGGGAGTCCTTGCTCCAGTGTAAGAACAATTTGTTCTGGATTGCAATATGAATTTCCCATAGGTTTTTACTTGGTGGTGCAGTATCTATGGGTGCACATAATGTCTCTTACGTTCTCTTAATCTGGATTGCAGGGTATGTTTTGCTATACTGTAGTTGTTACTATGATGTGGTATTAATAATCAAAATATAAAAGAAACACAACAGATGCTCTTGGAATATTTTGCTTTTTCACACTTGGGCATTGAAGAGATTTAAAGTGGACCCAACAATTGATCACTGAACACCTGAATTACTATTCCATTCTGGATCTTCCAAAATTGCATTGGATTCTCTGCTTTCATGACAATTTCATATTGATAAATAATACTATATATTGTAGTAGAGTTCCGGCATTTTAATTTCAAATAACCACTCTATTAATTCAGTTTTATTTATTTACCTTATACACCCACCCAAAGTATTAATATCTATCAGTTCCAGTCAATCAAAACAATTTTGATGACCTGAACAAAAAGAGCAGATTTATTTCAATAAAGGGGGGAATGGAGTTTGTGTTTTATTTCTCTTTTACACTGGTTAAAAAAATTCTGTAAAGAGTCCCAGATCATTTTACATAAGAAACCAAAGCAAACCCTCTAGAGATCTTGAGTTTTCAACTCTGATGGGAGAACAAATTACGTATTGTTTGGTATTTTCTCTTCTTTCTCAGATCAAAACAAAGCTAAGCACCATCTCAAGATATAAAATAAAAATCATATGCTTATTTTTACTGTAAATGCTGTTTACCTACCTTAATTGTGGGTGGGATAGAAATACAGAATTGTTACATACTACTTCTAATATTTCGTATAGTCTTTTATATTTTATAATTGCAGTACACATTTTCTTATTCTATCAATTTTCTCATGAAAATGATCTTTTTCCTGAAAACAGATACTTCTGCTGACATGGAAGTAGATGTTTGCTTAATCAGACACGACAGCAGGGGTAATTTTGAAACTTAAAACTCTATACCTCCAATGATCTAACAAGAGTCTTACGGCCTGAATATCTGGGAATTTCAACCAGTACACTGTAAATTATGTCACTACTAGATAATCTTAACTATGTTTTCAGACCAGAATAGTTCATTTGTTACTAGAGAAATTCAAAACTGGAACATTGTATTCTGGGGGTTTCTCGTAAAGTAAGAATTAGGATCTCACTCAAACCATAATATGAAATATAACGTATTTAAAGGAGATAGGAACAAACTTCTGTACTAAGATTCAAATGTAGTTTTATCAGTCTCATTACACATATGTCTCAGAGAGATCACTATAAGTAAGGTATGTATGGCTTGAGAATTCATATGAAGGTTCCTTCTCAAGCAAAACTTCAAGAGGGATTCAGAGGGAAATTTAAAAAGGGCAGGTAAGTAAATATCTCAAGGGTGTTCAAGACACTCCTTGTTATAATATGCAGCAGAATAGTAGATGTGCACATGCTCATTAATATGATTTTAACTTATAAAATAAAAAACTGCAAGAGTAGCTGTATGTACAGCATGTAAGACACAATGAAGGTCCCTAAATAGCGGGCAATAAAGGGGTCAGAATTCTGTTTATCACAGGTTTTGCATCAAAGTACTAAGACAAAGGCTGCAATCCTAACCATACTTTCCTGGAAATAAGTACTATTGAAGACAGTGGGACTTATTTCTGAGTAGACATGCTTAGGATTGCAATGAAAGTCTCTTTGATTTAAAGAAAATTTTTATTTTTATTTTGAGAAAATGTGAGAGGTTATCACTAAATACGTATTTAGAGTAAGAAATTTGTTGTCATAAAAAAACTAATATGTGCAAAATAGCATGTGTAACTGAATTTTTAAAAATTCCACAACGTTTAAAACTAGCTTCCAAGATGAGAAAAAAACAAGCATTTTTTCAATTATTGAAATGAACAGGTGGCTTTTTTGTTTGATATATTTGATAACAGAATTAATTGAAAGAGTATCATGATTAAACATTCACATCTTTGTAGCTAATCTGTCTCCTGTTGCCTCTGACTACTTCTTGTGGGAAAACTCATCTGATGACATACTGTGTGCTCTGTTGACAATATTCAATATTAGTTATCGAGACTGAGCCTGCATTTCAACCTACATTTTCCTGGGAATAATCACCACTGAACACATAACAGGACTTGCTTTCAAGTAGACATGCATAGGATTGCACTGTGAACAGGGAGCAAGCACCACTAGTAAGCTTGTTCTTTCAAATATTTTCCAAGGTTTGTTTTCAATTTGTTTTCATATTAATTTTAGTTACTTATTGTTCACTTAAAAGTGGTTGACACTTTATTTTTAGATCAAATGGTTCATGTAGTTTAGGTTTTTTTCCCCCTTAAAGGAGGGGGAAAAACAACTCTTGTAATTGTCTTAGGCATGCTGTGCTCTGACACTAGGGGTCATTTAAGCTTACACTCCTGCTGCGCAATGCTAAACATTCAGAAAATACAAAATTTCCTCAACTGCAGCTGTACTAGGAAAACCATTTTCCTGGGTCCTGACCGTCAATTTTCTATTAATATGGCTGTAAATTGATCCCATTGCATTATAGAAAGGATTTTTGGGGGGTCTGTGATACATTTGTGAAAATATTGAAATAACTTATAGATATAGGGTGAAATCCAGAGTAACTATGCGGAGTCCTTGCTCCGCAGTAAGAACAAGTTACTCTGGATTGCAATATGAATTTCCCATAGGTTTTCACTAGATGGTGCAATAACTATGGGTGCACATAATGTTTCTTACGTGCTCCCGTAGTTACTTTGGATTGTGCCCATACTTCTAAAATCTGCTGGCAAAAATCGACACTCCCTTCTTTTCTGTATTGGATTTACTACATTTACCCAGCCCTCAAGATTAAGATTTGGACAGTGCACCCCTAGGATTGACACCCTTATTGAGTTTGACTGATTTTCCATGTAAGTGTGTACAGGATTGCATTTTTGTTGCACTTTTTGTTTGTTAAATGGTTGCACACCCCACTTTTATTTTTACACATGTGTTCATTTTTGAACTTTTAAATGTTTTCACTGGGCTGGGCTCAAGCTTTGTTTTTAATTTCTTTCATTGATATTTACATTTCTGACTGTGCTTCCAGTGCAAATTCAAATGCACAACTTCATGCAGTTCATGAGAAATACTCTTCCTCCTACATATAAACTTACCGGTAGTTCTTTCATTAAATGATTATATTTTAGTACTTATACATTTTTCAAAAACCACAAACGTAGATTAAGAGCACAAACCCAACTATGTCTACTCAAAAGTAAGCCCTATTGTGTTCAATGGATCTTACTCCCAGGAAAATGTCTTTAGGATTGCAGCCTAAGAGTGAAATCCAGAGTAACTACGGGGAGTCCTTGTTCCGGAGTAAGAACTAGTTACTCTGGATTGCAATATGAATTTCCCTAGGTTTTCACTAAGCGGTGCAGTAACTATGGGTGCACATAATGTCTCTTACGTGCTCCCGTAGTTACTCTGGATTGTGCCCTAAGAACGTTAAAGTGCAAATTACACTCAAAAGATCCTAGTCATTGGTTAGGATTACCTATAACCATATTGCTTTTTTGTCTATATCTGTAATTTATTTTTCCTTGTTAAATGTCTCTACAGGATATTAGAATAAGGTTTTAAAAGACAGTTTTATGTCTGGGATATATTTAAGTTACAGAACAACCTATATGAAAATATTAACCCTTCATATTTACTTTCATGCTTTTAAAAAAGAATATATATGCTCATCATGGGCAACATCTCTAAGGGCACAATCCAGAGTAACTACAGGGAGTCCTTGCTCTGGAGTAAGAACAAGTTACTCTGGATTACAATGTAAATTTCCCATAGGTTTTCACTAGGTGGTGCAGTAACTATGGGTGCACATAATGTCTCTTACATGCTCCCGTAGTTACTCTGGATTGTAGCCATAATCTCCAAACTACCATCAATAGTCAACTCTGTTTCAAGATCTGGAGATCTGTAGGATCATAAGAACATAAGAAGAGCCTCCACTGGATCAGGCCAAAGGCCCATCTAGTCAGGCTTCCAATATCACACAGTGGCCCACCAGATGCTTTGGGGAGCACATATGGCACCTGCATCCAGGTGTCCCTCCTGCATTGGGCATTTTGAGGTTCTGGCATACGGCATTTTGAGGATCACCTAGACATGATCCCTAGACTTTCAGCAGAGGAAAATATTTCAGCACAGGAAATCAGCACAAGAATTTCAGCACAGGAAATCTTGGTCTTACAACCAAGGCAATAGGGTAACTATGGGGGTGCATAGATCTATAGTAGGGGATTAGCTGTGAAAACAATCACTATCTGATTTTTTTAAAAACATGAGGCTAAATCCTTTTCACTTGAGCCCATATTTTTGAAGCTATTAATGTCAATTGGACCCAATAGGACCCAGTATATCCCAACAGATATATTTAGTAATGCACAGAGACACTGCATCACCGCTCGGAGCAAAAAGCTGCCTTCTGAAGTACATGAGCTGCCTTTTGGCATAGGAGCACCATTTGCTACACTGAAGAGTACATGAAGCTTTGCATGTGTAAGTATATGCTTAAGTAAGATGGAAACATATATTCAGATCAGTGATCACATAAATATACAATACATCAAATTCCAGAGTCGATTGCTACTAGGAATGTCTAAATGATGCACCTCATTCCTGTAAGTGATTTTCTCAAAAGGGGTGGAGAATCAGCCACGTGTGCGAGGTCTGATTGTGATACACAGTGTGTTGATCTCACTCACTGGTATCCAGTCAGAGGGGAAAACAAGCAGTCACCTCCAATTGGTGCAAATTCTTCAGAAGGTCTTCATGCTACTGGTGTATTTTTCCTCCATCGCAATCCTTCCTACGCTTCCACTCTCATAATGATAAGTCAAACTGGGAAGGGCATTTCCCTGCTGATGCGCATGAACATTGCATCAATCTAAAGTTCAAGAACCCTGTTTTAATTTTCAGAAATGCAATGATGTCACAATGAAGAACTCTGTTATTTTTAGATAATGTTGTTTCAGCCGGCAGATACATACCCCCAAATCCAGAGGAACTACGGGAGCACGTAAGTTACTTTATGTGCACCCGTAGTTACTGCACCACCTAGTGAAAACCTATGGGAAATTCACATTGGGAAATTCCATCTTACACTGGAGCAAGGACTCCCTGTAGTTACTCTGGATTTTGCTTATAATCAAGTGTGGGAGGAGAAACGTAAGAGATTTTGAAACATATGCAGCTGGCAAAGAAAATTAAAACATATTCCATCCCAGCAGTCATACTGCTTAAACGGATTTGTATCCAACATTTTGAACATCTCATGATAAGAAATATAAAACCATTCAAATTACAGCGTAAGAGTTGTCCAACTTTCATTCAATCGGCTCTAGCTATAGGTTTATATATCTATCAGTGCAATCCTAAGCATGTCTACTCAGTAGTAAGTCCCATTGAGTTCAATAGGTCTATCAGAAAAGTGTGGTTAGGATTGCAGCCTCACTCCCAGGTAAGCGTGCATAAGATTGTGACCTTAAGTCCCAATCGTATCCAACTTTACAATGCTGATACAGTTGTGCCAAGAGGAGCTATGTGCTGCATCCTGTAATGGAGGGAGGTCATTTATCTAAGATAGGACCGAAAATAATTTCAGATGAAGATCCTGAATTCTGAATTGTACACAGATTGCTGATCGCTTGGGCATCAGTATCCAATACACTCTGTGGACAGGCACTCTTGATTAAAAAAAGATCCATATTTTCCATCTGCAATTAATCGGCTTCTTCTTGTTGCAGCAACAACTGCGACGCTGTAATAATGTTATTAACCACAATAATATCTCAGTAGTATAAAAGGCTAAGGTTGTCTCAGTGACTGCCTTGGAACATGTAGAGCAATAAAAGGCTCGCATTCTCTACCCATCCCCATTCCCAACAGGAATATTTCATTTTAATTCTTGTGTGATTGTAAAATAAAAATTCTTGATAGGCAAAGTCACCTAGCAAGAGGGGAATTCAATCACTTCTTTCCCCTTTCTCAATATAATTAAAACATTCCATATCATGTAACATTTTTTCCAGATTTTTCCAGTGTATATTGTTAGTTATCTTAGTTTTTCTTGTAGGACGAAACTGACAAGAATCTATACGGAAGGTATAGTAAAACAGCAGATTCTTTTTCTTTTTTGGGGGGGAGGGGGTGCTACATAACTTACAAACGGCAATAGCTTCACAACAACCTCTCCTCCTCCCCCCCTTCCAAATAATAACAATTTGCCAAATTGTTGGGAAGTTGTTATAATTCCTTTCTCAAATTATTACTCACCCTTTAGATTAGAAATGAGGCCAGGCTTAGCAATCAGCCATAAATGGTAGGATTTCTAAAGTAGGAGCACTTGTCTGATTGTGAAGTGGAGGCCATTATTGCCTTGATTGGGTCTTTTTTTTCCCCCCTTGTAGCTTGCTTGATTTGTAGTGGAAAGACACTACTCACTACTGCTCTAGAAGCAATCAAAGCTTTCTCCGCTCATTTCTGCTCAGCGATTTAGGGTCCACTACTTTGGCACAGCTGCCACCTTTTAGCCTCCATCAAGATAGTTGTGTGTGTGTGTGTGTGTGTGTGTGTGTGTGTGTGTGTATATATATATATATATATATATATATATATATATATATATATATATATATATACTTAGCATATACGTAAATGTAAGTTTCATAAATGTAAAGTTTCACCATTGTTGGGACTGTAGCAAATTATTTTTTTCTCGAATTAGCTGAATTTGAAGATAATTTTTTTCCCTTAGCTTCTATGGGTGCTTTTGCATCTCATATAATTGACCTTAGATTGGAATCTGGGTAAATGGTGAACTATGGAATGTAGCTGAGTATGTGTGATTTCAGTGAAAGGTGCTAGATTGCAAGTGGATATGCTGTAGGTTGAGAGAAGCCAGTCCCCATGCCTGCTTTTACACATCTCAGGAAGTGCTTCTGTAGTGATTTATTCTGATAAATTACTCAGGTGAATAGACCTCGGGGTGCATCACTTATTTCAACTGGGCACATCTTTCCTTGATCCCCTTCTGGAAGGTTTGCCATAGCACAGTGATCTAGTTATGTCGAAGCATTTGAGATAACCATCTCATTATCCCTTAAGCCAGCGGTCCCCCCCGGAGGGGGGGGGGGTCGCAACCCTCACTTTGAAGACCACTGCCTTAAGCAATTACGCACTAGCAAATCAAGAGGATTGTGCAAATTTAACTCTTAATATTTCAACTCTTCCAGAGCAATTAGATTAGGTGCATGATTTTGTAGATATATAAAGTTGTATCCAAAGAAAGCTGATCTGCATTACAATCCAAGATACTGTAGGTATGCCGAGTTGTTTCTGCAATCCTTAGATTGTCCCACTGACTGCAATGGGATGTACTTCTGAGACAATGAACAAAGGTTTGCACAGACAGTGGTGATAGAAGAACAATATAACTATTGAAATTAATGAGACAATTCAATTTTAACTAAATCAGCAATCCCCACTGATGCAGCCCCACTATCAGCGTGTGCACCCCATCCAGGGCAATGCAATATTCTCTTGCCCGGAGTAAATCTTCTCTGTCCAAATGGGTCTACTCAGATTTGGGCCAGCTCTTTTGTTGGTACAAGTCTGGGTAAACCAGGGAAGGCAGACTAAGGCTGGGAAGAGGACTAGCCTCAATCTTCCTAGCCTCAAAACGCTCTTCTCTCTACTCCAGTCTTTGCCCCACACTTTCCCCATGTTGCCATATTCCACTTATTCCCTGCCTCTCACCCACACCCATGCTGACCTACTGGCACTAAGGCTGCAATCCTAATTCCCATTTAGGCTGGCATAAACCACGGCAAAAATCCTGTGCTGATCTGGGGGGTATCACAAAAGTTCCATAAGATACCCAACTCCTGGGGGGTGAGTGTTAAGCTGGTGCACAGGTATATGCCCACCTTCCCGTACCATCATGGGAAGATATGCCAGGTGAGTTAGGCTGGCCTAAATTGGTTAGGAGGCTCCATAGCGACTTGCTGCAGCTGTAATTAAACGCCACTGGAAAGCAACTACCAAAGCAGCCCAATAGGATGGGACTGTAGCATTAATCTCAATTTGACTGTCTCATTGATTGCAATGGACCTGTAATGAGTTCTTTGGACACAACACAGTATGGCACGAGGAAGAATATAATCTCTCTCCCTCTCTCTCTGTGCATGGATCCTAACCTGGTCCCTTCTCCGATACCCTCTCCTCCACTCTCTTCTGTTCCGCAGCAGCAAAAAGAGTGATGCAGTTCCAAGGAGACCCATTGCAGCAGTGATGGCCTGCTTCCTTGTAAGAGAACAGAAAGTTTCTTTAACTGAGATGGCCCTCTCCCCTGTAGAATTCAATGCAAGGTCTATTGGCACAGCAGCATCTGCAAGGGGGGCATTTAGTCAGGATTGGGCTGTAAGTCCAGATGAAAGTAAAGGAACCTCAATTTGAACCTTTGAACCTTTCAAATTGAACAATTTGAACCTTTATTTGAAACTAATGTTTAAGGATACCATACAATAATAGTTTAATACAGCAAATGTAAATATGGTAGTGGTGTGGCTACATCAGTATGGGAGGGAAAGGATAGCATTAGGACATTACTTTTCCTCCTAGGCATATCTAGTCAGAAGCAACTCTCAGTGGTAACTGATCCTGGGGAACAATATACTGAATAGGATTGCAGCACCAAACATTTATTTATCCTTCAAATAAAGCAAATGAGACAAGGGATAGAGTAAGAACTGGCAAAGATCAGTACAGGAGATATGCTTTGTGTAATAGATGTTTTAAAATAGCAAAATAGGACCAAAGCAAATAACAAGAAGCCTAATTGCGACTCCAAAAGTCGCTGCAGAATAAAGTGCAAACTGGGTGAGAAAGTGCAAAGTGGGTGGGAGGTAAGAAGGTTCCCTGAATCCAGGCTGGAAAAGTAATAATTGTTTGGAAGACTTTAAACCAAGGTATTTCTAGACATGAATATGGGTCAAATTTCCCTTGAAAGTAAACAAAATTACATGAATAAAAGTTCCTGTTCAGATAGCTGGAGAAACAAATGAATACAATCTTGTCAGAGCTTTAAAAACACATTTAGGCTGCATTCCTAATCTCCACATAAACTGGCTTAATCTCTGGCATAAGTCCTGTGCTGAACTGTGAGGGTGTGGGGTGTCTCACAAAACCCCACAAAACTGTGGGGTGTCTCACAAAAGTGCCTTAAGACACTTCTGCCCCACTCCAGGGATGGGGGTTGGTTAGGCCAGTGCACAAGCATATGCCAAAATCCCCACACCATTACAGGAAAGTATGTCAGCTGAGTTAGGCCGAACTACATTGGTTAGGATTACACCCATAAACTAAGATGAAAATGCCCTAAGTGGTCCATTCCTCATTAAGTCACACAAATTTCACAAATCTGAAATTAAGAGCACAATCCTAACCATGTCTATCCAAAAGTAAGCCCCATTGTGTTCACTGGGTCTTATTCCCAGGAAAGTGACTTTAGGATTGCAGCCATAATGTAACAATACTTAACTGAAGCTACAAGACGAATCATATTTACTGATTATTTGCAATCTAAAATTATATCAGTGCAGTCCTATGTGCTTCTACTTCAAAGTAATTGTCACTGAGCTCAAAGGCACTTCCTTCCAGGTGAGTATGTATAGGAATCTACATTTACTTTCTCTTTTTTGTTGAAAAGTAGAACATAACCATTCTTAATATAAATAATAACATTATTTCCAGGTGAGCACGTACAGGAATCTACAGTTACTTTCTCTTTTTTGTTGAAAAGTAGAACATAACCATTCTTAATATAAGTAACAATAACATTGTTTTGGAGAGGTTTTCATCTGGGGCTATCAGACAGGACAGAGGCTGTGTTAAAACTGCACTGGAACGTTCAAATTGAAATGTGCTAACCCAGTGCTTTCTGATTGAAGAAACTTAAGTCATGTTAAGTCACTGACAATATTTTCTGGATTTTTAGATCTTGTCGTGAGTTCATGGTAGGTCCTAAATCTTATTCAGTGGAGAATACATTCTACTATGTCAGCTTCCTTTGACTCTGAAGTTGCAATGCTGAACAGTCATTTAATATTATCAACTACATCTACTGTATTTCCAAGCAACTGGGAGAGGGGGGTGAACGGCTCAAGCCAAGGCTATGTTTCCTAGTGCTGCAGGGTGGTAGCATGTCTCATGTCTGGTAACAGAAAAGGATAACCATCTTTGCACAAACTTGACATCTATAAATTGATTACATAAGTGGGCAATGGTGGTCCTTTCATGTCCGCTCCTTTTGTTTCAGCCGTACAGTAAAATTACCAGCAGCAGTTTACCATTAAAGGGGAATAATAATAACTGAATATGCTTTCATCTGTACATACAATTACAATGTATGGCATGCTTTAATAGGATTGTGAAAAATCTGTGTTTGACCCATACAAAAAAGTAAACATTCTTGTTCTGGATACTATATCATTATCACAACAAAGAGAACTCCTGAAATCTGAGGATTTAAACATCTGGAGAATGTTAATCACTTCAAAATGACGGATGTTTTTTATTTTAGCTTTTGACAGACACACTCCTTTCATAGATAGATGATTATTTACATAAATTACATCATCAATGTGAAAAAAGCAGAAAACTTCAAAGGATAAAAAGCTTAATTAAAAAGAGACTTGTAGTTCTTCTCCCCCCCACCATACCCCATTCTGTCTTTTCCATAAGATGGCTGGAAAAATACCTTTTCCCTTTTCCCATTCCTTTTGGAAACCTTACTGATCCCTCCATGATTTTAGAAATATGAAGCAGTTGGTCTTGGAAGCTAGTTCACGTCTAAGATGTGGCTGATACCCTCCAGTCATGTCAGATTGCTTTGTTTTCTTATTGAAAAATGTTCAGATTCCTGAATTTTAAGAAATCACGAATAATGTACTGTATTTGCTTATTTGTAACTAATACAGCACCGTTTTGTCTTAACCATGCCCCACCTTTTCTTCCCCTTTTTCCAAGGTGTATGTATATTGCGAGAAAAGTAACCAATATTAGAAAGCTGCCTTTGTTGAGTCCAACCATTGGTTCAGCAACACTGACTAGCAATGGTTTTCCAAGGGTCTTTCTCAGCCACACCTGACAATATATGGTATATCTTTGGTATATGTTTGCATATACCAGAGACTGAACCTAGGAGCTTCTGCATGGATAGTATGTGCTTTACTGCTCAGCTATGGACCTTCCTCTCGCCCACCTCCCATTAACTCTCAGAGAGATTAATAGGAAGGGTTAAAGGGGTAATGCACCAATAAGTATGATGTAAAACCAAAACATTTTCTGATTTAATTTTAGTGTCACTCATTAAACTGGGTTACTTGATTTTCTGATTCAAGGAGAGCTGTTAAGCACTAGGATCTCTCGTAGCCTTCTTCAAGAGTCCTTCTTCCACATTTGGCTTATGTTTTAGTCCCTTCATAAAGGAAAGGTTGCGTTTGTTCTCTGTGCCTTGCGATGGACAGCATGCTGCCAAATGCTAGTTGGTAGATCTGGGGCAATTTAACTGATCCCACACAATTTCCTCTTACACTCTGAGCTGATCTGCAGGTTGACCTTAGACAATTTGTCTTCTTTCTGGGAGAAATGTCACCCAAAAGGAAGCTATTAAGTCAAGAAGGTAATTCTACAAGAACAGTCCACTGTATAAACAGAACTTGACCTCCGGTAATTTATTTCTGGTCCTTTACAAAGAGACTTAAGAGATAGGACTGATAAATGTCAGGGTCTCAATCTGTCAATTAAAAAAATGGGAGAGATCAGCCCTTAACATGTGATTTTGGAGTGACTGAATGAACTGTGCTAGGAGTTAACAAGCCCACAAGCAGTACTTCAGAAGAATAGGATAGTCTAGCCTTAAAATAAATGTTGAGCTCCAACAGAGGTTTACCTTGCAAATGTTTATAGGTGGCTGGATTCAAATTAAAGCTGTGCATCTAAATCACACGTAGCACAGGGTTACAATTAAAGAAAAATTAAAGTGTGAAACTACAGTGTTGAAGATAATTCTTTAATTGATGTTCTTCTACAAAAGTAATGCAGTCACTGATAGAACATTAATTTAAAGAAACCTTATGTGATAATAGTCCACGAATACTCAGCATCGTGGTTACTACATTTTATGCCCATGAAAGCAACATAGGGCGCAATCCAGAGTAACTACAGGGAGTCCTTGCTCCAGTGTAAGAACTATTTACTCTGGATTGCAATATGAATTTCCCACAGGTTTTCACTAGGTGGTGCAGTAAATATGGGCGCATGTAACGTCTCTTATGTGCTCCTGTAGGTACTCTGGATTGCAGGGATAGTCTGTAGTAATAACAAGTGACATAGCTAATGATCATGTAGCCTGGTGCAAAACTCAAAATGTTGCCCCGGAAGTGATGTCACAACTGGAAGTGACATCATCCCGGGTATTTTTAAAAAGTAAATTTGGGAAAAACCTGCCTCCTCCACCTCTGCAGTTCACCACCATTTGCTCTGCTAATGGCATAGCTAAAGCCCTTGTTTTTGTATCTGGATTTAAAGACAATTTTGTTGCCCCTTCTGCCCCCCACAACTACAAAATCAAATCTGATTCAGTGAAAAATTGAAAATTGGATGCCTTATAGGTTAGGGACAAAGAGGAATGGTTGTTCTTTCCCTGCTAAATAGAAGAAGAGCACAATTTAGAAGTGTCTATACCCAGTTAGCATGGGGTGACAGTTTTATGATATACGTACTATAAATACGTATTGAAAGCTGATTCATATTAACTTGTGGCTGTGGGTGGCGCAAGTGGTTAAGACACTGTGCCTGTTAACCAGGAGGCCAGGGTTCGAGACCCGGGTCAGCCCACAAGATAGGGTGAGCTCCTGTCCTTAGCCCAGCTCTGCAACGCCAGCTGGATCCAATCGTATCAGCTCTGCCATTCCATTGAACTGCATATTTCAGTGGTGTGGAGAGGGGGATTTGCTTGGGTAACAGCTTATCCTCCATATGAATATCCTCCATATTAATCTACCTAGGCCTTCATGCTTCACATACAGTGTCGAGCACGATACCATAGTCTTTCAAGACTGATGGATGCCAAGTTTTTTTATTAACACCTTATTAGTTCCATTCAGTATCAGAATTACATCTCACTGGCTCTCAGAGCCATCAGTAACATGGGAAAGTTTGAGTTAAGAAAATCCACTTTTGTATTTTCATTTCCAGTTAATTGATCATAACTTTTGATAGATTATAGATATTCCAGTGCAGATTTTTTCATTGCGTTCTGCATAAAATTACCTTTCCAACTATATATAGCATGATGGTATTATCCTTCATATATATCCTGTTTTTCACAATTTTAGCCACTGATGTCAAGCTCAGCTTGTAGCCAGTGGTGGGCACCAGCAGGTTCGCACCTACTCTATAGAACCGGTTCTTAACAAGAGATAGTACATATAAAGTTTAAAAATAGCCATTTAAAAGTGGCTGCCAGATGGGCAGAGAACTGGTTCTTAATTTTTTTGAAGCCCATCACTGCTTGTAGCCCCCTAAAGGCTAAAACTTGTAGCCCAGTACACCCCCTCCAGCTATGCCACTGGCAATAACCTTGTTAATATAAATATTGCATATCATAGGGGTTCCAACAAATCATTGCTACCCATAAGAAACCAGTTAAACTCAACCATGTTTTAAGTTGGATACAGTGTTGCTTCCCAGCAAGCAAGTGTGCTTAGTGTCTGAGTTCCATGGATAAATTTGGGGAGTCACAAAACTGTCTCCATGTTGTCCAAACCGGTGATAGAGCATTAGATTTGGATAAGGCAAACATGGATATAAACCTACATTCAGCACTGGAAATTCATTTGGGTTTTAAATCAGGCACTCTCTGTCTCAGCTTAACCATTACACAGTATGTCACAACACCTTACTTTGTTGTTAGGATAAAACACGACAGATCTGCGTATAGTGTTGCCATAATTCTCTTCCACAAAACCAGGACAGTACATCCTGGCTAATTTGCCTATATATGAATGCAACCCTACCAAACCAGACTCTTCTGGTTTTCCGGGGCATGTGGCAACCCTATCTGTGTATGCTGTCTTGACACTGTGACATCAATGTGACAAAAAATTAAGCTGCTTGATAAACAGAGAACACCTGTGGTATCTTAATAGAGGATAATAACAGTAAATCTTCTTGATCAGTTTTGGGAAAATGTGAAACTGCAGAAGTCAAATCAAATAAGCATTCAGTATTTTCATTCAGCCAATTTCTTGGTGAAGAATTAATCTGTGGAATACCTTGCCACAGGATGTGATGATGTCATCTAACCTTACTTTAGGGTCATCTACATCTAACCTTATTTTAGGGTCATCTACACCCTAACTTTAAGAAGGGACTGAACAAATTCTTAGAAGAAAGGATCATCACAGATTATAAGCCATGAGGGGTGTGTGTAGATGTGGACAACCTCAAGATGCCAGATGTGGGGGCGGGCACCTGGATGCAGGTGTCATATGTGCTCCCTGAAGCATCTGGTGGGTCTGCTGCGTGAAACAGGAAGCTAAACTAGATGGGTCTTTGGCCTGATCCAGTGAAGGCTCTTCTTAGGTTCTTATGACTCTACCTTTCAAATACCTCCAGAGCACAAAGCTGATGTACATCTGACAATACAGAAGATGAAGACAAGGCATCCTTTGACTGAAGCAGCAGCCTTAAATGCTTGCACTTGTGGAAGTGAAACTGCTGAAATCAGTAGGACTGATAGGTAAATGATGACAGAAGAAGAATCAAAATGATCTTAAAGCAGTGGGGAATAACTATGACAAATTTTGCAGTGTCTGATGTCTGCCATTTACTGTAATGGCCACTTCTGTAAGGTAGTGTCAGATGACATGTCATCAGATGATGTGTCATCAGACACGTCAGTTCTGCTGACATGTCAGATGAGAAGATTTGGTCCTAGGCAGGACGATGCAAAGGCACCATCAGCAGCAATTTCTTCTACCATGATGCTTGAGTCAGCAGATTGTGAGGGTTCAGTGTGCCTTTCGCCCCAACTGCTACCACCTCTTTCCAATTGAATGCAAATGCAAGACACTCATGTGCTGCAGTTGGGTGGCAGCCATGGAGGCCTCCTCAAGCTAAGGAAATGTTTGTTCCCTTACCTCAGATCTGCTTTGTTCTTACATCTCTGCTGGAAAGTTGGTTAGGATTGCACCTGATGGCTCCCATCTGGTTCCAGCGTACCCTTTTGACACCATGAGCCATGAAGGTCAGCATCAGGAGAAAGCTGTGGCACCTACTTAAGAAAAGAAATGGGAGCTTGAGGAGGGTCAACAAGAGGACACCCTGTCTCTGAGGATGCCCTGCTTTTCAGACACCAAAGCGGGATGGCGGTTGGACTCTTTCATTCCTCAGAAGAATTTGTACCCTACCTTCTTTTCCTTGACAGTCTGCCCAGGTGTTGACTTTAGTAACATGTGCCTCTCTTAATTGTGCTTCACTGAGCACAAAAAGTTCTGAAAAATCTGTCACTCAAAAGAGATGAGTTTGGAATAAATATACTTAACAGTTTTCCAAATTGGTTCAGGTGTTCATTTAGCTGGAGAATATGAATATAGATTATAAAGCTTGCTGTCAGCGAAAAAAGGAAAGGGTTTGCTTGCAACCAGGTAGGTTTAATGCTATTTAAAAAAGAAGAAAAAACAATATTCCTCGTAATACTTCAGGCAGAGGAAAGAATACCTTGGCTCCAATCCTATGTATACTCTCCTGGGAGTAAACCCTATTGAGCACAACAGGATTTACTTCTGAGTAGACATGCATTGGCTTGCACTTTTAATTTTGGTAAAGTGAATGAATATAAGTTTTTTAAGCCATGTTTTTAGCACTATATTTAATATCCATAACTACAACTATATTGAATGCACAAATGTCATTTCAGCCTTTCACCCACACAGCCTACCACACACACATTTAGGTGTATGTGAGTTAACAGTACAACCCAAAAACCATTGAAATTACCAAACTTGGGGTTTTGGTGGTGGAGTACTATGGCAGGGGGACCATTGTGTCCTGTTTTCTTAGGACATGTCCTCTTTTTCAGCCTTGTGTCCTGGAAAGAAATTTTCATTGTCCTCCTTTTCCTTGTGAGCAGGCAGAAGTCTTACCATGTATGTTTTATAATTGTAATTTTACACTGAGTGTTTCCAAGGGTAGACCTTTGAATCTTGCTGTGAACGTTGCCTCTAAATTTCCTTGGCACTGTCTTTTGAAAGCTTGGCGCCTGACAAGCAGGGTGACCAGATGACCGGAAAAACCTGGATTTGTCTGGATTTTTAGCCTTTTGTCCGGGTGTCCTACATTTTGGAATCATTGTCCTACATTGTGGCTTCATTTTGAAACTTTGTGATAGTGCACAGTACCCCATCATGCCATATGTCGTTGGATTCGTATTGAAGAGCAGAAAACAGTGCAAAAATCAGTTTTGAGGTATATCCTTCCTATAAAAAGTTATGGTCAAAAAACAGAAAAACAAAAACAAAAAATACATTTTTTGCCAATTTTTTTCAGGGGGATGAAATTTTGGCCTGGGATTAGGAATTTTGGCCTTGGGCTTCAGGAATTTTGGGTTTGACATCTGGTCACCCTGCTGACAAGAAACATAACAATGTTATGAACATTGCCTAACATGTTGTTAGATGTTAGATAGCCTAATTTGCATAAATTATAATTGCCCGTCAATAGATCTGGTTGGTCATCTAAGGGCTACAAGGACCTTAGAGTTATAATTAAAGATAGAAGCTTGATGAAATTCACAAGCTTCACCTTTTGATTTTAGTTTAGACCAATCTTTGAACCATCAGTACTGGGAACACCCAATGAAAGAGCAGACAGTGGGTACAATGGGAATCTCCATTGCTGGGACCATTTGCAGCCAATCCATGGACCCCAGTAGCTTTCAAAAAAATTGATGCTAAGGCTGAGTAAGGCCATATAAAGTAAGGGTCCAAGAGGCCCTCTCTCATTCCTCTTAATTTATACTGGTGTGCATGAGAATCCAAAAACCAAGTAATGGTCTTCGTCTCCGTCTTACCCATCAAGACAGTCTTGGCCTTTAAAGAAACCTGAACATTTCCTGAACGGCTGCACCTGGGCCCACATGATCTCATTGTATACACCTACACCCAAGTTCAAAAAGAGAACATGGCTGTCCTGTTTGTTTTCATCACTGCCCAGTGAATATACAGAGGCTGACAGATAGCCTGAATCTGCTTTCTGTTTGAATTCAAGGCAAGCGAAAGGATTTCACAACATGACACAGGCAGGCAAATCACATTCTGCTTGAAGAATCTGTTGCCCAGAACAGAAAACGGGAATTGTTTTGCTTTTGAGCTGCGGTTGATTTCAAATCAATAATAATAAATCAATAATAATAAATCAATAATAAATAATAGTAATAAATCAGGAGCTTATCCATATAATGGGAACTTTCTTGTGTTCTTTATCAACTGCCAATTTGAAATTGCAACATTTTGTTTAGAAGCTTGTTACCAAAATCCAACAAAGATGCCTTCTAGACTTTTATCTATCTTTTATACATATTTAACAATAAGTACATATACTAAGAAAAATAGTCCCATAGCAATAGAAAACTCCCAACTGTTGCTGTTTTCAGCATTTACGAATAGAGCCACAGGGGTTCCAATTTAGATCAGATGAATCTGATGGTGCAAATGAGGGTTTCTGTCCTTTTAACCATTCAAGCTCATTTGTTCCATTATATAAAACATTCTGGTGTGCATAAGGCTGCAGATCGAGGTGCCAGTGAAGTATTTAAAATCTGTGGGATGCTCCTGAGTAAACACAAATTTAGGAACTAGCTTATTTTTTTAATGAAGTGAATCCCATCCCAGCTTGACGCATAACTCAACCCTCACAGCACCAAATGAAAAAGAGCAGGACTGCCTCAGTCTGCTTGGAATTCATTTAGATACCACAAATTCAATCAAAGTATTCCAGGATTTTATAACTGTGATAACCCACTCTTCTTCTTTGTCCTAGTGATTATCCCACATAGAAGCAGTATCCGATTAACTTCAATAACCCACTGTGCTTGCTATAACCTTTAAATCTCTATGGCTACAATCCAGAGTAACTATGGGACCTTTTACACCGACATTAGTTACGGTGCCACTTAATGGGAAACCTATGCGAAATGCTTAGAGCAATCCAGAGTAAGTGCCTCTTATGTCTTCCCATAGTTACTCTGGATTGTAGTGTAAGGCTGCAATCCTAACCACACTTCTCTGGGAGTACTATTGATGGGACTTGCTTCTGAGTATACATGCTTAGGATTGCATTGTAAATAACTTAGGAATGGGACCTCTCGAGGATCACCTTCTCGTATAAGAGTACGTCCATTTTCTAAACTCTGTTCCATGGCCCACCAACACCTGAAATGCAATGGCAGCCCTACTCAGAAGTAGTCCCTCTGCATCAGTGGACAATTATTTAGAGAAGGTTCATCCTTCCACCAGCCATGATTGCTATGAACTGGTTTCTTCCCCCTCTTCCCAGGTTTATCTGCTTCCAGAGCTTCTCTGACTAATACTATGGCAAGAAACCACCTGAGCTCATCCTCCTGCCTACACTCAGCCAATGAAAATATTATAACTCTGATCTTTGCTTAATGATCATCCATTTCTGCCTTCCTATAACAATCCAGCTGAAGAAATTTCTCTTTCCTCCCTCGCAAAAGAACTCATTAACCTTCCCTGCTTCATGGCTGGAACTCCCTGCTGCTTGCCTGGTCTGAATGACAGCCCCAGAAAGTCTTGCACGCTGTAAAAATAGTAAGCAAACATCTTCTCCAGACACAGCCTTACTTGACTTGAGGACTGCAACATAAGGCTAATGCCAGATTGACCTTGAATTGAGAATTTTTCAATCTTCCATACCTGTGACGCATGGGTTGGCAAGTCTGAAAAACAGGAATTTTTGCGACTTGAGTCTCAGTCATCAGTCAAGTTCCTAACACTGGTAAATTGTAAATCTGCTAAAATATCCCCCAAGGGGGATGCCGTGTTCCTTGACGGCCCAAACAAACTCTACTCCTGGGCTTAGAGGTCAGGATTGGCATAGTTTAAATATTTATTTTTGTTAACTATCCACTTATGTTGAAGCATGCCCTGTCAGTTTTAGTGAAAAGCTGGGATAAAATCTTTGAATAATATATTTATCATTTAACAACTGCTTGCCAGAGCAAAATTTGTAAACCAAAGGATTTTGTTTTGGGACCTTCATCATGTTCTACAATCTGAATGATGACAGGTGACATTTTGCTGCTCTACAGAGAAATGAAGTTCTGACAACGGATGCATTGAAAGTAGTGCATTGGGTAAGAGACATCTCACTATGAGAGTAAGAGCATAATCCTAACCATGTCTACTCAAAAGTAAGCCCCATTGTGTTCAGTGGGTCTTACTCCCAGGAAAGAGTCTTTAGGATTGCAGCCTAATTAGGGTGCAATCCAGAGTAACTACAGGGAGTCCTTGCTCTGCTGTAAAAACAATTTACTCTGGATTGCAATATGAATTTCCCATAGGTTTTCACTAGTAGGTGCAGTAACTAGGGGTGCACGTAATGTCTCTTACGTGCTCCGTAGTTACTCTGGATTGTAGAGTTACACTTTTTAAACAAGATTCCTATGTCTGAGATACTACTGTACATGACAGGTAAAAATCTAACACGTGGAGCTTTCGTCAGTATGAAAACAGTTTTTTTCACAAATACTTGCAAACCTTGACTGCTCCGAAGATCAGGAAAAGTATCTGCTACATTTGTGTATATGGCTACTTTTAAAGGCACAGGATCAGGACCAGTCAAAATGCTGCAATCAAAGAACAGGCGAAACTTCTATATCAAGAACCCCTTTCTTGCTAACATATTAATGTAAGCAGGGGCGATGCGACATTGTGCGTCACCAATATGGGGGGCACGTCACTCCTGGGACTGTGAAGGAGCCAAAGTTGGCACCTGCGCAGTACTCTTCTGAAGCCAATCAACTTCAGAAGAGTACTGCATAGGCACCAAGTCCAGAGGCCTGGACATGTACAGTGCACCTCAGCCAGCCATTCAAGCCTGCAAGGTGTCAAACTCCTCTGGCACGTCACCCGGTATGGCCCACACCAGCTGCCTCACCCCGGTGACGTGACTGGATGTAAGTCTTACTAATTCACATGAATAGTCAGTTTGTGTTTGCACAAGGTAGTTCTCAACTCTTCGTTAACGAACGCCTGTGGCCTTATTAATATTTTCATTTTTATTTAACATGTTCTTGAGCTCCTGTTTGCCAAAACCACAATTTCTCCTCCTTTCTTCATATGGCTGATAAAGATCTGGATATCAAGCATGACAACAGAATGGAAAATCATAAACTTGCACTCTCTGCAATGCCTCATGTGCAGTAATCCCTGTAGGGCCAAGGAAAATCTCTGTGATCTCTGAGTAACTGCAGGATCAGCCCCTAATTCAGAATGAGCCGAGAGCCATTAAATAAGACCTTGGGTGGTAAGAAGCTGGTCAGGGTATGGATTGAGAATTTGGGAAACAGAGGACATGGCCTGGTTGCCATATTTGGTCATAAAACTCTATCATTTCCCTGAGTTTTAAGAACCTCAAGCAGGCACTCAAATTACTACCACAAAATACCAAGATTCAGCTGTTGTCCCCAGATGGGATCTCATAAATCTGAGAAACAGATGGAGTTCCACTAATTTGTAGCTTATTCCACTTACTACATTTTACAAATGACTGTAGTAGAAATCTTGTGCTATTAACAAGGGATGGGTTAAAAAATGTGGAGGCTCCATGTGGTATATGTGGTTCCTCATACTGTCAGATCATTGGTCTAGCTATCCCAATACTGTCTATTTTGATCGACAGCAGCTTTTCCCAAGGTCTCAGGCAGATGTTTTTCCAGCGCTGCTACCTGAAATCCTTATAACTTGAGATGCCAGCAATTGCACATGGGATGTTCTGCATGCAAAGCATGTGCTGTCTCATTAAACCATGACACCTGCACTTAGCTAGGTCCTATTTGGCAGCCTTCTCCACCAAGTTCTTGCACCAATATCCTCTTCCCCTAGCAGGTGTTTATTATTTATTTTAAAGGTCTTTTAACTATGCTTTTATTAAAGCCTTAATTTCTCAGTGATTTCTAGGTTCATAAATGTACACAAAAGTAACATTTGCAATAAAAATACACGAAAAATGCACAAAAAGTAATGTTTGCTGTCTTTTCCCAGGGTTTCAAAGCAATAGTGTAGAAATGTGCACACTGATCAAGCCCTGATACAAATACTTATTCTTAAACATATCCAAAGGTTAGGATTACAGCCAAAGAGTTACACCCAGCCTATAGTAAATGTCCACTTAAAGTTACCATTCAGCCATACTCTTAAAAGGACACAGCATTTGTGATTGTTATTTCTCCCTTGAAAGCTCCTATATACAAACACTAGAAGTCAGAGAGTCCGGTTTTAGCACCAATAATAACTGCAGTGCAATGGCACATGTGCACACTACTGGCATGTGAATGGTAAATGGATACTGCAATGACCAGTTTTTCGTATCTCAGCACAACCATCTCCATAGTGGAACCGGGAACAGAGACATGGGCAGCCAAGTCCTAAACCCGGCAGTGCCCACTGCTCCAGTGGAAGCAAAATGGTGATTGCCGGATCCTGTGGACCTGCTGGATCCTATTTGCTGGATCACTGTTGTCACTGAGGTCTCCTCAGAGGAAGGGAATATTTGCAGATCGACTGACCGACAGACAGACGGCAGCTGATGGCTATAGTAGTCCTTGGCTCTACTCCTGTGTTTTAATAGTACCTGCTAGGCCTGTGTCTTGCCCCAGCTTGGGGGGTAGGGCAGTGCTAGGATACAGTGGCAGAAGTTGTTACCATCCCCACCCCATCACAGGCATGATCCCCCCAAACATATAATACATCACAGCTTTTCCTGTGCTGACCTCCATATCTGTGGTTGGGGAAGGGGGAATTCTTCAAGTTATCACTTTTTTAATCTAACGGTCTCCACAGTGTACCTTATGGTACCTCTCTTGAAATATAGTGACTTTTCCAGTAATTAAACATTTTCAAAAGGACTCAGAATATCCTGACATTTAACAATAAACTTCAGCATAAAATTGCCCTCAGTGTATGTCCCTTTATTAGTAAAGGATGTTTATGATACACGTATAAGTTCCAAAGTCTTATGACACAAATATTTCTGGCATTGTCTGCTGCCCTACTATAGTCTTGTCAGTAATTGACGCTGCTTGCCACATTTCTGACAAACTATGACATACATTTCTGACATTACTATAACATGGTTATACTTTCCTTAATAATCTATTGTTATGAAAACAAAAGAACAGGCTGGTGGTCGTTTGTGGGTGTTTTTGCCATAGAATTTATCTTTGTGGAGCTAGAATTCACAAGATATTTGAGTTTAGCACAAACTTTCTAATAATAAAAGGCACCATGCTAAGTGAACTAATTACATATTGTAACACAAATGTCTTTATTGTTTGCTTATTTTTGTTGCTAAGTACACTCCAATTCCAATTCTTTTTTCTTTCCTTTTTTTTCTTAATTTACAGAAAGGACAGTCTTGCAGTTATTCACAGCAGGTCTTCCAGCTGTTAATCTGAACCACATCTCTACTGTATTGGAAATAATTATCTTCTAACAATATTTACACACAAAATATTTCTTGTAATGAAATAATATATCCTAGAACTATGTGGACACTAAACAAAGGCAAATCTTTTCAAGGAGTGAAAGCAACATGGAAAATTCAGAATGTGGAGTCTATATGTAAGACACAAGATGCCTTCAAATAAATCGCAAAATTCAGAATCTGGAATGTATGTACAATGTTCAAATCCAAACCTGACACTGACAGAGGATGTAAAATATAAAAATAGATTACAAAAATGGTGTACAAAAATTACATAGGTCCTTCACCGTATGTAGTATATATTTAATGATTGTTAAATTCCCATTAACTATAAGTTGAATGAACGTGCACCTGTAAGGCTGCAGTCCTATCCACTCTTTCCTCCATTGACTTTAACGGGACTTCTGAGTAGATAGGCATAGGATTGGTCTCTTTGGTGTCTAGGAATTATTTTGATGCAAAACCAACATTTCAAGTCCAACATAGATAAAATGAAATCTATACATCCAGAGAAATCTATACAAGCAGAGAATGGGAGACTATAGTTGGCATTAGATGTATCAAATGCAAAGTTTTCAGCTATACTTTCTCCAGGTTTGGAATGTAAATATGAAATTGCAATGTTCTCATGTTTTGTTTCAAGTCCTGGCTGCATCTATGAAGAATTGGTAGCTACAATGAAATAACAGCACAACACATTTTGAGGTTCACTAACATTCTTTACGAGGTGAAAAATTTCAGAATCAAGACCTACTTATTTATTTTTTCCTTTCCTTCCCCCCTTAATTTACAGAATTATTTAGGTGTTCTGTATAAATTGGTTAAGCCATAGCTCAAAGGACAAAGTGCTTGATCCTATTTGGGCTTTGGACTGCTGGAACATGTTCTCTGGCAGCACAAGGTTCTTTATAGCAGCATGAAAGCCAGCATTGTTGTGGTGGCCATTGCTGCAAATGGGTAGAGCATCAGCTCCAGGAGGCTCTTCAGCTCATAGCAAGTTGGTTGTAGGGGTATGTTATGGAACTGGGGGTGGAAGGAGGAGGACAGAGGGAATTTTGGGGTGGAGGGGGCAGAGGGCAGTTTGTGGGAAAGTCAGGATGGATCCCAACAGAAACCATTTGAAACAGGATTCAATCCCCTCTTTTTGAACTCATATTTTTGACCCCCCCCCCTTTATTTTTGCTCCTTGGACTTGCAGACCTACAGTGCAATCCTAAGCATGTCTACTTAAAATTAAGTCCAATTGTGTTTACTCTCAGGAACATGTGGTTAGGATTGCAGCCTTATACTATATAGCTGGAGTAGGTCAAGAAGATCCATTGGCTACCAGGAAGACTATGGAAGGTTAAGGGAAAATATTTTTACCTAACTTCCCATATCTTCTTGATCTCTACCCTCCAATTCAGTGTATCAAGTTCATGTGGCTGCATCATTACCAATGGTGGAAGACAAGATTGGGCTGAACAAATTCTACTGAGTACATGGTTTCAAGTCAGAAATTTAGGCTAAACTGAATTTGAGAGATGAGACAAGCATGTACTCAAGGAAACCAAGCCTAACCCTACAATCCAGAGTAACTACGGGAGCACATAAGAGACATTATGTGTACCCGTAGTTACTGCACCACCTAGCGAAAACCTATAGGAAATTCATATTGCAATCCAGAGCAAATTGTTCTTACACTGGAGCAAGGACTCCCCGTAGTTACTCTGGATTGCGCCCTAAGGCTACAATCCTAAAGACACTTTCCTGGGAGTAAGACCCATTGAAAATAATGGGGCTGACTTTTGAGTAGACATGGTTAGGATTGTGCTCGAAGTCTGTTCCAAGTGGCAGTCTCTGTAGGTGATGGTATAGAGATGAGCAGCTAAGCTGGTTTGGAAGAGCAGGGGAACTTTAGCAAACCTAGGCAGTGAAGAACGAATGATGACCGGGGGGGCTCCAGCAGGTTCACATCTACTCTATAGAACCGGTTGTTAACAAGAGCTAGAACATATAAAGTTTAAATATAACTATTTCAAAGTGGCTGCCAGATGGGCATAGAACCGGTTGTTAATTTCTTTGAATCCCATCACTGATGATGACATGTACTGAATGAAGCAGAAACTGTAAAGGAAGATGGAGTCTGAACAACACAAGCAGGTAGTTCATGATTACAGTGTCTGCCGGTAAAGATTGTAAGCACATAGAAAGCTGGGTCTATTTGGAAGGAAAACAGAAAATAAAATCCAGCTGGTAGCCCAAGAAACATGTTTTGTTCCCACAAAGTCCTTTTTTGGAAATATGGGCACTCACAGTAGCTGTTTCCAACAGAAAAGTAATGAAAGGTTTGATTTTATGATTTGTTTTGAATGGTTTTACTATATTTTATATGGGAGCTTTCTCAAGTGTAAATTGCTTCAAGCATTAGAATAAGAATAGAATCTTTAGGCTAAGGAACAGCATTTCATATATGAATGAATCTCTGTTATCCCAAAAACATGTAAACAAGCCTGTGTATTCCTGATGCAATTCCAACATCTATACGTGGATGAAAGATTTGAGTGCTGACAGCATATTTCCATAACCAGCAGGAATTCCAAAATGCTTCTTCTGTACACGCCAATATACTCAGAATAACTGGATGGTAACATTGCAGTATTGGGGGGGAGTGTTATTTACAAGTGGTTTTCCATGTTCTAGGATGCAGGGTGCGTGGACCAATCTTATCCGGGGACTGATGCAGCAACGCCAGTGGGGCATGCACTCCATCCTGTGATGGTGGGGGTACTCAAAGAGGTCTCCTCAAGGTAAGGAAATATTTGTTCCATTATCTTGGGGCTGTATTTCTGATAGATAGGATTGGGTCCTCTGTGTGTGCGTGTGCACGCGTGTATGTGTGAGAGAGAGAGCAAGCGAGTGAGAGTCACATTGTGCAATAATGCCAATTTCAGGAAGAATAACTAAGGGTGCAAAACTAACCTAGGCCAGCAGAACTCATTGGTCCTCCCATTCCCCAGTGGTGTAGGAAGGCAAGCTCATGTCTGTGCATTGGCCTGTACCTCCCCCAGGACTGGCAGCAGTGGTGGGCTCCAGCAGGTTCACACCTATGCGACAAAACCAGTTGTTAATGAGAGATAGGAGAGGACATATAAAGTTTAAAAAGAGCCATTTAAAAGTGGCTGCCAGATGGGCATAGAACCGGTTGTTGATTTCTTTTAATCCCATCACTGACTGGCACAGAAAAGTCTTATAATACTTTTGTGACACTTCCAGGCCAGCATGAGACTTGTGCTGTGGCTCATGCAGGTCCAACTGGGGATTAGGATTGCAGCCTATCATTAAGAGCCAAACCAGATGTGATACAGAAGATCTGGGCTCAATATCTCCTAACTTTTCTCTGCTTTAACTTCAAAGTAGCCTTGTGGCCTTCATCTATAGTAGCGTTCATCTATACTAGTAGCCTTCAAAGTAGCCTTCATCTATAGTAGCCTTCATCTATACTAGTAGCCTTCATCTATAGTAGCCTTCATCTATACTAGTAGCCTTCAAAGTAGCCTTCTTCTATACTAATAGATGAAATACAAGAAGGGGATGTTAACTCTTCCCTCTCCCTGCATTTGTCCAATCTAAATACCAATTCTCACCAAAGCAACTACCACCAAGCAACTATTATCTCTGAAAGGGCAACAAGAGAAATGGAGCATCTATCTGCCTTGGGTTGGGTTTGTCCCCTGCAAAGCTAATAGCAGTACTGGGGGAACACTAATTTATTTTGGGAAAACAGTAAAGAAATGATGTATGGTTTCAGTTCCCAACACCACCACACTGATCATCCTGTTGTTCATCTGAAATTTATCTAGTATATCATAATTATGCACATCTGGTATCATTTCTACTTTGGCCTTTATATGTCACCCAAATTTAGTGATTGTATTTACACACTTAGTACATACACTATATTCAGGGTGGCCTAAATAAAAGGTAACCAAAATACTTTAGTAAGCTTTTAACTTTTGTACACAGTGATTACCTGTCATACAACTATGTGTTCTGCATGTCTTCACATACATCTTCGGTTACCTCTTTTTGGGTCCACCCTGTATATCATATAGGTGTTGGAGAATTTAATTTTAAGATTGTATTTCCATGATATGTTAATTATTACCTAATTAACATGAGAATGTTATACAAGGTCAATGAGAAGATATTATACAAGGTCAATATTGTAACTCAAACCACACCAGCTGATTTTATTATATGTTGTATAAAAGCACCACAGTAGCGGTAGCAGAAATGGGAATGAAATCACCCAATGAATATGTAAACAGCTTCTTGGTATTACAGCCATTAATTTAAAGCCCCAGACAACTTCTTTTGGAGCAGCTCCTTTGCTTTGAATAGAACCCCTCTGGAGGTGCCCAGAACATTTTGGTCATGCTGTAAAAATGTATGCAGGAACATCACGCTTTCACAGTTTAAAAGCCATTGTTTAGACATTTGGACTGTGCGCCTGCAGACACTGAAATCACTGAAATCAACAGGATATTTCTCAAGTGCAAGCTGGGAGGTGTTATCACAAAGGATTCAATGGGACCTCTGCACACACACAGTTTGCAGATTCTTGTTCCTCGTGGCTCTGTAAGTCTGCTTCAGTAGGTAGTTTTATATGCTTTCCCCCTCCTTGGTTAAATTAAAAAGATGGTTTTAATAAAAAAAAGATTTCTGCTAATCTGTGTAAAATTCAAATTAATATTGTAGAAACTAGAGCACAAATTAATTTACCCATAAATTCTACAAAAATGTGTTTCTAAAAATGATATTTGCCAACTGTTAGGATGGGTGAATATTTTCTAAGGGCCCAATCCTGTTCTTCCACACACCCCAGTGATACAGCAGTGCCAAGGGTAAGGGAACTTCTGTTCCCAGGGTAATCCTCCATGATGTAGGTGGCTCTTATAAGACTTATACCAACAAAATCACCAGTGCAAGGACTAAAAACTGCAGGATTGGGCCAAGGAATGGGTTAGGATTCAGTGGGCACAATTTGGTATTCCCTGCTTCTTCCCTTTTCAACAATAGTCAGTAGTAAACTGGATCCATGAGTAACTGGCAGCTAACACACAGTAGTCATAAAGCTGTGCTCATTTGCATGTGACTGGTGATTGCTCGTTCAGTCTAAGGATTTTGGCTACAGAACAAAATTATAGTTCAGGAGAAATAAAAGAAAGTCATAATTAGTTCCATTTGCAAGTTCCATGAACTACATGTAATCTGTCCATGTTTTGTATTTGAAGTTGTTTGGGGAAATGCTAAATATACCCAATTTACACTCATTTCCCATTGTAGGAAGAAAACAGTTCACTCCTAGGTTATGTAAGAATGTAAAAAAAAACCTGCAATCTATTTCTGGTGAAAAAAACAAATTTTTGAGATGAGTCAGATGGAAAAGCCATCACTTTTACATGCGCACAACTGCTAACTTAGCTCTATCTTCCAATTTCATATATTGAACAGGCAATGAAGCAGGTGACAGATGCACAAAGGCAGCTTAAAGAGAAACAGTTATGCCAGACAACAAGGAACCAGGACAAGAAGATAAACATCTGTGTGATCTGGAGTCATGATTGGGGTCTATACAAGGATGGAGTTGAACTATGGTAATAGGAGCAAGCTTTTTTAGCCTTTCTTACATCAACAATACCAATGGGGCAGGGAGTGCCATGGCAAAAAATAAAAATATTGCACTTTGAGGATAGCTGCTTTAAATAGTTTTTAATAAAATATTTATACAATTTTTTCAATTATGCAAGCTGGGATAGAATTGGATTATGCCACCATTGTGTCACATGTTTTTGTAACAGTACCTGAGACTCCTTTTAAACCATTTATAATTAGAATAGCTCGTGACATCTGTCCAGAAACACAACAAGCAATGTATGTGAAGAAGTTTTTAGGAGAATCCCAGATATCTGGCCATTTCTTGCTCCAAGTTCCAACACTTCAGATTTATGCCTAGTGGAACTGATCCACTGAATGTCTAACACAGGAAGACTCCAAATCTCCTTGTGGCCAATAAGTCATGTAGGGTGAAACCTTCTTTCCTTCCACTAATTTAAAGAGCTTGGAATACAACAGGAAAGGACAATCCAAGCTCAATCCAAACTTCAGTACTGAGTGCACTGAGTGCTCTACTAGAGAAGATAATCATTGCAACCTCCATAGAGACCCATGGCTGATTTTGCTAGACTTTGGTTGCTGTTTACGCCTTATCCCCAGGCTGGACCATAACCACACAAGGACAGCAACAAGTTCACATTATCAGGTGTGGAATCTGTTCATAGTAACTGGACCTTTTTTAAAAAAAAATTGTTTCCTTCAAGCGATGCTATTTGTGCTCCACTCCTGCTTACAATGATGCTCAGTAGAAACATCTGCTTTGTGTTGTTGTAATGACTGTAATGGCTGATTTAATTCCATTCTCTATAGGCTTCTGGATGGTTGTCATCACCAGTTTATCTGAGCATCTTGCAAAAGTGCATTAAGTGACATCTGTTGCATTAGTGACCATTTCTCCCTCATCCTTTCCCTTAGGGAAGGTTCAGAGCAAAAGTCTTTTAAAAAATTAGGACTAGGTGGAAGTTGCGTTTTTTAAAAATTTGCAGTGGTTAGAGGCTGGAGGAATTTTGTTTTCTTTGACATGTGGGGGAAACGGACGTTTTCTTTTCATGAATTTGGAACAGCAAAATAACAGATATATGCCAGAAGCACAGAATCAAAGGTTGTTGATTTTTAAGTCCGGTAGCTTCTCCTGGAGATGAAACTAAACATTATATTGGATGCAAGACTGCTGCCAAAAGTGGCAGCCACACATTGAGTTATCTCCTTGCTTCCTGCAGTGTGGAGGAACTAGTAACAGCCCAATTGTACCTGTCATTTACGAAGGTACAACATAACGACATTCATCAGTAAAAAAACCTTCCCCCTTTCCAACTTCCTTTTTGCCACCTCACTTCTCATGGCTCTCCTCAATTGGTCCTCTAGTCTCTTCTCAGTCTCACAGTTGAGATTTCATTAATTTCCCTTATTCTCGCCATCTAGTGGCTGAATACAGTATAGCACTGGACACACTAACACAGAGATTAACACTTTTGTGTAGATAAAGATGCCTTGTTTTCCCATTCCTATCAGCTACAGTTATCGGAGACAGGGAAACACACAGCCAGGTGACATTATGCTGTAGGTAAATGTGCATCAATGTTACAGAGCATGGGAAGAGAACTGGCCACAAGGCTGCCATTTTCAGTGCACTGATCACCAAGTAATAAAAGGGTGGCAAAGGAGAGAAGGAAGGAATGAGAAGTTCAATAAACTGTAAGATGAGAAGTAAAATAAACTGAGGGCCCAATCTTATCCAGTTTTTCAGTGTTGATGCAGCTGTGCCAATGAACTGTACACTGCCTCCTGTAGAGGTGGGCAGTTATAGATGCCGCCTCAGTGAGGCTGGACTGCTGTTGCATCGGTGCTGGAAAGTTAGATAGATTATGGCCCATAGCCAGAATCCTGTGCACACTTTCCTGGGAATAAATCTTAATGATTTGTGGGACATAGATCTGAGTTGACATGCCTAGGATTATGCTGTCATATAAACATGTGCATATTTGAGTGCTGTACATGCATATCCAAGTACATACAGTAATTGTATTTGTTTCAGTTGAAGAACAAAGATTGCAGCACTGTCTGTGTGGTTACTTGCTTCTCTACATTCATCCTGACTAGTAAGTAAATCCAGAGGATTACAAAATTGATAACTAGCAAATGAGCATGAATTTCTCACATCCATGGCTTGGTGTATTCAGATGTTCAGCTTATTCACTCATTTCCATTTGAGGTGCTTGTGTAGTTACTTGGAAGCATTATTTGAAATTTATTTATTTGATAGCACCAGTGCGAAGTTTTGCACTTTATTCAGATCATAATATTCTTTCATTCTAATCTCAATAAAATTTTCAGTATGAACTCTGAAGCTTAATTCAGAACTACACACTAATTTCAATGTACAGACTTTGCAGTTTAGTATATGGACGCAATCCAGAGTAACTACAGGGAGTCCTTGCTCCAGTGTAAGAACAATTTACTCTGGATTGCCATATGAATTTTCCATAGGTTTTCACTAGGTGATGCAGTAACTACCGATGCACATAATGTCTCTAAAGTGCTCCCGTACTCACTCTGGATTGTAGGGTAAAAGTTGGTTTGTGCCTGCTGATTTGCAGACTCCTCCTTCAACTTCTTCTTTCTGTCTTTACAGGAGCCCTTATTGTCTCCTACATTATTTCCACTACAGCAGGTTCCTATATAAATAAGATATGAACTAATAGCTTATTACTGCTCACCCTGCCTTTTCAGAATGAATGACATTGTCCTGGCCCTTTTAAAGCAACGCTGATAATTACCATATTTACTCAGATCTAATGCTCACCTTTTCCAGCCAAATTTAGTTTTCAAATTTGGGCTGTGCATTAGATTTAATAGCACATTAGATTTGAATAAATAGAGTATTTTGATTATATGCATAGGTCAGTATTTAGTTTAACAGTTTACTCTATTGTAATAAACAATGTAACATAAACCCATTGTTTATAAAGTAGTGCAATTAGGTAAAAATAGTATGGATGTACAGTTCCAAAATATAAGATAAAAAAAACAAATAAAATGAAACCTACATACAGCAACAATGTTTTGTGTTGTGTAAGCTCCTATTAGATCCATAAATGATCATATAGCATATATTCATCACAAAAAATGACAATTTGTTGTTGACAAAGGACAGCTGGACATATAAAGGGCCCCACTGCCTTCAATAGCTTAGGGCCTCATCAAACCCAAATCTGGCCCTGATGCAACCTCTTCAAGAGCAGCCTGGTGGAGGGTCACCCTGAAGCCAGCACAACCTCCTCTCCCAACTCTCCATGAATCCTGCATCACCAAGGAAAACTCCATCGACTCATGGAATATTGGAAGGGGACATAGTGGGGATTCATGGCATGTGTTTCTGCAGTCCTGATCAGCAGAATAGTAGTGCTAAGAGTACCATGTCCTAGATCATTGCACCCCGGTATCTCATGATGGTGAGGAGTTTGGTGGGCAGTTTAATAAACAGCACAATAAGCTTAGTGTGCGTTAACAGCTGCCATTAGGGAACTTCAATTTGCATGCCTGCGCCTGTTAAGGAGACTGATATCTGATCCTAGTTGAAGTATGACAAGGAATCTGAGGTAGGTTTGCTCTGTGAGCCAGGGGGATCTGGGAATTGCTTCTGAAATATTCCGCATGCTTAGATCATTGTTTAAATAAATTGAGGATAGATGGTGGTTTTCCAGTGGGACCACATACTTTTAGTTCCTCAAGTGAGAACACAGAATTGGAAGAAAAGTACGGAAACCAAAGGGTTTCCTAGGTGTATAAATAAACAGAGAGAGTAACACAAACAATTATATCATCAGGTTGTGGCAGGTTCAACTGACAATAGCTTGTTGCGCTCTCTCATGCTTTCTTTGGGGAGCTTTACGGCTTCCAAGAACTACATAAATCAAGGCAAGATGACACTTCCTGTACGTAAACGGGAGTTAAATGATCTCATCATTAATGTAAAGTTTGCATTCTGCTCTTCCTTATTCTTTAACCTCCTGAATGTATAATCCTAACCAACTTTCCAACAATGCAATTTTAAGGAAAGGGAACTAAAATTGTCTAACCTTGTGACTTCTCCCCCATCTGCAGGATGCATGACATGTCCCACAGGCACACCTCTGCCAATGAAGGATTGTGCCCTAAGTAATGTGAAGCTGTTAGCAAAGTAATGTGAAGCTGTTAGCAAAACTCTTTCCATATTTAAAATGGGTACGTGTGATGCCAGCCTATATTGGCATCCAGCAACTGTACTGAAAATGAATATGGCAAGGAATGCTTCTAATGGAATACATAGGAAAAGGGTACAGGATGGTATCCCCCGCTTTCGGATGGTTTGTTTTCTGATGATCCATTCTTTCAACCATACCCAGAACTCATTCGTTCAATGCATATTCCACCTTTCTGTATATGGTCACCCACCCTGCTGAAAGGGCATGTAAGCCTCCATGAGTTCCATTGGAGAAAGATGGAATACAAATTGTTTTAAACAAACAAACAAACAAATAAATAAATACTGCCATCAGTTCTTCTTTTAACCCACTCTGCACTTCTTATATTAAAATTTTGCCAAAAGAAGCCCTAAACTTTTTTATACTTCAAAATACTTCAAAATAAAATAACAGTGCAAATTGGTATTCCCCAAAAGTGGCACAAAAGTGCCTTATGGCACTATTGCAACACTCCTGGGTTGTTGCAATGGACATGCACCAGCCCAAGGTTGCTTTGGGACTATGCCCTAAATGTATACTACTGCATAGTTTGTTGAGTTTATTATCTTTCCAAACGTTTAATCAGAAGCAAATCCATTTGTGTTTGATGGGGCCAAATACTTTATAAGCGGAGATAGATTTTCAAGTTTTTTTAAATCGCAAACATCAGTATCATTTCTCTCTGTCTTACATACACACACACCTTTAACTCAAAAATACAATTCCAATTATTTGTATTTGTTAATTACCGTTGCAGCTGCTTCCAGATGTCACAACAATGTATTGTCACAATACAGTATTGTCTGCAGCATTGTAACACCATATTATTATTGGTGCAATCCTAACCCTATCTAGTCAGAAGTAAGTCCCATTATATTCAATGGGGCTTACTCCCGGGAAAGTTTGTTCGGGATTGCCGCCTAAGTGCTTTATCAATCGCTCATTCATTTTTTACTGATAAGACATTCCAAAACATATCAGAGGCGTTGTGATAGCAATAGTTATATAACCACAGCAGTAAAAATGCCTTTAGCCCACATGTTACCTCAAGAATCAAGGACTGCACCCATCTGAAATGTGGCAATTTTATTACACTATCAACATGAATTCCTCCACAATCTAAGAAAACTTGGACACAATTTCCCTCATTGTGTTTAAAGCAAGGATCTCTGTTTAGAACAAAAACTCCCAAAGGGCCTTAGGGCCTCACGCTGTAGGCACCCAGCCAATGCTTGAGTCAGAATTCTAGGCTACTTATATTATGTAGGTCTAAACAGAAAGGGAAAAATTAAATATGCAAAGAAATATTCAGCTTTACAATCTACCTATTAGCACGCAAAGGTTAGAGCTATTTTCAAGGGTTGGTTTACATCTGCATCTTATGTTTCTGCTTCTCCAAACAAATATTATTCTTTTGGAATCCAAAAGAATTACTTTTAAGTTTTGCCCAAAGATTAGCATCTATCCTAAAGAATTGTTGATTTTTGTTCTTTGAACAGCTGATCAACCTCACCTCACAATCACTATCACAAACTGCTTTTGAGTTGGACTTCAGAATTATTTCCATGGTACTTTGGATCCTGACTTGTATTTTTTTTAATAAAAGCATAAATAAGGAATGTTTTAGATTAGAATACTAAATGTCTTGAGAAATTGAACAGCTGGTCACATGAAGAGTTTAGTTCAACCTTATTTAGCAGTTGGGAAAAGGCTCTCCTTACCTAAACAGACTGGCTGATGTCCTTGAGAACTTTCCACCTTTCAATAAAGCACATGGCATGGCTCACAGTATGAGAAGATCTTGTCAGTTATGCACTGTTGGCAAGTCTGATGTCATTGGACCCTTCTGCTCGGACCCTTCTGACCCTTAGTTGGTGGCATGCTATATTTTGGTCAAAGTCCACCCAAAACTAACCCCAAACTATATTTGGGTCAAAATGGAAGTTGGTGTGAGCAAAGCACACTGGTAGTCAATAATACACGATACAATGATGCAAAAGAATTATCTGATTGTCCAGGCGTGCCAATTAATGCAGGCTTCCTTGGCCAACCACCATGCCATGAGCTAGACATCCTCACCACCCACCCCAACATGCCAGTGGTAGCCAGTCTGCATATAGTGAGCAGGCACAACGAGGATACTCTATTGCTAGGGCAACAGGAGCACATATTGCTGTATAGACTCCACAGCCCAGCTTCAAAATTAGTGCCTTGATCAGCCTAGATCAGCAGAGGCTCAACGAACACCTGTCAGAGATGCTCTAGGAGGATTTCCTGCTACAGGCAGGGGGTTGGACTAGATGACCTATTAGGTCCGTTCCAACTCTAGGATTCTATGAGATCAGACATAGGAGGTGCAATTGATCAGCCTCACACGAACAGAGTATGCGCAGATGAGCTGCCACAGCATTAAAAAACTCATTCCTAACTCAAGGTGAGTGGAAGGAGAACTTCTCCAGGTGAGAAGTCACTGCTAACTTGATGCCAAGGAAGCAAAGAGCTCAGGAAAACAATTTGAGATGAGAGGAGGCTGTTATGACCCCATCCCCTCTAAAAATTCTGAGGACAAATCCAAAACTGCCCTTTTGAGGCATAGTACAACAGTCTAGGAAGGACTACAGATTTCTCCTCTCAGGTAAGGGAAGACCCTGGGGAACTCCTGGAGCAGTGACTTCTTCACTGATCTATTTTGGTTTTAGTAAAACTGGATAATCTGCCAGTTTTAGCAGTACAAGCTTTTGGAGTCATGGAGCAAATGATGCAGAGCAGTTTCGTACTGCAGATAAAATTGTACGATAAATTGCAAATATCCACTCAAGGGTGGACATGACCCACTGGTGAGGGGGGATAAAATTTCCTGCATGTGATGTTCCATGAGATTTGGATTGCTGTGGCTCTGGAGGAGCTATCCTTGAGGAAGTCTATTCTGGGGGGGGGCGGGGGGGCTTTTCTGGTCTTGGCATGGTGTTGAGGTCTGGACCTGGATCTAATACCAATTGTGCCAATTTTTTTGAACTTGAAGTTGCTTCTTAGGGTGGAGGTTGTGGCTGGGCCTCTTGCCTGCACAACATGCATTCCATCACTCAACTATGGCCCCATTGCCACAGAACTGACTGGAAACATTCCCAAGAACCAAAGAGGTAGAACACTGAATGGTGAGTTTACAAGAATTTAGTTCCTTGGCAATGCTGAGATATTTCTGAAATAAGATCTTTACAAAACCTCAAATCACTGTTGAGCTATCAGGACCAGGAGTTGCACATGGTGTCCTTAGAGATGTCTTGGCTGCAGATGGTTTAACTGATATGGATTGGAGTATAGTCTAATCCACACTGGGGAGACCTTTATTTATTCATTGTGGTTTTTTAGTCCATCTTGCCAACATCATATGCAAAACCTGTACCCCACTCTGTGCAAAATCAGGTTGACTATTCATTTTGTCTCCGTTCTATATGTTTGGAAGCAGCTATGTTACTGATATACTGGAAAAACTCTGAATAAGCATTTGGAACTTGATTTTATTATGTTACAATCCAGGTCAGTTCTACTCCTATGCCAGTAATCCACAAATATTTAAAAATTCAGGGTTAATACATTTCAAATAAGACAGATTTACTGTATGTGCCATTCTCATCACTTATATTCCTACCTCAGAAAACACGCAAAATATTCAAAATAAAAAGATGAGTTCCGCACAGTTTGGGGTTGCACACCAACCCCAGGAATTGGCAAGTCAGAATTAGTTCAAGAAGACAGACATTGTAGAACGTAATGCTCCAATTTGGCACATTGCTGTGCTGTGAATGGTGCACAGATGTGCCACAGGAATTTAGGGGATAGCTATTTATTAGTAGAGCCATTGGGGAATGTGAGCTCCCTGCAGGCACCAAAACATGTCTTGTCAATTGTCACGAAAATGGTGTGCCTTGACAATTTGCTTGTGTGCCATTGAGATGATAAAGGCTGATAACTGCTGCTTTAAGGAATCCACTCATGAGGCAGTGTGGCGTTGATCAGGACCCATAGCCTTCAGTGACAAAAACTTTACACCACATATTTATGGCTTCTCTCTACCACTGACTCTTGTCGGAGTAAGTGGGAACTGTCCAGGGTACTGTGATTCTTACCTGCCTTGACCATCTGCAATGGTACTCATGATCTGGATACAACTGGCTGCAGGTTTATTTATTTATTTATTTATTTGTTTGTTTGTTTGTTTGTTTCCCACTTTCTGTCCTAGGAAGGAAACCCAAAGTGGCTACCCCAAGGTTAAACCTCAAGGATTTTAAGTAGAGTTGAGAAGCAATTCCACCTGAAACTCTGGAGCTTCTGGCATTCATAGTAGCTACCACCAAGCTTGAGCAACAGTCCAATGGGCTAAGGCAGCTTCCTATGTCCACCTTTCTCAACATACCGCAAGAGGCATTCAGTTGTGCAAGAGCAAGAAGTATGGCTGTTAATGTTTCACCTGGTCATTCCCCAAAGCCTCTGAGATCATCTGTCATTCACAGTTAAACCAAATGTATGCATTTTTCCACTTCACATTTGTATTCATTAGCTGATAAAGATGGAAGCCAAGGTTTTGGCAAGTTGACTTTTTGCCTTTTCAGTACCGGTTTCCTGAGAGACATATCAGCCGTGTAAAGTATCCATTAGACCAACTGAAAGAATGGTGTGTTTTTGAAAACAAAACCTAGAGAGAAGCACGGAGTGAAAGAAACTGTCACCAGCCCTCAGAGTCCTGCTCGCCACAATGCTGAGCTCAATTCCCCGCAGAGTCCATTTGAACTGCATTCCGAAAAGAAAAGTCAGCAAGGTACAAAATTAATAGGTTGATACCCCATGCAGATTTAGACTAACAGTATAAATCAATAAACTCACTTACACAAATCTATTATGCTTGGCTGAAGGTTGGGCAAGGAAGGTAGGGACATTATTTAATATCCCCCGGAACTGAAAGAGAAGTTCATTCGCCAGTCTCTTAACAGACCTTAAAAGGCGGATGCTGGCGGATGATAAGATCTGAACTGAGCACTGAGACTCTGGTTGCTGCCCTGCTCTTCTGATTGTACCCTCAGGGGTCACCCCAGAGGTGCTGATGAAAATCAGCAGATTGCCATTTCAGAAGAGATTGTCCAGCAATGAAGGTCCAACAATCTGTGAAGCACAATGCGGATTGTTTTATGCACACTGTTGTGAAGCACACTGCACAATGTCTTGTGCACTTGCACAGCTTATTTGGAGTAGAATTTCATTTGGATTTTTGTGCCCAAGAAATTTGTGTTATCACTTTTGGTGTTATAACCTCCCCCAAGCCCCGTTGAGGAATGAGCACCTTCATTTGCGTGGTCCCTTTATACAGAACCAGAAATCTCATACTTTGGTAGAGTTGTGCTGTCCCAGCTGAAGGTCTACCACTAACCAATTGTCAGGATCAAGTGTGTCTATCTCCTAATTGGTGTTCCTTTCTTGTAGTGAGCCATGAGCAGTGATGGGCTCAAAATAAATTAACAACCGGTTCTCTGCCCATCTGGAAGCCACTTTTAAATGGATATTTTTAAACTTTATATGTCCTAGCTCTTGTTAACAACTGGTTCTATAGAGTAGGTGCGAACCTGCTGGAGCCCACCACTGGCCATGAGGTGTTCTAGAGTAGGGGAGAAAAGGGAACGTTTTGCCTTCCCAAAACTTGGCATTGCTTCTCCTTTCACCTCCTGACTTCAACTATAATTATATAGATCTTAAGTTTTACCTGAAAATATCCAAATTCTTGCCTGATGTGTGTGCCTCCTTACATGTATACATAGGCATCACTGATATACATTGTATAGTAAGTCCCTTACCTTCAGGGACTACAGAAATTATCTGGCTAGTTATCATCACTGCTAAATTGTTGCTCACAAAGAGTGTAATCCTAACCAATTTAGGCCAGTACAAGTCACTCATTTTCCTGTTCCGTGGGGGACTGGGGCAGTTGGCACATGTCTGTGCACTGGCCTAACTCTCCAAGGAGTGGTGCAGAAGTGTCTTTCAGCACATTTGTGACATACGTGGGTATGCACGGGACTTGTGCCAACCTAAACAGGGCTTAGGATTGCACTGCCAGTCTGCCAAGTTCACTCTTCCCACCTACACCAAGCTGTGATTGTGTGTGCCTCCCTTACATTCTTCTGCCAGCCACACTTGGTCAAATCACTCATATGAAATGTTTAATTCTGATCCTGGCTTAACTCTCTTGAGAATAAACATAGGTCTTAGTTCCTGGGTCATATGGTGCAGTTATTCATCCAGACCCTGTCCCAATCCCATCAGGATTTACATCCTTCGCTCTACACATGGTTAGTTGGTTCAGTACTGGCAGTTGGTCCAATGCACTGCTTAGCAGTTTATATTCAAAAGAAAAAAAATAAGAGTGAGGATAGGATAGGAGAATATTTTCACAATGTAATGGGCAGGAAGCTCTATATTTCAAAGAGTTCGGCCTTCTCTGACAGCAATTTAGGCTGCAGTCCTAATCCCCAGTTAGGCCGGCCTAAGCCCTGGCAGTAGTTCTGTGCTGGCCTGGGGATAAAAAGTGCCATAAGACTCTTGTATGCCACACCTGTGGAGGGTTAGGCCAGTGCACAGACATGCACTTGCCTCCCTACTTCACCACGGGAATGGAAGACCAATGAGTTATGCTGGCCTAGGTTAGGATGGTACCCTAAATTTACTAAACTTCAATCCTATCCTAGTCAAGAGGACATGAGTTGTATCCTATGGGCGGGAGGGGAGTGATGCAGGCCTCCTCAAGGTAAAGGAATGTTGTTTCCTTACTTCGGAAAGGCATTGTGGCTGCTTGAGTGCTGGCAAGTTGGGTTTGGCTCTAAGCCAGAAACATGTTAAGAACATGTTGTTGTGTGGACTTTGATGGGTACTGGTTAGCCAAGAGAGAAATTATCCCTTGCTGCAGTTTTGTATAACATGACTTCCTTTTCTCTTCTTTATTCCTAACTGCATTCACTTAGAAATACTATTGGGAATAGATAACACCATCTTCCTCCATTTGTGGAAGGGTCTGAAGCATCTGGCTTGCCACTGTTAACTGAGCTGGAAACTGTAGGATGAACAATGGCAATGACATGTTTTGTTTTTAAAAGCTGGCATGTTTCATACAACTTATGAATCACTTGTGGAAATTACTCAGGATGACTAGAAGGGAGAAGCCAAATTGAGAGAAACAATTCAAGTTTTCTACATCTATTTCAGTGACATGGAAAGGATTTTTTAACCTTTTATTGCAACAACTAGAAAATGACAAATCATAAGACGCACAGTAGGAGGATGCTTTACTTGCATATAACAAAGAATGAAATATATATATTGAATAATAAAATCTTTCCTAGTTGGCAGACAGCCACTGTGAGTGAAGCTGGCAAATCATCTCAAAAGGATTGTTGAATGTCTACTAGATGTATTGCAATACTGTATCTGAATTTCTATGAAAACATTAAAAGAAAGGATGCCTTATTTAAAGCTTTGCACATGAGCTGTTTCAAATTTCATGACAAATCACAGTGACAAGGACCAATGAAAATCAATTTCTGAACAATTTAAACTTTCCAAAGATGAAGAACATGTATCTTAAGGAGCCTTGTGAAGCATGATTCTCTAACAGGTAGAAAAGTTGCACATTGGATGGTTCTCCTGTAGTACAATGATGAATAATCCAAATGTTACACTCCATAATGATGATATTTGGTTAAATCTATTATTTTGCTAACAGGTTCTGGGATTTTTTTTTTACTTATCCGATGCAGCATACCCTGAAGAAGTTCCCTGGTGAAATCACCAGCACCACCTATTTCTGTAGCAAGAGTAGGCAAAACTCTGGGTCTTGTGTAGAAGCAGCTCCCTAAATTCATTTTAGAAAATATAAGGCCTGCACACACAACATAAAACTGACAGATAAAATGAACGAATCACCCTCTGTGTCTATTGCAACTACCAATTAAAAATAGATCCTCTATTCAGCTCACAAAAAGAAAAATATCCTGAAGGGAGGTTCTCTCACTAGCAATCATATGGAAAATATGTTTCTAATACTGCCTTGTATTAGCATAGCACAAGCAGCCCTAGAGTTGTTAATCAGGACATCTAGTAGCAAATGCAATTCAGTCCCCACAGCATTGCATATTACCAACAACTCAAGGCTTGCTGAGTTGTCCTTACAAGGCAGTACTGGTGCCAAAACCATTTCAATGGACTCTGTTATAGTTATTTGCACAGCTTCATACCAAGTTGCTCTCAGCATAACGAAACCCATGCTTTATGGACTTCTTACTAGTAGCAAACACTTCTCTATTCCAGTTTATCTGTAACTTCTGAAAATACTTATTTCAAATTTTGACTCAATCCATTACAGTTAGAAAAATCAGGCAATTCAAGTTCCTTATGGTCCAATCCTAGCTGTCTCAGGAAGCAGCGGAACACATGTTCTGGTGCTGTCTTCTATAAAGCAGGAGATGGGTCCTATCAAAAATGTCTTGATTTAAAAGAATATTATTTTTCTACTTGGCATTTACTGATGATCATCCTTAGGATATAGAGCCGGAAGATGTGTAAATACCTCCTGTATTGCTCCCCGAATGAAATATAGCCATTCTTGCAAAATGTCCATCTTAGACCTGGTTTTCAATTTCTCCATCTGTGGCTTGCAAACTGTGAGTAGGGACCTGATTTTTTATTATTTGCCAAATAATGATGGAAAGATCAGATAAATAATTGCCTCAAGATGTGGGCTATTGAAAAATCAGATACTGCAGCTGCCAATTATCCTGCAAAGAGCTCAGCTCCTGCAGTTTGCAAGATAGCTGTTGATTTGCCTTGCAAAGAATTGTTCTCTTGCCATTTTATCAGGATAAAGTTTGAGGTTCTTTTTCTGATCATTATTACTCAAAAATAAATATTTTTCAAGATCTCCTTTTTTAAAAGTCTAGTAAATCTATGTGGTTCACAATACATTGTCATTAAAAAATGAGTTCTGGTGCTAAAATGTTTGGGAACCACTGCCTTACCTATATCAAATGTCACAAGCACATCTAGCACAGTTTGCTACCTATTTTCTCCTTTCTTTGGAGATCAGCACTGGGTCACCATAGGGACATTTGATAAATGAATTCTGTACTTTTTGGAAAGATACGCAATGGCAAGCCATGATAGATGCATCCACTGAATAGGGAGCAACATGGCAATTCAGCTAAAGTTAAAGACCATCAGGGTTATAGTCTATGCACAGCCAGACCTTCTGGCTTCAGCACTATTAGTACATATATTTGTATCAATATACAAACAACAAATTTAAAAAAAAAACATTCAGAAGAGCCCAAACCAAATATGGCATTATTTAACTCTGGCAATGGATAACCATAATATATTTTTTCCCTTGACAAATCTGCCCCTTCATTTTTCATGTGCCATCACTGAGCTACAATAAACAAATTATCCAGAAACAGGATATTCCCACAGAGTTGAGAAAATATTCCATTATCAAAAGATTTCAGAAATCAGACCTCATGAGAATTTCATGAGAATTTTTCAAATAAATAAATGAATCGCTGTGTCCTGCTATAGCTTCTCATTACAGTTGACTCTGATGAGAAAGCAAATCACCTTATCCTCTGTAAAGCAAAAATAGCATTACATTCTCTAGGGATTGCCTTCCTTCAAATACTTCCAATAAGAGTCAATGATGGAATATGCCCTCTATTTAACAATTCAAGAAGCTGTTGTTTCCTCTGTGTAGGGTTGTCATAATTCTCTTCCACAAAATCAGGACAGGACCCTCTCTCTCATTTGCCAGTATGTGAACACAATCCCCCAAAAGTTAGGATTGTCCCTGTTTTTTAGGACATATGGCAAAACTATGCAATGACTAAAACAGGAGTGCTCTCACTCAAATTAATGAAATATTACATTCTTCACTAAGGGATTAAAAAATTAGATACAATAACTCCAGGTCTTTGGTGGTGGTGATTACTTTAAAGTTAGTTTTCTGTCTAGTTTTCAGAGAAAGACTATTACTAAGAGGAACACTGGGATAAAATATCAAAAGATTCCAATTACAATAAAATATCTAAATGCTCCAGTGAAAATGTCTTGTATATATTTACCTGGAAGTAAGACTCATTGCATTGAGAAAGTCTTACTCTTTGGTTACCACTTAGGATTACAGCCTAACACTATTGATAGTGTTGAACAGGGCTTCAATCTGACTTCAACCTTCAGCTCCACAGAAATCCAAAACAAAGTTATTAACACAGAGACCTGAAACAGACATAGGGTGCAATCCTAACCATGTCTACTCAAAAGTAAGTCCCATTGCGTTCAATGGGTCCTACTCCCAGGAAAGTGTCTTTAGGATTGCAGCCATAAGGACTCAATATTAATGATTATGTGAATTACTTGTAGAATTACTTTCCTAGATTTTAAGAGAGGTGGCCTTACCACTGAAGAAAGTTAGGGACAGAGCATCCAAAACAATCTAACTTTATGGTACGCCAATTCCATCTAAATCACCACATGATGATGTGGAATGCCAGTGTGGCTATCATGTCCCACAGATAATTTTTGGCTGCTGGATGTTTCCTTGTCCCCTTGCCCTGGACTAAGCCCCAGCAGGTATGATGGGATAACTTGGACCCATGCAAGAAATACAAGGTGATTCAAAATGAATGGGACAAAAAAGAAAACATACCTGTGACTCATTTTGTCCCATTTATTTTGAATCACTCCGTATTGGAGCGAATCTGGGTTGACCCAGGTAAGCTCAAGCTTAGAAAGGGGCTTGGGATGTGGCATGTACTGCTTGTACCGATCCCACCTCCTTCCAAGTTTGATCCATGATTCTCCCTGCCTTCGTCATTCCTCATTCTCTCATGAGCCTCCCAAAGCTCCATGTCTCCGTGCAGTTGGAGAGAGTCCTCATCAGCCTCGTTAAAACATTAATGTTCCCTGAATCTAATGGCTGGTCCTTCCCCTTTCTCCTTCTTACCTGCTCCTCCTTCTCCTTTTGCACCCTATCATATGTTCCACTCTTTCATCCCCAGATGGGCAGCAGATGCATTGTCTAGATTTTGGTCCATTTCATAAAGCTATTCTTTATGGAATGAAGATGAGTCAATATTCTCTGCACTGAAGGGGAATTAAAAAAACCACCAACACAAAATAATCCCAAACTGCAATAAGATTCATGTAACATGAAATGATTGTTTAAACCTGTAACAGGTAAGAGCACAAGAAAAGGAGGGATGTTGTATCCTGTAATAAGAAGCTATATATATATTTCAAGAGTTTCAGGTAGAATAGATTAAATGTAGATATGGATACACAGAGGTATGTATTTGGCAGTATAATTGTATATAATCAATATTAATCTGTAAAATTCAGGTTTTCAAAAGCACACTTCCGCGACAAAACACTTCAACAGCTCAGGAAACCTGCCGTGTATATTTGGAGTTTTTTTTTCTTTGCAAGCTCAAATCACAGGGGGAAAATTCTCAAGGAGTTGATTTCTTATGTTAATTTTTATTTCTAATGCCTTCAATAAACGATGTTGACCACATTCTGCGTTCTGTTGCTTGCACAAGCAATTTTAACTGCGCTGTTGGAGTAAAACACAAGGTGAAATTCCTAATCCTCACAAAGTGTTTTGATTATTTTTATAACAGTGGAACATAACAGCAAACAGGAAGAAAAATCAGAAGGGATGGTTTCTAAAGGCTCAGGACACATAACCTAGTTTTAGCCCTTCCCCCTCCTCCAGCTAATTGAAAAAATAAACAAAAGCTTTATTTTTCATTGTTATATCAAAGTTCTATAAGTGGACAGTTTGCATAAGAGCACTGTATACTACATGTACAGATGCTATGGGGGATTATAAGGTGTCAGGCCAGGAGAAGCTTAACATGACGGCAACAGCTATTCACCATTGTTTGTCCCCCAGGAACAGAATAATAATACCTATGAATCCTCAAGTTCCAGTTAGCTTATGCCCTTACTATACGTTGATAGAAAAACTCAGCTGTCATACAGTTGTCTAATTCCCTTTTCAAAAAGGTTTTCAAAGAAGGAAGCTCTTCCATCAGTCTCTACAAACCTACAGACAAGGTCTAAAGCAAGCCTGTGTTGACAAGGAGTTCCAGAAGGTTTAAGCTTCCATGGCACACCACTGAGAAACACTGCTACATCTCTCCCATTGATCATAGATGAGGAAGGCTCACGTGGTGACTCAGGTGCTCTCTAACACATGTTGATCCAACATGAAGCCAATGAGCCACATGCAGCCCCCAAAGCCTGAGTACAGCCTACTAACTCATCCAGTCTTGGAAGCTTTTTGATCACCCTGCTGGATCATTCCAGCTTCTCCTTTGGGAGAGTGAAAAGGCCTGTCACACCTATCACCTGTGTTCTGAACCGTCAAATGATTTTGGCAGGTTTACATTGATTGATTGATGATTGATTGAGTGATTGATTGGCTGATTGACTGGAAGAAATTGGCAAGTTGTCATCATGTCGTCACCAGTTACTTCCAGGTTGACATAGCCAGAGATCACACAATGGTGATGTGATCTCCCAGCTGCCAAAAGTTGAACTGCCTTGCTCTAAATCTGCTTGGCTCAAATCTTTGGGGGAACTCAAGGTGAAATCAAGAAACTTGAAATCCAGAATCTCAGAAAATAACTAGCTGCCACCCCAATTCTACATCTAGTACTGCCAGAGGCCCTACTTCTGTTATGCTGGAACAAGCTTTCCAGTTTGGGCCACACATGTATTCCACTTAAATGGAACACATCAGAGGAAGGTAGATCAGGCTCACTCTCAGTGGGCTCCATCTCCGACTTCCACTTGGCTGACAACATGCACCACAGCCAACATGATTAATCTATATTCTGTAAAAAAATAAGTGCTTGGATGACATGTAAAGGAGTTTGTGCAAAGACTTTGTTACACGCAACATTATCAAAATTGCTTTGGTTCAGGAATGGAGTCAGCAGGTGCAATTCCAAAGTTCATTTCAACTCAAATGTATACCTGAACATTGGTCATCTGCCAAGTAAAATGTACTTGTGCCAAACACATGGGAAGCTGTGTGTGCATATCTAATGCCATCTCACACATGGCTTCACCCATTACAGTGGTTTTCAGACTTTTTACCTTCAGGGAATCTTTTTCCAGAAATCTCCGGAATACAGTTGTTCTGTGTTCACTGGTCCATTCAATCTAAAAGATAGGCTACAATTTGATGATAATAGCTTTATAACATGCTCCAAAAATAAAATAAAACGGTTAAAAGCAGTTGCAGTCACTCTTTTCACATGTCTACCCTGTCTCTATAAAGTTATGTGAATGCTCCTTTAGTCCCCAATTAAAACCTCTAAATTAAACCATAATGAAAAACACATCCATTTGTTCTCAGATTTAATGCAGATTTTTTAAAAACACACACAACCAAAGAAGGGATTTTTTTCTATTTACCCCCCACCAGTGAGAATGAAGCCACAGAGACAGACTTGGATTAAGGGCCACTTTATTAACTAATTACAACAACCAACATGGCAAAAATTAGGGACTACTTTCTAATGTCGTGTGGGCAAATACAAGAATTAGAGGGTGAACAAGCCTGACTCAGAGCCAACCTTAAACCACTTAAGGATGCCCCTCATCATCAACTGGAAGGTCAAGGCAGCTGGATGCTCAGCCAGCCAGTTGCCCAGCTGCCTAATTTCCAGGCCAAGGTCTAGCCAGCCTGCACCTAGAGCTGAGTAGGCATCAATAGGCCTGCTCTGGCTTACCCTGACCCTTGCTACATCAGGCTGAACACCAAGGCCTATCCTGCTTAACCCAACATGACACCTGCCACAAGGGGAGCTAGCCTAGAGCTTAGCTCCACTGCCCCATTAAAGACAGGAAAGCAGCCCTGCACTAGATTAATAATAAAAACTTCAAGGGCTTGAGGAGAGAGAGGCACCCCATCTGGGAAAAATAACTCGGGCCGCCACCAAACTACATGGGGATGTCTAATAACCCTACACCCAATGTAAGCAACAAACTGGGCCACATAAGTGTTAACCCACTTACGAGCACCATCTATTTTCTGTATGCTTTTGGCCCCTCACCAAGCCCATCTGGGCAAAGGAGATGACCAAAGGATACGGGCACCAGGACACCATTGTCGAATTAGGGAGAAATCCTGTCTGATCTGAACCGTGAGGGAAATAGATGTCCTCTGGGCCAAATCATTCTCCCCAACGTGTACCAGTAGAATGTGAAGAGGTGGATGTCCTTTTAATAACTGGATGAAAGCTGGGAGTAGCTGCCCCCAAAGTATACCCTTTTTTACACGCCAAAAACAACAGCCCAAGATCCTAAACCTAGCTGAGAGCCAGGACTACTGCATATGACCCACTTCTGGGCCCAGAAGAGGATAGAATGGCCAATGATAACTCGAACAGGCATGGCAAGAGTACATCTGTAAAAAGAAGAAGGGGAAAAATTGAAACATAAAAAATTGGTAACCAGCTGTATGTTACTGAAATGGCATGCAACAGGCAAACAGGTAGCTAAGTCAGCTGCGACAGGGCCAAAACTGACTAAGCCCCACCATGGGATCCCTACCTTACATCCTTCATTTTCAGATGTAATTAGTAATGGCCTGCAATAGGCAAATGAGAGAAAGGGAAAAATTTGAATCATAGAAAAATTGGTAACAGTGAAAATGGGAACCAGCAATTGGTTAATAACAGCCTGCAATAGGCAAAAAGATAGCCAAGTCAACTGAGACAGGTCCAATAACAGGCTAACCTCCTACGTGGCAATAGTCTTACATCCTTCACTTCTGGAAGAAGATTTTAAAGACATCAGAGCGCCATCTCCCTATGCACCTGATAACATTATCAGGTAACCCTAAGGCAGAAGCCAATGTGGCTGCACCAATATGTAATGAGTGCAAGTTGTACTCTCAAGCAGAGAGACCATAGAAAAAATTGCCCAGGAGAAGATAGCTCTAAGCTGGAAAATTCTAAGAGGTTTACCGGCAGCATGTTGAATAAGGGGGCCTAAATGATGAATCACTCTGATGATAACAGCAGAGGACCCTAACGGGGCACAGGTTACTGAAGCAGAATTCTGCAATTCATAAACTTAAACAGGCTGCATTTTAAATCTTGCTGACTCCCCTGATCATCCATGACTTCTGACGTTTTGTAGTTGTTTTTCCTTTTTATTCTGTATTTATGCTTAATAAAGTTATTTTGGATTTGAATGTTGATGACAGACCTATGCCCATGTTTGCCATAAAACCCACAGTCAGAAGTATTGCTCAAGGTCACCTGCAGAAAACACCAGAGAAAGATCTGGCATTTGAGGTTCAGATGTTGAATGAATACGTTCGGATTTTGATTTCTTAAGGGAACTTAACAGCAAAGGTCTGTATCTAAAGAAAATAAATTCTGACTTAGCACCATTGGAAGATCAATGACACACATTAGTTGGGTGACTAATTAAATGCTGCCTGCAGGGCGTGGAATTGCTGGCATGGGCTCTGCAGCATGCTGCAGGGGTGGAGATGGAAGTAAAATAACATGGTGTCCAGGGGGTCTACTCAAACCTGAATCCGCTATTTAGCTGTTGTGTCTGAGTAACACAAAGAGCAAAGGACAAAATGGGGGTTAAAATATTGGTGGAATTCTCTTTGCGGATATTCACCCCCACCCACCCCAAATCACCCCCAATCCACCCACTTTCCCATCCCCACTGGTAGCTTACCTGTATCAGTGGGCAGAGTCCAGAGATCTACTGGCACTGCCATTTCTTGCAGCAGTGCTAGTAAAATGGCCACTGTCAGACATTTTACAGCATCAGGAAATCTTTCTGGTGTCATAAATGGATCCAAACGCTGGCCGGATAGTAGTTTAAGATTGGGTTGTTAACAGTCAGATACTATTCCCTATCAGTTCACTGTGTGCCTACTCTGCATGATGTGGGATGGGGCAACCCGGTCAGCCGGAATTGGTATGCACAGTGGTATCTTGGTTTTCAAGCATAATTTGTTCCGGAAGCATGCTTGTAATAAAAAAAACTTGTATATCAAAGCAAATTTTCCCATAAGAAACAATGGAAACTCAGATGATTTGTTCCATGAAAATATTCACATAAAAATGATTACAATACTGTAATATAATACAAAATAATAAAGAAGGCTGTGGATGGTGCAAGCGGTTATGACGCTGTGCCTGTTAACCAGAAGGCCAGGGTTCGAGACCCAGGTCGGCCCCACAAGACAGGGTGAGCTCCTGTCCTTAGCCCAGCTCTGCGACGCAGCTGGATCCAATCGTATTGGCTCTGCCTTTCCATTGGACTAATTCAGTGGCGTGGAGAGGGGGGATTTGCTGCTTGGGTAACAGCCTATCCTCCATAACAATCTAACCCAGGCTTTCGTGCTTCGCATGCAGTGTATGCAGTGCAGAGCATGATATCATAGTCTTTCAAGACTGACGGAGGCCTGCTTTTAATAAAGAAAATACAAAATATAAAGAAAAAATAAACCAAATTATCTAACAGCACAGTCCTAACCATGTCTATTCAAAAATAAGCCCTATTGTGTGTAATGGGTCTTACTCCCAGGAAAGTGTCTTTAGGATTGCAGCCTTAGGCTTACAATATCCACTGCCAGGTCTTCAATTGTTTTGGACAGTATTTTAATTCCAATTAATTTCAGTGAGATTTAATCATTTCAAACTTTCTTAGAAACATTTCTTGTCCAGATAAATTTAATGGATTTCAAAAGATTCCATAAGGATAAATATATAATGGTGGCTTTTACCCTCTTTTCTACTGGAAATTTTTTATACAGGTATACTCTTTAGCCACAAATTTGGCATCCATGTATTTGCCTCACAACAGATGCTGAACTCTCCAGATTGAGCCACTGAAGACCTCCTAAACATGACCAAAACCTTGTTCCATCCAGAGCCTTTTTTATCTACTTCTGATTTTTGCAAAGGCTCCAGTCATGTTCTGAATTTGGGTAGACCCCCTCCCCAACCACAGATTACACTGTCTACAGTTTTGTGTATCCATATGAGTCCAGGAATGGAAACCCCACAAATCAGGAGACAGACAAGGAGGCAGCATGTGTTTGTCTCCCTACCTGCTGTCTGAGATCCTTAGAGATATTAGAAAATGAACAAGGAAGCTTTTATCTGCAAAATATATTATATATCCATATGATATGGTTGTTAATCGAGCCAATATTGAGTAAAGTAAGATCTGTAGCAAGCACAACTGAAATCCAAATGCCAGCGAGTTCTGGACTAACAGGTGCTTCACATATAGCTTCCCATCAATGGCTTGTATTGAAGGCTACAACTTGTAGGCTACAATATTTGTAGGCTACAATATATGTAGGCTACAACTGTTTGCAATTTTGGAAGAGTAGTAGTCAATAGTTCCAAAAACACAAGGCAAGGTCAATTGTGCAAACCAAATATAAAGGCATTTTGTCTTTCTATTAGGTGTAATCATTCTGCTGATTCTAACAGATCTCAAACATATATATGGTATTTCATACCGATCAGAACTGTATGCTAAATTTCAGGCATATTCTATGATAGTACACATATGCAATATTAAAATCTACCCATCCTGTGCCTTCATGCTACACTTCCAAACAACATTTTACTTTCAAATCAATTTGCCAAAACGCCAACATACACAATACAGGGGGGACTTAACCTACCTAGGGACCATAAAGTTAAAAAGTCCTGGTTAATCAATGAGAAATTTAGTACTTGTTGCTACAATTACAAAGATAATAGTTCCTTTATGTCAGTGCCTTTGGTTCTGCAGCTGTAAAATAGCTTTTAAATTCAGCATTTTCAAGTAACAGAAATTAATAGGAGGTCATTTCTACCAGAGAAATTTTAGGGGCCCATCCTCTCTAATCATCATTAAAAACTAAATCCACAGGAGAAGAGGCACTTTACTGATTGTCAAGTGGAAGCTATTATTCATTTGATGAAGCTCTTGGCACCGTGCCATTTATTCTGCTGTAGAGCCTGCTGGTTGCTCTACTTCATCTCTTGCAATCAAGGTTGTTTCTGCCTGCCAAGAGTTATTTATAGAGCGAATAAAAAAAAATTAAAGAAAAGAAAGAAAACCCAATGCATTTTCCAGGATCCCCCCCTAAAAAAAGAAATAAAAAAACCCAACTACTACAACAAAACACCAGCAAACTTTTAAACTTGCAAGTGAGCAATTGTTTATTATTCCCAAGTTCAAAGTTTAAATAGAAAATAATTCAAAATATGAATGTTATCATAGCGTGTGTGCGCGTGTGTCTGATTTTTGTGTAACGTCCAAATTGTGGACATGCACATTCCCTTATACTAAGAAGTATGATGATCAGGGCCCAGCCCATCTGTGAGTAGCTGCTCCAGACACCAGACCTGTAGCATGTGATCTGTAGCTCAGCACCCCCAAGACCCAAGCCAACAGTACAATTTTGTTCACCGTGCTCCTCCCCCTCAAAAAAAAAAAAACTACATACAATGTTTCAGAAGTCCTAGGCACATTAATTTAAAGGATCTGTTTTATTTACCTAAGGGGTTTTTACCCTGCCTTTTAAGCAAAAGTCCTCACAATGTGAAAAAGAAACAAAATAAGAAAAACAATGAAACAGTAAAATCATCCTTCATGTGAACGTATTTGGTACACAGTGTTGCAGTGGCAGGATCTGCCTCTATACCTATACAGTGGTACCTCACTTAACAAGCATTTCACACAACAAGCAAAAATTTCCAAGAAGTCTTGCTTCACATAACAAGTTCCCGCTTCACTTATCAAGCAAGCGTGCTATGGGCACGCATGCTATGCAGCCCTGACGCTCCGGATGGAGGCTCTTTAAAAGGGCTGCCGGCCAGTGCTGCTGCCTCATTGCCCCCAACTTGGGGCAGTTGCCTGGAGGTGCCAGAGGCAGCTGCCCCTAACTGCCCCCAAGTGCCCCCACCGACCACAGCAGCCCAGGTAAGCCTCCCAAGAAAGTGACTTTGATTGCAGTCTCCTAACTATGTCTACTCAGAAGATAGCCCCATTGTGTTCAATGGGGCTTACTTCCAGGAAAGTGTCCTTAGGATTGCAGCCTAGGTAGATTCATAGGATCATGCACATTGAATGCATGGTTTGAATTCAATTCCAGTGTTTTGTCATCATTTTTACATGCAGTTAATATTTTTATATGAATATTTTGGGGGTTTTGGAACCAATCATCTGAGTTACTATTATTCCCTATAGAAAAATCTGCTTCACTTAAAGAGCATTTCACTTACAGAGCATGCCTCCGGAACGAATTAAGCTGTTTATATGAAGCACCACTGTATTTTAATTTTAATAGTAAAGTTTTAATTTTAATAGTTACAAGCAGTAATGGAACTGAAATGAGTGGGAATTTTTGAACAAGGTAGGATATACGTAGGCAGGGAGACCAGCTGTCCGGCTTTCCTTGGATTGGTCCGGGTTTTCCCTACCCCCTTTGGGGAGTAGGAAAACCCCTCATGCCCCTGTGGGATTCCCAGGGCTTCGGCTGGCCCTTTAAGCTTTTGAAAAACGTTTGTGTGTGCAGCTACAGCCGAATACGCACTGGAGGTTCCCCTACAGCCACTTCCAAGGGGGTTCCAGCTGGCGCTAGGGGCTTTCCTCGCCCCCGCGTGCCTCTCGCTGCTCTCCGACAGCACCAGGGGGTTCCTTCGTCCATGTGCACAGGACAGGGAAGCTTGGGTTTGTATGCGTGTGTAAGAATGCATGGTGTCTGTGCGCTTGTGTGTCTATGAGTGTGTGTGTATGCCTGTATGTGTATGAGTGTGTGTTTGTGTGTGTGTATGAGTGTGTGCTTGTATTTGTTTGTTTGTCTGGCATTTACTGAATGCATGTACATGTCACCATGGCTGGTTATACATATGTCTATTCCCCACTGTACCTAAAAATAACTCTAATCCTTAGAAAATATAAGCCATGGCTGCTGTTTAGGCAGCAGGCCAGTCCCGAAGTCCATGAGAATCAACACTGCTTGTCTCACCACAAAGATGCACACGTTCCTGCTCTAAAAGGTACTTTACATGTACAAAATTAAAAGATACTTTTTTTAAAATAAAAGGAGACCTTTAAAAAAAGGAGACCTTTCTTTCTTTGGGTCTCCTTTCGTGAATGAACTAAAACACTGTATAGCCCTTAGCTTAAATTTTGAATTTCAGCTACTGGAGCTTATTTTTGATTTAAAACACAAATACCCAAACTACAGTATGAGGACCATGTTCAAATCTGCTAAGACGAATAGCTTTCTAATTACGTGTGGTTCCCTCCAAACCTACCCTTTCTCCCTTTACTAAACACTATGTACCTTCTTTATCGTGCTCATTAGCCATGAGCTAATCACAACAAAAATTTATCTTCTTCTATATATATATATAAGAGAAAAGTCACTGACTGACTCACTGACTGACTCATCACCGCCCTGCCAAAATCGCTGGGCCTAGAAGTGTGAAATTTGGGGTGGGTGTTCCTTCCGTGACCGAGGGGTGCACTAAAAACCGGTTTTCGGAAATTCCAACCAGAAGGGGGTGAAAAGGGGCGCAACGCGTTTTCCTGCCTATACTTTGCATTGGAGAATTGCTGACTCATCAACATTCCTCCCCAACTGCTGGGCCTGAAGCATGGAATTCTGGGAGTTCCTTCTGTCACCTGAACACCCACCAAGAACCATCTGGAGAAATTTAACCCTTCAGGGGCTGAAAAGGGGGCAACGTGTTTCTGTCCTATACTTAACATGGGAGACTGAACAACATCCAGCCAATTTGGTCCTCGGTGCCCGGTGGACTGGGGGGATGTTGTTCAGAGGAAGAGGTTGCACTGGTGAGGATTCTGCGCATGGGGGAAAGTTGCGCATGGGGGAAAGTTGCGCATGGGGGAAAGTTGCGCATGGGGGGAAGATGCGCATGGGGGAAAGATGCGCATGGGGGGATGATGCGCATGGGGGTGGTTGCAGTTGGGTGATGTTGCATATGAGGAGTTCAGGCACATGGGGTGATGCACATGGAGGACTGATGCGCATGAGGGACTGAGGCATATGGGAGGATGATGCACATGGGGGAAGTTGCACATGGGGGAAGTTGCGCATGGCGTGTTGATGCACCTTGGGGGGATGAAATATGGGGAAGTGTTACTCCCGTAATGTGGGTACGCTTTTCACTAGTCTGCCATATTTTTCTGGTTTAAAACATATCTGCTATACTTTTCAAGTTTAAAATTATTGCATCCAGTTCTTCTAAGTTAGTGGTTCTCAAACTTTTAGCATCCACTTTTTAGAATGAAAATATTTCAGGATCCACTGGAAGTGACATCCAGGAGCTTTAATGATATCATCAAGCAGGAAAACTTTTAACAACCCTACCCATGCTTATCCAGGAGTAAGGCTGCAATCCTAAAATCACTTTCCTGGGAGTAAGACCCATTGAACACAATGGGGCTTACTTTTGAGTTGATGGTTAGGATTGTGCTGTAAGTCACTTTTACTACCATTGTTAAAAGCATTTGCATAGTAGCCTATTAAAAGTACCAATCTGTAGCATTTCCCCAAATGCAGTCTCATATCATGGTAGCATCAATTCTAATATATTAAAAATAAAATATTGAAACACTTCTTAGCCTGCAGCAAAATGTAAAATCCTTTAAGGGAAGAAAAGCAAATCTCTTTTAAAAATAGGTTAATTAAAAATCACTGAAGACTGACTGCCATCGCTAGGTAATCTCCCTCTCCTCAGTAAAGTGAACTGAACAATTGTTACTCAATTTCTTAAAGATTTTTACATAATAAGCAAAATGCAGCAAGACCTCTTGATTTTACGAAATACCCTGAATTATTCATTTGCGTAATGACAAGTACTAGTGGTGAGGAGATTTATAAGCATGCAAATTGTATGTAAAACCTAATTTGTGCATGATGAGAAGCCCATTTTCTACCTTATATGAACACATGGGATAATTTCATAGTAGAATGTTACCCACATGGTATCTTTCCTGTGCACTAACCGCATGGCAGCTTGATAGGGTTACTTTTACCAAGACCAGCGGAGTCCTTGTTCTATCTGGAATACAAAAGCAGATGGATAAAACGTGGAAAACCATGTGCAGTTTGGGGAGATATTAATCCAAATTGGTTTTCCCACTGGACTGAATGCCAAACCCTGGATACCAAAATTGATTCTGCTGCACAGAAAAATACCACTCGTTAACTTGACTGTGGTTTAATAATTACACCTCTTCCTTGGGATGTGATTAAACCACACACAGCACTGGAAAACAGAGGGAATTAAGTCAATACATCTCTGAGCTAAAAAGGCAGGGAATGTGCATTGCACAAGAAAGCGGGATCAGATGTTTGAATATATTATGGTGGAAGCTGCTCAATCATTCAGGCCAGAAATAACATGCATGCTGGGTTCTGAACAGTTGATACATTAATAATGTTTCTTATACTTCTTAACAATACAGGAGTCCCCCACTTTCTGACAGTTTGTTTTCTGACTGTTCTACTCTTTCAACACCTTTCAATCATATCCAGGACTCATTCATTCAACACATGCTTCACTCTTTCAACCTCTTTCCTGCTCTAAAGGCTAAAATTGTCTTCCCTGATGTTGATTTGCATGTGACATGGTGATCAAAGTGTTTTTGGCATTTCCTTATGACTTTCTTCAGTAAATAACCACAATTCAAATACATGTTATTTATTGCCCACATATCTATCTATCTATCTACAGTATTTATATACCGCTTTTCAACCTTTGTTCATTTTCCTGTAATTTCATATGTATTTTGGCTGTATTAACAAATAATGGTACTTAGCCTTGGGCAAGTGATATTTATGGTATGTCTTTTGTGGTGGCCATTTTGCATTTGCAAGATGAAAAAGACTGTTCCACTTTTCAACGGTTTTCACTTTTGAACAATGCTCCAGTCCCTAACCCCTTGAATAAATGGGGGATGTCTGTATTCTAAAAACATTGTAGAGAACTAGAAACCTGATAAATGTTTTTCTTGATCTCCTCTTGCAGAGCCAGGGCAATGATGTGCAGTGAGATCCAGGCCTAGGAAGTCAAAAATACAGACTGACGGTTAGGCTGGCACAAGTCCTGACACAAGTCCCATGCTGACATGGGAGTATCGCAAAAGTGCTGCAAGGCACTCCTGCACCACTCCTTGAGGGGGTTCGGCCAGTGCACAGATATGTGCTGGCTTTCCACGCCACTGCGAGAACAGGGGATGGGTGAGTCACAACTCACCCATCTCCCTGTTCCCCTGAGGTGATGGTTCCTCTTTTTATGGCTTAAAAATAGAAAAGAAGCAACTCTTCTTACTGCCTCAAAGCTTGCTGATGCAGACAACCTGCTGTCTTAATTGGCTAGCCAGCTTTTTTGGGAAAAACCATGATTATAGCCTAACCTGCTGGAGGCAACTCTTCCTGATGCCTTTCCAAACACTGATGACACAGCATCAGTGGCGTAGCTAGGAGGAATGCAGGGAATGCAGTTAACACTTGGCTACAAGCTGTAGGGGGACAACAAGCTGAGCTGGTGGCTAAAATTGTGAAAAACAGGATAGAATAAATGATAATAACATCGTGTTATATATTGTTGGAAAGGTAATTTACTGCAGAATACAATGAAACAATCTGCATTGGAATATCTATATTCCAATAGGTTATGGCCAATTAATAAGAAAATGAAAACAAAAGCTTATGGAATCAAACTTGGATTTTCTTAATTCAAAACCTTCCCATGGTACTGATTGCTCTGAAAACCAATGAGATGTAATTCTGATATTGCATGGAACTAATAAGGTGTTAATATTAATCAGCTCTCATTTCCATATACATCATAATACAGTCATAATACATATACATCTATCATAATACTATATAACTGGGTATATAGGCAGTTCTAAGTAGGGCTCCTCTTAAAATATTTAGCAGGAAAAGAATAAGCGTTCCTTTTTCCTAAGCAATAAGGGAAACAACTTTTTTTACTTAATTAAATTTGTTTTTGTTGTTCCGGGGCGGGGGCAGTGGTGGGCCCCGCCTCGCCCAACAACCGGTTCGCTGGAAGTTGGGGAGGGGCTGGGGTCAGGGGTTGGAGCGGGGCCGGGGCCAGGGCTAGGGGGGAACCCCAACCCCGGCGCATGCACATTGCGTTGCGCTGTGGTCTCCTCCCGCCGGAGGAGACTCACAGCGCATGTGCCGAGGTCAGTGCTTGCGGTGTGTGTCTCCTCCAGTGGGAGGGGATGCACAGGACATGCGCCGAGGTCAGAGCACGCGCATCGCGTCTCCTCCTGGCGTACTGAAACGGTACGCCGGGTTTTCTGGCCACCCTGCCGCTACCGGTACAAAATATTTTTTGACTCCAGGTAGCAAACAGGTGCTATAGCTACACCACTAGTAGAGCAAATGGGTGATGAACTGCTGAGGAGGAGGCAGCAGGTTTTCCCCAATTTTCTTTTTAAAAATACCTGGGGATGACATCACTTTTGGGAAAACATTTTGAGCTTTGCACTGAGCTACATGATCATTAGCTATGCCACTCTACTGTTCTTTTTTTATTAATTACTAGGAAAACAGAAATAGTTCTCCCTGGTACTTTTAACTGCCCAGGCTTCTCTGCTTGTTTTTTGTTCTAAAAATCACCTGACTGAGGAATGAGTATTTCTTCTGTATTTACATGTGTGTTGCTCTCCTTGTTCCCTCTACCTTTATGACTGCAATCCCAACCACACCTTCCTGGGAGTAAGTACTATTGAACACAATATACGTCTAAGTAGATGTGCTTAGGATTGCACTGTATATGTGTATTTTTTTTATTGCTAGAGCATAGAGGAGCAAAGGGAGCCCCCTCCCCCTCCCTTTTACCAGCTGGGTTAGGTAAGACTCTGCTTTCCCTGCCAACTTTAACCTCACATCACAGAAGATTGATATCAATCTTTTTTCCAGAACTGTTTTATCTGTCTTTCATTCAGAAAATATAAAAAATAAAGGTCCTACCTTTGTCGGTTTTTAATATGAGTGTTATGTAACGTTCTGCTTTATTAGGAATGGATCTAGAATAAGAGTGGAATTGTATTCAGCTGAATGACAAAGAACTGTGATATCTACAGACTCCTTTAATAATCATGAAAACCTACACTAAATACATTTCTCATCAAAGCTGAACTCTTTTGCCTAGGCTGCTCAGCCTAAACTGTAGTTAAAGTCAGTCCAAATATTAAGATATTCCACACAAATTCAAAGCCTCTTTGGGAAATAAGTAAGCATTTTTGGAACACCCCCCCCCCCCCCGCACACACACACACAACACACAAGATATATTAATATATTAATATATTGTCTAATATTTTTGCTGCTGAGCATCGATGAAGGGGGCAAGGCAGGATGAATCAAATTTAATTAGATCAGTGGTCCAAAATTAATTAGATCAGTGGAATCATTAAGCCTTGTATTGGCCATTTTCCCAATCAAAAAGCTTTGGGGAAAATTTAATTCAGGAAAATGGTGTGAAAAGAAAAGTTTAAAATCCCTTTCCATGCACTACTGAGTACTAAAGTAAAAAACAAAAAATGTCAAGAGATCCAGTCAAAGGGCTCTCCTACATAATGTGTAGTTTATGCAGTTAACTTAGCTTTCATTTCAGGAGGTGTCAGTTTCAAAGTGATTTCCTGCAAACATTTTTTAAATTAAGACAAATTGCTCAAGAGTTGAGCTCTTTGGATCAAAACGAAGAAAAAAAAATTTCTGCTTCCTTGTAAGCGTCACAGTTTACTTGCATCTTAAAATAGCTCAAGTATAACCTTTTTGCAAGCAAGTTTATATAGAAATTTAAACCTAAACGCTATAGTATTCCACATATGCTACTCTGTTTCAAAAATTATTGGCAGATTCTGTACTGTAGGTATGTTTATTCATTTTTTGTTTTACTTTATGGATTGTGAAGAACAGGTCTGCGGATATGGGCGGGGGGAGACACACACTCAGTGCCCCATAATGTTTTTCCCTGATATAAATTCATGCAACTTCAGTGACATCAGTGGAGTATAAGGCATGCATAATAATTCATTAGCTCACAAGCTGCAAAAGCGATGGGAGAAATCCCTCTGGGAAAGGAAGTGTTGTTAACATAGCAAGCATTTGTGAACACGATATGTATAGCAGTGTACACATAAAACAGAGATCTGGCACACATTCCAGAACATATCCTTCACTTTCTCCCTGGAGGAGGATTCGCTTGTCAAAATGTAACAATCTATAACCAAGCCTCTCACTTTCTCTAAACTAACCCCAGAATCTGCTTGCAGGCCCTCTCGTTCCAGAGATTACCTTGTGAGTATCTCTCACACACTAGGTCAGGGTGAATTATTTCCCCAATTCCAACGTTTCAGTCCCAAAGTCCACATCCTCTGAGCACAGCAGCTTTGTTTAAGATATGATAATATCCATGCACACAAATGTTGCATATTACTCCTCTCCAGAGGCTTAAACAACTTTCTGCACCGTACATGTGGTTACATGGAAGTAGCCCAAGAAGTTATTGTTTATAGTACCTGGGCCTTCCTTTGTTTTTCCTCCAAGAACCAAAATAAAGCAGCATTTCTTAATTAAAAGTTCTTTAATCACAAGCACACCCTAATGGGTGCAAAAAGCAGGGCCTGAGTACAGTTACAAAGTCTGGAGCTTTCACAAGCTTAAAAATAATAAACTTGTTAACATGGAAGGAAGCTAATTTACTCATAAAGAAAGGGTTGCCATAATTCTCTTCCACAAAATTGGGACAGGAACCTCTGTCTCATTTGTCAGTATGTGAACACAATCCCCAAAAATTGGGATTGTCCATATTTTGGGGGACATATGGCAACTCTACGTAAAGATGCAGTCAGAAGAGCTCTTCACTCAGTTGCTACTTAACCCATTTTCTGCTAAACCTTCCCTCTGAAGCAATTGCACCAACAGCGTGTTTGCTTCACCCTATGGTGATAGTTGTGGAGATCTTCATGGTCCGGGAACATTTCTCCCTTACCCTCAAGCAAAGCCCCTACTGCCCAAATAAGTCTTTTTTCAGATCTGTTGCAGCCACTTTGCTGGTCCAGAACTGAGGAGAAGGAACAGGGATAAGATCCTGACAAATATCAACACCACCAATTATCTCCCTCCATCGTTCTGCCTTCCACCTGCACCCCTCTTCACTCCTTTGCCCTCCCTGATACTCCCACTTCCTCTACCCATCTCCAGTTTACCAGAGCTGCTGGGAGACTTCTCCGCCAGCTCACATATGCTGGCAGCCTTATTGTGCATGCCAGCAGTGAGTCATCCCTGGAACTTCCACCAGCGGAATGCTGGCGAGGGTCTTAGTTGCGGGGGGGGGGGGGTCTTAGCCAACCTTTCATTATGGACAGTGCATGCATGCATGCAGGCTTGTAAGTACATGTGTGTGTGCAGTGTGCCTCAAATGCCAGGGAATAGCCACAAGCCAGTGCAGACAATACACAGCCAGGTGGACCAATTATCTCACTTATACCGAGGCATCCTCATATACCTAAGAGCTTATGAACCTGTTATTCATGGTCAGGTAGCTTGGACACACATTTAGCTGATGCATGCCAGGTCCATGCTAGTAGGGCTTTTGTTCTTATTGAATCCAGATGATGAAGACAAGCAATCCACAAATGACTGTCTGCTTGGCCATATTGTCTTTCTGCAAAGGTACTGATTTCAGAGCTACCATGAAGTGAAGAACAAGAAGTTTAAAAACAACTCCTAAAACTTGTTGTTTGAAATTTCATTAATATAGTCTTTACATGCATTTTAAGAATCGTGACACTGTCTTTGAGCAATTGTATGCATTAGTGCAAGTCCTTGTAGAGAATGGGTAGCATGAATGGCATTGGACACACAGGAAAGTGGTAGCCAAGTTTGTGATCATAGCCGATAACTTCAGGACATCTTCAATTATAAAGCACATGTCTACACTACACCTTTTTTTGTACAGTCTAAGGTAGCTAATATTAGTGTTTTTTTATGGCGTCCCTAATATTTGAATTGGAGACAGTGTGCTAGCCATCAGTATGCAAAGTTCCAGATTAGAGTCTAGAATTATGTGATGAAGGTCTGAACAAGCAAAGTAATAATTTTGACTCTAAATCAACCATTTTCAACCACTTGCCATGGCACACTAGTGTATCACAGACTGTCTGCTGGTGTGCCACAGGAGTATAAGGGAGGGTCAACAGGCCCACTGGGGATGCCAGCCCCTGCTGTCAAATGATGTGACTTGTCAAATTGTCACACTAATGGTGTGCCTTGACTATTTTAGTGCCTTGCCAGTGTGCTGTGGTATGGAAAAGGTTGAAATTCACTACACTAGATTATGGCTCCACTTGTCATGATTTTTATCACTTGCATCACATAAATTTCAACAGAGCACCACAGATCAGCAGATGAGGTGGCAGTTTGTATTTAGCAAGATCCATTAGTTTTTTGCACCGTGGCCCTAAATATCAAAAATTAATTACACATACACACACTAATGACAGCACCATTGAGTGTCAGCTCACATAAATCAAGCAGCTGTCAAAGATGAGACACCACATGGACACCACATCAGTGGCCTCACCTCAAGTACAACTTTTCCCCATACTGAAAACCTCCCACATTCAGTTGTGATTCATTACTGAGATAAGAGATAACAAACATGCTACATATGTACATCACCGGGGGTGGGGGGAATAGTCCCATAGATTCCAGTGCAGAATAAGAAGGTAAGGGCATTAAATGAAGCATTTAAAATTACCGTATATTTTTAAAGTTAATGCAAATAAAACTCTCTCTAGATTTATAAGTAAATCAAACATAATAGATATAATCCCAATTATATACTTGGCAGGAATTTCCCCTACCCAGTTTCTATACCGTCACTCAGTAAAAATATTTGACAATCCTAAGTAGAAGAAATCTTGAGGGTTTTTTTTTTAACATCTTCCCTTCTCCATTGGACCACAGTTTCATATAATCATTGGATCATAACTTCTATGAATATAGAATATACACTATAAAGCTCTGTAGGCTTACACAAAATGTGAATGCTAGACTCCACACAATGTATGCAAACATTTTCTAAGATCCTAGAAAATTTCTGACCCACATCCTTTAGCTTCCAAGCACCTTTTTGGATTCCACATCCAGGGAATAATGTCCACCCCATGCCATCTCATGGGTCCTGCTTAGATCAAAAAGTGTAAGATCCCAGGACACTTTTGTACCCACTCCTTTGATTTATGGGCCCCCTTTTGACCTCAGGCATGCACCTCCCCCATGGGCCCTACACACACAGTAAGAAAGCCGGCTGAAGTGTAAATTAAAGCATTGGTATGATATTGATGGCATGATCGTGTGAGATTGTGGAGGGTGGAATCCGTTGGCTTAATGACAAGAACACAACCCTTTAGGCTGAATTAGGTCTTTTTCATGTGGCATGTGACGTCTCTGTGAATACTGTATAATCACCATCAGTGAGCAAGTTTGCTTTTGGAGAGAGTCTACAAGTATATGTTCCAACATGAAGAAACAAGAAGAGAAAAAAGTTTGCATATCTATAAAACATTTACCTCAGGCCCTTACTGATAGAAAATATGGAGTTCTCTGCTCTCAGCCCCAATTTTGTGTAAGGTTATGATTTTACAATGTGATGAGATGATTTTAGTCTTTTGTAAACATTATCGTTTCCTTCAAGGCCACTGGGAACAGAAGATGCATGTATGAACAGCAAGGTTTTGATGGCAGGTGAATATGAGAAACAGGACACAGCGTACCTGCTGAGGGGGGAAGAAAAATTTGGGAATTGGAATGTAGCTAGCAGGGGAGGAATATGAATACTGATGAAGTATGATTTTCTGCTGACTGACAAAAAGAAGCTTGGAGGGATCCCAAGGGCACACTAGTTGCATTTGAAAATGTATGTCACTTTTACTGCCTCCCTGAGGGTATGTTTGCTTTCCTGTTCTCAGCCATCATAGCAAACAGTACCATACTAACACTTGTAAGATTCACTTGCCATATAATTCAGTAGTTGCTTTCACAAGAGAATTGGACTGCCAGAACTTCCTACCACTCAGAGTAGAGGGGCTGTGAAACCATAGGATACTTATGCAATGGGCAGGGGGACTAGTGATGACATTTGTCATCACCATCACACATACAAGTTATTAGTGCCAAGCAAGAACACTTGGATTTAGTGTTCTTTAGGGCCACAGTACAGTGGAATTCTTCCATATGAACTGTTTCACCTACCTCTAGTTCCTGGAATTGTTAGGATGCTCTGGGGAGCAATGGTTCAAAGGGGGTTGGATCCCCAAGAGTGCTTCATGCTAATACCAATATTCCAAATGTGAGCTATGGCTTCCTAAGGAGCCATGGAAATCAGCCAGAGAGAATTAGGAATCCTTGTGAAAAGCATTGTCACCCTATACAATGTATAGAATTGTAGTCTTAGGGCGTGTACCCAGAGCAGTTATGGGTACACGCAGTTATGTCACTCTCTAGTATTATCTTATGGAAAGTCATCTTACATGCTCCAGAGGAAGGGGCTTAATTTCACTTTAGGATATAGGCCTTAATGGGGAGGCACAGCCAACGGGACCAGCCAGGTGAAAATGTTTGGGAACCATGTTTTATCCAATACAGATTATACAGTAAAGTAGCAATGGCCTAGAAAAAGAAGTTAAGTCAGACCCTGACAAGTCAAATGAAAAATAAAATTGGATGTTTGCAGCCAGAAGGTACATTTTAAACTGATGTGGCTTTTTTTTTTCCTCCAAGGACACCATTTGCCATACATCAGAAATCTATAGAACTGTTCTTCTGCTCCTTGCTGTGGGAAATTAGCAAAAGTGCTACCTGGAGGAAAGGGAAAGGAATTGAGCGGCAAAACTAACAGGCTGCACTGAGAGAAAGAAGTAGGCATCATATGGAGGAATACATTTTTAGCCCAAATGAAACAGCTGTCTAATTACAGGAATTATTCAAGGGGTCAAGAGGAGATGAAAAGGAGAAAAAGAAGTCAAGATTGAGAGCTTTCCAGCTGATATATCTTCTGGCTATGCGCATATCATTTTGAATGTAACGGGAGTTTAACAAGCCTTAGGGAAGTGCAGAAAGCCCCTGAAAAATAGTAACTTGTTCAGCGTTTCTTGAAAATTTTTCAGACGTTTCTCCTTGAGACGATCCCCAAAATTTGTATAGATGTTTAATGATTATCAATATGAAATTTTTGATACCTTATCAGAGTCACAGCTCAATCCTTTCCCCGGTCAGTGCAGCAACACCAGAATGGATTGTGCAGCCTCCTGTGGGGAGGAGAGTTACAAAGGTCTCCTCTGGATAAGGAAACTTTCATTCCCTTATTCTGCCCCTCATGTGGGCACAAAAGGGTCTACTCTGTCCAGCGCTAGCAAAATCACAGGTTCAGGCCCACATGCATGCAATCCTCTCAGGACGCAATCCTAACCAACTTTTCAGCACTGGCCTAGCTGTGCCAATGGAGCACACATTATATTCACACATTGTTGGCGGCCAGTCACTGAGGCTCAAGTACAGCAATGTCTGTTTCTGTACCTCAGAGTTGCATTGCCCTTACCTTTATGGATTTAAGGATGGACCTTTATGGATTTATGAATCTTAACTTTATTTCTTTATCTTTAGCTTACAATGAACTGGTTCAAGAAATCTTTTTGGAATCTCTTTATGTCACAATATATGTTCAAGGATTCCTTCCTTCTCTTGCCTGGGCTACAACTTCTTGGGGAAATGAATTATATGGTCTTTTGGAGGGAATTCTAAACAATTAGAAAGTGTTTGTTTTCTTTTATAATTCATATTAATGTTTTTGCTTCCTGGTGCAATTTTCATAAAACAAACCAATAAAAATGACATGAGGGTATATTCTGGAGCCTAATTCAGGGCAAAGATATTTGAAAATGTCATTATGATGGTCACATCTATATTCATTAGTAATGTGTAAAGAGAATTACATGAATGAAACTGATCTACTCTCTCAAAATGGCTGCTTTGAGCCTACAGAGAGCCTTGGGAATACAAGTAGTGCACTTTGGAGGGTTTCCTGTTACAAAGTTGTAAAGCTGAACAGAATAATCTCAGCAAGGTTTATATCCATCCCATTGAGCTGGACCTAATTTGAATGCAAAATCTTTTTTCATCATGTAAGCAATTTAATAGGCTGAGAGACTATTCTCAGACTAAGCACAGAATCTGCTGTCCAGCACGCAATCCAACAACCTGAGAAGCTTATGTTTCAGTTTTTTAAGGGGCAATTTTCCAGTCCTTATGACTACAAGGATACATTTGGAATTATATAGACAGTGTTTATCATGGAAGCATGACTGAATAGGTCTTCCACTAGTCAAGGAATGACACTTCAGGGATTTGCATAGATCACTGGTTCCCAAACTTATTTTGTTCACTGCAGATTTAGTATTGGATTAATTATTTCATGCACACTTACAGTTCTGTTGCTGCCTGGCCAAGCGTGCTAAAATGCAGACCTGCAGGCCATTTGCAACCCCTGGGGACCCCCAATCCACCTCCCAGGGAGCCCTTTGTTCCAAAGGACACTTGGGCTGTTGGAGACTTTCAGGAGCTCTCGCTGGCCTGATGTGGCCAATGAAGGATCCTGCAAGTCTCCACCAACCCTCCACAATTCACCCATGATCTTCCTGTCTTCCATGATGTGGTAGGGGGAGGCTGGTACATGTCTATGCATGGGCCTAACCACCCAGGAGCGGCACAGAAATGCCTTATGACACTTTTGTGACATCCCCAGGGCAGCAAAGGTGCTGGCCTAACCAGGGGACAGAGATATATGGCTCAAATTCTTTCCCTCGCCGTCCTTGTCCTTATTAATAAGTTGTTCTCTCAAGATTTTTTCCCTTCCCAGAATTTATTGATATGTTGGTGGCTGCAACAATCACATTAATACAAGTGTAGTTCATAGTTCTCATATGCTTTCTTACATGTACTGCAAAAATCTAAAGGAATGGTAACAGGACTGTGTTGTCTGTGTGCTCCCTGAGACATCTGGTGGGCCATTATGAGATGCAGGAAGCTAGACTAGATATGCCTTTTGCCCGATCCAGCAGGGCTTTTCCTACATTCTTATAAGCAAATATATGGCAATTTCCTCTAATGTGCATGTGTAGGATGAGAAGTCACTCTAGCCTCTGTTACCGTCAAATGTATCAAATGCTGCTAAGAAGATATTTTCTCTCCATACAAAGAACAATACCAGAGGAAGTCCTATCTGGCCAACATCTAGTTCTGAGAAGGCACAGGTTTAAGTGATATTGCTTTCCCTGTTCCAACACCAGCCATCAGCCTGAAGACTATGGAGTTCCATCAAAGTAAGGGCACCAGGAAGGAAAGCTCAGCCTGGCCCCCCCAATTGGACATAAATACAGATTTCTGACACAGGCATAATCCAACTAATCTTCTTTCTCTACTTACTATTTCTCTAGTTACTACTTTTGATCTTCTTATTTTCCAGTGGGCTTTCTGAAGCCCAGAGAAGCAGAGCACATCTGGGCCACTGAGACAGATCTCTGGATGAAAACTTTGCTGTATGTATTAATTTGATTTTAATATTGTAGCATGTTCTTTTGATGTTTCACTTGACAGGAAGGACACAAAAATCTCTTGTTTGATACATACCTAATAACCTGGGTTCTTTGCATATGTCAGGTTTTGGAACTATGGAACCTGTAAATATTTTCTATGTTTTAATATACTCCAATAACCAACTCTACATTAACAACTACTATTTGGCACTCTTTTGATGAAGAATCTTATCTTACTCATCACCAACACTGAGAGTAGTAGAAATGGACAGATTCTATTGAACAGTTTGGACTTTTCATAATTCCCTGTGTTTCTTCCTATGTCCAATTGCATGTTTCCTGCTATAGGCATTTTTTAATCCCAGAATTCCAATCTCAAAATATTCCAAAGTCTGTACAGTAATTTAACTCTACCTTGACTTCAAAATAAGAAGAATTCAATGAAAATATTCAGTTTTAGTGTTCAAATATTCTGATCACATATTCTCGTTATTGCAAAATTTGAAGCTTACACTTGCAGTCCTAACCAATTTTCCAGCCCCAGGGTAAGAACGATGCAACTCTGAAGTATGGGAACAAACATTGCCTTACCTTGAGGAGGCCTCCATGACTGCCCCAACTGGAGGATGCAGCACATGCCCCACTGGCAAACCTATGCCAGTGCTGGAAGATTGGTTAGGATCATTGTACCCATTTGTATCTCACACTTTCACCAAGGAGCAGATGGTTATAGACAGGTTATCCTTCCAGTGATCCTATGAAACAGACAGAGGCTGCAATCCTAAAGACACTTTCCTGGGAGTAAGACCCATAGAACACAATGGAGTTTACCTTTGAGTAGACATGTTAGGATTGTGCTCAAAGATGAGAGATCCCTTGCTCACTGACTTTATCACTGAGCAGGAGCTTGAACTCACTTGCCTAAACCTCAAATTTGTTACTACATATTGGCACTCTCTATCCACCTTTCACCATCATTAAGAGCAGCAAAAAAAGGACAGATCTCGTTTTGTCAGTTTTGCTTTGTTATTCTTCCTATGGGCACAATCCAGAGTAACGACAGGAGCACATAAGAGACATTATGTGCACCCGTAGTTTCTGCACCACCTAGTGAAAACCTATGGGAAATTCATATTGCAATCCAGAGTAACTTGTTCTTACTCCGGAGCAAGGACTCCTTGTAGTTACTCTGGATTTCACTCTATGTAACATGGTGCTAACATTGTCTATAAATCCTACACCAAAGTCATTTGTGGTATCTTCCCTTTTGCTCATTTGTAATCAGACAAAAGTGAGATATGGAACCTAATACTATATGTTGCTTTGATGTGAGCCAAGTGTCATGGCTGGGACCACAGAATTCTTGTGCAATTTTAATTTTGGATTGGGAAGGACCTCTGCTATCCTAAGCCCTCCTCATGTTCCCAGTTGCTTTTGCATTAGTTAACGTTTAAGCTTCCTAGTTAGGCTAATTGTGGCATGCGAGCGGCAGGCTGCACATATGTCAGATGTCAAGCCCTATCTGATGAAGAGGTCCCTGCCTCGGGCTGTTTATATATGACCTACCAGGATTTCCTGACTACATGATGAAATAATTAGGGGGCCCTCATGCAAGGAATAATGTTGGCAATGGGTTGCAAAGACATCCCATTAAAAAAAAAATCAAAATCCTAAGCATTTTCCTTATCGGCCACATAATCTTTCAAGGCTTCTGATGTACTTCTCAGTTGTTTGTATTTTTTTAACAAAGCATTTCATGAAGATGCTTAAGGTTTTGTAAAGTTTAGTGAGCTCTTTCCCTCTATTCTCACATTACAAGGAGGGAGTAATGCCATAAGTTGTCAGGGGATTAACTATTTATATGTAAGTCTTGTGTTTTCCTTCTTGATGTGCAAATCCTAGTTTTAAGAAAAAAATGAATTAGTCAGTAACAGTCAGACTTTTGTGGCTATTTGAGATGTAAAGAAGTTGCCAATTAGGAAATATTTATTTTCTTTTTCTAGAATTAAAAATGAATTTGATTATTTGCACACTGGAATCTGAATAAACTTGTTTTAAAAGATAACTGCTCTGTTGCATATTGGGCCACATAGAGCACAATCCTAACCAAGTCTACTCAAAAGTAAGCCAAAAGTGTTCAATGGGTCTTACTCCAAGGAAAGTATCTTTAGGATTGCAGCCTTGGGCTGCCGCCACATTGGAAATAATCTAATTGCACTTACACTCTTAATAGTATAATCTACCCAATAAAAGGTGTTTTGACTGTTTCAGCCATTACTAAAGGGCTGCCCCACCAGTGAAATGAATGACCTGCCAGTACCTGCTGCTGCAAAGCACCCACAAAGGCTGGAGCACCCACAAGAAGGCCAGAGCCTTTCTATGTACAGTGGTGCCTCACATAAAGAGCTTAATTTGATGCTCTTTAAGTGAAACACTCTTTAAGTGAAGCATATTTTTCCATAGGAAATAATGGAAATTCAGACGATTGGTTCCACAACCCCCAAAATATTCATATAAAAATATTAACTGGATGTAAAAATGGTGACAAAACACTGGAATTGAATTCAAAACATCCATTCAATGTGCATGATCCTATGAAGTCTACACAATGGGGCTTACTTCTGAGTAGACATAGTTAGGAGGCTGCAATCAAAGACACTTTCCTGGGAGGCTTACCTGGGCTGCTGCTGGAGGTTCAAGGTGGTCGGTGGGGGAACTTGGGGGCAGTTAGGGGCAGCTGCCTCTGGCACCTGAAGGCAACTGCCCCCAAGTTGGAGGCAGTAAGAGGCAGCAGCCCTGGCCAGCAGCCCTTTTAAAGAGCCTCCATGCGGAGCATCAGGGTTGCATAGCATGCATGCCCATAGTGCATTTGCTTGTTAAGTGAAGCAGAACTTTTTATGTGAAGCAAGATTTCTTGGAAATTTAAGCTTGTTGTGTGAAATACTTGTTAAGCTAGGCACTTGTTAAGCGAGGTACCACTGTATGCTGGTAGATCAGTGTAGACCTGCTGAAGGTGATAAGCTCACATAGGGCATGCAGTAGGGCAGGGGAGAATGGGGAGAGCAGAAAGGGGGGGTGATGGAGGGGAACAGGGCAGTGAGAGGGTGGTTAGACATTTATGTCTAACCAATTTTGGCCCAATGTGGGCTTAGTTCTGGGTTAGTGCTGACTTTTGCAGGCATATACGAGGTACATAGTGCATATATGATGTGGGTGCTAGAGCTGAGCACTTCAGGATTGGGCTCTTAAGAGACAGATCAGCTTTCTGCAAATGTTTGTTAATGCTTTTTCAAAAATCAGTCTTTCAAAATACTTCCAATTTCCAAAATATCCCTATTTCAAATAGGAGAAGAATAAGACATTTAGCATTTTCACTAACATTGTCTGTGGTTATTCAGAGGTTGGATTTGTAGCCAATGACACACTTTGGCCCTTGTGAGCACTGGTTGGGCATTGTCAGAGGACCTGAGCTCATTTAAGTGCCCACCTGCCTTCAATACCAAGAGCAGTGGTCAGTATTGAATGTATTTTTGAAGTATTTAATATGAAAGTATTGGTATTTATGAAGTCCTGAAATAAGGACCTTTTGCACTGATGTAACTGGAACCAAATACAGTGAAGGGATAAAAAGTGAACATTTTGCTTCCTTTTGGATGTTAATTGACAATGATAGTTGAGCTTAGGTGATGATGGAGATGGGGATCTTCATCAGCTTATAAGAAGGGGCTGTGACATCATAAATCACAGTCCTCTTTTGATAGTGTTGATTTCTTATAAGAGGCTGCCATTAATTTACTACTCATTTTCATAAATACTACCTATTCAAAGTAGGTAGATTCCTCTTAGGATGATACTCTAATCTAAGGGCCAAATTAAGATTAAATACTCAATATGTAATGCATAATCACATCATCTAGTTTGGAAAATATTTTAAATCTTAAAATAGCAGCCACTGGAGAATCAATCTGGACTTGGAACAACAGAAGAAGGTTTCAACTTTTTAATTCCATGCTGTTATCCTGCCAAAAATGATTAAAATCACCAAATCATGGGAGCAATGTGCCCCATGCTGAGTGACTGTGCACTAAAGGAATTATATTATGTACCCCAGAAGTGCCATTTATGGGCTGTGGGTGGCGCAAGTGGCTAAGACACTGTGCCTGTTAACCAGCAGGCCAGGGTTCAATTCCTGGGTCGGCCCCACAAGACAGGGTGAGCTCCTGTCCTTAGCCCAGCTCTGCGACGCCAGCTGGATCCAATCGTATTGGCTCTGCCTTTCCATTGGACTAATTCAGTGACATGGAGAGGGGGGATTTGCTGCTTGGGTAACAGCCTATCCTCCATAACAATCCAACCCAGGCTTTCGTGCTTCGCATGCAGCGTATGCAGCGCTGAGCATGATACCATAGTCTTTCAAAACTGACGGAGGCCTGCTTTTTTAAGTGCCATTTGCTGCAAAAAGCACCTTTCAAAGATAAAAGTAGCATGGGGATGATGTTCAGTGAGAATGCAGTACAGCAGATGTGGGGAGGGTCCTCCCCAACAGGGTCCTCCCCAGCCTATGGGGAGGCTCAGGGGACCTGAGCCCAAGTACCACACTCTAGGGGGTGGGTGACACACTGAATCACAAAATAACAAAAATTGATAAAATTGCTACATACTTTGGAATAACCCCATCAAGTCATACTGTTGGATCAGCAGTGGTGGGCCCCGCCTCACCCAACAACCGGTTCGCTGGAAGTTGGGGCAGGGCGGTGTCAGGGGCCGGGGCCGAGGTCAGAGGCGGAGCTAGGGGCAGACCCCACCCAGTGCACGCGCAGTGCGTCTCCATCAGGAGACACACTGCGTGTGCGCACCAGGGTTGGTGCCTGCATTGTGACTCTCCTCCAACTGGAGGAGACACAGTGCACGTGCGCTGAGGTCAGCGCATTCGCATTGCGTCTCCTCCTGGCATACCGAACCGGTACGTTGGGGTCGCGGGAACAACCAGTTCAGGCGATCCGGCCCGAACCGGCTTGGGCCCACCCCTGGTTGGATGTGTATTTTCCAGCAGTATCCAATGCAGAAAACAACTCTGAAATATATCTTTCCTATCAGATGTTATGGCCAAAAAACAAAAACAAACAAAATCCCATGGAGCGACATTACTTGTGAGAAAGCAAACATACCCTAGCCAAACACAAAGGGCAGATAGAGAGAAACCCAACACCTCTCAATGTGTCTTGATCTAATGAACGTTGCCCCCATGAATCAAACCAAGGATATCCCTGATAATTGCATTGAGCCCTATGGAAAATGGAACTGAGCGACACAGCTGCAATTACTCATGAGTATGCAAATGTTCCTTGGCTCGTGTTCAGGTCAGGCACAGAGGAATGTAAGGCCATCAGAATGGTCCCAATCCAGTGAAAAGGGAGCTCAATAAGTGCACCAGCCTCACCGCTTCCCCCTACAAAAAAACCAGAAGCTCAAATGGTAATGTGATTTATTCTATGCCAGTACAGGTATTTGTATTTGTATTTGTATTTGTAATGTGATTTTTTTTAAGTGTGAAAATATTCACTAATATCTAATTGTATTATCGTAATTAATACTGATAATAATTAAATGTATTAGACTTGGTGCTACAATGGTATTTGGGAAAATATTTCAGATACTTTTAACAGAGTACTCTGTATATGCTTTTAACAATGATAGTCCAAGGAGCTTACACCTGAATAAGAGCACAATCAAAAGTAAGCCCCAGTGGGTTCAATGGGTCTTACTCCCAGGAAAATGACTTTAGGATTTCAGCATAAATGTGGATAGAATTGGAGACTGTGGGTTGTTTAGGGAATATTGTTTAAAACTGATCAGCAACTGCTTAGGATGGTTATTTTAAATAAATTTTTAAACTTATTGCACGTTTTTATTGTTTTGATTTTGTCATAGATGGTGTTAAGATTTTTCCTGCTCGATTCTGACCATGACCTCACTTCATAATTTGTACATTATATTCACACAAGAGCAAATGTATAATTATTTCTGTTTTTCATCTTTTCATTATACTGTACAAGTAGACATATGGATCTTCTCATGATAAGGTTTGTGAGAGCCAGATGACTCTTGGAGATATAGTATGTATTATGAGCACTATACACAAGTCCTTCTTCATAGATTATCCCTACAATCCAGAGTAACTACGGGAGCACGTAAGATACATTACATGCACCCATATTTACTGCACCACCTAGTGAAAACCTATGGGAAATTCATATTGCAATCCAGAGTAAATTGTTCTTACACCGGAGCAAGGACTCCCCGTAATTACTCTGGATTGCACCCTTAGGCTGCAATCCTAATCTCCAGTTTGGCCAGCCTAAGCCCCGACATAAGTCCTGTGCTGACCAGGGGGTGTCAAAAGTGCCATAAGACACTTTGGCACAACTATTGAGGGAAAGTTAGGCCAGTGCACAGACATGCGCTTGCCTCCCTACATCACCCATGGGAACAGGACAACCAATGAGTTGTACCAGCCTAGGTTAGGAATGAACCTCTAAGTCTGCTCCTGCCCCCCCCCCCCCCCCCCCCGCTAATACATAGCAGAAAAATAACTGGTTCTATGGCTACAATAGTAAACTTGCTTATTCATCATTAAATTTCTTCAAGAAAATGCGTCTTACTTCCACATAAAGGCCCAGTCCCATCCAACTTTCCAGCACCAATACAGCTGTAATGCAGCCCAGAGGAAGGGAACCAAATCTTCCCTTTCTTTGAATAGGATTCTGTGACTGTATCAGCACAACAACTGGGAGTCTTACTGAGAGTAAGACCAATTGAGCACAATGGGGATTACCTCTGAGTCAACATGGTTAGGATTCCACCCTAAGTTTAAGAAACTTGTCATGCCATTTTTTAAATTTTGCTTATTTAGATTAATTAATTAATCTATTTATTTAAATTAATTACATGTTTAGAGTAATCTTAGGGAGATCTTGGTCTTTAGAGCATCTTGGGATTTTTCCCATTGAATTTAATGTAATGACAGCACTTGTTATCCGCATTTTTTCCACATAGGACCTTATAAAGTATACGTATGTGTTGTTATGGATAAAGAGGGATGATACTAATATGTACAGTATGGATGAATAAAAATATCTTTGGAAAAAGTACTTACAGTCTGAACTAATGGTGGAAGTCAGACGTTGGACTGCCTGAACTTTCATTGGTGGCTAAGATGCTGTGCCCAGGGTGACCATATGACCACATATTTTTGGAAATTTGCAATGGTGTGCCAAACCCCATAAAGTCATATTAAAGAGCAGAATCCAATGCAAAAATAAGTTTTGAAATATCTCCTTCATATCAAAAGTTATGTTCAAAAAACTAAAGATAAAAAATATGCATAGAGCTCTATGGGAAAGTGAAAGTGCCCAATATCCTGGCTTTACTCATGAATAGGCAAACATGCAAATGTCTGCCAGAAAGGTCAGGCTGAGAGGAATCCAAGACCATGTCCTCCTTTTTAGGTTCAGGCATCTGGTCACCCTGGCTGTGCCTGATGACTGATAGGCCAGGGTTTGAGACCTGGTTGCTACAAGACAGAGCGAGCTCCCATCCTTGCTCAGCTCCTGCCAACCTAGCAGTTCAAAAGAATGTAAATGCAAGTAGTTAAACAGGCAACACATCAGTGGGACTGTAACAGCGTTCCATGTCCGTTAGTGTTTAGTCATGATAGCCTCATGACCACAGAAGTGTCTTCAAGCAACACTGGCTCTTTGGCTTAGAAACAGGGATGAGCACCGCTTCCTGGAGTCAGTCACAACTAGCAGGGTTGTTACCAAGAGAGCAGTAAAAATAAGGGAATTAGCTTGTGCTTCTCTTTGGTTACTATATCGGACCTGGGCAGGACTCAAAACAGCGTCATGCAGAGTGGATACCCCTATTAGAAAGAGAATCATTAAGGAAAACTTATCACAAAAACATAGACTTTATTATCATAAAGCATAAACTAACATTACACACATTCAATAGTATGAGAGTGAAGTGTACCTGTTTCTTGTGTAGTGTGTACCAAGGAGAAGGAGAAGCAAAGGAAGGGGAAGAGAGGGAGCTAGGAAAGAAAAATGGAGGAAGCAATATCTACCTTCTTCAGGCCATGCCAGGATCCAAGTGGAGAGAGAGTCCAGGTGGAAAAGAAGATCCAGGTGGAAGAGAGAGAGAGAACAATAGGATACAGGGTTTTTTATACCTTAGGTCCAAGAGGGACATGCCCATCTAGGTGTGGTCAAGATTTGGAAAGGGAAAGAATGGGGAAGGGGCTATATGACTGGTTTAGCCTTGGCAATGGAGGATAGTAGAAGAAGATTACACATTAGCATATAAATGGCAGGATGCAGAGTAGTTAACAAAGGAGAAAGGATTACAGGAAGAGTTGTTTGTAAGCCCCAAAGGTTGTTTTTTTAGAAATGAGAGGAGGAAGGGAAATGAGACTTTGCCAACACATTTATACTATTAAATTAATAAAAGGTATAATATTGTAAGAGAGCAATTCTCGTAACAGGGAACATCTTCATCTTCAACAGAGTTCTAACTCAGCTTTGTCAAACAAATATTCTCATCCAGCCACGGATACATCTCTGCTTTGACCAAAGGTACACTGCAGATTACACCCACCTTTTAAAAGCATACAGTGGTTTTCCTATATCTCCAGAACCTGCACTTCTACAGCAACACGTTGAAACCAGTTGCATCAGAGCACGTCAATCAGTTTTCTTTGGCAGAACATGCAACAAAAAAAGTTGACATGAAACCACATGCCAATGGCGTGATCATGTTTTAAAGCCATGCTGGAGGGAGCATTTTTATTTTTTTGGATGGATTTTCCAATCTAACTTTTTTCATAGAGAACGAACTAAAGATGCAATATTTCATTCTTAGTGAGAGCATTTCCTTAAGTCCTCAATGGCATTCTGCCAAAACTATATAATTAATCGTTACTACAGCCCTAAATGCCACAAAAGAAACTGGTATCAAAGCAAGGATTATGCACAGTGGTTATTGACTCTGAATCCTCTATCCTCCCCACTAGATGACACCATTCTCTGGTTATCTTAAAGAAATGTTTTAAATCGCCTACTGACACTATTGTAAAAACCATATAATGGTAGATAGTAATTATCTTCCTATAGATATTCTTTCAAACATGGCAGTGAGAACAGAAGTCACAACAGTGATCACACTGCCATGTTGTTAATCAACAGCAACATTTTGCTGCCTCCCTGATCAAAATAATGTTTTATCACAGTGTAATGACATTGCAGAGACATGTGCATCTGGCACAGCTTAAGCTCTCAATTCTCATTAAATCCAGTGACAAGTAAAAATAAAAAATTAGTGGCACAATAAAAACCCTTGCAAATACGGAGCAGCATAACTCCAACCACAACAGATGCCAGCTTGCCAATCCTCTGTGACAATGTACACGAGAAAACAACCCCTTCCATTAAACCAGGGGGAAAAATCAGCATTGATATGTGCTGATGGAAGGCACTGCTTTCTGAAGTATCAATTTGGCACAGTGGGGAAGATGCAGCAGTATGCATTCTGAAAGAAGGGGGGAACGAACAAAAAATCAGAAAAGGGATGCACAGAAGGAAAGAGGAGGAGGGAAAAATGCAACTGAGCAAAGAAAGGAGGAGGAGGTAATGCAAGATGGGGAAAAGAAGCAAGCCTAGAGACATGAAAAACTTGCAGACCTCACAGGAGAACCCAAGATAGGCATAAAAGGGCACAGTCCTAGTCAGATTTCCAGCACAGAGGAAAGGGCAACATTCCCTTACCTTGAGGAGGATTTTGGAACTGTCTCCCAATTGCAGGATGCAGCACACACCCCATTAGCACAGCCATGTCCGTGCTGGAAAGCTGGTTAGGATTTGAGCTAAAATAATTCCAGAACCATCAAGATTTCTGTAGGGGTTTTTTTATGGCACAGCCTGACTCAGAGTTGAAGGTCTTGGACTATGCGTTCAGATTATGGACAGACAGGTATATATTAGGCAGAAGGCCAGAAAGGGGGTCATGAAGAGAGATTAAGAGACAGTATAACGGGATATTGGGGAGCAAAACAGGCAAAGCCAAAGTAATTATGGCTGCAGTCCTAAAACACTTTCCTGAGAGTTAAGTTCCATAGAATAGAATGGGACTTACTTCTGGGTAGACATGCTTAGGATTGCACTCTAACTGTTGTACCGAGAAAGACAAGGTGTTACCCTGGAGCATTTATAGCCAAGTTGATGAAAAGCCCAATCCTATCCAACTTTATAGCGCCAATGCAGCCTCAATGCAGCTCAGAGGCAAGGGAGCAAACATTCCCTTACCTTGAGGAGACCTCTGTTACTGCACCACCACCACAGGATGTGGCATATGCCCCATCAGCACAGCAGACCATTATTCTACAAGCATCGAGTGACGCTGGCATTCTGAAGACAAGAGGTTTGACCTACATTCCCGCTGGGAAGACTCACCAGAGGTGCCAGTTTACATTCATATGTAACACACACACCTTCATATTTAACATGCAAAATGAGGATGCCAGTGCCAGAAGAGAACCCAAGGAAAATTTAAAGCCATGGGAACCTTTCTGTCAGTGTTGCTGATATTTGATTCTGGTATCCGGACTTGCCTTCAAACAGATTCCTTTAGGCCTGCTTCCCTATACTTGGATTTTCTGTACATGGATTTGACTCAATATGAATGGCCACTGCACATCACAATCTTAAAAACTGCTTTTCTACTGTTGTAGAGGTAATCATGCACACAATAATTCCATTTTTCAGTCCTAATATCAAACCCCTGCAGATATTGATCAAGGCACGACCTTATTCCATTAGGTGCAACAGAGGAGCAAGAAGTGGGTCTTTAAACCTATTTTTTCCATTGTTTTTCTTTATTCAAGGAGGTTCTGGAACAGAACCCTAGTAGATATCAAGGGACACCTTTATTTTTTCATTCTTACCACACAAAAAAGACAGGAGCAGATACTTCTGGATAAAGAACGGCATATCCCTTAGACCTGTTCATCCTTATCTTCCCTCTACAAAAACTTCATAGCATAGTTGAAAATATGTTCACAGGCACAACTGATCTGTATATGCAAACTATGGGTATGCCTGCAACATATTGATCCTCCTACTTTATCTAGAAGCCAATATGCTGGTATTAGACAGGTATCACCATCAGCTTTCCCATTACAAAGCGGAAGAAAAGGTCACGACTCCTCTCCTGCCTTTCCTTAGCTAGAACCAGTAGCAGCCTTATTGCTATTTAGACTTGTTTTTTCTCTTCTCCATGGCACATTCCCAGTTCTTTCAAATCCATCCCCACACCCCAATTGATTTACATTCGTTCCTTGATCATTTTTGCAACACTTCCTCTGTTCCTATCCTGTGCTGAAACTTAAATGACTAACATAACTTTCTTCCCAGTCAAGTCAAGAAAGAAAAATATGTTTCTAAAGCATGGAGTGTCAGTTTTTTTCCCTTATATTTGTTCAGTGCCTTTCATGGCAAGCTCTGAAACCTGGTTGGGGCCTTTGGGGCCCATAGACCACATCAAAGTTCATGATTACTAACTGCACCATAAATAATAGAGGTAGAGGATAATAAAGATTCCCCAACCCATATGCAGCTGTAGCATAGCAAGACTATCACAGGCAATTAATTCGTGGTGGTCCAATTGATTACACATATTTTTGAGGAATAATAGTCAAATGTTCTTCTAAGGATAAGGTGATGGAATCTTGAAGGCTTCTCAAGCCTCGATTCATAATTTCTACCATTATTATATTATAATCTTTAAGTCTTTCTAGTTTACTTCATTTTCTATAGTCTTTTTTTCTGCAGAAAAAAGCACTTTATTCCCTTGTCTTCCTTTCATTTGGCAACAGCTGGTCCTGGCAGTCAGCCCAAAACATGGTAAATGACAAATCACTACCAGATGAAGCCCTGTGAGCATTTCCTTCAGCCACAGAAAACTGGGAGGCCCAATCAAGTTGCTGAAAGTGTCAGAGAATCATACCGAGATCAGCCATAGTGAGTTCTCTTGCTTTTGTTTTGTCAGACCATCTAATATGACTATGAAATTCCCAAAGCGGCAACTTAAACCAAAGGAAAGGCCACCCAGTTACACCACCACCGGTCTAGAGTAACCCCCTTCATTACAGTGTGTGCAGTGGTTTCAAGCCAATGCAAAAAGAATAATAATATCTGGTTGTACTGGTTTAAAGGTTTTGGTTAACGGACCAATGGTCTGAGGCTGTTCACCTGTTCCCTTCTATCCCCAAAAGGAACTTTCACAGGAACAGTTTCTCTTATGACAAGAGACACTGTTGGGTGATACTTGGTCATGCAGCAACATCAGTGAAGTACAGTAGGGTCTCCAAACTTTCAAATTCAGGGCTCCTGGACCTTTAAAAATTGTGCAGAGGAGGAAATTTCAGCAGGTGCAGCTTTTCATCTCATAGATCACAAGCAGCACCTGATGAAACTCCCTTTGCTACCCAATTTTTAAAGGTCCAGGAGCCCTGAGGTTCAAAGTTTGGAGACCCCTGAATAAGGACTTTCCTAAACCAGCTGTCTTTGAGACAATCCATAGGATGACCCTTGTTAACACCTCCTTATTTATCTTTCATTGCTCATTAAACCAATATCCAATGCTCCTTTTATCAATCATTTGCCCTCTTTACTCTTCATGTGTGACATATCTGAATTTTATGGATGGTTGGATGGCCGATAGACTAAGGCAGCCCAATAGTACCATCTTACCCACTGCTGCCCTACCTTCACCAAACCCATACACACTCTATACCTCTCTACTTCTTCCTTCCTCCATGTAGAAAGTGCTAGAAGCTTTTGCCATATACCATGCATTCTGTTTTGTTTTTAAGTCCCACATGGAGGAAGGAGTGAGGTAAGGGGAGCAATTCTATCGGGGCAGAGAAGAGGGAAGCAAAAAGCATCTGTTCACATTGTCCCAATCCATTACCTGATGTGATCATTTGCATCACAGATCAGCGAGCTGTGGATAGTCCTTTACTTCATTGCTTTCACTTACAGTGTGTTGTTCTCTGGTGTGTTTAAGGTCAAAGCATTTGTATTCTTCTATATGAACTTTCACAAAGTCAGGACACCTGGTTCTTTTGTAATGATTCTTGGTTTGCACCATTTTGTTAATTGTATCCTTTTTGGGCAACACCTGTACAAATTATGACCAATGCAAATGTCTTATTTTTTGAACTTTGAGGAATTATAACATTTAAATTATTGTTTCTATATCTTTGGGGGGAACAGCATGTACAAACCTGTACAACACTTTCATAAAATGTGGGCCAACTGTACTGTACAAGGCTGTTGTGAGGATTACCTCATCAGTAATCCATAAAATATGAAGTTGTTTGTACACTAAAAGGCACTCTGAAAATACTCAAGATATAATATTATCAAGGGGGTGGTATTATGCATCCTTTTTGTATCCGTCTGAATATCTGTATCACCATAAGATTAAATGTATTGGTGAAATAGGTGAGATCAAGATAGAGTTAAATGGAATAAATCATTAATCATGGCCTGAAAAATGTGCAGCTTTCCACCTGCCCAGTGAGACTTCTCCAAAATAGTCAGAAACCTAAGAACAACAAAAAGTTCTCATTCCTCAAATTTTTTTTATCAGGGATACAGGCAGCATATTTGATGGGGAGTTGACAAAGAAATATGAGTATTGGGGAGTAGCAAAACCTTTTCTTGGCTCTGCTGTACATGCCACAGAATTTGTTTTCCAGAAGAACAGGAAAAAAAGTTCTCTAAAGTGGGGGTGGTGGTTGACTTTGTGGGAAAGTTTATAAGATATTGAAAAGTTGTATATATAAAGGCAAAACGTCCACAGTGTGTAAAGCTTATTGAACTGTTTCCAAATTCAGCTCACTTCACTCACTTCAAATTTAACTGAACATTCACAACATATCATGAGGCAGTCAAAATGATTGGCTGTGATCATATGGTGCTTATCTGCAAACATGTATAATTGAGAGTTGCTACTGAAATTTTAGAGGTCTTTCGTACTGGTGGGTGCTACGTAGACTACGTCTTCATGAGATGATCAGGGACAGGAAGGGGTTTATGAGGTGTCTCTGCATTATTTATTCTTGAAAATGTATCCACCCAAAGGATGTGTCACAGTTTCTCATACAAGAAATTGATATGCAAATATCATTACGCCTACAATTCTTCTTCAGAATGGGACTATTCTGCTTTGAAGTAGCTATCCTAAATTACAGATGTTTTTAACAAGAAAATCTATATATTTTGAGCACAATCCTTGTCATGTCTACTCAAAAGAAAGCCCCATTGTGTTCATTGGGTTTTACTCTCAGGAAAGTGTCTTTAGGATTGCAGCCTTTGTTTTATCACTATTATTCTGATAGCTCAATACAACTGAGTCCCCTGCGTGACAAGGCAGTGGCATCAGTGTGGATTATCCTGCAACCCAGAGAGTATTTTTTTGGTATTCTCATGGTGATGGTATGTTTGTCCCCTTCCTCTGGCACAAACTGCTTTAGCTTATTGTGATTGAATAGGTATCCATAGGCTTATTGACATGCAGATGCCTTTAAGAGGGGATTGGACACATTTCTGAAGGAAAAGTCCATCACAACTTATATGCCACGATGGTATGTGCAATCTGTATTTTAGATGTGGGCAACCTCAGAATGCCAAATGCAGGGGATGGCACCAGGATGCATGTTGTCTTGTGTGCTCCCTGAAGCATCTGTTGGGCCACTGTGAGATACAGGAAGCTGGACTAGATGGGCCTTTGGCCTGATCCAGTAGGGTTCTTCTTATGTTCTTAGGAAGCTATTGAAACCTCCCCACCAGTGATGGGCTTCAAAGAAATTAAGAACCGGTTCTCTGTCCATCTGGCAGCCACTTTTAAATGGCTATTTTTAAACTTTATATGTACTATCTCTTGTTAAGAACCAGTTCTATAGAGTAGGTGTGAACCTGCTGGTGCCCACCACTGCTCCCCACCAGTGGACTTGCAATGTACATTCGCAGATGCTGCTTACAACAGCCAAAATGCAGCCTCCACCAATGCAGTGCTAGTTAAGCCAGTGGGCTGGGGTAAGGATTAGGCCGTTAATCCAGAACGGAATGAAGGACAGCCAAGAAGCTCTGACTTTTCAGAACTGAGAAGGAGAGACCTGAAGTTTCAAGAAGGGGAATGGCAGTGAAGGAAACTTCAAAAGGCCCGAGTCTAGACAATGCTTTCCTGTCTCAGAGGATCACGTGTGGTCCAGTGGAGGAAAGAGAAAGGAGGCCTGTCAAACCTCATTGACCACAGGTAATGGTACGAGGTAATTTCTTCTGATAATGTCACCCAAAAAGGAAATCCTACAGACTAAACTCATTATAGTCTCAGGGAAATGTCAAAAGTGCGGGAAGTGGGGGGGGGGGGGTTCTGTTCTTGCAGGACAGGACACCGCTACAAAGCTAACCAAGATGCAATCCATTGTGACATGCAATGGTAGCACTCTTAAAAGAGGGGAGGGTGCTTTTCCACAAATTCACCAGTACAAAACCACTGCATGATTCCATTTTTTATTTTTTATTTTTTTTGTTAAATCTATCCTTGTAAAAGCAAAAGGTAATACCTTCCACATTTCTACAGAACAAGGCACACCAGATGCCAGTAATATAGGCTATGTCACAACTTTATTTTTAGTGCCAACAAATCATTAGTATGAATGCCAGACTGACATGCAGACTAATGTCAGACTTATGCTTCCAGACTAATGCTTCCCTTTTGCCAAGGTTTGTGGCTAGCTATCTCCAGCATCTAACCAGCCAGCTAGATAATGTCTGTGGTGAGAACAAGTCAGTTGTGAATCTTGCTTGCTTTGGCCAAGTATCTCTTGAATACTCAAATTCTTTGAAAAAGTCTAGTTCAGGGTCATCATTAATTGGTCAGGTATTTTGAATTGAAGCCAAATTTGTCAAATAGCCCTAAAGCCAGTCCTGACTCTGGAACCAGGCAAGTCACCTGCCCACTCAGTCCAAGAAGCATCTCTTTGCCTGGCTTGGAACTGTGCAACCTGGAAAGCATCACTTTATTTCTTTGAATTTAATGCACAATTGAATTTAATGCACACCATTATTTTAAGAAGCTTGAGATTTGAAAAAGTTCACTTGTGTATCAAACTTTTTTTTAAATCTCAAGCCTTTTAAATCAAGTTGTGCATTTTATTCAATGGTGCATGTCCCCCCCCCCCCCCCCGATGAGCAGGAGGAACAGCACTGCTCCTTCTGCTAGTTTGGGGAGCAAAGGTTGACTGTTCCCTTCCTGTCTCTGGGGCAAAAAGATTGTCACAGGGAATGAGAGATGTTGGTCAGCCATTTAGCCCCAGAGGCAAGCAAGATACTCCTCCTGTCTGCCTGGACAGTGATGGGTCTGGCCGCCATCTCAGGGACTAGACGGCAGGAATAACATATTCCATCAATTCTAATGCACCATCAAATCTAATGTATACCCCAATTTTGGAAACCAAAACTGGCTGGAAAAGGTGCTCATTAGATTTGAGTAAATATGGTACTCACACTCAGATTAGTGACATGACCTGCTGATCCTTGTAGGACTGGGGTTTGATTTGGCAAAATTGGATTAAGCCAACCCTGTCCAGGATTAGCAGACACTTCAGACCTCAGTTCAGGGTGATGTAGTGGCCTTAACGAAATATTGTATTTTGTGTTTTCCCAGCTCCAAACTTCACTTTTTTTTCCTTCTGAGGCATCAAAGTCAGTTAATATGATTAATCCCAGATGGCTCAATAGTCCTGTACATGTGTTCAGTAGCTTGGAATATGGACACTGTGGAAACAGTCAGAGTACATATTTGAATATATAACTATATCTGACACTCTCTCTTTGAATATTGAGCTGAATAAACATAATGGTAAAGTGGCTACCACGTTTTCCAGACTTACAAAGAGAGTATCAAAGCTGACAGAACATACAAAGATCCAGGTCTACAGAGCCTGTGTCCTGAGTACACTCTTGTACTGCAGTGAGTCTTGGACCCTTTATGCACAGCAGGAGAGAAAGGTGAACACCTTTCATATGCGCTGTCTCCAGAGTATTGTTGGCATCACCTCGAATGACAAAGTTTCAAATGGTGCAGTCCTGAAAGGTGCTGGTATCTCTAGCATGTACACACTTTTGAAACAGCAACGTCTCTACGCTGGTTTGGGTATGTCTTGAGAATGGCTGATGGTCGGATTCCAAAAGATCTCCTATATGGAGAATTAGTGCAGGGAAAGCGCCCTAGAGGGAGGCCACAGCAGCGATATAAGGACATCTGCAAGAGGAATCTAAAGGCCTTGGGAATGGATATCAACAGCTGGGAAACCTTGACCTCTGATCATTCATCTTGGAGGGAAAAGATGCAGCATGGCCTTCTTCAATTCAAAGAGACACTCATTTGGCGGGCTGAAGCAAAGAGGCAGTCCCAGAACCAGTGAAAACTGGGTGCTGGGCAGGGGATAGACTGTATCTGCCCTCAGTGTAGAAGGGATTGCCACTCTTGAATCTGCCTTTTTAGTCATAAAAGATGCTGTTTTAGGACCTCCATTTCAGAGCACGATACCATAGTCTTTCAAGACTGAAGGATACCAATGACGACTTATTTTAGGATGCCTGCATGAGAGCTGGTGTTGCATAGTGGCTATGAGTGAATCATCCATGAATGAGGACTTTCCCAGTTTGGCATCTGCCATAAACTCATTGGGTGGCCATCCTCTCTGCCCTGCCTGAAATATGGGAATAATGATACTTATATTACATAGGAGTTGTCAGGACAGCACAGTTAAAATGTATGACACAAAGGTTAAGAATTATTATGAATGCACTGGAACATCAGAGGCCTTTGAGATGCTTGTAATTTTCACTGCATGAAGTAGGTTTTCCCAGTCATCCACTACGCCTCCTGCAAAATGGAGAGTAGCCTGAAAAACATGGTTTGTGCTATAAAAATGGCAGGGTTTGTGGACCCTTGTGCTAGTGATGTCATCAGTTTGTATCATACCCCTGGAAGCATTGAACGCAGCCAATTTCTGGATTGAACTCAGAATCTGATTTTCTGAACCTTGATGATGGAAATGAAAAATATAGCATAGGATTGCATAGGCTGCAATCTTATGCATACTTTCCAGGGAGTAAGTCCCATAGACCATAATGGGACTAACCTCTGGGTAGACATGCTTAGGATTGCAGCAATATTCTAATCATGTCATCTCTGACCTTTGAGACTCTTCCATGGATTTATATGCAAAAGCCCTTCTCCTTCGGCAATCTTTGGACAGCTTTGGATCCATCCACCACATAGTCTTACCAGTGAATGGCAGAAATGTGAGACTCGAGAGAACATATGGTAGCTGAGCTCAAAGATCACTGAAGGGTGGTGTGGCGATGCACCTCAGCATGGGGAGTATCCCCAGAGGCAGCCCATTTTCATGTGGTTAATTTAAACACTGTATTACTTATTAAATTTATGACATTAAATTTATACTTTATCTATCTATCTATCTGTCTATCTATCTATCTATCTATCTATCTATCTATCTATCTATCTATCTATCTATCTACCGCTTTTCAACTGAAAAGTTCACAAAGCGGTTTACAAGAAAATGAAAAAATTAATAGCTAATTAATAGCTAATGGATCCCTGTCCCAAAAGGGCTCACAATCTAAAGTGCAAAAAGAACTCCAGCAGAAGCCACTAGAACAGACATTGCTGGGGTGTGGAGGGCCAGTTACTCTCCCCCTGCTAAAGAAAAGAGGAACACCCACTTGAAAGAGTGTCTCTTGTCCAGTAAGCAGGGGCTTACTGATTTATTAACTGCAAAAAGGCAGTAAATTCACAAGGAAATGGAGAACAATGAAGATTTTTCCAAGGTCACAAGGCTAAAAAAGAGGACATGTTCTGGAAAAACAGGACATATGGTCACCCTGCCACTTGACCATAAGAAGACCAAACAGAAGCAGTCTGGGGGAGGCAAAAAAATTCCTACCCACCTTTTAAGGCAGTCAGCTCATCTCAAACAAGTTGATGGAAGTGAGTATCGTTCTAATTCTAATTTATTTCATCCCTGACCTTCCAGTCTCCAGCATTGATTTTTATGCAAAAGTCCTCATTCTTTCAGCAATCTTTGGGAGCTTTGGGTTCCACTCCTGAATTTGCAAAGCACTAATAATGGTTCACATCGTCCCACTCCTGGCTCATGTGACAATGCGGGGAGGGCAAAGAATGAGCCCACTCATTCAGGAGTCTCTCACCCAGGATTGAGATCCCTAGATGAGATCATTCTCAACTAAGAATAATTACCGTATTGCTAATAGGGACAGTGATGTAGTTACAGGGGACAGGAGGGGGACATTGCCCCTGGGTACCATGGCTTCAGGAAGTGCCAACCCACACCCCCAACTGTGGACCCAAGTGAAAAAAACACATTTTTTATTATTATGACACACCCCAGGTGTCATAAGGCTTACCTATATCCTGATGAGGGAGTTCACCCATTTCTGTTTTGAATCTTTGACTGCAGTCCTAACCCATTTAGGACAGCACAACTCACCCATCTTCCCATTACTGGATTGTTGTGGGGAGACTGGCCTATGTGTACTGGCCGAACCCTCTCATGAGTAGCGCAGGAGTCCTCACAACACTTTTGCAACACCCCTAAGGCACCACCAGACTTCTGCAGGGACATGTGCCAGCCTAACTACAGATTAGGATATCAGAGACAATTCATGTAAAAAGTGACAATTCATCAATTCTTGTCACTGCATAAGCTAGAAAAACTCTGACAAAAATAAAACAATTGTTTAAGATAACAGTGATGGGCTTCAGGGGGTTCTCGCAGGTTCTATAGAACCCTTTGCTAATGAGCACCTGGTTCTGAGAACCTGATACCAATGGGACATAGAACCTGTTGTTGATTTAGGTTATTAGGACATAGAACCTGTTGTTAATTTATTTGAATCCCACCACTGCCTTAGAAGTTTACCTAATATGATACCCTATTCGATCCTCCTGCAAGATTCCACAGGACACAAAAGTACCTAAAAGATAAACGTTGCATTCCAATATGCTATTTTCAATATATTACATTAGACTATTGCACCATGATGTGTGACTGCATCTGGAGAAAAGGTTAAAGATTTGTGAAAGGCCGCTATGTACAGGTCCAAACTTGTTATACACATATTTTTTTAATACACAGATTTGACTCCACATGAATGGCCACTGAAAATCAGTTTATACAACTGCTTTTCTACTGTTGTAGGCAGGGGTGGGCCCAGCCTCTCCCAAGATCCGGTTCACCGGAAGCGGGAGTGGCCAGGCCGGGGTCAGGGGTGGGGAGGGTCAGGAGGCGGGACTGGGAGGGGCAAGGGGTGGGGCAACGTTGGCACCTGCGCAGTGCCTGCCCTGAAGTGGGCAGGCCCGATTCTAAGCAGGCTCTGCACAAGCGCCGACAACGACACTTGCAAGGAGCCTGCTTAGAAGTGGGCAGGGCCGCTTCTAAGCAGGCTCTGCGCAAGCGCCGACAACGATGCTTGCGTGGTGCTTGCTTAGAAGCGGGCCTGCCCACTTCTAGGCAGGCGCGGTGGGTGCAAAACATGGCGGACTGAACCAGTCCGCTATGTTTTTGCGTTTCCCTGTCGCTGGCGGTTCGCCAGCGGCAGGGAAACAGGAAGATCTGGTTCAGGTGAGTAGGCCCGAACCGGTAAGTGCCCACCATTGGTTGTAGGTAGGTAGTCACGCAAACAATAATTTCATTTTTCAGTCCCAGAATGAAACTCTTGAAGATACTGAGGCACTACCTTATTCAGTTAGCAAGAAACCTGGAAGTGGGTCTTTAAAGTGGGTCTTCCATTGATTTCTTTATACACTGATTTTTTTAATCCATGGGAGGTTCTGGAACAGAACCCTAGTGGATAATGAGGGACACCTGTATATGCTTTTAACAATGATAGTCAATCAGACTTACTCATGGGTAAATGTGGGTGGCTTTGCAGCCTTGGATTGTTGAACATTTTCCACTTGATGATGTCACTTCCAGTTATGACATCCCTTCCAGTGGGTCCTCACAGATTCTCATTCTAAAAAGTGGGTCCTGGTGCTAAAAGTTTGAGAATCTTCTTAAAGTAATGGTGCCTCTGATGACTGGTACAGAAACTCTCTTCACTTGATATGTTTCATTTTTAATATTGACGTTTATCTATGAAGATATGTGTAAAGTCTTCTTCCAAGTGATCCAAATTTTTGTTATTCCTCTCAGTCCTATCTTTGAAGTAGTCCCAAAAAAGAAAATGAGAAACTCTATTACCTCATTTTTCTTATGCAAAACACTTGGAATATATTGGTGTGTTGAGTTTATGAAATATCAGCGCCCTTCACTCTTGGATAAGGATATTATTTTGTTTTTATGCTTTAGTTATATACTTTATTATTAAGCAGAGGTAATTAACCTCAGATCATTCTCAGATTATTATTAAGCAGAGGTAATTAACCTCAGATATTTCTGAGGTTCAGAAATATACTCTTTAATTTTAAAAAATCACTGACAATGTTTTGGTTGCTCTTAAAACACTTCCTCATAAATCTTGTTTATTCTTATAAGCAACCAAGCTCCATTCTTACTGCTCAGCTGTTTGGTGATATAGAAAATGTGCACCTCCATTTACAGACAGTGGAACTATGGCTTGTTCAACACCCTGTTGGATGGCACTGGAGATAAGAAACCAGTACAGTACATAATAATACAGACCCATACAAAATACAGAATAACAACAGAGAAACCTTCCAGGCACACCATTATCCAACAACATACACTTTGAACTCCTTAAAGAGACTGTAATGCACTACAGCTACAATCCTAAAGATACATTCCTGGGAGAAAGACTCATTTAACACAAAGGGGCTTACTTTTGAGTTTATTATGGTTAGGATTGTAAGTCATATTCAAAAGCTAATAAAATATATGGCCAACTTTGAAAGAAACAAGATACAAAACTGTATATTGTTCCCACAGTGCAAGGGAGGTAGTAGGCTATGGCATCAATCCTTACCCTTTCCCCACTGGCATAACTGCCATTATGAACCCATTGCTCACATGTGTTAATGGGCCCTTGGACACCTATTGGAGCAGGGAAATCTACACAGGAAATCAGAGGGAAGAGAGGCAGGTGAATGGGGCAAGTAAAAGGTGGAAAAAGGAAGGAACTAGGAACGGTCAATGGTGAAACAATGATTATATTTGGGAGGGGACAGAACTGGTGGCAAAAACCAAATCCCAAGCCCCTTCCCTGGCCTGATCCTCCTTCACTGATTAGATCCATCCATCATCATAAGAGCCATTATATTGGACTGTTCTGGATCCATGACTAGCCAGTGCTAAAGAGTATGATTTAGAATATTATTTATATGAATAAATTCACTTCTACTTTTGGGTCACAAATGCACATTTCCCTGTTCACCACTCATCTCACCCGTTCTTGTGGAAGCCCACTTGCTGCAAGTTAACCCCAACTCTTCTAACAATAGCCAGAAGCATCAAATCATACTGTCCACCCATTGCTAAGAGTTTATGGTCAGTCACAATTCATCCTGAGAAAAGGACTGTTCCTAGGGGGCCCTATACAGTAAGTTAACAAAGATAATATATGTATCTATAGTATGGGTAGTCATTTGAAATCCCAAGTAAAACTACTCAGTCCTAACTGAAACAACTACTTAGTTGTAATGACACCCTTGTTGGTCTTCAGGTCTAATAGCTGTGCGGTCAGGCATCATTCTTTCTCTGTGTGTTGTTGTCTAGTCATAGGCTCCACATCTAAATACTACTCTGTATGGCTTCCATTACTAAATAGTTTCCATATGCTCTGCCTCTCCCAGTGCCTTGGAAAAGACTGGACTCTAACGCTCCAGTATGATACATACTCTGGGCCCCCCGAGTGTCCCATGATACACTAACATTTAGACATAAAACAACAACTGCTATGTACGAGTTTGCCTCCTAAGCTAGCAATGGAGAGCACTGTACGTGATTATCACTCTTGGCATCTGAAAATTTTGGCAAGCTAATATTGACTGCAGCTAAGAAAAGATAAATGCACTTTTCATTTCTAAACTCACTATCAGTTGTCTTACCAACATCTCAAATTCCCCAGATAATGTGAAATATAAATTAGCATCAGTGGTCTCTCTCTCTCTCTCTCTCTCTCTCTCTCTCTCTCTCTCTCATTTATGATGCGACAGAAGTTTGCTAAGGACTGTTCTTTGTCACATACAATGAATAATACTATGTGTTCCTGATGATGCAAAACAGGTAAGTGTTTAATCTATCTTCTCATGGAGAGAAAAGAAAAAGAAGGGGCTTTCAGTAAGTCATACGTGCCTGAGAAGGATGCAGTCCTATCCAATTTAGGCTGGCACAACTCACCCATTTCCCATAGTGGTGTGGGGAGACAGGCACATGTCTATGCACTGGCATAACCCCTAAAGGAATGGCACAGAAGTGCCTTGTGGCAATTTTGTGACATCCCAAGGCCAGCAGGACTTGTGCCAGGAGGTTAGGATTGCAGCCTAAGGGCCCAATCCTATCCAACTATCCTCCACACTTCCTATTCCAATCCTTTTGCCTGATTCCTTTTCAAAAACATGGATTAGGAGCAGGGGGCATATCCACTGAAGCAGGTGGATACTTATGGGTGGAATGTCTATGCAGACTCCTGGTCATTATGCCCAGGTTAGGATTGCCATAATTCTCTTCCTCAAAATTGGGACAGGACCCTCTGTCCCATTTACCAGTATTTGAACACAATCCCCCAAAATTGGGATTATTCCTGTTTTTCAGGACATATGGCAACCCTAGCCCAGGTGGTTCTTCTTGGATCACAAGTTTTACAGCTGGATGTATGGGATTATCAGCTCCTTGGACATCAAACTGACATTGCATAGATACCAGAGGCTGCTCAACAAAAAATGGATTGTGTTGAGATTTCCAGTTCCATAGGAGGAATTGTGCCAGCATAGCATCTTCATTTCTACAAAATCAACAAGCCACGAAGAAACGTTTCAGCTTATTGGTTCAGCAGGTGAGGAATGGAACAAGCAAAGCAGAAAAGTGGCAGAAGATGTCAATTTGCATGCGTAATGGCTACATTATATCCATGAGACATCACTGAGCTGTGCCTTATCACTATACCATTTCACTCATTGCATTTCCAACCATATGTTATTCTTCTGCAGGTTCTTCTGCAAGTCATGGTCCTGGACAACAGTGTACATTTCAATTCCCTAATGAAGGATCACCTCATGGATGGAGGCTATTGCTGTTCTTTACCCACCTACACTCCCTTTTTCCGCATTTCACCAGATGTGCACTCTAGGACTGGAAAATGCCTCGCTTGAAAAGCTAAACCCTAAGAATTTGCAAAGAGGAAGGAGTGAGTCTTGCTGTTCTGCCCAACTTTGTTCTCTTAATAGGATTATTTACACCAGGCTATACAGTTACCAAATGGCAACAACAGATATTCCACAGTTTTCTTTTATCCGTGTAGCCCGCTTGCTCCTCTTGGCAGGTATCATACTGGAGATCTGTTCCCCCACGTGGCATTGAGCAAGAACAAAAAAGGACCCCAGTAAAGTCATGGAATTGGCATCGATAATGAAGCAGAGCAAACTAGACTTTCCAAATATTTATTTAAACACAGGCTGAAAGCAAACACTTCCCTTTTACAAATGCTAGCAGATTCTGCCTTCCCCCAGTTCCATTTCAGGGCTGCAATAAGTTTGCCTTCAGTCTTCCCAGGGAAAAGCCACACATATGAGACCTCACACATCTCTTCAGCCCCATGCCAGCCGCAATAGTTTACATATCACTTATTCCAAATGCATGGGCTGAAACATATTGCGCAACTCAGAACCACATGCAGATGTGCATAACTTGCACCCAGACATGCGTTACGTTTCCGAAACAAGGCATTAACATCTCTCTTTGAAAACGTTTAGCCTTACATTGAAGGAATAGTGTAATCATTTTATTTTTTTTACCTGGATACAGGTACATATCAAGCATAACTGTGTTCCAGTCTGTGTCCTTTTCATGGACATTCTCTCTCCTTAATTATCTTGCACTTCTAAAATCTCTTGATACCTCCCTTCCACACAGTTCATTAGGACTGCGCCCACTGTCAGTCTTGCCTCAATGGCCTCAAAAGTTGTGCTTTGTGTAGCAATTGCCAGATCATAGTACTGCGTTCAGATGCCAGGACAGATAAGGCACTGAGCAGTACATGTGTCAGAGGAGCGTGGTGGGATAGTGTAGAACAGAGGTTGAACAGTAGAACAGGAGAATAGAATCAGCAAAGGTCCTTTCCAGGGCCAGTCATCCTTACACCAGGTTGCTCATACTACCTCCAGCTAAACAGGGCAGGCTGGGGCATTATTCAGGATAAGGGGAAATTAATCTAAGGAGACCTTCAGCTGGCTCCAAACTAGTGCTGGACAGAGCACATGCCACACATTCCTGACTGCACCAACACTAGTTGCATTGGGCTGCCCATTGATTAACCATATGCATCAAACAGATTAAGGGTGCAATCCTAACCTAGGACAGCACAACTCATCAGTCTTCCCATTCCCCTGGTGATGTAAGTAGGCAAGCACCTCTCTGTTCACTGGCATAACAGGAGTGGCACAGAAGTGCCTTACAGCACTTTTGTGATACCCTCAGGCCATCTTTAGACTTGTTCTGGGGTTTAGGCCATCCTTACTAGGGATTAGGATTGCAGCCTAAATAAATTTCAGGCACTGAATAAAACTTTGAATGAGCTCTTAGTTCAAAAAATATTAACATTATTTTTTCTTTCTGCATCATAAACTGTTATAGTTTTTCTGGATAATAAAAATCACCTCAAAAAGGGTAGGTGCTCTCTTAATAATTAAAGTTTTGCTTTCACTGATTGCAGTTTGTCCCTACTGATTAATAAAATAAAGCTTTAATTTATTAAGTGCTCAGTTAAACTTTATTATTTTAAGGGAAACAGCTTCTTTTAGTAATAGTCTGTTACATGCAAACCTTTGAGCTTCTCAGGACTTCTTTTCAAGCAGAATGATAAATCCAAGCCCATAAGCAACATTGGTGAACAATGAAAATAAATAGCCAATTCTTAATCCTTAACTGGGTGAATATAACTTTCATTGGCTCGCATTATTATTCTTATTAAGAATACATTAAGTGAAGACAGTATTATACTTGTCCCAGAAGAACAGAAGGTAGCAGAGCTAATATTGCAAAAGAAGTAGACAATTGGACAACTGGTCATACCTTGTTATATACTGGGGAGCCAGTATATGTTCTGGAACCCTTAGTGGATTTAAAAAATCATTGGATACCAAATCAAAGTAAAAATAACTTCAAAGACCCAATTCTTTTCTTGCTTTTTGATTATTACCACAGAAAGCATTGGTATACTCTATATTACATTCAGCTACTAGACTAGATGGATGAATAATATAATGTAATGAAATGAAATTATTCAATTAGATTCCATTATTCACCCCATCTAGTGGCTGAGTGCAGTATAGTCTGTATACCAAGGCATTCTGTGAGAAAAATGGAGGAACAAGAAACCAAGAAGTGGCTCTTTAAAGCTTTATAAGGTCCACTGATTTGACTCGCCACTGATACTGGGTCCAGTATCAGTGGCGAGTCAAATCAGTGGATGCCAAATCAGTGGCTAACAAGGCATGACCTTATAAAACTTTGAAAAGGAATTTAATAATAAAACAAGAATTGGTTTTTGAAATATGGGTCCAAGGTGTGACATGTAGGTAGGCAAAGAGCGACATGTGCAGCGATGTTATTGACACTATCTAATGATGCAGATAGATATCTCCTGTGTCTTCAGTGATGACTTCTAGCGATTATTGTTAGGAGCAGGAATGGCTCTTTTTATCAACTCTGGCTACAGTAGTAATTCCCAGATTTGTCCCAAGGAAGACATAGGCCTATATCCTAAAGTGAAATTAAGCCCCTTGCTCCGGAGCAGTTAAAATGACTTTCCATAAGATAACACTAGAGGTGACGTAACTGCGTGGACCCGTAACTGATATGGATTTTGCCCTGCTTGTGATCCAATACACACTCTCTGATCTTCTGAACAGCCTTCTCAACAACCTCAACAACTTTTCTGAACAACCTCGATGCAGGGAGGGAAGTTTGCTACATCTCTATCTTGCCTGATAGGATTGTTCATTTGTATCTGCCCTAAGGCTGCCCTCTGTGTTCTTGTATGAATCTCAGCCTAGAACATTGCACTTCCCCCAAATACTTGGGAGTAACTTTGGATTGGACACTTACTTTTAACACCAAAAAGAAAGTTTTCACAAGAAATAATATTTTGAGGAAAATAATGGACACAAGATGAGTGCCCAACCACATATATTAAAAACTTCTGCATTAGCGTTATGTTACTCATCTGGAGAGTATGTTAAACTCTGTCTGGTATAAATAAAAAAAATGCAAAACAGGTGGATGTGGCTTTAAATGAAACAGTAAAGATTGGTCTTGGAATGTCAAAAACCTACCTCAGTACAAAAGGTGTATTATCTAGCAGGCTCCTTCCCTAAATTTTGTTGAGAAAGTGTGGCACAGAAAGAGTGGGTTAAAGCAGCATCTTTACAAACACATCCAATATATAGTCATCAATTCCCACAGTTGAGACTGAGGAATAGCTTCCTTCTAACTGCGGCCAAATCCAACAGCCAAATCCAGCCACAGACTGGTCTGGAATTATGGAAAGCTAGTAAGGAGCTGTCAAGTGAATGGGCACAAATATATCTATATATCTTATTTACAGTATTTATATATGTCTGTCCAAAGGCTAGCCTAGAACAACCTTGGCCTGTCTGGAAATCTTTAAACGTATTCTCTGTGTTTTTAGGTCCTTCTCACACAAATAAAAAAGCAAGAAGACCACTCCAATCTTGTGCTCCAATCTTAGGATCTTGTGCTAGATAGATAGATAGATAGATAGATAGATAGATAGATAGATAGATAGATAGATAGATAGATAGATAGATAGATAGATAGATAGATGGATGGAGGGGCGGGCAGGCGGGCGGGCAGGCAGGCAGGCAAGCAGGCAGGCTTGGGACATAATATAATCCCAATATTTCATGTAATGAATTAATCATAATGATTAATTGACTTATGATTTCACTTTCACAAAATATTGTGCCTGCTATTTGTGTATTTGTGTGCGTAATGTCAAAGACAGCGAGAAGCATATACACGGTGGAGTCATGTGAATAGGACGTATGGGAGAGAGTAAATTGAGAACATCACTATAACATTTTGTTATTATAAACAAAATGTCTCCACTTGCATTTATGTGAATGCAAGAACCCAACATTTGAATCTTTCACCAAAACCACAGTTTATTCAAATTCATATCCCTACTTGTATGGGAATATACGAAGTGTGGTGGCAATAGACCACCTACATCAGACAAAGGAATATTATGTTCTTGGAGAAAAGTTTGTCTGATGTCATTCTACTGCAATGCAGCCTCAACATCAAGGAGTTACTTGGTTCTTTTGAGTTACTTTCTCTAGTTTTCTTCATCAACATACTGTATCTTTTTCAGAAAGAGTAATTTTACATCCGAAGAAAATGCATTTTAAAAAATGCTATCCTTCAAAAAGACTCATCCAGTTCACATCGCTTCTTGTAGATATGGACCATTCTGTTATGATACAATGAATAAATGCTTTCCTAGAAAATTTTGCTTTGTCAAAAATAAATCAAATACAGTGGTACCTTGTAAGACAAACGCTTTGTAAGAAGAATGCTTTGTAAGACAAACTAAAATTTCTAAGGAATTCTGCCTTGCTAGACAAACAGTTTTGGCAGAGTTTGGCAAACAGTTTTGTAAGGAATATTTGTTGTAAAACAAACAAATTGATGGATCTGCATTTTGAGCAACAGCAAGAGGTTCTGGAGAAGATCTCATCTGCAGAGGAGGAGGAGAATAAGGAGGAGGAATAAGGAGGTTATAATCCCTCACATCAAACAAGATTAAGGACCCTCGTAAATACTGGGAAATTGTGCAAAATTCTGTAGAAAAGCACCACCCAAATAATGACAATGCAATGTCACATTTCCATGATGTCCTCAAAAGGAGACAAAAGTAGGTGTTATTAGAAGGTTCCTTGTAAAAGTTGCTCAAAAAGACACCAGTGAAAATTAATCCTTAGCCATTTTCTGTTTTACTGTATAGTATATTACAGTGTTTTTATTAATATTACAGTAATTGTGTTCTGGATTATATTACAGTGTTTTGAATTCAATTACAGTGTTTTGTCATCATTTTTACATACAGTTAATATTTTTATATGAATATTTTTGGGTTGTGGAACCAATTGTTGAAGTTTCCATTATTTCCTATGGGAAAATCTGCTTTGTATAAAGAACGCTTTGTAAGACAAACATGCTTCTGGAACGAATTAAATTCTTCTTACAAGGCACCACTGTATATCATTTGGATGCAGGATACAATGAAACAAACCACACTGAAAAGCTCTGTTCTATCAAACATTAAAGCTAGAAAACCAGCAGGGACAGGGCCATCACCACATCCACCACTCCATGGGAGAAGGTGGCGCACTAGCTTCCCACACCAGGTGACTCAAACCCTAGTGATGCCACTGATTAGGGCTTATAACAGAGGTTCAAGCAGGGAGGAATCTGCCTGTGTGTGTGCAAAAATGTGGGCCAAAGTCCAACTGGGCACAAGACAATCTCTGCAAAAGGACGAGTGTAAAAATGTTGCTATCCATATAGAACAGCACTTCTGAGCAGAGTCTAGATCAGAAACATGTGTGCTTAAGAAAGGTCCAACAACAGTAATAAACATTGGATGCACATTACAAATATTCCCACTGCCAAAAGGTGGGGGAGGAAGAATGGAATAAATAGGCAAATTTTTTTTAAAAAAACCAAACAAAAATAAATGATTGAAAGAACAAATGTGTTCAGCCTCTGTCATATCTAAATTTGTACATCTATTTCCTTGGACTTATTTAACATTATAAATGCCACCACATGTCAGCAAGATCCCTAAAATATGAATAGGATTCCAGTGTTACAACATGATTCGCAAAACACGTACTCACGAGTTAGCTCCTCTGAAACCAGTGGGACCGACTCCATATTAGACTGGCCATCCTTCCTGGCACAGATACCTTGGAGTCAGTCCCAGTGAACTGAATGAGATTTGCTTTGGAGCAGCAGTTCCCAAACTGTGAGTCCAGAACCCAATAATGATTTCATTATTGGTGGTTTATGAAACTTACAGAGCAGATTAGGCTATGTGCATCAAGGGTTAAACAAGCTTTTACTTGAAAGGGTAGTGCTGCTTTCCAATCAACATTATGGCTGCAGCCTTTGGCATTTATAAATTAAATTTATAATTGATAAATTGTTGATTTTATATTAGGAGACATCCAGGGCCAGATTTAGGTTTGATGAAGCCCTAAGCTATTGAAGGTAATGGGGTCCTTTAAATGTCCAGCTGTCCTTTGTCAACATCAAATTGTCACGGTTTTTTGCGTTGAATATATTCTATATGGTAACTTAGGGCAAAATCCAGAGCAGATATGGGTCCACGCAGTTACAGCACCCTCTAGTGTTATCTTATGGAAAGTCACCTTAACTGCTCCAATGCAAAGGGCATATTTTGACTTTAGGATATGGGCCTTAGGGACCTAATAGGTATCTAAAGCCATTTGCACATAACAAAATATGTATTTTATCAAAGTAATTGTTGAACTGAAATACAATTTTGGGCACCCCCCAAGAAAGTGGGGCCCTAAGCTATAGCTTGATTAGCTTATATGTAAATCCAGTACTAGAGCCACCCAAGTCCTTAACTGGGACAGAATGGAAGCAAATAATTATTTAAAAAATAAATAATAAAGACAAATCCTCTGACAAAGTCATTTATAACTTTTAAAACCCTGAGCTGGATCTTAAGGTTTCCAACTCCAGAGTAAGAAGTTCCCTTTAGAGTTCTTGGCAGAAGCTTCCTCTGAAAAAGAAGAATGTTTTTGTTCCATTCTAAAATGGATCAAATCTGTATCACAGAAGAATGATAAGGTTTCTAGTTTTATCTAGTTTTATCTTATAACAAGACTGTGGCTAAGTACAAAAATACCACAAGAGTTGTCATGTGTTAGTTCCTGGCTCAATAACCAGTGGTTTCTTACCATAACTCTCTAAGATTTTTTGGGGGGGGGATCAGGATAAGTATTGGTGTATTGATCCATTATTGGTGTATTGATCCATACAGTACTGCCACACTTCACAAGGACCCCTAAACTTCCTACAAACATAAATATATAATTACTTGTCCAAGACACAAGAATAAAATGTACACTGCAGGCAGAGATGGGCTGGCCCCATCCCAAGATCCGGTACGCCGGAAGTGGGAGGGGCCAGCCGGGATCAGGGGGTGTGGGCGGGGCGAGGGGCAGGACTGGGGAGGGGCGAGGGGCAGGGCGACGTTGGCGCCTGCACAGTGCCTGCTTAGAAGCTGGCCTGCCAGGCTGGCCTGGCAGGCCGGCTTCTAAGCAGGCTCTGCACAAGCGCCGACACCGGCACTCACGCAGAGCCTGCCTGGAAGCTGGCCTGGCAGGCCGCTTCTAGGCAGGCTCTGCGCGAGTGCCTATTTCGGCGCTCACACAGAGCCTGCCTAGAAGCGGGCAAGCCGCCTCTAGGCAGGGTCTGCGCTAGCGCCGATGTCGGCGCTTGTGCAGAGCCTGCCTAGAAGCGTCCTGCCCGCTTCTAGGCAGGCGCGGTGGGGCAAAAACATGGCGGACTGTACCGGTCCGCTATGTTTTGCATTTGCCTGTCGCTGGCGGTACGCTAGTGGCAGGGAAACGGGAAGAACCGGTACGGGCGCGTAGGCCCGTACCGGTACGTGCCCACCACTGGGTATCAGTATGAAATTACAATCTAGAAATCTGCTTTTGAGGCTGGGGAACTTGATAGAGGCATTTGTTTTGGGATTCAAATGTGTTATTGTTTTATTATACAGTGGCACCTTACATAACAAATTTAATTCGTTCCGGAGGCATGTTCTTTACGTGAAACATTCTTTATGTGAAGCGGATTTTCCCATAGGAAATAATGGAAACTCCATTGGTTCCACAACCCCAAAAATACTGGGATTGAATTCAAAACATACATTCAATGTGCATGATCTTATGAAGTCTACATTAGGCTGCAGTCCTAAAGACATGTTCCTGGGAGTAAGACCCATTTAACACAAGGGGGCTTACTTCTGGGTAGAGATGGTTAGGAGGCATCAGTCCAAGACATCTTCAAAGTGACTCCCCACTTTCTCCTCTCCGTCCTGAGCCTCTCTCTCCCCTGCTCCCTTCTGGCTAGCCCTGAGCTGCTTCCCTCTTCTCCACTGCTCTTCTCTCCCTGTGTGCAGTGGACATCCGGCCACAGGAGGAACAGCATGGAAGTGTTGCTTTCACTATGGGCAGGTGCACTAGGCAACCCTGACGCTTTTTAAGCAGACTGCCGGCCAGCGCGTCTGCCCCAACTGCCAACGAATGTGTTATTTACATGAAGCACTTTCTTTACGTGAAGCAGAATCCTAGAGAAATTTCTGTTTGTTACGTGAAACATACTTTACGTGAGGCGTTCTTTACATGAGGCGCCCCTGTATATGCATCATGGCATCAGTGGCAATGGCACATAAGATATCCCCTGCTTTCCCCTGCTTTCTGACAGTTCATTTTCTGATGATCTGCTCTTTAAACACCTTTCAATTACACCCAGAAGTAATTTGTTCAACACATGTTCCACTCTTTCAACCTTCCTCTGTTGTTCTGATGGCAAAAACTGCCCTTCCTGATGTTGATTTGCCTATGAAATGGTGATTCAGAGTGTTTTGGCGTGTGTGTGAGAAAAAGCTTGCATGACAACTTTCGTTACGGGTCTGTTCCCATTCCCAAAGGAGTTCATGTGAATCCACTTGCCAAAATCTTTATGTGGCAGCAGGAATTTGCAAAATAAAAAGGGCATTTGCAATTTGTTAGCTAAAAAAGCATTGGAAGCAAAATTTGCAAACTAAAGAAAAGACTGGGTTCCACTTTTCCAAAGCACATTCTGCTTTTCAGCACAGCTCTGGTCCCTAACCTGTCAATAAGTGGGGGGCACCTTATAACTTTAACTTGGCATCCATCAGTCTTGAAAGACTATGGTATTGTGTTTGACGCTGCATGCAAAGCACAAAGGCCTGGATAGATTGATACAGAGATCGATAGGCTGTTACCCAAACAGCAAATCCCCCCCCATGCCACTGAAATAGTCCAATGGAACGGCAGAGCCGATACAATTGGTTCCAGCTGCATCGCAGAGCTGGCCTAAGGACAGGAGCTCCCTGTGTCTTGTGGGGACCCAGATCTCAAACCCTGGCCTGCTGGTTAGCAGGCACAGTGTCTTAACCACTTGCACCACCCACAGCCCTTGGGGACACCTATATGTATATAATTTAAATCTTGTCTCCTCTGAATGAGAATATTTACATTCAAAATTGTAAGAAAACCCTCCTTTAACACACCCATCTTCTAAGAAACATAAATTGGCTTGCCCACTTGAGCTGCCTGTTGAACTACTTGTGACTAAAAAGTTTTTTTCAACTTGATATTGATATTGAAAGTGCCCATCATTATCATCATCTTGCACATCACAGCTGCCAATTCTTCAGCTGGACTTGACATTAATCACTAGTCAAGCCCTACCCAGGAACCTAGGACATCATTTTTGTATAATGTGTGAACCAACCAGGGTAACTTTCTGAATATGACCAACTGTCATTTTGTCCATATTCAGATGTTTTAACTGCAGAGCAAGTGTTATTGGGACTGCATCCAATATACTAATTAACACCGGAACAACCACTGCTGGATTGTGAATAATTGAATTTCCATTTTTTCAGTCCTAATATTTCTGAATTTTAATGCTCTTTTTCTTCTATTCTACTTTTACCAAATATTACTATATTGATAATGGTCTCTAAGGGCGCAATCCAGAGTAACTATGGGGAGTCCTTGCTCTGGTGTAAGAATAATTTGCTCTGGATTGCAGTATGAATTTCCCATAGGTTTTCACTAGGTGGTGCAGTAACTACAGGTGCACGTAAAGTCTCTTACGTGCACCCGTAGTTATTCTGGATTGTAGGGCATATTTTTTTCTATTACTGTAATGTCTGGTATATTGTGTGACAAAACTTTATCAGTTTGTTGTTGTTGTTACATTTTTGTTGTTGTTGCTGGGACTTACTCCCAGGAAAGTGTATTAACAATTGCAGCCCTATATATATATGAAATTCAGTACACAATATCACCAGGAGAAATTTTTCAAGGTCATGTTCCATAGAAGGCATTGCCCTTCCATGCAGGCACTAGAATAAAACCTGAAATTACAATCACTGTTGTTTGTGTGAGGTTCTGAAATCAGGCTTCATTTGCTGAAAGTGGAGGGCCGGGTTTGGGGGTGTTTTGTTTTTGCAACGTACTCGAACAACCACTGCTGTTTTCTCTCGTGACATACGTGCAAACACACATTTTAATTCCTGAAGCAAAATAGCTTGGACAGGAATTTTGGAGTCAACATCCTTTACTCAGACCTTGCCCAGAGATCCCAATTCCTTCAAAGAAGCATCTTCCGATTCTGAGCATCAGGATCCTGGTTCCTGTCTCCTGATCACATTTACCAAACTTGTTTGCCAAGGAAGAATCCTGTGCATTGGTGGGATTCAATTTGAATGGTGCAAGCCAGTCTGGGTTCAATCTCTTGATGCTCCTGCTCAAGAGCAGGTTGGCCATATGTCCTCTTTTTCCAGGATGTGTCCTCTTTTTAGCCTTGAGTCTTGGAAAATATCTTCGCTGTCCTCCTTTTCTTTATGAGCAGTTAGCATGTAGCCTTCTTGTGATTAATGAATTAGATGTAACAAATTATATGCAATTGTTTAAAATCTATATACACTATATAAAATTGAAGAGTAACTGATTAACTCACTGATTGATTGACTGACTGACTCATCAAACCAAAACTACCAGACATAAAAGTGTGAAATTTGGGGTTTCCTTCTGTGATGGTAGGCATTCATTAAGAATCATTTTTTTAAAAATTCCAACAAAAGGGGATGAAAATGAGTACATGTTTTTGTCCCTGTACTTAATATTGAAGAATCACTGACTCATCAACACCCAGCCCAAATCCTAGAAGATCCAGACCTAGAAGCATGAAATTTGGGAACCATATTCCTTCTGTGATATAAGGATTCTCTAAGAACCCATTTGGTGCCCAGTAGTACCTGCTACTCGATGCCCTGTGTTGCCCAGTGGTGCTGGATGCCCAGCAGGGATCCCCAGTGCCCTGTGATTCCCAGTGCTCACTGCCTGATGATGCATGTTGCCTGGTGGCACCCGCTGCCTGATGGTGCCCGCTGCCAGTACTGCCTGGTGGTGCCCAACGGTCCCCGGTGCTGCCTAGTTGTGCCTGTTGCCGCCCAGTGGTGTCTAGTGGTGCCCAATGTCTGGTTCCCAGTAGGGATGGGCAGTGCCCAGTGGTACCCAGTGCCCAGTAGTGCCTACTGCTCACTGCCTTGAGGTGCTCACTGCCTTGTTGTGCCCGGTGATGCCTGCTGCCTGGCGGTGCCTGGTAGAGATGCCTGGTGTCCAGTGGTGCCCAATGCCCACTGCCTGATGGTGCCTGTTGGTGCCCACTGTCCACTGCTCAGTGGAGCCCACTGGTGCCTGGTGGTACCCAATTGTGCCTGATGCTCACTGTTGCCCCCCTCCCATGTCAACCAGTGTCTGCTGGTGTCCACTGCCCTGTGTCAGTGGTCCTGAGTGGTCCATGCCTGGTGCCCAGCAGGGATGCCCACTGCCTGGTGGTGTCCAGTGGTGCCTGCTGCTGCTGATACCTGTTGCCCACTGATGCCTGGTGGTGCCCGCTGCCTGGTTGTGTCTGGTGATGCCTACTGCTCACTGGTGCCCAGTGGTGCCTGGTACCTGTTAGGGACGCCCAATGGTGCCCAGAGCCCAGTCGTGCCTACTTCCCACTGCTTGGTGGTGCCAGGTGGTGCCTGCTGCCCAAAGGTGCCTAGAGCCCACTGGTGTCTTTCCCACTGATCAGTACCCTCTGGTGGTGCCCAATGGTGCCTGCTGTTGCCACCAGTTCCCTCTGCCCACCGCTGCTCCCTGGTACCCTTTGGTGCCCAGCTTCCACTGGTACCTATTTCATTCCAGGTGCCCATAAATATTCTTTAAATTTTACTCCTGCATTGATTGGGTAAATTCAGCTAGTTTGTAATAATATATTGTTTAAATTAACTACATGAAAGCAATGCATATGAGTGTTTTTTAGGTTTTATTTTGTCACGTCCTCCATTTTTTTGGGAAATCCTGCATTTTGGGGGGACTTGTTCTCTTTTGCAGTTATGACACCCTGATCAAGGGGGAGGACACTGCTGAGTGATGCCTCCTGACCTCAGAGAAGGAGGAGGGGAAACCTATGGGAAAAGCCCTATTGCAAGGATGGAGGCTTTTGTGGGTGTGAGTGAGAAGACACAGGGTTCCTCTCACAGCCTTCAGCAGAGACCAGGGATGGAGCCAAGCCAATCTATCCTTCCCTGGACAGCTGCAGGAGAGGCAAGGAGATTGAGGAAGGAGGGGGTGGACAGCAGCAGGAGTGTGGTTGGGGTTGCTATGAATGCTTGATCCAGTGTGGGATCCCTTCTTTTCTTGGAGCCACAGTCATAACAAAAAAAGAGGACAAGGTATGCCCAAAACATAGGACATCCAAGAAAAATGTAGGACACAACAAAATAAAAGCTAAAAACACTCATATACAGAGGTGCCTTGCTTTACTAGTATAATTAGTTCTGGAAGCATTCCTGTAATCCAAAATTTTTGTACTCTGAAGCAGATTTTCCAATAGGAAATAATGGAAACTCAGATATTGTCTATTATACCAGACAATATATCCAAAAATATTTATATAAAAATGTTTACCATAATATAAAAATGATTACAAAACACTGTATCTAGGAATCAAGAAAATGCTCTAGATGGGAATTGTCAGAGCACTGCTGTAACTAGAAAAATTTTCAAGGGGCCCAGCCTTAAAAAAGGTGGGAGGACAAACACTGGCAACATGCAACCTCCAGCACTTTGTTGCATTTACCCAAATGCACAGAGCCTGGGAAATATACATGATGAGCTTGAACTTTTAGCAAGTGAAGGAAAATTTGACTTGATAGGAATAAGTGAAACTTGGTGGGATGACTCCCATGAACGGGGCAAACAAATGGAAGGCTATTCGCTGTTCAGGAGGAACAGAAGTGGCAAAAGAAGAGGCAGAGTAGCATTATATGTCAGGAACATATATACCTGCTCTGAAATCCAAGAAACTGGTCTGGATATCCCCATGGAGTTCATTTGGGTAAAGGTTTGGGGAAAAACAAGAAACAAAACATCGCAGTGGGCATCTAGTACAGACTGCTAGGCCAAGGAGAAGGAGTAGTCAATGTCTTTTTGAAGCAACTGGCAGGTGTTGCAAGGAAATATGAGGTAGTAGTAATGGGGGACTTTTACTATCCAGACATTTGTTGGGAGACAAACTCAGCCAAGCATGGAAGCTCCAATAAATCCCTGATAAGCCTGGAAGATAACTTCATGGTCAGAAAGTGGAGGAAACAACAAGGGGAGGGGCCACCCTTGACCTGACCTTAACAAAATGTGAAGAACTGATTGATCAGGTCAATGTAGGGCAATCATGTCTCCTCTCAGCCTTCTCTTCTCCAGGCTGAACATCCCAAGTTCACCCAACCTTTCCTCATAGGGCTTCCCTTCCATCCCACTGATCATTCTTGTTGCTCTCCTCTGGACTTGTTCCAGTTTGGCTGCATTATTTTAAAACTGAGGTGCCCAGAGCTGAACACAGTACTCAAGATGAGGTCTAACCAATGCAGAATAAAGAGGAACTAGAACTTCTTATGCCTAAAATGGCATTTGCCTTCTTTGCAGATGCATCACACTGCTGACTCATGTTCAGCTTAGAATCATAGAATCATAGAGTTGGAAGGGACCTTGTAGGTCATCTAGTCCAACCCCCTGCCTGCAGCAGGAAATCCCCCTAGAGCATCCCCGACAGGTGCTAGTTGAGCCTCTGCTTGAAGATCCCCAGTGAGGGAGAGTCCACCACCTTCCTTGGCAGTCTGTTCCACTGCCGAACCGCCTGAACCGTCAGGAATTTTTTCTGGATATCTAACCGGAATCTCCTCTCATGCAGTTTGTACCCATTGGTTCTAGTCCTGCTTTCAGAAGCAGCTATGAACAAATGAGCTCCTTCCTCCCTATGCCAGCCCTTCAGGTATCTGAAGAGGGCAATCATGTCTCCTCTCAGCCTCCTCTTCTCCAGGCTGAACATCCCAAGTTCCCCCAACCTTTCCTCGTAGGGCTTCCTTTCCATCCCACTGATCATTCTTGTTGCTCTCCTCTGGACTTGCTCCAGTTTGGCTGCATCTTTCTTAAAGTGAGGTGCCCAGAACTGAACACAGTACTCAAGGTGAGGTCTGACCAATGCTGAATAAAGAGGAACTAGAACTTCTCGCGACTTGGAAGCTACAGTCCTCTTAATGCAGCCTAAAATGGCATTTGCTTTCTTTGCAGACACATCACACTGCTGACTCATGTTCAGCTTGTGATCCACAGCTACTCCAAGGTCTCGCTCACATGTTGTGCTGCCAAGCTAAGTATCCCCCATTTTATACCTGTATTTTTGGTTTTTATTTCCTAAGTGCAGAACTTTGCACTTCTCCCTGTTGAAATTCATTCTATTTGTTACAGCCCAGTATTCTAGTTTATCCAGATCCTCCTGGAGGTTTCTCCTGTCTTCTGTTGTGTTTGCCACTCCTCCCAGCTTGGTGTCATCTGCAAATTTGATCAGTCTCCCCCGTATCCCTTCTTCCAGGTCATTAATGAAAATGTTAAAGAAAACTGGTCCCAAGACAGAGCCTTGGGGGACCCCACTTGAAACCAACCTCCAGGTTGACACAGAACCATTTACTAAAACCCTTTGTGTGCGGTTGTTGAGCCAGTTGCAGATCCACCTTACATTTGCCCCGTCTAGCCCATATTTTTCCAACTTCCCAATTAAAATGTCATGTGGGACCTTGTCAAATGCTTTGCTGAAGTCAAGATAAATGACATCCACAGCATTGCCAACGTCCAGTAAGCTCATAACCCAGCGTTTCTCAAAGTGGGGGTCGGGACCCCTTTGGGGGTCGCCTAGAGCTTTCCTGGGGGTGGCCTAAAGACCCCTGGTGCAGAGGGCCAGGTCAGGCTTGCCAGACCTCCAGCTGTAGCTGCGCACCCACTAGGGCTGACTGACAGCCTCAGGGGCCAATCCTGTGCATGCGTACTAAATCCCAGTATAGTCAGGGGGGCCTTTATTCCCATGTAAACTGCAGCCTCAGGGCCCAATCCTATGCATGCCTACTCTGAAATAAATCCCATTGTGTTCAATGTGTGCATAGAACACACACTTCATTTGTAACAATGAAAATACATCCTGCATATCGGATATTTACATTACGATTCATAACAGTATCAGAATTACAGTTATAAAGTAGCAATGAAAATAATTTTATGGTTGGGGTCTCCACAACATGAGGAACTTATAAAGGGGTCATGGCGTTAGGAAGATTGAGAACCACTGTCGTAACCCGATCAAAAAAGGAGATCAGATTTGTCTGGCAAGATTTATTCTTGGTAAATCCATGCTGGGTTGTTTTGATCACTGAGTACTTGTCTAGATGTGCACAAATTGTGTGTTTTATGATTTGTTCTAATATCTTTCCCGGGATTGAAGTCAAACTGACTGGTCTATAATTTCCTGGGTCTTCTTTTTCCCTTCTTAAAGACTGGGACTACATTTGTCCTCTTCCAGTCCAGTGGCACTTCTCCACTACTCAAGGATTTCTCAAAGATGATCGACAGAGGCTCTGCAAGGACATCTGCCAGTTCCTTAAGAACTCGAGGATGCAGCTCATCTGGTCCAAATGACTTGAATTCATTTAGGCCAGTTAAGTGGTTTCGAACCAGTTCTCTGTCAATCTTAATCTTGTTATCCACGGCGACTCCAAGATCCCGCTCACATGTCGTGCTGCCAAGCCAAGTATCCCCCATTTTAAACCTGTGTTTTTGTTTTTTATTGCCTAAGCGCAGAATCTTGCACTTATCTGTGTTGAAATTCATTCTGTTACAGCCCAGTATTCCTGTTTATCCAGAGCCTCCTGAAGGTTTTCCCTGTCATGTGATGTGTTTGCTTCTCCTTCCAGCTTGGTGTTGTCTGCAAATTTTATGAGGCTCCCCGTATCCTTTCATCCAAGTCAATGATGATGATATTAAATAGAATTGGGCCCAAGACAGAGCCCTGGGCACTCCGCTCAAAACTGACTTCCAGGTTGGTGCATAACCATTTACTAAAACCCTATGAGTGCGGTCATCAAGCCAGTTGCAGATCCACCTAACAATTACTTTGTCTAGCTCATATTTTTCCAACTTCCTAATGAAGATATTATGCGGGACCTTGTCAAATACTTTGCTGAAGTCAAGATAAATGTCATCCACAGCATTGCCATTGTCCAGTAAGCTCATTAACCTGATTGAAAAAGGATATCAGATTAGTCTGGCAAGATTTATTCTTGGTAAATCCATGCTGGGTTCTTTTGATCACTGAGTATTTGTCTAGATGTGTATTTTATGACTTGTTCTAATATCTTCCCTGGGATTGAAGTCAAACTGACAGGTCTATAATTGCCCTCTTCAGATACCTGAAGGGCTGTTATATGGAGGAAGGGGCTCATTTGTTCTTAGCTGCCTCTGAAAGCAGAACTAGAACCAATGGGTACAAACTACAAGAAAGGAGATTCCAGTTGAATATCAGGAAAAAATTTCTGAAGGTGAGGGCGGTTCGGCAGTGGAGCAGATTGCCAAGGGAGGTGGTGGACTCTCCCTCACATCTTCAAGCAGAGGCTCGACAAGCACCTGTTGGAGATGCTCTAGGAGGATTTCCTACTACAGGCAGGGGCCTGGACTAGATGACCTACTGGGTCCCTTCCAACTTTAGGATTCTATAATTCTATGCTATTAAAACAAGTCAAAATTTCTGAGAAAATTTTGCTCTGAATCCAAAACACTCTAAAAAGAAGACCCAAGTCGCTCTTAAACCAAGAGTACCACTGTATATTGCTTTTTTGGGTTAATTAAAAAAACTATTTTACTTAGTATTACATTCAAAACTATTATACATAATTTATTACATTTAGGGTGCGATCCAGAGTAACTACGGGGAGTCCTTGTTCCAGTGTAAGAACAATTTACTCTGGATTGCAGTATGAATTTCCCATAGGATTTCACTAGGTGGTGCAGTAACTACGGGTGCACATAATGTCTCTTACGTGCTCCCGTAGTTACTCTGGATTGCAGGGTCAGGCTGCAATCCTCAACACGAGACATGGTTAGGACTGCAGCCTTAGGCTGCAATCCTAAAGACACTTTCCTGGGAGTAAGACTCATAGAACACAATGGGGCTTACTTTTGAGTAGACATGGTTAGGATTGTGCTCTTAATTTATTAGTGACAAGAAGGCTACATGGTGCCTGGTCACAAGGAAAAGTCAATTAAGATTTTTTTTCCAGGACATGAGACTAAAAAGGAGGACATGTCCTGGAAAAATTGGTCATATGGTCACTTTGTTCCTCCCTGAACTGGTCCATGGACAACCAGCGATGGTCTGAAAAGAGGGGAAGGGGGTTTGGATGGAAACAGAATAGGAATTAATTCTCAAGAGAAAGCCCAACGATCCCTACAATCCAGAGTAACTACGGGAGCACGTAAGAGACATTACATGTACCTGTAGTTACTGCACAATCTAGTGAAAACCTATGGAAAATTCATGCTGCAATCCAGAGTAAATTGTTCTTACACCGGAGCAAGGACACCCCTTGGTTGCTCTGGATTGCACCCTTAGACCTGGTCTGCAGTCTTGCAAACGGAAAAGGAGAGGAGAGCACAATGCTTTCTCATAAATAATCTCCACTTAATTCAAAGGAGCCTATTCAAAGGAGTAATCCTTACGCTTAATTCAAAGGAGTAATCCTTACACTTATTTACATTTACTCAGAGGAGTAAGTGTGTAGAGGCTTACAGCCTGGGCTTTCCCAAGGAGTAAGCCCCTTGAACACAATAAGACTTACTTCTGAGTAGACCTGCCTAGGCTTGTGCTGTGTACCATGAGGAGTACATCCCAGTTACTGAGTGGAACTCACACATCTGAGTTAACATCCAGAGGCATGTGCCACAGCTTGGGTTTTAGCTTCCAAACAGGTTTGCTAGCTGGAGTACCTACTACCTGGAGAATCTCCTTCCCCCTTCCCCAATTACAAGCTCAGATTTGCAAACAACACCCAGAAGATTTGCAGATCAGTATCCTTGAAAAGAGTCTGGGGAAAATCCAGCCTTTCATCACTCCTGGCACAGCCTATTGAGAAAAAGCATTGCTTTTTAGGGTCTTGCTATTGAGTCAGTGCAGCACACAATTTTCCCTACCCCTTGACTGCCAAAAAGACTTAGCAAAAGATTCACACTCCTCCCTGCAGGCTTTCCTCTTATTGCAATTTCAGTGGCTTGAAGGCTGCAATCCTGCCTGTACTCCTTTATGGCAGATCAAGTCCTCTTGAGCTCTGCAGAATTTCCTTCCCTGTATGCAGCACCCACCATTTTCATTCTCTGAGGCTGTAAGCTTATCCACACTTTCCTGGGAGTAAGCCCCACTGACTTTTATGGGATTGACTTCTGCATTGACATTAACTGCTGCAAGTCGTCTGCTCCAAGTTGTTGGCCAAAAGTAGGCTGCTCAAAGGCAGCCATCCAAACCTCCCTCCTGATAGAGTGCAGTTCAGTGGGGCTTACTTCTGAGGAAACCCATCCAGGGCCCTCACTGATTTTACAGTGAGAAAGTTTAAGAGGCTGGTAATTGCCTTAGCTGAGGTGAAACTGATAGAACAGCTGAATAATACCAAACTGACCATTGACCGATTGGCTAACAAAAGTCTCTCATTCCTGAGGTAATTTTACCTCAAAATCCTCTCAGTGCAAGTCAGATTCACCTCAGAGAAGGTAGCGAGTTGAGATCTCGCTGTAGCTGTACATGGTTTTTTTAGATGCTTTGACTTGTGATTTGTGGAAACTGACAACTGGACATAAGACTATGCTCTTATGTCTAACGATTCTAAACTGACTGCTGTGTAAAATATATACCATAAGTAAATAGAGTTTCTTCATGACAGAATCTCTTGGGTGCCTCCCCATTTTTCTCTTTCACTCACACACTGCCACAGCCATTTGAAGCTCTAGCAGACTTCTTCACCATATTTCTGCTGTAGCGCACTCTGTGCCGACTCCAAACTAATTTCAGATACAAGTTCATCTTACTCATCATCACATTCTTGGCCGTAAAGCATACAGGTATACCTTAACAGCAACATTGTTCTTTGTTGATAGTCCTCTTGTGCTTCAAGAAGGAAGAGGGGAAACATGGAATAACAGACATGGACTCCCATATGAGATAAAACCTAAAATATTGGTAACTTAAGAGCACAATCCTATGTCTACTCAAAAGTAAGCCCTAGTATCTTACTGGGTCTTACTCCCAGGAAAGTGTCTTTAGGATTGCAGCCTAAGTAGATTCATAGGTTCATGCACATTGAATGCATGTTTTGAATTCAATTCCAGTGTTTTGTCATCATTTTTACATGCACTTTGGATATCTAGCCAGGATGGTAGAGGCCTATTAGAGCAGTGATTTTCAACCTTTTTCATCTCGTGGCACACTTAACAAGGCACTGGAATGGTCAAGGCACACCATCTATTGTTTTTACCATTGACAAGGCATACCAGACTGTTCAAATCCCCCAATTTTCCTATTAATGTATGTCAATTCCCATGGCACACCTGAGGACTCTCCATGGCACATAAGTGTGCCAAGGCACACTGGTTGAAAATCACTGTACTGTATTAGAGGAAGAAGACAGCTCCCTGCAGAAGCGAGGATAGCAATGCTGGACCTCAAAGAAGGACAACTGGACATTTGCTCTGGTTGATTGAGAAATAGGAAGGCTTCTCTGGGTTATTCAAGTGCGGCCAAAGAAAGACAGTGACACTTGACCATTTCAGTGCCTTGTTAAGTGTGCCACGAGATGAAAAAGGTTGACAATCACTGCTCTAATAGGCCTCTACCAACCTGGCTAGAAATCCAAAGTGCCAGATTTCTATCTGAATTCAACCATCACTTCTGCAGAGTCAGGGACACTGCAACTAACCAGCTCACCTCTGTTCTTCACCCTTTAACTACTCACTTTACTGAACTACTCACTGAACTCTTCAAGCCAATTTAATGTGAGAAACTAATTTGAGAAAATAAGACATATCTAGACTACTGTTGAAGACCTTGGGAGTCTTCGTAGCATACCGACTCCTTGGAAGTCAGGAATACTGGGCTGAAATGAACAGGATGAAGTTCAACCGGGAGAACTGGAAGTTCTGCACTTAGGCAAAAATAACCAGACACAGGCATATAATGGAGGATACCTGGCTTCAATCAACTGTATTTATATACCACTTTCCAGCAAAAAGTTCACAAAGCAGTTTACAGAGAAAATGAAATAACTAAGCAAAACATGTGAACGAGATCTTGGAGTCACCATGAATCACAAACAGAACATGAGCCAGCAGTGTGATGTGTCTGCAAAGAAGGCAAAGGCAGTTTTAGGCTGCATTAAGAGAAAATAGCTTCCAAGTCACAAGAAGTTATACCCTACAATCCAGAGTAACTACGGGAGCACATAAGAGACATTACTTGCACCCGTAGTTACTGCAGCACCTAGTAAAAACCTATGGGAAATTCATATTGCAATCCAGAGCAAATTGTTCTTACACCAGAGCAAGGACTCCCTGTAGTTGCTCTGGATTGCGCCCCATAGTGTCTCTTTATTCTGCATGGGTTAAACCTCATCTGGAGTCCTATGTTCAGTTCTGGGCACTTTAAGAAAGATGGAGCCAACTGGAGCAAGTTCAGAGGAGAGTAGCAGGTTTGTTCAGTAGGCTGGAAGAAAAGACCTATGCAGAAAGGTTGAAAAACTTGGTCTTTTCACCCTAGAGAATAGAAGGCTGAGAGAGGATATGACCACACTCTTCAAATACCTGAAGGGTTGTCATATGGAAGAAGAGATGCACTTGTTCTCAGCTTTCTCTGAAAGTAGAACTAGAACCAATGGGTACAAACTGCAAGAAAGGAGATTCTGATTAGATAGCAAGAAAAATTTCCCGTGGGTGAGGGCAATTCAGCAGTGGAACAGATTGCCAAGGGAGGTGGTGACTCTCCTTCATTGGGGATCTTCAAGAAGAGGTTTGACAAGCACCTGTTGGTGATGCTAGAAAGATGTTCTGCTACTGGCAGGGGTTGGATGACTATTTGGACTAGTAGGTGCCTTCCAACTCTCTGATTCTATAATTGTTGGTTACCAGTGCTTTCTAGTCTTATGACTACCACTCTGTCCTCCAAGGTATCTCATCCAAATTCTCTGGCCTGGGATTTTTCCACTGCCTGCTTCTTTGGATCACCAAAAACTCAACTCTCCTTCCAACCCCTGACAATACACACATACCTTTGCCAGGGAAATATTATTTGGGTCCATCGGTCAAATATGGTTTTGTTTAGACAGTGGCTGCATTCCTCACTCTTCATACTCTGAGTTCTTACGCAACTGGGTTGGCTACAGAATTGCATCTGGCATGAAGATTTGATCTCCACAGAACTGGTATTATTTGAGTTCTGGGGCAAGGTGGTGGGATGGAGAATGGGGATCCCACAGATAGATCTCAAAAGAATCCAAAGAAACACTAAGATGCAAAGATGAACATTTGTTTCTCTCTTTTTCTTCTGCCTTTTCTGTTTTCCCAATCTGGTAGCAGATTTCAGGGCACAATATGACTTTTGTTGAACAAGAAGACCAGGAAGGAATGTGATTGTGCCTGAGTTGTATCAGTTTATTCCAGGTAGGGTTGCCATATCTCCCCCCCCCCCCCCCCAAAAAAAAAACCAGGGACAATCTAGATTTTGGGGGATTATGTTCACATACTAGCAGATGAGGCAGAGGGTCCTGTCCTGATTTTGTGGAAGAGAATTATGGCAACCCTAATTCCAGGTTATTTTGACCCTTCCTTGACAATGCATCCTGCTTTCTCAACATAATACTTGTAACTGTTGAATCTGGGTTTGTCCAATTAAGCCTGGTTGAGCACAGGCAAGCCAGGATTGAGGCTCTGCCCTCTATCTACTTAACCAGGAGGGAACCTGAAGCCAGGATCCATAGCTGCACAGGAGAACCACTGACCTGCCATGCTGAAGATTGGAGGACATATCTGACCATTCCCATACAAGTGGGGAATTCAGGCTGGATGCTGCAGAAGGATACTCTTAACTACACAAAACGTGTCCTTTTTTAAAGGGAGGAGCCCTTAAATCTCAGCAATGCCTGGCTTGGACAATCAGGCATTTTCAAAAAGACAGCCTTATGCATATAAAAGTGCTGCAATAGGAACTCCTAGAGTGTAAAACTAGGAGGGGGTCAATCATGAAGTCCTCTCCAGGTTAGGGAATATGTTCTCTTCCCTAGGATGACATAGGGGCTTGAAAATAAGATAGGATTGGGCCCTAGATTACATTATGGGCTTCTGGGACCAGGAAACTCATCATCAGGATTGCCACTGAATAAATATTATTTTGTGCATGGGATTAGACTCCCCAGTAGTTCCAATAAAGCTCTGCTTTACATTCCCTGGTGTAAAGTTGCTATGACCATGCTGTGAAGGATTCCATATGGAAGAGAAGAGTTCTATCAGCTGCCCAGAACAATTACCTACCTCACAGGGTTGATGTGAGGGGGGAAAAGAAAGCTATGTAAGCTGCCTTGGGACTTTGCTTTGGCATGGAAAAGGTGGGATATAAACAAACAAACAAATAAATAAATGGTAACTGTAGTATAAACATGGGTGGGGAGAATGATATGGGGAGAGTGATGAATCCAGACTGGAAGAAATTAGAGGATGAAAGCTGCTCCCCATAGCATCAATGAAGGCACAAGATGAAAGGATCTCAGCCAACAACCCTTTTACTCACCCAATAGAATTTACTTCTGAGTAAACCTGCTAAGAATGGTAGTGTTCAGGTTGTAAGCAGAATGACTCCCAGTGGACTTTACTGCCAAGTATATGTGCATGAAAGACCACTGAAAAGCTGTACTCCTTACCTTACTAGAAACTTTCTACCCACACCTTACTATAGAAAGTGCAAGCCTAAGCATGTTTACTTATAAGTAAGTCCCTTTGTGTCCAATAGTATTTCCTCCCAAGAAAATGTGGTTAGGATTCCAGCTTCAGGCTGGACACAAAGGGGCTTACTTTTGAGTAGACATGGATAGGATTGTGCTCTAAGACTACAATTCTAAATACACTTTCCTTTTCTTACTCCTTACTGGAGTAAGACCCATTGAACACAATGGGGCTTACTTGTGAGTAGAGATGCTGAGCTCTAAGGCTGCAGCAATCCTCTCCACACTTTCCTGGGAGTAAGCTCCTCTGACTGTAATGACACTTGCTTCTGAGAAGACATGCATAGGATTGGACTGGAAGTCTAATTCAGGAGACGCTTTGCAATGAACTTTCCTCGTATAATACGTGTGGGCCAGGGCTGTACGATGAAATATACTCAGTATAAGTAAGATTGTAGAAATAAGATACTCAGAGAGTATTATTGGGCTCCAGAGAGAGTCTGGAGAGGAGCACAGCGAACTCTTGCTTAGAGAGCCGGTGCGCGCTGGATTGATCAAACCAGTATTTACCAAATAATTTGATTGATTGATCGGCATTGGTTACTATATTGGTCATTGATCAGGATGATCAGGATGATCATTGATCAGGATGATCAGTATTAGAGTCTCCCCAGTATTCTGGAGGCAATTTTTTTCCCACCAGGAGTTGCCACCAAAGCAAAAACTCAGATATTTCTAAAGCAAGTGCTTTTTTTGTAAGGAGTTGTAGCAGCCAGATATAAACCCAAGATTTGTAAAGCATATATATACAGTACAGCATACAGTATAAAGCATATATATGTACAGTATATATTCCATCTGGGATTTAGCATGGGACATTTGGGGAGACTTGCAATGACCCTTTTTTTGCAATGATTTTTAAAAATATATATTTCACCAATCTTGAAAGCCCTGGAAAAACTACGCATGAAAATGTACATATCCCTATTCTAAGATCTGCTTTGGGAATGTTACGGAGATCTTCACGTTAACTCTGGTTCTTCTCTGTCCCCACCCTAATTGCCCTATTTGTTTTTACTGCTCCAAAATCCACTAACCAGATTGAGAGGAGGGAGTTTTAAATTTTCCTATTCGGGGCAGAAAAGTGTTTCGATTGAACCACAAAAGCCTGAGCCACTGATGTTAACCCATCTTAAGGTTATTTTAATGCTATTTTAATACTAAGCCTATTTTTTAGTATTATTCGTGATTTGTTCCTAAAAGTGGATCGTATTTTTCTGCCTAATATATTAGCAATTTGGGGGATTTTTGAGGAGACAGGATTTTTTAAAAATGTAATAAGCTTTCATCAGATTTTTCCTCTCTTTTCGGGTTTTAACAAATGCTGTTAAATAGGAAAAGGATCGCTTTCCTTCAATGAGCTCCGGTCTTGCTTGGAAGTCAGTTTCTGGGACCCTCTTCCCATGCACTAAACTCAAGAGTAGATCCCTCTTAGCTATTCCTTCCCGATGGTTTCTGGTGGCTCCAGGAGGGAGACAGCTTGCTGTGGGGTCCCTGAACCATCGTCCCCTTTCCTCAGATAAGACTATGACCCTAAAGACACTTTCCTGGGAGTAAGACCAATTGAACACAATGGGACTTACTTTTGAGTAGACACGGTTAGGATTGTGTTCTAAGCTCCTCTATTTCGGGAGCTCCATCATTCTTCGCTTAATTGCAAATCCAATTTTTTCCAACTCTCTCTAGCTTTTTAGACCCCTTCAGTTTGACCTTCACTAGAATCTGATGACACAGAGTTGCTGATCTGGTGTGTGTGTGTGTGTGTGTGTGTGTAGGAGTGGGAGTGGGAGTGGATGGGTGAATTGTGGGTGTTTCAAATACTAGAATCTAATGACACAATCTAGTTTACTACTATATGTTCTTGGGGGGAGCGGAGAAGACACGTGTGTGTGTGTGTGTGTGTGTGTGTGTGTGTGTGTGTGTTTTGCAGATACTTGTACTAGAATTTAACCTGGGTTACTGCTATCTGTTCTTTTGGGGGAGGGAGGAAGCAGACACTCTGTGTGTGTGTGTGCGTGTGTGTATTTTGCAGGTGCTTAGAATTTAATGACACAACCTAGGTTGTTTGCTACTACTGTACTTCAAACAAAAATAGACACTGTAGGTTGTGTGTGTGTATATATAGTAGAATCTAATGACACAACATAGGTTACTGCTGTTCTGGGGAAGCAGACTGTGTGTGTGTGTGTGTGTGTGTGTGTTTTGCAGATTTAATGAAACAACCTGGATTACTACTATTGTACTTCAAACAGCTATCTGTTCTGGAGAGGAGCAGACACACACACACACACACCTCTCTGTGTGTGTGTTTGTGTGTGTGTGTGTTTCAGACTAGAATTTAATGACACAGCCTGGGTTGCAGCTATCTCTTCTTCAGAAAAAAAAGCAAAAAGGCCCTAGTGTGTCTTTTCAGGGTTTTCAGCAAGTCCCTCCATCTGCTCCTCCACCCCTGACGTGACAAGGAGACTCTGCCTCCCTCTGTGGCTCAGTCCTAGCCACACTGCTGTTGAACCCTATGGGTCTTCCTTCTGAGGAGACATGCAGTTTAGGATTGCACTGTGAGGGAGTGAGTCAGGCGTGCGTCGTGTTGAGAAGTCCAGGCACAAGCCTGGTTTTGCCTACTCAGGAGTAAGTCCCACTGGAGCTCACTATCAGGCAGAGTGATCATATCTATAAAACAAAACAGGACAAAGCATCCCTCAAACTTAGGACGCATCAGAGAAATACAGGACATTAAAGCTAAAAAAACACACACAGAGAAAGACAGACAGACACAGATATGAGAGAGAGAGAGAGAGAGAGAGAGAGAGAGAGAGAGTCATACATTTAGATATAGAGATAGGTATAAGTTATAAGATATAAGATAGACAGCTTTCAAGTGATTCCTTTAAACACTATGCTCCTAATTATTAAATTAAAAACTATGACATATTTATTACACATAATTTATGAATTATTTATTATATGAATTATTTATTACACATAATTTATGTATTACAAGCAGTTTTTTTACAAGCTATTTATGAATTACAAACAGGCTACATGCTGCCTGTTCACAAGGAAAGGGAGGACAATAAAGATTTTTCCCCCAGGACACAAAGCTTAAAAAAGAGGATATGAGATGTCCTGGGAAAAGCGGATATATGGTCACCCTGGAAGTGAGTCCTGTTGTCTTCAATGGAGCTCACTCTCAGGGAATTGTGCAAAGGGTTTCAACCTCAAGCCCTGTTCAAACAGTGGGACTTACTCCTGAGTAAACAAGTCGAGGATCAGAAGGAGGAGGAGACAAGGGACAGCAGCACCTGCCAGATTGGTGGGGTTTTTGATGCTCAAGGTAGACCTTGATGCTTCTCTTAATGCTCAAGGGAAGACTTGCGTTCAAACCACCGCTGTGAAGGAGAATCAAATAGATAGCCATATATGTCCCCCTTTCCCAGGACATATCCTGGATATTAACTTTGCGTCCTGGAAAAATTTCATTGTCCTCTTGATCAGGCAGCTTGCAGTCTTCTTATAATTTATAAACGATATGTAATAAATTATATATAATTGTTTTAAATTGAATAATAAGCAATTTGGAGTTTAAATTAACCACATGAAAGCAATATATGTTGTTAGCTTTTATTTTGTCATGTCCTACGTTTTTCTTGGGTGTCCTACTTTTGGGGAACTTGTCCTCTTTTTTGGTTATGATGTATGGTCACCTTATTTATGGCCAGAGACCCTCTAGAGAGGTGAAAACGATGCTTTGGCTACCAGGCTATTTACTACTGGGCTACAACACTGTGGCTGTGCCTCCCAAAGCGAGTACTTCCACACCATATCTGGAGATATGAGTGTCATGATTGGGGGGGGGGGGAATTAGGGTTGTCCCCTAAATAGGAAGACTGCGGGCAGGAGAATGATGATGATGATGATGATGATGATGACTGACATGATAGAGCCAAGTCATTGTAACCAACAGTGGGGATGAAACCCTGATTCTATCCTTGTTTTAAAAGGAGGGGGGAGCAGAGCAATCATATATCATACCCCTCAAAAAGAGGACAATTTCCCCAAAAGTTGGCCACACAAGAAAAATGTATGACATAACAAAATAAAAGCTAAAACCCCTCATATATATTGTTTTCAGATGAGTAATTTAAACAATATATTACTTTTTATTAAATTTAAAACTATTACACTTAATTTTTTATATAGAATAATGATCAGAAGAGTATATGCTGCCTGCCCTGCTCACAAAATAAAGGAGGACACTGAAGATTAATTTTTTCCAGTGTCCTCCTCCCACATATTTAGGGTCTGGAGGGAGGTCATTGGAAAAGAATCCGAAGGGGCTTTGCGTGGGGAAACCACCCTACAAATCCCAGAACTAAGCATCAGGTTTTTCGGAGAGAAACGTTTTACACCTAGGTGGAAGGAAGGAGAAGCGAAACGTAGCCTGCAATCTTAAAAGGCGCTTTCCTGGGATTAAGACCCATTGAACATAATGGGACTTACTGCTGAGTAGACATGGTTAGGATTGTGCTCTCATGAACATACTTCGGCTGCTAACCTATCCGCCTTCCACCTGGGAGTAAGTTCCAGTGACTACATATAGGATTTCCTTTTTAATGCAAAGGATTGGGATGCAATTCCTTAGTACTATAGGATGCAATTCCTTAGCATTTTTTACTTAGTAAAAAAAATACTTTGCAAAAGTAAGATTTGGCGAATGGGGGCTGTTTCACAGTAAGTCAAAAGGATCTGAATCCTATGTAAGCTGATTCCAGCCTGGATCACTGAAACTCCCACTTAAATTTACTTTTGTTCATATAGCCCTGTACAAACACCACCTGGGAGCAAGCCTTGTACACACCACCGTGGAGTAAATCCAACTGAACCGAAAGTACTACCGATTTCCGAGTCAACCCCTCTTAGGTCAGAACTGGGATCTTCCCAGACAAGCCAGATTTTGAAACGCAATATTGGAGATATATATATTTATTGTTCCACCATCAAACCGATTTATTCAGCTCCCATTATGATTGGAACTAAGGGTTGAACCCATTGCACTCACCCCGGGGCAGAGACCCACCGCTCAGGTCGCGATTCCCCCAAATAAAAGACCGTTGCACGTCGAAAAGAAAGAAAGAAAGAAAGAAAGAAAGAAAGAAAGAAAGAAAGAAAGTAAGTAAGTAAGTAAGTAAGTAAGTAAGTAAGTGTGGGACACACGGATGCAATTGTCCTCCATGCATTCCTGGGCTCCTCCATCCGATTTGGCCATCATGTCATAGGGAAAGGATTGGGTTCCTCTCGAAGGCGCCCCCAGACTTCAGGATGCGGCGATCCCCCAATTGATGGGGGTTGGTGGCGTAGCTAAAGGGGGGTCCTGCCAAGGAAGCAGTGCCTGTTTCCACTGCTGCACAAGCCAGCTGCACAAGCTGTACTACACATCGATCTGAGCAACCCGACTTCCTAAGCCATCCAACAGCTCCCCCTAAAAAAGTCACTCATCCTCGCCCTCACCAACCTCACAGGGTTGTTGTGAGGACAGAAGGAGGGAAGGAATTTTAATTTTGTAAGCCGACTTGGGGCATGTGCATTGGCATGGGAAAGTCGGGTTACAAACTCTTAAATAAAATAAAAATAAAAGAAATGAAAAAAGTAAGAGATAAAGCTGCAATCCTAAATACACTTTCCTGAGAGAAGGTCCCATAGAACAAAATGGAACTTACTTCTGAGTAGACATGCTTAGGACTGGGGAGAGAAAGAGGGGGGGGGGCTGCAATCCTAAACACACTTTCCTGAGAGTAAGTTCCATAATAGAAGAAAATAATGGGACTTATTCTGAGTAGACATGCTTAGGACTGCCCCCAGAGAGAGAGAGAGAGAGAGAGAGAGAGATCCCAATGGGAGGGGAGAGAATTTGGTGTCTTTCAGATGTTCTCTCTCTTTGAGATTTGCTTCAGGGGAAAGTAAGAGTATCCTGGGGGACCCCTTTTTTTTGGGGGGGGGGGGTCCTGGCTGCAGAAGGAGGGTGGTTTGCAAAGCCTGTTCCAGCTGCCTTCTCTTGGGTTTCAGGGGAAGAAGAGGAGGATCCAGAGTGGACACACACACACACGGACATACAGACAACACACGTAGAGAGACAAATGGGATCCCAGTAGTGGCAGATCTGAGGGATCCGCAACCGTGCAGAAGGCGGTGCCTGCAGCGGGAGGAGGTGAGGCTGGAGCCATCCAAGAGCTTGCTTTTCCTGGGCCTGGGGTGGTCCCACCCACTGGAAAACAAAAACTTTCTTGCCCCTCCAGGCTCTGACATCAGTGCAGCAGGCAGGGAAGGAGGGAGTGTGCAGGAGAAAGAAAGAAAGAAAGAAAGAAGTGGGAGGTGGGAGGGAGGGAAGGATTGGGTTGGGTGGCTTTTCTTCCTCCCTGGACCTGATCCTGGCTGGGGTCCTTGATTTCCTTGCGGGAAGGAGCTGGTATGTGACAGAAGCACCCAGTGCCATGTATTGGAAGAGCAACAACCAGATGTTCGTGTGCAAGTTGGACGACAAGGACCTGCCTGCGCTGCGCATCGCCCCCGAGAAGGTGAGCCTAGCAAGGTCTACTCGGAAGTAAGTCCCACCGTGTCTTAATGGGGCCTGCTCCCCCCCATCTCCCCAAGAAAGTGGCACAGCATCCCAGCCCCTTTGGCAAAGAAGACTCCCTTCTTCTGCAGCTGCGATCCTAGTGACACTTGAGTAGATCCATAGCCTTCCATAGGACTCCTTCGGGTTCAGTAGGACCAGGGTGACCGTTATCTATTTCCTGGACATGTCCTGGATGTTAGTCTTGTGTCCAAGAAATAAAATAAACTTCAGTGTCCTCATTTTCCTTGTGAACAGGCAGCATGTAGCCTTCTTATAAATAATCAATTGTATGTAATAGTTTTAAATAATAGTTTTAAGTAATAGATTTAATAAGAATTAATATAATTATATTTAAATTACAATGCAGTCATAAGCATGTCTATTCAAAAGTAAGTCCCACTTTGTTCAATAATAATTACTCCCAGGAAAATGTGGTTTGGACTGCAGCCTTAGGTAGCAATCCCATCCATGTCTACTCAGAACTAAGCCCCATTGTGTTCAGTAGCTCTTATTCCCCGGGAAGTGCATTTAGGACTGCAGATTTAATAATATCACACACACACACACACCCTTTCCCAGATGTGGTATAGCCATGATCCTATGCACTACCCATTGACACAACTGCGCCAGCCCTTGAAAACTGGATCGGATTGGGCCCTGATCTCAAGGTGATCATATATGTTCTGTTTTTCCAGGACATGTTCAGCACAGGATTTATGCTGGGGTTTAGGCCGGCCTAAGTGGAGATTAGGATTGCACCCTTAGTGTATAAATTAATCACCTGAGTTTTTATTTTCTAATGTCCTACATTTTTCTTGTGTGTCCTACATTTTTGTAGTGTCTTTTGTAGTCCACTTTTTGGGTTATGATATTCGATTATCCTGATCTGGCAGAGGAAAACAAAATTTTAGAGTTAGAGGAGAGAAGAAGAATATTCTTCTTCTTCGGGGAGAAGAAGAATATTAAATCTGTGGGATGTGCAAGGCTGACAGCTCACCCTTATTTACTCTGGAGCATGGAGACCATATGCCCTCTTTTCTCATGACATGTCCTCTTTTATAACCTCTTGTCCTGGGAAAAAACAAACTCAATTCTCCTTTTCCTTGCAAGCAGGTAGCATGTCCAACAGCCTTCTTGAAATTATACATAGGTGTGAAACCCTATGTGCTGTATACACTTTCCCATTTTTGTATTCTTTGTTCCTGTACCTGTATTCCTGTTCCTGTATCGAAAACCAATAAAATACTTATTAAAATGTTGAAATTAATTATATAATAACATATATAATAACTTACGGCTACGATCCTACAGACACCTTCCTGAGAGTAAGACCCATTGAACACAATGGAGCATACTTTTGAATAAACATGGTTAGGATTGTGCTATATATGTAACATCTTTAATAATAATAATATAGCTTTTAAATTAAACACATGAAAGTCCATGAAAATGTACATGTGCCTGTACCACGGGGTTTCATGAGTGTTTTTAACTTTTATTTTGCCTTTTCCTCCCTTTTCCTTGGCTGTCCTACAAGTACATGCGTTTTCATGTACATGAGTGTTTAGCTTTTGTGCTGTCCTACATTTTGCTTGGGTGTCCTACATTTGGGGGGCTTTGTCCTCTATTGCACCTGGTCACTCTGCTCTCGAGTAGTCCCATGAAGGCATCGCTGGCTGGAGGATGCCGATCTTTTCGCCCTGGTTTGCTTTCCAAGTACGCAAAGCCATCCATTTGTTTCGCGCATCCTGAATCTAAAAAGAAACCCATCGGAGGAACAAATCAGAATCCTCCAAATCCATCCTGCTAGCTTCGATGGGACTACTTGGGAGTAAGTGAAGATGATAACCCTTGCCCTTCCTAAATAAAAACATATACACAAAACAACTCCCTATTTAATTGATTTGAATGTGGGATGTTTTTTGGGGGTAGGAAACAAGCAGCTGGGTTTGGGGGGTGGATGGCTTGGAGGGTATGGATGAGTTGGAGGAGGGAAATCATGGGCTTTTCTGGTTTGCCCCCCAAGCTCAGTAAGTGTCTGATGGATTGGGGGCCATTCCTGCGCTGTCACCCCTCTCCGGGTCCAATCCTGTCCAACTTTCCAGCACTGGTGCAATTGTGCTAGTGGTGGATGCGCTGCATCCTATGGCATATGGGGAAATTTTGAAAGCATGGAATAGTGCAACCTTCCTTTCGTATGGGGTGCCTACCCAGATCTGGAAAACTGGCCAGGATCGGGCCCTCCATCCCTTACCTCCAAATGTTGCAGATGCATCCGGAGTGGAAAGTTGGCTAGCTCCTCCCAGGTTGACCATATGTCCTCTTTTTCCAGGACATGTCCTCTTTTTAAAAAGCTTTGTGTCCCAGGAAAAAATCTTCACTGGCCTTTTCCTTGGAGCATGTAGCCTTCTTGGAATTAATAAATAATTGCAATGTAATAAATTATACGTAACTTTAATAAGTTTAAATTTAATAAAATAATAATAATACACAGTGGAATCCTATGCACATCCACTCAGAAGAAAGTCACATTTTGTTAACTAGGGTTTACTCTCAAGAAAGAAAGAGCACAATCCTAACACTGTCTACTCAAGAGTAAGCGCCATTGTTTTCAATGGGTCTTACTCCCAGGAAAGCGTCCTTAGGATTGCAGCCTATGTCTAGCATTGCAGCCTTAATAAATTATTTATATTAAATTTAATAAGTTTAATAATAATATGTAAATAATTTAATAATGAGTAATATAGTGTTTAAAATAACCAGACGAAAGCAATATAGATGAGTGTTTTTAGTTATTATTTTGCCACGTCCTCTATTTTTTGTGTGTGTCCTACATTTTGGAAGGGGCTTGTCCAATCAATCAATCAATCAATCAATCAATCAATCAATCAATCAATCAATCAATCAATCAATCAATAGTATTTATATACCACTTTGCAACAAAAAATTCACAAAGCTGTTTAAAGACATATGATCACCGTGCTAAGATTGAGCCCTCCATCCCTTACCTCTGGGCTGCATCAGGATAGGAAATTTGGCTCGGATTGGGCCCCAGGGCAGGGCAACCCATATGTCATAAATGAAAAAGAGGACAAGATCCCCCAAAATGTAGGATAACTAATAAAATTTCTAGGATAGGACAAAATAAAAGCTAAAAAAACTCATATGCATTCCTTTCATGTGGTTAATTTAAACACTATAGTACTTATTATTAAATTTAACTCTCATATGTATTCCTTTCATGTGGTTATTTATGGTGCAACCATAAACACATTTTCCTGGGAGTAAGTCCCATCAAACACAATGCGGCTTACTTTTGAGTAGAAATGGTTAAAATTGTGGTCTTAATCACTATAAGCGCAATCCTAAGTAATTTAGGCCAGCCTAACTCACCTATCTTTCGGTGCTGGTGTGGGAAGATGAGCTATTGGCCTAAGTGTGCATTGGCCTAACCACCCAGGAGTGGGGCAGAAGTGTCTTACTGCACTTATGCAACACCCCCCAGGTCAGTACAGGATTTCTGCTGGGGTTTAGGTTTAGGTAAGTGGAGTTTAGGATTGCAACCTAGATTACTTACTATTACATTATATAATATTTCTATTTACAGTATTTATTGTAATATTATTACATATTACATTATTGCAACCTATATTATTATATATTGAATTATATAATTTAAAACGATTACATACAATTTATTACATTCCAAGAAGGCTCCATGCTGCCTGCTCACAAGAAAAAGGAAGACAATGAAGATTTTTTTTTCCAGGACACAAGGCTGAAAAAGAGGACAAGTCCTGGGAAAAAAGAGGACATATGGTCCCCCTGGGCCCCCAATCACTGGCTGCCCCCCATTCCTGATGGGTCAGGGTCCTCTAGCACCCCCAGTGTACGTGCCAACCCAGTGCGCCCCCCTCTCCAAGGAGGACCCCAGTGCGCCTGGGTTGCGCTCAGCACCTGAACACCCCCACTGTTTGTAATGACCCCCCAATTAGCTGCAGCTGCCCTTCCCTGCCCCACTTAGCCTCCCGCCCCCTCTATAAGCCCTGGAGAGCTCAAGTGGCCATTTGCGCCTCATTGGCCCCCCAGCCCCGCTTTCCCATTCAAATCACGCCCTGCGCCTGCAATTAGCGCCCTGGGGCTGCGGAGGAGCGCATGGACCTGGTTTAGCGCCGGCTGGAGGGGAGGGTCGGGCGCGGCTCTTCCCCCCGCCTCGTCTCAGCACTTTCCCGGCTGCTCTCTCTGTGTCTTCCAGGGGCTCATGGCTGAGGAGTGCGGGCGAGGAGGAGGAGGAGGAGGAGGAGGAGGACCAGCAGCCGGGACGGGCAGGAGGCGCAAGAACGCAGGGGAGGCGGCGCTGGTGAGTGGAACTGGGCGCCCCGTCGGGGCTGCGGCTGCTGAAGGAGGTTTGGGCTGGGAGCGCCTCCAGGTGCGCTTTCCCTCCCAGCTGGGTGAGGAGCTCCTTGAGTTGGCTGAGGGATGGGGTCCCTAGAAGAGATGGGGTCCCTAGAAGGCAACCCAAGGGGAGGAAGGCCAGCCTTGGGGGTGCCACGGGCTCTGCTATAAAGGGGTCCCACTAGGGGTACAGAGTCCCTCAATGAAAGAGCAGCAGGAGGAGGAGACCTGGCTTCCAGAGGTGACCCTCAGTGGAAGAGAAAAGGAAAAACTGCCCCCCAGGGGTGCTCCCTCAGTGGAAGAGGAGGAGGGGGAGACCTGAGTGAAAGAGATGAGGGAAATCTGCCCCCCAGGGAGTGCTCCCTCAGTGGAAGTGGAGGGGGTAACCTGGCTCCCTACAAGTGACCCTCAGTGGAAGAGATGAGGGAACTCTGCCCCCCCCCCCGACCCCTCAATGGAGGAGGAGGGGGGTGCCCTGGGTCAGCATTAGTGCCTCCTCAATGGAAGAGAAGACCTGGGCCACCATTAGTGCCCACTCTATGGAAGAATAGAGGGAAAACTGGTCCCCCAATGATACCCCTGAATAGAAGAGGAGGAGAAAGGAAACTGGTTCCCCATGATTGCACTCAATGAAAATGGAAGAGGGGGAGAACTTGGCCCCTTAATGGTTCCCCTCAGTGGAAGAACCTGGATCCTAATGGTTCCTCCTCAATGGAAGAGAAGAAGGAGACCTGAGCCACCATTAGTGCCCACTCAAGGGAAGAGGGAAGACCTGGCTCCCCAATGTTGCCCCTCAATTGAGGAGGAGGAGGGGAAAACCAAGGTGCAATGGTGCTCATCAGTAGAAGAGAGGAAGACCTGGGTGGAGGTGGGGAAAGGGCAGTTCTCCAGAGGGGATCTCAGGGCAGGGTGACCATATGCCCTCCTTTTTGCAGGACATGTCCTCTTTGTGTTTTGGAAAAAAGCTTTATTGTCCTCCTTTTCCTTGTGAGCAGGCAACCTATAGCCATCTTGAAATTTAATAAATTATATGTTAATATTTCTAAATTTAATAATATAGCAGTGTTTAACTGCATGAGATTAGTATCTGAGTGTTTCTTATTTTTCCCATGTCTTATATTTTTCTTGGGTGTCCTGCATTTTGGGGAGCCTTGTCCTCTTTTGTAGTCATGATACATGGTCACCCTGGGCCCGGGGAGGGGGCAAGGAAGGAGGACCCCTGAATTCTTGCTGACTTCCTCTCCTGTTGCCCCAGGTGAGCCCAGAGGTGGTGGCGGATGAAGACTCCTGCTCCTCATCCGCCCCACTGTCCCCATCATCCTCTCCCCACTCCCTGGCCTCCGGCTCTGGAGGAGGCTGTGCTGTGACCAGCAAGTGCATCTGCAATAGCTGTGGACTTGAGATCGTTGACAAGTACCTTCTCAAGGTGAGTGCCTGTGGCTGTGTGGGTAATTGTCCTGTGGAACTCCTTACCACAGTATTTGATTATATAATTTTGGATGCCTTTAAGAAGGGACTGTATAGACTTCTGCAGGCAAAGCCATCAAAATCTTGATGGATGTGCAAACCAATATGTCATGGAAATGTGAAACATAATGGATATGCAAACATCATGGCTTTGTGCAACCTCACGGATGCAAACATCTTGGACATATGTATGATATGCAATCCTACGTCATGGATAAGCAAACGTCAAGGATATGTGCAACCTACTGACTTTAGATGTAGGCTACCTCAAAATGCCAGATGCAGGAGAGGGCACAAGGATGCAGGTGTCTTGTTATCTTAGGTGCTTCTTGAAGTGTTTTGGTGGGCTACTGCAAGATATAGGAATCTGGGCTAGATGGGCCTTTGGTCTGATCCTGCAGGATCCTTACGTTCTTTGATCCACAGGGCTTGAAAGCATGCATTACTGGAGCCAGTCCTTTTCAGACATCACAATAGGAACAGCACACTCCTGTTATACAACAGAGCACACTCCACCGTCTGCAAGCCACAAAATCTGGGCTTATAGAATAAGAGGCCATTTTTGGGTTTTTAGCTTTCCCCCTTCATTCTGAAACAAGCTTCTTCTGAAAAGGAGGCTGTGAAACCAGTATAAAAAGCAAATCAACTATTGGGAATGCCAGAAAACTTTTGAAAAATAAATCTTGACATTTTTGAGGAGTAAAGTAATCTTGTTTATTTATTGAAATGAAGTAACCTGTTACACCTTGCTGGCTGCTTAGCTAAAGAGATGACCAGAAGCAATAATAAAGATTAAATCAAAGCAACCTGTCTATAAGTGAAGGCAGCAATGTTTTATAATGTATCAGCCAAAAGTTGACTCCTTTCATCTCTGAAGAAAACTCGTTTAAGACTCAAGGATATAATACATTGTGGATTATCAGTATATGTCACGTATCTAACTTGCTACGCTATGAAACAGAGATCCTGTTCTGACAGATTGTGTAATTCAAAATTATCATGGTCCCCACTTTCGAAGACTGCATTTCAGCAGTAGAGTCCTCTTGTTATATGGGTTAGAAGCCACTGAGATCAGTGAAACTAAACTGAAACCTAGTTTAGTTGTAAAAGACTCAACAATTTGGATTTAACAGTTGTCAGGATGTTAAACTTGGTTATACTGTAGTTTCCAGAGATAAGGATTTTTTGTGTGTGTGGCAAATAGAGTTACTGAATTAACAAAGCTGAGTAAATGGGTGTGTTAATATTTTGTGATTTTGATTAAGCTGAGCTTTTCTTCCCTAGAAGCAATTGTTAGCATCTTAATGGGGTTTTTACTTCTGCCACATAACCAAAGGTGACTGTCAATCTGGATGAATTACACATTTAGAATTTACTGTGCTGTATAGTCATATATTGCTCATCTCAACAAAGAAACCAAAGTAACTTTGTTATTCATTGTTTTAGAAATTGTCTCAGGCTGCTGTCCTTATCCACCCTTACCTGGGAGTAAGCCCAATTGACTATAATGGGACTTCTGAGTAGATATGCATATGATCATCTGGTGTGCTACTATACTGTTAAATCTTAAATATGGGTTTTACTTTTAGGATATTTCATTTGTGATTATATAGCCTTTATGGCTATACATGATAAAAATTATGACTTGCTGATTACTTCTGAAAATCCCTATTGATCAGTTGCCACTAACTCTGAAGAATTAAATTGGAGATGTAAGAACTTTCTTACTGTTCCTTAAACTATAGTGGTGGTACTCTTTATATCCTCACAAACCTTATTTCCATGTCTGTAAATTGGTGGTATTTAGTCTAGATATAAACTTGTATTCTGATGAGAAGGAGATGTAGGTGGAATTGCTGAGTTCTACATATATCCCACCAAAGTATCTTAGGCTGCAATCCAATGCATGTCTACTCCGAAGTAAGCCCCACTGAGTTCAATAGGGCTTACTCCCAGGAAAGTGTTTTTTAGGATTGCAGCCTTAATTCTTTGTCAGGAATTCAGTGATTTTATTGTAGGGAACATATGGTGAATTTGGAATTCAGACATGATGATTAACTGCTGTACTGGTGCAAATTTGTTTTGATAGTTTCTTAGGTCATATCCATTGATTATCTTTCTTCAAAACAAAATGCTTTGAGAGTGTCTTGAGTTTGAGAATTGCAGCTAACCAAAAGACATGTTTTACTACAGTGGCTCACAAGTCTTATTCCCATTTTAATAGAGGACTTGAAAGGATTTCACCAAACATAGTATAGCAAGTGGTGAAAAGGCAATAGGCTGGAGACACCTTCACCTCTACAAACTAGAACCAAATAATTGCAGTTTGGTGGTAATCCTGGCACAGATTAACAGCCCAATCATATGCATGTCAACTCAGCAGCAGGTCTCATTGTGTTCAGTAGGGCTTGCTTCCAGGAAAGAGTGAAAGCTGCAATCCTAAAGACACTGTCCTGGGAGTAAGACCCATTGAATGCAATGGAGCTTAGTTTTGAGTAGACATGGTTAGGATTGTGCTCTATGTCAACAATATCTTTCATAGCCTCCTTTGACTTGATAGTGGAATTCGGTCACAAGAAATGGAATCATTCTGTTTGTGGAATGGTTAGTTTTATTTTGTTCCTTTTCCTGAATTGCAGCCAGTGTGGAATATTTGTAGCTTCTTTGAATAAAGTTTTATAGAGGTGCTTTCTCATTCACTTCTTTACATTGCTTCTATAAACCCACTTTTCAATGAAGCCTTTGGTCCTTTCACTTGTTTCCTGTAGCAAGGAACTTGGGAACTAGTGACTTGGACTCCTGTAAGCCTGGGGACCTGATCCTATTCAATCTTCTAGTGCTGACGCAGCTTAGACAATGGCATGTGTGCTGTATTCTGTGGATGTAGTATGAGTATTGAATCCTCTCAATACTCATCAAGGTAAGGGAGCATTTGTTTCCTTATCTCAGGTCTGCATTGCGGCTGCCTTGGCACAGACATGGGAACATGAATCATGTGAATGTGAAACAATTGCGTGTGTTTCCCTTGTATATCCTTGCCACCCTCTTCCCCCTTGATCTATAGACTGTAAGCCTCTTGGGGCAGAGTCATGCCTATTTTCCACCATCAGCATTATGTGTATCACAGAGATATATTGGAGAATATTGGTAAATGCCAACAGCTTGAGACCATGACTTATAAGCTACTGTATTTGGGAAAAGATGCTCTTGGCTTCATTCAGTGCTTGACTTTGGAAACTATGTTTAGCTTAGAAGAATTAATACAGTTGTGTTACTGTCATGTCATTATTCAGAACTGTTTAAAATTTAAGAATTAAGCTTTAAAGGATTTTTTGGCTTCACTGACAGTTAATGGATTATTCAAAACAACATCAGAATGCTGGCTCTGTCATTAGTTGTTGGAAGGAAAAAGATTTCAAAAGTTTTTTACTTTGAAATTGTCAGTGTTTTCAGAATAGGCTACAATGTATGATGCATTTTTGTCTAGCAAATATTGTGTTATAAATTAAATGGTGACTTGGAGCTCACTCCTATGCATGCCTACTTTGCCGTAAGTCTCATTATAGTCAGTGCAGCTTACTTCCAGGTAAGTCTGCATAGTCTTGCAGCCTGAGATTTTTGAGATTAATTAAGGATGTTTAAATAGCCTTCCAACAGAATTATAGAAGCCATCCCATTCTCTAATTCTTTAAGATGTGCCATAGTTCATTTAATTCAGTCGATTGTGCCCATACTAGCCTATACATTGCTCAGGTGTCTTAACCATGTCTAACAAAAGGAAGTGTTCACTTGGTAATAAAAATGCACTCACATTTAAAAAAAATACCTTGTATATCACATAGACTAGTAATTTTCTACCTTCTCCATGGCACACTGATGGCGCTAAAATAGTCAAGGCACATCATTGGATTTTTTCCATTGACATGGCACACCATGCTGTTCATATAGGGCTTAAATTCATACTAAGTGATGCTTCTCAAATTCTGCACACTTGCAGACCATCCATGGCTCACCAGTGTGCCATGGCACAGTGGTTAAAAATTACTGGCATAGAATGTCATTGGTTTGAAGGGATGGATCGTTCGTCAGGTAATCCAGTGATTTTCAACCAGTATGCCGTGTGCTATCGCACGCAGTATGCCATGTGTGAAAACTGATTTTCACAACTGATGTGTGTCTTGATAATTTCAGTGCCTTCTTAGTGTGCCATGAGATGAAAAAGGTTGAAAATCACTGAGCTATTTAACACAGCAGTAAGTGTGATACAGTAGTTGTGAATTGTGTTATCATGTAAACATGCATCTGTTGTGATTGCTTCTGTTGGTATGCTGTGAATGGTAGTCTTTTCAAGCAATCTTGTATTCAAGATGCCAATCTTGTATTCAAGATGACATTGTATCAAATACCCCACTTTGATTAAGCACAATATATAAAATATCTAAAAGAAAGCAGCAACATGAATGTGCAATATATTTATAGCTGCACATTCCTGTTGCTGCTTTCTTCCCATAACTATCCTTTTACAGCCTATACAAACAAATGCGAAGAACGACTCAGATTATACAGTATGTCCAATTTCTTTTACTAGCATTAGGTTTGGGGTATGTGTATATCCGCTCATATTCGCTCATATTCGTATAACCTTTCACTGAAAATAGCTCAAGATAAAGATAAACCTTTGTGCCATCATTGGAATCCTTCTGCATCCATCCTTGTTTTTAGGGCTGGACTTGTAGTGTTCTTTATATGAAGGCCAGTACCTTTATAAAACAGTGTGTTTCCTATTTATTCTAACAAATGTCACCAAACAGTGACCATCCTACACATTGACTTTCATTATTTACAATTTGGAAAGCATGTTTAAGAATGCTATGTAATTTATTTGGGGAAATGGTTTTGGAGCATTCAGAAGCATTTTTCCTTGAGCTCTGTATCAAACGGCACACTTCAGTGGTTTTCCTTTTATAAATCAGGGTCTCCAAAAATTTCATCCAGAGGGATGCATCAAATACCTGGTGTGGTATCATGGGCCAGAAAATTGAAATATAAAATTTAAATACATGATGAAAAATTTAGATGAATGAATTGGATATCAAATTGACTAAAATTTCCAGGATTTCACCACAGAAATAAAGCATGCACTCAAATGAAACCTCATTCTCCAACCTACCAAGCACCTTCTATGGCCTTCAGATGACTCAAGAAGGTCCTTTGGGTTTCTGGGAAGTTGGAAGTGATTTTTTTGGCTCTCAGAATATCCTCCAGACCTAACCAGAGTACAGCTCTGGTTGTTCAGTCAAGTAAGCTAGAAGGCCATGGGCAACGTGGAGGCTTGTTGAGGGCTGCATCTGGCCACCAGGCTGGGATTTGGAGAGCCCAGCTTTTAATGAAGCTTGTGTTAGAGAACCTTTCACTAATAGTCTTCTATGGTCATTTTAAGACCCTTATGGTAAATTCTGTGGTTTTATTTGAAAATGTGTAACTTGGAGATTAAACCTTAGCATCCATCAGTCTTAAAAGACTATGGTATTGTGCTTGATGCTGCATGCAAACCACGAAGGCCTGGGTAGATTAATATGGAAGATAGACTGTTACCCAAGCAGCAAATCTCCCCCCTCTCCACACCACTGAAATAGTCCAATGGAAAATCCTCACTCTGTCTTGTGAGGACCTCGTTCTTGAACCCTGGCCTTCTGGTTAACAGGCACAGTGTCTTAACTACTTGCGCCACCCACAGCCCATAACTTGGAGATTGGAACTTGATTAATATGCATGCTTTCTTCTTTTCAAAACGTGCTTTTCTTTTTACCAACATGTTAATTTTCTTACCTCTCTTCTAGGTAAATGACTTGTGCTGGCATGTGCGTTGTCTCTCCTGCAGTGTATGCAGGACCTCACTAGGAAGGCACACCAGCTGCTACATAAAAGACAAAGACATTTTCTGCAAGCTTGACTATTTCAGGTATCTTGTAACTTCAAAATGCAAATACATTTGAGATGTGCAAGTTTAAATTGTGCATGTGTATTTTGAAAATTTATACATGTGTAGATCTTGGTGTAGGTAGCTGGTCTATATGATTGTTTCAACTGGAAAACACATGTGTATGTGACTTTGGGTCTTCTAAATTATGAGGGAACCTTTCCCATGTAGATTAAAAGGATTATATTAGAAGAGTTGTAAAGGGGGACTAAGCTTTTAGGCATGCTTTTCGTGAAATCAATTCATTGTCACTCTTTTAAATTGCTATTTGATGTACCGTATGTAGTCAGTTGAGAAGATCACTCAACTGCCTTCATACAGACCATAGGCTGTGACTGTTTTTGGCAGGTGCTCTTGCTTTGTGGTTCTGTGGAGCAGGTAAGAAAAATTAGTGTCTGGGGATCATTTTGGCTGAGGCTATGAACCGGCAGTCTGTTCTGCCTCAACTCACACAATGCCTTCTCCAGTTTCTTGAGAAACATTGAAAGGATAGTCACCCTGCAAACTTAAAACAGTTCTGTTGGGTGAATAATGGTTTGAGAAAATGCATGACCAGTTTCCTCCTTGTTCTTTGAGCCCAATCCTGAAGGGGAGTCGGTAATAGACTGCTTGTTTGCCTTGAACCTAACTTCCAGCCTTTATTTGCATATAGAATACATAATATGGGCTTTTTGTCTGCATGCTGATTTCAGCTTTCCTATAGTTCACTGACATATGTGCAGGTGTTGGTCCCTATTGGTGTTTGCAGAATGTATGTGGCTAAGAGGGATGATGTACAGTATGCTAGAAGTTATCTCCTATTATGCAAAAACACATTCCAGCTTTACCTCCTTATTTTTCTATCCTTGCACATCTGCACAGATATGTACCCTTTTATCATTCTCATGTAGGAAATATACTGTTTACCTTGTGTGCCCTTAAGGCTGTGGTGGCACAAGTGGTTAAGACACTGTGCCTGTTAACCAGGGTTAACCAGGGTTAACAGGCACAGGCCAGGGTTTGAGATCAGGGTCCCCACAAGACAGGGTGAGCTCCTGTCCTTAGCCTAGTTCCTGCCAACCTACTAGTTTGAAAGTATGTGAATGTAAGTAGATAAATAGGTACCTTCTTGGTGGGAAACAGCGTCTCCGGCCCCATGACCACGGAAATGTCTTTGGACAACGCTGGCTCTAACAGGCTTTGAAACAGGGATGAGTTACAGGATGAGAAACAGACATGGACAACGTTGGCTCTAAAGGATGGAAACAGGGACTGATAGTTAACCTGCAGGGATACCCTGTGTGTCCTTAGGCAGGCTAGAAGGTGGTATAAGGAAAAGCTTTTCTGTAAATGATGCACAAGTGTTGAAATTTTTCATTTTTGTCATTAAAATAAGAAATGTTGGTTTGAAATGTGCATTTCCATTGTTGAAATTCCTTGGTACCAATGATTTGCACTTTTAGAACTGGAAATTTCTGACTTGTCATTAAATGGTGATATCAAAGTTGCTTGCCTTGCTAATATATGAGAAAGGAAAACTCCAGTGCCACTCGGCGGTTATTGTGAGAGCAAATTCTTGGTAGATTGATATGTCCCTTAATTGGCATACTGCTCTTGGACAATTTCTGTTTGCACTTTCTGTCATCCATGATCTAAATTAAAATAACACAGAAGCTGTCCATTGCAGTGTAAAATATTAGATACTGCAATCTTGGATAGACTCACCTGGGGTAAGTCGCACTGAACTTAGGCCCATATCCTAAAGTCAAATTAAGCCCTTTGTTCCAGAGCAGTTAAGGTGACTTTCCATATGATAATGCTAGAGAGTGACATAACTGCGTGGACCTGTAACTGCTATGGATTTTGCCCTTAGTTAGACTTACCTCTGTGTAGGCATACCTAGAACTTGACACAATGATTACAGTGGAAGTCATATAAGCTTAACTTTTCCACTGCAGTCAAATAAAAAAGTTTAACTTCAAATGGATCATTCCTGATGGTTCTGATCAAAGGCAGTATTTTACTGATTTTGCAGATTCATTTGCTAGCATACCAATAACCTTCATCTAGTATATACATATCTTATTATGATACACATGGTTAGAAGCATTGAGTGATTTATTATTAACGGATGTTTTAATATCATAAATTCATTCATAAATGTGTGTTTAATGTTGACTTCACTATTGTTTCTTCTTAACCTCTCAAAGCAGTAGCTTACTCCAGTAGTAAAATACTGCCTTGTAGGATTGGATGCAGCAAGTTCATTCTCATTCTTGTGCCCTACAAATGCACTGAGAATAAACTGCTTATATTCATGGAGTTCACGCTTAAAAAGTATTTACAACTGAAGTAAAATACTGCTGTTTGGAAGGGTTAGTATGGGCAAATTTTTCTTAGTGCTTTTGCTTCATGACTAAAAAACCAATCTCGTCTATACATTACTCCCAAATTCTAATTTTTGCAGCAAACTCAGAACCCTTTCTCAGAAGTGAATTTTTTTAATGAGCTAATTGGTAACTTGTGAAGCAATGTCAGAGTCAAAGGCCTACCAAATCCTGAAAGGTTTATAGTAGTATTTGTATGCACTGCAATATACAAAGTAGTATGTATAAAAGTAGTATACAGTATAAAAGTAGTATGGCAGGGTGCAGAGGGAGTTCTATTGCATGCTAAAGTGTCTTCCCAACAGCACAATTGTGGTTGCAATCCTAAACACACTTTCCTGGGAATAGGCCCCGTTGACTTCTGAGGACTTCTGATTACACAGGTTTAGGATTGCACTATGTGTCAATTGTTTTGAGGAGGATAGCATAAAAATATAGGGTGGCCCACAAACATATACACACTTCAACAGAAATTTATGCATAAAATTCTTATTACTAAACTTATATTAAATGTCAAAGGGTAGCTGTGAATCATGTTTGAATTATGTAATCACATTAAGTGCTCAAAGTGGTCACTACAAATATTCAGATGCTTTTGATTTCAGTGAACTTGCAGTACAGGTTGTGGTGGCCATTTTTGGACACTGAAGAGAATGTAGTGTGCCTTCCTGCTCTTCCAGTTTGTTACTTGAGGGACAGAAGTGCAGTAGCTACTAACGTATTTCAAGGAAATACAGAATAACACTACACATTGCTGCCCTAATTCAATTCAAGTTTTAGAAAGGGCGTAGATATAACTGTTGAAGTGTGTATACATTTTTTTGGACCACCCTGTATTAAATATGTCGAAAAGTGCTTCCCCCAGACTAGGACTTTGTCATTGTTGTCCTTACTTTCAAGGGTCCTCCTGTTTAGGTGTACTGTGATGTTCTTACACAGGTATTACAAAGACGGGTGGGATGCTGCAGCTAAGTACACAATTCTCCTGTCACTTCACTAGATCAAGCTGCAGATCTCCTGTTACTGCAGTAGATCAAGTTGAGGTGGCATTGTAAGTATGGCACGTTCATAACTTGGCATGTAAGCATTTCTCCCTCATCAGAGCCATTCAGGGCAGCAATGGCAATGTACCACTGCTGTCCTGAATGCCTCTGATGCTGAGGGAGCAGGATGCTCACACAGAAGTTTGTGGAGCATGCTATGCTTACTGCATCCTCCAGCTCTGCTTCTGAGCGCATATTAAATATGTTCTTGTTCATATTTACTGATTGGCTTCCAGAAAGTTACAGGTTTATTGCGTTCAAAGCCCTAAATGGTCTAGGTCCTGTATACCTGAAAGAGACCTGTCTCTTTCAGAGTCCTTTCTGTTGTCTTCGATCATAAGCAATATCCTGCTGGACTGGACTATAGGTCAAAAGGAGTGATTCTTCCCTGCAGTGCACAATATCTCTTAGAAATGAGATTGATGAGGATTCAGAGTTTGATAGCCTTGATAGTTGGTAGTTCCTCCACCTTTCAGCATACAAATGTTATTTGTATTAGGTGGAGGTATAAATGCAGTAAACATACTTTCTTAGTTTAAAAAAGTCTTCCAAAATAGTAGTTTTTCTGGGGGTTAGGTGTCTGGTTTTTTAAAAATCTTCTGCTACTGCGTTACACTTTTTAATTGCTGATTTTATCTATTATAGCTTCTGTTGTCCAATGCTTCATGTATTTTGAATAAAGTATTAATAGAATAGTTGTGCTTTGAATGCATCTGGGCAGAGTTCTTAATCTCTTGGCTTTTAATCAGTTGTATATTAAAAAGCAAACATTGGGAAAGTGCCTAAATCACATTTTCTTATATAGGATGGCAGGTATAACCCAACATTTTCCAGAAATCCTAATTATAACATATTCTCTAGTTTAACACAATGTATATGACATAACACAACTCAAACTAACCTGCCTGCCCTTAACACGACATCCCTTTGGTTTCCTACAAGAAGCCCTGGAAGGTATGAAGAAGTAACAGCTTAAAAGTTACTGCAAAGCAAGCAATCCTTTTCTTTTAATAAAAGAAAGTTCATCATCATTAGTATTTTGTATACAGTACAGCTCTTCAACAAAAATCAGTTTACAGAAAAAAGGGAACAATATTAAGTTCAACCATGAAAAGTTTTCAATTTTGAAAACTTTTCAATAAAATCAATAGCCTTTACTGTGAATGTTAGGCAAATGTGTCTTTAAAACTCAGTTTGTGGCAATTTAAACCAAGAATGGTTTCTATGATGTATTCTACTACTAATGCACTCTTCTTTTTTGTAGACGGTATGGAACCCGTTGTTCTCGTTGTGGCAGGCACATCCATTCTACTGACTGGGTCCGAAGGGCTAAGGGGAATGTGTATCACTTGGCTTGCTTTGCCTGCTTCTCTTGCAAAAGACAGCTTTCTACGGGAGAAGAGTTTGCTTTGATCGAAGAGAAGGTGCTCTGTAGGGTACATTATGACTGCATGTTGGATAATCTGAAAAGAGAAGTTGAAAATGGTAAATCTCATTTTGATGTTTTCAGTTTTGTTACTCTTTATTGATAGCTTCTCAGTAAATCTTTAATTGGTCCTCAAAGCCACTTTTCTTCCTTAGCAAGTTTGTCCTGTAAATGTGCCAATGTAGATGAAAAATTACAAGTGGTAACAATGTCTTTAGTAATCCTGCAGAAGTTGATCATATGTAGTATTAACCTATGTTCTAGGACAGTGTTGCTCAGCATTAATCCTCTGCCATACAACTTCACGAGATCTGTATCACTAGAAGTAACTGGCGATGACATTGCCAGTCACATCTGGATTGGAAAATCAGATAGGATGTGACAAATGCAAACCCTGTTCTTTAACTTGCAGCTTTAAAACTCATTTGTAATTACCCACTGAGGTTGAAATCCTAATCTCCACTTAGGCCAGCCTAAGCCCCAGCATAAGTCCTGTGCTGACCTGGGGGTCACAAAACTGTATTAAGACACTTCTGCCCCTCTCCTTGCGGGCAGAATAACCTAGTGTACAGGCATCTCTGACCTCCCCCACACCACCACAGGAAGATATGGCAGGTGTGTTGTTCTGGCCAAAACTGGTTAGGATTGCACCCTGAGTTAGTAGGATAATGCTACTGGTGTTCTGAATTATCCACTTGAAAAAAATTAATGCTTCTGTAAATTAGACTTTTGTAGTAGTATGTACAAAACTGCTGACCCAAGTGCATTGCATGTTGGCCTTGATAAAACAAGCTACTTTACTTGATAACTGACAATATGTCATCTTTTATTGCATACAGTGGAATTGTCTGAATCCCTTAATTTAAGATAATTTTTGTAAAGTGCATGTGTATCATCTGTCCCTGCCTCATTTTACCAACATCAAAATAAAACTGTCAATTCTACTCATACCACATCCCTATTTGACAGCTCATGATTTTTCTGAAGCTGAAGATCTGTACAATATTTGTAACTTGAAGCACTGTTTAATTTATGAAAGACCAAATTCTGAACATCTCTTTAAAAATGGAATATGAGTATTCCAGATTTAGGATGCAATCTTAAGCTTCCCTTGTGTTTGCACAGGCTATGTGACTGCTCCCCAGTATCACAAAAATACTGTAAACTATGCTTGTGGTGATTTGGGAGCAGGACACATTAGCACAAGGGTGTGCAATGGTCTCCACTTGCCACAAAACATCCCTGCATAACCCTGTAGGTGTGCATTCATGCTGGCAGTGCAGAGGTTGGGCAAGAGGGGAGAGGTATGCTTTGGATGGGGAAAGCTGATTGGGCCCAAGAAGGGGTAGGACTGGCCATGGCCCAAGTAGCTTTATATGTGCTACTTAGATTTGTGCCAGTGAATTGTCTGATGCTATAGACCCATTGGGGTGGTTAGGACTGAATATGGATTAAAGGGAAAAATATCATGTTATCCTAAGATGCATCTCCTAACCTGCAGTAGATACAGTATAGGTCAGTTGGCCTACCTGTTCCAATGCAGGTTAGGATCAGGCTGTTACACTTTCAAAAAAGTGCACACAACCCTGATTGTAAATGGTAAATAGTTTTAGTCTTTTATGTAATAACTGGTGCTAGTAATCCTTCTGATTTAGTTGTCATCTTCTTAATTTCAGGTAATGGTATTAGTGTAGAAGGTGCATTATTAACAGAACAAGATGTTAATCATCCAAAACCTGCAAAAAGAGCTCGGACCAGTTTCACAGCAGATCAGCTGCAGGTAGAGGCCCCCACATGGTACAATGCTATGAACAAAGACAGCTGTGGGATGGTGGAGGGGTGAGAGCTCAGAGTTTATGTTTACATAGCTTAGAATTCTGTTTAAAAATGAGCTGTATATGAAGAAATCATTTTCTGCATTCAAATTTTCTCTTGGTATCAAGACACAGCATGTTTCTGGAATACTTTTGCAAGCGTTAGCCATTTCATAAGAAATACTTACTTTTCAAGCTTTTTTATTTCCCTAAAGGCAGCTGGAAATTTTATAAAGTGGAAATGTAAATGCAGATCTGTTTTGACTGCTTGATGAAATTCATTAAATCAGACATTTACATCACTACATGTAATTACAATAGGAGACTAAATAGTTTCAGTCCTATGTAATATGAAGACAGGCTAAAAATGTGCAGAATATAGCATTATAGGAAACATAAGGTTTGGTATTGTAAAATGTTGCCATAGCATGTTACAATTAGATTGGTGGCTTGTCAGAACTGGCACAGTGCCTTGATCAAACTTGACATAAGCCTGAACTGTGGTAGTAGGGCCAATATGATCTTGGTTTATCCTGAAAGGGACAAAAAGTACTGATATCCATATGTTCCAGAAAAGACTTCCTGATAGGCCATATTGTACAATCTATTTACAAAAGAACATGTTTCCATCTATATCAAAATTCCCATACATAATCGTTCCATTATAACTGTTGTTTTTTTCTGCAGTAGATGAACTGGTAGCTCTCTATTACCATATTTTAGCATTGATTGGCATTTTTCCCATTTGGCATTTTATATTCCAGACTTGCTAAGTACTCCTGAAAGAGGTGGGGAGTCTCAGTGTGCCTTCACTGTTCCTTGAACGGTCAAGCACATTTTGCTTTGAATGTTCATATATTAAATTCTTTTCAAAATTTTCCCTGAACTTGGCTACCTGTGTAGCCCAGGTTTGTTTTGGGTTTAAGCCATTTATTTGGTATTTTGGGGGCCTGAAGCTGAAGCCCAGGTTTGTTTTGAGTTTAAGCCGTTTATTTGGTATTTTGGGGGCCTGTACTGTCAGGCTTTGGGGGCTAATAGTATGTCCTAGTTAACTTTGGCAGGAAATGAAGATAGGCTGCTTTAAAGATCATTAACTGTAGAAGCACACTGTAGCCTAAACATGACATTAAAATTTTTACCAACTCATCACATATTTTCTATTGCACTGAAGCCTTATCTACTTTGTTCCTCCTTTCAAAAAATGAAGTTGCAGATTTTTTTTTCTATATCCCTCCCAATTGTATGAATTGTAAATAAGGGTATAGTTGTATGGTTCATCATCAATTCCAGCTCGCTGATAACATTGGTGAAACAGATTTTCCTGATTGTGTGTATATGTGTGTTGATTCATGTGTTTGGAGCAGCATAATATGTTTATTTGTATGGCAAAATGCAGCAGCATAATATGAAATATGTGAATCAGCCAAATATATAATATTGTTGAACATTTCAGCTCTTGGTTCCTCAGTCTGTTTTACATCTAAACAATTTTAGTTTTGTTGCTAATATGTGTGACATGTAATATTGTGCTTTTTCATTATGGCTTAAATATATTTAAAGCTTCAGTCTTGGCCACAGTTTCTTGGAAGTTAGCATCACTGAACTCAATGAGATGATGCAAAATCTGTATAGCATTAGGCCTCATAAGAATTTGCTTTTATATATTCTTCAGATATATTGGCTTTTCAGACACAATTTCATATATGGGAAGTCCATGCTTTTGAAAAAAAAACAATCAAATTTATAATTTATCTTTTATATTTAAATTAGGTATAAATATGAATAATATGCTAAGAGAATTTTATTTTCAAATAGTGAATACAGCTACATGGCATATACTGTAGTATAGCTAAGTTCATACCTCAGATCATACTTTCAAAAATCTTCTTCCCTCACTGCAACATTAGCTGAAAGTATAACTTGATGAGCCTCAGTAGCTTCATGTGGGAAACACAAAAAGGTTAGTTCTAGTAAATGCAGATAATTTGAATTCTGAAGAATTTGAATTCAGAAACATTTGTTTTAGTTCTTGCTGCTGTTGCTTTTTTGACTTATAAATCCAATTTCTCAACTATATGAATAATGTGTATTGAATAATTTAATTTCCTTCTATGAGTTTAGGACTTCAGAATGTGAAGTTCTGTTAACATCTCTATGCCTGCAATATAAATTCAAATGTCTGATTTTGAAGCTTTAAAAAATCCCGTCATTTCATCCCATACTGTTATGATTAAAAAAAATTATGGAAAAACTTCTTAATCCATGAAGTCCTTCCTTATCAGAAGAAATTTTCAAAATGTGTGTAACTTTTTCTTCTGGCAAAAGTTCAAAACGTTGGATTTGACATAGGCTCCAACTTTGCTGAACTGTTAAAAGGTCAGCAAAAGGTATGCCTATTAAATTCCTAAAGACAACACTAAATGCACAAAATTGCAAAGTTCTCAAATGGGACTAAAGCTTATGAGTTTTTTTATTTTTGCAGATAAGAAGGGTACCACAAAGGTAAAACCCAAGACAGGAAGGAATAGGGAAGCTTTAGTATTTTGTACCTGCTGTTTTGGTTTTTTATCATTTTGATCCTCGTGTCTTCCTTGTATATTAGTTGTAGGCGGATTTCCATTAGCAGTCAATGGAAAGTTGTTTTCATCTAACAATAGCATCTGGGGAATACAGAATTGAAACCATGTCAAATGCAAAGTCTGCCATGGTTTCACCATGTTTTGTGATTCCTTTTGTCTGTATTAAAACAAGAGAAAGGAACCATCCTATTAATCACCCCAAACTGGCTATATTGCTGTACTGTCTACGGGCAAAATCCAGAGTAACTATGGGGATTCCTTGCTCCAGTGTAAGAACAATTTACTCTGGATTACAAAATGAATTTCCCGTAGGTTTTACTAGGTGGTGCAGGAACTATGGGTGCATGTGAAGTTTCTTATGTGCTCCCGTAGTTACTCTTGATTTGGGGGTAAATTGTCCTTCTTTGCCAGGATATGTTCTCCTTTTTAGCTTTGTGTGTTGGGGAAAAAAATCTTTCATTGTCCTCCTTTTCCTTGTGAGTAGGCAGCATGGAGCCAATTATAATTAATAAATTAAATTTAAGAAATTACGTGTAATAGTTTTTACATTTAATAGGTAATACAGTGTAGTGTCTAAATTAACCATATGAAAGCTATAGAGAGAGTTTTTAGCTTTTATTTGTCATGTCCTCCATTTTTCTTGGTGTCCTACTTTTGGGGGGGTCGGGGGTTTCTGTCTTTTGTGGTTATAACATCTGGTCACTCTCCCCTAAACCATAACTACCAGGACTGAGACTTGCAGAGCTTATACAGTCTCACACTTTAATCTAGGAAAATAAGCCTAGGAGCCATTTCTAACATTTCAGCAATTTTATCAACTCAAAGAACAACATTAATTGAGGAATCTGTCACTCCAATTCCTGAGGCTACTTGAATTCTCTTAAAGCTCTTTGAAACTTTTCAGTGTAAAGATGCTGCAAGAGTTAATCAAAAAAATGTGGTAACGTATAATAGACTTCACTTTTCAATGTAAAGAATTTTCTAGACTGTTTGAAATGAACATACTACCTCCTGTAAGCTTAAACCAAACATCAAGGGCATCCCATCTGAAAATAGTACCCAACTCTTCAAATAAACAGTTTCCAAATTCAATATTAATAGTTTTAACAAAGAAGTTAGGAAAGGCTGTCTTTTGTACAATTTTCCAATATTTTATAGAGAGGAAAAAGTGTACTTTAACTATGTAAAATGAATTAATAAAAATTTAACACTTATTATTTTCCATATAGGATACCCAGTTTTGTGAATCATATTTATACAAAGTCATTTATAAATACATAGTTCAATGTTTTGGGAGTACTAGGTCACTTTTATTTGTATGGCTCGCTGAGAAGACTTTCCTTAAGTTATGAATTGATTTCTCCACCTGTGAGTCTTGAGTATCTGTCCTAAATTTATATTTTTGGACCTAGCACTAACAAGAAAAAAAATTCCTGAAAATTAAGAACTTAAATTTTTTAATCACTAAACAATCATGAAGATTGTTTCAAGGTAATACTGACAGGGAGTGTGAATACTCCACATTTTTGAAAGTTATTTCATGGTAGAATCCACACTATCTCTTTGGCTCTGTACCGTCAAAAGAAATTATGTTACTTCACATAGTGAAAGGGCTGTGGTGGCACAAGTGTTTTAAGACATTGTGCCTGTTAACCAGCAGACCAGGGTTCAAGACCCAGGTCCTACAAGATGGGGTGAGCTCCTGTTCTTAGCCTAGCTCCTGCCAACCCAACAGTTCAATAAACATGCAAATGCAAATAGATAAATAGGTACCACTTAGGTGAAAGGTAACAGTGTTCTGTGCACATGCGGGCCACTTGTTGGACAATGCTGGCTCTAGAAACAGGGATGATCATAGTGAAGTCATGGTCTGAAATGGTCATGGTCTGAAAGTCATCACATAATGAAGTCATGGTCTGAAAGTAATCTTGTATGCAGTGGTGGGTTTTAAATAAATGGTTCTATGTCCTATAGACATAGGTTCTATAACATGCTGAAGCCCACCTCTGCTTGTATGGCAAAAACTAGTGTTGTATCTTAACTCATGAGAGCTGGTGTAGTGCCTGAGAAACAGAGTTTGTTTTGGAAGTCAGGACTCCAGGTTTGCGTCCTGCCTTCGTCATAAAATTCTCTGGAGTAATCTTATTAAGGACTCCTTTGCAGTATCAGCTCCCTAATTGCCTAAAGGCAGTAAGAATACTTTTACAAAGGTTTTTTTTTAGGATGACATCAATATAGTAAATGTGAAATGCTTAGAAAGTACTGCATAAATGTGATTTCATATTTAACGATATGCACATGAAAAAAAATATTGAAAAGCAAGTCATCTGTAGTGTCCCATGAGTGCACTGGCAAGGCAAAGATTAACTCTTAACCACATGAAGGCTTGTTCACAATAAATTCATCATGCAAAATGAATGTTGTCAAGTTGCCTTATGATGACCTCACCACATTAAATCAGCTTTTGATAACAAATGAGCAGAGCAAGCCTTGCTTTAATTTTTATTTGTCATGTCTTATCTAGCACATGGGCTAATCTGGTCATTGGGTAGGGTTAGCTTGCTTTGCTGTGGTTAAAAGCCTTTTATATGAATGCAGTTTTCAAAACCGCTATTGGAGGTTGGAGCATGATTGCATCCTGATGCCTATGGTACTCTTTGCTTGTACATCAGAATATAATTTAAAAAATAAAAAACTACTTCTTGCATTTTCCAGGTAATGCAAGCACAGTTTGCTCAGGACAACAATCCAGATGCACAAACACTTCAAAAACTGGCAGAAAGAACAGGCTTGAGCAGACGTGTGATTCAGGTAACTGTTCTGCAGTTACTTCACCAGCAGTTTTCCTGCTTACCAATTTTCTTTAGCTAGAAACAGATCTTGTGTAACCAACAGTCCTTAGAGATATTTTGGGAGAAAAATCCACAACTGTATCGCATCAAATCCTTTCATGTTGCAGCTAAGCAACGGGACTTCAAATATATTTGCATGCGCTGTAGTGAGTCATAGTGATAAATGGCGAACATTGACATTGAAAACCTGCACAGAGCTCCCCAGATGCTTTGGTTGTACTACCTTTTAATGTATATCATAACACTCAGGGCTACCTGTGTACACTGCACAAAGTTATATCCACATTAAAATGCAAATAATCCACTCTGAAGCGTTCGTTGGTTTTAAATATACTGTTTAATAGATTTCCATCTTGGGGAGAGAAAAAAGGCAGGATACAAATCAAATAAATATGAAACTAAATGTATAAAATATTTTTTTTTATTCCTGCTTCCAGGTTTGGTTTCAAAACTGCAGGGCACGCCACAAGAAACATGTTAGTCCCAATCACTCATCCACTACTCCTGTTACAGCAGTCCAGCCGTCTAGGCTTTCTCCACCAATGTTGGAAGAAATGGCATACTCGGGCTATGTACCCCAGGATGGGACAATGCTAACTGCTCTGCATAGTTATATGGATGGTAGGTACAGCAGTTTGCTATAATTACTGTATAGACTTAAAGTAAATGTATAAAATGCATCCCTTGGGTAGTGTTGGGCAAACCAGAGGCTGCCGCCAACAGTATTTTTGCATCCAGTACTTTAGGTACTGCATCCAGGTTCTTTAGAAAGCCCAGCTTTTCAAGATTTGTGGAGGCTTTTAAAAGTTCATAGCACACTTAATACATTCCAGTAAATGCAACAAGCAGGCAAAACTCCTATACATAATGAACTGAATTTTAAAGTTAATTACGGTTGCCTTGAGACATGTGAAACTGTGTTGTACTAAGTTGGACCAATGAGCAACCTGCATCAGTGCCGTTTGCACTGACAGACAGCAATTTTCCAGTTTCAGTTGGGACTTTCCCAGCCCTTCCTCAAGATGAACTAGGGACTTTCTGTATGCAAAATATGTGCTCTGCCCTCTCACTGAGCTATATCAACACTGATGAAATCAGTGATTCAAGTTAGTCAAAATTAATTTAACCCATTTCTATCCAGGCTACAGGGGTGCACGTTTGATCCTTGTTGCATATATGTAACAATGGGCAGAAATGGCTTGAAGTGATTAATTTAAATTGCACCCTGTGCTCTTAACATAAAAGATAATCCAATATTCATCCTTAAAATATATGTCTTCAAACCTTATTTCTTTTTGTAAGACTGGCATCACCAGTGAGATGCCAATCTCACAAAGCAACTTTCCCTGATTGATAAAATATTAATACAGGAACTATGAGTGGGATGTAATTATGTGTTGATAGCATGGTAACAGTATTGGAGGTATTTTGCATTGGAGAGAAGCACTAGGACTGTGTTTCTCATGCCCTTTTACCACATAATCACACATCAACATTAACTTAGATTAGTATTCCTGTAATTTAAATTATATATTTGCCATTTGTTAACTGCCAACTGCCAGTTAACATGTGTATGTGTGTATATATATATATACATACTCTATATATATTTGCTAGATAGAAATTTATCGGGAAACTTTTCTTAATAATTCTAGCCATTTTCATGTGAAATATCATATGTTCTAGTGGGGGTTGGAGTGGAGAAATTGAGTTTTTGGCAGATTGACATCTGCTGGTTTGATAGTCTCATGTCTCATTAATAGATGTTCCTGATGACAACCGATATTCCTGATGACAACTATACATTCATCTATATGGGGTCAGCAACTCTAATTTTGTCCATTGGTACTACTTAGAAGGATAAAGGCCCATTTTCTCTAGATTCCCTAGAGATGGATAATAGGCAACAGCCCTGCATAACTCTAAGATCTCTTTGATCATCACAACTTCAACTATATAACTATACTGCCCACAGCTAGAATTCTTTAGCTTGAGACCAAGTCTCAATACAATAAGAGCTTGAATTTTCTTCTCCAGATCATATTTTATATTAAAATGTCAAGTATGTAAGCAATTATAATTTAGTGGAGGCATGAAAAGAATATGTTGAAGAATGGCAAAAGATTAGGCTCACAATCCTCTATAAAATATCAAATTGAATGAAATTTAAGAGTTATATACTTAAACCCAAACAAAGCATAAGAAACATAGCACTTTAAACACTCGAGGCTTAAAAATGTGAATTAAGGTTCACATCAAAATTGGAATATATATTCTAGGTCAAAAGGAAGGCATCTGTGTTCATGGAAAGCAATGGAAACTCCCCTTGACTTCATGCTTTGAAAATGGATAATTTAAAAGGGATTCATTTTATGAAAATTGTTCTTGTTACATAGGTTGTATTTGTAGGAAACATGTCTGTAATTGGATTAGTTTATCATAAATATGGAGTCTTGTGTATGGAAGGATTCATATATCGATAACATGCCATTGGTCATTCATATATCGATAACATGCCATTGGTCAGGTAGTAAAAGATCTACAAAATCATTATAAATACATCTTACATAAGCTATTTTTGCTGGTATTTCAGTCACCTTTATGCTATTTTTTATTTTATGGTTTTTATTTGCAAATAATATTTCTATTTCCTAGTCAAGCTGACCAGCAAATCTTTCTGTTTTTGTAGCTCATTCACCTTCAGCTCTTGGACTTCAGCCTTTGCTACCCCATTCAATGACACAACTGCCAATAAGTCACAGCTAATTCATATGTTTCAGGGACATGACACTAAGGAGATATTCTTGAGTCAACTATTGTGCTCTGTCATTGAAAATCAATTTAATCCTAAATATCATCCAAAGCATTTTTGAGGAGTTTTGTTGCCCAGGTATGTAATTATAGTTGGCCTGCAAGACACTTTTATGGCTTATCCATAAATATGTTTACAAGATTTATTAAAGAGAAACACCTTTTTTGTATTGTCTGGAAGTAGTCCATTCTAGTTGTGTGTTAATTTATTTATCATCAAAAGAGCACTTTGCCTAAAAAGACAGGACTGACAATTGTGCAGAACGTTTACAATTCTTTGTGAAATTGTAGTTCATCATTAGTTTGTATCTGTAAGTTATTGTTATTAAAGTATTACCTGTATTTGAGTTACATGCCTGTATTTGAGTTATATTTTGAAGTTTATGTCCATGAAATTAAATGGCAAACTTCCATTGCCAGTAATTCTTCAAATGATCTAATAAAACTTTTCTGTTATAGCATGACAAGAATACATGGTATTGTGTTCATATAATCATAAATACTTGCTATACTTGCTCAGCATGACTTGTAGTTTAATATGTAAGGATATGCATAAGTTCTTCCATTCATAACATGGCTTTTCAGCCTCCTCAAAACTGATGGCTGATGATGTGCATCAGAAATGGGCCAAAAGTATTGTAGAAAGAGCCACTTATAACCAGTCACATGTAGATGGTTCAGGACCCTTCCTTTCACTGTCCGGTAAAATTTATATTTTACAAAATGCTCATAAGAAGTTGGAAAAAATTATAGCTTTCAAAACTACAGTATACCCGAAACTGATCCAAAAAGTATTGAACAGAATTTTGTTGCTGTCAGATGTAAGGGGTATTTTTGGAGCCCATCACAGCAATTAAGGTAAACTATGAAAGTCCCACAGTTCTCCAGTATTTAACTATATCCATAGGTATTAGCTATAAGAAATCTGCCACAGTGATAATACATCTGCATGGCTGTCATTTGATGCATCCACCAAAATGGTATAAATTGGCCATGTTCCTGATATTTGATAGCCTAGGAAAGCAAAGTGTGGTGTTTTTAAAGTCTTTTCATGACATTAGATGTTAATAGGCATCCAGCTATTTCATTACACTGAAGTTTCCATATAATACATGGATGTCCAGAACCACCTAACATGGGAAATTTAATGGGAACACAATAGTTCCAGTACAACTACGGAAGATCTGATTTCAACAGGACTTCCTCCCATGCAAAGTCAGACAATTCTGAGTTGTTCATTTTTAAAACTCCGTGGTCACAACTGGTTATATTAAAACCAAAGGATAATGCAAAAGGAGAAAGTTGATCATGCTTAAATTGCCCCTTATTTAAGCTGTAGTTTTTTTTTAAATTGTGAAGACAGAAAAATTATTTCTCATTTTTTAAAATTAAACTTTCAAGAGTAAACCCATTTGGTGCAAGGGGCAGGGCAGAGAAATCGGTACTAAAATGTAGCTGGTGAACTTAATTGCAGCCACAAATGTAGCTTCTTGGAATACAACAGTGAGGTGTCATAGGGTCTTGGTTGATCAAACATTCCTAGGAAGGGCTGTTGTGCTATATTTGAAGGCTCTTGTCCTGAGAAGGAATATTTATTTTTGGTGTAACCTGCTGATTAATCAGACTGTTGCTGAAGGAAGTTTTGGAATGCTGTACTGACATCTCAAACTTAGTTTTTAAAACGTGAACATGATATGAAGCTGTCACTTTTGGCCTTTTGGCCTATTTTTATTTACACTGACTTGCAGTACATATTCAGATTTTCAGGGAGGGTGTTTCCCAGTTCTCTCTTGTATCCTTCAGGGTAGGTGGAGTACACCCAGAACACATTTAAACTATGAGCCAAATCAGCAGCATTAAAACAAGAATTGGAAATACTTTGCTAAAGACAAAGAGCACAGTTCTAACCATGACTACTCAAAGAGTCACATTGTGTTTACATTGTGTTCAATGGGTCTTGCTCCCAGGAAAGTGTCTTTAGGATTGCAGCCTTGGCTGTATATGTCTATGTATAGCTGGATGGAGCTGTATAGGTCTTGGTAATGGGAATTCATGATAGTTTGGGAATTCACGATAGCCCAACATTGAAAATATGGCTTGTAGTTGCTTGGTTCCATATTCCTAAGTGCTTTTTAAAAGGGTACGGCCAGCACTTGGAATGTTATATACAGAAGTAATATCTAAAGTAGATGTGCAAAATATACATCATATGTCAATTCGTTTGCCCCTTCTAGTAATCTTGGAGTTGCTTTCTGGATGCAATTCAAATCTCTCTAATCCAAATAAGGATTTTTTTCCAAGAGGGGGACAGATAGCCTTTAGTGAGGTAGGAACACCATTCTCCGTTCTCGATAAAGATGTCACTATGTCAAACACCCACTCAGTACAGCCTTTGCAGATTTGTTAGCCAGGATCAAAGATTTGTAAGGTACATACTGTACTTCTGACTTCCAATAAATTGATCCGCATCCTTGAACACTAAAGTCTGAAATTAATATATACCAACATGATCAGACACATCTACCTGACACAACTAGGTTATTAAAATTAATGTTTTAATGTTCTGTATGATTCATACTGTATCTTTGTGTAAGTTTTACATGTAGCTATCCCCATTTCCTAAAATGTATGTTACTCCCCCAGCATGCGTCTAGGCCTATACATGTTTCTTGGCTCTGGTCTTTGGCTGTACAATGGTATCCTCTTGGCTGTCTGCAGTGGTAGTGTGTGCCCCAACATTGCCTAAATTTCAACTTCAAAATACCTTGTGTGTGCCCCAATACATGCTACCCAGAGATGAGGGGGAGGTGGGCAGTTTCAAACTGCAACTGCTTTCCTCCCCTTCTCTCTCCAGTACAGCAACCCTAACTCTTCACTTACCAATTGTGCAGCATGCAGTTCTTCTGTGCCAGTTTTTTTCCAGTTGTGCGTGCTGGAAATGCAGCATCCATAAATCTGTTCATTGGAAACAGAAGTGGCAGGATGCTTCACTTCTGGGAACTGGAATGAATTTTGTCTTTCCCTGCCCAGGTGGTGGTTAGTGGGCACTGGACTGGAAAGGTGATTTGAAGCCAAGCAGCATCCTTCTTTCTTCAACCATTATTGGTGGGCAAAGTTGGCTGATGCCACCATGATACCATTCCAACTTGCTATTGGTAGGTCAGAAGAGGTTAGATGTGCCTCCAGGGGACTGGAGAGGGTAATGGCTGGGCAGGCAGGAGGGCTTATCTATTTTCCCACCCCCACAGTGCAGGGGGTGGGGGTGTACATGCAACAGTTTTATGACACACCTTGCCATGAAGTATTCCGTATTTTTGTTGGGTAATTCTTTATGCACCATCTGGAGAAAGTGAAAAGAGCAACCTATCTGTAGTGCTGCAGTAGAGGGCTCCTGGCATGACTGTTGTGGCTGCCTATTGGCCTCCATAATAAGGAACACATTTCTTCCCATGCTACAAAATAACAAACACTTTTCATACTGCTATAAGGTAGTGGTTTCCGATTTGAACCGGAACTTGTAGGAGGTTATGGAAACCAAACAGGAAAGCCATGGAAACTTCACAAAAAATCTACTGCCCTGTACAATGTATATGATTGTAGCCAAATGGGGAGCCCTGGTCTTTGGTTCAGTAGATCAGGGGAGCCAACAGTCAAAGGTTTTACTTTTTAAAAGTAAACATTTTAACATATTTGCTTCAGTCCTTGGCTAGCAGAAGCTGCTGGAGCTAGGAAGATAGTAGTTAAAAGAAAAAAGCTGCTCGTTCATCCTTGTGCAGGCATTTCAACAAATATTTGCATAATTTAGTTTTGGGGCTGCATCATGGGATGTGGAAGGAAATCATTTCTACTTTTGTACAGAAACTGTCTATGGATATCTAGAGTACTAGCACCTGGAGCAATTTTAAAGTAACCAGTATTTGTGGCAAACTTTTATATTTAGAATTGTGTGCAGGTATCTGATGATGAAGTCTGGGATTTAGCCCAAGGAGACTGCAATCTGGGGTGAAACAAAGAAGTTTGGAAGCAATTGGAGACATGCATCAGATTTTCCGGACCTACGTCCACTGAGAGTGAAGTGATAGAAAAATAACTCAAATGATTTCTAAAGAGTATCTGCTGTGCTCAAAATAAACATTATGACTAGAGAGTCTTGGCCCACATGTATCTATTTTGAGCCTCCTTTTGTCTTATATTTCCACCTATAACTTAAAACTTTCTAAAACATTAAACATCTTGGTTCTGTGTTTAAGTACTTCCTACCAAGTTTTTAAAAAGTTGAGTTATCATAGAGATAGATACTTTGTGGTTACTCTCCTTGATACTGTTTGAAGATATCGTTTGTAAGCACATTAGTACCCAAATACTTTTAACCCTCATAGCTATTTTAAATTATTCTGTTCAGAACAGTACTGAGAGGAGGTAGGCACCTTCCAAATTCAACATTGCTAAGCTTATGTTTGCATCCATGTTTAAAATAGTTCATCGTTGAAAATGTCTGGCACAAATAAAATGGTGTTTCAAAGTGTTTTGAATGACTGTGCGTGAAAAACTGGAGGTGTATGTAACTGTACACAAGGACCACCCATTCCTACCAAATGACTTGCAGATTTATTTGAAGATGTCTGGTTTTAATAAGTACAGATAGTTTAATGGGTTGTAAGTAGCCTTGCATGTTGCAAACCAATTGTTTTATTTTGTAAACTTAAGCAACATTTATTTTGTAAAAGCAAACATTACCACTTTATTTTCTGTGTTTTCCAACTATGTTCAACTTGCTCCACATTTGTTCCTTTGCCCTGCTTTTTCAGAAGTCATGCAATATGTGGATTGGTGACCAACAGAGTCTTCTAGACTTCATGTGCAAAAGTCAATTTGATCTATTTCCATTTTATATTTTAAAGCTGAGTTATGTATTCTGGTTCCTGGCCAGTCAGCAGAAACTTGCCATAATTTAGGCATAGGAAGTCATCAGGGGGAAAAAAAACCACCTTCCCTTAGGGTGGATTAGCAAAGCTCTCACGCCATGCACCTCCAGGTTTGCATAATGGCCAAAAAGAAACAATAATATGAGCGTGGGAAGTCTGGTAGTGGAATCTTGCATACATGAACTTGGCAGTTGATGTGCTCGAAGGAGCCAAACTCCCTGGTAAAGGAGGTCTCAAGGCTCAGCCCCAAGTGTAACAGGAGGGTGGTCTATAGGCTCATCAAATCTCCTACACTCAAGACTACACTATAAGATTTTATGAGCTTTGCAGTCAACTATGCTATAAAATATATTTCATCAATTTGTGACATGGATGTACATAGCTTCAAGGTGTACAGTTGCTTTGTTTCTCCAATCATAGATCAATTGCATGTAGGGAGGTTCTTAGATTTCTAAAAGCCATACATATACAGTATATTTACTTGTTTTCTTCCTAAACAAAAATTTTAAGAATTATTTGGGGGAGAGGCAGTGTGGTTGGTCACTGGGCATTCTATGTGGCTGGATTCCTGTCACTAACATACAAGATAGTGTTTCCGGCTAGATATAGAAAATGTTTCTTTAGGGAAACACTATTTCAGACATTTTTGAAATTGGCAACAGTTACTGAATACATGTGGAAAGACAAAGGGCTAATTCTCTTTCCACATGCATTCTCTATGAGAAAATGCATGCATGCATGCATGCACGAAGGTTCGAGCTGGGGATCCCTTATGCAAGCTAGGGATGGAATGAATTATCTCTTCAAAAGTTGATCCTAAGGCACAAGTAAGGTGTCCAGTAAGAGCAAGATTTCCTAAACTTGCCACAACTCCACAGAGATAGGATGTAGTACAAACCATTTGTTTATGCAGATTGTGAAAAAGGAGCTACACATGCATGGTTAATAGGAAAAGCAAATGACTTGCTGTGCAGTTGAGTTTCAAATTCAGTTTCATCACCTATACAGCTGTTTGAGAGAGAGTGCAAATTCACTTTGTCACTTTTTAAGTCTATGGGGAATCTTTGTTAAAGTGAAGTAGGGTGTATCCTTCATCAATTCTCATGTGAAAGATTTTCAAGTGATTATTATGTTGTATTATGTATATTTGTCTACAGAAAAATTTGGTCAACTAAAATATACGGTATAAATGAAAAAAAATAACAGTATTTTATACACTCCTTAGAGAACATCCAAACTTCCTCTACTAACCAGTCAGGCATACTAAATTTGAAAGATCGATTAAAGGGGCAGAGAAGAGTTTCCTCTGCCTCTACTTGCCATATAACAAGCATTTACCACACTCCAGCAGCTTGTCTTGTACAGCAGTCTCCAATCTAAAGTTATATCACTTTAAAAAAATCGAGTGGTTATGAACATGTGCAGCTGCCTCACCCTGAGTCAGACTATTACTGTAGTTCATTTAACTCCATGGTTCTCAAGGTGTGGATTAGGTCTCCATTGACACATCACAATTTCATTTCAGGGGGATCATGAAAAGCTACCATCTTGAAATGGGGAAAATAGGTTGCAATCTATAATTTCCTGGGAGTAAGGGTGCAATCCTAACCTAGGCTGCCACACCTCATCAATCTTCTTGTGGAGATATTGGTAGGTGAGTGCATACCTGCACTGGTATAACCCTGGAGTGGCGCAGATTCTGGATGCCTTCTGCCTGCGCCACTGCTTTCTCTCCAGGCACTTCCCCACCGCAGATCTTCTCCAATTCATTTTCCACTTACTGCTGAATTCGAAGGCAGTGATCAAGCCTCTTATCCTCTCATCTCATTTGCCTCTATTTTGCTCTTCCCTCATCCCAAGAATAGGTTTCCTTCTCCAACTGGGAGAGGCAGCATACATGATGTGGTGAGATTTCCTGCAAAACTCACTGCTGTGGCTCCCCACTGGGAATGTCATTAACAACACTAGTTTTTATGCTAGTGGGCAGAAACACACGTGAATACCCCATTCTTGAACCTAACTTTGATAATGGCGTCTGCCCTGAAGAGCGGAGCCCACTTGGCCAATTTCAGTAGGATGCTTGCCTATTCCAGACTTGATGAAGAACCCAAATCCACATCCAGCACATGGCTGGGAATGGCATTTTCACAAAAAGGACAAAGACTGCAGCATATCCCAACAGCTTTTAGGTTGGTGGACCAGCTCAGATGTTTTGGAGATAAAATACAAATATCTACAGAAAAGTAGGCAAACAATGGGGGAAATGGGGCATGCTTCATATGAGCAGCCTGTTTGTAACTCACAAACCAGAAGGACAGTGTTGGAGTATATGCAACAGCCTATTAAAAATGAGTCTCATTTTGTCATTTGAATAACCCAAAAGACGATCTCCGCAGGGACAGTGTGATTAATGACCTTATGTGCAGGCAAACATGCACATCTGACATTGACACCCCTTGACTGGAAGCACCCCAACTGCCTGAGAGAGTACCCTATTTACTAACAAGTGTCACCTCAAATTAAACATAATACTGGAGATGGCACAATATTTTCATGGCTAATGGCGGTTGGGTGGGTCTGGATGAGCGTTAGGGCCCAACTGGAATTTCCCCTATCAGATGCTGTGGGATAAAACATATGGGCAGCTGTCAAGTCCTACCATATAAGTGGATGTGGGTATGTGAGAGTGAGCGAGTCCCAATCTGCTTCCAGCTGTGGTTGCACTTAGAAGTTTAAGAATGTCTGCCCAGGAACCTTTTATTTTAGGGGTAGGAAAATAATATGGCAACAGGTAAAGTGATCAGTTTGCAAATTATTGCATGGATTGGTAAGAAAATCCAGAGCTGTCTTTATCCTCTGCGTTGCCGAAGGACCAACTGAAGTTGCATTAAATTTTTTCTCTCCCCCCCCCCCCCCCCACAACAGCATTAAAAATTGTACTATGTCGAAGCAAATCTTACACTTCTCTGGAGCAGTTTTTTTTCTGTTTGGTGTATATACTGTACTGTATATGACAGCTTGAGAACTATTCTGTTCAGTGTGGTTTTTTTTTTAAAGACTAGGATAAAGTCCTTTACAACCATATTCCCACCATCCCAACCCCGGTTTCTCCAAAGAGCTGCTCTCCCACAACACAGCACATCACATCTCCAATGGCTTACAGGGGAAAGAGAACCGTCATGTTCCAGCTGTCCTTCACACAAACTAACCGATCAGCCTTGAACGAGTTAGTTGCTTTGGACGGCCTGTGATCCAAGTTAACATCTATTTTCTGGTTTAAATAAAAGCACAACTTTTAAAGGCCGTGGATCAAAACTGCACAGCCAACACTTGGAACCGTCGAACGGGAGTCAGCAGGTCAGCCAGAAAAGTCATTTGCTTACAAAATACTATTGGCTGTGGAATTCCAACTAGACGCAGTGCTAATTTTGCCACAGGCCAGAGAAGCAAGCAAGCCTTTGCCTTTTGGTAGACTCCAGGGAAAGCTGGGCAAAGCCACCTTGGGCACTCTGCAAACATATGACCGTTCAATTCCCCTCATGGAAAAGAATAATTAGTAAGCTATAAATAAATCCTCCTCCTCTACCTTGCACAGTACATGTGGTGGTGCTTCGGAACAAGTAAGCAGGCCTCCGTCAGTCATGAAAGACTATGGTATCGTGCTCTGCACTGCACACACTGCATGCGAAGCACGAAAGCCTGGGTTGGATAGTTATGGAGGATAGGCTGTTACCCAAGCAGCAAATCCCCTCTCTCCACACCACTGAATTAGTCCAATGGAAAGGCAGAGCCAATACGATTGGATCCAGCTGGTGTCGCAGAGCTGGGCTCAGGACAGGAGCTCACCCTGTCTTGTGGGGCCGACCCGGGTATCAAACCCTGGCCTGCTGATTAACAGGCACAGCGTCTTAACCGCTTGTGCCACCCACAGCCCAACACTTCCCTTTATAAACTAGTGCTGTATGTGAGTCATATCTTTTTGTTGAGTACTATCTGGTGAAATTAATTAATTAAAATTAATTTATACTCTGCTTTTCCAGTAGTAGTGCCCAAGGTGACTTACAAAGCTTTAATCCTTACTCCTTACAATAGCCCTGTGAAGTAACTGAGGCTGAGTGAATGACTGGCACAAGGTCACCCAGAAAGCTTCATTGCTGAGGGGGGGGGGGATTTGAACCTGGGTTTTTTCCAGATTCCAGTAACCATTCTAACTACTACTACACCATCCTGGCTCTTGCCTCTGGATACTTGAAATATATCAGTCTGCACATTGGTAGTAAAATATGTTCATGGACAGGCTGCAGGCTTGTGAGGTGACCTCATTGGGCTGGAGTAGTGGTGATGGTTGAGAGACTGAAGGAGCTTCACAAACAGCAGGCCACGTTCACGTTATTTCCTCACAGAGCAGAAATATAAAGCATAAAGTCTGAGGGACAGGTACGTCAAATGGAAGTACTTTAGCTGAGGCACAAGTAAAATAGGCTGTCCCTGTTCCAGCATAGCCCTTTCAACAGCGCTGTTTGCGCTGAAGAGGAGTCAGAAAGAAGCCTACGAAGGCAAGGAATGCCATGAGGAAAGGTGCAGACCAATAAGGCTGAAAGAGGGAGACACCATTGAGGTGTTTGGAGAACCGAATTATCACTCAGTCTCCTCTTTCAGCAGCACCACTTCTTCCTCAGCAGCACCCCTTTCCTTTCAACCCCCTCCTTTTACAATGCCCTGGGAGAGAAGTAGTGACATGAGAAGCTGCATGTTTGAAGTTCACAGTTTGTTTTTTTTCAAGTAATAGGTGATTGTGCCACTTATTTTCTGGTTGATTAAAGGATGGTCTTAGCATAGCGGTCCTCATCTTATGGTGGTCAGTGCACACTTCTGCTATTTACTCTGTCACAGTGGTTCAATCACATGAGATTTTGTGCAATTTTGGCCTGGTGAGTTGGGAAGATGGGCTACTGGGAACATCTCACGCAAGAACCCCCATGAATGGAGGGCTTCAATGCAGTTTGAATACTACTGAGAATGATCACTGCCCATGCAATAATATAGGTCTGGCTACTAGTTCTGCCTCTGGAAGGATGCCCACTGGACCCTGGGTTTGTGATGAAGAAAACTGGGTTGCCACTTTTGTTCTCTAGCTTGAATAGCAAGTATAATTTTTGCAACAGATATGTAGTCATGAGAAAGGCTTCAGCTGTCCTTCCTTGTTATACAGCGGCTGAAGACACAGGAACAGAGGTACTGCATTGCCCTGGTGCCTCAGGAAATGAATGATGCCATGACATTGTATGGCATCATGACATTTCCAAAGATGGAATCACTCTGGCTGCTTATACTTCCAAGGTATAAGGCAGCTTCTAAAGGCGAAGGAACGGTGCATGTGAAGCCTCTAGCAGTCTCCTGCAGATAAGCCGGGAGTGCCATGAAGCCACTAATGCCACCTGCAGAGAGGGGCACGGCTACCACCTTGAATGTGGAGAACTGCAGAGCCCTGAACATTTATTGACATGCTGTAAACTTAATGGTCCATGCATGATGGAGGATTTGTTCCAGGCCAATGAAAAAGCCATTCAGACCGCTAATTTCTGGACCTCAAAGGGAATATACTGATGTGTGTTTCTGTATAAAACCAAAATTTGTTATAGTCTTGAAATGTATTAATTTTCACCTCAATTTTTAATTTTTAAATTATTAATTATTTGAAATTTTAATGTATCATTTCTGGACTCAGTAAATAAATACCACCTGGTTAATCCAAGTCCGGCACCCCCAACCCCCAGTAGCAGCCAGGGCTACTTGTCCTGTCACCATACCCAAGTTATGCCCCTTGCACAAGAACCATCAGTAAAAATATGGCAAGCGGATCTAAGGTGCTTAAAGGAATTTCAGTTGAGTCTATAATACGTAGCAGTAAAGATTTGTTTAGTGCTAGGAAATGCATCAAGTAATTATGGCATAACAGATCCTCCCCAAATTCTGAATCATCAAATATGCATATTTAGCAGAGAAAAAACTCGAAAGTGATACTGAATCTATAAAAAGTAATTGTCGCAGTAAATAATATAACTACTTACAAAGTATAAAATACAGAGTAACTATGTGTAATGGAATTGTTCTGTATATATCACCTTTTAAAAAACTGCACTAGAAAATATAGCTAGTTTCTTTTGTGGCTTTGCAAAGATAATCTATGCAAAAAAGATACTTCTGAGTTGGAAGCCCATAATTCTCGCCACAGAATTCTGAATTGCAAAATCTACTATCACATATGGAATTCTCCCAATGGAAAGTTGGTTTGGAAATGTTGGCAATGGACACGATTATAGGAACTACATAATTTAGATTGGGGGGGAAGGAGGAATAACCTTATCTAGGCACTCCAGAGGCTGAGAAGGTTCAGCCTATCATATAATTAAGGCCAATGAGAAGCAAAATGTTCAGGGCTTTGTAAAATTCCCCTTTTATTATGATTATTTATTGTGCCCCAGTGTAATATTTTTCCGAAAATATATTTGAAGTTTTCAACTTTAGTCCTATAGTATCAATAACCCATCTACCCTGACACTATATTTGATTGGTACATGTGTTTCTCTTCTTTGTATCTGTTATTGAAAATGCCTGAAGTATGACTCAAGGATATATACATTCCCAGTTCCAATGTCACATAATAAGCAGTGTTTTTATGTCTTCATTTTAAACAATGTTGTCCATACAACGTTGTAATCTCAAAGAATCAATAGTGCTTTATTATACTTGCATATAACCTTGTTATTAGCAAATTCTGGCTCTTGATATTAAACTGATATGCTGGTGCAAATCCATTTCCTCGCTACAAAGTTTATGCCAATGATGCACTTTGAGGATTTTGTTTCTTTCTGTAGGTCTTATGAATTTCTGGAAAATTTCATTTCAGGCTCATTCAGACCTTATATATTTAAATATTCTCAGCAGTTTCTAAATTGTGGGCCTGTGGCACAATTGTAGTATATGACAGGGCACAGTAGGCTTTGGGCATCAAGGTGCTACTACATGCCTTGGCATTTCAAAATCAGTTTCCTAGGGCCTCTTGGAAACCATTTTTCTAAGTGAATGTGCCAAGCACAATATATAACATTAAGCTTGGTTCAGATGTGGGGTTGGGAAGGAAAGAATTGTGCCCCAGTCCTATGCCAGCGACTTGCACCAATGCAGCTTTGCTGTGGAGTATTGTGTAATCTGACCAGCAGGAAGTCTTGAAGTTCTCCAGGCAGAGTTCTTTTCCAGTTACATGATGCAGGCCAACCATCTGTCCTACCACTTAGCCAGGAGCTCACTCCAAGAATCAGTCCCCAAGGGTAACTGACTGGAATGGATTATTATAGTATATCAATTGGGTAGAATAAGAACTCTCTAGCTAGAGCCTTGCTCTATTGGAACATGCAGTACAGTGGTGCACAATCTGGGCCACTATTGTGAGATGCCATTGTATATGGCAACAGGAGGCAGTGGCTCCAAGGGTCTCTGCAGGTGCCATTAACATAACAAGAGTGTGGATGGGCCAAGTGCCAGGAGGGTTTGTGATGGGATGCTGACCAATGGGATGCGTTGGGGAGGAACAAAGCACATTAAGAGAGGGGAGGTTCAAGTTGAACTACAGTAGGCTGTCCAAGCAACCTAAAATTGATACCTCTAACATACACCATAACATACAATGCAGTCTCCATTGGTGTGGCCATATATAAAAATGTTGGAAGTATTCGGATTGGCCATTCAGTGTCTTAGATGTTGCTTGTGGCCTACAAATGTTTAACTCATGTGGGCTAGTAAAATGTTTGTAGGCTGGCATTATTGCAGGCACGAACTCTGCATTCATTGTTACAGTCTTTCTTGACTATGGGTGCATTCATCGATAGTAAGTATGCAAGTACTAGTCAAGTCAATCTAATAGACTTAAGGTTTCTTCCCCAAAGCTTGTCCATTTTGTAATTGCACTTGCAAGACAAGTCAGTACTATGGGTTTTGAAGGATTTAGCTTTGTTAGAATTGAACCTTACTGCATTAAGCACTTGGATAGTGTGGATTTTTAAAATTAAAAACTGTAAAGGTCCTGACATTATCTGTTGGAAAACACACATTTTTTTGCGGTTGCTGTCATTCAGTGGTCTACTTCTCCCCTCTCCAGTTTTAAAATGCAGAGAAGAAACAGCTTCAGAAAACTGAAAATAGATCACCCCTCCAGCCCAGGAAACCCAGCAGAACTGAGACCGTGGGATACGAGGACATGAAAATTGATCTGAGACAGGAAATTGACTTGGTCAGATGTTAGCAAATGATGGCAACCAGAAACAACATTGTGGCCCACTGTATATAACAATCCTTCCTTTTTGCCTTCCCATGTCCCTGGAAAGCAACCCATCTGCCGTCTCTGGTGGAAAGATGTACTTACAGAGTGGTTTCTAATGTAAACCAGCAATACATGCACAGGTGCCACAATGAAAAGTTCATGGAAGACAGAAGTGAAGGCAACCCACCATTCATCATCTCTGAGTTCCATGCTCTGCTGCTGTCTTTCCATTTGGATGAGATTAATAATTACATCTCACAATAAACAGTGATGATTTCCTAACAAAAATACAAGACAGATTTACTTTCTCCAATGCAAAACGAAAGAAAAGCAGGAGTTCCATTCATGTGTGGAGAAAAACTTGGATTGTCAGAGAAAGAACACAGACACTTTTATTTCCAGTCTTTCCAGATGCTTCCCCACATCAGTCAACGGCTTCCTTCAGTACATTCATGGCAGAGGTATCCAGACCAAACCCTGCCAGGGGCCAGATGCAGCTCATGGCAAGTCTCCATGTGCCCCACAGGAAGCTCACTCCATTTGGCCTCTAGGGAAACCCTGTAATCCTCCAGAGGCAAGGCAAGCAGGCTGGGAGAATGCACACGTCTTCTGTGTGAAAGTGTGTTTATGAACTGGTGTGAAGATCTCTGTGTTTGAAAGCATTTATGAACTGATCTGAATGAATTCATTTATTCATATAAGTTCCATCTTGAATATTTTCTTTTATGTAAATGTATTCAAATTTGAAATGTAAATTAATTCTTTTTTCCTGGCTCCCAACACAGTATCTGAGAGATAATGCAGCCATCCTGCCAAAAATTTTGGACACCTGATCTATAGGAAAGTCAGAAGCAACAAACATAAACTGGGGGAATGCAAGGGAAGTGGGTAAGAACTGTTAGAACCTGAGCCAGCATTGAACTTTACTGTTCTTTTACATTTTACTATTCTGCTCTCACTTTACTACTCTTTACACTTTACTACTACTTTAGTACCACTTTGCAACATACTTGGTACCAGAAATTCAGTTTGCGCCACTCCAATTAATTTCAGCTTGATAAAGTTTGATTGAACTTAGTACATTGCTGTCTAATATAGTTCAGTTAAATTGCTCTTGCCCTCCCTGTTGCTGGCCTATTTTCTGGGCTTTTCTTTGGTGCCTTCCAAAGCACTTTCAGCTCAAACAAAAATTCCATTACTGATCCATCCACTTCCACTATTCACCAAACTATTTTCCACAAAGAAGGACATCTGACCCACAAGGCATAATACTCTGTCTCGGGTTACTGTTCTTCTCCTTCCACACCACTGTAATTTTCCTTGGCTTGAGGATCACAAACTTATGAGTGTCATAAACTCTTCCACCACTTAATACAACTAGATAATTAGCATGACCTGCCCTTAAATAAGAGAACTGTTTGCTATAGGAACATGACACCAAGTCTAGAAATGAGGACAGCTTTGCTGCACACATGCACGCACGCGCACACACACACACACGCATGCACACACACAGATAGAGAGAGAGAATGCTTCAGTTTTACAATTCATCTGGAGATGGATTAAGATTTCTATGGCCTGCAGCCAACAGTAGATTTAAATGTAATATGAAAGTTTAGAAAACTACGTGATACATAAAACACATCCATCATCAAGCGCTTGTTTATGAGCATGCCTTCCAGAGGAGAAAGAAAGCAGGTTTGCAATAAGTCTCACAAATGAGCAGAGACACAATAATCAATAACTGCAGTACAGTCGGAAAAGCTGCACATCACATATAGAAATGCTGGAGTAATTTTAAGAAATCCAGATTTAATTAAAAACAACTCTGCGCATCTGGGGTGAACAGGAAAGGTCTTGGACTCTCAACAACCCCATAACCAACCATTTCAATTACAAATGCATTCTTTGCCTTGTTTTGAAATGATGAATTATAATGGACCTCTTTTTCTTAATCCCAGCCACAGAATCCAGAGGTGATGGATTAGACTGTGTTGTAAGCATCTAGCTTATGTTCAACTATTTTTGATAATAATTATTACAATGTTCAGAAATTTGAAGTATATGAGCAGTTATGAAAAGCAAAACAGAAACATTGACTCAAAAAGTGCACATCTCATTAGAGTTTTCATGCATTTAAGCAATGTACAGAAGAAGACTCTTTCTACTCTGCTTGTCCTTATTTGCTATAGCAGATGTAATTTCTTGTTGAAATATTGTTAAAACATGATCATTAGTTGTGCCATAGATTCTCCCTCATAAAACACTGTCATCAGCAACTCTTTCTATAATGTATCTAACGTGTAGCCAGATATGTACCATTTAAGGTTTATTTTCTGTTTATTTCTAATATATCTGGGGTAGAATTTTCACCATTTCCCCCCCTCCAAATTGGTGAAAAGGTAAATCCAGCTAGACTTTCCATGGAGCTGATTTATTAATTTTTTTAAGACCCTAAAAGGTGCTAGTTGTTTAACAATTCTGCTGTCAGTGGTCAATCACAACCTAATCCTAATTCTAGTTAATGCTCCTATAGTGGGGCCACTAGTACCATAGTGTTTCAAGCAATGGATTGCAGCAGGAAGGAGGTCTCCTTGTGTAGTATGCGGACTGCTAAATGAGGCTACTCAGATGTGCACCAGCTATATAGCTAGCTGAGAACCAATTACTGGCTATATAGCTAGTTGAGAACCAATTACTGAGTGTAATGCGGGAAGGCCCTGGACAGGTGTTAGGATGTGCAGAGATACCTACTGGCAGTATTCTATGTCCCCATAACATAAGGCTGCCTATCAATGGCATATTGGGGGGGGGCATTGGGACAAATATCCCAAGAGCTAGACAAGGGGGATCCCCAAACCTTCAGAATGCCTTCTTTTGAAATTAAAACATTTCAATGATCATTTGTAAAGTTATAGAGATTAGAATTACTGTATTTACTTGAATCTAATGCACACCCCAATTTTTAAAAATCTTGAGAAAAAATGTCTACTGTGATTGTAATAGCTGCAAAGCAGATGCAAAATTTAATTTAACTGCTTATAACAATGAGTTATATGACACCAAAAATATGGCAATGGGTTTATGTTATAATTTTTTACCTAATTACAGTAGGTAATAAAACCTATACAACAATGGATTTATGTTACATTTTTATAACATTATAGTAAACTGTTAAACTTAACACTGACCTATATTCTGTATTTTTTGAATCTAATGTGCCATCGAATCTAACGCAAACCCTGATTTTAGAGACTAAATTTGGCTGAAAAAGTGAGTGTTAGATTTGAGTAAAGAGCATTTAAAAAATATTTTTATAGGTCTATTTTAACATTATCCACCCCTTGTGAAACCCTTACAAGGGAGACGCACATCAATCAATCAATCAGTCAATCAAATAATCAAATATTCTGTTCATCACTGCACAACTGTCAAAAGAAGCTATGAAAGGAAAGCAAGACAAAGCTTTTTTTTTTTTGAGAATTCAACTTTCACCTGAAGAGGAATAAAATAGGAATGCATCTTTTTATATCTAAATCTTTATTAGATCAAATCCCCCAAGAGCTGTAAAACAATAAGTAACAACAAATTGTGTTAAATATTTAACATTTTAGTTCTGAAAAGATAGTTTCAACAATATGTTCCTAATATTTCTGCACAGCAGAAGCAAAAAAGGTTTTAGAGCTCAGACAGCCGTGTGCTCATGTTAATTTGGTTTGGGCATTAAAAAAAGACACTCCAAATTCACATTTAAAGAAGAAATGTGATCACAAGGGGAGAACTAACGAGGTCTCTTTCATTTGCCACAATGCAATTTATGAGTACCAACTTGGGATGCTGCTAGACCTTTACACCAACAAAAAGACTGCAATATTAGTATTGTTAGTAAGACATCTCAAAAATGTAAGCTGTTTTGCTCTTAGTTTTATTACTATGAAGTGCAAATTACCAACATTTTACAAGGGAAGCAAGCATTTGTATCAAAAGTTAGAAAAATTAAAAGACATTTTATAAAATAACATTGCTTCCCAATAGTAAACAGATTAGACTCTTTAAAAAGGAGTATCCACCTTACACTGGTTAGCAAAGCAACAGATACTTGATACTACCATAATCTGCATTGCCTCGTTTAGCCAGTGTTTAGTCCAGTAAAGACTTACACTGATGAGTGGAGCTGTGTTCTCTAATTACTTAATCAGTATGTCCATTCCATGACCATGCAGATCTTTATATGATGGACCTTAACAATTACATCCAGATCCTATTGAGTACTGATAAATATTGCAGTGAGTTTAACACAGCCAGAATAGTATCTTATCACCCAGATCCTGAGAATGTTGACTTTACAATATGTTCCACTAAAATCAATAGGTCTCAATAGGTCTTGTTATCCAGTAGATGTGTTTAGTATTAGGATCTGGGGCTGAAGAACTTAAAAAGTTCTGAAGTTTTGTTTTTATTTATATTCTGCTCTCCTTTCCAAATAAATGGCGAAAACAAGATGGTGGTTTTGTTATTGACTTCAACAGATATTAGTGAAAACTAATTAGATATGAAAAAATTGCAAAGTTTGTAGACTAAGGTTGCAATCCTAAATAAGACTTTCATAGTAGAAAGCACCACTGGACGCAGGGAGTCTTATTTCTGAGTTAAGTATGCATAGGTTTGCATGGCAGGTTGCACAAATTCACCCATTTAATTTTAATTTACACAAGCTGAGACTATAGTTCCAGTACTGTTGGTGGATTACTACCTTTACTGAGTCCAATTCACACACAACAGTATAGAATCATAGAATCATAGTCATTAACCCTAGTCATTAACCCTAGTTGTAATAACTGTTTAAGGAGTTTGGGACTATTGGGATTTAATTTCCACTGGCCACATCACATTCATTCTTGTAAGAATAATTCTTTTTTTGCTACCAGTGGAAGGAGAAAAATAATACTCTGCAAAAATCTACAAGGCCAGAAAAGAGGCAATACTCCTTCTCCAATGCACCTGTTTTATGGGATCCAGTATTTGAATCTTAAAGCTGGTCCATATCTGAGTGCTGCCCTATAGGAATGCCAAGTTGTCCATTGTGATTTAGATGTGATTATATCAAGAGTCTGATCTGTGGGTGTCTGCAAATGAAACTTTTCATTGCATGAAGAGATGGGGTGCAATCCTAAGCATGTCTACTCAGAAGTAAGTTCCATTCTGTTTTATGGGACTTACTCTCAGGAAAGTGTGTTCAGGATTGAAGTCATAATCTAATTGCAACACATCAAACCACCGTTAAAGGCACTGCTTCAAAGGATGGCTGAAAAATTGTTAAGGATTTCAGGATCTACATTTGACAAAATTTTAAGGAAAGAATCTGAAAAAAATCCCAAAGTACAGCATTGTTCAGAATTTTGCAGAGTATTTCGCACTGGGGAGGGTTATGCTGACACTGGATTGAATAGTAGAATAGAGCCCTACATATGACCCACCCAATCTACAGGAATAGGTAATCCCTTTAAAATGAAAGATGTTTAAAAGCAAGGACCTGATTAAAAGTAATTCCTTGCACCATACATTATCCCCAAACCCAAACATACAAACACAGTTTCCCAAGGAATATCATTCTTGCCTGTTTTCTCTGTGCAGCATTTGATAGTAGGAAAATGTGGTTACTGAACATTTTTCAGTACCCATACTTTTCAAGTAAACTGAAAGATAATTCCTTTTGTCTTGCCTAGTTTTGGCAAAATGTAAGATTTGCAGTTCCAATGGTGCTTGTAAACTTCACAACATAAGCCAGTTAATACCAATAACAGCCAGTAAGGCACTTTGTCATAGAGCACACAGCTGTACACAGCTAGGAGACTGACAATTTTTTAAAAAATGCATTCAAGAAACATTTATGCATTCCATGACCATTTACATCAAAAAGGACAATTACTGACTTTCTTGATCAAGAAATCTTGACACTGGTTTCTGATATCTTTTTACTTGTCCTATAGCAAAATTGCTACAGTAAAGTATTTCACTCCTTTTCCTTAAAAAAAAAAAAAAGAAAGAGCTAACTTTTTATTACTCTTTGACAATATCCAAGCAACAAGAATTCAAGGCAAAAATGGAAAAAAAAGAAATGGAATAAGGAATAGCTCTGTATAAAAATGCTCCCATTTTCTTTTTTGCTGGAATTTTTTAAAAAACAATGTTATTTCAAACTTTGATGGCTTCACACATACAATAGCTTTGGTATAAAACACGCGCAAATAAAGGAGACAATCGACACTGTATTGACGACAACAATGTATGGAACCAAATGTGATTGTGTGGTTAAGACAGTGGACATTTTCTACTGTCTCTTGGTTTACATTTTCTGTTTGTTCAGTATCTTCAGCAGAGATTTACTCATGTAATAAGGTCTTTCAGCAGAGCCATCATGACTTTCTAAATCTTTCACTAGGAGGAAGAATGGCAAAAAAACAATAGATCAATGCAAGATGAAAGCAATACTGCCACCTCCTGGATCTTTTCTGCATCATCTTTTCTGGATCATCAACAACTTAAGCTTCAGTGTATTTTTCAATACTTTCTATTTTCAATATTGGATATTTTGGCTTTTTACTTTTACTGTAAACACAGATGCAATAATATAACCAGCCCTTTGCCATTGACCTGGATACTGCACCAGATCAATCAGTCAAGTCATTTGCCTCATCACTGACTTGACGGAGTGCAGAATCACAGCATATTGAAAATTTGTCGCATTATAAAATGATGCACCCAATATTAAATTTATCTAAGCGAGGAAGTGCATTCATATCAAGCTTTAGCTTTATGTTAAAGCATGTTATGCATAAAGCCAACAGTATAATAAAACAGCAAGATTTGGCCCCTAAGATTAAGAAACACATCAGTCAAAAGTTCAAAAGTATTTGTCTTTCAAAAAAATAAATTACTTAGTTTGTACATTAATGTTCATTCATTTCAGAGAAAGATATTCAGGATTTTTGTTTATCAAGTTTCTTCTTTGAAATAATTTTACAGACATATTTATAGATTTCAGATGAATGAATGACTACCAAATTTCAGTGCTATTGCTTTGCATTTTCACAGTTTTATCATTTGCTTAATCAAATGGTCAAGAAAGTTGTCCTCAAAACCGTTTGTCAATGACACATCCCACTGATTTTAAATTTTTTTGCATCATGACATTTTTCAGAATGGATTGCTGGCACAACAGTTGGCACACCCAATCCTAAATATATGTGCATGTATATTTTAGGATTAGGCTGCAACCTTGCTCCATTAAGATCAGTAGAAATTACTACACTGATATCAACGGAAAGAGGCTTGCACCTGCAGATCACAGTCCAGCACGTAATGTGGAGCATCTATATCTAGAAGTGCACCTAACCATGTTGTTGTATCCAGCCGCCCGATTCAGCAAGTGAGATCTGCACGCATAAACTGTCTTCTGTATACACTGTGACAATGGATGTATATAGTATGCCTTGGTAAAATCTATGGATACTAGAACTGGGGAAGAGAGTAATGGCACCACAGTGATTCAGGTGGGAGTACCCACCTCCCAGCATCTTCAGAAAGCCTCTAGGACACAACCAGAAGCCATTTGGGAAATATTCAAGGCCAGGAAGTCTTTTAGAATAGGTTGTAGACCTAGAGTATGTTCTAAATGTGATTGGAAACCATTTTTTGTTGCTTTTGGGAGCTCTAAGTTGGGGTTCTACAACGGCAGATGCTCATCTCTATGGATGCCAAACCCACAGATAAAGTGGGCCCACTATACTTGGTGCTTTTCGCCACTCATACAGTGATGCTCAACTGAGCTCTTGTGAATTGAATGGTTGCATCTCTGGGTGTGAGTGGGGACGGGCATCTCCTTCTAGGGCACCTGGTTGAAGTGTATAAGGAGTTGCCTGCAACCGCGGCTAGATGTGGGCCAATATATTTTGGCCAGCATAGAATGATTCTCTTAGAGCAGCAATGGGTGATATACCATGTAAATTATGAATTTGCTAGGAGAGGAATCTGCATAGCACCACATAAGCACACAAACACGCCCCTTTAAATTAAATGGGAAGGATGTATTTCTTCTATTTATAGTGTCTTAGCCTTACTACATGCAATCACTTCATTTATCGGATGAGAAAGTGCATTACCCTTGAAATATGCATTTTTATTTGACTGCATAGTAATATTTTAAATTTATTTTAGACCTGTAATTTACTGAAATCCCCTGGGATATAATGATGATTTAAACATCTGAGTCCAAATTACATGGAAATAAGGTACATGGAAATAAGTCTATTTTATTTCAACATAACTGACTTCCAGGCAAATGTATTTAAAATTACAACAAAAGGATATAAAATTTTGTAAGATCAATAAGTTTGCAACTTGCATTATTAAAAGCTGCCCAACAGTGGAGTTTGGCAGTCCTTTTCCTGGCTCTGGCCAGAAGAACAGACAGATTCCTTTTATTCCACTCAAGGATCAACAGAAGCCCATGATCAGGCTGTGCTGTGCACACAACCATTCTAGCAGCACAGTGTGACTGATGGCATCAGAAAATGTGATGCTCCACAGTGTATCCTGCCTGACCACTGCTGGAAAGTGGCCATCCTGGATCCTTTGATGCTGTAAGTCAGTGGCAGGGATGAATTGTAGGCATGGAGGGAAGGACTGGTGAATCCCATGGGAGAAACTGGCTAGGGGTAAGGTGGAAGGGAGATATCACTGGTGGTACTTGCATGTGCCAGTATACTAGGTTCCTTTCCTCTCCCTTACGCACCTTGGTTCTGTGCCAGCAGAATGACTGGCACAGAGCTGAGGAGATCCAGTTCTGGATTTAAAAAATGCTTTCCCCACCTTAAGGGATTGAAAGTTCCCTAATCCTAAGGAGACCTACATGGTAGCCCTGCAAGATGTAGTGCCTTCTCTGTTGGTGCAGCTGTATTGGGGGAGGACTGGGCTGTCTGTCACATTAATTTATGCAAGTGACATAAATTAGGACTCCAGCCAGAATACAATGTTTCTGTGTCATTACAAATAGGTTTTGTATTAGCAATTATCAGTGTTTATTGTTTGGATCAGATTAAGCACTCTTCTGTTGTACACCAAGATTTGATCTTGTCACTGGGTGCCTTATCAAATGATAATGAAAATGGTTCTTGCTTCAGTTGGTTTATGATGTGAATGCAAAAAATATAATGACTTCTTTTCTTCTGTGATGCAAAGATCACATAAAAAAGCAGATGGGATCTAGCATAAAGGGGAAACATCTTTATGGACAGGAGACAAATTGTGGCTTTTAGGCTGCAATCCAAACCTCTAGCTAGGCCAGCCCAAACCTTGGCATAAGTCCTGTGCTGACCTGGGGGTGACTCCAAAGTACTGTAAGAAACTTCTGCACCACTCCTGGGGGAAGGTTAGGCCAGTACACAGACATGCACTTTGCCCTCCCATGCCACCACAGAAATAGGGAAATGGGAGAGTTGTGTTGGTTGAAACTGGTTAGGATTTCACCCTCAGTAGTGCAGTTAGGGCCAACATTATATAAAATGTAGGACAAAAGTCATGGCACCATCAAACAGTACCAGTAATGACAAAATGCTTCATTTTTGGCCCAGATCTGTCAGACCTCTATGCTGCCAGAATATGATCACAGAGAATCCCAGGCTGTCACTTGCACAACCACATCATTGCCATACACCAGCAACTTCCAGAGAAGCCCCAGTGTCAGTACATTGGCAGAGGGGATGGACAGTAGGTAGGAGAAATACAGAGAGGAGGAGGAGGAGGAACTGCATGAAAACCAGCGCAGAGAAGGCATGAAGGTCATGTATGTGGAAGCCAGGAAGGGGAAATTATCAGTGGTAGAAGCCCTAATTTCCTAACTTCACCTCTCTGGGTCAATTTGATCTTGTACTACCAGAGTAACTGGGACAAATCCAATCAGACCCATCAAGCTAGTGGAGGTTTGCAGTGGAGCAAGGAAACAAATATTCCCTAAACTTGAGGAATACCCCAGGATATGAAACGAATGTGTATGTATTACTGAAGGGATACCTGGTTGTCCTTCTACATAAAAATGACGTCAATGTCATATGGGGTGGGTGAAAAATGGAAACACCTACTTGGCCTAGATTTTTTTCCATGTACAATGGAATTGTCCTAAGCTGATGTTTCTGGCACAATTCTTAACAGGTTTATCACTGATAGCTAGACTTAGGCCCATATCCTAAAGTCAAATTAAGCCCTTTGCTCCGGAACAGTTAAGGTGACTTTCCATAAGATAACACTAAAGGGTGATGTAACTGCATGGACCTGTAACTGCTCTGGATTTTGCCCTTAGTTTAAAAATCAGTGCTGTTTCATTACCTTATTTGAACTGACCCATTACAATATCTGATTAACATAGACAATTTTTAGCAGAGTTGAATGATATATATAGCCTTCTTCTCAGGGAACCATTAATACATATTAATCATAGTTTAAATAGCTGTCAACTTCGAATGTACAGTAAAAATACAGCCATAGCACCATAATTAGAAATTTAGGACCACCTGCTGGTTACCTATAATCATTATTTTTATGGCTAATTAGGATACACTGTAGTGCTTACAAAAATTGCCTGAATATCCTTTACAAATATACACCAATAAAAAAAGTTATCAAAATGGCTGTTGTCTCTCAATCAGCAAAATATCAAGTTAGAAAAGTTATTAAACACTAAGCTAAAGATTAAAAAAGCTTCACATTTATACTTTTTTATAGGCACTCTAAAAAACTATAATGTGGCCTTGTATCACAGCTGTTAAACATTGTTAAGTGTTGCTCATTTGCTTTTTCAAAGATCGTACAAAGCAAAAACAAATCCCCAGAACTTCATTTACATTTTTAAGAAAATTGTTTTCCTAAATTATACGCCTCCTGCTTATTTTTTTCCCTTAAAATTGACATTGTTGCCACGTTCACCACTGGTTATTATTATTATTATTATTTTAGCATTATCCCTTTAACTTCTTAGGACTCAGTTCCTTCTTCCCCAGAATTCGGTGTAGACTAGCTGACATGTAGTAGGGTTTTCCTGTAGATCCATCGTTCCTTTCCAAGTCTTCACCTGAATACGGAGAAGGCAAAAAGCCACCAAAGCAGCAAGCGGCCATGCAGCCACACACAGATAAACACAAAGGAGAGAGATTCAGAAAGAGGAAAAGAATCAACATCAGAAAACTGTGTTACAACAGAACTGAGCTTTAGGGTTACGTCATTGCAAGTTGCCACAACAGCACTTACATCCCCATATTAATATGAACCCACAGCCATGCTAACTCACATTGGAATTAACACCTTGGCTTGTGCAACGTTTTCAGAGCGATTGCTCTTCAGTCTGATAGTAAAGCAATGCTTGGTAGTAATATCCTCAGTACATAAGGACCTCTTTTCAATGGAGCTGGTAGTTAAAGGTCTTGACATTCATGTTATAGCGCTAGCAGCATAATGAGTTTATGTGAAAGCACAGTATATTACTTTGTTCCTATGGAAGGTAAATAAATGCTCAGTGAAAGGAGCTAACACGATTACTGGCACTTTGTTTTTTTATTTGCCACAAGGGGGCAGACTGGGCAGACATCTAGAAGCATTGTGGGGGGGGGGGGGGATGGATGAATGGGACCTTGCAGAAGGATACCACTGTCATTCAAGTCAATGTATTTCACAGAGGAGATGCTCCTAGTGGACTGTATGAAGAACTAGCTTAAAAGCCACACTCCATGCTGACTTTTAAGCCAGCTCCTGCGGAGCTGGAGCCAGCTTTTAAGCCAACTTTTAAGCCGGCTCATTTGGACCAAAACTAAAGATACCTCTGGTCCAGCTTAGAAAACAGTGATTTTGTAGAAATACGATAACTTATATCAATTTATCAATTCAGTCCATGGAACTTCAAAACCCCAATGCAGGTTCTGTCAGTTATTTTTAAATTTTAATTTTTAACTGTTCCCTCCTCATCCGGACACAAATCCCAATGCTGGATGTTGTAATATGTCTATGTAGAACAACTTTAAATTCAACATAAATAAAAAAATTAAAAATCACAATTTTTTCAGTTATTTTAAAATTTGAATTTGAATTCAAAAATTTGATTTTTAACTGTTCCCTCCTCATCCAGACACAAATACCAATGCTGGATGTTATAATATGTCTATGTAGAGTAACTTTAAACCCCATATAAATTAAAAACTTTTAAAATAATAAATTTTACTATTAATTTTTTTAAAAAAACTTTTAAAATAAAATGTGTGTGGGGGTTGGGATTAGGTTGTGTGTGTGGGAAAGAGTGTGGGTTAGGTTGTGTGAGTGTATAGAGTTGGGTTTTGTGTGTGTTAGTGGAGTGTGGGGTGGAGTGTGTGAAGTTGTGTTGTGTGTGCGGAGTATGGGTTTGGGTTGTGGAGGGTGAGCTACATTGTGTGTGAAAGAATGGGTTAGCGCATGTGTGTGGAGTTATGTTATGTGTGGAGTGTGGAGTTGCATTGTGTGTGGGGGTTGGGCTATGTTGTGTGTGTGTGTGTGTGTGTGTGAGAGAGAGAGAGAGAGAGAGAGAGAAAGGGTGGATTAGCGCGTGTGTGTGTGGAGTTGTGAGTGTGGAAGTTGTGGAGTATGAGGTTGGGTTGCATGTAGAGGTCAACCCAGGATCATCCCAATTCCACAAAGGTATAATAAGTCTATGTAGAGCAGGCGTGGTCGGAGCTAGAAGGTTATCTGATGGACAGACAGGCAGAATTTGCCTTTTATTAATATAGAAGTGCATTGAGAATAGGATTACATTGATCTTGGGCCTTTATTCCATAGTAGAATTGTGGGTTGTTGTAAGTGTGGTGGTGGTAGGGAAGCAAGTGGAATATAAAGGATAAAACTGAGGTTAGATAATGCAGTTTGAATTCCAGAAATGCAATTTTCAGATTGCATTATTATTATATTATTCTGTAAAAATAAAACCTCCATGGGGTTCCTGTCCAACACCAAACAGCACATCCAAGATGCAAGAAAGGCAGGAGATAAATGTAATGAAATGAATAAAAACAGGTGCTGTGCTGTTGAAATGTACAGCAGGAGACAATACAAGCTGTGCACTCCACAAGATTTGCTTCCCATCGAAAGTTTAAAACAGCACTGTCATTAACATGATGCTTATACCAAAATTGCCTCTAGACAGCCAGCTGGTGACTGAGAGTCCAGATTTGCAACATATTTCAGAATAAAATGTTTTTAAATTAAATCCCTTGGACATCATCAGTTCAGCACCAATTGTGCTCCCATTAGTAACTTCATGTCAGAAGCTCCCTCCTTTGTTTTGCAAAAAAAAAATTGTGAGGTGCTGAAATCTTAGTTTGGTTTAAGTTTTAAGGTTTCAAGGCATTATAGGGGCCCTTTACTTATTTATTTATTTATCATACATGTACATTATATCAGAGTGATTTTCGAGAATATAGTATGTTTGTAAATTGATATGGCTGCAATCCTAAATACACTTTCCTGGGAGTAAGACCCTTTGAACACAATGGGGCTTGCTTTTGAGTAGACATGATTAGGATTGTGCTCTAAGAATGTTTTTATCATTTGAAAAATGTTTGTGTGCTTGTAATGTATGACTTTTATATCCATGTATTTTGTATTTAGCCTCCCTTGTACAGTTTTATTGCTTAAGCAACTTAACAACAATTATGTACAGAACTGCCGCCTGACAGCCCAATCCTTTCCCCCACTGGCCTTAGCATCCAAGCTTAGATTGTAGGGAATGTGGTCAGGAAGGCTATGAGAGTTATGGAAAACCTGGGCCCCCTGAAGCTCTATAAATCTCAGGGTCTGTTTGGACCTATGCCCCCTGTTTGGATCTGAGGAGAACCAAGGGTGGACTGGACTACAATTTGCAGGTAGGATCCAGCACATGTAAATGCCACCAGATCCATTCCTTTAAGAGCAGTCACCAATTTTTCTTGTTGTTGGCCTCAGTGGAGACATTATCAATGTATCTGTGATGCTGATGGAGGGACCTCCTGCTGATGGACTGCTAGTTCCATCAGTGGAAGGTGCCCATTGAATTGGGCTTTGTGACACATTATCCTGAAGAAAAATGGGGCATTCTGAAAAGTCAGGTATAAGACTGTGCTGTAACTAGAGAAAATGTGTATGAGAATAATTTAAAACCTGGCTCAGTTAAAAGAAATGAAAAGATCCTGTATCTAAGTCCAATATCAAAGTCCAATATCAAAGTCCAACTATACAATTGTTTTGATTATCAACCAAGTCTGATCCACACAAATGTTCCTAATTAAGCATTGAAATAAACATGTTGGCTGTTGGATAAATAGTTGCTCTGATACAAGTTTTAATTGGCACTTGTAGATTTTTCTTTGTCCCATGTGAACAAGTGAAGGACAAATATCTGTTAAATCAGTGCTGTTCAAAGTGAAGATCAGGTGATTGCGACCTGATAGGGGGGGGGGGAAGGAGTCACAAGAGGGTGGGATCCTCTGGCACTGGGCCTTCCTGGGAGTAAGCCTCTCTGAACGCAATGGGACTTACTTTCAAGTAGATATGGAGGAATATCCCACTAAGTTTGACAGGGGGTCCCTGGATTTTTAAATTTGAAGGGGGTCCTGGATTGAAATGCCTGAATACCACTGTACAAAACTATCATATAGTGAAAATTCAAGATATCTATGATATTATTACAGTTATAGCAGTGGTGGAATCACTCTACATATGTTCAAATGCACTTATTTTATTCTGAAGTAAAAAAATCCAGGACTGAATTATGGAACTGAAAATATGTTTTCTGTCTTACTAAGATCACAATCCTAAACTTGTCTTCTCAAAAATAAGCTCCACTGTGTTAAATGGGGCTTACTCCCAGGAAAATGTCTTTAGGATTGCAGCCTAAGAAATATAAATATATTATTTTACAGAGGAAATATAGAATTATAAATGTAAAGGTGACACATAGCATTTTAAATTAATCCAATGTTGTTGAGCTTACTAAAAGGGCAAGGATTATTAGTAAGAACATATATAGCATCAAAATTCATCCAACTGAAATGCCTCTGGATATGATGAAACTACAGAGCACCCAGAATAAACCTGTTAGTAATTATTATTAGTTACTCCCTGAAAATCAGCTATTCCAGTGAATAGTTGCATTTCACTAGCTGAACTAATGAAGATACATCTGAAGCTGATGCACTTCAGAATCTCCTGGCAGTGAAGATTACAATTAAGCAAACTGCACAATAAGAGAAGCAGCAATGGTTCCCTAGAATTATCTTAGGGCATTGAGCTGGTGGCACTTTATCTGCACATTACCCAGAGAAAGGTAACCCACAGAGCACTGATTACTTACAAAAGCAGAGGAAAAGTGTGTCGACACACATTGCATAGACGCTGAAGAACCCATGTGCAACTAGGTAAGAACCTATAATGACAGTCTGAAAAACAACAACGATGTATGATAAATATAGTTTCAAGAATAACATTACTTTCTGTTCAATCCTATGGGTTATAATAGGTGTTGAAACTCCCAATCTGTCACCTGCTATTGCCATGTTGTAAAAGGTGTGCTGGGGCTGTGCAATTCAGGGACACCAGAGCAAATGGCTAGAAGTCCCACATACACAGCACTGCCTGCTGCACACGATGCTGGTACAGGTGAGGTGGCACTGAGGGGCGGTTCAAAGGCTGGAAGGGGTAGAAGTCTGGAGAGGAGCAGGCAGGTGCAGAATTCTTTGTGATGCCCCATGCCAATCCACCACTTCAGAAAACCACTTCACATGTTCTCAAGAGGACATCTGCTTTGGTCAGTGTTTATGGTAGAATCTGACCTTGAAATAGTAACATTGCAGCCTAGGACAATGAATAATGCTCTTACCAATAGTGGGACCCAATAGTAATTCAATGACGGTGCTTCTTGTGTGAATAATGGTATCCTATGTGTGAAGAAAAAGAAGGCTAGAACACCTGCAAGGAGGGAAAGCATAGTTTATCAGGAGATGACTTATGCACTTGACATCAAATCTTCAAAGCTACAACACTCATGATATTTTAAAGACACAGAACGACTTAAGACACTTGCAGAGTATGAGCACTGATCCAAGCAGACAGGCTCAATGATCAATGTAACCATTTAATACCAAGAAACGTGCATATATTAATCATTCATCAAAAACATATGTGTATTTTCAGACACTAAAACATCCTACAACAATTCTTGCAATAAGAAAATCAGCCCTTATAAGATCAAGTTTAACTAAGGCTGAAAAAAAGCTTTACGGGTAATCTAAATATGATTTTCAGAGCAACAAACATTTATAGGAATTGTTTCCAGTATTTGTGTTAGGACAAAACTGACATTCAAACTAATTGTCTGTGACAGAATCATGGAACTAGAAGATTGTAATTAATTATTTTATGCTATGAATCAGAGAATTATAAATAACAAAGGTAGCTCAATAAAGTGTGTACTAAAAAAAGAACTTGATCTAGCTAAACTCTTGGAGAACTATTTAACTGTTTCCATATATCTGATTCAACATTTTTATGATAAATTGAGATATTAATTTAAACCAGCATCTGTGCTAAACAGAAGGAGAAAACCATGTAAATTAACTAGCCCAAGGGATTTTAAGGACAACGAAAGCATTAATCAATTTCACTATTTCATGGTTTGTGTTTCAGAAAAATTTCATTTGCTTTCCTGGCTAGAAAACAATGTGTGTGTTATAGCAAACAACAACACATTACAGCTTAAACTGGACACATGTGAATTTAAAAGTTCAAAATCAGAGACAGTAAAATATGAACACTTCAGGAAATATCATTAAATTTTTGAAGCAGGATGTAATTTTAAAATAATGTTATTTTAATGGATTGAACTTTAAAGATTCCTGTCTTTTAATAATACTTTTAAAGATCCTAATCCAATTCTTCATGTGATCACCGCCCTCATTAAAAAGCAAGAGTAGCACTGATAAGTAGCACTGATAGTGCACTGGGAGCACAATCATGAAGCTCAGAGCTCCAATGCTGCTGCTTAGTGCAAGTGATGGTGTCACAAATGTGCAGTAAAGCAAATTCAAGGCACCTGCTGGGGCAGTTAGCAACAATCTAAACCAGTGGTGGCGAACCTATGGCAAATGTGCCAGGAAGGGCACTCTGAGCCCTCATGACACACAACCCAGCACTGCCCTATGCCCCCAGCCCACAAACTGCACATGCCCGGAGTTCTAGTCATGTCCAGTCACCAAATACTAATCTCCCACCAAGCCCAGGCAGCCCAGCTCAAGGCTTCTTATGTCTGTACCCACTCAAAAGCAGGTGCAGAACTGATATACCCATTGGCACTACAGCCATATTACACGGGGTAAGGAAATGAATGCTCCCTTATCCTGAGGCAACTTCCAGTGCTACCCTGGTGCCAACTGGATCTGGAGGTTGCCATTTTGGCAGTGCTGGAGCTATGGGCACTGGGATGCTTAGGATTGTTAATTCTGTTGTACTTCAGTCCACCATTCCTTACCCTGAACAGCTGCTAAGCCTATTCCTTTAGTACATTGACAGCCTAGTCTTGACCTGTGCTGGCACAGCTAGGTTTTGTGCCATCATTGTACCACAGGTAAGAAGCAGAGTAAGGGGATATTTTCCTCAGAGAAAGGGGATATTTTCCTCAGAGAAAGGGGATATTTTCCCTTTAACCCAAGTTAGTGTTCCAGCTTTCCTGATTGGACTGCACAGACCTGGGTCACTAAATCACCAATGCAAATCCAAGGAGCCCTGTGTGGGATGTTCAGGCCCAGGAGGAATGATAGGAAATGGTGGAATCTAGAATTATCCACTCCCTGACTCTGTACTGCCCTTCCAAGCCTTTGTACCACTTATCTCATTTCTTACTTGCATCAGAGGCTGAGACAGGGTCTGAATGCAGTGCCAATTGACCACTACCGGCCTTTCTGTTGGTGCTGCTGGCTCTTAAATAGTTGCAAATGTGCCTTTTGGCATATTTGTGATTATCTAGCCTGGCACACCCTTGACTATGCTGGCAAAGTCATCTTTTAGGATTTTTCTCTGATTTGGGAATCATATTTGTAGCAGCCATTTCCAAGGGCCATTCTTGATTTATTTAATGACTCATGCAGAAGCCCGATTCCTCGCTTGCTTGGTTCCTAGTTCTATTTAATGAAAAACTTTACAAGGGAGATTTTAAAGTTAAAGTCTATTCCAAAGCACTTAACCCATCGTTTTAGAAAGGTTAATGCATACTGTGTGGCTCTCATCACCCAAGGGACTGACACAGCTAACACCATGTCTAATTTCATGAATCAAATGACTCAGACCCCCGCCCTTAACATCTGGCTAAACAAGAGATATATAGCGCTTCAGGAATTAAGCTGCCGAGGTGAAAAGGACACATTGATTCAGAGACTTACTATTTTGTGCATAACTTAAGCATGGCAACTGAGATCACGCCTGCCTTTTTCCCAGATCTGTGGAGGTAGTTCTTTGATCCATTTATTTGTATAACTATCCTTTGTTTACACTGGTTGTTGCTTACTTTTAAAGAAATTCCATGTTAATGGTAAAACTAGCAGTTGTGACCAAGTGTAAGGGTGGTGGTATTCCCGTTTCAAGGTCAAAGAATCAGTTGTCCAAACATGTCTTTGTGGTCGTCTGGCCGGCATGACTATATGCCAAAGACACACAAAGTCCAAGATAGGTATGCAAGGTCTTTGGTAAACATGTCTTTGTGGTCATCTGGCCGGCATGACTAAATGTCAAAGGCACACAAAGTCCAGGATAGGTAAGCAAGGTCATCTGGCTGGCATGACTAAACAACAAAGGCTGTTAACTTTCTGCTGAAGTTGTACTTATTTATCTACTTTGCATTCATATGCTTTTGAACTGTTAGGTCAGCAGGAGCTCACTCTGTTGTGAGGTACTCAGGCCTTGAACAACGGAGCTGCTGACCTTCATGATGATAAGCACAGTGTCTTTAACCACTGAACCACCCCTCTGTGCTCAGAGCATCTTTAACCACTGAGTTACTTCTACATGATTATAACATGATGGTACTATTTGAAAATACCAACATTTTCACCATTAGTGCTGTCAAACCCCTCAACTGCATTACCCAGTGTGGTCTACACCTCAACAGTCCCTTAGCAGCATCACTACTTGTAAATAGTTAAGGATCCATGTTCCCTTCTTGAGAGAACGGCAGCAAATCCAAGTTCCCTACTTGAGAGAACAGGCATTTCCCAGGGCAAATCTGAGGGCATTGGAGAGGCCTGTCATCTTTCTACTGCTCAGAGATTCCATCTGCACAACAGTCGCCTCACAGCTATTACTACTGGCTCTGCTTAGTTCCTATACTGAAAAGTGGGCTAGAAATGGCTTGGAGAGCCATATGTTGGTAAGAAAAGCCACAGAGATTTGGATTATTGGATAAGCACCTCTCCCCTGCAGAATTCTTCACTGGAAATCACCTTTTTGTATCTTTGCATGAGGAAATAAGGAAACTACCAGGTCGAAACCCCAGGTTTTTCTTGCTATGTATAGTTCCACCTACAATTCAGACTAAGGCTAAAATCTACAGGACTTTTTACACCAACGTAGTTACAGTGCCACCTATGGGAAATACATAGAGCAATCCAAAGTGCCTCTTACATCTTTCCACAGTTACTCTGGATTGTAGGGTAATTCTAACTCAAATAATAATTAGATCCATGACAGTTTAACACTCTCTAAACAGTTTAACGTCATTGATAAATGGCCAGTGAGGCAATGAGATTGTCCAGTAAAGCTTTCCTTTCAAAAGCTACTCTTCAGTAGGTTACAAAGAAATAAAAAGAACTCAAATTGGAGAAATCTTAGTCAAGCCTTTTCTCCAAGTTATTGGTTTTACTAAAAACATTTTATTTGAAAATATGGCACTAGGAAAAAAAAATCTCCACTGACTTACCCACACCTCCAGCAACAAGAATTTTCCCCAGGAATAGTAAGAAATCTGTCACTTTATCCAGCACTGCAACTCTATGCAAGAAAGAACAAACAGAATTGGTAAAACTTTCTCCCTGAAAGTTGGAGAAATTCTGCTACTATTTATAATTACTATTTATGAGTACATTTTGCTACTGTTTATAATTACAATCACTGAAAATGTTAATATGAAATTAGTTTTGAGAAGTTCCATTCCAAGTTACCTGTGCAACAATATAGTGAACATAAAGATTCGGCAGGCTCTGCCAAAAGACAATGGGTGGTCTGGAGAGCTGGTATGAACTTATATGTTGGAAATCTCTATCCCCTGCCAGCCATTGCATATAGTGCCAATGCTGTAGCCTACACTGCATGCTATGGGCTGGCCAGAGACCAGGCAGTCCAGGATAGATAAGCAAGGACATTTTTTACTTACTTCCCATACGCCACCTTATCTGCAGTGGTTCTCCTCAGACCTACACCAGCTTTTTGTTGGAGTCAATCTGAGGAGACTGGCCACTGACCAGAAACTAGTTGATAGTTCTGCAATACAGTCGAGTCCTGGAAGGTTCATTGAAGAAGGGGCAAATTACAGAATACCTGCATCAAATATTTCAACCTGTCTCTTTGAAATTCAACCCACCCTGTTCTCTTGGCCAGTTCTTCTAGGCAGATAGATTAGCATTTTGATCAACGGTCAAGTAGGCAAGTGAACAACCTTATGTATCAAAGGATCCTGTCCACACACCCCAGTATGCACCCCACACAATACATTATAACTTCTTATATAATAAACAAAGCCCCTCACCTCACCACATTTCTCATGAGTAGAAAGAAAGCTTCTTTTGCTGATGTGCAGAAGTTTTTACCATATATCGCTATCTGAAAAATAAGAGCAGATTGTATATTGTTCATGCACAAGCCCAGTTATGAAAGGAACATGCCCTGAGGACTAGATTCTATTTGAGTAATTCAGGAATAAAACCTATAATCCTCCCTCACAAAGCAGCATGTTTCTAAATTGGTAAAGTTTACAGACCCACTAAGAGTTAAAAGAGAAATGAAAAATTGATTCCCAAAACACATCCTGCTAGAACTACAGTATCTTCTACTACCTATTTACATTCTCCCAGGAATATAATGATCTACACACTTATAGGAGCGGAATGGGTGTGCCTTCTGTAAACTAACATTAGATTTCACTGTAGAACACACACATAAGTACATAACATAAGTAACTGACAGCCCAATCTTACCTAAATCTTCATGCAGTGATGTAACATTGCCAGTGCAGCTTCCACTACTTCCCATGGGGAATTTTTGCCAGCTGGAGGTCTTCTCAGCATAAAGAGACATTTGTTCCCTCGACCAGGCTAACATTTTACAGTAGCAATTGGTCAACTTGGATCTGCACAAGTCCTATTGATGGTTCAAGACCATCCAGGTAGGTGGATCAAGCCTGAAAAAGCAGTTGCAGTGCAACACACACTGCCACTGAACCTGTTCCCATCCTGGGGCTAATCTGCCCTGCTCTTCACCCCATCACTGCCCTGTTCCTCCTATCCTGCTCTGCCCATTATCTGCCCTCTTCAGTCCTCTCCCTACATACCACCAACACCATGCATAGGCATATTTTCTCTGAAAGGCCCCCCAAAGTCCACCAGTGTGCTTGGGAAGACTCGTTTTTCTGCTAGTGCACCAGCAACTTGTGCTGCCATAAGGTGTTTTACAGTGTGCTTGTGGCAACTAGAGCCAGGGAGCACATGTTCCAGCAGAGTTTTCTTTAGATAGGATTAAGTTGCAAGTTTTGACAATGTTATACATTAACTGCTTGGTGAAGAGCAGCCTACTTGACTGCTCCCTCCAACCCCTTTTCCTAGGTTGACTGGTTTGGTTGCTCAGTTATTGAGGCTTAGATACTCCAGAGAAAGAAAAATGTTTAAAAATGGATATGCACACGGCTGACAGATTATGGCATTACAATAAAAGCTAAGCTGGTTGCAGGAGGATGTTCCGCCACCTCCTAGACTGCCGAACCTGCACTAGAGCTTCTTTGGAGTTAGAACTGCACCAAAATAAAAGAAAATAATAAAACAGGGAAAAACAGGGTGTTCATCAAACACACCAATAATAGTTACTCATGTGACTGTAGCATTCTGAGGAAAGAAAATACATACCATAATATAGGCATTTCTGTTTATAAATTTGAGGAATTTTTCTAAGCACCAAAAACAGCACTTGAGACAACAAAGCAGGAACTTAGCAAAGACATTTTGCGATCCTGCAGAAACAAACAGGAAGCATATCAGATGTCAGTCCCACTTGGTCTGTTTGGACTCAGTGTCTAGCAAGCATCTAGGATTATAGCCCAAGAATGATGAAAAGACATAAAGATGGAGAACTTCACTGCATATGTCCACTAATTTTGTCCTCAATGATTTGCAACAATCTTGTGCAATATGTCATGTTGTTATGTTGTAAATCAGGTGCATACCAGTGCAAAAGTGAAACCACTGTATTTGTCCAGAAACTCTCTCACTATTGTTTGACTACACACAGTTCAGAAGCACTGTAGTACTGTACTAGGTTTTCCTAAGTCATTCACTGCACAATCCTTACCCCTGGTTAGGCTGGCACAAGTCCTGCATTGGCAATTCTGCCCCACTCCTAGGGAGGTTAGGCCAGTGCACAGACATGTTCTGGCTTCACCATATCAACATGGGAATGGGAGAATGGGTGAATTGTGCTGACATAACTTGGTTAGGATTGTGCTAACAATCTCTTTTAAAAAAATGTTCCTCTTATTTTAATGTACTTCTAGTCTTTACTATTTTGGCCAATTAGGGCTTTATGTTGCCAGAACTAGCATTCTAGCAGTATTAGGCACTCTGAATGTCTCAAAACCTGACACACCATTCCGCACAGCCTGGTTGCCACTGCAAACGGTGACTGGCTGGGTACTCATGACAGCAAGCCATCTATATTCCTTGCTGCTGGAGGGGAAGGAATGGGGTGAATCAAGGCAGGCAAGGGGGTAGTACTGATGGAAGCAGTGTCACCAACATCCCACCCTCCTTCCTGAGTCCACTTGGCAGCTGAATAGCTGAATGGGTCTTCAGCTGATTGAAGAAGACCCAGTCAGGCAACAAGGTCTTAACCCTAAGCAAAGGGGGTAAAAAAAACCTTTGGAGCCAGAAACTTCCCCATGTGATACAGCACAAAGCTTACAAAGAATTACATTAAGATTGAGCTTCCCACTATGCCAAAGTGCAATAATATTAGATATACATACTCAAAAAATTTTCTGATTTATAATAACGAAGAATAAGAGTTACTAAAGGGCTATGGGTGGTGAAAGTGGTTAAAGACACTGTGCCTGTTAACTAGAAGGCAGGGTTCGAGACCTCACAAGACAGGGTGAGCTCCTGTCCTTAGCCCAGCTCTGTGACGCAGCAGGAACCAACCATATCGGCTCTGCCTTTCCATTAGATTATTTCAGTGGCGTGGACAGGGGTGATTTTCTGCTTGGGTAACAGCCTATCCTCCATATCAATCTACCCAGGCCTTCGTGCTTCGCATACAACGTCAAGCACGATACCATAGTCTTTCAAGACTGATGGATGCCAATACAATACAAGAGGTACTGAGCAAGAATTAATTCATTTGAAGTATCAGAACCAACTCTAGTACAGGATGAATGATGGTACCCACCATTAAAAAGACAACAGATGCTTTTAGCTCACACTTCATCTCCACATGAACCTATAATCTATAGGAAACCAAATCACAGTTCTTAGATTTTCCTAACACAAAAAACAGCTTGTATCAAAAGGAAAGGAAGATGTACAATGACAAGATGCTCACCTTTGAGTTTGTGATCCAGGTATTCTAGGATTACTCTAATCAACTGGACTACTGCAAGAATTAAAGAGCCAAAAGCTAGGGAACCTGTGTGATAGCTGGTGGAAAATAAAATGGCATTGCTTAATAATAGGTTTGTTACTGCACTCAGACATCAGTTATGATCAGAATGGGACATCTGACCAAAAAAACTGTTTAAAATGTGAACATGGATTGCAAAATACATCTGCTAAATGATCTTGAACTGACTTTACTGACTTAAGTATACAAAATTGTTCTTCCTGTTTTTGTAATTGAAAAATTGAGTATTTTCAACTATGAAATAGCAACAGAATGACTAACATTTCATATTTAATTATGAAACTAATTTTCATTAATATGTTTTCTTCCCAGAAAATGTTCTAAGGTTCATAATTACTAAAAATGTAACCAAACTGTAAGTATATGTGGCAACCCAAACAACATTAAAACTTGGTTAATTTTTTTCCTCATGTTTCTCATATAAAACATCCAAAAGGAAGATGTTTAATGACACGTCTTTATAAAGACTGTCACAACCATAGAGACACATGCATTCTGTCTAACTATCCCAATTATAAAGCGTAATTTTCTCTGTTAGGTACAGGGACACACACTGTTCTTGTTATCCATCAAAGCACAGTGTAAACAGTAGAAAACATATTTCATGAAAACATGCACTACTGAAACAAATTCCTAAAAATGGAAACAGAATTAAACGTGGACTTACATATTTTAACTCACCGTATTGCTCGTCCAAATGAAGAAAAGAGTGGGCATGGTGGAATGTCTGCAGGTTTTCTAAAAGCCCAATAGTAAGAAGCAAAGGCACCAGCAAGGGTACATTGACCCAGTGCAATTGCGAAGTTTACTAGCCAGAGGAAGACAAACACATTGCTGATTTGAAAGATGAAGATGTATCTATGGTACAGACTTTCTCCACCATAGAAGGCAAAAGTACATTGAGATCCTGGACAAAGCTTGGTCACGTTGGTTGTGTTGAAAGTCTATTTATTGAGAAGATGTCATCAATAAGAGATATAAAAATAATATTTAGAATTAAATGTCTTAGAACAATTCTAAATAATTAATAATTTCAAAATATTCTATTAGGTTAAATATAAATTCTGAATAGTAGTGTGATGGAGGACATCATAGTCTAGTAGTGAGATGAAGAATGTCAGAGGAATAGTCTCCATGTCACTGTCATTGGCAGGTTACTCATAGTTGCATTGAGATTTTTAACAAAAGTTAATACTAATAAAATTACAAAATAGACAATAACTGGAATACACATTATTCTTTATGTATGATTTTACTAGAAAGAATAAGTAGGTTAAGTAAACATGAAGCTGTTTTCTACCAAGTCTGTATAGCTGAGTGCTGTGTGCATTTTCTGGAAGGAACTCCCCAGGATCTTTTCCAGCCCATGCCAGAGATTGAAAATTAGACTTCCTGCAGTAAAAGCAGATATTTTTTTGCCCCCTCAGTTATACCTTCTCTCCAATTTAGTTAAAATTTTATGGATTTTTTTTACAAGATGCAGATGTCCTAAACATTTGTGAATGACAAAAATGCACAAAGTATTTTAAAAGAAAAGATTGTATGTGCTTACCTCTGGATAACAGGTCAGATTGGCATACTTGCATAGGCTTTGATTAGCCATGACTTTGTAGACAGGTTCCCCTGATGTAGCCAAAAATCTTTATTTAACTAGGTTAAGTAGGATACAGTGTAACAACCCCTTATCTTCCATTCCTAACACAGACACAGTGCAGAAGACACTTACCCCGATAGAGGCAGCTCCAGAGAATACTTTTAATTTCTGCCTTTCTATGCATAGTACATGAGATGATAAAACAAGATATGTGAACTTTCCAAAATCCTACTTATGCCTGCAGCAGTTCTCCAGGACAGCAAAATATTGCTACTTTTTTTGCTTAATAACTGCAGCCATGTAGTACCTTGGTATAGAAAAGAATATGATTTAATGATCTCATATATGGGCAACATAAGGAAAGATAACAGGGATGACACAGGCACAGGAAATTATATATCCAGGTGATTGTTTTCATGAAGATTACAGGCTGCTGACCTTAATCTTCCAGGAAGTTTCTATCTAAACTCATAAAGGTCTCAGCAAGTCAAAATGGGCTTTCCATGTGGTTTTCATACTGAATTCATCAGGGAGACCTAAGCTCTTGCTTTACATTATGTAAGAGAGCTGGCAGTGTAACTAGGAGCACAATTCTATACATAATCCTATACAAGTCTATGTGGCTTTCCCCTGGAAACTGTGGATAGGGTTGCAGCCTAATCCTCACAAGCCACACAGTGACCATGAGTTCCCTGTCATCCTAAATACACAGAATAGTCTGAGCAAAAATGAGAAGTGAAACCTGACCACCCAGAGTTCTCCTTCCTATTCCTTCATCCAGGCGTAGTGAAGTTGAATGCTGAGTTGAACTCACGAGGTATTTGCACAGCCACTTTTTGACTCAAAGGATACACAGCTGTCACTGCCCAGTAGGAAATGCAAATCGCAATAAGAATGAAGGTTATGATTGGATAGAATAATGTAGACATAATGTAGCCAATGGCCCTACAAGAGAAATAAAATATTTGTCAACACATACGGAAGTTCATATGTGAATTTATATGCTTCACAAACTTCTGAATCTTGTTCACTCTTTGTGTGTCTTATTTTGACAGAAAATAATAATAATTTTGACTTATCCCATACTTAAAATATCTGTAATATTACTTCTTGTTTACATTCTTTTCTTCTATTTGTCAATTATAAGATCATGGGTCTTCCTAAAGTTTCTACTCTGTTTCCAGTTCTGTTTATTTTACCTATTTGGGGATAATCCTAATCTCCAGAGTCAAGGGAATGGAATTCCAAGGTAAGGGAACAAATGGTACAATCCTAATAAATTTAGGCCATCCTATCTCACATATCTCACAATCATGGTATCTCACAATCATGGTATATTGATTGGTATATATATGTGCACTGGCCTAACCCCCCCCCCATGCTAGCCATCCCACCCCCCCAAATTGGTGGTGGTGGTGGTCAGATAGTCAGTATAACCATCACTTACAAGGTGCTTCATGCACAGATTGCAGAGATAGCAAGTTCATACATCTACGTCACTGGACATTAAATGAAACCCATGTATCCATATGTGCAAATATCACATATCAAAATCAATGGTCAGAGCTGACACCTTTTCTGACATAACGGTGATTTCTATTTAGAAAAACAGCATACAATTTTGATGTAGCCTACAGAGATGAGAGAAACACTCTGCACATGCTTTTCTTTATCATTACATCACATGCTCTATGGTTGAGCTCAAATTAATGATGATGAATAGGTCAAAGAGCCACGCTGCATGGCAAAATGAAGTGACAAACTCTGAGTACCCTTATGAATCACTGAACCTTATGCTACTTACAAAAAAATCACCACAGATCAGTGGTTTTCAAGAGTTAATGTTAAGTCTTTTAGTTGACAGTGAAGTCACGGATGGTTTATTCTAACAAAATGCTTGTTAACTGATCTAGCATTAGACTGCAACTGCTTTATTGCTAATATAAATTGCCATTTTATTGAAAAAATAGTTGAACTGAGCTGGGAAAAAAATCATTTAGCTCTCAGTCATTAGCAACTTATTTTTTCGAGACCTTGACTATAGTGTACAGTCTGATGGATTCTTAATAATTATGTACAGCATTTCTTTTCATGCATTATGCATAAATATTGAAAAATATTGTCCTCAAGTGACCTTTGAATGTTGCTCCAAAACGACAAGGCATTATTACCTCCTGCTAGGAGGTTTATGAAGTTTCAGAAGTATTTCTGTTTGGCACATATTTGAATAAAAACATGTCATTTTATGAAGTGGTTCTTTCAATTGTAATGAAAGGGAAAAATTATACAGTACAGACTAGTGCTGTAACAAATAACTACTAATCTTTACGTTTATGGCTTTAATGAAAAGGGACTGTTACATATTTAAACTATAGAACTCCTTTAAAGCATTAGAGTCCCTATCGTTTGATTCTACTGGCTTATGGGTGGAAGACAGACTCCAAAGAAGTTTTAAAAACTGGATGAGTACAGGCTTATATTCACAATACATCCTAGCATTGTTAGGGTGAAACTGTTATCTACTAGAGCAGTTTATGATTTAAGAAATTTATATATCTGGTTACTCATACACAGGTTCCCAGGATAAAAATATATTCTCTCAGTAGCATCATAGCAAGCAGAACTGAATGGTACACCAACATCTCCACAAAAGTGACACTGGACACAAAGAAAAATGGAAGAATAATGTCACACCAACAATTTCAGGCACTCAGATCAGTTCAGCCCCTTGGCAGTTGTCCCGCATGGTGTCTTTGGAATGTGTTTGATAAATAAAATAAAACAATAATAAACAAAACACCTAATAAAACAAAATAATGTGAATGATACCCAATTTTGTTTTTCATTCTCAGGAGAACAAAAAACTGCAAAGTGAAATGGGTGTGATCATGGACTGATTAAGGCAAAAAATCTAAAAATCTATATATGATAAAGGGATGAAGACGGATGGTCAGCTTGCTTATTCGATATGGGGTTACCATCCTCCTTTTACATTATGTTTGCATTTTGGGTGCCTTTCTTGGTCCAGCATTACTTCCAGATACAGGTGTGACCAGAAATGCTTTCTACGAACTGCAGTTGATAAGCTGACTGAGCACAATCCAAACCATGTCTACTCAAATGTAAGCCCCATTGTGTTCAATGGGTCTTACTCCCAAGAAAGTGTCTTTAGGATTGCAGCCTAAGTTCCTTACCACCACCTCTTGTGTTCTTATAACCTGTAGTGTGTTTTTTAAAATGCAGGGCTGACTTTAAAGAACATTCATAAATTACAGCTGATTTAAAATGTAGTAACTATTCTCTTCTTTATGTGTTTCATGGAGGAAGCATTTCACACTCTTGACTTTGATTTGCTTTGATTTCCAATCTCTTTCCAGGCAAAATTTTCACTGAAAATTGAAAACTGGATTTTCTACATGAACTGGACTTTCCATATGCTGATGAAACATTTGATGATATTTGACAGACATTAGACCACATAAACATCTAATGACATGAGTCAGGATGGTGTAATAGGTCTGGAGTTGGATTCAAATCTGGAATATAGTATCCAGGTTCAAATCCCCCCCTCAAATATGAAGTTTCCTGAGTCACTGTATCTCAGTCATGTGCAACTCCCAAAGATGTTGTGATGATAAAAAAAGACCCAGAGCTTTGTGGAGGAATTGTGTATAGAAATGTGAAAAATAAACAAGCAATAAAGGCCTGGTTTATGTGCTACTTTCCCCTCTTTTAGTACACCATAACTAATTATACAATACAGAGTTAAAATGTACAGAAAGAGGTAGAGAATGAAAGTGTTGCAAACATGCAAGGTCCAATATACTGTAAAATAATTTTTAAATTAAGTTTACCTGCTACCTTCCTTCAAAAGTGCAATAGCAATCCGGATTCGATTTCTCAGAAATATTAACATTAGTATAATGACAACTTCCACTATACAAAGTAGAATCACTGAAATCAAGAAAATTAAAGTTGTCACACACATATCAAACCATTACCTAACCTCATTCAATTATTGTGACAGCATTGTATTCCCCAGTCTCTTTGAGAGAGGAGGCTGTCAACCAGGATATGCCCCCTGCCTCAATATTATTATGTTATTGTGTATGATTTTGTATGATTGATACTTGAGGAGCATTACAGCATATAAGAAAGTTTACAATGAAAACCATTTGTCTTAAAACAAAGCAATTAAATGTAGTGCTTTGCTTTAAATGCCATTTAGCCTTAATGTGTTCCATTTGAAGAAATGTCTCCTTATGATTAGACAGTCATTATTCAGTGGTTGCCTTTTGCTGCGATTTTAGTTTATAGCATCTCGAGAAGATAAATGGAATTGACGTTTTAAAAGGAGTGACTGGCCCTGACCTCTATTATCCCAATTTCATTCAAAAATAGTTCCAGGGTAATCAAGAGAGTCATTTGAGCTTAAAATTAGCCTGAGAACAGATTGAAGCTCAACATTTCTTCAGTGGAAACTGGGAGTGGACAGTTGGAAAATAATTACATGACAATTGTAAGGTTATTTTCATACAAAGTGGTTGTAATATTTCTTGGTAACCAAGTAAACTATCATCTCTAAATTCTTGTAAGGATATTTAAATAATCAAGATTTTTGTTCACGGTAGTCCCATTCACTCTTTATTCCTGCAGAATAATTGTTCATTACCTACAAGTCCTCGAAGGGAAGTAGACTGGGATTTGCAGTGACCAATTTCACCTTCAAACGCATTGGTTGTGGTTATATATACAATGTGATTCGTTATGTTGGATAATCCAATTTTGAACAGTATTTTCTGAATTCAAAAACAGATCTATGAAAGCAGAAAGTTCTAAAGCAGAAAACTGCATGATGGACTCAATAATAATATGGGAAATGTTTTATGCAAATTGGTTCCTCACAGCAACTTCATCATTTTTGCTCCAGAAGTAAATGGTCTCCAAGGATGCATGCTCATATTTTAATTGAGGCTCATGAAATTATAAAAATCTTCATTCTTTTTAAAGAGAATAGCAAATCTCTAAATGTGTGTTCATAACTGGAAAATTATGGCATGCCTTAAAGAGACAGAGATAAAAAGTAAAAATATTAAGGGCCCAATCCTAAGATAACCCTGCATCAGCACTGGGCGCCAGCACCGGGCGCCAGCACCAATATCTGATGTTGCAAATGTGCTGTAAGGCACATATGAGACACCCTGGGAGGAGTCAACATTGCTTCTGATCCACTACCAGTTAGCACTGAGCTCTCCGTGGGCTGTACACTGTCTGGAGAATGTTAAGAATATTTGGTGGCTCTGAGGGCCTTCATGGTGGGTGAGAGGCATTCTGGGGTAGGGAAAAAGCAAGGTGGGGGAAGGATTATGGTGTCCATCATCATTATCATTGTTGTAACTTTATAACAGTACTGCTTCACAAAGCAGGTTATGCTCTGTGCTGGACTGAAAACCTTAACGCAGAATTTTTCCAGTCTGTACCAGGAAAACAGCCAGTATAGAATGGAGAAAACCCATTGTGGCACCTATGTCCTTACTTGGGGGAAGGGGGTGAAAGTCTCAGAGGTGCCAGTGGATGCAGTAGTAACCATTTTGGCACCACTGTACTTGGCAGTCCTACTTGGAATAGGACTGGACAGTAAGACCCACTATTATTAACATTGTTGAATATAACAGGTGAAAATTTTGAGTTCAATTGTTACAAATTTCTTACATGAAATTTCACCCAAGTCCAAGTTTGGCTGTAGTACACTTGTATACGTACACAGGACACTGAATTAAGACATCTGTGATCTCTGCACATGATCATCATCTGTAAATAGTTTTCATGATTTTTTTCCACCCTGAAGAAAATTCTTAGCAGCTTTGCATACAGCATATGAAGTGTGCTTCAGTAAATGCTACATAACTGGCTAGGGAATGAAATCCATGATGTAGAAAATGCTGCATGCTTCAACATTAATCACCAACTCTAATCATCCAGTGATTTTTTCCATTGGATTTAATAAAAAACAGGTGTCAAGGACAGATTTCTCAGGAGATTCACTTACTAAATGCTAACCATGTTTGCCTCAGTTGCAGATACACCCTGAAGTCCGTCTGAAATCCAATATCATATATAGTAAGATCAGAACCAGGTATGCCATGCAAGCGACGAAACTCCCAGAAGCAGTGCCAGATACCTTTCAAAAAAAGAAACCATAGATTCTTGAAGTTGGAAGAAAGTCATGGGGAAAAATATATCAAAATGTTGCACAAGAACATAAATGCCTACATCAGCCTCATAAAATTGTTGAATTCTTTATTTATAATTAATTATTTAATTAGGCGGCAGGTCATCAACTTTAACGGAAGGGGGTCTCTTTCCTCCTTTCTTTCTTCCTGCAGGAAGAGGAATCCCTAATCAAAGTCCTTTCAGTCTGAGCAGAAACAATGAGTGAAAGTATCCACTTGTTGCATCACCATCAAGGACCATTCAGTCTACTCAGTGACAAGACCCTGGGATGAAGGAGAGGGTAAGAGAGGTGGGACTGAACAGGATAAGGAAAAAATAGTGAGCATCCACAATTAGGCCGAAAGGTGAACAGGGGGAGGTGAAATAGTGGAGGGATGAGATGACTGATAAGGCAAGTTTGTTAACACTTTTTCTCAAGGGATTGACCAAACCCATCATACAGCTATAGAGATTTAAAACCCACCATAGGGCCCTAAAGTATGGAACTAACCAACTTCAAGAGGCCAAACCCATGTTGATAATGCAATTGTCACAACTGGTAATCAAAATGCTGTTTGCACAATTCTTATTACACAGAAAGACCTATTTAAATAAAATCAGTATGCCTGAGGAAGCCAGGATCTCTCTGAAGGGCCCATAACAATAAATAAACCTTGTTTTATATTTCCCAACATCTGATTTTAGTAGAACTAGAGTGGAGAAATAGCAATGAACCTGTCAGCTTATAAAACACACAAACAAAAGAAAAATGTTTATTTAGTCCTGCAACCTCTGACAATCCCTAACAAAAGCCAGATGGTGATATTACTCTTCAAGAGGCAGCAAAGAGACACAGCGGCACAGCGTGGTGGAATAAGATGGCAAGGAATCTTAAAGCCCTTCGAGAACTCATCTTGGCACTGAATGGGAACTTTTGTGCTATTCTATACTGAGTGGCAAAAATTACCGGTACACTACTCCCCGGCTGATGGAAGAAAAATATAGGCACGCTTTGTACCATTGCTAGAATAACAATCTGGGCCCATTCCACATGCTCTGAAAAGGCTTTTTTGATTTGCAAACATGAGAAACAGATGTAAGGAAAGAAATTTTTATAAATACAGACCTATTCCTAACAATAGGAGAGGGTACAAAATATAGGCACAAAATTTCTGATTAATAGTTCTCAACTAAGCGGTATGAATATCACATTGATCTGATATAAAGTATAATTACCAAACAAAGGGTACATACCAAAGAAGTATCTGACACCTACCATATCCTATAATCCCAATTACACCAAAGATGAAAATCCAGAAAAGAACTCCTGCTGTGAACCTCAAAAGCACAAGGAAGACCAAGCTGACAACCATGGCAATAAATAGACCTCTGGAAAACAAAGGGACAACAATTCCAGAAAATCCACAGCTACTCACCTGGCCAAAATTTGCCCAATTTTTTGGGTATTCATTTCATCAACTAGTGTTTCTTCTTCTGTAGTTATGGTATTGTTGAACTTCATGATTTCTCCTTAATTAGTTGGGCAGCACAGCAGAAAGATGGCAAGGAACTAAGGGCTCCATCCTGACCCATTCCCCCCACCTCTGGTGCAATCGCACCATAAAGAAGCATGCTGTGTCCAGTGGATGAGAAGGCATTGGAAGAGAAAGGGAATTTAAATTCTCTTACCCCTCTGTAAACTGCTTTCCATTGTGTCTCCTTCTTGGATTTGCACCATCTCTTTAGTTGGTGCAAGTTCAAGGAGCTAAAGGGGTAAGGGAAGTGGCAAAAAGAGGGAGTAAGATCCAGGGTGCACCATTGCTGCTGGATCCACCCCTCAAATACCTTCCCTGTCCCATATTTTTCCCCTCCCTGCCCAGTTTCACCCTTCCCTACCTACTTTTGCCCCCTCCCATTGCTGCCTTTCTTGCTCCAGATTCAAGATGGAATATGAAGACAGACAGGGAGGACTGTTTCCTCTCACTACAGTGTTCCCACAATAGCCACAATCTGAGCACCCCACATGCTTTCAGCAGCTATTTTGTGACAGCAGAGCTCCATTCCACTATTGCAAAGCATTATATCCAGAAGTCCACTCCTGCATAGGACTGAGCTGCCCAACTCTTACAGAAGTCATACATAAGATCATAGTGAAAACGCCACATTTCATGAATGTGATGAAAAGTATGTAGTAGGTACTGTATGTGGTAGGGGAATGTGTGAGCGAGAGAGAGAGTGAGAGAAAGAGAGTGTGTTTGTGTGTGTGTGTGTGTGTGTGTGTGTGTGTGTGTGTGTGTGAGAGAGAGAGAGAGAGAGAGAGAGAGAGAGAGAGAGAGAGAGAGAGAGAGAGTCTTAAACATCATAATTTTGCAAATATGAGGCATGAGCAACATTTAACATATTACATCAAAATGTGCATGAACAACTTACATCAAAATCCAATACCAAGAACTGGCATAGTCTTCAAAAATTTTCATTCCAACTGATCTTGCATCCAATACATTGTTGATGCCACTAGAGAGAGAGAGAGAGAGAGAGAGAGAGAGAGAGAGTTCAATTTATGTAGTATATCCAAACCAAGCAAGTTAAGTGCTTACAGTAATAACAAAATGAAGACCATATCGTAAAGTATCTTCAGATTATGATACTGTTTGTAGCATTTAGTTTACTAGCAAAGTGCCATTGGCAGTAATAACACTATATTACTATACTGCAGATCTGGGTTTCTGCCCAGAACAAGCATCAGCTACAGGAAATGTTACACTCAATGGTAACTTTAGGGTTTTAATCTGTTCATGTTTACAATCACATTGTTAAAAAATATATAACAATGCTATAGAATACCTAATCAGTACTAATATTATGACTTATAATTGCTTGCAGCATCATGATAATGCAAAGAATAACATATAGTTTGGAAGCAAGATTAAAGTAATATGATACATGTTTTCCATGTAGGAACCATACACTACCAAGACAATAAGGGGCAATTAAAATTGTTGCTTTTTAAAAAATTGAGTTTTCTTTTAAAAAAAGTATTTAAAGGATGATACCACTGTAAATTGTAAGATCAGTAGTCAAGTCACACTGACTGCTACTATGGCTGCTTCAGCCATCTAACAAGCACCCAGTGAACCTGATGTAAAGTAAATACTAGCTGAACAAAAAAAAAACATACAAATAGCACCACCACTTGGTTCTCTGGATGAAGACAAAGGAAATTGTGTCATTGAGAGGCTGCATTTTAAAGACTTACAGTGCAGAGGTGTTTGGAAGAGAGAAGCTGGATAAAAGATTAAAGCAGACCCTCTGCCCCTCTCTCTACTGTGACATGGTTCATATTTCAAAAAATGAAAATGAAGATGAGTGTGTTCATGTGTACTGAAGGGGAATCTTGTTTAAGCAAGCAAAGGTTCTGGATGCATTACCTTGCTGTTGAGAAAAATCAACAACAGGGAGGGCACCTAAATAAGGACAGGGAAGGAAAGGTAACAGGTTCAGAGGTGGGCAGTGGATATCTTGGCAGTGGCAGGTGGGTACATCACACTCACCTCCCCACACTTCTGTGGCAAATAACCCTTCTGACGCTGCATGTTCAGAAAGAAGAAATTCCATGCATGTTCAGAAAGAAGAAGCATGCATGTTCAGGAAGAAAAAAGTGCATGTATGAATAACAAAGTGTTGCAATAACTGAAATTAGTTTGATCTGTTTAACCTAGTATAGGTCTTAAATAATTGAAAGGGAATAAGTGCAGCTATTAATAAATAGCTCAAACGTGAGCTATTTAGAACCGGTGGAATGGGTACTAAAGGACCCTGTTTTAGGCCAAGGATCCTGTTTTAGGCCAGAAGATCTGACATGGAGTCTCCCAAGCCTGTACCAGCAAAATAGCTAGTTCAGACATGCAAGGAGACTTCTAGCAGCTGCCATCGGGTTACAGAACTCAGGGGTAGTCACTTTGGTGCTGCTGTACCTGATGACAGTGACACCTTGAGGATTGGGCTACCATTTGTGTTGGACTCCTTAACTACTACATTTAAAGGTAACAATATAATTTGTCTTGAACTAGGAGGAATAAGGAGGTGGATGAAGGCCCCTCCACCTTATGTCCCAAATTACAGCACTGTTCTAGAAATGGGTTCAGATGATCAGTATTTTCCAAAATCAACAGTACAGTTTTCAAACACTCAGATTCTCATAAGACAAACAAGCCAGAGAAGGTTGTACAAGTTTACATGAGGGGAGGATAGAGAGCCCATACTTTGCCGCTTCCCTGAGATCAGTTACATTCCTTGTTTTTCCTTTTCCATCTTTGAAAGTAGTTTTATTGGCCACAGTCAGAACACCATTTTTAGTGGAGAAATCAGGAAAACATCTCTTAAGAACTGTTAAAAGAAAAAGGCATATATAGCATGACTTGTTTTAATTTTCAGTACATTTCATCAATCATATTTGTCTTTCATTCCCATTGATTTAAGTGCTCTACAAGCATAAATTATTTGCAAAACATTCTCTAAAGAATTATAAGAAATAGTGCTGCTATCACATGACTATAGAAACAACATAGGCAAAAGTCAGACAACGTCATGCTTGAAACAATATGATACTGGGCATTTAGTAGTGACTGGACATATAGTGATCCCTCCCTATGAACAGGCATGACATCAGTGAATGCCAAGCCCACAGCTGGAAGATTTCAGAGGTCCTCCTCCATGTGAACAGAAATGACTTCTGTTCAAGCCCAAGAGATGTTCTGAGGTAGTCCCCTTCACCCCAAAAAGCTCCTGGATGTGGAAAACTGAAAGCATCTTTCAGTTGTGGCCAGGAGGATTTTTGAGAAGGTTGGGAGCTGGGTCCAATTGGTGGAGGGCTGGTTGAGGTCCCTATGTAAGTTGTTGTGACACTATCCATATTCAGTTATCAATGGAACTCAGTATCTACGGGAGAGAGGTGGCAGTCCTGGAATGAAGCCCACATGGACACCCAAAATTCACTGAATTTCATTTTGTTGTGTCAGCATAGCTATTAAGATTCTTTTTCTACTCTTTTGACTTTGGTTATGTTACAATGGAAAAAAATGGTGGTCTACTAGGGTATAGCACTTCCTTCTCTAACTTTTGCAGAACACTTGCAGCAGAAACTCCAGAACATTTGCAGCAGAAACTCCATTCATAGACTGACATGTCCCCACATCCAGAGTAACTACAGGATCATGTAAGAGACATTACGTGCACCAGTAGTTACTGCACCACCCAGTGAAAACCTATGGGAAATTCATACTGGTATCCAGAGTAAATTGTTCTTACACTGGAGCAAGGACTCCCCATACTCACTCTGGATTTTGCCCATAACCAGATTCTCCCACCATGACCTATTTTTGGACCAAGATGGTTATATCACACATGTGTGCAATTTTCATTAACGTTTATATAAGATAATAGAATCAACCTGTTGGTACAGAAACGCTGCCAATTTTACACTTGTATGATGCACCATCATGCTTAGAGCTATAGCTACCATGTTGATTTTTTTTCCTAGATTTTTTTATTTATGTGCCTTTCTCATGACTTTCTTCCCAAGCCTCTCTCAATAATATTCTGACACACCTTCCACAAACCAGCTACAAGTTTATTTGCATGTTTGCAAACACTCTGTCCTGAGTGTTACTGCAACTCCATACAGTTACTACTACTAAAACTGCAGCTTCTAATTTTTTTTTCTTCTGAACTAGGTGGCATTCATTAACTGAAAGAACAGACTATTCTCTAGTGTGGAAATGCTTTCAAATGCACATGTGATTTCAGTTTTATTTGGTTTTTCCTATAGATTTTATTTGTTCAATAGTTTGTACTATGTCGTATTCAAAATGATCATTAAAAAAGTCTGGGCTAATGTAAGGGTCTGTCATGGTGTCATGAACACCTTCAGAACAACATATGCAGGGCTGGCTTGCCAATGAAAATGACAAAGGCTTTCACTCAAGCTGTAGATATATGGGAGAATCCCCCACCATTCACCTCTAGCTCAGTGGTTCTCAAACTCTGGGTCAGGCACCACAGTTGGATCACAACCTGACTTTTTGTTGGTCATAGAGATGGAAAGATCAGATTAGATAGACTCATCCTACAATCCAGAGTAACTATGGGAGCACGTAAGAGACATTTATGTTGACGTAGTTACGGCACCACTTAGTGAAAACCTGTGGGAAATTCATATTACAACCCAGAGTAAATTGTCCTTAGGTTGGAGCAAGGACTCCCCATAGATACTCTGGATTGCGCCCTAATTTTTAAAAAATCACATAGCTGCTAATTAACCTGCAAAGAGATTTAAAAAATCTGTTAGCTGCTAATGAAGCTGCAAAGAGCTGAGCTCCTAAAGTCTGCAAGAATGTGAGGATAATTTTTGCTGGTTGTAGTTATTTATTTATTTACAAATAAATAAATAAATCTTTCTAGATTTTTTAAAAAGAAGTCTGGTAAATCTAGGTGGGTTCCAATAGAGTGGCATTTTTAAAAGGGTATCCTGATAGGAAAAAGTTTGGGAACCAGTCTTCTAGGCAGTTCTCTTCTAGTGATATGTCAGATTTTGCCACTGAATCAACCACTTGATTATGGGAAATTATGAAATGATCAAGGCCACCACTCATCTCTTCTCTCCAAATTTTCCTCCCTGTTTTCTTTTCTCACATATACTCACAAGGTCGGCTTGGAATGATCATGGAAGGACAATCTTCATCACGCATAACCTGGGCTACAGACTAGAAAGCAAAGGGAAAAAAGGAAGTAAATAACAGTCCACCTGAGAAATATAATGTTACTAAATATTTCTACAATGAAAAGTATGAAGTATGGCTTTGTCCATGCAAAAATAGGGTCACTGAATCTCTGCCTGTTATGTTACTATACTGTGATTTACAGTATATCAAGATATCCTTTCATTCTACCTAAATTCAATTCTTGTCGATCTTTCAGGACACTCTGATGAAAATGCTTTTGATATCTGTTAGTTGGTGATGTTGAACTACATACAAGCCAGATAGCTAATTATTTGAATTTATTAATACAATGTTGTAGAACTTTCCCCCACTTCCAATCACCTGGCTTAACACAGCAATGATTTATCTGACTCATAATATACCTTAATATAATATATCTTGATAGTTGGATGGTGCAGTAGCAACTATCATGTGGTGTGAATATTTTCTTATTAAGTTTAGTACATGATTTTTACTTCTTTTTGCTTTGTATGGATGTATTGTTCTATAGTTTATGATATTATTTAAAGTAGTTGCATTGTAGTTATGTGTGTTTGCTTTTTATGCCAATGAAGGTTTTAAATGCTAAAAGGTTTGAGAAATAATTGAGAACGCATTCTATTTTGTATCATTTTTTTAAATTTAAAAATCCTGTAACATTATTTGATTGAAGCCTCAGTGGAGCATCAAAATAAGGACCCATTTCTCTCAGGCATCTACTAACAATGTCAACAAAACAGTAGGCATTAGACATGCTTTTGAACAGAGCTAGTTCCAGCAGGTGGCTTTGTCTTCATCTTTTAACACAATTAGCATAATTAACTTAAGGCTGCAATCAGGGCTCAGTAAGGGGTTTTCTGCATGAGATGAATATTAATATAGGGTTCAAAAAGCATGAAAAAATCCACCCAATTTGCTTGAATATTGTGAAGTAATTATAAAGTAAGAAGCATTCTCTTGACTTAGCACCTTATTCTCAACTCTCTCTTTGAAATACACATCTGCAGACATCTTCCCTAAATTGAATCATATGTCAAATATATGCCAAATGAATCTATCTAAAATAAGAAAATAACTTGCTTGAACTAACTTGAGTTCCATTTCCACTCACAGGACTACTGAATAGCAAGTTTATGTGTTATATAATCAAAGATCCATAGAAGGCTCATATACTGTTTTGTTTGCAGGAGGTTGGTGGGTTGGCATTTTAAAAAATGGTATATTCCACATGCATCGTATATGAGACAGTTTGGTCTATGAATTCCTCTTTTGTAAAAATTCTCTATAATTCCTCAAGAGGCTACAATTGCCATTTTTTGTTAGGTATCTGCATTGGCTTCAAAACTGCAGCAGGTTCACTGCAGCAAATCCCAAGTACTGTAATTACATATTATTTTGCCTACACCAAGAAGGGGATTGAATCACCTTATTTTTAATGTGCAACCTGAACATTTTTGGATTCTACTCATCACCAACATTTAATCTCACCATCATTTAAGCTCACAGAAAGCCTTTTAAAACATGCTAAACATGTTAAAATAGCATTAAAAAACTAATAATGAAGCCCCAGTTTCAATTCCTTATCCTCTGTTCAGTCTTGCATTAATATCTTTAAGAGATCATAGAGGGCAGGTAAATCTGTTTATACTCTTTGTAAAATACCAAGTATGTAGTACTATACTTATAATAATAATAATAATAATAATAATCATAATCATAATCATAATCATAATAAATACATCCAAAAATGAGTTGAAAATCAGCTCATCTGTGCTGACATTAATCTGCCAATGACTAGATCAGTGGTTCTCAAACATTTTAGCAATGAAGCCCAATTTTTAGAATGACAGCCAAGACCCACCAGAAGTGATGTTGTTAACTTCCATACTCACCTTCCATGGCTTGTTAAATCCAGGCTTGCAAAACTGTCTGTAATATTCCCAATAACTTTTGTTATATCTGTAGGAAGATTGCATGTCTATGTAGGTTGCAAACCTGTCTGGGCACTTTGATACACAAAGCTTTAAGAGAAGAAAAATATACATTGATCGTAGGAGCACTGGAGGATGAGAAAGTTATATTATCAAAGCAGAGAGACAAAAAATTGCCATTTCTAAGAGTGCTTCATTTTATCAGATTGCCTGCTTAGCACAGCACTTAGAGGCAGACATCGTCATTTTTTTCCTGTTTTTCCCTTTGCAATCTCTAGATAAACACTTTCAAAACACTGTGAAGTACTTTGATTTTTTTCCCCGAACACAGCATCTTTCCAAGTCTTACTGCCTGTTAAAAGTGTTTTATGTACAAATTTTATTTTTAAAGGTTTTTTTGAAAATGAAGTATTCAGAAAGTGCTTTTTATTTTCCAGAAGATTATTTTTCAGAGTAATCTTGCTTCTACTTGCCCAATAAGGCAATGCAGCAAATGGCTATACGCCTAGTGTAGTTTACAGCATATAAGTATACAGAGTATACAAAGACCAATCAATTAACTCTAAAACAGTTAAACTTGTTTTGCTCTTTTAAAGGGAAATTTGAGTGCTAACCACTTCTTGGTGGTTCTGTCAAAAGCAAATTAAGTTTGTATTATCCAAAGGTTGTGAACGCGTTAAGATTAGTCTAGGTCAGTTGAGTCAAAGGGCCAAATCCTATCCAATGTTTCACTGTCAACGCAGCCACACTGCAGCCACAAAGAGAACAAAATTCCCTTATCTTGAGGAGGCCTCCAGGATTGCCCCCCTGCAGGATGCAGCACATATTCTGTTGGCATAACTGATTGATAAAATGATAGAATGATAGGATTGGGTCCAAACTCAATGCATAACGTGGGCCAAATACGTAGCATTCATGGCACCTGCTAAGGGGGGTAGAAGTGACACTGTTAAGCACAAAGTGATATCACTAAATGCACAGGAATAAGCACTTTGTTTTCACTTAGGAACTCATTAGCTGCAAGTTACAGAAAAGGAAATATGCAAGTCATATTTTCAAGATATAGGAAAGCCCAATTATCACACAGGCCGCCATGTTAGCAGTACTACTTCTAAAGGTGCCACTTCACATCTCAGTAGCTGAGGTATGCTGTGCAAAACAATACAGTACTTAGCAGAAGTGGCACTGCTGAAAGGACAACCTGTTCTCATGACTGGGGTCTCCAGTATCTGGACAGATTCTTTATCACCCTTCTTGGTCTATCTTTTCTTCTGTATCCTTCTACACATTCTGAGGCCTTCTTTATCTGTTCCTCACAGTGCAATGATACTTGAATGGACAATTATATTGCACATATGGACTCTTCTGTAAAGGTTGGGTAGTCATCCTTTGTAATATAATTTAGGATGCAATCCTAACCAACTCAGATGGCATATCCTCCCATGGTGGTGTGGGGAAAACAGCGCATGCCTGTACTGCATATGTACTGGCCTAACGCCCCCCCCCCCCAGTCAGCAAAAGACTTAGGACAAAATCCAGAGTAACTACGGGGAGTCCTTGCTCCGGTGTAAGAACAAGTTACTCTGGTTTCCAATATGAATTTCCCATAGGTTTTCATTAGGTGGTGCAGTAACTATGGGTGCACATAAAGTCTCTTACATGCTCGCGTAGTTACTCTGGATTTGGGGGATATGCTGTGGCTTAGGCCAGCCTAACTGGAGATTAGAATTGTAGCCTTAATATATAACATTTTAAAATGTGCACACAAAGCTAATTTTGTGATTCAAGTGTTCCGCAGCTGAAAAGTTTTGTTCTCACACCAAAAACTTCACAAATAATTCATTCACTCATTAGTAAAATGTGTGATTAAGAAAGCAAAATAATTAAACTACTTTTAAAATTATCACAACTGATCTTTAGTTATAAAGATTATCAGTCTTCTTAATGTTCATTAAAATTGCATTAGAAGGGAACAAATCATTTTTTACTTTATTAAATAAAATTATATTTGCTACATTTAATGGAAATGCGAGTGGTTTTGTGTATATTACACATATTTTTAATACTGTTAATTAAAGGAAAAATAATTACACTTGATATGCATATTTTTCATTGTACCCTGGAAAATCTCTATAGTTTTATGTACTTTGGTTGAATTAAGTATTCACAAATATGGTGGAATACAATAAATTCTTGGTAAATGTCCATTCTGTTCCTGCTGATTTGCTTATTCATAAGCACTGGCATATAAATAGGAGGTCTGAGGAGGTCTTAAGCTCCAGGTGCCACCCACAGAAGGTGGTGCCACCACTTGTGACTAGAAAGGCCAAAATTGTAATTTGTAGGAATAATACCATTGTGTTATATTGTTTGATGTGTAATTTACAGCAGAATGCAATGAAAAAAATGGATTATTTTTCTATCAATTCTATCAAATGTTTTGGCCAAAAAAAAAAGAAAATAAAAAATGCAACTGTGCAACTGAAGGAAATGTACTTTTATGACATAACTGACTTATGTCATAAAAGTACATTTCCTTCACTCAAAATGGATCAATGAGACTGACAGTGCAAGCCTCACATGTGCTGGAACAGGCTAGCTCAGCCTGCACAGTATCCAGCACAAAGACTGGGGCTGCTACTGTGCTACCTTCCCTGTGGTAAGGCAATTGCAGCCCCAATAGGTTTACATGGATATTTGCCTCCCCTGTAGGTGGACTTGATCCAAGTACACAGGAACAGCCAGAGGAACTTCCAGCTACCTGGGAAAGGAGGCTTGAACCAGCATAATTGCTGGATTTGGGTCTCCCTGCCCTGAATGCCCTCCTCCACCTGCTCCCTGCTCCACCTCTGTACTCCCCCATGCTGAGCCACATACCCCAGATATCTGGAGAAAGGGAGAAATTCCCAGGGATTGCAAGGAAGTCTTAATAAAGTTCTACTGAGAGAAGGAAGGAACTGCAAGCTTCTCTGCTTTCCTTCTCCTCCCTGCTTTCCCCCTAAATGTACAAAGATGGGATTAGCCTGGCAGCATCTCCTCCTTCCCTTCTCCTTAGTGCTCTCCTAAGCTTTCCTCCCTAGTCTTCTTGTGAGCAAGGATTCATCAGGTCTACCTGCTATGCAAACAAAACATTAGAAATGTTGTTCCATGTCTTCCCCTGCAAGTGATCCACCATTCAACAAAGCTATTAAAAGAACTGCAACAGAAATCATTGCAAACAATGCAAGCTGCCAGCGAACAGACTTCAAGGTAAGATTCAGGTTCATAAAGGCCAGGAAGGGAAGAAGGTCCACAAACCCTATTGTTAGGTGCATTTATTGTTGCCTGGACAACCTCGAAAGGCATCCTAATCGTGCTTTAGAGTGCCTTGCAGCAGCTGGCAACACAAGCAGAAGGCAGCTAGCTGGCAAAATAAAAACACACAACACAAATTTTTCTGTCATTTGCAGCTAATGAGTTACTAAGTGAGAACAAAGTGATTATTATTGGTCATAATCTCATGATGCCACTTCTGACCCTCAATGCCAGTCAGCCCTCTGTATGAAATTACAGTGGTACCTTGGTTTGCAAGCATAATTTGTTCTGGAAACATGTTTGTAATCCAAAATGCCTGTACAGTATATCAAAGCAAATTTTCCCATAAGAAATAATGGAAACAATAAAAAATATTCATAGAAAAATTATTACAATACTGTAATATAATATTAAATAATAAAAAATACAAAATATAAAGAAAAATAAAATAAATTAACCTGCACTTAGGGTGCAATCCTCATCCTAATAGGAAAGGAACCAGCAGCACTGCTTGTCCTCACATACCCCACAATCCAGAGTAACTACGGGAACACGTAAGAGACAATACGTGCACACGAAGTTACTGCACCATCTAGTGAAAACCTATGGGAAATTCATATTGCAATCCAGAGTAAATTGTTCTTATACTGGAGCAAGGACTCCCCATAGTTAGCCTGGATTGCACCCATAGAGATACTTCAGTTCCCTTTTTCAGCAATATACGAGTATGTCCATATCCTTGGACTGAAAAAAGCAGGCCTCCGTCAGTCTTGAAAGACTATGGTATTGTGCTTGGCGCTGCATACGCTGCATGCGAAGCACGAAAGCCTGGGTTGGATTGTTATGGAGGATAGGCTGTTATCCAAGCAGCAAATCCCCCCTCTTAATTATGTTAATTCAAGTGGCACAAGAAGCTTCCAGTGTAAGAATATATTGCACACACACCTCATTTGGGCACAGCACAGAGCATTTTGTAACACAGGCTATGCAATGGCATAGTCATGAACAAACCACCTAGTGTTCTAGTTAAAAGTCATTCAAAACATCTGGTATTAATATTGTAATATAGCAATTTTGTTACAGGCAGCTCTGGACAAGTTACTTATTTCCTCCCAGCCTAAGAGCACAATCCTAGCCACGTCCACTCAAAAGTAAGCTTCATTGTGTTCAATGGGTCTTATTCCAAGGAAAGTGTTTTTAGGATTGCAGCCTAAATTAGATAGTGATTAGCCAGCAAAACAAGAAATGGTCACATGAGGTGAAACACCAGTATTGATTAATACCAATCAAAACAGTGTTCATTTCCAAATATACCACTGGTTCCTTCAAATATTTTTGTGCCTACAAGAAAAAAATTCTGGAAGGTGTTATTAATTTTTTTTACAAAATGTTTAAACACCAACCCAATAAGACTATAAGACTGCAACAACCCACATCAATATGTAATAATGTATATATATAATACTGTATTAATACACAGCTGTATGACCAGCTATCACAGACTGCAATTCTAACCTCCAGTTAGGCGGCATAAGCCATTTGCTAAACTGGGGGTGTCACAAAAGTGCTGCAAATCTGCCCCACTCCTGGGTGGGTTGGGCCAGTGCACAGGCAGATGCTGACCTCCAATACCAACAAGGAAAGATATGCCAGGTGAGTTATGCTATCCTAAATTGGTTAGGATTGTGCCCTCGGAAAATCTTGTTTTCCAAAGAATTTTTATAGTCACATTTGAAATGAACAATCATTTTCATTCCATCTCCTTATATAATTACACTGTATAAATTTATGTATGTGTATCCAGGAATCTGCAAACATTTTTTACTTACCTGTGTTGTAGGGCACTGTAGGTTTATTAGCACTATAGGACTGGCACATTTCAGAATATTAAAGTAAAATAAAATTGTCTTGTTCCTATAGAAGAATGAGTACAAAATTATTATTTTGGATTTTACAGCCATTTTTCACAGTATTTATGACTCCATAAAACACACACAAACAGGGCTGGCCCAGGTCCCCCTGACATGTGAGGTGGTTTGCCAAATGCATGCAAGACTCTCTATAACAGGAGATCCGAAAGTATGCATAGCAATGCCTTAGTATACTGTGTACATAGAGAAACTGAGGCACTGCCCCTTAACTTCTCCTATGTGTTCTCATGTGGGGCCACTAACTAGGACCTTAAAAAAATCTCACATGATCCATGATGGTGGCACTTGATTGAGATGGGAAGAAGAGGCTATGATGACACCATGATCCTGGTTATTATGGGAAACCTGCTCTACTAATGATGCAGCAGCCTCTGATCCTCCCACTGTCTCTACCAGCCCATCACCTTCCATCCACATTTTTCCTGCAACTAATTTTCAGATGAATACTGTCTCTGAACCTGGAGACAGTACACAGGCATTATGATTCATGGCCATTGACAAACCTGTCTTCCATGAACATGAACTTATCCTATTGAAACAGGTGACCATATGTCATAACCATAAAAGAGAACAAGGACCCACAAAATGTGCGACATGAAATGAAATTTGAGACCACTCATGTTTATTGCTTTTATGTGGTTAATTTAAACACTATGGTACTTATTAAATTTAAATCTTTTACAAATAATTTCTTAATTACAGAAGTCCATTTACTGCCTGCTCAGAAGAAAAAATAAGGACAATGAAGATTTTTTCCAGAACACAAGGCTAAGAAAGAAAACATCTCCTGGAAAAATAACACATATAGTCACTTTTTATTGAAATTATTACAACTTACAAATTTTCTCATTTCCGTGGTGATATAGCGAGGCAAGCACATGTCTGTACACTGACCTAAACCTCTCCCAGAAGAGGAACAGACATGTCTTATAGCACTTCTGTGACATCCTCAGGTCAGCACTTAGGTCAGGGCTTTGGCCACCCTAACTGGAGCTTAGGTTTACAGCCTAAGGAAAGAACCTCAGAGTTCTTGAGCTAATTCAAACTAGCATGTTTCAAGGCCAATTCTGGAAGGTCAATATTTCTCAACAAACTATTTTGTGTAGCACCATCTCATGAAGTTCATGACTCTGAACCATGTGCTGACACCCACTAAGAGGCCATAGAAGACATATACGATATTTAAATAACTAGGACCTTTCGATAATGGAGGTTTAGATAATGGAGAGATTCATCTTTGTAAATTCCTGACTCCAGCTGACACACCTGCTTGGCAATTCTATTACGGACTTGAAGTGTTTGTTACATGCTGACAGAAATGCAAGGAAGGAATAAGAATAAATATGCAGAAGAGTAGAAACCTGCCACACGGTAATAGGTTTGCCTCCTTTATAACGAGGCTGTATTTCATGATAATATTTTAGTCTTCTGAATCCAAAACAAATTTAGGCCTTACGCAGAGATTAATAGATGGATTAAGGTGCAAGGAGATCCCTAGGGTTTTGGGGGTTACACAAGACAGAATTAATTTTACATTATGGAACACATTGTAGTTCAATTTTTCCCCTTTATGATCTATGAACATTTTTTAAAAGTTTCAAATCATCTAAAATATTTACTCAGTGTAATATTTGTTGAAAGCATTGAAACACTCATTTACATTTTATTGCTATATGCCACATCATTTCAAAGAGCAATAACACAAAGATTGGCATCCATGTCCAAATTTAATTGTTCTCAAAAAATGAATTAAGGCTGGCTTCTGAGCCAGGCAAACCCCAGGCCATGCATCAGCAATCTGTGTCAGCTATAGGTCAGTGTATGGGTTTCATCTAATGTTGCTACCTACCACTTTTTATTTTTGAGCCATACCAATCTTAGAACATTTATCATCACCAGTGTTCGTAATAATTTGAATTTGCATGTATTAAAATAATGCCATTATAACAATACATGCAAATCAGCCCCTCCTCCCAAAAAGAAATCCCATGGCTGCCGATAAAATATGTAAATCTGCCTAATGAAATACATTTAGGACCCAATTGTATCCAACTTACCAAAGTTGTATCCAAAGTATTGGGGATACATTTAATCTTACTTTGAGAAAACTTCTGATACTGCCCCCCTCCCAACAAGATGCAGCACATGCCATATTGGCACAGTGGCATCAGTGGTGTAAAGTTAGATACAATTAGTCCTTCATAGTGCAAACCTTTGGATGGGAGGTTTACTGGGAGATAGGTAATATTGTGTTCAATGGGATACATTTCCATGTATGTGTTCACAAGACTGTAGCCTTAATATGCTAACATCCCAATCCTATCCTTGACAGGCCCATATGTGCTGTGCTGCCAATGAGTTAGAATAAGCAAGTAAAATTTTACTTTACTTTATTGCCTCCGGTAATCTTATGGAACTTCACAAAGCTATGCCAGATACTGGCATAACTCAGATAATTTTTCTGGGGTGTGTTTAGGCCAGAAGGAAGTTTGAGATTCAGTGTGCACCGCTGTTGCCAAGATCTGCTATATCCTGCCTGTCCCTATCCCCAAATGTACCTCTCCATCAGCATGAGTCCATCAATGGCAGATCTGCAGGCCACTGTTGGTGGTGCACAGCCTTCTGGGCCAACTTATTTCCACTGATCAGTGGAGAGGCTGCTGGCACAAGGTCCATATGGTCTCCCAGGGCAAGAAGCAATTGTACTGAGAAATACAATTGCCACTTAAGGCATTCTTTTCAATATTTTTTATTGAACTAACATAAGATTGAATTGTTAAGGGACAAAACAACATAGAGAGACCATTTCTTTCTACATGGAACTTGTCTATATTGAAGATCTCATATCATTCCTCTTTTTAGGATTCCTTTTATTGCTTAGGATGTGGCAGAAGCACATTCTTTGGCATGTAAGGTTAATGGAACAATAAAAGCTTTGGACTTGTTGCAAATTGACTCAGTGGCACAATAGCAATACTCTACAAATTACCAAGGGAGGTGGTGGACTCTCCCTCACTGGGGATCTTCAAGCAGAGGCTTGATGTGCACCTGTTGGAGATGCTCTAGGGGGAATTCCTGCTGCAGGCAGGGGGTTGGACTAGATGACCTACTAGGTCCCTTCCAACTCTATGATTCTATGATTCTATACAGTTGGGTGCTATCCAGTGGTGGGCTCCAGCAGGTTCACACCTACTCCATAGAACCGGTTGTTAATGAGAGATAGGACGTATAAAGTTTAAAAATAGCCATTTAAAAGTGGCTGCCAGATGGGCATAGAACCAGTTGTTAATTTCTTTGAATCCCATCACTGGTGCTATCAATCTGGACAAAGAATAGGTTGGGTTCACTGAGCAAGGAAAACTGGAACTGACCATTTCAAAAACAAACAAAAAAGTGAATGCATAGAATCAAACCATACCCAGCATTCATAAAGTGTTTTAGAGCAGCAACTTTCAGCATGGTGTGCTTTGTCAATGGTCAAAAAACTGATGGTGTGCCTTGACAATTTTAGCATCTTGTCAGTGTGCCATGAGATGAAAAAGATTGAGAATCATTGCTTTACAGTGTCCTACTGCTTCCATATACTTCTTGCAATCCATACTACAACCTTCTAGAGCAGGGGTGTACAAACATTTTGGGCAGGAGGGCCACGTCATCTTTACTATTGGGGTCAGAAAAATGATTTATATTTCAAATTTGAATACATTTACATATAAGAGTGCATTAGAGACAGATATGGAGAATTATAAGGCTTGCCCGCGGACCAGATGGAGGCGTCTTTCCATGAGCTGCATTGTGGCTCACCAAGTATCACTTGGTGGTATCTGGCCACCAAGCTGGGGTTTGGACAACCCTGCATTAGGTTTGTTTGGGGTTTGGACAACCCTGCATAAGGTTGCAGGAAACTATCCATAAAGCATTCTAGACCAAAGGTGTGTTCAATTTTATAAATCCACTTGGTTCCAAATTATTCTGCCAACCCAATAAGATCAGAAAGGGAGGCATTGCTCTATATCTTTTCACCTTTAGAGATATATATCATGGAACATGGCTTTCTTGGCTAAATAACTCAGGTTACAGAAATCCTTCCTTCAGGAGGGTTTTCTGGTCCCTATGTAAGGAAATTATCATAGTGAGGAAATACGGATTGCAGGAGATACAACAAATCGTGAATGGTTCTATGCCCAGAGTGCAAACCAGAATTTATTTTTTAGCATTTTTATCAGCAGAAGTCCTCCAAATTTTTAAGTTATTAGTAATAAGTGATAGAATTCCCCCTCTGTTATTTACCGCTGCTGACATAGTACCTGCTGAGCAGGGAGCAGTTAGTGTATACAAATGAAATGCAGCCTCTGGTACTTAAGAATTATTGTTCTCCCACGAATGAAATAATCATTTCTCAGAGGACAACTCAATTAAGAATTACAACTCATGCTAGTAATTAGTCGCAATGCATTTTATATACTGGCTTTCTATGTGCTTGAATTCATGAGGTAACAATGTTTTCACTGAATTATGAACAGCCTTCGCACAACAGCTTTGATCTGATGATCTCAGCATTTTCTTGTTCTTAATAAAGAAGCCTGTGAATGATCCTTCTTCAGTCTTTTAGTGAAGCTTCTGGGAGACAGAAGACTAATGCTTTTAGAAGACAGAAGGCTAATATTTCATTTTTGATGTATGTGTTGTGAAAGCTAAAGTCAAAGAAATATCTCAGTACTCACTCATTAGGTGTGTCCTTTTGACCGCAGAACTGCCCATAGCTGTCAGTGGGGTAGGCCACTTTTCTGGGGTCACCATGTATCCAAGCTTCAAAAAAAGAAAAGCATCATTGCAATTTTACATTTCATTTTTTTCCCATCCAGTGGATTGGCTACGAATTCAACATTGCTAACAATTAAATTGCACTGCCGGTCATGTACCATTTTAACCTCTCTCAACAGCTACTGAAGATTATTGATTTTTCTTAAACAGTAGGCTTTTTAAATGAAAAAGTATGGATGAACAGACAGAACATTACAAATTTCTCCCTCCTAATTTTTTTTCCTCCATCAGCATATGTCTGGCTTGCAGCCAGAATATGAGGTAATGCACTTAGAGAATAACAGTTATTAAAATGAGGACTTGGAGGAATTACAAAAGCTCTGTTGGCAAAATGCCACAGAACATCACTGAGCCAAAACAAGCAAACCAAACTGTGCCTTCTCTCTTGTTTCTGAGTTTCCTTCTAGACACCAGATCATACGAACCATTTAAAGCTGTGTTTTTCAATCTGAGTGGCATGGCACACTGGATGCTGCGGATAGTCCTCAGGTGTGCTGCGGGAATTTGTGGAGAGTCATTAATTAATAGGAAAATTGGGGGATCTGAACAGCCTGCTATGCCTTGTCAATGGTAAAAACAATGATGGTGTGCCTTGACAATTTCCCTGTCTTGTTAGAATGCTGTGAGATGAAAAAGGTTGAAAATTACTGATCTAAAACATACTTTTAACTCCAGTTTGATTTCAACCACTGTGCTGTAGCACGCTGGTGTGCTGCATGGCTTTGGGGGGAAACTGGGGGATTTGAGCCTCCTACCAGAAGCAGGTTCTGAGTCCCCTATGAGCAGCACTCTTGACAATGGTAAAAAAAACTGGTGTGCCTTGCAATTTTAGCACCTTGTCAGTGTGCCTTGAGATTAATTTATGCAAACTCAAACTCTTAATTTATGCAAATCAGTTTGAACTTGCTCTTGTATCATTGCTACATCCTCAGATTCCTCTTGATTTTGTAGTGTTAAAATCAGAAACACTCAAAAGAAGATGTTTTTCCCCCCAAGGTCAGCGACACAGTAACCCTCCAACATTAGAGTGATAATAAATTAAGAGGAAAGGTCCTTAATGAAGCGACTAGTGGGTGCTTAAACATTGGCCCTTGTGGTCTTAAAGGGGTCAATTACCTTCACTTTCAATGGCCAACAGTTTTTTTTTGTTTTTTTGCAGACTGAGGGTTATTCTTTTCACCTTCATTTAACAGAATATTAAAGCATCCTTGATTCATCTTATCTCAGATTCTTTTTATAGCAGCAGTTTTACTACAATACCTAGTTGAATTAGGGTAGAATAGTGGCTCAGCGAAGGAAGACCTTTGTGGTTCAAAAACCCTGGCAATAAGCTTTTTAGGTGGGCTTAGGCGAGCCATTCTCTCCAACTGCAATGCAGTGAGAATACATGACTGTTTAGGGTTTGACAGGCGCAAAAATTAAGAATCAGATTTTGGAAATTCCAACAAGAAGGGGGGTGAAAAGGGCGCAACAAATTTTTGTCCCTATACTTTTCATTGAACAATTGCTGACTGATCAACATGCTGCCCCAACCCCTGGACCTAGAAACTTGAAATTTGGGGAGGGTATTCTGTACATGACATGAACACCCAACAAGCACCAATTTTTAGAAAATTAACCTCTAAGGGAGTGAAAAGGGATGCAATGTTTTCATCCTATACTTAAAACTGAAGACTGATAAAACCCAGTTCCAAACTCTGCATCTACCCAGTAGGGGTGCCCATGGATATGGGGAGATGTTGCACAGAGGGGAGATGGTGCATGGGGTGGGGGGGTTATTGCACATGGGGGATGGTGCACATGGGGGATAGTGTGCATGGGAGGATGGTACATGGGGTGGGGGTTATTGCGCATGGGGGGTGGTGTGCATTGTGGCAGTGGTGCCCATGGTGGGGTGGCGCTCATGGGTGGGGCGGCACACACGGTGCCTCCATTTTAATTTTACTATTATCAGTGGCATAGCTAATGACATAATAATCATGTAGCCTGGTGCAAAGCTCAAAATGTTGCCCCAGAAGTGATGTCACAACCACAAGTGACGTTAAACCCAGGGTATTTTTTTAAAAAAATTAAATTTTCCCCTGCAACAACAAAATAAATTTAATTACTGTAAGTAAAAATATGAAAATTGTGCCCCTTATTGGTTTGGGGAATTGTGCTGGGCCAAAGAGGAATGGTTATTCTTTCCCTGCTAAATATAAGAGGAGCAACACTTAGAAGTGCCTGTATACCCACTTAGCATGGAGTAACTGTATTATTATTCACACACACACACAAACACACACACATATATATATAGATACACACACATATACATACATATATATAGATACACACAGATATGTGTGTGTGTGTTTGTGTGTGTGTATGAAATTGAGAGCTGATTCATATTAACACCTTATTTGTTCCTTACAATATCAGAATTCCATCTCATTGGCTCTCAGAGCAATCAGTTATCATGGGAAAATTGAGTTAAGAAAATCTACTTTTTGTTCCATTTTGTGGTTTCATTCACATCACCAGTCGGACCCTTCCCAAGAGTCTAGGACTGTGTGATGTAGCAGCGTATAATTCGTGCTGATCCCAGAAGAGCATCTTTCTGCAGTTGGGAGAGTGATATTTTGTCAATGCCAATAGTTTTCAGGTGCCTGCCAAGGTCTTTGGGCACTGCACTGAGTGTGCCAATTACCACTGGAACCACCTGCACTGTCTTACACCAGATACGCTGTCATTTGATTCTTAGGTCTTGATTGTGGGAGACCTTTTCCAGTTGTTTCTCCTCAATTCTGCTGTCACCTGGTATGGTGATGTCAACAACCCACACCTTACTGCTTTCTATGATGGTGATATCTGGAGTATTGTGTTCCAAGACCTTGTCCATCTGTATCCTGAAGTCCCACAGAACCTTGACCTGCTCATTTGCCACCACTTTTTCAGGCTTGTGGTCCCACCAGTTTTTTGCCACTGGCAGATGATACTTTTGGCATAGATTCCAGTGGATCATCTGGGCAACAGAGTCGTGCCTCAGTTTGTAGTCAGTCTGCACGATCTTCTTGCAGCCACTTAGAATGTGGTCGATGGTTTCATCCACTTCTTTGCAGAGCCGACATTTTGGGTCATCGGCTGATTTTTTAATTCTGACCTTGATGGCATTTGTCATGATTGCCTGTTCTTGGGCAGCAAGTATCAGGCCTTCCGTCTCCTTCTTCAGTCTTCCACTCGTCAGCCACAACCAGGTCTTATCCTGATCCACTTTTCCTTCGATCTTGGCAAGGAATTGGCCACGCAGTACTTTATTCTGCCAACTGGCAGTCCGAGCCTGAATTGCACTTTTGCGATATTCATCGTTAGTCTGCTGCACTTTCAGCAACTTTCTCTTGTTGACTTCAGTCAGAGCAGATTCCTGGCTCTCTCGCACATAATCTGCTAGGGCATGTTTTTCTTCTTCCACCGACTGTTTCTCTTGCAAAAGTCCTCTGCCCCTGATCTTCTAGGCAGGTACAGCCTGTCAACATCACTATGTGGATGTAAATCATAGTGAATGGTCATTAATTTCCTTGTTTTCCTGTCCAAGTCATCCAGTTCCTTTTGTGTCCAGTTCACAATGCCAGCAGTATACCTAACTACAGGTATGGCCCAGGTATTTATAGCCTTTATAATGTTGCCGCCATTCAATTTGCTCTTCAGAATTTTTCTAACCCTTTGTATGTATTCTTTGCTGACCACAGTTTTTACATGCCCATGCTTGATATTGTCCAGCTGCAGGATGCCCAGATATTTGTAGGCTTCAGGCTGGCGGCATTTAATGGTTTGACCATTCGGCAGTTCAATGCCATCACTTTCCATGATCTTCCCTTTCTTTAGTGCCACTGTGGCACATTTGTCCAGGCCAAACTCCATGTTGATGTCGGTACTAAAGACTCGGACTGTATTGGTGAGTGACTGGATTTCTGCTTCTGACTTTCTGTAGAGCTTCAAATCATCCATGTACAATAGATGTGAAATTTTCTGTGAATTTTTGGCAGTTTGGTAGCCCAGATTTGCTTTCTATAGGATCACTGACAAAGGGATCATCGCGATGACAAACAGCAATGGGGACAATGAGTCTCCCTGGAAGATTCCCCGTCTAATGTTGACAAGTCCATAACTTACATTGGCTACGAATAATTCTGTCTTCCAGAGTTTCATTGCATTTTCAGTGAAATTTGTTACATTATTATTATTATTATTATTATTATTATTATTATTATTATTATTATCCAAAAGAGTAAACTGTAAGAATAATGACAATGAAAGAACAATGCTACATTGCTAAGTGGCTATCCAAACAGGAAGATTCAGCAAGCCTGCAGTCACACGGTATATCACAAAATCAAAGAGCCAAATCCAGAGCATGTTCAGCCTGCTTTTCCCCAACTGCTCTCTCCTATCTACTCTCCTAACTACTCTGTATCCAGAGCAGAAAGTTATGCTGCATCCAGAGTCAAGAAGCCTGGGCTGCCAGTAGCTGCTCCAGAGCATGCTAAGTGACACCTTGGGAGGGCTTGCTCCTGAGGAGACGCCCCTCAGATCACACTGGACAAGGAACAGCTGTGGTGCCTGCAGTGGCAACACAACTCTGCGTGTCTTTCCTGGGACACGCGCACCCCCCTCCAGGACTGCGCAGTTGCCAAAGTTGCACAGTCACCAACTGGCTTCAGAAAGAGTACTGCGCAGGCACCAACTCTGACGCCTCTGCAGTCTTATCTGAAGCTGAACCACTTCAGTGGAGACTTCCTTAGAACAGAGGCCGAATGGCTGCACAGAGGCACACATTGCACATGTCCAAGCCTTTGGCTTGGCTGCACAGAGATGCACTGCGCATGTCTAAAGAACATGCGCAGTGCGTCTCTGCTCAGTGCACCTCAGCTGGCCATTTGGGCCAGCTCCGAGGCAGAGTGGCAGCTTCTGCCTGCTGCTCGGCCTTGAAGTAGGCCCGAATGGGCGTGCTGACACCCAGGGCCTACCAGAGGACTGTCAATCTCCTCTGGTGCGTCACCCCTACAGAGCGCGTCACCCAGTGCAGCCCGTCTGGTGCAGCCCGTCTGCACCCAGCCACACCCAGCCCATCTGGTGACGCCACTGGGTGCCTGCCTTATAAGGAGTCCCTGATGAGATGCCAGTACAATCTACAGTGAATACAAGGGGCTTTTTGGAGTGGCCTACTGTATCCCCAAGTTAGTGGGTGGCCATAGTTGTTCCATATCCTGAGGCTGAGAGGCAGGGGTTGCAGCTAGGCTGGCCAAGAACTCCGATTTTTGGTCAACACTGCTATTCTTACTCAGGATTAATCATGGACCCCTATGGGTCTACTCATTATTATACCTGCTCCTGAGGTGGTATAACTCTTGAGGAGCAGGAAGAGGGCATTTCTGCCTTGGAAACAAGCTTTGGATACAAAGTAACTGCTCTGCCCTAGGCAATGCTAAACATGCCCACAACATGCCTCTCCTGAACTGCCTAGGGCAGAGCAGGTCCTCCTCTCTTAGGGCACCCTATGTTGCCTTGCTCTGCCCTAAGCCTCTTCCAGAGTAACTGGGGTGAAGCATCTTGCAGTTGCCCCACCCTAGTGATAGATAGGGCAACCCAAGGGCTCTTGCGTGGACAGATTAGTTGCTCTGGATTTGGCTGTTATTATCAGAAAACATAACCTGAACACAGAAGGTATGAACTTTCTTTTCAAAAATGTGTTTATCATGTAATTCATGGATTTGTGTACATTTCAGTGCAGAACAAAATGCACTCTTGTAAAACAGGTTGCTTCGTAGAGCATCTTGTGACTTTATCCTAACACAATGCCATACAAAGCCATGTTTCCATGAACCTTTAATGTTTACCTGTTATCTACTACAGAAAAAAGAGAGATCAATCTTGGCAGCTGAAACTATGTTCCTTTAATCTCTTGTATATATACTCTGCCGTTTCTCTAGCAACCTTCTGTCTTCCTCTTTGTTTTTTATAAATATTTTAAAATTACAGAATTAATCAATTTTTTTCTCTCCCTTATCATTATTCTCTACCTACTAGTACAGAACAGCAGGAATAAAGCCCATCATGTGAGATGTGAAGCAGTACAGCAATTTTAGTTGCAAACTGTAACACCTGCTGTACAGATAATTTAAAATTGACCACCCCGGCCAATAAAATCTATTGTTATGTGAGAGTTTGTTTTAATCTAGAATTAATGCCCCAAACCTACTCCTCTTGCCACTTTACAGAAAAACTCCACAGTGGAAAGGGGGGTGTCAGATCAGAAGACTTTGGAAGAGAAAGGAGATTCAAATCCTCTTACTCCTCTATAAGCCTCCTGATCCTCAATGAGTCTCCTTGGACCTGTATCAGCGCTTTAGTTGGTGGAAGTCCAAAGACAGTAAGGGGGCAGGAAGGCTACAAAAAGAGAGGAAAAGATCCAGTGCACATCACTGCCACTGATCCATCTCTTCCTGCAGCCTGCTTGTCTAATTCCTTCCCATCCTCAGCTCTTTCCACTGCCTTACCCCACACTCCATCGACAGCCATTTCATAATAATGAAATTCTCTTCCACTTTTGCAAATGGCTGCGTGTGATACTTCAATCCAGAACAGGATTTTGTGGCTAGTCACACAACATACTTTTCTTTCTTGCAAAAACTTCCAACATTTCTCAACTACACACTTATCCAGAAAAATACCATCCAGGAGAATGATTACTCCGTAACTCAGTAGTAAGATGCATGTCTTGATATGCACAGTCTCAGTCTCAATTTCTGGAATCAGTAATGTTCACAGTGACTTTTCCAATCATCACAATGATTATAATTGCCAGGTTTACAAAAGTTACTGTCTGAATGTATACTGTGTGAATTGCCCTCCTGGTTAAAACACACACATACACCACAGTAATCCACATGCACTGACTGTATCGTGAACTTTACACAGAATTTTAAAATAAAGGAAATCAAGTAGGCCAGGGGTGTCAAACTCATTTCACATAGAGGGCTACATTAGCATTAATGGTGTCTCTTGAGGGCCACAATCCAATTTTTTGCATGTCTACTCAGAAGTGCCCTCCTTTCTCTTGGGCTCTTTCTCCTGCCCTGGAAAGCTGCTACTGCTGCTGTGCATGAGCCCTTCTTCCTCCTGGGCTCTTTCTCTGGCTCAAAACCAGAGAAGTGTGCTGCCACCACTACTGAGCTGCTTCTGGGGGTGGGGAGATCACTCGAGGGCTGCACATGAGCCTGCAAAGGTGCCACATGCTGCCCTTGGGCTGCCAGTTTGACATGACTGAAGTAGGCAGTCCACCAAATTGATCTGGGAAACTGATAAAATGCTTCCCTATGACAGTAGTGGACCACTCAGCTCACCAGTAGTATCAGTAGTACTACTGATAGTAGTAAAAAACCCAGTAGTATATTTGCTGCTGTGTAATTTTAGAGCCAGGAAACACACCAGAAAGAACCACCAAAGGGGGCAAGAGAACAGCCCATGATTAAAATGGGCCAGAGATCATGCAAAACTTTAAGCCCCATCGAGACTTGGAAAGAAGGTGACAGTTGGTCCAGTAACTGTCACTTCTAACTGTCAATTGGGGCATGGCTGGAATATTGGGGGAGAGTAGGAGGGTCTGGAGAAGCTCCTGTGTGGGAGGAAGGCTGAAAAGATACACATCCTCTGCCCCTCAAAAAGGAGAACAGACAACCCAACGGGGACGGTGCTCCCCATAAAAGAGACCTCAGGCTCCATCACTGAGGGCAGCGGGGATCAACTGCAGATGATACAGCAGGACACATCTCTGTCAACCAGCGATCAGAGGGGACCAGAAGAAGCCTACAAAGAAAATCCTAGGTCCTCACCTAGTAGCCAAGCCACAGGAGGCTGTCGAGAAATACTGCAACTGACAGTTAACATTGGGGACTGAAGGAGGTTCTGAGCATGACAACAGGAAACCCAAGGACACCTGTGAAAGAGATTCTCAAGTGATAGGACTATAGGAGACAGAGCTCTATCTTTAAAAAGTAGATAAACTGGGTAAATATGGAGTTCATAAGAAACCTTTCTCTGCTTATCGACCTCTTCTTCATTAAGATATGCGCCGAAGCATTACACTGCTCTGAGTCCAACTACAATAAAGGAACAAGCAAGTGTTGAATTGACCTATTTTAAGAAACACTGTTTCTTTGTTGAATGATTTTTTTTTCATTCTGCATTTACAAGCAGGCTTCATTTACAAGGCATTTTATTTTTGCTAATACATTCATCTTCAGGAAGTTGTAAAATCAGCTCTCTTTAATTGGGAGTCACATCTGCTGTGTGAATGCAGAGGCTAGAGGGTACGGATTGACTGAACATAAGAAGAAATTACAGTACAGTATTTTTAGGATTTAGCACTTGATGAATATTATGTCCAAAACTAAAGGAAGGAGACAGAACTTTGAAAACAAAATTCTACATGATACATATTGATATTTCCGGGGAGAAGAGGAACCATGTTAAAAGTAGAGAGCAAAGATTATGATCAACATTATCCTTACAGCCCAATTGTATCCTTGAAATATGCCCATCTATCTCCATGCACAGCAGCACAATTACAGTTCTGCTAAAAGCTACACTGGCCATGCTGGTACTGAAATCTACCCGCCAACTGACATGCCACAGATCTTGGCACAATAGTGGAAAAATGATGTGCTGACATAACTTGGATACTGACCTAACTTGGATGCCAACAGGGAGGTCAAAATGGGATTAGATCCCACACCTGGCCCACCCCACTCCATTGCACATTCCTACATTGCACCCCTGTAGGTGGTGCTGTAGGTGGGCGGTAGGTGGGCTATAGGTGAGGCAGTGTTTTTTGCTGACTTGGAAAGTCACACACATGGAAGACTTGGTAACACTTTGGTCAGAGGCACTTGATGTGTTGCCATCTGCTTGCAAGACTTGAGTTACATGCCAACAGATGCTGCTTCTGTTGACTTTATATTGCATGAAAATCCTCTTGCATATGTACGGAAGCCCATTTTGCACTTGCCACCAGGAGCACCAGCAGCTAGCAGGGTACATGAGCTGGGGGAACTGGAGTGAAATTGTTATTTTGTGCTTAAAAATCTTTCCAGGGCCTGCTGATATAGAACTTATTACAACTTTTTGCAGAAATATCCATTTTACCTGACTAAGTTGGCTCAGTAACCCATGTGAGGGTTTTGCACAGGGACAGAACCCAGAGAGAACCACCACTACTGGTCTCCTGGAGCAGTGGTTCTCAAACTAAGGGATTGCAACCTGCAGTACATATAAAGGTCCCCAGTCCCTTTAAGGGGTTGGGAAAAGGGCAACGGCAGTGATGTGGGGAATGGTTAAACAGCCCCAGTTTCTTCTGTGAAGCTGCAATGAGCTTTATGAAAGGAACAATTCAAGTCTTTTTGAGTCACGGAAACACTCTAGGCAACTTGGAAAGTCTGTTATGAATAATTTTTGAGTCAAGTTAAATAGGGTGGAGACTTGTGACTCACTTCAAATAAAGTTGCCCTGATTTGCACTTCCCTGCCTATTTTGTAATAATAGGTTACCATTTTTTTCACTCATCTATAACATCCAGGATCTTTGAGAAACCGATAACCATTAATTTTACTCAAAAGGACCAAAACTGGATATTCAGTGACAGGCATTTTAATAATTTTTATTATTGCAGGTTTAGGTTCCATAGATTGGGGCAGTTCTACTGCAAAAGAAATGTTTTCTCAAATGGTTCATAATTTTTACAGCAAATGTCTTTTTTTGCCCTTGTAATACTCAGAATTTCAACACTAGATTTTTCTGCTAACTCTGAAATTGAATAAAAAGACCCTGTTCTAGAATTGCTAGTCTGATAATATATCAACATTTTTGTTCCAGGTCTGTGTATATACTTGACAGATTCTTAGTGCAAACTTCCAGCTGACCATCATATATCTTGAAGAATATTTAAAAAGCATTGAACCTGTAATCCTATCCACACTTTCCTGGACGTAAGCCCCATTGATTATGATGGGTCTTATTTCTGGGGAGATTGAGCTCTCTGTACAATAAAGGTTAGGTTCTCAGAATAAGGCTAAAATAAAGGGTAATGTGTGTATGCAGACCTGTCAGCTCTCCACTTCTGAAAATGTAATGACATGCCATCTCGCATTGATTTGCATTGCACATTCATAAAACGCACCAGAAATGGCAAACATCTATCACTTTTAACATGTTTGTCAGATATCTTCTTTTTCTTTTTCCTTTTATTGCTCTGAGAATGAGTCAGTGGTTGGAAACACAACACTGGAAGGCTCCCCGTTAAGGAGTAAACATGAAGGGAAAAACTACTTCCTCTGATACTTAAATGTTAACTGCAAATCAGTTGGCTATAAGAGCCTACAGCACCCGTTTTCCTTTAAAGATACATTCTTTAATATGTGGAAATGTCTGACAAATTATGTTTATGGCTTTTTAACACTAGCAATTTACAAATGCAATGACACAGATAATAGACACATGATTCTGAAGGTATACATCTGGGGTGTTCTATAAAATTCAGGGAAGCACTGCTATAATGTCATGGAATGTCATGGAAGTTCTTTGTCCATGTGCAGAATACGCCGCTTCATGGGTGACCTCGTGTTTGAGTGGCTAAACCCCCTTCACATCTCTAAATACAGATCAGAATTTCACAAATCAAAAGATCCCACAAATAGAGTTTTGGATGATCAGGAGAGCATCTGAGCATCTCCAAATTCCCACTAAACAAATAACTTGAATATACTGAACAATTGCAAAATTCTGCTGAACAGGAGCACAGATAATGCACTACCAATGTGAATTCTTCGTATAGAATTTCATGAACAAAAAGTTTCTTGTGACAAGCAGATAACCATTATTTAGACTGCAATCCAAACTTCCAGGTGGGTTGGTATAAGCCAGGTCATAAGTTCTATGCTTACCTGGAGGATGTCACAAAAGTGCCATAAGGCACTTCTGCACCACTCCTGGGGGAGTTAGGCCAGTGCAAAGGCATACGCCGACCTCCTCGTACCACCATGGGAAAATATGCCAGGCTGATAGGACTTACGCTGGCCTAAATTGGTTGGTCAGTTCATAGTGGGTGCTTACATCACAGAAGGATTATGCTTCCCAAATTTCATATTTCTAGGTGCAAGGGTTGGAGCAGGGTGTTGATCAGTCAGTGATTCCTCAGTGTAAAGTATAGGGATGAAAAGGTGATGCGCCCCTTTTCAACTCCTCCCAGTTTAATTTCTAAAAATCGGTTCTTAGAGGGTGCCTCCATCACAGAAGGAATCCACCATCCCCAAATGTCACACTTCTTGGTCTAGCCTATCCTTGGTAACAGCCTATCCTCCATATCAATATAACCCAGGTCTTCATGCTTCGCATGCAGTGTATGCAGCGCTGAGCACACCATAGTCTTTCAAGACTAAACACACACACATTATATATATATATACACACACACACACACACACACACACACACACACACAAAGGATAAATATATGAAAGGATAAATCTCTCTCTCCCTCCTCTACAAGAAGCCAAAGGACAGAAATATATGGATTCTATTGGGTCATGAGATGCTTTAGGCACAACTCATGACTGTGAATTGATTTATTTTCCCTTTATATGAACTTTATTGACTCTCATGCATTTTGAACAGGACAAATGCCTGGAGTCTATCCAAGGCTGATCTCATCTTTCATTTAAAATAAGAGATAAGGAAAAGTGAGAAACCAGGGAGGATGATAGTAATAAAAAATAGCCAGCATGTGAATGCTGCACAATATTCCAGGTGTTTATTTATGTATTGAAGGAAAAATCTAATTCCTAGAATTGTTCCAATTTAAGACAGAAAGATTTTATCCATAGGAAGGGAAGAAACCATCATCCCAAAAATATATTGATCTTGATGTGGGATTGGATAGGTTTTACTAATCCTTTCAGAGCTTCTTTCTTAACAATTAGAGCATGTGCACAGTGTGTGCACAGATCCCAGCAGAGGCAAAGCGGGCCCTACTCTCTGTGACCAGTGCCTGAGGGGGGAAATGGAGCTGGCAAGCATTTTGTCATTATCTCCATCACAGATTTCACACAGTATATGGTTTTGGGAAACCTCACAGACTACTAAACTGCTGTGAAGACCTAGCCAGAGGATTAAGGGGGATTTATGTAGTGCTGGAAGAAAGTATAGGCGGCAGGAAAGTCCAGAAATGCAGCGTAACTGCAAGCTACCCAATGTTTGCCATTTTCTGTCAGTCCCTAATTTTGCCAGACTTTTAACCAACTCATCATTCAAAATGGGAAGCTTAGGACCATTTGCAGAAAAGTTTCAGAAGCTTAGGACCATTTGCAGAAGTTCTCCCTCTGCTTCATAAAGAAAGGGTTTGAAGAGCAACACAGAATCAGCAGGGTCAGATATTTATGGAGGGAAAAAGATAAGTTCTTCTTCCTTGTCCTGCATGGAATGTCTCAGGGAATGTGCCATGGCAGTTCCATGCATGTTTACCTCAGAAAGTATAATTAAAAACCATTTTCATTGAACACAGTGGGATTTCTTCCAAGTAAACATTCATAAAACATGTTAGCCTCTGCTGGCATATTTTCTCCATCTGCTTTGGCCATGAATCCCTATTGTTATGGGATGAAAAAAATTCTTCAGCACTTATGGTTTAATTCAAGCTTTATCAGTTTGTAACACATGAAGCCTGCTGCCAAATCACAGCAAATTCAGGGAAATCTGCTGACATTGGAAGGGGAGAGAGAGAGATTGAGAGAGATTGAGAGTGAGAGAGAGAGAGAGAGAGAGAGAGAGAGGCAAAGTAGTCTTACATTTAGAGTAATGTGATCAAAGCCAGGCAGCACTACTTGGATAGGCAACAAATAGGTACCAGCTTGAAGGAAACGCTGGGCCTGGGATGAGCTAGATGTTTTATAAATATTGAATATTCTTCCAATTTAGAGACAGTCAACAAAGAGATTATTTCATCCTGCTTGCAATTTTCATTCCTGATCTGAATGCAGCTGGACTGCCCGGAAAGCTTGGGCTGCCAGTTTGCTGCTTTGTCTCCATTTTGGATTCTTATGTGAAAGGAATTCTGGCCATTACAGAATAAAAATGTAGGTTGTAATGCTTGCTAATAATTCCGTATTGCTTATTCAAGTCACATTCTGACATGTTCATTTGGTAATGGAAATTGCCAGTTCATGTATTTATGAGACTTGCTTCTCTGCAATGCTTCTGTGATGCCATTCTAGTAGTCCTGTAAAGAATCACGCAGATTGGAGAATCACCAAACCTGTCTGAGATATGGAAAGGAACCACATCATTTGGGTGGTATCCCACCTACAGGAGTAGACCTGGAGCATAGGAGAGTGACTTCCATGCCAGTTCCATTCCAGTTATATAATAAACTTTCCATCTCTGAGATACCTGTGCCAGTGGGGCATGTTCTGTATCCTGCAGTATGGAGATCAGTCACAAGAGTCTCCTCAAGGCAGTGGTGGGCTCCAGCAGGTTTGCACCTACTCTATAGAACCGGTTGTTAACAAGAGATAGGACATAGAAAGTTTAAAAATAGCCATTTAAAAGTGGCTGCCAGATGGGCAGAGAACCAGTTGTTAATTTCTTTGAATCCCATCACTGCCTCAAGGTAAGTGAATATTTTTGTTTTCTTACCTTGGAGCTGTATTGCTCCTTATCTTGGTGCTGGAAAATTGGTTAGGAATGTTTTCAGTAATAACTAAGGTTGCAATCCTAACCTCTAGTTAGGCTGGCATAAGTCCTGTGCTGTCCTTAGGGTATCACAAAGGTGCCATATGGCACTTTGACCACACTACTGGGAGGGGTTTAGGCCAGTGTATACATCCTACTACACCCTACCTCCCTACACCACAATGGGAAGATATGCCAGATGAGCTATGCCAGCCTAAATTGGTTATGATTGTGTCTTAAATTTATAACTTTACTGACAAGACCTTTTAGCTTAGCCCAGCTTGCAGATGTTAGTCATTTGGAACTCCTTCAAGGCTCCATTGCCCAATTCACATACACTTCAATGGCAAACAGTAACAATAGCCAGTTGTATGTAGATGAAATGACAATATAATTTTTGTAGTTGCAGACACTTGGTATTTTTATATACCATTTCCATGATTGATGAGAAATGGCTAATAGGCAGTAGGGCTGTACAGGAAAACCTTAAGAAGTTATCTGGCAAAACTGTGATGTGGAGGTGTGCTGCACTGATAGTATATTACAGTAAGAAAAGGCATGTACAGTCCTTTCTATTACATTCTATTATTTGCATTCCTTATGCTAGATCAGTCTTTTTATTTTCTGACATTATAGTATAACTCTGTGTCTGTAAAGTACAAAAATGGTAATATGAAGATAAGCTACAGATTTCTCTGAAATAAAGCCAGTGTTGGATTGTTAGAAAAGCACAGCATCATATTTAAAGAATGGGATTCAGTACACATCTTGTACTCAATGGATGTTACATTTTACATAGTCAAAAGTGGCATGTCATGGAACACTGCCTGATAACTGTCAGAGATTTACTGCATCTGTGTTACAAAACAGAAAAAAGCTCCCTAAACCTTATTGATAGGGATCTGCAAACAGTGTAGTTATTTTTCCTGTTCTGTATACCTTTGAGGTGCAGAGACCAGAGCCTTCAGGAAAAATAATCTCACCTTTTGCAGGTTCTTAATTATTGAGCACCTCATCTCAAACCTGGAAGTGCGGGACATCCAGTTTTATTTACAGGAACAGAGCAAATTAAGGTTTCATTTGTTCATGCAGTTTCTGAGCTTGTTTGGAGGTTCTAGCAGGGGAGCGCAGCTACCGTTTACCCTTGACCGAAGAATCTATCTATCTACAGTATTTATATACTGCTTTTCAATTAAGAAGTTCACAAAGCGGTTTACAAAGAAAATGGAAAAATAATAATAGCTAATTAAAAGCTAATGGGTCCCTGTCCCTAAAGGGCTCACAATCTAAAATGCAAAAAAGAACACCAGCAGAAGCCACTTGAACAGACATTCTGGGGTGTGTAGGGCCAGTTACTCTCCCCCTGCTAAATAAAAGAGGAACACCCACTTGAAAGAGTGCCTCTTGCTCTGTTAGCAGGAAGAACGGTACTTCTATCTGGGATGATCATTCTCTTCCACTGAGTGCACAGCTTCGGGAGGGATGCACATGGTGCATGAGGGAGGAAGGGGACACCCGCCTACCCAGTCAGATCAGCCGAATCAACCCTGGTGATCAATGGGGTGACAGATGTCGCAGCCACATCGCCCTCACATCCAGTCTCTGTAAATCAGGGTTTCTCAACCCCCAGTCTAGGGACTATCGGAGGTCCTTGGCAGCTGCCTGACTGGTCTTCGAGAGGACTCCTCTTAGTGCCTCTTCCCCTCCTCACAGCTGGAGGGCTCTGTTGGACAACTGCAGCCTCAGAGACCAATCATATGCCTGTCTACTCAGAAATAAGTCCCACTGTAGTCAGGAGAGCTTACTCCCAGGAAAACATGGATAAGTTTGCACCTCAGAGTCCAATCCAATGCCTATTACTCAGAATTAAGTTTCATTATAGTCAATAAGGCTTGCTCTCCTGTAAGAGTGACTAGGATGGCTTTGTGCATTTTCAATGCATCCTGCATTTAAAAAGGCTGAAAGTCTCTGCTCCAGTAGACATGCATTGAGACACTGGGCTCTCACCTACAATCCTATCCACAGTAACCTAGCAATAGCTCTATTGATTATAGTGGGATTTACAGCTGGAGGCAGCTGTGATGCTGTGGGTGGGGAAGCCCTCCCTCTAGGTCGCCAGAGGCAGAACTCTCCCTCCCCCACCCCTGGGCTGGTCCCTGGAAAATTTCTTTCCCACAGAACTAGTCCCTGGGGCCAAAAAGATTGAGAACCACTGCGGTAAATAAAACTAACAGTCCCTCATTTATGGGTTTGATGGCAGACTGCAAGGAGGATGATAAGTGGGAAATGATCTCAGGTGAATGAGAGGGAATCGGGTCATTGTAACTGCATCATAATGAAGTCACTGGTGGTAGGATGGAAAGATTTGGCAGACTTGCATGAAAAGCACCTTGAATCTCTTGGTCTCTCACATCACCATCTGCCGCTGATGCAATTCACATCAACTGGCTTCATGAATGGGATGGCTCCATACAGAGAGCTGAACATTCACAGCTGCTGTCTTCAGTTACATCCAAACCAGACTAAAGGGGTTGTCAAAATGCCAAAAAACTGCACAGCCATTTTTCACAGAAAACCAGAAGGGTCCATTTTCAGGTGGGGCCAGTGGCATTTTGTGATCTTGTGCCCCTTGATGGCACCAGGGTCTGAAATTGGGTAGGAGTACATCCAAGCCCAATCCACCCAAACTCCATCACAATCTTCTCCCCATTTTTCCCTGTGCTGCCCTGTCCAACCGCTTTACCACCTTCTCCCCATTCCATCCCCTGCATAGGCCTAACTTGCTTTTGGTATGCTATCAGTACACAGTGTTAGTGTAAACAAAGGCTCTGTCCTCACTATCATCACATCAGTTCCCTGCACTATCATAAAGCTATTTATGAAACTTTAACTTAAAGTAAAAGCATTAGCATAACATGCATTCTGCTGTTACTTTCTTTGGATAGGATTAGGTTATATGTTTACAGTAGATTTCAAACTTTCAGGGGGCTTTTCTCCCTAAGTCCTTACAGGGATGGGGTAAGGATGTAATGCACAGGATTCCTGCCAGGGTCTGGCTGGTATGCAAAGCCCTGGGGAGCCCTGCAGAGTGCTTGCAGCCACAACTAAACCAGAAAATGAACATTCCCCACACCCTCACAGCACCTCTAGAAAATTTCAAAATTGCCTTCTCTATTCCTTCGCATGGGAGCAATCCTAGGAAACATACTGCTGATCTGAACAGGGGGATCTTTACACAAATGGGGAAGGGGATTACAACATCTCCAGTTTGAATAGACTGGTTTAGGATATTTCTGATGTTATGCCGGCATGCATGTATCAATGGCACAGCATCAAACTGGGCCATTACTGAGGAACATTCCAACAATTCTGCACTCTACTGTTAAAGAAATAATATATTGAGGTTCTCTAGCATTATAAAAATGTGAAGTCATTAAAAAGACATCTTTTCTTACTTTTGTTTTTTAACTTAATGATAATTGCTAGTTTGGGGTTGTTGTTTTTTTTTTGCTTTTTTGTTACAATTACAGCCTTTTACAATTACAGTAACATAACAAAATTACTGAGCCATGGCAATTCTACTGCATTGTTTCATCGTGAGTTTCTTTCTATCAATATACCTATCATTTTTATTTCCCCCTATAATTACAACAGTCAACTAATGTGAGCAGGTAGTTCATGCTTTGTTTCCAGGAAAGATGTTAAATGAATATAATTATCTTTAATTGGAATGTCCATTTAACTAAAAGCAACATTTGCTTCTTTAGTAAATGAAAAGATACTTTCAAATGAACAGGTTAAGGTCCACTGTGCTTGTCTGTACTTACCCACAATTCCTAAAGCAATGTAACCCAGGATGACCAGTACAAAGATGACACAGCAGAGAACATCTGTACAATGCCTAAAGATAGAACATATTAAGCAATTACAAATGTGTCCAACAAAACAACTGTGACCCAAAATAAAATTCACCTCTTGGAACATTATAGGTGCAAACTGCATCTGTTCAGAGCCCAATCATTGGCTACCAATTCATTAATCTTCCCCCAAATCTCATTTTCAAAGCTATATGCCTGTTGTGAGTCAATAATTTCACTAGGAGAAATAAACAGTAACAATGCCAGTTAAACATATGCAAGGCCAAACTTCAGTATCTGTGGTCCAAAAAAAGAGTAGGTTGCATCAAAGGACTTGTTGCAAGAATCCATGGGCCATTTATGATTTAGGCACTACGTCAGGCTAATGCATGATCACTCTGACTTTTTTGATCAACCCACATAAGGTTTCTGTAAGTGGGGAACTGTCTGTATCATTTGTCATGAGCAAAAACTGAAATTCTACACGTCACCACTCAGTGAAGATGGAAAGTTTCCATATGCATGTAAACTGCTACCTCGATTTCTTGCTTTGATCTCATCTACTTCTATCTTGTGGAAGACTGCTTCAAAAGGTCTTCCCCAAGTTCAGAAGTTGATTTTCCAGATGATACAAGGAAATAAGTAGGTCTGTGAAGGATTCATTCCTTCAGTGGATGTTAAGGGATGGGGTAGATTTTGTTAATCCACAATGTAGGACTTTCCTTGTGGCAAAAACCATGGTAGTCCCCTTATCCTGCACTGCCAATTATTCTCTGGCTGGCTTTATTGCTTGCATGTATGCCAGCAACCAAAAGGGATGGGAAACCCACTACCCAACTTTACCCTTGAGGGCAGCAAATCTCCAGCTTTTGCCAGTGTCATAATTTGTGTGTTGTTTCTTTTTCTGTGGCAGCATGTTTCTGTGGCATAGGATTGTGTCCCAAAGCAGGTACTATATGTGGATATGTTCACCTAAGCAGTCATCCTTCACACCCACTTTCAGAAAAGTAAGCAAAGACACCATAATTCCCAATGCTATTATGTGCTATGTACACTTTCCTATCAGCAAAGTCCACTAGGAACTTACTTCTGAGTAAGCATGAATATTTCACAAAGTATGGAGAAAACTGCAATTATGTGGGCTGCAATCCTATAACACACTTTTCCATGGCAAAAAATTCCACTCAAGGAACCCAACTGGGTCTTGCCCATAAATCCTCATTTCCAAGTGGGTTTGTGCATGTTTGGTCTGAGTCAGAGCAAAGCCCTAACTAACTGTGATCCATTTCTGGGTAAAAAATTTCAAGTGCTTGTATGCAAGTTTCACATGCATATCTTCATCCCTTAAAGATTCTGACATCAACATAATTGTTTGTGTGAAGGAAACAGCCATCGGATATAAAATAACACAAGAGAGCTTTCACATCATTTGCTACTGCTTCAGACAACATCCAGTAAGACCAGTTCTCCAGTGCAGCTGATGATTTATAAATTATAAGTCTTAATACTGTATGAGGTAAATGCATGTGTGAATAGCCCCAACTGCTGTCATGTCTGAGGGGAATTACTGCATTTACTCTAATTTAATGCACCATCAAATCTAATGCACACCCTGTACTTATAATGAAAATACCACATTTATTCTAATCTGATTAACCATCGAATCTAAGGTGCACCTTGATTTTTTAGATTACATTCAGTTGGAAAAGGTGAGCGTTAGATTCAAGTGAATACAGTATATTCTTGAAATAATAAAATGCTGATAGGATATCACTAGGATCATTCGGTGGGGCCAACCAACCTGAAAATCATCACTCAAGTAAATCTACAAAAGGCATGTTATAAAGACAAAGTCGCTGGTAAAATAAATGAGGCAGGAGAGTTGATGAAATTATAAAAACAGAAAAGGTGACAAAGCTCATGAAACTGCAGAGGATGATCTGTATTCCTTAGCAGTCTAAGTTTTAGCTAAGTGGGTCACATTCTGATACAGTTCTTTATATCTAGAAATATATTTCTGTGCTACTGCATCCAACTAAAATATTTTATAGACTTACACCCTGACCTATTTTTTTCTCTAACATTTCTTTCATTTTGGCTTGTAGTTTGTTCTCTACTCTGAGAACCCATTTGAGAGGAAAAATGGGAGTCAAAACCTCCAAAAATATAAAATTATAAGGGTGTCTAAAGAATGCTCAGTTCCACACAACAATGACCCCTGCGAGAGCCCCGAACTGCAGTATTTCACAGAAATGATAAAGAATTTTTTTAATCCTTGCAGGATTGAATAGGAGTTCAATAAAGTGATGGGCATTGCTAAGTTACGAAATATGTTTTCAGCTGCATTCCACAAAACACTTTGTGACCAAAGATCTGCTGAGGTCAACTTTCTAGAGTGGAAAAAGATGAGATGAAGAGAAATAAAGAAATGAAGTATCTTTCATCTTGGCTGCTGAAAGTCAACCCCTACCAGCCTTTCCTCTTCTTGAAATACAGCAAAGACAGCTTCTATTTTTTAAAGCTTAACTTCACATGCAGACATAAAGCCCAGCAATTTCCCATCTTTAAATGAACACTGATTTCACATGGACTCTGATAGAAAACAGGCATACTATAGTGGAAGCTGGATTCTGGGATTCACAGCACAGCATCACTGAAAAGTAAATTTTTCTCCTTCTGTTTGCTCATGCATCTCTGAGGTGCCAGGGTCTAAGGACTGCATATACTCAAGGTGCAAGGATTTAAATGTTCAGTGTGACAGGCAATGCACAAAGACTCACTGATGAAGGTAAATAGGTGAAGTATGAATGTGGGTTATCACTTTATCATGTTCAGCAGCAATTGTTTCATAGACTTGTCTAAGAAAAGGTGTTTCCTATTCAGTAGAATAACTAGAGTGGCAAAATGGTACTGCAGGTGCTGCAACATGCCATGTAAGTCTCCCTCCAACTCACTGTTAGAGCAATTCCAGGCAATGATGGCAACACACAGGAATATTTGGTTCTGTAAGTGCCTGTCTATTGTTGTAGCAGCTCAGATGGCTCTGACAGCAAGTGGAAGGGACCACTTACATGGCATGTTGCAAAGGCTGCAGTGCTTACCATTTTGCTCCATCCAGCTAAGCCACTATTCCTATTCAGAGGGTTTAACATTACTATTACCGTTGCAGTGTTACTGCAACTGTGCTACTGTACAGTTGTGCTACTCCTCTGACAGACTAATCCATGTCTACTCAGAAGTAAGTCCTATTACAGTCAATAGTATGGATAGGCTAGTATAGTATAGGCTAGTATTGATACTATTACTCTCAGGTCAGTATGGATAGGATTGCAGCCTGATTCTGCTAGTTTGTTTGAGCTAGCAGTAATCTAAGTAGGTAGATTAAGAGTGATTCAAGCACTGATCAGCCCCAAGCATTTGGTTTCAACGTACACTTAATTTGGCTTCAGTCAAAGTCATTACTAAGAAACTGAGTCCCTTTTTGCCTCCATTAATTCAATAAGGTGCCATTTTCTTTCATGTTACTGAATGACAAACAAGAGTCATGATCAAGATATTCTAAACTTATTGCCCTTGAAATAATTGACACAGTCATCCTCTAACGATTACTCAAACTACAATTTTTATTTTATATGTCACATACTAGTGGGATCAGCTCACACAATACAGGCTGTTTTGTTAGAGAAAGATACAGGATGTTTTTATCTATAAAGCTGCAGTAACAGCTGTTTCAGCAAAAATAGCTGAAATATTTGGAGAGGTTGACTATATGTTTTATCTCTCCTTGTTGGATTCTAGAATGCCATAATAACAATGAGTCATGATTCAAAGGAAAAAATATATACATAGATAGATAAACTAATTCATTATTCTCCTAATTGGGCTGAGTTTGTAGTACTGTGTGATCCACTGTGGGTACAGGATAATTGATCATAATTCTTGGCATGTTGATATACCAATGTTATAATTAAACACATGCGCACACACTATATATAGGACCTGTCATATTCAAGATTTGATATATTATTGATTGTATACAAAATACTTCCATTATTCTACCTTCTGGACCTAAATAAGCTCATGCTGATGTAAAAATTTCAATCAGCAGTTGATGGGCCCCCAGTTTGTGACTGAATATTTGCAGTATTATGATTTAGTTCTTGTGTAGAACCATGTATCAAGCACATTTTCAATCTTGATTATGGTTGCAAAAAGTGACAAGGAGTGCCTATAGGAAATAGAAGAGGAGAAAATAAAGGTTTTACTATGAACATAAAGAATAAACCACAGAACCACTATAACTATGAGGCCACTTGCATGCTTGATTCAACTTTTCCCTGTTTATTCCTCACCCAGTGGGTTATTGTTTTAAGCACATTATTCATAATGGTGGTGATTTAACAAGGATATACTGTTCTTCCTGGAAGCACCACATAATTTCATGACACTGAACTTTTCAGTTTGTATTAGTCATGACTTTTATACTAATACATTCATATATGCCTTTTTTCCAATATAGGTAACTTCTTTTGTAAAGGCAAAACTCTTTATAACACCTTTGTCACCAGGACTATTGTTTAAATAGAAATGCTGAATCTCTCTTTTTCAGTACTCGTTGAAAGAGAACTGACTTCTCCTCTTAAGGTGATTTTATATTAATTTTTGGCTAATGATGTAAAATAGAAAAATCAAGCTAGCACAGAAATATTCTAGCCTCAGTGTTGCTAAAATAAAGAAACATGAAATGATTGTCTAAGGACACATCCAGACCAGAAGTACAATTCTAACCATGTCTACTCAAATGTAAGTCCCATTGAGTTAAATGGGTCTTACTCTCAAGAAAAATGTCTTTTTGATTGCAGCATAAGTGTATTAACGTGTGTGCTCATGGGAACTGCTGTAAGGTGAGCTTGTATCAGATCTTATAATCTGCCGTATATTTAGTGCTCATATGTTTAGTGCTCATGATCTGAAGGGAACAGTGAAGAGCTTGCCACTGAAAATGTAAAATCCTCCTATGAGTATTCCAAATGTAAGACTTATTCTGTACCTCTTCCTATTATTATCCTTTCCATCCATCTTTATTATGGATGCTTTTTAAAATATTCTTATGCTTGTTTCTCCTACCATGCTAATGTAATCATTCACTAAAATCATTATTCTTATATATAGCTGCTCTTAAAGTTTAACGTTCCAGATTCATGACACTCTGAACAGCAACGCTATGGGAATGTTTCTCCAGAGTCAGCTCAAGCCAACATATACCATCAAGTGCATACATGCCATCACAGCACTGTTGGGACCACACAATTTTGTGTACTCCTAACTTTTTCCTCACCAATTGCAATAACACCCCCCTTATACGATCCCCCATTGCACAACATCCCCACATGCACAACATCCCCCATGCGCAAAGCCCCCCCCCATGAGCAACACACACACACCCATGCACACCATCTGTCTCAGGGCATGAGGCACGGGGCACCAAATTGGCTGGAGATCCATTAGTCAGTCTTCCATGTTAAGTAAAGGACAAAAATACATTGCACCCCTTTTCAGCCCCTTAAGCGTTGAATTTCTCAACATTGGTTCTTGGTGAGTGTTGATATCACAGAAGGAACACCCTCCCCAAATTTTATGCTTCTAGGTCCAGGAGCTGGGACAGAAAATCCCTCAGTCAAGGATTCTTCAATGTAAAGTATAGGGAAGAAAACGTGTTGCGCCCCATTTCACCCCCTTCCGGTTGGAATTTCCAATAACTGGTTCTTAGTGGGTGCCTCCATCATGGAAGAACACTCTCCCCAAAATTAACGCTTCTAGGCTTGGCGATTTTGGCTGGCTGTTGATGAGTGAGTGAGTGAGTGAGTCAGTCAGTGACTTTTCAATTTTATATACGTATATATAGAAGATAAGGAGCAGTGGGCTAACTAAGTAGACAACCAATAGGTCAACAGGATGGGCAGCCTTACAGTATAATATGGCTAGTGTGGAATGTACGTGCGTACCTAATGTAATCTCCATCAACCTGCTGCCTTAAGCAGCTGCTTCACTCAGCCACATCAGCAGGCCTATGTTCTGATTCTTAATTTTTTAACTCTTTCTTAAAGAAAAGTTTCTTTTTGACACCCTGAAATTACCTAGAATGCAATATGAATTTCTGCCACCCCCAAGAAATTCAGTATCTGTTCAGTACCATGACTCTCATCAGTAGAATGAAATAGATTATGCATAGGAATTCAGTTCTTAGCTACTACTGGTATTAAATATTAAACACATGCACTAAGATTAACACAGGAAGGCTGAACACCTTATAAACCTTGTGCACCAAACGAAGATTCATTTCCCCACAGAGTCTTGTACTGAGTTGTTATAAAGTCTAATAAAGCAGCAAGATGTTAGATCCTATCAGACTGGTAATTATGTATTTCATATTCTGATGGTTAAATAATTCTTTGACAATCTAGTTCAGCTGAAAGGTGTCTGCATGTTAAGCTGCACTCTACTGCAATAACTGTGCTGTTATTATGACTTGATAGCATATGCTAAATGCATTTTGCTTACTTATAAACATTTTTCTATCTGGATTTAAAGGAAAATCTATCAGCTTGTCAGGGACCTGCTCTATAATGCTAGTTATACGAACAGCTTATGCATATTTTCTAGTTCACTGCAATGGAAAGAAAGACGAGTGTGTTTTACTGCTGTAGAAATGCCTCAGGATCCATGGGACAGAACTGATTTTTATCAAAGTTTAAAATAGTATTAAAATAGTACAGATTCCAAACATGTTACAATCTGCATAGCGTTAATAATGTCTGAGGCATTTCAATATAACACATTTTCATCTCCTATTAAAAGTAGAAATTACAAAAATAAGCGAATGAAACAGAAACACAGATCAGCAAGAACAATGAAACAAGAGAAGGGAAATATGGTCTTGTTGCTGAAGACGTCACAATGTGTTGCTTGCAGTGTCACCACCAGTGTAATGCAATGTTCTCAAGGGTTGTGTTAGCTCAACTCTTGGCAGTTGTAATCCTAACTGTTTGATGACATAGCAAAGTTTAAGACCAGGAAAGCAGAAAAAGATATGCTTTTTTAAATAAATCATGGGCAGCCAAACCATACTGTATAATCTTATAGGTATTTACTAAGAATCAAGGTCCACTATATTTCAAATTGATGCTGGCCACCCCCTCCCATGTTGGGGGCCGGCTTATTTATCCCCCCCCCTCGGTGAGATGGTACAGCCGGGGGAGATGTGGTGGCTGCCAGGGCCAGGGAGCGGTGCCTATCTGCTCGATCTGGGCATGCTGTCTGGCAAGCCCTCAGTCGGCTTGAGAGCGTCGTCCCCTACCTGCCCTACCTGTGCAGTTTAAGCTTTGCTGGTCACATTTTGGGCCGGGTAGGAATTTTTGGGGTCCCTGCTGATTGGCTCTTGCCGGGACTCTTTTTTGCCTACCCTAAACTGTACTGGAGGTGTTTGGTTTAACCATTGGTCACTTTATGGCAGGTGTCATGCTGGAATAGGCAGGATAGGCAATAGTGACTGCCTGAGGCAGCAAGGGTCTGGGCAATGCATAGCAGGTCTATTGTATACCTGACCGGACATAGGGCTATGTGGCTAGCCCTGTATCTCGGATTTAGGCAATGTTGACCCAGCTGTTTCGACCTTTGGGCTGGTGTTGATGGGCACCCTCCTGAGTGGGGGTGTGACCATAGCCAGGCTTCACCCGTCCCAATTTTTGTAGCTACCAGCACAACTATTTTAGCAGTCCCCTGCTTCTGATGTTTAAATAATTAGTTAATAAAGTGGCTCTTTAATTCCACATCTGCCTCCGTGTACTTATTCTGCGCCGTGGGGGGATAAAAAACTTTATTTCAGGATTGCAGCCTAAATCCCCACAGTGTTAATACAGTGGTAGCAGTGTGGGCTATGCTGCATCCCATAGAAAATTTTCAGCTGATGGAGATCTCCCTGAAGTAAGAAGACTTTTCTCCTGCTTTCTATGTATACGCTACAGGTCACCTCTAACCTGTACCAGCAATATTGCTGGAGCAAGTCTGAGTTGATACACCTGCACCACCACTGACAAACCTACCTTCTCTGGACCCAACTCACCCACACCTCACCCTATCTCCTTCCTACTCTGACTGGTCTCTTAAAAAAAACAATTTAATGCTTTCTTTTAAGATAAGCATTTGACTCAACTTGGAGGAACCAGTTCTAAAGGCCATGCTATGACCATGATTGGATCACTGCTTTCCAGATGCAAGTCTTAAGCTTGCATAGGGTGCAATCTGTTGTAGAAAGCTTTTTCTGGAAACAGGAGCACAGCACGCAATCAAGTAAGTCTTCCTTGAGCAGAAGGGATCCTTTTTGAGAGCACACTCCTTATTGCTTACCCCTACTAACCAAGTAAGATGCACTCTTTCAAGTGGGTGTTCCTGTTTTATTTAGCACGGAAAGAATAATTGACCCTCCCCACCCCAGCAATTTCTTAAATAGTGTTCTAAGTAGGCACCCATGAGGCTTGAAAGACTATGGTATCGTGCTTGCTGCAAACACTGCATGCGAAGCATGAATGCCTGGGTTAGACTGATATGGAGGATATTCTGTTACCCAAGCAGCAAACCTCCCCTCTCCACACCACTGAAATAGTCCAATGGAAAGGCAGAGCCAATACGATTGGTTCCAGCTGCGTCGCAGAGCTGGGTTAAGGACAGGAACTCACCCTGTCTTGTGGGGACCGACCTGGGTCTCAAACCCTGGCTTGCTCGTTTACAGGCACAGTATCTGTTCAGTATCAGAGTGTCTTAACCACTTGCGCCACCTACAGCCAACGTAAGAACAATTTACTCTGGATTGAATATTGTAGGGTAAGAAGTTCACAAAGCTGTTTACAAAGAAAATAAAAAAATGACTGATGGGTTCCTGTCTTAAAAGAATTTAGAATTTAAAGATACATTAGAACACTATTAAGAAACAATCCAGAGTAACTACAGGAGCACGTAAGAGACATTTACATACACATAGTCATGGAACCACCTAGTGAAAACCTATCGGAAATTCATATTCAGTCCAGAGTAAATTGTTCTTACGTTTGAGCAAGGACTCCCTGTAGTTACTCTGGATTGCATCCTTAGTTGAAAAGTGGTACATAAATAATGTAGATAGATAGATACTGCACAAAGCTTCCTCTGAAAGCAAATGAATAACCATATTCATCTCTTATAAGGGGTCCTTCCATGAGGGAACATGGTTCTGCACACGTGCAACCATAATCAAGTGAAGAAGAAGCTTCTGACAACTGTGCTCCATGTGATCTTTGGATAAAACCCAAGTTTTCTATTTCAGCAATAATGGCTGCAATCCTAAAGTAGGCATTGTTAGATATGTTCAGTAGCATTTTGCTGCCTAAAGAAAAACCTAGCATTTTCTATTACATATTGTGTTTTGACCAAAATCTAGAACTGGATATCCTGGTCCCTTTAAAATCTATTATTCTATAACCCACTGCAAAAGGCATTGCCACTCACATCAAAAGGCAATGACCCCATAATCTCCTCGTATGACACAGGCATTCCCAGCGGTATGGACTGCTGTCCTTCTGTTCAGCTGATGCTGAGACTGTGCTGTCAAAATCACTGCCTCAGCGTCTCACAGGACTGAGTCATTATGCTACAAACCACAGATATTTCATTATCACTGGGCTTTGGACTGACAAAAGGCCTTGAAGTAGTAAGGGATTTTCAATCATATTGTCCTTCAGTATTACTATACGTTTATATTTTCAGCAGTCCACACACTTTTGGCTTGATTTCGTAGGTAGCTGTTACCTGTAATGGCCACTAGTTTCCTCCTCTAAATTCTCTAATCATCACAGAGCAGTCTAGCAAAAAAGCAGATTCTTGATATATGGTTTGGAGAAAATTAAAGAGTGAAAGTCTCTTATAAAGAAGAAATTCCTACTATTTTCAACTTTCTCAAAAACCCAAAATGCAAGGAAAGCTCATTTCTACTCTCAGCCGAGTCCACAGTAGGAAAATTTTATACTGGGTAAGGGGGTGAAGTTGCTCAGAAAGGACGAGAGGATCATTCTGTAGACAGGGGAGATCGGGTCTATGCAGTCCTGTGTATCATGAGGATAACAGCATGAAAAGGAGCATTTGTCCAGGGATTACAATAATCAAAAGTCCTATCAGCAACCCAAAGAGAGACAGGCATGAAGGAAAAACTGGATTCTGAGAGAGGTCTGCTTTTTCACCTTGATAATATTGTAAGCTCGCCTTTCTCAAATGTTATTCTTAGCAACCTATTAAAACATCTAAAAATGGTTTTAAAAAAGATGGCTTATTCCTATACAGGCATACCAAGGATTATCTGAACTTCTTAGGAACAGTGAGCTTCATTTGCCTTCCCTGTGCCATCCTTTCCCACTTCGGTTATCTGCTGAAAACACAAAGACAATTCAATAAAGCTGAGCTTATTTTTCAAAGTAGTCCAAAGCTTTAGTAGGAGAAAGCTGATTGTCTTGCAGCTGTTGGAACTAAGTGGAGGACTTCCTACTGTCCTGCACATCAAGAAGTATAATTAAGTAGGGCTAAGGCCTGACTTAGCCCTGGTAAAAATCCAGGGCTGGAAAAAAACAGCCTCTGGTAAAAATCAGCTTTACAATTGAAGGATGCTAGCCCCACTGTTCCTTGACAGTGTTTTGTGTGCTTCAGCATTTAGTCATACTGGCCACATGAACACGGAAATATCTTTGGACAATGCTCACTCTTCACCCTTGGAACTAGGATGAGCACCACTCCCTAGTATTAGTCATGACTAGCAGGGTAACCAGCGGGGGACACCTTTTCTTTATAAAGTCACTAGAGAAATTTACCCGCTATTGCAGGAGTGAGGCTGTGGGTGGTGCAAGTGGTTAAGACGTTGTGCCTGTTAACCAGCAGGCCAGGGTTTGAGACCCGGGTCGACCCCACAAGACAGGGTGAGCTCCTGTCCTTAGCCCAGCTCTGCGGTGCAGCTGGATCCAATTGTATTGGCTCTGCCTTTCCATTGGACTAATTCAGTGGCGTGGAGAGGGGGGATTTGCTGCTTGGGTAACAGCCTATCCTCCTTAACAATCTAACCCAGGTTTTCGTGCTTTGCATGCAGCGTATGCAGCGCCGAGCACGATACTATAGTCTTTCAAGTCTAATGGAGGCCTGCTTTTTTTATTGCACGAGTGAAATAGACACCAATGCACCATCTATCCCCCCATGCAACACCACCGGCTCGTGCAACATCCCCCTGTGTATCACCATCCCAGTGCAACATCTTCCTGTGCAAAATCATGCACCATTGCCCCCATGCATCATCCCCCCTGTGCACCATCTCCCCACAACCATGCACCTACCCCCTACAATGTGGGCACCCCTCCCAGGAATGTGCAGGATTTGGGACTGGGTGTTGATGAGTCTTCAGTGTTAAGTATAGACTGAAAATGCATTGCACCCTTTTGCACCCCCTTATGGGTTAAATTTCTAAACATGGGTTCTTAGTGGGTGTTCATGTCACATTAGGAAGGCTCAGTGGGTGCTCAGGTTACATAAGGTGTTGCAAATTTCATGCTTCTGTGTACAGGGGTTGGGGCTAGACGTTAATCAGTCAGGGATTCTTCAATGTAAAGTATAGGGAGAAAAACATGTTGCGCTCCTTTTCACCCCCTTCTGGCAGGAATTTCTCAAAATTGGATTAGTCATGGAATACATGGAAGGAATCATTGAAGGAATACTGTACTTCCTTTCAGGCTTCTAGGTCCAGCATTTTTTGGCTGGGAATTAATGAGTGAGTGAGTGAGTCAGTCAGTCAGTCACTTTTCAGTTTTATATATATAGATTTTCAAAACATTTAGCACTAGAACACATGTTTTTAAATGACACCCTATTGGGACGACGTAGGTTTACCAGAGTGAAAAAGAATACAAGAATTTCTTAATTTTGAAAATTTTAAGTATGCATTTAATTTATTATTAATTATATTATTAGTAATAATAATACCAGAAAAAGCCCTCAAACATCTTATATTTATTCATGATTGCAAACTGCAGGAATTGAGCTTTTTTACAGGATCATTAGCAGGTACAATATCTGATTTTTGAATAGATTCAGGGCTTGAGGCAACTAGTTATTTGATTTTTCCATCACCCACTGACAACTCACCAAAAATTAGGTTGTGATTCACCAGTGAGCCATGATCCACAGTTTGGGAACCACTACTGTAAATCATATGCGTAAAGATATGTACAGCACACTCCCATCAAGTTAAGCACCAATAGATTCCACTCATTTTAGTGAGAAATATTTCTAAATATGATTAAATAAATAGGGTTGCAGCCTTGTAACTTTGAACCAGACTGTGAAATTTGATACCCCTGCTTACTGGACAAGAGACACTCTTTCAAGTTGGTGTTCCTCTTTTATTTAGTAGGGGGAGAGTAACTGGCCCTGCACACCCCAGCAATGTCTGTTCTAGTGGCTTCTGCTGGTGTTCTTTTTGTACTTTAGATTGTGAGCCTTTTGGGGACAGGGACCCATTAGCTATTAATTTTTTCATTTTCTTGTAAACCGCTTTGTGAACTTTTCAGTTGAAAAGCAGTATATAAATACTGTAGATAGATAGATAGATAGATAGATGATAGATAGATAGATAGATAGATAGATAGATAGATAGATAGATAGATAGATAGATTTCACTGTATTTTGAAACCAAAATATTCTCATAATTGGTGATTCACTACACTATCTTCTATGTAACTTGTCTAAACAATGGCTAATCTAAATTAGAAAACATTTAAATAAATTACTATATACATATGGCTTGCAGTTTATTTCTGTCTGAAAAACATGATCCCGAAAATGCATTGTATATAACCAACAAATTTATCAATTTTATTTAGTCAGAATTGTTGTTTGCATGTCACTTATATTAATTTGCCTAGTAAACTGATTAAACACAAGGCAGCTAATTAGTTGACAGTATTTAATTTCTTGAAAGCTCAAATTTACATGCTCCTTTATCAGCATTCACGGAGCAGACATGTGTATCACATAACAAATTCTAAGTGAAAAATTTGTGACTGGGAAAAACAGTGCACCATTTGTCCTTTTATCACTGGTGTACTGATTTCCAGAAATTACATTATTTTAGCAAAAACCACTATAATGCAAAAATCAACAAAAATTTCAAATCTGAATGGAAAATAACTACTTTTCTTATGCAAAATAAATCTACTTTTCCTAATTCATTAGACAGACAAAAATTTATGTTTTCTTCTGTAAAATAATCTGAAGCTAGAATTTATAAATAAATAACATCAAACATCTTACCATTAAATAATTGATTTACTCAGAAACACACGAAGGGCACAATCTAGAAGTGCACTTGGGCTACCCTATCTATCATTGGGCTAGCCCAACTGCAAGATGGGCCATTCTGGTTATTCTGGAAAAGGCTTGGGGCAGCCTAAGGCAACGTTGGCTGCCTCAAGACAGAGGACCTGGGCTGCCCTAACTGGGTCATCCTACATAGTTCAGGAGAGGCATGTTGAGGGCATGTTTAGCATTGCCTAGAAAGCGCAGTTACTCTGTATCCAGACCCTTTTTCCAGGCCAGAAATGCCCTCGTCCAGCTCCTCAAAGTTATACCACCTCAGGGGCAGGTATAGTAATGAGTAGCCCCATAGGGGTCCATGATAAGGGAGAGTAAGAATGGCAGTGTTGACAAAAAAAATCTGAGTTCTTGGCCAGCCTAGCTGCAACCTCTGCCTCTCAACCTCAGGATATGGCACAACTACTGCAGCCCACTAACCTATACCAGGCCACTCCAAGAAGCTGCTTGTATTCACTGTAGACTGTACTGGCATCTCATCTCTTTATAATGCAGGCACCACAGCTGTTCCTTGTTCAGTGTGATCTGAGGGGTGTCTCCTCAGGAGCAAGCTCTCCCCAGGTGCAACTGACTTGGTGCCTACTGAGAATGCTCCGGAGCAGTTAGGGCAGCCCAGGCTTCCTCACTCTCTGGATGCAGAATAACTTTCTGCTCTGGATTCAGAATAATTGGGGCAACTCAGCAAGAGCACTCCTCACTGCCCTCACTCTGGATTGTGCTTTTAGTACCTCTATCCTGGGCACATCACCCAGTGTGGGCAACACTCTTGATACCCATTAGTGATGCCACTGTGAATGATTGAACCACAATAGGTTTTCTTTTCCAGTCTCCAGTAAGAATAGCTGTCCACTGACTGGCATAGGGCAAAATCCATAGCAGTTACAGGTCCACGCAGTTACATCACCCTCTAGTGTTATCTTATGGAAAGTCACCTTAACTTCTCCAGAGCAAAGGGCTTAATTTGACTTTAGGATATGAGCCATAGCGAAGTTAATATATACAATTAGAATATTTCATACATGGTCAGCTAAATTGTGAATTAGCTGCGTTTTCCATACTTTCCTCCTATTTTTTGCTTGTTTTTTTCCCCTGTATTTCAGTTCCAAACTCATCTGCTCATTAAGCTGCAGAAACATTCTTTACAGCCATTAACTTTTGTTTGGTTTATGCCACTGGCAATAAATAGGTATGAAATATTAAGGGTTTTTTTCCACAAAACCAGAGACTTCTGGTCTAGATGCAGTGACTCCACGTACTGAGCTATTAGAACTAGAAAGAAAGCCTGCTCCAAAAATAGCAATATCAGATTCTCATTCTGGTCAACAACATTATTTCAATTGTATGTGTTCCTCTCCTCTGACCAGTAGCACAAATCCTGGTTCCCTTTCAACAGCTAGCATTGACTGAGTTCTGACACTTATTCATAATGCTTAGGAAATAACATATCTCACATATCTGTTTCTTTACTACACATTTGATTATCCAAAATGCTGCAGTATCATCATTTGAAATAAGAGTCAGACAATACCTAATCTCCCCATTTAATACAAAATCTATAGATCAAACATTTACTTTGCAGAAACATTTACTTAAGTGTTTAAAGATTTACTCACCATTACCATATTTAGAAGCAAATTTAATAGCCTCTGAAAATACCAGACAATCCAGTAGCATTTCAGAAATTCAACACAAGGTTTAAGTTGTTCTCCAACAAAACCTCGGGTTGATTAATAATCCCTTAGATGTGTGGCCAGGCAGTAATTTTCAACCTGAAGTTAATATTCTAGATTCTTAAGAGGGCCTCTGACAAAAGACCTTCTGAAACACTTGAATTCTTATTCACAGTCATAAGAACATAAGAGCCTCCACTGGATCAGGCCAAAGGGTGCATATATGACACCTATATCCATATGCTCTCCCCTGCATCTGGCATTTTAAGGATGACCACATCTGCACACAGCCCTCATGGCTCGTAACCTGTGATGGTCAACTCCTAGAGGAAAGGAGAGCAACCAAAATGATTTATGGTTTGGGACACCTTCTGTATGAGGAAAGGCTGCAGCGTTTGGGGCACTTTAATCTAGAAAAGAGGCACTTGAAGGGAGACTTGATTGAGACATAACAAAATTATGCAAGGGATGGACAGAGTGGACAGGGAGATACTCTTTTCCCTTTCACATAACACCAGAACGAGGGGACATCCAATAAAAATGAATGTTGGGAAGGTTGGGAAAGACAAAAGAAAATATCTATTTACCCACTGTGTAGTTGGTCTGTGGAACTCTCTGCTATAGGATGTGGTGATGGCATCTAACCTCAATGCCTTTAAGAAGGATAGGTTAGAAAATTTAAGTGATTGAACTTATGGCTTTGTTGTTGTAATGTATGAATATAATTTTTGTTTTTATTTCAGATAATTATTTGAATAAACATATTATAAAAAAGAAGGGATTGGACAAATTCCTAGAGAAAAGGACTATCGCAGTTACAAGCCATGAGGGTTGTGAGTAGATGTGGACAACCTCAAAATGCCAACTGTAGGGGAGGGCAGCTGGATGCAGATGTCATATATGCTCTCTGAGGCAGCTGGTGGGCCACTATGGGCACAATCCAGAGCAACTATGGGGAGTCCTTGCTCTGGTGTAAGAACAATTTGCTCTGGATTGCAATATGAATTTCCCATAGGTTTTCATTAGGTGGTACAGTAACTACGGGTACACATAATGTCTCTTACGTGCTCCCGTAGTTGCTCTGGATTGTAGGGTATGTGATATAGGAAGCTGGACTAGGTGCGCCTTTGACGTGATCCAGTGAAGGCTCTTCTTATGTTCTTATATATTTTTTCCTGTGCATCTGAAGGGAAGAGATATTAACAGAAAGAGCTATTTAATGCAGGTCTCCTAAATGTTTAACCTATGAAGCTGAATCTCTCAATAAAACTACACACTCAAATTCTTCCAACTATTGTCAAAATATCAATGACTGTATAATAACAACGATCTACTCTTAAATACAGTGGTGGGTGGAAAAGAACAGTGTGTGCTTAAGGTGTTGTTTTGAACATCACACTGCTGTAGTTTTTATCATTGCTATTTTCATGCAGAAAGAAAAAAAATAAAATTGAAATTATTGATGTTGGATCCCAAACCCTCTTGTTTACTACAAAAATAGCAAAATTACAACACATTTTCATTGACATTCAAAAGGACAAGACATTTTGAAAGCCTTCTTTGGCTCAGTTTTCTTGCAACCCCACTGAATACAGTGGAAGATTTGTTAGTCTCTACAGTTTTAATAATTTAATGCAGGGGTCTTCAAATCCCGGTCCATGGCCCAGTGCTGACAGTGGCACCTCAGCCACCTGGCTGAGTGCACCTGCCCATAGTGAAAGCAACACTTCCATGCTGTTCCTCCTGTGGCTGGAGGGAGAGAAGAGCAGTGGAGAAGAGGGAAGCAGCTCAGGGCCACCTGAGCCGCACTGGGGCCCTACCCCAACTGAGCAGGCACAGCCCAATGCGCGGCAGTGCCTGCGCAGTTCCCCCTGAAGCTGAGGAGAACTGCGCAGGTGCGGCCTTGTGCTCTGCTGTGCGGCCTGGTGCTCTGGCTACAGGGAGAACTACACATGTACATCCTCTTGGGCCATGGGAAATTTTTTCCCACAGAGCTGGGCCATGGTCCTCAGAAGGTTGAGGACCACTGATTTAATGCACTGAGGCTGCAATCCTATACATACTTCCCTGGCAGTAAGCCCCATTAAAGGCAATGAGACGTTGTTTTTAATTAAATAATTTAATTAAATGCGACAAACAACACTCTGTGACACAGCCTTCACTGATTGGATACTGTTTTATAGGGGGTGTTGAAATGTTTTCTCTGAATGAGGAACTGACATAAGTGGACTTCAATAAGCTATGAATCCATGCAGTGTGCAAATTCCCACCACCACCACATACCCACATGTTCACTGCCTACCCTGGTACTGACTTGGCAACAAATGCTGGCTTCAATATGTTTCTGCTTTGCTGCAGTACATGACAAAATAAGAACAGCAAAAGGTAATGAGCTACATTTACAAGCAACTAGGCTGCAGCAGACAGCAATAAAAGGTGATTAAAGGCAAAGCAAAAGCTGTCTTTCCTTTCCAGGTTATTCTTGTTTGCAACATGTTTTCTGGGATGAGTACCAACAACGAGTTGAATGGTCCAGTGAATTGACATGTAATATAAGGCAGGTTCTCACCATGATTGATCATTATACAGCCAAAAATATGGGCCAATGTCTGGAATATTCATGATGTATATATTGTGTGGCCCTGCTGTCAAGAACATAATCAGGTCTGAAACCATGCACTTCTCCATGTTTATAAAGATGAACAGCAAAAAAATACAAAAACTCTGAATTATGAATTTACAGTGATGCCTCACGTAACAAATTTAATTCGTTCTGGAGGCATGTTTGTTACGTGAAACGTTCTTTACATGAAGCGGATTTTCCCATAGGAAATAATGGAAACTCCGATGATTTGTTCCACAACCCCCAAAATATTCATATAAAAATATGAACTGGATGTAAAAATGATGACAGAACACTGGGATTGAATTCAAAACATGCATTCAATGTGCATGATCTTATGAAGTCTACTTAGGCTGCTGTCCTAAAGACACTTTCCTGGGAGTAAGACCCATTTAACACAATGGGGCTTACTTCTAGGTAGACATGGTTAGGAGGCTGCAATCCAAGACACCTTCAAAGTGTCTCCCCACTTTCTCCTTCTCTCCATCCTGAGCCTCTCTCTCCCCTGCTCCCTTCTGGCTGGCCCTGAGCTGCTTCCCTCTTCTCCACTGCTCTTCTCTCCCTCTGCCCAGCGGACACCGGCCACAGGAGGAACAGCATGGAAGTGTTGCTTTCACTATGGGCAGGTGCACTAGGCAGCCCTGACACTTTTTAAACAGGCTGCCGGCCAGCGCGTCTGCCCCAACTGCCAACGAATGTGTTCTTTACGTGAAGTATAGTTTATGTAAAGCAGAATCCTAGAGAAATTTTTGTTTGTTATGTGAAACATCCTTTACGTGAGGCGTTCTTTATGTGAGGCGTCACTGTATATCATACAAGCTGGAGAGAGGGGATCATGTACTGGTCCAGGAAAAAAATGGACCAGGGGTACTGTACTGGTCCATGTTCCCCATAATAATCATGTACTGGTCCAGTTCCCCATAATAACTTCATACCAAATCATTTTAATACGGTAAGATGACATAGTACCTATGTAAAAGCTACCCTAAAGAATATGCTATGGTCATACTAGCAGCACAATATGAATACCTGCAGTATCTGCAATTATTGTCATGGTAACTATACATTTGTATCAAAGTATCACAAGGTAAAAACACAGGGCTAGAATCAGATTACTGTTATGCTGTTTATAAACTGCTCCGAAATATGTAGGCTCTGAAAAACAACAAGCATCCTCAACTCCTATTAAATTTAATAGGGATTCTGCCTTAAGACAAGACGAGGATAAAGTACAGAGCTAGCCTTTCTGGCTTCTCAGCTTCAAGCTTTTCAAGTCCCCAGACACACAATCCTTAACGGGTGTATATCATTATAACTACAATAAAGTCAGATGGGATTGTTTGCCATCTAATTTTTCCACTCTTATTGGTGCAAAAATCACACTCATAAACTACTAAATACATTTACAATGTTAAGAATATAGTTCTTTTTTAAAATGTAAAGGAAGTGTTGGCATGACTATATAGCAGTGATTTTCAACCAGTGTGCTATGGCACAGATAGTCCTCAGGTGTGCTGCGGCAATTTGGAGATTGACATTCATTAATAGGAAAACGGGGGGGGGGGGTGGTTTGAAAAGTCTAGTGTGCTTTGTCAATGGTAAAAAAGAACTGGTAGTATGCCTAGACAATTTCAAACCTTATTAAGGTTTCAATGCCTTGTTAAGTGTGCTGTGAGATGAAAAAGGTTGAAAATCACTGCTATATAGGATGAAAAAAATCACCATTTAAAGCAATTTATTCATTGCTTTAAAATATTTGTACCTCATCTTTCCCCATTCAGATGATGGTATTCAAGGTCGCTTATGGGAACAATTAAAGACAACCAAAAGTTATGAACATATTAAAACAAAACTGCTAATATATAAATCACTGATTTACTCACTGACTCACTGACTGACTGACTCATCAACACCCCGCCAAAACCGTGGGCCTTAAAGTGTGAAATTTGGGGATGGTGTTCCTTCCATGATGGAGGTACCCACTAAGAACCGGGTTTTTGGAAATTCCAACTGGAAGGGGGTAAAAAGGGGTGCAATGTGTTTTCCTCCCTATACAGTACTTTGAGTTGAAGAATCTCTGATTGAGGGATGCTCTACCCCAACCCCTGGACCCAAAAGCATAAAATTCAGGGAGCTTGTTCTTTGACATCAACACCCACCAAGAACCAATGTTGAGAAATTTAACCCTTAAGGGGTGAAAAGGGGTGAAACATATTTTTGGCCTATACTTAACATTGAAGACTGATCAATACCCAGCCCCAAATCCTGTACTTGCCAGGCAGGGGTGCCCGCAACTGTGAAAAAGGGGTGTTGTGCATGGAGGGTTGATGCGCATGGGGGATGTTGCACATGGCGGTCAATGCGCATTGGTGATGATACACATGGGTGACTATGCCCATGGGGGACAATGCCCATGGGAGGATGTTACACATGAGCTGTCGATGTGCATGGGGGCCACAACCTGATTTTTAAATACGGTAGGTTAAGTAACGCCAAGCAGAGCCTCCAATGAAAACCAGGTGATGGTAAGATTAGATAAATAATTAAGCCCTGAGGGTTTTCAAAAATAGAACAGACACTAATTGCCCTGCTCAGCTCCTGCAGTTGGCAAGCAAATGTGAATACAGGGGGGTAACATTGCTTTTATATAATTTCTTTCTAGAACTCCTTTTATATAAGGGCACAATCCTGAAGCGCACTTAGACTAGCCTGACACTGGGCTGGCCTAATGCCAGATAGGCCAGCCTAGGTGCAACAGAAAAGGACCTGTGCCAGCCCAAGACAGATAGACATGCACTGCCCTAGCAGTGCTAGCCTAGGCAGCGCAGCAGAAGTGTGTTGGGCGTATGTTGGGCATGGCTTAGAATGGCACAGTTAGAACGTAACCAAATCCCGTTTCCAGGGTAGACACACCCCCTCTGACTTAGGCCACCTCAGGAGCAGTGGTAAATCTGAGTAGACCCATTATGCTCCATGATAAGCTAGAATAAAAATGGAAGCAAAAGAAAAAGTTCCAAGTACTAGGCTGGCCTAAGCCCCACTCCTGCCAACCTCAGGATATATCACAACTACAACAACCTACCTCAGGATATGGCACAATACCCACAGCCCACACCAGTAGCCATTCCCCTTGCACCCACCATACACTACAGGTACTGCTGTACAGCAGTCTCATGCTGCAGCTGTTACTGGTTACCAGGGTCTCCTGGGCTTCCTTATATGGCAGGCACCATAGCCATTGCTTATTCAGTGTGATCTGAGACAGGACTCCTCAGGAGCAAGCCCTCCCCAGGTGCCACTTAATCCTCAGTCTAGGCCAGCCTAGAGGCCTCCTTCCCCAGTGAATTTGGCCTGTCAGCTCAGGATATGGCCTTTTTGGGCCAGTGTAGTGGACCATTCTCTTTAGATTAAGTTAGAACTGCACCCTAGGGCTACAATCTTAACCACACTTTCCTGGGAGTAAGTACTATTGAATACAATGGGACTTACTTCTAAGCAGACATGCTTAGGATTGCACTGTAAGGCTGCAATCCTAAAAACACTTTCCTGGGAGTAAGACCCAATGAACACAATGGGGCTTACTTTAGAGTAGATAAGGTTAGGATTATGGGCTTAGTCTCATAAACCTGGATTACAACAGTGTCATTTTTAAAAGTGGTCCTGATGCTAAAAAGTTTGGGAACCGTTCCTTAATGATGTACATTATTAACAATGCATAGTCTCATTTTTTTCATAGGGAATCTCTATTTATGTGGGTGGGTGGGTGTGACACTACTTCCTGCAAAGTAGAAGAACACAGTATGGTTCTGCCTTACTGTTACCTGCTGCCCCTGCATTGCACATTCCTGATTTCCTTTAATCACTCTCTAGTGTGTAGGTTTGTTGCCTACATTCGATACTTCAGTGAAGCAAGAATGTTTAAGCATGAAACACCTATGCTCCTAGTGCTGCTGCACCAAAGAAAGGGTAATACAATAAGTGTGCAAGGAGGCAGACTCTTGATTTTAGAGAGTTCCCCATATCCAAGATTTCTATATTGGGTGGGGGGGGAGTGGAAACAGCTTCCCCTGTGGATAAGAAACCCCACTTGTAATAATGATTTATATATTAACAGATAATGATGATTATGTATAATCTTTTATTTAAGCAGGTTAAATTCTCTTCCCAACAGCTTTTGCCTCACACTGGAATAAAAATGAGCTCCTTTCCCCTATAGTACAGTATTTTCTTTTTCAGACCCATATCCATGTTCCACTGCACATTCCAAATAAGTATCTATTAGTAATTAACCTCTGTTCTCAGTTCTGGTGTGAATCCAATTACCACAGTATCCTCTGTTGTAAAATTTAGAAACCCTTGCAGTGTGCACTACAGCTGTAGCTGGCAGCTGACAGACTGTGAAGCAGGGGAAGAGATTATCACTACATGATGGCAGATTTCCACAGAGTAAGACCTCTGTGTGTACTCTATGGGGATGCCAGAATCTTTTCTTTTAGCAATTCCCCTATGGCAGGGGTGTCCAAACCCGAGCCCTGGAGTTGAATGTGACCTTCAGCAAGCCTCAGTGTGGCTCTCGGCAAGACCCCTACATCCAGCTTGCCAGCAAGCCTTGTAATGTCTCTAATACAATCGTACATTTATGTAAATGTATTCAAATCTGAAATGTAAATCATTTTTCCAGACTCCGACACAGTGTCAAAGAGATGATGTAGTCCTCCAGCCAAAAAGTTTGGACATCCCTGCCCTATGGCAAAAGAAACACAAGCCCTGGCTCCTAATCATACTTGTATTTTGGAGCTTAAATTAAGACAATCGTAAAAGGTCAATAACACAGAAGAACAAATAAAAATGCATGTAAGTTTATCCTTTCATCTCTGTTCAGTTAAAAAAAACTGCAAGCATTTATTATACTAAATAAAAATATTTACCTGTTGTGAATAGGTCCTCTGAACTTTGGGTCAAATTTCCTTGGTTCACCTGCATTTAAAATAAAATAGTATCAACATATGTCATAGAAAAAAAGCAAACACGTGCACCTGTTATCAAAAACAGTTCTCCAATAATAGACTTTAATCAGTTAGTTTTAAATTAATTCTTATTAATACTTATGTGAAACATAAAGGAAACATTGCATGATCTGATTCACCGATTAGCTTCCATTACTGACTTATCTCAATATTTTCTGCCTAAAAACCAGTGAAACCAACTTGGGCTTAAAAGTGTGTAACTGCCCGGATAGTGGCTGTAATTGGCAGTACCAAAGCATAATTACTCTGGACTTATAAGACAGATACTTGTCCCTTTTCCCCATAAAAGACGTTGTACATTCTTAAAGCAAAGCAGTTGGGGATTGGTGTGATTTAGCGTCTACGTTTAACATCCTGGTTAGTGTCTGCCTAATTGGTATTTATAACTGTCCATATGTGGACAGTTTATCCTGTCCATATGTGTAGGATAAACTCAATTTAGGAACAGAATCTGTGAATCTGTGCCAGTATCATCCCTGTAATAAGGGCAATTATGTGTATTCATACAGTGCAAACGCATGTCAACTCAGAAACAAACCCCACTGTATTCAGTGTGGTAAACTCCCAGGAAATTGCATATAGGATTTCAGCTTCATATAACCCAATCCTTCCTAAAATTAGGTGTGTTCAACAACAGTAGAACAGTGTTCTGTTACTATAAAATGGCTCTTGACAACACATGCAGTTTGATGCCATTTTGTGAGAGCCACAAGGTGACTGATGTTGCAGCCATGCTGCTGAAGTCTCGGTTTAAGAGTGGGAAGGAGATAGGGGTAGGAGGCAGGTGGGCATAAGGGGGTTAGGAGGGGGCAAAGTGGGGAAAGCAGGGAGAATCAGGCAAAATGAGGCTGGAAAGGAAGTGATACAGGCAGCAGCACCTCCATATCTTACTTCCTATTCCAGCCTTGATTCTCTGACCCGGGTCCACTTGGACTTGTGCATAGGTCCAAGTGTTCCCATTAAGGCACTGGAGACTTGCAACTAGAATATCCCTACAATCCAGAATAACTACGGGAGCACATAACAGACATTTATGTCAACATAGTTATGGCACTACCTAGTGAAAACCTATGGGAAATTCATATTGCAATCCAGAGTAAATTGTTCTTACATCGGAGCAAGGACTCCCTGTAGTTACTCTGGACTGCACCCTAAGGGAACAAATATTCCCTTACCTTGAGCAGGCCTCCAGGAGTTAAAAAAAACCTCTGTGGAACATAGGCTACAATCCAGAGTAACTATGGAAAGATGTAAGAGGCACTTACTATGGATTGCTCTAGGCATTTCCCATAGGTTTCCAATAAGTGGCTCTGTACGTTGGTGTAAAAAGTTCCACAGTTACTCTGGATTGTAGCTGTTGTGTATGTCCATTAGCACTGATGCATCAATGGTGGGGAAGTTATGTATGATTGGGCTGCCCCTCTGTGAGGCCACCATCTCATATGAAGGAGAGAGAAAAAAAATATATTCAGACTTCAGGTCTGAGAGCACATTCCTAACCATGTCTACTCAAAAGTAAGCCCCATAGTGTTCAGTGGTTCTTACTCCCAGGATAGGGTCCTTAGGATCACAGCCAAAGACTCCTTAACTCTTTACTACTTACAATAGATCATTGCAGTCTAGAGACTACACTATAGGACTGATAGCCAAAAGGCTGGAAGTAAACTCCAGATAATGTTCAACATCACATCACTGTTGAATCACATGTTGCTGTACTAGACATTCAATATCGCTTACATTTATTTCCCTCACACCCCCCCCCCCCCCCGCCCAAGCCAACTAGGATTTATACTTCAGCACAATTGTAAAAAAATGTTAATCAGGGGACATAGTTCAATAGTCCATGCAGAAATTTCCAGGTTTGGTCCCCACTGCCTCAAGTCAGAAGAGTCTCAAATAGGAGACAGCATGGAGACCTCCACGTCAGACCTTGTTGCCACCCAAGCAGTAGCTATGAACTACATACAAGGCAGCTTCATCTATATGTATGTTCATTAGAAACAAACTTGACCCTGAAATTATGTTAGAAGTGAGGTTACATGGGAGAAATACCATTTTGGAAAAGGGACAAAATCCCCACATCTTATAGAGGAACACAGACCAATATGAGTTACACTTTGCACTGGTGGAGGTAACTATAAATTTTATGCTTCATTTTGAATATACATAAACGACTTGCTTTAAGGAAGTATAAAATGCTTTAAGGAAGAAAGGTTCTGCAAATAGATGAGCCTCCTCACATTTTTCTCTTCTCATTCATGGTGTGCAGAGGATCTGCACAATATCAGATATTTGCCAAGCAAAAAATTAAACATAATTTTAAACTCTGTCCAAGTACCACTGACTGAAATCACAAAAAACATAATTTTCCCTTGAAGAAAACATATGATACAGTTATTTTATTTGCCTTATCACTCATTTCCAACATATTTCTTCAACATGACCAAACAAGAGAAATAAAATCTCAAAGCAACCAATTAGTATTGTCTTGGATTTGTAGCTGCACTTTTCTCAAACTACCCACTGAAAGTCTTAATTGCAAATATTAAATTGAAATAAGATGCACTATTCTCAGCCTTTCATTCTTATGCCCTATAAAAAAAATTTTATGCTGCATAATTTGCAAATTCATCAATGAAGATAAATTTCTGCAAAAACTGTTATCATCAATATGACTAAAGCTCAAGGGAGGTTTGAAAAACAATACTTTTTAAAGGTATGTATTTATTTTCATAACCACCTTTGTGATAATTCACAGCTTTTCTTTTTGATGAGCAGAAATAATCATGGATTTACTTTTTTGCTGGCCTTATGTACCTCTGAGCCAGATGAACGAAAGTCCAAAATGGACAATTTTCAGTTATTAGCGTTTTGCATATATAATCTGATTCTGCATCAAGCTATAACAACGTAAGTCTTAAGCATTCAGGAGAATGTTAAGGAGAATGCTTAACAGACTTAGGGCAAAATCCATAGCAGTTATGGGTCCACGCAGTTACGTCACCCTCTAGTGTTATCCTATGGAAAGTCACCTTAACTGCTCCAGAGCAAGGGGCTTAATTTCACTTTAGGATATAGGCCTTAGGTTGTTATGACTTGATGCAGAATCAGATTATATATGCAAAATTATAATTTTCTGAAAATTGTCCATTTTGGAATTACGTTCATCTGGCTCTGAGGTACATATTTATCTGACGGTGATCTTCTATATCAACCACTTTTGAGTGCAAAATTAGTTATAGCATGGGTACATTAGAAAAATAAAAATACCTGAAATACCCCAAACCGGAATACCCCAAACCAGGGGATAGCATTCATAGCCATGCAGACCCAAAAATGCTAACAAAAGGGAAAAATCCCTGCCCTTACCTTCCGCTGCAGTCTCCCTAACTCCCCTAAAAGTGATTCCTGAGACGTGAGCAACAGCACACAAGATCCATTCCCTTCCATCCTCTGGGTGTCCCGTTCCCTATCCCTGTCCTCCCATGAATCACTCCCATTGGCCATCCCCGCATCCACTAATTCTAGTACAGTGGGCATTTGGGATCAGTTGATGGGTAAGCAGAACCTCTTACCATTTCTACCAGTGTCTCTAGGAGCGCATAATGGCAGTTAGCCTTTTGCACAATTACAGCAGGACTTAAGGTGGTGGATCATGAGATCTGCTGCCATTGACCCATTAGTGAATTAGGTCCCCATCATTGTATGGAAAGTTTCAACTGAAATGAAGTAGAACTTTTCCTAGCAGGATCCCTCTCGACAAATTCTTTTCCGACCACTTTCCTTTGCCAGTATCCCTGTAGACTTCATATAATGCCAAGCTTATCCAAGGAATTACTGGTATGTGTATTTAAATTGCATTCCACAAGTTCTGATGCATGTAAATAATTTGATATACTGTATATGAATTGCAAAACTGGGCACAATGGGTCAGCACATTGCTTAGAACTATAGTGTTTGAGAGACCACATATTTCCTTTGAATCACAGAATCATTTGGATTCTCAATTAAGTGACATAGTACAGTCTGATAAGCCAAGTTCATTCCTTATGCAACTCCCTTCACTTAAAGGGGCTTTAATCATTAGCAAATATAGCCTTGTACAGTCTTGCTTTTTCGTTGCAAAGATGACAGCTGGAAAATTAGGTCTTTCTTTCTGTATGGCAATCTTGCTCATTACAAAAGACAACACAAACAGAACTTCATCTTTGATTCTTTGCAAATCAATGCAGAACACTGCTCTTACTTATACAGCTACACATTTTAATTGCACAACTAATAGAATATTTATGCTGAGTGACCACATGGGTACCAAACATGGGGCTGCTTTCTCTTAATAAACCAGCTGTTTTTATATATACTATATTATTTTGCATCAAAGGCAAAAAAGAGAGCAAAGCCAGTTAGGAATCTGTCTTTAGCCACAAGAAGCAGTCTTCTGGTACAGCTCAATCAGCTATGTTTTGGCCTTGCATCTTAAATGAAATTCCAATAAAATTCACAGCAGAGTAGCTTTTTGGTCCAGATCAGATGAGGGAAGATTGTGAGTTGGAGATAGAAGAAGAAAGCAGAGAGTGAATCTAGATAAAATACAAAGGGCCGAAGTGTTGATGCTCAGAATGCAGGAAGACCCAAGAGGATCACAATAAGCAGTGAGAAAAGGATAGGATGAAAGGTGCAATCCTAAGCATGTCTACTCAAAAGTAAGTCCCATTGTGTTCTATGGGACTTACTCTCAGGAAAATGTGTATAGGATTGCAGTCAGAATCAAGATACAAAGCTTTAGAAGTAAACCATTATATGAAACGTTGGGCATACAGTTTCTTTGGCCAGAAATCAGAACATGACAGAGTGTTTCACCCTACAATCCAGAGTAACTACAGGAGCACATAAGAGACATTACATGCACCCGTAGTTACTGCACCACCTAGTGAAAACCTATGGAAAATTCATATTGCAATCCAGAGCAAATTGTTCTTACACTGGAGCAAGGACTCCCAGTAGTTACTCTGGACTGCGCTCTCATACAGCTAGTTGTTGGTACCTGAAGGAAACTTTGCTAGCACACCAACCAACAGCCCTATTGTTCATTGACAATTTATTTCAGATTGTCATCCACATTCCTTAGAATAAGTATCAGATGCATTTTTCTGAGCAAAAAGCATGAATGAATTAGCAGTCAAGAGTCAAACAGTACTGTATTACAAATGTGCAAGAAATGAAATTAATAAACCCTAGAGTTGCTACAAAAGGAAAAGGTATCAAACAAGCCTCCTATAGCAATTTCAGAATTAGATAACCTGACCAGAACATTGGCTTTTGTTCCCTTCCTCCAATGAAGGATGCGGCTTGAAGCACAGAGAGGTGCTCTGATGGTGGAAGTACAACATCTCTCCATGTTGTACCTCCACTGCTAGGGCTTACAGAGGTTCCATACAGCAAGTTTGCTACCCACAGCCCCACAGTAGGACCTTTGTATTGTGCCCCAAATCTCCTTCCAGCTCATCAAGAACTATTTAACTAGGTCTGAAAGGGTCTTAAATAGGTAATTAAGATTTGTAACATTTAAACCAGTAAGGTTCATAACCAAGCACAGAAATGCAGAACTAACAGATCTTTGAAGTATAAAAAAAGATGTAGGGCAAAATCCATAGCAGTTATGGGTCCACACAGTTATGTCACCCTTTAGTGTTATCTTATAGAAAGTCACCTTAACTGCTCGGAAGCAAAAGGCTTAATTTGACTTTAGGTTATGGGCCGAAGACTTGAGATAGAAGTCTGGTTAGATGCATCCTTTTTCCTCCCAAAAACATTTAAAAACATTCCTCCCAAAAACATTTAAGAATTGTCTTAGAATAAAACCAAACTTAATACACTTTGGGTAAAAGATAAGCATCAGAAAGGTTTGACATAACCCTCAAAGGATAAAGATATGAACAAATGAATAAAAAGGTTTATAATGGAACTCTGTGGTATAATATAAACTACAGCATTTGCTAGTGCCAAGACTAATGAATATACATTCACTTGCATAGCACTTGGGTAGTCTTCTGGATGAACAATGCCTTATAAAATGCAATATATGAGTCTCGAGGGTTAGTGAGCTGCCGTCTTGAACTACTGCTTTTCAGCTGTGGCATATGGCCAATAGTGATATTAAACCATTAGGGTTTGTTATTCCCTTGGTGCTGTGCATGAAATATAACACAGTACAATGTTCTATATGTTGAAAGATAGGAGGAAAGCCATGATCTTGAAACTCTGGCCCTGAACCACTGATGTTTCACAGAAGTACGGATGAGGAAGTATACAAATTACAGGTACATAATAATGATAATATCCCATTTTTCAAACAAAAAGTGGTTTGCAGAACAAAACAACAAATGTTCTTATCCCCAGAGGGCTCACAATCTAAAACAAGATGCAGACACCAGCAACAGTCATGGAAAATATATCATGCTGGTGCAAACAAGTACAGTTTTACCTTTTATTTTCATGTAAAGAGAAAAATTGTGTATGTCTAGTAAGCAAAAGTGGAATGGCTTAATTGTGGTTCATGCCTTGTCGGGACAAATACTTTCACAGTGATGGAATATTACTGGACCCATCACTGTGACTATGGGCACAATCTGGAGTAACTATGGGGAGTCCTTGCTGCGGTGTAAGAACAATTTGCTTCGGATTGCAATATGAATTTCCCATGGGTTTTCACTAGGTGGTGCAGTAACTACGGGTGCACATAAAGTCTCTTACATGCTCCCATAGTTACTCTGGATTGTAGGGTTAGGCTGCAATCCTAACCACACTTTCCTGAGAGTAAATACTATTGAACACAGTGGGATTTATGTCTGAGTAGATATGCTTAGGAATGCACTGTTTGGCTGCAATCCTAAGCCCTAGTTAGGCTGACCTAAGCCCCAACACAAGTCCCATGCTGGCTTGGGAGTGTCACAAAAGTGTCGTAAGACACTTCTGCACCACTTCTTGGGGAATACACTTGCCTCCCTACATCATCACGAGAATGAGAAGAGCAATGAATTGTGTTGGCCCAGGCTAGGATTGCACTTTAAGGTTTCTAACATTATGCTGGCAGAACTCTTTCCCATTCTGCTGGGGTAATGTAAGAAGTCTCCATTCTGAGGAGGGGAGAGCCTATGTAGATTGCCTTCCCATCATCAATTACTAAGACTAATGATGATGAAGAAGAAAGCTTCAGCATGAGCTCAACACTTCTTTCTTATGGGGAAACACAGGAATTCCTGTGAAGGGGAAAAAGGAGCAACACTGCATATGAATCTGCCATAGATGGAGTTAGACTAGTAGTTCCCAAACTTTTGAGTACTGTGATCCATCTCATGTTCCATGGTGAGTAATGGTGTAATTCTCGATGCTGGCACCAAAAACCTTACTAGAGTTCCAAGGCAGCTTCTGGGTTGCATCAGGCTTTAATCTACTTCATGGGATCCCTTAGACTTCAGAATGCTCCTAGATGTAGGGTTGTCACATGTCCTGAAAATCAGGGACAATCCTGATTTTGGGGGATTGTGTTCACATACTGGCAAATGGGACAGAGGATCCTGTCCTGATTTTGTGGAAGAGAGTAACGGCAACCCTACCAAGATGCGACTAGAAGCTGTGGAAAGCAAACTTCTCCATGAATTTGGAAAAAAGTTCTTATTTATTTTACCATATCTTCCACTAGGAAGGAATTGAAAAAGGCTTACGGCGTATTAAGAAAAATAACAAAATACAATAAAAATAAAATTAATAATTAACAAGAGCACATTAAACCATATAAAGGACCAGGAAGGAAAGAAAATCCAAACAGTGTAACTAAGAGAAGAACTGAACAACATATTAACCACATGTTACTGGCAGAGAGAGCGAGAACCATTTTATGCTGGTACATAAACAAACTATTCTGAGCAACACAGGCACAGTAAACCAGTGTGTACCATGTTGGCAAAAAATATAGGAAACTCCAGGACAGGGGGTGGCAGAGGAAAGTGAGAGAGATTAATAAGTACTTTGTTCAGACTGGCTGTTTACTTCACGGCATTGAGAACAGTTATGTTAAATGGAAAAATTTCTGAACTCCCACCCATGCCTGAAAGATTGACAGAGAAAAAATATTTAGGATGAGTAAATTTATCAGGAATTCAATAAGCATTCAGCAGCTGACGATAGCATATTCCCAGCAACTTCCTATCTTTCATGGGTTACTGATAACGGCTATCAATTTTGCTTCTCCCTAATATTTAGAAAGAAGATGTGAGATTGAGAATCTAGAAAAAGTCACAGGTTTTGCTAAAGAATTCAAGGAGGTCTATGCAATGGTGGTGCGCATTTCCAATTTGCTGGGCTCACCAACATCAGACAAGCGTTACCATATTAATTTACTGTTCTTCCTAGAAAATTCATTCAGGGTTCATGACTGCTGGTGCGGGCATTGCAAAGAAGCACAGCTGTGTCAAAGGGTTTCTGTAGCAAGATGAGGTAATGCAATACTGTATATGAATATAGCAAAAATTCCTAGTGACGGCATGTGAACTTCAATCTTTGAGTATAACAACTCTACTAAGCGGTTGCATCATTTCAAGTCAGAAAAAACCTTCTAACACATTTACTCTGGATACTGAATATCTGTGCAATTAACATGCTATCAAAGGAACATCACATCATTATGGTAAATTCCTTTTTTAATGCTGATTGTAGAAATAACAGGGTCCCTCAATCAGTGGAAAAAGCTAGTGAGCAACTAAAATAGTGAAAAAAACACAGCATAAAACAGTGCTGTTTGTTTAGGACAAAATGAAAAACTGAACTGGGCCCAATCAGTTCAAGGTTTATCTATACATATAAAAGAGAAAAGTCACTCACTGACTGACTGACTCACTACCGCCCTGCCAAAACCTCTGGGCCTAGAAGCGTGAAATTTGGGGTGGGTGTACCTTCTGTGACTGAGGGGTGCACTAAGAACCGGTTTTCGGAAATTCCAACCAGAAGGGGTGCAAAGGGACGCAACATGTTTTCTTCCCTATACTTTGCATTGAGAATTACTGACTCAGCAACATTCCTCCCCAACTGCTGGGCCTGAAGCATGGAATTCTGGGAGTTCCTTCTGTCACCTGAACACCCACCAAGAACCATCTGGAGAAATTTGACCCTTCAGGGGCTGAAAAGGGGGCAACGTGTTTCTGTCCTATACTTTACATGGGAGACTGAGCAACATGCAGCCAATTTGGTGCTCGGTGCCTGGTGCAGTGGGAATGTTGTTCGGAGGAAGAGGTTGCACTGGCAAGGATGCTGCGCATGGGGGAAGTTGTACATGGGGGGAAGTTGTGCATGGGGGAAGTTGTGCATGGGGGATGATGCGCATGGAGGATGATGCGCATGGGGGATGTTATGCATGGGGGAAGTTGCACATGGAGGGAAGTTGCACATGGGGGGATGATGTGCATGGGGAGAGTTGCTCATGGGGGAAGTTGCGCATAGGAAAAGTTGTGCATGGGGGGATGATGCGCACGGGGGATGATGCGCATGGGGGGAAGTTGCACATGGGGGATGATGCGCATGGGGGAAGTTGCTCATGTTGGGAAGTTGCGCATGGGGAAAGTTGCGCATGGGGGAAAGTTGCGCATGGGGAAAGTTGCGCATGGGGGAAAGTTGCGCATGGGGGAAAGTTGCTCATGGGGTGTTGATGCGCCGTGGGGGGATGTTGTATGGGGAAATGTTACTCCCGCAACGCGGGTACGCTTTTTGCTAGTTTATTCCTAAAAGGATACAGCAAGGGCTAAATTGCATATAATCCATTTGATTCATTTATTAATCTCATTTCTTTTGCAGAAAGATACTCACTTCACCCAACCCGGGGAGGTGTTTGATCTATTTCTAAATATAACTATTTTATCTTTATTTTTGGAAGTTTCAGAGGCTGTCACTGGTCTAGTCCCCATCTGTTTTTAGACTGTGAGCCCTGTGTGCAGGGGTTCATATACATGTAGAAACAAGGCATAAGATTTGATGCTAAGCAGGTTTTAAAATCAAAATAAAGAATAGCCCAGTTCTTTATAAGATTCTCCTCCACTTAGGGTTGCCAGAGTTCTCTTCCATAAAAACCAGTACAAGATCCTCTGTCTCATTTGCCAGTAGGTGAACATAATCCCCCAAAATCTGGATTGTCCCTGTTTTTTGGACGTACGGCAATCCTATCTCCCACCCTACCAATGCAGCTGAGCTAGAGGAGAATATGAGGCTACTTATCCAGGATGGGGCAATCCCAAATGTTTAGCTAAAGGAATATTTCATCTGCTGCTGTGAGGGGATAAGCCTAATTGACAGCCTAATTCTATTGCATTCTGGCTGTATAAGATGTTCACTGTCTATAGAAACCACAGATCAGGGCCACAAAGGGGGTAAGTATGGTGGGAGCAGCAGTGCCTGTTTAATACTAATCACCTTTCACCTCCACTAATCATCTCCATCCCGATCTGGGTTCATATGGATTTGTGACAGCTCCATATCCAGTGTAATTCCAAGCAGAGGCAAGGGAACAAATGGTCCCTTACTCTGAGGAAGCTTCTGGTGCAGTGGCCATCAAAGTGGGTGTCGGGACCCACTTGGGAGGTCACGACTTCATTTTAGGGGGTTATGAAAAGCTGGGCCATCTTGGCATCTGACACTGGGCACCAATAATGTCACTTCCAGCCATGACACCACTTCTGAGGGAGTCTCAGACAGGTTGTCATCCTCAAAGGGAGGTCCCAGGCTGAAATATTCAAGTACTGCTGGAGAATGAAATTTCTTTGAAGGTTTCAGCACACACCACATTCAAAGCGCTGAAAAACATTGGGCTGAAAAATAATGAAGAATAGGAGTAAGAAAAGAATATATTATAAGAATATATTGCCCAAGAGTGCAAACCCAGGCATGATTACTTAGATATAACCCTAATTTAATTCAATAGGTGTTACTCCTAATAAAATGCTGGTCTTTACTCCATCTGTTTTTAGACTGTGAGCCCTTAGGCTATGGGTTCAGAAAAATATGGCTAGAATTGCAACCCAAATATGTTTAAAATATTCATAAAATGTAGTTTGATTTTCCTGGGGCAACAGCAAAAACATCATTTATACTCATCTCTGACACTCTGAATGTCAAAAGAATTCAGCTTTTACCTTCATAGGAAAAATGAATTTACTAATTAAGGAAAGTCAAGCTGATCCTCATGTTTCATATCAGAAAATCTTGCTAGTTCACACAAGGCTTGCTCTGTAAGCCCAGGCAGCTCCCTTGTCTCTGTTTGCACAGTAACAGAGACGTTTTCTTCCACCCCAATAACCAACAAAAATATGTTTTTGCCACATAAGAACTTTGGCAGATAATGGCAGCTTTGGATCAGATGTATGCAGTAAAACTGCTGGCTGGGACAGAACACAAATTATGCCTTTGTACAGAAATCATTCAGACCAACATCAGGTTTAGGAGGTAAATGTAAAAAGACAACCCATTCATGTTGCGCAGTTGCTTTCATCACACTTAGAGCACAATCCTTTATATGCTTTATAAATTTGTATGATATGGGGTGCCGGATCCCCACAAGACAGGGTGAGCTCCTTTCATAGCCCCGCTTTGGGACGCAGCTGGAACCAATCATATTGGCTCTGCCTTTCCATTGGACTATTTCAGTGGCGTGGAGCGGGGGATTTGCTGCTCGAGTAACAGCCTATCCTCAATATCAATCTACCCAGGCCTTCGTGCTTCACATGCAGCGTCAAGCACAATACCATTACTTTCATTACAAATACAAGTACTTTCAGGACTGATGGATGGCAAGATGGGTTAAATCCTGAGCTTGTGCTCACCTTTTTAGAAAAAAATTGCAGGAATGACCAAACATCAAAGTAAATGCAAAAGAGGAAATAAGTTTCAGGGCAGACTCTGTGATCTGAGTAGGCAAAAGACCTGTCAGCTATCCAATTTGCAATTTGCCTCCAGCAATCCTAGCAAGTTATTCATTACTCCTTCAGTGTAAGGCCAGCAGCAGCAAATGTATCTAGATTTGAACTGGTACATCCAGATATATCATGCATATTAAATATAGACCTGGAATTTTTGATTTCTACAGAGCACACAAATATCTTTGCAACTTCAATATAGTATTACGTCAAAATTGTGTAGAGCTCCATTCCCATCATATGTAAATATCTTCCTTACAGCACTTTCTTCTATTTTGCCTTACAAAATGTTGCATCATTAACAGCAGCAATTTTCTGGATGTTCAAGAGAAACAGAATGGTATATAATGTAGCCAGTGGGGCAAAGTCACAGTGTAGTCCAGCTTTTTTCTCTACTTCCTGTAATGACCCCATTCCTATTAGCAATACAGATTTCATAGTAATTGCCTTCAGCTTTAGTATTCACAGCACACCTCTGTTGTTATGGAAAAATGGAGAATATATATTTTTTTCATCTCAGATGTGACTGCAAAGTATAACTTCAGGGGGGAAAATCAATATTGCTAATTTACTAAAAGACAAGGACACATTAGGTAAAATACTCTCTTATGAAAATTGAGATGTGTTCTTTGCCAGCAAACAAATATGGCAAGCTGAAGATAGCAGCATTCACTAAACAAAAGAAAACACATTACAAACTCTTTCCAGGTACATGTCTATTAGAGATTATTTTGTCTAGAGTACCATTTGGACAGTTTCAACCCTGCTTGTGCTATTTTATTACTGTTGTTGTTTTTAGATTCTACTATAAAACCATGATGGAATCTGAGGTTTTATGAACAACTAGTGGAATTTATTCGCTGTTGTAGGAGTAAAATTTTAAGAATTTTTGTGGGACCAACGCACAGCTGGGCACCGGTTGGCACCACTGGGCACCAGGCACAGGGTGGCGGGCACCAGTGGGCGGGCATCAGTGGGCAGCAGACATCATTGGGTACCAACAGGCGGTGAGCACCAGGCATTGCTACCAAGCACCGGGCATCTCTGCTGGGTACCAGGCACCAAGCACCACCTGGCATCGCTGCCAGGTACCAGGCACCAATGGAAAACACCAGGCACAGGGCACCACCAGACAACAGACTGGTTCTTAGTGAGTCCTTACATCACAGAAAGAATATGCTCCCAAAATTTCAGGCTTCTAGAACCAGTGCTTGGGGCTGGGTGTAGATCAGTTAGTCTTCAATGTTACTCATAGGGACAAAAACTCACCACCACTTTTACACCCCCACGGGTTAAATTTCTAAGAATTCAGTTTTAGTGGGTGCTCATGTCACAAAAGGAATATGCTCCCCAAATTTCATGCTTCTAGTTCCATAGGTTTGGGCTGGGCATCGATGAATCAGCAATTCTTCAATGTTCAGTATAGGGAAAAAACACAGTTGTAACCCTTTTCATCCCTTTCCAGTTCGAACTTCTAAAATCGGTTCTTAGTGAGTGCCTGCATCACAGAAGGAATACTCTCCCTAAATTCACGCTTCTAGGTCTGGTGGTTTCAGCTGGGGGTTGATGAGTGAGTGAGTGATGAGTGAGTGAGTGAGTGAGTGAGAGTGAGTGATGAGTGTGTGAGTTGGGCAGTCACTGACTCTTCAATTTTATATCGAGTCAGTGACTCTTTAATTTTATATATATAGAAAAAAATAACAAGCAGAGAGCTAAGAATATATTAAAATTAAAATACTTTCTCATTTAAATTAGCCACAATGTTGCATCCTCATTCTCTCTCTTTCCTAGCATAGGTGCAGGGTCCACTTTAATGTTGCATCCTGAATAGCAGGAATTTACTGAGAAAACAAATGCAGAAAAAATATTTAATTTTAAAATTGATATCCTATTGAATTTGAAACGCATGTATGAAATATTTTTCAGCTGTGATGCAAATGTAAAAGACTATACAACACTGTTCAAACAAGTCTTTACTGGCATCTATGGTTTAAAAAGTCAAATTCTTGCGGTTCCATTGTTTCAAAACTTGAACTAGTTTTGAAACAATGTTTTGAACTACTCATGGTTTTGAACTACTCATAGTATTGAACTACTCATAGTCCCTGGAGGAATGCTCTGTAGGGGAACATCTTGAACAAAAATCTGTAGAAGGAACTCTAATCATTAACTTGCAAACACACTCTCTTGCAAGTTTGATTTAACAATGTGTTTGATTTACTTGACTTATATGCCCTTTAAATCAATGCAACTTAATTCTCAGGAAATACGGGTAGCTGGAAGACTGCTAACCTGACTCAAATTATAGATAAATAGGACCTTATGAAGTCAATGTATATGAAGTCAATTCAGTTTTCATTCCTCTTGAGTAAGAATCCCTTACTCTAAAGGAGGAACCCTTGTTTGGAAGGTAGATGAACTCAAAATGTCATTCAGAGTGATTTACCTAAGAATCTGAGCAAAACTGAAAGTCTTATCCCAAATCAACTGTTGCATAGCTAGAAAATGTTTCACCTTATACTGTTCTAAACTATTTTGACAATATTATGGTTATGTTTAGTCTCAAAATGCTAAACGCTGGTAATTGACTGTCAAGTCATTTTTCTAGAACACAAATTAAGTTATATCGCTATAGATCCAACTGCAAAATAATTACAACAGTGTTTTTTTCTAGAAACAAAGATGATTTATAGATAAATATACCAAATCACTGCAGTCACTTTTGACAAAAACAAAATATGTAGTCATTCAAAAAAAAGTGCATTTCAGAGAACTTTCATTCTGTGCCTGGTACAACACATTCTCAAATTACAAAATTCTAAAAAATACCATTTTTTCATAGGAGATGCTTTCTTTCTTACCCATATTCCTGCTTCCTAGTTCCTTGAGTGACTTCTAACTACAGGAACCTTTTCAGAAAGAACAGTATGTACACAGGGCTTATGTCCACAAAATACTATTTAACCAAGTTTAAAAATAAAGCTAACTTGAGTGGCACAAATTCAACCAATAAGGATAAAACTCACAAGGGGGGCAGGACGTTCTGCTTACAGAAAAATGATATCAGTTAGTGCCACCGGTGAGATGGCTGGTGCTATAAATGGTCACAGAAGTCGGAATGAAACTCCAACAGAAAAATAATCTCTCTTCCAAGAGAAACACAACACACCCACAGACACAGAACCTTACTGAAATCAATACAGGTTAGACAGAAACGCTGCCTGGTAGATTATGCACCAGAAGATCTGAAATGATCCAAATTTTCTTGCAATTTTTTGGGTATGCAGAGATGAATTTGCATGCCTTTTCACTACTCTAAACATCCATTTTTTTAAAAAAATGAATGGATAAGCTACTTTGCATTCACGTACTGCATCTATAAATAATCTTCATGCTGTGCTTCATGACTTCCCCAATTATTTATTTTAATGTGGAAAAAACTGCCACTCTGATTTTGTCTTTTTCTGCAAGATTTCTAAGCAGAATAGCAATTTTGACAGAAGATTTAGCATTCCATCCCTTTTAGGCCTGATTTGCAGCAGTGTTCTTTTGTAGCAATTGGCTCACGTTGACTAATTAATGCCACTAGTATCTTGCAATGAATAACTTGAGTTATGTGAAAAGAAAAATGTGTCCTTCAGTGGCATAGCAGGTGCAAAGGTTTTTATGCTATGATTGTAACCATGATAAAGCTGCCCTGGTATTTGTGGAAGAGAAAAAAACTCATTAAAAATCACTAAACCTTGGGGAATAAAACCATTTTCTGTATCTTTTTCTGTTTGTTTGTTCTAGGTTGTGGGGAGGGCATTTCCAGGGAGCAGATTGGGAGCAGGAGGTCCAAACCTGCTGGATCCAAACCTTCATCACTAGGCAGAGGATGGAGGTGGCCTAAATCCAAGTTGATGTATTGTGGACATGTCTCACCAATTTAGGCTGGCTCAATTCACCTGTTTCCTTGTTCCCGTGGTGGTGGTGGGAGGCCAGCACATGTTTGTAACCCCACTGAGTTATCATGTGGGGACAAATTCTTCTCTGGTTTTGTAGGAAAAGTGCCAGCAGACATGAAGGGACCAAGCAGGCTGGAGCAGGGACCAAATAATATCACAACGGGGGAAAGAGTTCACTTGCAGCCATCCCGCTGAATTCTGGAGATGTTTCTTCTGTTTGCCCTATTAACACTTTATATACTGTAATTGCCTTTGATCATATGAAAAACTAAAGTTGAGATCTAGGAACCTAACCATCCAAATCCAAGACATGCCATAATTTGGATAATACTCCTGCTTCCAGCATTGGGTACAGCCAACGTTCTTGTACTAAACAAGAAGGCTTCTGTGCAACCAGCCCATGACACATTTGCACACACGCACTATTCCTTCAAAATGCATGGGTTTCTTTTGGCCAGTATGTAAATATGCTGTAGTGGTATCCCAGTTACAGCTAATGAAACCTACACATGCTTCAGGCTACATGAGTGGGTGGTACTGATACGATGGCCTGGATGTCTTGAGGGAAAGCCTTGTCTTTTCATGGACTGCAATACAAAGAAGTGTCTCACATGCCCAAGACACAGAAGAATTTTTTTTTTTACTTAAATGCTGTTCCCAAGTATTGGATACAAGCCCATAAATTGTTCATACCAAGATCCTAGTATACTGCTACACAAAACTTCTACTATGCTCAGTTTTGTATGTAAGGGTATGATTATACACCAAATTTCTATATTCTAACCACAGTACCTGCATACTAAAAAAACTTGTCACAGTAAACAACATTATGGCTGCAATCCTTATCTCCAGTTAGGCAGGCATAAGCCCCAGCACAAGTACCATGCTGATCTGGAGATGTCACAAAAGTAATGTAAGGCATTCGTGCGACGATCCTAGGGTGAGGTTTAGGCCAGTGCACAGACATGCAGTTGCCTCCCTAAATCCCCTCGGGAATGGGAAGATTTTTGAGTTTTGCTGGCCAAGGTTGTATTGCAACCTAAATCACAGTGCTTTGGTTACAAAGTTTCTTCTGTTGCAACAAATACTTTATCTCTTTTTACAATACAGTAACTTGAATAAAGAGCGTCTTGAATAAAGAGCACTTCTGAGGAAGTTTGGAAGAGGCTTCCATGGCAAGGGAAGTCACAGGCGGGACGAGGAGACTAGCTTGAGCTACAGTGGGGCCCTGGGCAAAGTTTGGAATAGGCTTCCATTGCCAGGGAACTCATGGGATGTCCGGGGGGAGCAGCCTGAGTCAGGTCTGTATGTGGGATCTGTGTGTGGCAGCGTGGAAGGGGTGCCATATCAATGTTCTAGTGCTGCTCCCAGTCAGCAGCTTGGGAATGTTAAAGTTGCACAAAAAGACAATAGATTCCATTGAGCCAATGGATAGCAGTGACTCCATTAGTGATTGTGAAAGAGCACAATCCTAACTATGTCTACTCAGATGTAAGCCCCATTGTGTCCAATGGGTCTTGCTCCCAGGAAAGTGTCTTTTGGATTACAGCCAAAGTCATCCCCTCTCTGTCACCCTCACACCAGCTATGAAGGTTTTCAAAGGTACACTACAGTTCAGTACTGTACAGTATTTTCTTTATTGCAGTGTTGTGTGTTACTGTATATTACAGTGCTTTGTACAGTGTTATATTGCAGTGTTTTGTAATCATTTTTATAAACAGTTAATATTTTTATATGAATATTTTTTGGGTTGTGGAACCAAAGTCTGAGTTTCCATTATTTCCTATGGGAAAATCTGCTTCACTTAAAGAACATTTCACTTAAAGAGCTTGCCTCCAGAACGAATTAAGCTCTTTAAGTGAGGCGCCACTGTAAACTGAATATACAGCCTAACCCACTAGTTTCTAACTGAGCAGGCTAAGTATATCTATCTCAAGTCAGTGGCAAATTCCATTTGCAAGCATAGTTGTAGGCAGACACACTGATACAAACAATTAGGACTGGAGAATAAATGTACATTTTATATCAGCCTCAAAACAGCCAGCCAGAAAACAGAAACGCTTTACCCCCCACGCCGAGAATAAAGAGCCGGAGACAGATGCTGGATTTGATGGCCACTTTATTAAAATATAACATATTTAAAACCCAACAAAAGGGGCTGCTAACTTGTCGTGCTGGTAGCTAAAAAATAAGGGATGGCGAAAGCCTGGCTCAGGTGTCACCCTCGCAAGGGTACCCATCAACACCAACCCGAAGGTCGAGACAGCTGGGCACTTGGTCAATCAAAGCAGCTGAACACTCGGTACACCCGAATTAATGCCCGGCCGAACCAAGCCTCATTTCCCAGGTACAAGGCTAGCCATCCCGACCTACGTCCGGTCTGGTACCAATAGGCAAGGGATGCGTAGCACTGACCCTGCTGTCTCAGGCAATCACCGAAGGCCTATCCTGCCTACTCCAGCACGACACCTGCCACACGGGGAACCTGGCTAGAACATGGTTCCACCGCCCCATTAGCAGCTGCCACATGACGTGACGGTGATCAATCACCAACCCACCCCAACACTCAACAAAAATGCGCCCGTAGGCGTAGCCCGCATACAGGCCAAATCACAATCCGGATGTCCTTAGCCCCTCTCCAACCCACCTGGGAAGGAAGGAAGATCAGACAAACTGGACAGCTGGGCACCCCACTTCACAAGTGATAGGTCTTATCTAATCTGCACCCTGAGGCCCACCGTCCTCGTCTGGGTCAGATCGTTCTCACCCAGGTGCACCAGCAAAACATCAGGGGGTGGGTTGTCACGTAAAAATTCACTGACTATTTGCAGCAGCTGACCCCACCAGCGTCCCTCCAGCGCCGCCCCCTGGCCATAGCAGCCAATAGGCTGCGAGCATCTCCTCCGGCCAGACCATCCCGGCCGGGGGAGGCAAAAGGGCCAGCCCATTAACGGGCTGGACCCATTGTATCAACTTTATGGAAAGTATAAGACACTGCCTGTTAACCAGCAGATCAGGGTTCGAGACCTGGGTTCCCACAAGATGAGGATCTCCTACTACAGGCAGGGGGTTGGACTAGATGATCCACTAGGTCCCTTCCAACTCTATGATTCTATATTGATTCAGGCCCATACCTTGGATAGGGCAAGTGGGAAGTCACCATGGGATTTTCAATTGGAAGTGAATTTTTCCCATTTGTATTTTCCCTTTTAAAAGTTCACTGAATTGGACTGCAGTTTTTTTTTTAAATAGCAGTTTCCTGCATGTTTCTAGCATGCTTCTAGTGCAGCTCATTTTTAAAATTACAAAACAGCATCCAGTCCTTCTGTAGTCATTGAAAAAAATATACCGTACATGAAGGCCACCGCATTGTGACCATTTTGTATGGAGGTAATCCATGACAGAACACAGTCAGAGGAAAGCCTATGGATCCAGTAGTGTTAATCAGGTCAGTGAGTGTCAACATTTGCTGAACCAGGTGTGTCTGCCTTCCTTACTTGGTTTGGGAGTCTTTTAAAATGATTTTGCAGGTGTGCCTGCCTTCAGTATGTGGTCAACTGCAGTTCGGGAATATTTTTAAGTACTACTTTTGCAGTAGGAAGGGAGGACTAACAGAGTTTTGGTTCAACTTGGCAAATAAGTGCTTACACTATTAGAAATAGAAGGTTTTAAAATATCAATTTATATTTTTTTTACAACTCCTAGTTAACAATTACAAAGATACATTACATAAAGTGCACATATACACAGGACGGTTTTAGAAATACATATATACAATAAGCTATTTTCCATAACTAGACAGGCCCATACCTTACTTTCAAAATAGTACTACGTTTGTTACTTGTTTCTATTTTATCATAAGAACAGTTGAATTATATATTTATGGAACAACACCAACTACTCCTTTAGAAGTTCATTAAAAAAGAGCTGTGAGATTTGTTGCAGAAAGAAAACAGTACAGGGCCTAATTAGCTTCTTCAGTACTTGCCTTAAATTCTCATATGCCCTGTGGTTGGTTTGCATTTTGAATCCTTAAACAGGTCCTTTAAAACAGTGATCTAATATAAAATAATTTAACATCTTTGCTTGTTTGGGAATGGATTATATCCACTATAAACACACACATTATATTCACTATAAACACACACACAGGGAGAGCGAATCTTTCTGTATATTTCGGCACATATGAGATATAGACATTAATGGCAACATATACATTAATTACAAATATACAAATAATCTGAACAGTTTAAGGATGGTGAAGTTAGCAAAAGAGTAAGAAACTGATGAGTTAGAAGCTAAAAATGAACAATCTACCGGTGTCACAAAAATAAGAACTCAGAAACTAAAATCTCTGTTCTAAACTGCAAGATGGAGCTATAAGGACATTCAGAATGGCAGCTGAGAAGCGGTATATAAATTCTGTAGATGACCTCAATGACCAAAAAAGCAAAACCAAAAACACTGCAGGCATAGGTGGAACATCATAAGAACAAGGGGAAGGGAAAACCGCACCACCTGTCATCCCCTGCCCTACCCACTTTCTTACAACGGAGCTAAGATAACAGAATACATTTTGCATCCAAACACAGCATGCCAACTCCGATTACCAATGGGGTGTCACTGAAATATCTATTCCTTGTTACTCTGTCTGTATTTTTCCTTGCTCTCCACAGGCATCTGTTCGCTTAGAGAAGACATCATGCAGACCTCAAACAACATATATAGCCTGTCTGCAATGAGTAATGTAAGCCCAGCTGCTACTCAGAATCACCCCTATGGCTTTGCAAATTCCATGGCAGACAGTGAATCAATTGCTGCAACCAGAATTCATTGGCACCTGTTATTGGCTATCTGTTGGATAACTTTCAGTGGTACATCAACTCTGGCTACCAGTGTTGAGGCTAACTGTATGAAGTGATTGGTTACTTGGACATCCCACCAATGACATATTGGTGTCATATTGGTGTCAGCTCACAAAGATAATGCACCAATGTCACTGAAGTGACAAATCAATGTCACACTGATGTGCAAATATCTTGCCATTGGTGCACTAACATCAAGATGTCACTCCATGGATTATGAACCATGTCAATCCATGGATGGATTGTAGAATAATAAGCAGGCTGCCCTAACTATCTGCTTATTCTTAGAGTGAAACACATAAAAAATGAAAGCAGAACTATTTGGCAATGTGTATTCTTTGATATAAATTAGATTTTTATGTCACTTGTTACATGCTATACAATTTTGCACCCTTCATTATTCCTCTTTCTGCAAACAACAGTACAGTGCAGAGAAAAGTAAAGATGTTTCAATGTCACGTAATTCTCCCTAACAATGAAAACAAACATTTCCTTCTGTAATTTTTCCCAGCAGGAACTTTACATAATGTATACCATGGTTAAGTCTCCACATCTACACTTCCTAAAATCTTAGAGAATCCCAAATCCCATTTGATACCTTTCCCCAGCCAGATATATTTAATTTCAGTTTCATAGAGGTTTTATTTTCAATTTTATCCATAAAGGTTTTATTGCATAATGATGTTCAGTTAGAAGAAATCACAATCAGAAATGTTTTATTACTTGCGTTGCAATCCTGTACATATTCACCTTGGAGTTATGTCACATGGAAATTAGGGTTCAATCCTATCCTAAAGTTTTTTTCAGTGCTGGTGCAGTTGGTCCAGTGGAGTGTAGCTGCATCATGTGGTGGAAGGACAGTCACTTAAAACTTGGCATCCATCAGTCTTGAAAGACTATGGTATCGTGCTTGACACTGTATGCAAAGTACAAAGGCCTGGGTAGATTGATATAAAGGACAGGCTGTTACCCAAGCAGAAAATCCCCCTCTCCGCACCAGTGAAGTAGTCCAATGGAATGGCAGACCCGATACAATTGGTTCCAGCTACATCACAGAGCTGGGCTAAGGACAGGAGCTCACCTTGTCTTGTGGGGACCCGGGTCTTGAACCCTGGCTTTCTGGTTAACAGGCACAGTGTCTTAACCACTTGCACCACCCACAGTTTGGTAGACTATATAGCAGGGATGCATATCAGTCAAGGTTGCAAATCATTATTGTGGCTTGTACAACTTTTTGTCAGATTTTGTGGAAGGACAGTCACTGGGGCATCCTTAAGATATGGGAACATGTGTTCCTTTATATGGGAAAATGTATTCTGGCTAGACCAATGGAAAGCTGGACAGGACTGGGCTTAAGTAATTTAAGACAGGACTTAAGTAATTTAAGAATTTAAGTAATTCCAACTTAAATTACTTCTGAGTAGAAATGCATAGGATTGTGCAATAAATTAAAGAAAGAAATGTGCAATTGTTCCAACTCAGCTGGGTACTGATCATCCAAGATGATGGCACTCATGAGACCCAAGATGTCAGTGTCCAATGCACATTAACTTTATACAATTGAACGAAATATTAAGAAATTTATTGAAATCTGACAAAAAGTTGTATTAGCCACAATAATGATTTGCAGTCCTGACTGTTATGCATCCCTGCTATAGTCTACCAAACTCTTGTAATGAAAACTGATCAGCTGTCTTTTCTCCTTGTCCATTTTCCTGAGCTGTAATGGTAGGGATGCTGTGCAAAATTACCCCTTGGAAATGACCAAAGATAAATGATGTATTCATGTCTGATGTAGAATGATTATAATTATCATTTGTACCCTATTACTCAATAATATGAGTCAGTCATGTTTAATTTTCTAGAATTATTACATTTCCAGTTCAAGGAGAGAAACACTAAATGAACTGCGCAGTTTCACATTTTCACAATGTGAAAACCACCTATTTTTATTAGTGACAGACAAGGAAGTAAAATTTCAAAAGCTAAAAAACCCCAAAAAACTCCAGAAAAGTATCTTTGTGCACAGTAGCAAATACAAAGATTTAAATACTGGAGATAAACTATTTCATTTACTTAAATTCATGCTTCATTCTTCACATTATGTAATTTACACCACTACCGGAATGTGTGCAGATGTTCTGCCAGGTGTTTTCTGTCCATCTTAGTCAAGTAACCTTTCACTTTCAATAGGCTATAGTATTTCTCCGGCTATTGATATGGACTTTTACATTTCCAAAAATTGTGGTTTCCAGATGTTCACGATCAAGGTAGTAAGAAAATGTATACTTTACAGCAGGCCTCTGTCAGTCTTGAAAGACTATGGTATCGTACTCGGTGCTGCATACACTGCACACAAAGCATGAAAGCCTGGGTTGGATTGTTATGGAGGATAGGCTGTTACCCAAGCAGCAAATCCCCCCTCTCCACACCACTGAATTACTCCAATGGAAAGGCAGAGCTGATACAATTGGATCCAGCTGGCGTCGCAGAGCTGGGCTAAGGATAGGAGCTCACCCTGTCTTGTGGGGCCGACCCAGGTCTCGAACCCTGGCCTGCTGGTTAACAGAAAGCACTTAACTTTACAGACAGCACTGAAATATTCTTGAAGATTAATTATATTCAAAAAAGAAATGCTTGTCCAGGCAGGGAATTTGAATATCCCAGTGGAAATTGAATATATTTTCTGATATATTATTATAAAGCAAACTCTTATTGTAAATAGCAGACATGTAAGTTGTCACACAGGTGGGTTTCTCTCCCATCCCCAGTTATATCCTCTCATTGGAACACTCTTTTTAGAATAGGGGTGAGCAAATCCTTGCCCAGGACCATTTGAAGTCCTTGGGCTGCAATTTGGCTTGCAAGAAACACCCAATCACCAATGAGTCTTTGGCCCATCAGAGATTGTTTGCACGGGCTGATAACTGCTGCTCATGACATCCATAATTGTCCCAAATGCATCAGTTCATGTCTCCTTGTTTTCTGATTTTCCATGGCCATTATTTTAATTCCCCATTGCCTATGAACAACTTATATTTCCATGTGTTTCTTGTAAAGTCTGGATATTTTCATTGTGCAAGATGTGTAGCAAAAAGTTCATAATTCTTATGTGGTTCTACATGCCAGTCTTATAGTTCTCATGTGTATCTCATGTAATACATTAATTCATACTACAGTGATGCCTCACGTAACAAATTTAATTCGTTCTGGAGGCATGTTTGTTACGTGAAACATTCTTTACGTGAAGCAGATTTTCCCATAGGAAATAACGGAAACTCAGACAATTGGTTCCACAACCCAAAAAATATTCATATAAAAATATGAACTGGATATAAAAATGACAACAGAACATTGGGATTGAATTCAAAACATGCATTCAATGTGCATGATCTTATGAAGTCTACTTAGGCTGCAGTCCTAAAGACACTTTCCTGGGAGAAAGACCCATTTAACACATTGGAGCTCACTTCTGAGTAGACATGGTTAGGCGGCTGCAATCCAAGACACCTTCAAAGTGTCTCCCACCTTCTCCTTCTCTCCATCCTGAGCCTCTCTCTCCCCTGCTCCCTTCTGGCTAGCCCTGAGCTGCTTCCCTCTTCTCCACTGCTCTTCTCTCCCTCTGCCCAGCGGACATCCGGCCACAGGAGGAACAGCATGGAAGTGTTGCTTTCACTATGGGTAGGTGCGCTAGGCAGCCCTGACGCTTTTTAAACAGGCTGCCGGCCAGCGCATCTGCCCCAACTGCCAACAAATGTGTTTTTTACGTGAAGCACAGTTTGTTACCAAAGAAATTTTTGTTTGTTACGTGAAACATACTTTACGTGAGGCGTTACTGTAGTTACTTCTCCAATTTATTCACTTTTGTAAATTTATTCAAATTTGAAAAGTAAATTAACTGTTTTATCAGTCCTGATTCAGTGTCAGAGAGATGATGTGGCCCTCCTGCCAACATGTTTGCCTGCCCTGCTTTAGAGCCTCAGTATGTTAGGTGGACTTCCTCTTACTTAATAACATGGAAAAGTGTTAATAAAGATTAAATTAAATAGCTGGAATGTGTGCTTATTGGTTGACCACATGGAATTGGGCTGCTCCAAGGAAACACTGGAAGGTTTTGGTAAATGACCTGATAATCTGGTGATTCCCCTCCGTCAATCACTATCTTATAGTGTACACTAATAGCTCCCTCTATTTATCCCAGCATAAGCATCCATACCAGTGGCTGTTATTGGCATCCCTTCTAAATTTCATCTTAGCCTATCTTTTTGAGACAGGAAACTATCTTCTCATTCCTTTTGTAATATACTCTTTTTAAACTGTTTCTAAATATTTTTGACTACAGAGCAGTGTACAGGCTCTCCCCATATTTGCGGATCCACTATCAGCTGATCTGGTTCTCTATGGCCCCTGCCCCCATTAACTTTGTGTAAGTGCTTACTGCTGGCACTAAATGAAAATACTTATTCCTTTTACAGGACACTATAAGCACACCTGGTTATATGCACAATTGAGACAATAGCTTCCTAATAACATTCAATCTAGTATTTTTCAAGCATACAGGCTGTCTGTGCTATAGGTTTACAGCATCATGTAACACGAAAAAACTTTTTTGCAGCATCTAAATAGTGTTAATAGGCTTGGGGGAGATGTCACAGAGTTCAGTGCCATATTTGGTCCAGATCCATGGTTCTCCATATCCATGGTTTCCAAATCCAGAGGAGGCTAGAATAGATTCCCTATATTTTAAATAAATAAATCAGGATCTATTTGATTTAGCCCTAAAGCCCTAAACGGCTTGGGTCCAGGGTATCTGAGGGACCGCCTTCTTCTGTTCAATCCGACCCATCACCTAAGGTCACCTGAGGGGGCCCTACTGATGGTGCCACCACTAAGAGATGTGAGAGGTGTGATGGCCAGAGACAGGGCCTTCTCGGTGGTGGCACCCCAGCTTTGGAACTCCCTCCCCTTAGAACTGAGGAAAGCTCCCTCAATATAGAGCTTTAGGCAGAGCCTAAAAATCTATTATTTTAAAAAAGCATTTTAATGAGGAAGAGGTTGGGGGCTACTGTTTGTATTGTTTCTAGTGTATATGTTTTTAGCTTATATGTTTCAATTGTTTTTAATTGAATGTTCTATTTATGTTTTTAATTATGTTTTAATGGGAGCCACCTTGAGTCGGTCTATGACCCGAGAAAGGTGGGATACAATTTTTTTTTAATAAATAAATTTAATTTAATAAATCAGATTCTGCAAAATTCAGGATCTACTTGTGTTTGCTTGCAGCTCAATCCTATTCTGGCTGTCATGGACAGCCATTTACAACAGCGGAACTGAATTCTGCTGTCACAAAATAGCTGGTGCAAGAAGCAGCAATGATGCCCCTGAAGCTCCTTTGCTGCTCATCCCATGGTTCCTGCTTGCAACGTCCAAAGGTATCTGGTCTTGGAAGCAGAATGCTAGACTTTACAGACCTTTATATTACCCAGTCGGGGATTGTTAAGCAGTATTTTTTTTCCTATTTTACTGAAACACGTTCATAGATAAAATAATCCAAGTAGGGACTAATTTGTGGGCCTTGCTTTCCTAAGAGTAACTACCTTGAGGTTACAATTTCAATTATTAAAATGAATGCAAAGTTAGCCTCCTGGTTCATCATTTGTAATACCCATCTTAGAAGTTACAAATTAGCCCACAGTTTAGTTAATTAGTTTTTTTGCCGTTGTATTCATGGGAGAAAAACAGCTTGAACTTAGGTCAAGGTAAATGCAGGAAACAAAACTTTTAGTCTAAGAACCATAGTTTCTTGATATGAAATAAATAGTTATAAAAATATGAAGCTGTCTTATATACTGGCATTCCTGGGGCCATGTAAAGTGCTGCTCATCTTTGTCTTCAGAGCCAGTTACAGCTGATAAACTGTGACATTAGTAAATTTAATATTAAATAGCTCTTTACCATTAACATTCTGCTGCCTAATCAGATATTTTTGCCTTTTGGTGCAAGTAACAGCAATACAAAAGATAACAAAAGCATTTTGATATCCTGAAGCTTGGAAAACACTGCCAATATATATGGCTTTCACCAGTGGTGGGATTCAAATAAATTAACAACAGGTTCTTATGTCCTAATAACCTAAATTAACAACAGGTTCTATGTCCCTTTAGTAACCAGTTCTCAGAACCAGGCGCTCATTAGCAAAGGGTTGTATAGATCCTGTAAGAACCCCCTGAAGCCCACCACTGGCTCTCACCTATACAACAGAACATGTATTTCTGTCATAGAGCTTAATGTATGTATAAAATATTACAAACCTCCACTGGGGATAATACACTTATAGATTAGACCTCTTCTGATGATCTGTTTCATAGTTAAAAATAACTATTATGCAAATTACATGGATGATGGATATGTTTACAGAGCAGCAGATAAAAATTAAACATATTAATATTAGAGAGCTTTTGGCCCAATCCTATCTACACAATACCCGTTGTGGGCTTTCACAGTCCAAAACATTTCATGGGTTGTCATTGCAGCTCTCGCCACCTGTCTGCAGAACACTCCCACTAGTGTAAGATCTGGGCTCCTCAGACCAGCCGCCAGAGGTTGTCTGCTGGTGGTGGGAGCAGACAGAGAGCAGGATGCAGACAGTGAAGCCTATGGGCGCAATCTATGGGAGTAACTACGGGGAGTCCTTGCTCTGGTGTAAGAACAATTTGCTCTGGACTGCAATATGAATTTCCCATAGGTTTTCACTAGCTGGTGCAGTAACTACGGGTACACGTAATGTCTCTTGTGTGCTGCCGTAGTTACTCTGGATTGTAGGGTATGATATGTTCCTACAAGTTGGTTCCTACATGTGAAGTTTCTTAAACTATGGGTAGAGACCCATCAAGTAGGTCGCATGACAATCTCAGATGGGTCGTGCAGCAACTATTTCACCTGCTATTGAAAATACCCACTGAAAATACAATGTTATTGTAAATATAGGGTACATAGTTACATTACTTCTATGTTTAAGACATCAAGACAGATTGTCACTTGTCAAGGTACGAAATGTTTGAGAAGGGACTTCCAATGAAAATTTTATCTATATACAATTTCTACCTCACAGACCAACTTTAGAACCTACACTCAACGTTAATATGACATGACCATATTTTAGCAGTTATTCCCTGCCTTCATTACTTACCCTACAATCCGGAGTAACTATGGGAGCACATAAGAGACATCACGTGTACCCTTAGTTCCTGCACTACCTAGTGAAAACCTATGGGAAATTCATATTGCAATCCAGAGCAAATTGTTCTTACACCAGAGCAAGGACTCCACGTAGTTACTCTGAATTGCGCCCTTAATCCAACAAGCTTAACTAAAGGCTTCAATATGTCAGTTATATCTCTTATGTCAGCCTTTTGAAGGAATTTATGAAATCTGTCTGATATTCCACGGTCGAAAGGAGATGATTTCTTATTTTGTGCATAAAGAAATGAGACGCAAGACCTATCTTTGCAAGAAATTACCAGATAACATTCCAAAAAACGAATATTAAATAAAAAATGGGATATACAGTTTCCTCAGTAACGGAAGCTTCTTTAAACTCTCTCTCAACTTCTCTCCATAAATTCTAAAGAAACAAGAGAAAACACAACAAAAACATACAATTTTAGATTTTTATTGCATGCTTCATCATCTTAGGCTACAATCCTAAAGACAATTTCCTGGGAGTAAGATCCATTGAACACGGTGGGGCTTACTTTTGAGTAGACAGGGTTAGGATTGTGCCCTTAATCTCCCAATATAAAATCACAGAATGTAAACACTTTATAGTTCATTTTTGGCTTTTTTGAACTATGCTGTGTTCCTAAACTTACAAACAATAAGAGAATTAAATTATCATGTACTGTATATAAAATTCTGCTGTCTGGGAAAGTTAACTTCAGTTTGAACTTTTAAATCATTTACTATTTGAGGGAAATACCCAAAGTTCATTCTGCTGCTTTAACTGTACCTTAACTCAATAAATCAGCATATTAATCTGTGCACATACTAATGTTTAAAGATGGATATAAAAATCCTTAAGGTCTGAAACTGACACCTCCCATCCATATTAATTCATGAGCATATAGGATCGAAAACAAAACTCAATTAGCAGAGATAATTTCCATTGAAATAAAAATCAGAATATTTCCCAAAATTAGGTAAGCACCATGCAGTTTCCCTACCTTAGGCTACAATCCTAAAGACACTTTCCTGGGAGTAAGTCCCATTGATAACCTAGCACTTCATGTTAGACTGTTATGCCAAGTCAAAGCCAAGAGGCTTTTATGATCATTTTTCCAAACTGCAAAAAAGCATTTCATGGGTCACATCATGCCCATAACACAATGCCACATCCAGTATGTGCTGTAAGCCACATTTAAGCCCACAAGATGCCCTTTACTTGCATCCTCATCTCACAGGTAAGCCTTGCACTCAGCTTACCTTTGCAGCAGAAGGTACTTCAACAAAACATTTCATTCAAAAAAATGTGCTGATTATAATATACAAAACCCCAAATAGAGATGTGATTCACACTTACAGGAGTAGCATGTGTTATAATCATCATCATCCCCATCAGCACACTACCTTGTATTGGTGGTGGGGCTTGCGTGCTTTACCCCCATATCCAGAGTAACAGACCCTACAATCCAGAGTAACTATGGGAGCACATAAGAGACATTACGTGTACCTGTAGTTACTGCACCAGCTAGTGAAAACCTATGGGAAATTCATATTGCAATCCTGAGCAAATTGTTCTTGCACCAGAGCAAGGACTCCACGTAGTTACTCTGGATTGCACCCAGAGTAAGAGACTTTACGTGCACCCGTAGTTACTGCACCACCAAGTGAAAACATATGGGAAATTCATACTGGAATCCAAAGTAAGTTGTTCTTACAGTGGAGCTAGTACTCCCCGTAGTTACTCTGGATGTTGCCCACAGTGAGGTAAGGAGCTAAATCAGTCAGGGCCACCCAAACCGGACAGGCCTCAGCTGAAAAGTCAAGACTAAATGTAGGTTTATGATGAGCATAAACCTACATTTTTCAAGATGTGGAAGAGTAAACAACTAGTGTTATCTAAAGAGTATGAATGACATTCAAATTCATCCTGAACAGACAATAAATATTTGACTTCATTTCGCTCTGCAAACATTTAAAGAAACTATTAACTAGTTAGTTCCCAGTGATTGTGTATTACTCCAGTAATTGGTTTCTGCATTATACTTTATTTTTAAATCCTTCTTTAAGAAGCAGAATTTTCTCAGTACTTGCATAAACACTCTGGGGTGCAACATGTCCATGTGTTAAGGAATGATAACACTTGCATTACCCAGGCATTAGCCAGGGCAAAACTGTGGGAAATGGCTGCACCGTTAAGATAGCAGTCCCTTGTTGGAACAGATCTCCACTGGATTCCTCCAAGTATAAATAGAAAATGTGTGAGGATTTACAAATTTGTATTGTAGTAATCTGTGTCTTCCAACATTACAAGAGCTGTAATCCTTTTCCTCCTATATCATGCATCCTCTAATCCCCCTCATTTTCCTAGGTCATAGGCTCTAAAGTCATCCTCCTCCTCCTCGAATCTTAAATTGTGCCTCTCCTTTGCTCCTGCTCTTCTTGTAATCCCCTTGTGCAAGACGTGCTGCAGGACTGCTCCCACATGATGGATTTTCATTCTGCTCAACCTTAAAGGTAACCGGCAATAAAAGTGTTTTATGTATCCAGGATTCATCGTCCTCATGTGGTTATACAGGCTGTAATTTAATGTCCCCATTGCGGAGTTATTCATAAACCATTCAAACTGTATCTTTCAACTTTAGAATGTCATCAGAACCACTTGACTGAATTTCGCCTACAATGTGGCATTTCTTTATTCTTTGTGAAAATCAACCATAAGGATTTTAGCAAATTCAAAAATGGCATGGAGCTCCCAACTGGAACAGTTGTTAGAACCCAAACCAATAGGGGCCTTCATTAAAAAAATGTTTTTGGGAAGTAAAGTGCTCAGAAATGATGTCTCTTTATAGACAGAGAAAGAAGTAGGATGTAAATCAGGGGTGTCCAACCTTTTAGCTTCCCTGGGCGGCATTGGAAGAAGACGAGTTGGTTTGGGCCGCACTTAAACACTAACAACTTTTTTTAAAAAAATGTAGGACAAAATGTAGAATGTCCTATATTTTGTCCTACATTTTTAAACCTTGGAGTAAGTCTCATTGATTTTAATGGGGCTTACTTCTGAGTAGGCATGATGCATAGGATGGGCAGTGATCCTCACCAAGCTACACCTTGGAGTAAGTCTCATTGATTATCATGGAGTTTTCTGCTGAGTAGCCATGCATACGACTGGGCTCTCAGACTGCAACTTGGGAGTAAGCCTCATTGACTTTAGTGGGGCTTACTTCTGAGGAGGCATAGGATGGGCTGTGATCCTCTCCAAGTTTAACCTTGGAGATATGCTGCAATCCTGAACACACTTTCCTGGGAGTAAGACCCATTGGGTACAATGGGCCTTACTTCTGAGTAGACATGGTTAGGATTGCAGCATACCTCCATCTTAACTGCTCCAGAGCAAGGAGCTTAATTTCACTTTAAGATATAGGCCTATGGGTCTGTTCGGACCCACACTAGCTATTTTGCTGATATAAGCCTGAGGATATGGTGGGCAGGTTGGAAAATCAGGGATAAAATATGGCTTCAGTTTTTGCTATTAACTTCACTCCCCCTGCCCTCCACTACCCAGCCCTGAATCTCCCCTGAACAGCCTATAAGTCTCACCCCCCAACACCTTACCTGCGCCAGCAGAGTGTCTAGATGATTTTGCTACATCCATGAAACTGTATGCACGAGGGTCTCATGCATTACGCTCTTACCACCTGTTGAATTGACACAGCTGTTTTCAGAGAATCAAGCTAATTTTAGAAGACCAATTTATATGCACGTACTGACAGCTCCATGTCACAAAGGAATTTTAAAACTCTTCCAACAACTCTGCAACATGGTTATGGTTACTTAATCTTTGCATTTGGAACAACTGATACTGACAACTTTTTCTGATATTTCTTTGTGACACTCAAAGCCAGTGCAGGTAGATTGGACAGAGTAGCCCATGACATAATCATGCTCAAGGAACAATATATGCATATTTATATTATATTTATATATGCATATTTATATGCAAGGAACAATATATGCAAATATATGCATATTTGCACCAACTTGGGAGCCCGTAGCAGTGGCACCCGTGGAACATGAAGCACAAAGTCATATACAGCCTCCCACAGCAGACAGGACAGGTAAGTATGCACCAGGCAGCATAGATGATGGAAGAGGTTGAGGGGGGAGTGGGAACATGGAGAGGGGGAGTTTCCTGGTGGGAAGGATGGAATGGGGAATACTGAGCCTGGGAGGAAACGGTATTGGAGGCAGCAGTGCATGCTGTATTCTAGCCCCCGCTTCCAGGCCAAGCACCCTTACACAAGCTTCTTGGATGTGCACCAGCTAAAGAGATGATGCAGATCCAAGTAGCCCCAAAGTAAGGTTGAGACATTATTCTGGGTAAGGGGAAAAATATCCTCTTCATATCTGCATTAAACAACCTTAATATCTGCAATTAAAAGATTAGGCAGCCCTTTAAAAATACCTCCCTCTCCCCTCTTCCAAATATAGAAGTGTTTTGTTTCCGCTGGGAAACAGACCCCTTTCTTTCTCCTGGAGCTATGCAAAAGCATAATCAATATATATAATCACTTCCTAATTCAGTGGTTCTCAAACTTTTTAAAGCCGTGACCCCTTAATACAGTTCCTCATGTTGTGGGGACCCCCAACCATAAAATTATTTTCATTGCTACTTCATAACTGTAATTTTGCTACTGTTATGAATAGTAATGTAAATATCTGATATGCAGGGTGTATTTTCATTGTTACAAATTGAGGCATAGCAATTAATCATAAAAACAATACAGACAGACAGACAGACAGATAGATGTGGCATAGCTAAGAGGGGGTGACAAAGAAAGAAAGAAAGAAAGAAAGAAAGAAAGAAAGAAAGAAAGAAAGAAAGAAAGAAAGAAAGAAAGAAAGAAAGAAAGAAAGAAATGGAATGGAATGGAATGGAATGGAATGGAATGGAATGGAATGGTAAGTACCTGGGTGAGAGATCTCCATAGAATTGGGATCTCAGGCAGCAGAGCCAGCCACTGTTTCTGGGAGTAAGTCCCATTCACTATCATGGGACTGACTTTTGAGTAGACATGCATAGAACTGGGCTCTAAGGCTGCAATCCTCCCCTCCCCCAAGGCTCCACATCGTCTCACAGCTGCTCAGAAGCCCCTTCTGAGCTGCTTCTCAGCGGCTTCTTCCAGCCGCAGCGGCTCCAGCGTTTCCGCCAGGTCTTCCCTCCTGGCCCCCTGCACCAGGAGCTTTAGGCGACCCCCAAAGGGGTCCCGACCCCCACTTTGAGAAACGCTGTCCTAATTGCTTTGCATTCTGTTGTGTCACCCCAGACTAGGGGAGGGGTCCGCCTTTCTGCTGAAACAAGCTTTTCTAAGCCTCATAGAGGGGAGGGGAGGTAGATACACTGCTGCATTACCATGATAAGAAGGCTACAGTATTTTTAAATCTAAAGGGACCTTTAATTTACTGGGCCAACCTCATTCATTTTGTGTTAATCTGCTGATGATTAGGTTATATTTGTATACCGTACAATACAAGATCAAAAACTTGCCATATAGTTCAAGCTCAAAAAATTGGTATACTATATATATATACCATATAGAACAAGCTCAAAATTTTTTGATGAGTGCTAATATAACCTGCAACATCTAAGAGAAGCAACTGAAGACATTTGTGGAACTATCCCACCACACATGCTGTTGGATGTATGCAGATTGCTTTTTGAATGATGTAAGTGATGTATAGGCACCAGTGGGGAACATTCAGGTCCAATAGTTAATTGATTAATTGACTGATTGATTGATTGCCTTCACCTACCTTCCCTTGTGTTCCAGTGTTTTGGTCCACTGACAACTCTGCACAGATATCTCTACAGACTCTTCTGAATAAATGAAGCTTCTTGCATGAAGTTTCAAGCCAAACTATGAACATGCTGAAGTTTTGTTTCTGGAGCATTAAAAATGTTTGCCACCAGCAAAACCAGTCATTTTCAGACATTTCACTGTCTGTCACAACTGAAACACAGATGAGGCCTACAATACAGATGAGGTGAACTCTAGGGAAAGTATTCTAAAGCAGAAAAATAATATTGTTCAAACAATATGTCTACAAGTATCACAAATAAAACTTGCCCTTTTCTCATTAGGTGATCATGCCGTTTAAATGTTCCACCTCAGTCAGAAGTACCAAGAACACTGGTATTTCAGAGAAATTTTGGGTGTTCCCCACAAATGATAGACTTGACTATGGCTGCAATTCTAAAAAACACTTTCCTGGGAGTAAGACCCTCTGAACACATTGGGGATCACTTTTGAATAGAGATGGTTAAGATTGTGCTCTTTGTTATCTTTTAATGAACAGCAGCTGTTGGGTGACAAGGAGTGCTGCTTAACAGCTCCTATCAATTTTCTGACTATATAAGTTGTCCAGGGATTTTGAAGAGAATAAACAGAGGATTGAAGTAGGATAGTCTCACAGCCCGATGTGTAAGCAGACTTACTGATCCACTACCAAAAGTGGCCCTGTGACAACAGAAACATTGTGACACCAGTATGTGCAGTGGAGCCACTGGTGGCCAGTAGCTTTGTGCATATCCCAGAATCATCTGGACATTCCATTAGCCCAAGATAGATACTAGGAAGGATTTCATGGACAGTTCCATATATATTTTCTTGTGTGGTTTAAAAACCAGCTGTGATTGTTCTGAACAGGAAAAAAATGTTCAGAAGATAAAGGAGTTAATGGCCCTTTTCCCACTTTCCTTCATTTGGGATTATAGCTTCCTGCAGAAGCTTTTCACTTAAAAATAATTATGGAACTGTTACACCAGCTCCCGTTTAACATCAAGCTTTGTCTGCAGAGATAACCTCCACTGCAGCCAAGCATTTCCTAGAAATACTGTTCATTTCCAAGACTTTTTAGTCTGTAAGCCATCTATTTAAAGTTATATTACTCAGAATTTCCTGTTGTTATAGCACCTAATGATGGGAAGCCAGCCATATCAGTTCTGGGATTGTTCCAGTCAAGGAGTTAATATAGTCATCGCTCTTCCAGTCAAGGAGTTGATACAATAATGACTTTATATGCCACTGAAGAGTGAATTCCATTTTTAATAAAACAGTATTTATCTTATCTTTATATTAATACATCTTTCTAATATTTATTTAACGTTTACATATATAATCTTAAAACTGTTTATATCATCTTAAAATTATAACCTTATTTTGTTGCCCACAGTTCAGTTACTTTCCCACTGTAATTAAGGTTGCGTATATAAAACTGAAACTATATATAGTTTCCTTTCCACTTTTCACTTTGCAGCTTCATGTCAAAAGGGTTACAAGAATGTGGGATCCATCACTGGACTTTCCTGGGAGTAGGTCTCATTGAACACAATAGGGTAGACATGCTCTGGCATTACAGTGGGTGGGTGGAAGGAAAGAAAGAACTGACTTCTGAAATTCTCAACATCTTTAAACATGATGCAGTACTGTCAAAAACAGTCATGCAGCACAAGTCTAGATCCTCCTCACAAAAACTAGTCTAGATCCCCTCACAAAAACTAGTGGCACATTTCTTGGATCCTGGCCAACATAAACAAACAAACAAAAAAGCTTCAGTTGCCTACCATGAATTTATACTTATTTATCTGAGAACTGAATCCAGTTCAAACCTGCTAAATTTTCTTCCTGCAAGTCCCTCTGGTTTAATTAGGCTTGTGTAATATCACATAACACAGACTGCAAACGATTATTGTTAAGGAAGTAACAACAGGCTTGTTCATTTTTTCCTGTAGAAACTTATGAAGAAACACTTAGCTTGATGTCATTTAGACCAAAATTACATATTTGTTTACTGACTCACTAGAGGGATCAGAACAAAATTTGCAAATTAGCAAGCTCATTAAGCAAAGCCCTATATATATATGCTTCAGATATTACCAAAGTTTCTTAGTACTAAGTGACTATTTACAGCTACCACTTCCTACCCTCATTTCATTTCAGGGCCATCTGAGGTTTGGCACCAAGACATGAAAGCGTCTGCTGGATTCTACTAGAGAAAGCAAGAGAAGAAAGGATAAAGCAGGCATAACTGGAGCAAAATGCAAACTCAAGCAAGAACACTGAATTCAGGGGGGCAAGCAAAACGTCAGAGGGATTTCTCAACACCAAGATGGGGCAAACACCAAAGCTATATTGAGGCTTTCTGAAACCATGGAAAGTTTCCACAATTTTCAAATGTCAAGAACACTAGCAAGTTTCTCCACCACCTGACTTATCCCCACTCTCCCACTGACAGCATTTGTCGTCTCTGGCAAAACTGTCCCCAATAAAGGTCTCTCTCCATCATTTGATCTTTCCAATTGACAGTATAGGTTGAACCTCCCCATTTGCGACATTTGGTTCCAAGAACTTGTGTGATTAAACTATCTTCACATTATACAAGGTTACAACCTATTAGGGGTGTGTGTAGAGGTGGACAACCTCAAAATGCAGGTGGATGCAACCTGGATGCATGTGTCATATGTTCTCCCTGAAGCATATGGTGGGCAGCTGTGTGATACAGGAACCTGGACTAGATGGGTCTTTGGCCTGATCCAATGGAGGCTCCTAGATTCTTGTACAAATCAATGGTAACAAGGCAGGCAATGAATCAAGATGAATCAAGTTCCCTTTTGAGTGGTTGCTGACTGCCCTGCCGGGAGCTGAGCTCCTTCAATTTGCAAGCATGTGCAAGCAGTTTCAGCTCAGAGCAATTCACAAGTGATTATCACTTGGGGAAAGGGAGGTGCTCTGCATCTCAACAGAAATTAAGCTAAAAGTTTATGACCTTTAAGATAAGATTAATTGCCTGCCAGGTTGCCTTAATAAGCAGGCTGCCTATAAGCCATTAAATGCCTGTAAGGGAAGCTTATCTTTCAGTTTAAAGAGCCAATCTCAGTTGCTTTAAAAAAAATCACATATAAATAAATTGGAGATGTGCTTTCCTGATAAAGTGAGCACCGCTGAGCTCACTTCCCCAGTGACTTGGTATTTAATTACCAGGCCAACCTACTTGTTAGTTGCACTCTCAGAAACTTGATACTATTGATCAGTTCAACTGAAATCATCAATCATCAATAAGTGGTGGAGAGTGGCTTAACTTGCCCTTTCTAATATCAACAACAATCTCTTTGGTCTTTTCAACATTTAAAACCAGGCTGTTACTTTTACATCATTCACTAATCCCAATACCTCCTCGATAGGCACCCTCATTATCATCCTGTATAAGAATGTTATACACTGTTGTACCATCAGCATAGTTCACAGTATGATTGGTGGCATACCTGGCATAGCAATTATGGGTCAGGAGCATGAACAACAGAGGACTTCAAACACTGCCCTGAGGGGAACCTGTGCTCAGTAGATGGTTTTAGAAACATTGGTCCCAACTCTCACATATTGAGGTCTATTGCATAAAAAATCCAGAATCCAGTTACACAAAGGGGTGCTGAATCCTAAGGAGCCCAATTTATCGACTAAATGCTGAGGAATGATTGTATTAAATGCTGAACTGAAGTCCACAAACAGCATTGGTACATGACTGTTTCTTTTCTCCAGATGCTCCAACCTTTTGGAGGTTCCAACCTTCCAAATCCTTTTGACATGCAAGGAGTCTGGGAGGGCAACAGTCTGTTATCATTGCCTGCATGGATCCTCCCACCAATGCTGTACTGGGGGTGTCACAAAAGTGCTGTAAGACACTTCTGCCCCACTCCTGCAGGGTTCAACAGGAATATGTTGACCACTCCACACCACCAGGGGAAGATATACCAGGTGTAAAACAGAAGAAATAGCATCCTCTGTAGAGCGATTTGGGCAATAAGCAAGTTGAAGGCTCTTTGCACACATCAGTGGTTCATGGATGTGCTGGTGGAGACGAAAGGTGTTGGAGGGGATAGTTTAGTGGAGGATCAGAGCAGGGGCTGGGATAGGAGCGGAAGCACCAACAGTATCACATGTCATCCCACATATCAGCCCAGACCCAAGAAGTCCCATGCCAAGAAACCTCGCCGGCTCTACACTAGCAAAAGCAATGGCCTAAGTCCAATGGGTCCATTGGAGCCAGGGTGGGCTATGAAGAGACAGGTAAAATAGAATCATAGCATTGGAATGATCCAGTGGATCATTCTAGTCCAATCCCCTGCCTGTAGCAGGAGATCCTCGTCTTATGGGGACCTGGGTCTCGAACCCTAGCCTGCTGGTTAACAGGCACAGTGTCTTAACCACTTGTGCCACCAGAGGACTCTGATTACTTCTCTAAGGTCATCTAATCCCCACCTCTCCAACAAGCAGAAGACATTCCACTGGCAGTACTTTATAGCGCAGGCTGATAAGAGTTAGGATTGGGCCAGAAGTTGCGCAAAATATGCACAGAGCCCACTGAAACACTACTACATTTACAGGTGTGGCTAACATCTACTGCCTGTGGGGCAGCTTGTTTAATACTTTGACCAAGCTGCTATTCCTCCAAACATATTTTCTGGGCTTGACCTCATAGTTCATGGAAACGGATTGCGTTTAAATGTGCTGAAATTGCCGGTACGACCCATCTTTCCTGGGATGCTCTTATTCCTTTCGGAGGACAAAGTACTGTGGCTGCAGCATGCTAATTATAACTGCATTCAGAGTCTCCATGGAAACTAGAAGTGACAGAACAGTCCGTGAGATGTTCTTTTTTATATAAGAAATGAGAGGTTAAGAGAGTCAATGAATGTGATCATCAGAAATCCTGGCAAAATCAAATGTGCAGGCCCTTCAAGCCCCAGAATAAGCAAAAATCCCAAAAACAAATGCATGCCTGGCCATTTCTGCAAACTCTTCCAAAACCTGTACACTGGAAGATCATCCGATGTTAATTTCTTTACCAAAGTATCATCGTTACATAAAACTCATTTAATACACAACATAGTTTTTAGAAAAGTGCCTTGCCACATTTAAACGGAGCAAGTGTGATAGAACACAATTTGTACTTGATAATGAATTCTGCTGTCTTCACTCCTTTATGAAGTGGCTGAATTTTAAAACTGTCTCATTGAGAACCAACACTGAATGATCAAGGCAAAAAAAGGAAACTGTTAGCTGATTATATTTTACCGTGGGATATATTCTTCGCCAGTAATGGAAGCAAAATGTTGTTTGGAGTCAAAGGCGACAATCCAGAGTAACTACAGGAGCACGTGAGAGACATGTACGTTGACGTAGCTACGGCGCCATCTAGTGAAAACCTATGGGAAATTCATATTGCAATCCAGAGTAAATTGTTCTTACATCCCCGAAGTTACTCTGGATTGCGCCCATATAGTCTTTAACAGTTGAAATAGGTTATACATTCAAGGTCTGATCTAGTACAAAAGTGTTCCAATATGAGAGGGTATCAGGGTGACCAGATGCCAAACCCAAACTTCCTGAACCCCAAGGCCAAAATTCCTAATCCCAGGCCAAAATTCCTACCCACTGAAAAAAATTGCCAAAAAATGTATTTTTTTTGTTTTTTGACCATAACTTTTGAAAGGAAGGAGATATCTCAAAACTGATTTTTGCATTGGATTCTGCTCTTCAATACGAATCCAACAACATATGGCATGATGGGGTACTGTCGGGTACTGAAACATCATGAAGTTTCAAAATGAAGCCAAAATGTAGGACAGTGATGCCAAAATGTAGGACACCCGGACAGGAGGCTAAAAATTTGGACAAATCTGGGTTTTTCTGGTCATCTGGTCACCCTGGAGGGTATCTAGTACAAGAGAGTCCAAATCGTATCCAGAGATCCTGTATCTGAGGGGTACAGGATAAACAAACAAAATTCACTGAATTACTAATACAGTCTAAAATACTGTGGTAATTTGATGTTGGTTTGTGGTAACATTGGTAAGGCACATAATATTTAAAGATGCTTATTTCTAGATACCTATAAACTTTCTACTACCAATGATAAACCACCACTAATTTGACACAAACTCCTGGAAAAAAATGCATATAACTAGAGACATGTTTCTACGAGACATCTAGAGGCACAGGTTGAACGGATCCTTGGTATAATCAAAACTATCGTGGATAAATATATAAGAAGCCTAAAGGTCAATCACTAATACTGGACACATTACACAACTTTCTTTTAGTCCACATCTATATGCATTAAACATTCTCTTTATGCTCATCAACTGTCAAAGTTAATGCCTCACTCAGTACATTTAAGAAAAGTACTCAAGTGTGTACTCATCATCATCAAGCAAGGATTTAACTGCACTCAAAGCACATTTCTAAAGTTAATCATGTGTTTAACAGCCTCAACAAATTGAAATCTTAGTGTGTGGCCTGTGCATTTTGCTAGTGCATTTTGTTAGTGCATGAATCTAGTTTTAGATGTGAGCTTATGCTGGTCTTTAATGTCCCTTTCCACAACTTAAAAGTCTTTTGAGGATCAGTTTTTATTGTAAGATGACCACAATCAAACACAAAATTAAGCCCCATCTCACAGTTTACTAATTCATGAACTCATTTATTTTGATCATGCCACAAAAAGAATGAGGACCACTGCACTATATCATACAACTTAAGTGATCTTTCAAAATGTTATATGTTATATAATGTATTACTGAAGTGTTTCTTAAACTGTGGGTTGGAATCCACTAGATGGGTTGCAATCCAATTTTCTTTTGGGTCCCAATTCATTTCAATATTTTATTTTTATATATAACATTGTTACCATAGTATATGATTGCATTTGGGGAAATGTTACAGATTTGTACTTTTTAACAAAAATGGAAAGGGCTGTAGTGGCTTAGCTGGTGAAGAGCGCAATCCTAAATATGTCTACGCAAAAAGTAAGCCCCATTGTGTTTAATAAGTCTTACTCCCAGGAAAGTGTCTTTAAGATTGCAGCCTAAGACACCGTGCCTGTCATCCGGCAGGCAGAGACTTGAGATCCAGGTACTACAAGCGGAGTGAGCGCCTGTCCCTAGTCCAACTCCTGCCAATCTAGCCATTTGAAAGCATGAAAATGCAAGTAGATAAATAGGCAAGTAGATAAATACTACCGTGGTGGGAAGGTAAACAGCATTCCTTACAGTCAGGCTGGCCACATGACCAGTTTTTGGACAGCACTGGCTATCAGATTTGAATCGGGGATGAGCACCACACCCAACAGCTGTGGCTGGTGCCTGTATAGAAGAGAAGGCTGATCTCCGGAGATTGAGGGACTTATCCCCTAAGTGAGAAATCTGATGCCTTCCACAGGAGAGTATCTACACTGACTGGTGATAACTTACTTCTGATGAAGAATTATGAAAGTTTCAAAATGGTCTGAAATTCCTGGGACTTACCGTGAACGACTCTACAAAGAATACAAGATTGTTAGACCTTGTTTGCAAGGACTTTAAAAAGAATACAACAAGATTGGTTGACCTTGGCTGCCACAAAGAATACACTGATGCACATTGCGTTAGGATTTTAAAAAGGACACAACAAGAGTGGTAGGCCTTGATTGCCACATATAAGATTTTGTATTAATGTTGCAATTTCCTTATATTTTGTGCTATTCTCTTCCTGCCACACAATAGTAATATCTCCCCTTCTTTCTCTCAAGTTACAATATCACCAGCATTATAGAGTCCTAAAAATAAGAGCAGCAGTGCGTTCATTGGTACCATTCATGTTAACTGCTACAAAGTAATTAAAGTTGCAAGAGTATCATGTCCTTTCCTGATCTATACATTGTCAGTCACTATCATGGAGTTTATTTGTAAGCTGGCACATGGTCTCCACTCAGAAAATCACATCAAGTCGAAATCACCTTTTTAGCACTTTCTCCAGAGCAGCACTTAATTGTCCTGCTCGTCAGCCAACATCTAACTTTATAAATGAACAGATCATTAACAATAACTGCACAGGTAAAAGATTTCCTATACCAACAAGGGAACCATCATTCGATACAAACAATTAAGAAGCAAAATTCTATTTCATTACCTGCTCAGAATAAAAACTTATGAAGCCATCAACAAAAGGACCTGCACAATAGGGTCTTGCTTGTTCTTTACAATAACCTATGTGGAAGGGGAATTCATTGAAACAGGTGCATTTTGCTCCAACAACGCAGATTGCTTTGGCCGGTGCACATGCAATCTCAGGACTGTATGAATAACTGACTCATCACTGGCTCTGCGCAATTTGGCCAGTAACATTAGCATAGGAACAGTAAGAATCTGAAGGATCATAACAGTTGGCTGAAAACCATAAAACAGTAGAAAGGGAGAAGCATATTTTAATTATCTACAGCAGTGGTCCTCCACATTGCGAGGACCACGGCCCAGCATCATGGGGGAAAAAATTTCCCATGGTCTGGGCAGGATGCACAGGCGCAGTTTGCCCTGGCGCTAGGACAAACTGCACCTGCGCAGTTCACCCTGTGACTACGGCAAACTGAAAAGTGCAGCCCGGTGTTGAGCTGTGCCTGCGCAGTTCATCCAGCAGCCGCAGTGAACTGTGCAGGGGCTGCAAAGTTTCTCCCCAGCTGCGAGGCGCAGCTGGGCACAGCCTGGCCCGCATCACAGCCGAGGAGAAACTGCACAGGCGCGGTCTGGCTGCTGGGCTGCACCTGCGCAGTTCACCACACAGACAGGGTGAACTGCACAGGCGCAGCTCAGTAGCCCGGCTATGCTTGTGCAGTTTCTCCCCAGCTGTGAGGCGAGCTGGGCACAGCCTGGCTCACCTTGCAGCCAGGGAGAAACTGGGCCAGACCTTGGCTGAGCATCCACAGGGCTCCTGCGTCCGGTCCAGGGCCCAGTGCTGGCACGTCCCAGTGGCCAAGGTGTTGCAGACTGGCACTGGGCTGCGGAGTGGGGGTTGAGGACCCCTGAACTACGGGACTGAAGACTCTTGAATCTGCTCATACAATTATCCAAAATCTGCAAGCTAGAGAATTGGCCATTATTACTAAAGAGTACCAAGGGTACCATTCATGTTTACTCTCTCTGCAATAATCTACCAATTGCCTTCTCCAATAACTAAATCAGCAGTGTGAATAATGATTTCCTTCCCCCCAAATTTCAAAAACTATAGGAAATCACTTCACAATTACAACCACACTTACTTTTTCAGAAGTTGTAGTTACAGACACAAATCTATGAGCCATTCAGTTCCCCAACAAAGGTACTTGTGTCAGCCTAACCAAAGGTTAGGATTGCGCTGTTATGTTACCTATATATATGAAAATGAAAAGTCACTGACTTGACTCATTCATCAATGCCCAGCCAAAACCGCTGGACCTAGAAGCGTGAAATTTGGGGAGAGTGTTCCTTCCATGATGGAGGCACCCACTAAGAACCTGTTTCTGAAAATACCAACCAGAAGGGGGTGAAAAGGAGTGCAACACATTTTTCTCCCTATGCTTTACATTGAAGACTCCCTGACTGAGGGACTTTCTGCCCCAACTCATACCTAGAAGCATGAAATTTGGAGAGGGTGTTTCTTCTGTGACAGCTAAGAACTGATGTTGAGTAATTTAACCCTTAAGGGGCTGAAAAGGGGTGCAACGTGTTTTTGTCCTATACTTAACATTGAAGATTGATTAACATCCAGCAATTTGGTGCCTGGTGCCTTATACACTGGGTATGAGGGTGCACTGGGGGCATGTTGAGCATGGGGGCGTGTTACACATGGGGAGCTTGATTTTAATGGGGAGTTTGATGCGCATGGGAGTTGATGTGCATGGGAGGGTGTTGCACAATGGGGGGTGGCGTACAGAGGTTAATGTACTCCCACAATGCTGGTACATTATGCTAGTACATTATTCTAGAGGTGCAACTGTACTGAATTTCATCATTCAAAAAGAAGTAGCAAAAACATATTACTACCTGACCATGAAAAGGAAAATTTACCAAATTTGTGTTCCTAAAATGGGAAGCTCTAAATTTACTTCAACATCACAGAAAACAGAGAGTGCAATACATCAAACCACAGTTAGAGCCACAAGTATACCATTTATTCTCTAGTTATAAGGGTCTATGCAAGAGTCTATAATTCACAGCATTAGGATACCCTTCCTGACTTCTGCCATTAATACTCTGTCAGTCATTAACACTCTTATATTTATTTACAGAGTCCAATATTTTCAGCCCACTAATAGAGGTACCTGCCATTTCTCAGATGCAATTATGGTATCACAAGTTTTTATTAACCCTTGAAAGACCTTTTACATAGCTCAGGATTATCAATAACGATGGGCAAAAGGGTCATAACAGTTGGCTGTTCCAGGATTTTTAACAAGAATTTCCCAGTCCTACCTGAATAAGACAGAGACTGAACCTGGGACCTTCTGCATGCAAAGCATGTACTTTGGCACTGAGCTGTGTCCTCACCCCTTTTCTGATCATTGAACAGTCTGACTCAATCAGAATTCATTCCAGCAACTGTGACTTCTCCAGAATAAGTGCATCTTGAGAAGCTGAGCCAGCTGACTTTGTTCACCTTCACATGTCTCTTGATCCCCCCTTTTTGAGTGAATTTCTATGGACTGGTTTTATGTGCAACTTTTAGTAGACAGCAAAAGACTTATCTGCTCTTACTTTTATTGGCAAAGTGAAGTCACTTTTTCCCTCTGGCAGAAAATGACCCTTTAGATTTATATTGTTTGTGGAATGCAACAATGTTATGTCCTTTTTATTTGGTCTATCATCTTTTTATATTCTCAGCATGTGACAAATTACAATCCCACTGTTTGTTAATAGCAAAAGTGTTTTATAATCTTATATTATACCACCATCATTCAGCTTTTGATTATGTAGTCTTCCATTTTCCACATACAATTTAACGTGTAGAGAGGTAAAATCATTATTATCGTATAAGGTTTCACCGTCATGACCATTTGGAGGTTAGTGTGGAAATGAAACTTGTCGTTTGAATCTGTTTTCATGGCAGAACTTGGGCAGACCCTCTGCTTTCCAGGGTACACAAAAGGTGTAACCAAAAGGTGACCAAGCAGGCCTCCGTCAGTCTTGAAAGACTATGGTATCATGCTCAGCGCTGCATATGCTGCATGCGAAGCATGAAAGCCTGGGTTAGATTGTTATGGAGGACAGGCTGTTACCCAAGCAGCAAATCCCCCCACTCCACGCCACTGAATTAGTCCAATGGAAAGGCATAGCTAATACGATTGGATCCAGCTGGTGTTGCAGAACTGGGCTAAGGACAGGAGCTCTCCCCGTCTTGTGGGGCCAACGGGGTCTCGAACCCTGGCCTGCTGGTTAACAGGCACAGTGTCTTAACTGCTTGCGCCACCCATCTCCAAATGTATTTTGGAACCACTGTCTTATGCCACCGCCCTCCCTCCACCGTTTTAATGTGCTGCCTACCACTGTTTGACAATTGCTTCCTTCCCTGATCAGCAGTTTTGCCCGTTTCGTTCTTTTCTGCCTGATAAACAGAGAGACTCCATTCTTCCTGAGGCAATCCTAGGCTATACAGAATCATAACATTTTATACACCACTCAAATTTGGCCAAATCACTCTGGAAATAAGAAATGCTACCCTCATTCCGAATAGGTTACAAGATAAAACCATGTGGCTTATTTGGCATTTCTGCTATTATCAAAAAATAAGTGAAGGCAATGTTTCCTGCCTTCATTTAGAAGAGTGAACATTTTAAACCCTCCTTGCAAGCCCCTCGAATAACCATTAAAATGCAAGAATCATGTGTACAATATATTTGTGTATAGGCAAAATGCAGAGTAACTACAGGGAGTCCTTGCTCCGGTGTAAGAACAACTTACTCTGGATTCCAATATGAATTTCCCATAGGTGTACGCTAGGTGGTGCAGTAACTACGGGTGCACGTAAAGTCTCTTACGTGCTCCCGTAGTTACTCTGGATTTGGGGGTAAGTGTGTGTAATGTCTCAGGGAAAACACCATGATCTTATGACATTTACGTAAAAGGCAAATCGAAAAGTTTCTCCTTTTGTGCTTCCCACACTTTTCATCACACAGATAATCATGTTAATCTTCTTCCTCTCCTTCCTTTCAGCAACCCGAGCTTGAATTTGAACTCAATTTTTATGTGGTACCTAATTAGGTAATTCATATTTGAAAATGCTTACATATTGAAGCAAAAACATACTGATTGTAATAACTAAGTATCTAATTTCAGTACAGGTGCAATAAAAACTAAGTATCACATTTCAGTACTGTTGCAAAGGAAACAACAGATTTTTTTAAAATTATAGTTATAATTACGGTGTATAAGCCGACCCGTGTATAAGCTGCGGCATCTAATTTTACCACAAATACTAGGAAAACTTATTGACCCAAGTATAAGCCGAGGGTGGGAAATGCAGCAACAGCAGGAAAGTGTGGCTGGCCTTGTAGCCTCAGGACCCAATCCTGGGCATGTCTACTCAAAAGTAAGGCCCACAAAGAAGTATCTGAGTCTGAGGAGGGGCTTGGCTGCAGTGGGCTCCATGTCTTGCCGTCACGTGCCTCCTCCACAGCCCGGAGAGCCAGCACCAGCAGCTGGAGAGGCTGTAGAGCCTCTGAGGGTGCGCCTGCTGGAGGGCGCGCCCACCATTTTTCTTAATTTTTTTACTGACCCGCATATAAGCCGAGGTGGGTTTTTGGGCTCATTTTTGGGCCCAAAAAACTAGGCTTATACGCGAGTATATATGGTAATTAAAAATAAAGCTATTTTACCCTAATAAAATTGTACTCACTATAAAAATGTCTTTTTCACACCACAGGGTTTGTGGCCACAAGATGACTATGCCTCACAGGACCAAAGGAAGATTTTGGCACTTATCTATGCAAACACTGTCCTCCTGGGGTACTGGGAGTGATGTAGACCCTCTGCAGGGCTTCCTGTCCTCCTGAAAACTAACTTTTAGGAGGCACAGAAGCCCTGCAAAATAGTTTTTGGGTTTCCCTGCACCCCCTGGAAAACAGACCTGATGTAGGTAAGTACCAAAAGCCCCCCTTCTGTCTACAGTAGTGGCATGACTTTGGTGATTGTGTTGTTGCCATCCCCCACTCTGCCACCTTAAGGGGCAGAGACAGGGTTTCCCTTGCCTGTGGGTCACAATCCACCAGTTTCAGAACTCCTGATTTAAGTGAATTTGATGGTACACGTGAATTTTCTATTTCTTCTTCTATCCATGCAGTCGTGTCCAACACATAGGGCAAAATCCATAACAGTTATGGGTCCACGCAGTTACGTCACCCTCTAGTGTTATGTTATGGAAAGTCATCTTAACTGCTCCGGAGCAAGGGGCTTAATTTCACTTCAGGATATAGGCCCTGGATACTCTTTAGACCAGGTCCCTCCACACTTCCCTGTCTTTCACAGCTTCTTCCAGTTGGGCGATTTTCATGCCAGTGTCCTCCTTCATGGTGTCCAGCCTTTTCATTCCCATAGCTGGCTGATAGTGCTGGAAGGGTGGCTTTACATGACAAATTGAGGTGGTCATGCAGCTAAATGCTATGGGTTGAGGAAAGACCTAGTAACCAACCCCGTAAAAACCTTACCTCAAAACTCTATGGAATTTTTTATTTAAATCCACATTATTAGTAGTAACAGAGTTCATGGTACAAACAAGAAAATCAATTAAACTGAAGTATAGAGAAGACAGAATCAAAAGTTTCCCTAACCTTCTGAATAATTCTTGTCGTTTAACAGAAAGCACAGATTAAAATAATAAGAACATTCAGCCAGTAACAGAGTAAGCCTATGCATGTCTACTTAGAACTAAGCCCCACTGAATTGAATGGTATACTCTCATGTAGGTGTGCATAGGATTACACCTTTAGAATAGTCTGGTGAAATAGCCTCTGTCCTTGTACTGACAAGGATAGTACTGACTGCTGTTTAGGAAGAGAGGCAGTTTTGCATTATTTTGCAGTTTTGCATTATTGTGATTTCAACAATAGGCATATAGGTATCACTTTCATTTCTGCACTGCTCAGTGAGTAAGATGCCTCAGTGATGAGATTTCAGTAGCAAGAAGTATTTGGACACAGTGTTTGTCACACTGTAAGCAACTATGTGAGATTTCCTTTATAAAGATCTATGGGTTGATATCCCATTTTTGCAGCAAACACCCTCTTTCATCATACTTGTGCATGATGGCCAAATACGGTGGAGGACAGAGTGCCTATACTTTTAACCAATATATACGGAAAAGTGAATTTTGGCAGGTGCAGCTCAGCATCAAGGAATCTAAAAGCTATATCTGTCAAAATATCCTCTTTGGTACAACAATTAAAGGTATAGGCACTCTGTCCTCCATTCTGTCTGGTTACACTGCACTTGAATCACATTTGGAGTACAGTGGTGCCTTCACGTAACAAACGCCTCACATAAAGTATGTTTCATGTAACAAACAAAAATTTCTCTAGGATTCTGCTTCAGTAACAAACTGTGCTTCATGTAACAAATACACGTTGGCAGTTGGGGCAGACACGCTGGCCGGCAGCACTTTTAAAAAGCATCAGGGCTGCCTAGCATGCCTGCCCATAGTGAAAGCAACACTTCCACGCTGTTCCTCCTGTGGCCAGGCGTCCACTGGGAGAGGGAGAGGAGAGCAGTGGAGAAGAGGGAAGCAACTCAGGGCTAGCCAGAAGGAAGCAGGGGAGAGGCTCAGGAGGAAGAGAAGGAGAAAGTGGGGAGACACTTGGAAAGTGTCTTGGATTGCAGAAGAAAGTGCTTTTATTGCAGTCTCCTAACCATGTCTACCCAGAAGTAAGCCCCATTGTGTTAAATGGGGCTTACTCCCAGGAAAGCATCTTTAGGATTGCAGCCTAAGTAGACTTCATAGGATCATGCACATTGAATGCATGCTTTGAATTCAATTCCAGTGTTTTGTCATCATTTTTACTTCCAGTTAATATTTTTATATGAATATTTTTTGGGTTGTTGAACCAATCGTCTGAGTTTCCATTATTTCCTATGGGAAAATCTGCTTCACATAAAGAATGTTTCACGTAACAAACATGCCTCCAGAACGAATTAAATTTGTTATGTGAGGCGCCATTGTATATGTTGTCAGAAAGACAATATAGACAGAAAGACAGAAAGACACTACAGAAATATAATTACAAACTCAGGGTCACTCAATAACAGTCATTTCTCAACTATCCTTAAAGTCAAGTTAAATATGTTTCAAGACTTTGATTGCCTTCCGCAAAGCTCCCTTTTCTCTAGTTCAACCCTGTTGAGTCTTGATAAGCTGAATTTTAAATAATCTGCTGCTGTGCTAATGAAAGTGATGATACTATCGGATGATAGAGAGGGCTGGTGAAATAAGAAGATAAAGAGTGGCACTCAATTTGGATACATAATTATGTCATAAATGGGAAACTGTAATATTCTTTAGTACACAAAGGAAAAGAAACCAGAGTAGGTAGTAAACTAAAGAAAAAAGAGATATAAACAAGAACGATAAAATTAGAACCATAATCCATACCTGCCCCTTTCTTTATATATTCAAGCATCCCTAGACTTTACACAGTGTAAGATCTTATTTGCTCACTATGGCATGCAGGACAATCCTATTCAGTCACAGTACTGAGGAATAGTCCCTACACAGGCAAATATGCTGTACGCAGTGATTGGATTCAAAGAAATTAACAACCGGTTCTATGCCCATCTGGCAGCCACTTTTAAGCGGCTATTTTTAAACTTTATATGTCCTATCTCTTGTTAACAACCAGTTCTAGAGAGTAGGTACAAACCTGCTGGAGCCCACCACTGGCTGTATGGCACCCTACAAGTAGGCTGCGCTAAAGGCAAAAGCTGCAGCTGCTGGAGCAGGCAGGAATTGCTCCACGCAGCAAAGTGGCAGGGAAGGGATTTCAATGGATATGGCAGGGTGGAGAAGGGGCTGTTAAGGCACAGGATGAAGGATAGAATTGGGAGAAGTTCTTTTTTCATATCTTATACTCCCTCCTAAGCCATTTCCACCAACAAGGGGCTTCTAAACTTGCACTAGCAATTTCACTGATGTAGATCCAAGTAGTTCTCTTGCATAGGCTGGGAATCAACATGGGATAAGTCTAGGGAACAAATGTTCCTTTACCAGAGAAAATCTCAGGCTGATCCTTATTGGCACTGGATACAACGTGGGCCATGCATCCTTGCTGCATCGACACCGTTTCCTGTCCATATCTATCTGCTGTTTGAATATTCAGGAAGAATTCTGTGGTTCTTTTCCATTTAAGCTTCACTCAGCAATGAAACTGACTAATCCAGTACCTGTATATAATCTGATATAGTCCATTGACTTGTACGGATAATGAAGAAAGGAATGCCTTCCATTTGGTAGCAGGATGACGAAACAGCTTCCTCACATACTATACCCGAGTAGCCTCTCTCCTCTCTCTTATTTGTTCAGTTCAGTTACGGCATTTAGAGCAGGATTGAAGACAGGTATTCCCATTGTTGAACAATGCCATAAAAAATAGGGTGAAATCCAGAGTAACTACTGGGAGTCCTTGCTCTGATGTAAGAACAATTTGCTCTGGATTGCAATATGAATTTCCCATAGGTTTTCACAAGGTGGTGCAGTAACTATGGATGCACATAAAGTCTCTTACGTGCTCCCGTAGTTACTCTGAACTGTAGGGATAGAAAGTGAGTAGGAGCTGAGAAAACTGCAAAAACCCAATTCTTGAAAAAAGAAGGTAAGACAAAGCTGTTAACCTTTTCTTGACACAGTGAGACACACTGCATCCATCCATCCATCTACATACCTTCCTATGGTATTTACGTATATACCACCTTTCAACTAAAAAGTTCACATTGGTCACTAAGTGGTCACTAAGTGGTCATTACCCCCTTCTGAAAGGATCCAAGATATTTATTTACTCCTTGTGTGCCCTGTTTTTCTCCCCATATGGCACCTAAAACCACACAAAGCTATAAAATTATAACACATTAAAATAGTACAATTCATAAGTTTAAGTATTCAAGCATTCCGAAATCATCATTAAGACTTGATAGCTAAAACAAAAACTGCAGCAGTTACCTTCTTACTAAAAGAATAGAAGGCCAAGGCCTGTAAATCCGATCAGCAATATAACATCCCCATAAAACTGCAGTACATCTAATATTAAAATAACCATAAACTCTGAAGGCCAGGTATAGAGATGGCACAAATCCAAGTGGATCTGTGAAGGTGGGGGATAAGGATTTGGCAGATGTTGTCGCTGTCAATACTACCTCCTTCCTGGACCACATTAAATTCCCTCCCAGTTCCATCCAGCTGTGGCCCCACTCCACCCATTTCCCACCACTCATATTTGAATATTTATTCAAATATGAATAATCCTCCCATCCTATGAATATTTCCTGCAGTGGCTAGTGGCTGGTCACTCAGCTAGGCCACATTCTCCAGTATATCACATTTGTGGCAGCTGAAAAGCTTGTTACATCACCAGAACACATGTTCTGATGCTGTAATTGAAGAACAGAATTGGAGGATAATTCAATACAGTCTATAGAATTCACCTAAAATTCAAAGACTATTTTCTCCTAAGCCGATCTCTGCTCAGCTTGTCCAAAGCATTTCGAATAGCTATGAAATAAGTATTTCAGGTTTTTTAAATATTTCCCTGGATTCCACTTCCTTATAATATTGTATGCCTTTGTCATACATGTCATAATTGAATATATGTTTTCATCATGACCTTTTTTTACATTTTTTCAGAAGTTTGGAGGCTTGAGGAGTGCTACAAAGGGGTCCGATTGCTCCCTAGACCCCCAGGAGGATGGACTAGGCTGCAGGCAAGTATAAAAATCCTTCTTCATCTTTGACAGCAGTGCAGTCCTGGGGATCACATTGCTATCTTTCCCCTCCCTCACCATATTAAGCATCTCAGGCTGGTGGGTTAACACTAACCAGTGTGTTTTAACACATCCTAAAATACCTTATTTTGTTAAACTTGTTTGCTTCAAGCACTTTTGTTTTGTTCTGTTGGAAAACAATTTTTTAAATCCATTCCAGGTATTCTTGTGTCTACAAAACCAAACAGCTCATTTAATATTTTTTTTCTCCCAAATCAATGTCTAGAGTAGCTCTTCTGTCAATAAATTGCTATCATCATTCATTAAAGGCTTCTCCTCCATTCACTGACCTTTCATGGCTCATGTACTTTTAACATTAAGACATTTTTCTTAATCTTATCTGCATATTCTCCACCAAGTTTCATTTTAGCTCTTCTTGATATTTTCCAATTTTTCTATTTAATATTTTTAAATGTTGGGAAATTTATCACCTTTTATCCATGTAGACATTACAACCCTAGTTTGCTAGTCCTTGACAACAATTTAGAAGATAATACAAAATCTACAAAGAGCAGTTAAGAACTAAATAGGTATAAATTACAAAACAGACACATGACAGCTATATAATAATGGACAAAAAAGAAATATATGAAGATTAATGCCATTCAAACATTACATAATGAACAATATTGGTAATGATTCTTTTATTAAGTACTAGCAAAATGTACCCGAGTTACAGGAGAAAAATATCCCCCTCCCCTGTGTGTGCAATGGCTACGTGCAACATCCAACCGCATTATTCCCCCACCCTTGTGCAATACCCTGCCCCCCCACCCCCCATGAAACTCTGCAGGATTTAGGACTGGACATTGATTAGTCTTCAATGTTAATTATAGGCCAAAAATGCGTTGCACCCCTTTTCAGCCTCTTAGGGGTTAAATTTCTGGTAATCTATTTTTGGTGGGGGCTCTCGTCATGGAAGGAATATGCTCCCTGAAATTCATGCTTCCAGGTCCAGGGATTGAGGCAGAGCATCCATCTGGCAGGGATTCTTCTATGTAAAGTATAGGGAGTAAAACATGTTGCACCCCTTTTCACTACCTTCCATTTGAAATTTCCAAAAACTGGTTTTTAGTAGGTGTCTCCATCACAGAACAAACACCCTCCCCAAATTTCACAATTCTAGGTCTGGTGATTTTGGCTGGGCATTGATGAGTGAGCAAGCAAGTGAGTGAGTGACTTATCAGTTTTATATATATAGATTGTGCACCATCATCCCACAACCATTGTCACACATACCTGGCAGATACAGAATTTGGGGCTGAGTGTTGATCAGCCTTAAATGTTAATGCCAAAAATGCATTATATGAAAATGCAATTGATTTTACATATACGTCATGTGTAATGTTGCATCCATGTAAGTTGGTATGAGAAAGCTTTGTGGATGAGGAAGGGAGAACATAGGTTGATGCCCAAGGATTATTAAAGGACTGGATTTTTTCTTTTTTAAATAAATGGCATTGATAAAGATAAGAGTGACTGTTGGGTTATCACTGGTTTAGGGTTAAAAATTAGATTTAATATAAAAGTAATAAATAACTTGAATTGCTGGCTTCGCTCATGCTAGTCTGTTAGAAATATCTTATGTAGTGCTGAGCACAATCCTAACCAAATCTACTCAAAAGTAAGTCTCACTATGTTCAATCAGTCTCACTCCCAGGAAAGTAAGATTGAAGCCTTTCTTTATGTATTTTTATTGTCATTCATTGTTTGCCTTTTTTTTGTATTTTGTGGTTTTTTAATATTAGTATATAAACAAATAGAAAATATTAAAAAGAGAACAAAGTCTGAAGCCAAATCCTATCCCCCATCACTGCGGTTACAAACTTTTGGTAGCAAGTCATTTACACACACCTATGTAAGCACACTTAGGCTACAATCCAGAGTAACCACGGGAGCACATAAGAGACTGTACGTGCACCCGTAGTTTCTGAATCACCTAGTGAAAACCTATGGAAAATTCATATTGCAATCCAGAGTAACTTTTTCTGACTCCGAAGCAAGGTAGTTACTTTGGATTGTGCCCATAAACTGTAATCCTAAAGACACTTTCCTAGAAGTAAGACCTATTGAACACAATGGGGCTTACTTATGAGTAGACATGGTTAGGATTGTGCTCAAAGTGTACTCTGAAATGTTCCAGATTCCAACTTGGCTCATCCTGATTGGTACCTTTATTCTTCAGGTCTAACTGCATGCAGGTGGTAAAGGTACGATGGTCATTCAGATGCAAAATAGGCATTAAACCGTCTTTAAAATCTGATAAAGGAGCTGTGGATCAATGTCAGTGAAAATGAATTTGAACATGAGAGGTCATTGTATAGGTGGTTATCAGTTAAGGAGCTCATCAAGCTTCCAATGCCACAAAGAGATAAGAAATTTCATTTAACAAGAGATTACTGATGAGCATGTTAAATTGAAGGGGGTTACAGTGCTTGAGGAGGGTTCTTAGAAAGTCAGTAAGATGTACAAAATAACAAAGAATGCAAGATGAAGGTGTAGGGGTGTAGGACTTACTCATTAAGTTCCCTGACTCTCACAACCCCATTTATATTTAATTAATGGAAGCACAGCTCATTAAGTAAAAGCCCAAGTATACTAAATTGTGGCCTTATAGAATAACATTCTTATGTACATCACACAAGAAAGTGGAAGCAGTATCTGAATGCAAACAAAAGTGTATATACAGAGATTGCATACATAAAGTCAATAAAACGTGTTGCTGAGTAATGTACCTAGAAGTATATATATTAGGGATATTAACCTAAATAAATCTTCCAGTGTGATTCTATACATGTTTAAGTCCCCTGTCTTCAATAAGACAAGCTTCCAAATAAGTGTATATAATAATAAACCTTTATTACGGTCAATAGACCAGCACAAAAGACTAAAAGCATCTTAATTACAGATATATCCTATGAGAGAGGTACACAGTAAAAATAGGTGTATATAGGATTGCAGCTAAGGCTGCAATTCTTAAGACACTTTCCTGGGAGTAAGACCCATTGAACAAAATGAGGCTTACTTTTAAGTAGACATGGTTAGAATTGTGCTCTTAGGGCAAAATCCAGAGTAACTATGGGGAGTCCTTGCTCCGGTGTAAGAACTACTTACTCTGGATTCCAATATGAATTTCCCATAGGTTTTCACTAGGTGGTGCAGTAACTATGGGTGCACGTAAAGTCTCTTACGTGCTCCTGTAATTACTCTGGTTTTGGGGTCAGTTGATTAACAGCCCAATCTTATCCTTTCCACCACCATCCCCAGTTAACGCAAGTTGGAGAGGCAACAAATTATCCAAAGAAAGAGGAAGATATAACACCGGATTGACAGAGCAATGATAAACAGGAGAAATGACTGATGAAAGGAGCAGGAAAACAAGACCAGCAGAAAGGGTTAAAAAGGGACTCAGGAGTGTTTCTGATTGAGGTGAGTTGTGTGTGTCTGAACTTCAGACTCAGAGACTGAACTATGCCAGAGCTGGTGTGCGAGTAAGTAAGTGCTGTATGACTGGATACAATTCAATTCAATCCTTTATTACAGTCACAGACCAGCTCTAAAGACGGGGCAGTGACACAAGGAATATAACCAGTAGAATATAAGACAAAATACAATATATCATGTTAAGATAATATACCAATTTCTTCTGAAAATTTAAAAGATTTTAAGAGTTTAAAAACATTTTGATTTAATCTTATGGAGGGCGCCACTTCCACCCATAATAGTGTCCAAAACCTCTTAGAAAAGAGTATGGGCTAGGCTTAAATCTGATCAAATCTAGTTCAGCCACAGCATCCCTATTGTGACAAGGGTCTGGAAGGCAGTGAACAGACACAAACCTTATGCAGCTTCAAATTTTTAAGGAAGGCTGGGGCTTGATCACGATGCCTACCCGTGAGCAGCATCCCACTTGCAATGACAACTGCAGACAGCAAAACTATGGAACACAAGTATAAATTATAATGGGAAAAAGAACCAGTATTGAATTCTTCACAGTGTGGGAGTCTCATCAATACTCTGCTTCAAAATACTTATTAGGAGGATGATGGTATGCCCTTTTCACAGTCCTAAAGTAAGAAATCTTCACTCCCACGATCTGTCAACCAATGATCCATATAAGGTTAGCATTATCACAAACATCACCTTCAGATATTGCAACACCCTTGCTTGGGCGTCAGTAACCTCTTTTTTCCTACAAACGACGCCCCATATTTGCCCTGTCAGCTCATATGATGCAGAATTAATCAACGGCACCTCCAGGTTAATAGATGATGCGTCTCATAAAGCAATGCTAACGCTTGGTGCCTCTGAGCCAAGTCCTTGATGAACATTTCTCTATGTACCTCTGTGAGAGAACAAAGCATGCTTTGCCTCATCTGTAAGAACTTTAAACTAAAATACAGGCAGATGGCTTGCCTCGGGTTGCAACAGCAAAACCAGAGGTAGGCCACAGAAGGTCACACTTCTAAAGCAACATTTTTTTTAGTTGTTAAAACAGTTCTTTAAAATTCTTGACGGGTTTTAGCTCACTGCTATCTGGTGGACTGGAACAGGATGCATCTCCCTTTCTTCTGAAGCTAGATAAAGAGAAAAGTTGACGCTTCTTTGTATTCTGAAAGAGTTTCACATAAGTGAGGAGCCCTCAATTCAACCCTTGGCTTGACTTCTTGCATTTTCATTCCTCTGCACGTTCTGCCATGCAAATGCTAAATTCAACTGCAAAACTTTTTGAGATCGGTTGTTTTTTTCTGAGGGATGGGGATGAAAAGAAATGCCTGCAAACCTTGCAACCTTGATGAGCTATAAATTAGGGATGCCAACTAATTAAATAAATCTTAGGGCCCAACCCTGTTACAACAGCAGGTGTTTCACTGTGATGTGACATGGCCATCCACACACTCTTCCGCTCAATGGCAAACTTGGGATGAACCAGCGCTGTCATTCATGGCAGTCATTCGTAAATACTTGGTTAAGGTAGAATTACCACTTTATTAAAATGTTCATCTATTGAGGTGGCCACATCAGGTTTAACTGCCAGCCCAGTCTTAAACTCCCTGCATGAAGATGCAGTGTAAACAATATGGGTTCCACTGTATCCACCAGGGGAATTAAAGGTAAAGATCCTTGAAGTAGGATCCTTGAAGAAAGGGTCAATAGTTCCTTTGACCCAGGGTAAGACCCAGCAGCTGTCACGTATAGGCATCAACTTGTGCCAGTTCTATAGCTGCCACAAGTATGAACCGACTGGTAAAGGTGAATCAGGCCTAGGAAGGAGATTAGGATTCCGTGAGCACCACTGCTCCCAAACCTACCCCTTCCCTGTCCCAACCAGCCCTCGAACCCACCCTATATCCATAGTCCACATATCCACCTCACCATATACCTCCATCCTCTTTCCTACACTGCCATACCTTCTCTGGTAAGCATCCTGTGTCTGCCTATGAACAGACCCTTGCTGCTTGCCCTGCCACTATTGCGTTTGCAAAAGCCATTAAGTAGTTAACACCAGCAGATGTGAGCAACCAAAGGCTGCTCTGCGTTACATGGAACCATGGATGCGAATTGGCATACTGATGGGCCTAGATCCACCTTCCACTCTTCTATACACAGTCCTCGACATGCCCTGAAACAAACCCTCCTGCTTTCTTCCCACCCTTTCCCGCCCCCCAGACCTTTATGTTGGCCAAGCTTGGAGGACCAAGCTTTACAGCACAATACCTTTGTCCCAAGCCAGCGCAAGGGGATTTGCACCAGCTGTGTATCCATCCCTTGAAGGTATCATAAACAAGTTTCCTACATACATGCTAATTTGCATCCTTCTATTGGTTATAAATAACAAGAATCTATCAGTCATGCAATGCATCTTGTTACCAGACTCAGTATGGACTTAGGGTGCAATCCTAACCACCAGTTAGGCCAGGCTAAGCCCCAGCACAAGTCCTATGTTGACCTGGGAGTATCACAAAAGTGCAGCAGGACACTTCGGTGCCACTCCTAGGGGAGGGTTAGACCTACATCACGGAAACAGAATTCCTAAGTTTCATAAATGTACTCGCTAATTGACATCCTTCTGTTGGTTACAGATAAATACCAAGAATCGAGTAGTCATGTAATGCTTCAAAATAAAAAGAGAAAACACATGGATGAATGTATGTGCATGCACACAAATGACATGCATTCATCCTATTTTCCACTCCAAAAAAATTTCCCAAATTTACAACCCCTTAATTTGAAAATCATTTATTTGAAAATCTCTAGTGCTTCATAAATTGCAACTTATAGTTTCAAGTTACTTATTGGGATAAATATCACAAGAATTCAAGTGTGCCAGCCAAAGGGACATAACATTAATCATCTGCTTGCTTGTTGTGGCTACTATCTAGATACCAGCACAGATATGACATTGTATTGAAACCAACAGAAGGGGACATTCAAATATATAGTTCATTGCCCTTTGTCAGCTCCCAGCAAAGCCACAGTACAGAGGCTTATTTATCATTCTGCAGCAAAATCCCCAAAATAAATACAGTATTATTGCAACATTATTTGTTAGTCAGCTGCTTTTTAGCATACCAAGCACGTCCAAGAAATCCTGTCAGGAAGAATTGTAAATGATGAAAAACCAATTAATTTTACTGTACCATTCAGTACAAAGAATATCACATAGTAAAAATCAGAACTACATTATTTAAAGTATTCAATTATCACCAAATGCATTAATTGTGGAAGAAAGGCCTTAAACCCCCAAAATTGTTTTCTGGGCTAAATGTCTGAAAAGCTTGCACAAGACACCATGACTACCCAACGTCATGTGTTTCAATAACTCAGTAGATATAGCAAATTTTTTATTATTTTTTATTATTTTCCTAATTTATACCCCGCCTTTCCTCCCCTACAAGAGGGAGCCCAAGGCGGCTAACATCAGAGAAAAATAAAACACCATTAAAATCACTAATAAATAGTCTATGCTCGCCCACATGCTGGGTTTTCATACATAAGTAGCCCAATGCTAACTTGTCTTGGAACAGGCAGGCCAAGTACTGTATTTACTCGAGTCTGGCACAATCCAGTTACTCTGGCACAATCCAGAGTAACTACTGGGAGTCCTTGCTCCGGTGTAAGAACAATTTACTCTGGATTGCAATGTGAATTTCCCATATGTTTTCACTAGGGGGTGCAGTAACTATGGGTGCACGTAATATCTCTTATGTGCTCCCGTAGTTACTCTGGATTGTAGCCATAAGCTCATCTTTTTCAGCCAAATATAGTCTCCAAAACAAGGGTGTGCATTAGATTCAATGGTTAATTAGATTCAAATAAATGTGGCATTTTGATTATTAGTATATAGTGTCATTAGCTTTGGTGGTGCATTTGATTCGAGTGAATCTGGTATATTCGGTGCATGTTAAGAAATGGATGAAGGGCAACTCAAGATAAGGGTGATATTTTTCCAGCCTCCCCAGGGGCTACACAGACGTGTGCTTGGAGAAATCACTGTTGCAAATCCAAGCAGTCCATGTAAATTTACAGGCAAAATGAAAAAAAATATGATGCTGATTCATGAGGAACTCAATATCTGGACACGGCTGAACGTTGTTGGACAGAAATACTTCTGTAATAGTTTAATGACTTCTTTTCCAAGGGTAATCAACCTGCAAGTAGGCTATTCTAAGATATCTGTACTGGAGCCTATTTACTCTTGCTTTTTCTGCTCATCCTCAAAAAGACATTTTCAATATCGTTCCCCAAACGATACAGAATTCCACATCATTCTATAGCACTTTCTTTGAAACATAATGAAAACTTGTGCAAAGTTTCTGAGTTACTGCTCAAGAATGGCTGGATACAAAGATACAATATGGGCATGCCTAAGAATCACCAGTGCATTTCACTGCTCTGCTGTATTATATTTCTTTGAATTTTGGCAAGGCATGAAATTAAACTGGTGACAAATGGAAAAAACTATCCCTAAAATTGTAGAATATGAATCATGCTTAGTCCAACAGATTTTGCCAACAACATCACAGGCAAACTAATCAAGCTGTTTCAATGCTTAAGTGTTTAAATAGTCTTCAAACTCAATGCAATTTACATTATTGTAATCAATATATCTGAATTTATTCTACTTGACAAGTAACCTTCAGAGAGATACATTCTCTCTTTGAAGTTTTTTTTTAAAAGTAGGGGAGAAGGAATCCAATTCTTTTTTTGGAATTCCAGTTCTGGAACATGCACAAAAACTCTTCTGGCTGATGGTACTTAGTTTGATTACATTCACAGCAGTTTTATAATATAATATTTTGCCCCAATTTAATGACTATGGATACATTTTGAATTGTTCAGACAGTACAGTGTGCTCATGAAAAGCAAACAGGCATTTTAAAGTGATAAAAATCCATTATTATGAATACTTTTAAGTAATAGTCTGTAAGAGGAGCTTATCTCTTTAAAAACTTTTTAAAACTTTTACTAAACAAACATATTATTATGAGGGTTTTGGAATGGACAGACTCCAGATGTATGTATCACATTTTCATTCATTTATTTGAATACAAAAGTACTTGTATTACTAGAGGATTCTTGTGGCAGTTAATATTAAATCAGTACAAAATTTAGCCACAAATCCATTTCAGTGGCACATATCAAAGTCCAATAAAAACCAAAGCAAAACAGTTACATTTGGATTTTTTTTTTTTCTTAAAAACTGTCTAAGAGTGAGGGAATTTAAATGGTAATGTCCTCGACATCAGTGATATGAAATAAGCCTCTGGTTCATAGTCACTAATGAGGGTTAAGATCCATCCTATACCCATACCCTATATCCATGCAATTAAAGCACATACACAAACTCATTTTAAAAAACCTGTCCTTTAATTACCTTGATCTGACTACAAAGACTGTGGAGGGGAACTGTATGTGGTGAATAATAAAATATAGTAATGAACCCACTACGAATTATCTTCAAAGTTTATCTTAAGTTGGGCCACATATGGTAAATCAGTAAAGGACATACTGGCAATCAGTAAAGGACAACAAACTTGCAGTGGATTATTTTGCATATAAAGGGGTGCCCTGTTTTCTGCCACCTCATTTTCCATTATTTTGCTCTTTCGTCAATCTTAAAATATACACAGAAGTCTGTTTTTCATCAGGGAGACTCACTGTTTCACCAGTTTTTAAAGGATGTAATTTGAGTGACTGACCACCAAATGGCTCTGTGTTGCACCCAGTGCTCCATAGACTTCAATTGAGAGTTGTTTTTAATGCACTTCAAATAAAGGAATGGAAGGCAGGAACTCTTTAGCTGTTGCTTTTTTATAAGGAAGTGAGTCCTTTGCCTGAAGTTTGTCCTCCTTTAGATTTGTGTCAGTTTGTACTTAGAAGGCATCTGAAAGGCTGGCAAGACTGCAAGAAGCTGGAAGTATCTCCACTTTCAGGTTAAACTTGCTTTATTAAACCCCTGAATTAAACACACTAATTGCTGTTATGGGAAAACTTTTAAATATGTGGATTCAAGACCAGATTAGGTACAATATCAGTACATAATACAGGTTTCAGACATGAAGGCTGAAAGATACTTATTTAATTCAATTATTTCCTTATGACTTCAGTAAATCACCATCATTCATATACAACAGATATTCACTGCCCACAGATACTTTATAATTTGGTTTGTATTTTGGTTATGTGTTATTTAGTCTTTTTCATTTATGGTTTTTGAGTGTCCATTTTGCATTTGAAAGCTGAAAAAGACCGGGTTCCACTTTTCATCGGTTTTCACTTTTGATCAGTACTCTGGTCCCTAACCTGTCCAATAAGTGGGGGATGCTTGAACTGTATAAAATACTTTTCTCCCAGTAAATTTACACTTAAGATATGTAAGAACAGCCCATACACCTTTTTTTACTAAAATGCTTTCCAAGAAAAAAAGAGATAGGAGTCAGGGGAGAATGATAAAAACAGAGATGGATGCGAGAAAGGGAAATAGTCCTATCCAATCCTATGTATAGGACCACCAATCCTATGCAACTACCCCATAATGGTGCCAATGTGGGCTCGGTTGCATTTTACAGGAAAAGTTGCAATACTGATGCTAAGGTGACATTTGATCCCTCCTCCTATTCAGATATGTGCCTGCTAAACAACCAGTGCAATTCCACATTGCCTCATGTCACTGCATCTGGCACAAAAAGGATGTAGGAGGAAGGAGAATGCGCTCTACTGCTGCCTATCCCTTCCTGGGCCCAATTCATCCACCCCATCCTCAACACTGTCTTTCCCACACATCATTTCATTCCTCCCCACGTATAATTATAATTACATAGTTAAAATGCAAATGATAGAATCCAAACTAGTGCTTCCAGTCCCAGGAAGCTCCCTCTGTGACCAGATCTCACACTTTGAGTTGAATGCAAGTTCTGTTCCTGGAAAAAAAAAAACATCCAAGGGTAGAATGCTGCCCACTTTCAGAAGATCAAAACAATCAATTATATAAAAATGCTACTCTTACAGCTTCTTCAGGCATGAAACAAAAACAAGACACATATCAATTTATGACAGATAGGTTACTTGAAAATCACTGCATTAGTGGATTATAAATTGTGGATACCTCCATAAGCATGAAGACTGCCTTAGTCGGTATGAAATAAAATGATGAATAATATTAAGTACCATAAAGAAATATTGAGTCCAAAGAGGAGTAGTCTCCTTTTTTAATTATAACTATAATCCCACTGCTCAAGATAAAATATATTATTTAGATTCTAAAAATACTTTATATACGACAGTTTCACTGTGAGCTGCCATAAATGGGGCACAAACTCACAAACGGGAATTAATTAATGTTTTCTACATATAGATATTTTTAACCACAGATCTCAAGTCATCTAAAATTTTGATCCAAGATAGCAAAATTTTTTGTTATCTTGGATCAAAATTTTAGATGACATTTGAGATCTGTGGTTAAAAATATCTATATGTAGAAAACATTAATTAATTCCCGTTAGGGAAAATAGTTATGGAGCTTTTCAAATTGAATAAAGCTATCTGGTATAGCTGTGGCATACAAGTAAAAGGCAGTTCTTAGCTCTTGGCCCAATGCTAATAAAATTGGTTAGCATGTAGCAGTTCTTTTAATGATAATGTTTTCCTATAAGCCTTACAATTGACTTTACAAGCAAACAATCTTACTAAAATCAATGGTCTCCTGTGTTTAAGTAAATACCATTAAAACAAATCTTTAGTGAACAAAAGTTAGAATTTGTCTATATTCATTGGGAAAACCTATTTTCCCATACACTTTTATGCCTCTGTATTAGCCAATTTTTTCAGAAAGATGTACCGTAGTTACTCCAATCCTTCCCACTCCCTTCTTGTTGCAGCCACACCAAAAATGAGCATAAGTATTCAGCAGGGGTTGTTGATCTGAAGGCTTTGGAGGGGAAAGAAAATAACCCCTTACCTTTTCATAAAACTCCCACTCTGCAATGGGTCTATTTGGATCTGCCCCTTTCTCTGTAGCTAGTGCACATTTGAGAAGAATAAAGGGGAAGGGAGGCTACAAAAATGATGCCGGTCATGTTTGATGGTGTTCAGAGACACAAGGAGGTGGCACATGGCATCCCTGTGTCTCAGACTGTCTGCTTGTACCTTTCGAAAGGCACTTCCGGTGTAGCAAAAAGCAGAGGTGCCTGTCACAAGGCCTGCCAAAGCCTTCTCAGAGGCACTTCCAGCTTGTGCACATGGCCTCAGAATGACTCCAAATGCTTCTAAGATGCAACCACAAGTCGCACGTCCTCTGGGGTCTTCAAAGGTGGGCTTGCAATCACGTTGAGTCAAATTCACAGATTGCAAACCCATGAATGTTGAGGAACCACCTGCAATATCGAATATGCTGTCTTTCAAAAGATATACAGTGGCGCCTCATGTAACAAATTTAATTCGTTCCGGAGGCATGTTCTTTACGTGAAACATTCTTTACGTGAAGTGGATTTTCCCATAGGAAATAATGGAAACTCAGATGATTGGTTCCACAACCCCCAAAATATTCATATAAAAATATTAACTGGATGTAAAAATGATAACAGAACACTGGGATTGAATTCAAAACATGCATTCAATGTGTATGTTCTTATGAAGTCTACTTAAGCTGCAGTCCTAAAGACACTTTCCTGGGAGTAAGCCCCACTGAACACAATGGGGCTTACATCTGGGTAGATGTGGTTAGGAGGCTGCAGTCAAAGACACTTTCCTGGGAGTAAGACCCATTTAACACAATGGGTCTAACTTCTGTGTAGACATGGTTAGGACGCTGCAATCCAAGACACTTTCCAAGTGTCTCCCCACTTTCTGCTTCTCTTCCTCCTGAGCCTCTCTCTCCCCTGCTCCCTTCTGGCTAGCCCTGAGCTGCTTTCCTCTTCTCCACCGCTCTTCTCTCCCTCTGCCCAGCGGATGTCTGGCCACAGGAGGAACAGCATGGAAGTGTTGCTTTCACTATGGGCAGGTGCCAGCCCTGACGCTTTTTAAATAGGCTGCCGGCCAGCGCATCTGCCCCACCTGCCAACAAATGTTTTCTTTACGTGAAGCATGTTTTTTACATGAAGCAGAATCCTAGAGAAATTTTTGTTTGTTACATGAGGCATTCTTTATGTGAGGCATCACTGTACTAAAAAGAGGGAGCACTGAAAATATTTTCATACAAGTTATACTGCCATCTTTAGCAAATGGAATATTACCATTGAATTTGTTATGAACACAATCCATAATTTCTAGGTTTAATATCTGTGTCATGAGAGCATATAATATCCTCACAATGGCTGCAATCCTAAAGACACTTTCCTGAGAGTAAGACCCATTGAACACAATGGGGCTTACTTTTGAGTAGACATGGTTAGGATTGTGCTGAATAGGGCCCAACATTGGTTCAGGTGATCTAAGCTAAAAATCAGACTTGTTCTCTAACATTTTTGAGAACAAGGATAATATAGATGCCAATATTTCGCTGCATAGCTTGTAGCTTCTATAGTTTGTGGCTTGTTCTATAGACTGGCACTGTAATTGTTGTTGAATTGTTTCCTCCATCTAAAGTCTTTTTTTGCCAAATTCCCTGCAAAGATCATAAAGCACGGGTGAGGTTTCAATTTGATGAGGTAGCCTTGGGATGTCTATGCACCCAACTATTTTTAAAGCAATTTTTCATGGAGAGTTGGCTAGCCTCTCTCTCACTGGGCACTGCTGAAGGAAAATAATCAGTCTCTGTTGAAGAACTGACAATCAGAGTAGTTGCTAGAAAAAAGTTTCTCTGTTCCTCACATTGCCCCTTGACTGAAACCCCGATGGATTTTCCTGCATGGACTTGCAAAAGCCTACAGAAGGAAAGCTTTGGGGATCTGGAGGGAGAAATTTCTTTTCTATTTCAGTAGTACAGGACAACATTTATACAGAGATGGTCTGAACAGTCCCTTTCCAGAAAAAGGTAAACATATCAAGTATGCACTCAATGAGAAAATCAATGTTGTAAGGCCTGCAGGCAGAGCAGCCTGCTTGCTATCCCTCCTGCAGACATGGCATGAGCCACCAGCCAGGAAGAATTGAAGCCAACATCCATCTTGGAGCAGCAGCTCGAAAAATTTCATTAATGATAGCTCTAATCTTCTTATCTCCCCAAACCCGACATAGAGAAGGGTGCTGGCAAAATAAAAGAAATCCTACAGTCCAGAGTAACTACAGAAGCACGTAAGAGACATTTACGTCGACGCAGTTACGGCACCACCTAGTGAAAACCTATGGGAAATTAATATTGCAATGCAGAGTAAATTGTTTTAACGTCGGAGTAAGGACTCCCCATAGTTACTCTGGATTGTGCCCTTAATCACATTGGCCTTTAGAGTCATCATTGTGAAGACCTCAAAATCTTTTTTCCAGCTTGCAGTTTGTAGGATCCTTAGACTGAGATAGCAATCCTTTGATAATATAGCAATCTCACCATTTATTCAGCAGAGCAAAACACGGTCTTGTTGCTAGAAAATGGATAAAGGCTCAGACTAAATTTATTTATACTGGTTGGTGAATGTTATTTATCTTCTCATTCATTCTTGAGTGATTGCAAGAGTCAGTATCACGAGGCAAAGCTAGCTTCTGTATAGTGGTAGTGGAAATTAACTTGTTTGTGGGGGCATCATAAGTTATTTTATCTGGATATGGAGTATTACAATCAAGAAAGGACTTGGTCACTTTAGTTAGCATTCTGTCTAACATACATACATGGACCTTTGATCTGTGTGATCAATAGTGTGACCTATAAATCTCCCTCTATTCAGGATTATCTGATCCAGGCAATTTGTGCTTTTATTACAAAAGACCCAAGATTTATCCAGACTCTGAACTGGACAATTTTCTGGGGGAAAGGAGATCTGCTTCCCACTGGTGTACAGATGGGGATCCAGATAAAGGCCAGGAAGATATACTAATTTGGGAGAACGGGAAGATCAAATCCCCTTAGCATGAAGTTTCCTGGGCAACACCGGCCTCTTGGCATCATCTATCTCATCACCTATGTATCTTCACATATACAGCACAAGTGAAGAAACCCTTCACCTATTGCCACACCATAGATGTTTGTTGCAATGGCAAGAAAATGCCACAGCATTGTAAAATAAACACAGCCCAGATGTTGGAACAACTGTCTGGTGGAGAGGAGGAGAGCAGGACATGATATAGTCAGGATGTGGGAAGAATGAGGACAGGACAAGGAGAAAAAAGAGTAGAGGACAAGTGTCTGGGGCTGAGGTCAAAAGGATCTAGGACAACAAGTGGGGGGCATACACCTATCCTTGAAATATCAGGATGGATACCAGTACAGCTTGCGCTGAGACAAAGTGCTGGACATCCAGCTCCAGGAGCCTCTTGACATAGGCATGGGCACCTGCCAGACATAACATGTGATAGAAACATAAGTCAACCTGTGGGCTGACAGCGCAAGTGGGACATGGCTCAGGCTCCACTGCCTCCCTTTCTCTCCCACCTTTGCTGGCAAGATTTAGGAAAATGTAGACAACACATGTGCAACATCAGCACAGTGTCCAAATAGGATTGTGCCTATAGCAGTGGTTCCCAAACTGGTTGGCTTTAAGGGGCCAGAAGGGAAGAAGAAAGCAATCCCAAAGAGTCAGCAGCAGTCCTGGCAGTTATTGGCAGTCAAAGTCCTGGAGTATTGGGGGGATGTGGGGAATCTTCCATAGGGCTTCCCATACCTTCAAACAAATAAAGAGAAAAAAGATAACTTCCAGTTTTGTGATGAAAACTAGAAGTGCCTTTTTCATTTTTTTAAACAAGTTTAGAGATTCAAGGAGCCCTGCAAAGGGGTTCACCAGATTCCCAACCTTAATGATATAGGATTCTGGCTGCCAATAAGAAAAAAAAAACTCTCTAATTCCTGGCGATCCCAAGGATTGAACTGCTGCCATAGTCCCTTTTCTCTACATTTAACCGTGCTTCCAACTCCCTTGTAACAGTTTGGGAAGCACCAGCCAATAGCATATATGTATTATTTTATAATTGTAATAATTGTTTTTAAAAGTCAGGAGACCCAGCATTGCAAGATAATGTCTGGAAGATATCTCAATTGAGGAACAGGTCACTGAATGGGCTGTCTGTTACAGCAAAGGCTGTTATCAACCGCTCCCAAGGATGTGTCTTCACAGAGAAATATGATGAATGCAAAACTTTTCAAAATTGTTATGGTAATGCAATATGCCATGTTTGTAGTAATGGTGATAAGAAGTAAATATGTCCTGAAGTGACAGTGAATAAAATAAAATGTGGTGCATTTGTTTCCTTGCACAGAAAGATGAACTTTCACAATCTGACAATAACAGACAATTTTGCTGCCAAGAAGCTGCAGCTAGGCAGAGATCTTTGCACTATACGGATATCCAGATACGTTTCTTGGATCTTAATTCCATACAAAATTGTGACCAATCACTATGGACATTATGATTCAAGACTGAGGTCAGTAAAAGTATATGAGCTCTACATTGTTTTCAAGAGAAGCTCTGCTGATCCTAAGGAGGAAGCCAGTTTCATGGCGATTTCATTCATTTCACAGGAGTAGCTATAAAGAGAGCTATTCAACATACCCCCAAATCCAGAGTAATTATGGGAGCACGTAAGAAACTTTACGTGTACCCGTAGTTACTGCACCACCTAGTGAAAACCTATGGGAAATTCATATTGCAATCCAGAGTAAGTTGTTTTTACACCGGAGCAAGGACTCCCTGTAGTTACTCTGGATTTTGCCCATAACTAACTTTCAGCAGGATTATATGCAGAGTTAGGTGTGCCCAAGACAAATGAAATTAATTGGTTTAGGCTAGTAATTCTCGGTATTTTTAGAGGTCTTAGAGTAGGGAACGCCAAACTCATTTTTTATAGTGGGCCAAATAGCATTTACGCTGAAGACAGAAAGTTATCATTAAGCAGGAAGCGACATCATTAAAATGATGACCAGAAATAAGCACTTTGTTATAGGGAAACTCATAAATTTTCCAGTAGCAGCAAGCAAACGTTGATTGAAATTGCCTAATTTGTCTTGTAAGTTTTGCAAACCACCCAAAATTATAACCCACTGGTGCTTTCGGGACCCACAGTTTGAGAACTACTGGTTTAAGCCATTTTTGCCAGGTTTACTAGTTGAAACTACAGTAGTTCTGGCACATTTCCCAATTCAGCTGTAGCATACTATATATACTAGGAGATCTCAGTCTTTCACTCAGTCCCAAATGATTCATAATATCTTTGTGCATACTTTTATTTCACTATCACATAGATGTCTTTCCTGTCCAACCATAAGTACTAAATTCTGCTATTGGCCAGTGAAGAGGCATTTCAGGAGAGGGAGATGGCAAAACTGGGTTGGGGGGAGGGAAGGCCAGAGAGAGGATCAGGCCTGGGAAGGGAGACAGCAGCAGACTCTGCCATTAAATCCTGCCCTCCAAGCCAGAATACCCAACACTGGCCATGGCTATGTGCCTGCTAAACAGTAGGTGCAGCCTCAAGGTGACCCACTGCTGGCCACAGAATACAATGCAACAGCTCCAGCAGGTGTCCTGATTCCACAGGTTGCAGCTACTGTCTTTGTGGCATCTCTGGGGCTTAGAATTAGGCTGCCAATCATCTCTTTAGGGGCCTATGATGATAGTGATACGCAGATGCCTGCAATGAAACATATGCAGATTATTCTCCCTTGTATCCTCCCTAGAATCCAGAGATCAAAGTTTATTGTCTCTGAACTTGCCAGTTTCACTTGCAGCTATTAACACGTACCTTTAATTTGTAAATTTATGCAATAGATTTTTTTTAAAAGCATACCTGCTAGTGCCCATCACACCCACCATAATCTAATCATGTTAGTTTAATATGTATGTTAATTATAAGTTTCAACATCCCTTGCAGCCTTCCCATTTATCCTCACTATCCTTGAGTAACAAAATGCTTACAGATTGTGATACAGTGAGATTCACAATTCAACAGCAAGTTCCTTCAGCTGAAAACCACCTGTTTTCTGAATAAGTTGCAGGTCCACTAAAACAATCAGTCCAAGTAATGCAACTATGCAAATCCTACCATCCTGCAAAAGAAAGGAATTGTGCAAAATATTATATTTTTCTCAATCATTTGTTTCAATTTCAGAACTACTATAAATTTTATTTCATACACAGGATGAATGAGCTTGCCTTAGTTTCAAAACCTGTATAAAACCAGAACATTGCCTGTGTGTACCCAACAAGAGGCTAATGAAGTTTCAGTGGGTTGTGGCACACCCTTAGGATGTGTCAGACTCTCCACATGTTCTTATCATCCAAAAACTTTAACCGTGCAGCCCTTCAGTTCAGCTAATCTGAAGTTAGGTATCCAGACTCCAGCAAACTAACAACTTCTTTAAATAAGTTTAAATAAATTATCTTTGGCATTAAATGCTCACCATAACAAATTAAAAGCTCGGCTTTCCATGAACTGGTATGGCAGGAAGCACTGCATTTGGAGATTACCACACACACGTCTAACTAGAAGTGTCAATTTTATTTGTTTTATGGTGCAAACTGTTCCTCTTGCCCTTTATTTGTCTTCCTATGCACAAGCCCTATTCTTTCTTCACTAAATTCAAAGCTGCTCTCAAAGGGCTCAGAGATCTCACATCCAAGGATCAAGATCATATGTCAAGGAGTTATAAAGTTAAGGAAGACGCTACTAGGTGTTCACATAAAAGTACAGACTAGCCCCCAAAATCCAGAGTAACAATGGGAGCACGTAAGAGACTTTACATGTACCCATAGTTACTGCACCACCTAGTGAAAAACCTATGGGAATTTCATATTGGAATCCAGAGTAAGTTGTTCTTACACCGGAGCAAGGACTCCCCATAGTTACTCTGGATTTTGCCCTAGGCAGGTTTAGACCTGAAAATTCTACTGGCAGCTCAAAGCAGCTGGGATCAGAAATCTGATGTCAACAAGCCAAGAAGAGAGAGTAAGCAGAGAGAATAGTATGACTAACCTATACCTATTACAGGTTATCAGAAGAATGTACCTGATTTACAGTAAAAAACAAGTTTGTAGAGTGACGCTAATGGAATACATAAAAATGGAAAACAGCTGCCAATGTCACCCAAGCAATGTCACCCAACCAAGCACCCAAGCATTATGCGGTGCCAAGCACCACATAACCCATACTAATTATATCCCATTCATGACACATTGCTGTTTTATCAATATCTTTACAGGGTTAGGGAGTGGTAATTTTATGTTTGCACGCATGTTTTCTTGGTTGAATTTGAATAGCAAAAACCTTTTACAGTCTTATAAAATGCTGAACAGTTTATTCATATTCCAAACCTATTTTTTTCCACCCTGACATTTAGCATCCTGCTTGGTGGGGCGGAGGGGGGGGAGGTGGGGAAACTGTGGAGTCCCGGTAAGGGAATGCAACAAACACTCCCTTACCTGGGGTGGGGGTGGGGGGTAAAGCCTTCAAAGTGCAAACCTGCACTATCTAAATAGCTGGTGCAGATCCATGTGGACCTGCATTGTTAAACATGGTCCTGGAAGGGGATTAGAATTCACTAAACAACATGGCCACCAAACCCACAACCTTCCCAGATCTGTTCAACCATCGTCACATCCCCATCATATCACACCCACTTCATCATGTTTCACCCAACCCCTTCCCCACTGCGTTATCTTCAGCAGCAGGCAGCACCAGATCACTTTTTCTGACTAGCACTGACTGCTTTATGGCAGTTAGAACCAGTGGAAAAGGTGCGCAGGTAAGTATAAAATTGGGCCTTCAGAGCTGATCTTTAAAATGTTCACATCCATGCTACAGAAAACTTAGCTGGAAAACAGTATAGGAAGAACAATTATGTCCCATATGTAACAGAGGATTCAAGAGATCAAACAAAGCTACAACTGAATAATCCACTGACTTATTAATTCAATACTAATTAATTAAGTAGCACTAATTACTACTTAAACATATGGTACATCTTTGTTGACAGATTCACACCATTGTTGCTTTTAATTGCAATATAATCATTTATTGTGCAATTCGTACTGGACTTGTATGTATCTAACTGACTATAGCAAAGCTTCATCCAGATCCAGACCATTTTGACCAGATCAAGTTGTCTTGAAGAATTGTTCCCACAATGTTTAGTACTATGTTTGTAGATGTGAAGAGGTAATAAATTCTATTCCTTTCAACAGTTGTGTTCACAACAGATATAAAAACAAACTATAAAACGAATGTACCTCTGATTGATTAAGAGCTTACATATTTTTACAAACGTAACTATTGAGAATATACCTCAACAGTTTGTGCGCTCAACAGGCTATTTGGCTCAGATTCAGACTGATTTTATGAATGTTCAGAAAGTGAGATCATTCCCAAGTATGCTTGATTTGGACTGAAATTACAGTATTCATTCATTCATTTCATTCATTCATTCATTCATTCATTCCCTTCCCTATCTTTCCCATGCCAAAGCAAATGTCTATTGCAGAATCTAGTACAAACAGAAGTAAAAACAACAAACCATTAGAACATTAATTTTAACAAGTTAAAAAAATAAAAGGCATTAAAACATTAAAAATTAATGTTTATAATGTTAAAATTAATGGGTACATTAAAATTTTAACGTGCCTTCACATGTGCAGGCATGTGCATTAAAGACAGATCACACCCACAGCCCACTCCTTAGAGAGGGAGGTGACCCTTGAAGAATGGTAATGCTAGTAATTCACACTAACAAGTTTAACAAGCCTAAAAGGCCAAATGGGGACAGGAATTTACCAATAATAAATATCAGAACAAATATTAGCCCTGATGAATGGAGACAGTTGGAGCATGGCACTGTTTGTTGTGTTTTGATTTTAAATACACTTCATAAATGTGGGGAAAACGCTTAGGAACTTTAATATCATCCATTCAAAGATACACACACACACAGTATATACTTGAGTATAAGCCGACCCAAGTATAAGCCGAGGCACCTAATTTTACCACAGAAATCCACTTCTTTGCCCATCTTATGACAAGTATAAGCTGACCAGAGTATAAGCCAAGGGGGGCTTTATCAGCATAAAAAAAATGTGCTGAAAAAGTAGGCTTATACTCAAGTACAGACAGACAGACAGACATCCTTCTGTCACATGAACACCCACCAAGTACTGATGTGGAGAAATTTAACCCTTAAGGGGCTGAAAAGGGGGTGCAATGTGTTTTTGTTTAACATGGAAGACTTACCAACTTTCAGCCAATTTGCTGATGAGTGCCCAGTGCAGTGCGGGGATGTTGTTTGGAGGGAGGGGTTGCACTGGGGAGTTGTTGAGCATGGGGGGGTTGTTGAGCATGGGGGGATGGCGTATGGGGGAATTTTACTCCTGCAACGTGGGTACGCTTTTCGCTAGTATAGAATAAAATTGTTTTCTCACCCTCCATGGGTGGTGTGTGTATGTTATCCTCAATCTCAGGTCCTCTACAAGAGGCCTGGAAGTTTGAGGGTTCTGCACAGTATATTAGCAGTATCCTAGCATGGATCGAGCTCTATATATATATATTCTTGAATTCTGAGCCAGAGTTCTGGGATCTTTAAAATACAAAGGCTCAGTGGCTGAAACAGAACTTCATTTAACTTCTGCGATATCAGCTAAATTCCACTTGGCACACTCACATGGGAACAAAAGTTATGTATTTTGTATCTTGACCGATTATATTTGCTGAGATTTTTCCATTTAACTTTTTTCAAACATGACTTAGAAGACACCATGACCTTTTGTGCAAACAGAAGAATAAAAAGTTGTATTTCTCAACTTTCACTAAAGCTGTGCTGATCATTCCTTTGAGCTGTCCTTTTAAAAACAATACAGCCCTACTTCAGACAGCAATACAATGTCTGCATGACCAGTCACACCAAAGTAACCCATTGTTTATGGGTTATCCTAACCAATTTAGAGTACAATCCTAACCACGTGTACTCAGAATTAAGCCCCTTTGTGTTCAATGGGTCTTACTCCCAGGAAAGTGTCTTTAGGATTGCAGCTTCAGACTGCTTAACTCACCTGGCATATTTTTCCATGGTGGCAGGGGGAGGGTGGTGTATGCCTAACCCCCCAGGAGTGGGGCAGAAGTGTCTTATGGCAATTCTGTGACACCCCCAGGCCAATAAAGAACTTATTCCACTGGGGCTTATGCTGGCCTAACTGGAGATTAGGATTGCAACATTAGTGCTTATTAGGGCAATTAGGACCATACTAAGCTGTCCAAAACTCAAACAAGACAAGTTTATAAATTATTAGATTACACGAACTACAGTTGCATACACCCAATCTATGATAAAATAAATGATTAGATCAACTTCTTCATTAATTATATTTTATATATATTTAACGTTTACATTATGTATTTCTATCTACAAACAGAACATAGAACCTGCACCTATGAGGTTTTACTCTACTCACTGGTTCTACACTACTCAGGTTTTACTCTACTCATCTGTTCTACTCACACTACAAATTTCTACAGAGCTCCATCTTGCATCCAACGCTACATAATACCTAAATGAAACACATTTCATTGTGTTGGGAGAAGTCTTGAAATGGAATGGCATCAGTATACATATCTTGCCACTATCTAAGCTTAGAGCATGCACACAGTAATTTTGCTAAGAAAAAAAGTCACATGGTGAACAAAACAAGCACAATCTTATGTCTCCAACAAGAAAGGTATGGAAATGTACAGTATGTATGGAAAAGTACTCAGTTAACATTTATCATCTGAGAATATTTGTTGCTCTTTGCTTGACTCTACATGGCTCTGCCCCAAGTAGACTCCACACACAGAAACACCCAAGTAACAACCCCACTTCACCATCCCAACAACAGGAACAAGAGCAATGCATCCCAAACCAGTAAGCAAAAGAAAGGAGGGAATCCCAAGGCATGCTATCTTGATGCTGCATATCTTTCTCACACATTTCCCCACCATATTTCCAACAGTGCCCCTTCTGTAATCCCTAAACGTGTCTTTCTTATACACTGTGTTGGCCTAATCATCCTTTCCTTTTGAAACAGCTAATAGCAGTGAGCCTGGGTTTCCCATGGCACATGCCATGTACTCCGATCATTGTTGATGTTGGCCAAACCCTCTGGGAACTTTTGGATTCACATGTCACATGGGGCAGAAAAGGCATTTCTCAAAAAGTTGTCCTGTACCCCCACCCTTCCCAGGAAAGGAGGTGGTAATGGTCTGATCTACTGAGCTCTCACACCCAACAGGACACCACAATCTAGTGGAACCATCTCTCCCACAAACATCAAGTATCCATCTCTGTACAGAGAATATGTGTTGCTGAAGCTGCTGTCTTCCTCTCATCCTCCCTCCTTGTTTGTCCTTGCATCCTTTAGGCAGCTGTCCCATAGGCAAACACACAAAGAGACCTAAGGGAAACCTACAGCCTGACTGTAAATAGTGACTATGTGAATCCCACTGTTGCTCAGTGCAGTTGTTGCCTGACTTATTCTAGACAGAACCCTATGGTTTTGCAGACTCCATGGGCAAAATCCAGTGTAAATAACGGGGAGTCTTTGCTCCGGTGTAATTCATATTGGAGTCCAATATGAATTTCTCATAGGTGCAGTAACTATGAGTGCACATAAAGTCTCTTATGTGCTCCCGTAGTTGCTCTGGATTTGGGGGCATGTCAGTTAAATCATTCATATAGCCAGAACTCACTGATACCTGTAACTTTGCTGTCTGTTGAATCCCTTGCACAAACCCTAGCCGCCTTGGGTATCCTTCCTTTAGGAAAAAAGGCAGAATATATATGAATGATTGATTGATTGAATGAATGGATGAATGAATCCATCCATCCAACCAACAGAGAGCAGATAGTTGGCAATCCCGCTGGTGTATTTCACTCACAGCTACTGTTCAATCTTCAGAGCTGCTTAATACAAACCTTGATTTGAATTAGGGGTTTTGTTAGTAGACAAAGATCCTTTCTTTCCCCTGGCTGGTTTTGACCTCAGATGGTCTCAGGATAAGACTCTTCAGAAAGGCAGCAGGACATCTCCATTGTTGGACTACAGTATCCTCACTCCTGCCTCCTTGGCTGAAATTTTAGGAGGCTGCTTTTCTGGTCATCAGCCCCATGTTACTGGCTGCCATGTAGGAAGGCAGCTGCACCATACAATGAGGTCAGCATACTGATAACCAAGCTTGCAGTTGCTAACAATGATACAAAAGGCATAGGCAGATGAGAGTGCAGGTATATGTTGCTCCGAGGGCCTCAATGATCAGAGAGAACACAGGTCGAGAGTTGCTAAAAAATGAAGACAGAAACTGGCAAATCATGGATTACCACAGTAATACAAAACTATGGCTGCAATCCTAAAGACACTTTCCTGGGAGTAAGACCTATTGAACACAATGGGGCTTACTTTTGAGTAGACAAGGTTAGGATTGCACTCCAAGTCAGGGTTTCCATGAACACTGGTGCCACATTGGCAGGCTGTGCCAGCACAGTGCTGCCCTCCTCTCTCTTTCTGCTGGACAGGCTTTGAATATGGTGACTGATATGGCACTGTTGTCCCTGAGCCACCAGCACGGCATCAGGTTAGAACTGGGCTCTAATTTTTTTTAAAATTTTAAAATATTTCACAGTTGTTCAACACTAGAGTCACATAAGGCTATGTCAAAACATATCTAAATAACAGAAAATGTTTAAATCTAATTTAGCCTGAGATAGCATCAACTTTTATTCTAATCTACATGTGGTTGATTTATATCCCACTTTTTTTCCTTAAAAAAGGAATCCCAAGGCAACTAACAACATTTAAAACAAAAACTACAATTAAAACTAGATAGAAACTAAAATACAATTAAAATACAATTCATATTAAAGGATTCGCATACCCTGGACTGATAGGAAATACACTTAGGTAAAAAAACTCAAGGACTACAATTCTCAAGTGCCCACCAACCATTTGTCATGAACTATGAAAATGCAATGCAAGCTTACTCAATCCACTGTCTATTTGGGAATTAATCCCCAAATAAGTTTCTGTACAGAACATTCATTGATTTTTTTTAAAAAAGATGGGCAAGACTAATACAGTACTGTAGTTTATACAGAATTAATCCACAGTCAAGATAGTCTGTATTCCTAAATTAATTCCTTTTTGCAGACTTAATTGAAGCAGGCTATTTTCATTCACATTTTACAACAGAGGATTGACTCTAAGAAAACTGAATGACAATTGTCCTCATTTGTAACCTGCACCCAGATCTCCACTTGCAATGTCAATGGAGAATGTGTTGATTTACAAATTAGCCACAATAATATTTTTGGAAAAAAAAATTCTAGAAGACAGAGGAATTTTAACAAAAAATGAATTGCTATCTTTGAGACATCTCCTTCCAGCTCAAATGCATTTCACTATCAAAAGTATTATGATGCACTTTAAATCACAACTAAATGCATTGTACCGTACATTAATGGAACTGACCGTACCAGTTAATTCTACCAAACATCTCTGGTACAACTCCTGGACAACACAAGGCTGTAAAAGATATAACAGACTGACCTTGCCAATAGAAAACAGCACAAGTATTACTGTACTATCTGGATTTTCTTTTCTTGAGATTTTGTTTGCTTGGGGTGATTTTTTGAGTAAATACTTTAAAAAGTCATCCTAAAAATTCCTACTTTGCAAGGAAAGTAGGTCTTCTGAAAGACGGAGTTTCCTTTCAAGGAAGGAAACCTCAGGATACAATCCAATGGTTAGAAATCATTGTGCCATATATACAAGATTTTAAATATTAGGGCTTTTCCCCTCATATAATTCTTGCTTAAAGACAGTTTAATGGTACAATTCCAATTACTGTTATATCAGTCCAATTACAAACCAGAGCATGTCAAACCAAATCAATATACTACTTTAAACCAGTTTGTGTTGGCTGAAATACAGTTTCAACAGTCTGTGGATTTAAGCCTATTTGTGCTTTTTCACTTCTCATATGATCTCTGTGTCCCAAATTTGGTCCAAGTTGCAGCTCTTTGTAACTTGCCAATTCATAAGCACCTGCTGATTAAATTCTTGGAGAAATATACCTAACTATATTAGGTTAGGAGAAATATACCTAACCTAAATATACCCAAAATTCAGAAACATACATTAGCAATGGATGTGGAATTGTCCTCCAAAATTGAAGCAAAGAGCATGAGAAGTACTTGCACTTAATTATGCAACAAAAAAGGCATTCAATTACAGTGATAGATTTTCTCAGGCAGAAGAATGCCAGCTACATAAACTTTGCTTTGACAGAGGCATACTTCTTTTTTTACAGGAAAGGTTATGTGTTTCTAATAAAACACTATCACATCTAAGGAATATCAAGAAATTGTAAAGTATAAAACAGTGGATACTGGCTAGGTTTTATGAAAACTAGCAACCCAGAATATTTGGTAAGCAAACATGACTTTACATAGTTTTAATGCTACCAAACACTGATTGCCCTTGCAATGAAAAAGGAATCAATGGAAGGGTATTTCACTGAACAGTGAGCAATTAATTTGGGAACTGGAATGTCACTAAAAGTGCTTCAGTGAAAATTGAACATCTGCACTTCCCTATGCATCCCATTACAAAACAGAAATAGCATGTCTGAAAGAAGATACATGTCACAGAAGAAACTTTAATTTTTTTCAAATTTAGAACAGCCTTCTATCCAGCTCTTTTCAATCAACCGTATCCTGTGTCTCAATCCAGAAAATCAGATAATCATTAAAACAGTTCTCAAGGTGGAGGAAAAAAGCTATCTATGAGGCTGCAGACATCTGCTATTTATAGCTCGAAAGTGAGATAAGAATGAATTACTTGCAGAGAGATGATATAATTAAGATTTGTCATATTGTTTAAAGTCCAGAATTCTTTATATGAAGTACTGTAGTTAGTTTTGAGCACAGCTCATTCTTGCAGTTATAGATAAATGAAATAAATCAATATCTAAATGGAAATTAAATACACCAAGTGGTTCAGATGTTGATTCTTAGACTGTGTTGAACAATAGGTCACTATCTGACTTACTTGTTAAAAACTATCTATGGTAACATGCGATAACCATCTAGGAAGCCTCTTTAAAGTCTTCCATATTGGGAAAAAATAGCTCCTTCCAAATTTTAATTCTACTAAAATTAAGGAATAGGGTGGACACTGCTACATAGCAGATATTCTTCTAGGTTTGCAGTGCTTCAACAGTAAAGATATTGGCTAAAATCCAGAGTAACTACGGGAACTTTTACACCAATGTAGTTATGGTGCCACCTATGGGAAACCTATGGGAATGCATAGAGCAATCCAGAGTAAGTGCCTCTTATGTCTTCCCATAGTTACTCTGGATTGTAGAGATATTGTCCATACAGGACCAATTAAGATTAAGATTTGGCAACCCAATCTTGAGTTGCCCAAAGAAGCAGCAGTGGCAAATCGGCTGCTGCTGGATCCAGTGGCTGCTTGGCAGCTGCCAGTTGGTCCCTAGGAAAAGGAACATTTCCCTGGGTTAGAGAGATTGTCCCATAAATGGACTACTTAACCCTCCACCAGCTATTTAGCCAGCACAAAGCTGCCCGGTGTCTGGTCAGGAGCCACAACACTAGGTTCTGGATCCAGCAGAGAAGTCTCATCACCCTCTTGCCCCACTACCTCCTCCACCCCACTCTCACCCCACCTGGAATGCATCCTCCAACACCATTAATCTCTTCACCACCCTGAGCAAGGGACGAGCTCCTGGCAACATGCAACAAGACTCTCTGACCAACACTGACTCAGCGTGGATGGGCACTAACTGGTGCCAGCACTGAGATGGGGGTGAATTGCAGGCATGCTTTAGCATCTCTGTGATACTCAGTGCTGACAAAGAACCAGTACTGGCAGCACTGAATCAGACCCTTAATCATTACATTTTTATTATAACTGTTTCTTTGGAAAAGGGCCTTCAGGACCTTCACCTATAAAGCAGGCCTCCATCAGTCTTGGAAGACTATGGTATCGTGCTCGGTGCTGCATACACTGCATGCAAAGCACAAAAGCCTGGGTTAGATTGTTATGGAGGATAGGCTGTTACCCAAGCAGCAGATCCCCCCTCTCCACACCACTGAATTAGTCCAATGGAAAGGCAGAGCCAATACAATTGGATCCAGCTGGCGTCGCAGAGCTGGGCTAAGGACAGGAGCTCACCCTGTCTTGTGGGGCCAACCCGGGTCTTGAACCCTGGCCTGCTAGTTAACAAGCACAGTGTCTTGTACTTGGATTGGTGACCCATTGAACACAATGGGTCTTACTCCCAGGAAAGTGTATTTAGGATTGCAGCAATTCTCCAATCCTAGGCTGCAATCCTAAAGACACTTTCCTGGGAGTTAGACCTATTGAACACAATGGGGCTTACTTCTGAGTAGACCTGGTTAGGATTATGCTCTTAGCCTGATTTAATAGGAGTCAAGTTGACTTTCTCAGTTCTATAATTCCAGATTTGACTGTTTAGAGCTTTTAGGAGAATGAATTATTACAGCAAGTTTAGGATCTGAGCTGTTTCATATGCTACATTTTTACAGAGGAGATGTTCAAATGTATTCCATAGCCAGATATACCTGAGAGGTTACTGAATGAACAACTGAGCATTTTTCTAAGTTATTCAACTTTTATAGCCCAATTCTATCCAGTGCTGGAACAGAATGGCCAAAGGACCCATGTTGTTTCCAACACTGGATTTGAGTAGACGGGAATCTCCTCAGAATAAGGGGACACTTGTTTCCTAATCCCTTCAGAACCCCAACCTGCTTACTGGGGTACCTGGATTGGTGAGATTGGTGCAGAACCTGGTAGTCCTGTGAAGGGCTTTCAGGCCTGATTAGGATAGTGCTCTGCCATCCTGCCCTCCTCCCAATCCTGGACTGTCTTCTCTCCATCCAACCCCATCCCAAAACACTTGCTCCCCCCTTCCATTCTGCCTTCCCAACATCTTCTAGCACAGAACCTACCTGTCCTGACAGACATAAGGCAGTATGCGGTAGCCACAAGATACCACAAAGTATCTTTGTGGTATCTTTGTGGATGCCTGCCAAAGCCACTTAGGGCAAAATCTAGAGTAACTACGGGGAGTCCTTGCTCTGGTGTAAAAACAATTTACTCTAGATACCAATATGCATTTCCCATAGGTTTTCACTGGGTGATGCAGTAACTACGGGTGCACGTAATGTCTCTTACATGCTCCCATAGTTACTCTGGATTTGGGGTTACTCATAGTGTTTTGAGAAGCTCTCTATGGTGTTTTCATGACACCCAACATGGCAGCCGCAGCACTAGTGCTCTCACATCATAGGACTGGGCTGCCGATTTTCTTACTTAGGACCCAATCCTATCCAGCAACAATGCAGCCATGCCAACTGGCTAAACGTTGCATTCTGAGGTGCTGGAGAGAAGTCAGAGATATCCTAAAAATAAGGAAATGTTTATTCCCTTATCTTGGGGCTATATTGCAGCTATATCAGCACTAAAAAGTTGGATTGGAAGTAAAGAATATGCTCTTGGATCACAATTGCAAATGCAGACTCCATCCATGCAAAGAATCATCATTCACAGGTGTAATTCCAAATATAGAAAACACTGTGTGTGATTGAACCCTTATTGTTACCAAATTTAATCTAGCAATTCTGTGCCTAGCTGCAACTTCATTTCAAATAACAGGCAGTACTGAAGAGCATGAATTTTGTAGGCATTGTTCTTATTTGCATTCAACATTAGGAGTCATACTGTGCCTAAAGTAGAATTACAAACCTTAAGATACCACAGAACATGACATATGACCCACAAAACTTCAACAGAATTCAGGTCTGCAAAATAGAGCCTAAGGAAAAAGCAAAATTCTGGTGGATATGCCACTTTATTTTTAAAAAAGCAAAATGTTTCAATTAGTGTTCATAATGAGAACCTAAGACTTATGCTGCCCAAGAGAAAGTCATACATCAAATGTACATGTTCAGCAAATATGTTCTGCAACATGTCAAAAGATAGTCAAAATGTAACATCAGTGTGGATACTGTACAGGAAGATATAGAATAATATAATTTTATAAGAATTAAAATTCATATTTATTTTTCATAATAGAAAATAATCTCCACAACTTTGATATGATTTCTTACTTTTCATATCTAGGATAACATAAAAAGAGCTTCCACTTGATCAGGCCAAAGGCCCATCTACTCCAGCTTCCTGCATCTCACAGTGGCCCACCAGATTCTTTAGGGAGCACATATGACACCTGCATTCAAGTGCCCCCCACATCTGACATTTTGAGATTTTCCACCTATATACACACCCCTCACAGCTTCGTTTCATCATGCAACATTTTCATTTCATTTTTTAACTTAACTAGTGAAACCATACCCACTTTTGTGGGAGTTAAATTCCCCCGTATGCTATCCCCCACTGCATAATAACCACATGCACATCGTCCCCCCATGTGCATCGTTCTCCCAATGTGCATCGTTCCCCCAGTGTGCAACACCCCTGTACAACATCTCCCCATGCGTGTCATTCCCCCATGTGCAACACCCCGATGCACAATAACCCCGTACAACATCCCCATGCGCACTGTCCCTCTAATGTGAACCATTTCCCCATGCGCAACACCCCCATACATCTCCCCATGCACATCACCCTCCCTGGCATCACCCCCCCATTCACAATACCCCTGCACAACATGTGCACCATCCCTCCATGCACACCATCCCCCCTCATACCGTCCCCCCTATGCACACAGTCCCCCATGTACAACAGCCCCATGTGCATCATCCACCCATGCGCAACATCCCCATGCGCACCGTCCCCCATGTACAACACCTGCATATGCATCCTCCCCCAAGCGTAATACTCCCATGCGCACCGTCCCATGTGCCTTGTCCCCCATGCACATCATCTCCCCATGTGCATCTCCCCATGTGCAAGACCCCCCTGCGCAATAACCCTGTACAACATCACCACATGCGCACCATCCCCCCATGCAAACCCCATACAACATCTCCCCATGCACATCATTACCCCTGTGTACCCTCCTTCCTAGTGCATCAACTAGATGTTGATCAGTCAGTCTTCAATGTTAAGTGTAGGATACAAACACTTTGCAGTTTGCACCCTTTTTCACCCCTTAAGGGTTAAATTCCTCAACATCTGTCTTAACATCAGGTGGGTGTTTATGTCACAGAAGAAACACCCCAAATTCAGGGGTTTTGGCTGGGTGTTGATGAGTCAGTGAGTGAATGAGTGAGTGAGTGGTTGACTTTTCAGTTTTATATACCATATATAGATATAGATATGCTGCAATCCTTAAGACACTTTCCTGAGAGTAAGACCCATTGAACACAATGGCTCTTGCTTTTGAGTAGACATGGTTAGGATTGTGCTCATAATTAATTACAAGAAGCAGAAAAGGAGGACAATAAATATTTTTCCCAGGACACAAGAGAAGGTGTCCTGGAAAAAGAGGACATGTGGTCACCCTGCCTCAACTCTTCCCCCCCCCCATCAAGTGGCAACCCCCAGTTTCACAGCCTCCAGCAACAGCAATCTCAGCCATGGCCAGAGTGAGGCACCTCATCCCTGCCAGGACTCCTGCCTCCCTCTCTGGAGCCCCAACTTTCCCACCTCCTCAAGGACAGAGAGAGCAACAAGCAGTGCTGCTGGGCTAAGGAGGGGGAAGGAAAGAGGAGGAGGAGGAGGAGGAGGGACAGTGCTCAGAAGCATCCCAGCCCCAGCAAGCCCAGCCAGGCAGCCCCTGCAAGAGGGTCCCCCCTCTCCCCACCGGCCACTAACTCCGGCCGCTGGCTGCACAGTCTCCACCAGGCCAAGCCTCAGGCTGAGTGAGGCCAGGGTCACATCCACACTGGCTGGGAGGAAGCCCATAGACTCTCATGGCCTTACTTCTGAGGAGACACGCACGGGGGAAACAATCCCACACACTGACCTGGGAGTACCAACGGGCTACCAAGGGGCTTACTTCTGAGGAGACATGCACAGGAGTTCACAAATGTATCCACACTTGCCTAGGACTAAACCCCATAGGCTTACTTCTGAGTAGGCTTGCACAGGCTGGGGATCTGAGATCACAAATATATCCACACTTGCCTGGGAGTAAATCCCGTAGACTACCATGGGGCTTACTTCTGAGTAGGCATGCACAGGCTGCTGGGGCTCTGAGATCACAAATGTATCCACACTTGCCTGGGAGTAAATCCCGTAGACTACCATGGGGCTTACTGAGTAGGCATGCACAGGCTGGGGCTCTGGGGCCACAACCTATCCACTTTCCTGAAAGTAAACCCCATGGACTATCACTGGGCTTACTTCTGAGTAGCCACACATAATGCTGGGGCTGTGAGCCAGCAGAGGCTGTGCTGCATCCTGGGGCTGACTCTCTCCTTGCTCGGGGAGCTTACCGTATGTAGAGGCGGAGAAGTCCCCCTTCCTGGCCATGGTGCTGCCCTTGGAGCCTTCCTGGGCTGGGGGAGCCTTGCTGGAGCCCTCTGCTCAGCGTGCTCTTTGTTGCTGCGATGGCATGTGAGGCAGAGGCAGGCAGGCAGGCAGGCAGGGAAGAAACAGCAACAGCAGGAGGAGCAGCAAGAGCAGCAATCGCAGCTCCTCTAACAGCAGCAGCTAAGCTTGTTGTGGTCCCCCCTGCTCCAAGCTTCAGCCTTTGCTGGGTTGACCCCCCCCCCCACTTGTCCCTCCAGTGGAGGGGCTGCTGCAGCACCTCCAGCACCAGCAGGTAAACACTGGAGCCCCCCTAGATCTTGGAGGCGGAGGAACAGCTCAGAGCCATGCAAGGGAGGGGGCACGTGGGACTGGACTGCCCGCCCCCCTATCCATATGCATACATGAGCCCTCCTCCTCCTCTTCCCCCCCCCCCCCCGCTAAGTTCAGGCCACACAAGTTTGGGGCAGCAGTACCAGCACAGTGAATCATTCGCATCTCTTTCCCCATTGCACAGAATGGGAGAGTTCACACTCCCCCCCCCCCCAGCGCAGATGCAGAGGGTGCAATAGTAAAAGGAGGTGGAGGCTCCAAGCAAAAGCCTCTACACAGGGTCTACTTAGAAGTAAATCCCATCAGAGTAAATGTGCCATTAGATATTGTGAGCACAAGCCTAACCATGTCTATTCAAAAGTAAGCCACTTGTGTTCAATGGGTCTTGCTCCCAGGAAAGTGTTTTTAGGATTGCAGCAGTGGTGGGCACCAGCAGGTTCGCACCTACTCTATAGAACCGGTTATTAACAAGAGATAGTACATATAAAGTTTAAAAATAGCCATTTAAAAGTGGCTGCCAGATGGACAGAGAACCGGTTCTTAATTTCTTTGAAGCCCATCACTGGATTGCAGCCTTATTTTCCTCTGTAAACCTCTTTGTGAACTTTTTTGTTGAAAAGCGTTATATAAATACTGTTGATTGATTGACTTCTTTCTTTCCTTTTCTTTTTTCTTTTCTTTCCTTCCTTCCTTTCTTTCTTTGGAATCAGCCCCATTCAGGGTGATCATATCAAGAGGACAAGGTTCCCCCCCCCCCATCAGTGATGGGATTCAAAGAAATTCTGGCAGCCACTTTTAAATGGCTATTTTAAACTTTATATGTCCTATCTCTCATTAACAACTGGTTCTATAGAGTAGGTGCGAACCTGCTAGAGCCCAGCACTTAATCCCACCCCCCCAAAAAATATAGGATACCCAAGAAAAATAAAGGACATAACAAACACTCATATATAGTATATCGCTTTCATGTGCTCAAACACTTTCAGCACAATCCTAACCATGTCTATTCAAAAGTAAACCCCATTGGGTTCAATGATTTTTTCTTCCAGGAAAGTGTCTTTAGGATTGCAGCCTACAGGCCTCCATCAGTCTCGAAAGACTATGGTATCGTGTTCGGTGCTGCATTGGCTGCATGTGAAGCACGAAAGCCCGGGTTAGGTTGTCATGCAGGATAGGCTGTTACCCAAGCAGCAGATCCCCCCTCTCCACGCCACTGAATTAGTCCAATGGAAAGGCAGAGCCAATACAATTGATCCAGCTGGCGTCACAGAGCTGGGCTAAGGACAGGAGCTCACCCTGTCTTGTGGGGCCAACCTGGGTCTCAAACCCTGGCCTGCTGGTTAACAGGCACAGTGTCTTAACCACTTGCGCCACCCACAGCCCATATTGCAGCCTATATTACTTATTATTACAATTAAAATTAATCCATGTAGATTTATTAATTACAAGACAAGAAGGCTCCATGCCGCCTGCTCACAAGGAAAAGGAGGACAATGAAGTTGTTGTTTTTTCAGGACACATTGCTAAAAAAGAGGACATGCCCTGGAAAAAGGAAGACTGCTTCTGAGTATGCTTCTGTGCATGTCTACTCAGAAGTCTCATTAGAATAAATGAGGCTGAAGCTGCAATCCTAAAGACACTTTCCTAGGAGTAAGACCCATTGAACACAATGGGGCTTACTTTTGAGTAGACATGGTTAGGATTGTGCTCTTACTGCCAGGTAAATATTCATAGGATTGCAGCCTAAGTCATGCTTTCCTGTGAGCCAGCCAGCCCACTGAATTCAGTGGGACTTACTTCTGAGTAGGCATGCATGCGATTGGGCTGTTTAGTACTTTGTACCTCCTCTTGCTGCACCACTGAATGGAAATGGGGATCACCAGGCTTAGGAAAAGGAGGGAGACCTCTGCAGACTCCAGGCTGCCATCCCAGCTCCACCGCCTTTTCTCTTGACTGGAGCCCATCCTGGAGCTGTCCTTTCCTGCTGTGCTGATGAAGGCTCTGCACCACTGGAGGGATCTCACTCCCAAGGCCTCCTGCTTGCTCTCCTTCACAGTGGAGACTTGGACAGGGTGATCATCATATGTCCTCTTTTTCCAAGACTTAGGCTGCAATCCTAAAGACACTTTCCTGGGAGAAAGACCCATTGAATACAATGGGATTTTCTTTTGAGTAGACATGGTTAGGATTGTGCTCACAGCTTCTTTTCTAGCCTTCTGTCCTCGAAAAAAGTCTCCTTATGAGCAGTCAGCATGGAGTGCTCTTGTTATTAAAAAATTACATGTAACACTTTTAAATTATTATTAAATTTAAAATTCGTCATTTTTTAGGCTGTAATATAGGCTGCAATCTTATAGGCTGCATATAGTCTATATATGCAGCCTTTAGGCTATATGGGCATATAGGACACAGTCCTAATCCCCAGTTAGCCAGCCTAAGCCCTGGCATAAATCCTGTGCTGACCTGTTAAGCCAGTGCACAGACATGTGCTTGCCTCCCTACATCACCACAGGAATGGGAAAACCAGTGGGTTATGGCAGCCTAGGTTAGGATTTAACCCATAGTGTGTGTGTGTGTGTGTGTGTGTGTGTGTGTGTGTGTGTGTACAATAATAATAATAATAATAATAATAATAATAATAATAATAATAATAATAATATAGCTCTCTATATGTATGTATGTATGTATGTATGTATGTATGTATGTATGTATGTATGTATGTATGTATGGGTGGTGCAAGTGGCTAAGACGCTGTGCCTGTTAACCAGCAGGCCAGGGTTTGAGACCCGAGTGTCGGCCTCACAAGACAGAGTGAGCTCCTGTCCTTAGCCCAGCTCTGCGATGCCTGCTGGATCCAATCGTTTCGACTCTGCCTTTCCATTGGACTAATTCAGTGGTGTGGAGAGGGGGGATTTGCTGCTTGGGTAACAGCCTATCCTCCATAACAATCCAACCCAGGCTTTCGTGCTTCGCATGCAGCATATGCAGCGCCAAGCACGATACCAGTCTTCCAAGACTGACGGAGGCCTGCTTATGTATGTATGTACGTACGTATGTATGTATGTATGTATGTATGTATGTATGTATGTATGTATGTTTGTATGTTTGTATGTATGTATGTAAAGAGAGAGATTGGGGCTTTTTCTTTTGTCATGCCCTATGTTTTATTTGGGTGTTGTACATTTTTGGGAGGCCTTATCCTCTTTTGCGGTTATGAGATATGGTCACCCTGGACTTAGAGCATGTGTTGGGTTAGGATTTGTTTGTTCAGTGAAGGCTCAGTGGATGGTTGCTGGATTTAAAGGATTAATTTTACGTTTTTAAAAAGCATTTGCCATCATCATCCCAAAAGGAAAATCGAGACAGATTCCACGGATAGGCCTTTCTCCAAAGTAACTTTAAGGCTAAAGCCAAAGGATAAGCTGCATCCTGCAGTTGGGGGGCAGTCAGTCTGGCCTGCTCAAAGTAAGACAATGATTGTTCCCTTAACTTGCATTTTCCCTACACCAGAGCTGGAAAATTTACCTTATGGCCCAATCCTATCCAATTTTCCATTGCTGGTGCAGGTTCAATGCAGCACTGACATAAGGAATGAATGTTCCTGTACAGTACTCTGAGGAGGCACCTGTTACAAAGCTTTTTGAAAAGAACAATGTTGTACATTGTATGAATGAATGAATGAATGAAGAATGAATGAATGAATGAATGAATGAATGAATGAATAAATAAATAAATAAATAAATAAATAAATAAAAATAGCTCATTCATTGTGTCACCTGTGCTCACTGCAGGTGCATACAAACAGGGTGAGAAATTTTAATAGGAGGTACAAAGTTTCCTTTGGGCCCTTCCCAAATTGTGAGGTGGCAAAACTGAGTTGGGGGCAATAGAGTGGGCAGAATGGGGGAAAAGAAACAGGGGAGAGAAGAAGGCAACAACCAGAACATTCTTTGAATATTCTTCTAGGTTTCCCGATGTGGTGCATGGGTCTACCTGTCTATACAGCCTCAGCAACCAGATTCAGTAATGTGGCACATTGAACACACTCCTAGGTCTCCCTAAAATATCTCAGATAAATCATTGCAGAAAATTATTAGCATCATTATATGTCGGCTTGCATTAGAATAGAGTCATCACGTGTGTATCAAAACTGATTTCTGCAGCAGCTGTCATCTTGCAGCTGTGTAGCTGAATGCCTGTATTTCCTAGAAATAAGATCCACAAGCCAAAGAGCTATTGTAGCCACCCAGTTGCTTCCCAGATTTCACACTGTGTTAAGGAGTGTCATGTATGCATTCCTCAGCCTTGCACTTACGGCTTGTAGCAGCTGCTGCCACATGCTTACAATAGTGCCTCCAGAATCCTGTGGATGAGATGGGATGAGATCCCAGGAAATTTCTGGGTGTTCTTTTTTCACTTTGGACTGAAATACAAATTACCCGCTTCACTGAAGGGCTCCCTTTATGGGCCCTGAATACAAATATACACTCTGTATTGTAGAAATGTATACAGTGATGCCTCACATAAAGAGCTTAATTCATTCTGGAGGCATGCTCTTTAAGTGAAACACTCTTTAAGTGAAGCAGATTTTTCCATAGGAAATAATGGAAACTCAGATGATTGGTTCCACAACCCCCAAAATATTCATATAAAATATTACTGGTATCTGGATGTAAAAATGATGACAAAACACTGGAACTGAATTCAAAACATGCATTCAATGTGCGTGATCCTATGAAGTCTACTTAGGCTGCAATCCTAAAGACACTTTCCTAGAAGTAAGCCCCATTGAACACAATGGGGCTTACTTCTGGGTAGACATGGTTAGGAGACTGCAATCAAAGACACTTTCCTGAGAGGCTTACCAGGGCTGCTGCTGAAAGTTCAAGGTGGTTGGAGGGGGCACTTGGGGGCAGTTAGGGGCAGCTGCCTCTGGCACTTCCAGGCAACTGGAAGCAGTTAGAGGCAGCAGCACTGGCCAGCAACCTTTTTAAAGAGCCTCCATGCAGAGCATCAGGGCTGCATAGCACACGGGCTTGTTAAGTGAAGCAGAACTTGTTATGTGAAGCAAGATTTCTTGGAAATTTTTGCTTGTTATGTGAAACACTTGTTAAGTGAGGCACCAGTGTATTTGCATTCTGTAAATACATAACAATGTGTACCTGTATAAAAGATACTATAATAGAAACTTCTCTTATGCAGTGGTGCAGGAACCATGGGTATAAAGAACAGAGCAAATTCATCAGAACTCTACTTTATGAGAACCATTTTGTCATTTTTTTGTTGTTGGAAATATGAATTCTGTTGTTATTGTTATTATTAATATAATAGTAAAATAATAATGTACAGTCTCTCTATCCTGCTACCCTTCAAGGTCTGAACTGCTCCCTCTGCACCCTTCCCCTTTACACCCTCTCCCTGTGTGTGCCCATTCCACCCTCTTCCCCCTGACCCTGTGTAGATTCAGCAGGAGCTTACCTCCTGCTGAAGGAGGATTCAGGCCCAGCAGGATGATACTTTCAGGATACAGTACCATAAATGCACTTTATGGTATATTTGCAATACCCTACACTGGTGATTAGGTCTGTGAATAGGATATTAAATCATCCTTGCAACATTTTAGAAAATACCATTTTGAAGGTACAACATAAATCTTTAACAACTCTTTTTCTTATATCCTTTATAAATATTCTGATGAGAGAGCTGAATTTCTTCCAAGTTAAATGAAAGGGCCTCAGAACCCTGTGCATGATAGTCCATGGGGCTTACTCCCAGGTAAATGGGGATAGGACTGTGGGGATATATACAACGGCCATACGTGGCATGCATATTTCAGTGTGGTACAGTACTTTCTTTTCCTCCCTTTTCAAATAATATTTTATATTTTGAATCTAAGATTTTGCATATGACGAATGAAACATACAGATATACAGTACAGTATTTTAAAATTATTTTTAAATGGCAGAGATATTGTTCTGCACATCTTAGAAATGAATACAAACTCCTGCCACAGCGCCCTCTGCTGTTGCTTTACAATTTGGATGAAAAGAGAAGGTTCTGAATAATTCTTAATTAATAAGGCTGAGGAAATTCCTAAACAAACTTATCTAGGGAGTAAACCTCATGGATCACAGTGTTGTATCCTAAGGTATCCATTTTCCAAAGGAAGGATCATCCTCCAGAGCAAAGATTTTCCTCCAGAAGAAGGAAACATTAGAATGCAACCCGGTGTTTTTCCAATATATGTGATACCTTGTGATACCTCTGTGACATTGGCCTGATGACTGAGCCAATGTCCATAAAATAGTTAACTTATTTTTCCAAACTGTTCTGATTACTCCAATGTCTAAATATTTTAATTGCTAGGGAATTGGTTACTCTGCCTGCACTTAATCTCACAGCTTACATGGAGTTTCCCTACTCAAGTATAGGACAGAAGACTTGACAGAGCTCGAAAAGCTTCCAAGGATGGCTCTGTTCATGTTCAGGACTTCACTACTACACAGAGACAACAAACACATTATATTCTTCCCTAAATATTTATAGATCTCTGTATGCCAGTAATAGTCAGTGGAATAGCTGGTCCCTCTAACACCCAGGGGCCATGACTCCCAAAACCACCCTAAAAGTGCCTGACCCAGAAGTAATTGCAATGACCGCAATACTGTTGCTGGTATCTTCTCCTGCACTCCTTTCCTTGCAAACACTTAGAATGACTGTGAGTCACTTTGTGCCACCAACTACATTTTTTAATAAGGCTGCAATCCTGAAGTGCACTTAGGCTAGCCTATCTAGCACTGGGCTGGCCTAATTCCAAGATAGACCAGCCTAGCTGCATCAGAAAGGCTTGGGCCAGTATAAGTCCACTTAGGCTGGCCCAAGACATATAGACCTGGGCCGGCCTAGCAGTGCTGGCCTAGGCAGCTCAGGAGGCATATTGAGGGCATGTCAAGCATGGCCTAGAACAGTGCAGTTAGGCAATATCCAGAACCTGTTTCCAGGGCAGACATGCCCTCTCACAGTTCCTCTGACTTAGGCCACCTCAAGAACAGGAATAAATCTGGGTAGACCCATTGATGTTCATGATGAGCCAGAAGCAAAATAGAAAGTTCTAAGTCTTAGGCGAGCCTAAGCACAACTCCTGCCTCTCAACCTCAGGATACGGCACAACTACAACATCCCACCTCAGTAACTGGCACAACTCCCACAGCCCAGTGAGCATGCTGTCTCTACAGCAGCAGTTAGGCCAGGGTAGAGGCCGCCTAGCCCTGTGGATTTGGCCTGTCAGCTCAGGATACGGCCTTCGTAGCTTGGCTGGACAGTTCTCTCTGGCCTAAAGTCAGGATTGCACCCTAAATCTTGTAATACTACTTTGGCTGCAATCTATACACACTTTCCTGAGAGTATGTTCCATAGAACACTATGGGATGTACTTCTGAGTAGACATGCTTAGGATTGCACCCTAAGTTTTTACAAAAATGTTTTCTAATAATCTTGATAGCCCTGTTTCTCCTTCTCTTTCTTCTTGTTCTTCAAAACATATGAAAGTCTTACCTTCAAACACGTTTGTTGAGTCTTGTTTCTAAGATAAGGAAATCAACATTCTCTGCACTCCCGTCTTGTTTGTTTTTCATCATCACCAGCTCTGAACAAATGTTGTTTTATCATAACAAAAAAGATACAAGTGCCATTTCTTACGGGAGTACAAACACAAAGCAATATTCAAATAATCTAAGCACAAAAGAAAGAATAATCTAAAAAATGGTTTTAAGCCAAGTAGTGAATTACTTTCAAATTTCAATCAAAGACAAGCCAGTTTGTGTTTTTAACACCTTTCCAATTAATTAAACTAGTTCTAGAATATAACCAAGAGAAGCACATTGTAAGCCCTTTTGCAAAGATAAAGTAGATGAGAGCAGGGAGGAAGAATGAACATACCAGAACAATGTGTAGATAACTAAGATTGTAACATTTTTTATTTTTCAAACCACCTGATTGGTTTTTCAAAGCCTTTTCTGCTCAGCTGCTGATGTAGACTGGCAATATAAAAGAGGGTTGAACTCTTGAGGTTGGGGAGATTGGGATAATTATCTCATATATTATATTTTTTATCTTTGTCCTTCCCATGCTTTCACCCTTCCCTCTTCCTGATTTTACACTGTAAGCTACTCAGGACAGAGATCAATTTTTTTCATGTAAAGTCAAAACCTCAGTGGCACAGGGAGGCCTACTGACTCATACTTGCATCAGCAAAATTGCTGACACAAATCCATGTGGACCTGATCCAGGGAATCAGGCCTAAAAAGTGGGCTAGGATTTAGTGTTCACTGCTGCCACCATACTTAGCCCCAACTCCATCCTCTTATTCCTTCCCTGTCCCTATTGCTACCCTATTCCACCCTCTCCATTCCACTCTTCCCTTTTTTGGTGGGTCCTGACAGAGCAGGTCGGTTCTGCTACGTGTGGCACAGTGTGTTTAGCATTGCATCCTTATTTAATTAAAACTATAATATAAAAAGTAATAGTAGTAAGTGCAATGAATTTTTAGTGCACTAAGATAGTACATGAAATATTAAGAGGAATTATGAAAACTCTACAGCAAGTGTCAAAATAAATGAACAGTTTTTATATAATGAATTATCCATATTTTACAGTGTTTACTTGCTAATTTATAAAAGCTAGTAATAACTAACAAGTTTTTGCCTTTCATTAGAATGAAAAAGGAGTTTCTCTTATATTAATGAAATTATCTCAGTAATATATATTCCACACAGCAGGAAGAAAAAGCCTCATAAACCTAATATGCCTCATAAACCTAATTATAAACAAAAGGTACCGCAATGTTACCCGTTAAATACTCAGTCCTGACTCAGAAGATAGGGAGAAATGAATGTACAGTATATTCATTGCCAGATATCAGTAACACTTGAAATTAGGAGTCCACTCTTCATTCATTTTTATTCATTATTAATGTAAAATACAAACTGACAGCAGTATTTTTTAAAAGAATATTTGCTCATATGTTGCTCTGCAGTCTTCACTCAGCATCTCAATGCCATGGGCTTGGAATCCAGAGAAAGGTCTGGGAACATTATTTTTATTCTACTAATGAAATCTTGTTAAAATGTAAAATACAACCTTGTTAAAATTATTCTGTAAAAGAATAATTTTTAGCTTGTGTGAATGAAACTAGCTCCTCCAGTGGAAGGTTGGAGGGAAAAAAGTATTGAAGCCTATTTTACTCAAGTGCAGGCCTGAGTTATAGTCCTGAACAAAATGTATGTACCGTAATTAAAATAGCTGATGATGAGGTGCAGTTAAAAAAAAAGAATATGTTTTAAATTCTCATTTTGCTTTTTACAAATGAATACACTAAAATCATTTATTAGCATTCCAATCTATGCTGGTGACACAGAGTCCCACTATGGAAAACTGGTTTGCAGGAGCACGAATACACTTTTTGGAGATATACATCCCAATTGTACAGGTTGTCTTACACCAGCAGGACAAGAATCCTTCTTCTGCTGTTGTAAAGTGTTTTACAATAGCAATTTCCAAGCCACTGCGACAAAGCTTTTTAAAAAAAAAGTTCTCAAAATATTTACACTCCTTGGGTGGGTGTCATGTTTTTTCAGTGCTCTTCTCTCTAAAATTTGTTATGGCTCCATCTTAGGCTTGGACCACTGGAACTAGCATTCTGGCACAGATCATGCTTCACAATGTTATATATGCTGGTATGAAAGTGTGCATATAGTAGCTGAATGTTCCCTGACCATGCTTGCATGTTGCATATTGGCAGCAAAGTGTAGTCTGCTATTACCATTAAGTTGGGATGAGCAGAACAGGGAGAGTCGATAGCGTATTGACTGATGTATCCTGATGTAAGTGTATCCTGATGTAAGTGACTTACATCAGTATGGTTATCACCTCCAGTGCCTCAGAATGTAGGCATCCCCCTTTGCCTCCTTGGACTTCTGCCAGTTAAACAGCTAATACAAGCTTGATGTGACCCACTGAATAGGGTTAGGGAGATATAAGATGCTTTTCCAAAGTCTCATGAACACTTAACTGTTTTGATGTGGCTGCATGGAAAAGGGTAGGATTGGGCTTTTAGGCTCTTTCCTATCTATCTGCCATAAATGTTGGCCCGTCATTCCATCAAATTGTAACTAAAGCATGCTTCACACCTAGGTAGCTTGGTTGTAACTGGGAAACTAAAACCAAATCATGATATAAATCTGATTCACATACGAATATTCATGGTTATAGCATCAAGTGGTTGCTTTCATGAGTGGATGTGGATAATTATGTGGATTATCATGGAAATAAAAGTGCAGATCTTTTACAGCACTTTTAACAAACAAATGACCATTACTAATTCATTTATTTAGGGTGCAATCCTAACCTAAGCCAGCACAACTCATTGGTCTTCCTGTGATGTAGGTGATGTAGGAGGCAAGTGCATGTCTGTGCACTGTCCTAAAACGCCCCCAGGAGTAGCATAGGGTGCAGCATTTTTCTAACATTCGCAGGCTGGCATGGGACTTTTGCTGGGGTTTAGGATTGCAGCCACAATCCCTACAATCCAGAGTAACTAAGGGAGCAGGTAAGAGACATTACGTGCACCCATAGTTACTGCATCTCCTAGTGAAAAGCTATGGGAAATTCATATTGCAATCCAGAGCAAATTTTTCTTACATCGGAGCAAGGACTGCCCGTAGTTACTCTGGATTGCACCCAATGTTATTTATATAGTATCTTCCACTCAGATAATTCCACAATTCCAGTGTGGTTCCAGCATACTGGGATAATAAATCTTAATTTGGCCATCATAGATCACTACCTAGACTAGTTCCCTTCAATAAGTATCAGGAGTGTTCGATATATATTAAGAGTGTTTGATGATCTGTCTTTTCAAACATTACAGAAGTATTAATCCAGAGTTACATCAGTACATTCTTTTCTCTGAAACTTTTGACTATTACAACTCTGGACAGCCCTAAAAGGTGGATGAAGGACAAAGACATTAAAAACGGATTGTTTTTTCTTCTGACAATACTGTTACTTGAACATGTACTTTTAAAAATGCAACTGGGATAGACAATTTTCTTTGTGTGGTGACCTTGCAGTTTTTTTTAATGAAGTCAAGGGGGCACAAGGTATATTGAACTGATTCTCTGTCATATTCCTTCTGTAACAGGAGATGGTACTGAAATAGTTTGTCCTTGGAATAACTGTATCCTTGTAATCAAGAAGAGCATGGACAGCATTTGTAAAGCCATTTTCTTCAGAAGAGAACACAATTCTAGAACACAATTCTAGATAGATGGGGAGAACTTTATATGGTCTGAAGAGGTCAAATTGTCAGACTTCATAAAGTGTTACTCTTCAGTCTTCTTTTTGGTGATACCTAGATATATCTTCATATCTATGTGCAACTGGACAGGTGATCACACACACAACCTCTTAGAACCCTCGAATTGGCAGATGTCTTTGAGGCCTTTAAAAGGCAATACAGTGGCACCTCACGTAACAAATGCCTCACGTAAAGTATGTTTCACATAACAAATAAAAATTTCTCTAGGATCCTGCTTCAAGTAAAAAACTGTGCTTCACGTAACAAACAAACTCGTTGGCAGTTGGGGCAGATGCGCTGGCCAACAGCCCTTTTAAAAAGCATCAGGGCTGCCTAGAGTGCCTGCCCATAGCAAAAGCAACCCTTCCACGCTGTTCCTCCTGTGGCTGGGCATCCACTGGGCAGAGGGAGAGAACAGCAGTGGAGAAGAGGGAAGCAGCCCAGGGCTAGCCAGAAGGGAACAGAGGAGAGAGAGGCTCAGGATGAAGGGAAGGAGAAAGTGGGGAGACACATGGAAAATGTCTTGGATTGCAGACTCCTAACCATGTTAAATGGGTCTTACTCCCATGTTTAACTCCCATGTTAAATGTTTAAATGTTTAACTCCCATGTTAAATGGGACTTACTTCATGTATTAAATGGGGCTTACTCCCAGGAAAGTGTTTTTTAAGAATTGCAGCCTAAGTAGACTTCATAGGATCATGCACATCAAATGCATGTTTTGAATTCAATTCCAGTATTTTGTCATCATTTTTACATCCAGTTAATATTTTTATATGAATATTTTAGGGGTTGTGGAACCAATTGTCTGAGTTTCCATTATTTCCTATGGAAAAATCTGCTTCACGTAAAGAACGTTTCACGTAACAAACATGCCTCCGGAATGAATTAAATTTGTTACGTGAGGTACCACTGTATACTGCCTGCCCCCCTTAGGTACATCTACTGTCTTGGCTCCTTCAACACAGAACTCAGGGACTTGTTGGCAAGAGCACATATCACATGCGATCTGAGCATGCCCACTCTCCCAGGAAGTTTTTGCTTATTTCTTCTAACACCTTCTAATTGATTACCTTTGTTGGAGCCAACTTTTCAAAATCAAGAACCCCTTTAAAGAGCCAGGCAAGAGAATTAACAAGACAAGACACAGGAAATGTGTTCAAATTCTGACCATAGCTTTATTCATGATTTCTTGCAGAAACATGCAACTGAAAGGCAGGGCTGCTGCCCGATTAATTAATGGCATCGGCTCCTGACTTGAGCTCAAAAAAGTGCCCTCCCAGCATGACAGTGCAGAGTAGGCAAAAAACCACCCACCTTCAGGCCAATCTAGGTGGGTGGGTAAAATTCCTACTCGGCCCCCAGAGGCGACCAGCTAATCCCACACTGTCACTGGGATGGGCAGATGCCAAGCTGCTATTGAAGACAAGGGATAGTCCAACTCATGGCTTTAGAAGCCTTCAAGTTGAATGTTGCATGAACGGCTTGAATTGGCGTTAGGGTTTTTCAAAAGGATTTTACATTATTGTTCTGTGGGAGGAACTCACAGAACTTTGAGATGATTTCTGTTGAAGTACAGCCATTGTTCCATCTCTGCATAGCACTTTCAAGCTTTCACTGTAGCCACAGAAGAAACATCAGTGATTAAAATATGACACAGCTCAAGTGCTTTCCAAAAATTCTGCCTTTCACAAATTCCAACTTGAGTGCCTTCCTCTGCCTTCCACAAATTCCACGCTCTCTCATTGTGTGCCTTCAACGAGAGCTGTCAGAAGATTTCCCATCTTCATCCTAAGCTGAGATCCCAGCTGAATAAATCAATAAAATTATTCCCCATCCCAAAATAACTTTTAATAAATTTAAAAACAAAAGAAAGGCAATACAGGAATACAGAAGAGACCCAAGCAAAGCTGGGAAAAGATACTGCGTTCCTCAAAGAGGTAAAGTTGCTTTCCCTCTGCCAAGTGTAAAAGGATGTTACTTGGTGCATCTCAGCTAAGTTAGCAGGGGTACATTAATTTTCATATATACACTAAGGTGTTTCTAATGTTGTATTAGTATGGGCACAATCCAGAGTAACTACGGGGAGTCCTTGCTCCGGTGTAAGAACAATTTGCTCTGGATTGCAATATGAATTTCCCATAGGTTTTCACTATATTGTGCAGTAACTATGTGTACACGTAATGTCTCTTACGTGCTCCCATAGTTACTCTGGATTGCACCCTATGTTAGCCTTAATGCAAGGCTTCTGGTTAAAGAAGCTTAATACTCTACTTCTTCCCAGCATTTTCCCCGAGCTATGGCAGGGTCTGTTATTCTGGACTGGCGTTGTCTATTAGCTGCAGCATTGAGGAAAGGTAACTTAATACATATCTATGTATTAGTAAGAACTGGTGTTACGAAGTTATCTTCGCCTATTAGTGCCATACAGCACAGTCCTGTTGTATGTTCAGTAGGTCTTGTTGTGTTCAGTAGGTCTTCCTCCCAGAAAAGTGTCTTTAGGATTGCAGCTAGTAAAAGTGGTAGTGAACTATACTCATTGGTGGTGCAGTGGAAGAGGAGGAAGAATGGATATCTGGTTCCCCCACCTATATGAAAAATTAAAGGCTCAGGTGGCTTAGGGCCTAATGTGGCATAGCGTGGGTTGCCAGCAACTGGAGCAAGGCAAGTATTGTGCCCCCTAACCCATGGTCCATTGTGCTTAAAAGTACAATGAATTTAATGATAGTATACACAAATTTATTTAAAATCACCTGGTTGTAATTTGTGCAAACTTTTCAGTATCAGCATTGAAATCTACACTGAAACTTTTCCCAATTCGCAGTTGTTATATTTCTCAGTCTTTCTTGGGTCAGTTGTAGATCTCTGATACGTTTTGATTATGTAATTTAAATTTTGAGAAACATCTTTCACAACTGGTAGTTGAAATAGTGACACCAAAAACGATTCTTGGTGTCACAACAAAATTTGGGGCCCCTATGAATTTTGTGCCCAGGGCAACCACCTCCTGGCATCCCATGCTACGCCCTGGAGATCTGCAAGAGGAAAGAGAGGTTTAGCTTTCTTTGCCTTCTTGATCAGATTCTCTCACCTTTTCCAAGACCTGGATCTGGTCCCTTTGACAGCAGACTCTCTTTGTGGCCTGTGAGGACAGGCAAATAAATGGATGATGAGAAAAAAGAGCACAAATGCGGCTGGGCCAAGATCAACCCGTGCCCGAGGAATATGCTCTGCCATTTAATGAATGGCCGGATAAAATGATAAAATGATATGATGAAACAAATGATGAAATGATATGAAATGATAAAATAAACATGTGGTGAAATGACGGATGGATATGGATGATATGATAATGGTATGATATGATAATGGCAGATGGATGGTGAGAAATAGAGCACAAATGGGGCTGGCCCAAGACCACCCAATGCCTGAGGAAAATTGTAGAGCAGAAACCTTCTCAAACTTTGAGAAACTCTCAAACTTTACTCCCTCAGTATATCTTAGCGGAGGAGGTGCTCGCGCAATGACACAATCCTTGGGATCATAATGGCAGGCAATAGTGAAACAGTGTGCCCTGGCTTGGGTTGGGTTGGGAAACCCTCAGGAACCACCTAGTGCGCTTGTAATTATTATTATTTTATTATTTTAAAAATTTATATCCCCCCTTTCTTGGGCAAATTAGCTTCAAGGCGGCTGACATAAAACATAATTAAAAACATAAATAGAACAATTTGATAAAAACAACAAGCTAAAAAACATAGATTAAAAATGATAAAACAAGAGCCCCCCAACCTCTGCCCCCTTAAAAATCTTTTTTAAAATAAAAGGTTTTAAGGCTCTGCCTAACGCTCTGTATTGAGGGAGCTTTCCTCAGTTCTAAGGGGAGGGAGTTCCAATGCCGGGGTGCCACCACTGAGAAGGCCCTATCTGTGGCCGCCACACCTCTCACATCTCTTAGTGGCGGCACAGTCAGTAGGGCCCCCTCAGATGACCTTAGGTGACGGGTCAGATTGTACAGGAGAAAGCAGTCCCTCAGATACCCTGGACCCAAGCCGTTTAGGGCTTTAAAGGTCAGGACCAGCAGTTTGAATTCAGCCCGGAAACGAATGGGCAGCCAGTGTAGTCACTGAAGCAGTGGCCCGACAGAGTCGAACCGACAAGCCCCAGAAACCACATGGGCCATCGCATTCTTAACTAGTTGAAGCTTCCGGACCGTCTTCAGAGGCTTAAAAAGAGATAATATTCCAACCAGAAGCATAACCAGGGCTTTCTGCCACGTGACATCATGATGTCTTTATGCACATGTGCTGTCGAGGGTGCACGCGCACTGCAGCAACCCCCTCACTGGGGAGATCGCCGGTGCAATCCCTGTTACAGCCATACCTGCTGGGAAGGTTGCCAGTAAGAGGCACTCTTCAGCTGGTGGGTTGAGTCTGCCCAAACAGCTCCAGAGATGGCGTATGTGGGCCTGCTAGAACCCACTCTACATTTTGTGCCAATGGCTTTCAGTTGCAAGTGCTACACACGAGGTCTGTCTTTAGTTCAAGCCAGGGTGACCATATGACCAGAAAAACCCAGATTGGTCCGGATTTTTAGCCTTCTGTCCGGGTGTCCTACATTTTGGCTTCATTTTGAAACTTCACAATAGTGAACAGTATCCCATCATGCCATATGTCGCTGGATTCGTATTGAAGAGCAGAATCCAATGCAAAAATCACTTTGAAGATATCTCCTTCCTATCAAATGTTATGGTGAAAAAACCAAAAAACAAAAACAAAAAATACATTTTTGGCAATTTTTTAAGCGGGTAGGAATTTTGGCCCTGGGGTTCTGGAATAATCTGGTCACCCTGGTTTAAGTTGTCACTAAAACAGAAGTTCAACTTTCATCTTGATTGCACTTTTGTTCTTTTCAAGCCTTGGGGAGCCATGATGAAAGCACTAAGTGGGGTTTCCCAAGGCTCCCCAGACCCCCTATATTTTGGTAGCACCTCTGGTAAGAGGCAAAATTGCTCCCATTCTCCCTCAAGGGCAGGATCCTGGGATCATGCTTCCGCTTTCCCCCTTTCCCTGCTCCTTAAAGGGAACATGGGACCTTTACATGAACTGGGGGGTTGCAACCCCCATTCCGAGTAGCACTGTGCTAGACCATTATAATAACAAACAGCACAATCCTAACCATGGCTACTCAGATGTAAGCCCCATTATGTGCAATGGGTCTTACTCCCAGGAAAGTGTCTTTAAGATTGCAGCCTAAGTTGGTGCCTGAAGTCAGGCTTTTGGCTCTCTGAAGGCCTGAAAGCCATCCTCCCTGGCCCTCCCCATAAATTGGGACCCAGGGATTTTCATATCCACAGTGAGTTGGAGGGTTTCAATGTGGATGCTGAGGTTCATATTGTATTGTTTTTAGTTATATTAGTTGTAGTAGATCTTATTGTATGAGTTTTAGCATATTTTTTATATATTTTACATAATAATATGTAAAATAATATATTTTACATATATAATTTATTTTAAATAAATTTCTACAGTATTTTATATTGCTAAAGGAGGTGGCAGATTCTCTATTAGACATTTTCAAGGCAGAGGCTTGACAGAAGGGTTACCATTCCTCCAATTTCTCATGCTATACCTGGGTTCAAGGGACCCAGAACAGGGGAACGCAGTGCTCCGCAGCCAAGTGCCCAGCAGGGCTCTCCAGCCCAGCCCTCCTCAGATGAGGGCAGCTCATCTTTGAGGGGGAGCCTTCCTCCTCCCTCCCTCTAACCCAGGAGGAGTAGGTCACTATCACCCCTACCAGCCCTGTCCCTGCAGTGATCATTCAGCCCAATCCTATGTGGGATGAGCACTGGCAGAATGTATGTTCCATCAGTACTGGCTACTGAAAAAGCATGTAAAATGTTTTCCCGCAATGTGCTGTGTAGTGTGGTGCTAGATTCTGGCAGGAAGGCTTTCCGCACATATTATCCGTTCTTCTTGCACCCAGTGGAGCAGGTAAACCAATGGGAGAGGCAATGGGAAAGGCAAGATAATTGTGGAGAGGGTGAAACAGGGCAGGTTGCAGTGAGATTGGGCAGAAAGGACGTACAATGATGGAAGGCTGCAGGAGATGGCGGAACGATGATGGTGGTATGTGCCAGATCCTATAGTATCCACCTTCCTGCAGCCTTCCTGTCCCTTTTCTGTCCTCAAACTTATGCTAGCGAACTTGTGTATGCGTGTGTGTGCGTGCGTGTGCTCCAGACTTCCCCTTGTCATCTCAGAAGCAACTGTAATATAAGAGGCCAAGTCTAAAGCTTGGTCCATTTCAAAGTGCAGAATCAGAATGGAAGATCTTTAGATGACAACCCCTGCATGAATTCTGGACCCTGGAAGAAGGGCTGTCAGAAGGGTGCTCAGATGACCAGAAAGGCTGATGTCTTCCCAGTCCTCCGTAAGAGACAAAGGATTTTGAGACCTATCACTTATTTTTCACCTGTTTATATCATCCTTCCTCTGAGGAGCTCTAGGTGGTACACTCTTTCCTTCCCTCCTTTGATCTTCACAACAACTCTGCATAGTTGGTACAGCTCAGAGCCAATGGCAAGCCTAAGGTCATTCAGAAAGTTTCATGGCTGAGCAAGGCTTTGAATCCAGGTCCTCCAGCTCTAAGTTAGGCACTGGCAGTCTGGCACTACCACACAAGCCTGGATCTTGCTCACAGCAATGCACAACATGGTTTGTTTCAATGTCATCAGATGACACTGAGACTAACCCATAAGTAGGGCTGACATGTCCATTCAGCCACATTTCTAGCAGATCCCAAGGGAACCAAAGGATCAGCACATTTGAGGTGATTTTCAATGTGAGCCAGACACCACAGTTTCCTTCTCTCAAATAAGGTTCTGCCTTGCTTTTACAGTACAGTGAGGCCTCTTTACCCATAGATTTGAATATCCAGACCCTCTAGTCTTAGGTTTAATTATCCATGGATTTTGGTATCTGTGGAGGATCCTAGAATGGATCCCCATGGATATCAAGGGTCCACTGTACATTGCAAGGCAGATCATTCCGCTGCTTTCCATGTTCTGTTAGTGTGGGCTTCCAGGTTTCAGGTAGTGCACAAGGAGCACAGTAAGGGTTTGTTTCTCCCCCTTTGGTTCTTGTTTTTTTTAAAGAGCATCTGTGTTTCCAGTCCAAAATGCCACAGTATCTCATTTTATTTCAGCCATGCTCTCTGTTTGGCTCCAAAGTCCTCCTTGTTGTTCTTTTACCCTCATCTCACAGCTATGGCCCGAGCTGCATAATCTGGGCCAGCATAATCTAGTCTAGGCTCTTCTGGTCTTGTGGATTCTCACAACAGCATTAAACAGCTGTCTGCCTTTCCAGCGTCATGCCTTAAACATGGCAACAGTTGCATGGCTGACAGGGCTGGATTTAGTCTGACTGGGCCCAGTTTGGGCTTGCATTAGTGCAGCATGTGGATTGCTGCAGCCAGCACTTCACCACATTTCAGCGTACCAGGACCACAGGGACAGAGCTGTCACAAGGCCGGTGTGGTGGAAAAAAGTGTTCCGTGACGAGCATTGCAGTTCCTAAGGCTAGTCCTGGCAGCTGGGTAGGGAAGGACTATGTCTGAAATGGACCAAGATGCCTTCCTGGAGGGGTTGCTCTCAGCCCTTCCTTAATGCTCTCCAAAGAGAGTGCAGAACAAGGGGACCAATGGAGCAAGGGTCCCCAGGAACCAAGTAGAGTGTTCAGGGGTCCCCTAGGAGACAAATCCTCCCTTGGAAACTGTCCTGGGTTCAGCGGGAGAATCTCATATGGCCACAGGATTCTATGCAAGTCCAGCACTCAGTTTTGTAAAGCCAATGCTTGTCTCCAGAAACGTGGCTGCCTCATCTGCCACCTGGGCAGTGACTCCTGCCATCACCCCATAGCACAAACCCAGAAGTACTGTAACTGGTGGTGATGGGAGGACATCACCATGTCACCAATTACTTCTTGGTCAGCAGCTCAGTGAAGGGGCAGCTGGTTTCTTCCAACACTTTAGGCTAGGGGTCTCCAAACTTCTCAGCGGGAGAGCCACATCAAATACCTGGCATGGTGCTGATGGGCCAGAAAAAATTAAATGTAAAATTCAAATAAATACATTAGAGATGGAACTTAGTTGTATGAATAAATGAATAGGCTCAAATTTCCAGAATTTCATAAGGCGCCAACACACATCATAGAAAGAAAGCATATACAGTACTCAAATTGATCCCTCCTCCCCACCTACCAAACACTTTTTAAGGCAGTGGTACTCAAACTTTGAAAGAGCTTCACTTCTGAAGTTTTTGTGGGTGAGGGACTAGCACAATGACACTAAATTTCCGTTCCCCTACACAGGTTACAATCCTGGGGGCCATGTTGCTGGTTTGCCCCTTTCCCTGAGTGGGGGACATGAACTTGGTTGTAACCCTCCAGTTTCAGTACCACTATTCTAGCGCCTTCAGAGGGCACAAAAAGAAACTTCTGGGTTGTTTGTTTGTTTTTAAAACCAGGCAGTGATTTTTAGTCCCTCAGAACATCCTCTAGTTATGATCAGAGCTCAGCTCTGGTTATGTTTGATTCAGTAGACCAGAAGCTAGGACACCAAAGGCTGGCTGTGGGCCAGATAAAGGCTTGCTGTGGACAGATGTCCAAACCTCAAAAGGAGGACAAGGTCTTAGATTCCTCTAAGCCTGGCCTTTCTGGCAGACAATGACATGTTTGCCTACTCATGAGTAAAGCTGCGATATTAGGCACTTTCACTTTCCCATAGAGCTCAATGCATATTTTTGATTTTTAGAAAAATCCAGTCATATGGTCAGCCTGGCTGTGGGCTGCCTCTGGTTATGATATCTCTGCTTTAGGTAATGGTGGCAGATGCCATGCTGCTGCAGTTACTATATTATTGTCTCACGGTTGTAAAACCTTTTTTGGGTGGAACCACCCAAGCCATTTTGGGTTGGAACCACCACTTTCACCCCCACATATGCAGACCAAAGCTTTTATCCCCCACCACCATGATGGTGTGACGTCCAAGCAGATGAATAGAGGGATAGACAATCCCATCAGCAGGATGTAGAAGTAAACGCATTCCTTCATCCCTGGCATATTCACCTGGTGGGATCCAGGAGATGCCCAGACAGGACAAACTGAGTGGTAATTAATCTGTGGAACTTGATACAGGATATGGTGATGGCACATGAAGGCCTACATGCCTTTTAAAGGATTGGATAGGCTGAGGGAGGAAAAGTCCATCTCAGGTGACAAGGTCAACCTCCTTGTCTTGTAAGTGGACTACTACTGAATAGGCTAGAAGGGAGGGGAAACAGGATGCAGGTACCTTGAATTCTTCTGTGCTCCTGGAGCATTTGGTAGGTCACTGTGAGGTGCAAGAAGCTGGACCAGATGGATTTTGGCCAGGTCCAACTGGCTCTTCTGAAGTTGTGATGTTTTCCTGAAAGGCTCTCACTCATTTCTAAGCATGGTTTTTTCTGGTCACCAGGCAAAGAAACAAAAAATGAACACCCCCCCCCCTCTCTCTCTCTCTCTCTCTCTCTCTCTCACACACACACACACACACACTATCTATCTATCTATCTATCTATCTATCTATCTATCTATCTATCTATCTATCTATCTATCTATCTATCTATCTATCTATCTATCTCAAATTGCCCCTAAGGGGCAGAGAACAACTTCAGAGCTCTTGTTCTGATCAGTAACTCTGGCCAACTGACTGTTGGTGACTGTTGGTCCCACATTTAGAGGCGCATCATAACCAGCATCCCAGCAACAGCCAATCATCAGCCTCCAGCCAGTTCCTCACCAGGTTCTTCAGCTGAGATGCCTCCCCTTCCCAGCAACTGTTATGAGTAGTTTCCTCTTGCTCATTTTTTTGTTCTTTAAGTTATATCCTCTCAAAAAAGCACCACATGGATTCTGGCCAATGTCACCATTAGCTTTCATGGGCTTGCATCAATGGATGTCAATGTGCAGTACAAGACAAGCTGGTTTTTTCCAGAATCTCTTTGAGCCATGTTTAAAGCAGTAAATGGACTGCTTCAGCAATGATTCCCAAACTTGGGGTCCATGGCCTACCAGTTGCTTGCAAACCAGTTTTTTTTCTAGGTCACAAAACTGACAAGGCTGATTTGAACCTGTGTATTAAAGATTAAACCATCTGATATTTGGAAGCAGGAAGCACTGCTGCCCAATCACTATTATAGTCACAAAGATGTGAGCAGCTTGTAAACCTTTCTATTTGGATCTCCCACTACAGTAATTAGAGCCCAATCCCTTTTCCTCAAAGAAGAAACAGAGATAAATAAATTTCCAAAACCTGGTTGATTTAATGACAGTATTTTTACCCTGTATATCTCTCAACGCAGTTTACAAAAAAGGGTGCAAGTACAAAAGAAAAAAAATCACGAAAGCAAATTATATAATCAGTTAAAACCCTAAACCTTGTTGTTGTTATCGTTAAGTTGTGTCCAACATCCCCCCATGTACATAAACCCCCATGCGCAACATCCCTCCATGTGCATAAACCATCATGTGCATCATCACCCCATGTGCAACACCCCCTCCCAGGTGCACTACCCTCTCACAATGGTGGGCACCCCTATCTGGCAGGTTCAGGATTTGGGGCTAGGTATTGATCAGTCTTCAATGTTAAGTATAGGCCAAAAATATGTTTCACCCCTTTTCAGGGTTAAATTTCTCAACAACGGTTCTTGGTGGGTGTTGATGTCACAGAAGGAACACCCTCCCCAAATTTCATGCTTCTAGGTCCAGTTTTTGGGGAACAGCATCCCTCAGTCAGGGATTCTTCAATGTAAAGTATAGGGAGAAAGTGGGTGCCTCCGACATGGAAGGAACACACTCCCCAAATTTCACGCTTCTAGGTCTAGTGGTTTTGGCTGGCCGTTGATGAGTCAGTGAGTCAGTCAGTGAGTGACTTTTCAGTTTTATAGCAGGGTGTCCATGTGTCCTCCATGTGCCTTGTTTCCTGGGAAAAAAATCTCAGTCAACCTATCTACAGCATTTATATACTGTATTTATATGTTAAAGATTTATAAATCTTCTTTGCCTCAATTTCTTTGTGAGTAGGCAGCATTCAGCTTTCTTGCAATTATATGTAATAAATTATAGTTAAAAAATAAGTAACGTTTATTGGATTTGTACTCTACTTTCTCCCTGAAGGGCATCCAAAATGATGTTTAGATATGGTGTTTAATTAACTATACGAAAACAATATGAGTGTTTTAAACATTCATTGAGCCTTACATGTTTCTTGGGTGTCCTGCATTTTGGGACGACTTGTCCACTTTTGCGGTTATGACATATGAATTGTCACCTGCTTTGAAGCCTCGTAATTCTGTTTGCTGCGTCAAGTTCTATGTCTTGTGCCTGGGCAACAGGTGTCCAAAGGTCAGGGTGACCAGATGTCATGTTTTTCCAGGACATGTCCTCTTTTTTTGCCTCATGTGCTAGAAAACGTAATTGTTGTTGTGAGTGGGCAGTTCATAGCCTGCTTTTACCACATTTACTTTAATCTAATGTGCCATCGAATCTAACGTGCACCCCTATTTTGAAAGGCTAGAGATTAGAAAACATTTACTGGCAATTATAATGTGCAGCTGCAAAGCAGGTGCCAAATTTAATTTTGGCTACAATCCAGTGTAACTACGGGATGTTTTACACTGACGTAGTAATGGTGCCACCTATGGGAAATCTATGGGAAATGCATAGAGCAATCCAGAGTAAGGAAATTTGGAGGCCTCTTAGGTCTTCCCATAGCCACTCTGGATTACTGCATACAATACTGAGTTATACGATAATAATAATAATGACAATGGGTTTATGTTATGATTTTTACCTAACTGTACTACTTTAAACAACAATGGATTTGTGGTACATTTTTAATTACAGTATAGTAAACTATTAAACTAATACTGACCTATACGTCAATCAAAATAATGTATTTACTCAAATCTAATGAGCCATCAAATCTATGTTCACTCCTATTTTGAGGACTGAATTTGGCTGAGAAAGGTTAGATTTGGGTAAATATGGTAATTCATAAATTATGGCTGCAATCCTAAAGACACTTTCCTGGGAGTAAGACCCATTCAACACAATGGGGCTTAATTTGAGTAGACACGGTTAGGATTGCACTTTATATGAAAGTCTTAAATTTAATACAGAGTATAAATTAACCAGTTGAAAGCAATCCATATGGGTGTTTTAAACTTTTATTTTGTTGTCTGACAATTTTTCTGGGGTCTCCAACATTTTTGGGGTGCCTTATCCTCTTTTGTGGTGACCCTGCTAGGGGTGCGGCGAAGTATTTGCTGTGCCACAGACTGAGATACACTGAGCTAGGGTGACCAAAAAAAAGAGGACAAGATCTCCAAAATGTAGGACACCCCATAAAAATGTAGGACAGCTGAAAACACTGGTGTATTGGTTTCCATGTGCTTCATTTCAACCTTATTAAATGTGTTAGAAGAAGGTTACATGTTGACTGCATTCAAGGAGAAGGAGGACAGTGAAGCTTTTATCCAGGACACAAAAGAGGACATGTCCTGGAAAAGAGGACATGGTCACCCTGACCTAGAGCCAGCTCTTCCCTGCCCTTCCTGTGTCCATAACTCCTGTGGCTGCCATTGCAGCTGGTGGCCACCAGGGGCGCCCTCAAGCTGACACCAAGTCATAAGTGCGGCCTTCGGCCTTCCAGAGAGAGAGGGAGGCCAGGCTGGGCTACACGCCCAGTAGGTGGGAGGTGAAGCGCCTCCCGAGGAAGGAAGGAAGGAACGTCATGGCCGCTCTGAGGGTCTCTCGGGTGAGGAGAGGGCTCTGCTCGCTTGTCAGGGGGGAGTGGGACCTGCATGGCCGGTAGAGGGACCCCCGACCCACCAGAGCCTCCTAGTTCTTCAGGGAGGGAAGGATGTCTGCTGTCTTCTCACAGGGGGAGGGTTGGGGTCTTAGGACACAAGTCTGTGCATGTCTACTCTGAAGTAAGTCCCATTCTAGTCAGTGAGTCTTACTCCCAATTACGTGTGTGTAGGATTGGGGCCTTAGGACACAAGCCTATGCATGTCTACTCAGAAGAAAGTCCCATTATAATAATGGAGCTTACTCCTAAGTAAGTATGGACTGTTAGGACACAAGCCTATGCTTGCCTACTCAGAAGCAACTCCCATTATAGTCAGTGGGTCTTACTCCTAAGTAAGTGTGTAGGACAAGCCTATGCATGTTCCATTATAATCAATGGAGTTTACCACTAAGTAAGTATGGACTGTTAGGACACAAGCCTATGCATGTATACTCAGAAGCAACTCCCATTATAGTCAGTGGGTCTTACTCCTAAGTAAGTGTGTAGGACAAGCCTATGCATGTTGCATTATAATCAATGGAGTTTACCCCTAAGTAAGTATGGGCTGTTAGGACACAAGCCTATGCATGTCTACTCAGAAGCAAGTTAGTGGGTCTTACTCCTTAGGGCAGTGGTTCTCAATCTTCCTAATGCCGTGACCCCTTTATAAGTTCCTCATGTTGTGGGGACCCCCAACCATAAAATTATTTTCATTGCTACTTTGTAACTGTATTTTTGCTACTGTTATGAATCGTAATGTAAATATCCGATATGCAGGATGTATTTTAATTGTTACAAATGAAATGTGTGTTCTATGCACACACTGAACACAGTGGGATTTATTTCAGAATAAATAGCTGCATGCATAGGATTGGGCCCTGAGGCTGCAATCCCATCCACATTTACATGGAAGTAAAGGCCCTCCTGACTATAATGGGATTTATTTCAGAGTAGGCATGCATAGGATTGGGACCTGAGGCTATCAGTCAGCCCCAGTGCGTGCGCAGCTACAGCTGGAGGTCTGGCAAGCCTGACCTGGCTACCTGCACCAGGGGTCTTTAGGTGACCTCCAGGAAAGCTCTAGGTGACCCCCAAAGGGGTCCCGACCCCCACATTGAGAAACGCTGCCTTTGGGAGAGTCCATAGGATTGGACACTTATGATTCAAGCCTGTGCATGTCCACTCAGAAACAAGCCCCACTGTAGTCAGTGGGTCTTACTCCAATGTATGCATAGGACTGGGCTTTTGGGATACAAGCCTATGCATGTCTACTCAGAAGTAAGCCCCACTGTAGTCAGTGGGCCTTACTCCTCAGTAAGTGTGCTTAGCTTTGGGGTCTAAGGAAACAAGCCTATGCGTGTCTACTCTGAAGCAAATCCCATTATAGTCAGTGGGTCTTACTCCTCAGTAAGTGTGTACGACACACCCTATACATTGTAACTCAAATTTCAATATTGGTATAGTTTGGTAATGCAAATTATAATCCTTCCAGTTTAAAAAAAAACTTTTAGTATTTTTCCACCAGTCAATCATTCTTAGTGTCCCTGAAAAGATTAAGAGATCAAGGCATGCTGCAAGGATTAATTAATTAATTAATTAAAAGACTCATTAACGCATACAAACAAAACATTGATGCATAAACTAGCCCTATGACTGATGACTATTTTTCACTGGTATTCATGTTTCTGGTTCATGTCTTGGCCGGTTCTTCCCCCCCCCCCCCCCCCTACTATAACTGATTGCATCAAAAGCTCCTGAGAGGTCCAACAGGATCACATTTCCCCATCCAGTCCCTAATGTAAATCATTTATCATGGTGGTTTCCTTTCCAAAAAAAGGCCTGAAACCCGACTGAAAGGAATCCAGATCCAGATCCAGACCTTTATCCAAGGTCTTCTTGAGCTTGATCACCTTCCCCAGAAACAGGATGTTAGAGACTGGCCAGTAATTAGGTACTCCAAGAGCACCTTGGAGTTCAGGGCTGGCTTTTTCAGAAGGAATTGAAGCCTCATCCACTTCAGACCCAGCCCTTCCCTGTCTACTTGGCTGATGCAGACGAAATAGCCACACTGGACAAAAGTGAAGTGAAATAGCAGGCAGCCACATTGATCCTTCTAGTCTCTTGGAGGGGGCTGATGGAGTAGGCTTTGCAAAACATGGTACAGTTTCCCTGGACTGTTCTTTGTAGACTGAGTGGTAACAGAGAGAAAAGTTCTCTTTTGACTATCACAGAATAGTCTCTGTATTAAGCTCTGTTCCATGTTCACTCAGAATCAGTACATGCTTTCTACTGCTGTCGCTCAAGGTACCTATGGTGTTACTTCACCATTTGCAGCTCCTCAGAAAATCAAGGAATCGTTCTGAGTCTGTGATGTGGAAGAGGTTGCTCAACAAACTTATCCACTACCCTGGCCCATTCCCAATTCCAGAGGTCAACTAGGTCTTTGGATGAGTCACTGAACTTTGTGACTGATCTTCAACACTTGGAAAATCCCCCCTTAATCAAGAAATCCTTAGGATCCATTTTCCTCTGGAGACTGACCATACAAAATGGCCCCCACAGCTGCAGAATTAAGAAGCCAAAGGCCCATCTAGTCCAGCTCCCTAAATCTCATAGTGGTCTACCAGATGCCTTAATGGTGAACAATAGAACTACATCCAGATGCCTTAGGGTGAACAAGAGAACTACATCCTGGTGCCCTCAGTGGCAACTAAAGTGGTCACCTCAGACAGCAGGTCGGTGCCCCCCTCTGACAATATATTTCACCACCACCACCACCACCACTCCTGCAGGATTGCACTGTGAGGGCCCAAGGCCCATGGTACCGACGCTGAACTCTTATCCTCCGTGTTGGACTGAAAAGCCTGACATGGAGGTTCTCCAGCCTGGATTGGCAAAATAGACTTGAGAAGCTCCATTATGGGCCCTGTGCCCTTACTTGGGGTGACCAAAAGGGGGGAGACTTCAGGTGGCTTTCCAGCATCCACAGGATACAGTGGTTGTCATTGTGATCTACTTGTACAGATAACTACAGTATGTACAGATAGCTATGTATAGATAACTCAAGATAACTATGCAAGAGTCGTAATATTTAACAGGACAACTGTGTCAGTTAGCACAAGAGTTGGCATAGCATGTGGCTAAAAATGTGACCCACAGATGACCATGTTTCCAAGTCTTGCCTTTGCTATGTACTCACAAGGTGGCTGAAAAAGCCACTATTTCTTAGACTTAGCAACATAATTGCAATTGATCTACCTTAAAAGGTGATAAGGATGACAGCAAGATATTGTATTTGAAGCACTTGGAGGTGCTATACAGATGCTAAATATTTTTCTGTTTGTGGTTGCAAATTTCTGCTGCCATGCAAAGATTTCTGCAAATTGATTACTCCTTTGGCAGTGGGATTAGAACAGGTGCTACAACCCTGGGGGGGGGGGTGGGTGGAATTTTGGCCTTTAGAACAGCAGAGAAAGATTGAAAGAGCAGAGCATTGTTAAATGAATGAGTTCTGGGTATAATTGAAAGGTGTTGAAAGAGTGGATCATCAGAAAACAAACCATCAGAATGTGGGGGATACCTGTAATCTATCCAGATTTCAAAATACTGATCTGATAGCTTTGTGCCCTTGATTTAAGTAAAATATGAGCAAAGCTATTAATAATCACTTACCATACAGTATCTGCTCATGTTTCACCAAATGCACATGTAAATAAATGTGTTTGCTGAACACTCCAAAAGCTGGCAAATTCAAGCTGATGCTACTACGTACTGAGGAAATGTTGTACAGTGCCTCCACTTATGGAGCTGCTTGACCTTCTTTGGAAACAGGTTTTATCTGCAACAGAAATAGACCCAGTAAAAGACAGATTTGGGCTACAATCCAGAGTAACTATGGCATGTAGTTACGGTGCCACCTATGGGAAACCTATTGGAAATGTATAGCGCAATCCAGATAAGTGACTCTTACGTTTTCCTGTAGTTACTCTGGATTGTAGGGTTAGTTTTATAAGTTTTGAAAACACTGGTGGAATTCAGCCACTTATAATACGTATTTACTACTTGGCCATGTAGTAAGTTGGATATAAAGGTGTCCCTTGTTATCCGCTAGGGTTCTGGAACTACCCATGCTTAAAAAATCCAGGGATTAAAAAAATTGGAAAACTACAGTAGATTTAAAGACCCACTTCCAGGTTTCTTGCTTCTTCATTGCTCCTCCTCTTGCTCCTCCTATTGAATAAGATAGTGCCTCAGTATCTGCAGGGGTTTTATTTTGGGACTGAAGGATGGAATAATTGCTTGATTGCTTCTCTAAAACAATAGAAAAATAGGTGATTTGCAGTGGCCATTCGTGTTGAGTCAAATCCGTGTTTTAAAAAATCTGTGTATAAGAAGGTTGGACCTGTAGTGAAGTGTTCATGCTACGTGCAGTGAGTATGCTGCATTATTTTCCCAGTTTCAGACTAGTTGATTTATTTATGGTCAGAGAACTTGGTAGTATTCCATTCTGTAGGTGACAGACATAAATTATGGCAAGAGAGCTGTGTCTAAATGGAATGCCTGCAATCTTTTATCAAAATGAAGATGAAGTATGATGAAGTATGTTGTGTTTTTTCTAGAAATTATTTGCAGCACTTATCGATAGCCTGAAAGTCTTTAGCTTACAGATTCCTAATATCAACTGAAGAAACAATCATATATTTGCTTCATGTTACATTTTTATTCATGTTGTAAACCATTTAGAAAATACCGTATATACTTGAGTATAAGCTGAGTTTTTTGGGCCCCAAAAAATGGGCCCCCAAACCCCCTCAGCTTATACTTGGGTGAACTGAAAAGTGACAGGATCAAACCCCATCATGTCATATACCGTTGGTTTCGTATTGAAGAGCAGAATCCAATGCAAAAATCAGTTTTGAGATATCTACTTCCCATAAAAAGTTATGGCCAAAAAACCAAAAACTATAAAAATAAAAAATACATTTTTGGCAATTTTTTTAAGCGGGTAGGAATTTTGGCCTTGGGGTTCAGGAATTTTGGGTTTGGCATCTGGTCACCCTGTCCTATGCATGTCTACTCTGAAGTAAGCCCCACTAAGTTAAATGAGGCTTACTCCCAGGAAAGTGTGCTTAGGATTGCAGCCTATGAGTTCCAAGAAGGCTACAAGGAAAAGGACCAGTACCTGCTGCATTTCCCACTCTAGGCTTATACTTGAGTCAATAAGTTTTCCCAGTTTTTTGTGGTAAAATTAAGTGCCTCGGCTTATACTCGGGTCGGCTTATACTCGAGTATATACAGTATTTGCTGTATTATGTCTTTTTAATTGGCTGGTATTGCTCAAAGGACATTTGTTGCATTTGGCCACAAAATTTGTTCATCAGCTTTAAAGATATCTATGCTCAAGATAGTAATTATTCCAGTGGGTCTGCTTGCACATGAAAAGTGCTCCAATTTCAAACCTGAATATATCAGGTTATTATCTTTTTATCATAATTCTCTGTATAAAATAGATTTTGATGAAGTGAAATCATATAAGGAAATATTTCTATCAAGAAAATATCAAGAAAATTGGGAAATAGGGCAAATATCAAAACTGGGAAATGGGACAAATATCAGTTTTATGTGCAGGGAGGGAGGGAAGGAGACTACCACAAAATTCCATTACTGTCACAATAGTGAAGTGGTGGTAGGACCCTGACCTTTCTATTACAGCTACTTCCATGTACTTGTTTTCACTGTTGTTAACACATCTCATTTTCTGAAGATAGCCTGCCCATTTCTTTTGGCCTGATGGGATACTTACCGTAAGCCCTTGATTTGGACAGTTTAACATTAACTAGAATGACAATCCCGAATTTTTGTTTGACATCTTCCTTTCTTTCAATAATAGCTAACCTATTATGATTAACTTGTATTTCACTGATTAACTTGTATTCATTACAGACTATCCTGTTTGTTCTAATCATTAACATGCTTTACCAAACCTCTGCTCCTTGTCTGGCTTTTATAGGCCCTTATTTATAGAACTCTCTTTTGCGATACCTTGCTGGCCAATGTAGTCAGTCTACCAGTTAAATCAGGGGTGGCCAACACGAGGCCCGGGGGCCGCATGCAGCCCAGGACAAGGGTGGATGCGGCCCTCCTGCAAAGCTGGCCACCACCACTGGAAAAACTGGCTTTGTGCCAGCAGCCATTTTCAAATTTCGTATGCTTCTCTGTGCACTGCCCTGGGCAGCTGCCACAAAGCTGGTCTGGGCTGCCTGGCAGCTCCCCCTACCTGCCTCCTGGCAGAGTGCTTCAGGCCCCTGCAGACCTTGAAGCGCTCGCCCACCTGCATCCCCCAAAAGCAGCCTCTGCCTCTATCCCAGCTGCTGCCTGCTGCCCTTGAGATCTACTCAGAAGTAAGCCCCACTAAAGTCAATGAGGTTTACTCCCAAGTTGCAGTCTGAGAGCCCAACGATGCATAGGATGGGCTGTGATCCTCTCCAACCTTAACCTTGGAGATATGCTTCAACCCTAACCATGTCTACTCAGACGTAAGACCCATTGTACCCAGTGGGTGTTACTCCCAGGAAAGTGTGTTCAGGATTGCAGCATATCTCCAAGGTTAAGCTTGGAGAGGATCACAGCCCAGCCTATGCATCACGCCTCCTCAGAAGTAAGCCCCACTATCAATGAGGCTTACTATCAAGTTGCAGTCTGAGAGCCCAATTCTACGCATGGCTACACAGCAGAAAACCCCATGATAATCAATGAGACTTACTCCAAGGTTTTGCTTGGAGAGGATCGCTGCCCATCCTATGCATCATGCCTACTTAGAAGTAAGCACCATTAAAATCAATGAGACTTTAAAAAATGTAGGACAAAATATAGGACATCCCACATTTCTTAAAGAAGTTGTTAGTGTATATGTGCGGCCGAAATCAACTTGTCTTCTTCCAATGCGGCCCAGAGAAGCTAAAAGGTTGGACACCCCTGAGTTAAATCATATCTCCTTACTTACACTTTCTTTCTGATCTTTGTTGTAATGTGTTTATTCCTCTTCTACCTGCTTCATATATTTTAGTCTTCTTCATCTTGCCCAGCAAGTGCAAAGCTTTTCTGTTTTCTTTTTGCATGTATCTCATCCCTGCGGACAGCAATCTGTTCATTTTATTTGTGTACAACTCTAAGTATATTTTAAGGGCTGTTACAAATGATTACATTATTAGAACTTTCAGATTATATAACTTTAGATGTTAGTTTTAACTTTAGAGACAACCTTCAGATGTCTCACCATTATGGTGACCTATGGAAAGATATGTTCAACAGAACTGGGGCTTTCAACAAAACAGGGCCTTCTTGGTGGTGGCATCGAAATTATGGAACTCCCTCCCCACTGATCTATCTACAGTATTTATATACTGCTTTTCAACTAAAAGTTCACAAAGCAGTTTATAAAGAAAATGAAAAAATTAATAGCTAATGGGTCACTGTCCCAAAAGGGCTCACAGTCTAAAATGCAAAAAGAACACCAGCAGAAGGCACTAGAACAGACATTGCTGGGGTATGTAGGGCCAGATACTCTCCCCTTGCTAAATAAAAGAGGAACACTCACTTTAAAGAGGGCCTCTTGCCCAGTTATCAGGGGAAAACTAAGGAAATCCTCCTTGCTATTATCTTTTCTGTGAGGCCTGAAGACCCTTTTATTGAGAGAGGCTTATGATGGCTGTTCGTAGATATCTTACTCCTGTCTGCCTATTTTTAAATGGTCTTTTAAACTTGGGTTTTTACTGTTTTAATAAATCATTTTAATTATATTTTATTGTCTGGTTTTATTGTTTTTATCTAGTTCTAATTGGAAAGAACTATCGTATCTTAATTGTATCTTCTCTGTGCTATTTTTATTGCTTTAAGCTGCCTTAGGTATCCTTTTTAAGGTAGAAAGGCAGAACATAAGTCAAATAAATAAAAATAAATATCTGATGAAAGTATTTTCTTTGCTTATAATAGGTTTGCTCCAAAAAAAGGAAAGCAAATGAAAGAAGTGCAGCCCAGAAAGATCTTAGAAAGGAGTAGAGTTAATTTTTTTTAACCAAGAACTGCATGTAGCTTTATTTTATTTAACCAAGAACTGCATGTATATTTATAAGCATAATATCCAGAGAGTTCTAGCTACATCTTGTCTAAAATGCTTGGAGTGGACTTGGAACCTGTGTTATTTTTAACATTTTTAATAAGACCTGTGGGCCCAGTAATGGCCCTGGAAGCTCTTTTCCAGCCCTGATATAATTCTGGTCTCCCAGAGCCACCCTTTCAGCAGTGCCATTTCTGGGAGGGAGAGACAGAAGGAAGCTAAAAGGAAGGTCAAGGAATGCTATAGAGAAAGAAGCAGACCAGGAAGGGTGTGTAGAGGAGAAACTGCTGATGCACTTGCACAGCCTCTTTACAAGGTGGCTTATTCAGCATTGCTTCTTCTGCTTAATGACATCACTTCCTGCTTAATGATGTCATCTCTGGCCCTCCGCATGAATGCTCTTTAGCATGCCATATGAGAAGAATTTGACAAACGTGCTTTAAACCTTTAGATTATCCTCTTATAAACATTGTTCTCTTGTGCTTGTAGTCCTGACATTGTATTGGAGACCCTTTCTTAAGTCATCCAGTTCTTTAAACTTAAAAATTACAGGTGCTGCGAGGTTTGACTGCATGTGGATGGAGAGCACAGTCCAATCAAGCTGCTGTTGCATCACCAAAGGGCAAAGCTGCAGTTGGATTCAGCTTTGGTAAGTACTGACCAATTGAAAAAAATATTCCGTATTTTATTTCCTGGAAATTAAAAGACAAGACCTGTCTTGCAGCTTAAGGAGCAGTAGAATTCCAAGCATCTGATGTTGGAAGATCAGATTTCTGGCATATTAAAGGATTTGTGCTTAATCTGCCACTTTTTTAGAACTTACTGAAGAACAGAAAGAATTTCAAGCTACAGCTCGTAAGTTTGCTAGAGAAGAAATTCTGCCTGTTGCTGGCGAATATGACAAAACTGGGGAGGTAGGTTTGCACCATATTGGGGAAATATCTTGCTTAATGTTACTTTGTATTTATAGAGGTTTACTTAGTGAAGCTATTCATAAAATATTTTCTTACCTTTTCTCTTTGTAGTATCCTGTTCCTCTCATAAAAAGGGCATGGGAGCTTGGCTTAATAAATTCACATATACCAGAGAGCTGTGGTGAGTGAACAGTATTTTTCAGCTGTAAAATAGATTGGGTATGAAGCACTTTCTTAGTGCTTCAGAAGTATCGGAATAAAAAATACTATAGATTTTAGAATAAGGGATGCAAAGCAACAGATATTAATAGCTAGGACATCTGAGGGATAAACTCTTGTGTACTGAAAATGGGAATGGCAGGGTACAGGCATTTGCATAATTAGATGCATATATGTGTGTAAAATTTGCATGATAATTGAATCAGGGTGTAATTAAAATGTAAAAGTAATTCTTTTCCTTATTATGGGTTTTTAAGGAATTGAATTTTTTTAATTAAATATTTTATGATAGGTGGCCTCGGCCTTGGAATTTTTGATGCTTGCCTTGTTACTGAAGAATTAGCTTATGGATGTACAGGAGTTCAGACCGCCATTGAAGCTAATTCCCTGGGTGTAAGTGTTTTCTGTTTTTTTTCTGTACAGTATATACTCTCGAAAATGTTTTCCTGTGAATTAAAGCAATATTTTTTTGTTTTTTGGCTAGCAAATGCCAGTCATCATTGCAGGAAATGAGCAGCAGCAGAAGAAATACCTGGGGAGGATGACTGAGGAACCCTTGATGTGTGTAAGTGTTTTCACTTTGCTTTTTTTGAAAAAAAGAGATGGAAATGCATGTCAAAGTTTGGATAAGTCTTCTAAAATGTTGGGAGGGTATGTGTGTAACAAGTTTATCAGATAAATATCAAACCAATATTATATGTGAAAAGGATTAAAACAAAAGTATTCTGAAAATATAGTTTTTATATTATATATATATAAATTTATTTATATATATTTATATATCATGAGCCTTTTAAGAACTTGGAACCATTTGTATATTTATTATTATTTTGCTGTGTAAACTGCTTTGTGAACTGCTTTTGTTGAAAAGCAGTGTGATGCCTTCCTCTCCAGATCTGGGTATCCCCCTGCACGCCCATTTCAGTACCTTATTTTTTGTGTAGTAGGTTGGAAACCACAGGTATTTCTTACTTGTAACAAAGCAATTTCCTTGATAAACTGAAATTACTGTTAATGTTCAGATTACATCCCCCATCTAGGTTTCAATAAATATAATGCTTTTGGTCCAGGCTGTGGGTGGTGCAAGCGGTTAAGGCGCTATGCCTGTTAACGAGCAGGCCAGGGTTCGAGACCCGGGTCGGCCCCACAAGACAGGGTGAGCACCTGTCCTTAGCCCAGCTCTGCAACATCAGCTGGATCCAATCATATTGGCTCTGCCTTTCCATTGGACTAATTCAGTGGCGTGGAGAGGGGGGATTTGCTGCTTGGGTAACAGCATATCCTTCATAACAATCCAACCCAGGCTTTCGTGCTTCGCATGCAGCGTATGCTGCGCCGAGCACGATACCATAGTCTTCCAAGACTGATGGAGGCCTGATTTTTTGGTCCAGAAGAATGCATGTATGATCACAGCCATGGTTCATTTCAATGTAGGGAGTACTACAAAAGAATACTGTATGTTTACTTCTTTGAGATAAATGCCAACACATTTACATTGCACCTGCAAGGAGCTACTGGATCTGGTGGTCAGTTCTAAGCCTCTACAAGTAAATATAAAATTAACTTGGCAGTAATATGTTTGTTAACCTTAATTAGTACATTTAGCTTGTGTAAATTTTTCAGGCCTACTGTGTGACAGAACCTGGAGCAGGTTCTGATGTAGCTGGTCTAAAAACAAGAGCTGAAAAGAAAGGAGATGAATATATAATTAATGGTCAAAAAATGTGGATCACCAATGGTGGCAAGGCTAACTGGTAAAGCAGTTGTTACTTTTGTTTTCTTTCCTATATTAATGCTTGCTTTCTTGAATCGGCAAATAATGTTTTAGACAAATTAAAGCCAACTTTCTAATTATTCTTGTTTATGCTCACTGTGTCTGAGAAACCAAATGTTTGAAAATTGGGGTGGGGCATAATTTAGGTATGGAGTAGGAGGCAATATTTATTTCTACATTCTTGACCAAGTTGGCTTGGGAACAAAGTACTAAAGAAGTAATCACCCTGGAATGCCTTCTCCCCTCTTTCCCCGTGTCCCTGGTTCTCCACTCGTTGGCGGAGAATGGGTGCTTTGCTGGTGCTAGCTGTGTTCTCCTCAGTGGTGGCCTGGTGGTGGTCTTTTTAGGTGTACTTTATGGCACGTTAAGACACCTAGTTGCCGCCACAGTACTGCTCCATGCACATAGACTTGGGCTATCAATTTATTAGAATTTGAAAACAAAATCTATTAGATTTGTCTAATTTAGGAGTCTCAAAACTTTTTGTCAGAGGGCTGCATCAAATATTTGCATGGTGTTAAGAACTGAAAAAATAAACAATCACTACAGGGGACTTCACAATGTTTAATTTATAGTTGCGAATGCACGGAGGGGTATGAGTGGAATTGTGTCTAACCCAACTTGGAAGTTTGAGCACATTTAACTGTAATGTATTTATTTAATTCAAACAGCATGTTGAGATGTTGAATTAATTTAAATTTAAAGAAATGTCAAATAGGATGTGCCCTTTTGATATGTTCAATCTGGTTGTGGGCCAGACAGAAGCATGCTGCAGGCAGCATCTGGCCCCTAGGCTGGATTTGGAGACCACTGGTCTAATAAAAAACAAATGAGAAAATTTGATTTGGATTGTCTATTAATAAGCAAATCTGTTATACTGCAAACAATTTTTTTATTTCTTTGTGTATTAGGTATTTTTTATTAGCTCGTTCCAATCCTGATCCCAAAGCTCCTACAAGCAAGGCTTTTACTGGATTTATTGTGGAAGCAGATAGTCCTGGAATTCAAGTTGGAAGAAAGGTAAAGCGTGATAGACACATATTTGAATCTTAGTTCCCATCACAAGAATTAATTCTTAATGAATGATCAAGGTAATTATGCCCAATTTTCATGCTAAAGCTAATCCTTGAAGCTTCAGTAACAGAAATGATCAACAATTAGCATTTCTTCATATTTTTAAAAGCAAGAATTTCTATCTCCTCATAGAACTGTTCTTGTATGAATGTATGCATATATATAGATGGCTGTATGAACATATATAATACACTAACATACTTGCTTAATATTAATATTATTATTTGCACACTACTTCTTCTGATAACTAATCTTCCCAATATTTATGCCTAATAAAGATTTGTAATGTAGAACTGTTCTAATTCTGGCACTCATAATTTTATAGCTTGGTCCATAGCATACTTATACACAAGTGAGTTCACTGAAAATGAGGCCTTTTCACCTTAATATGTTTGTAATAGTATTCTAATTAGATGCTTATTTGGTTACTTGAATTGCAAGGAGCAATTATTAGTTGGACCAAAAGGCAATAACGCAGTATATTTCCTCTCCTACTAGGAGAGAGAGTATGCACACACATCGCAATGCATAAATGTCAAGGAGGATACGGTAATTATTAAATAAAATAGTCCATCAAATCCGACATTAGAGGACAGTTACCCATCTCTTTGATTTCCTTATTTTTACTTATTTGCAGTGGAATTGATAATGTACATACATGTGAGAGTGTGTGACTTTTTGAAATGTTTAACACTTCTAAAAGCTTTCAAGGCATTTTTCTTATTTGTAATAGTGTCTCTGTTTGTACGTGTGTGCAAAAACAGGCATTCAGTCAATATAAAAAGGCTGCAAACCTAATCATGCTTTCCTTGGAATAAGTACTATTGAGCACAGTGGGACTTACTTCTGAGTAGACATGCTTAGGATTGTACTATTAATCAGTTTTCTGCAGCCTTTTCATGCCATGACCCCAGTAAATAAAGTATGAGATTGGAGCTTCCTCATTGGTACTGCCCTTCACCAGAGACCCTGTCCACAGAAAAGTCTGTGCCCCCTTAAACTTTTCCATCACTGTTCACTGTAACAAACACTATACAGTATTCTTTATTAGAAAGAGCATAAAAGTTACCATGAAGCTTGGCATTAATGAAAGCTATTGTATTTTATAGTGATCTCCTGGTTATCTCAGGATGCTTCCTCCTTTACCCAATGGTGCTCTAGTCCAGTTATATTCATTCCTGTAAGTTACTGCAGCCCCACACTGAGGGTTTGTGATGCTACTGGGGTCCTGATCCCAAGATTGAAGAAAACTGCACTAAATGATTTTGGTATCTCTATCTGGACTAGTCTTCATTAGTTTTCCTAGACAAAAGAACTCAGCAGTCATTTGTGTTTATGGCTAATGATATATTTTGCTTTCAGGAGATGAATATGGGTCAGCGCTGCTCAGATACAAGAGGGATTGTGTTTGAGGATGTGAGAGTACCCAAAGAGAACGTATTAATTGGTGAGGGAGCTGGCTTTAAAATTGCTATGGGAGCATTTGACAAAACTAGACCACCAGTAAGTACCTGAACTATGTTTTAGGGAAAAAAAATTCATAATTGCAGAATTCTAGATTTATTATACTCATCATCAAAACCACAGGTAGCAGCTGGTGCTGTCGGACTAGCACAGAGAGCTTTGGATGAAGCTACAAGATATGCTTTGGAGAGAAAAACCTTTGGGAAGATGCTTGCAGAGGTATGTGCATTGTCAGTCATTTTACATGGTGTACTGAGAGCGATCTCTGTTGCAGTGCTTAATCATTAAAAAAACGAGATGGCTAATTGGATGTCAAAATGTGGATAAAAATGAGGTTGAAGTTTGTGGAATTAAAGCCACTTAAAGTAGGAATTGCATCCCATTGTAAAAGAGTCTTCTGTTTCACAAGGGGATTTAGGACTACCGCACACAGAAACTGAAAACTGTACATGTACTCCAAAACTATTCTCACATGCCTATTCTCACAAGTGGAGCAATCTGCTGTAATGGATAACAACTAAAACCTTCATACTAGTGCAAGTGTTCAGTAACCTGCAAACAATATTTTACTTCACACTGTGGATTAAACCAGCATTTATTTAATACATTTAATGCTAGTGTTACAGAATGAATATTAGCTGGGAACAGGGCTATGTATTAGGAGTTGTAGAGTGACATTGTAAGTGACATAGGAGTTGTTAAAAATATATCATTTCAGCCTCCAACCTTAATATAAAACCTTAAGAAAATATAAACCCTTTTGCTACCCATGTGAATCAGCAGTGGCTTAGGGAGATTCAGTGACATGTTAAGCCATAAATGAAAAATGATTTGTAACTGGATCCAGTACCTAAAAATACAACCTAGTATTTCTGAAAGGATGCTGACAAGTCATGTAGTTTCTCTATGCCTCCCCCCACTATTTGGAACAGTTAATGGCCTGAGCAATCTGTAACCACTGTAATCTTAAAACAGGCAATTGACCTGAATGACCACTAGGAAATAAGTGATGTAACCTGCTTCACAGCTGAGGTTAGCAGGTAGCCTATCTACCTGTTTATCAGGCATGAGAAAGAGCTGTGTAAATTGATACACAGTTAGCTTTTTAAAAAAAATGAAACATACTGGTACATACTTGGAGGTTATAATTCTGAAAAGCGGGTTCATTATTAAAATGGTGGTGATGAAATGATTGATGGTACCATTTGCTATTTTAGTAGGTTTACCATTATTGATCTGTATTGAGCTTTTAGAGAAGGAGTTGGAGATTTTATCATTGAGGAGTCAAAGATTTTTGTGTTCTGAATCCATAGCCCTGGTTCGGATAAAGATATATTAGAAACCATGGACATGATATGGCAAATACTCTTAAGGAAATAATAAAATGATTTTTTTAAGATCAATAAATATTGTAATCATTCAACGTTTGGGACTCTTGGTTCAAAGACTAATAGGGCCCATCTTTCCTTCTGTACCATACCTCAAAATTTGTAACTTTATGTTTAATATAGCACCAGGCAGTGTCCTTCATGTTGGCTGAAATGGCAATGAAAGTGGAGCTTGCTCGCATGGCATACCAAAGGGCAGCATGGGAAGTTGATGCTGGTCGTAGAAATACCTACTATGCGTCAATAGCAAAGGGATTTGCTGGAGATATTGCAAATCAAGTAGCCAGTGATGCTGTCCAAATTTTTGGGGGAAATGGATTCAATTCTGAATATCCTGTAGAAAAGCTAATGAGAGATGCCAAAATATACCAGGTAAGTAATGTGTATAGTATTGCTATGATGATTAGTCCTAGTTTATAAATAGATTAAATCTAAATAAACGTATACGTGAGAATGAAACAATTAGAGGAAAGGTGTCCCTTGTTGATGTATATTTCTTACTATTCCCTCTTAAGAAGGAATGGCTACAATAATTTCATGTTAATGGTACATATTAGTTAAAATAGCCTAAATACAGATACTAAAGAATGCAGGTGTGCAGTATGAGCTTGTGTATGTTTTATCAAAAATAAATCCCACTGAGTTCTCTTCACCTCCCTTGGTGGAGGTGGCAGCATGCAGCAGCAACACCACTGTTTCTTGTAATGGCCACAGAGGGAATGCTGGGCTCACGGCATTCTCTCCATTAGTCATTGGAGGAGGCAATAACACTGGATTTCAAGATAGCACTGGATTTCAAGAGGATGAGAGAGGGTGCCACAAACTCCTCTGATGGTTTGTGTATAAGAAATACTTTCCCTCCAACGCCATTAAAGGTTGCAATGGCAGTGATGCTCTGGTTTGAGGGAGAGAGGTAAATCTTCCCTTTCCTTTGGTGTCCAATTCCTTGCATGGCTGCAGAGGGAATGCAGATTTCCTAGCATTTCCATTCCAGTTGCATTGGTGGTTCTCAATGCTGAGGTAAGTGAAGCGGGTAGAGTTGAGGGGATCACTCTCCCTGTTATCACATTTAATAAGAGCAGCACCAAAATTGATGATACTGTAATAAACAATGATTTTTATTGTTTATTACAATAAAATCTTGGAACATGTGTGGGATGGAGAAATAAAACCATGCAGGGCCGACAAATTCTTAAGTAACAGGAATGTCCCTTTAAATGCTTAGAAGAAAGGTATTTAGCTAAGGCTACAACAGTAAAGGACATACCTGTGGCTAATTTTTATGTATTGTTATTTGAAGAGTTTGAGGACTTATGTGTAGGAGAGCAAAAGGACCCTCTGTAATCATATTGCTCATTTCATGTACACTTGAATGCTTTGTAGTTGTGTTTCTTCAACAGCAACCCCCATTATGAACTTTTTCTTGGAAAACTGAGAAGACTTTTAAAGTAGCTTAGGCTGTGCCTTCCTTGAAGTGTCCCTTTAGAATAGATTCCAACTAATAAGCACTAGTTGTACGAGTATTGTAGTAGCTATGTTATCAAAAAGAGTTGTTATTCCCATTATACTTTTGTATCTTGGCTGTTGACTGTTCACGTGGTCACACAAGAAAATTATCAATTGGATATGGACAGAAATTTGGTCATATGCACGTTGTACTAACAACACAATTGTTCTTTTCAGATATATGAAGGAACTGCTCAGATTCAAAGGCTGATTATAGCTCGTGAACATATTGGCAAGTTCAAGGGTTGAAGAAAAATGATTTTCATTTTATGAGAAATGTGGACTTTGTAAACCAGGCCTGTCAAGACTAATAATTTTGTCTGCTTGCAGTTGTAAAAGAAAACATTGATTTAAATTTTGAAGAGGATACAGAATTAATTGCACTTGTGCCTTTGATTATACCAAACTTATGAAATGGATGTTTTATTACATTCAGATATAATGGAAATAGCCATACAATGCAATATTTTCAATATTTACAGTACTGTCATTATTTTGACTAGCTGTAGTATTAAAAGAAACCACTCCTGAAACCAGATTCTAAGCTTACGTATTCTTTATAATCGGGGGTGGGGTGTCCTTCATTTTTCCGGTTGTCCTACATTTGGTCATGACATCTGGGAACCTTGGGGTAGAGGTTCCATGCTAGCGCAGGAGCATCGTAAGTGGTGCTGAGTGCTAACCAAGTCTGGGAGTGGGCTGTGCACCTTGGGTGCCCTGGCAGGAGGCCGAGTCCCTTGGGTGGCTTGGCAGGAGGGGATGAGGGGGGGGCAGGAGGCCGAGTCCCTTGGGTGCCCTGGCAGGAGGGGAGGGGGGGCAGGAGGCCGAGTCCCTTGGGTGCCCTGACAGGAGCGGAGGGTGGAGGTGCAGCTCTTGGGGCTCGATCCCAGGGCTGGCTGGGGGAGGCGCCTCGAGGGGCGGCAAAAATAAGCCGGGACGGATCACGTGGCCCTCCGGCGGCCTCTCCTGCGTGCCCGCGTCCGGGCGGTGCAAGTAGCCTGTCAGGTGCCACCTTCCCAGTCGAGGAGGGAAGTATCCCCCTCCTGTCCCGAGGAAGGAAGCGCGCACACGCGCAGAGTACTCCCCGTGCCCGAGGCGCGCCTCGAACCCGTGAAGTCCAGAGCGTCAACGCCACCGCCCCCCCGACCGCGAGGGACGAGGCGCGAGCTCCACCGGCAGAGCCATGCACTGCCTGACGATCAGTGTCTCTCCTCGCGCCCTTTTATAGCGGAGGGGGGGCCGGAGGCGGCGGCAGAGGCTGGGCTCTGTGACGTCACTGGCTGAGCTCTCCTCAGGCATACCGTGGACACCCATTGGGGTCCTCAGCGCTGCAGGAAGGGGAGGGGTCAGCAGCGCCCCCCTCCCTTCGGCCGCGTGCGCAGTGCGTTGCCTGCAGCGGATGTGGCAACATGGTGAGTGGCGGTTGGTCTCCCTCCCCCAGCTGTGGAGCGGAGCGCGCGCTCCCTCGACCCCCCCCTCCCGCTTTTCAGCGGCGCGAGGGAACTGAGCCCGTTTCGAACTCTCAGGGCTGGGAGGCGGGACCCCAACGGCCGAGGTAACCGTCCAGCCAACGGTTGGACGGTAGGCAGCGTGATGATTGATCAGTCGGCAGCCAATCAGGTAGGGGTTTCTTAGAGGGCAAGGCGGGAAAAGAAGGACTTGCTGCCTTTCAGAGCCCTGTGGGACTTGCTTCCTCCTGCTACTCTGGTGTAAGTTTATAGCCAGTGGGCTTACTCCCAGGTAAGTGTGGCTAGGAATGTAGCCCAGTCCTGTGTCTCTCTCTACTCTGGTGTAAGTTCCTTTATAGCCAGTGGGGCTTACTCCCAGGTAAGTGTGGCTAGGAATGTAGCCCAGTCCTGTGTCTCTCTCTACTCTGGTGTAAGTTCCTTTATAGCCAGTGGGCTTACTCCCAGGTAAGTGTAGCTAGGAATGTAGCCCAGTCCTGTGCCTCTCTCTACTCTGGAGTAGGTTCCTTTGTAGTCCTTTTTAAAAGGCAGTTTCTGTTACAAACTATTTTTGTCTTATTTCTAACAGGTTCCCCTTTAACTTTTGCAAGCCACAGTACACTAGCCCCAAATTTCTCAGTTGTATGTACTTTCGCCTCATTGCCTGCATTCACTCACACTCTCAAAACTAGTACTTATTTTGTTCTTGGAAGTACTTTCACAAAGGGGAGAGTATTCTAATTATGGTGCTTTAAACATAATCAGAGGAATGGTGGCAGTTTGAAATAAGAAATAAAACTTTAGATATTGGGTTACACTGGCTTAATAAGCAATCTTGCTTTAAATCATGCCTGTCCAACACGTGGCTTGTGGGCTGCATGCGGCCCAGGACAAGGGTGGATGCGGCCCTCCTGCAAAGCTGGCCACCACCACTGGAAAAACCGGCTTTGTGGCGGCAGCCGTTTTAAAATTTTGCATGCTTTTGTGCACACTGCCCTGGGCGACCACCACAAAGCCAGTCTTGGGCTGCCTGGCTCCTCCTACTACCAGCCTCCTGGCACTCAGAGCAGTTCAAGCCCTTGCAGACCTTGCAGCGCTCACTCAAGTTTAACCTTGGAGATATGCTTCAACCCTAACCATGTCTACTCAGAAGTAAGGCCCATTGTACCCAATGGGTCTTACTTACAGGAAAGTGTGTTCAGGATTGCAGCATATCTCCAATGTTAAGCTTGGAGAGGAGCACAGCCCATCCTATGCATCATGCCTCCTCAGAAGTGAGCCCCACTAAAGTCAATGAGACTTACTCCCAAGTTGCTGTCTGTGAGCCCAATCCTATGCATGGTTGCTCAGCAGAAAACCCATTACAATCAATGAGACTTACTCCAAGGTTTAGCTTGGAGAGGTTCACTGCCCATTGTATGCATCATGCCTATTCAGAAGTAAGCCCCATCAAAGTGAATGAGACTTATTCCAAGATTTTAAAAATGTAGGACAAAATATAGGACATTCTACATTTTAAAAAAAATTGTTAGTGTTTATGTGTGGCCCAAACCACACGTGTGTGTGTTTCCAGTGCAGCCCAGGGAAGCTAAAAGATGACACCTGCTATAAATACTTTGTATTGTAATTAACTTTCACATGTATCTGAGATTTTGCTTTTTTTGCATCTTCTTGCACTACATTTTCCTCTCCAGAATGAATACCAATTTCTAGTTAGTCTAAAGAAAGCGCTTAAACAACCTGGTTTGGAGGGATCATGTCTTTCAGTTATTTTTCCATAATAAAATTATACATTTCCATTAATTGAATCTGTTACTAGGTTTAAATATATTGTGTTATTTTTTTCTTCAGATGGCTTATTTCAGAAACGATCCTTTTAAGGAAATGTTCCTGAGTTGATTTTACATATATTTTAGACAGACTAAAAATAATCCAGTTCAGTGAGCATGGAAGTCTCATTGCAAGTCAGAGCGTTTTGACACAGTTACAATATTTGAGCTTTCTATTGAACTTTTGGGAAAATATGCAAAATACGTTTTAATAATACACAAAGAAATGCTCTTCATGACCTTTTTATTTAAAGACAAAATATCTCTTATTTGCACAGTAAGCATTTATACTGAGAAACTGTTCTCGTGATTATTTTGGAGGTTATTTTATTGCTAGAACTGTGAATTCTTATAACAAGTTTGTTAGAATGATTTATTGAAGGAGCAAAGAGACATAGGCCCATATCCTAAAATCAAATTAAGCCCTTTGCTCCGGAGCAGTTAAGGTGACTTTCCGTAAGAAAGAGGGTGACATAACTGCAAGGACCCGTAACTGCTCTGGATTTTGCCCATAGTTAGGTGGAGCTGATTTTATATCCATGAGTCTGGCTTCACTCCAGTCTTTCCTCTACCTGAACCCTCCAAATAAAACCAGAGCTCCACTCTAGTTGCCCCCAAAGGGCTTTCTGAAGTTGCAGAGGCCATCCTGTGGCTAATCTGAAGTTGCACGTCCTCCTGTGATCTCTGGGCCACAAAAACCAAAAGAAAAATGCCCCCAGGCAACTTCCATGGGCTTCCTGATGCCTTAAAATGAAACTTACAGTTTACAACTTTATTTTTGCCTTTATGATCACTCTGAAGCCCTCAGAAACTGGATGGATGTGTACAGCCTCTGTGGTCTTCAGAAAGCCTCTCTGTAAGTAATAGGAGCAAAACTTCAGCCCCCCCTTTGAAACATTTAAGGGGAAAAAAACTGCAGTTTGCTTATCTGCAGTTTTTGATATCTGTAGAGGCTGAGAATAGATGCCTCCTGTATACAAAGCCTCCACCTTTATTTACTTGTTGGAAAATTCTATGAAGATCAGTTTTAAACATTTGAAATATCTATTAAATATTTGAAATATCTATTAAATATTTGAAATATCTATTAAACAAACAAATTAGGTTTGTTTTGTATCATGAAGATGTTTAGAAACATATTTAAAATAATAAAACCTTAATTTTTTAGGGAACACCACAAAAAGATGTAATCATAAAAAATGACGCTCCAGCCTCATTATTATTGGAGAAACATGCAGATTACATAGCTGCGTATGGAACAAAGAAAGATGATTATGTGAGTATTAGTAACATTTTAAAAATTATATGATCAGGATGTGTAAAACATTGATTGTGTAACACAAAACACATTGATTTACACAAAACATTGTGTAAAACATTTTCAAGCAGAAAATGGGTACTAGTATAACCTTACAAGATGATTTCTCTAGGTCAGTGATGTAACCTGGCATGTATTATCTGACTTCAAAGCTGAAGATCTACTCGTTTAGCTCTAGAATTACACTGAGACCTGAGAAACATCTATTGAGCTTTCTTTTAAACTGTGTATTGTTTGCTGAATGTCATTTCAGTTGTTCCATATGTAATATATTTAGGTGCAAATATATATGGCTTTAGTTACTGTTACCATCATACATCATTTTCATGTTCAGAAAAATGATACATAGCTTGCTCCAATCTTGGGATAGTTCTGTTTGATTCACTATGCAATCCTAAAACCTTGGCGAGCTGTCACAGCCATCTTTGAATTCCAAGTGTTGCAAACTTGCTGTAATTAAGGCACGTTGCACCTAACTGGAAGGTATCTGATGGTGCGGAGGGGCATTTTTGGACAAGGGGAAGGATCAGGTTCAGGAAGGTGTGGTTTTGACTACCTTAACTCACATGTCTGGCTCAGACAGCCCTATATTAGCCGACACAGACCCTAGAATCTGTGGATCCACAGTTGCTGTGTGCTGTTGGGGCACCTACTCCTGGGCTTTCTTCTCGAGAGTTGTGGTTCCTTTGTTGGGTTGGAAACTGTTTTCTTTTTATTACTTGAAAGCAGGGTTTCTTAATGTCTAGTCTGGGGACCACTGGATTCCTTGGCAGCTGCCTGACCAGTCCGCAAGAGGATTCCTCTAAGTGCCTCTTCCCCTCCTTACAGCAGGAGGGCTCTGTCAGAGGATTGCAGCCTCAGAGACCAATTCTATGCCTTTCTACTCAGTAGTAAGTCCCATCGTAGTCAGTAGAGTTTACTCCCAGGAAAGTGTGAACAGGATTGCAGCCTCAGCCCAATAATATGCCTGTCTACTCAGAAATAAGTTTTATTGTAGTCAGCTGAGCTTACTCCCATAAAAGCGTGGATAAGACTGCAGCCTCAGAGTCCTTCCAATGCCTGTCTACTCAGATATAAGTCCCATTATAGTCAATGAGGCTTACTCTCCAATAAGAGTGACCATGATGGCTTTGTGCATTTTTAATGCATCCAGCATTGAAAAAGGTTGAAAATCCCTGCTCTGAGTAGACATGCATTGAGACATTGGGCTGGATGTTTGGCAACAACGTCATCACATTACTACCAAACATCTAGTTGCCAGTCACCCAAAATTAGCTACAAAGATCTCGGCCTGGGAAGCAAAACACCCAGTTTGCCATGTGCCAGATGGAGAATTGTGTGGAGAAGTCTGCCTTGGCTCTTAGAATTGCTGTACTATGCTTCAATTCCCAAGCCAAGTTTGCGCAGGCCATAAACTTCAGCTATTGAGCCAAATCCAACCTGTGGACTATAGGTTGCTAGTCCCTGCTTTAGAGGCTGAGAGTTTCTTCATATATACTACTGTTTCACAAGAACATTCAAAAGAATGCTTTATAAGTAATTATTAGTATCAAGTTTCTGTTTTGTGTACACTTCGCTTTCTATAGGTCATGTATCTTGCGCCATATGTAGACTTAATATAAGCCATGTTTCTTGTGGCTAGTTCTTCTGCTGTTAATGGAAGTGAGAAGGGATCTTTGGTGTTTGAGAAGGCACTTGCAAGTAAAAAGGATTGTAATAAAACATTCAGTCTGGTTGGGATTTTTAAAAATAACTAAATGCACAGTTTTCAATGCTAAAATTCTTGTACAGTATTATCTTAGAATCAAAACTGTTATTTTTTTCCAGGAATACTGTATGTCAGAGTATTTACGAATGAGTGGTGTCTATTGGGGACTGACCGTAATGGATCTTATGGGTCAGCTGCATCGGATGAGCAAAGAAGAAATTTTGGAATTTATCAAGTCTTGTCAGCATGAATGTGGTGGCATAAGTGCCAGCATAGGGCATGATCCTCACCTCTTATACACACTTAGTGCTGTCCAGGTAAATGTTTGAGCAGCAATATGTACTTAGTGAATTTGTCATGATTCACTGATGTGGTCTTTTTTTTAAGAGTGCCAAATAACAAATTTAGGTGTTAAAATGTGGTTTTCTTTAAACTTACTTCATTTCCCCAATTTATTGCACCTCTTGTTATCCAAAAAATTAGGCTAAAATGCTAAAAATGCTTAGAGGAAAATCCTGCAGCCTGAAAAATTAAAGTTCCTTAAATATACTTGGTCAGAATGTTCATTGAATGAAACTTTTATTTTGACAAAAAGCAGCCCCTCCTCAAATAATAAAAAAGCATTGTTCAGCTTGCTTCTTCTAAGCTTCAAAGCTTAAAAGAGGAAAGGCATATGACAAGTTTGTGCACTTCTTTTGCTGTGACAGGAAAAACCCTGTTGTAACAAATAATACAAATAGATACTCAGGTCCATGATGAAGTTTTTTATTATCTGAATCAAAAGCTGATGTGGTTTTAACACTTAGCTCTAGAATTACTCTGAGACCTGAGAATGTTTGCATGTATCTTTCATTTTTAGATGTTTTGGTATCTTCTGTGAAAATGGCTCAGTAAAGTGGGGGAGATCTGGGGAAAGCTGTTGGAATATATGCTTACATAAAAAGGCCGGAGCATGATGCAGGTGGCATGGGGGCAGGCATCCTACAGGCATGAATGTGATGTTTCTAGAGCCTATTCCTTGAAGATGCTTTTGCCCCTTTTTACCCCCCTTTTCCTGCATTCCTATACGCCTATGGAATGTCCTCCAAAACTCAGGATACCTGTTAGGGAGGTACAGGAGCTGCTGAGGAAAGGAGGGTGGGAAACCTGACCGGCCACAATCCAGAGTAACTACCAGACCTTTTACACCAACATACTAACGGTGCCATATGGGAGTAAGTGCCATCCAGAGTGCCACTTACTCTGCCATCCAGAGTAAGTGCCTCTGATGTCTTCCCAAATTCCTCTGGATTGTAGGGTTTCTCACACTTTTGTGTCTGTGGCAGTTTTGATACAGTTTTGTAGGGGTCCATTGGGTTTCCTCACCATACCTATACACTTACATTCTACAATCAATATAGGTATATTAATCTTTCCTTAAACCATCTTAAACCACAACCATAGGGTTGTGGGTGGTGCAAGTGGTTAAGACACTGTGCCTGTTAACTAGCAGGCCAGGGTTTGAGACCCTGGTGGGTCCCCACAAGACAGGGTGAGCTCCTGTCCTTAGCCCAGCTCTGCGATGCAGCTGGATCCAATCGTATCGGCTCTACCTTTCCATTGGACTGTTTCAGTGGCATGGAGAGGGGGATAGGCTGCTTGGGAAACAGCCTATCCTCCATTTCAACCTACCCAGGCGTTTGTGCTTCATATGCAGCATCAAGCACAATACCATAGTCTTTCAAGACTGATGGATGCCAAGACAAACCATGTGACATTATGTTTATAGACATTATAAAAACAGGATTTGTTTACAGAAGAGGATTTGTTTCTGGTAAGCTTTTTGATAGTGAAAATGATTTAGGTGCTGCTTAATAACATGATATTGTTTTGTTTTCAGAAAAGCTTTGTGTGTTGCATGTTTAATTGGAATTGTTTTGTTTTGCAGATTCTTACTTTGTATGAAAGTCTTCACGTTGTTGATGTAAACAAAATTGTTGGTTATGTAAAAAGTCTACAGAAAGAAGATGGTTCATTTGCTGGAGATAGATGGGGTAACAATTTTTAAAAATACTATGTGTCCCTAGATTCTTTCACTAGAATGCAACACTTTGCCTTTTATATCCCTTTTTATATGATGTATATCTATGAACATGGAAAGATTCAAAATTTAAATGGACAGTGGTGGTATTCCCATACAAATTTGTGTTTTATATCAGTTGCTTCTCAGCTCTGTGATGAGACTTAATATTTATCTGATGGTGTTCATCTTGGTGTTCATTTAAAGTTGATGTCTATCACTTTAGCTCTAGAATTACTCTGAGAACTGAGAATACTATGCATTGTCAAAACACTGACTTTCTGTACTTTGTGGAAATTTGTGTACTGTACATAGACTGAGCACATAATCCTAATAATTGTTATAGCACTGGCATAAGGGCATTGAAACACTGAGGTAAGGGGAAAAACATTGCTTACCTGGAGGAAGACTTAGGCTGCAATCCTAAAGACACTTTCCTGGGAGTAAGACCCATTGAACATAGTGGGGCTTTCTTTTGAGTAGACATGGTTAGGCTTGTGCTCTTAGTGACTGTCCCTAACTTCAGGTTACAACACATGCCCCACTGCCATATCTCTATATACCAATGCCAGTGCTGGTAGGTTGGTAAGTATTGTACCCACAGTGTTTTGGGTTTTCTAATATTGGATATTATAATGGAAAGGTAGTCTCACGAAAGGTTAAAATTGCAGTGGATGATAAGTACATTAAGAACCATTGATATCAGTGGTGCCTAGAAATTCAGAGTAGATTCTCTAAGTTTCATCTAAAAGCTATTCATGGAGGTAACTTAGTTAATTCATAGCAATCAAATTTTGTGATGTAATTATTGCATAGCAACTTTTGGAAAGCATGAGCTTATTAGAAATGACATTATTTTTATAAATTGATATTTTTCTCATCTGTTTACACTGACATATTCCCTGAATAGTTGAGTGCCTTGCCATGACAAATGATTATGTTTTTATTTCTTCCTGCAGGAGAAATAGATACAAGGTTTTCTTTCTGTGCAGTAGCAACACTAGCCCTTCTGGTAAGTCCTTTTGTCAGTGACAGTTTGGTTTTGAAACACATGCAGAGTTTGTGTTGTGGACACACAAGCTGAACTTGTCAAACCATGATAGATTGTATTACTTAACAGTGTTAAGTAATGCACTTGTTGAACAGGTAGATGAGCTGCTCTGAGCATTAAATGAAAAGCAGCACTAAAATGTGTTAAAAACAAATATAGATTATACCACAGTCTATATTCTTCTACCCCAGAACTCTGGAATACAATAGATTCAGGTCTCCAGCTTTGGTTTATTGTGCTTGATTGTTCCAACTTTCTGCAGTATTATCTTGTACGTGAAATCTGTAGTTGTTTATAAGGCATGGGAAAGGTGGATTATGGAGATCATGAGAGAGCTAACACTGTACACCAATGAGTGTTGTTCAGCAACAGTGAGCACAAATATTGTCGATATATTGACATGTTCTCTCTCACCTCACTAGGAAATAGTATTGAAACTAGGAAAGGTATTTCCACATTAGGAAACTATTTTCAGGATAGTTTGAATGATAGAATGTTTTCTAGTAACTTTTTAGATGAAATTTCATTTATGATAAAGTAGGACAAACTCATGACAGTTTTTGCATTTCAGGGGAAACTGGATGCAATTGATGTGGACAAAGCAGTAGAATTTGTTTTGTCCTGTATGAACTTTGATGGAGGCTTTGGTTGTAGACCAGGTTCTGAATCTCATGCAGGACAGGTAAGGGATGTAAGGATTCTTCATAGCATATTTATGTTTAAAAATTACTTATGGCATTTTTGTAATTTCCACATTTCTGATAGTGGAATTATATATATATAATCCACACCCATTGTATTACCTTACTTTTCATAGTTGTGCTTGAATAAGTTGCAGGTAATTAGCATGCACACTACAGACCTGTTTTCTGCTAATTGACCTTTAATGTACAAGCTGGTTGTCTGCACATTCTGTTATTCAGAACAAATATTTTAGAAGAAATGTCTGAAATTCTAGCATGCCTACACAAAATACAAGGTGATGTAATTGATGTAGGGAATGGGAGGTGGAAATAACTGAATACATGGATACTGGATCCAAAGTTAGGAGGGAGAGGCCAGTCGACACTCAGATTGACAGCACTTTCAGAATTAAGTTGAAGGAACAGAAAGTAGTCTGTTTTTAAGAATCTGTTTTTAAATGCAGCCCATGTAGTGGCATCAGCTTACTTTAACAGATCCTTTCTCGGACTAAGGCAGCAATCCTAAGCCCCAGTTAGGCTGGTCTAAACTCTGGCATAAGTCCTGTGCTAACTTGGGGGTGTTAGAAAAGTTCAATAAGACACTTCTATCCTATTCCTGGAGGGATTAGGCCCATGCATAGGCCCATACCTACTTCCTTACATCACCTCGAAAAGATAAGCCAAGTGAGCTAGGCAGGCCTAAATTTCTTAGGATTGCACCATAAGCAAACTATCTTCTGATTTAACTGCACCTCACAAGAGCTGCAATATAATATGTCCTCATGCTTTATTTTGTACCCATAAGCCTGACCTTGTGTGCTAATGTGAACAAATTTCTCTTGCTAAATAGTCTACTTTAAAAAAATTATGTTTTATATGAGACTATCAATAGATCAGCTTCAAAATTTTGATTGAAAAAATCTCATTGATTAATATATGGTTAAAAATGTCAGTGTATTTTATTAAAATATTTTTTGCATGAATAGTTGAGATTCTACATTGTAATATTCCTTTGCTTTATCTGAGTAGCTATATTTTTAAATAGACATGTACTTTATATCTGTAATTTTAGATCTATTGTTGCACAGGATTTCTGGCTATTACTGGCCAATTGCATCAAATAAATGCTGACTTGCTAGGCTGGTGGCTTTGTGAACGTCAGTTGCCATCTGGTGGCCTGAATGGAAGGCCAGAGAAGGTATTAAGTATTTTTATTTTTAAAATCTTTGTTGGTCTCTTGCTATTTTCCACAAGTCATTTTTCTTAAGGATAATTTTTGTGAATTTTTGCCTTAATTGTGGTCTTTTATACCAGCTTAGGCTTTTTATTTCACAATATTCTTTAAAAGCACAATTTCAAAAAATTGAAGTCCAGAAAAATATGTAGGATCTCTGTAGAAAATATATTCTGAAAAACAGTTTTCATGTATATTTTCAGAGAAATGGGGTTTTGAAAGCAAGGAATTTCGTACACATTAATAATTTTGGGATGACATTAAAATCATTTTTCTGCCCCCAACACAATGTCAGAGAGATGATGTGGCACTCCTGCCAAAACGTTTAGATACCCCTGAACTAGACTGGCGAAGGTTGTAACCCACCAAATTGAATGTCACCCACCAGCCACTGGTATGCTCTATAAAACTCCTATTTATTTTTGTTCTCTGACTAGAAATGTAAATAGTAGATAGATTTTGGAGCATCTCAGTAACCACAATACAGGGATGGATTTGGGTTGTGGCTTGTTTGGGTTGGTCACAGTTTGTAGGGTCAGTAGTTTTTAATGTAGAAATATAGTGTAGACTTTGGAATTAGTATTACTGTAAGTTTGAAAGTTACAAATATTTTTCACATATTTTGTCTGATGAAGAGTATTAAATAGTGGTTTGTGAAATAGCACCATAAGCAACTTTTAAAAATAAAATATCTTAAAGCTTATGGTAATGAAGTATTTTGAAGTTATTTTATGGATATAGCATGAAATAAAAGGTTTGAGATTTGGTTTTCAAATATGTGGGTGCAGTCCTAACCAATTTAGGCCAGCACAACTCACCCATATTCTAATTTTTGTGTGATGTAGGCTTGTTGGCGAATGTCTGTGCAGTGGCCTAACACCCCCGCAGAAGTGCCGCTCCTTATGGCACTAAGTCCTAGCAAAAGTCCCATGCTGGCCTGGGCCTATTACAAAAATGCCTTAAGATACTTCTGTGCCCCTCCTGGGGGGACAGGGTTGGTCAGTGCACAGAAATGCACTGGCCTCCCCACTTGGGAGCTAGTGAGTTGTACTCGCCTAAATTGGTTAGGATTGCATCCTTAGTGTGATTGTCTGTTTCTCATTTAGAGGAGACATTTTTTTCTTTTGCCTATTCCATTTGTTCAAATTTACTCTTCCATTATTTTTGCTAGTTACCAGATGTATGCTACTCATGGTGGGTGTTAGCATCCCTGAAGATAATTGGCAGATTGCACTGGATTGACAGAGAGAAGTTGCGTAGCTTTATCTTAGCTTGTCAAGATGAGGAAACCGGAGGATTTGCTGACAGACCAGGAGATATGGCAAGTTATCTACTTTCAGTTGTTAAACCTTATGCACATGCATTTCTAAACAAGACTTAAACCATAACATCACCTGAGGTGTCAGAAGTGGTAAGTAAGGCAATCCGTAACCACAACACCCCTTGCATTCAGGCCATAGTTTTTTATACAATTGACTCTCCTTATTTGCTTAGATTCCATTCCTAAAGTCCATGTGAATAACTATTTTTGCGAGAAATGAAATGTTAAGTTTGGGATCTACTGAGTTGTGGCGGGGGAGGGGGGGGACAGCAAAGCCTGCTCCTCCCCCCAAGTGGCTATGGCCATTTAAGTTGAGTCAAATTATACATAAAAAAATCCGTGTGTAACTAATCTGGACCTGTATAAACATTAAGTAAATGAAATAGCAAAGCTTTTGTTTTCTGGGTAGCTAGTGGGCCTCTGTACAGTGGCTAATGAGGTTCCATTTCCTGCAGAGCTGGGCAGTTCATTCATTGACTGATGGTTTCAGAAATTGGAGTGTACTAGTACTGTAAAATATCTGTGCTTTTCTTAAACTGGATCCTCCAAAATCTAATACTTTAAGAACCTACTGCTTATGTGTTTAATGTATATTCTGGTATATTCTAGGTGGATCCATTTCATACGTTGTTTGGAATTGCTGGACTATCGTTATTGGGAGAAGAACAAATTAAACCAGTCAATCCTGTATTTTGTATGCCTGAAGAGATCCTTCAAAGAATAAGGGTGCAGCCAGAGCTTGTGAGCTAGATGCAGTTTGTGCGACACTGCCATGTCCTGCTGCTTTCAGTTTTTCTGTCAAAAGATATTTCCAAATGTGTTTACATGACAAATTACCACAATACTTAAACACTGTCATTTTGTATGTCATTTGTATCCAAAATAGTGTACACGTGCTTGAAATTCTCAGTAACAGATGTAGATATGTTTAAATTGTCTTTAAATATGTTTGCTCTTTCAGTTATGTTTCAAAATAATGTACTGTAGTAGGCACAGTATTATGAATACTTGAATTGTGTGGCTTTATGTCATGACACAATCAATCATTTTGATGACAGTCAGCATGTATTGGACAGTGAATTATCCTGGGAACTGTTTCGGTTAAAAGAAATTTACTTGTTTATGCCAGTGACACTTTATGCACTTCAGTTCCTGTTAAGGATCTGTTATCGTTTTTAAAATTTGAATCCACATTTTCTTATACTACATAGTAGTAGAAATTTTGTGATACTCATAGACAATTGCTTTCTACTAGTTACTAATGAAATTTGTTAATGCAATGGTTTAATGGTCATGCTGAATTTTAGAAATGTTATTTGCTTTAAAATATTTATTGTAATTGTTGCTTTGATTCCCAGTTTGGGATAGATGTATATAGCTAGAGAAGAATATTTTTTTGCAGAATGGAATATGTTTCCACAAACTCTAGAAGTGCCTCCATTTCACATTTGTCCCACTTGAGCATTGTAACATGGCTAAATATTCAGTATGAACTCACATTCTGCTTGTAATAAAGCTAATTATGATGTAAGGATTTAAATTATTTACAGTTGAAGTGTGAGAAATCCTTAATCATTTTGTGCTTATTGCTGTTAATATTGAAAAGTTAATAAAAATCAATGAAGTATAAAAAATGTCATTCTTTTTGGCTTCTTTTGAATACTACAGTAGTATGCACCAGAATTTGGAAATGGAACTAAACTTGCACCGTAATCACTGTCTTGTTGGTATTTGGTTTGCATTTTGCACAGGCATAGGCTGCAATCCTAAAGACACTTTCCTGAGAGTAAGATCCATTGCACACAATGGGGCTTACTTTTGAGTAGACATGGTTAGGATGGTGCTCATTTTTTCATTGATATGATCTAAATTGCAAAGCCCTGTTGCCTCAAAGATTCAACAGCCTTATTCACAGGGGTGACCCTAAAGCTTACTAATTTTGGCCTCTAGTAACTAACATCCAGTAGCATTTCAGCTCTGGGAGCAAAGGTGCTGTATAATTCTTGCTGCCAATAATTACAGTTAGACCTATTCCATATTTAATCTACACCCGTTATTTTGAGCAGCTCAGTCCTTTCCTAATGAGAGGGTATCCTTCAATAAAAATATATTCAGTGGTCCAGCTGGTTTCAAATCACTCCCCAATAAAAGAAATGCATTCATTGAAGGCACATGAGTGGCATGACAGAAGTAATCAAGTGCAGTGTCCTGCTACTTATAGGAAGGTAGTTTGCAGAAAAACACCATGCCAACACTGACTTTTGGGCCAAATCCTATCCAACTTTGCACCACTGATGCCAATGAGGTCCCTGATGAATTGAGTTGTCACTGAGGTAGTGGGGCAGCCATGGAACCCTGCTCAAAGATAGGATCGGGAGAATATTTGCTCCCTTGCAATCAGCACTGGAGCTGCATCTGTACTGGTAAGTTGGATGGGATCAATCCATTTATCAGCACAAACCTATGCAAGTCCCATTGTGTACAATGGTGGGGCAGCTGCAAATTACTTCTAGCCCAGTCCATTGCATGTCTTCTTAAAGAAGTGATACCCATTGTGTTCAATGGTGCTTAGTCTGCATAGGATTGCAGACCTGGGAATAAGAACATGGAAGGAAACCCCATTGACTATTATGAGAGTTACCAGTACTACTGAGTCAACCTACATCTGAGTAGACAAGCATAGGATTAGGCTCTTAAGGCTGCAGTTCCATGGACACTGACCCCATGGAATACACTAGGATTTACTTCTGAGTTGACCTACATGACGAAGGCCACATTGACATGGGAGTAAATCCCACTGAACACAACGGGATTTACTTATGAGTAGACAAGCATAGGCTTGGGCTGTAAGGCTGCAGTCCTGGGCACTCTGACCTGGGAGTAAGCCCCACTGAACACAATAGGACTTACTTTTGAGTAGACCCACCTAGGATGGGGCAGTAAGGCAGCTGTAGCTGCCCCACCTGCCAAAAGGGAGGCTTCCCTCTGCGCATGCCCGGCTTTGGCTGGCTGACAGCGGCTCCATTTTGGGGCTTTCGCCTGCTGTGTGGCGCGGGATGAGCCAAGCAGGACGAGGGAGCCGATCCATGGAGGCGGCTTCGGGCCCTTCCACCTCCTTTTCGGGGCACTGCTCCACCTCGTCCTCTGCGGACCAGCCCCCCCGTTATCAGTTCGGTCTCAGGCAGACCCCGGGCAGCGGCGCCCCTTCCTCAGACGAAGGGCCGCTTCGCCCTCAGAAAGGCCAGGGCAGCAGCAGCGGCCTCTCCCCCGCCTCCCCCCCGAGGGGGCTGGAAGGTGGGCGGCCTCAGGGCTCACCTCGCACAGTGCAGGGCTCGCTTCCCCCCACTGCCATGCAGGCCTCCTCAGCACGCCACCACCCTGTCTTCTCCTACTTGGGAGTAAGTCCCACTGACGATCATGGGACCTCCTTCTGAGGAGACATGCATAGGATTAGGCTGTAAGGCTGCAGTCAATCCTGTCCACACTTACCTGGGAGTAAGTCCCACTGACGATCATGGGACCTCCTTCTGAGGAGACATGCATAGGATTAGGCTGTAAGGCTGCAGTCAATCCTGTCCACACTTACCTGGGAGTAAGTCCCACTGACGATCATGGGACCTCCTTCTGAGGAGACATGCATAGGATTAGGCTGTAAGGCTGCAGTCAATCCTGTCCACACTTACCTGGGAGTAAGTCCCACTGACGATCATGGGACCTCCTTCTGAGGAGACATGCATAGGATTAGGCTGTAAGGCTGCAGTCAATCCTGTCCACACCTGCTAGTACTTCCTTTGACTAAAATGGGACTTCCTTCTGAGAAGCCATGCATAGACTGGTTCTAAGCCTTCATTTTGAATGTGGTCTAAAAGGCCAGCATTCTTCATTATATAATACTGTACCGAATATCGGGAATGTCTACTTCAAAGCCATGTTCCTATCACAGCTTCCCTCTTCAATACAGTTCTTGAATGTACTATATTTAATGTTGCAAAATAGGTCTCCCCACAGCATCCTATTGATTTTGTTAAGGTTTTCTGGCACCACTTCACCTCCCTAATGTTCAAATTTTGTTCATGCACATCCTTTCATTCTAATAAAACAGGGTGACCAGATGACAACCACAAGAGTTATCAAGAAAAATGCAGGACATGACAAAACAAGCTAAATACATTTTTATATTGATTTCATGTGCTTAATTTAAACACTATAGTCCTTATCAAATTTAAAATATGTTAATCACAAGAAAGCTATAAGCTACCTTCAGGGGCTTTTCATAAGGGAAAAAGGAAGATATTTTCATTTTCCAGATTACGAGGCTAAAAAAGAGGACATTCCTGGAAAAAGAGAATGCCTTGTCATTCTGTAATAAAATCCATACATATTGTCCTTTGGGGTGCTTATTAGTATTATTGAGAATGGATCATTACATTATCCTTAAAATAATCACTAACAGTGGGTAGTAAGTGATTTGGAAGGCCCACATAAAGGTCCCTGGCAGGCTAAAGTGTAAGAGGTGGGATAGCCTGCAAGGAAGTTGCTTGATGGTTAGGAAGATAAACCTACCTTTTCCTGTAGATGAGGATAGGGTTGTTGTAAAACCCTTTCCTGTGGATACTTGAGGCTGTTGAAGTCAGCTGAGACTCAGAACAAGTATAAATCAATAAAAGTCCATTGCCCTGCAGTTGGGCCTAAACAAGGGAAGCCTGAAATCACAACCCCAGGTCCCAAATACCAGGTCAAAATATACAGTATTTACAATAAACATACAATATTGTGTGACCATGCCTTGAAATATAGGCTAGGTCAGAGGTAAGTGGTTGGGAAAGGGCACTAACACCATCTATAGACATAGAGCACAATCCTAACCATGTCTACTCAAAAGTAAGCCCCATTGTGTTCAATGGACACTTTCCTGTGTTACTCCTAGGAAAGTGTCTTTAGGATTGCAGCCATAGTCATGTTTAAACTGTATCTTTAAAGTACTTAGCAGAATGGTTTTAAATAGAGGTGCTTCAGTATTATTGAGTCCCAAAAAGGGAGGTAAAAATTAAGTACTGTATGTATTTTTATTTTCTTCATTATGTTAAATAAGGTAAGGGTGATCATCTGACCAGAAATTTCCAGATTTTTAATGAATTTTTAGTCTCCTGTCCAGGTGTCCTCCATTTTGGCTTCATTGTCCTCCATTTTGGCTTCATTTTGGAACTTCGAAATGGGGTGCAGTAGCCCATCGTGTCATATGTTGTTGGATTCGTATTGAAGAGCAGAATACAATGCAATTGGTTTTGAGATATCTCCTTCCTATCAAATGTTATGGCCCAAAAACTGAAAAACAAAAATATGCGCTGAGCACTATGGGAAAGAAAAGTTCCCCATATAGCGGCTTTACTCATGCGTAGGTGAACATGCCATAGTCTACCTGAAAGGCCAGGCTTAGAGGAATCCAAGGACACCATAATGGTCCTAATCACTGCAAAAGGAGGCCCCTGATAATTGCATTGATCTCTATGGGAACTGAAAAGGAACCTTATTGCGCCTTTACTCGCAAATAGGCAAACTTGCCTTAGATTAGGCATGTCAGACTGGCGGCCTGAGGGCCACGTGCGGCCCTTTATAGGCACATGTGTGGCCCTCAAGTGATCTCCCCAACCTCAGAAGCAGCTCAGTAGTAGTGGCAGCACACTTGATTTTGAGCCGGAGAAAGAGCCCAGGAGGAAGGAGGGCTCATGCACAGCGGCAGCAGGTTCCCAGGGCGGGAGAAAAAGCCCAGGAGAAAGGAGGGCACTTCTGAGTAGACATGCAAAAAATTGGATTGCGGCCCTTGGAAGACACCATTAAATGCTATTACGGCCCTCTGTATGAAATGAGTTTGACACCCCTATCTTAGATATTTTGGGCAGGCTGAGAGAAATCTGGTCCTGATCCAATAAATTAAGTCCCTACCAGGTTCCTCATAAGGAAATACTCCAAGCTCCACAGCATTAAACCTTTTTGAAAGTGAGACTGCACAGCCACTTTTACTCACATGTAGGAAAGCATGCCTTGCTGGTGAGGAAAGTCAATCCAGAGAGTGCAAGGCTTCCACAATGGTCCTCATCCTGTACACTTAGAGTTTAGAAAATGCTCCACAAGGCAGCATATGAGCGTTTTCAGATTTTGTCATGCCCTAAATTTTCCTTGGACGTCCTATATTTTGGGGGGCCTTGTCCTTTCTTTTTGGTTATGGCATTTGGTCACTCTGGGTGATGATCATATCTACTTTGAGCCACATGTGCATTGTTGGTGAAAAAAGGTCTTGCAAAGAGGTTTTCAATTTAAAAAGAAGTAATATAGCGTTGAAATTAAATACAGGAAAGCAATACAAGTGTTTTTAGCCTTTATTTTAATATGTCCTACATTTTATTTGGTGTCCTACATTTTTTAAACATCTCAGGAATTTTGCTTGGATGTCAGGAATTTTGGGGGACCTTGTCCTCTTTTTGGGTTTTGGGCTTCTGGTCACCCTGCTCCCCATATCATCACTGAGTTAGGCCAGGTGAGTTAAGCTGGCCTAAATTTCTTAGGATTGCACCCTGAAGATGTTCTAAAATTGCTGTTGCACATAACTATATATCTTAAGTACAAATTGTGTGTGCAGCATCAGGTCAAAAGCAGTTCTTCTTTTTGCATCAATTAGATTCCTATTTTGGAGACAAGAGTTCTTATGCAGGAAACATTAGTACAGTGAATTTAACTAGTACTCCTTCAACCAGAGAATTAAATATTCTTCGGGCACGAAAAACACCTTTGTCCTCCAGTCGATCAGGATGTAGAAACTGGACTCCTTTCAAAGGATATTCAGGTAAAGCTAAACTGCAGTATTTTTTTAAAAAATTATTTGTGTGTACTGTATAAGCATATAAGAATTTCCTTAATCCTTAATGGAGTAACTTGAGACCATCTTGTTCAGCATTCTTGTTCTTCCAGTAAGCAGCCAGGCTTTTCTGAAGTTCATAAACAGGGTGTGATGCTGATGGTTCTCTGCTATAGTATGTCTCCAGCATTTGATAGAGACATAGTGCTTTTAAATATGGAGGCTATAATGGCTAAAATTTATTGAAAAACCTATCCATGCATTTCTCCAAGCCTCTTTCAAACAATTAAACTAGAGATTGCAACCGGTATGAATAAATTTCAAGCTGAGGGGCCATTGTTTATTATTAGATTACAGGCAGAAGGTTTCAGATTCAATACCTCACATCTCCATGACTGACAGAAAAATTTTGGAAACCCTGCTCAATACTGTATTCATTTATACAAGCAATTTGTTGTGTCCTAATCTAGTATGTTGTATCATGCTCCACCTTCCTGTGTACAGTTATAGCAGAAAGCCCTTTTCTTTGAGAAAAGTGATATACGTATGTTGCTTTTACAGTTTTCTTAAACTGTATTAAATAGCTTTTGAGAAAATGATCATTTCAAAGAAAGCTTACACATGTTAGCTTATAATTAAGTTTACATAGTGTTTTCAGTCTCAAAACATTTTCTACTCCTACTGCTACAATTGAAGAACTAGACAGTAGAGGGCAGCATAAAATTATATTAGATAATTTTTGGAAATTTACAGTTGGCAAACCAGACTTTAATTGTATCCTTAAATAACCATAACACAGAATTACAATCTAAAAGATTTTTGCCATGCTAAATCATTCAAAAAAATAAAATAAATAAATAATTAGAAGGAGGTAGGTAATGTACTTATTGCTCCTATTTATTTTCTGTGTTTATGCCATCTGTGCATACTAGTTGTTTATCTTGTCACAATCATTAGGAAGTGTTTATTTTTAATTGCACTTAATTTTGAGACATTTTGTTTTCTGTTAGCCTGCAAATAAAACCTCAAAATTCCCTATTGCTTTGAAATAAATTAGCGGACAATAAATTGAATGATTTCTGAAATTTCGTTTACTTAATTGAAAAGGCTTTTGATATCCAGATTGCCTCCATAGAATGCTATTGAAACTTAATAGAATATATCTTATTCCAGTCTTTATTCATTTTGTCTGCAGAAAGAATGTTGTTTTTTGAAGACTGTATTCAAAAGAAAATATAAAAAAATCAAAAATACTGAGTAGCATTTATTAGTATTAGATCTATTACATATATAGACAATTAGGTTTGGTCTGCAAGGGGATGTTCTACTACAGTGGTTCTCAAAGTGGGAGTTAGGACCTGGGGGGCTGCAACTTTATTTCAGTATGTTGCAAAAAGCTGGATGCCACCATCTTGGAATCTGGCACTGAGTGCCGTCATCTTGGAATGGGGCACACAGGCTGTTTTCCTGGGAGAAAGTTTTATTGAACACAATAGGACTTACTAAGGATTAGATGCTGGCATCACAGTGATGTAACTTCTGCCATGACATCACTTCCGGGGGGGGGGGGGGGTCCTGGACAGATTGCTGTTCTCAGAAGGGGGTCTGGAGCTGAATGCTTGAGAACTACTTTTCTACTGCATTTGTTTGCAGTCTGGACATGTATCCAATTTTCTTTTCCTTTGACATTTAAGTCTTAAATCTCTCAATGTAGTGATGCCTTCTTCTGCAAAGAATCATGCACATCTTCTGCAAAGTATCATGCATAGACAACTCACTGATTAGGTTACCTGAATGTATCTAGTAGAGTGATTCTAGAGGGGAGAGGAGGAAAATGGTGTTGCTGTCTCACCCTCAGCCTATTCAGCTGCAATTTAACACGACAAAGAACGCAGCATGCTTTTCTCTTCTGTACTTTAAACATTTGCTCTGCCTGTTCATTAAAAATATCATGTAAGAATAAAGAGATGGAACCAAAAGGGGTTCTTTTTCACCTCATCCTAACCCAGTGATTTTCAACCCAGTGTGCTACTGGTGTGCCATGGATAGTCCTCAGGTGTACTACAGGAATTTGGGGATTGACATTCATTAATTGGAAAATTGGGGGATTTGAACAGTCTGGTGTGCCTTGTCAATTGTAAAAACAATTGATGGTGTGCCTTGACAATTTCAGTGCCTTTTTGTGTGCCATGAGATGAAAAAGGTTGAAAATCACTGCCCTAACCTCTCAGCTGCTTCCAGTGGGAAGATAAAATGAGGAGACAAGAAAATGGCACCTTCCTCCCTCTTTATGAAGAACAATATTACTGGTCTAGGTCTCATTCTGTCTTGAAGGCCTGCAGCCATCTTGAAGCAGCTGTGAAACCAGTTCCTAATCAGGATTCTCACTTCAACTGGGCTGAACTTCAATGTCTTTCTAATTGAAAAAGGGATCACCTGTGAATCTGTTGGGAAGGGTCAGAATGAGTGAATGGCATTAACACCAGTTGTTGAATCCCTTAGAAACTTTGGCTTTACTTTAGAATTACTTTCACATTTCATTTATTCTTCTTCTTCTACTGGTAAAATTGCTCAAATGGGCAGTAGAGAGCAGTAACAAAAGTTGCTCTGTAACTTCAAGGTTTAAGGAAGCCTGTTATTATGTAGGGGGCTATTATGTTATTATGTTATTATGTATTTGTTTGTTGATCCTTGGATCAATAGGAGCTTAGTTTTATTGTTTCATCATTAAATTACTTATTCTCTCAAGTAATTACATGCCTTTTATAAGTCTTGTAATTATTTTTCTATTCCTTATATAAACCATTCTGTTATTATAGATCAGCATGAATCCAGAAGGAACAGAGGCTCCAGTCCCATCCACTGTTCCAGCACCATTGTTGCCCAAGATAAGGGAACAAATATTCCCTTTCCTCAAGGAGACCTCCATGACTGCTTCCCAAATGCATGATGCAGCACATGCTCTGTTGGCATGGCTGCATTAGTGCTGGAAAGATGGATAGGATTGGATTGGTCCAGCCTAGGATACGGTCACCTACCTTGAAATAAATCAGAGCCTTGAGACTTGAATCTGTGGAATTTGGGAGAGCTCAGAACTTGGAAGATTTCACATAAAACTTAAGCCTCTCCTTGGCTGAAGGTCATATTGCTCAAAGTGGAGTGATAGCACCTGCCATAGGGCTAATTGCCCTGAGATCATAAAGGAAAATCATAACTCGCTGTGAGGGTTAGAACAGTGAACCATAAGTGCATAGTATCTGTCAATTGGAGAAGTGAGCTGCTGCAGTCCTGAAGACAAGGGATGGGACTTACTGTCCTTCCTTTCTCCTTATTTCATGAATAAATTGAGGGCTCTTGCCCTTCAGCTTGCACCCATGGCCAAGTTGGAAGCAAAGCAGGCAGGATAGAATCAGGTTCTCTGCTGTCCTGACCAGCTCAGCACTAGCTGCTCTCACTCTCCTCTATTTTCCCTCCAGCAACATGGGTAGCAAAGGAAATGAGTTCAAGTCAGGCTCTCTCATGTCTCTCCTATATCAACCTCACATGTTTTCTGTTGTGAGGTAGATCTAGACTATCTAGTCTAGATATAGACTAGAGGCAGATGTACTTTAAAAATGAAATTGACTATGTAGCAGTATTTTAGTTAAGTTTAATTTGTATGACTGTATATGATACTGATATATATAGCCACAAGATGAATAAAAAAAGATAACTGACATTGATGAAAGAAGTCGACTGCAGTGGTAGTGAGGTTTATGGAAAATGAATATGATTGATTTTTCAAAAAAGATGTTAGTTTCTATATAAAATCTGATTTAAGTGTTGATCCCACCAGTAATATAATCACTAAGAAAGCATTTTTTTAAATCAAAAAGTAAATGGAAGTTTTGACTGTTACCAGTTATGCTGCTGTATTTCAGTATTATATCTGTACTAAAAACTGAATTATTAAAAATCACTTCAGTAAACATCAGAATCAAATGAGTGTTATTTGACTTTGTGATATATACTATATTGAAAGCATTATTAAACTATTATTATACAGGGTGCTCACTCTATCTTAGGATCCCCCAGGCATTGATTCACTTACCCACAAATTGAGTCTACAGGATTCCCTGTCCCCCTCCAGTACCAATAGTGAATTGTGCCATGTCTACAATTCACAATTGGTACTGGAGGGGGACAGGGAATCCTGTATTTCCCTGGATATTTTGTAGATATACAATTCACAATTCACAAGATATTTTGTAGATATACAAAATACCTTCCCACTTTTATACTGGGATCTTTGGATTGTGTTTTTCCTGAAGATTTAAAATTTTTAATATAAGAAGAGCTGCACTGGATCAGGCCAACCCTTATATAAATCACCTTCCTGTATCTCATAGTAGATCACCAAATGCTTCAAAGAGCACACAAGTAAACAGGAAACTTGTATCCTGGCGCCTTCCTCACTTATCTGGCATTCTGAATTAGCCTACATCTAAACCAAGGAGGTTCCACATACCCATCGTGGCTTGCAACCCATGATGGACTTTTTCTCCAGAAATTTTGTCAACCCTTATTAAAGGCCTCTAGGTTAAATCAGTGGCATAGCTAATGGTCATGTAGCCTGGTGCAAAACACAAAATGTTGCCCCGGAAGTGATATCACAATCAGAAGTTACATCATCCCTGGGTATTTTTAAAAATTTGGGGAATTTTAAAATTTTAAAAATTTTTAATTTAATTTTAAATTAAATTAATTAATTTTAAAAAAATTTAAAATTTGGGGAAAAACCTACCACCGGCACCTTCTCCTCAGCAGTTCACCACCATTTGCTCTGCTAGTTCCATAAGTAAAGCACATATTTGCTATTTGGAACTGAAAAAAATTTTTGTCCCCTCCTGCCCCGCAACGACAGAATTAAATTTAGTTAAGTAAAAAATAAAAATTGTGTCCCTTATTGTTTAGGGAAACCGCTGGAGCAAAGAGGAATGGTTATTCTTTCCCTGCTAAATAGAAGAGGAGCACCACTTGGAAGTGCCTGTATACGCAGTTAGCATGGAGTTTCTGTTTTATGACATACATGCTATAAATGATATAGGTACTGAGAGCAGATTCATATTAACATCTTATTAGTTCCATACAGTATCAGAATTACATCTCATTGGCTCTCAGAGCAATCCGTAACATGGGCAAGTTTGAATTAAGAAAATTGCCTTTTGTTCCTTAGGCTTTTGTGTTTTCATTTTCTGGTTAATTGGCCAGAACATTTGATAGAATATAGATATTCCAATGCAGTTTGTCTAATTGCATTCTGCATAAAATTACATTTCCAGCGATATATAACATGATAGTATTTCCATTCATACATACCTCGTTTTTCACAATTTTAGTCACTAGTATCAAGCTCAGCTTTTATCTCCCTAAAGCTTGTAGGCTAGTGCAACTGCACCCTGCAACTCTCCTAGCTATGCCACTGGGTTAAATACCATCACCACATCCTTTGACAAGGAGTTCCACATACCAGTAACACACTGGGTAAAGAAATATTTTCTTTTGTCCAAATTCTCCCAAACAATTTTAATGAATGTCCTGATATTGTGTGAGAAGGAAAAGATAATATTTCTATTCATTCTTTGCATCATTTTGTATGTGTCTGTGTTTCCCCTCAGGCACCTGTTTTTGATAGAGCCTCAAATGCAATAGACTTTCCTTATAAAGAAGGTACAGTAACTCAGCCTAGTAATAATTTTGTTTGCTCTCCTCTGAACCTTTTCTGTTTCCATTATATCCTTTTTGAGATGTGGTGACCAGAACACAAAACTCTGGATGTGGCCTTACCATCAGTTTCTACAATGGCCTTATAATATTAACCATTTTATTCTCAGTACCTTTTCTAATGACCCCAAACATGGAAAGTAGTCTTCTTCACCACCTCTGCACATTGGATCAATACTTTCATTTTCCTATCCAGCTACAAGGTAGGTTTTAAAAATGTAGTAATAAAATATACTCATAAGCAAATCCCACTAATTCTTGAAGGTTTGTTGTAATATGGTGAAGATTCTAAATATCTGTTTTACAGCTACATCTTCATCAGCAGTCTCTGTTCATACTGCTGCCTCTGTTATTGTGGCTGTAATAGAAGGGAGAGGTCTTGCAAGAGGTGAAGTGGGAATGGCAAGCATTGATTTAAAAAATCCAGAGGTCATATTGTCTCAGTTTGCAGACAATACAACATATGCCAAGGTAAATCTGCTATTGTATTTTTGTAGTTATTATATTATGTTACATATTAGCTACCTTGAGTCCTCTTTGGTGTGGGAGAAAGGAAATAAATAAATAAATAAATGCTCTCACAGGGGTCTGAATTTCCTCATTGTGCCTCCTGCTGTTTATCTTGGGGGGGGGGGGGGCCAAGGGGACCAATGTTCCATTACCTTGGGAAGATTTCCTGCCTCCTAAATTTCCTCATGAGATGCAGTGTAAGCCATGTCAGTGTTGTTGCATCAGCATGGGGGGGATTTGTGTTGATTGGGCTATTGCTTTCAGGTAAATGTATATAGGATTGTGCTGAAAATCAAAGTGGAGGAAGGCTGCTTCTTGGGCACACCATAGCAATTTTATTTTGAGTGACTTGGATGTAGAAAAATATGTTAAACTTGCTGCTAATTCACTTCCATGTCAAATGAAAGGTGCAAAACTTTACTGTTCAAGATAACATCTTAGCAACAAGTACAGTGAATGAGTGATTCATCACATTTAATTTGGTATTAAACTAGCAGAGGTCCAACTGTGCACATTATTTAAGTTCATGTTAAATACAATATTGAAACCAAAATGACAGCGAGCTTTAATTTTGGTAGCCTTTGGATATGTAAAAACCATTTTTAATTAGTTTGAGGGAAAGTTGTAAAATAGCTGGCCTAATAAATTTCTAGCTTGACTTCTTTTTCCCGTCCCAGACCTAGCATAAACACTTTCAAAGATCTTCATGGCCTTGTTCCCCCTCTCTCTGTTCTCATATCTTGATATATCCCTTTTTACCGTTTTCATTCACCTACACGGGCAGCACAATCCTAACTTGCACTGGAAAAGGCAGGTTGATATGCCTGCGCTGTATCCAGTGCAAGTTAGAGAAGCTGCTGCCACACTACTATGGGATAGGGAGACTTGCCCTTTCCCCATAGTAAGGCTGCAGCAGCCTCTATTTACCACTTACCTGCATTCCCTTAAAACAGGTCAGGATTCAACAGAAAGTTGAAAGTTGAATCCTGGCCCCACTCTCCTCCCTCTCTTCTTCTGCCTGCCTCCCTCCTGCCCACTCCCCACCTTGGAATGCCCCCTCCCATCTTCTCCCCACCATCTCCACCTCCTCCCACCCTCCTTCTGTTCTCAGGAGAACTTGTGCTGGCATCCGTCTGCCAGTCCAATTCTCCCTTCTGCTGTCTTATACCGGCAGTGTTAATTTGATGTATGCTGATGTATCAGCCTAAGGTCTCCCTCAGTGATGCAAAGGTGCTTTATGGCATATTTACCTCACTGGTAGGATATTGTGACATCCTAGGGAACTCTGTGGATTGCTCCCTCAGTTACCTAAAGAACTCCTATTCCCTCAATTAATTAATTAATTTTTTTTTCCTTGTCATCCTTATGCCTAGGTGCATTTCTTGTTGATGCTGCCCCTCTCTTTCATAACATCTCTCCTGAGAAGTCACTTTTTCTGTCAATCCTTAGACAAAATTCTATTGACCTCATTCTCAAATACAATGGTACCTCGCTTAACAAGTGCCTTACTTAACAAGTGATCCACATAACAAGCAAAAATTTCTCTAGGATTCTGCCTCACATAACAAGTGTTGCTTCACTTAACAAGCACACTTGTTGGCAATTGGGGCAGACGCGCTGGCCGGCAGCCCTTTTAAAAAGCGGCAGGGCTGCCTAGCGCACCTGCCCATAGCGAAAGCAACATTTCCATGCTGTTCCTCCTTTTATGTGTCTGCGGGGCAGAGAAAGAGAACAGCAGTGAAGAGGGAAGCAGCTCAGGGCTAGCCAGAAGGGAGCAGGGGAGAGAGAGGCTCAAGATGAAGAGAAGGAGAAAATGGGGGGACACTTTGGAAGTGTCTTGGATTGCAGAAGAAAGTGTCTTTGATTGCAACCTCTTAACCATGTCTACCCAGAAGTAAGCCCCATTGTGTTAAATGGGTCTTACTCCCAGGAAAGTGTCTTTGATTGCAGCCTCCTAACCATGTCTTCCCTGAAGTAAGCCCCATTGTGTTAAATGGGGCTTACTCCCAGGAAAGTGTATTTAAGATTGTAGCTTAAGTAGACTTGATAGGCTCATGCACATTGAATGCATGTTTTGAATTCAATTCCAGTGTTTTGTCATCATTTTTACATACAGTTAATATTTTTATATGAATATTTTTTGGCTTCTGAAACAAATCTTCTGAATTTCCATTATTTCCTATGGGAAAATCCACTTCACATAAAGAGTGTTTCACATAACAAACATGCTTCTGGAACGAATTAAACTTTTTATGTGAGGCACCATTGTACAAGTAATGACACAAACCTATCCCTTCCAGCTCTGCATACTGTGAGCATTGTGTGTGCAGATCAGGAGGGGGGGGGAGGTTACTTTAAATATTCACATAAATAATTTTCACAAAAATAATGTTTAATATTTTTAGGTTGTGACCAAACTCAGAATTCTAACACCATTAGAAATTATAATGTCAAATACTGCTTGTGATACAGGAAATGCCACAAAGTTGTACAGCTTGATTACAGAACATTTCAAGGTATGCTTCAAGAGCAATTATTTAACTGATAGTAAAGAATAATTTGATAAATCAAATTCATGAAGCGAGTGTATTTAGTCATATAGTCATTTTTAAACACAGCACATTTGTGACATCCTGCTGCGGCCATGGGTCCATGGTAGAGTGATTGGATCGGACTCTCAGTTTTGTCAACAAACCTTTCAGTAGGAAAGGTCAGTGAAAACAACCTAGAAGCCCATGTGTCAATAGAGCTATTTTTCAGTAGGGTGGGCTCCAGCCAAATTCAAATGAAGTACTAAGTACTTAATAATAGTTGCTATTGCAAATAATTCTGGCTGTACAATTAAGGTAATTTTTGTCTTAATTAAGCAAAAAAAAATTAGAGTTTGTTGGCTACTGCAGCATCTTCATCGCAAAGAATTAGAGAATTGGGTAGCCCAAACCAACGGGCTTGTAGTGGTAGCAGAATAGCAGTTGCAAAACCAGTTCTGGCAGCATGTAGAGTTGAGTGCTATCAGAGTGGCTGTAGGAAGGCTGGAGTTGTGCGTGCTTTGGAGGGGCATCTTGGACCTGTCAAAACAGATAAGACAGAGGGGATGGGAGATGGGTTGGGAGAAGGCAGAATGGATTCAGGGAATAGAACAGTGACTGGGGAGAGGGACAAGATTGGGCTTGTGAAGATATTTAAAACAACTTTGATTCATTAATTGCATGGATCAGTTCCATAGTGAAATAAAAAATTAATAGTGAGCTTTTACCAATATATTTTACCCTTTATTGTATGAATGGAAAAAAATATTATGTTCTTATTTTCTATAGAACAAGCAAACCCACTGCTGGATGAAAATATTCTACGCATTGTAATAGTTTTTGTTTATTTTCCAGGATGTGACTTTTACTACAGTTCAAAGAAAATATTTCAATGAAACTAAAGGATTGGAATATATTGAACAATTATGTGCACCTGAATTTAGCACCATCCTAATGGAAGTTCAATCCAAGTGTGTGTTTGTGTGTAATACAAATCATCAGTTGCTCATGGAACTTTATGTACTACATTGTTACTAGATTAACAATCAATAACATGGCAATCTAGCAAGAAGGTGTCACAGCCACCCAAAAGTGATCAGTGATTTGTTTAGGCATATCAGCATTGGTGATAATTGCACTTGATTCATCGTCTCAGACAAACTATATTGGTTTTTCCAAACATTTCTGTAAATCATTTTCCAAATTGAAATTTTATGTACAGACATGATTTGGTATCCACAGATCTGGTTATCTGTGGTTCCCCACCCACTTAATTAAATTTGTAATGTTGATTATGTTTCCCCCTCCATCAAAAGTGAATAGATGTTTTGCTTGAACAAACACTATAAGCAAAAAGCTTATAGTAAGATGAGCAGGCAAGCAGCCTGTCATCTAGAAGGTAAACTGAGGCTGCAATTCTGACACCAGTTAGGCTGGTATAGGCCCCGCGCTGATCTGAGAGTGTCACAAAAGTGTCATCAGACATGTCTGTGCTGCTCCTGGGGAGCAAGACATTTTATCATTTCAATCAATATAAACAAAGATAAGAGAACATGGAGGCTATGGTCATAGGATTCCACCTTATCTGTGTTTCTGGTATCCATAGGGGGCCCCACAGATACTGGGGGCACTTTTTCCTTCTGCCGTTTACCTTTTCTTGAGGTACAGTGCGTTGATTGATTAGATTAGTTGTATTTATTAAATTTACATTACATTTCACTAAGATTAAATTACACACTGTACATATAGGGTGTGGAAAAGTTTTTTAAAAATCATTTGAGACATATTCTTAAACTACAGAATATGTTGACAATATGTGGATTTCATTCCAGTATTATTGGTAGGTTTTTCCAGATCTAGTTTACAGAGAGAGAGCGAGAGCGAGAGAGAGCGCAAAGTGATCTTAAACCTTCACCTGCTCCTTCTAAAATATTGTTTACATTACAAAATGAACCAATTTATTTTACTTCCCTTACCAATGTATTCCAAAGTAAAATAATATTTATATCTCATCTTTCAATCTTTTATAAAGTTGTGTTACAACTTGTGTTCACAACAATATCACCCATAAAACAGCCTACTAAAATCACTTCCAGCAGCCAGAGCGCTAAGCTATCCAAATTAATCATTTAAGATGTTATTTAGGATGCAACCCTAACCAATTTTAGGCCAGCATAACTCACCCAACTCCCCGTTTCCTTGGTGGCATGGGGAGGTCAGCATATGTCTGTGCACTGGCCTAACTCCCCCACCCCCAAATAAAAATAGCACAGAAGGGACTTGTGCCAGCCTAACCAAGGGTTAGGATTGCTCTGTTTAAAACATGTGTAAATACCATTATATCATGGCATTTAATGGCTATCAGACCGGGGACTCTGAGACTTATCTACACTTTTTTGGGAGTAAACCCCATTGAGCTTCCAAGTAAACATGCAGAGGATGGGGCACAGGGTGCAATCCATACTTTTCTGGGAGTAAGTCCCATGTTTTAACACAATGAGACTTCCAGTACTTATGAGTAGACATGGAGAAGCTCTGGCATCACAGTGATTTCATTTCCTGTTTGATGTCTCTTCTGGCCAGACATCACTTTCATGTTCATCACTTCTTGGGCAGTTTGTCAGAGTGTCATGGACAGATTGTTAGAAGGGGACCCAGGCTGAAATACCCAAGAAACGCTGCTTTAGGAGGCCTACACCTGCTAAACCCAAATATCTTTTTCTATCCACATATACTGAATAACTATCCACATAGCTGAATGGACAACATCCAGCTAGGTGAACATTGGTAAGCTTCCCAACAACAGGATAAATGTGCTATTTGAGATTTATTTTTGTTTCTTTTGAAGGTATTACTGTCTAGCAGCTGTTGCAGCAGTGCTAAAGTATGTTGAATTTATTCAAAATTCAGTTTATGCTCCTAAGTCACTTAAGATTCGTTTCCATGGAAGTGAGCAAACAGCAATGATTGATTCAACATCAGCCCTCAATCTTGAATTAATAAATAACAACAGAGATCCTAGGTAAGTCATTGGTTGTCTGTGAAGTAGGAGGAAAGAGAGAAACGTAAAGCATATGGTGGGTAGTTTCATGATTCTTCCAACTTCGTTGTTACTGCTGTTGCTACTACAATTATTGTTAATGAAAAGCTTCAAATTGAGAGAGGAGGATTAGTGTGGGGGAAGACAGCCTCCCTGGTTGCTTTTTGGTTAAAAGACCACAATACAAAAAAGTCTCACATAATTGCTTGTTACATTGTAGGTTATAATGGAAATTTACACAATCTATATGTATCTATTTCATATCTATTTCATTTCTTCCTTCCACATGCTCTCTCCAAACATTGTGGACATCAGCTTGGGGATTAAAAGCATAGTCGGGTAGAACTGATCAAATTGCCTTTTTTAATTTGGTTCTGCAATATATACAGTATATAAGATCTTTGTATTTTGCATTTGGAACACTGCTTATGACACACTTTCTTTGTTTGGTTGATTTTGCTTCACAAATTCACTCTGGACCACAACTGGCTATAGGGTGGGGGAAAATGGTTTAATAAGGCCATTTTATTTAAACCCCATTAATAAGATGATAAGTCCATTATGTTGTCTGCCTTACTCATAGCCATCCTGTCAATCTGTGGTATGTGCTCTTCTGTTTATGCTGTTACCACTGATGTTTTTATATCTGTCAGGCACTGAATATGGGATAAATAATGGGAGGGGTTTAAGATGAGGTTTGTAAGAGAAATTAACAAGTGTGCTTGCAAAGTGTTGGCCAGTGTTTGCCTCTACCAGCACCATTGTTCTCTTGGCAGTTCAGTCCTTATCCTCTATATTTAAATTGTAATCCTATATTGTATACTATCTAATTGAGAGTAAGGGTGCAATCCTAACCAGGTCTACTCAAAAGTAAGCCCTGTTGTGTTCAATGGGTCTTACTCCCAGGAAACTGTCTTTAGGATTGCAGTCTAACAGCCCAATCCAGAGCAACTATTCCTTGCACATAAGAGGCCTTGGGGTGCCCTATCTATCACTAGGGTGGAGCAACTGCTCCACCCAGATGCTCCAGCCCAGTTACTCTGGAAGAGGCTTAGGGCAGAGCAAGGCAAGATAGGGTGCCCTAAGAGAGGTGGACCTGCTCTGCCCTAACTGGGGCAGCCTAAGCAGCTTAGGAGAGGCAAGTTGAGGGCATGTTTAGCATTGTCTAGGGTAGAGCAGTTACTCTGTATCCAAAGCCTGTTTCAAGGCAGAAATGCCCTCTTCCAGTTCCTCAGAATTATACCACCTCAGGAGCAGGTATAGTAATGAGTAGACCCATAGGGGTCCATGATAAGGCCTGAGTAAGAATGGTAGTGTTGACCAAAAATCTGAGTTCTTGACCATCCTAGCTGCAATCCCTGCCTCTCAACCTCAGGATATGGCACAACTATGGCAGCCCACTAACCTCAGGATACAGCAGGCCACTCCAAGCATCCATCTTGCACTAGCTGAACTGCAGCTATAACTGGTTGTCAGGAACTGCTGGGCTTCCTTATAATGTAGGCACCACAGCTGTTCCTTCTTCAGTGTGATCTGAGGGGGGTCTACTCAGGAGCAAGCCCTCCCCAGCTGTCACTGACTTAGCATGCTCTGGAGCAGTTAGGGCAGCCCAGGCTTCCTGACTCTCTGGATGCAGCATAACTTTCTGCTCTGGATATAGAATTGTTAGGAGAGAGTAGTTAGGGCAGAGCAATTTGAACTTGCTCTGGATTGCACCCTAAGTCTCATGGAGCTTAGTGGTGCTTCTGAGTAGAGACATATACGGTTGTATTGCCATTTTTAAACATATATCTCTCACTTTTGCTCTATTTGCAAAGAAAGTTAAAAGAAAATTCACAATTCAAGCATTCGATGCATACAAGAATCTGATACAGAAAAAATAAATTATTTTTTAAAAATCCAAGCAATAGAAAGCAGAGTAGCAGATAAAGGTAAAACAGCCATACCAAAACAACTGAGTGAGATGCTAGGTCAAATAAAAATGCCTTAACTTCTGGGTAAAAATGCATTAATTCCTAGCCACAACTTCTGGCTTCAGTCTGCTGGATTCTTTTACAATTTCTGAGAAGCCCTGACAGGCAGTCCCATATAGAATGGACTACCTATATTAATCCAGTTTCAGTTTCAGCAAAACATAAGTAAGCATTGTCAGATAAAACTTATATAAGAAAGGCTATAGTTGGCTAAGGATGCTTTGGGTAACAACTGTCATCTGGCAACCAAGTTCAAAGAGCACCTATCCTTCAAATTGTAAAACTGACCCTTCTAAAGGACTGCCACCTCCTTCAGAAAAGTTCAAAGAGTTCAAAGACTGTCAAAAAGTTGACAGTCTAATGCCTGGGTCACATATCTCAGGAATAAGTTCTCCATCTTGCCCATATTTAATTTAATCTTGTTAGTCCTCATTCAGCTGTTCACTGACTCCAGACACCAGGTCAAAGTCACAGACTTTGACACTTGTACTGATGTTCCATCCCTTGACAACTCAAAGTGGTAAAAGAGGAAGTGAAGAAGGATTGACGTTCCAGCCCATTTCTGTCTCTGCTGTGTGTATATTTTGATCTCTTCCTTCTTACATCCACTGTTTGCAAAATAGTAAAGCAATATCAGTTTCAGTATATTGGGGATGCAAATGCTTGTGAATATTCTTATTTTGCTTGATTAAGTATATAATTATTACGCATTTTAAATTTTTGATACTAACTATACAGTTGATTAATTTAATACTTTGTCTCACTTGTTCTGATCACAATACATCTATTTGGCATAAACTAAATAAAAAGTTAATTATTTCCTTTTCAGTGAAAAACAAAATTTATTATTCTGAATGAAGCTTTAAATACATTTACTTTCATACACATAGACAAAATACATGATTTTTAATCATACGTACAATTGTATTTGTATCTGCTGAACTGTTATAATGTTATGTACTTTGTGGCACAATAATTGTCTGAATGCTGATATCCCAGTCTGTCTTCCCTATAAAGAGTCTGTGTCAGTGTGCAGAAACTGGAAACAAGTTGTGACTGCTTGCCACAGGTGGAGGGAAAAGGGTTGTAGCCTTGGGCTGGAATTTGTGTATATGTGTGTGTTTGCAGTTACAAAAATAGTTTTCTAAATATTGGATGGCATTCTGACTAGTGCTTTTGCCCTCTGGAGTTCACTGCCTAAATCAGGGGTGTCCAAACCTTTGGCAGGAGGGCCACGTCATCTCTCTGACAAAGTGTTCGGGGCCAGAAAAACAATTTACATTTCAAATTTGAATAAATTTACATAAATTTAAATATAAGAGTGTATTGGGTACATTACAAGGCTTTTCTGCAGGCCAGATGGAGGAGTCTTGCTGCAGGCCACACTGAAGCTTGCCATGAGCCGCATCTGGCCACTGGGCTGGGTTTTGGACATCCTTGGCCTAAATGAAAGCACAAATGAGAAGAACATTCCTTCTGTTTTGAGGAAGCTTTCATTTGCACAGCAAGTTCCTGGCAACAGAAGCACTAGTCAGGATTCCATACAATATTTACATTTAAATTTGGTTTTATCAACTTTATTCTGTGAGTTTTTTTTAAAAAGGGTTTGCTGTTTTCAAAGGAATGGCCACACGCTTTTTGGTGTTCTAAATTATACTAAAACACCAGGGGGAAGCCGAAGACTTAGGTCTAATATTCTAGAACCTCTGATAGATGCTGCTACCATTAACACAAGACTGGATTCTGTTCAGGAGCTCCTCCAAAATGAAGAACTGTTTTTTGGACTTCAATCAGGTGAGCATATAAATGTGTTAAAATACTTCCGGTGATAAAGGAAGTAAATAATTATTACAGTCATGTTTATATAATACATAATAATATTAGTTATATTTTTCCTGTTCATGGTGCAAGTAGTTAAGACACTGTGCCTGTTAACCAGCAGGCCAGGGTTCGAGACCCGGGTCGGCCCCACAAGACAGGGTGAGCTCCTGTCCTTAGCCCAGCTCTGCAACGCCAGCTGGATCCAGTTGTATTGGCTCTGCCTTTCCTTTGGACTAATTCAGTGGCGTGGAGAGGGGGGATTTGCTGCTTAGGTAACAGCCTATCCTCCATAACAATCTAACCCAGGCTTTTGTGATTTGCATGCTGCATATGCAGCGCCAAGCATGATACCATAGTCTCTCAAGACTGATGGAGGCCTGCTTTTTTTTTCTTCCATGAAGTATAGGACAGGCATTCCCCATATCTCTGGATCCCAGATCATGGATCATGGAGTTCACAGCTTAGGCTCCTCCAACTCAGGGTGACCAAATGTCATAGCCAGAAAAGAGAACAAGCCCACCCCCCGAATGTAGGACACTGAAGAAAAATGTAGGGCATGACAAAATAAAAGCTAAAAATATTCATGTATTTTGCTTTCATGAGGTTAATTTAAATACTATATTATTAAATTGAAAACTAGTGTATATTATTTTTTACATATTTTTTACATTTTAAATTAGTTTTTACATTTTAAATTAATTAATAATTTATTAATTACAAGAAAGCTACATGCTGGCTGCTCACAAAGAAAAGGAAGACAACGAAGATTTTTTTTCCAGGACACAAGGCTAAAAAAGAGGGCAAGACCTGGAAAAGAAGGACATATGGTCACCTGGCTCCAACTTGCTTACTGTGAGTGCTTCCTGTTAGCATTTACAGATAGCAAAACAGGAGACCGCAAGGCTACAATCACAGGCAGAAAAGTCATTTGTACAAAGGAAGGGATTTGGAACCCTTTTTGTAGGCAACAGGATTCGTAAGATACATTTTGGTATTCCACTGGGAGGAAGAGAGATTAAGATTGTACTTGTATATCTGCAATTTTGTGCATACGTATCTGGATAAGTTCCACTGAACTTGGTGGGACTTATTTCTGAGTAAATATGCATAGAATTGGACTGATAGACCCCCCCAACATCAGTGGAATTAAATTTGAATAGTTTGCGTTAAGTGGATTGTATATCTAGCTGTATCGTTTACTAGACTTTTGTGTTTTAGTTATTTCAAGATTTTTGGACACTGAACAACTGCTTTCAGTTTTAGTTCAAATTCCAAAGCAGAATACGGTAGGTCTATGCATTTTTTTAAATGATAATGGACAGTTATCTATTATTGCTTCCTTATTATTCAGTTAGACAAATGTTAGGTGATTGACCAGCCAGTTCCCACCATCACTCTGTTTCTTATTTTTCTCCCTTTTCTGCAGCTGGCACTCAAAAACAGTAGTTCTAATATTATATATAAAAACCTGAAAAGTCACTGACTCATTCATTCATCAACACCCAACCAAAATCGCTGGATCTAGAAACATAAAATTCAGGGAAGATATTCCTTCCATAATGTAGGCACCCACTGAGAACCAATTTTTTGAAATTCAAACTGGAAAGGGGTGAAAAGGGGTGCAGTGTGCTTTGTCCCTGTACACTGAAGAACACTCTGCCCCAACTGCTGGATCTAGAAGCATGAAATTTGGAGAGGGTATTCCTTACCTGACTTGAACACCACTTAGAGCTGATTTTTAAAAATTTAACACTTAAGGGGGTGAAAAGGGATGCAACATGTTTTCATCCTATACTTAACATTGAAAAATGACTGACCAACAATTTCTGCACCCGGTGCTCAGTAGGGGTACCCAGTGCCTGCTGTCCAGTGGTGCCCACTGCCTGGTGTTGCACGGTGCCCAAGGGTGCCTAGCAGTGATGGGCTCAAAAGAAATTAACAACCGGTTCTCTGTCCATCTGGCAGCCACTTTTAAATGGCTATTTTTAAACTTTATATGTCCTATCTCTCATTAACAAACGGTTCTGTAGAGTAGGTGCGAACCTGCTGGAGCCCACCACTGGTGCCTAGTACCCGCTATGGTTGCCTGCTGCCCTGTGGTGCCCAATGCCCAATGATGCTCGCTAAGGATGTCTGTTGCTCAGTAGGGATGCCCACTGCTGCCCATTGCATTGTGGTGCCCGCTGTTCAATGGTGCCTGGTGGTGCCCATTAGGGATGTTCAGTGCCCACTGGAGCCTGCTGCCACGTGATACCCGGTACCTCCTGGTGCCCACTGCCCACTGGAGCCCACTGGAGCCCACTGCCCATTGATACCTGTTGCTGCCTGCCACTGTCCTCTGGTACCCTTTGGTATGTGTTGGTGCCTATGCCCAGCCATGCCTGGAGCCCACAAATATTCTGAAAATTTTACTCCTGCAACAGCAGGTTCATTCTACTAGAATACTAAATACTGTTAGGGATACAGTACAAATAGGTAAATTTATTTCCAATGGATAGCTTAGATATGCTACAGCTCACCTAGATTCTGGTAGGTACTTTGGCTCTTCTATAGATTCTGGAAGGATTCAATGCTATTTTAAAGTTCTTTAAACCTTCCTTTTAAAATAAAAGGAATTTTCTAAGTATTAGTTGTGCCAAGCTAGTGAAAATGGTAGAAAGAAATGAAGTTGGTTAACATTCCTAGTATAATATATAATGTATCTAGTTATCCTGCCTACAGTAGGTGATAACTGAGACACAAATCACAATGCTAGGTAGGCACAGGATATGTTTTGTCAAACATACAATCATGTGTATTCTGATTTCCAATAGGTTAATGCATCTGAATCAAAGATAACAAATTTAATCTATTTGAAGCATACTCTGGAACTTGTAGAGCCTTTGAAGGTATCATATTCCAAAACTGTGTAAATACAAATATTGTTAAGATTTTTGGTATAGTATGGTCTAACAAACCAAGTTGTGTTACCTAGATTCCTTATTTTCTGTGCCATATAAGCCATGGGTGGCACAAGTGGTTAAGACACTGTGCCTGTTAACCAGTAGGCCAGGGTTCGAGACCTGGGTCCCCACAAGACAGGGTGAGCTCCAGTCCTTAGCCCAGCTCTGTGATGCAACTGGAACCTGTAGGCCAGGGTTCGAGGCTTCTCTGCTGTTCCATTGGACTATTTCAGTGGTGTGGAGAGGGGGAATTTGCTGCTTGGGTAACAGCCTATCCTCCATATCAGTCTACCCAGACTTTCATGTTTCACATGCAGCGTTGAGCATGATACCATAGTCTTTCAAGACTGATGGATGCCAAGTTTAGACTGCTGGACAAAGGAACTGTTCCCATGCTTTCTGCTGCTGTCTGCAATATCGTCACAAAAGGCTAGAGGGTGGTATTGTAGTTCTTATCTACTTATCAGAAGATGTAAAGGTCCTCCTGAAAACTAACTACCCTCATTTGTGAGTCTGAACAATTTGTGGCACAGGCAAAGTTGAACTATTGGATTGCCTACCAAAGGAAACTGAACAATTTGATTGCCTGCTCCATTCTTGTTCATAACTAGAGCATGTTCATTTTGTTTGAAACTAACTCACCTGTGTTTTACATAAGGCTATTTTTAATGAATTCTAAAGCAGGCCACAAGTTTAAGACATTCAGATTTAAAACTTATGGTGCTTTTTAGATTATCATATAACTGGTATATTACTCTTAAAATGAATTTTTTATAATATGCATATACACATTAAGTTCCTTGTTCATGTTTAATAATTTTAAACAATTATGCAGTAAATATGCAAATCCTAAAAAGATCCCTGTTTCCCTAAGATACATATTAAAACAGAAGAAAGGATGAGTTATGGAATAAGATGTTAAATATGTTAATATGTATAGTATGCAGAACTTTGACATGAATTCTTTTCTTCACATGGTTATTGAAAGAGTAATGCAATTCAGCTGTCCTTTGTTATCCAGTAGGGATCAGTTCCAGAACCCCCTGTGGATAAAAAAATGATTGTATAAAGAAAACAATGGAGCAATAGGTTTAAACTCCCACTTCTATATTTCTTGAGCCTCTATTGTGCCTAATTGAATATGGTAGAGCCTCAGTATTTGCAGGGGTTTGATTCTGGGACTGAAAAATGGAATGATTGCTTGCATGACTGCTTCTCTACAACAGTAGAAAAGCAGTATTTAAAACTGATTTGCATTAGCCATTTGTGTTGAGTCAAATCTATATATAAAAAATCCATGTATAGCAAGGTTGGATCTGTATTAACACATTCATCTAGCTGTAACTTCAATCCAACATGAATGAACTGAATGCTATAGAATCTGTTCAAATTTCTGTTCATTTTATCATGTAAAATTTTCATGTTGATTTTAACAGGATGCCTTAAGAAGTTATAATACGCCATTGTTAAAGGCTTACTATAGTTCTTTAGAAGATAACAGGTACTGTATTATCACCATAATTTTATCCTATGCAAGATAAAAAATTGCTTTCAATTTTTGATGGTTAACAGTTTATGTGTAACATTTTTCCTTTATTAAAATTGAATTAATTTCTATATAGAAGGTTTGTTTTATTTCTTGAATTATGTATCAGTTTGTACTACAGATATGGGAGGGCCCAATATTAATAATATCCCCTGCTCCCAAGGTGAATTAAGAGCATTTGAAAAATTAGGGCACAATCCTAAAAAATTTAGACCAGCCTTATTCACATGGCACATCTTTCTGTGATGGTGTGGTCAGGTTGTGCACCGGTCTAACCTCCTCCCCACAAATGGGACAGAAATGCTTTACAATACTTTTTGAATTCCCCACAGGACTTATTCTGGAGTTTATGCCAGCCTAACTGGAGATTAGGATTGCAGCCTTATTGTGGGAAATGTATCTTCATTAAACAGGTGGCTGTAAACAGTTAAGCTTATAGTGGAAATGAAATCAAGCTCTTTGCAGCTTCAATGCTTGATTGAACTATCTCTAAACTAGTGTGGGTTCTAGATCTTTGCCCCCTCTCCTTTTGTTCCTGCCATGGGTGTTTCTGACTACCTATTGCTGCATACAGCAGGTCCACTGGATGGTAGTGGACAGGTCCACTACCTGTCTTCATCCTTGTACAGTGAGCTAGGAGGAGCTAGGAGGACCCTGCTTTGCCAGAGCACTCCCCTTGTGATTATCCTGGACCTTCTGTAGCAAAATGGTATACATGATAACATCTATAGATATTGCCACACCATTGCTTAATTTTTCTAGGTTTGAAATCATACTTGAAAAGATTAAAACTGTCATTAATGATGATACAAGATATACAAAGGGATGTTTGAATATGAGAACTCAGAAATGCTATGCAGTGAAACCCAATATAAATGAATTTCTTGATATTGCACGAAGAACATACACTGAGATTGTAGATGATATTGCAGGTATTTTGATATTAAATTTTATTTCTTTAGTATGCTCTAAAATTAAAAATATAACATTTTATTGGCATTTAATGTAGTCATGGTTGCACATATTAAATAGATTTTCATATCCTGAAGACTATTCAAATGTGGCCCACTGTTCTGGAAAATTCCCTTTCAGTTGCCTCTTTGAAATGAACAGAAATCAGTGGTGGGCTTTAGGGGGTTCTCACAGGTTCTGTAGAACCCTTTGCTAATGAGTGTCTGGTTCTGAGAACCGGTTACTAATGGGACATAGAACCTGTTAATTTATTTGAATCCCACCATTGCAGAAGTTGCATAAAGTGCTTTTTCACACTACAACATTGACAATATTCCTTTGCCACCGTATGGCTGACTAAGGACACAGTCCAGAGCAAATTCAGCCTGCTCTGACCTAACTGCACTCTCCTAACTATTCTGTATCCAGAGCAGAAAGTTATGCTGAATCCAGAGAGTCAGGAAGCCTGGGCTGCCCTAACTGCTCCAGAGCATGCTAAGTAATTGACACAAGGGGAAGACTTGCTCCTGAGGAGACACCCCTCAGATCACACTGAACAAGAAAAAGCTGTGGTGCCTACAGTGGTGACATGACTCTGCACATCACCTGGTGCGGAAGTCTGTGCGTCATCCCTGGGATGTGCGCCCCCCCTACCTGGACTGCGCAGTCACCAAAGTTGGCGCCTGCGCAGTTGTTTCTGAAGCCAACTGGCTTCAGAAACAGTACTGCACAGGCACCATCTCTGACACCTGCGCAGTACTTTTCTGAAGCTTTTTGGCTTCGGGGGAGACTGTGCAGGTGTCAGAGTTGGTGCCTGTGCAGTACTCTTTCTGAAGCCATTTGGCTGCCGCTCTGCCTCCTAAGTGAGGCCGAATGGCTGTGCAGAGGTGCGGACTTTCTCTGCTCTAAGGAAGTCTCCTCTGAAGCTGTTCGGCATGCTCAGTGTGTTTCTGCGCAGTGTACCTCAGAAGCTCCTCAGACAAGTGGCAGCTTCTGGCTGCTGCTCCGCCTTGGAGCAGGCCTGAATGGGGGTGCTGATGCCCGGGGCCTGCCAAAGGACAGTCAAACTCCTCCGGCACATCACCCCATACAGACCGCATCACCCAATGCAGCCCACAAGCCGCACCAGTCTGGTGATGCCACTGGGTGCCTGCCTTATAAGGAGTCCCTGATGAGATGCCAGTACATTCTACAATGAATACAAGGGGCTTCTTGGAGTGGCCTGCTGTATCCTGAGGTTTGTGGGCAGCCGTAGTTTGTTCCATATCTTGAGGTTGAGAGGCAGGGGTTGCAGCGAGGCTGGCCAAGAACTCAGATTTTTGGTCAGCACTGCCATTCTTACTTGGACCTTATCATGGACCCCTATGGGTCTACTCATTACTATACCTGCTCCTGAGGTGGTATAACTCTGAGGGCTGGAAGAGGGCATTTCTGCCTTGGAAACAGGCTTTGGATACAGAGTAACTGCTCTGCCCTAGGCAATGCTAAACATGCCCTCAACTTGCCTCTCCTGAGCTGCTTAGGCTGCCCCAGTTAGGGCAGAGCAGGTCCACCTCTCTTAGGGCACCCTATCTTGCCTTGCTCTGCCCTAAGCCTCCTTCAGAGTAACTGGGCTGGAGCATCTTGCAGTTGCTCCAACCTAGTGTTAGATAGGGCAACCTAAGGGCTCTTATGTGGACAGATTAGTTGCTCTGGATTGAGCTGTAAAAGAATTTTAAAACACTAACCCTACAATCCAGAGCAACTACAGGAGCACGTAAGAGCCATTATGTGTGCCCATAGTTACTGTACCACCTAATGAAAACCTATGGGAAATTCATATTGCAATCCAGAGCAAATTGTTCTTACACCAGAGCAAGGACTCCCCGTAGTTGCTCTGGATTGTGCCCTAATACACAGACAAATGCAAAAAGCAAAAGATAGGTATAAATTTGGCCTGTGAACGAGTAGAATACTGAAAGAATATGCCTGTGTCTGATCTTCAGGAATTCTCCCTTGTATGTCCCTAAGGTCCCTTACTCCTCAAGGGATGCTTTCTAGGTTTCAGAGCTGTGTGGGGAGGACAGAGTGAAAATGTTGCTTTCTCAAGCTTTATTTCAAAACTAGTTCTTTGTATATATGTTTCTATATTTTAAAAATACTTGATCTTTTATATAATATCATGGATGATTTGAGCAATATTATGAAATTTATGGTTCATCTAATGTAATCAGTTAAAAAGAATTTGTTTAATTTATTTCATAAGGAATGATAACACAACTTTCAGAAAAGTACAATCTTCCTTTGAAAACAAGTTTTAGTTCTGCTCGAGGATTTTTTATTCAGATGAATGCTGACTGTGCAGCAATACATACTGGTCAACTTCCTTCTGAATTTACTAAGGTACCGTACACCTTTTGAAGATGTTGATCTTAACTCTATTACAGTTTATGAATTTATAAAGATGTTTGAGTGTTTATTTGAATTTCTCAATTGCATTGCTTACTAAAGATTTTTTTTTTTTTGCAAGATAGCTATTAATAATTTGATAATGAAGAAATTCATTTGTGGTAGAGAAAGTATCATTGGCACTTAGAGAAGTGCATTAGAGAACTTGCATCTTCTGCAAAGATAATAATTTGGGCTCTCTATGTTCAGGAAATATAAACTGGGAAGGTAAACATTAACTAAAACAGTGCATACAGCATCAGTGACCAGCACCCATGTTCTGGTGAGGATCGACAATTCTTCATTGACCAACTTCATTGTTTGTTCCATGTGGTGGCGGAGTCCACTGTTTCTGGATGGGAGTCAACTAAGCGTTGGTTGACATGTCATTGGGAAAATCTGGCTGGCCTGTCTCAGTGGCCTGTCACCAGGACAGTTCAGTGGTTGCTTTCCCACCAAAGTGGTACCTATTCATCTACTTGCTTTTGTATTCTTTTGAACTGCTAGGTTGACATGATCTGGGACAAGTGTCAAGTGAGTTCACTCTGTTGTGCTGCATTTTTTACACCTGTACTCTGTGGACTGTAGAAGGTGGCTGGCCCTGTCTTTGGGCAAGAAGCTGAAGGTCTTTTGAAGACTAAACCTAGCCACCTTTCCAACACTGATCAAGTTGTGCTAACAGGCCATGTGCTGCATCCTGCAGTTGGGGGCGGGAGAGGGCAGTCACAGAGACTTTTCAAGGTAAGAGAATACTTGTTCCCTTACCTTGGGCTGTATTGCGGCTTCATTGGCACTGGAAAATGGAATAGGACTGGGTCCTTTGTCTCTCCCTATTCTATAGTATCATCATGTGATAATGCATGATATTTCCATTACAAGCTATTACACTATTCCAAACAATTTTTTGCAGCTTATTTCTTTATTTATACCATATTCTATTTATTTGTGATAAACACAGTTTTTCTCGTGTCTTGAAATTATTTTCATTTTGTATTTTGGGATTATTTTATTTTATTCTTATCTCATATTTTAACTTTTGGTTTTGTTTTAAATTTTCCTACAGATTACTAAAATGAAAAATGTGTATAGCTTTACTTCACCAGATTTAATGAAAATGAATGAAAGATGCCAGGAGTCTTTAAGAGAAATTTATCACATGACTTACTTGTAAGAATCCTTCAAACTTTTTTTTTTGAAAAAACCTAAGTAGCTTGAATCTGCAATCCTTTACACACGAGAGCAATGCCCCAATATTATCCCCTACCAGTCTATGTGATATAGCAAAACCAATTTGTTGCACATGTTACATCTTATGGGGGGCAACCAAACAACATGGAGAGACAAATAGAAATATTTATGTACCTCCCCATACATAAATGTTTCCTACACTGCCTGTTTCCTAATGGGTCTCCTAAGTCCTTTGCGAGCAATAGGTCACTAGTTGCTCCACCAGGGAGCTACAATAGGGAGGATAGGGAGCAAAAGATATAATTTGTGTGAACTCTTGCATAAGCTTGAATCCAAGACAGCATATTTCACCAGACTGTAAAAGAAAAAAGGAAGGCATCCTAAAAAGTGGTTGGTTCAGTTTTTCCCCTTGGAAAAATCAACCAGTGTAAACATGAATGTCAAGAAATGCAATAAAGCACATTTTTGAAATGCAGCAGGTTATACATTTATTTGGAATACTTACAATATATACAATACTTTACTGTATTTATATTTCATTGATCAACCACAATGATTATCAAATCATTGATATAATCAATTTTGATTGCTTACTATAACTAAAAATTAATAACACAACCAAATTGTGCCCAGCATCACAAAATGTGTTTCTAGGTCTGATATAATAAAGTTATTTTACAGTTGATAATTTCAGACAGCTATCTGAAAACCATCAATTATTAAATATTTTGTTATAGTGAACAATACAATAAATTGTGCTGCTATTTTTTTTACAGGATAGTATGTAAACTGCTGAGTGAAATCTATGAACACATTCATTGCTTGTACAAACTCTCAGATACTGTGTCTATGCTAGATATGTTGCAGTCTTTTGCTAACGCTTGTACACTTTCTGACTATGGTAAGTAACCTTTTTGTTTAGAGCAATTTATGCTAAAACATAGGCTGTGCCAGCCTAGGCAGTTCAGGAGAGGCATGTTGAGGGCATTTTCAGCATAGCCTAAATTAAAACAGTGCATATTCTCTGTTCTCCAATATGCAGACTGACCATATGTCATATCCACAAAAAAGGACAAGGCTCCCCAAAATACCAAGGAACACCCAACAAAAATGGAGGACATGACAAAATTAAAGCTAAAAATATTCATATATATTGCTTTCATGTGGTTAACTTAAACACTGTATTACTTATTATTACATTTAAAACCATTACATATACTTTATAACATATAATTTATGAATTACAAGAAGGCTAGGTGCTGCCTGCTCACAAGGAAAAGAAGGACAAACTATTAGCTTTACTAAAATTAATTATAATGAAATCATTTAATAAATAATTCAGTAATAAGTAAATTTAACATAATTTAAAAAAGCTAGCAGTGTACCTTGACCATTTTACCCTACAATCCAGAGTAACTACGGGAGCATGTGAGAGACTTTACGTGTACCCATAGTTGCTGCACTACCTAGTGAAAACCTATGGGAAATTCATATTGCAATCCAGAGCAAATTGTTCTTACACCTGAGCAAGGACTCCACGTAGTTACTCTGGATTGCGCCCTTAGTGCCTTGTCAGTATTCCATGACCTGAAAAAGGCTGCCTTCATGAATCCCACTCCTTTTTCTTTTTATACTTCTGATAAAAACTTGGCCACTCTACTTCAAAACTTTATTTTTATATTTAGAGGTTTTTTATGTTTAGAAGTGGAGTGGGCAATTTTTTTTGTCTGATGTGCCAAATAAGGAGTGGGATTTCCTCCTTTTCCCTGACCTCAAGGTAACTGAGAAAGATCCATTCAAATTCACAGAAGTACAATCAAGCTAGTTGTGAATGTCTTTGCTTTATTTCTTTAATTCATGATCTTCATGTAATAATTAAATTAATGTATTAATTAAAGCTGCAGTCCTAACCACATTTTCCTGAAAGTTAGCCACATTGAACATAATAGGACTTAATTCTGAGAAAACATGCTTAGGATTGTGCTCTAAATAATTTAAATGTACAGTACTTATTATAATTCAATTTCGTTTAAAAGACTGGTGGTGTGCCTCAACCTTTGTAGTGACTTCGGAGGTGTGCCCCGAGATGGAAAAGGTTGAAAATCCCTGCCATAGACTTACCCCCAAATCCAAAGTCAGTATGGGAGCATGTAAGAGACTTTACGTGCACCTGTAGTTACTGCACCACCTAGTGAAAACCTATGGAAATTCATATTGGAATCCAGAGCAAGTTGTTCTTACACTGGAGCAAGGACTCCCCGTAGTTACTCTGGATTTTGCCCATAGAGGGACCAGAAGACTTAATTATTTGACATTAAGGAGATCAGTAATTTTGTGATGTATATTCACCTCCACAGAAACTTTTCATTACAGCTTTGTTACCTTTAGCAAAATTGTATGTTTTAGTATAGCTAGTCATATTACTGAGCTGCTACTATATAAAATTATGTAACAAGTAAAAGAATTGACTGAATTGTGTTTAAAATAACATTGCAAACAATTGCTAAATGCAAACTATTTTGTTGTCTTTGTTTCTTAAGTCCGACCTGAATTTACTGACACATTAGCAATAAAGCAAGGATGGCATCCTGTTCTTGAAAAAATATCTTTAGAGAAACCTGTGGCCAATGATACTTATATCACAGAGGGAAGTAATTTTATCATAATAACAGGACCAAACATGAGTGGAAAGTCAACCTATCTAAAACAGATAGCGCTTTCTCAGATTATGGCACAAATCGGTAAGCAATAGCTTATTTGAAGTTTTATTGTTTTCTAGTGGATATGAGATTATTTATATGTTACTATTTTAAAAATTTCTTAAGGCTAACGTTAAACTGTGGCATTGTTATTAATGCTCTTCTCTTTAACTGCAGGATCTTTTGTCCCAGCAGAATATGCTTCTTTTAGGATTGCTGACCAAATATTTACCAGAATAGGCATGGATGATGATATAGAAACAAATTCATCAACATTCATGAAAGAGATGAAAGAGGTATTCAGCTTAGCTCAGTGTTACTTATTAGTGGCTGGCCTTTGATTAACATTTAATTGATCCTTGGGTTTGTACATTTGCATGTAAATATCCAAGAACATTGTGTTATCAGATTTTTCTGCCCTTCTGATCAGTAGGTATGTGCAAGCTTTCACAATTATTTTTCCTTCAGTGTATAAAGATCTCCTACTTCTGACTACACACACATACTTCTTTGGTGCTATTTTATATTTTCCCTTCTGACCTAATAATTTTTGTATCCTGGACTGCTGGAACTCATACTCTTTGAGTGCAAGACCTTGGCCGCTGGTGCAGTTGTTGCTGCACTGGCATATGGACCAGGGCTTCCAATGCAATTGGCTGGTAACCCTATGTGCATGCAAGTGGGGCACTGAGTCTCCATCAGATCACAGACTGACCTGCGGATGTGTGTCAGTCATGCCCAGAAGTGACATTATTAAGCAAATTAAATACATGCAAATTAATGCAAATAACTAGTGGTAATGCAATAATAAAATTGCAAAAACAAATAAATAATAGAAGAGGATATGGGGAAGCCAACTCTGTTCCATCAAGTTAATTATTTCTATAGCCTGCCTGCAGTAACTTCACACACTCACACCCAAATAGTAAGATTCTTTTGTTGTACCTAAGGCCCAGTTCAGTTTTAAGTTCTTAAACTAGTTCAGTGTGATTTGGGATGAAATCATTTTTAATCCAACATGTTATCGGTTTGGGCTGGACTGAGATTCAAAGCTTCCCTCTAATCACTATTATAGAGACAGGAGAATAAAAATTAGGCTGGGGGTAGGGAGGAAAGAGGAATTTTGATTATCAGGACCCATCTACCTTGACATATCTAAAAAGAAATTACAGTAGTACCTTGAATTTCGAGTAATTTGAATGACGTGTGTTTTGAATGATGAACATGCTTTAAACTATGGGCAATTCTGAGCTCACTCTCTAGCACCACCCTACCTCCTGCCACCTTTCCCTCCACCTCTCCTTTGTCTGGCAATCGCAGGCTGGAAGGGGCAGGAGAGGCTCTGCCTTTGCCCACCATCTGCTGGCTGCTAGGCTGGCAAGGGGGTGAAGGAGGTGCACCTGGGAAGCTGCAGCCAATCATTATTGGTTCCATTACTCCCTAGGGGGATGCTTGTTTCGAATGATGAACATTTTGAATGACAAGCATGGATTATGCTAATAATTCAAGATACCACTGTACCTTACTAGATGAAGCCTTTGTTTTTATCCTTTTCAAGGTGAGGGGAAGGGCTGCCTTGTGGAGCATTTGTTGGCACCTTTTGTGTAGCGTCATAGAATCATAGGGACCTAGTAGGTCATCTAGTCCAGCCCCCTGCCTGCAGCAGGAAATCCCCCTAGAGCATCCCCGACAGGTGCTCGTTGAGCCTCTGCTTGAAGATCCCCAGTGAGGGAGAGTCCACCACCTCCCTTGGCAATCTGTTCCACTGCCGAACCGCCCTCACCGTCAGGAATTTTTTCATCTATGTGTCTGCCTGTATTTGGGTGTTCAGCAGCCCATTTAGCTTTCCATTGTGTGTTGATGTTAAAGTTATTGAACAGCTGTTGTGCGAGTGCCAGAGAGGGCTTCCTGGATTAAAGCCTGCCAGTTGATAGATGAGGAAGATCAGCGTGCACAGGTAGAAGCTCATAATTTTGTTGCATTATTTCACTAAGGCATCATGTCTTTGTGGTGCTGTATGGCTTAAAACAGGGAGCCAGCAAGTACAGTTTTATACAACCACTTATGATCCTCATGGTTTCATTTAGTCTGGCACTAGTGTGGCACCTATTAAGCCATACAGACGCACAGCATTCTGCTATGGAATAAACCATCCCTAGAGCAGATATTTTGAGAGTAGAGGCTGAGGCTCCCCATCTTGATCCTCTTAGTTTCTGGAGTATGATGTTCCTAGTATTGATTTTGGAGGACCTGTTCTTTAGGTGTGTCTTAGCAGTGCAAGATTAAAACATGGAGGTATTGAACTGCGTCTTCACTGATGACCTCAAGACATTGGGAAAATCCTTTTTGACTGGAGACTCACACCTGCTGTCAGCAAAATGGTGAAAACATGTTTCCACTTTAACAACAAACTGGCTAATGGTGCCCTGAAGGTCTATAACAATAGACTTTATATTGTTATATTAGACCTTATATTGTATATAAATAAAAACAATAAGGATATATCTTATTTTTAAATGGCAGCTGGTTAAATGTTACCAGAATAAATTTCCTGACAGCCATTGCACACAGGAAATGAAGTCTTACTAACAGAATTTATCCTCACATTTCTGATGAAATCTGATGTGTTTTCTCTAGATAACATATATCATACAAAATGCTAACGACAGATCACTTATTATAATTGATGAACTTGGCAGAGGTACTAGTACTGAAGAAGGCATTGGCATATGTTATGCAGTCTGTGAATATCTTCTGAATTTGAAGGTATTATTCATTTTCCCTTAATAGGTACATTATTTTATAACTGCCTTTGAAATAGAGTAGTAGTAGTAGTAGTTACCATTTCTTTTCATTCCAATATTTTCTCATTTTCTTAATTTCTTATTTCATCATGTAGGCATTTATACTCTTTGCTACTCACTTTTTGGAATTATGTCAAATCGATGTCTTATATCCCAATGTGGAAAACAACCACTTTGAAGTACAGCACATGAGAAGCAGTTCTGGAATTATGGGGAAAATTGCTTACACCTATATACTTTCTAAAGGACACACACAAGAAAAAAACTATGGTAGTGTTAGAATTTAGCAGATTATGTTGTGGGTGGGATTTCAAATTACTATGGTTAACTGTTGCATTAGGTTCTCTATTTTACAAGACATTTCAGTTCTTTTCAGTTTCTAATATTTTACCATTTATTTATTACTCATTTTACCCATTTATCTCTGAGGATAGTTTCAAATATTGCTATGAAGAAGGGAATACAAGTTGAAGTATTCCTGCCTGTTGATCCAAGGAACACCAGCAGACACAAGAAAATACTACTGATTCATTTGAGAATTACTATGGTTGCTAATCTGAGCACATTCAGTTATTTGGATAAACCTCTGAGCAGAATTGCTGACAGTAAAGAACTTCTTTATATGCTTTATATTTAGGATTGAAAGCTGCAGAGGTTTCTTCCCTTCCACCATCAATCATAATGGATAGCAAGGAGATCACAACTCTTATTACTAGACAAATGTTGGTATGTAATAATAAAATAGAACTTGGCAACTGTAAGATTGGACATAACTGAGAAAGCCACGGGTGTCACTAGGGGCGTCACCCAGTGCGGGAGGCGAGTGCGTCACCCCCATACATTGGGGGTTGCAACAATATGAATAATGGGTGTGGTTATGTGCCATTGCCCTGCCTCCACTGGTTTTTTTAGCCATACAGTTTAATAGAATAAAGATATTTCAAAGGGGTTGTTTCACTGCATTCTGCTGTAAATTACACATTCAAAGGTGTATAACATGATGGGATTATTTTTAAAAACGGATTTTAGCCATTCAGGTCACAAGAGCTGCCACTCTGTTCAAGGGTGCTCCCTTTCTAATGCCCTAGTAACATCCCTGATTGGGACCATTTTGGAAGTCTTGTACTCTCCTGGACTGACCTACTTCATGCCTGCTTACTCACCAGTAAACACAGCTGTGCAGTTCACATCCATTTTAAATTAATTCCAATGCAATCATCAGGGACCTCCTTCTGGGGTGATTTGTGAGGGCTTTTTTCATCAGATCAGGACAATTCTTGTGTCCTTGGATTCCTCTTAGCCTGCCCTTTCCAATGAACTATGGCACATTTTCCTACTCACAAGTAAAGCTGTGATATGAGTCACTTTCACTTTCTATAGAGTTCAATGCATTTTTTAGTTTTTGGTGTTTAAGATTTTGGCCATAAGTTTTGATAGGAAGGTTTGACTGTCCATTATGAAGTTGCAGTTTTTAGGTCCTCCTGTGCACGTCATCCACCTTGGGCGCATCTCCCGGTACGGAATGCACCACCCTCACCACCCTAGTGACGCCACTGGAGAAAGCATATCACTTTAAAAAAGCAATCCAGGTTTTAATACGTGCATGTTCTTGTTTATCACAGCAGCAACAAAGAAGTACTCCTGAAACCCTAAAGCAAAGGGCTGTATATCACTTAGCAAATAGGTTGGTGCAGGCAGCTCGCAATTCTCAGTTGAATCCAGACAGCTTGCGAATATACCTGAAAGGTCTGAAAAAAAAGTATGAGGTTGATTGCCTTGCTTCTGAACAAGTGCCTACTGAAGACCAGCAGTAATTTCCAATTCACTGATGGATTAATTGTGAAACCTTTATAAAAATTCCTGATATATTTTCTGATGTATTCTAAAATATTTTCTCTGTTTTTATTTGCCTGTATGAATGATTATTCATGCTAATTTTTCAGCAAATACCATCCATTTTTATTTAAATTGAAAGCATTAATAGGAAGAGATATTAGGTCCACCATGTTATAATTTTTTTCAATTTAAACAAAACCATTAATTATCACAGAAGGAAATTTAAGATTCTTCATTGTACCAAAATTGAAAAAACCCATTCAACAAAACAAAGACACAACCCACCAAAATTTCTCGTGAATCGTTCATTATTCCAGGCAGTCGGATTTGCCAAACCAGCAATGCCTGCTATTCGACTGAGGAAAAAAGTAGTAGTTAATTGAAATATTCTGGAAAAGTGAACAGCCCAATCCTGTAGTAATGTACTAGCCTCTGTTCTGTAGTACAGCTGCCACTGTATTCCACAAGGCCAAGAGGGCAGTCACAGTCTGGGTAAGGAAACTTTGATTCATCACATGTTGGGCCCCTGTAGCTGGTGCAGAATCAAGGAGACCCACGTGGAGCTCTGAAGCCTAGAGGAGGACAGGATCAGCTTCACGGAAGTTTCTTGAAAATTTTGTTCATTGTTTGTATATAGGTGTTTTGGCACAATAAGTTGATGCTTGTTATTTTTCTTCTCTGCATTTATATATTTCTCTTAAAGGAGTGAAATCGTTATAGTACTCTTTTCTTGTAATTTTGGGCTGCACTGACTTTTTGCACAGTGTTAACTAATAAAAAAATAAAGCTTTTATGTAAGCATTTGTTGAATAGTCACATGCCAATCATCAACTCAAATGACCATACCATTTGACCATACCAGGAAACCCACCATTCTGCATTTTTAAAGAGCTTATGTATGGTTTATTTAGGTTGAAATTTCAAGACTGATTCTGTGTTTTTTCCCATTTTGCCCAATCATATTGTCTAACCATGGAGAACTGGTTTTAAAATATAGTTTCCAATATGCTTTCCAATATGGAAAGCATTTAATGAGGGTATATGTTAGGGCTGATGTGTGTTAAGAATAATAGTGATTTTTTAAGCAATGGGAAATACACACAAATTGACAACATAATCTGAGAATTATGTATAATGACTATACACTTGCATAGTTTGGAAGTCATTTTGGAGAATATGGATTTATTTGAGGGATTTCATAACTCACCACTCAGTATGATTAATTAATATTAATTCATGACATATTAATTACACATAGTACATAGAATTACACATAATAAAAATTCAATTTATACTATCCATTTTTGAACATTCCTCACCTTTTCATGTGAATGAACATAATCACTAGGGTTGCAATCCTAACCTGCAGTTAGGCTAGCTTAAGCCTTGTGGCCCAAGCCTTATTGCATAACCCTACAATCCAGAGTAACTACGGGAGCACGTAAGAGACATTACGTGTACCCGTAGTTACTGCACCATCTAATGAAAACCTATGGGAAATTCATACTGCAATCCACAGCAAATTGTTCTTACACCGGAGCAAGGACTCGCCGTAGTTACTCTGGATTGTGCCCTAAGTCCCATTTTGGTCTGGGGGGTTACAAAAGTGTCATAACACACTTCTGTGGCACTCCTGGGGGAGGGTTAGGCCAGTGCACAGACACGTGCTTGCCTCCTTACATCACCATGGGAATGGGAAGACCACTGAGTTGTGCCAGCCTAAATTAGCACTGCAGTCTTTGATACTGTACAAAATCATAACATTTTCCATATTTATTTTTATTGGTTTTTATCAATCTAAAATGACTACTAAAAGTCTGAAATCAATTCACTAATGCCACTGTGGCTTTTTCTCCAGTTACCCCAATCTCTGGCTTCGTATGTTTGAAACAACAGTCATTTTTTTTAAAAAGTAGTGTTTTCAGTACAAATCCAAACTAATGGACAAAGAGAAATAATATGAAAATAAAGCTTTTATTGTTCTTGAGCCACATAGGGCGTCAACAGTTCTCCTATTAAGGTATACTGCTCATACATATAGTGCTTTTATGTATGAGTAAAAGGAAAATAAGATATGTGTAGTGTGATTTTATAATCATACTAGCTGAATTAACCTGTTGTCATGGGAATAACACTTAAAGATTATCTGTGGGCACCAGGAATAGCTGGGGACCAGCAGGCACTGGCCACAGCTGGGCACCAGGTACCCACAGGCACCAGACACCAGTGGACACTAGCAGGTGGTGGGCAGGAATTGGCATCAAGCACCAGCACTGGGGCACGTGGGCAGCAGTTGGCAGCAGACACCTATCAGGCTTCATCAGGCAGTGGGCACCACCAGGTGACAGCAGGCAGTGGGCACCCCCAGGCACCACTGGGCACCGCTGGCCACTGGGCACCAGGCACCCCTGCCGGGCACCACCATACAATACCAAATGTGTTGCCCAAATAAGCCTTCTTTTCCCATGGTTTTATTAAATGAGGATTTGTAGGAGAAAAAGCTACAGAAATGCAAATCTGAGGGACACGCATCCAAGTGGTCTATTATTCTGCCACATACTTTCCCAGTGTCATACATTTTGTCCTTGTCAATGTAGGAAGGGAAAAGGTGACAGGGATATTGTTTTATGAAAACTTACAACGTTGGTGCTTTATCTTGCATTGATAGGCAGCATCAGGAAGCAATAGAGATTCCGTGACCAAAATTTCTGTGCAGCAGTTGTACCCTATTTGTTATAATAGACGCTTCTCTGTCACTCTGTACCCATCAAGTGAGCTTTTAAGTCTGCTATTTATCATGAAAACTGTCCTGATGTGAAGGAGCTTTCAGCCAATGGGTTGGGGTTTTTTTTTTTTTTTTTACAAACAGGCTAATTCATTTGATTCTCTAAGGAAACAGACATCTGTTCTATATGCTACATTCCAACGATATTACCTGTAACAACATAATTTAGAGTGGAAAATATAGCTGAAAGCGATAATCCTATTATATTTAATAAGTAGAGAAACAATTAATGTAAGGGTTTTAGTCTTAAATTATCAAAAGATTAGTATTTGCACTCATATGGAGAAAAAAATCCATCTAGACTTTCTTTGCATCATTTAGTGGCTTTGTTTATTATAATTCCCTAAGGACAATGAGTATTAAAGAAGGTATAATCTGAAAAAACACATTTTACTACCACAAACAATGACACCTATATTTAGAAGCTAATTTTCTAAAATGAGCAGACCCGACATTTTTCTACAAAGGTTATGGCTGCAATTCTATCCTCCAGTTGGGCTGGCATAAGCCCCAACATAAATCCTATCTGACCTGTGGGTATCACAAAAGTGCCGTAAGTACTTCTGCCTCACTCCTGGGGGAGTAGGCCAGTGGACAGGTATACATATGCCAACCTCACATGACCACAATGCAACTTGACAAACTGCGGCAATAGGATCAGCTTAGCAGGCAGAGTTCCAGTGTGCGCCAGTGTACATTTGCATGCTTGCAAAAGCCTTCCTGTCCGCTCTGTACCTCCTAATGATATTTATCATATAGTTTCTAGCCCCCCAGTCTAGATGTTTGGCAGTGGGACAGGGATGAGTCTTCTGGCAATGATCAAAAGAGTGATGCTTCTTGTTTCCCATTATGGAAGTTTGCTTTTGGTCATGACTCAGGACCAGAACGATTGTAACAGATGGTGTTGACTGTATTTCACTCACAGAGAAGACAAGATGAGTGTTCTGCCATTTCTATAAAGACCAGAGGAACGTATTTAAATGTGACATTTACTGTTAGCTCTTCATTTCTGGTAATTAAACCAGCATGTTCAATTCATTCATGACATTTCTGCATCATAAAATTCAACAGTTCTGTTTTTCCCTAAGACCAAAGATAAGGATTGTTTTGTAATTTGAAAGGTCTTAAATAATAATAGCCGGGGCTGACCTCAAACTTCTAACACCTGAGGAGGTGTGCCAAAAATGGGCTCATCCCTTACCATGCAGTGAACCTAATACCTCCTATGCTATTCCTCCCTGGATTCAAAAAGGAAATGGGAAATGAAGCAAAAGAGGAAGTGTGGAGGAGAGACAGGTGTTGGCCTTTAGCACCTCTCTACGTGGTACAAGCGTCATTAAAAGAAACAAATTAGTTTTTTGAGATACTGCAGCATAGTGTTTTATACTCCACTTTCAGTCTTTTAGATTTCAAGGTGACATTTTTATAACCGCCATTTTAGCTTTTAAAAAAACTATGCAGGATTCTAACAGTGGAGGGGAAAAAAGAACTAAATGTCATTGTTTTTGCATTTTAATAGGCTTGTGACCATGAATCTGATGTTTCTGAATAGACCAGACAAATCCCTACCTTAAGTGATAACACGATGGGACACTAAGGCTCAAAGTAATGAAATCTAATAATCTCAGCCCTCCAGCTGACACTGATATGTTCTCATTAGATCTTAAGCTGCTGCGTGACAGTGAATTGTCTTGTGCTGCTAAACCTAGGTGATGGTGTTATTAGCATGTAGATTGTTTAGGCTTATATTTAAAAGTCAAGAATTTCAGTTGGTTCATTATCAGAGTGATTATTTCATGCTTACTTTTGCTACAGATTAATAAATCTGGTGATGGAAAAGATTTTCTGCCCAGCTAAATGTATTAGCCAGTATTTTTTTTTCCTGGTGTAATAAAATTTAAATAAATTAATTTGCATGCTTAGAAAATCCTAAATAGACATATTAATAGATCAGCTTTCAAATTGTTCACTGCATATAGTAAGGATATAAATTTACTTGGGCTTTGTTGTGATTTAAAATATCATGGTGCTCGTATCTGGAACATTTCACTATTCAGCATTGGTTTCGTATATCCAGGATTGGGCTGTCATGCACAGCCATTTATGACAGCAGCACCGTATTCTGATGTTGTAAAATGATTGCCAATGAAGTGAATAGATGGGCCCAGTTGGATACACTGGTGGGGGGGGGGAGACCAAAACAGGTTGGGAGTGGGGAAGATCCAGTCCTTAGATCCAATTCTTTTTTCTCAGCCTCTCTAACCCCTTTCTCTCCTTGGATTTGCAACAGCTATATAGCTGGCATAGGTCTGTAGAGATGCATTGCAGACCAAGAGGCTTAAGGAGGCTTCTATGTAAACTGCTTTGTGAACTTTTTGTTGAAAAGTGGTATGATTGATTGATTGATTGATTGACTGACTGACTGATTGATTGATTGATTGATTGATTGATTGATTGATTGATTGATTGATGGAACAAAGACCCAATCCTATCCAACATTCCAGGTACAATGCAGCTGCAGTGCAGCCAGGATTAGCCCCTAAATCCCCTTTCATCTCCGAAGCCCCTCAATCTATCCCCTTCTTGCTGGATACGTTAACATTTGTTTTTGGGGTGGCAGTGTGGCTGCACTGGGGAGGGGGAGAAGGATAGGATTAGGTTTTCAGTGAACCCTGCTGGATTATTAAACAGAGTACTTCTATTGTAGCTCTGGAAAATTCTACAAATTTTCTGATTTGGTAGTTGTAGCATGTTATAATTTCACGTGTCATGCAGATTTTCTCAGCTATACAGTTTGATTGGTTTCAGTCAATTTATACACCCCTCAAGTGATCAGCAATGTCAAATAACTGTCTTGTGTTCTGCATACTAGTGTAACTATTTGAATTGTGTCAGAAGAAAAAAGTGGGGGGGGGGGACAACGACAAACCACTCATAACAGTTGCTGTGGAGGGGGAGGCATCACAGCTGAAGAATCTGCTGAGTAAATGGCTGGAGGCCGATTGGCTGTTGCTGGGATGCTGGTTATGATGCGCCTCTAAATGTGGGACCAACAGTCAGCAGCAGTCAGTTGGCCAGAGTTACTGATCAGAGCAAGAGCTCTGAAGTTGCTGTCTGCCCCTTTGGGGCAATTTGTGTGTGTGTGTGTGTGTGAGAGAGAGAGAGAGAGAGAGAGCGAGAGCGTGAGTGAGTGTGTGTTTGTGTTTGTGTGAGAAAAAGAGAGAATGCGACTGAGAGAGTGAATGAGTATGTGTGCGTAAGTGTGTGAGAAAGATCATGTGTGAGAGTGTGTGTGTGAGAGAAGAGTGTGAGGGAGAGAGTGTGTGTGTGTGAGGGAGAGACTGTGTGTGAGGGAAAGTGTGTGTGTGAGAGAGAGGGGGGGGATTTTAATCGGAATGACCATGCTCAGAAATTTGTGCAAGGTTTCCAGGAAAACATCACAACTTCAGAAAATCCCAGTCAGACCAGGCCAAAGGTCCATCTGGACCAGCTTCTTGCACCTCCCAGTGACTCATCAGACGACCACACTAGCACACAAGACATCAAGGTAATCACGTTCTGTTGCCACTCCCTTCTAGCCTATGCGGAGGTAGTCCACTTGTAGGACCACGAGGTTGAGCATATGCATAGTAGCCTGTCTCCTTCAGTCCAATCCTTTTTTAAAAGGCATCTAGACCTTCAGGTGCCATCATCATATCTTGTGTCACGTTCCACAGATTAATTACCATTCCATATGTCCTGTCTGGACATCTTGATCCCATCAGGTGAAATGTCCCAGGAAGGAAGAAAGGAGCTGTGCCTGCCTTGTGTCCTATTGACTGCATTATCCCTCACAGTGAGATGTCAAGCTTTGGGGAGCCTTTCAAGTGCATTATGGGGTTCCCCATGGCTCCCCAGTTCCCCCAGACCCTGGCACACTGTTTCACTATTGCCAGGGTGACCATATGCTGGCTCCCAAAAAGTCGGACACACAAAGTCCTTTTGTGGTGCCAGCATATGGTCACCCTTTACTCAGGAGTAAGCCCATTGACTCAACTGGCTTTCTTCTAAGTAGACCTGGAGGATATAGGGGGCTTACCTGGGCTGTTGCTGCATGCTGGGGAGGTGCAGGGTGCTGGGGTGGTGAGTTGGTGGAGGCACCTGGGGGAACAGGCAGCCACTCACACCCTGGCAGAGTTTTGGCCAGCAGCCATTGTAACTAGGATGCCCAGCCCTTCCTCCTCCTCTGAATGCTTAGCCATGGCTTGGCCTCCTGCAGGGCTCAGCCTGCTCTGCCTCCGTCTCTGGTGCAAGTCCTCCGTGGCTGCACCTGTCACTGGCTGCAGGACTCCAACAGCTGCATCAGGACCCCAGCCAGGCTGCCCCGCACACCGCCTGCCCTCAAGATCCAGCGACTCTGGCCAGGTCAGGAGGTGTGTACGGCTGCTGAGGGAGGAATAGGAAGCATTGCTTCCATAACAGAAGGAAGCAACATGCATGCAGGCTATGCAGCACCAATGCTGCGCATGCATCCTAGTTACAATGGCTGCTGTGGCTGGCCACAACTTAGCCTCACTGAGCCATGGCTGCCTCTAACTTTCCCCAAGTGTCCCCAATCACCCTCCCAACCGCCGAAGGCTGGACAGACAGTCTATTGGACCAGACAGTCCAGTCTAATAGGCAAAAGCCAGACATGTCCAGCCAATTCCAGCTTTCTGGGAAGCCTGATTATTGCCTGCCATTATGATCCCAAGGATTGTGTCACTGCGCCATCTCCGTCCCCGCAAAGACATAGTGAGGGAGTAAAGTTTGAGAGTTTTTCAAAGTTTGAGAAAGTCATTGTTCTAGTATTTTCATCAGGCTCTGGGTGGTCTTGTCCCAGCCTCATTTGTGCTCTGTTTCTCATCTTCCATTTGCCATTATCATCTTATCATACCATTATCATGTCATCCGTATCATCCCATCCATATCACCCATCATTTCATCATTTATTTATTTTTCGCATTTCATATCATTTCATCATTTGTTTCATCATATCATTTTATCAGGCTATTCATTAAATGGCAGAGCATATTCCTCAGGCATGGGGTGATCTTGGCCCAGCCCCATTTGTGCTCTTTTTTCTCATCATCCATTTATTTGCCTGTCCTCACAGGCCACAGAAAGTCCTCTCCCAAGGGACCAGATCCCGGTCTTGGAAAGGGTGAGAGTATCTGATCAAGAAGGCAAATAGGGCTAAACTTCTCTTTCCTCTTGCAGACCTCCATGCCATAGCATGGGAGGCCAGGAGGCGGTTGCCCTGCGCACAAAATTTGTAGCGGCCCAAAAATTTGTTGTGACATCAAGTATCTTTTTCGGTGTCACCGCTTCAACTGCCATTTGTGAAAGATGTTTCTCAAAACTTAAATTAATCAGAACATATTAGAGATTTACAATGAGCTGAGAAATCTAACTCTACTGCAAATTGGGAGAGATTTCAATGCTGATACTGAAAAGTCTGCACAAATTACAACCAGGTGGTTTTAAATAAATTTGCATATACTGTACTATCATTAAAGTCATTGTACTTTAATCACAACAGACTAGGTTAGGGGTTAGGGGGCACAATACTTGCCTTGCCCCAGTTGCTGGCAACCCACGCTATGCCACATTACACCCTGAGCCACCTGAGGGGGCACCAAACATCTGTTCTTCCTCCTCTTCCACTGCACCACCAACGAGTATGGTTCACAACCACTTGTATTAAGACACTAATAGCCAAATATAACACTAACACTGTTCTTACTAACACTTAGATTTGTATTAAGTTATGTTTCCTCAATATTGCATCTAATAAACATGGATCAGACAACGCCAATCCAGCATAACTTGCCATAGCTGGGGGAAAACGCAAGGAAGAAAAAGAGTATTGAGCTTCTTTAACCAGTAGTAGTAAGGCTAACATACTAACATTAGAAGTACTTTAGTGTGTATATGAAATTTAATGTTCCCCTGCTAATTCTGCAGAGAGGCACCAAGCGGTGTCTTAGCAGGAGGAAAGCTCTGTGAGCTGCCTTGAGTCGGTCTACGACCCGAGGAAGGCGGGATACAAATTTTTAAAATAAATAAAATAAACAATACTGTAAAAACCATTTGGAAAAACTCTAAAGCCAGTTCAAGCAGTTCATGCAACATTCAACTTGAGGGCTTCTAAAGCCAAGAGCTGAAGACTTCCCCTTGTCTTCAACAGCAGCTCGGCATCCGCCCATCCCAGTGACAGTGTGGGATTAGCTGGCCGCCTTTGGGGGCCGAGTAGGAATTTTTCCCACCCACCTAGATTGGCCTGAAGGTGGGTGGTTTTTTGCCTACTCCACACTGTCACACTGGGAGGGCACACTTTTTTGAGCTGAAGTCGGGAGCTGATGCTGCTATTTAGTCTGGCAGCTGCCCTGCCATTCAGTTGCATGTTTCTGCGAGAAATCAAGAATAAAATTATGGCCAGAATTTGAACACATTTCCTGTGTCTTGTCTCTTATTTCTTTGCCTGGCTCTTTAAAGGGGTACCTGATTTTGAAAAGTTGGTTTTAACAAAGGTCATCACTTAGAAAGTGTTAGAAGGAAGCGGCAAACTTCACAGGAAAAAGCGTGCGCATGCACAGGATCCTATGTGACATGTGCTCTTGCCAACAAGTCCCCTGAGTTCTGTGTTGAAGGAGCCAAGACAGTGGGTGCCCCAAGGGGGAAAGGGGTACATTGCCTTTTAGGGGCCTCAAAGACATCCCATTAAGGCATGGCATTCTAGGTTTTAGAAGACATCCAGTCTTTCCCCACGTGCCTCCAAGCACCCTCCCACCCCCTGAAGGCCAGACAGTTGCCTATTGGACCAGACAGTCTGGTCTGATAGGCAAAAGAAGGCCTAAGAGGAAAGTGCCATTTGGAGGATTCTGAGGTTGTGTGTCCAATCCAATTGCACATCGATATATAGATATATCTAGGTATAGCCCCAAAAGAAAACTGAACAGTAACATTAGATATATCTAGGTATCACATATATATGTCTACTTATTACCCCAAAAGACGACTCTACAGTAATACTTTATGAAGACTGACAATTTGACATCTTTAGAGCATATAAAGTTCTCCCCCATCTGTCTAGAATTTTGTTTATCTCTTTCAAAGAAAATGGCTTTATGAATGCTATCCATGCTCTTCTTGATTACAAGGGTACAATTATCCCAGGGACAAACTATTTCAGTATCATGTCCTGTTACGAAAGGAATATGACAGAGAATCAGTTCAATATACTTTGTGCTCCCTTGACTTCATTAAACTGCAAGGTCACCAGACAAAATGGACTGTCCCAGTAGCATTTTTCAAAGTATATGTTCGAATAACAGTATTGTCAAAAGAAACAATACTCTGGTGTTAATTTTTTTGTCCTTAACCCACCTTATCAGGGCATTCAGAGTTGTAACAGAGAGTCAAAATCTTCAGATAAATATACACATATATATATTCCTTTCAATTGGTTGATTTAAATGCTATATTACTTAAATGTAATATAAACCTATTACATATGATTACGGTAATTTATTAATTACAAGTTTACATTCTGCCCGCTCACAAGGAAAAGAAGGACAATGAAAATTTTTTCCAGGACATAGGATAAAAAAGAGGACATCTTGGAAAAAGAGGACATATGCAGTGGTGTACCAGGGGTGGGGGAGAGGATCCAGGGGTCGCAGTTTTACCAAGCTACAAGCTTTAAGGGGGGCTACAAGCTGAGCTTGACACTAGTGACTAAAATTGTGAAAAACAGGGTAAGTATGAATGTTAATATCATCATGTTATATATCGCTGGAAAGATAATTTTATGCAGAATGCAATGAAAGAAACTGCATTGGAATATATATATTCTATCATACATTATGGCCAATTAACTAGAAAATGAAAACACAAAAGCATATGGAACAAAAGTGGATTTTCTTAACTCAAACTTTCCCATGTTACTGATGGCTCTGAGAGCCAATGAGATATAATTCTGATATTGTATGGAACTAATAAGGTTTTGAAATGAATCAATTCTCATTACATATACCATATACAGTACATATATCATGATAGAGTTCCCCATGCTAACTGGGTATACAGACAGTTCTAAGTGGTACTTCTCTTATATTGAGCAAGGAAAGAATAATTTTGTCCCAGCAAAGTTTCCCTAACCGATAAGGAACACAATTTTCATTTTTTTACTTACCGTATTTCCCGGCTTATTACATGCACCAGACCATGAGACGCACCAAAGTTTAGAGGAGCAAAACAAGAAAAAAATATTCTGAACCAAATGTGTACTAATATATTTAATAAAATATAGCAGAATAATATTTGAACCATGTAAAGTCAACAGTAGTATTACGAACCATTATCACTGTCATTAACAAATGCGGAAAGACTTTAAGCTTTAAGCACTTTTCTAATTTTCTGGTAACCCCAAAAACTCAATCATTTCTAGAGTCAGTGATTTGTGACTTTTGCACAAATCTCATTGCAAATGATCAGACAACAACATTTTACACAAATCTCATTGCAAATGGTCCAGGAAGGCAGGTAAGTTGGGGGGGTTCTTTTGGGGGGTAGGTGGGGAAAGGTGAGGGGATCTAGACGGATAGGAAAGAGTGAGGGAGGTACAGGCATGGAGCAGGAGGGACCAGGTCTTGTGCATGTCTACACTGGAGCAAGTCTCCAAGCCAGGGAAGGCTGCTTAGGATTGCAACTGTGCCGGGGTAACCAGATGCCAAACCCAAAAGTCCTGAACCACAAGGCCAAAATTCCTACCCCCAGGGCAAAATTCCTACCCTCCCAAGCCAAAATTCCTACCCACTTTAAAAAATTGCCAAAAATGTATTTTTTTTATATTTTTGATTTTTACTTTTTTGGCCATACCTTTTGATAGGAAGGAGATATTGCAAAACTGATTGTTGCATTGGATTCTGCTCTTCAATACGAATCCAACGACATATGACATGATGGGGTAAGGTGCTCCAGGATTGGCCCTATCACTCTATTAGACGCACAGACATTTCCTCCCCCCTTTGGGGAGAAACAAAGTGCGTCTTATAATCCAGGAAATACGGTAATTAAATTTTATTTTGTTGTTTCAGGGTGGGTAGGGGACAACAAAATCTTCTTTGACTCCAGATATTAAACCGGTGCTTTAGCTGTGCCACTAGCAGAGAAAATGGTGAACTGCGGAGGAGGAGGAGGAGGAGGAGGAGGAGGAGGAGGAGGCGGCAGGTTTCCCCCCAATTTTCTTTTAAAAAATATCCAGGGATGACGTCACTTCTGGTTGTAACATCACTTCTGGGGCAATGTTTTGAGCACAGGGCTACATAATCATTAGCTACACCACTGGACACCGGGTTACCTTGCCTTCAGATCAGCCTCTCCGGAAGGCCGTGTCCTTACTTTGGGAGGTAATCACTGTTCTTCAGCATAGCACCATCGTCACTGCGTACATTGGTGTGGGCCAGATCAGGATACTTACAGCAGGGTTTTGACATAAAAAGAGTACAGTGCTTTTGTAAAGCCTATCTGATCCTTCACAGCAGGTTCAGTGTCACAAAGTGTTTGACCCTCTCTACAGGTAATTATGCTGTATCTGAATGGAAAGTGACTGAGTGATCATTCCATTACTTTACATTACAGTACAGCAAAGTACAGTACAAGTGACAGTGAGGTACATAAGATGCGGAGATATGCCTGATTGCATATTTAAAAACAGGGTGTTCAAACCCTGGCCTTGGGATCAGATGCAGCCCGCAGCGAGCCTCGATGCAGCTTGCAGCAAGACCCCTTTATCTGGCCCTTGGGCCAGCCATGTACTAATCCGGATCTATCTCTGATACACTTTTATATGCATATTTATGTGAATTTATTCACATTTGAAACATAAATAATTTTTCCGGCCTCCCAACAGAGTGTCAGAAAGATGATGTGGCCCTCCTGCCAAAATGTTTGGCCACCCCTGTTCTAAAAGAAGATTATCTGCTGCATATCTGCATGAGCTTTTCTTTTTGGGTTCTAAACTGAAACATACTTTCCTGTGTGTAAGTCCCAGTGAACACAATGGAGCTTTTGTCTAAGTAGACAGATAGGGGCGAGTGCTGTAAGACAGCCATTAAAACGACAATGATTTGGAAGTAAACCCCACCGAAATAATACTGTGGAAGATTAAAATAGGATAAAACACACCTGTTAAGTCATATTAATTTGTGGGGGAAAAATTCTGAGGAATCTGGAAAAACAGGTAGGCATCCACAATTCCTGCTCTGGGAACAGAATATACTTTGTTCCATGAAGTGGAAGGAGATAACTTATTTTCCTTCCCATCTGTAGCTCTTTTTGGTTGCAGAGTGATCAAGGTGTCTTCCAGAACAGCTTTTTTGGAGAACTGTCTAGTTCTGACAGTGGGAGGCGATAAACCGCTTTCACTGCACAATCTGAAGAGTATTCTGCTTGCAAAGCTACATCTTTGGCTCCAGGCAGATCATTTTAAGCATCATTCCAAACGATCAATTAAGGTTGTCAACCAAATTTGTTTGTTTCCTTTTAGAAAAACTGTCCGGTTTTAAACTGATGGATTTGTTTATTTAGAGTGTGCAAACACTATTGAAACCGTTTTAAAGACAACAATATGTTGATTCGTCTTCATTATGTGAGTGACCCCACATTCAGTGAAAAATTAACATTGAGTAATGGTGTCTGGGTGTGCACGCACAACAGGGAGAGAGCAAGAGCCAACATAAAATGGATCCTCCGTAGAGTCATTATATTTAGTTTCATGCTCTATAACTCCTGAACATTAAATACCCATTACCTAGCCATGTGCCAGAAATTCCTGGGGACAACAGATTTGATTGACTCTGTTATGTGTTGCATTGCGTGGGCAATTTGCACCGAGCTAATGCTTAAAATGCAACCTGCTCCCTACTATCCCTGTACACCAGATGTTTTCCATTAATAAGGCCCCCAGCTCCCTCCTGTAGCAGAATGCTGCTTGTCTGCCTGTCACTGAGCTCCTTCATGGCCTTCCAGAGAGTGTGACATGCACCTGGAGCTGTACAGCTGAGCGAGGAAGACAAGTCAAAGGGAAATGCTAGGAGGGCTGCAGAAGCATTGGCACGCCATGCACATTTTTTTGACAGGGACATTTATGGGAATTTGGAATTATTGAGGTTTTTTCCAAAGCCTTTGGACAGAAACAACAGGCTGGGCCAACGAATTGCCATGCTGTGTTAAAGCATGGAGTTTGATAGCTGACTCTTCATAGGCAAGGCTTTGAATCTGCAGAGTAGGGGAAGTCAGTCCTTCCTAGCAGTTCTTCCTAAGTCAGTCCTTCCTGATGGGTTCTCACAAGCCCACTTACATGACACCTCTTTTTAAAGAAAGCGTTGCCAAATCCTTCCTGTTCTCTTTGTGAATCTTGGAGATCGGATCATAACTTATCAATGCTTGGTTTTGAAAGCTTGTAGAGCTTTTATACTAATTTATGAAGTCAGGTTTGCCTTGAGTGCTGTGAATTGCATGGAAGGAGGGGGGCTTTAAGCCTTTTCTTCCTATGTGATCTATATACTAGTTTTGCCACCTTAAATTAGTATTTAGATCTGCAAGGGAAATGTTCAGAAAGGCACACCCTCCACAAACACATGATGAGTAGGACCTACTCTACAATCCAAAGTAACTAACCCTACAATCCAGAGTAACTACGGGAGTACGTAAGAGACATTACGTGTACCTGTAGTTACTGCACCACCCAGTGAAAACCTATGGGAAATTCATATTGCAATCCAGAGCAAATTGTTCTTACACTGGAGCAAGGACTCCCCATAGTTACTCTGGATTGCGCCCTATGGGAACACATTTAAGTCGACATAGTTATGGCACCACCTAGTGAAAACCTATGGGAAATTCATATTACAATCCAGAGTAAATTGTTCTTATGTCGGAGCAAGGACTCCCCATAGTTACTCTGGATTGTGCACCTAGTAAGTGGTTAGAAGTGTGAATAGGACATGTCTTATATCCTTTGTTCCATGGTAATGGTGCTGTATTGGATGTACCGTCCAAACTGGCACTGTGTAATGAAGAATGAGGGACAGCTTAGCATCTTGGTCCAAAGATGAGGACCACAATCCAGTTAATTCTGAAAGAATTTTAAACCTGCATTAGGACACTTTAAGAACAGCCGACCCCTGGCAGGGTCTGAAATTGACTGATTGATTGATTCATTCATTCAATCATTCAATGCTCAGGCTATTGGTGGATTGTTAGTCTGACTAGTTCATCATTACGGCTGCAATCCTAACCCCGTTTTCCTGGGAATAAGTACTATTGAGCACAATGGAACTTACTACTGAGTAAACATGCTTAGGATTGTACTGTATGTCTTGGGTTCATATTGGTGAGATTTTTTCAGTGATTCATAAAGCAGCACCAAGCTGGTCTTGGCTTGTCTCAGTCCCCCCCCCCCATCATTTTAATAAAGTTGTAGAAATCAGGATGACCTGATATAACTGCAAAAGAGGACAAGACCCCCCCCCATAGGACACTTACAGAACATGTAGGATATGATGAAATAAAAGCCCCAAACACTCCTACATATTGCTTTCATGTGGTTAATAATAATAACTAGGCATTTATACACCGCTTTTCTGGACATTTTGGATTGCTCCTCAGTCTTTAATCAAAGCGTTTTACATAGGCGAATTCTAAATCCCCGAAGGGATTTTTACAAACACAGATTGTCTCTATCTTTCAAGAGACACTACATTCAAGATGTTACATTCACAGTCTGGCTACAACGCTGGCCCCGATGTCTGAAATGCTGGCTGACAAAGTTCTCCTTCAGTTCTCACAAAGGGCAGCTATATTATTAAACACTATATTATTTATTATTATACTTATATATACATGTACTTATTAAAACTATTGCATATAATTTATTACATTAATTAATTACAAGAAGGCTACATGCTACCTGCTCACATGGAAAAGGAGAAGAATGAAAATTTCTTTTTTGAGACAAAAAAGTTTAAAAGGGGACATATCCTGGAAAAAGAGGGTATGTGGTTACCCTGGTTGAAATAAAAATACAAGTTTATCTTAACAAAAGGACAGGGACTAATTGTGTGTCTCAGATTTCCAAGGGATTTGATATCTTCAGTTGCTTGTTCTCAACTCTTAGAACTAACATGCTTGCCTCTTCTAAGTAGAGATCTCCACCGATGACTATGAAGTGCTTTGTCAGTAGAGGAAGACCCTGCATGACATAAGTGACCCTGCAGGCAGAGAATATCTCCGGTGTTTGCTTTATTTTAACCTAGGCTGGAACTAAGGCTGGAACCAAGAACTATTCAGGGCTAAGGCTTGAAAGAGGCTTGCCCTTTCTCCTTCCATAGCTACGTTTGCAGTGGTAACCATTTATGACTTCAATAACTTATTAAATTATTAACATATATATAATGTATATGGAGGATTTTTCATCCTGTAAACAGGAGTGATTTCTAGTGCACAGTTATTTGCAGGCCAGAAACAAGGCTGATCCTTATATATTAATGAATTTAGGCAAAGCTGCTGAAGCTTTGAGCTGCTTCTTACTTCTTTAATAGAGCTGTAATCACAGTGGCCCACAAGTTATTAATTCATGTCATATGCTGGGGCTTGGAGCCCCTTTTAATCAGGTCTCTGCAATATATTGTCATTTTTTAATGGCTACAACAGAAAATCATTTATAGTAAAATTCTTTATGATTTTTTTTGGCAGGCATGAAACAGATAGATAGTAGGGGTCTGAAATATAACATTTATATACAACCATATTCTTTATTCCCATAAACATTTGTGTATATTGGACCAAGCTTATTAATTTTTTAGACATATTTTTGTTTAGACCTGTCTGAAAATCCCTATTTTTCCAGCCTGATACTGAAATTTCATAATATTTTAATGGATCTCACAACTTTCCCCCCTCCCTTTTCAATAAGCATTTATAAAGTGCTGAGCTTTACTCCTTGATTGTGGAAACTGGGAAAGAAGAGAAGTATTTACTTTATTCTCCTCACAATAATAGTAATTTTTTCCATTTATTTCATTCATCCTTCCCTCACCTCAGTTTACTTTGAGACTGAAAATGTTTGTTTCAAATGCTTGATTTCTGGATATTCTGTATACACAAACTTCTGATATTAATGGTAATAATCCCCGTTAATGTGTTAAACTGAGGATTCGCTGTACTGTAATGATAATTTCATGGCATGCTCAGCAACATTTCTGAGCATGGAGATTACAAATGGAGATACATTTTGTAATAAGGTACACTGTATTACAATCCTATTCAATCTCTATTACAATCTTTTATCAATTACAATCCTATTCAACCTGTTAGTATGGATGCAGTTGCTATACAGCCCCAAGGAGATAGGGTGTGGTGTCAACAGTCATCCCTTGCTCTGGCAGGTCTGAGGAACATGGGGTTAACTCCAGGGCCTAATTTTGCAATCCTAAAGACACTTTCCTGGGAGTAAGATCCATTGAACACAATGGGGCTTACATTTGAGTAGACATGGTTAGGATTGTGCTCTTTGCAGTGAGTGTGCTGCATAGCTTCAGCCACTTGGAGGTAACAAGGCTCTGAGGGATAAAAGCAGCACCTGGAGGAAGGAAAAAGGTGTGTGGGTAGCAAAAGGAGGAAATACTGGAGGAAGGAGAATTTGATTGGCTGGCTAATTCACTGATGGACAGATGGACTTCCAGACCAGACTGACTGACCAAGTGACCTGCTGACTGATGCATGGACAGATGGACAAATGGACTATGGAGGGTCGCTGAATGGAAACAGTTGGGGACTGCTGTGTGGTGGAGAGCTGATGGGGTGCTGCTGACCCTGAGGATCTGTTCCTTCGAGAAGTGGGATCCTGTAGCTACAAATGAAAGCTACCTACTGGTTACCTTCTTGTCAGCACTGAGGGTCAAAAATATTTTGTACGTTACTAGAGTGAGCTAGATTTGAGCCAGGGTACTAATTAGCTTAAGTGAGCATAAGTTCTCTAGGCAAAGTTTGGAAAAGGAATTTGGCAAAGCAAATGTTCTCTTGCTCAGTTTAAAACTGTTGCAATGAAGGATTTTTATAATACAAGATTATAATACAATATAATATCTCATACATGAGAAAGCCAGGAGACCAAGCAACAGATCTATAGTACTAGCAGACTGTGGGTGAAATCCAGAGTAACTACGGGGAGTCCTTGCTCCGGAGTAAGAACAAGTTACTCTGGATTGCAACATGAATTTCCCATAGGTTTTCACTAGGTAGTGCAGTAACTATGGGTGCACGTAATGTCTCCTACGTGCTCCCGTAGTTACTCTGGATTGTGCCATGTCTCTGGTGGTGCAAGTAGCTAAGACACTGTGCCTGTTAACCAGTAGGCCAGGGTTCAAGACCTGGGTCCCCACAAGTTGAGGAATTCCTGCTACAGGCAGGGGTTTGGACTAGATCGGTGATGGGAATCAAAGAAATTAGCAAATGGTCCTATGCCCATCTGGCAACCACTTTTAAATGGCTATTTTTAAACTTTATATGTTCTATCTCTTGTTAACAACCAGTTCTATGGAGTAACTGCAAACCTGCTGGAGCCCACCACTGGGATGATCCATTGGGTTCCTTCTAACTCTATGATTCTATGATAATTAGAATTATTTAATTCTTTTTAATTAACAATAAATTAATTTACTAGAGAATACTATGCCAGCCAAATACTACATTTTTGTTACAAAACCAGTCTTATGATGCAATCTATGACATCCAACTGCAAGTTTCAGTAGATCAGGAAGAGGGCACTGGAGTCCTCTGTTAACATCTAAGAAGCTGTACTGTCTGCATCAGCCAAGAGAACATATGAAAGCCTCCACTCTCACATTTTGCACAGAGTTCCTTTTACCTTCGGAGTTAGAAAGAGAGAAAGAAGATGGGTTTTTAAAAATCTCTTTTGCAGAAAATGACATAAATTAGCAGTGCATATCTCATGAATGAATATGAGCAAAATCCAGAGTAACTATGGGGAGTCCTTGCTCCGGTGTAAGAACAACTTACTCTGGATTCCAATATGAATTTCCCATAGGTTTTCACTAGGTGGTGCAGTAACTATGGGTGCACGTAATGTCTCTTATGTGCTCCTGTAGTTACTCTGGATTTGGGGGCAAATGTCTACTACAGCAAGTGCATTCCATATAGGAATTATTTCCTTCCTTCAATGCAGTCCTTAATGGAACAAATTTTGGAACAGATTAAAGGGAGCACTAAGGCTGTGGGTGGCGCAAGCAGTTAAGGCGCTTTGCCTGTTAACCAGCAGGCCAGGGTTCGAGACCCGGGTCAGCCCCACAAGACAGGATGAGCTCCTGTCCTTAGCCCAGCTCTGTGACGCAGCTGGATCCAATTGTATTGGCTCTGCCTTTCCATTGGACTAATTCAGTGGCGTAGAGAGGGGGGATTTGCTGCTTGGGTAACAGCCTAACCTCCATAACAATCCAACGCACGCTTTCATGCTTCGCATGCAGTGTATGCAGCACCGAGCACGATACCATAGTCTTCCAAATACCATAATTTCATTTTCACTGATAATGTGATACCATCTTGGAATGATCTTCTGAAGCCTGTTATTTCCATCAAAAACAATTCATGGTGTGTAGATTCAAACATCGACCAGGCTAATTTTCTATGAGATTTGCAGTGGAAAAGTACTAATAAGTAACTGGACATCTGGTAGCTTTATAATGATGTAAAAACAATTAAGACTTCAAGAAGCTCTGTAGGGGAGCATAGATGGTTCCCGTATTATTTTACGTTTTTTTTAAAAAATGCATTATTTTGGTTTACTGTTTTGTTGAGAGAAAACATGCAAACTATAATCACATTACTAATCCAATTGGAGGCTGCAGAAGAATGCCACTTAAACACACAGAAAACATAATTAAATTAACTAATAAGCAAATGAATGTTATTCTTTCCGCAGACAGTGCATTGACTATCACATGCCACCAACTCCAGTGTGCTTAGGATCAATACCTCAGCTTGGTATTTGAGCCAAGAAAGATCGATGGAGTATAGGAAAGATCCTACTAGGGTATGGATATTTCCAAATGCTAGATACAATTTTCTTTGTAAATGTTTAGAATTTATAAACAAATGCCTGGAAGACAGAACTGTCTGTGGCTATTAGACATGTTAGCCAGACATGGAATAGTTTTCCTTTTCAGAAACAGAATATGTCTGATTACCAGATGTTTGGAAGAAACAATGGTGGGTTACTATTTTTGCTTTATTTTGCTTGTGAGTTTCCCGGGGGTGTTTGTGTCGGAGAGAGAAAAGCAGCTCATTTTCCATCGGGAAATCCATGCATTTGCACATTTTCGACCAATGCAGCATCCAGAACTGCTCTTGGAGTTCCACTGTCTCAAGCCATACTTTGAAAAAAGTTGGACACCTTCATTTTCCCAGGAAGTCAGAGAAAGCTCAAGGTTATCTGTAAGGTCTGACTACTTGATATGGTGCTGCCTGGAACGGGTTCAGCTCACTGCTGTCGAATTGAGTTTCTTCACTTCCAGTGTAAAATGAAGTTAACAATGAAATATTGAATACGTTCCCTGAGGTCACCGTGTTGAACTGAAGATGAACTTCTGTACCAGAGAAATCTTCAGGACTGTCGGAGACTGACAAATTATGCTGACAGAATTTGATTTGTGGATTCTAAGTGCAAAAAACAAAGCCTGGGCCTGAAGTCCCAAGTATCAAATGGGCTGCATTTGCAAGCAATGGGATTAACAAGCCAGAAATGTGAAATTTTTACACAAACGGCTGGATCTTGTCATCTCCGATGAGGACTGTTAAAACATACGCAACTTTGATTTTTCCACAAATTTCAAGACAGCTGCTTCTTTCCCCAGACGCTTTAGTGGTGTACTTATTATTAGGTACTTTATCTCCGTAGCTTGTCTTGCTCTCAGTTATGGTCCAGATGTTAGCATCTTCCTTCCAAAAAATGCTGAGCGCTTTTGCTCTGTGGAGAAAATTCAAAGTGCCTTGTTTTGGCCCTGCTTTTTCACACTGAGTTGAGTGGCCTCAAGGCAGCTCTTGAGACATCACTATGTTCTAGCACATTCTTATTATTCCTTGATAGGTTTCCATTGAGACACTGGCTTGTCCATCTATGTTTTGCTCAACCATCGTTCACAAGGGATCCCGGCACAAACAGAAAACTCACCTTAATTTTTCTTGAACTCCATGGAAAGAACAAGGATGGCGCTCTTAAAGCAAAGTACAAGGTATCGAGTTTGGGCAATAATTTTGAGGCTGGAAACAGATGTGTGCACAGTCAGCATAGCACATCTAGAGGGGTTTCAGTATATAACTCAGACATATTTCCACAGGACAACTCCAAATTTTACTGAGCAATATGAAAGAAACAAAAAAGCCTCCAAAACAATTAAAATGGCATTTGGCACTGTGTTAACAGCACACATGCTTTGCCCACAGAAAGTTCCAGTTCAATTCCTTGGATCTTCAACAAAAGGGAACTGGTAGCAGGTGATGAGAAAGACCTCTGTCTAGACACAGGGAAACCAGTGCCAGTGTAGACAATGTTGAACTAGAGCAGAAGTGTCAAATGGGACAAATAGCAGTGGGACAAATAGTGGGACAATTTGTGCTATTTGTGCAGTGGAACAAATAGCGTTCAAGAAAACTTGCTGGCACACCACTTGAAACCTGTACATTTAAAAGTATACATTTTTTTAAAAATAAACTTTAAATAGCCACTGATCTGAGGAACAATGAATTAGGATCATGGCAGAGAGGCTTCAACCAAATCCCCTGCCATGGTCCAAGTGTGGATAGTTTTGTTGCCCCACACAGTATTTGTGTACTCACAAAGGAAGATTTGCATTCATGTAACTCCCATTTCAGTATATCTGTCTCTCACTGTATTCAAGTTCATTTACCTTTAACAATAAATACCAGATACCTTTAACAATAAATAGCATGGGAAGCTCTAGCTTGTTGGAGCCAGTGAAAGAGAACAAGGGCACAATCCAGAGTAACTACGGGGAGTCCTTGCTCCGGAGTAAGAACAATTTGCTCTGGATTGCAATATACTAATTTTACTACTAGTAATTGATTTATATCCTGCCTTTCCTCACCTACATGAGGGAGCCCAAGGCAGCTAACAACAGAATAAAACACCATTAAAATGATCATAAAGATTAAAACATAAATAACATATAAATTTCCCACAGGTTTTCACTAGGTGGTGCAGTAACTATGGGTACACATAATGTCTCTTATGTGCTCCCATAGTTACTCTGGATTGTAGGGTTGGTAGGTTTGCGTGTAGGGTTGCCATATGTCCTGAAAAACAGGGACTGTCCTGATTTTGGGGGATTTTGTTCACGTACTGGCAAATGTTTAACATAAAAGTTACTGATAGTGTACATACAGTATATAATTGTATCCAAGGAATGTTAGCCATGACCTAGTTCCAAGTAATTAAGATTACAATTTAAGTCTATTTTATACCCACAGATTGGCTCTGCTTTTTTGATGTAAAAAAATCTATTTTACACCCATCTGCTTTTTATCCTCTCAGCAATCTTATGACAAAATCTATGATAAGATTTTGTGACTTGTCAAATGAACTTCTTGGGGGAGTCCATTGTAGCTGGGTCTCCGCAGTCCTAGGCCAACATTGTAACCATTATACCACACTGCTTTTGAATATTAATGCAGTCATGAGCTCAGATTCCGTTTTTTGTTGACTGCAGAGGTTGATATACTTTTTTCAATAGTAGACATGTGCCTTGAAACAAGTTACTTCTAGAAGGAATTTAGCCAGGAATGTTTTTGAAGAACATTATTAGTTTTGTCAGAACAAAAGTTTGATTGTGCCATTTGATGGTATTGTATTGCACTTGAGCAGACTGAGAAATTCTTGCAATAAAATCTGAAAACTGGAATGTCACTGGAGAGAGAGAGAGAGAGAGAGAGAGAGAGAGAGAGAGAGAGAGAGAGAGAGAGAGAATTACAGTTCCCTGTGGGTGCAAACTTGGAGGCAAACCTGACTTTGCATGCATGGAATGGCTCCACTTATTTTACCAGATTAGGTTAGGATAGAAGGTGCAGCTGTAGAGGAGAAGGTACAGGAAATCAGGACGGATTCTACTGTGACTATTCCAGGAATAAGCATCTTAATCCTATGCAGATCTTCTCAGTCCTATTGAGTTAAAATGTACTTACTCCCAGGAAAGCATGGATTTGACCACAGCCACTCACTAGTGGCGCAAGTGGTTGAGACACTGTGCCTGTTAACCAGCAGGCCAGGGTTCAAGACCTGGGTCCCCATAAGATGAGGATCTCCTGCTACAGGCAGGGGGTTGGACTAGATGATCCACTGGGTTCCTTCCAATTCTATTATTTCTGTGCTGTATATTGGTGCTTGTAGAAATCCTGGAAATTTAGTCGTGTTTATAAATGCATATAGTTGTACTTACGGAAACAGCCTAGACTCACTTGTACAGTGATCCGCCCAAGGGATTCTGCCATCCCACTCTCTATACTTAACTGTTCTGACCTGAATGTTTTCCTTGCCAGCTCATTTCCTGATTAGAATGCAAGTCCTGCACACATCCACTTTCCCAGCAGTGCACCAGGGGATATCCAATTCACAGCCATTGTACCACTAAATTGCTATACATGAGTTTCAGCTATCTATGTTTACATTAATAAGCATTCTGTTAATATTGGATTACTCAACCTTCTCACTTTTCAGTCAGGTAAGATGTTTAGATCACCTCGTACAAATGTTTGTATTTTGGTAGATGTCAAAAAGCAATGTAATGTATATTGTTGGGACCTCTGAGATTTGAGTTATATGAAGAGAGATGGGTTAAACCATATGGTCAGGGCAAGGAACTCTCCTTTTTCCTGTCTGGGGAAAAATGATTTAAGAATACTGACAACCTGGAAAGTTGACATGATTGCTTTATAAAAGAAGAGGCTTTTTAGAGCACATTGAATGAACACTGCCAAAAAGTCACTGGTATGTGTACACAGTGCAATGCACTTTTTTACAAAAACAATTTATGTTGGGCCAAACAGTTTTATGGATTTAGGCTGCAATCCTAATCTCCAGTTAGGACAGAATAAATCCCAGCATAAGTCCTTGGGGTGTCACAAAAGTGCTGTAAGACACTTCTGCACCACTCTTGGCAGAGGGTTAGGCCAGTGCACAGACATGTGCTTGTCTCCCTAAATCACCACAGGAATGGGAAGACAGATGAGTTGTGCCAGCCTAGGTTAGGATTGCACCCCGAATCAGGGGTATTGAGTCTGTAGCACTGAAAAAGAACTAATAGCAAGCTAATTACTAATAGCAAATTAATTAATTAGTAAGAACTAATTACCTGGTTAAGAGAGACGGAAAAAACGGAGAACAATGTTGAGGGGGAGAAGGGCATATTACGGCTATGCAATATGACAGGAGCACAGCTCCTCAGAGTCTTTGCAAGCCAAGAGGGAATCTCTGTCAAAGTTAAATCTGATCAGGAATGCTTTGTTTCTGCTTCCCCTTGTGAGAAGGGAAAGGCTAGGAGCATAATTCGTAGGGGGGTAAAACATGGAGCTCAAAGAGGAGAATTTCAAACTTGCTTTGCTGGTTGAGATAAAAATGATTTTTCTTTGCCTGAGTCCAACTTCTGTTCATTACCTTTTGCAAGTTTTTTTTTTAAAAATCCCTAGCAGTCATCAGTGTGCCATTGCCTCTCTACTGTCTCCATAGTAGAAACTACAGCTTAGGTTTGGCTTCCAGCACTCCACTTTTCAATCCAGATTTGAAAATTCTTCCATTTACATGTACTGGAATTTATGGGTAATCATTAAAAGTATATATCATCTTAATTTCACGCAATGGTCATGAATCATATTTGCTGAAATCCAGTTGAATAAGGGCAAAATCCAGAGTAACTATAGGGAGTCCTTCCTCCAGTGTAAGAACAACTTACTCTGGGTTGCAATATGAATTTCCCATAGGTTTTCACTAGGTGGTGCAGTAACTATGGGTGCACGTAAAGTCTCTTATGTGCTCCTGTAGTTACTCTGGATTTGGGGGTAAGTAAGGAGGACAGGAGTGAATCAACATTTAAAAATGTTTCAGGACACATGTCTGCAGTTTGGAGGTCTTTGTTGTCATGTGTGCTCCCCGAAGCATCAAGTGGATCAATGTGAGATACAGAAGATGGGCCAAACCCAACAGGGATCTTTTGCTATTCTTATGGGCATTTGGTTGCCATAATTCTCTTCCACAAAACCAGGACAGGACCCTCTGTTACACTTGCCAATATGTGAACATAATCCTCCAAAATAAGGACTGTCCTTGTTTCAGCTGTCCTGAGCTGAAAATACATTTGTAAAAATCTGAAAAAATTAACAAGGAATATTTATGCCATTTTTAAAGATAGCAAAACTGGCACAATGTGGGATGAGCACATACACCATGAACACTAATCTCCCTTTCAAGCTGCTTCTGACTCACTGGAAAAAGAAAACCTTGTATCTCCGGCGTTCATTTAGTCACAAGAGTGTCTACAATCGGTTTTATCCCTTTGTCACTAGGAGTCAAGTGAAGACCCTTCTGGAAATGCATTCACAGTTGTGACCAGCACCTGGGTGTCGTGCTCCCTTCTCTTGTTCCCTCTTACTCTGGTTCCACGAATCCATCTAACAGGCTCTTTTCATACAAAAGAAAGCAGAAATTGAATAGCTCCAGGGAGTGAAATCACAGAATCCACTCTTTAATCTTTGAAAAGGAAGGTTGGTTTTTTGTAACAACTGTGGGTGAGATCACTGAAATTTAGGTTCCACTCTTTGCTCTTCTGAAGATTTTGATTTTCCTCAGGTCATAGTGGCTGCAAAATACTGTTAAGTCATTGCAGGAGTAGAAACGAAAACATCAGGATCTTCTGTGCGTAGCTTTAATCTCTCCAGGTTGCACAGCTTCTTTCCTTGGAGTTGTGTGAATCTTTATGAGCTTTCCAGCTCAGCTTCTGCGCTGTTGAAATGGTAGTGATTTGTCCTTGCAGAGATGGTTCAAAATCAGCGGTGTTGATCGGAAGGTGAGCATTTCAGAACAAAGTTCAAACGGAAACAATGGCACTTCTGTGCTCAGTGGACTCCATGGAATGGTGAAGTTGATTAAAATAACAATAAGGCATTCAGATAGTCTCAGTGAATGATCAGACTATAAGATGTTCCAGATATTCAAGATGTTCATCTCGGAGTTCCAACTTGCTCCCCCCCACAACTCAGAGGCTCTTGACAATGTAAGAAGAAACCACGTTGCAATCTGAGAAGAACACTGTATTCTTATCTTCAAAACTACAGGTATAGCCTAATTATGGGCAAAATCCATAGCAGTTTACAGGTCCACGCAGTTATGTCACCCTCTAGTATTATGGAAAGTCACCTTAACTGCTCCGGAGCAAGGGGCTTAATTTCACTATAGGATATCGGCCTATATGTGATTTATTTCTATGCCTCAAAGTAACTGAGCTCTTCTGCACCAAACCAGGGGAAGGGTAAGGACTGTGCAAAGACACGCGCTTGCCTCCCTACATCACCATGGGAAAAGGAAGACCAATAAGTTGTCAATGTCAGCTTGTCGATGTCAAAGTTGTCAATGTCAAAGGAAGACCAATAAGCCTAGTTTAGGATTGCACCCTCAAGGAGCAGTAAATGGCTTAAAGCCAGCCTGCTTACCATGGGATTAGCATCAATTAGGCTTGTTTTAACATTCATGAACTCTTATTTTTTTGTTCAGCTGGGATGAAGAGTTCCTCCTCCAAGTGATAATCACTTATGAATTGCTCTGAGTTGAAACTGCTTGCAAATTTGCAGGAGCTGAGCTCCTTGCAGTACAGTTAGCAGCCACTTGAACAGGAACTTGATTCATTCATTGCCTGCCTTGTTATTACAGTAACTATGCCTTTGTATAACACAAAAATACCGTAGTTACCCCTAATGACTTTACCCCAAAAAGGCATGATGACAAGTGTCATGAAAACAATACTTTTGTTGCTATGGATTTTGCAGCACAATCCTGTGCAAGTTAACTTGGAAGTAATTCCCACTTAGATCAGTGGGGCTTATTCCCAACGAAGTGTTTGTAGGATTTCAGCCTTGGACGATCAAGACATTTAAGCACTGTAATTGTGTGGACAACACAAAGGACATTTTGAACAATTTCCCTGACTACCCAGAGGGTTCATCTCAAAGAAAATACAAGTCAAAATGGCTTTGTCCCTGTACAAAAAGGGAGAAGTAATCTTACTTAGCAGTTTTCAAATAGTTATACTTTTATTCAGTTACAAAAATCAGACAAATAATTTGTGGTGCCATCAAACACCTACAAGATAGATGCATTTACCTTCAAACAGCATCTCCAATGAAACCTTTAGTATCAGCAATGGAATGCTCTTTGATTTTAGAATCGCTCTACATGACATTGCATGAATTAATTAGCAGAATGGGACTTGCATAATGAATTAGTACTGGAACTTCAAAGCACTTTTACTGGTTGCAACTGGTTTTTTGTTTTTGTTAGTACAAATGAGACTCTTACATACAGGGGGGTTGTGAGAGGATGGAGTTTGGAATTTGACACTAGGCTTTGCTGGAAGTGACAATGCAATCTTACTCATGTCTGCATAGAAGTTTCATTTAGTTCAATGGGTTTTACTCCCAGGAAAGTACTCTTAGGATTGCAGATGGTCTCACTGAACACAATAGGACTCACTGAACACAATAGCTCTAGCATCACAGTGATGTCACATCCCGGTAAATTTGACAGGGGATCCCAGAAAGATTTTTAAGTTTGAAAAGGGTCCTGGGCTGAAATGTCTGAGGACATGTCTTCTACATGTTCTATATGTTCTACATGTAGGACATGTTCTACAGTGTCTCTGGGGATCCCATGGAAGAATATAATTTGTTGACTTGTTCAGTCAATCAAGTCTAAAAAGTAGCAAACTCGGGAGAGGGTTCAGAATAAAAAGCCCTTATTCTGACTAGTTTATTTATTTAATTTATTTTATATACTAGTGAAAAGCGTACCCGCATTGCAGGAGTAACATTTCCCCATATGCCACCCCCCCCACGGCGCATAAACACCCCATGTGCAACATGCCCCCATGCGCATCATCTCCCATGCGCAACTTTCCCCATGCACAACTTCCCCAGGTGCATCAACCCCCATGTGCATCATCTCCACATGCGCAACTTTCCCCATGTGCAACTTTTCCCTTGCGCAACTTTCCCCCATGCGCATTATCCGCCCATGTGCAACTTCCCCCATGTGCATCAACCCCATGGGGTTGATGTGCATGGGGGAATGAACATGGGGAATGATGCACATGGGGGGTCGATGGGCATGGGATAATGTGCATGGGGGGATGTTGCGTGTGGGGGATGTTGCACATGGGGGTTTCTGCATATGGGGGAATGTTGCGCATGGGGGATTGCTGCGCATGGGCGTTTTTGCACATGAGGTGATGATGCGCATGGGGAAGTGATACGCATGGGGGTTGTTGCACATGGGGGTTGTTGCACATGGGGGGACTGATGTACATGGAGGGATGTTACGCATGGGGGGATGTTGCGCGTGGGGGGTTGATGTGCTTGAGGGATTGATGCGCTGTGGGGGGAATGCATACACAGGAGTTTTACTCCCGCAATGTGGGTATGCTTTTCACTAGTGAATTCATGTAAGGCTAGAAAATCTGCATGATGTGTATGTTTTCTAAAAGTTCTAACTGCATACTTTCCTAATTGAAAAGGAAACTTCTGCATTATCCAGAAGTAAAAAATCTCAAAAATCCAAAAACTCAAAAATCCAAAAACAATTGAATTCAAAAACGCCAAAATCCAAGAAGGGGTAATCTGAATAACAAATGTATGGCAGTTTTATACTTATTTGAGAATGAAAATCTGAGACATGGTACTGTACTTTGATGAGTGTTCTGGTGAGGTCACATTCAATGCAATGTTGAATCTGTTATTATATTTCTTTTTGCTTTGCTTTTCTTAGAAAAATAGCGGCTGCAGGAAGACAAAGGAATTAGTACTACCAAGCAGGAAACCCTTCCCCTGTTTTCTTCCTGATCAAAATAATACTGTTACAAACTGTAATGTAGTCTGTTGCTTTTGTTGTATATAGAAGCTTGAGGGAAACTTTTCATGAGGAATGTGGGATATGGAGAAGAGTCAAGACCTTCCACTCCCTCATACAACAGTCCTGGTCTACCTCACATGCAAGCACAGTGGCTGTGGTTGTATGAATGAGAAAGAACTATAATAATGCATTTGGTCAGTGGTTCTCAAACTTGGGGTTGCAACCCCCCTGGGGGTCGCTCCTCTCTTTCAGGGGGTCACCTGTGTCCCCCTCCTGCACCTCTTCCTAGAGCCCACTCACTGGGAGGCAACTGTGGAGCTGGGGAAGCTCTGGGCAGCAGAGGGCTGCTCCGCCCACTCCTCCTCAGCTGGGCTGGGCTCCACCTCCAGGACTCCTCCTCCTGCCTCCCAGTCAGTCCCCAAGACCTCCTGGGGTCTTCTTCCTTCCCCCTCCCTCTCCCAACCCCCAGCACCACCACTCCGCAGGGGCTGCAATAATGAGTGGCGGAGCTATGCACACCTGGGGTTGGGGCCTGGACAGAGCCCTTCCTCAGCAGCAGCAGAAGTAGCAGCCCTTGTGTGAAGGAGATTGTATGTGTGAGTGTGAGAGTGAGTGGGGTCAGAAAAGGCAGGCTGAGAGGATGCAAGGACACCAGAAGAGTCCTGATCCAATAAAGGCAGCTCCTCAGTCACCCCAGAGCAAGTTCCCTCCTCCTCCAAGCTTGCACTGACCCCACTGAAACAAACTGCACAGCTGCACTTACTCACGAGTAAGCAAACACTTTGGCTGGTGGGCAGGGGTGCAAGCCTTCCAGAATGGCCCTGATCCCAGGCACATGGGCCTTGAAAATGCTCCTGAAGGAAGCCCCAGCACTGAAACTGGCTCAGCAGGTATTCAAAGATAAATTTATTTCTAAAGCTGGTGATAGTCATAACTTCTCTTCCCTCCTACTCAAGCCCCATTTCCTGTCCCATCCCCCAGGGGTTAAGCCTGTTTTTTATGCTTTTTCTTTTTTGCAAGACGTGTCCTCCTTTTTGAGGCTTCTGTCCTGGAAAGAAATCTCCATTTCCCTCCATTTCCTTGTGAACAGGCATCCTGTAGCCAGAGATGTAAAATAGGCTATATTACATTTTGGCTGCAATCCTAAAGACACTTTCCTGGGAGAAGCCCCACTGCATCTAATGGGGCTTGCTTCTGAGTAGAGAGGCAGAAAGGATTGGGCCCCTGGGAGAACCATTAATGCTCACTTTCGCCCTAAATATGAAATGAGTTAGACACCCTGCCCTACTCTCAGGTAAAAGTGAACAGGACGTCACACTGCCCAGCCTTCCACAGCTCTACTTACAAGAAGCCCCATTATAGTCAATAGCTATACTCCCAGGAAAAGGTGAATGTGTGTGGATGTGCAACTTCAGGTTAGCTTGAAGGAAAGGCCCATTGACCAGCATGGGACATGCTTCTGGGTAGAAAGGCCTAGGATCTTGCCCTTGAGGTCCTCTATATTGCAGCCAGAGATATTGCAGCCCCTATATTGTTTGCCAGAAATCTCATTGGGGAGGGAGAGAGAGAGGATCACCATATGTCCTCTTCCAGGACATGTCCTCTTTTTAAGCCTTTTATCTTGGAAGATCTTCACTGTCCTCCTTAACCTTGTGAGCAGGCAGCAGGTAGTCAGGAGGACAATGAAGATTTATTCTAGGGCACAGGCTTAAAAAGAGGACACGTCCTAGAAAAAGAGGACATATGGTCACCCTACATATAATTGTTGACAAATAATTTCTTAATTACAAGAAGGGTACTCACAAGGAAAAGGCCTCCCACTCACAAGGAAAAGGAGGACAATGGAATATTTTCCAGGATTTAAGGCTTAAAAAGGTGACATGTCCTGAGAAAAAAGGATAGGATTAGACTGTCAGAGCCCAGTTTGCATATCTTCTGAGAAGTAAATTCCACTGTAGTCAATGGGACTTCCTCTTTCTTCTTTTTGTATGTGTGTGTATGTAGTGTTTATACCTTTTATTTTATGTCCTACATTTTTCTTGGGTGTCCTACACTTTAGGTGGAGCTTGTCCTCTTTTTCAGTTATGACCTGTGATCATTCTGACTGAGCTTCACATGGCTACCTATCTTGAGGGTCAGAACCTGCTGTTGCTGTATTAAAATACATCCTGCATATCAGATATTCTCATTACGATTCATAACAGTAGCAAAATTACGGTTACGGCAAAATAATTTTATGGGTGGGGTACCCACAACACGAGGAACTGTATTAAGGGGTCATGGCATTAGGAAGTTTGAAAATCACTGGGCTAAATCCATAGCAATTACGGGTTCACACAGTTACGTCACCCTCTAGTATTATCTTATGGAAAGTCATCTTAACTGCTCCAGAGCAAGGGGCTTAATTTCACTTTAGGATATAGGCCTTAATGTCATTTGCAGTTTGACTACTGTGTGGCTGAAAGGTGAAACCCAATGTTGCAGGAGCTTTGCTGACCTCCAAAAAACACACAATTTAAACTTAACCCTCATTTGTGTGGCAGCCCTAAAAATAAAGTGACTGCCTGAAGCTATTGTTTGGGTGTTTTGTACAATCACGCCAGGGCAGGTTGTACACATATTTTAAAAAAAGCAACCTGAAGACTTTGAATTGGATGACAATTATTTCCTTGTAGCTGCAAGCTTGTTGTGTGAAATAGTATTTATACAGCATCGATAAAAAGCTGCGAGCAATGCAAATGAAAGTCCCATTCTGGAAAACAAACAGATACAAAGCAGGAATATTACAGAAATGTAAATGTCACTTATTAAGTGACTAGTGGGCTGGTGAGTCAGCTTTGAATGTTCAGTCTTTGTCTCACCTTCCTTTGGCACTTTCTCCTAAAGGGCTGCCTTAAAACAACATTTCACTTTAAAAATAAAGCTTGCCATGTCTGACTCCATGTGCAAATGTGATTGGACAGAAATGTGTCAGCTTCTCATCTACCAATTCCACCCTGATACTATTAGGGTTAAATTAGATGTCATTCTGCCAATCTGTACTGTTTACCTTTCCAAGTTGAAGCCAGTTTTTCCTTAGAAAAATTGTTCAGGCCACTGAAATGCACAAATGTATGATTTTTTTAAAGGGAGGGGGGTCAAAAATAATATTTCGTAATAAGGAAGGGAAATAAAAATGAGCTGAGGTCAAACGACGCTGTCATTTTCACTGTCAAATCTTGCATTTTAAATTCTGTGCAAAACTGTGCAATGTTGTCTTCGCATTTTTAATATCATTCTGATGTTGGTAAAAGACTTCTGACAAAAAGAACCAGTAACCTACTAGTTGCAGACAGGGCCCAAGGACGCACTGGCCCTGCTTTCTTGAGAGATATGCTTAAGAAATGTGCCTTTCCTCTCAACAAATGTGCCTTTAAATATGCCTCACACCTCATTAATGTGTCTTTAATGACCGGTAACAGTAGATAATCCCAATCCAGACCAGGGCTATAATGTGCAGGCAGGAGGATTAACTCTTTCCCCGAATCATTGTCCCTACTAAAAACTGACAACTATCCATTTCTGAAGCAAATACCATATTTACGCGAATCTAGTGCGCCGTTGAAACTTATGTACACCATATACTTATAATCAATATACTGTATTCACTCAAATCAAATTATCCATCAAATCTAATGCGCACTGATTTTGGAGACTGAATTCAGCTGAAAAAAGTGAGCATTAGATTCAAGTAAATACAGTATTTTCAACAAGTAGCCACTTCCTTTTGACTGTTGTGATTTGGCAATGACTTCTCCAGTGGATCACTTAACTCAGTCACTGAACTTGAGGCAAACATCTTGGAGAGTGAAGTCAAGTAGGCCCTAGAAAATATCACTAACGACAAAGCTAGCGGGGGTAACAATATTCCAATTGATCTTAAAATCTTAAAAGATGATACTGTTTAATCCATTCAGGCTGCAATCCTAAAGCCACTTTTCTGGGAGTAAAACCCATTGAGCAAAGTTGTTCTTACTTTTTGAGTAGACATGATTAGAATTGTGCTCAAAATCTGCAAACAAATTTGGAAACTTCAACAATAGCCTCGGGATTGGAAAAGATCTATCTCTGTTCCAATCCCAAAGATTGGCAGTGCCAAAGAATTAGCATCAAACAAAGTAGGGGACCTGCTACTAATAGAAAGAGCTCCAAATTACAAATGTGCACACAGGATATACTATGTGCAGCTTTTTAGATCCCACAGCCAGGGAATTAACTTTTTTTGTGAAACTGATGTGGTGAGATGCTTCCCTTCTGCATATGATCTCATTCTCTAAAGATTTTTAAGCTACATGGGAGATCTCTGCATCTGCATCTGAGGTTCCTCCTTATCTTTCCCTTGAGTAGCATTTAAAAATAATCATTATGAAGTTTTTATCAGTGTTGCAGCTATAATGATCTAGAAACAAATCTCAGATTCATAAAATCTCAAATTATTTTATTTCTCACAAGGCGGAGAAGCATAAAAATACTGCTTAGCACACTGCTGTCAGATCTTGATAAGAGAAGTACTGTATAGGGAAGTTTCAGAAATCATAAGAGCTTATTTAGCTGTGCTTCAGTGCATACTGAAAATTGCAGGCTATTTTTAAATTTGCATTTGATGGTTTCCAGCTTATGAAGCAACTTTGGACTTGCTAATTCTCTTAATAATAAATCTCGTTGAGGTTGGATTGTGGAATTAACTGGATCTCCTAATCCTGCTAGCGATGGTACATTTACCTAACAGGTTTCTGATTACCTAACAGGTGCTGATTCTGACCTTATTGTGGGAATAATCCAAATTTCTCATTTATAACACATCCAAGCATGAGCAAATGCCATTGACTTTAATGGAATGTGCTGGTTAAAACTGTTTTGCAGGAGATTGCAGTTACCTTTGCTGTATGGGCCATTTCACATAATACATGGTGCATATTTTTCCCATAGAGTTTATATTTTATGGGAACATTATGTTCTTAGGGAAACCCCAAGGTTTTCCATAGAGTGTATGTTCAATAGCATCTGAGGCTGGTTTTCTGATGAGCTGGTATGTTACACAAGTTGACATATGTCACACATACATCATATGAGGTATGTGGTGATCCCTATAGTGGCAGTGCAAAAAACAAACAAATTAAAAAAACCCAAGCATCCCACATGACTTGATCTTTTTCTGCTTCTATGTCAAGTGGGTAAATTTGGGCTAATGACCAGGTGATGACCAGGTGATGATCATACCCAGTAGGGATCCAAGGGATTATGACCTTGGTCATAACCTTTTCTTTACCTATTCAATACATTACATATCTAGAATATATTCAATACATGTCTTTGATGAAGCCAACTTTCGATATGCACAGTAGAAAGAGGCAGGTGACAAGCTGATTTCCAAGTCAATAGTAAGGTAAACAGATGGGACTGACATGGAGGAGAAGAGCACAAGGCACAAGAGTTCAAGAGTGTGCAGTCACATCTTTAAAACTACCCCTTTAAAGGCATTCACATCGGCTACTGTTTAAGGAAGGATGATAACATTAGTGGTTATCAGTCTGTATATGGGATGGATAAACATCCCAGTTGCCTTGCTCTGCCCTAAGCCTCTTCCAGAGTAACTGGGCTGGAGCATCTTGCAATTGCTCCACCCTAGTGATATATAGGGCAACCCAAGGGCTCTTATGTGGACAGATTAGTTGCTCTGGATTGTGCTGCATGTCACTTTCTGTGCTTTTACAGTTAGAGTTTATTTATTACTAGCGAAAAGCATACCCGTGTTGGGGTGTAACATTTCTCCCTATGCCATCCCCCCATGGCGCAGAAACACCCCATGTGCCACTTCCCCATGCACATCATTCCCCATGCACATCGTCTCTCCATGCGCATCGTCCCTCCATGCGCATCGTCCCCTCATGCACAACTTTCCCCAATGCGCAACTTTCCCCAATGTGCAACTTCCCCAATGCGCAACTTCCCCCATGCGCAACTTTTCCCCATGTGCAACTTTCCCCCATGTGCATCAACCCCAATGTGCAACTTTCCCCCATGCACAACTTTCCCCCCATGCACAACTTTCTCCCATGCGCATCATCCCCCAGGCACATCATGTCCCCATGTGCAAATTTCCCCATGTGCAACTGCCCCCGTGCGCATTACCCACTGTGCACATCATCCCCCATATGCATCATCCCCATGCGCAACTTCCACCCATGCACATCATCCCCTCATGCGCTACTTTCCCCCATGCGCAACTTCCCCTCATGTGCAACTTTCCCCCATGCGCATCATCTGCCAATGCGCAACCTCTTCTTCCGAACAACATCCCCCAGTGCACCAGGCACTGAGCACCAAATTGGCTGGATGTTGGTCAGTCTCCCATGTTAAGTATAGGACAGAAACACGTTGCCCCCTTTTCAGCCCCTGAAGGGTTAAATTTCTCCAGATGGTTCTTGGTGGGAGTTCAGGTGACAGAAGGAACTCCCAGAATTCCATGCTTCAGGCCCAGCAGTTGGGGCGGAATGTTGATGAGTCAGCAATTCTCAATGCAAACACGTTGCGCCCCTTTTCACCCCCTTCCGGTTGGAATTTTGGAAAACCGGTTCTTAGTGCACCCCTCCCTCATGGAAGGAACACCCACCCCAAATTTCACGCTTCTAGGGCGGGCAGTTTTGGCAGGGCGGTGATGAGTCAGTGAGTGAGTCAGTGAGTCAGTGACTTTTCTCTTTTATATATATAGATAATATTTTGAAGCCACCTTTATCCTACATTGGGGATATCCCACATGACTCTAGCTCTTTTCGGCTAGAGGGCCGCATCAAATACCTAGAACAGTGTCAAGAGCCCCCCAAAAATTAAGTTTAAAATTTAAAGAAACACAGTAGAAATGGAACTTAAATGAATGAATGGGCTCAAATTTCCAGAATTTCTCTAAGCATCAACCCTCATCAAAGACATAGGAAAAAATCCAGAGTAACTACGGGGAGTCCTTGCTCCGGTGTAAGAACAACTTACTCTGGATTCCAATATGAATTTCCCATAGGTTTTCACTAGGTGGTGCAGTAACTACGGGTGCACGTAAAGTCTCTTATGTGCTCCCGTAGTTACTCTGGATTTAGGGGATAATGACATACTGAAACGGACCCCCCATTTCCCACCTCCTAAGCACCTTTGACGGCCTGTAGAGGGCACAAAATGTGACTTCTGGTTTTTGGGAAAACTAGGAAGCAATTTTTAGGTCCTCTGAATCTCTTCCAGTCATGACCATAGCACAGCTCCAGATGTGTTTGGTGAAGTGGGCAAGAAGCTTGCAAGGGAGCAGACCCACGGGCCAGATAGAGGCTTGCCAAGAGCCACAACTGGCCAATGGGCCACTGTTTGGAGATCTCTGTCCTACACCAAGGTGGCTGTCATCCCAAGCATCAACCATGGTGCTTTACAGAGTCACACTATAGATTCCACCCAAGAAGTAGAGATTTCAAATGTGACTACAGTGATGGAGGAAAAAGGTACTCTGCTAAAATGTTGGAAGATACTCCAGTGGAAGAAACTGACACTAAGTGTGTCAAAATCTTCTGCTTTGATAAATACAAAAAATAATGTAATTGTTACAAGCTGTTGTAACTCTAACTTATGAAGGAAATTGTATGCAGACCAAGATTAAATATTGCCATACGCTACAATGTATAATCACTACAGCTATTTAAATGTGTTAGACTCTGAGTTGAGTACCCTAGAGGCACAATCATCGGAAAATATGGGACAACTCTCTCCTGCACATGCAGTCTTCACAAATATATATTCAAAGTATAATTAGAATAGTAAAATTCTTGAATGAGAATCCTTAAGTACACAATGAGTGTTTTGGAAATGAGTAAAAAACAAAAATCTTTGGATTTTGTTTGTTTTACTTTTTAAAAAGATCTTGTAATGAGTTTCTAGGAAGATAGCTTGGTTTGGAAATGCCTTTAGGGATATTAAATTTCAGTAAAAGGACACTAATAAAGCTACAAATAGTTTCCATTAGTTTTTATAGAGAGAAAAACAAAACCCCAACTGTTGGACCTACAACACCCCGAAGAGCTTTACAAACTAGTTTTTTAATTAAAGAAAAATTATCAGGAAAAATAGACAATAGTGTCTTTGTTTCAGTGCCAAAGCTATGTCTAAACCCCTGCAATAAAATCAGTTTTTACTCTGGCTCAGGTGGGGGTTGTTGTGATTTACTTGTTTATGAAGGTTTAACTGCACCTTATATTTATATATTGTTTTAGTACTTTCCATGCAAAATAGATAACACTATGGCTCCCTGAGTACCACATAGAAACTACAGTTTTTGTTAACATTAGCCTTTGAATATCAGCTCTGTTATTGCTGATGCATATAGGCACTGTCAGTGCAATCCAGTCTTGTGCTGGAACAGACAGGCTAGGGTGCTTGTGCTGTATCCAGGAATGAGGAAACTTCTCCCATATCGGAGATAGCACTGCAGCAACCCCAATGGGTCTATTCTCAACTGTGCCAAAGTCAGTGGTGCAGATCCAAGCAGCCCAGCACAAGTGCAACCTTCTGGGGAATTGATCTTGGATCAGCATAAGGCCCAGGTCCTAGACCCACCTCCTGCTCCCCAGCCACCTGCCCATGGTCTTGCCTGACACCCGCCCTTCTCTTGTCCAACACTCACCTTTCTCCTACCCTGAAATAGACCAGTAAAACATACTTTTTCCATGCTTCCTGCATTGGCCCATGGAGGCTGGCACATGATCTCCCCTCCAAAGTGCTGGAAAAGTGCTTTCCAGTTAGGGGTTGCTTCCCCATTGGTTAGCATGACTTCCTCTTGGAAAATTAGCTAACCCAAGCAGCAAATAATTTATCTGAATCCACATCTACATGTGGTTGGTGGACAATATTTCATTTGTGGCACTCCCAGAAGGTATTCACGCCAGCTTAAGGGTATGCACTGTGTATGCTTAATGGACAATCCTATAATTCCAACATGCTGGCAACCCAGTTATACTGGTGTAGTGCTAGTAATTTGGTGTAGTAATTTGGAGTTGGACTTAGGCTGCAATCCTAATGACACTTTCCTGTAAATATGACTCATTGAACACAATGGGGTTTACTTTTGAGTTGACATGATTAGGATTGTGCTCAGCGGCCTGGAAGATCCTGCTCAGCCCTGAAGCTTCTTGGGTGGCCTTGGGCCACTCACTATCTATAAACTTAACCTTCCTCACAGGGTTGCTGTGAGGACAAAAAATAAGATGGAATTTTGTACACCATCCTGAGCTTCTTGTATAAATATGTGCAACAGTTAATTAATTGAAATTTTATACATTCACAAACAGCAGAGAGAGAGGGGGGGGGGAAGCACCAAAGTATCCAGACAGAAGCAACCTCTATAGTCACTCCTGCAGGATCCACTCCTGTTTATGGCAATGAGGAAATGCTTGTATGATTTGCCTGTATCCCACAACACATTAAGTGCCCAACCCACATTAAGTGCCCAACCCATATCCCATAACACATTTGTGCCTTTTGCAGTGTGTGGCACAGACCTGAACCTAAAGGTTTATAGGGCTTCCTGGACCTTGTGATTCGAGCCACTCCATTCTACCTAAGTGCAGAGAGGAGCAAAGGGAGGGAAGCAGACATGTATAACAGCAATCTAAACATCTCCAAGGCAAAGGTTTCCTCGTATGCAGGAAATGATTGTTTTGTTGCAAAGGAATTTGAACCAGCTAAAAGAGAAGCCACAGCTGTGCACTGATGGGAACCAGCCCCTTTAGATCACTGCAAAGAACTGAAAATGGGAGCCAGGTTTGAGACTAGGCAGATAAAATGGCCTAACATTAAGGCCTAACTCATCTTTGGCAAGATTGGACAGCAAGAAGTCAGAGGTCTCCGTCAGTCTTGAAAGACTATGGTATCATGCTCGGCGCTGCGTGCACTGCATGCAAAGCACGAAAGCCTGGGTTAGATTGTTATGGAGGATAGGCTGTTACCCAAGCAGCAAATCCCCCCTCTCCACGCCACTGAAATAGTCCAATGGAAAGGCAGAGCCGATACGATTGGATCCAGCTGACGTCGCAGAGCTGGGCTAAGGACAGGAGCTCACCCTATCTTGTGGGGCCAACCCGGGTCTCGAACCCTGGCCTGCTTTTTAACAGGCACAATGACTTAACCACTTGCGCCACCCACAGGAAGAACATACATAACTACATTTTACTTCTAAGAGCACAGTTCTAACCAATGGCATAGCTAGGGAGGTGCAGGGGGTGCAGTTACACTGGGTGACAACTTTTAGGGAGCTGTAAGCTGAGCTTGACACCAGTGGCTAAAATTGTGAAAAACAGGCCACATATTAATGATAATACCATCATGTTATATATCGTTAGAAAGGTAATTTAATGTAGAATGCAATGAAACAAACTGCATTGGAATATCTATATTCTATCAAAGTTATGGCCAATTAACCAGAAAATGAAAACATAAAAGCTGATGGAACAGAAAGTGGATTTTCTTAAATTTCCCATGATACTGATTGCTCTGTGAGCCAATGAGATGCAATTCTGTTACTGTATGGAACTAATTAGTTGTTAATATGAATGAGCTCTCATTTCCATAAATAATCATACAGTTCACCCATGCTAACTGGGTATATATAAAGGCACTTCAAAGTGATGCTTCTCTTATATTTAGCAGGGAATGAATAACCATGTCTCTTTTGCCCAGCACAGTTTCCCTAACCAATAAGGTGCACAATTTTCATATTTTTACTAATTACATTTGATTTTGTTGTTGCTGGGGAAATTTTTTTTAAACTACCCTGAGATGACATCACTTCTGGTTGTGACATCACTTCCGGGGCAACATTTTGAGCTTATAAAGAGAATATTGAGTGTACAAAGAGAATATTTGAAATCTGATTCAAAAACTGCATTTATTAAATAAACAATAAATACTGAAATTTGTAATAACAAGGAGGAGCAAAGCTGTAAAAAAGGAAACCTATACAAACCTATAGTTTGTATAAGTTCATTTAAGTTAGTTAAAGTTGTTAGTTAGTTATTAGTAAGTTTATAGTCATATAAGTTAGTTTATATAGTTTGTATAAGTATAGTTCGCAAAAGAATCAAGGAGGTGCGAAGGTGGCCAAATTGGCCAGCGGGTTAGTACTGCTCCCCACAAAAGAAGCTGAAAAAATGACTAGGGGGGTTTCAAACAGCACCTAGAACTAGGAAGTTACTAGGAGGGGCAGGCCTCTTGGCCATCATGGTGCAGAGAGGGAGCAAAAACAAAATCTCATGGAAAAATTTTTCCAGCTTCACCTATTCTAAGGAATTAAAAAGACCCCCTATTTTTGCTTGGCTCAGTTGAAGAATGGAATGATTTCTTGCATGACTGTCTCTCTACAACAGTAGAAAAGCAGTTTTTAAAACTGTAATTTGCAATGGTCATTTGTGTTGATTCAAATCCATTTATAAAAAAATCTGCGCGAAACAAGGTTCAACCCAGCACAGTAGAACAAGAAGGCTCACTCACACCCAGGAGAACCCATGTTCAAATACTGAAACACTGGCTCACACTGAGGAGACCCAGGTTCAAACATCACTTGAAAAGATTGGATGTGGGTTGACTTTCTTAGATCAGTATATTTTAGAAAATGTACAGCAAGAACCTATGAAAAAAGCGTGTTCAAAGGGCTGGTGGCCTGGTTTCTTAGCCTGCACTATATCCAGCACAAGTTTTGGGACTGCTGCTACATCCTAGGAGAAACCCAGGCCTCCTCTGCTACCAGCGTCAGATCATGGACCTCTTGACTCTGCCATTTGGGCTCCATCAAGAAGAAGGTATCATGTCTCAACAGTCTCATTAAGATCTCATGAAATTCACAAATTGACTACTATTGCCAGTGGGATGAAGTACAGTGATGCCTCATGTAACAAATTTAATTTGTTCTGGAGCATGTTTGTTACGTGAAACATTCTTTATGTGAAGCGGATTTTCCCATAGGAAATAATGGACCAAGGCAGACGATTGGTTCCACAACCCCAAAAATATTCATATAAAAATATGAACTTGTTGTAAAAATGATGACAGAACACTGGGATTGAATTCAAAACATGCATTCAATGTGCATGATCTTATGAAGTCTACTTAGGCTGCAGTCCTAAAGACACTTTCCTGGGAGCAAGACCCATTTAATACAATGGGGCTTACTTCTGGGTAGACATGGTTAGGAGAATGCAGTCCAAGACACCTTCAAAGTGTCTCCCCACTTTCTCCTTCCCTCCATCCTGAGCCTCTCTCTCCCCTGCTCCCTTCTGGCTAGCCTGAGCTGCTTCCCTCTTCTCCACTGCTCTTCTCTCCCTCTGCCCAGCAGACACCCGGCCACAGGAGGAACAGCGCAGAAGTGTTGCTTTCACTATGGGCAGATGCGCTAGGCAGCCCTGATGCTTTTTAAACAGACTGCCGGCTAGCGCGTCTGCCCCAACTACCAACGAATGTGTTCTTTACGTGAAGCACAGTTTTTTATGTGAAGCAGAATCTTAGAGAAATTTTTGTTTGTTATGTGAAACATACTTTACGTGAGGCATTCTTTATGTGAGGCACCACTGTACTTCATTCCAGCGGTCCAAAGAAACTTCACTCCAAAGAAACTTTGTACCTCTTCAAATAAAATTCCTCTCAGAGACCCAGCCAATGATGCTGGGTGACAACCTCAGCCTTTGGGTCCTCAGGAGCAGGCCTCCATCAGTCTTGGAAGACTATGGTATCGTGCTCTGTGCTGCATACGCTGCATGCGAAGCACGAAAGCCTGGGTTGGATTATTATGGAGGATAGGCTGTTACCCAAGCAGCAAATCCCCCCTCTCCACACCACTGAATTAGTCCAATGGAAAGGCAGGGCCAATACAATTGGATCCAGCTGGTGTCAAAGAGCTGGGCTAAGGACAGGAGCTCACCCTGTCTTGTGGGGCTGACCCGGGTCTTGAACCCTGGCCTGCTGGTTAACAGGTACAGCTTCCTACAGTTTTAGGAAACTCCAAAAGTTGTCCAAGGTTTGGAGCCTTGATCAGATGAAACTTATTTTGCCCTCCGCCTGGTAATGGGAGACCTGAGCGGTACAACGAGGCTGCCCTGCCAAGCAGGTTCTTTGGAGTGCCAGTGTGTGTGAGAGAGTGTGTATGACAGTGTGTGTGTGAGAGAGACTGCATGTATGAGTGTGTTCGAGAGTGTGTATGTGAGAGAGACTGCATGTATGAGTGTGTTCGAGAGTGTGTATGTCTGTGTGTGAGTGAGTGTGAGTTTTTTGTGTGAGAATATGTACGAGAGTGTATATGAGTCTGAGTGTATGAGTGTGTGTGTGAGAGGGAGTGTGTGTATGAGTGTGTGTGAGAGAGTGTGTATGACAGTGTGGGTATGTGTCTGTATGAGAGTGTGTCTATATGAGTGTGTGTGTGAGAGAGGGAGTGTGTGTTTGTAAGAGTGTGTATGAGTGTGTGAGAAAGAGTGTGTATTATAGTGTGTATGTGAGTATGAGAGTTTGTATGTGTGTATGAGAGTGTTTGTGTGAGAGTGTGTATGTGTGTGAGAAAGTGTATGAGAGTGTATGTGTGTATGAGTGTGCATTTTGTGCATGTGTGTGTGTGAAAGTGTGTTTGTGTGAGAGATGTATGCATGAAAGCGTGTGCGTGTGTTTTTGTGTGAGACTGTGTGTGTGTGTGTGTGAGAGAGAGAGAGAGTCCAATCCTATGCTCCATTATAGTCAATGGGGCTTACTTTCAGGTGAATGTGGATAGGATTGAGCTGTGTGTTTGTGTGTTGCTGTGAACTTCTGGTGCTGCAACTGTTGTGAATCTGTGCTCCCAACGAGTGAAGCTGTTTACCAGGGCATTCAAGGTTAGGTGATGGTGATGATGATGGTCGCATCAGAGAGGCACTGGAATGTGCACTCTTGAGGAGTGCCCAGAGGGAGAGGAGGATGCCCTTGTGAGCATCCTTTCTCCAGTGTGTGTCTAGAAAATGCCTTTCAAGGAGCAGTTTCCTGGTTGAAGGGTGGGGGGTTCCTTGTTTGTATACTTGCTTGTAATGAGATGCCCAACCTCTTCCCACCCTGGAGTTGCCTCTGAGTGTCCTGCAAGGCAGAGGAGCATCCAGGATCTTTGCACAGAGAGAGACAGAGAGAGAGAGAGAGAGAGCCATGAATCAAAGTGGATCATGTGATGGAGGGGAGGTGCAGGGCTGGCTCTCGTCCAGTGGCAGAAGCTGATGGGTGGAACAAACCGGGCATGAAAAGGCTAACGGATCGGAGCAGTGTGGCTCCTTTTTGGGATCTGCAGGAATGTAGGCACAGGCAGTGCTGCGGAGCTCCCCCTCTCCTGCCTCCCCAGCCTGGATCTGGGGGTCACTCACAAAGCAGAACCCTGAAGCTGTTGCTGCTGCTGCTGCTTTGGGGGGAGGAAGGCTGGGAAGGAACATGGCCTGCGTCCTGAAGGTAAATCTCTATCTGTTGCTTGCATCAATGGATTGGCTTCCAAAAATAAAAATTAAAAAAAACTCCAATTGCTGCTCCAAGCATGAAGTCAATGAGATCTCAGTTGCATCTTCAGAGTCATTGTTAGCTGGGCATTGTTCCCCCATCCCTAAGAAAATGATGACCCCCCCTCCATATTCTGAGCCACGGTGCATCTACTTGGCCAGCCATTATCAGAACTGCAGGGGATCAGCTAGTAAGGGAAGGGGGAAAAGGGGGGTCTCTGTGCGAGGCAGGAAGGGGAGAGGGTAGACTAGGCTTCCCCTCCTTGTGCAAGCAGAATAGCTTTCTGATCCCCCCCCCCCGGATGGGAGATCAGGAGGGTGCACCAGGGCACACAGGCTGCAAGGCACTCAGTTTCCCTTTTGTTGGGAACTTGTGGTCTTCCTCCTCTTCAGAAGAGCTTTGATCCTCCCTGCAAGAGTAGCCCAAGTTGCTGCTGAAGCACATGCTCACCCCCTCCCTTTCTTGGATCTGCAGCCCAGCCCACTTGCTTGGAGTCACTGGAGACAAATGCAATAAACCAGCACTAGTCCTAGATCCAGTGGTGCTTAGTTCTTTCCTTGCAGATTGCTTTTTTTAAAAGGGGGCAGAGTAGGATCTGATCTTTAAAGTGCATGGACCAGGTGTGGGGGTAATCAGCCCATCTGCTTCCATGGGATGCTGGAGTCACTGACTTGTCCCTTCTCACAAGATCACACTTTCAAGATGCCTTTTCCAAGGGCTCTGAGTCACCCACCTCCCCGCTTCTGGCTTGATCCAGCCATGCATGAATAGCTTTGAGTCAGCTTCCTGGACTAATCCAGACAGGGATCACCTCTTACTTTACTTCCAAGAAGTTCAGTCATCAATCCAAGGGCTTCCTGACTTTTTGGTCCAGCCCAACTGGGCACAGAAATCTCTGCAGTGCGGACTCAACTTCTCCAAAGTTAAAACACTCTCAAGCAATTGAAAAAACCCCCAACAAAGTTGGCTGGCTGGCACATTTTCCACAGCTTCACAACATGCTGCTTTTTCACAGCTGTAGGTAACTCTGTGTGCCTGCTTTGCTGAAGGCCTTAAAAATGCTGGGAAAGATGGTTGATAACTCTAGAACGTCATGTCCAACCTCAGCCTGCGGGCTCTGTGTGGCCCACAGTGAGTCTCAATGCTGCCTGTGGCAAGATCCCTCCATATGGCACCCAGACAGGCTTTGTTTTCCTCCATATTGTCTCTAATAAACTCTTGTATGTAAAATTATTCAAATTTGAAATGTAAATCATTTTTCCAGCCCCTGAGAGTGTCTGACAGTGTCAGAGAGATGATATGGCTCTCCTGCCACAAAGCTTGGATGCTCCTGGTGTAGAACAGTGTTTCTCAACCGGTGGTATTGTAACCACCAGCGGTACTTGAGGTGGTGTCTTGTGGTACTCACAGAACCCTTGGGACTCCTTCCACCTGTTGGTGAGACCAGGAACATGATGCTACACAAACAGTTGTAGAGGCCTGGCAGATAGAGTTCCAAAACATGCTTTTCTACGCTCAAAAACCTCCCTTCCCTATCCACTCTCAACCTCTTATTATTGTTTGTTGTATCACATCTGGCCTCCCAGACCAGAAATAACTGGTGATGAGGTAATCACCAGTTTCTTAGGTAGTCCATCAAATAGATGGACCATGTAAAATGGTATGGCAGAAGTCAAACCTTGAGAAATACTGGCCTAGAAGGCTCTTTGCTGATGGCAAAAACAGCACTTCAACAGCAGGCAGTGTTGTAACAATTTGTGATGCTGAACATAACCTGATCCAAACTATGCCTTTTAAAGCTAGTGGTAAGACATGGATATCTACATCCACAAACATACAAATATGTATCTATTTTCTTAATGTCCCTCAATACTATCCAAGGACCATCCAGAAGGGTATAATTTAAGCAAACTAACCCTACAATCCATTACATGCACCCGTAGTTATTGCACCACCTAGTGAAAACCTACGGGAAATTCATATTGCAATCCAGAATAAATTGTTCTTACACCGGAGCAAGGACTCCCCATAGTTACTCTGGATTGTGCCCTTAGCAATTTTTGGAGATCATAGTAAGACTCCTCCCTTGTTCCCACACCCTCTCCTTGAAATAATTTACCGGCAAAACTTATGTCAGCTAATAGTTAACTTAATGAACCCTCCATGGGGTGAATCATTGATGTCTGACTATTGGAAAGATGTGGAGCGGGTCATCAGAGCCACTTGAGTCATCTCTGAAAAGTTGCAAGAAGTTTTCAGATATTATGGAAATAGGTTATTAAACTAGGCACAAGTATGTCTTAAAATTTAATAAACAACTCCCTTCCCAGCTAATGGAAAAGACTAGTAGCAGGAATAAATTATGTGATCTAATCTGCCCTAATTTTTCATATGCCATTTTTGGACACAAATCTATAAGGATTACAAATTAGAATGCCTTCTTTTATAGTACCTTTGCTCAAGTGTTTTTACTTTATTATTTTCTTTCCCTTTAAAAAAAGACATATAGTTGGGGAATGTGTAACTCAGCCAGCATTGACCAGGCTAATGTTTAATCTTGTTAATACAAGAAGGTGTGAAGATAAAAAGAGGAAGTGATATGGAGAGATTAGCTGCACCAGAAGGCAGGCTAGAATTTTCCAGTTAAACCCTCTTACTGGGAAAGCAATTTTCGGGACCTGCATAATGAAATGGCTCTTGTTTGTTTCAAGATGTTCTGACAACCTCAAATATTTGCAAGAATGTAATGAAAGCCTGCTTCAAAATCATAATTATTATGTTTGAAAGTGTATGTTTTACTGGGTAGGCTTTGTGCCAGAAAATACTTGTTATAGTCAAAGTACATGTCATTAGGCTTCTCTCTCTAAAAGGGACTCCTGTCTATGTTGATTCTCATTTGAGAGTGCAATCCTAAGCATATCTATGCAAAAGTAATTCCCATTGTGTTCAATAGTACTTACTCCCAAGAAAGTGTGGTTAGGATTGCAGATAAGGGCTTAATCCTAACCAACTTTCCAGTATAGGTATAACTGTGCCAGTGTGCCACATCTTGCAGTTGAGGTAAAAATTTGGTAAAAATTTCAAGAAGTTCCAGAACTTCACTCCTGCCTCATTATGGGCATAATCCAGAGCAGTTACAGGTCCACACAGTTACGTCACCCTCTAGTGTTATCTTATGGAAAGTCACCTTAACTGCTCCATTGAAAAGGGCTTAATTTGACTTTAGGATATGGATATATCTGTAGTAAGGATATGTAAGGATGTAGTAAGGATCTGTAGTAAGGATATGTATCTGAAGTAAGGATGTAGTAAGGATATGGATATATCTTTAGTAAGCAGCTTGGCCATGTACATATTCAAGCTGTAGGTTATTTCTTAGTCTAGATAAAGTTGGGCAAAGCTACATCTCATTTGCTTTAATGGGATTTAGACCCATATCCTAAAGTCAAATTAAGCCCTTTGCTCCGGAGCAGTCATGGTGACACTTATAGCACAATCCTAACTAAGTCTACTCAGAAGTAAGACCCACTATGTTCAATGGTTCTTACTCCCAGGAAAGTGTGTTTAAGATTGCAGCCTGAGATAACACTAGATAGTGACATAACTGTGTGGACCCGTAACTGCTCTGGATTTTGGTCTTAGTGAGATTCAGGCATGTTGTATATTGTATTCCAATTGCATAAATACCGACTCACCTTTCCCAATGAGTTAACGTGAGAAGGCAAGGTTTTATCCACTTGTGTTGCCAGTGTAAAGGTTTTAAGCAGGCCTCTGTCAGTCTTGAAAGACTATGGTATTGTGCTCAGCGCTGCATACGCTGCATGCAAAGCACAAAAGCCTGGGTTGGATTGCTATGGAGGATATGCTGTTACCCAAGCAGCAAATCCCCCCTCTCCACGCCACTGAATTAGTCCAATGGAAAGGCAGAGCCGATATGATTGGATCCAGCTGGCGTCGCAGAGCTGGGCTAAGGACAGGAGCTCACCCTGTCTTGTGGGGCTGAACCGGGTCTCGAACCCTGGCCTGCTGGTTAACAGGCACAGTGTCTTAACCGCTTGCGCCACCCACAGCTCTCACAACTTTGTCTTGCTTTAGATGGAATGGCTAATGAAAACCATTTTAAATTATGGCATAATTTAAATTCAATAGTTTTAGGTTCTTCATGTATACATTAAGAATGGTATGCACTGTTTACTTCTGTGTCATTTCAAGAGAGCGTGATCTCCTCTGTTCAGGAAGAGACTTTAGCAGATTAAAGGGGTCACATCCAACCTATTTAGATGGGTAAATACCTGCCTAAAAAGGTCAAAGTGGATCAAATGTCAGCAACTGGCAATGCTCCCCTCACATCTATACAATTTTAATCCCTGTACATACATTTTGCAAGCGCTAGAAAAATATTTCTAAGAAAGTTGAATATTGTATGATGTCATTATTATATATACCTGTCCTGATTTCTTTTATCAAACTTTCTTCTCTGATAGAACAGGTTGTTTTCAATTATGTCCAAACACATTGCTGATATACGTAGTGATGGTCACACCGTAGGATGGTTTTAAAAGGAGATCGACATATTTGTATTCATGGAGGACAGGCCTTTCAATGGCAGCTAGTTGTGATGGCCTGTTCTGGTTGTGATTGCTGAGCCTAGGTTCAGCAATGGTCTGCCTCTGTATAACAGGACCAGTGGTGGGAGACTGGTGCAACTGGTGGGCCACTGAGGAAACTATATTTGGATCTGTGGCCTGTTCTGGCAAACTTTGCTTTGACAATAGATACTTTAAGAAAAGCTGGGTATTTCTTGGAAAAAAACTTTTTTTGCATGTTGTTGGCTGTTGAACATAGATTTTGCCACAGTGGCTGGCACCATGTGATAAAGAGGCTCAGCTGGCATGCTGTTGACTAGGCATAATGATGGCATTTTTCATGGATTTTGTTTTTCTTTTCCCAAGATTATAATTTCCTTTTTTTTTAAAAGCCCAGCATTTCATTTTCTGTTGACACTTGCTACATTTTTCTAAAGATATAAGTGCAGTATATTGTGTGAGAATTCTTGTCTTGGACAACTCTGTTGGTAGGAGCTCAACCTTGAAAGGCTCAAAAATGTCTTTCCACTACATTTGCCACCTGACCCATGTACATGATGCCAAGAAAGATGATAAATTTTCCTTTCAATTCAGAGTAACTATGGGAAAACATAAGAGGCACTTACTCTGGATTGATCTATGCATTTCCCATAGGTTTCTCATAGGTGGCACCATAATTACATCTGTGTAAAAGGTCCTGTAGTTACTCTGGATTGTAGCTGGTATTAAAGAGTTGGTACAAAATTCAGTGGTCCCTCATTCTTGGTATTTGATAGCTGGCACGTTAGCTGGTTATGCAGATTAAATCTTCTGTTAAGTTTTTTTTTTGTCAGTTCTGGTTTTCTTTATACAGGTTCCGTGCAAGTTATAGTCCACATTCTCCAGATTAGTTACTGCTACAAATTGCTTGGTTGATCTTCCCACAATGTGTTGCTAGTAAAATTCATCATCATAGAACTCATTACCAATATCTTACTTAGAGCTTAGATGGTTCTAAAAGAACAGGTGAGGTTTGTGGGGGAAAAAAGTGTGCCCTCAGTATCAAAATTCCCCTTTTCAGTCCCTTCGTAACTGAATTTCATTTGCCATATAAAGCATTTTTTCCTTTTCCTGTGGCAAGGGAATTTCGTTTTAAGTAAGCTCTAAGAACATGTAGGCGTTCTCAAAACTCAGTTTCTCAATAGGACTCTGAAGAGGCAAATGTCATGTCCAAAGAGTCCAAACTATTCCACTGAGGTCCTGCCTGTTTTCTATTTTAAAGATACAGTGCAAGCATGTATACACAGTCCTCGCTGTGGGACCTTGGGAATTTTTCCTGAAGGTGTGAAGGATTTTTAAAATAGCTAGGTACTTTCTGATCCTGCACACCCTAATATTTTTCAGCCCTCAGTTTTTTTTAAAGTAGGGAATGATGGGTTTCATCATAGTTAATTATTGGATCTAAATGCAATCTCAGTGTACAGAGTCTATATACTATGTAAATCTGATTGACCATATATTTGATATACAGTGGCGCCTTCACATAACAAACGCCTCATGTAAAGTATGTTCCACGTAACAAAAAATTCTCTAGGATTCTGCTTCACGTAACAAACTGTGCTTCACGTAAAGAACACATTGGCAGTTTGGGCAGCCCTTTTAAAAAGCATCAGTGCTGCCTAGCATGCCTGCCCATAGCGAAAGCAACACTTCCGCGCTGTTCCTCCTGTGGCCGGGCGTCCGCTGGGCAGAGGGAGAGAAGAGCAGTGGAGAAGAGGGAAGCAGCTCAGGGCTAGCCAGAAGGGAATGGGGGGGGGGGGGGGGAGAGGCTCAGGAGGAAGAGAAAGAGAAAGTGGGGAGACACTTGGAAAGTGTCTTGGATTGCAGCCTCCTAACCATGTCTACCCAGAAGTAAACCCCATTGTGTTAAATGGGGCATACTCCCAGGAAAGTCTTTAGGACTGCAGCCTAAGTAGAATTCATAGGATCATGCACATTGAATGCATGTTTTGAATTCAATTCCAGTGTTTTGTCATCATTTTTACATCCAGTTAATATTTTTATTTGAATATTTTTGGGGTTTTGGAACCAATCGTATGAGTTTCCATTATTTCCTATGGAAAAATCCGCTTCACGTAAAGAACATTTAACGTAACATGTTTCTGGAATAAATTAAATTTGATAGGTGAGGCACCACTGTATACATTACTGATCATATATCAGTAGATAGAAGGGCTAATGTAGCATAGCAGCTCACAGCACAATCCAATAACACTACTCAAAAGTAAGTAAGTGAGGATTTCAGCCCAGTCCTGTGGGCTGTATGTACTGTTAGAACTCATAATTTACAGTGTCACAAAATGTGACACATTGTTGCACATTTCCAGACTACTGTTGCAAATAATGAACTCGTGGTGCTTGTAGCACAGGTTTTTGGAGCTCCCTGAGCTGTGGTAAGGGGCTGGATTTGATGTGCCATGGGCAGGGATGGGGAGGGTAGAGGGAGTTTCAGGATTGATCAGAGGAAGGCTGGCATCTGACTAAGAGTGCCATCCTAACCCTATCTACTCAGAAGTAAGTCCCATTATATTCAACAGAGCTTACTCCTAAGAAAGTATGTTTAGGATTGCAGCCCAAGAGAAGATTCAACATGCATCAGGATCCTATTCTTGTGTTTTCACATGTTCCCACCACGTTTTTCTCCCTGGGCATCATTATCAACAACAATACTGATTTAAAAGAAAGTGCACAGAGTGAATCAAATAATTAAATGTCTCCTGTCCTAAAATGATTCCCAGTCTTAAAAAAATGCAAATGAACACCAGTAGCCGCTAGAAAAAAAGATAGTATGCAAAGATATGATGCCTACTATGAAGCTGATATTGGTCTGACGTCACCACTGGACACTTGGAGGTGAGGGAACAAAAGTTCTCTTACTTCACAGAAGCCTCCTGATTGCCCCACCACCACTCAAAGCAGAGTGTGCCTCCATGGTGTAGCTGCTTAGGTGCCATTGACTGGGGATAGGGTTTGGGCATTATTGCCACAGAAGTATGTATAGGATTGTAACCTAAATAACTGTACCTTGAATCAGGACTTCATCTGTTTGAGTCTCAAAGTCTCATTGAGCATTTCTGAATACTTCAAGCATAATTTATTGATGCAATCCTGACAAGCTTGCAAGGTAACTGAAGACCCACTCCTATGTCACTGCCATGCTGTCAGGGCATACATTACATGCAGGAGGGACAGTCACAGGGGCCTCCTCGAAGTAAGGAAATATTAACCTCAGGGATGCATTGATACTGGAAAGTTGAATAGTATTGGGCCTTATTATTATACTTATACTGCTGCTGGAGCAGTGAGGCTGAGAGAGATTAGCTTGCCTAAGGACCCAATCCTATTAAACTTTCTGGCTCCATTGAAAGGAACAGATCTTTGGTAAGGGACAGGGTGACCATATAGAATGGAGGACAGATATGGAGGCCTCTTTCTTTAAGCACTGAGGTAATTTTGGGAGGCGCTGCTTTTTAAATCCTTCTATCTTGAACTAAGGGAACTCATGTTGCCCTATCTTGAGAAAGTCCCATGACGGTTGTTCTACCACAGGTTGCAGCGCAATTGCAGCCACTCTGGGAAATTGGATAGAATTGGGCCTTAAGACCACCTAGTAAATTTATGGAGGATGGGTTGCAAACTGGGAGTATTCTGATGTTCACTTTCCTACCCCCAACCACTCTGCTGTTTCTGCTCAAGCATGTTGTTCTTGCATGTTCTAATAGGAAAAAAGATCTTAACTACACTTTGACTTGCTTCTTGCCACCTCCCAATCAATTAAAAACTCTCTTTGTACCTGTTCTTTTCTGAAGAGTATATTTAAATTTAAATGCATTTCATTATGGGAATGATGGGCTAATCCAGCATCAAGGAGTGACAGGGTACGTTTTATGGGCTCATTATTGTACATTCTAATAGGGTTGTGAAGCCTCCCCAGGCGTGTATTAATAGACCCATAAAATGACTCCTGAGTATTTTTAATAATAATGATGACTGTTATATTTTTGTGAAGTGTGAAACTATGAGAATGTATTTTTCTTCCTGTGCATCCCTTGCCTTGAAACTCCATCATTTCTGTCTGCAAAGTAAAAAAAGCCCTTTTTATTACCTAATGCGATCTTAGTATTTATGGAGGAGAAAGGCAGTTTGCAGTCTCAGGAGAATTGGCTCTTCTGCAGAACATGCTTTTGTCAGAAGACAGACTGAAGGGGTGGAAATTATGAGAAAATGGGTCTCATGATTCCCCTCATGATTCCTGCTTTCCTTCCGAAAGCTACTGATCATTGTGTTGTGCATGACTTTTGTTATTGGCATCGCCATCTTCTCTAATAGGAAGTAACCGTTTTATGTGCTTGAAAACACACAGCAGATAGTTTTGAAGAGAGCTAGCCTGAAGGTGACATGAAAGAAGCATTGTCTCCCATGATGCGCATGATCATGGAAGCTTTGTCCTACTGCCGCTGTTGCTCTGTAGTGAAAGCCCCATATGAGCTTGTTTATTGGAGATAACAGGCCTGATCAGTACGTTGGAAAAGGGACTGACAGAATACAGCTATAATATACCCACATTCACAGGAATAATGTCCACATAACTGAACTTACTCCTGAGTAGATATGGAAAGAATTGTGCTGTACAAGCCCTGATATATTGCCCCATGTAAATCTATGCTGCAGTCAGATCTGAGATATGATATTCTCCTCTGGTCAAACTTCAAGCACAATATTGTGCAGCTGGAAAAGGTGAACAGAGGAAATGAAAATGATCAGAGGGCTTGTCTATCTTTGGTTTTATTTTGTCATGTCCTGCATTTTTCTTGGGTGTTCTACATTTTCTGGGGCCTTGTCCTCTATTTGCAGTTTTGGCCTATGGTCACCCTGGGGTTGAGGGGTTGCGAAAGAGTGGGATCTACCATCTTGGAAAATGGCACTGGGCTTTCCTAGGAGTAAGTCTCACTGAACACAATGGGACTTCCAAGCAAACATGGAGGAGGATCCCAGTAAGTTTAACAGAGGGTCCTGGACAGATTTTTAAATTTGAAAGGGAGTCCCAGACTGAAATGCGTGAATACCACTGCCATAAGAAGGCAAAGAACTCAATACTACTATTAAGCAATTGGCTGTTTTAGGCCAGTGTCATTGGTTTAAACCAGTGATTCTCAAATTGGGGCATAATGACACCCCATCCTCAAGAGTCCTGTGCTCTGAAACCTTAAATAGCAGGGGCAGGACATGATCCCCAGGATCATGTCACTGAGGGTACAGGAGGAACTCTTGCTAGAAAGCCTTACCTGCTACCTGGGTCCGGGGATCCCGAGAGGGAGCTCAGCAGGGCTTCCTGCAGCTTGGAAATTGTGAAAAATACAATTGTGACTGACTTCCATGTTGCAAACACAAAACTAGAAATGAGTTGCAATTGCATTTTTTATTAATATCCAAGCTGCCAGGAGCCCTGCAGAGCCTCCACCAACCCCATGGGTCTATAGACTCCCTTGACCATGGCAGCTGTTGTGTTTCACTAGCTGAAGGTCTCACTGTGCTTGCAGCGACCCAACCTTGTGGATCGTCTCACTGCCTTCCCTCTGTCCTCCACAAACACAGGAGAGTTTGATGGCTTAAACTTTTATGGATGGTTCATAATTCTTCAACTCTGCTAATATTTTATTGATTTATTTTTGAATCTCTAGGCACTTACATAGCGGCAGTGGTAGCTCCAGCTGTTGCTGTTCTGCTTTATAGTTAGATGCTGAATTACAGTGTTCCTTCCAAACTGCAGTAGACAAAACATATTTGAGATTACAGACAAACCCTTTTCTTTTTCCTTGGTTTTGTTGTGGTCTGTTTTTTCTAGGCATGTTTGTCTCAAGGAAAAGTGGAATAGGAGAACAGCAGCAATCCACATGTTTGGTGCTATATCATTGTTGTTATTAACAAATTGTTAATGATAGTGATAGTAATCATGAGAATGAAGAATGAGAAAAAAGAACACCCTGAGAAAGAATGCTTTTATTTAAAAAAGTATACAAAAAGAATACTTTCTGGACAATTCTTACTCCACCAATCCTTGTGCTTCTCAGCAGCCTAAAAGGTCATTCTGACCCATTTCTGCAGAAGCAGACCATTATCAACAAGCCACGTGGTCTTGTGAATTGGATGTGATGGATGAAGTAGCTAATTCTACTCTTGGTGTGCACATACCAAATAGCCAAACCTTTCTATGGTAAAAGGGTTGGGATGGAAAGACCAGGTGGGCTTTATTCTTCAAATCAGGTAATTGACATTATCAAAACTAGGTTCCTTACGTTCAAACACAAAGATGTTCTCGGGTGTTTTTCTGCCAGGCTTGTTTAGATATCTAGTGTTGATCAATGGAAGGCTCACCCACTGATTCAATCTAAAGGTAAGGAACCAGTGTTCCCAGGACAATGTACAAAGTTAGCAACAGGTATTATATTTCTAGCTTTGTACATTTCTTATTTTACTTTAGTACTTGGCTGCTGTTATCGGAGCAGATCGACAAATACACTGTTGACGTTGCTAGTGGTATTTATATGTCATTCATGACATGCTTCCACCATTGACATTTGTTGATATCGCCAGCATTATGATGGTCACATGTGTTTATGGAATTATTTTTTCTTTACCCTTTTTGCTTGTTCAGCTAGCAAACTGCACTGGTTTTGCTATGTATTGAGAGTGGGTTTTTGAATGTTCTGCTATTATATAGCACCCAAGCTCCCTCTACCAGGTGTAATTAGTTACTGTATCTGGTTTGGACAAGTTAATTCTGTATCCTAGCCAAGTTCATACGTTTTCCACCAGCCTCTTTAAACATTTTGGAACCCATCTCCTCTAGATAATTAATTTCTTTTTCCTCTGGAATTGAAAAAACCCAATTATATTTTAACTCCTTGCCTGCCTTATTCTTGTTCATGTATAATGCTTTGGGTTGTCATGTTTGATCTCAGATGCTTGGAAAGGAGACTTGGGATTCTTTGCTCTCCTGGGAAGGATTCCCTTCCCCCAAACTGCCTGGTCACTGCCAATAGGGTCAGTGGACAGAACTACCAGTTCCTTTCCCATTCAGCTGCTTGCCCTAAAAAGGGAAGACAGAGAAAGGGGGTGCATATTCTCTAACCACCAGGCATTCCCCTCAGTCAGCCTGGCTTCTTCCAGAACGTTTCCTGAAAAAGAGAATATGTGGGTGGACAATAGCTGGATGACAATGTTGTGTAAAACTGACATATGCAGACATACGCATACACAAGAGTGAAGGAACAAAGTGTAACATTCCTACTCCATCTGAATATGTCTTCTGTACTCTTCCTTTGCACTTGAAACAAAATATTCAAGGAAGCATATGCAAAAGGATTAAAACAAAACACGGAAGCAACATAAATCAGATAAAATATCAGAACAGTAATGTTAGCAGACTACCAAGAAAATATATTTTGGAGAAGAGCAAAACAATCTGTTTTTTGAGAACAGGTCAAAAAACCTGATGGAAACAGGAATGTGGGGATAAAATAAGGAAAGGAGGTGTGGGAATGATGTGGCCATATTATTTTATAGAGTAGTAAGGGATCTATGGATTAATAGATCTGTGTAAGAATGGATTTGTGTAATGAATCTGTGAGAATATTTGAGCCAACCATTGGTTCTGTTAGTGTGTTATGTTCACTTCCCATTTTATTTTTATATATGAAAATCCATTGAAATTAGCCATTGATAATAATCACATTGTGACGTCATCATCCCCAAACTTAAATATTGTATGAGGGCCCAATCCTGTGCTTGTCTACTCAGAAGTAAGTTTCATTGTTTTCAATGGGACTCTCAGGAAATTGCGCATAGCCTGAGACTATAACTTATATCAAACTTTCTTTTCTTCAAGCTTACGACCTACTTTTAAACTGGTCTATTTTAACAGAGCTATGGTGACACATTGTTTAGTCAAAGTAGGAGGAACTGGTTGAAACTAAATCTCTGATTGTTGGTGTTAACAGTTACAAAGTAATTAGGCCACTGCAAAAGAGAGCTCATTTGGTACACCAGGGTCTAATTTCTTTTCCCTTCACAGCATGTAATAAGACAGTGCTTTGAATCTTAGCTTAACCCAGTCTACTTTGCTGGTGCACTTTGCACCAACGGTGACCAATGATTGCTTGTATAAACTTGTTGATCTTCCAGAAAATTCATTGTGTTTTTCTTTTGTCAATATTGCAACTGTTTCCCTGAATCACTTTTTGTACTTTGAGCAATGAGCACCAGTTCCATTTTTAATAATGATGTCGAGAGCTGTCTTACTTGCCAGACATCTTGTTATTTTGCTTTTTCCACCCCTCACTTTCAATTTTGAAAACTTTGTTGATGTCGCACAATAGCATTGGGAATAGTCCTGCAGTGAAGAGCAAACTCTGCCTTGCGGGTTACCCTGTGTGCCCAGCAGGTCATGGATCTGAGGAAAGGGAGCATGACTCTTTTCAAGAAAAGCCTGAAAGTGTTGACAGTAAAAGCTGAAAGAGAAAATGAAATGGTTTATCTTTGACTGTGCCTTTGACTGTGTTTCCAAAGCCTGGCAATGAGTCTTTCCCCCCTGTTGTCAACAAGGCCTGGGGCATGCCGGTGATGCATCCCAGTGCAGGGAATTGTAACTGGCCATGCCCTCCTAATGGCTCTGTTAACACATATCACTCCAGCTTCATCTGAAAAGTGTCGCGTGGAGCATTGCTTCAATGATGCCAGAGATCAGTCATGGGCAAGTGTAATCCATTTATGAAAATACATCTCCCAAGTGGAAAGCAGATCAATAGGGTCCAAGAAAGATCTTGCATAGGAAACACACACATGCACATGAGCGCGCGCACACACACACACACACACACACACACACACACGTACGTTTATTGAGTTTCGTTACCCTGATTGCTATACAAATCATCTGTCAAAAGAAAATAAATGTTTTCTAATGCTGAAAGAAAACTTGTATGGCAACTTGCAAACAGGAACATCATTTTTGTTCTTCCCAATCATATGACATCTATTTGAAGGGATACTTGCACCTCTTAGAAGCTTCTCACTCTGGCTTTCATCATGAACAATTATAATGTCTCTGCTCTTTGTGCTAAGAGGAACACTTGCTTTCTCTCCAAAGGAAATTTGCAGTGTTTAGTATCAAAATAGTGTACATTCATTACAACTAGGACTAAATTTTTAATTGGCTGGATCATTTTTTGTAGGAAAAAAATAGAAATAAGAAATAGAAATAAGCCCCAAATGATTCAGAATAAATGCACCAAGATCAAAACACAGAACTATGTTCAGATGCAAATGTTTATTTTGTTTTAATTTTAAAAAGTTTAACACCATCTTTTGGCCTCAATAAAAGGACCTCCAGCGTTATTAAAAATTATACTACAACAATGATTAAAACAACCAATTAACAATGAATCAATTAAACAGAGGAATGGAAACAGGAACATAAAATAATCAGATTGCTACACAAATCATTTGTCACACAGGGTAACTCAAAAGAAAACTAAACCAACCAAAGTTTGGATTGCATATTTGAAAACAGACAGCTTAGCAGCCGAACGGCATGCTTCATGGTGTAGTCACATCCTATGTGGCAAGACCCAACTGCCCCAATTCACTGTGGCAAGAGCCAGCTGCCCCCACCTGCTAAATAGCCGTCCAGCAGATGTTAAGTCCTAATATGATGGCCACCAGGAACATTGCAAACACAGTAGTGGCTTCCAAACTGGGAGCTTCTTTTGTTTAAAGGTCCAAGTCTCACTATTTGGGTTTATTCCTTATATATACATGTATACATGCAAGTTGCTGTCATAATTGTTTTCCTTTTAAGCTACGCTTTCCCTTTCAGACCACAAAAGAAGGTAATGAAATATAAAAGGTGTAATTCTCTGTCTGAGAATACAGGAGGAAGTAATTTAATTTGGCTGATGTTTCTTTGAAGTGTAATGGCAGGTTCAAAGCACTGCAACCTAGGAAGTTGAAAGGAACATATGGTTTGAAACTCTGGCTTCAAAAATCCATAATTAATATCACTTTTTTAAAAAAAATAAAAGTGGTTTGTGGCAATGGCTTCCTTTTGGAGTCTCTGTGATAACTGATTATGAAGTTCAAAGCTGGAGCTCAATTCATATATTTTTTTTAACTGAAATACCTCTCCAGTTCCCATGGGTTTTATATGGATATATATAAAGAATATATATATTCACCTGCTACTTCAGCTTCTTGATGTAGGACAAATTTTTCTCTCAATATGATGTAGCAGATGAGCAATCTACTACTTAACTTTGTTCCTGTCATCTGTTTCAGAATTAGGAGTCTGAATGAAGTCCTCCTGGAGATGTTTACCTCAAAGAATCCTATTATATGGAAGCCTCTTTAGCATCTGGGGTAGATCTGTTTTCACATTTTAAAAGGCTGGAGAAACCGCGCTAATTAGTAGGAAATCCAATTACTGTTACTTAGAAGCTGCTGCTTGACAGGTGTAAAGAGATTTTGTGTTTACCAAAAATGTTTGAGCGTCAGAACTTCAGTCAGCATAACATAAAGAGCCTACACCACTTCTGGTTCTGCAGTAAAAAAGATAATTTTTGGATTTGCTTTTCTGTATAGATGGAATATGAAACACATATAACATTTGCATCAGTTTGTCTGTTGGAGTTCACCAGCTTGTTTGTGCTGTAATTCTTTGCCAGATGAATGCAGGTAAGACATGCTTTTAGCAAAAGCCCCAAATCCAGTATGGCTGCAATCATAACCACACTTTCCTGGGTGTAAGCTCCATTGAATATAATGGAACTTACTTCTGAGTAGACAATGCAAAGGATTGCACCCAATATCTATACTAAGAGGTACCCAGCTCTTCAAAATTATTATTTCATTAGTAACCTTACATCTGTTCAGCCTAATGACTGCCAAACAGATATATTTGACTGTCTTCTGCTCTCAGCTAAGATGCAACATTTCACCATCAAAAATGAATTTAGTCTCAAACCTTTTTTTGAAAATAAAATAAACATTTCCTTATCTTGAGGAGTTCTCTGGGACTATCCTCCAACTTCAGGCTGCAGCACATGCCTCATTGGTAAAGCTATTCCAGTGCTGGAAAATTGGTTAGCATTGTATCCTCAAGTTTCCTACTCCTCAGGGAACCCTTTCATATTAACGTGACTTTTGTGAAATCCTGGTGTAATGACAAGGATTTTTGTGTGGATCTTGGATCTAGGAGCGTAGAAAGCACGCTCCTAGATTGCTTTCATTTAAGCTGTTTTCTCTGGCTGCCATATAAGGTGTACCACTGTGGCCACAGAAGAGAAGTAAAGTTCTTGATTCAAATTAACAGCCCCATCCTATGTTCCCAACTCTGCTGATGCATCAACACCAAAATGGTTACCACACTTCTGGGGGAGGGGTTTGGGCAGTTGCAGTGGTCTTCCCTGGTTATTGTATTTACCCCCAAATCCAGAGTAACTACGGGAGCATGTAAGAGACATTACGTGCACCCATACTTACTGCACCACCTAGTGAAAACCTATGGGAAATTCATATTGCTATCCAGAGTAAATTGTTCTTACACCAGAGCAAGGACTCTCCGTAGTTACTCTGGATTTTGCCCTTAGTGTATGGCATCTTATGGTAAATCAGATGTCAGTGTGCCACTGCAATGTATTTTGAGAGCCAGGAATTCCACATTGATGTCTGGCTGCCAACTGTTGCCAACTGCCAATTCTTCTATGTAGTCTTGCTGCCAATTGTTACTAGTCGTTTACTACTAATAGTGATATCCAGGGTACACCACGAGGAGGCGAATTAGCGTCTTCCCTCATTTTCCTACCTGGAAAATGTGCACTGTGCACATTCCTTCTCCACTGTGCAGGGGATCCACGTGGACCCATGACACAGAATCATGTCTGGGATAGAGGCAAGGATTTGGTGACTACTACTGCCACTGAATCCACCCTTCCTGGACCTGATTCTTTATACTGTGCTTCAGCAGCAGAGGACATGAGTCAATATGGTGATGACAGCATTCCTGGTAGTGGTCTTGAGCTGAGAAACTGGATCTGGATCACCTTAATCAAGGCCTGGTGTTGCTAACCGCTAATTCTGGAATTCTGGAATCTATACACGGTCTCCCTAATCTCAGAAAAGTGTAGAGCTTAATGATATTTTGAAGAAAGCGTGAGAGGAGCTAGTATTATGCAGTTGTTAGGGCTGAGTTTGAATCTAAGCAGTTTCAAATCCCAGAACGCTCTCTGTGCAGCCTTGCAATTCTTTCTACACCTTGCAGGGTGGCCATGAGCACAGAGGAAGATGGATGTCCTGCAATCTAAACCTTGGGAAAGAGCAGGAAAAAAAATCTAAAAAGGACTTTACTGATAGGAGTTACCATGCATGACCCCATTGCCTAGCGATATCCATGTTCAATTAAAACAACAAAACCTTTAGTGGGCAGGTAGTGTTTTATCCTGACTCTGTTCCTAATATTTTCGTTGTATGTATAACCAAGTGCTTTCTTCCCTAACAACCTGCAATCCATGTGCAATTCCAAGTACATGTGATGCTACAGAGGAAGGAAGATCTGTTGCAGTTTATCAGTTCAAATATCAGAATTAACATGCTGTTCTGTTCGCTTGCGCTCTCTCTCTCTCTCTCTCTCTCTCTCTCTCACTTTCTCTCTCCCGGCTGTTTTGGTTTCTGGTGGAAACTTGTAAGTATAGAGAATACCTTATTTCCCCCCTTCTGGAACCAGCTTACTGATTCATAGCCTGCGCAGCTTTGGTTTTCCCCAGGGCCGCATTTAAAGTCCATATTCAGGTTGATTAACTTTCTCATAGAAAGAATATTGCTTCCTGTAATTACACAACAGGGACGTTGCATGAGGGAGGTGTGTAGCTCATTACCGATAGACCGTTTCCGTGATGCTTTTAAAATATAATAGAGTGACTAAGGGGTTCACCTCATGCAAAAGATTTTTGTTAGAACTGAGGATGATGAACTCGGTGATTGGATCCAGCTGTCTCTCCCGACTGGAAGTCGGGCCTCTGATCTTGCAACATCTCAGGCAAAGTTTTTTCATCCTTAAATAAATCTAGTTCAGCTTTGGCAGTATGTGCTTAACGCTTTGAGTTTGGATCATGTATCATGCTGGAGCACCTTTTGTAGTTGGCAAGCTGTGTTTGAAGGGAGACAAATGGCACCCTTGACTGGCAACTTCAGGTATTTGCTGGCTTAGTTCCTACCTGCCAGTTCCATATCGTATAGCTGTCATTTATGGATAAGGAAACAGGCCTTTTCCGACAGTAGAAAGGCTAGTTCAGACAGCACTTGAGAAGATATGTGGAAAACGTATACCTTGTGATGTCCAGTCCTGAGCAAAACAGATACTAGTTCCAGCAGTGGAGCCCATCTAGATGATTGCGGTATATGGCTGCAATTTGGCAGTTAGGCCGGCACAAGTCCCGGCACTAGGCCTGGGCAGACCTGGTTGTGCTACAGAAGTGCCATATGGCATTTTTGTACCACTTCTCTTCACTGGGTTAGTCCAGTGCACAGACATGTACCAGCCTCCTTACACTATCATGGGAACATGGAGCAGGTGAGTTATGCCTGCCTAAATTGGTTAGGATTGTGCCCTCAGTTTTTGACGGTTCATTTTCTGACGGTTCCACTCTTTCAATTATACCCAGTGTGTGTTCATTCATTCAACACACACTTCACTCTTTCAACCTCTCTTTGCTAGTCTAAAGGCTAACATTGTTTTCCTTGATGTTGATTTGCATGTGACATGATCAAACTGTTTTTGGCGTTGCCTTATGACTTTCATGAGTAACTAACCATCATACAAATAAATAAAATATTCATTTCTCACTCATGTCTTTGTTCATTTTACTGTAATTTGTTATGTATTTTGGCTATGTGTTAATAAGTATGTGTTAGGATTTTGCAAGTGATAACTTACATCCTTTTGGGGGGCCATCTTGCATTTGCAAGCTGAAGAAGACTGGGTTCCATTTTTCAGTGGCTTTCACTTTTGGACAGTGCTGTGGTCTCTAACCCATTCAATAACTGGGGGATGCTTGTACAAATATGTCAGGTTTCATCCACTTGTAGTTCTCTGCAGACATCTCATTGAATTTCTTTTCAGAAGTGACAAGAGGGAGGAGGGTCACGCAAAGCATCTGTGAATCTGGTCAGGAAATCCAGATCATTGGCAGCCGTACTCAGAAGTAGTCCCACTGCAACCAGTCATTCAGTGGGGTTTGGTTTCCCCCAAGTAAGAGAGAGCCAAAAGGAGCCATATGGTGGAAAGAATGATAGCTATGAATTATCTTCCCCCTTCCTGGGCTTCTCACCCAACTGTTAGGCAACCCCTTGGCTCCTTCTTCTGCCCTCTATCAGTTAATGAAGATATGAAAATGCCCATCCTTTGGACAATAATATTTGGTTCCTTCCCTCCTAGTTCAACCTTCCCGCCTCCTGTGGAAGGACACTTCTATGGGTTTTCACAAGGATTCAGTGGATTTTCAGAGCATGGCTCAAAGTTTGGGAACAACAACAGTTGTGTCTAAACTGTTTGAAAGTGGCACTTCAAGAAGTTCTTGTTGTCATCAGAGATTGAACAGGACACTGCCATACATTCTTCCATTGAACTATAGTTCTTGTCCAGTCCTCCTGTCTTAATTTTTCCCCCAAACTGCAGGATTTTTTTAAACTAAAAAAAAATCAAATGGATGTAAACAATAGTAGAATTGTGAACTCAAAATAGTTTGAAATTTTTTATTTCTTGAGAAATCTCTCTCTCTCTCTCTCTCTCTCTGTGTGTGTGTGTGTGTGTGTGTGTGTGTGTGTGTGTCCTTTTGTCAAGGTTAGCTTTAGTTTTGTTCTTATGGAGTAAACTTGGTTTTCTGAGTGCATGTAAGAGAAGCTCTTCTTTCTTATGGAATAAATGTTATTTTCCCAACACTGGCATAATGCAAAAGATTTATTCCCCCTCTTTAAAATACTTGTTTTTCAAGGAAAGAGGAAGACTGCTTGCTAGCTGGAAATTTCTATGCAAAATTATTCATTGATAGGAAACATTATTTTTCAGGAGGACCGAGTTCTTTCTCTCTCTCTCTCTCTCTCTCTCTCTCTCTCTCTCTCTCTCTCTCTCTCTCTCTCTCTCTCTCTCTCTATATCTGTAACCCAGCCTAGAAACTCCATTTTGCTTTATAAGCATTGTATCAGCCGTGAAAGAGTTTAGGAGGTAGTTCATGTCCCGATGTTTCTTTCTAAAATACAACTTGCTCTCAGGGAAAAAAAACCAATTTAAATGGAAAGAGAAAGAAGATGGTTCAGGGTGTATGCACAAACTGCAGCAGAGCGTTTTGGTATTCAGAACAGATGAATACTTTGTGTGGAGGCTTTTGCAAACAGGCTGAGAGATTTATACAAACTGGAACACATTTCAACACTTAAGAAACAGGCAACAAATAGAGCCTTTAACAACGAGACTAGGCTTTAAATTCTTTGTATTTGAAGAATGAGGGTAAAAGTCAGAATCGTAATGGGTAAGCTGCTGGGAACTTGTCTGATGACTTGCCCTGGCCATCTGTCACATTGGGGCAACTTGGAGGCCAATCCTAAGGTGCCTGCAGCACCAGGACTACTATGGTATCCTGAGCTCAGTGGTTGAAGATCACTGGACGAAGGTCCAAACAGATCTACCTAAAAGACCTGCTTTATGGCACATGTAATCTCACTGCAGCCATGTAGTAAGGTAAAGAAACAAATGTTCCCTAACCTTGATTTGGCTTCTGTGACTGCCCTCCCATACAGAATGCAATATACACCCTGTTGACACAGCAGCATCAGCACTAGAAAGTTGTAAAAGATTAGGCCGTTAATCTCTACAGAAGCAAGCGTCTGGCAGTGAAGATTTAGAACCTCCTCACCAGACTTAAGACAGGGTTTTCACAGCACAAACATTTTTTGCCATTGTAGCATTGTACCAGTTAATGTGTACTTTTTGAATAAATATTTAATCATATACTGGGTTTAACTTTATGAGGAGGCTAGTAATATGTTTATAGCTGACATGTAGCATTTTATATTAAACGCTACCCATCCCCATGGTAAACCATTCCCTAGGAATGCGAACTATATGTATAATCTATGCCCAGTGTGTTTTATGAATGGTTCATTAAGCAGTTGATCAATAACTGCTTTACAAATGAATTTACAACATTCGCTGATATTCTAAAGGTTTTCTGCTTCATTATAAGTGACTTATTGAACATCTACAAAGCCCTTTTAGAGAGATGTGCTGCCTTTAAAATAATGTGTCTCTAGTCATGATTGATAAAACAAATACGTTGGAAATTACTAGCGTAATGCTTGGCAATTTGCTATGCATCATCTTAAATCTGCTTGTTTATGAACAGTTCTTTGGTGCTCATTCTTTGGTGATCCTTAAACTTATGAGTCCTCAACACTCATACCAGAGTCACATATCATAAGCTGCTAGTGGCATCACTTGGGTTTGTGTTACCAGTTGTAGGAGGCAAGCGTATCACCCTTATGATGGACCTCCTCCAATGCAGTGGGCTTGGTAATGTACCAGCAGTGAGCGTGGTGATGACTGTTGCCTTGTCCTGCTTGGTTTTTTGTCTATAACTTTTGATAGAAAAGAAATACCTTATTGTGGTTTGTTTCACTGTATTCTGTGTGAAATTTCACATTGATTGATACACAACATGATGGCATTATTCGAAAATATCAAGGCTTTTTAAAAAATTGTCTTTTAGTGGTGTCAACTGTGTGTGTTTCTCCCAGTACAGTTTGCACCCCCCTGAACCCCTTATCAATGCCACTGCTTATGCTTAGTTCGGGCACAATCCAGAGTAACTACGGGAGCATGTAAAAGACATTACGTGCACCCGTAGTTACTGCACCACCTAGTGAAAACCTATGGGAAATTCATATTACAATCCAGAGTAAGTTGTTCTTACTCTGGAGCAAGGACTCCCCGTAGTTACTCTGGATTTCCCCCTTCATCTAGCTCAGTACTGTCCACATGAACTGGTAGGAAAAGCTTTCCAGGGTTTTAGGAAGGTATGTTTACTCAGCTCAATTTTGAGACACCAGGGACTGAATCTGACATCTTTTGCATGCTATCTTGTGCTCTACCAGCGTGCAGTGAGGAACTAGAAGATTGGGGTTACCATAACTTTACCATAACTTTGTCCCATGAGGTCTTAAAAGGGTGGGGAGAGGGGATGAAGTGATTCAATCCCCTTGCTTTTGAGGGGTGCAAGAGCTTTCTCATAACGGGCTGGATCAGGTTTCCAGGGGTGCAGGAAGCCCTGTGGTAGCTTCTACAAGGCTCCCTGATATGTGGAAACTGTCAAAATAATGATCATCACCCATTTCCAGTTTCACGATTGCAACCTGGAAGTGGGTTGTGATCTTTAATTTGACTGTGGGAGAGTGAGAACCACTGACTGAGTGGATGTGGGTTTTCAAACCATTGGTCACAATCTTGCTCTCTCTGTGATCTTGATGCAGCTCTTTCATTTTTCGGTGGAGGGAAACTGTAATTAAACTTTTGTCCTGTATACTTGGGGACCAAAAGACATAAACAGAAGCCCCTTAATACCATGTGCACTAATATCCAAGAATGAAACAACTTTGTGGCCAAAGGTGTGATGGAATCTGATGGGATTCCATTAGAAATGTTAGGAGAGCCAGGTTTAGCCACCTGCAAGGTGATCAGGCTGCCAGTGAACTATGTTCAATAAGATCCAGATCAACAAGATTCTATATACATAATGCTTCATTAAAACATAATGCTGTAATTGAAAGAGTAATCCAGGTATTGAGAAGGTTGAGATGTTTTTATATTCACAACTCAATTGACCGCAATGCATTCTGATTTAACAGACTTGTGTCATTAACAGACAACTTTTCCCTCCAATAGTCCATTAAATTGAGGGTTCGCAGCAATGCAATAAACAGTTCTTTTTGTTATTCTAGCCTCTTCATTTCATGTTATGCTTCCAGCCTTCCCATATAGCCTTATCTATTCAGCCTATAAATACAGGAATGCTTCTCTTTGTTAAAAGAAAATTGGGGGGTGGTGGAAGAGAGAAAACTGAGATGCCTACAATTCTGATTAGACTTTTGAGTAGATGTTATGGGCAAAATCCAGAGTAACTACAGGGAGTCCTTGCTCCAGTGTAAGAACAACTCACTCTGGATTCCAATATGAATCTCCCATAAATTTTTGCTAGGTGGTGCAGTAACAGAAGTCTCTTACATGCTCCCGTAGTTACTCTGGATTTGGGGATATGTGTGTCTTCCAACTAACCATTAAATTCTTTGCTGCTATCTCTGGGTTGGGCAACCTATGGCTTAGATTATGGCCTATGGAACATTATGCCTCAATATGTCACTGTCTTACTGATTTATTTGGAAGAGATTAATCTGAAGGAAAAGCACTGAAACCCAACTCAATCCTGGTGTGTGTGTCGTAAATGGTCTTGGGACTTCTGAATTAGCTTCTATAGTTGCATAGCATCCAGAGTTGTTCCCCTCTGCAAGATCAGAATTAGGTTCCTGCTTAACTGAGGAATATCAACTTGTAATTGAATCTGAAAACTTGCTACTTTTTCTCCAGTGTGTCAGATAGTCAGGCCAGTCTTCTGATGTACTTTGTAGGTTCATAATAATCCATTAATCAGATGGTTGGAGAAGAAATGCAGGTCTTCATGCCATAATGTTGTCTGTGGCCAAGAGTCAAATTTTAGCAGGATTTTTTAGGATTACAAGAATTTGGAAATAAAGAATTTGGAAATAAAGAGCTTTGTGTAGGTAACCAATATAGGAAATAGTTTTCAAAAGTTTTATGTGGAGGCTGTTTTCAGTGGGAAAAAAGTGATGTTTCCTTGTCTAATATCTCTATCCATGACCTTTGTACAAATAAGACTCTTGCTCTTCTGAAGACATTGTTAAAACACTTGTCAAGTTACAACACATTTGCCATGTTGCTTGACAGTACCAATGTATGATTGAATCAAATGCACACACACATAGACATGTACACAAAGACTCATATACAGTGGCGCCTCACGTAAAGAATGTTTCACATAAGAAACAAAAATTTCTCTAAGATTCTGCTTCACGTAAAGAAAGTGCTTCACGTAAAGAACACATTTATTGGCAGTTGGGGCAGACGTGCTGGCCAGCAGCCTGTTTAAAAAGCGTCAGGGCTGCCTAGCGCACCTGCCCATAGTGAAAGCAACACTTCTGCGCTGTTCCTCCTCTGGCCGCTGGGCAGAGGGAGAGAAGAGCAGTGGAGAAGAGGGAAGCAGCTCATGGCCAGCCAGAAGGGAGCAGGGGAGAGAGAGGCTCAGGATGGAGAGAAGGAGAAAGTGGGGAGAGACTTTGAAGGTGTCTTGGATTGCAGCCTCCTAACCATGTCTACCCGGAAGTAAGCCCCATTGTGTTAAATGGGTATTTCTCTCAGGAAAGTGTCTTTAGGACTGCAGCCTATGTAGACTTCATAAGATCATGCACATTGAATGCATGTTTTGAATTCAATCCCAGTGTTTTGTCATCATTTTTACATCCAGTTAATATATTTATATGAATATTTTTGGGGTTGTGGAACCAATCATCTGCCTTTCCATTATTTCCTATGGGAAAATCCGCTTCACATAAAGAAAGTTTCACATAAAGAAACTGCCTCCGGAACGAATTAATTCTGTTACGTGAGGCGCCACCGTACACCTAACTCATCCTGACACCTTTGTTCAATATACTGCCCCCCTCATAAAGGTTCTCCAGTTCTGTTTCTGAGATGTTAGTGTTTGAAATCCTTAAACCACTACTTTTCTGAGAAGATGGGCGCAATCCAGAGTAACTACGGGGAGTCCTTGCTCCAGTGTAAGAACAATTTACTCTGGATTGCAATATGAATTTCCCATAGGTTTTCACTAGGTGGTGAAGTAACTATGGGTGCATGTAATGTCTCTTACCTGTTCCCGTCATTACTCTGGATTGTAGGGTTTGTGCCACTGAAAACAATGGGGTTTACTTTTGAGTGGACATGATTAGGATTCTGCTCTAAATCACATGATCGTGATAGTATAGTGCATGAAAAAATGGTTAAATGCTCTCTTTTAATTCATTATGGTCCTGATCCTGATTGAGACTCTTCAAAGATGCATTAGTATTTATACCATTGAAAAATAAAAGATGAGGGATAAACTGTACATTTAACATAGTGTGTAATTTAGCCTCTGGATTCCAGTGAGTCTCCAGATTTATCTGCCCTAAAATAGGATGCAGATCCTAATCCAAGTATAAATAGCAGAGCTCTATTCCCCACCCTTGTGAGATTTTAAAAAGTATTTTTATGAATTTGTTATCTCTAGACAGAACCTTTTTGAAATACATTGGGGAAATGCAGACTGGAGAGTGGATATGGGAAAATATTTTTGATGTGCCAGAATTGGATCTGCAGATTGATGATACAACAGACTTGAATTCTATTTTTTTTAGAAGTAATATTTTTTTATGTCGATGTTGTGTATTTCACTATGCTTTAACAAGTGGATATTTGCAATACATAGTTGTTTGTATTGTACTTATCCTATGTCTTTAAAGCAATACCCATGCTTTGGGTGAGGCAGATTGCAGTTCCCTGGTGTCAGCCAGGTATGGCAGGAATTGCCTGTATTTACATGAATCTAATGCACCATCAAATCTAATGTGTGCCCCTATTTTAAAAGGCTTAAGATTAAAGAAAAGGTTTACTGGTAATTGTAATGTGCTAGGTGGCCCAAGGTTCACCTCTCTTGGGGTAGCCTATATTGCCTTAGGCCACCCCAAGCCTTTTCCAGAATAACTTAAGATAGCCCATCTTGCAATTGGGCCAGTCCAGTGATAGACAGGGCCTCTCAAGTTCACTTCTGGATTGTGCCCTTAATATATTAACTGTTAAACTAAATGTTAACCTAGGCCTATAATCAAAATACCATATTTGCTAAAAATCTAATGCACCATCGAATCTAAGGTGCACCCTGATTTTGGGGACTAAATGGAGCTGAAAAGGTGAGCATTAGATTTGAGTAAATATGTAGTTCATCTCCCTCCATTGACAATTGGCATTCAATGGATTCATGAAATAGACAGCAGAAATTGTATGTTATTGTACGTATTATTAAAGATGGATGAAGAATTAATTCTCTTATCACCTCAGTAGATGTAATATACTGTATCTAACAAATGCCAAAAGGATTGATGAAGCCTTATATGAGCTATTGATTTTATCTCACGCACAGTTCAAATGGGTATTTGTTCTACAAAATGCCTTGTTCCTTCATATCGAAGACTTTACAAGAACTAGTAACTGTGATGCTTGGGTATTCCTTTTATGACGACAATGCGATTAGGTATGGTGGCTTTAATATGACCTCTGCTTCTGACCTTATCTTAAGCTCTTCTTTAATTCTTAACAACCAAATATCTTATATTTCTGATTCCTCAAAATTCCATATGCTTGCATTGACCTAGATTTTTCCACCAAGGAGTGCCAGCTGGGGTGAACTAAGCTGTTCTCAATTAACCCCTCCAGTTTATGATGGAAAGATTTTTTTATTTCCCTGTTGGCATGATTGTCAGAGGAATGAGAATCACGTTAACTTAACAAGCTTTGTTTTTTCATCCATCAGAGATGACTGACTCTATTACTAAATCCAATTAACACTTCCTTTTTTTAAGCTGAAGAGACCTCCATCCTTAGATTTCTGTTTCAAGGGCAGCTACAGGGCTTTTGTTGCAAGTGGTTTCCTCAAGTGAAGGAAAAATTACCCACCTGAGATCCCAAAGCTCTGTACCTTGTGCCACGTAAAATCTAAGATTCCTGGAATAATACTATTTGGCTTTTGACATTTTCTAGTACTGGTATTTGGCATGAACTAAGAGTGAAAAAATTGCTCTTCTTTGATTAGTAACTAGTGTCCCACGGCCAAATATGAGCTTCAAAAGGGCACCAGATTCCACAGACTAAATAAGATACCTTCCTTCTACCACATTACCAAATACACATTGTCCTTGCTTGCTATCTGGATACCACTATTACAACCCACCAGAACCTATGGATGCAATCCAAGCCAATTCAGGCCTGCACAACTCACTCATCTCCCCATTTCCTTGGTGGCGTAGGGAAGCCAGCACATTTCTGTGCACTGGCCTAATCCCCCATGAGTAGCACAGAAGGGCCACTTTTGCAACACCCCCAGCCCAGTCCGGGACTTGTGCTGGGACTTATGCTGGCCTAACTAGAGGTTAGGATTTTTCTGTCAGTGATGTAGGGTAACAGTATTTAGTACTAATGCAGGAAACTTGGATTCAGATCCCTTCTCGGCATTGAAAGTCAGTGGATGGACAAACTATTGTGAGGGAGGGAAGGGTTTTTTCCAATTCATTTGGGGATTCCAGAAAGTCACTAGAGTCAGTCAGTAGAGGAAGTCTCTATTTTTGCAGCACAACAAGGCAGAAAAATTGCTTGAGAGGCTAAAAATTTGCTCTGAATTCCATAGATACATTGTTAGGTGCATTGGTACCAGGGCTTTAGTTTCGACCATATAGATCCTATAGACCTATAGTGTTTTAGTACAGAATTCATTAACTGGTGAGTGTTTTGGGGGGAAGAGAAGGGGTAAGGGGTAGCAATATGATTGGGATTGCTTCTAGGGAGGGAAAGGTTTTTTCCAACTTATTTGAGGTCTCTATGACTGTGTGAAGGATCTGTGGTGACTGTGACCCCCCTGCAACTCTAAACTGTGAAAGAGAATAAGAAACCCTGTTTTGGTCACAAAATCAGAAGTGCTTTTTTTTAAAAACAAAACTTTTCAGAGTACTTTGGATCTGTTAGGATGGCTGCAGAGAGGGTAGCAGGCTTCCTGAACCTCCAGAAACCATATCGACCCCCCCCCCCCGATGAGTTGGAAAAACTCAAGAGTAGCACAGTCATTCCGATCCTGTTGCTGCCATCACTGTCACCCCAATACTTAAGAGATTAGAGGCAGAGCTTCCCTGCCTGGTGCATCACAGTGCTCCAGTTTGGAACAAACTGGATTTGTTCTGCTTGGGTTATGTATGGTCCAATCCAGAATATAAGCCAGAATGAGTATTCTGACAGCATAAGATCCTTTATGGCTCTCTCTAAAGTCAATATTCCAAATTACATATCTGGACTGTCCTGGCCAGTGGCTGGAGTACTGGCCAGTGGATTCTTCCTGGAGTTTTTCTTTAAAAACAAATATTCCCTTACCTCAAGGAGCCCTCCATGCCATTTACATCAGTAGATTTGAAGAATCTGTTGAGGATTGGGCTGAAATCTATTCCAGAAGATAAATTTTCAGAGCACTAGAAATAATCTAGCAAGCTGTCTGAGAACTGTTCAGGTGTGTGTGCATGTTGAAAAGCAGTATATAAATCTTCAACTTCTGGAAATATGATCTGCTGTCTTACTCAAAGAAAAATGTTTCCAGTTGTCATTTAATGCTACCGATATTTTTATTTCATTGGCTTCTACAGTCTTGCTAAATCAGAGGCTCTTCCAAAAAAGGAGTATGTAATTGGAGTATGTGTTGGGGGAAACCTTGCGCTGGAAAATCTGGCTAGTCTTGAGGTGATGAGCCCAATCTTGAGATGACTAGATGGAACTTAGTTAGGGTAGACGCCTATGATCTATTTCGGAGCACTTTCTAACTAGATCATCTACAATCCAGGATGTGAGGGAAACATGAGGGAAGGTATGTTGAACTGTAATCTCAAAGATGGTACCTACCCAGTGATTGGCAAGTATAAATGTGCCTCTTTGGCAGCTGTCTCCATGTAATAAACTGCGCACTATGTAGGACTGCCATAATTCTCTTCCACAAAATCAGGACAGGACCCTCTGTCACACTTGCCAGTATGTGAACATAATCCCCCCAAATCAAGACTGTCCATGTTTTTTAGGATATGTGGGAAATGTAGCACTATGGGTATTTGGGTTTTTCTTCATCAACAGAGTGACCATAACCTCAAAAAGAGGTACAAAAAGAGGCATAACCACAAAAGAGGATATGCCTTTCAAAAGGTAGAACATCCAAGAAAAATGTTGGACATGACAAAATAAAAGCTAAAAACAGTTGTTTTCATGTGGTCAATACACGATTACTTATTATATTTAAAACTATTTCATATAAATTCATACATCTGATTTATTAATTACAAAAAGATACATGCTGTCTGCTCACAAGGAAATGGAGATTTTTTTTTCCAGGACACAAGGCTAAAAAAGGAGAGCATGTTCTGGAAAAAGAGGACTTTTTGATCACCCTGTATACATTAAAATCTTGAATTGAGAATAACTTGGATTGAGACTGTTTTTCAAGACAAACGTTTCTAATAAATTTTGAGCACAATCCTAAGCATGCCTATTCAAAAGTAAGCCCCATTGTGTTCAATGGGTCTTACTCCCATGAAAATACCTTTGGAATTGCAGTCAAAGGTTTGTCTTGCAGTATAAGTTATGTCTTGATAAATAAGTAAAAAAATGTGCTGGTTGGGATACGGCTGGTTCTGGTACTCTGTTAACACCTCCACGGCCTCTCCTGAGATACCAGCCTACTCTGAAGTAAGCCTATTACTGTCAAAGGGGCTCACTCCTATGTAAGAGGGCAATGGAAAGGATCTTACATTCAGGTACCTTGAAAGATCTAGCCTTGTATATCTACTCTAAAGTAAGCCCTATTCTAATCAGTGGGGTTCACTCCTTTGTAAGGGTGGGGGCAGATTGCAGCGTGAGAGACCAAGTTCAATTTAATTTGTTTTATTTTTTCTTTCTATTTTCTATTTTCTTTATTATTTTATATTATATTACGGTATTGTAATCATTTTTCTGTGAATATCTATGGGTTTTGGAATGAATTGACTGAGTTTCCATTATTTCTTATAGGAAAATTTGCCTTGGCTTTTATATCTTGGATCTGAGTTTGGAATTTTGATTGTTGCTTGAGGGGGCGGTGGAGGGGGCAGTGGCATAGCTAGAGGGGACAGTGGCAGGGGCTGGCGAAGGTTTGGGGGGCTTAGAATGGGAGCTGGCAGGAAGGCCCTGCAGAATCCGCGGCTTGTCTGGAAACTTACTCAGAGGGTTGGTCCATGCTGTCAACAAGTTGGAATGAACATTGGAACTTTTCTGGTGACCCAATTCCAGTCATACCATGAGGTGAATCAAGAAAACAAATCTGAATTTATGACTTTTTCTGACTTAAACCATGACACTGTACTCTATGGTACAGTTGTCCTATGGTACTGGTTGTCCTTGAGGAACCTAAATGAACCTAAGATCCTAAAAACTGAGGATCCTAAAGATCTGAAAAATTGATGCCTTAATAAAGCCTAACGCTAAGGTGCCCTTATGCTTCCAGAACTAGCATTCTTCTGGCATAAGGTAAGTACCTTATGCCTTATGGTGATCACAAATGAGACATGCCGTCTGAAACAGCCAGGCTGTCACTGTTGAGTGGCAGCACATTGATCACCCACGCTCCCTGATCTTCCCCATATGTATCTCCCACTCATTGCATATTCTAACTTATCTGAGAGGAAGGCACATAGGGGAGGATTTGGGGGGAATGGTGAAGAGATATGATGGAATAGGATGAAACAAGAGCTGACAGGGAGAATGGGAAGAAATATGGTGGAACAAGGTCTAGAAGGGCGGCAGCAGTGCCACTATCCTACCACCCTTCCAGACGACGATCTTCCTTCCTAAGTCCTCTTGGATTTCTGGCACAGGTCCGCGCAGACCCATTCTGGTACTGGAGGCTTACCCCTAGTAAGGGAACAAATATTCTTTTATGTAAAGATCTCCTTCTCCACAGGATGTTGCATGACTGCTTGGGAAGAGGAATAGGATAGGACTGGGCCCTAAGTCAAATCTTAGGGCCCAAACCAGCTGTGCTTGTAAAATATTTAAAATATGGAACAAAATTATGCATTGGAGGGATGCAGTGGTGAGGACTTTCCTTGTTTAAGTCTCTGTCATTAGGCCACCCATATCCTCTAGACTCCATCAGTAATATGGACATAATGATCCTTACATTATAGATTTGTTTGTCAAGATTATATCAAGGTGTGAAGTGTTGTGTATTCCCTGCTAGAATTTTGGATAGATACGTATATTCAGCAAATATTTAGGGTTGTAAAGTTTAGTTAATGCTCAGTTTCTATGTAGTGGATTACATAATAATTATTGGCTATAGGGTACCTTGTGTACACAGATGCTCCCTGCATGTCACTCAACAATATACTAGCTCCAAGTATTTTATCAAATACATCTTCTCCGTCTTCAGCATGTCTTCTCCAATATATATCATCACCACCAGTCTTGCTGCTTGTGTACATCTACACATAATTATGGTAACTTTCACTGAAATTGCACCTGCCTCCATGAATCTGGCTTTGCTTTTGCTGGTAACAGTTGTGATGCCTAATGAGCACCTGCAGTTTCAAAATCCATGGCGTAAGTCAATATGTTACCTCCGGGCTAGTGCTGCGGAGCCTTTCAGTTTTCATTTTCCTTTGTGCCAAATGATGCTCTCCTCAGACATCCCTGAGTAAATAGGCCATTATCCTCTGGAAATCACCCATTGAAACCTGTCTGAGCCAAAGATGGGCAGCAAATACCAGGGAGGCAATTCAGTTTATTTCTGTTGTCTAAGATATTTCCTGTTTGCTGAAAAGATTTGCTCTGCTTTGTATCAAGATCATTGTTTTGGTCTGTAGGATAAAAGATTCCCATAGCACTGAATTGGAGAACGTTGATGAAGTTCACCATCCTCGTGGAAGAGAAGCAAAATCGAATAAAAGCGTTTGTAGTCATGCAACTCTGACTTTTTTATGAAATGCATTCACATTGGAGAGGATGAAAATGCAAGGATGAAAATACACTGGAACAAACCAAGGAAAATAGTTAGAATATAACAAGTCGGAAATTGATGGAGATGAGAAATCAGAAACGTGCGACAGAAAACAATGTAACTACCTTTGCACAGATGTTGCACAGAAATACATCGTGGTGGGTGAGATAAGGTGGTCTTTGTTCACACCAGAGGGCACTCTTGCAACTTTGAAAGAAATCGTATGAAACCGTTCACAGGATCTTACTATGTTGAATCTTGTATAATTCTGTGGTGGAAAGCTGAAAAGATTTCATTGGTGTTCTTTTATCATGCAGGTAAATGTAAATGGAAACTTTCCACCACTTCTCTGAAAAAAGGTTATATATGTTGCATTGTAGCAGGCAGATCCTGTTTGTTAGAGCTTTGTTGATGAGGGATGAGCACGTGTGCACACGTGCCTCCTATGAATAGAGAACATTATTGGTTGCTTCAGAGAAATTATTGTTTTGCTGTTTTCCATTCCTATGCCTTCGCATGGTAGCAGATGTGAGCTGTGTACCAGATGTGAGCATGGAACCAGATGTGAGATGTGGACAAAGCTATTTTATTTGGGTTACAAAGCAAATTCTTATCCGAGGGCTTTCCAAGATACAGTGGTACCTCGCTTAACAAGCATTTCACATAACAAGCTAAAATTTCCAAGAAATCTTGCTTCACATAACAAGTTCTACTTCACTTAACAAGCAAGCGCGCTATTGGCACGCTTGCTATGCAGCCCTGTCGCTCTGCATGGAGGCTCTTTAAAAGGGCTGCTGGCCAGCGCTGCTGCCTCTAACTGGCCCCAACTTGGGGGCAGTTGCCTGGAGGTGTCAGAGGCAGCTGCCCCTAACTGCCCCCAAGTGCCCCCACCGACCACCTTGAACCTCCAGTAGTAGCCCAGGTAAGCCTCCCAGGAAAGTGTCTTTGATTGCAGTCTCCTAACTATGTCTACTCAGAAGTAAGCCCCAATGTGTAAGCTCCATTGTGTTAAATGGGGCTTACTCCCAGGAAAGTGTCTTTGATTGCTGCCTCTTAGCCATGTCTACCCAGAAGTAAGCCCCATTGTGTTAAATGGAGTTTACTCACAGGAAAGTGTCTTTAGGATTGCAGCCTAAGTAGACTTCATAGGATCATGCACATTGAATGCATGTTTTGAATTCAGTTCCAGAGTTTTGTCATCATTTTTATATTCAGTTAATATTTTTATATGAATATTTTTGGGATTGTGGAACCAATCGTCTGAGTTTCCATTATTTCATATGGAAAAATCTGCTTCACTTATAGAGCGTTTCATTTAAAGAGCATGCCTCCAGAACGAATTAAGCTCTTTATGTGAGGCACCACTGTAATGCCTCTTGGTATAAGAGCCTGATTACCGTTTACATCTATGTAGACATGGGCTGCAATCCTAAAGACACTTTCCTGGGAGTAAGACCCATTAAACACAATAGGGCTTACATTTGAGTAGACATGTTTAGGATTGCAGCCTATCGTTTATCTGCTGGGATGTGTGTGAAAGAATGGATCTTGTGAAAATCCTGTATGAAAAGATATGATCTTTCCATATGGGGTTTTTATAAGATCGATTCTTTCACTGTCATACAAGATGAATCAAAGAATACTGGATGTGTAAAACCAAGGTGTATTGCACCTACCCATTTCATAATTTACTACAACGTTCACAGCCATATCTGGCTTGATTTCTCCACCACACAATATACATTAATCACTGAAAATTAGAGTTCGAGTACAGTAGTGCCTTCTAAGACAAATATAATTCATTATGGAAGAATGTTTGTCTTACAAAGTGTTTTTTATACAAAGTGGATATCCCCATAGGAAACAATGGAAAGTCAAACGATTGGTCCCACAACACAAAAATATTCATATAAAAATATTAACTGTATGTAAAAATGATGACAAAACACCGTAATCAAATTCAAAACACTGTAATATAATACAGAACACAATTACTGTAATATTAATAAAGAACACTGTAATATACTGTACAGTAAAACAGAAAAGAAAATCCTTTTTGGCCAAGGATGACTAGCCCTGCAATCCAGAGTAACTATGGGAGCACGTAGTTACGTGTACCAGTAGTTACTGCACCACCTAGTGAAAATCTATGGGAAATTCATATTGTAATCCAGAGTAAATGGTTCTTATACCGGAGAAAGGACTCCCCGTAGTTACTCTGGATTGCACCCTAATTTTCACTAAAAGAGTCACCAGTGTTTTTTTGAGCAACTTTTACAAGGAACCTATCTGATGACTCTTGGTATTGTCTCCTCTTGAGGATTTCATGGAAATGTGACATTGCATTATCATGAAACACGTTCATCGCTCGCACTGCTACAGCCTTATTTGGGTGGTGCTTTTCTACAAAATTTTGCACAATTTCTCAATGTTTCCAAATGTCCTTAATCTCATTTGGTGTGAGGGATTTCTCCTCCTTATTCTTCTCCCCCTCTGCAGATGAGATCTCCTCCAGAACCTTTTGCTGTTGCTCACAATGCAGATCCATGAAGACATTCATTTTATAATGATTTTTCATTGTAAAACTGTTTGTTTTTACAAGGCACTGTGTTTACAAGGCAGAATGTGGCTTTCATGTCACAATTGTGTTGAAAGCTGCTATGCCAGTGTAGAAGCCACAATATGATGTTGCTTACAGTTCCCATATAGAGAAACAATCTTAGAACTTCATTCTATGAATTTATAATGCTAAGTTCTCCATTACTCATTGTTATCCTTGAAAGCTTGTTGTAGTCTATCTGAACTGCAGCTGGTAAGGAGACAACCACTAATGGATATGTTGATCTCTAGAATGGCTGAGAAGAGCTCAGGCTGCAAACCTATACACATTTTCCTGGGAGTAAGACTCATCATGCACAATAGGACTTCTGTACCAGACTGTGTTGTTGAGTATCAAGATGAAGACTTCTTGGAGCTTGGCTCAGTTGTTTCTCCAGGTGTCAGGCTTGGAAGAAATCAAGCCCAATTCAATTGCCATGATTGTTGGCAATTGAGTTGGACCAGTTTCCATATACTAACAGAAGGGGGCATCCCACTTCCTTGGGCTTTTATTCTGGCATTATATCTGTAACTATATGGACATAAATACCTATTTGTCACAAATCATTCTATCCAGCAAGAAAACTTCTAAAATGCTTACAAAAAATACAATTTGTGGCTCATGCAATTGCAATACAGGAGCCATTCAGAATGATTGGAGGCTATAAATAAATTTACCCTACAATCCAGAGTAACTACAGGAGCACATAAGAGACATTACGTGCAGCCGTAGTTATGGCACCACCTAGTGAAAATCTATGGGAAGTTCATATTGCAATCCAGAGTAAATTGTTCTTGCACTGGAGCAAGGATTCCCAGTAGTTACTCTGGATTGCGCCCTTGGTGTTTCATTCCACTTTCTAGAGGTTGATTTTTATATCTGCTTTTACCATTAGATGGTATTCTCTCCCTATGGCAATAATGTTTTGGAATTAGTTATAAAGGTTTGTGTGGTGCATTCTTGGGAGGAAAAGTTGAATGAATGGACAGATTAAATTGGGAGCAGCAGAAGTCCTGACCTTAATGCTCAATTTCAGTGACACTCTTGGTCCGTTTTCTGTCTAAAGTCACTGCATCATTCCATCCATTTGGGGCTCACCTCCAAGGAGTAGCTGATAATCTAGTTGAACAGATTGCATTTCCATACTATTTTTTTAAAATTTAGTACTGGACTCTTGCAGCTGTGCTGCTGAAATAATTAGGTTGCTTTTCAATAATAGGCATCAATGTGGTTAAAAAAATGTATAGACATTGGTTAAGATTTTTTTTGCTATTTGCTTTGACAGGGTGGTTCAAAGCTAATGGTGAAATATTGGATGTGTCTTGCAAACTGTCGGCACCTTCATTTATAATTCTGTCAGCTATTTATGCCAGCCGCTAATGACTGGAGAAGCTGCAGCATTTTGTTATTGGAAAAAAAATCTAAATTATATTCTAGACAGGTTGACACTGATGCCCCAAAGTACAGGTCTGCAAGATAATTCCTAATCTCAGTAGAAAAGAGGTGTCAAATGCAATTTCACTAAGGGACTGATCACAATTTGCCTTTTAACTCCAGAAGTCCATAGAAGGAGGAAAATGGCTCGATTTGCCCGCAAGTATTTTCAGTGCTCTCTATTAGTGGGCTTGTTATACTTTCAATCAGCAGTTCACTCTTTCCCTTCTAGATGTGAGGTTATGCTGTCACTTCATATGCACTTGTGCTGTGATAACAGCCCCCCAGTTCATGACAGACTACAATTCAGTGATGTCTCATGGTGGGAATTATAATCCTTTCCAGAAAAATAGCTCTTGGAAGACGTCATAAGACTCTGAAGTTTCTCTTCTGATTTCTAGGACTTGGCCATCTGTAGTCTAAGGATTCTATCCTAACTGTGATCTGAGCCTGCAAAAGTTCTTTGCACCAGATGGAAATGTGCCATAAATCATGTTTGCACTGCTGTATAAATCAGCTAGTAGGAACATGAGCAGGTCTGTGGAGGCTGAGTATGGACTTCATGCTGATGGAACAAATTGAGTCCACACTGGCTGAGCTTGGCCAGTGTTGAGGTCTGGAGGGCATGGGGAGTAGGGTTGCCAAATGTCCTGAAAAACAGACATGGGGATTGTGTTCACATACTGGCAAATGGGACAGAGGGCCCTGTCCCAAATTGTGGAAGAGAATTATGGCAACCCTAGTGGGGAGGATGGAAGGAGTAGCCATTCCAGGGCAGGGAGATGGCAGGCAGAAGGTGGGTCCATGTGTGGGCAGATCAGGATCCATATAGGGACTATGAAAAGCCATGTATTGGACTAACATTTTAGACATTGGCCAGTCTATGTAAGTCCATGTACAAGTTTGTTACCAGCCAGTCTGAGAGTATTCCATTCAAAGTTTTCATGTTGTCTGCTAAACAAGCAGAAAGACTTTCCAAAAAGTACTGCTGAACATTTTGCATGGAATATTTTACATGTGCACACACATCAGCAAGTGAATGAACAAAAGAGTAATTGTGCATTAATTCGGGATGCTCCTTTGTTGGCAAAAAAAAAAAACACCTTTCAGGATTTTTATCTTACTATTACTATAAGGATGGCGAAAGGTAGAGGATGAGAGCCTTCTGCTGTTTGGATGTTGTCCATTGATCAACAATGGAAACACAATTCATTCACATTCTTTGTGCAAATTGTAGATCTCGTGCCAAAATTCATCACCTCTCTTTGTGTCATCATTGAAAAGCGCTTCAAAGGGGTGGATCCTCCCCTTTATATTGCAAGCTGCAGTAGGAGGGTTGCCCTTTTTGCGACTGAATAGTAATGCTGACTCTTCCACTTATTTGCAGTGTGACCTTGAACAGCTCATTTCTTCCTAATTTGCCCAACTGTGTGTGTTTTTAAAAGGAGACTCACTGTAGCATTACATGGGCATTGTGTGGGCTGATTAGTTAAATTTTGAACAGCACTTTGAATGGATAAGTGCTATTATTCTGGAAGCTGAAATGTCAGTCACTTTTTTTTTTTACTAAGAGGAGGTCAAAATTAACCTTTGAAATCTGAAAACCACCTTGGTTACTGAGTAGAATTTTTAGCATTAAAAACTCTGTTCTACCTGGAACTGGCTGAGCAGGGATTTAAAAAAAAGGTTATTTAACCTTGGCAGAAATGACAGAAATATAGGGTAATACTAATAATTATGTACATGAAGGCAGTGTTCCTTTGTGACAACTCAATGACAGTTTAGCATTCATCGGTTGCAGCCCAATCCTAACTGAACTTTCCCACTGATGCAACCATGTCATTGGAGCATGTGCTACATGGTGGGGAGTGTTAGTCCTGGGCACGTAGGCTAGTATAAGGTGCAGTTTGTGGGTAGAGATGGGGAGTAACCAGTGTTGGGCTTCAGGGGCTTCTCACGGGTTCTACAGAACCCTTTGCTAATGAGTGCCTGGTTCTGAGAACCGGTTACTAATGGGACATAGAACCTGTTGTTAATTTCGATTATTAGGTCATAGAATCTGTTATTAATTTATTTGAATCCCACCACTGGGAGTAACTAATGAGGAGGAGGAACTGGAATGTTTGTCAAGGGCAGGTGGGTGGCAGAGACTGCAATTGCAGACCCTTGCCAGACCCTAGCCTCCATTTTGGAACCCAGCATGTTGCCTGGTTCTCCTTGGACTTGTGCCAGCAAAAGACCCATAGATAGTAGGTCAGCCTTCCAGGAGGTAAGTTAAAAAGTTTTCTAGTGACAGAAGAAAATTAGAATAGCAAAAATAAATAAGCATGCTGTTAACTGTCATGCCATTCATTTAAATTGGCCGTCATGGATGAATCAACTGAAGACTTGGTTGGATGATCTACCAGTTAGATTAAAATTTGCAGCCCTTGTTTTTACATGTAAAACCCAACCTTTCTTATGTGATTATAGATCCAGCTAAATCGTGAACCTGGTGCACTGCTAAAATTGAAAAATCCAAAGCTTGCTAGGTTGGGCATGTTTTATGGGAGTGACAACCATTCTCGGTGTACTTAGTGTGATTACTCTGCCACCATATATCATGCAGTAAATACTTTGGATGATAACTCATGTCTCTCTTTTAAAATGCTCTGGTGAAATATAGTTGATGGTGTGATCTGATCTACCAGACTTCCTCAGAGGATATTTCACTGGAACTTCAATATGTGAGAACAACAAAATGGAACACCATCTCACTGCTCTTTCTTTCAATTTCCCCCCCGGGGGCAAAGCAGAGTATTTGATTCAGTTCTTTCTCTACTAAGGTCATTTGAACTGGGACTTTGGGTTCCACAGATGCCAACATCTGGCCATTGGTCCCACATCATCAAAAATGCTCATTAGTATTGCAGTATCTGAGGTTGTCCCAATACTATGAGTTGTAGGGTGGAATTTGATGGCTTTGGCTGTGGCTTTTCAATATATAGTAACGATATGTGACATCTGCATGAATGAGGTTCATATGCAATACGTACATCTCAATGCAGTATAGGAACATGAGTTGCACTTTGCTTATCAAGTAGTAAGTACAAAAGATTCATCTGTCACTCATGTTTTTCTAGCGGTATATACATACTCAGAGCCTCTTTGTTTCAGCATACTTTGTAACCCAACTGGCATCTAGTCAGGTTTTGTGTTGATCCCTTGTAGTTTGCACAGAGGAATGATTAGCATAAATGCCGCATATAAAAGGTATGAAGAATTGCCTGCAACATGATGCCTTCCCTTTTGGTAAATTTTATATTTTAATTTATTTCTGGCCCTCAACGCCATGCCAGTTATTTCACCAGCCCTTTGGCCAAAAAGTTTCAAGCTGTTCTAACTCAACCATTTTCTAACCTGTTCTAACTCAACCATTTTCGACCACTGTGCATATTGATGTGCTGCACATGATTTCCACGTGTACTGCAGGAATTTGACAAAAGATTATATATTTCAAGGCCATTAGAGGATGTGAGACTTCTATAGGCAGCACAGTTTCAATTGCCAAATAACCTGATGGTATTGCCATTTGGGACGGCCGAAACGTCACAATTTTAATGCCTTGCAGTGAGATGAGAAAAGTTGAAAATCATTATTCTAAAATTATTATTTCCTTGCTGTTCTTGTAGCAGCCATTTCCAATGAATTACAGTCTTAGAATGATTTGGCTGTGCCTATTCACTGAAAATGAAATGGCGTGAGATTAAATAGTATTAGATTTAATTACTGCTTTCATAATGACAAATGGCAGATGAGCATGTTTTTAAAGGCTACTGATGTCTCAGCTTCTTTAAGTAAAAACACTGTGATTTGTGTTTCAGGCACTTATTCTGTAATTGTTCCTTTAAAATCCATCTGTGTGTCTTCTTGAGCTTCTTGAACACACAAAAACCTTCCTGCTACCTTTTTGCTTTTAAAATAATGTAATTAACGATGTTTGGAGTGCCCATCAAAAAGGTGATCAATTGTTCCTCTAATTTTTTTGTATATAGGTCTGAATGGGAAGCACTCTGAAGTAGATTTGCATGAGACATGCGTTTGGTTTGTCACCTTTTTAAGCTGTGTATTGGTTTTTTTTTAAAGGCTAATAATGACACAATGTTTAATTTATCTAAACAATGACACCACAGTCTCTACTTTTCAAACACGGCTCTTAAATTGCTATTTAAACTTTAACCAGATGCACAAGAAACTAAAAACTTCTGTGTATCGATCTTTCCTGCAGGTTCTCCTCAAAAGGTCACATTGCAATTTCCCCAAAAGGTAATTTTTCTAATTTTTCTTGTAAAACAAGCTCCATAAAGGGGAAACCTGAGGGCAAAGTTACATATTCCTGCTCAGTGATATAATATATAATGCTATCATGCGAGCAGTCTCTTTTTTAGTGGTTTACATTATTCATCCAAAATGTGTTGGAGGATGAATGGAGACAAACTGGACCAAATGGGAACATTCAAAGGCCATTTTTTTGAGTTAGTGAAGGGGTGCAGTTTGCTTTCTCAACTCAGTCCATGCATCTGATGAAGGAAGGAGTTGCTTCTAAAAGTTCATGCTACAGATTCAATTTTGAGAGTACGCTATCTAAAGGTGCATTCCTTACCTAGGCCGTCGCAACTCAGCAGTCTTCCCTTCCAGTGGTGATGTAGGGAGGCAAGTCTGTGCACTAACCTAACCCTCCTCCAGGAGTGGCGCAGGAGTGTCTTATGGCACTTTTGTGACACCCCCAGGTCAGCACAGGATTTGTGCCGAGGCTTAAGACAGCCTAACTGGAGGCTGAGACTGCAGCATGAGGTTCAGACCTGTAAACAGACACTTATGGCCTCATCCTCTTAGCCCATATATTGACATAACTCATGTTCCAACAATGCACAGACTGGATGGCTGGTAGGCTTGGGTGTGAGCCAGTGATCTCAGGAGCCTCCATCAGATCAAGTATGTCAGTCGAGATTCTGGGATATTCTAGGGAAGAGTTGGGTTGAAGAATGGGACTATCCTGAGGTATGTTATGAGAAGACAGCAGTGGCAGATGTGGTGTTTATATTCTATGCCCCTGTGGTGCATATGTGAATATGTGGTGTTCGTATTCTAAACCTCAACACACCTCCTCAGTAACCATTCAGATTTAAGCCAGCCAAATAGCTAATACAGCCACAGCCTTGGACCAGCTCATAGCATAGAGGACACTGCAGCAGCACGACTTGACACTTGTTCTAGTAACTGGTGATTAGTGGAAGAAAACATTAGTGGAACATTGTGAAAGAAAACATTAGTGGAAGAAAACATTGTGAATTAGTGGAAGAAAACATTGATTGAATGCACCCAATGTGCAAAACAGTTCCTGAAGACAACCTGGGAATATCCCTCCAGGAAGCCAGCCTTATATTATGATGCTGTTGCAATCTCTTAGGTAGCTCTGAGAAGCTCCGCATTCTCTTCTGGGCGTTGATTTCCTTCCCACCTTTGCATTCTGTCAAAACCATGCATATGATGTGGACAAAAGTTGAGGGAATTATTGAATAACTACTTTTATAATACAATTCTCCCAATATGCTATATAATATCCCCCCAATAGCATGGTTACAGTATATGTAGTTTCATTAATCTGCTGATGAATTGTGGGGAGGGGTCAGCCTTGCACATTAACAGTGTTTAAAAAGGGGGAATGGATGCTTTGTAATCAGTTATGCTTATAGCATAATGAACTCTGGCTTTCTCCAGCTTGAATACTATATTAAACTAGCTCTGTTGCTAAACCGGAAGCTGTTAATTTTGTCTGCAGCAGTAACACGATGCTGAGGATAACATTGCTGCCATTGTGCATCCTTTACAAGCCCTTATAACTTACAGTTTGGGAACCACTTCTGTAAGGTAGACACTATTTGAAAGATGGTGACTGGTTCACATCCCGAATCTTTTATGGCGGAGGATTCAACAATCTACATCTTAGTAATTCAGGTACATACAGTTTTCTTATTCAGATTTTATCCATATAACAAGAGAGCTACACTAGAGAAAGTAAGTAAATTTCTCTAAGCAGGAATAGCAGTACTCCATATGTAAATGTGATGTAAGATGGAGGATCATAATATGAATCTTTTTATCTTTGACATATGTGCATTTAGCATCAATAACTACAACCAGTAACTCTTGCTCTTATAGTGTGTTAAATCTTGACCCTAAGTCAATCAAATCTTTGAAGTTGTGACCTTCAGACCAAGGAGGCTTTTTAATTTGGTTTCCATCAGTCACCCATGTATCACCTTGTGCCTGGCAGAAATACTGTGAATGTATATCATCCTTAAGTTTGATTGACATGAAGCTGTTACATGATACATAGGGAGTTTTGTACCTACCCAGTACAGCAAGGAAAGAAGAAGGAACATGGGGATGCGGAGGTCTGTAGATAACGTTGCATAACAACGGCAACTTTTTAAACTCAGGGAAGGGTTTTGCCAGAAGTAATGAGGGTTAAATGAGGTTATGAAGCTTTTCCACCAGAACAAGATTTACAAACAATATGCACAGGATATGCCTTCATGGTGTATAGTTTTAGTTGAGCAGTTCAGAGATTGGCTTTCTGCAGTATCATTTGATACTTGCACTGCCCTGCAGAGTGCAGGATCAGGATTTTAAAAGACAAGTCAAAATTGTCCTTCTGTGACACTCTATTTCTGACTGGCCCAGTACAGGATCTCAAAAACTAACAACTGGGAGGGAGTGGGAAGGGAGACTTTTACAATAGTGGTACAGGTATAATGGTTTCAATGTATAGAAGGACTAGATTGGAAAAATAAATACTCATTGGTCAGTTTATACAGAAAGCTAAAGCATATTTTCAACTATTGATCATGTCTTTCAAATTTCTCTTTGATGGTCAATCAGACAAGCCACTATTATGTAAACCTTACTTTTTGTAGGTCATGACATTCAAAATGGACTGATCAAACCTTTATGTCAGAGGAAATGTTACAGGGATACACACTAGACATTGTAATCCTTATTTTGAACAACTCAGGAAAAAAAGAACAAATAGTTAAATTTAAATTTCTCTAATATGAGCATATTAGATTTCATATTAGACAAGTTAAATTTCTCTAATATGAGCATTGCCATATGGTTAGTGACACTGCCAGTTTTTTAAGAGGAGGCTCTTACAAAAATGTTCTTTTCCTGTCATTTAAACACGCAATTTGATGTTGCTTAATAAAAGATGGGTGTGTGATGAAGTGAGTGAGAATTGATTCAAACTTGTTCAGTTCAAACAAAATGCTGCAGCATAGAATAAATACGAGGTTCAAGCATTTCTGCTTTATATTATCAGTTTTTGAGCGTTAATTCTTGAAACATATCTGCTCTACTGCTGAAATCTGGGCATCGGTTGATAGGGGAGCATGATGATCTGAGAAAATTTTCTTCCTATTACTACCATTTGTTGCTGAGAACGTTAAGGAATAGCTTGGTTTTCAGTAGTGCAATGTGGTGGTTTATCAGTTAGTATTTTATCCTTCCTCCAAGAGGAAGCTGTCACAGCTTCTATGTAGCCCCATTTTTACTTTCACAACAACCAAATGAACCAAGTTAGACCAAAAGAGAGTTCCAGACCCAAGGTTACCCATTGAGATTGTGGCCAAATGGGCATTTGAATAAAGATTTCCTGAACCAAGACTTTAGGTATAAAAAGCCTCCGCAGTGTAGAAGTCCACATGCTGATGAACAGTCCGTAGATTGGGTGCAGTGTTGGAAAAATAAAGCATTGATGCAGATCAAATGTCGCTTGGATGGCAGAGAGGGTGTTGGGGTCTGATGTGGGAGAGATGGGAAGGAGTTGACGCATCATATCTTAACCTTCCTTTGGAAAATGGACACCCCATGCCAAAAACATGCTACATTTGTGTGTGTGTGTGTGTGTTTGTGTGTGTTCATTACTAACCAGATGAAATAAGTTTGGAACACTTAACCCAGGTTAAACCAAGTCTGATTTTCCTTATGTTAGCCCTATCCTTAAAAGCTTTCAGAGACGTAACAATCACAGTTACAACCCAATCATGCGTATTGTTTGCTGGAATCTGAGCCAACTATTGACTGCCATTTGTAAGATCAGCTGTTTGACAAACTTTCTGGAAAGAATAATAGGTCGGAAGACATAAGGGAATAGCTTTTATGCAAACACACACTCACACACACACACACTCCACATACAAACAAATATTCTTTAAATGAAAGAGCTGCCATTCCAATTTATAGGTGCCCATACTGTGCTGAGAAAGCTGTGGTAGTAATTAAAACTGCCTCCAGCAGTTTCTGCCAAAAGAAATTATATTGTCCAGCCTAGCAAAAGGAGTTGGGATGCTCTCCTACTTTTCTTCTACCAAATAGCTGCTTTCCTGAAAGCCTAACAAAGAAAATTATTGCAGAATCAGGAGGGCTTGTCAGAATACCTTGCCCATAGCCTATTTTCTCATTGTCAGACAGGAACTCCAGCTGGTTATCAACAGCACTGCTCTCGGCTTGATGCTCAGAAGCAAAAATCTGGGATCTCACAACACAAGACATTTGGCTCTGGATCAAATCTGTTTCCATGGTTGTTAGGTCTTCTATTCTTTGCTACACAATAAATATACTGCAGGCAGAAGCAGTGGTTTTAATCAGTGCATTTTGGAGGTTATTTTGCAGATCAAAGTAATACTTTATTGTATTGCTAATTTCGTGCATGCAATCATGGGTACATTGGAATAACCGTGCAATCCAATCAGGACTACTTAGAACAAAGTCTTATTGAGTTCAGCGGAACTTATCTATCTATCCACAGTATCTATATACCACTTTTCAACTAGAAAGTTCTCAAAGCGGTTCACAAAGAAGTGAAAAAATTAAAAGCTAATTAATAGCTAATAGGTCCTAGATAAAGTGTATAGATAAGGTATATATTCCTAGATAAGGTGTATAGATATAGGGCACAGTCCTAAATGGCTGGTGTCACACAGCATGCAGGGAGAAGGGTCCTCTGGCACTTGGCCTCAGTACTGTTTGGATGGCCAGTTGGTACTCCTCCAGCACTGGCCAGCAATAAAACTGCTTGGGAAAAGGAAAAGGCAGGAAGTGGTGGAGGGAGCAGGTGGTGGAGGGAGCAGTCTCTGCCACTAAATGCTCTCAAACAAAAAAATTTGTCCAAGATCCCCATCATACTTACTGGGATGTGACATCACTGTGATGCCAGAGATCCTTTATATCTACTCAGAAGTAAGTCCCATTGTATTCAGTGAAGCTAACTCCCAGGAAAGCCCAGTGCCAGATTCCAAGATGGTGGAGCCCATCCTCTCTTGATCCCAATGACCCAAGGTTGCAACCCTACTTTGAGTACCACTCGTCTAGGTGATCATAAGCATACTGCTTGCAATCTCCATCTAATATTGGAATCAGAATCTAGTCTACGTAATGTACATATTCCAATTGTACATAGTACTGAGATATTGTAGTTGAATTGCTTTGAACACTGTAAAGAGCTATTGAGTGCTGAGTTTTGTTATGAATGATATGAATTATGAAAAATCTGAGCAGATGAGATAGATATCTATTCCTGCCATAATGTAGTCAAACTATAAAGATGCCACTATCTTTACCATTTTAATTTCCATGGAGTAAAATAACTCTTTTTGAACCTTGCAAATAGTCCTGACTTCTCTAAATTGTTTTTTTTAGTAGATTTTTCCAGGCAGTGTGGTGTTCCTTTAGTGAACAACAGATCCAATATGGTGTATTAGATAAAAAGTTGGAGCCAGACCACAAAGAAGAAATGCTCAGCTTATTCTGTTGAAGGAAATGTTGCTGAATTGTCAAGCAAACTCAGTGATCGAGGTCAAGCATCTATCTGCCATAAAAGTTTGTGCAACCTCCTTGTTTTAGAAGTAGGCAACCTCAGTATGCCAGCTACAAAGGAGGGCACCAGGAGTCAGGCCATTTGTTGTAGTGTGGTCCATGAAGCATCTGGTGGGCTACTGTGATTAGTTTTTCTAATTGGTATTCTGAACTGGCCAGCATATTTAGAGTTAAAAAATAAAAACTCATCCAGATGGAAAACTGCACAGTACCAAATAAGGTGATTTGGAATTTTTCCCCCAAACAAAGTACTTTTTCCACCAAAATTACAATAAAGAAAAACACTTTTCTCCAGGCAAGGTTATTAGTGTAAATTTAAAGTTTAATCCCTGTGGAGGGGTGAAAGCTTATAAAGAGAACATTTCTCTAGTTAATATGTCTGATCATGATGTATTTTATGCTTGAAAGACCTGAGAATTAATACTGGCAGTAAGACCTAAATCTGTGTGGGGTGAGTGACAGATTAAGCACAAGGGATTTTAAAGTAGATTAGAACTGCAGATGTCTGTATTATTCTACATCAAAGTTCTGAATGAAGTTGCCTTATGTCTCATATAAAAGCAGAAACTATTATATAGTTTATTCTCTGCTTCTAGACACCTGCCAATTTTTTGGTAATTCTCTGTGACATCTGATATCCATTCACTGAAGCGATCTACACATTCAAAGTCGGGAGCAGTCTTAAGACTATGAGTCAATAGGCCGGATGAACTATGTGTGATAAGTAAAGATGGTAATTATTACTACATGCTCTCAGTCTTGGCCTTTGCATTATCTCTCATCATTACATGTTGATCCTGAACTTTCTGCATTCCTGATCCCGAACATGGGATTCAGGTTTTTAACTAGGCTACGGCCCAAATGCATACTGTTTAAAAAGTAAGTAATTTGTGAACAGGATGCTCGAGAGTCACCTTTAAAGAAGGGAAGTTATTGAAAGTTGCAATAAAGTTGATTCTCTTTTTTTTGGTTGTCAGTATGTGGCATATAATGACTCTTAAGTATGTATGGGTAGGTGTTCAGGCATAACCTAATTATCAGTGGATTTTTCACCCATGATTTTATCTTGATGCAAATCAGGTTGGCCCATTAAATTAAAAGCTAAACATTCATTTAGGTTTGAAAATAGCCTGCTTACCATGGTGACATGACGGGCAGACAGTGATCAACATTTCTCTGTACACCCTGTACCTATAATCAAATCACCTTATTTACTGGAATCTAATTATCCATCAAATCTAACGCACAGCCTGATTTTGGAGACTATATTTGGCGGAAAAGGTGAGTGTTAGATTCGAGTAAATACAGTATTTTTAAAGGGCTGTCTCATCTTTTAATTTTTTATGTATACAGTGGTGCCTCACATAACAAGTTTAATATGTTCCAGAAGCATGCTTGTTATGTGAAATGCTCTTTATGTGAAGCGGATTTTCCCATAGGAAATAATGGAAACTCAGACAATTGGTTCCACAACCCAAAATATATTCATATAAAAATATTAACTGGATGTTAAAATGATGATAAAACACTGTAATTGAATTCAAAACATGCATTCAATGTGCATGATCCTATGAAATCTACTTAGGCTGCAATCCTAAAGACACTTTCCTGGGAGTAAGCACCATTTAATACAATGGGTAGACATGCTTAGGAGGCTGCAATCAAAGATACTTTCCTAGGAGTAAACTCCATTGAACGCAGTGGGGCTTACTTCTGAGTAGACATGGTTAGGAGGCTGCATGGAGGATAGGGGGCTTAGCTGGGCTGCTGCTGGAGGCTGGAGGCTGGTGGGGGCACTTGGGGACAGTTACAGGCAGTAGTGTGCTGTCAGCAGCCCATTAAAACAGGCTGCATGCGGTGCGTCAGGGGTGCCTTCCGCACCACCCATTAGGAAGCAACGCTTCCTGTTTCTCCATGCGCCAGCCTTTCATGTCCCCAGATGACCTTCGCTTTCAGGTTGCCTGGGGCTTGTTAAGTGAAATGGGTTTGTTAAGAGGAGCACACTCCCAATGGGAATTTGTGCTTGTTATGTGAATCACTTGTTATGTGGGGCACTTGTGATGTGAGGTACCACAGTAACATAAAAATCAGCTTTGATTGAGGTTCCTGGAAGGAACCCTTGTGGATGTCAAGACTAGTATTTTGTGTACTGCACAAGTATTTTATGTGGGTGTGGGCTTGTAGACTGTGGGTTTATTTTCAACAGGTGGTCTGTTAAAGGACATACAGAAATTTTCAGTATTTAAAGACAGCTTGCCATTTCTGGATCATCCACAGACATATGATGCAACCACCTTGTTGGATCTATACAGAACTGGGTTTGGTCAGTGTCAAACATGGGAGATTGCCAAGACGTCCAATGGATGTTGCTTGCTCTATCATGAGAGAGAGATCAGCCATAAATTACATAGACACAATTGTGAAAATGGCAGCTAGATCTTCCTTCTTAACAGGGATTGGCAGTGTCAAAGCAAGTGGCATCAATAATTTATTTAGTACGAACCATTTTTGCAGTTATCAGCATGTGTGCAGCTTGTTGCTGTATTTGAGAATCTCTGGATTGGAGCCAGTATATTTGAAAACAAAAACCCACTTAGGCTAGTGGTGATATACAAAGATATCTTTTACTGTGACTTGTTCCAATGTTTTAAAGCTCCTTAAAGAGGCAAAAACAGGCTGTGACTTGTAGATACATAAAATTGTGACACTTTGTGTGTGCTGAAAACCAAATTCTGACCTTTAAATTAAGAACACCAAAAAGACATATCTACTTTTTCTGCACAGAACGTTTTTGTTCTAAGCAGGGCTAGTTAGGATAAAGAGGAAAGGTGTCAGAGAAAATTCTTCCCATCCCAAGCTTGGGAAAAAACCTGATCCCTTTGAAGAAATGCAGGAAAAATCCTCTTATTTCCACAAAAACTTTCTCTTCCGTCACACTTATATTTTCAGTCTTGATAAGGGCAGATCAGTTACCTGTGTATTAACCCCTGCTTCCCCATTCACCCACTCCCACCCCTGATACATGGGACAGAGAACTGGGTTAAAATAGGCCACTTTGCCAAACACAGCAGGACTGATGTAAGAATAAAAGAAGTCTGCATATCATGTGCAGCTCAATCCACTCCCGGATCCAGAGCTTGCCTCTGCTCAGTATGAAGGATGGGTCTGAGTAAGGACAGCTGACATCCGAGAGACACATAACTCTTGCGTCTTGTGTCTCTTGACACTCGAGAGACACATAATCTGAGAGACACATAATGTAGATTACTCTTATTATCAATGACTAGAGATGGGAGAAGATGATGATGGTGAAATTAAAATACATAACATTTCTCTCTGCTATCCTAATTTTTGTTTAAAAAAATTCCAAAATCATTAAAAAATGTTTTATTTGGTTTTTACTTTTTATTTAATGGAAGTGTGCATGGGTAATGGCCATCGCTGCATCTGCTGACACTAAATCACCTGCCTAAGTGCACTTATAAAGCAATTATAATTTATAATTTTAATGTGCATTTTGAATGGGAGCACATAACATCACTTTCTGCACTTTTAAATTTTAAAAAATGCAGAAATCATGAAATTTTTTTCTCCCACCTTGACCAATGGCAGGACAGTGGAGCCTTACAGCTTATTGTGGCTTTGGAAGTCTTGCTGCTGCCCAAACTTTCCATGGACATGATAAAAAAATGTCTTATGCTCTTTTCTCCCATTATCAAGTCTGAATAGATAAGCAGAAAGAGGAGCTCATTAACTTTTGGGGAGGAAGGGACCATGTACCTGCCACAGCAGAGTTTTCATCTTTGCTTGAGATGACAGATTCTTCCCCATTGCAGGACTGTTTGAAAGGAACTATGTTGGGCAGGGACCCAAATGATCTGCTGTGGGACCACGTCCCTGAAATTACCAAATTTTTCCCTTAAAATCTGACACATCTAGGCTTAGAGGAGGAAAACAAGGAAAAAATATTCTGAACCAAATGGTGTACTGCTATATTTAATAAAATAATATTTCAACCATGTAAGGTCAACAGCGGTATTAAGAACCTTCTTTAATGTACTTTAAGGTTTAGAATAAGCAGTTCCATAGCATATTTTAGTAGTTCCAGTTTAAAAGGAGTTTTATATGCTAATCTTTTCTGCTTTGACATCCTTGCATGTAGCATGTGGAGGTACTAGTAGTATGGTATTTTTCTGAAGAAAATACATTAATGAAAGATGTCAGCACCTAATGTGTCCTCAGTAATGTGTCCCCTCAGGACCTAGACACACACACATCTTTCCACACATGCATTCTCAATATACACACACAACACACACCTTCACACATATGGACTCAAATGCACACACATCTTTACATACATGCTCATATACATACATGCACTCATACACAAACCCCCTTACAAACATGCACTCAATTACACACATTCACAAGTGTACTTATACATAAACACACACACATATTCACACAGCAAACACATACCAAGGGTCTAGGGTCAGACAGGGAAGGGCGGTGAGTTTTTTTGGGGGGATATGGAGGTCCAGGGGCTCAGGTGTGGGCTGCTTAGTGTGTGGGCAAGTTGCTGGCTGGGCAGCCAGTGAGGGACAGGATCCTCTGGTGGAACTTCTGATTCCACTCAGAATCAAGCCCTACTATATCCAATGGGGCTTACTCACTCCCAGGAAAGTGTGGAGATGTGTGAAAGAGTGAGAGCAGAGGGGCTGATAAAGGGACAAGATCCTCTGGTTCCTACTCAGAATCAAGCCCCACTGTATCCAATGGGGCTTACTAACTGAGTGAGTAGGTGAGGGGGTCCAGGTTGCAGGTAATTAAGCAGGGAGCGAGGAAAGTGCAGGTGACTGAGTGGGGAGGGGGTCTAGAGTCAGGCCGGGAAGGGTGGTGGGGCTTCTTTTGGGGGTAGAGAGGTGTGGGGGTTGTATCTGCAGGCTCAGGTGTGGTGCTGGCTTGGCTTGGCTGCAGGTGGGCAGATGGCAGGGAGGCCCTGGAAAATGGTACATGGGACAGTGATTGTCTGCAGTGGGCAGGTGGGTGGCTGCTTTGCCCAGAGCAGGAAGGATTGGGGCTGGTGAGGCTCCCGCAGCAGACAGCTGAGCTTGGCAGTGGAAGACACAGCATCCCAGACAGGGGGCTGGTTTGTGTGCTGGTGCAAGCTATGTCATGAGGAGGAAGAAGGAGTAGGGAGGGAGAGGATGCTTTTCCTGCTCTGGGAAGTCCAGAGTTTCATGCGGAAATTTTCCTCCTCCTTCCTCATGTTGGCAGCATGTGCGCCAGCACATAAAACAGATGGAATGGGGGGACCCCACGGAGGTGCACTTTTCCTTTTGAAGACTCACCAACATTACCCCCCCACTTTGATTGGGGAGTGTATCTTGGAAAGAGTGAAATAGTTCTAAATTCTAAATTAAGGAAATGTAGCCAGTCCTCTCTATGCTAAACCTTTGGAACTAAAAGAAGAAATAGTTAGGCTTTGTGTATATCTAGGAGAGGAAAGGGCTTTGGGAATTTATTCTCATTAAACACAAACCAGTGTCTTGTCCTGGCCATGTTTTGAATTACCCCTTGGCTACACTTGGAATTTATAGCCCAGAATCATAAGTGTTTGACAGTTTTCCATCACATTATAATAAAACAGAAGCCAAATATGTTTGGAATTACTGCATCTGAAGCAGGGAGTTTTCTTTGCTAACAGCTTTTCCTGCTGACCTAAGACACTATAAGCACAGTCCTAACCATGTCTAGTCAGAAGTGAGTCCCGTTGTGTTCAGTGGGTCTTACTCCCAAGAAAGTGTCTTTAGGATTGCAGCCAAACACGTAGTAGCTGAAATCTATCAGAAATAGGTTACCATATGGTACTTGGCATCATTTTCCCATCGTAGGCATTGTGTTGATTCCAACTCCATTAGTCTTCTGCCATTTTGCAACATCTTGTTGCAACATTTTGCAACAAGCTTATCAACCTTTACCTGCAAAGCAATCAGAATTGAATATTCTTCTCCCTTCTACCCTGTAAAGTAGTAAAGACGCTGTGTCTGTTAACCAGCAGGCCAGGGTTCGATTCCTGGGTCGGCCCCACAAGACAGGGGCTCCTGTCCTTAGCCCAGCTCTGCAACGCCAGCTGGATCCAATCATATTGGCTCTGCCTTTCCACTGGACTAATTCAGTGGCGTGGAGAGGGGGGATTTGCTGCTTGGGTAACAGCCTATCCTCCATAACAATCCAATCCAGGCTTTCGTGCTTCATATGCAGCGCCAAGCACGATACCACAGTCTTTCAAGACTGATGGAGGCCTGCTTTTTTTCTTTCCTGTGAATCAGGCTGAACAGCAAAATAGATTTGCTACACTGCCAATATGGCTGTTTTCAAAGCGACACACGTACAAACCAAATTAATATATTATTTGATTTTGTTCAATTTTTGTGTGTCTGTATAAATTATGAGATTCCGTAAAATACAAGTTTTATAACACCACAAAACCCGGACCATATTCAAGGAGGTCATTACAGTTTAAATTTATTTTTTAGATGGAAGCAGCTGAGTAAGGCCACAATATTTCTCCACAAAAAAACATGAAATTAGAGAGAAAGTTTTTGCTTGGTATGGAAATAGAATTCCACATCACATCCTTGCATGAAAATTAAGTTCCATTCGATATGTTACTTGATGAATATGTTTATGTAATGAACTGATCCCAAAAGGCCATCTTCGTTCTTTTTATGATTCTGCAGTAAACTGAACAACAGTTTTTGCAAATTCTGGTGTCCCAAACTGCAGTATTGCTAGCACCAATCTGCGAGGAGAAGTAATTAGGTGCAACCAGTGTTGATAGAAGCTCTAGGTATAAATTCAGCAGCATGAGATGATGCTTAAAATGTCTCAACTCTATCATTCTTTAAAAAAATTAATCTATTTTATAATAGTCTGGTCTATGCTCGGCAATGACTTCTCATGGGTAATCTCATGTCCAATTATTCATTTCTTCATCTCGGATTTAATGACATTTTCTTTAGGTTTATGATTTTATAATAGCTTACCTCATGCCTCTGGCAGGTTTGGCTTTTGCGATAATGATATAGGCTATGCAAATATTTTGTTGTTCTGTAATAATGTCACTAATTACTAACAGAAGACTCATAAAGTGCTGCATCAAGCGTGAGCAGAGATTTATACAAAGGAGCATTACGACTGGACACTAATATTTGCTTAAAGCCTTGTTGTCTAAGAGATAGAATTAAAAAACAAATGAAGATATGACTCCAGTGCATCAGACAAAAGCACAATTTTCAGCAGCCTTTTCATTTTTCTTCATTTGGGTAACAGATGTTTCTCTGGCTTTATTAACTCCATGTTAAAATCTGGCCATACATATTTAATGCCTTGCCTTCCAAAGTAAGAATATATTTTGTTAAGATTTATGATTATTAACACCTGAAAAGAACAATATCTTTTATCCTTCCTTTACAACAAAACCCTCCAAATTGGTGGTATATTTCCAGTTTTAAATTTTAGATGTAGAGAGAAGGAAATAATCTATGAAAGAAATCCATTTTGTGAACATTCACGGTAGGTTTTTCCAAGTGGTATTACTTAAGATGCTGAACAAACACTGTCTTCATGTCTTATCTTATTCTCCTGAAATCAAAAATTTTCCCAGCTCTATAGACTTTTTAAAACCACCCATTCTAGACCGCAGTATCTCTATTTTCCCAACCCAAGGAAGGTATTTATGGAATTACGTTTTCAAACTATGCCTTCTGCGTATTTTGAAGGCAGAATTCAAGCCATCCTCAGGTACCTTAGATTATGTATCTGAGGATCTGAGGAGATTGAGGATGTTGTGCATTACCTCCTCTTCTGTCATCTCTCATACTCCCAGGTTAAGATTCTTAGGGCCTATTCTGGCTACTTGGCAGGTGGAAAATCCTGTATCCGAGGTGCATAATCTTCTTTTAGATCATGACCTGCACGCCACATACATGACAGCCGTGTTTGCTAGGGCTGCCAGGGTCATTCGCTCTAAATTTGTAGACTCTTCTGTAGCTGGTTCTTGTCCATGGACTTTGTTTAAGTAGTGTATATAATTCTAGTGGCTAATATGAAGAAAAAGGAACAGAGAACATGACTGGAATGACTATAGGAATCCCCTTGATCACATTTGATTTAGAATGAATCTAGGATTCTCTGTCCGCCGGTGGGAAAACGTATTCAATATGAGTGAGTAATAAGTAGGGACCTGCAAAAGGGAAGGTGATTTTTCCTGATAAACAGGTGTTATCCTTTGTCAGGAAAAATAACCTCACCTTTTGCAGGTCCCTAGTAACAGGTAATACCAGACCTACAGAAGGCCTTGATCCCACTAAATCCATTCCACAAGGCCACTGTGAAGTTCTTGCCTTAGGAAGTGCCTGAGGTCAAATAAATGATAACATTCAAACCAGTGCTGCAGTTTTCTTCTGGCTAGATGATCCTTTCAGGAATAGTTTTTCCCCTTACTTGTACTGTCCACTGTCCTCTATCATTTATTTTTTAGCACTACTTCTCTGACTGTTTTTTTTTCTTCTCTTCCAACCATCAGCTGCTTTATATGAACCAAATTTTTGTGTGGTCTTCCATGAAACGAAAAGCAAAAACACCTTCTGGTGTTGTGTGTCAGAAATGACGGATAGTGTTCCAGAAAAAGAAATTGTGGGTCTTTAACCTTCTCCAGTAAAATTAATGGCAACGTTCTGATTGATTTATAAAGCAAAAAAAGATTGTTCTGGTCTAATGTTGTGAGGTGTCTTTCAAAACTGTTTTCACTAGCTGTTGTTGCCTGCACAGGGTGATTGGAGTAGCAGCTCCTCAGTATGGATAAAGTATGGTTGAAGTTCCTTGGTGTTTTCTCCAGCAAAATCTGTTGCCTCTTGCATTATAATGTAAATGTAGCTATCTGTAGGACACAGGTGGACATGTGGGATAGGTAAACTGGGAGGTATAAGACTGACACACTTTGGGCTCAACCCTAACCAATTGAGGCCAGCGCAACTCACCCGTCTCCCTGTTTCCATGGTGGTATGGAAGGATGACACATGTCTATGCGCTGCCCTAACCCCCTGGACCCAGTAGTGGTGCAGAAGTCTCATGCACCACTTTTGTCCAGGTCAGCATGGGAGTTGTGCTGGCCTAACTGGGATTTAGGATTGTAGCCTTTGTGTTGTGCACAAACTGCAAATTTGTAAAGGGTTGGATTTTAGTAACAATCCTGAAATAATACTGAAGTGAATTTTGCACCTGTCCATCTCAGAAAAAAAGACAAGGGCATGCAAAACAGGGTCACTTGGGGGAATATGGACAACTCTGGATTCATGCATAGGTTACAGCGTGTCTAGGATCCCTCCACAGAAGCCACCCAATGTGTATCAGATTATCTCAGATTTCCAAGCATCTATATTTATTTTCTGTGAAGGCTAATCAAGTTCCTTTTCTATTTGCTGGTATAAAAGCAGAACAGATGACTTTATTGGTGGAAATATATTACAGCTCCCCTGACATTTATGTTTTCAACCATGATGGCTGAATTATTTCAATAGAAATAAATCATATACACAAGACCGAAGGTGTAAATCGCCACAATATAGTATTTACTCCCACTCTAGTGGGTGATGGAGAGTTTAAGATAATTTTAAATTTGACTTAATGGGATTATTTTTCTCCTGGAAGCATTGACCTTAGGATCAAACAGAAAATATTTCTGTGCCAGATGAGAAGCCTCGATACTTAGTAGAAACAAGGCCAAATATCTAAGGGCTTTGTGATTTACAATATTCACCTTCTGAAAACATTTTTCCTCCAGAGCAGACCTCTGGAGATTTCTTCTTTTGGAAAATTCTGTGTGAATGCCCATACATTGAATACCCTCACTTTCTTCATACATTGAATACCCTCACTATCTTTAAGCAGAGGCTCGACGAGCACCAGTCGGGGATGCTCTAGGGGGATTTCCTGCTGCAGGCAGGGGGTTGGACTAGATGACCTACTAGGTCCCTTCCAACTCTATGATTCTATGATTCTTTCAAGGGGTTATTACATCTCAGAGTCTAGCCTGAAATGATAGATGTGATCCAAATTATAGTCCATTCCTAATCTGTCCTGAAATTGGCTGGAGAGCAATTTAGAGAAAGGAGATATTTTCCCTCTTACCCCATGTTATGACACAGCCACCACTATAGGGCTATTCCAATCTGCACCAAAGTGAGGGTTGGAATCCACTTGGGGGACCACAAAAAGCTGGATGCCACCACCTTGAGTAAGAGGCGCAGGGAAGACAGCTTTTTCAAGCATGCAAAAAGTGCAAGTGGGAGCTCGGCTGACCAAGCCAAGCCTCCTACTGCTGTTTTGTTACATTGCATTGCTGATTTAGTTGGAGGGGAAAGGAGTCTGGGGTCCCACAGGTATCTGTGGAAACCAATTTAAATACATTGTTGGTACTGTTACCACTGATTGAGAAATATTGTTCTATACAGCAGATCCCATGCTAGTATTGTACATAGGATGCTCTAAAGAATGATCCCATTCTCAGTTCTTCATATATTGCTCTATTATAAATAATTACCCGGATTTGCTTATCCTCTTGTGATGACCAGTCATGTTCAAGCTTTCTGAAATAAGTTGGTGCTAAAGATTACCTTTCAGAACCATATAATTACCAATTGCTCTTTTTGTCCAAAGGTTGATTTCATGATGTATGAAATTTATATAGTGCCTTATGTTTTTTCAGACAAAGCAAGCCCTCTACTCATATTGACATTCAGGACCAATAAGCAAGTACTATGTGCAAGTAGACCTTGAAGCTTTATAACAGCTAGTGGCACAAAGTGGGGCAAGAAAATTTGCAGCCCAGTAATTTTTCTTAGGTCAGTACAGAACTTATGCTGGGTTACAGGCCGGTTTAAGTAGAATTGCAGCCTTAATTTCTAATTTCAATAAATTTACATAAATTTATATATAAAACATATTAGAGTCATATATTATTACAAGCCTTGCCCAAGTGCATGATGGAGAGGTATTGCTGCAAGCTTCATCTGGTCCCCAGGCCAGGATTTGGACAACCGTGGGCTAAATCAGGGTTTGGACAACCGTGCACTAAATATTGAACATTTCAATATTTAGTGAGTCTAAGGGTGAATTTCTGAAGTCTAGATGTAGTTCACTTCAGTTTGTTTATTTACGATCCAAGATAAAACAAAAGTCTAGATGTATGCAGAGCTTTCAAATGCAGTAGTTACAGTATTATGGTTCATACAGCTTGTTTCAAAGACAGCATGCTAAGAAATTTTTTTTAAAAAATACTTCTTCGTTCAGTAACAATTTGACAGTCTTCTCATCTGTAACACTGCTGACCTGTAGTAAACAGGAAAGGTGACCAGGTAGTGAAAGTGTGTGTGGAGAGGGGGAAGAGGAAAGGGCAGGGTAGCCAAGCATCTTGCTAAATGTCAGTGAAAACATTGAGACATTAAAATTCAGAAAATGTACTCTTTTTTGTGATAAGAGTGGAAAAGAGAAAATCAGCACATGAATCTGCTTGGAGACAAAGATCAATGGGATAAACCTTTTCTTGAAAGCATAAGACTAAAATCCTAATAAATGTCTTTGCAGATTGAGAGAGAGAGAGAGAGAGAGAGAGAGAGAGAGAGAGAGAGAGAGAGAGAGAGAGGAATCTGATGAAATGCTCTCATGCACTATTATAATGGAGAGGAAAAGCTAAAAGTTTATTAGGTTGACTACTGTAAGTGTTCCAAGTGCCATTAACTTCATGGAGGTGTCATCACATACAGTTCTGTGTTTGCTTTAAGTCTGAAATCTTAATTCATGGGAATGGAATCATAGCATTGAATTATATTGTACCCAGCTGTAGTTGTATACGTTGTCCATTGTCACCCAGAATATTTATTTGTATTTGTATTCGTATTGCCATAATATTGTGTGTCACATTTATTTTCCTGTCCCCTTTGCTGTGGCCTAAAATGGAAGCATTGTAGTTATCTGCTGAGACGTCCAAAATATCCTAGGTACAGTATGTCAGCAAACTGGCTGCAAGCTGACGAGGATGTTATATGCCTGCATACATTTATTAATAAAAAACTTGACCTCAAGAGAAAAGAAAGGAGGGAAAAGGAAAATGGATTCCACAAAATCAGCAACTGTGACTTTCTCTTTGAACTGCTCTTTCAGACACCAAATATTCATTTCTTTGGCTCAAATCCAAAGTATTTGAATTTTGTGATCCATAGGGATATTGTGATCTTGGAATATACATCACAATATATATAAGTATATATATAAGAATATACAATATCCTCATGTTTAAGATATTCAGTGTTCAGAATATATAATATCCATTTCAGAGAGCAGTTTGATCCATACTAATGCATAGTAAAATGAAGGAATGGAAATCTCATTGACTGCCCATAGTGGATAGTTGTAGTCTAAGCAATGATCAAAATCTCTTGGGTTATATCCCTCCCTAAAAATAAATTAGGATCCTCCATCCTAGAATCAGATCTTTTCAAATAAGTTTGACTTTATCCTGTTTTGCAGAGGCTCTGGCAGGAACCACATAATATTCTATCTTTTATCATATTTTTTTCCACACCTGCTGTCTTCATCCATCAGAAAGCATAAATCATTAAGAGGATTTGAAGAATGAAGACTGAATATTGATCACAACGTATTTTGTTTCCATGAAGGAAATCATTGAGGACTATGTGTTATCACCAGAAGAATTTTTGTCCATTACCCATCCGTATGCAGTCATTTAAGCCATAATCAGTTTACCCCAAATTTTTGCCAGCCGCTTTTTAAAAATTGTATAATGCAATGGAAAGTTCTGATACTTTCCATTAACTTTTCTAGCCATGGTAATCCAATTTAGAATAATCACACAAAGAGAGCCATCCTGAGGTTCATTTGCATGTGTTATTTTAAATATATGCACATTTATAATTGTCCACTCAGGCTAAGCTTGAAATTAAAATGCCAGGAGGAATTAAAACTATCAGAATCCTGTTGCAAATCGGAGAGCTTTGCAAGATCTCATTCTCATGGATGCCACGGCAATGTCCATAGACAACATGGCAGAATTTGATTCATTAAAGATCCAGAACCTACAGAAGAGCCTTGATTGTCATTATTTTAAAGTCAGCTAAATGCAGGGTGACCATATAGAATGGAGGACAGAGTGCCTCTACCATTAGCATTGTACAGAAGTGGGGAGTTTTGGCAGGTGCTGCTTTTTAATCCTTCAATGTTGAGTTAAACCTACCTAAATTCCCTCTTCTGTGCAATAGTTAAAGGTAGAGGCACACTGTCCTCTATTTTGTATTTATACAGTGGCATAGCTAGAGTGGGTGCAAAGCACTAGGTTTTGCAGGGACCCTTACTGCAGCATGCAGGTGGCCTTCCTCAGCTATGATACCACTCCTGGAGGGAGGTGTAAAATGGAGCTGTGCGGCTCCAAAGGGCAGTGGTCATGCTGTGGTGAGGCTCCCTGCAAAACCTTTGTACCCCCACTCTGACTATCTCACTGCCTACATATGCATGCTTTCAGTCTCTGTAATTGACGTGGCCAACCTATGTACAGGTGGCCCTTGTTGCCCACTAGAATTCCATTCCAGAACTCCCGTGGATTAAAAAAATCAATGTACAAATACGCTCCTATAAAGAAAACAATGGAAAAATAGGTTTAAAGAGCCACTTCCAGATTTCTTGTTCCTCTATTGTACCTAGTTGAATAAGATAGTGCCTCAATATCTGCAGGGACTGAAATATCTGGGACTGAAAAATGGAATGATTGCTTGCATGACTACCTATCTACAACAGTAGAAAAGCAGTTTTTAAAACTGATTTCCGGTGGCCATTCATGTTGAGTCAAATTTATCTGTGCAGGGGGTGTCTATCTCATCTATTTACTTCTTTTACTGCATTTACTTTTGCTCTTGGATTTCTCCAAAGGAAGAGGGGGGAGAAAGAAGGAAATGTGGAGCACAGTAGGTTTACTATTGGTTTGACGGATCTATTCACTTTGATGGTTGAATCTATTTGTCCTTTGGAACATCTGGAGAAACCGCTTCTTTTTGGTCCTTCTTTCTTCCTGTAGTCTTTCAAGTAAAAACTCAAAACATTAGATTCAAGCCTGAGTTTTGGTAAGCCTGTGACAATTTGTGACTGTGGTAGACTTTATTTGTGCAGATGTTTTTATTTTCCAACAATTTTATTCAGAATCCAATTTGTTGGTTATTTTAATTCACCCTGTGGTTTGGTCCACTTCACTGTGTTGACTCATAGCACATAGATCACTCATTCCATAACTGCTAGGCAACTTAGAAATGCAAGAAATTGATGTTGTTTATAGATTACGAGGCTAGCTAGAAAATTGTTATGCCCCATTATACCCGTCCATTATACCCATCCTTTGTACACAGTACAGTGGCTGAATATAAGAGATATGTAACATGCATTACAATACGCAAACAATCTTTTAACTATCATGTTGTGCTGTATTGGAAACGACTTTTTGGAACCATATAGAAACACACCTGAATTTTTATTGTCCAGACCTAACATATCAGATGATGTGAAACTGTTTTTTCCACACACATAGAGAGCAGAGAATGTTTGTTTGAACCATTTCTGCAACTCTTTGGAATATATCTGTGTTTTCTCATGCCAGCGAATGACGCCTCCTGTTCCAATCAATGACATGCTCTGGAATCTGTGAGCCAAGTTCATTCAAAAAACTGTACAGTGCTACTTGTATGCTAAATGGCAACCTTTCCCATTTCAAAAAGATTTTTCAGTTAGATTTCCACTGCAGACAAGGAGTATCAAGATTCTAAATTGCTTTCCTGCCTGCGATTTCCCCAAGAAAAAATTATCTATTTTAATATCTATTTTTTTTATTGTATACCAGTAGCTCCTCTCCTCTTACTTCCAAAGTGTCTTATGAGCCCTGCAAACGCTGCATGCATCCTCTCCTGTGCTCAGAAAGACTGTATCAAGTGAAAATGTCACTTTTGGTTTTGCTGGAAAACAGAAGTGATGTTTTTATGCCTTTAAAAAGCATTATGATGGTTAAATGAAACAGTTATTACAGGATCCGTGGATACAGGGGACCTCACTGTACATTTCAAAGGAGAAATAAATGTCAGAAAATGGAAAAATATTGAAAGTGGATCTTCCCCTTGCATCATCACTTAGTGGAATATGACTATGGGGTCATGTTATAATGACCTCTTGTGTACCAAAATATACTTCTTCTACTGGAAAAAATCAAAATAGAAAAGCAAAACAAAACAACTAATGGCCAAATCTTATGATCACTCTTCACTGGTGCTGGTGCACCCAAATGGCTAATTCAAGTCTAATGAGGGAGAAGTCCGGATCTTCTTTAGGTAAAATAACATTCATATTGAATGAAAAAAAAACTGTCTGCATGACTGAAAAAGTGACAGAGCTATGAGATTACCTTTCACACCTTTCTCATTTGAAGCATAATGACAGTGCAGTAAGAAGGCTTCATATAACTTCTATAATAGTCCACAGCAGTGTTCTCTTTTAAATTAGATTTTGAATAATACCAGGTATATAAACAACCTCTAATGGAAGAAGATTGCCATTACCATGCATGAGGCAGGTCATTTGTACAAAATTCAATCACTATCTTTATAAATGATCAAAATAACTCTGTGTAATAGATGACCTTTTATTTTCTAAGAATAAAAGTGAAATTGCTCAGTAAAATTCAGAGAATAGTTTGTCTCCCTATTTGCAGATATCCATTTTAATAGGTGATGAATAGCATTTCACTATTTTGTTTTCTGTGGAATTTTTTATATATGATTATAGTTCATAAGAAGAGGGAGACAGGGAGAAAATTAAAGTGTGATTAGAACGCAAGAAGAGCCTCACGAGATTAGGCCAAAGGCCAGTTAATCCAGCTTTCTGAATCTCACAGTGGCCCAACATTTCCTCAGGGACCACACACGTTGTGTCCTGGTGTCTGCCATGCGTCTGACATTCTCAGGTAGCCGACTTCTAAAATCAGGTAGTTGTATGTACAGATCTGTTGGCACGGTTCATCTTTTGACAATCCACTCTTTCAACACCTTTCAGTTATACTCAGAACTCATTCATTCAATGCATGTTCCACTCTTTCAACCTCTCTCTACTGTACTAAAGGCAAAAAAGAGCAAACTAAAAATGTTTGTACAGGCTCTTAACTAAGACAGTTTTTTTCTGGTTGTGTTCATTTGTTTTGTGGTTACTGTTTAGTAGTAGGTATAAAAAGAGTCAACTTTTTATCATCAGTAATCTGGGCCGAACCCACTAATTAATTAATCAGTGAAATTAAGTAGCCAGTAGCTTGACTGCTGTTTTTAAAATAGATTATTTAATTAATTGGAGCTGATATTTGTGCTTTCCCACTGCTAGTTTCTTGATTGGTAAGAGCAAGCTACTACTTTAATAACCTTGGGGCGCAATCCTGAGTAACTACGGGGAGTCCTTGCTCCGGTGTAAGAACAATTTGCTCTGGATTGCAATATGAATTTCCCATAGGTTTTCACTAGGTAGTGCAGTAACTACGGGTGCACGTAAAGTCTCTTACGTGCGCCCGTAGTTACTCTGGATTGTAGGGTCTGTCAGGGATGCAAATGCAAGACACACAGGCATAGTTGTGCTTTTTGTTGTATTCTGTTTCAGGATGAAGAAAAAAGTGAGATCAAAGGCTGATCTCAAAGCAATGATTATATAGATCTTTTCTGAGTGTGCATCTTGATGCAGTCCTTACAACAACCCAGTAAGGCAGTGATTTTCAATCTTTTCTGCTCATGACACACTGACAAGGTTCTAAAATGATCCAGATATTTTGTCAGTTGATAAGGCACAGCTACAGGTGGGGGCTCACATCTCCTTATAGCCCTACTAATAAGTAGGTCATCTCTGCTTCCCTGAAAGATTTACTTGGACCTGCTCTGTCTCTTTGGCTAGAATCCCTTCTGAGTGAACCTGGGGAAAGTGGAGCGTGGCCAAGAAAGAATGTTGGTGGAGCCACTTCTGCTGCTAAGTGCCCCATTCTTCCCCATCCTTGCCCAGTTCTGCCAACCCCCTGCACTCCACTTGCTCCTGGCACCAGCTTTACTGGCACCAGGGCATTTTTGTGGGCTGTTGTTGCATGGCTACTGCTGTTTGCCATGTCTGATGGTGTCTTGATGCTGCATCACATTTTAAAAATCCCGTAAATGCCATTGATCTATCTGAATGTTGGTGCAGTGATTTGTTATGATTGGGACTTAAGAGGAAGTGGATTGCCTAAGGTCATCTGGTAAGTTTGTGGCAGAGACAAGATTGCCCATTATGGCAATGACCGTGAGGCAGAGGTGTCAGAAAACAATTTTATTAAACAGATTTTGGGTTTTGTTTTGATCTTTACAAAAATGAGAAGTGCAAAAAGAGATGTTTTGTGTTTTTATTTCATTTCCTCACACACATCACATCTCTCCCTAAATGGAGGTAGACTGCATTTATATAACTGTACCGTTATACAAGGAATGTTGCTTTCAAATGTGAGTTTTATAAAAAAAACCCAACTTGGTGGACTAGCCACCATTGCTTTGGAAGTTTTCCAGCAGCACTCTGGTTGCTTCCAACTTCCTGGGTGAGTGCAGCTTACTGGGTTGAGTGCATCTTACATATTCATGAGAGGAATGTCTGAGCATTATAGATTTCCTATTTTTAAAAAAATGTTTATTCACTGCTCACTGACATTGCAATTCTTGGCCATGACAAAAGTAAATCCTTATAAATCTGTTTATTGTGTAAGAACAACTGTTGAGAGTTCCTTGGAAGAGATGGTATTTGAAGGGATGCTATTTCAGACTTGAAGCCAAATTCAGCACTGGAAAAATATAAAATATGCACATTGATGTATTTGAATGAAAGGCATTTTTAGTATTGCTGTATCTTATCTGACGTCGTGACTTTATGTGAAAGCTGTTGATAAATATTCTTAATGCCACTTTCCCAATGTGAGATTTTTTTTCAGCATTGAGTGGTGGGTATTGCATTTGTTTGTTTGTTTGTTTGTTTATTTCCACAAGCAAACTAAGAACAGATTCACAGGACAGACAAATCCAGATTCAAAACATAGGACAGGAGCTCACTGTCTCTGATTTCTAGCATCAGTTGTGATCTTTTGGTCTTTACATTTCTCCAAATGTACAGTAATTACATTCCTTAGTTTATTGTACTTATTTGATCACTGATGCGAAACACTGATGCTAAACATCAGTGAAATTTTTAATCAAGCATTGGATTTGACAAAATTAACATACTGTTTCACTGAGACAATGAAATGTCTTTGCTACCTTGATTTGGTTTGAACTCAGTATCCTGTACTGATATTTGGCAGTGCAAGAAATTAAATAATTTTTAAAAATGACACTGGGGTTGTCCCCACCCCAAATTTATGGTACTTCCTTTTAATTTTCATCAAACTTTCTTGGAAAGAAAAATGAACTAAGATTATGAAATGGACAGCCAGATCCTACTAAAATCCCACCACTGATGCAGCTCTTCAACAGAATATATGCTTCACCTGGGGGAGCGGGGCAGTTGGAAAAGTCAATTCTGGGTAATTGTTTAAGCTTAAATATGTAGCATTGTCCTTGGAATAAGCCCTGTGTGAAATTCTGCAAGACAAGCTGAATTCTCAGCATTTGCATACCTTTTTACAAAAATTAAATCATAAAACTGCATTTGATAATCCTTTCTGTGCTTTAGTACAATGCAATTTTACTACAAATATTCTAGCACATGATGGCTCGGTGATGACATGTGCGTGTCTAGTGTGTGTGTACGTGTGAAACATACTCCTCACATCTCAACACATTACACTGAAAGCTTGAATGGGAAACTGCTGCGGTTGTTGTGATGAATACAGATACTGCAGTCCAGCAAAAGCATATTGACTTGCTGCTCTTTAAAAGGTCATCACTGCCCAGGATACAAGTTTCCATTCAATCCTTTGAAAGCTTCCTTTTTTCAAATATGTGAATGACTCTGAGTGCTATCTTAATTCCCACTTTACAAGAAAAAGCAGGCGGTAGCCAAACAAGTAATTTTTGCTAATGTTTGAGAGCCTTGAGGCAAACTTAATCATTGGCTTTGCAAAACTATATTTTAACAAATAAAGTTTGTGGCGATGGAGTGTGCAGTAAGATTGAAGCCAGCTATCTTGCCCATGTCTTAGACTGAACCTTTCAAAAGTCTGAGGTCAGTGGCTATGTAGCTATCACCCATACGTCTGATAGCAAGATTTATTGATCACTCCTCAGTATAAGAAGGTCCTTGATGGATCAGTAGAGGAGGGGTTCAGCCCACAAGCAGGTCCATAAGGCAAGAATTTTTCCACACCATTTGTCTCAATCATATTGGATGTTGTATACTGTCTGAACTCTGAACCTTAGAATCCTTTTTTTCTCTTAAAATGGACACAATATTTTGAAAAACAAAAACCTTGAATATACAGTAAAAAATAAGTGGCCCTCTTCTTAAACTTGAAAAATAGGACCTAAATAGGCAGCTAGGGAAAAGCAAGCCAAGCACAATGGCAATGTTTCTTTCATAAAAAATTGGAAGGCTAGTTTTTCAGTTTTTTTAATTCTGAAAAGCTGTGTTTTCATGAGCCAGGAAGTCTTCTGTGAACCTGCTCATGTGCCAAAAGTAATGCTTGAGTGTTCACTCTCAAAAAACACCTGGGAATGTATTCTTTCGGTGTTTAATGCAGTCAGAATTTTAAAGCATTTTGCAACGTACAAATGATATTTTAAAAAAGATGGATCTGTCCCTCTCTAAACATGGTCTGCGTAAGCTGCTCCTAACCTTTCAAGAGTATTGTCTCATTAAGCATTTATCTATCAGTCCTGAGAAAACAAAAATTTTTGTCTTCTCTAAATCCTGGGTGCCATCCTCATGGAAAATCCACAATCTTAATTTCCAATAAGTACAATCTTTCAGGTATCTAGGGGTCATATTTCATCACTGTCATTCTTGGACCCTTCAACTCAAATCTGCTATCTCCTCAGCCCTCCTATCCCAAAATACAATAGCCAGATTCTATTTCAATAAAGGCAATCAGTACATCCCCGCCGCTCTTCAGGCGCTCCAACTCAAATCCATCCCCCAACTACTGTATGGAGCGCCTGGTTTGGATAGAAGCTGCCAACTCTGAATTAGACCAGTCAATCGCCAAATTTCTGAGAAGGATTCTTGGGATTCCTAACCTAATTAGGCTGCCCATGATCGCACTAGAATTAGGGATACATCTCCCCTCCACTACCGCCTGGGTCTCCACATTCAAATTTTGGCTAAAACTTCATCTCAGTTTTCACCCAAGTTCCATTTTACATGACCTTATTCAGGACGCTTACACATCCAACTGGTTCAAACTAGTTGACGCCAAGCTCTCAGCCCTTGGCCTCTCCCCTGAAATCTTGGCTGACTTGGACCTCCCAAAAGCTCACCACATTATTAAGACCAAACTATGGGAGCAAGAAACTGGAACTCTATTAGCCAACCTCAACTTGACTTGCTCTCCCTCCTTCTTTGGGTTGTCTCCCTCACTGGGTCGTCCGGCAAACTACTTTCTCCATCTGACTGATCCCAGGAAAAGGAGGGCCTTCCTCCTTGCACACCTAAACATCTTCCCATCAGCTTACCACCTTGGAAGATACTCCAATATGGCCCGACAAAACAGATTATGTCTATTTTGCTCTGGTGAATCAGACACTATAGCCCATATTTTACTCCGATGCCCTGTCCACCACGCTCTTAGATCTTCCCTTCTTGACCCCTTTCTTCTAACCGTTCTTCTCTTACCGACCCTCTCCCAATCCTCCTTAGTGATTTCTCCCCCTCCATCACATATCTTGCGGCGGAATTTCTGTTAATAATCTCCACGAGCAATCGTAACTCTCATCTCTTTTCTACCCGGTTTTAGATTTTGTTATCCCTGCTGATTGTACTGTTTGCTACCAGTCAACCTGTATTTTAAATGCCAATAAAGGTTATGTAATGTATGTAAAAAGATGGATGCGAAAGAATTTCGGAATTAAATCTGGCATGGTGTATTTAATCTCAGTCTTCTCTGGAATAACAAGCTGCTGTTGTGCTGTATCAAAATGTGAGAAGTTTGAGGGAAGAACCAAAATTTGAAAAACGAAAAAAATGGGGACGGTGACATAAAGAAAAGCTGCACTGAAGAATAAGGCCAGGAAACTTATAGCAAATGCAGAATCAAATCTGCTAATAAGAGAATTGTAATATCAGAGAAGGCAGAGTGAAAACACCTGAAACATGGAGCTCACAAGAGCACATAATGAGATCGGGAGAAAACCAGACTCAGAATGAAATCTTGTAATAAAAGAACTGTCAGGCTTATAATGAGCCAAACCCAGATAGAGAATAAAAAGCCAGGGGAAAGGCAAAGTTCTCTTTTAAGACTTGTATATAATCAGATGTTGCTTGTAGAGGAAATGCTTGAGAGTGCTGCTTGATTTCCAGTGATGAATGGCCGTAATAGATGGAACATAAAATATCAAGACAAATATTTTACAGATCTGGGGAAAAGAAAACAACACAGGAAGATACTTTGGATTGAAACGTGAAGTATCAGTTTTTCTACTACTGGCATGCAGAAATTAAGCCGCTAAAGCTTTTTCCATTAGTATATGAAGTCTGCATAAAGCATTACTGGAACGGAACCATTAAAGGAACCAAAAAGGCTACCACTTCATCCTGTGGAAGGGGCAGTCTAGGAAGGCTCTGGTAGCTCCTTTACCTATAGGTAAGGCCCAGCACATGAAGAAGTCTACTCAGACCTCTGCTAGTGAATTCACTGGTGTGGGTCCATGTGTAACTGCACAGTAAGGTAATTCCAGGAAGCTGCTGTTGCCAAATCTGCCCCCTTTGTGCATCAAATCCACCCTTTTCCTTCTAATTCCTCCTTTCCCCACCACTATTACCACTTCATTCCTCTTTTCCCCCACCATGTTCTGCCTTCCTTGCCACATTCCCTTCATCAGCAGCTCTGGGTGGTTGCTCTCACACACTCAGGTCTTCTTGCCAGCAGGTAGCATTGCTGCAACAATAGTATCATCACTAAGAGCTAATAGGATTGGACTGTTAGATACTTTTAAAAATCACATGTTGCTAAAAGCCAGGTCTATAGCTGTTGTTTACCATCATTGCCATACATTTCCTAGAAAGATGCTAACTCTGAAAAACTGGTTATCAGCTGATTACTATAATTATTGAGTAATTCATGGAGAGCTCTAGTATGAGAGCTGCTGTAGCATAACGGCTAACAGTCAGAACTGTGAATCAAGACTTGTTTAATTTAAATCTGACATCTGCCATGAACTTACTATGTTAGACAAGCAGCTCCCTTTTGTTCTCAATACCCAAGATGTAATAGAAAGATATTTATACTTGCTTACTTGGCAGGTTTATAGGAAGGATGACATCAGGATAGTACCTGTAAAGTGATTTGCATACTTGGAAAGAGCTAGGTGCATACTGAACATTATTAATCATTACTATGGTATATTGCTGGAAACAATTTAGCTCCTCTGTTCTGACCATGTAGTATTGACTTTACTAAAACTTTTCTACTGTGTAAGGTTAGAATTATAGCTGTAAACTTATTACAAAATCTCTGTTTTGAAATATAAAAATAGGGCTTAGAAGCACATTGAATCGGACACATTGATATTCCCATGAATGTTCTAAATGCATTTGCAAGACAATAATGTGTTTACAAATATCTGGTGCATTAAAAAACTGAGAGTAGAGGCTGATCTAATTCAAACAAGGGAGGAATGAGAATGCTACAAGGTTGACTATTGAATTAATGAAAGAAAAACAGACAATTCACCAGGGACAACTGTTGTGTGTTTCCCAGATTCAACCAGCAGACTTCTTTAAATGTTCCCACTGTTAAGACTAATTTAAAGAGAATGAAATGGGACCAAGAGAGCCTGATGCTGTTCAATTAGCATTTGAGTGTGGGATGTTTACACCAAACTATTGGAATAGTGGGGGGCTTAAATGTATATTGCAGAAGGCATGCTCTCAATAGGGTTTTGCGTCTTTTCAAAATGTTTGCTGATTATATCTCTGCCCAGAAAATTGAGAAAGCTGTCTTAAAGGATTACAACCTGCAGGCATACATTTCCGATTTGTACAACTGCTGAAGGGCATCGAGAAAAAAAATATTGCAAGGATATGGTACAGTATGTGCATCTCAAGTGTTTCCACTTGCCAGGCATGAAAACAGCAGACTGGTTTTAGTGTATATATAACAAGCCAGAGACAAGAACCTTGGAGAAAAGAAACCTCTTTTCAGTAGTTGGAATGGGAAAAAAATCTTCAGGAACCAAAAGGCATGTTTTGATAAAGGAACTTGATTGATAGCTGTGTTGGCCCTCTGAAGACCACAGCACCAACGCTCACAGATGGTGAAGATAATTTCAAGAAAATTCACGGAAAGGATTTTCTCCCCCTTCAGAAAGAATGCTGTACTTCAGTTTCTGATTACAAACATCTTTTTTTGTTACACAGAGGAACGTGTTCTGCTTTGCGGGGGTCCGATGCTTTCATTTGGATAGTCCCACATGTTATTATTCCTAATGTCAACTTCTGTCAGCAAGAATGAGCTGTAGCCACATGCAATCAGCTGCTTAGTGAATGCCTTAGGGCACAATCCTATACATGCCTATTCAGAAGTAAGTCCTCTTGCAGCTTACCCCCAAATCCAGAGTAACTATGGGAGCATGTAAGAGACTTTACGTGCACCCGTAGTTACTGCACCACTTAGTGAAAACCTATGGGAAGTTCATATTGGAATCCAGAGTAAGTTGTTCTTACACTGGAGCAAGGACTCCCCATAGTTACTCTGGATTTTGCCCTTACTCTCAGGAATGTGTGGATAGAATTACAGCCTTAGAGCACAATCCTAACCATGTTCCATTGTGTTCGTCTTACTCCCAGGTAACTGTCTTTAGGATTGCACCCTTACCCCACAATCCAGAGTAACTATGGGAGCACATAAGAGACATTACGTGTACCCGTAGTTACTGCACCACCTAGTGAAAACCTATGGGAAATTCATATTGCAATCCAGAGCAAATTGTTCTTACACCGGAGCAAGGACTCCCTGTAGTTACTCTGGATTGCGCCCATAGTTAAGGTTCTGTTCCAGTGACTACTAATATATCACTACCATACATGAAATGCTAAGGTTGTTATCCTATATGCTGTGTCACTCTGCCTCAGAGGAAGTCTTGGTGTAATAGATTCATTAACAGGATAGCAGTGTCCTCGAATAAAGTCCCTTGCACAGAGTTGTGCTGAATTTTTATGAGATGATTATGATCATCAAGATGCAAATGAAGATTTTTAAGCTGTCAGTACCAATGTTCAGAATACTGTTTAGATAGCCAACTAAAGAAAAAATGTCCTCAAAAGCAGAGAGAAAGAGAGAGAGAGAGAGAGAGAGAGAGAGAGAGAGAGAGAGAGAGAGAGAGAGAGAATAGGAAAGTATTCAGTGACATTTCTTAAGGATATACATGAAAATGTACTGTAAATGGATAGTGTAAAGGGAAAATGTAAAGGGATAGGTGTAAAGGGATAGGATTAGGGATGCCATAATGGTCTTTCACAAACAGGGATTTATGTTCCATTTGCCAGTATGTGAACACAATCCCCAAAATCAGGACTGTCTCTGATTTTGGGGACATATGACAACCCTAGATAGGATATATATGAAAATGTAAAGGGATAGAGTGTGGGCGATATTCTAGCCAATTGCTCCCTAAGGAGTAATGCAGTTCAGTCACTTCAAATAATATAGATGTAGGGGTATTCTGGGGAAGGCACAATGCTAGGTTTTTCAGGGTACCCCACGTAAGCAGGCCTGCTTCCCTCACTGTCGGAGCCATGCTAAGTGGAAGAATTATGCAGAACGCAACTATGCATTGCTGTCACTACCAGAAAGAGGGAGCTTTCACAGCATGTTGAAGCACTGCAAAATTTAGCACTCCTCTCCATTGGGAATTCCACTGTACACTGACCTATACTGGGGAGAAGGGCCATTTATTCTGCAATGATTGCTCATAATCTTGAGTTCATTGATCACAAAATAGCTGGTTGTGGGTTTGTTTTCCACTCTGCAATCATCCATGTTGTACAGCTTAACACAGACTGAAGGAAATAACACACAGTCATGGTGTTTTATACGTGATTAATTTTTTTAAAATATGACTAAAGGTAATGCTACTCATCCCTTAGTGATTTCAATAAAACACAATATTATAAATATAGCACCATCAATATGCGTGTAGTTTTATGAAGAACGAAAGGATAGGTCACAGCTTCAGGGGGCTTACAAAAGATTGAATATCAGTGATGTAGATATATTGAGGCAAGACAGAACTGGGTAAGGATATAGGTAAACTGGAAAAGTAAACATGTTTCAGTTCTGAATGTCAGGTGCATCTCTGGACTTAATCCCGCTAGCTTCTATTTTCTCTATTTTTGTCACCGGTTGGGGTTTGCTTTCTAAGTGAAAGTCTTTCTAACTGAAAAATGCACTAAAATACAACAAAATTTGCAATAAAAATACTCATCGACTGGTCTTGCTTGTTCTGAGAAGACCGGTGGGGAAAAATATGAAGCACGGCATGGGAAAGTGAGTCACAGCAAGAGTTAGGCAAGTTAGGTGCTTTTTTCACTCAGCATTTGAATTTGTACATTATTTATTGTTGCCCTCCAACATTCTAATCCATAAGGCATCATTCTCCATGCAGCCTTCCTGTCCTCTTTGAAAGCATATGGTACCCCGGGTAGATTAGTTCCAATAGAATCACATAAATTTTTAACTTTTTCATCTCCAGATATGACATCTATTGCCTTGAGGCCCAAAGTTTGCATTCTTCAATAAGTTTAAGATGGAGCTTCTTTTCATGGGCAGTGCCAAGGGACGTTTCCTTTGAAGAGCACACAAGGGAGATCTGCTTTTGTAAACTGGAAACAAACCTGCCAAAACAGTTCAGAGAAGTTTCCCGATGCATGCTCATTGCTGACCTTGAGCTACAAATCTGTATACCCAAACTCTTTCTCATACATTCATTCACACAGACACATCTATCTACAGAAAAGCCGTGGCTTGTGCAAGGGGTGTCCACACATCCCATGGGGTTCCATCCCCATGTCCCTTGGGTGGAGAAGGCTGAAGGCTCCAACTGTTATCTGTGAACATTGAAAATTTGGAAAGATGAGATGCTGGGGTGGTTTTTACCACTGAATATTGTTATATTGTGCCTTTGCAAGTGACAGCTGTTATTAGTTTTTATTATCTTGGATCCATCTAATTTCCAATTTTGCTTAGTTTTTCAAGTTTGTAAACCCAGCCTATGCTTTTTGGCAAAGCACAGAAAAGATTCAGAAACCAGGAATATTGCTTCTGTTTATTTTCTTACTGTCACATGGAGGCTGGATTGCTTAGCTAAATTATGGTTTGTGTTACATTTGAATTAATGATTTATCTGGGGCTAACTGGGTTCAAAAGCACAATTTGAAGCAGACTTGCAAACCGCAATTTGTGCACGTTTTGGATTCCTATACTGTCTGACTTCACAAATAATTAATAAATCATACTAGGTGGCATCATCCTACTAAAAGAGGTGGTTGTGATACAGCCACAGAAACAGGCTGTGCTCTGGCCTCTGTCTTGAAAGACAGTAGCACAATAGCATTGCAACAAACAGGGATCCACCAACCTCCTGAACAGATGGAGACAAAAGCAGCAAAGGAACAATAAGTTACACTTTTCCTGATACACCTATGAAGCCTCAAACCATAATGTGGGTTTTTAATTACAGTTAGTACCAGCCATTGTGTTGGACTACATCAGACACTGAAATCAGAAGCAGTGCAAGCAAGCCAGCCTTGCTTGTTCCCTTTGCAAGTTAGGATTGCTGCTATGGCCTGAGTTCACAAGTGTTATGAAACTGTATTTAGGCTGCAATCCTAATCTCCATTTAGGCCAGCCTAAACCCCAGCATAAGTCCAGTGCTGATCTGGGAGTGTCCCAAAAGTCCTGTAAGACGCTTCTGTTCCACACCTTGCTCTTGCTTCTTTACATGCACTTGCTTCCTTACATCACCACAGGAACGGGAAGACCGAACAGTTGTCCTGGGCGAGGTTAGGATTGCCCCTTTAGAGATTCAACTCAGATTGCAGAAGAGCAAATATTAAAACTACTCTCCATGCCATATTATCCCAACAGTTTTATATATGTTAAATAAACCCCATGCATCCTTTGTCAGACTGACATTGATATATGCATATTTGCTTAGGGAAAGATAGTGTAATGAACTGTGTGTTTACATTATTTATTGTAACATTAAACATCTGTTTAGATTTCTATTTTTAAAATAATGATATGTGGTTTCCTCCTAACGGTTTAAGGCACTGAAAGCAGAGACAGCTTGTTTTGCATCTCCCTGCATTGTGGGAGAGGATTAAAAATGTTCTTTTGGCCAGGATTCTTGGACCATGGGCTACAGCCCAGAATTGGGTCACCAGAAAGTGGGAGAGAGCTGGAACACCAAACACAACTACAGTGACTTTGCTGTTGGCTGTAACACGTTACTAATTTTATTTTCTGAATGTGCTTCTTGCAGTTTTAGAAGCTACAGTGACTGAAAGAGAAATTAATTTCGTTTAACAGTTACAAGTATTGCTTGTGTGCCCCAGATTATGTGGCTTGGCGGGGGAATGAGTCACACTGAGAAATGCCCGCAAACATCTCACAAAAGCTTTGTCGCTCTAAGTTTCATTAGCTGTACTTAAATTATTTAAACAAATGAGGCTGTAAATCCATTTCGTGCTTTTCAAAGTTTGGTTTTGGTTGTCCCAAATGGGAAGTGTGGGTTTCAGGCACCCAGACAAGTGTGTGCGTGCATATATTAGCAGATCAAGCAGATCTTAACAGATCAAGCTGGGCAAGAGGCACTCTTTCCAGTGGTGTTCCTCCTTTATTTAGCAGGGGGAGAGTAACTGGCCCTACAAACCCCAGCAATGTCTGTTCTAGTGGCTTCTGCTGGTGTTCTTTTGCATTTTAGACTGCGAGTCCTTTTGGGACAGGGACCCATTAGCTATTAATTATCTATTAATTTTTCCATTTTCTTTGTAAACCGCTTTGTGAACTTTTTAGTTGAAAAGCAGTCTATAAACACTGTAGATAGATAGATAGATAGATAGATAGATAGATAGATAGATAGATAGATAGATAGATAGATAGAAGTAGAGAGAGAGAGGTTTCAGATTGTCTCAGTTCCACTTGTAGAACAGCCTCAAGACCTTTTTGTAAATTGACAGGAAAGTGTTCTTGGCAGAGCTCAACCATTCTATAATGCAATTTACCGTGAACTTGCTCTATGTTGACATCTAATTTAAGGTGCAATCCTAATCAATTTTTGCCAGCCTATCTCCCTGGCATGTCTTCCCAGCATGTCTTCCTGGCATGTCTGTTGTGGTGTTTGAAGGTCAGTGAATGCCTGTTCAGTGATCTAACCTCCTCCTCCCCCCCCCCCCCCCGGAGTGGGGTAGAAGTGCTTGACTGCACTTTTCTTACATCCTCAGGTCACCACAGTACTTATGCCAGGGCTTATGCCAGCCTAACTGGAGGTTAGGATTGCTGCCTAAGTATACTAACATATGGTTGAAGTGAAACATATGGTTGAAATATGGTTGAAAGAATTGTATGGTTAGAAGGCATGTACAACTTAACAACAATTCACTTAACAGTAGATCATACATATTATGTTAGTCAAAAACCAACAAAGAGGCTCTAAGTGAGGCAACCGGGTCTTGTCTACAGCAGAGTATCTGTTAAACAATGAAGACAATAGATTGGGCTGAATGTTCACTTACAATGCAATCCTTAGTATTGGATAAGAAGTAAGTAAGTCCCATTATGTTCAGTGGGTCTTACTCCCAGGAAAGTATCTTTAGGATTGCAGCCTTCTTGACATACCCTACAATCCAGAGTAACTACGGGAGCACGTAAGAGACATTACGTATACCCGTAGTTACTGCACCACCTAGTGAAAACCTATGGGAAACTCATATTGCAATCCAGAGCAAATTGTTCTTACACCGGTGCAAGGACTCCCTGTAGTTACTCTGGATTGCGCCCATAATCTTTTAACAACGGGAATTGGAGAACATATCCACACCTGCATCCAATACAAAAGTAATAACTATTTTTCATAGATGGCACCGGCACAAATATCAGTGAAGAATGAAGATGAGTGTATGAGAAAACACATGCGAATATGTGAGGGTACAGATATGGTAAATTTTTCCTGGGACATTTCCTCTTGAAATCTACTCAACTTTTCTGTCCATTTTTGTAGGCTTATTTACTGAACACAAATGTGTTGGAGTCACTCTTGTCAGTGCTAAACAAGGAGGATTCCATTTGCCTTGAATGAGCGCTAAGTTTATTTATGTCTCCATAAATGCAAATAGGAACTGACAATACATTATAATATTGTATGACTGTATATAATATCATTCTGCTTAGAGGAGTATGTTCAAATTAAATCTCAGCTGGGTATTAAAAACTACTTTGATGGAGTGGTAATTACTTTAAAATCTCATTCCAGTGAAGTTGGAAGGTTTATATTTAGGGAAGAGAAATTAAAGATGAATGGCTCCCATGCCATTAATTACCAAGGAATATCATAATTAAAGCATTGTTCATTCTTTAATTCAGCCTTGCAAATAAGGGTTGGGAGTAAGGTTGCCAAGCTTTTCTGCCATAGCAATGTTCTGCTTGATCGGCAGAAATTCATTAAGTGCAGTGTTTTGTGGCCTGTAGCCTCCAAGGTGAGAAAAAAACTTTACCTCCTGGATTTCTGCAGCTATTAAAGAAAAGAAAAAGTGGCAGTCCTTAGAAGGTAGTCTTCAGATTCTGTCAAAGTTCTCTGCCCTCATATATATGACCCTTGAAGTCTACATGACTGTGAATTCAGGCTTGCATGGTGAAGAGAGAAAGCGAAAGGAGATACTATTTATTTACATTATTTGTACACTTCCTTCCTTGTGAAGACCCAAGGCGGCTGAGTCTTTGTCTTCCATGTGCTCTACATAGCACATGTAGCACATCTCTTCCATAGTGATCAATGAACACATGTTCACTGTGTTCCCCCTGCACAAATCTTGCATTGCAACCAAGAATCAGGTCTCTATGCCTGGTTCTATGTATACACATACTGTGTTTCCCTGGAAATAAGACCTAGTACTATTTTTAGGATTCCTACAATATATTTATATTGTATATATCTACCCCCAAAATAAGGCCTAGTTCTGGTTTCTCGCCCTTTCCTAAGTCTACAAAGCAGGAGCTTTTCTCCACTCTAGCCCTTCCTGGTTTCTGCTGCTTAGTCTAGGAAGCTGCTCCTGTGGTGTCTTTAGGATTGCAGCCATAATTTTTTTAAGTTAACCACATGAAAGCAATATGCATGATAAAAAAGACATTCCCTGAAAGTAAGACCTAGTATTTTTGTGAAAAATATAAGACAATGTCTTATTTTCAGAGAAACATGGTAGACAATCGGGTTCTGTGTATACACAGAACTTTCCAGCGTGATCAAGGATCCCACATGAACATGATTCTTGACAATATAGAGAATTCATATAGAGGTTCATGCATCAACCTCATTCTGTGTACATGCAGGAACCTGATTCTAATCTTCACATCAACATGTGAAATTTATGAGGTAGGGCCAGCTATTATGATCTCATTTTTACTCCATGTACAGAATAATCACTGGTGGTACGCATCAAAAACACCTAAAATGTCATTCTTTAGCAGTACTCTCTTATTATTATTGCCAGTGTCAATATATCATCATTGTACCTGACATAATTATGCAAACTGGTCTAATGGCACAATCCATTACTCATCCTACACTGGTTCTCCAATGGCGTAGGCTGTCATGAAAGCACATTACAATTGCTTAGAAATCATGACACTGGTGGTTTCAACCTGTGTTAGCCTGCTGCTGCCAGTGTGTAGACCACTGCGCCAGAGCAGGTAAGGCAATGTCTGAGTGGTGGGAGGGTGTGTAATAAGGTGTAGGTTTGGATGATAAAGGGGGACGGATCAGCAAAGTGAGCAGGATCGACTGTGCTGGAACACATTGTATCAGTGCTGTTGCTTGGGTTCATGTCACCTGTTGTGGGAAGCCAGCGTGTCACCCCCATATAGAAGGCAGGGCAACAACCTGGATGGTGGGCATGGCTATGTGCCATTGCCTCACCTCTGATGGTTTTGTTGCTGCATATTTTAATAGAATAAAGATATTTCACTGTGATTTTTTCCATTGGATTCTGCTGTAAATTATACATCCCTTGCATTGCGGAGCATATGCTGAGCATTGAATCAGGACCATTCTGGAAGGACTTCCTGGACTGACTTTCCACACCAACCAGGGCATGCTTGCTTACTTGCAAATAAAAATGGATGTGGAGGAGGAACCTTGGAGGAGGGACTTCCTTCTGGAGTAATTGGTGGAGGTTGCATTCATTGGATCAGGACCAGATTCCTCTCAACCTGCCCTTTCCAATGATCTCAGACAAGTTTGCCTACTTGCAAGTAAAGGCATAATATGGATCCATTTCACTTTCCATAGAGAAAGTGCAATTATCAGAGGGTTCTGGGGTGATTTGTGGGGCTGCATTCATTGGATCAGGACAATTCTGGTCCTTTCAGTCTGCCCTTTCCAGCAGACTATGGCATATTCTCCTACTCACAAGTAAAGCTGTGATATGAGGGCACTCACTTTCCATAGAGCTTTATGCATATTTTCTTTTTTAGTTTTTTGGCCATAAGTTCTGATTGGAAGTTCTCCATATAGGAGTCAAAGGAAGGCATACTAGCACTGCTGCATTAGCATGGATTGGACTGCCCAACGCATACATTTAGTAGGGAGCCAACTGGGCTACTGAGCTGCCTCCTCTCTCTGGAGAATCAGAGACATGAAAAGTTTTTTTGTCAAATCTTTTGTCTAGTCAGGCCCATCCACTTCAAATTAACGTTTGCAAGTCATGCTGAAGTGTGCCACAAGCACAGAGCTTGAGTGCATTGCAAGAAGTTATCCATAAAGCAAATTATTCAGGTAAACTTTTAGAAAAGATAATTTATGAGTGGCAAAAGTCATCTAAATCTCTGTAGTGACTGATGACAGCCATCTCTGATGGAAAAATACAATTTTTCTGTGGGAACCGAATCTAAATTGTTAGTCGTTTGCACAGTACCTTTTCCTTCCTCTCAATTATAGGAAGCATTTTGATAGAACATATAAAATGATTGTTATCAATAAAAGGGAAAGTCTGGAGGGCTGTGTTGTTCTATCCCATAGTTTTTTCTCATCATAACTGCCAGATCAAAGATAAAAATAAAAAATAAAAATTGGAGTCAGTAATGCCAAGTCATGCTGCCTTGAGGTCTGTCTGCTTTTGTGAAATATTGTGAAGCAAAAACAGTGGCTCCTTCTTGGTTTGTGGGATGTATCTGTGCCGTATATTCTTGATAATCGATGCCTGGTCTTTCCTTCCTATGCAGGCAGAGTCCCGGCACTGCAACACATTTTCATCTCGGCTATCAAATGTGCCTTTGATTTCCTTCCACTCACCAATTTCGGTTGCTTGTTGTAGCCCTGGGGCACTTGACTTACCATCAAGTGTCTGTTGTTTAGAGCTAACGAATCTCATGACAAATATGCAGCAGAGCTTTTTTTATTTTTAAACCATAGCATTTCAGGACTGAGATTTTTGTGTGTGCCAAAGTGAACGTGGATGAATTCCAGTGTCAGAGAGTGAAATACTTGCAGATTTATAGAAACAACTGTGTATATTTTGAAGTTATCAGTTTCCGTTTCTGTTCCAATTTTGAAGTTATTTAACAGTAGTGGAAAGGAGGTGCGCGCGACCCCCAAACCCTTGGGGAATACTGCTTGTTCAACAATGCCTAGAATTCCTATTTTTTAAAAAAGTTTGAGGCTTACTACTCTTGACTTCTTATTCCTGGTGCTTGTATTTTTTGGCTTTTGAGGTGCTGATCTAATAGCCCAATCTTATCAGGGCTTATGGTGATGCTTCTTCCAATCTGCCGCTATAAATCTTGAGCAGTGGTGCAAAAGCAGTCCTGTTGTTGTGCACTGCAGGGCTCTTTGTACAACTGACCAGATGCCCTAGTTAGACAACAGAGGATGCCATATGCCTTGCCAGCACGGGTAGATCAGTGGCACAGCAGCTTAGGGGAAGATCATAGGCAAAATGGAGCAGATAAGGGCAGACAAGTGGTAGTTCAGGACAAGAAGAGGATAATTTTGGTGACAACAGTGCACACTGAGATACTATCACCCTTTCCTTGGTTTGAAATGCCCTGAGTCTCCTCAGACCTGCACCAGTAAAATAGCTAGGATAGATCCAAGGAGATCCACTGAAGTTCAAGCAGCATATGGAGAGGTGTGAAAATGTTTTACTAACCTTTCCTGGATGCCCTCAACATTTGGTTGCCCTCAATGTACAGCATACTATCTTAGCAGCTCGGTGTGGTGCAGACTGATGAAGAATTATTATATTATATTATTATATTATATTATTATTCCTAAATATTATTCAGCTTGAACTGACTGTTGAATAGAAACCGCGGGTGCACTTTTTGAAGTGCAGATTGCCCGAACCGGTTGTTCCCGCGACCCGCCACTACCGAACCAGTAGCTGCAGGGTGGCAAGAAACCCCAGCATACTGGTTCGTATGCGGGAGGACGCAATGTGCGTTTCCTCCAGCTGCGTTCCCTTGAGCTCATGCGTGCGCTGTGCGTCTCCTCCAGCTGGAGGAGACGCACAGCGCATGCACCAACCCCAAGCGCATGCAGGAGACGCACTGCGCGTGCGCTGAGGGTTGGTACAAGCGCAGTGTGCCGGGTGGGGGGGTCCGCCCCTAGCCCCACCCCGACCCTGACCCCAGCCCCGCCCCCTGAGCCTGACCCCACCCCCAACTTCCGGCAAACCGGTTGTTGGGCAAGACAGGGCCCACCACTGGCTGGCATGCATGTGGACCTGGGCATTGCTGTAAGGGCTTTGAATCAAGAGGATACAAAACACGTGCTCCTGCAAAATTTCCAAAGGAGAAAAGGGCTGAGGGTCCAGTACACAATACACAGGTAGAATTACACAAGGAGCATCAGCTATCACCTTGTCGGGACCCATCAGTCTGGCAAACACTGATATTCAATATATGAGCTGCTGCAATTGCAGCTGCACTGTCTGCCTTCCTCAGAAAGACAACTGTTGTGTTGGCAGTAGGCCTGTGCATGGTCCAAGCCTGCTGAAATTGACTTGAACTTTTAAAAATAGGTATGTAATTTACAAAACAATACCCTGACTCTTGAGCCCTGTCTTGAGCAATCTATTTGTCTGGGATTGTCCAGGCCATATAAAAACAAACTAATACAGGTCATGCATCATGTAAACGTGACCTTTATGAAAGCAAATCACAGTCCAGCTGCTTAGAAAACAGAAAACGCCAAGTCTTTCTGGAAAAACAAAACAATGAGCAACTCAGCAACCCATGAAAACGTTTCCCCCAAAAACACTCATGTTAAGAATTTGGTCACACAAGTGTTACGGGTGACAACTGGCAATTAAACTGGAAGGAAACCTCAAAAAAAATCCTATTGGATTGAAAAATAACAAACTTTGCCATGTCTTGTTCATATGGGAGTACATTATTTCAGGGAATGCCATTCAGGAGCCAAAAGATCATTGCCCTGCTATATATGTAGGTGTTTTCTTCTTGATCGCCTATAGAATAGGGATGTCCGAGTGACATAGAAACTTTAAAAATGGAATTCATCATCATACCACTTTGATAACAAATGACATTTCCCAATCTACAATTTGAGCATTTGAATATCACAGCTCATATTCTGCTACTGCCAAAGGACACTTGGCAGGATCCGGCTCTTCTTCAGTATGGGGCAGGGTCTTGCAACAAAGACTAGCTAGTAAGCCTATGGCTTTTGCCAGGCAGCAGCCGTGCTCTGTGCAACCAACATCAGCTGAATGACTCCTACTTCCTCTTTCATGTATGACTCCATATTTGTCTTTACATAACAAGCATCAAAAGCTAACCATCAAACAAGGCATCATACTGGGCACAGGGGTTCCTATTCAAGCTCTTCTTACCCCAGCTTCATACTGCAGTTAACCTACAGCAGTTTAAGAATGTGCGCAAGAATTATAAAAGCTGATTTAAAACTCTAAGGGAGAAAAAACAATACAGCCTATCCTTCTTCTTGGGGTTGCCTGATTGCATTCATCACTGACATGTTGATTGCAAATTGAGATGAGCAGAGTTCATCGCTACAAATGGGTGCTATACTTTCAGTTCTGCACCTAATCCATCAGTTTGGGCTGCACATGCCCAAAAGAAACATGCACATGCACATAAAAGAAACCCACATATTCTTAAAAGGACAAGAGAAACATAGATTTCAAGGTATTGAGAATGTATTTGTTGTTTATGAAATCAGTAACATTCTGATTGTCCAACATATGCACAGAATTTATCTTTCTATTCAGTTTCTGAATAGTTCACATTTTGCAATTATTTATATTGTCTTTGGTTATTTCTTTTCCTAATCAAGTGTGTAAATCAAGTGTGTAAATATTCTAGCGATAGAAATTTTTAAAAAGTTCTTTAATCTTTTGAAAGGCAAATTTGCTGGTTATGTTCAGACAATATTCAAAATTTTTAAGTGGTTGAATAAAGCACATTCTCAAAAAATTGCCTATTGAAAACAATGTGATTAACTTTGGTCTCCTCCTATTACTACCATTAAAAAAGTGAAGCTTAACCCTACAATCCAGAGTAACTACGGGAGCACGTAAAAGACATTACGCGTACCCTTAGTTACTGCACCACCTAGTGAAAACCTATGGGAAATTCATATTGCAATCCAGAGCAAATTGTTCTTACACCGGAGCAAGGACTCCACATAGTTACTCTGGATTGCACCCTAAGATAAAAAGAAGTACAACTGTCCACAATGTCTGCTCATTCGAAAATACGATAAAATTTATTTTTAATAATAGTAATGATAATGAACATTTATAGAGTAGACAAGCTCTTCACTTAAATTATGGGGAGCTATATCTGCAGATCCTCCACCTGTGGTTTCATTTATCCATGGATCAGGGATCTGTGGTTCCTGCTCTTCACTTAAATTATGGGGAGCTATAGCTGCAGATCCTCCACCTGTGGTTTCATTTATCCATGGATCAGGGATCTGTGGTTCCCGCTATCTGCACCTGCCTATGAGCTGCACTTCTGATGATGAGGCTGAGGAAGCATGGCTTGCCTAAGGCTGTTTTTTATTTTATTTTAACCTGTTAACTGCTTTGGGAGTTTGTTTGCTGAAAAGCAGTACATCAATGTTATTCTTATTGTTCTTATAATCAGTTAAGACAAAGGTGAAATTTGACTGGGAAAATCCTGGCTTGAAGTTCAGCCTTTAATCCACTATGGAACAGTAATGTCTGAAAGCTGGATTAGGGGCTGTAACACATTAGAATCAAAGCACTTCTCTTGAAAGCTCAAAACCAGAAGCTATAATAGTTAAGTTCTTTTGGGGTTCATTGATTATATAAAACCAAGTAAAATAAAAAAGGTCTGATTGCCAACATATTTAATTTTGAGATTAAAAAATAGATCTAATGAAAAAGGAAAGGCTTCATTAGTTTTGGAAGTCTGCAAGCAAATGAAAAATGATCCGCTGATGAGTGATATGCAATTTGTTCCCTAACTTCTGTAATAATGTGTGAATGTCACATTACATAACGGTTACAATGATTAAACGTGGAGATGAAATAAGATAGGATAGATGTTGTTTCTTCCCCTTGACTATTAGAAAACTTGTCTCATTAATCTCTCTCAGGGGTGCAGTCTTAAATTAAATAAACAGCATTATTTGTTGAGATTTATGGCTTAAGAGAGACTTTCAGACCACCAAGAAAATCTCAGGCTACTATTCTTTGTGTCTTGAAAGATAGTTTTTGAAGATTTGTGGTGATCGAGGTTGAACATTAAACATTCCTGTGGCTGATAATGAGCATTCAAACTCATTTGAAATCTTAATAATTTGACAACACAGTTGAATGTGCCTTCAGTCCCATTCAAATTTATTTTCTTCTCTGGAACACCCACTTCAACATTCAGATGACAGCAAAAGATATATGATGATAACAATCAAATAATGAACAGCCCAGTATTATGATTTCTCCCCTGCTGATGCAGAACACCAAAATAGCTATGGGGCAGTTACTGAGGTTTCAGTTGTGTAAGGGAACACTTAAAGTAATTGCAGTAGCTAATTTCATTAGTTATTAATTAGCTATTAGTTTTTCATTTATTTTGTAAACCACTTTGTGAATGTTTTAGTTGAAAGGCAGTATATAAATACTGTAGATAGATAGATAGATAGATAGATAGATAGATAGATAGATAGATAGATAGATAGATAGATAGTATCAAATTATCTGGTAACAGATCCACATGGATCATAAAATGGATTGGGCTGGGAAAGGGACTAGGATTTGGTGGCCATGTCTGCTTCCCGTCACAGCTGCTGCAACCTCCACCTTATCCCACCTCGTAATATGTTGTACTGTACCTCTCTTGGTGGGTCCTCCAGGATCCATTGACACATGTCAGGAGGCTCTGGCCTTCCTGGTGGCAGTGTTTTTTATGACTGCCATAAGGCAGTTTCTGGCAATAGAAGGATCATTCTGCTGGTAAAGGTTAAGGTGTTCCCTGCAGGTTATACTGCTATTCGTGACTGAGTGTATGGTGCGGTGCTTATCCCCCTTTTTAAGACTTTAGAGCCAGCGTTGTCCAAAGACATGGTTGACCCAAAAGGGTAGGCTGTAAGACATTTGGTTAAAAAAATAAAAGGAGAGGAAAAAGAATAACTAATGGTGCAATGCTATCTCTTGAGTTACAACAGTGGAAAAAAGTTCTGTTGCCATAATAGGGTACATGGCAACAAATGTACCTGTGGCTGATATTTTCCTCAGAAAGAAACTCTTTGGAAGCCTCTTTCAAATTTGCCACAGGAAAATTTTGCCACAGTTGGTGGCTCAGACCTAGGTTGGGACTATAGCAGGGGAAAGACCTAAAAGCCAGTCTTTACCCCACAGATATGCCAGTCTGAGTTGGCCTTGAGGCAGATTTTTTATTTTAACAGCAACAGCAAGAATGAGCCCCCCCAAGACCAAACTGCATATAACACAACTCGCCGCAGTGCCTCAAGCAACAGTTCATGACAAAAATGCACAGTGAATGTGACACCGGATTCTTTTTGTTGCCTGCAAATTCAATTAAAACCAAATCCGAGAGCAAGCCTGTTGTTTGCTGTTAAGAAAACATCCCGGCAAGCTGTGGTCTCCTTTGGAAAAAGAAAATGTAAATCTTGTATCTGATTAGATTAAGTCTTACAGTAACCCATGCTGAATAAATCTATTTTCCCTTCCTATGATATGTCAGAGTTTATAGCAGGTTTGTACACATAGCTTTCACCATTATTTTCAAGGCTATAAAGGCAGCCATGCAGAAAAGCCACCCATAAATGTCAGGAAACAGAGATATTTTGTTGCATTCCAAGGGCTCTGAAGGTCAAGTTCAATTCAGTTAGCTCGCCCAGAAGGATAGTGGTACAAAATGATGATCGAATATATGTTTAGGTGAGATATATATGGTACTCTTCCTCTACCACTCTGTCAGGAACAGTGAGGGATTAGCCTTTGCTACCTGCAGGAGTTTCTCTGGGAAAACTCTATTAAACGTTCTCTCTTGTTATATTACATTCTATAATGAAATCATTCTTGTAGTACTCTCCTTGGCATCTTGTATTTGATTTGGGCCTTTGGACAGTTGTCATTATTTTGGAAACATATATAGTACTTTAATAAATAGTAATAGAGACAAAAATATGCTTATATATCACATATAAAAGTAAATTAGGGCAAAATCCGGAGTAACTACTTGGCCCGGTGTAAGACTTGGCCCGGTGTAGGTAACTTGGCCCGGTGTAAGTAAGTAATTTACTCTGGATTGCAGTATGAATTTCCCATAGGTTTTCACTAGGTGGTGCAGTAACTACTGGTGCACGTAATGTCTCTTAGGTGCTCACCTAGTTACTCTGGATTTGGCTGATAGCCTACAGATTCGGCTGTACATTTCAAACATTGCTGAACTTCACGTTGGTGAAGACCAGGTACAACCTTGTCAACATGAATGCAGAGAGAACACAAAAAACAGTTGGTGTAGTGTAGAAGTTTAGAAATGGCACTGTTGGCACTTCCAAACCTCAGGTCATATCTTTCCCATCAAATTATTTGGTAATGAGTTAGGAAAACAATCTTTCTTTGTGATATGAGGTCAACCAGAAGCTTCGCTAGGTGAGTGCAGGTTCCACCAAGTGATGTGAATGGTGGGAGATACCACTATTAGCCAAAATTTTAAAATCTTGCTATTTTTGAATACCATCACTTTATATAATTTCATGCAGAATGCAGTGAAACACACTGCGGTGAAACATCTTTATTCTGACAAACATTATAGCCAAAAACCAGTGGGGGCAGGACGATTGTGCATCACTATGCCCACTGCCCAGGGTATCGCCCTGCACACTGCATGGGTGGAAATCATTCTGGAGATTAAGCTTTGCTTTCCTGCATTGGGTGACACAAACCGTAGTGATGCCACTGGAGATATCAGCACCATGTTGGATTTTGGGAGAACAATATTAGGCTAGATTATATCCTGGAACAGGTTTTTCATACTGAGTTGCAGCCATGCCCTGAGTTTAGATAAAAAGTCCATAGGAATTTATTAATATTTTTATTAATTGGAATTCTTATGTAGTGTTTGTGTCTTTCTACTGTTTGGCTTAACTAATAAATAATGTAACTGTTACTAAAATTGTGACGCTGCTTGAGATAGTTGCTTTAAAATGTCACAAGACTAAACTAGGGATAATTTTGAAGTTTATCTGTGAAGAGTCTTTCTTGAGGCAACCTGTGATAACCTTTAGTTCAATCCCTCTCAGAATGAATAATGAGTAGATTATTAAATGCAAAAAGAAAGAGGTAGCACAAACAAGAGGCAATGAACTAGGTTGTGTACTCCTACCAGCATACTTCCTACTGTTGTGATTATATCAGCAATTACAAGTTAAGGAGGTCAGTCCATATCAGTACACAGCAGCCAACCTCTGGAAGATTTGTTGGAGTTGCAGGAAATGGTGATTCAGTAAATGAAATTTCCATCTCAGTCCTGGGTTGGTGGACACTTTATTGCAAGAAGTATTTTCTTGCAGGTGAAATCTATACTGTTAGCCTCAAAGCAGTGAATGTATGCCTCAATATTTGGAAGTGTATACCACTTTTAGCCCTTAGGTTACGAACCAAATCTTTTGACCGGCAATTATAATTTATGCAAATTAGGCTATTTTTAGATGGTCATCTAAGGGTTAGATTGTGTTTGTGTATCTCCATAACACCTCATTCATAGTGGAAAGGACTTAAACCACAGTCCTAACCTCCAGTTAGGCCAGCCTAAGCCCCAGCATAAGTCTTGTGCTGACTTAGGGGTGTCACAAAAGTGTCATAAGGCACTTCTGTCCCACTCCTGATGAGTGGGGGGGGGGGGGAGGTTAGGCCAGTGCACAGTCATATACCTACTTCCCTACACCATCATGGAACGATAGGTCTGGTGAATTAGGCTGGCCTAAATTTCTCAGGATTTCATGCTTACACACAGTTCCCACAAAAGTCAGTTCACATAATTACCCATTGGAAATCCTGTATGTACTCTGTATATTTCACACAAGTCAGGGCATTGTGCCCTCCAATTATATAACCTTACTCTGAGAGCTCCAAAAAGTTCAAAAACATATACTTTTATAAACAATTTGAGTTCAAATGATTGGTATCTGATGCTTTATTATGGTCAAAGACCATCCATTTCCAATAAGAAAGTAACTTAAAATAACTGGGTGCAAGTTACAACAGTACAAGGGCTCAAAAAGAAATACAGGCAAGGCATACAGTATTAAAAACGGGCAAATAACCAGAGTTAACTCATGGGCCTATCAATCTTTTTTCATGTTTCACTAATGTTTTGCGGATTTTGCATGCAGCCACTAAAAAACTGGCACACTGCTTTGTGACCTGTAGGTTTGATCCTGATAAAAGCAGCTTAGACTTGTCCTCATCTTGAAATCTTGGAAAATTCTTGACTAGAGGGATAATATATTTTTCCTGAATACATTGGTAAAAAGAGCAATGGAATAGAATGTGCTCTGATAGCTCTATCTCCCCTACAGGTGATGACACGTAGGCAGCCAACATAGAGTGCAATCCTAAGCATGTCTACTCTGAAGTAAGTCCTATTGTGTTCAATGGTTCTTACTCTCAGGAAAGTGTGATTCGGATTTCAGCCATAGATACATATTTGCTTTCCTCAGCAGCTAAGAAGTTGGGGCATTGGTATATGTCCCTTTGCCTCTCGGTGTCAAATACTCTTTGTGATCGCCATTCCCCAGGCAGCATGTGAACAAATGGTGCTGTTTGGATGGAGAATCAGGCAGTTAGTTTCGGTAAGGTACCAAACATAATGTGCAGTGTAGATAAATCCTGTCCCTTTAGTAGCTGCACAGATGAGAATGTTTTGGAAGATGCAGTTTGTTAGGCATCTTGCAATGTCATCAAGAAAGAAAGCGGCATTTGCTAAATTTTCCTCTTCCACGTGATTATTAAATTGTCTGATCCTATCCTTCAGGAGTAGCTCTGGCTTTCAGGGAGTACTTGGTAAACTAATCTCTGGAGTCCATTTTACTTTATGGATGAACTTAGTGAATTTTTCATTGGCAGATTGAGTAAGATGGTCGAAGAAAAGCAACAACAGAGTGGCTCTTGGCAGGAGTGCTAGGGGTCTTATTAGTAGGGCCATTAGGGGATGTGATCCCCTCAGCAGCAGCTTGTTGTGCCTTATCAATTGTCAAAAAACTGATGAGTGCCCTGAATATTTAGCATATTGTTCTTGTGCCATGGGATGAAAATAGATGAAATTCGCTGGTTTAGGCTGCAATCCTAAAGACATTTTTCTGGGAGTTAGACCCATTGAATACAATGGTACTTACTTTTGAGTATACATGATTAGGATTGTGGTCTTAGAGAGCTTTTCTTAAGCATTCATAGTGATTGAAAGGTTTCTATGAGTTGGCTGACCATGTTTTCAGATCAGTTTAAGTTTTTGAGTTCTAAAGTTCAGAGTTTATTCAGGATAACAAGGCTAAACTCTAAAGTTGTACCACTTCCTTTGTTTATTCCTCAGACAAGTTACTCACATTGGGGCTACACATCACAGAAAACCACAACTCCAACATGAGCATCAGTTTCACTCGCAGTTTTCCTATAAATAGCCACACTGTACAATCTGCAAATTATGGCTTTAGAAGACGGACTAGAAGTGGGAAGGCTGTCAGGACAGAAGAGATGAAATGTCCTTGGATTTGTGTATGTGTGCGCGCAGCGGAGGAACGACAGTAGTTGCTTGGAGAAGAAAGAGAATATAAGATCCTGTCTATATTTCAAGCAAAATATGGCAGGTTTTTATCCTCAAATGTCTACTAAATCTGGTTGTCTGTCAGAGAAATATAGTTCTGCCAATTCTTTGCAAAGCCATAATAATCTTTTAGTTTTATTTCTTCTTTCAAGTCAAGGGTGCTGCTAAAATGGTCTCTTACTTCCCTTATGCTTTGAGCGCAAGCAGCTAATCTGATGGACATTTGAAACACTCTTTCAAGCAAAACCAGGGTGGATTGAGAGATATGAAAGTTGAAGAATAGAAAGGAAAAGCTACCGTCTCTCCGCCCCCCTCTCATTCTGATGTTACCAAACAATAGGTGTGCCTCATTCTGGATACCAAGGGAAACTCTAAGGAGGCGGCTTCACATCATTATGTGGTTATGTGTTCCCACACCACATAAATAATGTGTAACTGCAAACATATTCCATGTATAATGTAGCATGATAAGTACTTCTTACCAACTTTCTGTCCAACCTTGTAGGGAAAGGTTTGTGCTATTCTGGTATATGTGAAGATTGGTGTAAATCAGTGCAGCTATGGGCACAATCCAGAGTAACTACTGGGAGTCCGTGCTCCGACGTAAGAACAATTTACTCTGGATTGCAATATGAATTTCCCATAGGTTTTCACTAGGTGGTGCCGTAACTACGTCGACACAAATGTCTATTATGTGCTCCTGTAGTTACTCTGGATTGTAGGGCGTGTCTTCCATTGCCCACTGCATGTATGGTAGGTGAATCAGTTTTTAGTTTCCAGTTTTGGCTTCAGGCTCCTAAAGTTAGGGTGGGCATTAACGTAGCACTTGTCCTTGCTTTTTGAGGGGTGGTGTGGGAAAAGCATCTGCAAGTGTCTTGCTGAACAACAGGCTGTGAAAAGCATTCTTGATCTTGAGTGGCTTTTAAAAGGAGAATGAAGTGGAAACCAGTTTCTATTGTTAGCTGCAAATCAGACGTGCCAGTGAGTAAGTGCATCCAGAATATTTAAAGGAAAAAAGTTATCTTGTCCAGCTGGCAATCTGGAAGTGAATTTCACTTGCTTGAAAGTTTACTTTTGTATCCGTAAGAAGTTTGCTCTGCAAGTGCAAACCAGATGTACATGGAAGGTCACAAACCTTTCCAAATCTATCCTCAGCCCCAAACATTTTCTCACTATTCTTGGCTCAGGCAAAGAACGTGAAAATTGGACACAGTGGCCCAATTCAGATTTAACAAGCAATCATGGTTTGATGTTAAATATATGAGCAGATGCAAGACTCGACTAGGGTAACCATATAGAATGGAGGACAGAGTGCTTCTCACTGCATAGAAGTGGGAATTTAGGCAGGTTTAGCTCAGCATAAAAGGGTGTAAAAAGCAGCACCTGCCTAAATTTCCATTTCAGTACAATGTTTAAAGATAGAGGCACTCTGTCCCCCATTTATTTGGTTACCCTAGGCCTTTAACCTATGCACTCCCAATTCATTCCTTTCCACCTTCTTTCTAATATACATTTTCATGAATTGGGGAACTGCAGTTTGTTATGCATTTGTGAGATACTTCACCTGGACTAGTTGGGCTTTTGGCCTGAACCAGTGTAGACTCTTCTTATTATGCTCTTATGCTTTTGTGTAGAGATTATTTGAAGCAATACACTTAAGGTTGATTCAGTATATAAGTTAGGAGGCACAAGTCAAAAAATGCACATTACACTGACATTTGTCATCTGAAATCCAGGTTTGGAAATTAGGGGGATTGAAGGAAGCCAAAAAAAGAAAAAAAATAATCAATCATCTTCTCCTCCTAACTCTTTCACTCTTCCTGGGTGAGATCAGCAAGCACATCTTATTGTGGCACAGGGTCCAGAGTGATGAAGGAAGTTGGTACAACTACCTGCACCTGCATACCTTACTCACTGGATGTTGTTAACATACTTTATGGCCTACTTTTTGCCGTGGGGGAGGGGAGATACCACTAGTGACCATAGTCTCTAAAATTGTAAAACCATCGTGTTATTTACCAGTTGATACATAATTTACATCAGAATGCAGTAACATATTAAAATATCTCTTCTATCAGTACATATGGCCAAAAACCACTGGGGGAGAGGTGATGATACATTAGCACACCCAACACCCAGGTTGTTGCCCTGCCTACTAGTTAGGAAGCGATCCATCATTAGGTGATGGAAGCACTAGTTATGCCACTGCCTCTGCATGAAGTCATGTGAAATCCAAAGAGCTATGGAAGTAATGAAAGGCTGTTTTGTTCAGGTTTGGTTGGCAAAAGTGGAGAAATCCTGGTTATATTATCATAGGATGAAATTATATTAATTTTTGTTTTTATTTCATTCTTTTTTTTTGCTCGCAGCAGATTTGTAGAACAGACTAGCATGAGCACACACAAACACCCCCCCCCCGAGTATTTAAAGATGATCAAAAAAATGAAAATTAGTTAGGATGTGCTACAATGTATCTATTTCATTTCCTACTCATGTGTGACAAATGGTAGAACTTGGGTTAGATGACTGTAAAGGACAAAATTAAATAAAACAGGTTTTACATACAGTAGTTCTTGAAATGAAACAAATTCACTAAGTGCAGCCATTATTGTTTTCAGTGGATATTACACATGAGTAAAAATCAAATGAAGCCTGAAAACCTGCACCACTTCGATAATAAAAGTACTGTAATGGGCCAGAGTATTAAAAAGTGATTGAGTTCTTCATTATACTCATAAAAGTAGATATTGCGAAACGAGTACAATATTACACCAAATCATGTCATCTAAGAAACTGAAGCCTTCTGCATTAATCTTTACCTTTGAATTGTCCTTCTAGGTTTGCTGTTATCATATATTCTGGAAAATAGCATATAAAATAAGACCGATAAAAACATCTCTCACTCTCTCTCTCTCTCTGTGTGTGTGTGTGTGTGTGTGTGTGTGTGTGTGTGTGTGTGTGTATATATATATATATATATATATATATATATATATATATATATATATATATATAAAGGTCACTGACTGACTGGCTGGTTCACTCACTCACTCACTCACCGATGCCCACCTGAAACCATTGGGTCTAGAATCAAGAAATTTAGGGACGGTGTTCTTTCCATGACTGAGGCACCCACTAAGTACCAGTTCTTTGGAAATTCAAACCAGAAGGAGGCTAAAAGGGGTGTAATGGGTTTTCATTCCTATACATAACATAGATGACTGACTGTCATAACTCCTACACCTAGAAGCATGAAATTTGGGGAGTGTATTTTTTGTGACCCACTAATAACCAATTTGGTGCTCAATACCTGATGCATGGGAGTGGGGGTGGGATGGTGCATGGGGGGATGGTGCATTACGTAACTGCATTACCCCCACCCAACCCCTTAAAGGGGTAAAGACAGAGGGACTTAGGCTGGGGTGTCACAAACTCAACATGAGTCATCAGTGTGATGCATTTGCAAAGAAGGCAAATGCAATTTTAGGCTGCATTAAGATAACCATAGACTCCAAGTCACAAGATGTTATAGTTCCTCTATATTCTGCATTGGTTTAGAGTTAGATCCAGTGCTTTTTTCTGGGAGAAAAGGTGCCGGTACTTGCCACAGTGGTGTAGCTAGTCATCCCCGTATGACTAATGATTAGTTGCTGGGGATGGCAGCTGAGAAAGGTGCCCGTACTTACCCCCAGAAAAAAAGCCCTGGTTAGACCTCAACTGGAGTCCTGGGTCTAATCCTGGGCACCTATTTTTAAGAAAGATGCAGCTAAATACAGCAAGTTCAGAGAGCGACAAGGATGATCGGTGGGCTGGTAGACAAGCACTACAAAGAAAGGTTGGGAGATTTTGGTCTGATCAGCCTGGAGTAGAGTAGGCTAAGAGAAAATATGATTGCACTCTTCAAATAACAAAAAGGTTGTAATATGGAAGAAGGGATGCATTTGTTCTTAGCTGCATTTGAAAGTAGAAGTAGAACTAACAGGTATAAACTTCAAGAAAGGAGATTCTGACTTGGATATCAGCAATAGATTCCTGACAGTGAGAGTAGTTTGGCAGTGGAACAGATTGCCAAAGGAGGTGGTGGACTCTCCCTCACCAGAGATCTTCAGGCAGAGGCTCAAGAAGCACCTGTTGGTGATGGTCTCCTCCAGGAGCACTTCCTGCTATAAGCAGGGAGTGGACTAGATGCCAACTAGGTCCCTTCCAACTCTATGATTCTATGAGCTCAACATCCTAGTTTGAGAACTTCTGGAATCGCAATACAACATATTCACATTTCAGTAGTGACTCTGGGACTGAACCACTGTAAAGTAAGGGTCAACTGTGCAAACATACTAATGCAAGCTGCCAGAAATTAGAGCACTGAAGAAATATAATTGTCATTTATAGGATGTATCATGACTCAAAACACTGATAATTCAATCATTAGTTCAGATTTGGATAGTTTCTATTTCTGAAATGAAACTAATGAATGGTTGATAATAAATCACACTAGCTGTGTTTTTATTATCAACCATTCATTAGTTTCATTCATTCATTATGGGGGAAAATGAATTCAGCTATTTAGTTGTACATTTGATGCAATGGGCTGGGTATTTTTTACTCAGTGTTCCTTGGTAATAGTAAAAGAAAAACAGATTTTAGACTACCTTGTTCTTTATCCTTCCCTACATATAAATTTAATCCTAAAAAGAGTGATTCATCATGTCTTGGACTTATTGATTTTGATATACACACCAGGTAGAATGATTCTGATTGTCTAAAACTACTCAAAACAAGAATCAGGGTTATTTTATTATTGAGATTGAATTTTTAAAATTGCTAGAAAAATAGCGAATACCCACATGGATTGCCCAGACATACTGGCTGTGCCTGCAGGTTATTGCATTGTGTATATTAAACAACATTACATTCATCCAATTTTACTCTATGGAACGAATTAGACATTCAGATTCGAAATGAATGTCTACTTCAGTAATTCAGTAAAGTTAAGCAAAATAATCTGGCTTGCCTCTAAACACAATAATTTTCTTTTAACAGGTTGAATGGTGATGTATGTTAGAATCAAAGCAGATGGAAAATATTATGTTAACTTGCATGCCTTAAAGGTATAAATCTGTTAAAAGAAATTTCTGTGAGAGATTTTACTGTACCTCTTGGCATCTGCAGGACTATATAGGCACAAAATATAGGCACTATTCAAAATGTAGGCACAATTCACTGATCGCTTTTCCTGTGTGATCGTCATTGAAATTAGTGCTAGATGCATCATGTGTAATGTCTGACCTCATCTTGTCCAAGCTGTGCTCTTGCACAACTTCCATTAATTTTATAGGGCATATACGAAAGCTGTCCCTAGAGGTTTTCTCCAGTCTTAGCTGGATCAAGGTTACTTTCACATTAGCATAAACAGCTTCAGTTATATACAGGTTAGGCAATGGTTGCTGGTTGATTATGCATTCAGATTTCAGAGTAACATGGCACAGTTATCCATATGCTTTGCCCTACAATCCAGAGTAACTACGGGAGCACGTAAGAGACATTACGTATACCTGTAGTTACTGCACCATCTAATGAAAACCTATGGGAAATTCATACTGCAGTCCACAGCAAATTGTTCTTACACCGGAGCAAGGACTCCCCGTAGTTACTCTGGATTGTGCCCTTAGTATCACTTCATAAAATCTCTTAAATGGGAGCAACATATACATTTCATCAGTAGATAGTTATCTATTCTGAAAAATTGTTGGCATTACACCAACTGCTCAGACTTATCTTTTATCTTGCTTCACTTGCATTGCATTCAATGGTGGTAGGGCAATCAGACAAACAGCAGTGGCATCGACCCCAAAGAGGGATGATTAGTTCCAGGGGTCTGTACTTAAGTTACAATATGTTTAAGAAGAAATACAGTCCCTCCACATCTGTGGGGTTCTAGTCCATCTGTCCCCACGGATATAGAAATTGCAGAGAGATGCACTCCTACCCCCAGCGTCTATTAGGGTACCTCTGTTTTTCATTAGCAGTGCTTTAAGCACAGGTGTTGCTTGCTTGACAAGGAATATTCTTCTTTAACTGAATGTGCAGACTTCCTGCATGCTTTAAGGAGGAGACTAACGGAATGATTACAGGAACTCCATCTTTCTGTTAACATTCATCTCTGACTCTTTGGGAGTCTCTGTCTAGAGCAGTGACTCCCATGGTCTGAAGACCACATGTGGTCTGCAAGAACTTGAGATGTGATCTCAAGATCTCAGGTTTGAAAAAGCTCGCCTTCTGTCTGTCCCAACATCTCACCAAGCAAGTGCTCCCCAATGGACTAATTTAATTGTCTTTTGTATGTGTAGTGCATGTGCTTCTTGTGGTCCCTCAGAATTCTGTAGGCTCTTAAAGTTTGAGAACCATTGCCCTAGAGGAAGGGAAAAAGGAAAAAGTAAGGAGGAATTTCATGCTTCCACTGCATAGATGTGGAAAAGTACAACAAGTCATGCTTAGTCTGATTTGGACATAGGGACAAATGCTACATCTTTTAAACCAGGAATAGAAGCAGCCAATGTCATTCACCTGTATATGCAAGTGAGATGGGAGCATTAAACCCTGAATCTCATCCGAATAATGACACATCACAATTCAATCAAGTCCAAACCCAATTAATTTACTGTACTGTTATAGTAGCACTTCCATGTGGTGATTGGAGGTCAAGCTTCAGAAGCCATTATTCAGACTTAATATGTATTTTCAAGAACATCAAGGTTTTACGACTTGTTAATTTATTTTCCCCTGTTGAAGCATTTTTTTCCACTGCTACTTACAATCATGAAATTGCTTTAGCATAGTGATTAAACAGCTACAGATCTGGCAGTGCAATACTGCAATAAGGGGAGGAATGCCAACTGATAGAGACACCAAAAATTGAGACAATTTACACATACAGCCGACCCCCTTTCCAGCATCCCACCTTCCCACCTATTCATGGCAAAGCACCATTCCTCTTTCCCACTGGGAGCTGGCCCTCTCAGCTGCTCTGTGCCCTGTACTGTCAGCTCTGAGCCAAGTGTTTCAGAAAATTGGCTTGTGACCTATCAAGTCCCAATGCCTTTCTTTGCTAAAGTCTTCCACAAAGAAGTAAGAATGTATATATAAGATAATGGTTACTGCTGCTAATTTTAAATTAACAATATTGTGGTAATAAAGACACAGCAGAGACTCTGCGCAGATAGAGTGGATTTGAACCCCCCTTTCCCAAAAGAAACCATTCCATCAATGTAATAAAACTGACAAAATGGAGATACCTTATTTTTTTACCAGTTTTTTAAAATTAAACAAAATGGACAAGCAAACAACATTCACAAAACCTTCCTCTACAAACACTTTTAAAAAGAATTTCAAAATGAAAATTTGTTCAGGTAATCATTGGTACAACTGGCATCAGAAACTGTTGTCAGATCCTGGTGTTATAAAGTTATAAAGTTAAACGTTTCAGTCCCTGGAAATGTAGAAGGTGTTTTCAGATTAATGCCTGGTCTTGACTCCAAGTTACACAAGAAATCTCCACATCTAGAATGACTTTCTTATACGGTTTAATTTGTGGAGCAGAGCTGTGCATGCAATCCTTTGTGTCAACTGATTTCTTTTGCCGAAATGATCAAAGATCGTTCTGTATAGGACTTCTCTGAGGACAGAAGAACAAGTATAAAGCACTGGGATGAATTTTAGGTACTCATAGATTGCAGAGCCCTTATTTCTAAAACTACTTTTCCCCTTTCAATTTCAGCGCAAGGCTATTATTGTGGTAGGCATCATAGCAGCATTTCTGTTCCTGATCAATTTCCGTCTTACAAGTGACTTTCCTCTGCTACTCAACTGCTTTGGACAAACTGGTGTGAAATGGATGCCATTTTCCTTTACACAAAGGAAACCTCTAAGGACGCACTATGGATACATTAATGTGAGAACCCAAGAGGTAAGGACTCATTTGCATGCATTCTAATATAGGAGAATATATTATATAGTCTGAAAAGCTAATGATTCGTATAATTTAAAATAGACTGCTGAATTTCCTTATTTATCTTTTCCAATAGAAAATGACAATAGCTATATTTGTTTAATTGATTGATTTAAACTTATTATCCCGCCTAAAACAAACTTTTTAAAAGGAAAGTTTCAGATCAGATTTTTTCCCCTGAACATCATTATTGTATTTCCCTGATGTTTACATTTAAGCTGCTTAACCCCAAATCCAGAGTAATTACAGGAGCACATAAGAGACTTTACGTGCACCCATAGTTACTGCCCCACCTAGTGAAAACCTAAGGGAAATTCATATTGGAATCCAGAGTAAATTGTTCTTACACCAGAGCAAGGACTCCCCGTATTTACTCTGGATTTTGCCCTTAGGGTGCAATCCTAACCTAGGCTGGCACAATGCATTGGTTTTCCCATTCCACAGAATGGGAAAGCTTTCCTGTAGAAAACTTACCAAACAGAAAATGTACCCTACGGAAAATTATGTCATACAGAAAACTTAACCATTCAGAAATCTCTGTTTCTGCTGTACAGAACACTCAGCAAGTGGTTATTTGCTGAGGTCCAGTACTGACTGGTACTATCCCAGTGCCAGGAGCACCCCTCCTCTTTGGGTGTCAAGCACATGGTGTAAGACACATTTGCACCACCCACTACCAGAGGTGGAGCTAAATTATGTAAATTTACTTAAATTTAAAATTTACCAATTCATAAGCACTTTCATACGCAGAGAGAAGAGGTACACACAGACTTCTTGGCACGCAGAATACCCTCTGGGGGTGAGGGTAGCAAAGCATTCTTCTCTCAAAAGATTACAGGGCTCGCCCACGGGTCAGATGAAGGGGGCTTGCCTGCGAGCCAAATGGAGGCTTACTGTGAGCTAAACCCCCCCCCCCCCCATGGCCAGGGTTTGCACACCCTTGATCCTGTAGAACAGTGGATCCTGTAGAACAGTGGTATCCAGGAATTTCAGCCCAGGACCCACTTTCAAACCTAAAAATCTGTTTGCAACCCTGTCGAACTTACTGGGATATGACATCACTGTGATGCCAGAGCTCTTTCATGTCTACTCAGAAGTAAGTCCCATTATGTTCAAAGAAATTTACTGCTAGGAAAGCCCAGTGCCAGGTTACAACTCCCCTGATGCAAGGTCATGACCCCACAAGAGGGTTCTAACCCCCACTTTGTGTACTGTTGCCGCAGAAGGTAGCTTCACCCATTCTGGACTCTTCTCAGCTCAAACCAAGAGCATAATCCTAACCATGTCTCCTCAAAAACTCAATGGGTCTTAGGCCCATATCCTAAAGTCAAATTAAGCCCTTTGCACTGGAGCAGTTAAGGTGACTTTCCATAACACTAGAGGGTGACATAACTGTGTGGACCCATAACTGCTATGGATTTTGCCTATACTCCCAGGAAAGTGTCTTTCGGATTGCAGCCCAAATCATGGTTCCTAAGGTAATTTTTAAGGACGATTACTAGTGGAGGCTGTCACAAAAGTATGGCGCATTGCATCTCTTGCTATCCCCACTATCATTTGAGCACTTCCAAGCTCTTGCTATAGCTATTTTCACTGAATTATAACAGGAATATGTGAGCTGCCATTCAAATAGCTATTTGTCTTGCTAAGTCACGTGGAATGTTTCACTTGAGGTACGATGCCTTTCTTGTAATGCTCTCTCTTTTGTCTTAATCAAACATAACCTCTCATAATGAAATATAATTAAATGTCCTCATTCATATTTAGTATATACTCTGCAGAGGAAAAACATGCCGTGGCTAGCTTTGATTAAAGCAGCACATATGAGATGGTGATGCTATGGCCGCTTGCATTTGTCACTATATCAACACTTGCAAGAAAAGTTTTATAGGGGATATTTATAAAATCACGCACTGCCAAAACTGCCAAAACTGCTCAGATATTGGATTTCTGTACTGTTGGATTTGCTGCCTATAGAATCCTAAATCCTAAATCCTAAAGCCAGAATCCAAACTTCTATTTCCGAACTTCTGTTTGTAGAATCTTGTGCTAAAAGGAAATTAAGATATTAAACCAATAAATGAAAACAATGGAGGTTGGCCTTAGCAATTAAATTTTTTTAGAAGTACTGTATTGTTTTTCATTGCACAGAAATGCTGCAAAAACATACTCCTAAGGGACAAAACTGTTTTCAAAAATAACTTAAAATGTGTTTTAGGACACAAGCTATTTTACATTTTATGTTGTTTTTGCTATTTAATTTAATATTATTACTATTTTTATACTGCAGCAGACGTTACTTTGAAAAGGCAACAGACGTTACTTTTAAAAGTGTGCGTGTGTGTGGTTAATGTCACTCCTTTCTGGTGGTTACATTAATTGAGGACTGAAATAAAGTTCTTGTCCCAGGCTTAAAAATATGAAAAAGACCAAATCTTGCTTTTTAAATCATTCAGAGCTGTAGGGTGGAATCCTAACAAATTTAGGTTGGCCTAACACACCTGGCATAGCTTCTCATGGTGATGTGGGGAGATCAGCTTGTGGGCACAATCCAGAGTAACTGTGGGGAGCCCTTGCTCCAGTGTAAGAACAATTTACTCTGGATTGCAATATGAATTTCCCATAGGTTTTCACTAGGTGGTGCAGTAACTACAGGTACACGTAATGTCTCTTACGTGCACCCATAGTTACTCTGGATTGTAGGGTCAGTCTGTTTTGTGGCCTACCCCCACAAGAGTGGGGCAAAAGTGCCTCATGCTGGCACTTCTGCACAGGGCTTATGCCGGCCTAACTGAGGTTAGGATTGCAGCCTTAGAGAGGGCGGAAGGGCCCCTCCATTGTCAAACACTGCACAGGTCTCTGCTTGAGGGGGATGGACAGACTTGTGTGGTGTTCGTGTGTGCCCCCAACACCACTGCACTACACAATAGATTTAGAGCCACTTTCATCAGCACACAAGTGAAAATCTTAGAAAAATAATACCTAAATTTAAAAAAATAGACTGTCAAAAAGAGTTAGAAATATGTAATATGAAATGAATAATTTTACAAGAGCAAAAGAATAAATGGACAATATTACTTTAAAGGAATTAGCCTCTTGCTGCTGTGGTAATTATCACAATAAGGCCAGTGGAGGCTATTCTTATGTTCTTAATATCTTTTACAGTGGCTTCTGCTGGTTTTCTTTTGTATCTTTTAAAATTGTGGGCCCTTTTGGGACAGGGACCCATTAACTATTAGTTATTTTATTTTTTCTGAAACTGCTTTGTGAACTTTTGTTGAAAAGCGGTATATAAATACTGTTGATTGATTGATTAAAGGCTGCAATACTGTGCATGCTTACGTGAGAATTAACCCATTGAACACAATGGGACATACTTCTCAGCAAAAATGTAAAGGATTGCATTGTGAATGCATTCGTTTTTAAGGTGCTTCTTTGAGCTCTGTTTTCACTTTAAGGGTGCAATCCTAACCACACTTTCCTGGAAATATGGTCCATTGACTCTAACTGGACTAACTTCTGAGTAGGTAGGCGTAGGCTTTAAATCTTGGAAGTTCTGAGCTAATCTTAAAAATCAGCTTTTCTCTTTCTATTGATTAACAGCAAAAGTTAATCTTAGAAAAAATGAAATGGTACAATATTTACTTAGCTGAGCTTTGGCATTCTTCTGATAGCTATTTTTATAAGAGCTCCTGCCTTACCACCTGCACTCTAAAACCAGCAGGAAGGTGAGAAATAGCTGTCAGAAACTCTAATGCAAGAAGATACATTTAGTGAAATTGATTGTCTTTCTGTATTGGAAATTGCACCAGTGTGATATCCATTTGAAACCCATTAGGAGCTTTATGTTAGGGAAGGTGGAACGATATTTATGATCACTTGGGGATGCTTCCAGAAAGATATATTTGAAATAGATATATTTTAAATCTCACTATTATGGTTCAAATTCCTCTTGCCACATTATTTTATTAATAATAAGATGTATACAGTATTCTACTTTTCAATAAAAAAATTCACAAAGTGGTTTTGTTTTATTTGTTTGTTTATTTATTCATTTATTTACACTCCACTTTATCTCCCTCCTGGGCATAACAAAAGTGATGAAATATTCCTGTTCTCTGATATCATCCTTTAAAAAAAGAGGTGAGTCAAGTGAACCCTACCAAAGCTCATCCATCTTTCTTTTCCATCACTGTGGTTCAAGAAAAGGCAAGGCTGAAATGAATTCTGACTGTGTCCTGAAGGCATCTGGTTGACCGCAGTGGCCAGTGGTAACTGCTCTAGGTAGACCTTTGGCCTCCTGTTCTTACATTCTTTTTTAAAACAACAACTTAATTAAAGGCACGCATGATAGAGATGTGGGCCCATATCCTTTGCTCCGGAGCAGTTAAGGTGACTTTCCATAAGATAATACTAGATGGTGACGTAACTGTGTGGACCCGTAACTGCTCTGGATTTTGCCTATGGTGTGAGAAACCTTTCTCAATCTCAATAAAAAAAATGGAAGGGATTTTTGCTATTGTGGGACTCCTTCCACTAACTTTGTGTGATGCTATCATTCACATCCTCCTCTTCTGCTAAATCAGTTACTCGAATTTGCATTTGTAAGGGACATCATTTGTTGATTGGGATGAGAACTCTTAACATCTTTCATCAACAACATCATCTCTAATTCACAGTTGCCTAATAAATCATTGTGAAACACTTAGGACTTGTCTGGAGATCATATATCTTCTGTGAGATATATGTAGCACTTAAGAGGCTGAAGCATAGAGTCACACAGAGGTGGTGATTTATTGTATATAGCAAGTGAATCAATGTCTATATTTTCTAACCATTTAGTAATTCTCACTCTTGACTTGAAAAGAGGCTTATGTCAGCAGAATTGCTTGCTAATCTCAGTGTAAGTTGAGGGATCTTGCCAGTTGAAGTTAATAGGGCTCTCTCTGGTTTAAATGAGCAGTTGTGGATCAAGCACCAAAGCACTAACTTTGTAGGTAGGGCTTTCTAATCTACTGAGTAGTATAAGAGATGAAAACAGCAGGGAAAGAAGCAAAGTCTTTTTTGCTGCAGGCTTAGAAGAAAGAAAGAGTAAAGCTGGGGCTTCACAGACAAGTAGCTTTGGAGCACATCACCATTTCAAAACAAACAACAGTTTTATATTCAACTGGACCTTACAATTGGAATAGTAATACCCTCTGGTCTAATTCAAATGGGCCACAAAAATCTGACCACTATAGTTTTCAAAACATTGTAATTATAAAGATAGTGTTATTCATTTTATATGAAAGAAGGTGTTTTCATCACAGATATTATAAGAGGAACTAGTACACCCCTGGGTCTCATGCCTTGTACACTATGGCCTCTTTAATTCAGTTTTAGATCCTATGATAACTGACTTTCAACAAGACTTGCATCTCAGAATCCATTACATGTAAATAATCCATTTTAAGAGTAGATATAGTATGCTTTCACAACTCTTAGATAACCAGAAATTTTTACTTATTAGAGAATAAAAGTAAAGGTGTCCCCATAGGTTGTACTGCTACTTGTGACCAACCCTAGGATGCAGTGCTCATCCCCATTTCTAAGCCAAAGAGCCAGTGTTATCTCAAGATGTCTCTGTGGAAATGTGGCCAGCATGGTTGTATGCTAAGGCACATGAAACACTGTTACCTTCTCACTGAAGTGGTACATATTTATCTTCTTGTAATTACATGTTTTGAAACTGCTAGCTTGGCTGGACCTGGGCAAGGGTCAGGAATTCAATCTGTCTTGTGGCACCTGGATCTTGAACCCCAGTTTGCTGGTTGATATGCATGATGTCTTAACCACTGAGCCAATACTGCCCTAATTAGAGAGCACCTTCTTTAAAAGAAAACATGATACTGCCTTTTTGGTAAATAAATTATTCGTGTGTGTGGCTGCATTATGAAGAAAATGGAATTATTGTGTCTACATTATGAAACAACAGGCAAAATAGTGTAAGCAGTAAGGGATGCAGTTTAATTGTCAATCATTTGCTCTATGTGCAAGGGACAGAAAAAAGAGATTACTCATGCTACATATCCTAAATAAATTGGAAGGAACATTGTCTGAATTTTACAGATCAAGTAAAAACATATTTCATGTATATTCAGCACTTCTGAGTTAGTGGAGGAATTGTTATGCCTTCATCTGGCAGCAAATAAACTATAGAAAAATGGTAACTAACACTGTTTAATGGACCTGCTAACTTACAGTGCAATCCAGAAGGTAAGATTGCACTATGTTAACCTCCCAGAACAAGTCTCGTGCTGGCCTTTTTCTCTTTTTTTAACATAGTCAGATGGATGTTGTTGGTTGTTTTATTCATAAGGAGCTTCTGCGCCTCTCCTGGAGGATGGGGGTTAGGTGAGTGCACAGATATGCACTGGCCTCCCCATGCCACCTCAGGAACAGGGAAATGGGTAATAAGTCCTGGCCTAAATTGGTTAGGATTGCATCCTGATTGATTGATGGACGAATGGACTAGCATATAAATAACTGACTGGTGTATTGACTCATGGACTCTCTGGTTACCTCCTGAACATAGCATGCAGTGTGTGCTCCAACATCCACATAGGATGGTAGGGGACATTGCTGAGCTGTTATTTACTTTGTGAAATTTGATTCTCCTTTAGAAATTCAGGGTTCATCTTAATGGACATGAACCATCCTTATCTGTACCTAATTCATTCCTGAAAACAGCCCTTATATTGAAAATCCAGATAACGAGCATAATTATTACATCTATAGAAATGGAAAAATTCTAGTTTGTTCCAAAGCCATTCCAAGTTCTCCCCAAAACCACCCTATTAAAGGTAAAGGTGTCCTACAGGTTGCCCTGCTAGTCATTATTTACTGCAGAGTCGTGCTCATTCCTGTAATAAAGCCAAAGAGCCAATATGTCCCAATATGCACAGAATACTGTTACCTTCAGACTGAGGTGGTACCTATCTATCTACTTGCATTCACATGCTTTTGAACTGCTAGGTTGGCAGGAGCTGGACAAGTAATGGGATCTCACTCCATCTTGCAGTACTTGGGTCTTAAACATCTAGTTGACAAGCACAGCATCTTTAACTGAGTAGCTTTAATTGAGCTACTGCATAAATAGCATAAGGAAAAAATGGTGTGGCATGGAGAAATATATGAAATAACAATAACATTACACAGCATCAGTAAAGTGATATAAGCTTTCTACTTGCATTATTAAAGCAATGGCATTAGGAAGAGTTGGAAGGTGATGGTCAGGTGTTGAATATTAGTAACTGATGTGGGAGAATGTGAATTGCACATTCTCTGTAAGCTTCACTACCTGGAGCTATATTGGAAGCCCTGCAATCATAACCAGTTTAGGCCAGTGCAACAAACCAGTCTTTCTATTTCCGTGGTGATGTGGGAAGGACTGCGCATGTCTGTGCACTGGACAAACCCTCCAGGACTGTACTGGTACTAGGACTGGTACAATCTAGGGGTTAGAATTGCAGCCTCAGAGTGTAATTCTGAGCACTCCTTGAGTGGTGGAAGTTGGTGGTGGGGAGGTTGGTTGGTGGAAGTAAGGTAATTTTGCACCGCCCTGAGAGAGTGTGCCAACCTAACTGCTGGCCTGGCCTCAGCAAGCCAGCAGAAGGGAAACGTACTCTGGCCTCTCCAGGCCAGCACAGCATCTGGGAAGGAGGTGGATGGAGGTATTCTTGAGTAGGGGAAGGTGAGCCTGGGGCAGAATGGAGGAGAGCAGTTGGTGGGGCTGGGAACTTATGTTGGATCTATACCTTGCTTTCCGTGCAGCAGAGAATAGCCTTTGGCTGTCTCCTACTGCTCAGTGTTAAGCCACTCCCTAGAGGGACCCTGAGTAGACCTATTGAGTCTGTATTGCCCTACTGTGGGGAAAGGGACGAACATCCCCTTTCCTGCAGGACCAAATTAACAGACCCAAAACATGTACTGAATACAGTGTAGGTGATCCAGCCTGCCTGTTCCAGCACAAGTTAGGATTGTGCTGTCAAACTTCTATGGGCTGAGTCCTGTAGGTGCTCTCTGTACTACAGTGATACTCATGCATTTCAATCTGGGACTCCCTTTCACACTTACTGGGATGTGACATCACTGTGATGCCACAGCTCCTCCAAGTCTACTTGGAAGGAAGTCTCATTTAACACAATGAGACTCCCAAGAAAGCCCAGTTCCCGATTCTAAGATGGTGGATCCCACCCTCTTTTGACCCATCTGACCCGAGGTTGTGAGACCCCAATGGGGTCCCAACCCATACGTTGAGTACCACTGCTCTAGTAGCACTCCTTTGGCTCTCTCCACAGCACTCAAGGGACCAGCACTCTCTTGTGAGGACAAAGGCAGGGAAGTCAACAGAACATAGGGAGTATAGCGACAGTAGTGTTTTACTCACATGGAGAGAACTCTATAGCTCCATGCATCCCTCAGCAGCTTAAGTGGCTTCATTCCAACCTAAAGAGCATTCAGATGGCTTGTGCTGCTTTTCGTATTGACCAGCAGAAGGTGCTATTGCTTTATTAACTTTTTTGGTCTCGAACCTTATAGGGAAAAATCTCCCAATGCATAATATTAACATGTGCAGAATGGATTTGTGAGAGTACGTATAGCATAGGGGTGCCCAAATCCCAGCCTAGGGATCAGTTGTGGCCTGTGGCAAGCCTCACATGGGACCTGTGACATCTGGCCTCCAGAGGGTGTTCTGTGGTCCAGGGAGGCTGCATGCACCCCACCTCTTTCTGTGTGAAAGTGTTTATAAAAAGGCTTGAAGACAGAGTGACCATATAGAATGGAGGACAGAGTGTCTCTACCTTGAAACATTGCATAGAAGAGGAGGTTTAGCAGGTGCTGCTTTTTAAACACTTCTGTCTTGAGCTAAAAATTCCCTCTTCTATGCAATGCTTAAAGGTAGAGGTACTCTGTCCTTCATTCTATATGGTCTCCCTACTTGAAGAGTCATTCCCTACTCCCTACTCCCCTGTGAGTTAAAGTGCTTGATCATCCCATCTCTGTGTTTATGAACTGATTTGAGTTCGTTCATTCATTCACTCATTCATTCATTATAAGTTCTGTCTCAGTGCATTCACATATGTAATCTTATTCAAATTTGAAATGTATATAAATTCTTTTTTCCACCCCCAACAATGTCAGACAGTTGATGTGGCCCTCCTGTCAAAAAAATTGCACTTCCCTGATATAGCAAACATAGATAGTGGAAGAAAAGTGCACATGGAAATAGTGTAGCCTTATCCATTAAAATCACGCACAGTTAAATTGAAGCATTGTGGCTTGTTTTACTATGTAACTCAAGGTGACTTCACAGGAGCAACTTCTCAGTTGTGTAATTGAGAAGGGCAGACTCTTTAGACATTTCAAATAATCAAAACAAACATGAGCTTAGCTCCCTATTATGGAAGACCTGGTGAATAATAATACATAAAACTTTTTGCTCACATCAGTCATTCCCTTTCTTATAAAATTTTTATCTCTGTTGCTCTTTAAGAACTCTCACACATTTTCACTGAAGTGGAAAATCATCTTTCATAATTTATTATCTTTCATAATTTAACCTCCCATCCCCAAGGCATCTCCAGTTTGCGTTGTTCACCAGTCGCATTTCTTTATCTTCAGAAAATTCCGTATTATAATTGAGACGGAACTGAATATTGTACAACATTCTGCTAAATATAGTCCCATGAATGCTTCATGCATTGCATAGATATGGGGGAACGAAGTGTACTGCATGTTGCATGGTGAGCCTTAATGAATAACCCTGGAGATGTTTAATTTAAGAGTAAATTAGCCTGTCAAGCTCAGTGGAGTTCAAACCTCTTTGCAGCAATCTTGAAGCTTGCCCATCAAGTAGTAAACCTCATACAGCGTAATTGCATCTGTTACCGAGGATGAAATTAAAAAGAGATTCATACAGGATGGAAATAGCAACTGTAAAATGCAACAATTGCCTTTTGCAGGAACATAAATCACAAGGAGCACAATAACACATATATAAAATATTGACAATCATTAAATATTGACCGCTGGACACTTTCAACATGTTTCCGTCATCCCAGGGCAATGTTTACGCAATATAACAGAAGCATTTGAAGAGGGAAAAGTCTGGGGTCAAGAAGGAATACACTGGTGTTAATCTTCCTAATGGTCTCTTATAATCTGCGACTAAGAGCGGAATAAAGCTAGAGCCTTGTGGAATCTCTCATGAGAGAAATTCACAAAATGTTACCAAAAAGGATCTCCCTGAAAGATAAAAACAAAGCCTCTTGAAGAGAAGAGAAATCAATACTTTCTTTCTGGTCCATGAACATTCTGTGAGCAACAGCATCAAAGGCCCTGATACGGTAGATGTAATAATCTTATGGGTACTTGTTCATTGCTGTATATTCAAAAAGGGCTGTTGAGGATCTACAGCTGTGCTCTTGTGTGCTTCCCGTGTCCATTTTAGTGGGGTTTGCACAGAAAATGTTCCCAAGGGTTTGGAGCTCAGCCTCTGATCCACATTTTCAGACAGCCATTATGATGATGATGAGATGTTCGCACAGTCAGATAGATTTTATTGACTGGTTTGTTTTATCCAGACTTTGAGTTCTTTCCAGACTTTCTGGGATGCTTTGTTTTTATCCGATGTTGCTGTTATGGATTTGCACAGGAAACATTCTCAGTGCAAATATCATTGCAAGATGTAAATAAAGCCACTTTATGTAGTTGGTGAGTGGTAACGTCTGTGGCCCTGATGCTGTTCAGGTGCTCTTCAAGGTATTTTGGAATAGCACTAGCGGCACCAGTCACCACTTGGATCACTCTGGTCTTTTTCTGCCACAGCCTTTCAATTTCTACTTGTAAATCTTTGTATTATGTTATTTTTTTCTAGTTCCTTCTCTTCTAACTTTCTATCATCTGGTATTGCTATATTTATTATTTTAACTTGGACTTGTTAACCTAGCATTTTCTAGATGTATAACGTATTATGTATCTATTACATTATTATATCATGATCAGAGGTGGGCCCACCCTGGCCCAACAACTGGGTCCCCAGAAGTGGGCATGGCCAGGGTGGGGGTCAGGGGGTGGGGCTGTGGTCAGGGGGCAGGGCTGGGTCAGGGGGTGGGGCTGGGGAGTATTCAGCTGGGCTGAACGCTGGGAGTGACTTAACCCAGTCCTGTGCAGGTCTGCTCAGAAGTAAGCCCTATTATAGCCAATGGGGCTTACTCCCAGGAAAGTGTGGATAGGGTTGCAGCAGCCTCAGAGCCCAGTCCTGTGCAGTTCTACTCAGAAGTAAGCCCTATTATAGCCAATGGGGCTTACTCCCAGGAAAGTGTGGATAGTGTTGCAGCACGCTCAGAACCCAGTCCTGCGTGGCCATAGTGGGCTTCAAATATTTTAACAACAGCTTCTCTATGTTCTAATGACCATTTTAACCCTTAGTTTACAAAAAAAATTGTATCACCTGTGACTGCATCAATCAGGATTAAGCCCCTGAGTTCAGTGTAATTTATTCCTATGCATTATGCCTTGTTGTGCTCTCAGGGGGAATCTGTGCAGGGATGCCACAAATAAGAACATAAAAGCATAAGAAAAGCCTCCACTGGATCACACCAAAGACCCATCTAGTCCAGCTTCCTGAATCACACAGCAGCCCACCAGCTGCCTCAGGGAGCACATATGACACTTGCATCCAGGTGCCTAATACAGCAGACACTACCACAAGTTCCACAGGTGGTGCTCATACCACTGGTTGAGAAACACTGATCTACAGTTTAGGACCAGAGCCTATGGTGTCCATCTGCAGGCTGAGGTTTGCCTCTAAGCCACTACTTAAGGCTACAATCCTGTCCACACTTTCCTGTAAGTAAGCTCCATTGAATATAATAGGACTTCTGAGTAGCCAAGCAAAGGACTGAGCTCTTAGTAACCAGCTTTGGCTGCAATCCTATTCACTTTCCTGAGAGTAAGCTCCACAGACTCTAATGGGACTTACTTCTGAGTTGCCAAGAATAGGATTGGGCTCTAATGGTGCACTCCTCTGCACACTTTCCTGGGAGTAAGCTTCATAGATTGAAATGGGATTAACTTTTGAGTAGTCAGGCATAGGATTACAAGCTCTTAGAAACCAGCTTCTTTCCAGGGAGTAAGCTTCACTATTATAATGGAACATACTTCTGAGTAGACAGATGATAGGGCTTTGAGGCTACACTCCTCACAGGGGAGTAAAACCTACTGACTTTAATAGAATTTACTTCAGAGTAGGCAGTGGACTGGGCTCATGGGGGGGTCAGAATGGGAACTGGGGCTATTTCTTCAGGTGCCCCCCATACTGCCTTCCCCACAATCTCATGTGGAGAGATTTCTCAGAGGGGCAGGATGGGGTGGGGAGATCAGGGGGGGGAAAGGACTACAGTGTGGATAGGATTGCAGCCTGAGCCCAATCCTAACCATGTCTACTCAGAAGTAAGTACCATTCAAGTCAATGGGGCTTACTCCCAGGAATGTGTGGTCAGGATTTTAGCCTTACAGTCCAATCCTATGCAGGCATACTTAGAAGTAAGTCTCATTCTAGTCAGTGGGGCTTACGCCCATGTAAGTGTGGATATGATTGCAGCCTTAGAGCCCAGTCATAACCATGTCTACTCAGAAGAAAGTCCCATTATAGACAGTGGGCTTACTCTCAGGAAAGTAGACAGGGCTGGAGGAACAGGGCTGAAGGGAGAGATCCAAGCAAGCAATCTCCTCAGAAGTAAGTCCCATTATAGTCAGTGGGCTTACTCTCAGGAAAGATGGATGAGTTGAAAAGAGGAAGGACGTGCTGTGGGATGATGGCATTGCCCTGTCTGAATGATGGTAATGGGAACAGACTGTTTGTATTTTAAAATTAAAATATGCCCTTAGGGAGGGGAAGGAGGGGGGAGAGATGCCCCCTCAGAAGGGGAGGAGGGAGTGGAAGACACACCTAGAGGACCTTTAAGAGAAATTCAGTCAAACTTGCATGCAATTCAAAGATGACAGTCCCCTCTTTAACAACCAGTTCGCTAAAGTCAGCCCCAAATTAACAACCGGTTCTACAGATCCGGTGAGAACCGGCTTCAGCCCACCTGTGATCATGATGGTTAAAAGGGGGTGGTAGTGGTGGCGGAGATGATATAGTGGCCCATCCTGTAAACGTTTAATTTTGATGCCTGCTCACTTCTTGTTTGATAGAGCTAGAGCTCAGACAGGATCAAGTTATAATCCTTAAATGATGAAAAGCATCATTCTGTAGCCACCGAGGTTGGCAATATCAGAAAATTAGTATGGGAAAAGTGACAAAACAAAAGCATTCTAAGCCTTATTCCCAGCAGTGGGTAAAAGTGATATTGTATCATACTCAAAATAATGGTCCTCTGCTGCCTGGCAGAACACAAGCTAAATTTTATGTCAGGAGAAGCTGAAATACTTGTGACATACAGTTTGTTGATTATCACCTGGGAGGTAGCTTCACAGTTCTCCTTAGATGCTGTTAAATGCTTCACTTTTATTCCACTAACTGTTAGTAACTCTTTCATTTCCTAGGGAAGGAATGGCCTTGTGCAAGGTCATTCAGCTTTGGGAATTTATTTTGAATTTGTAACCATGAGACAAATGCAAGCTATTTAATAAAAATCTTCCAGTATTCCTTGGTTCTAGTTTTGTACAGTATACAGTACTTTGAATATCTTTCATTGTGTTACTTGGCATGCTTTTCAAAACGCACGTAACATGTATAAGATGAGAAAACCTATTGTATGTGCAGGGCCCTGGTGCTGGATCAATCTGCATATTAGGAAGAGGGAAGCAAATGTGAAGATCCAACAAGGATTTTATTGAAGGGTAAAGTATAACTCATGGAGGGAAGGAAATCAAATATATAAGGAGCGCTGAGTTATTTAGCCATTCGTATGACTGAAGCACATGCAGTTCCTAGGGAGAGGAAGGAATTCTAACATTGGAAAGGGATGTGTGAAGGTAGAAGCAAGAAGGGTTACTTGTGGGAACTGGGGTTTTGCAGATATAGAAAGGAAGGGAGCAATGCGGGAAAAGGGCCAATAGATCAAAAGGGATTTCAAGGTTCTGGCACCAGCAAAAGACTGTTCCATAATTGAGTTGCATCCCCCACCCTATATGGGTACAGTAAAACCTTAGATTCAGTGATGGTATTCAAAGAAATTAACAACCGGTTCTATGCCTGTCTGGCAGCCACTTTTAAATGGCTATTTTTAAACTTTATATGTCCTATCTCTCATCAACAACCGGTTCTATAGAGTAGGGGCAAACCTGCTGAAGCCCACCACTGCTTGGACTGAGAAAAACTTGGATTGAGAGCAATTTGCAAGACATTTATGTTTCTTATAAATTTTGTCTTCCAATACAAGCAATGTCTTATGATACAGTACTTATGATACTTTTGTACAGTAAGACTTTGTGGCAAGATTTTGTTTTTCACAATCATAATTGCATTTGTAATTTCTGCTGTTTGGTTGTATTGGCATGCATTCGACATAAGAGTTTGGATCTTGGGTTTCTTCGAAGGAAGCCCCTCAATTTCATGGATTTTGTTTTGTGAGAAAATGGTTTTTTCAAATTGTAATTATTCTGGAAGTTTCTTTTTGCAGGAAAGGTTATGATTTGCCTGCATCTGTTTCTACACTGCTTAATTAATGTCAGTCTGTGTCCATGGTGCCGATCCAATATTGCATAAGCAAAACAGCTGGAGTTAACTTGAGTGTTGGAGGCAGATAACTTCTTCCTAAAAGTAGGAGGAAAATAACTCTTTGATGTGGAGAGGAAAATGAGAGGGGACTGCACAACTTGGTGCAGATTCCAGCATTTTTTTCTACACACTTGTAGCTCTAGCTATTGGAGCAGGTGGGAAATCAGATATGCAGCAATCATTTTCCTCTGATTCCTCTTCTGCTTAGGGATACATTCCCAGAAACAAGATCATGCATTGGGTAGTATCAGTTGCAACCCATTCATTAGGAAAAGTGGTGTGACTGCATCAGTGGCATACAGCAATAGTCTCCAAACATTCAACTTCCTTCTCATTGTGTAGAGAAGGAAATTTCAGCAGGTACCACTTGTGATCTATGAGATGAGAAGCTGCACCTGCTAAAATTTCCTCCTTGATACAATTTTAAGGTCCCGGTGCCCTGAAGTTGAAAGTCTGGAGACCTCTGGCATACAGCATGGTTCAATGGTAGAAGATTTGAGGTGCACTTCACCCCTATTCTGCCATTACCTCCCTCCAACTTACCATGGATATGATCAGCTTTCTGCCTACTACATGCAAGTGGAAATGTATCACTCACCTCTTTGCTCATGATGTCTATTCCAACACAGAAGTTCAGAACTTCTGCTTTGATTTATGCAGACCAAGGAAGCTCATCATTCACATGATCCCTTTAAATCAAGCCAGAAGTCCCTCTGTTTTGCCACTGAAGAAACAGCATTAAGAGGAAGCTGCTTTTCAGATTAATTTTCAGAACCAGCTGGTTGCAGATGCTCTAATAATTTAGGGTCCAATCCTATTTAACTTTCCAATGTAGCTGTGCCAATAGAGGGTGTCGTGTGTAGTGTGGGAGATGGGGGGGGGGGGGAGTCAGGAAGACCTCCTCAAAGTAAGGAACTGCATTGCATCTGCATTTTTGCTTGATAGCTTGTTAGGATTGGGCCTGCAATAGTCTTGAGTCCCCCAAACTTGTGATTATACATGTTTCACTTGAGAGAACATTCATTTGAATTGTAGTCACATTTACCACTCTACTCCATGGGCTTTCAAATTTGCTATTTATCTCCCGATTATTCAAGATAATCAGTAATATTAATGTAGATCTTCCAGTGCTATTTGACACCCAGTTTAATTTCAAATCTCAAAATAAATTTGGCATGAGCTTTGATCCTTGCATAATAGCTTCCTGAAGGCTTAGTGTGTCACTTTCAGTGGAATTTTAATCTGCAAAGTTGGTATAGTAACAGCTATAGAGAAATTCAACCTGTCTTGTAGAGTTGTATTTGATCTTAGCACATCTGAAGACGATTGAACAGTGTTATTAGGAAGCCCACTAATATCCTCCTGAATTATTTTACTCTTAAATCTTCTAATATCACTAAGATGAATGCATATGAAAAATGCTAGCTTCTCATGAAAGATAATTGCTTTGAATTTTTTATTCAAGATAATAGTAATGTAGCCCTTTGTGCAATAAGTTGACTTTCTATAGAATTTATGAGCACAATCCTAACCATGTCTACTTGAAAGTAAGCCCCATTGTGTTCAATGGGTCTTCTTATTCCCAGGAAAGTGTCCTTAGGATTGCAGCCTATGTCTGATCTTGTCAATCAGTATATGCACATCCTCAGATACTACTGGAAGACCATTGGTGTGCATCCAGCTCCATTTTCAGCCCCCCTTTTTATAAAATCCTTTTCTGTTTGGTATGCTTGTATTCATACATGCTAAAATAAATATTGATGCCCATTTGTGGAAATTCTGAAAACACCGTGTTTCACCTGCCAGGAAGAGCAAATATGGGAATGAAGGCAAACCTCAGAGGTGTCTCCATTGAGCAGCGGTTCCAGTCAGTGGTCCACTGAGCAGACCAGAGAATAACCTCCAACTTTCTAGCAGCAATACAGCTGCAATGCAGCCCGAAATAAGGGAATAAATGTTCCCGTATCTGGAGGAGAGCTCTATGATTGGCTACCCTTCTCACCACAGGATGCGGTACATACCCTGCATCAGCACTGGAAGGTTGGACATGGGTTCTTAATCACACATAATTAAAATTATTTTGAAAAAATGGGTAAGAGATCCAGCCCTCCTTCCTATTTAATCACAGAATTGCTTGTTGAAAAAAGGGGGAGATGGCCATGGTATATGAGAATATTTTTAGTCTGCAATCCTCTATACACTTCTCCAGGATCAAGTGCCCCTGAACTTCTGAGTAGTCATAGGATTATTCTATAAATGATAGGCAGAAACAATTGAGTTGATTTTGTATGAGTATGACAGCATTCCCCATGAGTCTACTGCATCATTGGCTTGGGACATAAGTTCAGATCTCTGTATAAAATGTGCCACTTGAGTGCCTGTCAAAGAAGCTGTGGTCTTCCAGTTAGGATCTGTTTTCAGTAGTACATATTTTTTTCTGCAATGAAGAAAGTTACTGGATTTAAACAGTATTATCAACAGTTTGTCATCAGAATAAGAAAACTTGGATGCCACCCAATATAGAGTTTTCATTTAGTATGTTTACCAAAGCAACCAAATAAATTGATTTTTTTTCATTTGATATATTTGTGTGTGTACACCCCCACTCCAATGCACATTTTTCATATTACAGTACTCTAAGGGTGAAATCCAGAGTAACTACGGGGGTCCTTGCTCCGGAGTAAGAACAAGTTACTTTGGATTGCAATATGAATTTCCCATAGTTTTTCACTAGGTGGTGCAGTAACTACGGGTGCACATAATGTCTCTTACGTGCTCCTGTCGTTACTCTGGATTGTACCCACAGTAGTAGAACTGTGCACAGCTCTGAATGTAATAAGTCACAGAAAACAAAATATTCTGGAACATTTTGACTGATTATGAGATAAACTGGGCAGAGTTGGGGCAGAAAAGTTTGGTCACTGTGGGTAAGTTGAGAACCATAGCAGGCTATCACAGCAGCAGTTAGCTTGGGCGTGTGATTGGGGTGTGGGAATGGTATATGGGACTTAATTATGTGTGAAACTCAGTGAAAGATTTAGATTTTTCAAAGTTCTCAAACCTCTGTGGATGTGCCTAAATTACAATATGCACAAGATCAAACCAGTGTGAATAGAAGTTCTGTTCATTGCTCTCTGTGCGGCGATTCCAATATCCAGACCTCGGTGGAAAAGATATTTACAACACTACAGCTCATGTTCAGAAACAGGAACAGCTGTGCTGCAAACAGAAGACACACATCTTGAGTAAGACAAGCAGCCTGAAAATTATGTGCTGGCAGTTAACATTTTTATTTGTACACACTGCTATGCAAAGCTGAAAGGAAATATCACTCTTCTAGGATTAATACATTTTGCAGCATAAATGGAGAAAATAGCCTGTCAGCGGAAGAGACTTTTGCTGATTATAAATATGTTTTTTCCTGTTGTCCCTTCAGTGCAGATCTTAAATGATAACAATCAATACATGGAAGCTTTTGTTGCGAAGTTAATTATATTTCTCTGGCAGGATGGGTGGCCACTTTCATATTTTTGGGAAGCCATAAAGGATCTATTTTCTAGGCATATAAAGTGTTAGAAGGAACTCACAGTGCTCCTTTGGTACTTTTCTGGGATTAAATTTATGAGATGTACACATTTCCTTGGGAACATCTGTAGTACACAATACTTGTCAGCCTGCAACTTTGCCCCTTGCCTGTAGAAATTAGATCATTAAATCATTTCAGAGAAGGTCACAGAATGAGCATGTTTACAGGAATTGAGTTAATTTCATATAGGGGTACTCCTATATGAATTCTCCTCTGAGACCCCACACCCGTGCCTTTAGCAATCTCATACCTGGATGTTGTTTTATGAAAGCACCTGCACTTTCTGTTTTGTATTCTCCAAGGTCCAATGGATTGGAAGTTAAAAAAACACACAACTTTGCTAACTTTCTTTTATTTAAAATAATAATAATCTAGGATGTTATGTGTTCTTCAAGTACAGGCTTTCTCTTCTGAGGTTCGTTCTATTAACCAATGCTTTTTGCTTACATACCCATATCATATCATCCCCAGTGTACATTGCAAACATGTTTCTTGTGTGTACTCTAATGCTTCCCACAGCAAAATAGTGGATGATATACATGTAAGAACATTGACCCATTTAAAGTTTCCAAGCACTCATAATGATGTACACATAGGGTGCAATCCTAATGTAGGCCAGTACAACTAATCGGTCTTCCTATTCCCATGGTCAGGTGGAGCAAGCGCATGTCTCTGCACAGGCCTACCTCTTTTCCAAGAGTGGCGCAGAAGCCCAGCATGGGATTTATGCTTGGTCTCATGCTGGCCTAAGTAGAGGTTAGGACTACAGCCATACTGATGTACAATCATGGTCTATATTGATCCATTCCAAGTGTTTTTGCAGGTAAGCATCCATGTGCATACTTCAGATGCATTTTCCACATCAATATGGAGCTGCCCTTTCTTCCAATTTGTATCCTGAGGTTGTGTTTATGATATCTGGAAGTAGTCCTATTGTAAGAGAGGTTGTTTGTATTCCATCTCTTACAGGGCCAGTGGGATGCTGTTTATAATCTTGGATTTGATATTTGTACTACAATTTGCTAGGTGAGTGAGATCAATGAAATAGGCACCGTGCTGTTGGTACTGATGATATCTAACGTAGTGAGGAATGATTGAGATTAGGAACAGAACAAAGCCCTGAAAAGGTGATAGGAAATTCCCCTGTGTGTGCAGTTTTACCATTACTGTCAAATAAGTTTGCATTCCTCCAAATAATTTAACCTCTTCACATGGGATATAAATCTTAGTATATGTTGATTGCAGAGAAATGCTGATGATCTGAATGATACTGAATGATCTGAATGATACTGAAAGATTACAGTATATTTAGGTATTGTACTCCAACAACACCCTTTCAGTGAAATAGACTCCTGATGTTCTAGGTGTTCTTTCCACTGGCTTACTGGAGTGGGAGGACAACAGATAGACTGGCGAAGGCAAATGCCACAGTCAATATCCAATGAGGGGGCAACACAGTGAGACTCCCCCCCCCTGTTTTTTTCTTTTTTTCAGGCCTGCTTTCAAGCCGTTAGTCCTTTTAAGAATCCAGAAGAAGAACCCAAAATGTTAAAAATTGGCACTTCTGATTTTTTAGGTGATGGTGGCATTTTGTGATTTTGTGCCCACGGGCAGCAGTTGGTTCTTTCATACTGTCAGAACAATATTGCATTTGACTAATGTGACAATAACCCATGTCAGTTTGAGCCTATTTTGTTTTAGGACTTTGGCTGGATCTGTCCAATGGAATGAGTGAAAGCAACCACAGTTCAGTGACATGGTCCTCTGTCCTGTCATACTTTTCTTCTATTAGTGCCAAGACTAGTCCCTTCGTGCCCCAGAAAAGTCCCCAATTCTATGCCTCCAGGAGTAGGATTGAGAAACCAGAACAGGGTGAGTTAAAAACAGCTACGAGCACAATCCTAATCATGTCTACTCAAAAGTAAGCCCCATTGTGTTCAATGGGTCTTTCTCCCAGGAAACTGTCTTTAGGATTGCAGCGTATGTCTCTTTAACAGTATTGTGGCTGAAATTCCAAGTTCCCCATATTCAGACTGCTCCTTATCAGATACTGCAATTACAAAAAAGATGTGATTTTGCATTATTTCAGTCACTGTTAATGTGTTGCACATACTTTCATGGCTGCTTTCCAGCCCTGCATAGGTCGTCTCCAGAGCAGATGCCCCTACCTATTGATCTGCCGACATTAGACATTTGATGACTTATAGAACCTTATAATGAGTCAGTCTAACAGTCCATTTATCTCAGTATTGCCCTGACTGGTAACAGCTCTCTAGGGTTTTATTTCAGGGTCCCATATTTGAAGGTTTTATTTGAGGGTCCAATCCCATGTTGAAACCTCAGATCTCAAGGATGTTTTGTATAGAAACCAAATGTGCTTTCACTGAGGTTCAGTTCCTACCTTTGCACCATCTTGTTTTCACTCGGTTTTTCAATCTGGCTCTTTTGCTGAATGGGGCGAAAGCAGAATGGGAAGCCCAATCCACTGTAACTGGCTGTGCTGTGAAGCAGTGGCATCTAAATGGCATCCATTGCATCCCATGGGGGAGTTTTGACCTCCAGAGGCTTCTAATTGTTCTCTTACCCCAGCGTAAACCCCTGCTGCCTAGGTGGTCATACTCAGGTCTGTGCCAGCAATATCACTGGCAGAAGTTCACATGGACCTGAGAAGGTGGATCAAACCCATAAAAGGTGCTTGGATTTGGCAGATGCTACTGCCATTGAACCTGCTCTTATCCTGGTACTGATCCACCCTGTTGCCCACCTCCGATATCCAATTCTATCCACCTCTTCCTCCCTCCAACCCCGTGTATGATCTTCTGGTAGTGGCCAGTCTGTGTGCTCCAGTGTATTACAGTTTCAACTACCAGAAAGTGCCTAGTGTGGCTGGAACAGTTGACCTTGCAGCGCTAGCCACAGTTAGGATTGAGGCATGACAGCAACATTTTCAAGCACTGCAGATTGTATGCAAAAGAAGCATTTGTACAGTCTCAAAACATCAGAGAAAATATTTTTCAAGATAAAGATCCCAATCTCTTGCGACTAATCAGATTTCCATCTCAATGGGGTGTTTAACCAATTAGGGATAAAATAATTTCTGAAATGATGATGAATAACCTGACAGTGTCTTTTTCATACAATTAATTTAAAAATCTATTTTAGCTTGCTTTGGGCCTGTTTGAGCTGTACTTGCTATTAATTATTTGTCACTTAGCTAATGCTCATCATTCCACCAGCATTCCTCTGCCAGTTACTCACAGGCAGTAAAAATGGACGACTGAAGAATCCAAAGTTGCATTTATTCTCTTCTAATCCTCATTTTTGCTACACTATACCAAACATTTTAAAAGACATGCTTTTAGGAATTATTTGACAAGAGATTGAAATCACTTGACAATGAATGACATTGTGGCGTTTCTAAAAAATTATTGTTTTATTTCTTGCAAAGTGTAAGTCAGTAAAACTCGGCTATCTCTTTGAGACTACATCGATACAAGATCTGACAATCTTAGAGTGAAATGTAGGTTTCAGAAACTTTTCCCTTGCGCTGTTGTTTTGATATATGGCAGTACTATTTTGGGCTCTTTTTCTCAATTTTTCCGACATGTGTTTCTCTCTCATACCTGTGAAGGGTTTTATCGGCTCACACATTTGCCATAACATGCTGTTCATGTGAATTAGGATTGAGAAAGTGTTGAAATAACACAGAGCTGTCCAGCTGGCAGCAACTTTTGAATAGCAGAAGGAACAAAAAAGAATGTGGAAGACTTTATAAATTCTGGCCTGGCTTTGAAATGTCAGAAACTGTTCTCTGATTCAACTGTCATCAAAATAATTGGCAGCATAAGCCTTTCCCCCCACTTTATAGATCAGCACCAGGCTCCAGATGGATGTATAGTTTTCTGCAAATGGATGTAGGCATTTCAGCCTCATTTCTACTATATCTTCCCAAGCTTTTAAAAAAGCTGTTCCCCAAAGCTGGGGACTTCCCACTCCTTCTACGTGTTGCCTAAATATTTTTATTTCATGTTTAATGCACAGTATAAATATGATAAACCGCCGTGTATGTGGCGGTGAGTGCCTGGCAGGACAGCACAGCACAGCGGAGGCCAATATTAATAGCAAGACTAATTGCAAGAGATTTCAGAGCTGCAGGCCAACAGAAGGCCAGTCTTTTAATCATCGGAGCTGTCTGAGTCACACACTGTCCCGTTCCACTAGGTTGGCTTGGAGAGTTCTTCTCCTGATCCTTGGAAAATTCCACATCTGACTTGCACAACACATTTTAACAATAATTGTATCCTGCTTTGGTGTAAGCAAAGTTTTTAGTGACTCAAAAGAACCTGTCCTCATTCTTTGTGACACATCCCTGCTTGTCCTCCTCACCAGCTCCATGGCCAATGTCAATCAAGGTTCCATGTTAGTGAAGGAACTGGTTCTCTGAGCTAGTTAGTTCACACTTGCCAAGATGTGCAGCAATGCTAACACCCGTTTAGTTCTAGGAATAAGCTGTCAACACCATCAAGCTACAAAGGTTGTTGAACTCAACCCACAGCAGATATGGGAGAAAAAGATATAAAACCTATACATATGGGAGGAAAATATATAAAACCTTAGTCAGAAGACCATGGTGAATTTCATCTCTGGGTCTTGTGTCTGCCTTGTTGCTGCTGCATTTGTGTATTTCACCCAGTACTGCTGTTTCCATTCCAGCTGCAATGTAAGGATCACCATGTCAAGCTAGCACGTAAGATCAGAAATGCCCACCTCCTTCTCCTTTCCCCTCTTCTATCCCTGTGCACAACTGTAAATTGTAAAGTGGTATATAAATACTGTTGTTTGATTTGATTTGATTTGGTTTGATTTGATTTGATTTGGTTTGATTTGATTTGATTTGATTTGATTGATTGCTTGATTAATTGGTTGGTTGGTTGGTTGGAAGTTAGTAGGCCAGCACAAGCTGGACAGCAATCTTCCTGGGAAAGGATTTCCTACTCTCTTACTCTGTTTCTCTTCCTTCAACTCAAGACATTTACTGTCTAGCTGGAATAGGGAGTGGGTAGACTGGGGCAGTGATTGGGGGGGGGGGAGGGAGGAGGCTTGATAAAGATCGTGATGAGAAAAGGTAGCAGAGCACACTGAATTCTAACCCCCTTCCTGGGCCTGATCTCTCTTCCCTGTTTAATGCTGACCTGCCCAAGCAATTGTAGTGACACATAGGGCAAAATCCAGAGTAACTATGGGAAGTCCTTGCTTTGGTGTAAGAACAACTTACTCTGGATTGCAATATGAATTTTCCATAGGTTTTTGCTAGGTGGTGCAGTAACTACAGGTGCACGTAAAGTCTCTTACATGCTCCCGTAGTTACTCTGGATTTGGGGGTTAGTGACTGCTGGGGTTTGTGCCAAGGCAAAGGGACAGATGTTATCTTATCCCCAAAAGACCTCAAATCCCTCATTAGATACGCCATAGTGGTGCCACTGCACAGGGATTTAATTAGGATTGAGCTGTTAGGCTACAATCCTAACCTTGATTTAGCCCAGCATAATTTCTGGTATAAGTCCTCTGCTGACCTGGGGGTGTCATAAAAGTGCCATAAGGCATTTCTGCCCCATTCCTGCTGGAGATTAGGCCAGTGCACAAGCATATGCCGACATCCCCACACCATCATGGTAAGATAGGCCAGGTGAGTTAGGCTGGCCTAAATTGGTTAGGATTGCACCCATAGTCTTATATCCGTTAGAGTTTATTACCAGCCCAAAATCCTTTCGCCTTTGATTGACTTCAATATAGAAATAGACCAGATTCCACATGACACTTGTCTGAGTGACATTCCCAGTCTTGCCTTTGAAAGTCAGACTGCAGCTTCTGCTAAAAGATACACAGTACAGATGGTTTTTTAATGCACAAAGCATTGTGCAGATGGTTTTGATGTATAATTCATGATCACTCCTGAGTCTTCCCACTGCTAAGGGCACTCTATTGTTCATCCTTCCTTTTTATGTTTTAGCTTATATGATTGTTATTGCCCCTCTGCCTTGCTTACAATCTTCTGTATTGCTCTACAAAAGTCATTTATTAAGACATGAGTTATGTCTACCAAAGTGCTGTGCTTTTCTGTATCCCAGCTTGGCACAACGACACATGTAATTTAGAAATGAGGGCTGTGTAAGAAGCACATTTTACATATTGGATTTCAGAAGGAAGGCTGCAGCTTAGGAGGTATTAGTGGAGAGATTTATGATTGTGCAATGCTATATTGTAGTGTGGATTTTAATTTGTAGAATAGGTCAGTGAAGCGCAGGAAAAGCACCTGTAGCTATTTGTGTTAATTTGAGGAAAGAGCTCAATAAGATGTTAGTCCTGACTCCATTGCCCTGATGAGGATATTTCACTTATTTTTACAGTGAAGGCATGACTTTGTAGTGCCTTTTTCCCTTCTTAAATACCAATACCAGGAAAACAAATGATCAATAAACAGTGCATAAGGACTGCCATTTTGAAAGCCACATTGTCCTGAGAACTTCACACCTCCCCTTGCAAGTTTGCCAAAGCATATTCCTCCTATCCCACTTAGGTCATCCCCCTGTATTCATATATGTGGTTTCAATTATCTGTGGTTTAAAAATCCCCCCATCATGCAAATGGTTTAAATGCCTGTGATTGTATATTTTCTCTCACTGTCTCGTGTCTTGCTGGTTCTTTGCGGTCTGGAAATGCTAACAAGAAGCAAAATGGATGACTGAAAAGAACAGTGTTTATCATGGAGTTAACAAAGCCCTCCAATTTGCATCCTATGAATACTTTCTGCTTCCTTTTATTTACAGATAGCAAAGTGCTAGCCATACATAGGAGTCAGCGACCGGAAGTTTGCAATAACATGCTGCCACTTGCATGATATGTAGATTTTTGAACCACTTTTTTGAAACAATATCTGTATTTTCAGTATCCATGGTGGCAGCTAACAACTATCTCCTGTGCACACTGGAGGCACCTATACAGCATCATCAGTGTTCATGCATGTGCAGTTCTACAGCTACAGTTGGTGCAAAATACTACTTCTGTTTGGAAGTACGTATATATCACGGAGCCACTCAGTATCTTTGTTATAACTTCTGCTTTCTAGATGTACAATACAATATTATGACCTAAAATATATGTACCAAAGCACATTTCCCCCATCTCTCACTTTCCACATTAAGGTCAACCCAGAGTGCTCTCTTAACAGTTGAGCCTGTACATCCGACAAGGATATATGAGATTTGTAGATTGGTTCCCAGTGATCCTTTTTTGGGGGTGGGAGGTGAGGAAGAATCCTTAAAATCTGAGCATTTCTTTATTTGAGCTGGCAGATTTAAGGGCTCAATTTAAACAAGAAGGAGCTGGAAGTTTCAGGACTATCCTTTACTTGTTCTTCAATATAAAAACCTTTAAACTCACCTTGTTCCTGTCTGATGCTCCCTTGAGGCAGTGATGCTTCAGGGGAGCTTTCTCAAATGTGCCTGTTTCTGAGCTGCAGCAAGAGAGATGTCACACCATGAGTCATGTGCTTGCCTGGCACTTAGCAGATACAATTGTTCCTGCATCAAACAGAAGAATAATTTGCATTTCTTTGAAAGACCCATTTCATGTTGTTTCAGTGTCTTTTCTGTAACATACCAGTAGTCCTTTGACCAATTCCACTTGAAAGCTGTTATGGATGCAAAACTCTATTGCATATTATTCTACTAAGCTTCTTGATGCAGTCAAGGATGTTCTTGGATAATATAAAGCAATTATTTTAATTCATAATGTTGTTTTGGATGCCACATTTAGAGCCCAATCCTGGGCTTGTTATGCTGGTGCTCTTCCAGAAGATATGGTGGTGTGGGGTGGTTGGCTTATGCCTGTGCGCTGGCAGGGCAGTCAGAAGGAAGGGACTGGCAAAGCTAAGCTCCACCTGAAGCTGCTGTGGTTACCCTGTAGTGGACAGGACAGTGCAGCCATTTGAATCCACAGTAGTCCTGGCACTCCAAGCAGCATAGAATTGGGCTGCCCATTGCCTCAAAGAAAAGTGGATTCAAAACATCTGGCCACAATCCACTACAGTGTTAAATCCATTTGAAGGTATTGTTTTAATGGAAGTAAGAGCACATGACAGCACTGGATTAGAATCCATATTATTAAATTCCCTGTACTTGTTTCAGTGAGTTATCAGCGCTATTCCAAGTAAAAATAATAAAAATAGAGATATCATGATCCTGGAAGAACCATGGCAGTTGTCCCACCTCTTAACAGGGCAAAGATGGGACTTTCTTGCCACGCATGTTGCAAGATCCTCGTTTGGGAACCACTGGGTTACTCAGATCTACACCAGCAATTCTGCTTGTACAAGTCCAAGCTTCCAAGCCTGGGAGTGGGAATAAGATTCAGCATGTGCCAATGCCATGAATCCAAATCCTCTTTGGGCCCTATCCAGGAGGATCTTTGTGAAGCAACTCAGTTTGATGTTCAGACCTTGAAGTATATATTTTCTCAGACAGCTTCAGTTGTGCTATTTTTCATTCTGCGCAGTGACAGTAATGCATTGCCCTTTCTGCCTGAATGGGTCCAGTGACAACTGGGAGAGGATGCTTACATGGTGTGTTCTTGTGCGGTTTTCTATATCTTACTCGTAGATACGATGTACTTTCTAAGATCTGTCTTTTTAAGCATTTTATGTGATGATGTTATTTACCTCATCTGGTCTGACATATTTGGTTATCACTGTGGAGGTGGAATGGAAGTAGAATTTTTTAAAAATAGATCAGCTTTCTCAAAAGTATAACTTTTTATTTGGAAATGCAAGTAGTTTTGTAAGAGATACACACACACAAGTCAGATGTTCCCAAAATACACTGCTATGGTTTGATGTAACTAGGGGCATATTCCAGAATTCACCTGTTGACTTCACCCCATGACATTTCTTTGCCTCTCTCTCTCCCTCTCCACCTCCTACTGAAATCTGAAATAGTTTTCCTGTTTCAAGGAAAGAGGATCGACATCTTGCATCGACATCTCCCTTCACCCATTCACAGAGCACACTAGATCTGTCCTTGCTAACAAAGTGAAAAATTCACTTCGGTCTTTTGCTTTTTTCGATTGCACAACAGGAGGGATTCTCAGGCCACAGGGCAGCTTGTATAAAACAAACACTTTTCAATAGTGCTGACATGGTTAGAAAGCTTACTGAAGCAACTGAAGGCAGAATCATTTCCCCAAGAATCCATGTATGAAGGTCAGTTCCCACCTTGATTTTCTTGCTGCTTTAGAGAAATGGGTCGGGAGGAGGAGAGTGTGCATCTTCCCGTCTCATAAATCCTTCTGCATAATTACTGCACAAGAAGCTGTTTTGTGGAGTAGGTGACTGGATGCGACACAGCCTCATCTCAAGACCTTATTGAAACATAGGAAGCTCTAAAATCATCTGTCCAAAATGTTTGCCCACACATTGCTTGTGAGCGTCCCAGAAGCATTTAGCCAAACGACACCAACCTTTGCTTTGATCAGATCCAGATCCGACCATCTGGATCATTCTTTGTTGATACAGATATTCCAGAAAAATTGTGTATGCCAATCAATTTGCCCTCTAATAAGTTATATCCTATCAAGTTTAAGAAATGTCACATTTCCTTGCGGCCAAAAAGCTTGAAAACACTGTGTTCATAATCTTATGTTAAGTGTAGCTGGTTTGGTGATGTTATTCATGACCAGAGATGCGCAACTCCAGCATTATTTGACTTGAGTCAAGGTGTGAGTCTTTGGGCAAAATCCATAGCGGTTATGGGTCCATACAGTTGTGTCACCCTCTAGTGTTATCTTATGGAAAGTCACCTTAACTGCTCCGGAGCCAGGGGCTTAATTTCACTTTAGGATATGGGCTTTCATGTCCTTTAACTGAACTTGAACAACTTTTCAAATTGTCTGGAGCATTTTGCAAACTCGAAAAGGCTCAAGTCCCAAGTCTTTTCCACTTAAAAAAAACAAACAGTTCCACAGACAGAAAAACGAAGCCTTTCTTCATTTTCCTCCATTTCCCCACTTTCTTCCTCTGAGTTCCAAACATATGCAATATCCAGTTATTCATTTCTGCAACTTTCGGGCAACACAGAAGCATCACAAAATCAGAATACACAAGCAATACCTCCATGTCATATATGGGTATCTATATCTTTTGAGTCACTTTCTGAGTCAGTAATCCCAGACTTGAGTGTTTGCCTGAACCTTTGACATGCATGATTCAAGTCTGCACAAGTCAGCAAAAAAACACACGTGTTTGTGACTCTGATTCAATTTATGTAACGCAATGTCCCATCCCAGTTAATAACTCGCAGTGCTTCTTTTGTATCTTTTGACTAAGAAAAAGGAAGAAATCTTTTAAGATTCTGGCTTTTCTTGCCACAAGGAAAAACTGCACATGAATGGAAAAATCTTCAAGACTTTAAGTAGATTTTGAGAAATCCAAAACATTGAGTCTTTGACATTTTGAGAATTCAAACTCTCTTTAATCCCCTCAATTCCTTGATGGGAAGATGGAATTAAAAGTGCATAATTAAAAGTGTAAAAATATCAGTGGATGTTTGGTTTACTTCATGCAATTCACAATGAACTGAATACATATTTAATTATAATTTTTAATACTGGGAAGACATGATCATTTTCTTCACTCTGTGTACATGCAGTGAAATAGGTATATGAATGTAGCTTTTGTGCATGATTGTCCAAGAATCAGCATTAGCCTCCAGATAAGTACTGAAAGCAATTCTGCAGATTTTGGTAGGTCATCCAGGGATTTTCTACAACATCATGTTGGAAGGAAAAAAAAAGATAGCTTCAGTCAGAGCTGGCAACCCTTTTTGGATAACCAGGGTTTTTCTGGAAAGTTCACAACCTTTGGATAACAGTTTTTGAAGTGATTCCAAGACTTGTCAGTACCTAATTCCCAGGCAAGCCAGTACCATTAAAGTCAATTAATTTTTGTAGATTGTATGCTAGAGGGCAAGATATTATTTGTCTTTCATCTATGTATAGTGAGTAGAATGCCGTAGGTGTTTTATAAATATGAAATGGTGATGGCCTATTTGTGAACAATGAATGCATTTAGATTTACGCTATAGCTAAAAGTGATTCACACCTCCATTTCTGTTCCAAGTAAAAGAAAAATTAGATACATTCATAGACTTATGCTCAATCTTATATACCAGCAGGACTCTATCTTGGTATTTTTCATGTACGTAATCCTGCTGAAATTAATAAGGAGGTGAGACGCACAGGGTTTGCTCCAAGGCCTATTAAATTTTATGAAGTGGTGCATTTTTTATAGAATTATATTTCTTTGTACTGATGTACTGTTACAGTTCTTAAAATCTTAAAAGCACACACACTGAGAGAAAAATCTTTTTAAGATTTTGGCTTTAACGGCACAAGGAAAGGAAGAAGAATGTGCCGACAAGAATATCTCAGATGATTTATTGTTTTGAAAGCTGAGAGCACCACATTTGCTGAAATTCCAGATTCTTTGATGGAAGCTGTTATGGGAATCAGAAATCCATAATTAATGTGCATGCTGGTGCATCTATGTTTTTTAAGAAAGACTTGAGATTCTGCAGTAAGGCTCTGATGTTTAGTTTTTTAATGTTAAAAAAGTAAATGATGTGAATTTGTGAATGCTATTATCATAAGACTATCTAACACAGAATCTTGTACATCTAATAAATCTCTGCTCTAATAAGTTCAGTTCTGGGCTGGACCTTACAGATTTAATTGGAATGCAGGATTTCAAATGGGATGTGAGCAATTGTATTCTTAAAGTTCCAAATCTGAAGCTGGTAGTCCCTAGGATTCCAGTTGTGCCAACATGGCAATCCCAGGATCGTGTGGGTGCTGTATGGGGTCCCAGTTCCATCCTCTCCCATCATCCTTGACCAGTGATAGGATTCAAAGAAATTAACAACCGGTTCTATGCCCATCTGGCAGCCACTTTTAAATGACTATTTTTAAATTTTGTATGTCCTATCTCTTGTTAATAACCAGTTCTATAGGGTAGATGCGAACCTGCTAGAGCCCACCAATATCCCTGACCCTCCTCCTTTCCTCAAAAGGTGCACTGCTACCAAGTGGACCTCTCTTACCTTCAGCTGTGGTATGGCATCTTCTTCTTGGCACTGATGCTCACTCCTTGCCAGCTGCTGCAAAAGTGCCCTACAGCATGCTAGCAACACTCAGAGCCAGCAGAGAGGCTCAACACCTGCTTTAGAATTGGGCTGCCCTTTATCTTATATAGTGGACCCCCCAGAAGTTTTGTGGTTAAAGGCGCTGTACCTGCCCATCTTAAGATCAGCAGGTCAGCAGTTTGAGACCTGAGCACTGCACTGCAGGGTAATCTCCTGTCCTCAGCCCAGCTCCTGCCAACCTAGCAGTTTGGAAGCATGCAAATACAAGTTGAGGAATAGGTACCACCTTGATGGGAAGGTAACAGGATTCCATGCACCTTGGCATATAGCCACATGACCATGGAAGTGTCTTTGGACAATGCTGGCTCTTCAGCTTAGAAACAGGAATGAGCACCACATCCTAGAGTTGTCACGACTAGCAGGGCAACCAGCACGGTACACCTCTACCTTTACTTTATATCCTATGTTATACAGGATATAAGAGGGCTGGCCAATATTCTATATTCATATTCTGAACTAATTGTTTGGTTAACGAACTCTTTGTAGACTTTTCCTATAAGAATGCAACTTTAGATGCAGGACATTGATTTCCATTTTGAAAGGTGGAAGAAGGCATCTAGAAGGGAATTGGTTGATTTTTCTAAGCTACCAGAATTTGCATTCTGGTAGCACAGCATGTTTTGCCCTGAACTACTTCCTACCCCTTCAAGTTAGCCTCAGGCCCTTTCTTAGTACATCAAAGCCTGTCCTGCACAATGGCATCTGTATTTATTTCTGTATTCAACACACTGGTTTTGCATATGAAACATCAAATGCCTGAAAACAAACAGTACGTGAAATGCACATGAGATGGTTGATCTACATTTTGTAGGTCGAGAAGCACAGTTCTTTGGCAGTATTAAAAGGCTCCAAGCAGCACAGTTGCCCATTGATACATGCTAGCCACCAATGACATTTTCTCATCGACAGACACATATATGGCCAAGCTTTGAAAGCAGGCATAGGCCAGTTTATAAGACTCCTGCTAGTGCACCAGCTGTATTTCTGTAGAATCATGTGTCTTATTCAGTTTGCAGATTATACAGTTCAATAGCAATAAAATGTATTTTCTGGAAGTGCACTGCAGAATCTGACATTTCAATATTCCTCAGCTTGGAAAAATAGTTCTGCTGGACCAGGTCAGGGTCATCTAGTAACTAGTCCAGTGTGGCAAATGCAGTGTGTCATCCATTGCCATGACTTCATCACAGTGCTGGAAAGCTGGATATGATTGACATTTGATTGGTACTCAATCACATATAAGACTTGCAGTTAAGATGTGCAAAAGACACTGGAAGCAACACCCAGTGGTAGTGCAGTGCTACTCAAAGTGGGGTTCAAGACCCCCTTGTAGGTAGTTGCGACCTCAGGTCAGGGAGGTCGCAAGAGGGTGGGATCTACATCTTAGAATCTGGCACTAAATTTTCTGGAAGTGTCATTGAACACAATGAGACTTATGTCTGAGTAGACATGGAGGAACTCTGACATCACAATAAGTTTGTGATGTCACATCCCAGTAAGTTTGACAGGGGTTTACAGTCAAACATCCCAGTAAGTTTGTCAGGGGTTTACAGACAGATTTTTTAAATTTGAAAGGGAGACTTGGGGCACAATCCAGGGTAACTACGTGTTACTGCACCACCTAGTTAAAACCTATGGGAAATTAATATTGCAATCCAGAGTAACTTGTTCTTACTCCAAAGCAAGGACTCCCTGTAGTTACTCTAGATTTCACCCTTGGGCTGAAATGCCCGAGTACCACTAGTGGTTTCAGCGTTAGACCTGGAAGATTCAGATTCTTAGCTATGTTCAGTAATGACATTTTCTGGGTGATCTTGGGCCAGTCACTAACTCAGCCTCACGCACCTCACAGGGTTGTTGTGAGGATAAAAGAAGGGAAGGAACTATTTACACTATCTTGAGCTTCTTGCGGAAAGGATTGTAGAAATATATGAAAATAAATAAATAAGGCTGCATTCCTAAAGACACTTTCCTGGGAGCAAGCCCCATTGTGTTGAACATAATGGGACTTACTTTTGAATAGACATGGTTAGGATTGTGCTCTAAATTAATAGTTGGAGGATGAGTGAAAAAGTGCCTACATTTCCACATTTTCCACCCCCTTGTTCCACATGTTTATGGGACATGCTTTCAAGGACCTTTAAATAGGAACAGTGCTGGGCAAGGCAGGTTTCCTATCCCATCTGTAGAAAATTAATCGGGGGGGGGGGGGGTCCTGGTCCTCCAGGAGCACCAACAGATAATAAACTAACATAGCAGCACTAAGTTGTGGTAGGATGGACTGGGAAACAATGGGTGGACTGGGAAGACATGCCCTCAGACCTGGAGCTCTTTTTATCAAGAGTTAAGGAGAACCTTAGAAACTATTTTCTGTTTCCAGTATAAGGAGAAGAAAGCATATTGACTATGCCCTCTGACTTTGATTCTTACATGTGATATGAATGACAGAGCCAAACATTTTTTTGTAAATTAGAGCAAAAGTTGAAAGAAAACTTTTAAACAGTGTTCATTTCAGAAGCTCTTTATATCATTCAAGGAGAGAGCAAGAGGGAGAAAGCCTTTCATTTCCAGTTTAGATTGAAACTGTGATTGAAGTAAAAAGAAAAAAAAGCTTGAATAAAAGAATATAGCCCAAAAGAGGGAATGACCGCTCTTTTCTTGTTTAGAATCTGAGATGACTTTTTCAAGTTGAAGGGCATCACATGGCTCAGTTGTCCATGGTGGTCATTAGCACAAGGCAGATTCAGCATCTTTTGAGGAACAAATAGTGATCGAATGCCAGCTTTGTCCAAACAGTAGCTGATGTACCTCTACAAAAAAGCCTTCATAAAATTATTTATCCATAAATAAATAACCTTCATAAAGCACAAAAAGCCAGCGTTCCATAACAACCCCCTTATTCTGTTACAAATCTAGTGATTTTATGCAAGATTGCTTTTTAAACTGGTACCAAATTTTTAGATCTTGGGCACAATCTTAACCAATTCAGGCTGGCCTAAACCATCTGACATATCTCCCTGTGGTGGTGTGGAGAGGTCGGCATATGCCTGTGCACTGGCCTAACACCCCCAGGAGGGGGGCAGAAGTGCCTTTCAGCACTTTTGTGACACCCCCAGGTCAGCACAGGACTTATGCCGGGGCTATTGCTGACCTATATCTAAGGCTAGAGGTAGCCTTAGAGCCCTATTCTATGCATGTCTACTCAGAAGTAAGTCCCATAATAGTCAGTGGCGCTTACTCCCAGGAAAGTGTGGACAGTATTGCAGCCTTGGGTAACTACAGGGAGTCATTGCTCTGACATAAGAACGATTTACAGTGGTGCCTCACGTAACAAATTAAATCCGTTCTGGAGGCATGTTTGTTACGTGAATCATTCTTTCCGTGAAGCGGATTTTCCCATAGGAAATAATGGAAACTCAGATGATTGGTTCCACAACCCCAAAAATATTCATATAAAAATATTAACTATATGTAAAAATGATGACAAAACACTGGAATTGAATTCAAAACATGCATTCAATGTGCATGATCTTATGAAGTCTACCTAGGCTGCAGTCCTAAAGACACTTTCCTGGGAGTAAGACCCATTTAACACAATGGGGCTTACATCTGGGTAGATGTGGTTAGGAGGCTGCAATCAAAGACACTTTCCTGGGAGTAAGACCTATTGAACACAATGGGGCTTACTTCTGAGTAGGCATGGTTAGGAATCAGCAATCCTAGACACTTTCCTGGGAGTAAGATCTATTGAACACAATGGGACTTACTTCTGAGTAGGCATGGTTAGGAATCTGCAATTCTAGACACTGGGAGTGAGCCCCATTGGGGGGACTGGGGGTCTTGGGGGGGTGGGAGGGTGTTTGGAGACAGTGGGGGGAGATTCAGGCAGCTGGGATTAGTGGCTGCCACTTTAAATGCCTGGCTCCCTGCAGAGCTGGCTGGAGGGAGGAGTGTACCCTCGCCTGCTCCAGCCTCTTCAAAAGCTCCGCAGGGAGCCTGGGGTTGGAATGCAGGCTTTTAAAGTGGCAGCCACTATTCGAAGCTGCCTACATTCCCCCCACTGTCCCCAAACACCCTCCCACACCCCCAGAAGACCCCCCAATCCCCCCAAGCACCTTCCCACCCACCCCCCAGAGGAACAGACCTGCGTTACCTGACCTGTTCATTCAGATAACAAGTGCAGGCTGGCAGCTCTTTAAACTTTAAAGAGCTGCCAGCTGGCCTTTGTTACCCAAATCAGCTTCGCTACCCAAGTCGGAAGCCCAGAGGAACACTATGTTCTTTACCTGGAACATACTTTATCCAGGGCATTCGATATCCAAGGTACCACTGTACTCTGGATTGCAAGATGAATTTCCCATAGGTTTTCACTAGGTGGTACCGTAACTACATTGACATAATGTCTCTTACGTGCTCCCGTAGTTACTCTGGATTGTAGGATCTGTGTTTCACCAGAGAAATGGAAACACAAATTACATTCTCTCTAAAATCACTAGTTGTGTTACTTGCTGACACTCCAAGTGACAGATTCATTTCCTTAGTCCTCAACCCAGACATAGAAAATGATGACATAGTGAAATATTGTGAGGATCCATAGATGTGATGGGGAGGTAAATGGCAAAAGGCTGTCATGTTGTTGTTGTTGTTGTTTTAATCTGGCCACTACTTTTTGGTTCAATAAAAAAGCAGGCCTCCGTCAGTCTTGACAGACTATGGTATCGTGCTGGGCGCTGCATACGCTGCATGCAAAGCACGAAAGCCTGGGTTGGATTGTTATGGAGGATAGGCTGTTACCCAAGCAGCAAATCCCCCCTCTCCACGCCACTGAATTAGTCCAATGGAAAGGCAGAGCCAATATGACTGGATCCAGCTGGCATTGCAGAGCTGGGCTAAGGACATGAGTTCACCCTGTCTTGTGGGGCCGACCCGTGTCTCAAACCCTGGCCTGCTGTTTAACAGGCACAGCGTCTTAACCGCTCGCGACACCCACAGCCCACTTGGTTCAATAAATGCATTTATTTCATAGCAGGTGGCATGAAGAGATTGTTTAGTGCTCAGAGTGGTTAGTGAACCACTCATGTTGGTCAAGAACATACTGAACCAGGGCAATAAGGCAGGCTTCCCAGAAAGCTGGAATCGGCCAGACATGTCTGGCTTTTGCCTATTGGATCTATTGGACCAACAGGCAACTGTCCAGCCATCTAGGGTGTGAGAGGGTGCTTGGAGACACTGTGGGGCAGATAGAGGCAGCCATGGTTCGGCATGGCTATGTCTTGGCCAGCCGCAGCAGCCATTTTAAAAAGAATTATTCTGCACATGCGTACACAGGGTGTTGGACTAGATGACCTACTGGGTCACTTCCAACTCTAGGATTCTAGGATTATATATATATGGGGTACTGTATATGTATTGTACGGTATAACCTCAACTCGCAACTGGCTTCATTCCCAAACATGATACTAGCTTGCAGATGGAGAGACTGCAAAAATTCATCATTCTTCGCACCAAACAATTCTCGGCAGCACTTATTCCATCTCAAAACTGCTAGTAGTATTTTCTGTGACTCTCCATTCTCTCCACCCCACTGCACCCCCGCATCCCTTAGGAAATTGTTTTCAATAAACAAAATAAAATAAAGCACGGCACTTAAACTCTTTTATTTCATTGGTGAAAGTGATGCTAAATAATTGCAGCAATAATTATCTTTTTCAGACCTGTCGGACTCTGTAGTAACCTTGCTGAAATACACTGGCGATTGTCACATCTCATTACATTTTGATTTGAAATGTGCACTTATGAGTGGGAATAGCACAGCTATGTATTGAATAGTCCGTCTCCATATCTGTGTAGCCCAAACAACGTTTAATCCAGTTCGTGTCAAATGGCTACAAGTGAAAGGTATCATGGGAATAACCAGGTCTGGCAAGATAAGAGCCATGCGCTCCGCATTTAGATTTTTAATGCATAGGTAAGGCGGAGAGGCAGGCCTTTGACTGATCAGGTTGCGAAGAGCAGCTGCTGGGTGCTTTGCCCTTTTCAAATGTACTCTGAATAAGAATGCAACCACACTTCTTGTTTTGCCCATTAGATAGCATTATCTCTATGGAATGCCAATTCATATCTCTTCATGCTATGTGTGGTTCTCACATATGGGATTTTAATAACCTTCATGCTGTGCTATGAATTTGTAAGTAGGCCCAACAGAGGGAAAGCACCACAGGACTTTATTTTTTCATTATTGCTTTTGTTGTGGGGGGGGGGGGGGGTTCTGCATTTCTGGTGGACTTCGTCACACACGATCCATAACATTTCTGCTATCAGAATGTGTTTGCTACTAGGGAGATTGGATAAGCACAGTTTCTTTTTGCAATATATTTTCATCCAGGATCAGTCACCCACCCCGAACCTCCATAATTATCTTCAAAGCTGCAGCTTTAAAATTGCCTTAAATGTGTATTATACTCTCACATTGTAATATATATGCACCATGCACTGGTGTCTGCAGAGTACATCCTATTAACCATGACTCCCCATGCAATGCCTACCTTGATGATCAATAGCACTTTGGTTCTTTCACTGACTTTTTTGCTTTTAATATAGATAGAGCTGTTCACTCTCAACTGTGCAATAATATACCACCATGTGGGAACCTGGTACATGAGCCAACAATATATTTTTCCACATTTATAAATAAGGAATACATTTGAAGGAATATATCTTATTCATTTGGTAAAAGCATTGTGATGACTTACGAAGGTGTTACAAGTATATCCTTCCTACAGTCAGATTATTTATATTTTAGCTTAGTACTCAAAGCATCTGCCTCATAAGCTAGGAGGATCCTCACCATTCATCCATAGCAGAGCATTACAGTAGTGGATAACATATCCATATTTATTCGAATCGAATGCACCATAATGTGCATCCTATACTTATAATCAAAACACCGTATTTACTCAAATCTAATTAACCATCTAATCTAATGCACAACCTGATTTTGGAGCCTGAATTCAGCTGAAAGAGGTGAGTGTTAAATTCAAGGTAAATTCAATATCTTATGGAATGCAACTGTTTTCTCACAGTTAAAAGTACAGAAGCATCCCTTGAAATGTACTCTGTTTGCATGGTAAGACTATGTGGCATGTGTTGTAAAGGAACAGTTTACCAAAGATTTAAAGCTAGCTAGCAAGTACTATTTCAAAGCTACCAAGTTGTCAAATATCTAAAGCAATTCATCTTGGTCCAGGGGCCCTGTGAGAACATTTTTACATCTGTAAAAACCTTTATTTTCTTGCTTGCTTCCAACTTTTAGTCTTCGCCCATGTGCGTTTTTTCCTTCATGCACGATACTGCCAACTGCTGAAGTAACAGGATGGGCACTGCAAGACAAGAAAATGCATCAGTTGGTTTCAACCACTATTGCGTTCACGCTGTTAATAAAAGAAGCTACCAGAAGCAAGGTTTTGTTATGAAACTAGAAGTATTATTTAAAACAGTCCTCAGAAGGCTTTTCACTCATTGCTGAGCACCACACAAAGCACCATGAACATTATAAGTATCCTATGGTAGGCACATGCTCTTTCCTGCCCTGGGATGCAACGCAGCGCACACTGAACACTGGCTATGGCTCCTACAAGTTGTAAGGCAATCCTATATGTAGGAATCTGTATAGTGATGCGGTGGTGCTGTTGTGGCTGCCTCTGTGACCCACAGGGAATTTTTGGATGCTAGAGATCTCTTCAGAGAAGGTACCATTTGATTCTTGCAGCTGCTAAAGGCCAAATCAAACTTTCTTGAGATATATTGCTGGTGCCAATCCAAGTTGATCACTTCAGGCAGATGAAGTGCGCTGGTGCCATTGATGCTGCTCCATGCAGGTTTGGGCTGTAAGGCATATTACATGCCTACAGCACAAGCCTATACGTATCGAGTCAAAAATAAATCCCGCTGAGTTCAGGGGAAGCGAGCATGTTTAGGACTTAGGACATTATCCCTCACGTGCTGGCCCTGTAAAGCATCTGAAAACTACAACTGGTTCCAAACAAAGCAGCCAGATTATTGATGGGGTTCTCACAATTTGAGCATATAATTTCAGTTTTAAGTTTCCATGATACTTTGTGATTTATTTTGTGACTTATAACCACCAGTAGCCTTTGAGCCATCTTACATTCAGATGGTGAAAGGCAGAATATAATAAACTTAATATTGTAAATACTCATATTTAGTACCTTCAGTGAACATGGTAATTGTAAAAATTATCATATATGTGAACTGTGATATCCAAAATTCTTTGCCATAGTGCAAAGAATTCCAAGAGCATAGAATTCCAAAATTCTATGCATACCTACTGAGAAGTCCCATTGAATTTAGTGGGCTGACTCTCAGGTAAGTATGTGTAACCTTAGGATAGTTAACTGGATGTAGTTTGTTAACTGGATGTAGTTTGTAACCTTAGGATAGTCCTCAATAATATACATCACTTTTTGAATCATTTGTGCACGTGCACTTTAAAACATTTATAGCCCTAAACTTGAATTTGTATGTATGTATGTATGTATGTATGTTTGTATGTATGTATGTATGTATGTACAGTGATGCCTCACGTAACAAATTTAATTCATTCTGGAGGCATGTTTGTTATGTGAAACATTCTTTAAGTGAAGCAGATTTTCCCATAGGAAATAATGGAAACTCAGACGATTGGTTCCACAACCCCAAAAATATTCATATAAAAATATGAACTGGATGTAAAAATAATGACAGAACACTGGGATTGAATTCAAAACATGCATTCAGTGTGCATGATCTTATGAAGTCTACTTAGGCTGCAGTCCTAAAGACACTTTCCTGGGAGTAAGACCCATTTAACACAATGGGGCTTACTTCTGGGTAAACATGGTTAGGAGGCTGCAATCCAAGACACCTTCAAAGAGTCTCCCCACTTTCTCCTTCTCTCCACCCTGAACCTCTCTCTCCCCTGCTCCCTTCTGGCCAGCCCTGAGCTGCTTCCTCTTCTCCACTGCTCTTCTCTCCCTCTGCCCAGCGGACACCCGTCCACAGTAGGAACAGCAAGTGTTGCTTTCACTATGGGCAGGTGCGCTGGGCAGCGCTAACACTTTTTAAACAGGCTGCCGGCCAGCACATCTGCCCCAACTGCCAACGAATGTGTTCTTTACGTGAAGCACAGTTTGTTACATGAAGCAGAATCCTACAGAAATTTTTGTTTGTTACGTGAAACATACTTTACGTGAGGCGTTCTTTACATGAGGCGCCACTGTATGTACGTATGGGCGCAATCCAGCGTAACTATGGTGAGTCCTTGCTCTGACGTAAGAACAATTTACTCTGGATTGCAATATGAATTTCCATAGGTTCCTAGGTGGTGCCGTAACTACATCAATGTAAACGTCTCTTATGTGCTCCCATAGTTACTCTGAATAGTAGGGTATGTATGTATATATGTATATATGTATGTATATAGCAATTTTTTACACTTATACAATTTTGTAGGGTTTCCCCCTCTTTTAAGTTGTTAGGAAGTTAAGGGGAATCATAATTACATACTAAAAAAGAAGAAAAAATACCCATCCCAATAAGAGGCGGCGGAATAAATTAGTTGAGGGTCCTACTGTTTGGATTGTTTATTTCTTTTCCTTTCAAATCAACCTCCCACAGATTCTTTTTGGCATTCTTCCCAGCGACAGGGTGAACTTCTTATTTTGCTTCATTATTTACAACAAATCAGCAGTCATAGAGGACTTCACGGTTGTCACCTTTTTGCATATTACAGCTATTTAAAACTTCACAGAGGCATGGGAGCATACCATAGATCCTCCCACCCAAATGTACAAGCTCCAAGATTGTTCTAAAGGAGAGCTGAATAACTTCCATGCAAGCACACATGGGGACCCCTTTGTCCTGTACAACTTTGCATTCCATTTCATAGCTGCTGTAATGTAGTAGCAGAAGCCCAGAACAAATGTGCAAAAAAAAAAAAAAAAAAACCCATGCAAAAATCAACATTTCCTATAGATGTAGTGCATATTTTGATGCAAAACCCACTTTTTTGTATCTGTGAGTGATCCATAAGTTCCCCCACCCCATAAAATAAACTTGGTTCCGTTTTACTCTGCATTAGAGTACTGTCACTGCCTGATTTAGGTTTGATGAGACCCTAAGACAGTGATTTTCAATCTTTTTCATCTCACAGCACACTTAACAAGGCACTGAAATTGCCAAGGCACACCATCAGTTGTTTTTATCATTTTCAAGGCACACCAGACTGTTCAAATCCCCCAATTTTCCTATTAATGAATGCCAACCTCCAAATTCACGTGGCACACCTGAGGTCTACTGTATCTGTGGCACACCAGTGTGCCACGCCAACACTGGTTGAAAATCAGTGCCCTAAGCTATTGAAGTTAATGGGGCCTTTTATATGTCCTGCTGTCCTTTGACAAGATCTATGAAGAAAGGCCTGTGAAGAAAGGCTGGGAGAACGTGGACTGTTCAGCCTAGAAAAGAGAGAGACTAAGGGTGCAATCATGACTTAGTCTAGAGAGAATGGCCCAGCAAAGTGGGCCTAAGAAGTCATATCCTGAGCTGAGGCCTCTAGGTTGACACTGAGGCCAAATTCACAGGGCTAGGAGGCCTGTAGGCTGGCCTGATTGCTGCTGAAGAAGCAGTAACACAAGGGCAGTAGGCTCACTGGGCTGTGGGAGTTGTGCCATATCCTGAGAGGGGCTATTGTGCCGTATCCTGAGATTGAGAGGCGGGAGTGGTGTTTAGGCCATCCTAAGACTTAGAACTTTTAAATTTTGCTTCCATTTTTACTCTGGCTTATCGTGGACCTTATAGGTCTACTCAGATTTATTCCTGCTCCTGAGATGGCCTATGTCAGAGTTCCTGTAAGGGGGGTATGTCTGCCCTGGAAATTGGCTCTGGATGCAGCCTAACTGCACTGTTCTAAGCCATGATGAACATGCTCCTGCTGAGCTGACTACCTGCAACAAGTAGAAGGGATATGTGAGAAAGCTTAAATGATTCATGATGGAGGAAAGTGGTGTTCCAGCTGTGCCTGCTACTCCTCCCCACTGTAAGAGGTTATTTTGCTATCAAAATAATCCTTTGTGGATTGAGGAGGATTTGATAACTTTCTTCAATACAAGTGAAAGTGTACCCGCGTTGTGGGAGTAAAATTCCCCCATACGCCATCCCAACCACTGCACATATCCCCTCCTGCGCACCATCTCCCCATGCGCACCATCCCCCAATACTCCCATACAACATCCCCCATGCGCGCCCTATGCAAGACCCCCATGCGCAATACCCCCATGCACATCATCCTCCATGTGCAACATGCCCTCATGTGCAATACCCCCATACAACATCCCCCATGCACACTGTCCCCCCAATGCACACTGTCCCTCATGTACAACACCTCCATGTGCATCATCCCACCATGCACAATACACCCATGGACACAGTCCCCCCATGAGCATCATCCCCCCATGCGCAACACCCATCAAAAACATCTTCTACAGTTATTTTTGCCACTAATTTTTGATTGTCACTATATTCCCCCTACCTGCTACACTTAAAGATAAAGGGGCAGTTCATTTCATTTTCTTAGCGTTGTTTCCACTCCATGTTAGATGATTGACATGGGGAAATCTGGCTGGCCTGTCTCAGGGACCTTTTGACAGGACATTGCTTTTCCCTCTGCAGTGGTCCCACAGCAGTTCATCTACTTGCACGTTTTTGAACTGCAAAGTTGTCAGGTGCTGGGACAAGTGATGGGAGCTCACTCCCTCATGCAACACCCAGGTCTCGAACCGCTGACCTGCCAATCTTCAAGTGAATCAACAGGTGCAGGGCCTTTAACCACTGAGCCACTACAGTCCCACTCAGTGGTTCTTTAACTAGCTGGTTGCAATTCACCAGTTTGAGAAGAATTGATCTATGGTGTTTTGGAGGTAGAAAGAATAGGATTGGTATGTTAGACTTGCCTATTGCATATATAGGGAAGTCCCCAAATCTGTTGATCCCATATCTGTGGTTTCCCTCGTCCATGATGATGTGGATGCAGGAGTCTACTGTCTCCCCACATCCTTTAGAGATTCTTCTCAGCTCCACAGAGACCATATGTCTGCTGCAGTTTCTGCAGGCCTCAGGATGACTATTACTGTGACGGAAGACCCTTATTTTTTGACAAAACTCGAAGTGACATTTTATGCCTTTTAAAGTCATAAAAACTTTTTACAAGTTCTTATAAGTACTACATCATGATACTACACAGTCAGAAACTGATATAAAAATAACAAGAATTACTATTGTGGTTTATTATCAACAAATGATAGAGAACTTTGATAAAGGATGAATGCAGATTATCCTTTGCAAAAGTGATCATGAACCAGAGTGGGCATCATATTGTGTTAATGTCAAATGTTACTGTTTCCACTATTAGTCCTCTTCAGTGACATTTTATATAAAAAAAATTTATATAAAAAAGCACATACAAACAATGGAAAGCAGATCATTTTATCACCCATTAAAATACTTTTTCAAGCCCAAATATGGCCTATTATTTTAGTTTTCGTATGTCCAGTCCTATCCCCTTTCCTTCTCCCAGACCTAATGTTCTGGCAGTGATTGTGCTTTATGGCCATAAATAGATGGCCTTATGGAAGTATACAATGTCACATTCTTTCACTGCCAGAGGGGCCACAGAGGATTCACGCAAAGGGAGGTCTGAAATGGTCATCACTGACATTAACAGCCTCAGTGTACAATCATATCCCTGTCTATTCAGATGTAAGCCCCATTATAGTCATTGAGACTGAGGGCAAAATCCAGAGTAACTATGGGGAGTCCTTGCTCTGGTGTAAGAACAATTTACTCTGGATTCCAATATGAATTCCCTATAGATTTTCACTAGGAGGTGCAGTAACTACGGGTGCACGTGATGTCTCTTATGTGCTCCCGTAGTTACTCTGGATTTGGGGGTTACTCCCAAGTAAGTGAGATTAGGATTGCAGTTAATTCTGAGTTGCCTGGTGCCCAAAGAAGGAGCAACACCAAAATGACAATCATTGCATCATGACAGCCACCACCTCTCTCTCCCTTGGTAGAAAAGGGCATTGATCATGTTCCCCTGAGTAAGGAAGGAAGCAGACCCTGCAGAAGGGCTACTGAAGACACTGATGGTGGGTTCTGCCAACCCCCCAGAATTTTACTGAATGCAAAATAAATCTGCCTCTTTCTTTTGGCGTTTCATTCTTTCTTTTCTTCTTTTCTCCACACATTATGTGGCTTAAAAATTTCTTCTTTGCAGCAAACATGGACATTAGACTCAGGCTTTTAGAAAGCAATTTAACTATTGGGTCTTGACTATAAAGAAAGATTTATCCTGAAGCTAAATTTTGCAGCAGGTTTTTAAGCATCTGTGAAAAGCGCAATTTAAAAGCACTGTTCAGTTATCGTATTGCACTACAAACAGTCTCAGTATGACATTGAAGTAAACTGAAAAGTACATGGCCAGAGGTGTGCATGTGTTTTCTTAATAGATAAAGTGTCTAGCAATTAAAAACTTGGGACTTCAACATCTTATTAAGTTTAGCCTTTTAAAAAAATACATTAAAAACACTGCAGGCATAATATTACTGTAATAATCCTTATTGTTATTCTTGGCAAGGATTATTTTCATTTCAGAAAAAAATGGATAATTAACTTTTTAGCTTATGACTTTCTGTCCATACATACAAAACAATTTGTTAGCTGGTCCTCCATGAATGACTATATTATGTAATGGGTCTAGACAGCATTGGGGTTTTTCCAGCTTGTTTGCTGACTTCTTCGGGATTTGTTTCCCCAACTTTTAGCATTAAGAGCTATACAGGTTTAGTTCTGTAGTAAAATTGAAGTAAGTAGACCTCATTTTGAAAATATGTAATCATTTCTGCAGGGAAAAATTCATTTTAAAGAATTGTTTCCATTATGTAACTCGTTATCTAGCTCAGAGCTTTTCAACCAGTGGTATGTGTACTCCTTGAAGTACTTGCCATAATTCTTGTCCACAAAACTGGAACAGGACCCTCTGTCCTATTTGCCAGTATGTGAACAGAATCCCCCCCAAATTGGATTTATCCCTGTTTTTAGGAACATAGGCAACCCTATCACAGCAGCTAGTGCCTACACAGCCAGCACCGCTAGTCTTTCCTGGTTGCATACTATATAGTGTCACATTTTGTTCTGTATGTTGGGTTGTGCTTCCAGAACACTTTCTCTGGATTGGATTGGATTGTATCTTTGGACTCATAGGACTGAATTGTAACTATGATATATTGCGTATCGTAATCTGGAGTAACTACATGTTCACACACATTTCACTATCCCCAAGTAGATTTCACTATCTACTCTAATCATGATTAGAACTTCCATTTCATCTATGCATGTGCATGAAAAAGGGAATCATATTTCCTTTCCTTGTCTTAAGTGCATGAATAGTAGAATAAAAGTAGAATAGCATTACCAAATGCTTGTAGATGGCTGAGCATAAAAATCCAAGAAGAGCCTCCTCCAGGCATCTAGTCCAGCTTCCTATATCTCTCTCTCACACACCAACCACCCATCATGGCATGTATCCACTGTCCCTGCTCCCTATGCATATGTGGTATAAACTTTGAATGAGTCTATTCATATACAGGATGTCCACGCAGTCAACAAGCTTCCAGCATTTTGCATGTGTATGCAGTTTTGTACATCTGTAGGCTCTTTCAGAAGTTATAAATATGTGTAAAGGAAGAGGCCAAGTAAGCATGATTTCACTCCTTTATTTAAATTTATTCAGTAATGACACTAGCAACATCTGCACAGTCTCCGGATTAATATTGTCATTTATCTATATTAAGGGGACATCTTTTGTAGGGAGGTAAGCGAAGGTCCCTTTTCCTTATAGTGCCAAGTATTTCGATGAGGCTGAGCATAGTCCAAAAGAAAGAGATGATTCTGCTGCTGACTATTAAACAAGCACAATCCCTTAGCTGCGACTTTTACCTAAGATATGATTACTAAAACTTAGAGTATACAAATGGAAGTAGTGAAGTATCCCAAAAGATGGATAAACTAACAATGACATCACTAGAGTTTGCATAATCTTGTACAGGTGGCCGTGCATCACACCCATGACAGACCTATTCCCTATGATTGGGCAGGGAAATGCTCCAGGCAGTGAATGTGGTGATGCACCATTGCCCCATGTGCTGATTTTTGGGGTATAACATCAGAGTTATTTCAATGTGGTTTGTTTAATTGCATTTTGCATGAAATTACATCAAATGATATGTAATATGATGGCAAAATTGGAAAATATAAAGATTTTAAAAATTTTGGACAGTACTTGTATCACCCCCTCCCATAGAACCAATGCATCCCTAGCATCACCACTATAAAGTAACTAACTGAGTTGTATTGTACTATGGTCAATGAGGCAAGCAAAATAGATTACAGTAACGGGAGATATCTGAATAATTGATATTTGGACAGTGGGAAGGGGTGTTTTGTCATGAAATCACATTGCTTTTTGGAGCGAGGGCTTTTTGCTTTTGTGCATTTTAAATCTGCATGACTATTGTTCATAGAAAGCAAAGTAAATTCAGCCTTGCATTGGGTCTGCATTGTGTCAGACACTCTCGAAGAAAGGTTTACCGGCTGTATGCTGGAAACAGATTGCACTGCACTGTGAGACATTAGAAGTGAGAAACTATTTTGGTCCTTTCCTGTTGAGAATCATTCTCAATTCAATCCATGTACTAACAGTATGTTCCTTCTCACCATGTACCCTTCCGTTGCAATTGACATTTTACCTCCTGGTATTTTTTTGCTATTTGTCAACCTAATACACCTGGTACCAGGAAGAAAAGAATTCCCCACCGCCCCATCTTTCTAAAGCACATTTAATTCTGTTGCTAATAACCCCATGGAAAGCAATAAGGCATGATTCTTGTAGTATGACCATCTTAAAGGGCTACCTGAAAATTGCACTACTAATTGCTAACTGGACAGCATGCTGTATCTAAATGCCACTAAGTATTTTGGAACAGAGCTCTTTCAAACAAATTAAAGAAAATAGCTAAAAAGCTTGGAATTGTTTTTGGATAGCGGCTGTCCCATATCGAAGGCTGATTACTTTTTGTTGCGACTGTTTAGCACAATTTGGTGGAATGGTGTCTTTTGCAAATGGCATATTATTGTTGGCTTTGTCCAAACGGCCATGCAAAACTAATGAGGGGCAGGTGTGCAACACTGTGGTTTTTTTGAAAAGATGAATGGCCTCTTGCCTTCAGCATGTGACATTTGTTTGGAACAGTTCCTAGTTCTTGAACAGTATGGTACAACCCAAGAGCGATCCAAATGCTGGAAGTTTAGCATCAGGGGTTTTTGTGTTTGTTTTTTTGCAAATGACTTGGATAGATTCTAATGAAATTAGAGATACTCCTTAAAAAAACCTGGAGAGAGAGAGAGAGAGAGAGAGAGAGAGAGATGTGGAAATTAAAGAAAAATATCTATCTTCCAACTTCATGCTAGTCCTAAAAGTTACAGCCAGTTTATTCTATAGTAAAATTCACTCTCCAAGGTGCTATCTAGATCAGTGGTTCCCCAACTTTTTAACACCAGGACTCACTATGTAAAAGACACATTCAGGACCCACCTAGCTTAATGAATTATAAAGGTTTCACCTTACCAGCTGCTCAAGCTCCTGTTTTTGTTCTGTTTTTATTTTTTATTCTAATGGTGGTAGTGGGGTAAGCCTTCTTGAGTGTTTATCCACATTCATAGATCATAGGTCTTGCATTCTCCATTGCCTGGCCTTGGATTGGCACCGAGGCATGTTTGCTTACTTGTGCATAAATGTGCATGTACTGCTACGTTTTGGTTTCCATAGGACTCCATTTTCCATGTTCCATCAACATGTCAGTTTCATGACCCACCAATAACTGGATCACAGCACACTGGTGGGTCCTAACCCACAGTTTGGAAAACGCTGCTCTAAATTATGAATTGATAATACTTTGAAACAGTGCATCAACTCATTTGGTATACAAGTCACCTGATTTGGAATTCCAGCTTGCTGGCCAACAGTGGTTTGAACAAACCTTAATTTGCTGGGCAAACCATAATTTGCTGAGAAGCAAATTATACACATGAAGCAGAGGATGGAGTGTGTGAACCTAGGCTCGTGCCAGTAATGTTCAGTTATGGTTTGATTGTGCTTTCATGCTAATTGGGGATTACAGTGTGGGGGGAGCAGCAGGTTAGACAGAACTGCATTACTGTAGTCCACAGAAAATATCCTCAGCATCTCCTACAACTATGGACGTGATCTACTTACTAATGCACACATGGAACATGTGTGCCGTTGCAGAGGAATTTCCAACTGTTGTTTATGGATGCTGGTAGGCAGAACCTCCAAGAGAAATTTTTTAATGCGGTACAAAAACCCATTTGGGGCCCTAAGACTTGCAAAATTATTTTGAAATATAAAAAAAAGAGGCTCAGCAAGGCCAGGGTTCAAGACCCGGGTCGGCCCCACAAGACAGGGTGAGCTCCTGTCCTTAGCCCAGCTCTGCAATGCAGCTGGATCCAATCGTATTGGCTCTGCCTTTCCATTGGACTAATTCAGTGGCGTGGAGAGGGGGGATTTGCTGCTTGGGTAACAGCCTATCCTCCATAACAATCTAACCCAGGCTTTCGTGCTTCGCATGCGGCGTATGCAGCGTCAAGCACGATACCATAGTCTTCCAAGACTGAAGGAGGCCTGCTTTTTTATTCACCACTGTCCCTCTATGCAACCCATGCTCAGCTCTCAACTTTCAAATAATATCCACTGAGATCAAATTCTCCTTTTGCTTTCTTGGAAAATGATGCATGGTCTGATCATGCACTTTGCCAAAACTGCCTTGCCAACCACCTTGTTTTGGAAACTGAGACCCATGCTGACAATTTGCCTTTTGTTAAATAATTTTCAAATAGTAAAATTTTGATGAAACTTTGCATTAAATTTAATGAAGTCAAGGGACAACTCTCCGTGATTCAAGGCCCTGAGCCAAATTGCTTGCTGTAGTTTAAAAATGTAAGATGAACAGGGGACTGAAACCTAAGTAACCTGATCCAGTTTTGTGGGCATATGTGTTTCAGGATGATTGTAGATTGTGGTTATGCATATAGTGTACCTCAGAGTTACATTAACTTGGAATAACTGGTTTGTGAATGTACCAGAAAATGCAGCAATGGTTTGAATGTGCTTATTTTTCTCTCCTACAAAAAGTCTACTCCCAGATTGAAGTTTGTAGACTGTAACCATGTATGAATGCAAACAGCTTGGTTAATTATTACTGAAACACAGGAAAATTAAAATACTATTTTTTTGCTTATGAAGCACAGAAAAACAATAAAAACAATGCCAGACAGTTAATGGTTCTTTTGCATCTTTCATTCAAAAAACCTTAAAAGAACATCATGAAAAAGGCAAATGCTATCTATTCCCATCTGGCATCATTAAAATACACTGTATTCTCTTAAAAAATTGAGGTTATTCTAGAAGAAGAATATGTAGCAATAAAATGAAGTATGCATCTCTTGAGTTTTGCTACCTGCTTTGTTAGAACTGAGCCAAATTGGATAATTACAACCAAAGCTCAAATCAGGAAGAATAAATTAATGTGCGGTGTAAGTGGCTAATAATTGTCCCTATCAAACATTAAAAGGATTAATAGGACATTGTTTCTCAATTAGAAAAAAGATGTTCTCATCCTTAAGATTGAATTGAAATGGTGCAATTTTGAATTTCCAGACTGTCCATGGCAGTTTAAACGTAAGAGTTATACTGTGTGTTTATTACAGAATATAGAATAAAGTTTTAGTTAAGTAAATGAAACCAGAGAGATTTCTGTCACAATCTCTGGACCAAATTAATTTTTCCAACAATGGAAATCACACATATTTAAGCCAATCTGAGTTTGGCCCCAAATCAAGGCCCTACACATTAAGGGCAAAATCCAAAGTAACTATGGGGAGTCCTCTGGTGTAAGAACAACTTACTCTGGATTCCATGAATTTCCCACAGGTATTCACTAGATGGTGCAGTAACTATGGGTGCAAGTATAGTCTCTTACATGCTCCCGTAGTTACTCTGGATTTGGGGGTATCTCTTAAAAATGACAAGATAGTCTCACTTATGACCTTTTGCAATTTGGCCTCTTTCATTACTTAATATCATAACCTTTCATTCTGTGAAGTCACTTCAGTGGTAAATGTAAAGAAGTAAGAACTGGAACTGGTTGATAAGTGACCTTTATTATATAGCTATCTCTTTGCAAGAGAAACCACATTGTTTTTCAGTCCTAATTCACAGTTTTAATTATGCTTTCTATTGACCGTAAGCTTTCATGGAAAATGGAAAGGTCAGACATTATTGTTGCTTCCCACTGATTAAAATGTACATTCTCTGCAAGTGTTGCATGTTAACATTAAAAAGAGCTTTTTCAGATAAGTATCCGTAGTGGATCTGACTCTCAGCATCTGAAATACTTTTGCTTAATACCACCTTTCTTCTCTCTGGGTAAGGAAATATTTGTATGGCTCTGTAGTAGAAAAGGGGTCAACTTAAGCCTGCACTAGCAAAATATTAGTGGAAATAATATGGACTTGTGCCACTGGATAGGGTCAGGGAAAGGGGATAGGATATTTTCATTCTGTAGCTTCAGATCCCACACTACACTGCCAGCAATACCAAGGTATCAACCCTGTCAGGTAAGCTGTCTAATGGTTGTAGGCTCTCAACCAGTGCCCAAGCCTAGTACAACCCCAAAAGATAGTGTGCACAATTCCTTTCCACATGAGGACAGTGAAGGAATTATGTAAAATGGCCTCCATGTACAAACCATGTTTTAACTATACAATATTAAGGGCTGTGGGTGGCGCAAGCGGTTAAGATGCTGTGCCTGTTAACCAGCAGGCCAGGGTTCGAGACCTGGGTCGGCCCCACAAGACAGGGTGAGCTCCTGTCCTGAGCCCAGCTCTGCGACACCAGCTGGATCCAATCGTATCAGCTCTGCCTTTCCATTGGACTAATTCAGTGGTGTGAAGAGGAGGGATTTGGTGCTTGGGTAACAGCCTATCCTCCATAACAATCTAACCCAGGCTTTCGTGCTTCGCATGCAGCGTATGCAGCACAGAGCACTATACCATAGTCTTTCAAGACTGACGGAGGCCTGCTTGTAGGCATTCCTTCCAATTATTAGGACTGACCACTTTGCATCAATATGTACCATTGTACGTATTAAATGCTTTCCCATTATTAAGACTGACCAACTTTGAACCATACATATCAAATGCCCTCAAATGGGCACTAATTTTTTCCTCAGAAATAAATTTATCTTCTTTGTAGTAATAGCATTGAAATGTCTGAAAATATTCTTTTAGGTTCTGTTTTCTGGAAAAAGCTATCATTCCTTCATTTTGAATCATTCCATCATTATTAGATTTTGAATCTAGTAATATATTATTATCTATGCAGCCAACACAATATATTAACTCCAGAGTTACTATCAGCCTGTACTTTTTCCCTTTTATATATTTTGTGTTAATGAGCATTTGGAAGAAGCTGGAGAGCCTAGTTGACTGAATGAGAGACACATTTTAAAATGCACTGCAAAGCAAAATGTTAAATAAAAATTAGTAGGAGGAGCAGTCAATGCCGTAAACAACAGTAGGCTTAATTGTATACAAGAGGAAAGGCAATAAATTGAACAGTAGCAAAAGATTCAAAATTGTGTATATAATCATGCATTAGCCTTAGCCTAAGGTGATGACCAGGCATTTTCACAGAGGCTGCAATCCTAAAGACAGTTTCCTGGGAGTCCAACCTATTGAGCACAGTAGGGCTTACTTTTGAGTAGACATGGTTAGGATTGCAGTCTTAGTTATAAAATAGACTAAGTGTGGAGTGGTTTTTCATCACACTTCCTCCTCATCACCTGAATCAAAGTTTATTCTGAACAAAGTATATGGAAAGGATGAAAACTATTTAGTGGATTACTTATGTACAACAGATTAAAAGGGGCTTGGGCCTCAACTATTAGGTGGATGGGGAGGGAAAGGGAGGTTTTGCTGGATTCTTCGCCATCCTGATCTTGAAAATAATTCATTAACCTACAGAGACATTTCCTTCTCATTTGTATTAGTTTTGGTGATAATTTTCTTTAAAGCAGCTCCGCCATTTGTGCACCCAGGTAGCATCTCACCAGTGATGGGATTCAAAGAAATTAACAACCGGTTCTATGCCCATCTGGCAGCCACTTTTAAATGGCTGTTTTTAAATTTTATATATCCTACCCCTCATTAACAACCGGTTCTACAGAGTAGGTGCGAACCTGCTGGAGCCCACCACTCATCTCACCTCACTAGGAAACAAAAAGATTGTCCATGTCTCCCAGAACTCAATCCATGCTTCCAAAGCTGCAACTATGAAACTACCAGTAGAATACATTGCCATCTGATGATAGAAAGTGCAGACTTTGTGGACAAATATCTTTAACTAGATGAAAAGAATCCATTTTTAAAGGATATCTATTTCTGTGAAAATCAATCCAGTTCAAGGCTTTTTCTCCGCAACCAAAGTGCAATAGAACTTGATGGGAGTCTGCCCTTTTAAATATTTGTCACATGAAATGGGAACGGCTCTTGGCATTATTTGACCCTCTCCAGTCTCATTTGTCAGTGTCTTGACTTCATAATTTGCACAGCTGTGCCACTGCAGCTTGTTGTCTCAGAGCAAATTAGTAATGGCTTTGATCACTTTCTAAGAATGCAATCCTCAAGTTATTACAAAGTGGTCCCAGTAATGTCAGTGGGAACAGCCTGGACTCATGATTCTTTTTGAGGATTTCAGATTCTATTTGGGTTGATATGACCACTTTATGTTCTGATGTTCAATCAGTTTACTACATTAATTATTCACTTAGATTTATAAACCTACCTATCATGCCTCATTTGAATTTTTCTCGATATTGCTGAGTGCTCCATGAAGAGAAGGCATTGTCCATGATCTATGGTTTTTGTGCAATTTTCATACAAACAGACTGGCATGGGATAGGTTGAGAGAGTCAAATTAAAGACATTATTTATGAATACACCCAAAAGCTATAGCTGCCAAATATGATTACCACATTAGATGCTCATAACTTAATTGCCAAGTATTCACTTAAATGAAATATAGTCACTATACTGCTTCTACCCTGAATATGGAGCAGGTGAAATTGCATAAAATTGATTGGCTGTTTGATTGTTTTTGTCCCACACAAGACTATGTGCCACAACAATACCTACATATTTCCTCCGAGTGATTGATGGAATGCCCCAAATATAAAGATTTGAGTTTTATTCAGATATATATTGATATAATATATTCTATGTGTTAGTGGGCTAGAGCTTTCTGGCATGACACTTTCTGTCTGTTATATCTTAAAACAGTATTTAAGTTTTTGTTTGCAGATCACGGTCTGTAGCAGTGATTTTCAACCCTTTTTTCTTCTCACAACACACTGACAAGGTGTTAACATTGTCAAGGCACACCATCAAGTTTTTTTGACAAATTGACAGGGCACATAGTGCTACCAGCAAAGGGTTCACAATTCCCAAAGACCCTATTAATACATGAAACTTCTCTTACACACTCTCATGGCAGACCTGTTGACCATTCACAGTTGGCATAGTGGTTGAAAATCACTGGACTACAGATATGGTTATCTTTTCTTTCTTTCTTTTAGTACAATATAATAAACATAAAATCACAAAACACAATTAAAAACATGAATTATATAAAATACCCTTCATAGTTAACAGCATAAGAAACAATTCTGAAAAGCAGCAAGTGACTGGTCCTCAAACTTAAAAAACAAACTCTTCAGTGCATTCATAAAGATCATATTAATGTATGTAGATTACAGATGACACAGGGCTGGCCATAATGACAATATATGCCTTATTAAATGGTGATTGCTTTCAATTTTTAATTACATTTAACCAGCTGTTATTAAGGTGATTTCCAGACACAGGCTATTAATGTTGATACATACTTCATCTGCACATCTCATCATAATTTCCAAGTCAATGTACAGCTTTGCAGTCTGTGCAGAAAGTGGCATCAAGGAAAGTTTTTGGTAGAAGGGTTCAGGAACAGAACCACCCTCTCCCCGGTTGTTCATACATGGACTTTGATCCAGTGTTGTTCCAAATTTGCAAAGTCACAGCAACCCAACTGACAAGAGAACAAGTTGTGTATTTCAATGATGTCTTCACATCAAATCTTTTGCTAAACTGAAAGACAAAAAAATGACAAATGGCATTAATTTTTAACTGGTAGACTTAAAAACACAGAGAGTATACATATTCTACAATGTTCATTGGAACATTGCTCAGAACCAAAATCTCGGGGCTTTTTCATCACCCTATTATTAACTATAGTTGTATTTTCATGTAGGAGTTGACACCTTTTTCTTGCTGCCACATTTGTTGTACCTATTCTTCTTATTTTCTTTATAGCACTCTCCAGACCAGACACTTCCAGAAATGCATATTAACGCTTAATAGCATGTTACTATTATGCTGTAATCATAATGTCTGGATTGTAAGTTAGTTACAATCAGTTAGTTCGGAAATATATTATCACCTGCCTCCCTGATTCCTTTGATGGGTGTCAGTTTGCTTACAACGAAAATAGATCAACTGAGGATGTGATTAACACTGTGCTTCATATGGCCTTATCCCACTTGGAAACACAAGGGAATTATGTAAGAATGTTGTTTGCTGATTTTAGCTCTGCTTTCAGTACCATTATACCCCATAGATTAATAGCTAAACTAAAAGATTTAGACTTTCCAGATGCTATCTGTTTATGGATACTGGATTTCTTAACAAACTGTCCACAAAGGGTGAAACTAAATGATTACATCTCCACTGTCAAGATACTCAGCATTGGCACTCCACAAGGTTGTGTCCTCAGCCCACTATTGTTTTCCATTTATTCATCTGATTGCACCAATAACCATCCCAAAAATAGGATTATTAAATTTGCGGACGACATTACACTAGTAGGACTTATTTCTGGGGATGATGAGTCTGCGTATCGGGACGAGGTATTACAGCTATCCCGTTGGTGCAAAAAAAATAATCTCCTGTTTAATATTCAAAAAACTAAGGAGTTTATAGTGGACTTTAGGAAAAAAGAGCAGATATCCAGCCTCTGTATATAGATGGAGGTTGTGTGGAACAGGTGACTGAATGTCAGTTTCTTGGGACCATCATAACAAATGACCTGACCTGGAGTGCGAACACCACTGCTTTAATCAGGAAGGCACAACAACGGTTGTATTTTCTAAGGATTCTCAGAAAACAACCATTGGCTGAGAGTTTACTGACTACCTTCTATTGGAGTTCAACTGAGAGCATATTAACCTACTGTCTCTGTGTATGGTTTACGAGCTGCGCAGAGGCAGAGAAAAAGGCGATTCAGAGGGTAATTAAGACGGCCCAAAATATCGTTGGCTGCCCCCCCCCCCCCTTGGAAGAGCTGTATAGAAACAGATGTAAGAGGAAGACATCTAATATATTGAAAGATTCCTCTCATCCGGGACATCAGCTCTTTGAACTATTACCATCGAGAAGAAGATTCAGGGTACTGAGAGCAAGGACGAGCAGATTCAAGAACAGTTTTTACATAAGTGCAGTACTGAGTTTAAATGCGGGGTCGTAAGTTTTTGCGGAATTTAATTGCTGGGAGCAATGGGGTATTTACATTTGTATGGGGATGTTGTATGGTTAGTGTGTTTCTTTTAGCCTTTTCTTTAGTGGTGTTGTCTAGTTTTACTTTGGGGAAGAGCACTTCATTTTGTTGCACCCAGTTGTGAGCGTAATGACAAATAAATTTCTTATGTCGTAATGGGCAAGAGGTATTGTTTTCTCTAATCTTTCTCAGGATTCAATTACTTTCAATCTTCAGTGTATTTTTCCTCCTATTGTTGAAATTCCAAAGCACTCACTTTCACCTTCTCTCATTGCTAGAACTCTCAACATCCTCTTCAAGCACAAAACTGACATGCTCCAGAATGAGATCCAGTGAGTGTCCTCCTTCTTGCATTGCCTTTAAGAGTTCATAGCTATTACCTTGCTCCAACCCTTTCCATTCCTCTTGGTTTGCCTCTCTTTTGCCTTTCATTTATTGCCCTTAATGTTCAAGTTAAGTACATCATATCTCCCATATCCTACTGCTTGTTTACTCTTTTATCGTATTAACAGGTACACCTGCTAATATCAACTGCTCTGTGCACCATGGTTATCTCCAATGTACTTGCAGTTAAATCTATGGAAAATGTTGCCTGGTGTTTTATATGGGCTAAACAGAAATTTATTGCTTGTCAACAGCAAGGGAGGGCAAGCTGGGCCACTGTAGGGATCCTGCATCTTTAACCATTTTTATAAAAGAGGGAATTTCAACTTGTGCAACTTCTCATCTCACAGATGAGAATATGTGCATGTTGAAATTCTCTCTTGTATACAATTGTTAAAGGTCCAAGATCCCTAAAGTTCAGGGTGATCATACAGAATGGAGGGCAGAGTGCTAGCATTGCATATAAGAGGGAACATTGGCAGGTTTAACTCAACATAGAAGGGTTTAAAAAGCTTCATATGCCAAAATTTCCTCCTCTATACAATGCTTAAATGTCCTCTCTGTCCTCCATTTTATATGGTCACCCTTCTAAAGTGGCCTAGGTTGCCCACTTTGAAGTACAGCATCAGAGTGACCCAGTATTTCCTGTCTAACACAGAGAGCCCCAAAATCCTAATTTAAGAAGGATTGTCACCTTTTTAAGGTTGAGAAAGTCTGGCTAATGCTATGATATAGGCAATATTACTAGACCATTTCCTTCTAATCTGCTTGTAGTCAATAGTTAGAGCGGTAAGATCCATGTGTCAGTTCCGTAAAAAAAAAGAAAAAGGAACAGTAACCAAAGCATTATGGAAAATCAAGTCCATGCATAGTCTTTCCTTTATCCTCTGCTACTGATAAACTTCCAGTAACAGACCAGCTTACCATGGACAAGCCTTCAGATCACGGTGGAGCTTTCACCTTTGTACTAGTTGAGATGAAGATTGTTATGATCATAGAAAAGACATGTAACCATTTCTGTTTTTTCTTTGTTTTTCTTTTTCCTAGCCACTACAGCTGGACTGTGACCTCTGTGCCATTATTTCAAACTCAGGTCAGATGGCAGAGCAGAGTGTAGGATTTGAAATTGATCAAGCCTCCTGCATTTGGAGAATGAACAATGCCCCAACCAAGGGCTATGAAGAGGATGTTGGGAAGAGGACCACCGTGAGAGTTGTCTCCCATACCAGTGTGCCACTTCTGCTCAAGAACCCAGAATATTTTTTCAAAGAAACCAACAGCACAATCTATGTCATCTGGGGACCTTTTCGAAACATGAGGAAAGATGGCAACGGTATTGTGTACAACATGCTGAAGAAGACAGTGGACAGCTACTCTGGGGCTCAAATTTATGTGACCACAGAAAAGCGCATGAATTACTGTGATGAAGTGTTTAAAAAGGAAACAGGGAAAGACAGGTAAGTTCTGCTTTTTTGAAAATGCGGATTGCAGACAAACAAGAGACGGTCTTTTTCATTTCAGATCCCTAAATGTCAGCTATTATGTGAAACCCCCACCCTACATTTTTAATGGCTTTTTATATGCTTTTAACTGCTGTGCGCACTTGATGAGTCATCAGCCAGGCACTATTTAGCCCACCTTTATTACCTTCTGTTCTTTCCATTTTTGTTGGCACTTGTCCCAAACAACACTGGATGTTTACCTGAAGCATTTTCAGCACTGCGTGTTGTATTTCAGCTCAATTTACTGTTGATTAAGATGACATTTTACACAAAGTGAAATAACGATATATATTACTAAGTAATTGTCTTTATACAACATATTGCTTACAAAAGAAGCTGAAAATATCTGGGCAGGATTTTTTCCCCCACAAGAAAATGAGACCAGCATTGATATAATCCATTTGAGAGTGATGGAGTTGTCTTGCAGGGCTGGGCAACCTAGGCTACTTTTAGGATCCTGGGCATTTAACACTTGTATAGAAGAAGAAATTTCTGCAAAATTTTAGTGATTTTAAGAACTAATGGTGTCACCTACCCATGTATATCACTCGGGGTGCATCACCGGGTGTAGGATATTGCCTCTGCATCTTTCTAGCAACTCCACCATCTGAGATGTTTTTTGGGAGGGAGGCATGACATTGCCTGAGCCTCATCCTGTATTGCTCTGTAATGGCCTTTGCCTTTTAACCATAATGCAGTGAAGGGCATTTTACTATCAGCATGAAGCAACTTTTTATTCTTCTGTTTTATTCTTCTCTGACGTTAGCCGCCTTGGGCTCCTTCTTGTAGGGGAGGAAAGGCGGGGGTATAAATTAGGGGGAAAAAAACCTGTGACATACCTCAGGCTTCAAACCCCAGGTTTATTTCATACAGTATCATGTAGTAGGTCCATAATTATCACATTAACAAATATTTTCCAGAAGCATTTCATGAAGACAAAGAAATGAGAGTAAGCTAGCAGCCTTTACAAAACTACCTGGTAGGTTCAGATCAGAGACAAAACTCAACACCACATTTTTTTTTAAGATCCAAGTCCTAGACAATGTTGCCACTGGGCTACATTGACTTTTTTGCCATGTTCCATCTGTTGCATTTTCAGTGCCCACTCAATGAGATTTCAGTATGACAGTGAAGACTATTCTGAATCCAAGCCATTAGATGAAGTGTCAAAAGACTAACTGAACACCATATGTGGGGATAATGACTGTTCTCACCTTGGCAAGACATTAGATGTTAGTCTCAAGTCTCTCTCTCCTTCTCTCTTTCTCTCTCCCCTTAAACCAGAAATTCTTCTAATTCTTATAAAAATCACAACTTCTGCTTTCAGGGCCAGTTTAAGTTAGAGAGAACGCTTTACAGTCCTTATCAAAAGGTGCACTTTAGTTAAAGGTGCAGCTCAAGTTGGTTATTTTGAGACACTTATTCCTAAAATACTATGCTTGTGCTATGCACTGCTGATGTATGTTAATATTATAACAGTTTTCTAGCCTGTCAAGCCTTTATAAAGTTTTTTGTGACATTTGGATGTCAGATGATCGCATGAAACTAAATATTCCTATTGCAAAAATGTCTACGTTCCATGCTGCACGATGGCAAAGAACAGACAAAAAGCTGGTGTGCGGTAGACTTTTTGTTATGCAAATAACCCCAACGTTTAAAATTCAGCCATGAATACTGGCTACTGTACAGTCAAAACCTGCTTCTCTTAATGACCACCAATTCAGTTATATGAACACAAGCCGTCATCCATAATGGGAGGCCAAACCTAGGTGATTTTTCTTGACATCTCAGTAGGAATTTGAAAGGATGGCTTACTCTTTCTGTAGACCTTCATTGCCGAAGTGTTTATTTGTTGAAAGCAGTATAAGCTTTCCTACTTTTTTTGAAATATTGCTCTGCATAAATAATATGTGCCAGCAGACACAGTTTTGTACTAATGCCTTTCAGTTTGTACTGTCTTGGAGCTAGTCTAAAGCTGACAGCTTCTTCCAATACTTCATTAACACTTTTCAGAGCTGTATTATGTACACGGAGTCAGATGAAAGGAGAATATCAACTATATTTGAAGTGATGCCAGCCAGTAACCAAAAGCAAAAAGGTTTTTTTCCCCTTTTGAGTATTCACCTGCATTCTGCAGCACATTAGAGTTTCCTTGAAGTTTAAAAAAAAGAAAATCTTTCAGAATCATTAAATTAATAATAGGAAGAATAAAACAAATCCTTGTAGTCTTTGTTGATACAAAAGAGTTCATTCTGATCTGGCAAAATGCACTGAGCAGCTTTAAATGAGATTTTAATTAGTTGGCACCAAAACTGCTCCACCCTCAGGGCTGTGTAAAATTAATGAAGGTTAGTAGGAGAAATAGAGGTGTTACCATCCACCATGACCATATGTGAACATGATGTGGAGGGAGAGGTTTATGGCCCAATTCTATACTTACTGGCTGCTGATGGTACTTCTCTTCCACTGTTGCTGACTGCTGTAAAGCAATCGGCACTGGTCGTAAAAGGAGCGCCAGCAGTCCCTGAAACCTGCTGGAGCACAAACAAGAAAGCCAGAAGCAAGTGAAGATAATGATAATGGAGTTAAGTTGACATGGGAGACAGGAGGAATGGGTCAGCAAGAACATGTCTGGAAAGTGGGAGGACTATGCAACATGGGTGGCTGCTGATCCTAATCCTCTTCCTAACAAATAAATAACATTAATAATCAGATACAGACTCCCCAGACAAGGCAGCAGACTAGGTGATTTGGCAAAGGTCAGTAGAATCCTTATAATTTTTTGGAGAACCTACTCATTGGTCTAAGCCCTGCATTTTAGTTATGAGTAAGCTGGGCAGGGCTAGAAGGTTTGGGTGGTTTTGACACCACAGGAATTGTTTCATGAGGAAATATTGCGTCTTAGGCTACAATCCAGAGTAACTACAGGACCTTTTACACCGATGTAGTTACAGGGCCACCTATTGGAAACCTATGGGAAATGCATAGAGAAATCCAGAATATCCCCAAATCCAGAGTAACTACGGGAGCATGTAAGAGACTTTACATGGACCTGTAGTTACTGCACCACCTAGTGAAAACCTATGGGAAATTCATATTGGAATACAGAATAAGACTCCCCATAGTTACTCTGGATTTTGCCCTAAGTGTCTCTTACGTCTTCTTGTAATTACTCTGGATTGTAAAGTTAGGGTGTTATTTTGATCTCTTAACATACTTCTTACTCCTTTGAGCTTCACTTCAGGTTCAAGGCTTGATAATGATGTTTTTTTCTTGATATAAGGGTACATAGCCTCCTTCGAGTGTTCCAGTTAGGATTGCAAGTTTTCCTGAACCAATATCGCTGCTTCCAGGACAATCTTTAGCCATGGCAAAGGATAGTAGATTTTGTTATATTTATCTGGGTAATGTTGTTTTTAGAGTTTTTCCCACAGTCTCCGCACTAGAACAGTAGATTTATTATGAGGACATTTCCTTACCACCTTTCTCTAGGCTAAGTGTCTCCAAGGTTTTTGGCAGGAGGGCCACATTATCTCACTGGCACTTGTTGGGGGCCAGAAAAATGATTTAAATTCAAATATGAATACATTTACATATAAGAGCGTATAAGAGACAGATCCAGATGATTACAAGGCTTGCCCGAAGGTTGGATGTAGGGGTCTTGCTGCAGGCTGCACTGAGGCTCACCAAGGGCCACATCTGGCCCCAGGGCAAGGGTTTAGTTACCCCTACTCTATGCAACAAGACTGGCATTCTGTGAATATAAATTTTCCCACTCTGTTTCATTCATCTTACCTGCATGCCACTATGGCTTTCAACAGCAGTGTGCTAGAACTACCCCACATTTGCTGCCAGTCGTTTCCCAGGAACACAGGTAATGTTCTTTGTTGCACGACACAAGATTCTTCAAAAACTGCAACATCTGTATGGACGATTAAGTACTCTGTGTGGGTCATAATCCAAAATCCAAATCCTAGTGAGAGTTTTATTAGTATCTGACAAAATATCTTGCATAAAGCAAGATTTTTGAGTTCTCTAGGACAGAGAGTCTCAAACGTTTTGGTCTCCAGAATCTTTTATACCCCTAAAAGGAGTCTTGGAGGAATCCTGTTGATCGATGGATGGAGTCTCAGGAAACCCAGAGTGCCAGCACATACACCATGTGTTTAGCACTGAACCCAATGCTGAATATTGCAGAGAGCCAGAAAAGAAAGGGAATAAGGAAGGAGAGCCAGAAACAGAGGATGTCAGAAGGATGGATGCGCAATCAGGGCATGGGAGAGATGGTGGCCACTTATGGCGTGCTTATGGCGAACAACACTAGAACAACATTCAGACATCTGAAAACTTCTGAACAACTCTGCAGTCACTCTCGACACACTCCTGGGAATAGGCCCCATTGAACAGAATGAGACTGAGGCTGCAATCCTAAAGACACTTTCCTGTGAGTAAGACCAATTAAATACAATGGGGCTTACGTTTGAGTAGACATGGTTAGGATTGTGCTCTTACTTAGAATCATAGAGTTGGAAGGGACCCAGTGGATCATCTAGTCCAACCACCTGTTTGTATCAGGAAATTCTTGTCTTGTAGGAACCTGGGTCTCGACCCCTGGCCTGCTGGTTAACAGGCTCAGTGTCTTGCGCCACCAGAGTAAAGAGGATTAGGCTGTAAAAAGCTGACTGCACATGATTTTGTGACATCTTGATTGTTGCTGTATTAAGTAATAAATACTATTGATGTTAAAGTTATTACTAGGTTTAGAACGTTTTCTGTTAATGGCCACCTACAAAGCCTGTATTCTTTAGTCCACTGAATCCCAGTTTTCCATGGAACAAACTATCTAATTTGAAAGCTATCTAGCATATCTTTCAGATGGATAAGCTCCTAAGGCAACAAACTGCTTTGAGCTTCACATCACAGAGTCCTTTAGTCTCCTCAATATGTGCACCAGATGGTGCAGCATGGTCAGATTTTCAGAGAGATGCTTTATCATTCAAGGCAGAGAAACTCATCGTACTGCTCACTAACTTCGAAGACAGGATTCAAGGATTGGGTGGTTGCTGAACCTGATATTTTGTTCAGGAATATTAATATGATTGGTTGTTACCATGACAATACATGAATGAGCCTTTAACAAAGTAATTCAGGTTATAATCTATATTTTTTCTGAAGGAATCGTGTTTATGATTCAAGACCACTTTTAGCCCCAAATCCAGAGTAACTACGGGAGCACGTAAGAGACTTTATGTGCACATGTAGTTACTGCATTACCTAGTGAAAACCTATGAGAAATTCATATTGGAATCCAGAGTAAGTTGTTCTTACACCAGAGCAAGGACTCCCCATAGTTACTCTGGATTTTGCTTTTAGTCTCATTTGTGTCTGGCTGGTGATGAAGGTGAAGGCAGCAAAGATCTGTCATCTTCATCACATCCACTTATTCAATAGATCCTCCTTTTCCCCCAGAGTTGATCTTGGGGCAGCATCCATGAATCCCAGGCAGTGTCCTATCCTTCTACTGACCAGGCTGACAACTTGCTTCACATCAGCAAGGTTTCTACATTTTCAAACCATTCTTCAAAATCTTCAGCTTCTCAAATCCTCCTCAGCAGTAAATAACCCCTCAATCCCTTAGCCACCTTGACATTTCTGTAGTTTTTGCTAGTACAGAAATAAACCATGTTTATTATAATAAACCTCATGTCCTAAACTGAAATTCTTGCATATAACTTTGACCAGGATGCATGTGAATGCATTATGCAGCCCGACAAGAAAATGCATCCATTTAGCCATATGGTGAGCTGACTCATGCAAACATACTGAAATTTGCATTCGCAAACAAAAAGTAAACTATTGGTAAAGTATTACTGGAATAATAAAAACTTGAAATAGTGTGTAGGGACTACATCCTTCCAGAACCATATACTATGATGGGAAAGGCTAAATCAAAATTGGGGTAGAGAAACAAAATTGAGAGTGATAAGAAGAGGGATAAGAATAGGTGGCATCATATCTGCAGATCCTCAGTTGCAGTGAACTGCAGATCAGAACTGTTGGCCTTTCAGTGTGCACCCATGTGCCCCTCAAGGGAGGGAAGCTGACCATTCTAAGCCCGTGAGGGTGTTCTGTCTATACACCTATGTCTTCTACAGGCATTAGAATAAGTGTTTAAAGAAAAAAAATCATTTTTTGTCAAAATCAGATGTGACAAATGCCTTAGAAGGCATAGGGAGTCCTGAGAAAGCACACGGCCTCGACAGGGCTCAAAATACTAGTTGGAGGCAAGAGGGTGCGGTTGTGGCATTCCTGTGTATCTGAAGTTTCAGCTAACTGTGTAGGGTTCTGGAATGGAATCCCAGTGGATTCTGGGTACTCCTCTACAAAGTTGCTTCGTTACCAAATACCATTTTTGTTGTACTTTATGTACAGTCGTAAAAGCAACTGTAAAATGAATTATGCACATACAGTGGTGCCTCACATATTTTGAATTCAATTCCAGTGTTTTGTCATCATTTTTACATTCAGTTAATATTTTTATATGAATTTTTTTGGGTTGTGGAACCAATCGTCTGAGTTTCCATTATCTCCTATGGAAAAATCCGCTTCACTTAAAGAATGTTTCACTTAAACAACATGCCTCCGGAACAAAGCTCTTTATGTGAGGCACCACTGTAAATGATTGCTTGTATCTCTTTAATGATAGAAAGCTGTTATTTTTTTAAAGCCAGAACCACCAGGAAAAAAAATACATAGCTTCATATAAAAAATGTATTCTGAGTCAACTGTTGTTTTGAAACAAATATTTGTGTGTGTGTTTGTGTGTGTGTGTGTGTGTGTGTGTGTGTGTGTGTGTGTGTGATGCTGCATTACACCAATGACTTCATCATTTGGCCATGATCCATCTTATAAGTTGGAAGCATCCCAAAACCTCTACTGTGCGCATTCCCGGAGCTACTCTGTGGCCACCCCCTTTCCTTTCTTTTTATAAAGCAATTCTTTCAGAAAAGGTTAATGGTTTTGTCCATCTTCATTCATGGAGTGACTAATAGGCCCATTGTCAGTTAGGCATTCTTTATTAGCTGAAAAAACAAAGCGTATAAAGCACAAAATGTTAATGAAATAAATAGATTTTTCATTATAAAGCACTTAAAGCTCATCCTGTAACACTCGTGCATGGCAGCACCTTGCCTGGTAGCAACTGTTCACTTTCTACAAGGAGTCCAAAATTAACAGATGAAGTACTTAATACAGCAGTGGGCTTGATTTTTCTCCTGGTATTTCATTAAGGACATAATCCTGAAGTGCAGTAAGACACTACTGCAATAACTCAGGAGAAAAAAAGGCTGGAGCATGGACATTTACCAGCCTCTGCAGATTTCCCCAAGCCCTGCCAAGTCAATGGAGCAGTTGTGGCCAGTGTGATCACTGTGGGGCCAGTGTGGGGTATGAGTAGGCAGTGGTGGTGGGGGAGGGAAATAATGGTATTTCAGGGCAGAGGGATGGCAGGTACACCCATAGAGGGGACCACAGTTGAGTGGAGGGTATATCATACCTAACCTCAGTCCTGAGCAGGCCAGATTCACTCAGTGCTGCTTGGATCTGTGTCAAGTATAGTACAGATTTGAGTAGACCCATTGGGGCTACTGCAATGTTACCCACAGTACAGAGAAAGACTTTATCTTGTCCCAGGATGAGCCCCAGTCAGTCCCAACTCTGTGTTGGATACAGGATAGGCCAGCAGTCCTCCCCATTTCATTGTGGGTTAGGATTGGTGAATTTATGTTTCTTTATGAAACTGTTTTTGGTGAAAAGGAAACTTTAGCTCTGCAGAGCAGAGGGAACTCATGCCTGGAAAATCACCCTGCACAGGTGAGATTGTGAACAAACACAGATCTTCATGCAGAAGACAGCACAGAAGGTAACAAATGTATAATACATATTTGATCCTTATTAGTGAATGTTTTGCAATTAAAATGCATGACTTAAACTGAATTATGATTATTTTGTGTACCTAAATTGATTTTTGATATGTCCCACTGCAACAGCCAGTCATTCAGGGAGAGTTCCTCTCCCAAGTAACTATGAAGCTCATGCAGTAAGGAACTGTCCTCCTTCTCCTCTTTGGGCTCTGTCTCCTGCCCTACCATCTAGTCTGAATGATGGCTCTACTAGGTTTTCCTTGCCACAAAAAACAAAAAAAATATAATGAATTACACTTGCTGCCCAACTGTTTTTTAAGAAAGTAAAATATCCCCTTGAGCCATCCTGAGAGCTTTCATGGAGGCATGTTCGCTGTAAAGACAACATTCTATCAACAAACTTCCTACCTTGTTTGTTTCCCACCTTATCTAAGGAAAATTGGTCAGATAGAAAGGCTTCATTATAATAAAAACCTTTTAGCCTTTTATTGTCATTATATCATTATCTTAGCCTTTTAGTTTGGTCCCGAACCCAGTCTTGCATCAAAATCTCCACACATAACTATGGCAGCCTTAGAGTACTGGGATTCACAATGACATATAGCCTAGTTCCTTCCAAAAAGTTGTAGCAACCCCTGTTTTGTCAGGTGGACAATAAACATTAAAACAAATTAATGCATCTAACTCAATCCCCCAATTACCTTTCTAGAAAACAGATAGGGCTTCCCAGACACAGACAACTCTGCAATCCAGAATTAGGGCAGTGAGGAGATTCCTAGCTGGGCTGCCCCAACTATTCTGAATCCAGAGCAGAAAGTTATTCTTTATCCAGAGAATCAGGAAGGCTGGGCTGCCCTCACTGCTCCAGAGCATGCTCAGTAGGCACCAAGTCAGTGGCACTTGGGGTGGGCTTGCTCCTGAGGAGACCCCCCCTCAGATCACACAGAACAGCTGTGGTGCCTGCTTTATAAAGAATCCCTGACAACCAGTAACAGCTGCAGCAGGAGACTGCATTACAGTTTACAGTGGATGCAAGGGGCTTGTTAGAGTGGCCTGTTGTATCCCCAGGTGAGTGGGCTGCCGTAGCTGTGCCATATCCTGAAGTTGAGAGGTAGGGGCTGCAGATATGCTGGCCCAGAACTCAGATTTTGGGTCAACACTGCCATTCTTACTCTGGCTTATCATGGACCCCTATGGGTCATTTCTATATCTGTTCCTGAGATGGTATAACTCTGGGGAGCTGGAAAAGGGCATTTCTGCCTGAGAAACAGGCACTAGATCTAGCATAACTGCTCTTTCTTTGCAATGCTGAACATGCCCTCAGCATGCCTCTCCTGAGCTGCCTAGGCTGGTCCAACTAGGGCAGCCCAGGTCCATCTGTCTTGGGGTAGCTTATGTTGCCTTAGGCTGCCCCAAGCCTTTTCTGTCATAATTGGGCTGCCCCATCTTGGACTTGGGCCACCCCTGTGATAGATAGGGCAGCAAAGCTCAACTTGCTGACTCAAATACAAGAACGGGGGGGGGGGCATAAGTGTTTTAAGAGCCTTCCCCCACACATATGACTCATGAGGCATTCAATCAGCATGAAATGCAAATTTTTGCAAATCCAGTTCCCAACATTGCTATTTGGAACAGCATCAATTTTGAGGAAGCAAACTTTGTGACATAATAGTTGGTGGAGGAATCACATTGCTTGGAAAAGCATCTCCGATGTTCCTTTGCCTATATAGTTAGTCCCTATAAAGTCAGCAGTGAATTTGTCAGACTCTTGGAATGAAAGCAGGGTTGTATGAGTAACAGCGAAAAATGCTTTTAACGGTGAAAGAACAATACTGAACATGCACAAATTGTAACTTACCAAAATGAATAATGGTGAGCAAGTCAGTTAGCGACACCCATCATTTTATTATCTGGAAGACAGTAAATATAGAAGATTTATCAAATTCTTAATGAGCCAGCCATGATACTAAAATATCATAACTTAATAAAATAAATAAAATATGATAACGGAACCAATTAAACGTTCGTCAGATTGATAGATTTTGTTTAGATAGTGTGAGTGTGATACATAACTACAGCCAGGATGGCAAGATGATACAAGGGTTGTCAGTATGAGAAAGTTGTCAGTTGCAGCATGTAAGTTGTTGAGCATGGGTGTTGTAAAGTTACACATTTATTCCTTTGGTTAATTTGTCCATATATTGTGCCAATCAAGGAAATATACTATCTTTGTCATTTACATTTACAAACCTTTATTAGGCATAAATGTTTGCTTGTTTTACTTGTCCAAGCAAATAGCATACTAAAAATAATAAAATTAATATTCATCACGTATGTGAGTGTGTGTGCATACACAAAGATAAACAAATTATATATACCGGTTTATAGGTTTACACATGCATATATTTATGTATACACAAACATACATAGACAAACTTTTACATAAAAACATTAAAATATGGCAACAGATTACTATACATATATTTACATAATTACTCCATTTTACTTAAGGAAATTACTCCATTTACTTATTCAGATATAGAAATTGTGCCACTGGAAAGTAATGTCTTTGTCTTTGTTGATGGCCATGGCTTTTTATTAGAGTCAGTGCATGGCAGTTCCACATACTTCCAGAGAAAGATTTTTGCATATGTATGTTTAATAGAAAGTAAATAAAATATCCAAATCCAGAAAATGCAACAGAGACAGGTTAAATGTGGTTGGCCAAATAAAATGAGACAGATTGTGTTATCTGGTGATGGGAAGATATCATATGTAGTGATCCTACACCTTTGATTCCAGGTCTGCTTTCCAAGTTGATCTCCAATATTCCAGTTATTATAATTTTTTTAAAAAACCTTATTAAAATAATTTTTAAAAAACACAATTATGCCTTCAAATTAAGTGAATTAAGTGAAGATAGCAGCAGTAGGGCTGTAGTGGTGCAGCGGTAAGATGCCGTGTCTGTCGATCAGCAGGCTGGGATTTGAGACCCAGGGCGCAATCCTGAGTAACTACGGGGAGTCCTTGCTCCGGTGTAAGAACAATTTGCTCTGGATTGCAATATGAATTTCCCATCGGTTTTCACTGGGTGGTGCAGTAACTACGGGTGCACGTAAAGTCTCTTACGTGCTCTCGTAGTTACTCTGGATTGTAGGGCCAGATGCTACAAGATGGGAGCTCATTCCTTTGTGAGGAATCTGGTACAACTCCTGTTAACCTAGCAATTTGAAATCATTTAAGTGCAAGTAGATAAATATGTACCACTTTGGTGGGAAGGTAACAGCGTTCCATGCACTTTGGTGTTTATTCATGTAGGCCACATGACTGTGAAGGTGTTTTCGCAGAGTGCTGGCTCAGTGACTTAAGAAACAGGGAAGAACACTGTTCCCAAGAGTTGGTCACGATTTGCAGGGTAAACTGCTGGGACACCTTTAACTTTATAGTAGTAGTTAATAATAATAATAAAAATTAGCAAGGAATATTCTGCCTTCATATATGACATATATAGAGAAAGGGATTGGAAGGGCAATAATATTTTTCATAATTTTATTTTTTAAACTTGCTTAAATTTGTATTTAGTCAAATTAAGCTAGGATTAGGCTCAGGCTCATCTTTATGTTATTAGACTCTTCTCTGCCTAATTGAATCCACTCTTTTCTTGTGAATGCCAAGTCAGTATTGACTCCATTTATAAATTATTATCTAGCTTGTTAATTCACACCCCTTTCTTTGTCCACAGTACTGACACATATACTGCAACCATGGATATAATGCATAAGCATTCATAATTTGGCCTCTGAGGGCCTGTAGATTATTACAGAGGGCTTTAGAAATAATTGCCCACTAATGCGAAAAGTTGAAATATGTACAGTATTATATTGCTCATAATGTAATCATTAAAATAACAATTATGTGTTAATGAAAGGACTCATTATGTTTAAGTTTATCTTTACATAATGTTAATAGCTAACGAAAACTGCAAAGATTATATCTAATTAAATTGAACAACATTACCAAGGCTGCTTCATTGAAAGGCGATCTTTTCCTTCGAAGAGCACATGCGTAAGGGGTAGATTTTAGGTCCATATTTTATATTTTAAGAAATGTGACCATTTTATAATCCACTGTAACTGATTCTTTTCCATTAAATGAATTGGAAATGCATTTGCTCAGGACAAAGCCATTAAATGTACTTGAAATTATGTTGATGTGAAGTCCCTGAATAAATGAGAAATAGAAAATTACACAATAATTTGTGCTATTATTACTATGGCCTGTCATTTTGAAATGGCCACTGAGACTGGGTGTTGATTGCCAAAAGTTCTTCAGAGGTCAGATGGTGCCAAGAAGACTACATTAATTCTCAGAGTATCCTGATGTCTAGGCTAAGAGTTCTCAAGCTTTGTATGTTAATGCAAGTCTTCCTATGCTTGTCTATTTTGCTTTTGGACATCCCAAACCTAAGCTGCTGCCCAGAGTGCTTGCTCTGCCATAACACCACAATGGATGCCTTTGGCAGGTTTTTAGGTAAAGGGAAAAGGAACAGACAGATGTGCACAATTTTTGTAATGGAAATTTGTCCACAACTGCAGTGCTTTGAATCTGGAACAACCCTTTGGCTGCCATAGAATAAAAAGCCTCCATTTTGTGCCATGAGATACTAGTCATCACAGATACTGGCACATAGTATACAATATCACCAACAGAGAAAGAATGAACATTAGTAAATTAGAGTAAGAATGAAAGTGTTTTTCTCCTTCTTTCATGGGTTATTATGTCCTGCATTCCACTCTACCTGTCTTTCATGTTTCCCCCGTTCTTTTTCCTATATCTCTTATAAGTTGCAAAGCAGGCAACGCAGGGCCGTAGCCAGGATTATAGAAGTTGGGAGGGGGAACAATTGTTGGGGGGGGGGGGAGAATTATGCTAGGTATCTATACTAGTGTATATCTATACAATATAACAATAATTTGCATAGAATAAATGCATCTCTATAGATAATATGTATTTGTTTACATAGAAATAACATGCAACTTATCTTTTCATTTTGCACACCATAACAATACATAAGTCTGCATCCTTACAAAAGTACAAAAGCCAAGAAAAATCTCCATATCTCATGTGGTCCCCTTTTTGTAAGGTTCTCTCTTCACCTCCACTACCACCACCACAAAGCATTGATGCCCTGCATTAAATGAACTCTACAAGCAAAGAAAAAGCTCCAGATGATCCCATGTGGTCCCTCAACAGATAGGATTACTCTGCCCCTCTAAGCAATAAATAAATTTTAAAATATACAGTATCTGAAAGCATAAACCCATCCAGGGTTTCTCCAAAGAGAAACATTTCATCCCAATGCCAACATCAGTAGCTTTGTAATAATTTATTTGCATGATCCAAAATAGAATATTCTCTAACTCATGCCAGCTGATGCCAGAAGACAAGAGATGAGAAGCAAGGTCTAGGATCCTGCAGTGGGCTGGGCATTTTCATTGCCTCTCCTTGGAAAGACTGAGCAGCCAGCAGTCTTAGTTATGCCCCTTGTAATGCAAAAGGGGATTGGCTGATGGTTCCTTGTCCTTGACTGACCTGGTTGGAACAGATTGCCTGTAGGAAGTTGTGAACACTCAGGGAACAACCAAAAGTGAGGACATCCACCTGAAGGACAAAAGGCTGAAAAACGAGGACAGGTCCGTGAAAAATGCGAGGAGGGGCAGGCTCCTGGCTAAGAGGGGGCCAACATTGTGCGCCTACTTACAGCCCTGGGCTCACAGTTATTCAGTAATAGCTTTAATTACCACCTTGTTAAGCAACAGAGAACAATTGCAGGTTCAGTGAACCCTTGTCTTTTTCATCATTATTTGTGATCATTCATACAATTACATGCATACATACAAGCAATTCATATAAGCATATTCATTAGTTTTGGAAATACTGTAGTATTTCCAAAACTAATGAATTTGCTTATATGAATTGCTTGTATGAATTATTATTATTATTGTCAGCCTTCAGTCTCGAAAGACTATGGTATCGTGCTCTGATTGGAGGTCCTGAAACAACATCTAGTGTGACTAAAGAGGCCAATTTGAGAGTGTCCATCCCTTCCACACTGAGGACAAATAAATTCCGTCCCCTGCCCAGGTCCCAGGTTTCGCTGCTTTCGGGTCTGTCTCTTTGCTTCAGCCTGCCGAACAAGTGTCTCTTCCAGTTGGAGAAGGCCATGCTGGGTCTTTTGCCTCCACGCTGAACGGTCAGAGGTCAAGGTTTCCCAGCTGTTGATGTCCATTCCCAAGGCCTTTAGATCCCTCTTGCAGATGTCCTTGTATCGCAGCTGTGGTCTCCTTCTTGGGCGCTTTCCCTGCACTAATTCTCCATATAAGAGATCTTTTGGAATCCAACCATCAGCCATTCTCACGACATGCCCAAGCCAGCATAGACGCCGCTGTTTCAGAAGTGTGAACAAGCTAGAGATTCCAGCACGTTCCAATACTGTGTCATTTGAGACTTTGTCATGCCAGGTGATTCCAAGAATACGTCGGAGACAGCGCATATGGAAGGTCTTCAGCTTCCTCTCCTGCCATGCATAAAGGGTCCAAGACTCACTGCAGTACAAGAGTGTGCTCCGGACGCAAGCTCTATAGACCTGGATCTTTGTATGTTCCGTCAGCTTCTTATTAAGCCATACTCTCTTTGTAAGCCTGGAGAATGTAGTAGCCGCTTTACCAATGCGTTTATTCAGCTCAGAGTCTAAGGAGAGTGTGTCAGAGATAGTTGAGCCAAGGTACACAAAGTCATGGACAACCTCCGGTTCATGTTCAGAGATTGTGATACAGGGAGGTGGATCCACATCCTGACCCATGACTTGTGTTTTCTTCAGGCTGATTGTTAGTCCAAAGTCTTGGCAGGCTTTGCTAAAACGGTCCATAAGTCGTTGAAGGTCTTCGGCAGAGTGAGCAGTAACAGCAGCGTCATCGGCGAAGAGGAACTCACGCAAGCATTTCAGCTGGACTTTGGACTTTGCTCTTAGTCTGGAAGGATTGTAGAGTTTTCCGTCTGATCTGGTCCGGAGATAGATTCCCTCTGTTGCGTTTCCAAAAGCATGCTTCAGCATGACTGCAAAAAAGATCCCAAATAAAGTTGGTGCAAGGACGCAGCCCTGCTTCACTCCACTTCGGATGTGAAAGGAGTCTGATGTTAAGCCATCAAAAACTACAGTGCCCTTCATGTCCTCGTGAAAGGACCTGATGATGTTGAGGAGCTGAGGTGGGCATCCAATCTTGGGGAGGATTTTAAAAAGGCCATCCCTACTAACCAAATCAAAAGCTTTTGTAAGGTCTATGAAGGCTACAAAGAGTGGCTGTCTTTGTTCCCTACATTTCTCTTGCAACTGTCGAAGGGAAAATACCATATCAGTGGTGGACTTGTATGAATTACATACATACTTACATACATGTATTTTGGTGTGTAAGAGGGCATGTGGTAGGCAGCCCCATCAACAGGCAGTGAATGAGTGGCAGGGCCAACTCTGTTCCCGGACAGCCCAGGGCAGGTCTGGGTTTCTCAGTACTTGAGGAAGCATGGTTCAGAGTAGCCTCATTGGGGGTACTGCAGTGTTACCTAGAGTAAGGGGAATTATTTTCCCCTTGCCCCAGGCTAGATCAATCAGCCCAAACCTTGCGCAGGTTGTGTATTGCACTGATGTGTATTGCACTGCCCATCAAATCCTGCTTTGCTTAATATGCATCCACTTCTCTCATGCATCAGGTTATTGGATGCAATGTTTTGTGCACTCTGAACTCCTAAACTGTGGGTGAAACCTATTTTCAGGCATGACCTTTGCTCTTTGGGTAAGGTTACCATAATTCTCTTCCACAATATCGGGAAAGGACCCTCTGTCCCATTTGCCAGCATGTGACACCAATCCCCCCAAATCAGGATTGTCCCTGTTTTCAGGACATATGGCAACCCTATCTTTGGGTTAGGATGAGTAGCTTGAAACAATCCCGTGCCTGTAAAGATAAGGTGTTTTTTAGCACATATCAGAGCTAAAGAGTAAAAAAAATTAAGTAATAATGGAGCAGTCAGGTATATACACTGTGGCTGATAGTGCTCTAATGACCTTCCTGGTAATGGGAAGAACTGATTTCCCTGTGATGATTATGATTGTCGTACACCATAACTACAGATTACAGCATTGATTCTTTTAAAAATTAATGTAGCGTGAGCGAGTGGATTTTGCAGCAACCAGACACTTTTGTGTTATTTGGAGAGGGAAGAGAATAGATTTTTTTTATTTTTTTACAAATAAAAACCTTGCTGATTTGAAGTGTTACAGAGCTCAACAGATTTGGATCATGATGCATTATAAATTCCTTTCAGGTGCATCCAAAGAGAACTGCAATATTTAAGTATTTTTTAAAAAAGAAAACAAACTTGAGAAAAATGTGAGTTAGCATTTTGTTTGGAAGAAAGTTAAAGAACAGTTTGACTGCACAATGTCTTTCTCCATCAATATGCAATTTCCTGAAACCATTTGTCCAAATGTTTAGTTGGAACTGTGAACTAGTACTGCCCTGATCCTGACAGCACTCCAGCAGTCAAAGACCACATCAGTGATGTCTGCGCCATTAAAGCACTTGGGGCTGGACTCACGCTCTATGTTCCGTAGTTGCATGAGGCCAACTAAATGGCTAAAGTGATGGACAGAAAGTCTCTCGTACGCTGCAGTACAGTTTCAAGTTGAGAATATTGAAAACAGCAGGCACCCCCAGGGATCTAGAATTACCAAAGTGTTGTTCCATGCACTGCATACAAGCAAGCTGACACACTTTGCAATTTAAACGGTAAAGGCTCAATTGGACAGGATATTTTTCCTCCTTAGGAAATGGGGGAAAAAATAATTTCACCCTCTTCCTCCTGCTTACATTTTTCCTGCTGCTTTTCTACTTTTGAAAAATAAGGTGCACTACAATTTGACTGAAAATGTATGCAAAAAAGTCAACTGGAAGTAAGCCTCTCTGAAAGCCAATTTGGTTGAAACTCTTACATCTTGTAAGAGTAATTACAAGAACTTCAGAAAAGGCTCATTCATGAAAGGCAAAGTCTCACTGTCAGTCAGTGGAGAGTTTTAACTACACATACATTTACATGAAATTACTGATCTAAATGAACAATGTCCAGGTTGTTTTCCACCTTGAGTAGACAGCAGCTACATTTGTCAAGGCAAATGGCTGGTATTTCAATGAAGAAAATTATCTTTTGTTTATTCTGAGATATCTTTAAAGAGAGAACAGATTTATTTTTTTTGCTTTTGCATTGAATCACAACTCTGAATCCAAAGATCCACTTAAGTAGCAACCTGTTGCTGTATATGTAAGGACCAGTGATGGGCTTCAAAGAAATTAACAACCGGTTCTCTGCCCATCTGGCAGCCACTTTTAAATGGCTATTTTTAAACTTTATATGTCCTATCTCTGGTTAACAACCGGTTCTATAGAGTAGGTGCAAACCTGCTGAAGCCCACCACTGGTAAGGACCAAGGTACAAGATGTGTACACTCCATTGTAGTACACTTTCTGAAGAACTGAGGCCCCAGTCCAACTGGGCTTTGATCTGCCATGACTGACATTCTATTAGCACAATCATAGAATCCTAGAGTTGGAAGGGACCCAGTAGGTCATCTAGTCCAATTCCCTGCCTGTAGCAGGAAATCCTCCTAGAGTATCTCTAACAGGTCCTTGTTGAGCCTCTGCTTGAAGATCCCCAGTGAGAGGGAGTCCACCACCTCACTTGGCAATCTGTTCCACTGCTGAACCACCCTCATTGCAAGGAATTTTTTTTCCTGATATCTAGGACCCTTTATTGTGGTGCTAAATCTGGGTCAGTGTTGTGGATTTCCAGGTCACTACCACAAATGGGCAGCTGTGTGTCACATGCAGCAGAAACTCCCAAAGCTTTTTTGGTGCTGGTATATTCAAGGTGGAGGAATGTCATGGGAGGGGAGGGACTGGGCATTTTTTAGGTAGTTTATAGGAAGTGGTTGTTTTTAGGGTAAGGATGTGGGAGGGCAGGGGGCATGGAGAGGAAGGGAAGTGAGCTGTTACTTGCAATAACTTGCCCTAGGTCTTGCCCACTGCTGGAGTACCAAAAGATCTCCAGCAGTGACTGGCCCCAGAATCCTGTGGATAACACAGGATCAAGTCCACCTTGCCCCTTTTCTCTTTTCAGACATGTTGGATAAAATAGATTTATAGGCAATCATGCAGCCAACCAATAAATTTTTTTTGACTAATCTCCTGCTGGTTGTCCGATAGCCCTCCTCCCATTGGATCCAGTGTGTACTCCATTGATGCCAATAATTCTGTATAGGATGGGGCAAATAGTCACTGAGAGCACAATCCTCACTTCTGCTTGAAAAGGCTGCTTGGTTCAGCCTATGCTGTATCTAGTTCAAGGATTGGGATTGTTGTTGTGCTACTGCAGGGAAAAGAAAATTTCTCCCCTTGGATCCCAATGGAGCTGCATAACAGTCCTAATGGATCTGTATAACTGCCAGATCTGAGCCCCATATCCAGTTCCTTCTAACACCCCCCTTGCCCACCCATCCCAAAACACCTCCGTCCTGCCAGAAACAGCCAACACAACTCACTTGTTACCCCATTCCTGTGGTGGCTCAGGGAGGATGGCGCACATCCATGTGCCAGCCTAACCCCTGGCAGTGGCGCATGATACTTTTCCGACACTCCCACTTAGGACTTGCACCAGCCTAAATAGGTTAGATTGCACTGCCCATTCCTTAATTTCTGTTATTTCCCAAGTAGAGCAAAAATACTGTGGCATCAGAAAAAAGGGGAAAGCACCATAGTAATGAGAACCATAGGGAGCAACTCCTGCTAATAGGATTCACAGGCTTCAGGACGTATATAATCACATGAATTCACACTGAGATCTCCAGAGTACCTGTAACTGACACTACTAGCAACAATGTCTAATGAGATTTTCAGCCCAATCCTGTTGAAACCTCCTCACTGACGCAGCTGTGCCAACTTAGCCTTTTCTACATCTTATGGTGGAAAGGCAGTCACGAGGTGACCTCAGAGTGAGGGAATAAAAAACAAACATTTCCTCAATGGATATTCTTAATTCTGTGCCAGCCATTTTATTGGCCCAGAACTGAGGTGAGTAAGGTATAGGGAAGGAACACAGAAATATGTTGCATGTGAGTACCACCAATATATGTTCCTCCTTGTCTTGTTCCACTCCTGTCTTCTCCCATTGCCAGTTCACCAAATCCAGGAGATGATAGTCATTCACTGGTGGCCTTGTTGCAGTCACCAGTGGAACATTACCACCAGCAAAACTCATGTTACACCAATGGGAAGAGTGGACCATTTGCCAGTTATGTATTATGCTTCATTATGTGTAATGGAGCATATGTATGCTCCATGGAGCATACATGGAGCATACAATGGAGGTATGTATGCTCCATTATGTATAATGGAGCAAATTCCTTAGTGTCAACAAGGAAAATCAAGACTGTAATTCCAGGCAATCACAATGAAAGCCGGGCAGATGGTAGTAGTGTTGTTGGAGGTACTTAAAAGCTTTTCTGTTGTAGCTGGTCACTTGGCGGATCTTGCAAGGTGTTTTTCCATTTAAAAGAGGTGATTGATTCAGAAAACCCATCAAAAACATATTATATTGGGATCATATGGTTTCACCATCTATGCTAGGGCTGTCTTGGATTGCAGCCTAAGACCACAACTGAGTGCCGTTTCCTTCAAAATCAGTAAGTACTATGTATATTAAATCATAACTAGGCAATTAAATAAATTGGCAGATTTTCAAGCTTTACACAGTCACTACTGATATTAGGAAAAGTGACCCAGACTTTCTAACACATATACATGCAGTGAAGTATTTATATGAGCTGAAAAAGAATTATTTTGTAAAGACATAAAAGGAATCTGAATGGAATAGATTCCTCAGAAAAATACAGTAGTACCTCGCTTAACAAGTGCTTTGCTTAAAGTGATCCACATAACAAGCAAAACGTTCTCTAGGATTCTGCCGCACATAACAAGTGTTGTTTCACTTAACAAGCACACTCATTGGCAGTTGGGGCAGACGTGCTGGCCAGCAGCCCTTTTAAAAAGCGTCAGGGCTGCCTAGTGCCCCTGCCCATAGCAAAAGCAACGCTTCCGCGTTGTTCCTCCTGTGGCTTGGCGTCTGCTGGGCAAAGGGAGAGAAGAGCAGTGGAGAAGAGGGAAGCAGCTCAGGGCTAGCCAGAAGGGAGCAGGGGAGAGAGAGGCTCAGGATGGAGAGAAGGAGAAAGTGGGGAGACACTTGGAAAGTGTCTTTGATTACAGAAGAAAGTGTCTTTGATTGCAGCCTCCTAACATGTCTACCCAGAAGTAAGCCCTATTGTGTTAAAGGGGTCTTACTCCCAGGAAAATGTCTTTGATTAAGCTTCTTAACCATGTCTACTCAGAAGTAAGCTCCATTGTGTTAAATGGGGCTTACTTCCAGGAAAGTGACTTTACGATTGCAGTCTAAGGCTGCAATCCAGAGCAAATTCAGCCTGCTCTGACCTAACTGCACTCTCCTAACTATTCTGTATCCAGAGCAGAAATGCTGAATCCAGAGAGTCAGGAAGCCTGGGCTGCCCTAACTGCTCCAGAGCATGCTAAGTAATTGACACAAGGGGAAGACTTGCTCCTGAGGAGACACCCCTCAGATCACACTGAACAAGGAACAGCTGTGGTGCCTACAGTGGTGACATGACTCTGCACATCACCTGGTGCGGAAGTCTGTGCGTCATCCCTGGGATGCACACCCCCCTACCTGGACTGCGCAGTCACCAAAGTTGGCGCCTGCGCAGTTGTTTCTGAAGCCAACTGGCTTCAGAAAGAGTACTGCGCAGGTACCATCTCTGACACCTGTGCAGTACTTTTCTGAAGCCTTTTGGCTTCGGGGGAGACTGTGCAGGCGTCAGAGTTGGTGCCTGTTCAGTACTCTTTCTGAAGCCATTCGGCTGCCGCTCCGCCTCCTGAGTGAGGCCGAATGGCTGTGCAGAGGCGCGGACTTTCTCTGCTCTAAGGAAGTCTCCTCTGAAGCTGTTCGGCATGCTCAGTGTGTTTCTGCGCAGTGCACCTCAGATGGCCGTTCAGGCCAGCTCCTCAGACAAGTGTCAGCTTCTGGCTGATTCTCCGCCTTGGAGCAGGCCTGAATGGGTGTGCTGACGGCCGGGGCCTGCCAAAGGACAGTCAAACTCCTCCGGCACATCACCCCATACAGAGCGCATCACCCAATGCAGCCCACACCAGCCGCACCAGTCTGGTGACGCCACTGGGTGCCTGCCTTATAAGGAGTCCCTGATGAGATGCCAGTACATTCTACAGTGAATACAAGGGGCTTCTTGGAGTGGCCTGCTGTATCCTGAGGTTTGTGGGCAGCCGTAGTTTGTTCCATATGCTGAGGTTGAGAGGAAGGGGTTGCAGCTAGGCTGGCCAAGAACTCAGATTTTTGGTCAGCACTGCCATTCTTACTCGGGCCTTATCATGGACCCCTATGGGTCTACTCATTACTATACCTGCTCCTGAGGTGGTATAGCTCTGAGGGCTGGAAGAGGGCATTTCTGCCTTGGAAACAGGCTTTGGATACAGAGTAACTGCTCTGCCCTAGGCAATGCTCAACGTGCCCTCAACTTGCCTCTCCGGAGCTGCTTAGGCTGCCCCAGTTAGGGCAGAGCAGGTCCACCTCTCTTAGGGCACCCTATCTTGCCTTGCTCTGCCCTAAGCCTCCTTCAGAGTAACTGGGCTGGAGCATCTTGCAGTTGCTCCAACCTAGTGTTAGATAGGGCAACCTAAGGGCTCTTATGTGGACAGATTAGTTGCTCTGGATTGGGCTGCCTGTAGATTTCATAGGATTATGCACACTGTATGCATGTTTTGAATTCAATCCCAGTGTGTCATCATTTTTACATCCAGTTAATATTTTTATATGAATACTTTTTGGGTTTTGGAACAAATCATCTGAGTTTCCATTATTTCCTGTGGGAAAATCCGCTTCACATAAAGACCGTTTCTCATAACAATTAAGCCTCTGGAATGAATTAAACTTGTTACGTGAGGCACCACTGAGCCATGAAACATAATGAATTATATCTGCCATGGGTGATTTTTTTTCTAACATGTCCATACCTTTCTTCTGCCAAGAATGTCAGCTTATTGATCCAAAAACAACAAATCAGTTTTGTATTTTTTTTCTTAACCTTGGTTCTTTATAATTTCCTTTTTTTTTTTAGGTGCCGTAGCTTTCCTGTGACTCAAATAGGAAAAGTGGTAGCATGCCAATGGTTTTCCGCAGTTTTCCAGAAGTGCCATTATTAACTGAACAGTGCTAGAAGCTCAGTGACATCATTCTGAGAGGTTGATGTAAATGGTAGCAGGATGATATGTACTTGTACATATGCTTACATGTACTTGATTTAATACACAGAGGTAAAATAACTAACTGACTTGATTTCTGCTCATTTCTAAACTTAAACTTGGGAAGAATGGTCTTGAATTGAAATGTTTCGAGTAGAGATGTTGATTCAGTGGGTTCTTCATCATAGCATGGCTAGAATCAGATACGGCACAATAATCTTTTCAGGAGTTTTTGGTGATTGAAGTAGAGGAAAATTGGTTGCTGTTATGTTATTGCATGAAACTAAAAAGAGAACTGGAAACACCGTGATTGCTCCAGAACAATCTCAAAACTGGCAAAATGTACAGCAAAACAGCAGATGTTCTTCAAATAGTGAAGTGCAATGAAATAAGAAACCAAAATTTCACTTATACGGTGATAGGATTTTGATTTTTCTTTGGAAGATTAGAAGAGAGATTTTGGGTTGCTGGTAAACAGCTTGATTAGAGTTCAACTCAGTGTGTAGTAGGCAATGAAGGCTGCAATCCCAACCTGGAGTTAGGCTGGCCTAAGTCCTGGCATTAGTCAAATGCTGACCAGGGGGTGTCATAAAAGTGCCATAAGACACTTCTGAGCCACTCGGGGGGGGGGGGGGGTGGGGGAGTTGGCCAGTGCACAGGCACACGCTGACCTCCCCACACCACCTCAAGAAAATATACCAAGTGAGTTAGGTTGGCCATTTAGAGTTAGGACTGTGCCCAAAGTCATTCAGTTCGGTACACAAGATCATTACGAATATGGTTTGAATAAAATAGCCAGTACATATGACATTGTACAAATTGATGGTAAGGCCACATCTGGAGTACTGTGGTCTGGTTTCAACATCTCAAAAGAATATAGTGGACCTGAAAAAGGTGCAGAAGAGAGTGACCAAGATTATTAGTGGGTTGGGGTCCATATATGGAAAGACAACAGAGTTTGAGGCTCTTTAATCTGGAAAGAAGGAGACTGAGTGGGCCATTATAAGATGCAGAAAGCTTGATTACACAGGCCATTGGGCAGATCCAACTGAACACTTTTCATCTTATCTTAAATGATACTGACAACAGGACCATCCTTATATTCTGGGCTTCTCTTGTCGAGAAGATGGAAAGTGAGCAAAATGAATCTCTGCTTCACTGTCTACAATATGCACCCCACATTACTAGCTGGCAGGAGTAGAAACTTTTCAATAGTGTTTCAGAAGGATGGTGTTAGGAGGGGAAAGACTATAAAATTATGGTTTTTTTTCCACAGATAAGAACATCACCAAGGCTTGTAGCTATGTTGAGCTTCCTTTCTTCCATACATGATAATCATGTTGCTCCAAAACAAAATTCTGCATGCTATTAAATGTCGCACACAAAATGGCCAAAAATGTGCAAAATAAAATGTATTCACAATAAAGGAAGTCTGATGCTCCCCTTCCAATGTTGAGAAGGTTTGAAGAATATCATTTACTTTTATTTTTTATTTGCTGAGTGTCATACTATCACTTGGCCATTTTTCTTATTTCTAAATTACTGTATAAATTACTACTAAATAAATTACTGTATATTTACTAAATAAATTACAGTATAAATTACCATACTAAATTACTGTTACTGTATAGTTTATGAATGCTGGTGGTTTTCACTTTGCCAGTTTTTTTCCTAAACCAGCTATGCATACACTGGAGGATTAGCATAAACATATGGTCCGTTGAGAGCTGAAAGTGTAGGATTAATATTGAAGTCTTCCTTGTACACTGTGCCTGTTAACCAGCAGGCCAGGGTTCGAGACCCGGGTCAGCCCCACAAGATAGGGTGAGCTCCTGTCCTTAGCCCAGCTCTGCGACGCTAGCTGGATCCAATCGTATTGGCTGTCTTTCCATTGGACTAGTTCAGTGCCATGGAGAGGGGGGATTTGCTGCTTGGGTTTCCATAACAATCCAAGCCAGGCTTTCGTGCTTCGCATGCAATGTATGCAGCGCAGAGCATGATACCATAGTCTTTCAAGAATGACGGAGGCCTGCTGCTTCCTTGTTTGAAATATTAAAAATGCATGCATTCAGACCATTAGTATTATTTGAATAAAAGATGCTCTTGACAACCTGTAATGAAACCTGAAAATGAAAATAATAAGAAAAATTCTGACACTGCCTACAAGAAGAGTTTACTGGATGAAGGTCAGGCATCTGCAAATCCACTCTCCAACTCACTAGAGTTGCAAGCTTTTCAGGTTTTCACTGCTATTCTAGAGAAGGCTGGGAATTACAGAAAAGAGTATAAGAACCTCCTCTGGTTCAGGCCAAAGGCCCATCTAGTCCAGCTTCCTGTATCACACAGCAGCCCACCAAATGCTTCAGGGAGCACATATGACTGCATCCAGGTGCCCTCCCTGCATCTTGAGGTTGTCCACATCTACACACACCCCTCATGGGTTGTAACCTGTAATGGTCTTTTCCTCTAGGAATTTGTCCAATCCCTACTTAAAGGCATTGAGGCTAGATGTCTCTTCTAGGGGATGAGATCCTATTGCTTCTTACCCATATCCCAGCTCAAATAAGAGAAGACCCTTTCTCACAAGCCTTCTGCACATGTCAGATGATTTGGGGGGGGGGGGGAGAGAATGAATTGACGGAGATGCTCTAGGAGGATTTCCTGCTACAGGTGGGGGTTGGATTAGATGACCCTCTGGGTCCCTTCCAACTCTAGGATTCTATGATTTTATGGTAGCAACCAGAAATAATGGCTGCCTATTAAACCAAACCAATATTTATGGATTCCAAGTTTTCTCTCATGTACATATGTGTGCCCAACTACACAGATGAAAGTTGCCCAAAACTTTCAAGTCTGTTCCACAAAATTAAAATACTTTGAAACAATGGATCAATCACCAATCATAGACAAGAATGAAATCCTAGGATGAGCATGTATGTTTTTTGTTGTTGTTGTTGTTCTTTCACTGTTGTAGTGCTGGAGAGCAATCAGACGAAGGTTTTAGCTTCTGCTTTACCATACTTTACCATCTGCTTTACCATGTTTTACTGTGCCCAGAACGTCCTGATTTTGGTCCCTGGTATATTGGGGGGAGGAAGGAATTATTCCCAGTGCTACAAAACTGTTGACTCTCTGGATAGACAATACTGAGCTAAATGATTTCATGTAAGGCAGCTGCAAATACATTCAGAATTTCTGAACAACAACAACAACAAAAACTACTTTTCTCTGTTTCTATCATGAGCAGTGACATCTGTTTAGACAACCCTGTGTGCTTATAATCTGAATGCTTTCACTATGGATTTCTGAAACCATCAAATCACAAGTGCTTTATTCACTTTGAATTTAACCTTAAGTCTCCATGGAAAGGAGCTCATACATGAAACTATAATATTACTTCCAGATGTTTCAAAACAATTCATATGGAATATAGAGCCACAATTTTTGAAGCGCTGGAAATATTCAAGTGGAAAACACTAAAGCATTTGTTGAATATCTGACCTGTAAAAGAAAAGAGCCTCTACAAAGGTAGCTGGGAAAATCATTGACATATATCTATTAAACCAAAAATAATGGAAATATTTGAACATCGCTCTCAAAATGTATTTAAAAGCAGAGTTATGAAGGCCCGGAGTTTTCTGTAAGGATGCAATCTTATTGATTTCTAATGTGAAAGGTTCAGATGAAAGTAATATCTGAAGTATCCAACATGCAATCATTTTTTATTTTTTATTTTTTGGTAGTTCAAAGGCAGGAGGTGGGGGTAGAGCGGTTTCTGTTTTCAATCCATCAAACTTCAAATTGTCTTAAAGCTTTACACTTAGAAAGTCGTATCTGTCTAGTGCTGAAAGAGTCTTCTGGATTGCAGGCTGAGAAAAATGAGAGAAATTTTTTTTCTTAGAACTGATCAGATACAAAAATTGCCTGACTTGGATTGCTTGAATCGTACCAAGTTTCTCTTAATAATAAGTATGCTGTTCTCTGCTTTCCTCTCTGTCTCTCTGATTCCATTATGAAAACAGTGCCAAAAAAGTGATAAATCATAATGACATGAATCTTTTGTATTCTGTGATGTGGAGGCAGTAGTTTTTCTGATGTGATTGCAGGGAAAAAAATCAGTAGTTATCTGATGGGAAATAAAACAACCTATTTTTCATCACAACTTAAGCAAACATTGGGGAGGAACAATCCAGAATTCTACAAGGACCATTAGGTTCTATATCACCACAAAAAGTATTTTCATGATTCTTTCGTTTGACGGCTAATGCAAAACCATAATATTCACGCCAGATTTTTTTATTTGTTATGCTTTATGGCAACAATCTTCATATCTAGGGAAGCAAAGTTCAGTGTTCCTTTTGTTTATAGCATATTATTTTAAAAAGTGAAAGCACTTCTTGGACCCATGTATCAAGGACTTAGAGCGCAATCCAGAGCAACTTCTCCTTGCTCTGACCTAACTATGCTGCCCTAACTATGTTATATCCTAAACACAAAGTTATGTGTGAGGCAGAGAACTTAGGAGTGCCCATAACTTAGGTCTGCCCGTAATTGCTCCAGTGCAGTGATCCACATAAGTTACTCCATCGGGCATGCTCAGAAGGCAGCCTGTAAGTGCTACATGGCCTGCAGTTACACATGAGTTGACCTGCTTCCACATCACTCAGAATCACTAGCAGCTGACCAAACTGCTGCTCTCCTGATCACATGGGGAACCAGCTGGCAAGATGGGGGGAGAGTAGCTGTCAGAGTGCCTCCCCAGCATGGTGGACAGGACAGGGCTGTCAGGGGTAGAAATGGGAAACAAGCTGCCCCTCTGCACCCCAAACAGGCAAGGTGCCCCAGGAAAAGCCCAGGCATCAGCAGGGGCAAGATGCACAGAGGGATACATGTGTGTGTGTGTTTTGTCAATAAAAACAACATCAACAGATAAACATGAGTGTCCTGTGGTCTTTGGCAACAGTCCGGAGGAAACATCAGCATTAAAGGTACAGCATGCCAGATGCAGGGTCCACTCTCAGGTGGGCTGGGAGGAGAGGGAAGACCCCATCCAGAAGGCAGAAGGCCCAGGAAGCAGACCCCCTTGCTGGCTCAGGCAGGGAGGGGCAAGGGTCCCCCAAGCAGCTGGCAGAGCAGGGGGCAAGGGGAGGCAAGGGGGCTGCCAGGGGCATCTGTGGGGAGGGAATCCTGGAAGAGGGCACAGGAGCCCACCTGGGTCTGCCAGGAAGCAAAAGCACATCCTGGGGCACAGGGGACCTGGGGCTCCCACAACAGGGCAAGGGTGTCTGATCACTTGTGGGGCCACTGCCCACCCAAAACCTCTCACTTCACAAGCCTAAAGGGTGACATCAGGCCCCAGGAACCCTCTCTCAGCCCACCCCAGTGACTCCCAGATGGCCTTTTGCAGACACAAAAGGGGGGTCAGTTCACATGTGTACTTGTTCATATGTTTGCAGTTGCTCCTGCTCATTCAGAGGGTCACAGGGTAGGGGGGCTTCCAGATACAGAACAGTCTCCAGTGAGGATGTAGTGGGACCCCAGAATCAACCACATTCAGATTGAGCACATGGAAGGGATGACACAGTGCCTGCACCTTTAAGCAGTGCCTGGACCTTTCAGTATCTTCAGACTATAGGCAGTTTGAACACAGCACTGACATCTGCCTGAATTCCCTCATCTCTGCAATGCTCACAGGTGGTCTCACTACTTCCATGTTGCCTCTTGTTGTGGACTATCTAATGCTAAGGAAGCTACAGGCAGCCCCCTCTCCAGAAACAGAGGACCAGGTCTGGATGCCATTGGGGGTCTACACTAAGGATGGGCACCCCTGTCTCCCCCCCAACTAGGTAGGCACTGCCCCACTCACGCATCCTCAGGTCATCCCTGGAGCTCTAACTAGCTTTCCCCAGCCACTGATGACAGAAATCATATGCATGTGTTCATTGTGAAGTCCTTAAAATAACTACTACTACACATGTTCACATCATTAATGTTAACAACGTATCTGACGACAGCAACACTGACGCATTGAACTGTAAATTCGTCATCAGGCAAGGACTTCACCTGTGATGTATCATACCATCGACTACGTAGTTGTTAATTCGTCATCATTAATAACATCAGCTGTGGAGGGGGAAGTGATTCTGTGGCTCAAACTTTATTAGGTATGAAGGGTGCTTGTTTAACTCATGTGATTGGGACAGTGGGGTTTGTGTTCTAGGTAAGTGCTTGTGCAAACATGTCTGAAGGGAGATTCTTCCCAGGGCTCCTTGCAGGGATCCAGTGGCTTGTACTCCTGAATACACTTTCCTGGGAGTAAGCCCCATTGAACACAATGGGGCTTACATCTGAGTAGGCATATTTAGGATTGCACTGTGTCTCCTTCCCAGTGGAATGGCAGCCTGCTGCCTGCTAGCCTCCTTGCTGGTGAGACACCATCCTGCAAAGACAGAAGCACCACAGGCAAAGCTTTCATTGGTTTTGCTGAGCATGGAATCAGATCAGCTGCCAAACTGTGCCCCTTGGCTTGCCGGCAAAGATGAGTGGAATCAGCACCTGCTGGCTGTGTGATCTGGCAGTCAGTCAGAGGGGCTGCAAGGACAGAGACCACACACACTTTTGAGGGGTGAGTGCCCTTGTTTCCTGGTGGATCTGTGTGTGCACCCCTTCCCCCTTTCACTCTACAGCCCCCCCTTACCTTGGGGGACCAGTTGGGTTGGAAGGCAAACCTACAAAGGACCTCACAGCATTTCCCAACAAGTGGGCAAACCCATTTCCTGGTGAAGCAAGCCCCCCCTTACACAGGTGTAAGCCCCACTGAGTATACTGGGGCTTACTTTAGAGTAGACATGCAAGACTGGAGGAAGATGAAGGAAATTTAAACAAAAGAGGTGCTTCCAACACCCCCCATGCAGCCCTCCTTACCTGGTTGGAGTAATTCTGGGGAAGAGAGAAACAACAACTTGCAGAGACATAAATATGGTATTGGTAATCATCATTGCAAGATTGCCTGTATAGGTGTTTTTGAGTTTTTGAATGCAAACTTTGCTCAACACCCCCACTTATCTGATTGGGGTACCTGTGGAGAGGGAGAAAGAGAGAGCAACAAACATACAAAAAAAATTGCAAAGTCTACACTCTAATCATATATCACAGATATCATGTTGTTTCATATCACATCTATATCATATCAATATATCATCATATATGGACCTTATGTGTTCATGTGTTTGTGGGGAGAACGCTCCCCAAGAGCAAAGTGCCCATTGAGAGAGAGCAGAGTGACATGGTCCGTGGCCAAGCACTCTGCTTCTCTGAAAGGGAATTGTGGGTCCAGGGGTGGGCCTTTTTATGGGAGGGTAGCTGTGAGGGGATTGGTCGGCCACTGGGGTGACCCAGGTACTCCGTATCCTCAAGTAGGAAAGTACTGCCCATAAGGTTTGGTGCAAAAATTTTTCAAAGTCCCCACTTTCCCCAGCCCCTGCTTCTCCTTAACATGGAGACCTATGGGTCTCCTCGTTACTAAACTACCTCTTGAGGTAGTATAACTCAGGAGGCATTTACGTGTGCCCATAAGCCTCTGAAAATGTTCAGGATACAACATAGTTATGTGGAAGGGGGAGGAACCTAAGACACACCCCCAACACGCCCCCAAAACGCCCCCTGAAAAAATAAAAAAAAATCCCTACGTCGACGGAGTTACGTCGATGGAGGGTTTTCGTTGCTCCGCCGACGTTGAAGTAATTGCGCCAACGCAAATGTTGTTGCGTTGCCGGAGAGATGCGCCAGCGTAATTGCGCCAACGCTATCGGCGTTTCCGTTGACGGAAATGCCGTTCTGTCGGCGCAAGAGCCCTTGCGCTGATGGATTAGTTGCTATGGATTGGGCTGCCCATTTAAGATAATAGAGGAATATGAGAGCTGTAGAATTTGTTCATCTCTAAGGAACAATAACTATAGAAAGCCTATACCTCAGTGGTGGGGCACTTCCCTGGCATTCAGAAGTCACCAATATCTACCCTTGGCATCACCAGATAGGTCAAGTAAAAATTGGAAAGCAGCTTCCATACACTGATATTTCTGATCTAACTGGGCCAAAGATCAAAGCCAAGGGTATGCAGGAGGATCACATAATCTGTGTCGGGGGCCAGAAAAATGATTTGCATTTCAAATTTGATTAGGTTTACATAAATTTAAATATAAGAGTGTGTTATATATATTACAAGGCTTGTCCACAGGCCAGATGGAGGGGGTCTTACTCTTGCCACAGGCCACATTGAGGCTTTCTGCCAGCCACATCTCACCCAAGGGCCAGGATTTGGACACCCCTGATCTATGCAATACAGCAGTATTTGTTCAACTGGACAATGGGCAGCCCAGTCCTATGCTAGGAGTACACTGTTGGCCAATGTGCTAACCTAGCAAAGAATGTTGTGAAAGTGCCATTAAGTACTTCGCCACCACTGGGAAGCATGTGGCATTTGGCCAGTGCCAGTTGGCAATGGCCTCAGTACTGGAAGGGTCTGGATGATGTGTGTCTGGCAGTGAGTATATTCAAAAAGTGGAGAGGAGGCTCGTTAGGGCAGGGGGATGGTGGGGAGGAGGCAGAACTGGGTGGAGGAAAGATGAGCTGCTGGGCAGATCAGGACTGGGAGGGGGCAGGAAAAGTGACAGAAGTTGCTGCTGGATCCCATCCCCTATCTGGAAACACGTATCCCAACATGGGCCTTCTCATTCTGGGCAGGCTCAAGGATTGGTGAAAATCAAAGAAAACCCATCTGATCCTGCCACATTTGTCAAGGGTTAAGAGAATTAATGTTCCCTTTCAAAGAAGACCTGTGGTTCCTTTCCTGGCCCAACCCTACAGAATACAGTGACCAGCCATTTTGGCATTGCTGTCCTTCTGGGCACCAGGATTGCCTTCTTTTGCCTTCTTTTGCACCCTTTTGCCTTCTGTTTGATTGCCTTATGTTCTTCCCTTCCTGAATAAGAGTGATCACAAAAATAACATGCTAATCATATAAAGCCATCATCTATAAACAGCTGTCAAAACAATTATGAAACAAATCAAAACACTGAGATCAGCAGTAAAATGGCAGCCAATTCAAGAAGATAATCAATCTAACTTGAAGGCTTGGCAGAACAGATGCGTTCTGGAAAGAGTCCACAGCAGGCCTCCAAGAGATGCCGTCCATAAACGTAGTCTCCAAAGGCTCAGCCCCTCGTTTTTATCAGCCCAAGTCCTGCACATGTCAGTCACACATTATACCCATTGTGTTTGGAGCAGGAAGCTAAAAATGAGACAATTCATTCCCAAAAAGGCAGTAGATCTGCATGAAATAAATCCCGGGAATGTCACACATCAATAATTGCAAATCGATGCACACTTCTTGTTCTGTGTAGTTGCAGGGACTGTTATTCCATCCTGTGACGCAGACCTGCTCAACTTGTGATTCCTCCAAGCGGTCATCTAGCCATATTTTCTCTTCAATAGATCTGTTTTTTCAGCCTACTTGAGATACATATGAAAAAGTCAAGCAGCCAGCAGGCCACAAAACATTGTAAAGGGGGCACAATTCAGCTTTCTGAATCTCATGCAGTTCATAGATCTGAAAAATAGGCTCTCAAGACCAATCCTGCTCCAAGCTGGCATCCTCTATTCATCATCCATTCATGCACAATGAAATTAATAATAACTTTGCAAAAACAGAGAATGAAAGTATCTTCAGAGCAAATTGCTCCAGATAAATAGGAACGTTCTCTTTATTGTATCAACACGTTATGCTATTTCTCCTTTTCGTATAGATGTTCATGAAGAACATCATGAATGAAGCCATATGGGTGGTTACAAAAGAATCAGCACAGTCAACAGCAGTTCAAGGGTACAGAATAATCTGCATCCTTGAATAAACACAACAGGCATGATGTAAGATCAAAGGGATATCTTTCATTCATCTGTGTTCTAACTTCTAGTGCAGCAGTCTCCAAATTGGAGACTGTGCTGGTTAAACAGCATAAACCCCAAATTGGAGACTGTGCTGGTTAAACAGCATAAACCCCCAGCATAAACCCCTCTTATCACTCCACTGGGGATCCTCTGCATTTGGGAACATAATCCAGAAAGTTTCCACCAAAATGATAAGCTCAATCCACCCGGGAGAAGGATTGTGACATGTACTGGATCTAACCGGTGGTTTGTGGTTTGTCTGCCATTTGAGTAAAATAAATCACTGAGTATACTGGATTTACTCAAATCTGATGCTCACGTTTTTCAGCCGAATTCAGTCTCCAGAATTATGGTGCGCATTAGATTAGATGGTGAATTATATTTGAGTAAATACAACATTTCCATTATAAGTATATGGTGCCCGTTAGATTAGATAGTGCATAAGACCTGAGTGAATACGGTGTTTTGCAAGGAATTACTAGCAAACAGGTCTTTTTTGTGTGGTAACACTTTAAGAAGGACTCAGAAGAAAGTTTGGGCTAGTAAACACTTGGCCATGACTTGTGAGAATTTGTAATTAATGATGAAATAAAGTTTAAAATACTACAGACAATAATTAAATACTGACAATAATTAAATACTGTAATTGCATATCAGTATTGTATCAGGCAATACTATAGTGATACCATTGGGCTCTTTTGCTGCACACTCTCCTCCATTCTGTCATAATAAATCTTACTATTTTGAGTTCAGTGGTTCTCATTACTGTGATTCAGGGAGTCCAGTACAAAAAGCTGAGTCCATTTTAATATCAAAGGTTCTGAATCTTCAGTGCTGAGTATAAATGTAAAATGCGTAAGTATTGCCAAAGGCAAGCCCTTCAAAACGAGATCTGTCTCTGTAGGATTGAATCAAGTGCAGTTCAGCAACTTGTGTGGAGCATTTATAATTTTAACATAAAAGTATAGACAATGACAATTTCACCATAGGCTGAGAGAATATTCCTAAGGAAATAATGGAAATAATTTAGGAAATAATTCCTAAAGCAATGTTTAATGTGTAATGATTGCTTGGTTGTTGTGGACACCGTGAGGCTGGTCCAAGATGTTTTATAACTGTAGCACAGGATGGTCCTCTTCAATACTGCAGAAGATCCTGGACACAACTCTTAAATTGCTCATATCTGTCTGCACTTCCATATTTGTAACATTGCAAAGAAATTAGAGCTCAGCTATAGAATGGCAGCTATAGAGTGCTTTCTTGATGCACCTTGAAAATAATTACCACCTCAGAACACAATCCAAGCTTCCATTAGAATAGGGAAGCTGGCATCGTGATCAAACTTTCACCAATGGTATTTGCTCAAATTAGGCTGCATACTTACTTTTGAGTAGACATTCATAGGACTATACTTTCAGTGATGCCACCAGTTATTAACGGTGCAGTTTGTGGGTTCTTATTTCTTATCCTTCGCTCTAGAAATTGTTCCCCACTGTAATCCAGTGAGTGGTGTAACTGCTGCCATTCTAAACAACTGCAAGAAACAGAAGAATGGGAAAGGATGCCATCAAGCATGATACCATAGTCTTTCAAGACTGATGGATGCCAAGTTTTTTTTTGTATTGAAGAGCAGAATCCAATGCAAAAGTGGTTTTGAAATATCTCCTTACTATCAAAAGTTATGGCCAAAAAATTGAAGAATAAAAATATGCATTTAGCTCTATGGCAGTGTTTCTCAAAGTGGGGGTCGGGACCCCTTTGGGGGTCTCCTAGAGCTTTCCTGGGTGTTGCCTAAAGACCCCTGGTGCAGGGGGCCAGCTCAGGCTTGCCAGACCTCTGGCTGTAGCTGCGCGCGCACTGGGGCTGACTGACCTCAGGGCCCAATCCTATGCATGTCTACTCTGAAATAAATCCCACTATAGTCACGGGGGCCTTTACTCTCATGTAAATGTGGATAGGATTGCAGCCTCAGGTCCCAATTCTATGCATATCTACTCTGAAATAAATCCCATTGTGTTCAACGTGTGCATAGAACACACATTTCATTTGTAACCATAAAAATACATCCTACATATCAGATATTTACATTACGATTCATAACAGTAGCAAAATTACAGTTATAAAGTAGCAATGAAAATAATTTTATGGTTGGTCACCCTGCCAGTATATGAAGCTTTAAAGCCTTTTATTATGCTGTTTCAGGTATCCAATTATGGCACACACAGTGATCAGGATGGTACCTGGAGTAAACACCCACTTGGATGGGTTGATAGTCATGTAAATATGGCATACACTTTGATGCAATTGGGTTCTGTGGGGTATGGCTGCCTTGAGCTGCTTACCTGTGTCACTTTCCTGCATTTGATTGGTCTGGTGCACCCTGAGTAATGTATGTATGCATTGGAAGTATGATGTAACCTTTATATCCTAGTGATGACCACTGATTATACCCTATGTATAGCCAAGATCTCTAGAGGGCTGTGCTGATTAATTGAAGATCAGTAGCATTACCATTAACTTCAAAAACTGAATTGTATATTGTATTTTTTCAGTGGCAACTCAAGACCTAGACAAGATGATTTTGCCAATATCTTCCCCAGAGAGACTAAAAAGACTTTTCCAAGAACAATTCCTCATTTGTTGTGTTTTGTAAGTGAAGAACTAAGAATTCTTCTTCACATGAAGATATTTTATGGGCTATTGGCTAAATTTAAAGGCAGATTCTATTTCTATAGGGAAAATTTTAGCCTCACATATCTGGCTGCTATCTGAAGACATTAAAGCCAATTGTATTTTGTTTAAAACACTATACAACATGCATGGTCATAGATGTTGTCACGGAGCATCAAGAAAGTTGGAACCTTCTGCACTTTTTTGTCGATATGAATTAGATTCCTCCTGTTTCTACAAAGATTGAATTTTCACATATCTGGAGGAAAGGGAATATGCTTTCATTGATCTGAGGACCAGATGTCTTTCCAGCAGTTCTAGAAATAATTTGTTAGCCTCTCCAAGTCATATTCTGCTTGTGTTTATTGCAGGCAATGGATACCTTTTCACCCCAAAATGTAATTTCGTTGAATGAACAATCATACGGTATCTTCTAGTAAGAAAAAAATCATTTGATTTTGTGGAAGAGGAAATAGATCTACTGATAAATGAAGTGGAAGTACTTTCTGTTACACATCATAGTTTTGAGTTTGCATGTGTTTCCTTCTAAATGAAGCCAAGATCTAATCATTAGCTTTGGTACTTATGTACCAAATCCCTTTTCTCTGTCAAGATGCAGCTGTTTCTGGTGTTAAACTTAGCAGTGCACAATAGCACTCAACAAAGTACCCTCTAATCAGGAGGAATCAGTTTAGGAGGAAATAACTGGGGCCAAATAAGTGCCTTATTATTGCTATGAATTCTCTAGAAGTAGGTCCACCACCACTTAAAAAGACATATCCCAATTCCGATGCCTTGTTCAAATCTCACTTTGTTGATGCCCTTAGAGAAGGAACAGATGATTAGAAACAATGAAGAAGCCACTTAGCCACTGAAAAGCATGCAATGTGGTGGCAATATCTACATGGTGATGCATCATCTAGTCTCTAGCCAGTGATGAATCTAGCATTCCTGTCTTCTGCCAAGCTGCTGCCAAGGGCAGTCCAGAGGGCAATCTTAGAAAGGAAGCTGGAGGGATAACAGTGTGTTTTTGATATTTTTTGAAAATATAACAAAATTAATTAATCCAAAATATTAATTAATATTTTTATATTTTTATACACCTTCTCTCAAAGGAGCTCAGGCTACTGTGCATAGTTCCTCCCTTTCTTTTGTCCTCACAACAACCCTGCCCATTGACCGGCTGCCCCTATCCCAGACCTTCACCAGTGAGCGTCCTTCAATCTGCTGCTGAAGACAGGAAGGATTTGGCCTTTCTACCAGTGTGTTGACTGGAAGCACTGTGACAAAGTGCTTTACAATGCTTTTGCTACAGGGCAGGTTGGCAGAATACATATTCTACTGGCACACAACTTGGCACATGTTCCACTTGGCACATGTTCCACTATCATAACCAGAAATCCTCCTGTTGTAAGGGAATTGGGCTAATTTATAGCAGCATGTAAGATCATTAAACAAAGTCCAACCCAATAATTTTAGTTTAGCTATGATATTGTGGAATATTGAAAGGTTGGTGAGACTATCACACTTAAATTTCTGCTGATAAAATGAGGAATTTAAAATTAAAATGAAGAAAACAATCCTGAATGCTTTGCTATTCTGCTCATTGTGCTACTAGTTTTTATTAAACACCGAAGTGAGGCAGCAAGAATTGTGATTTGTTTTTCATTAAGGTATGAATTAATACGCAGGCAGCTGAACTAAAATAAGGTTGCATAAAAGTCACTCTTTTCAATTATTTGGAGTTTCATTTTATGTGGAAAAATTAGAATTTTGAGTTATCTTTGGAAGTCTTTTTCTTGCCTGCCACCAAGGCAAGATTATAATAGTTACCAGGGATTTTGATTAGGTGGCATTCTTTATCTTATTTAAATTGCTTACTTTATCTCATCTTCTTTTCAAGCGACAAACTGAATTAATACTCTGTATTAAATGTAAGAAGCTATGTAGATACAACATTGCGGTTGAGCATTTTTTAAACTGCATATAAATAAAGAGATTTAAAGATGTATGCAGTATAGCCTTCATTCTCATGCGTATATGTAGTATTATTAGCAGTAATCCAATGCATATAGAAAATGTACAAAGTGACCTGGAATCAGCAATCGTGAAACCTGGGAGGCAAAAAATCCCAATTCTCAATGCAATAATTTTCTCACAGTTCATATACCTTAATGTGTTCTTGATTAAAACCTGTAGTTTGGAAGCCTTGGCACATTTGTTTCTTCCATAATTCTGCATTAGGCTAAATCAGTGTTTCTCAACTAGTGGTACTTTAGGTAGTGTCTGGTGGTACTCATCAGACCTCTGATCATCTGTGGCCTGGCAGTGAGACCAGGAACGTGACACAACCAACATCAGTAGGAGGCTCCAAAACATGCTTTTCCATGCTCAAAGCCTTCCCATCCACCATGTGGCTATTATTGGGGTTTGTTGTGTTATATCTGGCCTGCCAACCCAGACATAATTGACGGTGATGTTATATCCAGTTATTTCCAGTGGTACTTTGTATAGGTAGATCATGTGAAGCGGTAGAGCACAGAGGACAAATGTTGAGAGACGTTGCTAAATCAATTTGATTTTTGATCAAATTTGGTTTTGGATCTTTTACTGTATTATATCTATAATCAATAATTGTTATCAATAATAATCCCTATCATTATCATGCTACCCAAAAGGACATAAGAAGTAAGGTCTACAGTGTAACTTGTGTTGTTTTTTTTTTTTTGGAAGGCATCTGTATGGATGATAGTCCTGCAATCAGTTTGTTTGTTTGTTTGTTCATTGGTTGGTTCATTCATTCATTGGTTGGTTCATTTATTTGTTCATTCCCCACTGTTCCACTGTGTTTCAGAGCCTTCAAGACAGCCTCTATAATACCACATTTATTTGAATCTAATACTCAACTTTTTCAGCTGACTTTAGTCTCCAAAATTGGGGAGTGCATTAGATTTGATGGCGCATTAGACTCAAGTAAATACAATATTTTGATTATAAGTATGGATCAGTATTTACTAAATTGTATTTAAAATGTAACATAAACCCATTACTGTATAAAGTAGTGCAATTAGGTAAAAATCATAACATAAGTACCTAATTGCAATTACCTAATTGAATAAAGTAGTGCAATTAGGTAAAAATCATAACATAAACCCATTGTCATATAACTCATTGTTGTATGCAGTAAAATTAAATTTACACCTGCTTTGCAGCTGCATATTACAATTGCCAGAAAACATTTTAATCTAAAGCCTTTTAAAATTGGGATGTGCATTAGATTCGATGCCATGCAGTAATAATTCACCTCTGTGTCTACTTGTCATTAGTGGGCTTCAGGCTTTTTGCCTAGAAGTTCACAGATATTTCTGAAAAATAAATTCAGGCTTACTTCAGCAAACTGTGGAGTTAGAAGCCAACTGAAAGCATAGCTGGCATGACATCTAACAGACTGAAGTAAAGGAAATGATCTAAATAGAATAGGACAAATGTCCTTGAGGTGACTTTTCATAAACCCAGCAGTAATTTTCCCTCATTGCTTCCCGCTGACCCCAGAACTAAACTACCAACTGGGTCTGCTATAGTGGTATTGTGGAAATGTATGGAACTATAAATTTTAGCAAAGCTCAGCCACCAGTGCATTTCACTGCTTTGATCTGTTTGGTTATATTTAATGGCTTGGTGCTCGGAGAAGGATTTAAACGATGCAGGTGCCTCTGGTCACCATCTCATTTTCCCACTGGTCAACTTTAAGAAAGTAGTGGCAGCCCAATAACTCCATAAACTTCACCAAAAGTGGCCAGACAGAAATTTCCAGTGCCACTCTTGGCATTTTCTCCAGTTTGCTTTGTGTCTACCTGCACAGCTGAGAAATGAATGGCTTGCACCATCCTTTCCTTTGGTCTTTCCGGGTTGTTGGTAATGGTGCCACTGAAATCAGGCCTATCCAAGCTATGCTTATGTTAATATTCCTTCGATGTGGGTCTATAACCAGTGGTGGGATTCAAATAAATTAACTACAGGTTCTATGTCCTAATAACCTAAACTAACAACAGGTTCTATGTCCCATTAGTAACTGGTTCTCAGTAACTTTGCTCATTAGCAAAGGGTTCTGTAGAACCTGTGAGAATCCCTGAAGCCTACCACTGTCTATAACCCATACTCCTCCTTCCAGACGCTTTCACTTTCCACAGGCTCTGGTCTGGGGCACTTTTCAACTTGTTCTTCTTAGACAGCAACTACTTGAAAGATCTAACAAGGCCTCATGAAAACCAACAAGCTGGTAGGTGGTGGTAAATTGCCCCGGAAACAGATTGCCCTTCAGATAATCTCTTAAAAGAAAATTATTAAGCTTATTTATATCCCACCATCTTCATAAAAGACTCAAGGCACAATCACCCCGTAATGAACTGCATAAAAGCAGAATGCCCCTCGATGAATTGTTCCAAGATGGATCACACCCCTGTGAATAGTGCAAAAAACTAATGGCCCTTCATTTCTGGGAAAAGGATTTCGGGAAAAGGATTGCCCTTTCATGAATAGCTCCAACAGCCACTCTCATCACCCTCTTAATGGGATGTTAATAAAGCTGTTCTCAGTAACAGAACTGTTTGCTTGCTCAGAAAATGTTACCAAGCAACAAACTCTTCTCTATACAACTGCCTGGCAATTGGCAGGTTAACCAATAACCTGGGAAAGAATCCTATGGCAGAAACTTTTTATGGAGTACAGCCCACATCATCTATCTTTTTCACCCTCTTTCCCCCCTTCTCTGTCTCACATAAATATACAGAGATGGGGACGGGGCAAGAGCTCAGCTAGGTTTGTGGAATTTCCATGCAGTGTTCAATTGCAACGCTGGTCTGTAGCAGCAACAACAAAAAAAAGTCTTGCGATACCTTCAAGACCAACCTCTTTATTGTGAAATAAGATCTATTTTTGCACACACATACATAAGTCAATATAGCATGTTTCTGATGAGGAAGTTTCTAGGCCATGTAGACTCACACCACAATAAATCACATCATTTTTTAAGTGATCCTTGGTCTTTTTGCTACAACTAAATAAAGGAGCAAAAAAGTGCCCCCTCTGGAATTTGCCTAATGAAGGGTTTTGATTAAGTTAGTGCCCACCAACAAACTTAATTTAATTATGCCCCAGCTCCTAAGTTTGATTGCCTACTGAGCCACGGGAGTTTGATTGTCTATCAGCAACAGCTTGATTGTGGCAGTCATTTGAAGAAACTATTATGCCAGTAACAAGTGGAGGACTGTACTTTATACGTTTATTGGCATATGTTGAGTAAAAAAATAGTGCCAGCCAAAAGTGGACTTTTGGGAGCATTTGGGCTGGTCCTCTCAAAGATTATCACAGTGGCATGAGAGCAGCTGGTCTAATTAGCCATATGTTTGTTGACATATGGGACTGTGGGTGGCGCAAGCGGTGAAGACGCTGTGCCTGTTAACCAGCAGACCCGGGTTGGCCCCACAAGACAGGGTGAGCTCCTGTCCTGAGCCCAGCTCTGCAACGCAGCTGGATCCAATTGTATTGGCTCTGCCTTTCCATTGGACTAATTCAGTGGCGTGGAGAGGGGGGATATGCCTCTCCTCCATAACAATCCAACCCAGGCTTTTGTGCTTCGCATGCAGCGTATGCAGCGCCGAGCACGATACTATAGTCTCTCAAGACTGACGGAGGACTGCTGTTGACATATGTATCATGCATTCTATTGCAGACGTTGTGTGTGTGTGTGTGTGTGTGTGTGTGTGTGTGTGTGTGTGTGTGTTCACAAGCAACACCCACCCATTATGCAACTCCCTGTGAGTTCACTGAACATGAAGAGAAGATCTTTGTTATGAAAGGTTTAGTGATGAAATATTGAAAATGTAGAATGGGGAAGAATTTCTAGGATGATCTACTGGAGTGTAACTCAGTTGTGGGCTTGAGACCTTTAAGCCCCAAAGGCTAATCCTTTCCCAAAAAACGATCCTTTTTCTCATGTCAGGGGCCCAAAATGGAGTCTTCCACTTGCTGAGTCCCAGTGTGGTAAAGACATTCACCACTATACTTTCGTAAATTACCTGTTCTCTACAAGTCCACTCCAAGTTCAAATAAATGGTGCCCAAGCAAGATTATCTTCTGTCATTTCCAGAACATGAGGCTGCTGCAAAAAATAACAGGTGTAAGCCTGAGGTAATTTCAGTTCTTTTTTCTAAATGCTGATAGGGACTAATCCCTCCTCAGGTCATCATTCCCCCTAAAATGCCACTAAATTGCTAGCTATTGCTAAATCCTTTTCCTTTGTTCTCCTCATACTTGTCTTTTGGGTTAAGGTTCAGCAAAGAAGGATATAAGGTGGGCCCTTAGTAATATCAGGCAATTCTATCCTATTTAGGCCAGCATAACTCCCTGCAGTGGTGTGGGGCAGCGGTGCATGCTCTGCCCCACTCCTGGGTGATGTTAGGCCAGTGCACAGATGTGTGCCGGGAGTTATGCCAGGTGGGAGTTATGCCAGGTGAGTTATGCCAGCCTAAATAGGGTAGGATTGCACCTTCAGAGGCGTAGTCTACAGGAGTCTCCTACTAATATATTCTTCCAGTCCAGTTCTGCTTTCTCAGCTGTCTAAGGATCAGAATGTCACACCAGACATTTTGGTATAACCTAGAGTACCATCTCATCCCAATGTTGTGGCTGCAGACTCTGCTACAGCACTTGAGAAAAACATTTCTTATCATTTTTCTTGCACACTTTTGTCAAACTCAGAAGTGGGAGATGTCCAGTTGTATTTAAAGGGTCTTAATAAAGGTCTTAATGGTCTTAATAAGACCATTGGTCTTAATAAATAAATGGTCTTAAAGGACCTCCTTAGACAAATGCACAAAGTGCAAGGCTGCAGTGCCCACCTTTTCAGCTGGTTTCGGTCCCTCTCCCATTGCAGCAGGTAAAGAGGTCCCAACAGCACATGGCAAACTACGCCTATTAATTTCTGTCGCAGTCACAGTGCACAAAATGCTTAACAATTCTTACCTCATTTCAAGCACTCTTCAATGGCCTCACCATCCTATCAATGAAAGTATCATGAAAAGACATGAACGAGACTTCATTATTTCTACAGACTTTGCTCCGTGAAACGTAAAGGGACTTTGTCAAATAATGATGAAGACCGCTTCACGGTTGCAGGAAAATCTTCTGTTTCACTTGCTCTAGAATTGTTTTGCAGAGGCACTCAGTTGGCAGTATTGTAGTGGCATTGCTGAGGTGGCTTAGGGCAATACTTTCTCCATTAATCCAGGGCAAATTGGCATTTTAAAAGCCTTCACCAGAATGCTGTTATATAATCTGAAGTCTCTTTCCATTTTTTTATTTCTTTTTTTGTTATTGGAAGGCAGAAACTGTAGACACAGGAAAGATTTCCTGCAATGTATGCATTGCAATCCAAATTCTTTTTTTGAAAGCCACTTGTACTGAAATTAATATTATAATTGTAATGTTAGAAGTGGCTCAGTAAGAAAGCCTCAGAAACTACACAGTATTGCACTGGCTCTACTGCTCTTTTCAGAACCCCCAGACATCAGTCTCTCCCACCATATTGCATTGTATTAACTGGATATTAATCCTCAGCAAGTCACAGGAAGATGCATATGTACAGGGTGATTATATGTTCTCTATTTCCTCTTTTTTAGCCTTGTGTCTTATAAGAACTCCAGTGTCCTTTTTCCCTTGATAGAAAGCTTATAATATATAAATTATTATTAGAAGGCCCTTGTAAGAATAAATTATATGTAATAAATTATAAATTGTAAATATAAATTAAATAAGAAGCAAAATAGTGTTTAAATTAACCACATGAAAGCAATAAACATGAGTGTTTTTTAGCTTTCATTTTGTCTTGTCCTGTGTTTTTCTAGGGTGTCCTACATTTTGGGGGACCTTATCCTCTTCTGTGGTCATGATATCTGGTCAGCCTGCATCTGAATTACAGGGCATGTGAGTGGGACAGTCATGTATTTTGGACTTAACAAATGAAAAAGATTAGCCTGCACTGCGTTGGGGGCTACTGGGATATAAAAGTGCATTCTGCATGAGATACCTTGCATTAGTGGTGGGATTCAAATAAATTAACAACAGGTACTATGTCCTAATAACCGAAATTAACAACAGGTTCTATGTCCTATTAGTAACCAGATCTCAGAACCAGGTGCTCTGGTTCTGAGCAAAGGGTTCTATAGAACCTGTGCAAAGAACCCCCTGAAGCCCACTACTGCCTTGCATCTCTTCTCCAATGATATTGCTCCAAGGAAGAGCTCAGGGCAAAGACAAACATCTATGTGCTATTTTCTGATCTCCTTGATAAACATAAAATAATTGGTTGAGAAAAACATTTGCAGTGATCTGCCATTCTAATACCATGCTCAAGAGATACCCATTGACAAGACCATCTTGCTTATTAGTGGGAAAGAGCTTTATTGAAGGGAAAACAAAGAGATAAAAGCATTCGTCTCTTTGCTGAAATGTGCATATGGTGGTTTTTTCCCATACCTATAACACGATACATCACTATGAGGTGTAATTAATCAATTAAATTTAGTGTATGTTATCATCAATTCCAAGTGAGTTTGATGCATCCTATATTAACTGTAGCCTTCATGTGAAGGATGTCAGATGTCACAGGCTCTTCCTCTGCACAGCTGGGTTTACACTGGGTTTCTTCATGAACCCTTAATGGGAGGAATATTTTATCCCTGCAATCAGGAAATGGTACAGCACAATATGCTTTGCATCTCGCACACCCTACATAGAAGATAAATGTTGTCTCTGATGTATCCTTCTGCTCCTCCTTTTTGGTTCAATAAATGGCAAAGTAGCCCATTTTCAACGGTTTTCTGCTGCTGTAGTGCAAGAGGTATAATTAAATTGTGTCCCAGTAGTGAAGGTTTCTAAATGATGATGAGCCAAAACTAATTGTATTGATTTGTTTATTACTGGCTTAGGAAGCTCATCAAACAAATGGACTGAAACTATTTCCATATTCTTATCTGTTTGCTAAATGAGAAACAAATAACACTTCCATATGTCTGTTGCATAGTGTCATGGCACTAATGCTAATACTGATGATAGACTCAAGCATATGAAGCAAGATTATTCCCTTGCATTGCTAGATCAACACATCGGAAGAGCCCAGCTATAAAACAGCTTTAAAAACTTGTGTGCAAGATATTGCAAAGTCATGACTGGATAAAGCTCTTCTGGCTCCAAATGTGAGGGTTCGCTTTAAGCCATGTGGGACCAATTGCATCCAACTGGGCCATGCACCCAGGAGCTCCCTATGCTACAGTAAAAATAAAAAACAAAATCAATACTTTTACTAAATCATTGCACAATCACTAAAACAAGTGGTTTTGTAATTACAAATCCAACCATGTTATACACTGATTTTTTTATACATGGATTTGACTCAACACAAATGGCCACTGGAAATCATAGTTTTAAAAACTGCTTTTCTACTATTGTAGAGAGGCAGTCAAGCAAACAATCATTCAATTTTCACTCCCAGAATCATACCCCTGCAGATACTGAAGCACTACATTATTCCATTAGGTACAACTGAGGAGCAAGAAACCTGGAAATGTTTTTTCAATTGTTTCTTTATGGATTTTTTCTTTTATCCACAGGAGGTTCCGAAACGGAACCCTAGTAGGGACACTAGGGACACCTGTATTTACTTCTCAAAGGTAAACTATGCATGTTGTTTATTTCCTGTAGATCTCCATACATGCAAATTTGTTTCAAAATAAGCTAAGATCCATTCAGTGTAGTATTTTTCATACAAATCATCTAAACATATCTATGTACTGTATATAAAATTGGGATAAGAACCTTCTGGGAGCCGTTCCAAGGCAATGTGTATAGAACTCGATGGCATACATGAGTGGGGCAAGGGAGGCAAATGCTCTGTTTCACCAGGCTTGTGGTGTAATGCTGTCCACTCTTCCTAGCAGCACCTCCACAGCATTCAATCAGAGTGGCAATATCAGCTTGCCAATCTGAGGGTTGCCCCACAGAAACATCCTAAAGGCCAGGGAAGCCACATGCAGCCTGAAAACCAGAAGTGTTTATATTCAGCCTCCTGAAGGCCTTACAAGACTTTATTGCAGGGATATTAAAACCCCAGCCCTGGGGGCCAGATGCAGCCCTTGGCAAGGTTCAGTGTAGTCCCTGGCAAGGCCATTCTATCCGGCCCTAGGGCAAGCCTTGTAATCCACTCCAATACACACTTATGTGTACATTAATGTAAATTTTGGAGACCCCTGCCTTAGAGGGATGGGGGTGCCAAGTGTGACTTACCTAACTCTCCAAATGCCTTCTGGAGGTCAAAAATAGTTACATCCCATTTTCAATTAAAAAGTGGAACTGAAGATGTTCCGCCTCCAGACATCTTTGGAGAGTCAAGGAGGACATGCATAGTCTTCCCAGCACTCAGAAAGCCAGGAGGAGGAGGCAGGCACCAACAGGTGGCAGAGATTCTGCCCTAAGCAGGGCAATGGCTTGAACACCACTGGAAGACTACTCCATGACATAGGCAATAGAGTATGGGTCTAACCTTGTTATATATATATATATTTATTAGACACAAATTTGACTCAACATGAATGGCCGCTGCAAATCAGTTTTAAAAACTGATTTTCTACTGTTGTAGATTGGAAGTCATACAAGTAATCATTCAATTTTTTTAGTCCCAGAATCAAATCCCTGCAAATATTGAGGCACTACCTTATTCAGTTAGGCACAATAGTGGAGCAAGAAACCTGGTCTTTAAGCACCTCTGTCTGTCTGAGCAACTGGTTAGCTGTATGCTACAGACAGACAGATGCTGCAGGATATATAGTTTGCTTCTTCTATAAAATGTAGAGCTAAATTGCTAATACACATTCAATTCTAGCAATTTTCATAGAGTGCATACTACATATTTTGGTAATGTGGGTTTGAGGAGCCTGTTTGGATCCCGAGAGACTCCTGTAAACATGGAGGCTGAACTCCTTTTGCTTCCCTCTAGAAGCTGATCCTGCCAGCTTGGCAGAGCTCTGCTCCAGCTTCAGCCCCGCACATTATCTTGAGAGGCTGTGGATAAGTTAATAGCATACTGGAAGTAGTTCGAAAGATAGAGGGAATTATATGCTACTGTTATTAATCTTTCACCTTCCACATGGCTTTCAAACCATAAAGCCCTTTTAAAAGGGGCAGGCTCCCTGCCCCATGAATGCTACTGGGGAGAAGCAGGATTTTAGCATAGAGTTCACAACATAGAGTTCAGATGTCAGTGTTTGTCTTCCTCATTTGTCTTTTTGCAGACAGCAGCTAAGAACAGGGGCTGACCTCCTGTGCATTAGTTTCTCTTTGTATGTTTACCCAATGATTTAAGCGGAAGGAGAAACAGAGGTGAAAACTCGCATTTTCTCCAAACCTCTGCAAAGCCACATTTGGGAAAGTGTGCCATGGCGTGACGAAAATTGAAGACTCCATGTGAGAAATGGTTTGCCATGTTGAGCGGCCTCCAGGTGGCAGCATTGAAAATAGTCACCTCACAGTGTCTTGGACATGTGAATCAATCCAAAATGGTTTGCGTACAGATATGTTTTTGCAGTAATAGTGGAATTGCCTGAATCGTATCACAGCAGTCAAAGCAATCAGTTTATTTTTTACTATGTTCAAAACTGGGTTGAGTTGTTTTTGCTGCGGAAAGGAAAGTCACAATCTGAACAGAGCTTTCCTATGATAGTAAAGCAATTACAGGATTACACAGAAACACTTTGGTGACTTCCATGCAACTTCACTCATCTGTTTTATGAGGTCTTCACTACAGGCTTACAGACTAAACAATTCACATATCATTGGATGGAAATGTTCAGGTCTGGCTGCTCATTTGCAGAATTATGGACTATGATGTGCAGGGGATCCCTTTATAAATCAGGGTTAAAAGTCCAGAAAACATGGACTTACAGCAAAATGGCATACAAAGTTTCCCCCATGAAACATAATGTAAACAGGGATTAATGAGAATCATATACACATAGACCCCCCTACATTGGACTTATAGAAAGGGATTAACTCTCATAAGATACAAATGACATAAGATAGGATCTATAAGGAATGGCATAAATGACATAAGATAGGATCTATAAGGAACGGCATGTAGTGCTAACAGTGTGACCATATAGAATGGAGGACAGAGTGCCTCTACCTTTAACCACTGCACAGAAGAGAGAATTTAGGCAGGTGCTGCTTTTTAAACTCTTCTACTACATCTGCCTCAATTCTGTCTTCTGTGAAATGCTTAAAGGTACAGACACTCTGTCCTCCATTTTATATGGTCACTGTGCCTAAAAATGTCCATTGGCAACACCCCATATCCATAGGCAACATCTCAGAACACAGTAGCTGCACTCATTTTTAACCATAAATAATTCTGATGACCCTCAAAGAATTGTGCATCAAAATGAGTATTTTAAAAAACATTTGCCCATGACAATATTGCTAATATTTATAAACTATAATTTGCTGAAAGGCGTTCTGCACATTTCAGCTGCCTCCCACAACTCATAGTTGTTCTTACATTGCACCTGTGTAAAAATGTAAATTAAAACATAAGCCACTGGCTTTGCCTCCCATGTCCCCGTTTCATGCTGAAAGATCTCAAGGCTCTACCAAGGGAGAAAAAGGTCCCAGAAACCTCACCATTGCATTAACCTCTGATAACATGATGAACATAAATGAAGGGGGGAAGAAGTCAATAATTAGATGTCTAAAACTCATGGTAAATAAAATCACAAAACATTTCAGTATTCAAAAAATGACAAGGCTTTAAAAAAAGAGTATTTCACTTATTTTTTCAATCAAATAAAGATAAATTGAGTGCCTGTATACTATTTTTGTTATATCTAGAAATTATATAGATTTATTATGTATAAATCATTAAATTTAAAATGCTTCTAAATTGGGGGGGAGAGAGAAACATTTATGAAAGTGCATATCCAGTTCTCATCCTGAAAGCCTGCATGTGTGGCCTCAGGTTTCTGAGTAGATGTGGGCTTCATTGACTCCTCATTTTTTTCTTACTTCTTTAAGAAGCTGGAGGTTGAAAGTAATTCTTCAGTCTTCAGACCCACTTGTAAGGTTTTCTCAGCAGCATTAACCCCCATTTCTCCGTAGGTGAACCTACGACAACATAACCAAGGAACCCTTTGTGCAGAGTCGTAGAGTCAGACACCTCCTTACAGTCAAGAACACGCTTGATGAATGACTGGAGCAACAGGTCAATAACCAATTAAAGAGAACCATGGAAGTAAAGCCATGGATCTAGAAAAGTGAGAAATTTATACTCTTTAACTTACTTTCTTAAAAGTACAGAGACGTTACACAAAAGAACCTGAGGAAGGGGGAACTTAATATCTCAATAAGCTGCTGATAGAACAGGAAACAAGAAATCCCAATGAAATTCCAAAAGAACAAGAAAAGACATTAGCTGCATGGATGACAGACATCAGGAAATGCCACCAGATCCAAAATGTGACAATATACTATGCCAAAAAACAAAGGACAAATCCAGCTATATTGTAATCCAGTTTGGTTCAAAAAAGAGAAAGTTTGTGCTGACACAATAAAAACCTACAAATTTGATTGAGGATATGCATAAGGAATTATGAGAAAGTATACTATGTCAATATATTATGACAAAAAACAAAGTCCAGTTGAGATCAGTGGAATATAAATAACTAAGAACCCAACCCTATGTGTATCTACTCAGAAGTAAATCCCATTATAGTCAATGGGGCTACTCATAGGTAAATGTGAACAGAATTGTATATTTTCATAGTTTTTAAGGGAGTATCATAGGATAAATGTCTAGTATTGTCAGGATTAATGTGGTTTAGGGCTTTGTTTTTTGCTACTGTATTTGTGTTAAAAGGAACAAAACAGTAGTCTTGTTATTCAACCTGTAATCTGTACATGCTGAGTTCCAGGGGGGGAAGTTCCTAGGAAAATTTTATTTCACTTGAGAACAGACAGAATAGGGCCATATCTAACCCACCAAAGGCCCCCATCTAAACTTCTTGTGCTGCTATTTTCTCCTATCTCAGTCATGGAGCCAGACATTGAGGGAAGATTTTTCCAGACACTTAAAGTATGGCCCACAAGGCATTTACTCTCAGACCCAACAAACCTCTGCTATTAGCTGGGAGCAACAGATGATGTTCACTAATGGGTGGATGAGTTTTACTTACTATTATTCTTTGATACTAGGAAGGATTGGCTAATCTGTATGTGCGTTCGCAAAACTTTGCTGTAGCATGGGCAGCACACTTGCTTGAACCATTCGAAATAGGTGTGCTATGCAAGCATCTTTTAGCATCACACCTGTTTTCAGTTTAGTGTGTAGATCATACAAAGTACTGGTAATCCATGTAGGGACATTGCATGACCAACAATTCTTTGTAAGGTAAGTTGATCTTTTGATTTGTTTGATGGTGTTCCAATATATAAGTCCCTATTTGGTTGAAGGAAAAACCAGCCTTATCATTCCTGAAATAAGACATTTTCCTCAAAAAGTTTCTTCTGAAACTTCCTGCAAACTTGATTTGCAATGTAAATTGTTTAAATGTAAGGCCTCCTGCAGTGTTCCAGCACACTTCCTTCTTTTTTAATTGCTGGAGACACTTCAGTTACTAATTAAACTTTATTGTTTATGACACTGCATTTTATTAATAGCCGTGATAAAACTTGTACATTCTAGCATATTCTTTGCACATTGAAATAGAAAAAGGGTATACCATTTGCTGGTTAACATTTAGCATTCTGCCCATTTAATCCAAATTGATCCATTTGGTCATAATTTAATAATGACAGCTGCACAACACTCTGGAATTATTTATTTGTTAATGCAGCTTCATCTGGTCCTGGACTAAGTAAAAATCTGTGGTTTTAGGGCTGACCTAATAGCCTGAACCTTTTACAGGAGAAACTGTAATTCAAATGATGAACACTTGCTTTTCATAAAGAAAGTTGAAGTTTTAATCTGTGGTATCTTTATTGATTCAGAAGAAAAGAGAAATGTGAAAATTTCAAAGACATAATGCCATGCTTAAACTAAGAAGTGATATATAAAGAGTAAAAAAGTTAAACATCAGCAAATAATCTATACAAAACAAAAATAAGTTGCTATGGGCCAGATGGTCTATTGTTTAGAGACCACTGAGTTAGGACCAACAGTCTAGCTCTGCATAACCTTTCTGGACCCAATTTACTGCCTCCTTTCTGGACCCAATTTACCCATCACTCACCCCTTAACCTTGATGCCCTCCCCCACCCATTTTGCCATTTTGCCTTGACAATTTACCTTCTTCAATGGGTCCAGCGTGAGATCCATTCACACACATGGAAAAACTTTAGTCTTTCCAGAAGTATGTACCTCTATGTCTTTTATGATCACTGTTGCTGTAAGGTGTTCCATCAACACTAATTTGCATAAATTAAAAATGCGGCTTGAATCGACCTGCCTGGGAATCTAAGGGTTACAGGTCCAAGAGACCTGAAGTTAAAAGTTTGGACACCCTTGGACTGAATGAACTCCAAGACCCCTTCTAGGTCTAGTATTTGGTGAAACTGTAAGTTGGTGCTGCCATGCTGGTACGTTATGTTTAAATTTCATGGTAGTGGTTTTAAATTTAGTACAGAATGCATCTTGTAAGCCTTGGTTACTTAAAGTACACCTCCTTTCATAGGAACTTTAAACTTCTGTTGTCTAGCAACACTGTAAGTCCTACAGTATGTGAATTTTTAAGAAAAGACTTCTTTCTTTTGTTCTTGAGCTGAGAGCAAATTCCAATAGATGTGATAACAGCATTACATTTCGCACATAAAGATCATTTGATATAAGCATAGAACAGAATATATTTCTGTTTCACAGACAATTGCATTTAGAGCCTGTTGCTCTCCTTCTATCGTAATAATGCTTCGGCCCCAGAGCCTTCTTTTCAACATAAATTCACACAAAGGATTCCAAGAACATCCATTATTTCCCAGTAGCTAAGGAATATAGGAAGATGGGGTGGGGTTACTCTATATATATAGAAAGAGCATAATTTAAGAAAATTAATTGGCTGCTGGAGAAGAATTCTTTCTTATGATAGGGTTGGACCAAAAATGTAGACTTACACAAGAAAAATGCCAGACCTAACAGAAGAGGCAATATTTTATATCTACAGCTGATATATTCCTATAACTCCCAAATGAGCAATATTATGTGAATGAGATTCACATAAATATTTTCTACTATGAAAAATTACTTTTTCATTTAGTGTACATTATCCACATGAATCTTAGAGATAATGCAGACAGTATTGTCCTCCTGGAAAAAGTGTAATTAGAAAGAGATAAAAAAGAGTCACCAGACTCCTGAATTCTCTTCAAAGAGAATTGAACAACCAAACTAACAGACACTGTGTTGGGATCTCCATTTCCCGGCTCAATAGTTCACTTTTTCCCATAGTGCAAGTTGATTATGATTATGATTTTGCCCCACCTCTACAATTCTATTTATATGGAAACCTGACTTTGCAAACACTTTAATGCAGGGGTCCTCAAACTACGGCCCGGGGGCCGGATATGGCCCGCCAGAGCCCTCAATCCGGCCCACGGGCACTTTCAGAACCCCCCCCGCCACCCCGGCCGGGGGTTGGGGGAACCCCAGGGGCCTCGACACCAGGCACACAAGTGCAGGAGGGACTGAGCGGGAAGCACGCATACCTGTTGCCGCTTCTCCGCAGCGCCAGGGGTTCCCTGGCCGGTGCGTGCGCCCTTCCTGCTCAGTTGCTGCTTTCTGTTTAGTTGCTGCGTGCGCACTGGCCAGAAAACCCATGGCGCTGCGGAGAAGTGGCAACAGGCGTGCATGCTTCCCGCTCAGTCCCTCCTGTGCCCTTCCCGCTCAGTTGCTGGCTTGTAAGTCACACTTTCCTAGGCTGGATGGGGATCTCATGCTGCAAGCATGCCACACTTTCCTGGGAGTAAACCCATTGACTATCATGGGATTTACTTCAGTGTCGGAATGCATCACAGGCGCGGTGCGTAGCTCGCCGGGAGGAAGCTACAGTCCAGCCCCCGACAGTGTCTGAGGGACAATGACTGGCCCCCTGTTTAAAAAGTTTGAGGACCCCTGCTTTAATGTAATTTGTAGCTCATTGAAAAATCTACTGGCATCAGCTTCATCATCTGTTATAGTTCACTGTATTTTTCCTAGAAGTTTTGTATGCCTCACAAAAACACCAAGAAAGCTCTGAGCTCTTAAGCTTGCAACATCAAGGATGCAGTGAGGGCAGTGGTATTTCTGAGTGCAAATTATCCCCCCATGGCACAGAATAAGTACACGGAGGAAGATGTGGAATTGAGGGCCACTTTATTAACTACTTTTAACATTAATAAAAAAGCAGGGGACTGCTAACAAAGTCGTGCTGGTAACTACAAAAATAGGGATGGGTGAAAGCCTGGCTCAGGTCACACCCCCACTCCGGAGGGTGCCCTTCAACGCCAACTCCAGGGTTGAGATAGCTGGGTGCTTGGTCAACCAGTTGCCCAGTTGACTGAGCCTATATTACATCCCAGGTACAGGGCTAGCCGCATAGGCCTATGTCCGGTCAGGTATACACAAGACCCGCTCTGCATCGCCCTGATCCTTGCTATCTCAGGCAGTCACCAATGGCATATCTTACCTATTCCAGCACAACACCTGCCATAAAGTGACCAATTATTTTAACCCAACACCTCCAGTACAGTTTAGGGTAGGCAAAAAAGAATCCCGGCAAGAGCCAATCAGCAAGGACCCCCAAAATTACTACCCAGCCCAAAATGCGACCAGCTAATCTTAAACTGCACAGGGAGGGTGGGAGGGAGGGGACGACGCTCTGAAGCCGACTGAGCGGGCAGGACACCCCGGATCGGCCAGCCGGGCGCCACCCCCTTTGGCCCTAGCAGCCAATAGGCTGCCTGAACATCTCCCCCCCCCCAGCTGTACTATCTGGCCGGGGGGGGGGATAAAACTGGCCGGCCAGCCCATTCCATAGGGATGGCCAGCATCATTGTAGAGCAAAAAACGTGGAATTCATGCTTTGACATTTAGGGTGAAGCTACATATGAAAACGCATCTATCTACATAAAAGCTTTGACCTGGGCTAAAGGTGTCCACATGCTCTGTGTCAAATCGAGCAGGCTGAGGGTTCTATCCCCATGTGTCTCTGGGGCAGAGAAGGCTGAGGAGAATAACTGTCAACATCCTGTTCGCTTTTCAACTGTCATTTCTAACTGTCTCTGGGACAGATAACAGGCCAGGCTGGGATTAGGGTAGGAGAGCAATTTAGGAGAATTGCTGTGGTGGCAAAAAGGCAGTTGAGGGGGCAACTAAGGAGAGCCAGTGAGGAGTATGCCTGTGCATTGGCCTAACTCTCCCCTCCCAGGAGTTGGACAGAAATACCTTACTGCATTTTTGTGATACCGCCAGGTCAGCAAAGGACTTATGCCGGAGCTTAGGCCAGCCTAAATACACTTTCCTGAGAGTAAGATCCATTTAACACAACAGGGTTACTTCCGAGTAGACATGGTTAGGATTGTGGCCTATGTCTAACAACAGCTAATTTTCTCATTCCAGAAGTAGTTTTGAGTGAGGAGCTGGTTTGATGCTCTCTCTTTTTGCCTCCTACTTCTCTCCACTAAATCATCCAAACATGGCTATCCTTTGTAATTTATCAAAATCCATTTAATTATTTCCTGCTTACAAGAGTTTAGCCTTTTTAAAAAACTTTGTTAATATATATTTAGTGCAAAGTCAAAATGCTCCACCCTGATTTTTGTTTTATTTTTTCCTGTTTTACTGTCTACAAATCCACTAGACTCTTAACAGTGCAATTGTAAGCATGTCAATAGTTCTTACTCCCAGGAAAGTGTTGTTAGGATTGCAGCCTTCAAGTCCAATCCAATACATTACATTCAGAAGTTGGTAGAAAATAATTGCACAATAAAGTAAGTCCCATTGTGTTCAGTGGAACTATAGGATTTCATCTTTTGTTCCTTTTAATTTTCTTTTTAAGCTTAGCCTTTTTCATTTTCCTCTTCCTTTCTTTTGTTTTCCTTTAAAGAATTTAAATCATGAGCCTCTAGGCAGGGACTGTTGTCTTTTAATGGATGTGCATTGCTTAGTGTAGTTGCCCTTATGTACAAAAAAATGATGATGATACTGGGGAGCCATTCAAATAACAATATTTTCTTTTAAACCCTACAAACAGTTGCATTCCTGGTCACAATGCTATTTGCAGAGTGTATGTAACTCAGTTAAGTTTTCAGTACAAGTCATCCTTGGAGTGCAGTATATCCCCTCTTCCAAAGTAATATAGCAGCTATATTGATTATCACTTTATCTAGGAAAGAAGAAGAATACATTTACAAATGACTCCTGAATGGGGCTTAGCCATCCCAGTTGGCGAGAATGTCTGTCTGTCTGACTGCCTGTGTTTGCAATACGGTTATCTGAAATCATATTGTAGGCAGATGATCCTTTTTTATTCCATACGTTTTCTTTATGGTGACTGCAGACAGGGAATTTTACAAGAATTCAAATGTGAGCTAGAAAAGAGAGATGAATTCTTATTGTAGCACGGCAGGTAGCAAAACCTCCTTCAGTGCATCTTCTAAGATGAGAGGGGCTAGCTCCATGATAATCAGCATAGTGCTGCAAAAACAATCTGGAAATGACAGAATACTGCTCATTGTACACGTATATGGCTGCACATGGTACAATTTTTTTGTGTACTGTAAGACACAATTCACAAGCTGTCATTCACAGCAATACTTCCGAGGCTTTTTCACGGTTTGTGAGCTGGAGTTGTATTTGGAACACATCTCCCTGGATCTTGAAATATTACTAATTTCCTTATTGGGCCAGGACCAGAGGGAAATCATATCTTAGTGCCAAAGACAACTAGATTTACACATGCTGATGGCTGGGATTAATTTTGCATTTGTCATTTGATCTTGCAGCATTTTGTAAAACTTTGATTTCCACTGAGAACAGTAAATTGTAGTTTGGTTTAATGGGTGCTTCCTATAACAAGAGTAAATTCTTCCAGGAAGAGATTTATGCAACCTCTTGAAAATGGCAGGGTTGAAGTGGCTTTATAAATCTGGCAATATTTTGCATGATACCGTATTAAACTCCTACTTTGATTTTTGGTCCCAAACTAGCTCTTTCTGATGTGGAGAAACCACTTCTAATTCCTGCTATAACTATAAGAATATCCACTTTTAAAAAATTATGTTAGCTGCCATAAATTTCTATGTTTGCTGTTGTTTTATGATCTTTTTTTGTTGTTGTTGTCCTAGATTCATCATATGAGCAATAAAAACTGAATGCATTCTTAATTTAAATTTGACAGGAACACCATCAGATTTTTCTCCTCCATATTTTTACCTGTATCAGTGGTGGGCTCCAGCAGGTTCGCACCTACTCTATAGAACCGGTTGTTAACGAGAGATAGGACATATAAAGTTTTTAAAAATAACCATTTAACAGTGGCTGCCAAATGGGCATAGAACCGGTTGTTAATTTCTTTGAATCCCATCATTGATCTGTACCTTATGAAACAAATGAAGCTAACAAAGCCAGTACTCTTCCCTGTTACAATACAAGGCCAAAGAGCCAGAGTTGTCTGAAGATGTCTTCTTGGTCATGTGGCTGGCATGACTATCACCAAAGGTGCACAGAATGCTGTTACCTTCCCACCAAAGTGGTACCTATTTATCTGCTTACATTTACATGCTTTGGGGGGGGGGGAGGAGCTGCTGTGGCTCAGTAGATAGAATGCAATACTGCTTGAATGAAATTTTGGTAAGCAGGTCAGCAGTTCAATGTATGAGTACTGCAAGATGGGGTGATCTCCTGTCCTTAGCCCACCTCCTGTCTACCTAGCAGTTCAAAAGCATGTAAATGCATAAATAGGTACTACTTAAGTCAGAAGATAAGCAGTGTTCCTTGTGCTGTGTTGGCCACATGCCCATGGAGTTATCTTTGAACAACGCAGACTCTTTGGCCACAGAAACAGAGATGAGCGTCATACCCTGTGGCTGCTCATAACTAACAGGGCAACCTGTGAGGGGTTACCTTACCTTAATTACATACTTCTGAATTGCTCGTTCAATGAGCTGTAGAAGTAGCTCTGTTGTGCAGGATTCAGTTCTTGAACTGCCAACCTTTACATCAACAAGCACAGCATCTTTAACCACTGAGCTACCTGGAAGTAATTTTCATTAGACTCATGAGAGTAGACGTGCACTAGGATTGTGCTGAAAATCAGTAAACAGCAAAGAGCTTCAGCAGGGCCCATGATTTCTTGTCTTTTTGACATCATTAAATGGATACTGATATGCCCTCAACACATTTACCTCAGTTGGCCTAAGGGCACATCAATATAATATGGATAATCAGGGGCTGAATACTATTTACAGAATTTCCTCACTTTAATAAAGCAAGAAGAGGTCACACAAATTTTGCTTTCTAGGATTTTTAGATAACTTGGGCATTATAATAGCTGGATAAAAACATAAATATCTAATTTTTAAAAATCTACTTTTGGGTTGATTGATGGTATTATGCATTGTTTATAATTGTAGAAGTACTGTTGGTAGCTCATGAATAATTTATTAGTGATAGTTGGCTTCAGTATGAAGGATCAATGGCAGAAATGGCTATTCTTACACCTCGGTAAGTGGGTCATCAGAAACGTAATTTACAATTCTACAGCCCTAAATTCATAATCTGTCACTGGAAGTCCCCGGCTGACAATATGAAAGCTATTTCACTGTTCTGAGAGCCAGGCATACCAGTGCAAAAGTACAGACAACACCATCCACAACTGCAGAACAACCACTATTCTCCTCTGTTGCTAGTAAAATGGTCATGAGGGTGGGATTATGGACAGATCAGGGTGGAGAGCAGCCTCTTTGGGGGGGGGGGCATGAGAGGGTAGACATCAGTGGCTCCAAAGGCTTTACCCAAACGCTAGGAGGTGCTGCTACAGAGAAATACAGGTGTCCCCCACTTTCTGATGATTTATTTTCTTATGGTTCTGCTCTTTCAACACCTTTCAATTACAGTATACCCAAGACTCATTCATTCAACACATGTTCCACTCTTTCAACCTCTCTGCTGGTCTAAAGGCTAAAATTTTCTTCCTTGATGTTGATTTGCATGTGACATGGTAATCAAACTGTTTTTGACATTTCCATATGACTTTTTCAGTAAATCATTCAAATACATAAAGGGTTGGATCTCACTCTCTTGTAGGACTCGGGTCTCAAAATCTGTCCTTCTGGTTAAAGCAGGCCTCCATCAGTCTTGAAAGACTATGGTATCATGCTCGGCACTGCATACGCTGCATGCGAAGCATGAAAGCCTGGGTTGGATTGTTATGGAGGATAGGCTGTTACCCAAGCAGCAAATCCCCCTTCTCCATGCCACTGAATTAGTCCAATGGAAAGGCAGAGCCAATACAATTGGATCCAGCTGGCGTCGCAGAGCTGGGCTAAGGACAGGAGCTCACCCTGTCTTGTGGGGCCGACCCAGGTCTCAAACCCTGGCCTGCTGTTTAACAGGCACAGCACCTTAACCGCTTGTGCCACCCACAGCCCATCTGGTTAACAGGCATATAAAACTATGTAGATAAAGCTATGCACATAAAACACAAAATCCCAATACTAATCTTTGCACATTACTGTATATACAAATGCAAATGTTTTCTGAGCTTATACAAATTTCCAACTCCCTTCCTTTGGTGACAAGACCCCCTTTTCACCCAGGGCCTACCCTGCACCTCTTCTTATAGGCCTTAACCCTTCGGCATGAAGTGCAACAATTGCCCTCAAGGTTTTAAGATAGGAGATCCACCAATGCCAAGAGTCAATATACTGTAATGATTCTAATCTGTTACACTGTCAGCCTGGTAATCAAGTTCCCGTAATGTCCTGACTGATCCAGGACCAACTTGCCTGAGGATCCTGATTTACAAATTTACAAAAGAGTGGTCTCTTTTGCATTGTAGCGCAAATTTCACCACCCAAGCTATTGAGGCAATAACATAGTTGACTGTCACCCCGATGAAAAATGGCAAGGGATGTCCTACTGGTAACATTTTATTGAAATATGATTGTGATTTATATTACATATTATGTGTTATGACATACTCTTTCCAATGAATTGAAATGAATGAATTACAAACCCATATATAGTAGGTTTGAAGTGATTCTGGGAGCCAGCCAGCATTAAAAAAATGCTTCAGAAAATGAGCCATGTTTGAATGTTCAAAGTGGGTACCCATGCTAAGTCTATTGTACATATGACAAAGACATCCATCCCATACTGACTCATCCTATACTCATTAGTTCTTCTCCGCTGGTACTGATTCCTGTAAAGTGGAGGGAATAGGATTGGGCTGAATGGGTGGAATATGGGTGAAAAAAATGCTTGATATAATAGTTCTGCCCAAAGACATTTTTTGCAATAATTTCTGGCATTTTTGTTGTTTGAACCCTTGTAATGATTAGCCCATCAAACATGGAATTCTGCATGGAGTTTCAGTTTTTTCTAGCTCATTTCCTTACCCTCATTTTAAAGCAATAGAACATTAGTTTGAACGAATAAATTCTAAGCTGCAACCATTTTCCTGAAAGTAGCATGATTTCCATAGCCAAATCCCAACTTGTGCCGGAACAGGCAGGCCAGGAACGTTTCCCCTTACCCAGGATAACACAATAGCAGCCGTAACCGTTTTATACGCAGCAGCCATCCCAATGGGTCTATTTGAATCTGTGCCACGAATTTCAGTGGCACAGATCTGAGCTGCCCCAGGCTTGGTGCCAGGTCCATCATCTTCTATCCAGTTGCCTGCCCACAGATCTGTCCACCATCCGCCCTCCCCAGCCCAAAATGCTTATCTTGGCCAGTGTAACTTAGAATTTCCCAGTGCCCACGACAGCACATGGAGGATGGTGCAAGTCCCTTGCTCCTGCACAAGTGGGCACTCAGGATTGTATCCCAAATCTTAGGTAGAACTTCGCAATCCTAGTTCTGTAGTTCTGTCTGTATGAATCCTTGTACCAATTTGCACACAAGTATGTGTTAAAAAAGAGCACTGGCAACTATTTTTCTTACACTTCTACTTTTTGGAATCTCATGCAGGCATTTTTCCCCATCAAACAGAAAGTAGTCTCCAGAGACCAGATCCTGTACAATGAAAAATGGAGATGGGAACATCTGGACAAGGAAGGGTGGGTCACGTTGTGATTAAGCAAAATGTCAAAATTATTGATATAAACATTTCTATATTCCGAGGCATCAGTAAAATGCCTTTTCCACACCAGCCATTTCCCCTCTTATTCCCTTCTAACTGCAGGGCTTCTCTGTGGCTCAACAGAACCATTGTTCACATTATAACCAACAACAGAGAAATTTTTCTCCTCAAAAATTTGCATTAAACATTTAACAAAGTGCTTTCCCTGGAGGCCTGAAGAGGCAACCATTGTTTGAAAGTACTTCAAGCATGTTTCCATCCGTTCTGGGCTCGCATTACCAGATCAGTTGCTCCACACAATGCTGTCAGGGTCAGCAAGTAATAATGGAGAGAAGATGAGTAGGTACTACCAGAAACTGTAGCTGAAAACTAATAGTAGCCTTGAGGATGGAATAGGTGAGGCACTAGGAGATGCAAAAAGGAAAGAAATAGCACTTGTTTGTGCACTTCTTTTCACCTATGTGGATTTGCAACTAGGATGCTGGGTTTTTTACTGATGCCTCGGAATACCGAAAAGTTTATATCAATAATTCTGACATTTTGCTTAATCAAGATGTGATCCCCCCTTCCTCGTCCAATATGAACCATTGTTTACATTCCAGGGAGGCAAGAGAGTATTTTATTTCCCCTTCAGAGTTCTATTAAACATTTAACAAGTGCTCCTAAATAATATAATACAACCAACAGTGCTATGTTTGGATACAAATAGGAAATCAATCTATTTCTTCTCGAGTTCAGCAGCCTTCAGTCTCAGGCCGGGTTTCTGATCTGTGTTTGTTGGGAAGGAAACAAACTGCACTTTGAACAAGAGACAGAATCAGATCAATAAATGCATGTTCTTTTTTTGTTGTTTGGTTTTTAAATTGCCCTTGCTCAGTGTGCACCAACAGGCAGGCTCAATATCAAAGTGTGAAATTGGGAACAGCAGCTCCTCAGACTCCGTCTTCACATTTGCTACTCAGGAAATCATTTTTGAGCGCTAGGTGTGGCCAACCAAAAGCCACAGCTTCTCCTCTGAAGGGCTGAAACACCCAGAGGAAGCTGCTCAGGCCTTGAAAACATGGTCAGAAGGGGATGAGAAAGCTTTGCTCAGGATAGGCTAAAAACAAGAGCACAATTAGACTTAGGCCAGGCTTCTCTACTGTCATCTTGAGTCTATATCAAATTGCTATTTGTTGTGAGGAGTAAAGCTTCGCATGGACTAATTGTAGCTAGTGAAGATTGGAAAAAGCATCTGCATGGTGACTCAGTTGTCTATGTTTCCCCGCTTTCTGATGGTTTCCCCGTACAAGTTTCCCCGCTTTCTGATGCTTCCTTTTCTGACGATCCGTCCTTTCAACACCTTTCAGTTATATCCAGAACTCAGCCATTCATTGCATTTTCCACAGTTTCACCCTCTCTGTGCTGTTCTAAAGGCCAAAATTGCCCTCTCAATGTTGCATCTCCTAGTCTAATCCTGTTACCAAAGAAATTAATGAGAATCCATTTGCAAAAATCCTTGTGGCAGGAGGAATTTGCAAGATAAAAGGGGCATTTGCAATTTACTAGCTAAAAAAGCATTGGAAGCAACATTAATAAACTTAAAAAAGAATGGGTTCCACTTTTCAAGGGTTTTCACTTTTGGAAAACCCCTTCCCAACAACTGAAGCTGAACAGCCCCCCAATTGGTCTCTTTAAAATTAAAAATAATTCTCCACAAGGATGCCTTCCCCCTTTTATTAAAGACATTTTGCCCACAATGGGCACTCACATGTTCTGCCCTTGGATGCTGGGTGATGGAAATTCAGAGGGCCTGGATCCAGGAAGACCCAAGATGGAAGACAGGAACTGCAATGCCTTGTGACACCCCATCCCATGTGCTCTGGAAGCTGATGGGGCTATTGAAGAGGCCCTGAGTGGTCTCTCTGCTTGGGGAGCTGCCATGCAGATCTTGCTGCTTATGGAGATCCCCTATTGTCCAAGGACAATGCTGCCAAGCCCTCAGGCTGTGTCAAGTTGGAGCTTCCCCACACTTTGAAGGGGAGAAGCTGTTTGGCTCCATTGTCGAGCCTCATTTGGTGGAACCTAAGGACAAAAGAAAAGTTTTGCCATCCGTCAAGAAGGATCCTTCCCAAGAACAGAGTTCCTTTCGTCCCTTCAAGTCCTCCTTTCGTCATGGAAGACAGTCCTCCTCGTAAGTCAGATCCCGCTGGACCAACGCTAGAATTCTGCCTAGAGCCAGACACCCCAACATGTCCACGAATTTTGGAGGGCAGAGAGCAAGCAAAGAACGTTGTTCAGCCTGACTGAGCCCAGAGATGAGCCAGCATGTATTGGTGGTCGCCTCCTTGGGTTTTTGGCTGCCTGGCACAATTCTACATCAGATGCCTGGGTCCTCAGAATTGTGTCAAAAGCTTATTCACTCGAATTCAATTCAAAGTCTAAAATTCACTTCTGGCAGGGCCCTCCGTCTCGCAACCACACACACAGAAGCTTCTAGTGAATCAACATTTGCTGCAGATCAAGGTCATAGAGGAGGTCCCCAGGAACATAACAGGAACTACTCCATGTTCTTCCTGGTCCCCCAAAAGAAAGGGTACATGAGGGCTATTTTAGACTGCAAATGGCTGAACCAGTTTCTGGAGAGGAAAAAGTTCAAGATGGAGACCTGGCCATCCTCGCCACTCTAGAACAGGGAGACCATCAAGTTTCCATTGATCTCTCTGAGGCTTACCAACACATCCCCATCTTGCCTCACCATAGATGATTTTTGAGGTTCAGCTATGGGAGCAAGCACTATCAATACAGATTGCTCCCCTTTGGTCTTTCTGCAGAAGCCCTAGTATCTTCTCTGAGACAAGAGGGAGTCTCAATTTATCCCTATCTCGATGATCGGCTCCTGGCCACTCCTTCAACTCACAACTAGATCACAATCTTTTATTCTTACAGACTTTCATGGTCACGAAACTGGAGTTTAAGTAATCCAAACCAAACCAAGTAATCCAAATCCAAATTAAGGCATAGGCAGTTTAGTGTCTGTCTTTGTGTAGTTCTTATATTCTGATCTAACTCAACTCTGTGAAACATCTTATTTTCAAAATGTGTTGTAGTGGGAACCACCAGTGGTTACCAGAAACCACAGATGTGGGTAAACACCTTCCGTCCACCCACTGAAGTTAAAGGGGCTCTGCTCCCCTCATATTCAGAAAATCCTCAGATTGCAGCAGAGGTTACAGACATCCATCTTTAGCCTCCGGTGAGTCCAGACTAAGTCCTAATATCGCATCCGGTTTTTCATCAAACTGGAAATGGCATTTTTAATGCCTTATAAGGCATTGGGAGACTTAGGGAAGAGATGGTGAGTGTAAAGGGGGGGCTATAGATCTGACTTGGGGGGGCTATAGATCTGTTCCATGAAAAACTGAATCTGCAGAAATGTGATCAACAGTACTTAGACTACACATGCAGAAGCAACCGTTAGCTCAGTGGTTCTTATTCTCCCAGCATTTCAACCTGGGACCCCATGAAGTGATGTTATGGCTGAAAGCAACATCGAAAAGGAAGTGACATCACTGTGATGTCAGAGCTCCTTTAAGTCTATATGTTCTGAGACTTACTCCCCAGAAAGCAGCCTGACTGCCCCACTCCAAGGTGGTGGTGCCAAGTGCCAGATTCCAAGATGGTGGCACCCAGCTTTTCATGATCTCCATGAAACTGAAGGCACAACCCCCAAAGGAGCTCCCAAACCCCACTGAGAAGCACTGTGCCTGATTGGAGTCTCCCTGAGGGGTGCATGCGGCCCAAATGCCAGGATTTGAAGACCTCTGATCTAGAACTAAAGATGCCTGTTAGGAGAACCAATCCCTATCCAGACATGTATGTCATAAGCAAGAGAGAAGCAAAGGCAGCAGATGGGTACATGGATTCCTTCTACACCTGTAACCTGTGTATGGAGCCATTGCAGAATCCTGTATGTGCTACTGTTTAGTGCCATCCACTGTCCTGTGCATTCATACTGTCTCATGCATGGACAACCAGTTCATGTACACCAAATGAAACAGATCTGCATGCGGAATCCCGTTTGCATTCTAATTGCGTTTGCTGGCTCAGCTTTCCTGAGAACAATTGTGCACTTTTCTGCATTTTTTTACACACCAATCAAAAAGGTTTTGATGAGATATTTGATAATCTGCTATGTAATTTAATCATAGCATCTGTTTTATCTTCTTTTGAAACACACAAGCAACCACTGTATTTGATATCTGTATTTGATACACAAGCAACCACTGTATTTGGTATTTGTATTTGATATTGAATTAAGGAATTGATGAAAAACATTTATCATTATATTGCACTCACCAAAACTAAATGAATTCAAAAGAAGCCCATTTTTAAAATAATATTTTAATTCAGATAATTATATGAAATAAAAATTATATTCATACATTACAGCAACAGCAAAGCCATAAGTTCAGTCACTTAAATTTTCTAACCTATCCACTGACAACCATATTTATTTTCAACTTATTCTTCTTAGATTATGATTTGTCTAAATAATTCATCTATGTAAAATGTACACCACTTCCATTTCTTTCTTTCCCATTTATTTTTTTAATCCTATATATTTTGAAATGCATCTGCTATACTTTCTTTTTCTTTCTTTCTTAAACCCATTACTTTTATTGGATCAAATTCACTTAAGGTCATTCATCAGTGTCCAATTAAATAAATAAAAAAACAATTACTTTCACTTACAACTATTAATTTTTCCCATACAAATTTCTCCGACCATACTAAATCAGAATTTTTAAAAATTCTCAATATGATAAATTATCTAAATTAACAAAATTACCATAACTAACATCCAAAATGTATCTACTATACATCACAACAATCCCTAACTTATATATTTTACAACCTTTAACCCAATACATTTAGCTTAATATTTCAATTACGGTAACTTTTATATTTCAAATACTTATCAAACTATGCCAAACTTAATACTAATCACAATCCAATTACTTAAATATTCTTTAAAATTACCCTCACAAATATTAATTAATTTTCCCCATATTAATTCTTTATTATCTCCGCAATATATTCCACACCAAAGTCCAACCCAAGTTCCTCATATTAAATTTTTATCCCACACCTACCAAAACCAGCTAAAACTCTTGCCTTAAAAGTTTCGAAGCATTTATGTTCATACCCCCTTCCTCCCCACCTTAAATTTTCTTCCCTGTTTTTACTTCAACAGTACCCAGAACATTCCATCTAACTTAGGGCGCAATCCAGAGTAACTACATGGAGTCTTTGCTCCGGTGTAAGAACAATTTGCTCTGGATTGCAATATGAATTTCCCATAGGTTTTCACTAGCTAGTGCAGTAACTACGGGTACGCGTAATGTCTCTTACGTGCTCCCGTAGTTACTCTGGATTGTAGGGTTACACACTCTTAAGATTCTTCTTTTCATCTTTGTTACAATAGCCGGAGATGCCTTGTTTTTTTCTCATTCTTCCCCAGCCAAATGTCCTCTTGTTGATTCTTTTCTTCTTATCCAAATTCTTTCTTTGTGAATTGTCTAAGAGGACTATGGAAGGCTGCTGCTGTTGGTCCTCCTCCTTTTCTTCTTCTGACTTGCTTTGATCTCCTCTCAAGGCTGATACATTGTGTGATGAGTGTATGTCTAGAAAGCTTTGCTGGAGCCCTTCAATCTTCTTGCTCAGGCTGTCTTCTGTTCTTTGCAACAACATCTCAGAACTATAAATCCAACTTCATAGTGATGTTTGTTACCAACTTAATTGAGGGAAAGAGATGTTCCACATTAATAGAGAGCTCTTGGCATCTTTTTCAAACTACAATTCTCAGACGCCTTTGTGGGAATGATAAAAAGTCTTTCCATTCTCATAGTTCCACTGTTCTGTTAGATGCTTAGAATTCCAGAAAACCACAAAGGACAACAAACTTCAAAGTTCTCCAATTTAAATTCAATTAAATCCAAAATCTTTTCCCCCACCGACTCTGCTAACTTACTTGATATATGATCAGCTGTCTTGTTTCAATTTTTGTTTGCAGATTCCTTTCACTGTCTTAGTTAGCCATCAATTCATTCCTTATCCTTATCTTTGTTGTTGTCAGTTTGTCTTCAACTGAAAAATCTAAGTCAGCTCCACTGTTGCTTGGAAAATATTAATGAGTCTTTAGGGGGCCTGATCTTCAGGATCCAACATCAAAGAGCTGGGAAGATGTAACACCTCAAATTAGTACAGAAGTTTTCCTTGAAAAAATGTGGGTCCTCACAAACCTCCTTTAAGGGCACAATCCAGTGTTAGGGCAGTGAGGATTGCCCTAGCTGGACTGCCCCAACTGTTCTGAATCTAGAGCAGAAGATTATGCTGCATCTGGAGAGACAGGAAACCTAGGCTGGATTGCTCCAGAGGATTCTCAGTAGGCACCAAGTCAGTGACACCTGGGGAGGGCTTGCTTCTGAGGAGACCCCCCTCAGGTCACACTGAACAAGGAACAGCTGTGGTGCCTGCATTATAAGGAGTCTCTGACAACAAATAACAGCTGCAGCATAAGACTGCCAGTACAGTCTACAATGACTACAAGGAACTTCTTGGAGTGGCCTGCTGTATCCCCAGGTTAGTGGCTGCCATAGTTGTGCAATATCCTGAAATTGAGAGGAAGGGGTTGCAGCTAGGCTGGCCAAGAACTCAGATTTTGGGTCAACACTGCCTTTCTTACTCTGCCTTATCATGGACCCCTATGGGTCTACTCATGTCTATACCTGCTCCTGAGATGGTATAACTCTGAGGAGCTGGAAGAGGGTATTTCTGCCCTGGAAATAGGCTCTGGATACAGAGTAACTGCTCTGCCCTAGGCAGTGCTGAACATATCCTCGACATGCCTCTTCTGAACTGCCTAGGCTGACCCAGCTAGGACAGCCCAGATCCACTTGTCTTGGGGCAGCCTATATTGCCTTAGGCTGCCTCAATCCTTTTCCAGAATAACTAGGGTGGCACATCTTGCAGTTGGGTCAGCTCAGTGATAGATAGGGTAACCCAAGCGCACTTCTGGGTTGTGCACTAGGTTCCAGGAGGTCATAAATTCTCAACAATGTGGGTTTTGTCTTGGGAGAAACCCAAAAACAAGACTTAACAGCCAGCCATTTCTAAGCTCTGTCAAGAAACCCCTTTTTCCTCTGCTACTTCAAAGGTAGCTTAATCAACCTCTGTGACCTAGCAAAATTAAGTCATATTGATGCTTTGTGCTTGTTAAAAGGGGATAAAATAGAATAATTGAATTTGTTTCTTCAGGATGCAGTTTCCTACCTAATCTGTGTATCAGAAAAGACTGCATTTACCAGCATTAATCATTCTATAGTCTCAAATCATTTAACACCCCAAATCCTGTTCTGCACCACATGATAGCCTGAAGCCACATCAGTGTTGGCAACTTACAGGAGCTTACAGTAACTTACAGGTATTTTTTTTAATTAAGCCCTGGTGGGGGCCCGGACACCAACTGGACTGTGTTGGCACTAGGTCAGTGATATTCAAGCATTTCAGCCTGGGTCCCCTTTCTGCAAATGATAATCTGGACCCTGTGGAAATGATGTCATAACTGAAGTGACATTAAATGTGCCCAGTCCCAGATTCCAAGATAGCAACACCCAGCTTTTTGCAACCCCTCTAAAATGAAGTTGCGTTTGAAGACCACTGCACTAGGTTATAAGAACCCTCTCCGCCATTCACATTTGCTATTACTATTGCAACATTTAATGTTGGCTCTTTCTTCATTTAATGTCAGTCATCAGTTGGTATAATCTATTTGTAATGGGTATTAGAGATGTGTAAACAACTCTTCCCCAGTGCTCACTGTATCATGAGCCTTACTGTTATTGTCTATATTTTGCTATGGAGTCTGCAAGCTTGATTGCTATACAGGAATTTTCTTCCAGTCAAATTTTGAGGAAACATAGAAAATGCAGCAAAGATTTGCTATGTTACCCAAGACCAGCCATCTTATATTTAGGGCACAATCCAGAGTAACTATGGGGAGTCCTTGCTCCGGAGTAAGAACAATTTGCTCTGGATTGCAATATGAACTTCCCATAGGTTTTCACTAGCTGGTGCAGTAACTACAGGTACACATAATGTCTCTTATGTGCAGCCGTAGTTACTCTGGATTGTAGGGTTAATCTTTTTAAAAGAAAATCACTGGAAATTGTACTTTTCCTCTCAAGTTCTGGAAGGCACATCCTTCCTAATTTAAAATTATAAGTTCTTTTGAGCAGAGCCCTATATTTACACTAGTGGCAGTCAGTGAAGCACCATGTACAGCAAATATGCTGAGTAAATTTCTTTTTAAGTGCAATAGCTATCCTATAAGCAATTGCACTTTTATTTTTTAAAGCAATAGCTATCCTATGCTATAAAAAAAATCTTCTATTTTAAGTTCCATGCATATGATGTGTAATGCTATCATCACTGAAAAGAGACTGATAGGAAATTGCACAAAGTCTGTTGTGTATTAGAAGTATTTCTGCTATGTCAAGGTGTGTACTTACAGAAAGAATGCTGGAAACATGTTCCATTAAAGTCACTGTTCTGCTTTGTGTACTTAGTTTCTCAGTTCACCTCTGGCCCAGCATGAGCAATATCTATAAACCTGCTGAAATGCATCATAATTTGACTTTCTCTATAGGAAGGTGAACTCATATCAATAGAGTCCATCAAATCTCTCTCTCTCTCTCTCTCTCTCTCTCTCTCTCTCTCTCTCTCTTGCTCGCTCGCTCGCACACTCACACTCATTGATTATAATGGGACTTATTTCTGAGTAGACATGCTTTGGATTGGACTCTGAGGCTGCAATCTCATCCGCACTTTCCTGAGAGTAAGCTCCACTGCCTACAATGGGTCTTACTACTGATAGACAGGCATAGGATTGGGCTCTGAAGCTGCAATCCTCTGACAGACCCCCAAATCCAGAGTAACTATGGGAGCACGTAAGAGACTTTACGTGCACCCGTAGTTACTGCACCACCTAGTGAAAACCTATGGGAAATTCATATTGGAATCCAGAGTAAGTTGTTCTTACACCGGAGCAAGGATTCCCTGTAGTTACTCTGGATTTTGCCCAGAGACAAGCAGCTGCCAAGGACCTCCAGTGGTCCCCGGCCCGGGGGTTGAGAAACTCTGTTATAAGGAATCCCTGAGAACCAGTAACAGCTGCAGCATGAGACTGCAATACAGTTTACAGTGGATTCAAGGAACTTCTTGGAGGGGCCTGCTGTATCACAGGTTAGTGGGCTGCCGTAGGTGTGTCATATCCTGAGGTTGAGAGGAAGGGGTTGCAGCTAGGCTGGCCAAGAACTCAGATTTTGGGTCAACACTGCCATTCTTACTCTGCCTTATCATGGATCCCTATGGGTCTACACATTACTATACCTGCTCCTGAGGTGGTAATAACTCTGAGGAGCTGGAAGAGGGAATTTCTGCCTTGGAAACAGGCTCTGGATATAGGGCTGCCCTAGGCAATGCTAAGCTACCTTCAACATGCCTCTCTTGAACTTGCTCTGCTGGCCCCGCTAGTGCAGCCCAGGTCCATCTGTCTTGTGGTAGCCTAAGTTGCCTTAGGCTGCCCCAAACCTTCTCGAGCATAACTGGGCTGCCCCATCTTGGACTTGGGCCACCCCAATGATAGATAAGGCAGCCCAAATGCTCTTCAGGTTGTAACCAAATTTATTAGAAATGTTTATTTTTCTTGCAAAATGCTCTCAGTCCAAGTTACTCTCTATCCAAGGTGTTAATGTCCTCTGGTCTTACATGGTAGTTTTCTGTGTGCATGATTCAGATTGTTTTGGATTTGATCAGTGTGCGTCCCATCCTACCACAAAAACATGACAGTCTTGAGCCAGGCTCACCTCCACAACCAGACCTAGCCCTCAGTGTGAGGCTGCATTAATGTGGCATTACTTCAATGCCCAGTTTGTGCCGTGGTTCCTTTTTATGAAGGCAATATAATGAGCAGGCCTGTCTGAGAGAACTGCTCAATCCTCCAGGTCCAAATAATTCCACAAGCCCATTACAGATGATTTATGTTTAAACTGGACATTTTTTACAGCTGGACAGAGCAAGGCAGTGTTTGTCGAACAAATGGTATTAAAATCCCCACAGGGCCGACTTGCTTCAGTTGTAGGCAAGGCTCTTCCTTAAGCCAGCTGATGCTCTTTTAATGAGCGCTGCTCGTCAGGGATCATCCCTGCAACTCGCTTGCTTGAATCACAGTGTGCAGCGAGTTTATAAAGCAGCCTCTTTTTTGAAATGGATGAGGCACCCTACCAGTCTCAGATGCACAAAACAGACACTTATTTGAACTCAAAGGAGGAAACTGGATGACAGATTTTTTTTCTCTCCCCCTTTCCTAGACTATTATTGTCATTCATTGATTTTTCTTTTTGTTCTTCAGCAAGTTGTGCTTTGGTTTGTGTATCACAAGCTCAATCAATTCACATGGCAAGGGGGGAAGAAAATCCAAAATATTAGTTTTAAAGTGACTTTAACATAGCGAGTGCGTTCACTGCAACCATGACAGGTCACACTACCAGCTGAGTGGCCAGTCAGATGACATCTTTATATAACAAGATATCCCACTGAAATCAGATTCCATTAAGGGACTCTCCTGCCGTCCTTCCCACCAAGAAATCAAAAGGAGTCTTTCATGCTAATCAAAATGACAAGTTGAAAACAAGAAGCATGCTAATGCTTTTTTATTTTACTTTTGAATGCTAATGCTTTTTTATTTTACTTTTGAAACAGTGCCTTGCCTTTGCCAAATGCAGCTTTGTTAGTGTCAGTTTTGACAGGTATGCCTCCATTTTATGAATATGGCTGTCTGCACTTGTAGTCCTGACTGCTTTCAACTTAAATACAGGCACAGCTCTTCAGAGGACTCAAAATAAGTGGAATAAGAGGAATGCAATTAGCAGTGCTTTCGCTAAACTCTTGTTAGGATATGTTATTCATTGCTAGAATTTCAGTTTTATCCTTGCATAAACTGATTGGCACCAGAAATCACAGATGATTGAGAGCTTTGTACTTTGGTGTGGTCCTCTACAAGGGCATTGGTATAGAAGTGGATGGTGTGATGTTAACATTATGTCTGACAACAAATAGGTTACGCAGAGTTCACTCCTTGCAGGTACAGGAGATGCTGCACTTCTAGCTTATTAGATCTGAAGAGGAGAAATATTTACCTGGCGTCTGTCACTACTTTGAGTCTGAATGACTGCTGTGCTTACTTTGCAGTACTGTCTCCAGATTCAGCCAGTTTGGACAGAAGGTATTTGAGAGCATTTATAGATTTGTAAGAGACTTTCTTCTTTTTTCACCTAGAGCAGTAGTACTCAAAGTGGGGGACAGGAGCCCCTTGGGGGTCACAACCTTTGGTTGGTAGGGTCGTGAGAAGGTGGAATCTGCCATCTTGGAATCTGGCACTAGGCTTTCCTGGGAGAAAGTCTCACTGAACACAATGGAATGTAATTCCAAGTTAGGATTTCCATAATTCCCTACCCCAAAATCGGTATAGGACCCTCTGTCTCATTGCCAGTCTGTGAACACAATCCCCAAAAATCGGAATACTCCCTTTTTTCAGGACATATGGCAACCCTATTCCAAGTAGACACATCCCGGTAAGTTTGCATGTCACATCCCGGTAAGTTTAACAGGGGATCCTAGATAGATTTTTTAAGTCTGAAAGGGGATCCCGAACCAAAATGCCCGAGTACCACTGACAAAGAAGAAGCTGTTTCTGAGTGGCACCTGCCTAGGGCAGCAACACTTTACAACCATATTTTGCAGTTGTTTTCTGTTTTCTCTCTCCCCCCCCCCCCCACAATGTGGGGTTTCAGTTTGTTATTCAACTGAGTTGTATAATTTATAGGTCACATTAAAGGTGAAAAAAGTTCTGACATTATATCTCTTTGTCTCATTTGTTTCCATCACAGGAACCTGACATTTTAATAGGGGTGTGTAGACCATTTCTATCCACATTGAATTCATATTTGATGACCATAATGTTGTCATCAAAGTTTTTTACCCTAAGCTACTGTTTCTTAAACTTCTGGACTCCCAGAATCCCAACCTGCTATCTATACTCTGTCTGCAGCTGGGAAAAACTTGTTCTGACAGCTTGCTGTTAGCTACATGAGGATATGTAGATTTGGGTACTAAATAAAAACTAATTAAAAAAGCAACTAATAAAAAAGCATTATAAGAATAGTGAACATATGACCAAAGCACATGCTTTTTCTGAGATCCTGTCTTCCCAAATGAAACTTAGGTGAAAGGGCAGTGAGGATTCACAGAGAAGTTCCATCCATAAGTCAATGTGATATAGGTTGCATCCATGGCAGATTGAAGGGGGATGATAAGGCAGGATATTTGGGGTTCCTTTTACCCTGAGTCTGCTGTCACAACTGAGCCTGCTGCAGATGCATGTTATTTTGTTTTGCATTGATATAATTTCTACCCACTAAAAGTAATCCGAAAAAACAGATCATGCTCTTTCTTTGCCTAGATGCAAGTCTTCAATATGGAAGTGCAGGGCTTCTAGTTTGATTTACAGGAACCACATGAATTGAGTTTGTAAAACGTGGTAGTGTCCCTTTAAATCAAACCTTTAGTCTTTCACTTTTGTGCTTGAAGAAACCATGCCAGGAAGAAGGTAAGGCACTCTGTGTATGTAGTTGTGCGTGTGCATCAGTGGTGGGCTTCAGCAGGTTTGCACCTACTCTATAGAACCGGTTGTTAACGAGAGATAGGACATAAAAAGTTTTAAAATAGCCATTTAAAAGTGGCTGCCAGATGGGCATAGAACCGGTTGTTAATTTCTTAGAATCCCATCATTGGTGTGCATGTGTGCAGAGATAGCAATGCCATGCCCTCCTGGAATACATACCCAGCAGCATAGCTGGGGGTGCAATTGGGGGGGGGGGGCTACAAGCTACTAGTGGCTAAAATTGTGAAAAACAGGTTATAAATGAATGAGAATACTGTATTGTTATATATCGTTGGAAAGGTAATTTAATGCAGAACGCAATGAAACAAACTGAATTGGAATATATATTATATATCAGGGCTGTGGGTGGCGCAAGTGGCTAAGACACTGTGCCTGTTAACCAGAAGTCCAGGGTTCGAGACCTGGGTCAGCCCCACAAGACAGGGTGAGCTCCTGTCCTTAGCCCAGCTCTGCGATGCCAGCTGGATCCAATCGTATTGGCTCTGCCTTTCCATTGGACTAATTCAGTGGCGTGGAGAGGGGGGATTTGCTGCTTGGGTAACAGCCTATCCTCCATAACAATCCAACCCAGGCTTTCGTGCTTTGCATGCAGTGTATGCAGCGCCAAGCATGATACCATAGTCTTCCAAGACTGACGGAGGCCTGCTTTTCTTTATATTCTATCAAAGTTATGGCCAATTAACCAAAAAATGAAAACACAAAAGCCTATGGAAACAAAAGGTGGATTTTATTAACTCAAATGTTCCCATGATTCTGATTGCTCTAAGAGCCAAAGAGATGCAATTCTGATACTGTATGGAACAAATAAGGTGTTAATATGAATCCGCTCTCATTTCCATATATGTATATCATAATACAATTACCCATGCTAACTGGATGTACAGGCACTTCTAAGTACTGCTCCTCTTATATCTGGCAGGGAAAGAATAACCATTCCTCTTTGCCCCAGTACAGATTTCCTAATCAATAAGAGGCACAATTTTATTTTATTTTTACTTAAGTAAATTTGATTTTGTTGTTGCAGAGGAAAAATTAAAAAAAAATTTGTTTTTTTAAAAATACCCTGGTATGGCATCACTTCAGGTCGTGACATCACTTTTAGGGCAACATTTTGAGCTTTGGACCAGGTTACATGATGATTAGCTACATCACTGTACATACCCTTTCCAAATTCAATATGCATATTGAGGGTTTTCTGCTAAGGGACATTCAGTCTGCCGTTGCCGTTGCTGGACAGGAAAGATTTTACTGTCTTAGAATCTGTCTTAGAATCGATTCATACACTTAAACTATAATCCTAATTTCAAGTTAGGCCAGCCGAAGCCCAAGCATAAATCCTGTGCTGACCTGGAGGTGTCACAAAAATGCAATAAGACACTTTTCCACCATCCCGGGGGAGGATTAGGCCAGTGCACAGGCAGATCCTTGTCTCCCTACATCATCACAGAAATGGGAAGACAGATGAATTGTGCCGGCCTAGGCTAGAATTGCACCCACAGACCCTCTAACCCTACAATCCTGAGTAACTACGGGATCATGCAAGAGACATTACGTGCACCTGTAGTTACTGCACCACCTAGTGAAAACCTATGGGAAATTCATATTGCAATCCAGAGCAAATTGTTCTTACACCGGAGCAAGGAATCCCTGTAGTTACTCTGGATTGCACCCTAAGGCTGCAATTTTATATAAACCTAACTGGGACAATGTCCCATTGAAATAAATGATGTCTACAGGATAAACATAGGCTGCTGAAAATCATTTTGATATAAGGAGAAGCACACTGCATAATTTGAGAACATCCTTCAAGCCTAAACCAAGGAAGACTTTATATATTTTTCAAAAGTTTGGTTCAGCAGATTTAAGTTTTTTTTTCCTTTTTCTTGTATCTCTTATAATCCATACAAATCAAAATATTCTGAGCAGTAATAAATTTAAATTAAAACACTACACACAGAAATTACATCTGCTCTAGGAAAATGAACTAAGTTAATACAGTTTTGTTCAGAGCTTTGAACTATGAGTAATGAATCTTTCAGACAGTTTATTCAAGCAAAACTGAAGTAGAATTCACTTTAATGCACCACTTGGGTTAAAATTTCCGAATGTGGATAGCTCTAAAATTCTTCATAATTTTATAAGGCCATAGCAAAATGTTGTTTAGTTTTAATAAAAAGGGTTATGGAAATAGAATAATATCACAAGTAATGTTGTCACCTTATTATGGTTTATTTTTAGTTGATTACTTGGCCTTTCATTAATTAATTGCTGTATTCAGCCATTAATAACTTTACAATTGCTATGCTGAGGTTATTTAATAAAGATTGGTTTTCAAACTAAATTAAAAAGACAAATCATAATTTTTCATCAGATCATCTTAAATTAGAAAAACTGTTTTCCAGCCCAAACCTTTTCTTCAAAGAGTAGCTTCAGTGAAAATTCTTTATAGATTTTTAAATGATAGTGAATTAGTTGATTTCAGTGATTAGTTGGCAGTGATAGCTTTGCATTTATAATTGTCATTGTATCCAGCCTGCTCATCGTGACTTGAGGCCCAATCCTATTTAGCCCTTACACCACCAGAACACTCATTTTAGTGGCATTAAGGCCCTTTATTGCCAATATAAAACTGAACAGACTATTTGGTGCAGCCTAGCCATTGCCACCACAAATGGGAAATGGCTGGGTTCTCATGCAACAAAAGTAAGGGTTACCTGTTAGTGCTGGGAAGTCTGGACAGGTGTGGGAATCATCAAGGGAAGGATGATTCCTATAAGACCTTTGGAAGTCAAAACACCCTTGCTGTATGAAGTGGAGGCCACATTGGCACAGCTAAATTTCTGCATGTGGAGTCATGATAGGGCCTTGCACCATTCCATCATAAATATCTGAGTCCCTAATGAAAAATCACAGGGTCTAAAACACAGCAAGAGACTTTTTTCCCTACAGTGACCCCGTTGATATGAGAATATGCATTTATCACACCAATTCAGAAATATTTTCCTGAAGAGGAATATGCTGTTGAATATCACATGCAAATGTTTTGTATTGGGGGAAGTATATGGATATGACTTAATGCATATTTTTCTCTTCTATCAATTTTTCTGAATTATTTGTTATGCCACAATGCTGAGCTCAAAGAGAGAGTCCGTTCATCATTTATACTGATGGCTTGTTCTGTTACTGTTTACATTTCCACATACACAGCAGTTCTTCTAAAGAATCAGACTTGTTTTTAAACCACTTTGTTATCTCCTGTTAGTGAAATTGGTCTTATACCTCAATTTTCTCTTTGGCGTTTGTCTGAATGAAATACAGCTGTTAATGTTACTGAACATTTCACCTACAGAAAACTAGGAAAATATTACAAACTAGCGAAGTGTACCCACGTTGTGGGAGTAAAATTTGCCCATACGCCATCCCCCATGGCACATCAGTCCCCCATGCGCATCAGTCCCCCATGAGAATCAAGCATCCATGCACATCAAGTGTCCATGCGCAACATCCCCCATGTGCATCATCCCCAATGAGCATCAACCCCCCCATGCGCAACTTTTCCCTATGTGCATCAACCCCCATGCGCAACATCCCCCCATGCGCAACATCCCCCATGCGCATCATCCCCCCATGAGCATCAACCCCCATGTGCAATGTTTCCCCATGTGCATCAAGCCCCCATGTGCATCAACTCCCCATGCGCAACTTCCCCCATGTGCATCATGTCGGGGGGGGGGATGTGCTTATCCAAACTCTTCCCTCATGATTGAGAAGGCTACTCTGAATAGAATTTAAACCTAGTTTTCTGTTAACCTTTAATATGAATGCATATTTATAGTCATTTGCACAAAAATGTACATAGACTTGTTGAACTGTACTGACACATACTTGTATGTGCACACAGTATAGCATGTAAATAGCTCTATTGGGTATGTCTGATCCAGCCACAGTTAATGACAGCCATAAGAAAGTTGGTTGCAGAATAGTGTTACAATACAGACATCACAGATAAATTAAAGGACACTTCTCTGACATCTTAGCCTGGCTTTTGGGTGATTGGGAATATATTGGGGAGTAAATCTTTCTTTTGACGTATTCCCTCTAAAAGTAATTACTTGGCACCAACCACTAATCAATTATTTCCTTTCTCTGCCGTGATTAGCTTCTCCAGCAATGAAGCATTGTGTAAATGAATTACTTTCCAAGAAAATAGAAATACTCAGTGGCATAACTAGCGAGGTGTAGGGGGGCAGTTGCTCCAACCTACAAGTTTTAGGGGGGCTACAACCTGAGCTTGACACTAATCACTAAAAGTGTGGAAAAATGGGGTATGTATAAAGAATAATACCATCATGTTATATATCGTTAGAAAAGTAATTTAATTCAGAATGCAATGAAATAAACTGCAATGGAATATCTGCATTCTAATAATAGTTATGGCCAATTAACCAGAAAATGAAAACAAAAGTGGATTTTCTGTCTATGGAGCAAGAGTGGATTTTCTTAACTCAAACTTTCCCATGTTACTGATGATCTGAGAGCCAACGAGATATAATTCTGATACTGAATGAAACTAATAAGGTGTTATATGAATCAGCTTTCAGTACATATATCACATACAGTACACATATCATAAAACAGTTATCCTACGCTGCCTGGGTATGCAAGCATTTCTAAGTGGTGCTCCTCTTCTATTTAGCAGGGAAAGAATAACCATTCCTCTTTGCCCCAGCACAGTTTCCCTAACCAATGAGGGACACAATTTTCTTTTTTTTTACTTAATTAAATTTGATTTTGTTGTTGTGAGGATGTGGGGGCAACAAAATCTTCTTCATCTCCAGATAGCAAATAGGTGCTTTAGCTGTGCCACTAGCAGGGCAAACAGTGGTAAACTTCTGAGTCAGGTTTTCCCCAAGTTTCTTTTTAAAAACATCACTGACATCACTTCCAGTTGTGACATAAATTCTAGGGCAGGGACCTCCAAAGATTTTGGCAGGAGGGCCACATCATCTCTCTGACATGGTGTCGCGGGTCAGAAAACTAATTTACATTTCAAATATGAATACATTTACATAAATTTACATATAAAATGCTTTGGAGTTTATTACAAGGCTTGCCAAAGGGCCAGATAGAGGGCTCTTGCCGGGGGCCACATTGAGGCTCACTAAGGGCCGCATCTAGTCCCTGGGCCAGGGTTTGGAGACCCCTGTTCTAGGGCAACATTTTGAGCTTTGCAGCAGGCTACATGATCATTATCTCTGCCACTGGAATGCTAAACCTTCTTTATATTTCCACTACTTGTTCTCCCATGTGCAAGCATTTGTCTGCAGAATACAGGGCGATCCACCCCACACATAGTATTGGAACACTGAAATATCCTGGGTCTGAAGCATTTAATGTCTCATTCCTTCTCTAGTCCTTGTTGTTTGTTTGGAACATTGTTTTCTCAGAACTATCCAGTGCACCATGTTGTGCGACCTCTCAAGGATATCTTCTTTTGCATACAGATCAGGGTATTTGTACACATTCTCATATCTGCTAATAATGGAATCTAAATGTCATTATACTACAAGTTAAGGCAAACTGACTTAACATAGGAGCCAAACATATGCTTCAGATGTTTGCAAGCTGGAATATTTTAAGAAGCTTTTAAATTCTTAAATATATTTACTCACCATGAACATTTAAATTATGTTTTAATCCAGTGGACTTAGTTTATAACTGGTAAATAATCATAATGCTTAAAAATTTCTTTATCTTTTATATTAATTGCAAAGGGAAAAGAACATATTGCTGAGAACCACATATTATGTATCAAAGATGTACTTCTTATATCACTATAATACAAGATCAAGGAGTAGATCTTTGAAGGTGTCATTTCCCCCACCCCGAGCATGACTTAATTTAAATGAAACTTGTACAGGAGGGGAAATGCTAGTTTTATTTCATCCCTAAATTGCTTGCAAAAAGTGTCCATGAAGAGTTAATAACAAAGGTCCTGAAGAACTTCTGCTGGAAGTTCAGGTAATGTGATCACTATTAAATTAACTGGTGTGTGCCTTAGCAATAAATCTTCCTTTTTATAAGGCACAGGAAATATAAGCATGTGATCACTGTTCCCTCAAAGGGACCTACATATGACAAGTAGTGCTGAAAAAACCACAGATAACTAATTCATACCATGTTGGCCAAAATTAAAACATTAAAATTTCATAGATATAATCATATAATGAAAAATGTTCCCTTTCCTCTAGACCTTGGAAGTCAGGCGCTTCTCCTTGCTACAGCTTATTGATTTAGGCAGCCTTGATTTTTACCATCATTTTATGAAGAAGGAACTTTTTGAAAAGTCAGAGGATATGAAGTATTAACTGGACGGAGCGCTGGGGAATATGCTCTTGGGAAAATTGGCTTGAGCAAAGGAGTGGGAAAAGGTCTAATTGGCCTTTTCCATCTCTTCATTCTGTGACATGATGACAACCGTTCTGAAGTTTATTTTCAAGCAGACACACATATAAATAACATCTATGGGAACCATGTGCATTTACAATGGAGAAAACAGATCTCTAAAGAATAAAATCAAATAAAACGTGCTTTTCTGAACAGTCAGCTTCCTCGTATATCAAAATCCCATTCAACCAGTCCAGAGACCCAGGTCTCCCTGGGTAGCTAGCTGTATTTCGGTGAAGCTCCATGGAAAAGTTATGAACATGTTTGACTGTTCATGATAATCTGTAAGCATCACAAATGGATAGTAAAGTTTTTTTTTCCTCCCACCGCACCTGATGAAATAATTCCACAATTTGTAGCTAGTTGCTCATACAGTATTCACAGCTTACTTCTGCAGCCTTATGAAATGGGCAAGTGTTTTAGATTGTGAGACTTTTTGAGAACAGTGAGCCATTAGCTATTAGATATTTCATTTTCTCTGTAAACCATTTTCTGTTAAAAAGCAGTATATAAATACTGTTGGTTGATTAATTTTCAAATGTTCATACTTTAGTTCGGATCTAAAGAACTGCTTAAGCATGCCCAGTGGAATCTTTAACTGTGTCCTTTTAATTTTCACAATCATAAACCAGAAGTGGGTCACAATCATTATCTTCCCTCTCTCTGCAATATGGGGGGAACCCTCCAGAGGCTGGTGCAGGGTTCTCATTATCATCAAAAGGCTTTCTCAGTGTCTTGTGAGTGAAAACAAGCCCTATGCGCCTCCAAAGTGGTGTGATCCTTTCCTCCTCCCCTGCAAGCACTTACAGTGTGGCTCAAACTTCAAGAGAGTTTGAAAACTGCTGCCCTAAATAACTTTTGGGGTGTGTCTTCTGTATAATACTGATAATTTGTATGAGTTGATTGTTTCTTCTTTTCTACTCGGAGTTCAGTTCCCTCATGTTTTAGGTAACCCCTTATCACAAGCTGGCAGCCATTCACCTTTAGTACATATCTCATCAGATCTTGCAAGGAAAGCATTTAGAGCCTGGTCAATACTTGGATAAGAGATTCACCAGGGAAATGCAGGATGCTTTTTGGAAACAGTTCAATAGGTGACATTCTCTTTAAGTCAGCACTGAGCCAATCACCCAGCATGATGATGGGAGTCTCAGATGAGTACAACGTCCTCCTTAAATTGCTCTCCTGCCACATCATCTTGCAGTGATGACAAACAGCTTGCACATTTCAGATTCCAGCTGAGAGGGGGTGGCACTATTGCTGTACTCTCAACTAGCTAGCAAAGCTGCTCTCTGTCCTTCAAGGTGAAAAACTGTGCATGTACAAAGGTAATGAAGAACACTCTGGAGCACATCGTCAGGGTAGGCAGTTTTGAAACGCTTCGTCCCAGCTCATCCCAACACCAGAACAATTCACAATGCCAATTCTTCATAGCCTTTCTGGCAAATGGCCATTCTTAGTTCTGTGTACTTCTCAATGTCATATCAAAGGTTCCATATCGCTAGGATTTTACTGTGTCTATTCACATACCTTATGCTAGTATTGGGGCCATATTGGGGCTAGTTTGGGGCCATATGTGCGGTAGAGATAGACCTTCAAAATCATTTTGGATGATTTTGGACCAACAAAATCTGCTGCCTTCTAGATCTGACAGGCTAGCAAATAAAAGTCTCAGGGATTACAGATTGAAGGAAAATCCAGCATACAGCAAGGCAGGCAGGCAAGCAGGTGATAGAGCAAGATCTTACAGACATAAGAACCAGTGCCAGCAGATAGATAGGCAGAGCCAGGTTTGACTCTTACTCAGGGAAAAGACATGCCAGAAGACTTTGTGGCACCATCTGGTTAGGGAAAGCCAATGGCCTAAACGCAAAGATACAAGAACAAGCAGACAGGCTATTTCTTTATTCACGTCAGAAGCATATTGATGGATAAAAATTAAAAGGACCATAAAAGACAATTAAAAGGAATTTTATTAGATGTCATTTGCCCAAAACTGGGCTACTTGGACAGCATTTTCCCTTGCCAACATAAGATCTTCCTCTGTGCATATGGAAGGACACTATATGCGCTGGAGCATATGTGGGGTGGTTTGTTCCTCTGCACATTCACACAGCCCATCTTTCCTGGTGCATCCCCATTTCCTCAGGTTGTCCTGAGATCTTCCTTCCCCATTCTATTTCCATACAGGCCATGGTTGTTCTTCACCAGGCAGTGGGCATGCATATGGGCCCATTCACTCAGCATCTCCCCACTCTCTTTCCATAGGTCCATGGCAGACTGTGGCAACCAACAGTTAGGAAGGGACAGAATTCTAAGGAAACTACTTGATCTCAATCTCAACTGTGGAAGTTGATGGCCTTCTAGTTGGTGGGTTTGGAGAGATATCGCCTTAATCCACTCTTCTTGCAGGATATTTTCAGTGCACAGCCCAAGATGACATATTTCTATGGGCAGAAAAGCACATGTCTAAAGATTCCTAGTTTTAGCCTTGGCAGATCCTGTGTTTAGAAACACAGTGTGAATTGGAATTTGAATCAAGTGTGTTGGAATTTGAATCAAGTCACTACCTGGCCTTTGTGAAGTTAGTATTATTTAACCTAACCTACTATTACTCTTTTACTGAGTGATTGTGGAGTTTAAACACTCTTAAAAAGCAAATGTCTGTTTTGGGATCCATTATACAGATAAAAATGAAATCCATTCTTCTCCTATTTCACAATGAATTTGTCATTTTTAAAAAATGTTCTGATTTAAAGCAGGGGTCTCCAAACCCTGGCAAGGGGACCAGGGGATTCAGCCAGCACCAAGCCCTGAGAGGCTCTAGCCCAGTTGGCCAAATACAACCAGAGCTGTGCTTGTGGGGCAAGGGAATGTGGTTCCATTTGCATACTTTATTTTTGTGGTATTTTAAACTTTAGTGTTTAGAGAAATTCTGAAAATTTGAGCCACTTCAACATCAAGCATCTTCTTGAATTAAAAATATGTTATTGACTCTTCCAAAGTTCTTGTTTGGTGATCAAAGCTTTAGACAAGGTATGACATACTAAATAATCTTTTAAAGAATATCTGTAATCTATAATTTATGTAAAGCATTTGTACCCTAGTGCTTTATTGGTAAAGATAAAACATATCCCCCGCAGGTTGCCCTGCTGGTTTAGGGAGCGGTTGCCCTGCTGACTAGGGAGCAGTTCTCATCCCTATTACAAGGCCAAAGACCAAGCATTGTCCATCAATATCTCTGTGATTATGTGGCCAGCAAGACAAAATGCACAGAACACTGTTATCTTCCTACCAAAGTGATACCCGATATACATAATAGCCTGTTAATAATCCAGATATGTAACATTTCCTTAAATATAGTTACATACATTGTAGCATCTAATCTATTAAAATATAAAATACAGATTGAGATATATTGACACCCATCAGAAATTGGCTCAAAACTCACCTAGTGGGTTTAAACCCAGAGTTTGAGATATACCTCTTCAGCGGCAGTCTTTCGTAAAGAAACTGGCTTTATACATGGCTTCAAATAACCTGTTAATATTAAACACAATTGGAGTCTGTCTTTGTACTTCTCCAAGGCTTCGTTTTTCCCAGCATAACACTCGTCATGCTTTTAATTTTTCCTTCAAGTGTATCTCTTTTATGTTTTCTATTTACTCTCCTTGGCAGATTCACTGAGCAGAGGAAATACAGTATCTGTAAAATGCCAAAACCATTTTCTTCTCGGAGCTCTTGTAATAGGTAACTGGATGGTTTTGGGAAAGGATCTGTACTTCGTGCTTTACCTATTCATGTGTAGGATTTTGATTTTATTTGAAATGAAAGGCATAAACCCCAGGTCTGAAAACTAATAGAATTTCTGCGTTTACCTGCTGATCCATAGCCTTTTAGGTTAGATTGTGTGTCAGCTAGCAGTCCGCTTGTAGAACGAGGAATACTTTAGCACAAAAATGAAAAGATTTCTGTTAGATGCATACCGACCACTATATACAGAGAGTTTCTTGTGGATTATTATTAGAAATACTTTCCACTCTGTCTGATTTTTGAAAAGGCCATAGGAAGGAGACTTGTTCTGATAATGCTGACTACAGAGAGAGAGAGAGAATTATTATCCTCTTTTTTGGGCTCCTGTCTATTTTGCCTCTTTTTTAACAAAAAAAAAAAAAACTATTGTTATACAAAGTGCTTACAGTGTCACACAGGGATAGTGGCATCATTGTTTTAGTAAAAAGAATGATTGTTGTAGTTAGATCAGCTGATGATACAGACATAGTACAGTATATGCAGTTACGTTCTTATATCAGCTATCTGTAATGGTACATGTTGAATGCTGAATTTTTTCACCATACCTGCAATCATTTGAACATGATTTTATGAGAGTTATTCAGGAATTCTTTGTTAGAGACATATTAGCAGGACTCCATCTACAGGAATGAGACAAATCCAGAAGTTGATCCAAAGATACATCTATAGACACTGGAATTTCAAAGATGTGTTATCTCTTCTTGCATCTGGATTGCTCAGAAACCCCAGGCTAGCAGGCTAACATCAGGACTAGTTATCTGTTGAACATAGTTCCAGCTTACTGAGGGCACAATTCTATCCAGGTTACGCCAGCACAACTCACTCATCTTCCTGTTCCTGCAGTGGTGCGGGGAGTCTGATGCATTACTTTGACATAACCCCCATACATTGACATAACCCCCTTTCCCGGGAGTGGCCTTCCAGCACTATGCTGGCCTAACAATGGGTAAGGATTGTACTGTATGTCAAATAATATGTACTAGCTCCAGACCATTGTGTGTAACCACGATCTGTCCCAGTCCTTTGTAGTGGGGTTGGAAAGAGGTGTGCAGATAAGGAATCTAGAACTCTTTCACCCAGTGGTCCACAGATTGTCCACTTCTGGGTACTTTTCTTCTCCAATACATTACTCTCCTATCTAAAATGAACACACTTGGGGAGAGGGACACACAATGCAGTAAGCCATGGGAAGCCTGGCTGCAGAATTCAGCCCTCACTTAAGCATCCCTGCTTCCCAAAATCGATCCTTCATCTCTTATTTACTATGTAACTAGGTAGATCAATGCTCAAAATAATGGATCTACCTCACATCTATTTCAGCCCCAAAATAAGTGTCTCTCACATAGTTAACTTTATCTTCCTCAAAAGTAAAGGTGTGCCTCTCAGGTTACCATGCTAGCTGTGACTAACTCTAGGGAGCTGTGTTCATCCCCCTCACAAGGCCAAAGAGCCAGCGTTGTCCTCCCTGCACATGACATCCCCTCTTCACAGTCAATGCAAAGAGTCACAGCAGGGGCATGAAGCAGCTTCAACTGGGTCTACCAGCAAAGATTGCAATGGCTCAAGGATTATTTCTGCAAGGTGAAATCACAAAATCATATATCATTTGTTCCAGCTGCTGTAGTAAATTGTAATTATTACAATCCCTTTGATGGTTGGAGCTTATCAGAAAAAGAGGATACAGGAGCCAAGGAAAAGCTTCCTAAATAACAATGCCATTACGTAATGTCAATTGTGCTGCTCTTGCTGGTATCCTGTGTGATTGAATTGTTAATTTTTAATCTGACATCTCCATTAATGCTTAGCTTGGCATCCCAGCAACAAGACTGATAATAAATTATTGTGGCAAGGGCTGTCATTTTGGAATTCTGCAGGCTTGCCTCTTGTTGAGCAAGTGTTTGAAGATATTTCACAATATCTTGTTTGAAGATATTTCATAGGGATTTTGTCTTTATTTTTTTAAAAAATATATATGTTAAAAGACCATTAGCATATATATTTAAATTTAAGAAAAAAATTGCACTTCCAGAATTAAAGCTTTTTTTCTTTTCCCATGAAGGTGGCACCCTATATACCAGGGGTATCCAAACATTTTGGCAGGAGGGCCACATAATCCCTCTGACACTGTTGGGGGCCAGAAAACTAATTTAGGCTGCAATCCTAAAGGCATTTTCCTGGGAGTAAGACCTATTGAACTTTCCTGGGAGTAAGACCTATTGAACAAAATGGTTCTTACTTTTGAGTAGATATGATTAGAATTGTGCCCTTTCATTTCAATTTTGAATAAATTTACACTTAAGAATGTATTCTAGAATATTACAAGGCTTGCCCAAGGGCTGGATAAAGGAGTCTTCCTGGGGGCTGCATTGAGGCTCGCTGGGCTGCAACTGGCCCCCAGGCTGCAGTTTGGACATCCCTGCTATTTACCATTAAATGTTTAAAAAGCTTTTCATGGCCAAGAGTTTTGAAGGATGTTGTGGATAAGTTTGAGTTTTACAGAAGTTGTAATACTGAAGAAGTTGTCAATACATAGTTTTCCTGAACACCTCTTAATTTAAGTCTCTTTGATGGGTCAGGTAGAAACTGTATTTACTCGAATCTTATCTTACTTTCAGCCAAATTCAGTCTCCAAAATCAGGATGTGCTTTAAATTTGATGGTTTGTTGGGTTTGAGTAAATACTGTATTTTGATATAGTGGGCGCATTAGATTTGATGGTGCATTAGATTCGAATAGATACGGTATTTCCTGTACATATTAGGACATTTACAGTCCAATCCTATAGGATAGTATTGCTGTTGTGACAAGTGCTCTGCCACTGCTATTTCCTTTCTGGCTGCTGCAAATGCAAGTCTGAAAGTGTGTGTGCTGCAGGAGCGCAGGCAGAAATGCTGGATTCTTCCTGTTTGTGTCAGTGGATTCCTTGCCACATGCCATAGTGGGGAAGACAGAATGAGGTGCAACAGGTGCAGGGGGAGAGGATAGATTGGGGCAGCAACAGGGGAGGTTTCCCTTACCCAGAAAAGATCTCCACAATTGCACCCACTCCCCTGCAGAATTCATTGGCACAATTTCATCTCTGTGGGGAAACTAACCCTACAATCCAGAGTAACTACGGGTGCACGTAAGAGACTTTATGTGCACCCGTAGTTACTGCACCACCTAGTGAAAACCTATGGGAAATTCATATTGCAATCCAGAGCAAATTGTTCTTACACCGGAGCAAGGACTCCCCGTAGTTACTCAGGATTGCACCCTTAGTAGGGTTGGGCTCTTCTATGTACATAAATGTCTTAAATTCTACTATATGTGAAGGTATTCTCATTTCCTGGCCAACGTTTTGTGTCAATCAAGCAGGCTGAGGAGAGAGAACTGTTAACATCCTAACTGTCCGCATTCCAACTACCATTGAAAATATGGGAAGATAAGATGCTGGAAAGGGGGATTGTATTTTAGTGATAAATGTTGTTATATTGTACCTCCACAAGGACCATTACTAGTAATTGGCATGGATCTAGAGAGGATGTTTGTGAAGTGAGGCTTTCCTACAGGGACTGTACAAAGGGGTTGCTGAATCAGTGGAAATCCCAACTTCATTCTATCTTGTGCAAGTATGAAGTGCAATTTGACTCACATAAAAGCTGTATGTTTGTTGCTTGACACTGCTGAGAACTATCAATGAATATAATGAAAAAGCTAAGAGTGGGATCTTTACACTAGTACTGGAAAAATATGGCTAGTCACTCCCTTTATGTACCTCGTCTGCCTCTTTTACTGAAACCAGTGATTGACTTTGGAGTGAGTACTGTGGATAACTGCACTCAGTGCATGTGGAATTTAATATGTACTGGGGGGAAGAGACTTTTTTATTAATGCATTAATGTATAAGGTTACATTATTATACTCTAATGCCTTTCGATTTTTTGAAATATTGAGCTAGTTAAACAAATTCACTGATGGACTCAGCAAGATGGTTGGCGTTTTCTGACAGGCCATGTGAAAGATGGTCTCACTGTTAATTCTGGGCCAAGCTATTGTGACAAATAGGAAATGGAATGACTTTCAGGGTAATCCTGGGGTTCCAGCATACCAGATGGCTGCACAGTACATGTGAAACATGTGTCTCTTTATGTGGGATCAAGTGAGAGAGCATTGGAACATGGGTGTTTAAGCGTACACCTTACTGTCTTTTTCAGGGTTTTAAGATGTAGTTCGAAACACTGCAATTGTGGCATTTTCAGGCAAAGTCTCCTCTTCCTATTTATTAATCTGCCATCTTTGGCTGTGTTGATTTTATGGGTTACCTTGTCTAGTCAACCCCAATTTCAGGAATTGAATAGATATTGATGTTCAAGGTAGCTGGAACCTTGAGATCTCCATAGCTGTTCTGAAATTATCAATGCTATTTTTATTTTAAAATATTATTTTAATATTTATATTGATTGATTGATATTGATATGATTGATATAAAAGATCCCAGTCATTAAACTTATTATCACTAAAGTCCCCATTAAGTTGTCTATAATGCTGTAAGCATGGGGACAGAACAATTTAGCTCAGTGGTCTTCAAAATGGTCTTCAAAAAGGGGGTTGTGACCTGCTTACAGGGCATGTGTTGTGTGTGTATATGTGAGAGTGCATGTGTTGTGTATGTGAGAGTAAGCATGTGGGGGTTGGAGCCAGTTGGGTTGATAGAGAGTCTGGGGCCTTGGAGGTAGTGGAGGGTGTGGGTTAAGAGTGGGCCTGGGGATTGGGGACATTGGGGGAAGGAGAGAGCCTGGGGGTTTGGGGTCCAGTGTGACCATTTGTCCCCTTTTACCAGGACATGTTCCCCCTTTTTTTAGCATCCCAAGTTGGGGGCAGCAAGTTTGACAGGGGGTCCTAGACAGATTCCAAAGATTGAAAGGGGGTCCCAGGTTGAAATGGCCAAAGACCACAGATTTAACCTGTCCTACCTTTTATTCTATGACAGATGTGATTCCTGCTTAAGGTTTTTATGACCCTGATTTTATGTCATGTTGAGTTACTGAGCCAGTCAGAATTATTTTGGCCATTGTGTCTTGGGGACAGAGAGGAAAGAACTAAATATATAATATGAAGCCAAAATGTGCCTGTGCATCACCCATTCACATGTCCAGTCCTAGCATAGCAGCCATTGGATCTAGCACACATTTACCTGCATTCCTTTAGAGCAGTGATTTTCAACCACCGTGCCATGGATGATTTTCAACCACCTCCATGGCATGCAGGTGTGCTGTGCCCCCTTCCTGCAGCATGGTGTCAATGGTCAGAAAACTGATGATGTGCCTTGACAATTTTGGTGCTTCATCAGTGTGCCACGAGATTAAAAAAAAAACTAAAAATCACCGTTTCAGAGGATTGCACAGTGCTGCAGCAATATTTGCACACAGGTTGAAAATCACTGATCTACACTGACTGGCTATAGGTCTCCAGGGTGTTAAAGAGTCTTGTCTCGCTGTACCTGGCAATGCCAGGGATTGATCTGGGACCTTCTGCATACAAAGCCTGTGCTGTATCATTGAATTATGGTTTAGTTTAGAATATGTTGTACAGGACTTATGTAACCAACTGTCACTCTGCACACCAATCTAAAACAGAATTGCTGTGCTATCTGCAAGAATACTTTAATGTTTGTGGTATTTCAGAGCCAGTTTGAGAAATGGCAAATGAGAAGTGGCATTCTAGATCCATTCCCTCTAACCTGAGAGCAGATGTTCATCACACAGAGTACACTACGCATTTGTCCATCATTGTTCCCTTATAGATGACAAATACACCAGCCAGTGTTCTCTTATAGGTGAGGCTAAATTCCTCTGCGTGTATCATTGAATCCAAACATGGAGCAAGCCTGTCTTTGGGAAGCAATGGTAAATTGTGGTGCTATTCCTAAAAAGCAGGATTCCTTTTTTGTTGTTCCTTTTTTGAGTCAAGTTGCAGGGAGTGGTGACTCAGGGGGTCTTCAATCCCCAGATCAAGGATCTGTACCAGTCCATGACCTGTTATGAACCAGATTAGCAGGACATGGACAGGCAACCACAAGATCTGGGGCACACACTCCAGTCTGCCTGGATCCTTCTATGCACCAGCCCATGGCTCGGCTCCTTGATTTAATCCATTAAATAAATAAAATTTAACATGTAGGTGTACATCTACCACTGTATTTGCTGCATGTGCAGAATCTGATTTATGCACATGGATTGGTGAATTGCTATGCATGCATAGAAGGACGCTTGGTAACTAGAAAAACCAGGATGGTTTGCACACCATCCTGATTTGTGGAAGCAGAATGCAGTGGAAGAGGCAATTTTCAGTAGGAAAAGAGTGTGTGGATGAAAAGTGTGTGGACTTCCATGCACCACAGTTTTGATCGGCCTGGGTCCCCACAGCTAAACTTACTTTTTAAATAACCAACACTTCTGACATGAGTGTAGTTTCACCGTAGGTCACCTTTTCCCTTCTATTCAACTCATTCCCAGCATCCTTTTGACCAACAGCACCAACTCCCCTGCCCTGCATGCATTATCAGTGACTTTATCTGACTGCTGTATGAGACAATAGGTTTCCTTTCATATCACCTCTTTTTCTTCTATAGAAAAGTAAGCACTGTGAAGCAAAAGCACCCTTTTTGATGTGAATGTTCAACAAAAGCTAATGGTTTAACTTTGGATTTAGAAATGTATAGTTTCCTTCAACATATGCATTTATTCGGCAGAAAGTTTGTCATGCCGAAATAAATCTGCTCTACTCTCCACAGAATAAAATACGACAATTAAAATAGCACAGAGGAGAAAGACAGTAATTTGGCTTGGAGATTTGACCTGTATTTTTCCCTTCATTCTCTACGGTAGAATAATGTTAACTTTGCATATTCACTTTATTCAGCCAAAGAAAAACATTGCATATCTCTACTACAATAGGTGCCAGCTTATATGGATTTGTTGTCCAAATCTGTGTCTGTCAATTGCTCTGTCATTGTAATCCAACTTGATGACAGAGGCAGTCACATTTTTATAAGGATTTGTGTAACTTTAAGCCCTATTCTAATGTTCCATCCATATGGAGAGCAAACATTTGTTTATTTGTTTGTTCGCTATTAATACCCGCCTTTCCCTTGCCAATGCAAGCACCCAACGTGATTAAAAAAACTTTTATCCTTTTGTCCTCACAACAACCATGCAAGGTAGGTAAGGCAGAGAGTGTGTCACTAGCCCAAGGTCACCCAGGTAGATTCATTGCTGAGGAGGGATTTGAATCTGGACCTTCCAGATCTCAGTTCAACTTCCTAACTACAACACCATCCTGGCTTTTAATGTAGATGGATAATAGGATAACATCTGCTGACCTGCATATAAATTCCATGCAACTTCTGGTTCCATCACCAACATTCAAGCACTCAACATAAGATGATAAAAATTTTATACATGTGCAATTATATGCTGATAGTAACTGGTTTACAATCAGGAACATCTGGGTTTCCAATTGCAAGTGGAGTAAATATGCACGAGCAGTTACTTGGGTGCCAAGAATGGGATTGTAATGCATTGCCATTTGCTCTGTGCATGGAATAGAGCAGAGTTTCTCAAATGTTTAGTGCCAGGAGCCACTTTTTAGAATGAGAATATGTTGGGACCCGTCAGAAGCAATGTCATGACTGAGAGTGACATCCCCTACAATCCAGAGTAACTTTGAGAGCATGCAAGAACTTGAGCATCCCTTGAGGGTAAAATAAAACTGATCTATTATGAGACTCATGAAAGATCACTAATTAGATAATCTATACAAAACACTTTCGCTATGCTGTGTAAACATTATTATTATTATTATTACTTCTCATTATCCAAATATTTCTGAGTTATTATTCTCCTACAAAATGTGCTGAGAGCCAATGGAAATTTATCTCTCTCTGTTCTTTTCTTCATTTATTAATGAAAGGATTTTGTATATTTTTTAAAAAATGATGGGTATAATACTAGCTTTCACCCATGGGAATATGAACTCCTTTCAGCAGCTAACCAGTTAAAGCTAACTGGGATATTTCTCTCATGTTCACATATAATAGATTTCACAAAAATATGCAAGTAGAAGTAGAACAATAAACCTTTTAATTTCGATAAAGAAAAAAAGAAGGGTGAATGAGGTGAGAAGACCTGTCTAATTAATTCTCCCAAGGGAGCCTTGATTACCGTAACCTAAACTCGGTTCAGTTTATATTCTAAAATGAACAAAAGCACAAGTATTGACTTGAATGCATATATATCTGGAGAAAGTATTGTATTTCCATTGTATACATTCTCATTTCAGTGTGGCTTTGAATTTATGTTCTTTGTTATGTTGGAAAACATGTTTGAAGAAAACAGACAGGACACATAGGTGGCTTTTCCTTAGAACTATTTCAAGAAAATCATGCTGGATGAGAATTCAATGCACTTGTAGTGAGGCACTATAGTATAGACAAGGGTTGGCAACCCAAGGGTCGGTGCCAAGAGTGGCACGCAATGCAACCTTGACTGGCACTCCAACGCTGCCCTGGTTGAAAGCAAGTGGCTGCCTATGTGGATGAAGTATGACCTATATAAGGAATGGTTTTGCCTGGGAATGCCCCCTTGGAATTGGAAAAGGAAGTGAGGATGGCCAGAGAGCAAGGGAAAGAGGAGGTATGCTGGGAAGGAGGAGGAGGTGAGCATGCAGCTCTCTCCTCCACACTTGCCTCCCTCCGTCACCTGTTGGTGAGGCTCTGATGCTCTATGCCTTTATCATCTACACAGCAGGTATCCACACTTGGCTGAAAGTAAGCTTCTTTAACCCTACAATCCAGAGTAACTACAGGAGCACACAAGAGACATAACCCATAATTACTGCACCACCTAGTGAAAACCTATGGGAAATTCATATTGCAATCCAGAGTTGTTGTTCTTACACTGGAGCAAGGACTCCCCGTAGTTACTCTGGATTGTGCCCTTAGTTTAATGGAGGTTACTTCTGAGGAGACATGCCTAGGAGCAATTGGTAAAGAATGTGCAAACCCTGGAAACAGGGAGGGACATGATCCCGGCAGGGCTGTGAGCCTGCAGTCTATCCACACTTACTAGAAGTAAGCTTCTTTTAAGTTTATTGGAGCTTACTTCTGAGGACACATGCCTAATATATGGAATTTGTTGAATTTGATGTATTGATCATGTGTCTCATACATATGCTCCTCCTTCTGGACCGTTAGGCATATGGAAGCAAACGTTCAGCCTTCTCAATATACTGTTGCATTGTGTAAGTAAGAGCTTTTCCAGCTGAAAACAGTTTATTAAAATATTTGAGTGTGCATTATTGAGGTAGAATCAGCAGAACTTTATGCAACTTGTAATTTATAATTTGGAATACAATTTTAAATAAATGTGTTGAAAATTAAAATTTGACAAAGCATTATTTTCAAATATAGTCCTATGTATTTTAAAATATTAAATCATCAACAACGAAAGATCCAGTAACACTGGGCTTCATAAGTATATTTTAAAGCCCATTATAACCAGACCAATTTTGATACTATTAATAACAAGATTGGTAGAATTATGTTGGCACTCAGAAAAACAATATCACATAGGTTCAGCACTGCACTGCAGAAAGGTTGCTGACCCCTGGTATAGACAATTGGGTTGTCTTTTTTAGATATAAGGGCATTTCTTTACCAATTTCCCAGTTGCTTGGATGGAAATTATTAGTATTATTATTATATTCAAATATTCTGCCATTGGGGATTTTGAGAAAACATGACAAGATACGCCTACGTGCAGTGGCATCACTTAGGTTGGCATCATCTGGTGCAGGAGGCCAGCTCATCACCTGTATGATGGACTTACTCCAAAGCAGGTGGCAAGATAATGGCCTGGACAGTGTTCATAGTGACGTGCCATTGCCTCACCCTCACTGGTTTTTTGTTTTGTTTTTTGCTATAACCTTTTATATAACAAAGATATTTTAGTGGGGTTTGTTCAATTGCATTATGCATGAAAGTCTGTATCAGTGGATATTTCTGTCATTTGTATTGATGCCATGATATATAACATTGTGGCATTATTTGAAAGTAACAATATTTTTTTTAATTGGATGGTGCAACTTGCACCATAGCGTCACTACCTCCATGCAATATTATTGAGATCGTTGAGTGGAAACAATCCATTTGAGTGTACAAATGGATCCATTATCCTAGATGCCATTTTTCCTAAGGCGCTATGTTTGTTTGGAAGAATCTTATAAAGAGATGATTTACACATACAGGCATGTCATAAGGGCCAACCCAAGATGCACCAGCTTCTGTGGCAGAGTGCCAAATGCTGCCTGACTTGCCCAGTGTTCTGCAAATTCCTCTTCCATCACAACTTCTCATTGTCCTTCTTTGAATGGATTTGAACAGCAAGGAGTGAATAGCAAAGGAATATTAGTGTACCAAGCCTGTCCTATCCTTTCACCCTTATATCCACCACACGTTCTTTTATTCCATTCCTCTGTTCCTTGGAGAGAGGGGTAACGAGCAGAGGCACAGTCCCCCATCTGCTAATCCACCACTTGATACAGTCACATCATTTTATCTCATGGACTAGCTGTCATTGCTGATGACTCAGTACTTGGTGTATCTTACAGTTTAATGTGTGCGCTGACTCACTGAAAACATAGCTTGAGGTGATATGGAAAATGTCTATGTGATAGTTCATTCAAATGTGCAAGTAACGCTTGATTTTGCAAAGATTCAAGCATGTGAATGCATATGTGATTCAGCACACAACATCAGAATGTGCCAGATCCTATCCATCTTCCTTCCCCATTGTTTTTACTCTCCTTGATTTAGCTGGTATAGATCTGAGCAGAACCATTTGGGGAAATGGAGGCTTGGCCCCAGGTGAGCTGGAGGCCACTGGGACTGGTACAGCTGCACAATCAAGAGGGGCTAGTTAGGATTGGGCTGCTACTATTCCATTGTTTTAAGCGTGTGATTTTCTCATTGATTGTCTCCTATTCATTTTTAGTATGCTCAAAGAAAGACAGATGTTCCATAGCTAATGAACTGGATGCCTTTACCGCAGTCAGCAGGTCATTATCTATAATGAGTACAAATGATTGTCCTTTCAGTGGGGTATCCCCCTATAAAAGGATGGACTAGAATTAAAATCATAACAGCATTAAAATATCCTATTGCACTTTTCAAACTAGTAGCTTGGATAAACCAGATTGTTTTCTCTCCCCAGTGCTGTCCTTTGAAGCACTGCCACTGCTGCACTTGGATGAAATAGCTGTGACCTCTTGTCACTTGAGTTCATGAGTGAGCAGGGATGCATCAAAGTCAAGTCAAGGAATCAGAAATGAAGAAATGATTCAGCTATAACAGGGCAGGAACCGGTTCCTACGCATACATCTTTCTTCCCTTTGCTCATAGAATTCTAAGAAAACAAGAGGTTATTCTACGCAGCACAGAAATAAAATGGATAGCAGACTCGAGACATGCAAAAGTGCAACAGCATATTTAAATTCTTAAGAGTGCAATCCCAAGCACTCTATCATCCAGCACAAGTCCCTTGCAACAACTCAGGTGTCAAGGAGCCTGGTGCAAGCTGGCCTCTCTACACTGGAGAAAGCCCTGAGACAGGTTAGTTTGTGCCGATGGATGGGGCGGACTAAGGAGTGCAGGGGAAGGAAGAATGGAACTGTGATGTTCTGGGTCATGAGAAGGAGAGTTTCAGGCAACCTGTTGACAGGTTGGGCCCAAGTGGGCCATGGATCCAAGATCCTAACCCTCCTCAGTGGATTCTAACCCTCTTCCTGGAGGCTCAACCTAGCACCAGGCTGCTCAGATCTATTCCAGCTCTTTAGGTGGCACAGATCCAAGTAACCTCATTTAGGTGCTGTTGCATTATCCAAGGTAAAGGGAAACAATTTTCCACGCCCCAGGTTGACCTCAGTCAACCCTAACCCCGTGCTGGATACAGCACAGGTCTGCTGGCGTGCTTGTTCCATAATGGGTTAGGGTTGGGTGGTGACTTTGTTCCTGAAAGTGTAGTATGAGTTGTGTCCAAAAAAGCTCTTAAACTCAAGAAGGGCTCTGTGAAGGGAGAAGCTGGTCATGGTCTCTGGGGGTGGGGTGCCAGGTATACATTAGAACAGTGATCAGTTGCATTCCACCCCTATCAGAATCAAGACATCCTATTTTGTGACACCATGTTCAAGTGCCACATATTATGAAAAATGCAAGTGCACATGATAAAATTTAGAATGAAATTGCATAAAACTACATTAGAAACCTTAGAAATGGCAAGGAAAGCTTATAGAGAAGCTGCACTATCATCTACACAAGTGTACCAATGGCACAAGACCTTCAAGGAAGGACAAGGTTTGAAGACAAACAACAATAAGGACACCCTTCTTCATTAAAAATGGAACAGAATGTAGATGCAGTAAGATCTATTCTCAATTGTGCTTGTTCTTCATCTTCAACAACTTCTCATCTATCCTTGCCATCATCCCTTGCCTTGTGCTTTTGGTACAGTACCTGTATGGGTTCCCTTATCCCATAGTTTAGCTGTGGGTGGCGCAAGTGGTTAAGACGCTGTGCCTGTTAACCAGCAGGCCAGGGTACGAGACCCAGGTCAGCCCCACAAGACAGGGTGAGCTCTTGTCCTTAGCCCAGCTCTGCGACGCCAACTGGATCCAATTGTATTGGCTCTGCCTTTCCATTGGACTAATTCAGTGGTGTGGAGAGGGGGGATTTGCTGCATGGGTAACAGCCTATCCTCCATAACAATCCAACCCAGGCTTTCGTGCTTCGCATGCAGCGTATGCAGCGCCGAGCACGATACCATAGTCTTTCAAGACTGACGGAGGCCTGCTTGTAGTGCCATGGAATCTCCTAGTTTCTCTCTCCCTCTTTTCAACCTCTTAATCTACATGTTTGGATCATTCCAAATGGGTTTTAAAACGCATGGATGCAAAACCATCTGATTCTTGATAGCTATGAGTATAGTTCAGCAGCGTCCTAAATTGTGTATCTGGGAACCCTTCTTCACCACACTTCCTTCTTTCATCACTTTCAACTTTAAAGGGTAGCAGACACTCCCTCTTGCTTTCTAGCAAGTAGGAGAGACAGCAGAAAAACCAGATTTGTTTGACTTTTTGCTCAGTGTGGTTGGGTTGCAGGTAGCCAAGGAGAACCAACACAATATTTTGAATAGGGCCAACATAGGGTTGCCGTATGTCCCAAAAAGCAGGGACAATCCCTTTTACATACTGGCAAATGGGACAGAGGGTCCTGTCTTGATTTTGTGAAAGAGAATTATGGCAACATTAGACCAACATCAATGTGGCCATGTGAACATCCATTAGCAAAATAAACAAGATATATCAGGGGATTTGTTGGGAAGAATTTCGTGTTTCTGACGACACATCACTATGCATATCTACTCAGCTGTAAGTCCACTGTGCTCAATAGGTCTTACTCCCAGGAAAGTGTTAAAAGGCTTGCAACCTGGAACAATTACTGTCACACCTGTGAACATTCAGCACAACCTTATATCATTTTTATCCACTCTGAACATTTTGGACAAAGTTAAGCACTTGTAAATTTGACTCATTTCAGTGGGAGAATCAAGCACTTAACATCTTTTCTTCAACAATTTCTTCATGTTTTTAGAAAAGGTTTTGAGTCATTTAAGATTTCTCTGAGATTGCCTGTTACATAAACCTAAAACACCACGAGATTGTACATAACACTTGTCAGAGGAGACGTCTGACAAACCAGCACTAGAAATAACCAGGTAATCTATTTCTTTTTTCGGAGTTGTTCATCGATACATTCCAAGTGCAAGTCAATTCTGAAAGAAGTGTGAAATTTATAAGAAACACCTCACAAAGTTTGAAAATAGTTGTCCATTTAGTAAATTAATTCCAGTAAGTAATTCAAGTAAGACATTTGTCCTACAATCCAGAGTAACTACGGGAGCACGTAAGAGACTTTACGTGCACCCGTAGTTACTGCACCACCTAATGAAAACCTATGGGAAATTCATATTGCAATCCAGAGCAAATTGTTCTTACACCGGAGCAAGAACTCCCCGTAGTTACTCTGGATTGCGCCCTTGGATGTAGACGCAATGTTCTGAAAATTGGTTAAGATCTGTTATCATGAGATCACCAACGGCACAATCCTATTCTTCCCTTGTGCAGGAACAATGACCTCTTCACTCACCTAGAGCATGTTGCAATAGCCTCGCTATCAGGAGTGCCGGCAGGCAGACCTGTGTCATCCTGCTAGCACCATGGCAAAAGGAAATGTGTAAAAAGAAAAAAAAAATACTTTCTTTTTTGCAGGGTGAGACAAAGGAATAATGGGGTGTAAGGAGGTGGGAAAGTGGGGAGAGTGTGGGATGGGCAAATTAGTTCACAGGAGGGAGCAGGATTGTTGCCAGTTCCACACGCTATATCCTAATCCTGAGAATCCAATATGGGGCAACTTAGACTTGTGCTGGTTATTTAGCAGGTGTAGATCTGAATTGCCACATGACTTGCTCGGACTTTATTCAGGATAAGGGGGTACATGTTACCTTAACTTGAGGGGAACTCCATACTGCTCAAACTGCATTTAGTATATAGACCAGCCAGTGGTGGGCTCCAGCAGGTTCACACCTACTCTATAGAACCAGTTGTTAATGAGAGATAAGACATATAAAGTTTAAAACTAGCCATTTAAAAGTGGCTGCCAGATGGGCAGAGAACCGGTTCTTAATTTCTTTGAATCCCATCACTGAGACCAGCCATTCTGGCCCAGTTGCATCAGCATGGATTAGGATGTGGCTGTGATCCTGTTATTTATAATTTGTAGTGTGCAAAGTGCTCTGTGAGTATCTAAGGGTATAATCCTTTCCTCAACCCTGAAAAGAAAGTATTATCTTCATATTACACTTGGGAAACAGAGGCTAGTGGTTTGGAGCTTCAGGGCACCTGGTGAATTTATGGCAAAGATAAGATTCAAAGTGGGGAAATTCTGATTCCCAGCTCAGTCTCTCAGCTTCTGTATTACCCCAGCTCATTATATTGACAGTTTTATTGATGTTGTTTCTTTAGAGGAGGTGCTTATGTATTTTGCTGAAAGAAAGAGGCTAGACTCAAGCGAATTCACTCATTTATCTTTCTCTCTTTCTTTTTAATCTCAAGAGAATGGAAATATATATATACATCAGGAAATTATACATGATTTCCTTTCGTGTTCCTTTCTATAGAAAATGTGGAGTCTTGTTTATTTCAGAACAGAATATCTTTTCTCACATACCCTAAGCTATTGTTGAAGATAAATGCATATATTGTGACAGCTTTGCCTATAGGATTTTTGGCAAGTTAATCCTGACAATTGCTTATTTTCCTTATTGTCGTAGTGTACTCCTGAAATGTGTTTCCTCACATTTTTTACTGCCACACTTTTTTACAGGAGCAAAATATTCATTCAAAAACTATACAGAACACAATTTTATCTTTCCCCTGCAATTAGTTGCATAGCTAGTGGAGTGTGGGGGGCGGTCTGCCCCTGGGTACTACACTTGGAGGTTGACACTCTGGGGGTTGACTAACAGCATAAATCGTAATGAAGAAATGGAAAAATCCATCATATACTGTTAGATTTGTATTGAAGAGCAGAATCCAATGCAAAAATTCCTTTCTGAATATCTCCTTCCTATCAAACGTTATTGCCAAAAAACTAAAAATCAAAAGTATGCATATACGAAAATGGAAATGCTCCAGATCACAGCTTTACTCACAGATAGGTGAACATGCCATAGTCCAAGGGAAGGGGCAAGCTAAGAAGAATCCAAGGACACAAGAATGGTCTTGATCTAATGAACATAGTCCCTCAAGTCCTGCAGAAAATGTCCCTTTTAATTGCACTGACCCTGTGTAAATTGAATTGAAGCCATATTGTGCTTTTACTCGTGAGGCGGCCAACTTGCCTTAGATCAGGTTAAGAGGAAGCAGGTCCTGATCCAATAAATGCAGCCCCATCAGTCACCCAAGAAGGAAGTTTTGGCTTCAAGCTCCACTGCATTGAGCTCTATGGAAAGTGGAAGTAAACTGCACAGTCATGTTTACTCGCTAGTAAGCAACCATGCCTGGCCTCCAATTCAGGTTAGGCTCAGAGGAATGCACGTCCCCTTGAATGGTCCTATCCAGCAAAAATGGAGCTCAGCCAGTGTTCCAGAAGGTAGCCTCAGTCCCCCCACATACCCCTCCCGCACACCCCCTCCCCATGTCCTCTTTTAGCCTCATGTCCTGGGAAAAAATCTGTACTGTCCTCCTTTTCCTCTTCCAGACAAGAAGACATGGGCTCCAGATGCTGGGGCAGTATATCCCTGAGTACTATATGCACAGGAGCGATATCAGGGAATGGTACTGACATTCACCCCATTGCTTGCAAGGAAATATTCACTGCATTTATATCCTGGCTATTAATATTATTAATTTCATGTCTATCATTACTATCTCTCACTCAACTACCTCACAAGGTTGATATAAAGACAAAAAAGGGGAGGAACTACATACACCACCCTAAGCTCCTAAAAGAAAGGGTGGTATTAAAATATGAAAATATTAATATTTCATCAAGTAATGAATATGGATAATAATTAAATAATTTTGTCATATGTGGGGTGTAAAAAAATTATGGGCCTTTGGTTGGGCTGAGCTATATGTTATGGTGGGAAGAGAAATTGGGAATCTTGGGAGGGGAAAGAAAAAAATATTTTTCCCTTTTCTGACCACCAACACTTCAGCAGGCTCAAGTCTGAGGAGACAAGGCAGGTGTGTCAACTGCTGCTGGAGGGGATCTGGTGCTTGTCACCAATGACAGGTGCCACTCATTCTCACTTCCAACATACCCTCAGCCTATCTCCTGCTATGTTCTTTCATGCCCTTCACAACTCACCTTCGTTTGTGGGTGTTGCTTTCTCCACAATTGTGCTTGTGACTTGTGATGCATCTCTATGGCAAGTTGATCCTAGAAGGCTGCCATCACCATAAAACACTCCCATTGCTTCAGAACTTGGAATTATCAGAAGACCCTTCAGGAAACGTCAATTTCTTTTTCTACATTTTGCCCTTTTCCAATATCATCCATTGCTTTATCTAAAATTGCATCTTCTCTATCCAGCAGGCTGTGAGGCTCACTTGTTAATCTGGTTATATAGTGACTTTTCACACAAGATTCTGTCATGGCTTGCCACTCCTCAAAAACCCCTCTTTCAAATCTGGTGGAACAGGTTCTGCTTCTGCTTCATCTATTACTGGGGCAGTGGAGCAAGGAGACTATAAAATAGTCTCCCCACAATACATACACAAGTGTGCAACACTTTCCTAGTGTTTCTTCTTCTCCTAGCTTACCATTTCCTTCTGTATTTCAAAGGAACCAAGCCATACTCACTCAAGGCTCTTTTACTGCTAACAGCACTTCATATCAGGGCAACGATGGAAACTAGGAAGTAATAGATTATATGCTTTGGCATAACCTAGAAATGCTGCATAGTTTTTGGCTGTCTTCTGATCGGTCCCCTCTTTCTCAGAAAACATAGGCTGAGATCCTAATCTCCAGCATAATTCCTGTGTTGACCTGGTGGTTTCACAAAAGTGCCGTAAAACACTCCTACGGAAAGGGCTAGGTCAATTCAGAGACATGTGCTTGCCTCCCTACGTCACCATGAGAATGGGAAGACCAATGTGTTGTGCCGGCGTACTGCACATAAGGATTGCACCCTAAAAAGCTTAAAGGCAGTCAGATTCACACCAATTCCAGGTTCATTTCGGCGATCAGGAAATCTTTTCTCAAGCAATAAAGCGTTGCTGATGGGAAGCTGATGTCACCAGTTTTAATCCTGGAGAAACAGCATATAAAGATTGGCAGGTTATTCCAGAGCACAGACCTCCAACCCCAACCTTAATCAGTCAGGAACTTCTCCAAGAAAAAGAGCAACCAGACAAGACCTGATTTTAGCATGAAGGATGGGGCGAAGCCTCTGCCCCCATTGTTTATATGTGTAGTTTTTTATAATTACAATATCTCCCCCATTTTAACTCCCAAGTGTACTATTTTTTTTTCTCTTCAGGTATGAGAATTTGATAAAACCCCAAGAAATCTCCTCTAGAACAAGACCAATAACGCAAAACTAGTCCAGCAGAAATGCTATCCCAGCAAGACAACAGGGAGTTCCCAGATGTGGACGATTCTTGGCTTGTACCAAGATCAAACAACAACTTCCAGTGCAGGGTAACATAATATCATAACTGAAAAAGAGGACAAGGACACCCACCAAAATGTAGGACACCCAAGAAAAATGGAGGTCATGACACAATAAAAGCTAAAAACACTGAAGACTGCCTGCTGTCGGCTCACAAGGAAAAGAGCAATGATGATTTTTTTTCTAGGACTAAAAGGCTAAAAAAGAGGACATGTCCTGGAAAAACATATGGGTACCTTGTTCCAGTGAGAGTTATGGTGCTGGAGGGAGGCAGGAGGAACGTGCTGCAATTGCCACCATTACCACTTTCTCAACTTCAGCTGAAGGGGCAAGGAGAAAGTGGGAGCATCCTATTCGTCTCTCTCCACTGGACCAGCACGGGAGGTAAAGAGTGGGATCTCTGTGTCTCTCTTCTTCCTGGCCAAATGCAAACAGAGCTGCTACTGTCCCTTTCCTCCCCAATCTATTGGTCCCTCTTTTGAGAAGAGTTTCAGTGCAGATGCAGGTGTCACAAATCTGCTGTAAAGCACATGTGCCATCCAGAAAGTTGTGTAGGCCGCCCTATGCTGCTCTTGACAGCACAAAAAAGCTGAGTTGTGCTGCATCATCTCTCCCCATCATCTCTCCCCATGGCTGGACTGGCCTCTGGAGGACTGATTACAGTTTCAAACCACTGACACAATTCCCTGCCTTCCTTTAAGGAGGCAGCTTGTACTGGCATGAATGTGTATTTCATACTTTTTCTCATGCACAGATGCATCCTCCTTATGGAAAATGATCTTATTATCCTGTCCTTATTATTACCATTTAGAGCAGAAGCATACTTATTCCTTTTCCATTCCACAGTTTTGTTGTTTTTCTAAAATATTGTCAGTGATATTTAGAATCTAATGACCTTTGGGGGAAAGTTAAAATTGTTTTCGCACTCTTAGCATTGCCTTCATTAGTTTGTCAAAAATATGTTTACAGAATCAGATTGAATTCCAAGGTGTTGCAAATAATCATAGGTTCCTGTTGCTGCCTTGCATTTCTTCATTAGCTTCAAGAGGAAGGGAAAAGTAGAACGCAGGGCTTTGCTTTAAACTACACAATCTGTATTCTGTCATGCCTCCGATCTCCCAGGGAAGGTATCTGAATACTGACTTGTCTGTTTTTATTTATCCTGCCAGTGGAGTATATTGATGAGAAGACTAAGGTCCAATGGTGTTAAAACAAGACATGAAATATTGATTAAATCTTTTTTAAAAATTCCTTTTTTGCCCCTGACTGCAGGAGTTTTTTGACACAGCTGTCAATAGAGTAGTCTCCAACAAAGCTCCATTATCAGAAGACTCCACTTTCTTCATCATTCTTTGGTAAATGGCTATTATCATTCTAAATTGGTAGCATCAAAAGCCCAAGGTGGCATGTTTCTGCGGTTAAGACAGGAAACTGCTTAGTGAGAGTACAGCTAAATACGTCAAGCGGTAACTGCTTTCAAGTACCCACATGCTCTCTCCAGGATTTGGTTGAGAATTGCTGTTGTATTTAGGAGTAAGTATTCCAGGTGGCTTAAGGAACCTCTTTTCCAACTGCCCAGCGAAACACAGGGGGCAGATAAAAGGACTGATTTATAGAATGGTCCGAAGCTGACAGTTGTGAGCCATAAGAAGATGCTCAGCCTTCTTGTGGCTTTTTTAGTAACTCTCACTTTAAAGTGAAGGATATTTACAGGCTCATTTCTAGAAGGCTTTCTTATAATATGTCCCATCGATTGCACTGGAATTTTCTTCCTTGTATGTGTATGGCTGGTGTCTGTATTGGTCTTCAAATGAATTTGCAGAGGAAAGGGAATTGAGAAGGGGTGGGGGAATAGAGCATCAAGCTCAGGATGACCATATTGAATGTAGGACAGAGTGCATGTACATTTAACCATTGCATAGCAGAGGGAATTTAGGTAGGTGCTGCTTTTTAAAACTCTTTTATGTTGAGCTACACCTGTCTAAATTCCTTCTTCTATGCAATGATTAAAGGTACAGGCACTCTGTCCTCCATTCAATATGGTCACCCTGACACTGAATCTGGGGTGATCACGTTTTGTTGGAGGGAAGAGCCAGAATCAGCATTAGGAGGCCCAATTGGAAATATTTTTGCAGGGCCCCAGGTTCACAGCCGAAGATGGTAGAACCTGAAAGATATATTTATTAAAGACATTGTCTCTATGATAGAATAAAAAGCAATCAAAATGCATAATTAAAAAGTGTATATGAGTGAATGGATCACTATGATAGAATAAAAAGCAATCAAAATGCATAATGAAAAAGTGTATATGAGTGAATGGATCAATGAGTTAGTGGGTAGTTAAATGAGTACATCTATCCACATAAGCGTTGTAACTTGTGTGTTTGTGTGTACGTCCACACCTTCCAGCCAATATTCCGTTCCAACATTCCAACTCATTTCCAACTGCCACAGGGATAGATAAGAGGACGCTGTGGGGCAGTGCTCATGATGAGTTTTCCATAGTTCCCCCTGGGTAATTCCCACTAATTAAAACAGATCTACCCATTTCATAGAAAAAGATTTTTCACCAATGAATGTTGTTATATTGTAACTCTGCAAGGAATAGCTGTGGGCTGTTACTACCGGGAGTTTTAATATAAAATTGCATACTAGGTTACTCTAGCACAGGGGCTGTGTAGATCCATGGCCTGATTGGAAGCAAAGCTGTCCCTTGGTAGAGCAGTGCAATTTGTACATCACCTGAAATGGGATGGGGGGAGAAAAGAAGCATGCTGTTGGAATTAGTGAGCAGTGCTACCCTGTCTTAGGCGCCAGGGAAGGACTATGCTAATTATAAGGGAGAGACATAGTTAGGACTGAAGTGGGATGGGGCTGCTACACTACAGAAGTTCCACAACCTAATGCAAGAGTACAGGAGTATTACATTACATATTAAGTGCTGAACGTGCACTCTTGTTCAGTGCATTTGTCTCTGGACCCTGGAAGTAAATGCTCATTCATTGTGCACCTTCCAGACATTCTATATTTACAGTCTAAACATATGCTTGTTGGCACAAAAGTAAATCAATGAATTCTGGTCTCAGCACATAGCATTTTTTTTGCTGGATAACCCAGAGACCCCAAGTGAGTTAGAGTGAAAGGCCAACTATAAATAACTCAAAATAATTACTCTTTTGTCAGTTTGTCAAGTTGCCAAATATCTTTTTATGCCAGATAACGGATGATATGTCTTTGGAAAATGTTTGCCATTTTTCACAGCAACCTGTTTTGTGTGTTGTGTCTTTTGCAGAGTCCAGTCAGGCTCTTATCTCAGTACTGGTTGGTTTACCTTAATTCTGGCTATGGATGCTTGCTACAGAATGCACGTCTATGGGATGATAAATGACACCTACTGCAAGTAAGATCACAGGAAATTATTTTCATGCATCTACAATTCTGATGCCTTGTCAAAATTTCACCATTCATTTTAATGCCATAAATCCAAGAAATGGATTAGGCAGGCATTCCCCAGCAGTCTGCATTGATGTGGCAGTTTATTGTCAGTGTATTTAGTCCCCATATGGCATGTGGTATTGATTAAATGAAAGCACTTACAAAAGTTTAATGTCAAATGTTACGAAGAACTTTTTAAATCGAAGGCTTTGTGTCAAATCAGAATGAACCTGGGGAAAACAGGAAACATTCTGTTTACTTTCTACTGCTCTTGTATTGCAAGCCAGTGCAGCATAAGAAGCATATATGTCTTTGTTCCTTAAATCTAACCAAATAATGGAAATAAGATGAACTGCTTTATCTCAAGCCAGATAAGGAAAACCACCTGCGTGAGCAGACTTCGATACAAATATCACTTGTTGGATCAGAAAACATAGCCATAAGGGACGTACTAAATGTGACATTTTCATTTGTGTTTTTTTCTCCTTGATTAAAATATCAACTACAGTTATGTGTAAGGAAGGGCAACAAGAGCACATCCACTGATTTTGCTATAAGCCCTTAGGAAGAAGCTTCCAATGGTGCCAAATTGGGTGATTTCACCGCTGCCAAGATAAAAGGGCAAGAAACTATCCTCAAAAGCCTCCTTCTCAGTTAAATGGAAAATCCCCCAAAACCCTATCCAATAGTAGAGGACAAGGGTGCAGGTCAACTGGGGCTAAGCTCTGACCAAATTCAATCAACCAGAGGAAAGTTAAAGTATAAATGGCCCAATGCAAGGTAAGCCCTATGCTGTTGACACTGGTGTTTTGACAGCATGAGGTCCTTTTTAAACTGTCACAAAGCATGACATGCTCTTTGGAGCAGGTAGGCCTCTGCCACAAGCAATGAGGAACAGTGGCCCACCAGAAGTTTCTGAATGTCCTCCAGTACCAGTAAGTCAGCGCAAGGTGTGGGCGGAGTAGGGGTGGAACAGGTTGGAGAAAAGAAGGAGACCTGGTGGAACAGGATAGATCATGGTTTGAAAAGAGGAAATATCTGTGTCACTGGCAACATCAATACTCTATCCTTCTATCAAATCACCACCTTGGGTCCACTCTGAATCACTAGTACAGGACAGAGTTAGACCCCTTCCAGTTTCAGTGGCTTATCTTCAGGGAAGGGGGCAAATATTCCCTTATCCAGAGTATACTCTCCAGTGCACCCCACTCTCCAATGGCATGGTGCATAGGTGGGGAAGGCAAGAATAGGATTTGGCTGCCCAAGAGTTCATTAAAAATTCAGTGTGTGAGGGGGTTAATAGAAAGAGAAAAAAAGAAGACTTGGAAACTAGCATAGTTTGGTACTAGATGCCCATGTACAGCAAAAATGGAAGCCAATGAATATAAGCAAACTTAAAAGCACCAAAATTATGTACTGGCAATTAGATCTCAAGTGCCACTGCGTGGCACTTGACCCAACAATGGCAGCAGACACTTTTTTCTGCTCAGTTCCTCTTCTCTACCTCAGAGATGGATCCATGGGATTCATTCGTTTGAATGCAGTTTAGTTTAGGGCGTGGCTGTGGGTGGCGCAAGAGGTTAAGACGCTGTGCCTGTTAACCAGCAGGCCAAGGTTCGAGACCCGGGTCGGCCCCACAAGACAGGGTGAGCTCCTGTCCTTAGCCCAGCTCTGCAACGCCAGCTGGATCCAATTGTATTGGCTCTGCCTTTCCATTGGACTAATTCAGTGGTGTGGAGAGGGGGGATTTGCTGCTTGGTTAACAGCCTGTCCTCCATAACAATTCAACGCAGGCTTTCATGCTTGCATGCAGCGTATGCAGCGCCGAGCACGATACCATAATCTTTCAAGACTGACATTTTTTAGTTTAGGGCAGGGGTCTCTAACCCCTGGCTTGGAAACCAAATGTGGTCCATGGCAAGCCTTCGGTTCCCTGCAATCTTTTGACCCACTTGACCAAACATAACTAGACCTGTCCTTTGGTCATGTCTGGAGGGTATTCTGAAGTCCTAAAAATCACTTCCTGGTTTTCCCAAAATCCAGAAGTAACTTTTTGTGCCACATAAAGGCCTTAGAAGATATTTGGGAGGTGGGGGAATTGAGATCCACATGACTATATGCTTTATTTCTGTGATGTGTGTTGGTGCTTGAAACCAGGTGTGTTGGTGCTTGAAGACATTTGAAACTTGAAAATTTGAGCCAGTCATTCATTCATCTAAGATCCATTAATCTCTAATGCATTTATTTACATTTTATGCATAACAAAGGTTAGCCATTAACTTTTTCATTTTTTTGTAAACTGCTTTGTGAACTTTTTAGTTGGAAAGGATGGATGGATAGATGGGTGGGTGGATGGAAATTTTATATTTCAGTTTTTCTGGCCTTTGATGCCATGCCCCGGCATTAGAGACCCCTGATTTAGGGGAATTTATTTGGTGGAGAAAATGCATTTCATGGACATCTTCTATTTGTTCTAGATCAGAAGGCTTTCGGAAGGTTCCTTATCACTACTATGAACCAGGAAGAGATGAATGTGACGAGTACTTTCTGCATGAAAACACACCCCATGGAGGCCATCGATTTATCACAGAAAAGAAAGTATTTGCTGGATGGGCCAAGAAGCACTCAATAACATTTACACATCCTAACTGGACATTATCTTGATGCTGGTTCTCCCAATCTTTGACTCATCATGTAATGTTACTCACAACAAAAGCCTAAGTTTACAAGATTTGCAACTGACTGGGCTTTCTCAACCCGGGTTGTAGTACAGAAGACAGACAAGGTAAAGAGGGTTTCTACTGTGAAATAATGACAACACTACCAATCTGTGGAATATGTACATTCAGTATCTTAGCTAAACTGAATGTCTCTCCAGTCTCTTCATGTGCACATGTCTCTTCATGTGCAGAATAATGCACATTCTTTCTAACTGGATTTTTTTCTCAAGATGGCAGCAGTTTGTTTTCAAGGTGTTTGTGTTCTATAGGAGGGGAGAACACAATCCCGTGAAACATCAATATTTTTGTTTTTTTTAGGATAATTGATATAAATACTGTACTTGAATATACATTCTAGACTGTAATAATTTAAGTACTGTTTTTTATCGGGTTGACCAACCAAACAATTTAAGGGCCCAATATGCGTGTATTTTTGGTTATTTTTATTTAACATATGCTTGGCTTCAAATTCACTGCATATGAAAAAAAAATTAGAGCTGGGATAAGAAAAGATTCCTGAACTCCAGATAATTTCTACGCAGGAGGATTTTGTATGTCCGAATCCCTGGGTTAGCTGTTAGGTGAATGACCCCCTATTTCCTTAGCAGTTATTAATATGTTGATAACAGCATGTTATCATATCTTAATATATGTTAAGATATATTAGATATAATAGATGTTAATATATCTAGTTGTTTTTCTAGATATTACATTCTGCTGACATTTATGAGACAGTACCTGATAAAGAGCTGGGGGAGCATACTGCCTAAGAGACCAATCCTCTCCTTACAGTATGTTGGGACATCATGAGGTCCATCAGTATACCATAAAGTCCACTGCCACAACATCAGTCTACCACCAGTACAAAGGTTGGAAGGACATCCACTGACAGTGTTCCTCACTGACCAGCCACTGTTAAGTTAAACTGGTGTGGAGACGCACTGGGTTGGGGACTGAGCTAAATTCGGAAAGGACTGGGGCAGGATAGGGTCTGCATTGTTTATCATTCAGGCCTGGCCTGGCCCCTTCAGCCCAGCAGATCTACACTGGAATCCTACATATGTCTACTCAGAAGTAAGTGCCATTGTGTTTAATAGTACAGGAAAGTGTGGTTAGGATTGATATACTAGCAAACCAGTTGGTGTAGATCTAGTAGGCTCATTGGGAGCACCCAAAGAAGTAGGTAAAACTTTTTTGTACCATGTTGGTAGCCCAGTATAGCATTGGGCTGAAAGAGACTGTATCAAGAATTCTTTAGTTCAGATTTACTACAAACTTATTATTAAGTATGAATGAACTCATATGATCTTAGGTAAGTAAGGCCCTGTCTGCCTCAACTGCAATAATTCTTACTCACCTCACAGTATTGTTGTAAGGACATATTGCATATTCAGAAAGCATTATATGAATAGTTTGTGAAAGTATTATTAGGAAGTCTCAGCTACTTTTTTGCTCTCAACTACACTCCTTTCGCTGGGAACAGTCCTTCTATAACTGCTGTATAAAGTATTAAGGAAAGGATGTAGGCTTGAGTGTGGAAGTAAAACATCCAGAGCCTTGAATCTGTGGATCAGCCTTTGTGAGTGATATCGAGGAGACTGGCTCAACACTCTGCCTCAAATTCTCCATGTTTAAAAATGGAGATAATACCTACCTCATGAAGATGTCGTGAACATAACACGAATGCAACTAGGGTGCATCTAAAAAACTTAAGAATGATGATCTGTGTGTATTTTTTTAGCTACCCTGGGCATTTTTCACACATTTTTTTCGGTGTTGAGTATTCCAGAGTATTATGATATGAGATCAATGCGTTGAAATGCTGAATGCCTGATAAGTTGCCCTTAGAATGCATTGACTTCTTCTGAAGGTTTGCTTCCCACAATTATTCATTTAATGAATGGAGCCAGTGGTGGGATTCAAATAAATTAACAACGGGTTCTATGTCCTAATAACCTAAATTAACAACAGGTTCTATGTCCCATTAGTAACCGGTTCTCAGAACCAGGCACTCATTAGCAAAGGGTTCTATAAAACCTGTGAGAACCTCCTGAAGCCCACCACTGAATGGGGCTCTGTAATTTTTAGAACTTTCCCATTTCTAACTGAAGTGAAGCACTATGTGATTTTTCCATTAATATTAGGAACATCCAAAATATTGGATAAGATGTTCCCAAACTTTCAGCATCATGATTCATCTCGTCATGTGCGCTGTCTCCAAATGATGTTCTCTAGATGGTGCTTGAATATACCACCAAACCTTGAAGCCCACAAAAACTACCAGAAGCTATTTCCAGACATTTTGTTACAAACCAGAAGGCATTTATTATCACTTTTTAGGCCATTCAGAGGCCCAAAGATGCCAAAAGAGTGGGTTGTAGTCCTGGGATGAACTAGAAGAGACTTTTGAAGTTTCCTAGTAAGGCATTGCAGCAGCTCTTGGAGCATCGTGTTGGGCTTAGCACAAAAGGGATCACAACCTACTACAAACAGGCTTGCAACCCAAAGTTTGGATTAGATTGTATTAGATTATTAAATCAATGAGACAGCTAGGTCTTGTCTTTATTACAAACCTATAAGAAGAGGAAAAGAGCGAGAGAGGTGAAAGATATGGATAGTGAGTGTTCATTGTTCTATTATGGAACTAAAACCAGTATTTTATCTTGTCTCAATTAAATTTTAAAATCATTGCCATCTCAAAAGATTCCCCACAAATGGCTGAATGTCTGGAACATCAGAACCATAACACTGTAAAAACAAAGAGCCCAATCCTCTCCAACTTTCCAGCACCAATGCAGCCACAATGCTGTCCTGAGGTAATAAAACAAATTTTCTTTATCTTGAGGAGGCCTCTGTGACTCCCCCTCCCCCCTCAGGATGCAGCGCAGTCCTGTTGGCATGTAGGTATAAGCACTGGAAAGTTGTATAGGATTGCACTGTAATGCTGTTAAAACTTGAACACTGCCGTAAAATGTATGGAACTCTGAAAGAGCCGAAATATTTAACCCACTTGATATTTTGTATGGTGTTAGTAAAACAAGCAAAGGCAATAGAAAAACTGCAGTTTTTTTTAAAAAAAGTTTATATATATATATATATATATATATATATATATATATATATATATATATATATATATATATATATATATATACACACACACACACACACACACACACACACACACACTATTTGTATAAGGACTGTATTTCCTGCTGTATATTTGTATATAGAGGTCTATATTTTATATGTCCAAAATGTATCCATTCATTCCATTCCTTCTTGACCATTATTAAGTGCCACCCTCCTACTCCAGAGATTTGTGCATATCATACAGTGGCGTGGATTACCCCAGGGCAGTTATCTTCTGCCCCTATGTAATCTTAGAGGTAATTTGATTTTTCTGCCTGTTCAATTCTCATGTAGCTCTACAAAATTACCTCAAGCCTCTGCTTTAGTAGTGGGCTTGTAACTACCTCAAGGTAAACACAATCAAGCATGACAACAGAATCTGTGCGCAAACCTTGGGAGGAAAACATTGTTCACCAGCAGTGATTTTGAGTAGTATATTGTTTGTTCCTGAATATGTTCCTGGTATTAGCATCACTGTTTTTCTTTTCAATCTGCCTGTGTTATTTGTGCTTGTTATTAGAATTCTCCTCATGCTCAGTGTTTAAAACACCACAGCATTTTTATTTTGCATTTTACAGTCAATTTTATATAGCGCTGCATGATGAGAGTACTGTACAGTTTCTAAATGAAGACTTTGGGTACACTGTAAGGTTTATATTCAATTCTGTACATGTTTTGGGATATCACTCCCCAAAAAGTATTTTAGAAACTGTAGTTTGGTTTGTGTTGAGAACATTAGCTATCCCTACTCCTGCTGACAGAACTATAGGTCCTTGGATGGTGGAATTGCTTGTGGACTCGTTTTAAATGGGGGCTGAAAGGTTGATACCCTTTGAAGTTACTAGTATATATCTGGACAAACAGTTTTCCCACCATGCTGGTTGGAAGCTTCAAGTTTTGTAACAGAAGTGCATTTTCAAAAGAGAGGTGCTGTATTTCATGTATCAGCCTCTCATTTGGTACTGTGAGGCCACTTTGATCACCGCTAGTCTCCTGGTCTGCCATTTCAACTGTTAAGCATGCCAGCATACATGACCTATGAATCTTGTGTCTGTATGATGTTTCAGTTCCTGTTTCCAAGAATCTGCACCTCTGTCAGATCTTGGCTACTGTTCAGTATTACACTCTAGGACAACTTGCTTCTTGCCAGTCCCTGGACTTGCCGTTCTAAGGACCCTATAGGAACCTGGCTTCCTGTCAGTTTCCTTGGACCTACAGCAACTCTTTTGCTGTTGTAAGTCCAATCCATGGTGACTCCTGGTGGGCTGATCCAAGCTGGGAAGTGGGATATGATCCAAGCTGGGAAGTGGGATAAGATCTTAGCATGCAATTCTGCTGCGTAGCTCTTCCCCTTCTCAGCCCAAATTATTCCACCCTGACTTGTTCCCTATCCTTCATCTCATCATGATCATCATCGTTATCATCAACTATCCTCTTCTGAACTGACTGACTGGTGGCAGCAAAGGACAGCAGAGGTTCATCTGGCCATTGGCACCTGCATATGGCCTCCAGCCATTTGGGCTAACAAATAATGGAGTGGCTTGCTTTCAACCCAACAAATAATGGAGTGGCTTGCTGCCATGTCAGTAGTCCAGATTTTACACTTGCAGACTGCTATAACCGCAGTATAGGATTGCGCTTCAATCCTACATACCCTTACCTGAAATTAAATTCCATTGAGCTGAGTGGGGCTTGCTTCTGAGTAGGCATGCGTCAGACTGCAATGGAAGTCAGCAGTTGTTTAAAATGTTTACTTCTTTGTCACGATGTGAATGTACATTTACCAGTCAATGTGAGGATAATTAAAGTCACCCATAATGAGAATTTTTTTCTCATTTGGAGGCCAACCTGATCTCTTTTTCTGTCTTAAGTTTAGAAGATGAAATTAGATCAGAGTGAATTAGTATTTTTCAGTACTACTATGTGATTTGGCCTGATATTTTTTAATCAGATTCTATGAATACATTTGCTTCCTTCAAGGTTTTGCACTTATTGCATGTAATGCTTTCCACAGTAGGCATTGCAACTGTAATGAAAATGTCTCTAGCTCCTTTACATTTAGCATAATTCGCATCCATGCCAATGTGCTATTAGTCACAATCTGATTTTCATATTCTAAATACATTTACTTGGAAGCAAAAGGTAATGAAATAATTTAAACACATTGACCACGATGCCCTTCTCTATTTGAAATGCAGAAAAAAGAAAAATTTACAGCCCAATCCTAACACATGCTAGAACGGGAAGCTGGCTGGACTGTAGCATATCCAATACACAGGATTGGGGCCAGTTGCGGCTCAGCCTAGGGCAAAGTTAATTCCTTCCCCTTACTCAGTGGTGGGATTCAAATAAATTAATAAAAGGTAATGAAATAAACGAAATAAAATAAATGAAATAAAATTATTCTATGTCCTAATAACCTAAATTAACAACAGGTTCTATGTCCCATTAGTAACCAGTTCTCAGAACCAGGCGCTCATTAGCAAAGGGTTCTATAGAACCTGTGAGAACCCCCTGAAGCCCACCACTACCCTTACCCCAGGTAACTCCACAGCAGCCCCAATGGCTGCTCCACAAGTGCCACAGATTCAATCATTCTGGAGCTGTTCCAGGTTTCTTGGGAAAAGTATTAGGATCTCTTACATGTGCTGGATTCTGACCTATTCCCTTCTCACCCACAGCCCTCCCATGGGCCCACCAGCTTCTCTTTCCCTTAAAAAAACCTCTTTCCTGCCCTCCTCTATTCCCACCTCCAAATAGCCAAATTCCATTAAGATGATTGAAGAGCCCAAAATGATGTTGTTTCAGGAATTTCATTAGTTGTGCCAACTATTATATCCTTGTTATTCCTTTTCAAACTGTGCAGTTGTGAACAAAAATGTGCCAATATATTTTTCCACATAAAAATTAGTCCTGTAAAGACTCTTATGAATACTTAAACTTCACTCTTTTATAACTAGTTGTAAACAACAGAATTTGTAGCTGAAGCAATAACAAATATTAAAGTTGAAAAACTGGTTCCCTTATGCAGAGACGTCAGAAGCAAAGTATAGTCACATATTCCAAAATCCAACAAAGAATTGGGCACACTTAAGCCCATTGATTTCTATGCATTATGGCCTTTGTGAATTCAGATATAAATACAGGAAGACTACAAAACAAATTACATATGGACATAGGGATGCATGTTCATCAAAGGGAAATGTCCTTTAAAGCTGGGAGGAGGAAAAAACCTTTCATGAATTATAAATGTGCATGTCCTTAAGAAGATAAAATATCAAAGGTATTTTATAAAATCAGTTCTGAGTCAAAAAACAGTTTCTGATGACACCTTGTAAATCGCACATGATGCTGCTGGGGCTAAAAATGTTCTGGCTACTTAAGCTTAAGACAGTGGATAAAATTCCATGTCTGTTTTCCACACATCAAGTAAAAGATGTCCTTGGGCATTGCTGCACACAACAGACATGTCGGGTTTTTAAAAGTGTCCTTTTTCCTTATTTGACTTCAGAGCAGGAAGTGTTTCCTTTTCAGAAGGTCTATCTGTTTCTGATCTTTTCTTTCCTGAAGGACACATGGTGAATAAAGAACCAAACACACAAATCCTATAACTGCTAGTCCTCTATAATGCCCTGTCCATTTCTTTTATCTTTGTCTCACATGTCCAAATGTTGCTTCCCTTTTCCCAAAAGAATGTAAAGCTCCAGCTAAGAGTAGTAATAAGAGATATGCTAAATTTATATGATATTTTCCGAGAGGGAGAAAAAATCCTGTTGACACCATCTTGTTTAAGCAGTTTCTAATGTAACCTATATAAGCACCAGGGATCAAATTTGTATGCCTGCGGTCTGTTCAGAATGGGTTAGCCTGTACAGCCATGCTTCCAGGGATGGGATTGCTTCTTCCTGCAACTGTATCCTATAAAAAAATCCATTCCAACTTTCTCTTCTTTCTTTCTGATGATTTTTAGATTATCATGTTTCCGCAGATTGACATTATTTACAGTGCAGTCCAATTCACATTTACTCAGAAGGAAGCACCATTATGTTAAATGAAACTTATTTCCAGGAATATGTGCCTAGAATTTCAGTCTTCTTCTTCCATGTTATTCTATGTTTGGATAGAATCTGAGCACAATCCTAACCCAAAAGTAAGCCCCATTGTGTTCAATGGGTCTTACTCCCAGGAAAGTGTCCTGGGAGCAAAAATGCTTGACCAGGTGAAAGTACCCTACAAGCAAAATTAAGGTGTCCTATCAGTCTCTGAGAACTTGAAGCATGAGCTTATCAGCTATCCTGGCCAGCCATAAAAATTGATAGGCCACATCCACCTTTTCCAGTGGAAGCCTGCTACATTGTGCCCAGTATCCAGTTCAATACCCATAAAGGTAATGAATACAACCTGGCCCTCTGTCTTATCATGGGCCAAAGGAACCCCTAAGTCTTCACAGATCTCCATGAAGATGTGCAATGGCTGGGACAAGCACTTTTCCAACAAACAAAAAAATCATCAAGATAATGTGCATTATAGTGGTCCCGACTTAAATTTGACCAACCACTCTAAAAACATGCTGAAAGTCTCAAATGCTGTACACAAGACTCAGCACCCCATTGGAAGTACCCGATCTATTAAAAAACTGCCCACAAACTGGAAACATAAATAGACAAAAATTCCTAGGGTGAACAGGGAACAGGCAAAATGCAGACTCTATATCAGCCTTTGCCATAAGGGCACCAACACCACAGTCCCTCACAGTCCTGACTGCCTGATCTAAATATGTATAGTGCATTGAACACAGTTCTAGAGGAATTCTGTCATTAACAGACAACCCTTCTGGGAAAGACAAGTGATATCTAAAATCTAAGATATCTAGGACAGGTCAATCTAAAATCCTTAGGCACTGCTCCTAGTGGTGATATCTACAAGTTGGGCAGAGGGAGGTGGGCAAAAGGCCCCACCACCCTGCCAGCCAGCACCTCCTTGTTTATCTTCCACCAAATTACGTCCTCCAAACCCTTCACTTAAGATTGTCAGTCCAATTCAACTGGCAAGTATTCTATACCCTTTACTAACAAGTAACCTGCAGCCCAAACATCAGGATAAAACTAAACTTTCAGCCAACTTATGGAATTTAATTGGTGTCAGGTCCTCTACCCTGACCAGAGCCAGGAGATTGCAGTCCCATCTCCCAGACTGCTGTCCACAGGAGCCCTCTTTAGCCCATCTGAACTTGGGACATGAGGAGACCCGGTGCTTGGCCTCACATTGCACGCAGGCATGGGTGAAAATGCAATTTGTTCTGGTTGCATCTGCCCAATGCGTTGTACTCGTAACAGGTGCGGGGGGGGGGGGTTGAACCCCCTGTGCACCAGCCAGTGCCCTGGTAGAATCAGCCCTGTTGCTTGCAATGAGATGAACTCTATGCACTGGCTTGGAGGGGACCACGAGCTGGGACCAGAGGTGGCACCCTCCAATCCAGCCCGGGTTCAAGTGACACCCATAGCCTGAAGTGCTCATCATAACTGACCCATGCCAGGCCAGTGTAATCCCTGAAGGCCTGGTTTATATCTAGGTACTTGATTAATGCCATAATCAACCCAACCCAGCTCCATAAAAACCCAACCCAGGCTTTCGTGCTTCGCATGCAGCAAATGCAGCACCGAGCACAATACCATAGTCTTTCAAGACTGATGGAGGCCTGCTGCTTATAGATTAATGCCACTGCCTTGTTGGGGTACATTTGTAAGACCACAGAAGCGTAGATAATGTAACCGTTCAGCCAGTTTTTATCAATTTTCCTTCACTTCACCACTTCTTGGTCCCACCCTCTGTAGGAGAGCAGGATGCACATCTGATCTCCAAGTTGGTCCTCAGGAAAACTTCCTGGTGGGCTAAGGACAATGGTCCCAGAGCCCACCCAAGGAATTTGAAACAGTCAATGGGTTGGTTCTCACAACCCTTCCCGTCTACAGGGAGTGGGGGAGCAAAAGTGCTAGCACGTCTACGCCATCAACCATTCCTGAGAGGTAGATAGGAAAGAATTTTGTAGGAAGAGCATGATTATTTAGTGCACAATTATTTACTTAATAAGTTTGATTTTGTTGTGGGCGATGCTAAAAAATCTTTTTTGACCCAGGATAGATGATGCCTTAACTATGCCACGAGCTATTCCACTATCCCACCCAGAGCAAGCAGCAACTCCATCTGTGGTTCTGGATCCTCTAGGTTAGTGGAGAATAGATCTGAGCGCTCTATTTATGTTCAAGTATTTACCCTTCATCTTCAGTAATAAAACCAAATGCAAAGAATTCAATCACCTCCTTGGTAATCTCAATGTAATTCCTCCCTCATTTAACTGGCAGTTCACCTGCATCCTTAGCAGGTTTCCTATTTCTAATGTAGTTAAAAATGTTTTTTTATTATTTGCCTTGAGGTTTTCAGCCATGCTGTTCTCATACTCTTTTTTATCCTTTACTGTCAGCTTACCTTTCTTTTGCCAGAGCTGCGTTCCTTTGTGTTCCTTTCATTTGAGCAAGGCTTACATTTTCTGAAGGACGCCTTCTTGCCTTTTATAGTTTCCTTGACTTCACTTGTTAGCTTTGCTGACATCTTTGTGGACTTGATGACTCCTCTATTTTGTGGTGTACTTTCTGCTGAATTTCTGTTATTGTGATTTTGACAACTTCCATGTGTTCTGGAGAGATTTGACCTCTTTACTTATGACATTTAATATAAATGAATATAAGTAGGACCGGTAGGAATAAAAAGTATATAAGTATATAAGTAGGAATATAAGAAGTGTACATTCTTCATCTGTTCTATCAGAGGCTTCCACGCAGAACTTCGGCCTTCTTTTTACCACATATAGATGGGTAGAGGAGAAGGAGGGAAGGTCAATAGAAGAACCTCTGTTAAAAGTGCTCTGTGTGCTGCCACGAGGTAAAATTTGAGTTCTCACCATGCACAGTTTCTTTTGTTTCAGCAGTTATCTCCTTTCATCCCTCCATCCTGCTGTTCAGCCTCCGATTCTCTTCGGTAAGCTTCCAATTTTCTTTGGTAAGCTTCCGATTCTCTTCTGTAAGTTTCCTATTCTCTTGGCAAGCTGGTGACACTGTGGGCAAGGTGCAGCAGGTCTACTTGGCAGAGTGGTACTGGGGATGTGTCCAGCATTCAGCAAAACTCCACATGCACTGAAAAAATCACTGTGATTTTTTCCTGGGCAGGATTTCTTTGCAGCCAACTGCTTCTGAGGTTTGGCACCCTTGCCTCTCCAACAGATGCTTTTTGTTGGTATTATTACCTCCAGCTGCTGCACGATCTGGGAGCTTTGATCCTGAAGATGTAAGACTGCTCTGAAACCCAGGTTGCCTGCAGGGTATGGAAGATGGTCAGAACTACCCTCTTGTTGGAGGGCAGTTCTACTGGGCATCCTTTTGTCAGGCATCTGGCTCTTTGCAGCAGGTGCTCCTGCGCTCTCCTGCCTGGCTGTGCTTGCACGACTAGAGCCAGTGAGGAGGGAGCTCCTCTTCCCTAGGCCACCCTGAGTTGAAGCAGCTGTGGAAATGAGAACGGTGGCCTCCACGGCTGCCAGCCTCTTCCTGCCAGGTCCGCCTTCCGAGGGAGGCACTGGGGCCCTGAGTGGAGCCCTGCAGAGGCTGGGCCTTGGAGGGCGTGTCACGTCCTCCTGCTGCTGCTCTGGATGGGGTGGGAAGAAGTCTCTGAGGGGCATGCGGGCCTCGATGGGCACCAACTCAAAGGTCCTGCAGCGGTCTTCCAGCATGTCCTCCAGCCGCGTGAAGGTCAGGCCTTCAGAGGACAGCTGAACAGAGTCTTTGCAGAGGGATGGCTCCATCATGTAGGTGCGGTTGGAGGGGCTGGGGGTGCAGGGTCAAGTGAAGGCGGTGGCTTCTCCAAGGAGCCGGGCAGGGGGTCTATCATGAAGGACCAGGAGGATTCCAGGGGGGATGAGAGTCTCGGCCTCCACTGTGAAGGCGCGCTGTCCAGGGGTGGGTGGCGCCCGGCCGGTTCCACATCCTCTGCCGTCTCCCTGGCCCAGCTGGAGGACAATATCATCGCACTCGTGGGCAAAGAAGCTTCAGCAGAGGACTCTGGGGGTAGCCGGAGGAGGGCTCCAGGGCTGCTCCTCATCTTCCGGGCTCGGCCCCAAGGCAGGCACAAGGAGCGCCGCAGCGGAGGGCTCAGCCATCTTACCCCGCTACTGGCGGCTCGCGACTGACCGACCTCTTTACTTTCCATTTCAGCTTCCTTTTTGTTAGCCCACTGGTTTTTTTAAAAAAATTAGGATCTAGGATTAAATTTCTCCTTTGAATTCCTTGATTTTCCTCTCCATCTTCCATTCACAGTTACACCTCACATATTATTCCCAAAAAGTTGTCTGCAGCATGAAACAGTACTGTACAGAATGTTGTAAAAGATAAGGGAGGAAAATTGGGCTGATTGATGCATATCTGCCAGAATACACTGTTTAAATCACTCAATCAACAATTTTTGTATACTGCTTTTCAATAAGGAAGGTTAATTCCCTTGTTTTCCAGTTTGTTCTTTCCAGTTTCCCTTCTTTGACATATAGAGCTATACCATTCCCATTATGCCCCTCCTTGTCTTTTTTCATAGAAGAGCTATATTCAATCAATGTGCCTCACCATATTGGTGTTCCACACATGGTCTTCAGGTTTTCTGTGAGGAACGTGTATTAGCATCACTGTCAGTAATATGCGCTCCCTAATAGCAGTGCAATGTGCCTCATCAATTGTCAAGAATGGGCTGGATCCTAACCATGTCTACTCAGAAGTAAGACCCATTGTGCTCAATGGGTCTTACTTCTAGGAAAGTGTGTTTAGGATTGCAGCCATGATGCACCTTGACAATTTTAGGACATTTTTGTGCATTGCGACATGAAAAAGGTTGAAATTTGCTGCTATTGTGCAAGGCTCTCCAAAACCCAGCCTGTGAGCAGAAACCAAGGATCGGAGAAAGTCTCCTCTCACCTCCCACCCCCCACCCCCTCCCAATAAGCAGAGTTTACCAATCCACCATGGTGTCACATGTTTTTCAAGCAGAACCAGTCATACTGATGCTCTGGGCATTCACATCTACCTGGGCATCCTTCTGGGATTCCAGCAGCAGATGTGACTGCCCAGAGTGTCCCTATGATCTGTTGTGTTTGAAAAACACATGGTGCCATGGCACAGTGGTAAGTTCTGCTCAGGATAAGGAGGACTTTTTGGGGACAAAGCAGACTTCAAACTGCTCCAAACTCCAAATGACTATAGAGTATGGATCCATGAATAACAATATCCCAGTGGATCTCTTCATTCAACCTGTTAGGCCTACTATATCTATATTTGCCTTTGTCACCAAGCTTTCCAATTTTGACTTGGAGGCTTTAAGCATTTGCCTAAAATCTGTTTTCTTCCTTTTTCAAATGCTGTTGGTGTATGCCTGTGGCTCTGTGGCCTTTTGGTCTCTTTTACCAGCTGTTACATCCTACTGTAGCTTCTTTTCCAATGTCTATCAATAGTTCCTGTTAATAACAATAATATCAGGCCAGAATTTAAAAAACCTCTCCTCTTCTCACAAGATATATAATATGCATTTGAGATTGTGAGCCCTTTGGGGACAGGGACCCATTAGCTATTAATTTTTTTTCACTTTCTTTGTAAACCGCTTAGTGAACTTTTTTGTTGAAAAGCAAGCAGTATATAAATACTATAGATAGATATTTTAATATTCAGTGTATAGGTCTTCACATTAATACCCCATTCATAAAAATCAGAGGCCAGTCTGATCTAGCTTCAAATGGGGTACATGGGTAAAAGAATAATGAAGCCACTTTCCCTTGTTATGGTCCATCATCCCCAATTACTTTCTCACAGTTCAACATTATATCAGAAATGGCATGGAGAAAAGGAGTTTGGGTGGATCATGGAGAGGAACAACGAAGGAATAATGAAGAACAACGAAGAAGGGCTTAGTTTAGTTCATTCATGCCCTTTTTCTTAAACTTTGCTTACCAGCCTCCGAACAGGACAGCCACATAGACAAAAATTATGGTTGCCACCATGACATCTAGTTCTGGCCCTCAGGACTGATTGTCACAAGGTGCTTTATGTTCTGGTGCAAGTTGCTGTTTAATTATGGGGAATGAGTTATCATGTTTATTATGTTTCAGGCTTCACCACCACAAGTCTACATTGCAAAAAAAAAAGTGTTTGCATTTATCCCACTATTGTAATGTTTTTATTACAGCCCCACTGATATAAAATCACTATCTGGAATATTCAAATAATAAACACATATGTATGTATAACATGGTACAATCAAGGGAACTGCAGGTTTATTTTTACACTAAGGGACCAAATGATGAACAAAGTGAATTCAGCTCACCAGGGATTACCAAGGAAATAAGGGGAATTCTGTTGTATGGCTTTGCTAATTTATCCACATTGTATAATAGGCATTTTCCCAGTCATTACTTTCCCAGATTCACTTTTATTGCTTTTTTTGTTTTATTTGCTAGAAATTATGTGTTTGTGTGTATATATTACATATGCAATCAGGCATTTTTTATTAAAAAAAATGCTAATATGCATTGTTAACAGAAATTATTTACGTGCCTCAATTATGTTTCTACATTTCTTTCAAGTTTGGCTAGTCTGACAGATGTATACATAATAGATTTTGGAGTCTCTCTTACTGTCAGCATTTTAAAATATACTTTTGACATTTTGCAGTTTCAAGGTTTTCTTACTGTAAGTTATTTTGCCTTTGATTTTCTATTTCAATTTTCTTGATGTACTGTATTTTGTTTGTATTTGGAAAAAAAATCTGCCTGGGGTATTTTAAAGCTTAAACAATAAAATGTATACAGTCTTTTCCAGTTTTATTTTCATTCTCTTATTTAAAAGCAATCATTTTTACTGGACTTGCATGTGTGAAAATCCACTCAACACTGTGCACACTTTTCTGGACTTGCAGGAGTGTAAATGCACAATGACATACCATAATTACTGTATGGAACAAGGTGAGGGACCGTTCTACACTTTACCGTTATCATCAACACATAGAATCATAGAGTTGGAAGGGAACTAGTAGGTCATCTAGTCCAACCCCCTGCCTGCAGCCAGAAATCCTTCTAGAGCATCCCCAACAGGTGCTCATCAAGCCTCTGCTTGAAGATCCCCAGTAAGGGACAGTCCACCACCTCCCTTGGCAATCTGTTCCACTGCTGAACCGCCATCAGGACACTGCCTCATTAAATACTGGTACATCTCAATCCTGACTGGCAGTTGCTGTCCTGGAAAATACAGGTATCTTTTGCCTACGGTGCTAATAACACTCTGAAGTTGTAGTATCAACAAACTCATACCTATTCCAGTCTTTTATAATAATGAACAGTGCTGGTCAAGAATCAGTGTGAAGAATTGATAGTGATAGTGACACTCTTGATAGTGACAGTGAACATTTTCCTTTGCTCTGTTGCGGAATAGCATCATGACAAACACCATATATGATAGTTTCAGGCAGGGTTAACATCACACACATTTCTGGAATGAACACTATTAGGCAAAACTATCTATGGTTAGTTCAGAAAGGATCAAGCTCTAAGCTTGAAGAAGCTTCAGTCACAGCTTTAAAGATCCTAAGCAATTTAGGCCAGCCTACCTTACCTGGCATATCTTCCCATGGTGATGTGCGGAGGTCAGCGAATGCCTGTACATTGGCCTATCCCCCTCCTCCAGAAGTGGTACAGACACCCTCAGTTCAGCACACGACTAATGCCAGGGTTTATTCTGGCCTAACTGCAGGTTAGGATTTTATCTAAAAACATTTACTTTGGTTACAGACAAGAATAAAATTCATTATGTTGCTCTGATAATTTTATTCCTATGTTACCGCCCCAAATTAATGCACTTTCAAGCAATTCAACTCAGAGGTAAGGGAGCAAATATCCAAACCCATGGATAATACCCAAGTCTTTCCTTTCTCCCTTTGGTGCATGACCTTTTGTCCATCAATTTGTTCTCCTATCTCTTAAGACCCAAACCTCTTCTTCAACCATCCCTGGGCATTATAAATGTTTAAATGCTTAATGATCAGTTGATCACAACTAAAGATCTTCCTGGGACTGGACAGCAGCGTGCACTTTATAAAGCCTCTTTTTAAGCTGCATGTCTTCAACCATCTTCTATTAGTCAAATCAATATACATCCCTTGCTACAGCCATTTAACAACTACTCAAACATTAAAATCTAAAATAAGTTATGTCAACACCAAGCCTTAGAGCTTTTTATTTCATGGCACACTGGCAAGGCACACCATCAGTTTTCTGAAAACACACTGTGCTGCCAATGCGGGGGGGGGGGGGGGGGGAGCTCACATCCGTCATTGACCCTACTAAGTAATAATCCTCTCCCAAATTTCCACGGCACACCTGAGGACAATTTGTGGCACACCAATGTGCCACAGCACGGTGGATGAAAATGGTGATCCTAGACAGAAGATATCCCATGTAGTTCTTAAGAAGTTCAGCAACCTTCTCCTATTCCTTTAAATAATTTCTCACAGTTCCTTCCAAAATCCCAGATAAATACAACATAACAACCTACTCTGATTTAATGCAAACCACTCTCCAGGTACTCTTAAATATTACCACAGCTTTGAGACTCCTTCAAACTATATCCTGTCAAGGGATCAGTTATGAATGTCTGTTTCTTTTCAAATGTTTTTCTCCAAGATCTCTTCAGGGTCATTAGTCTGAGCAGGAATGAATACTAATAGCATGAGACAGTAGGAGTACATAGCATATTCCCCTTTTTCCATATTGTTAAGCTATGTATTTTTCTAAATGTTTTGCATTTTGTTCCTGATCTTCACTGTTTCAGTACAGCCCCGAAATCAGTGTAAAGCCATACTTTCATGCCTATATGGATCAATCTTATTTATATAATAAACCTGAAAGAAAGAAATGATTTCATGCATTAAAGGCCTCAATAAAGACAAGCACAGAGCCTCCCATGCATACATAATGGTAACTCATTAAAGCTCTAGGTTTTTCTGCTTTCTGTGAAAACGTTTCCATCCTATGCAAGAGATGGGCCAAGTTTTCCCTTATTTATGTATGCACTTCATCACACAAAGATCAGCCCACTTCCAAAATGATTGCACTGGCTGGATTTCATTGAAGGGAGGGTTGCCATAATTCTCTTCCACAAAACTGGGACAGGACGTTAGTGAACACAATCCCCAAAAATCGGGATGGTCTTTTTTGGGGGACATAAGGCAACCGTAATCAAAGGTCTATCCTGGGATCAGGAAGTAAGAAAGGTTTTGTCTTCCAGAATTTTGATGGGTGTTGATTCCCTCTCCATGAGCAAGAAGACAAGAAGAAACATCTTCTAGGAATATTTCTTTGTGCTTGTTCCACTAACCCTGCAAGACAGAACAAAATCAAAGACAAATATAATATTGCAGAAGTCCATACTTTTATTCTGATATTTCCAAAAAGGAAGCAGGGAAGTGTGCATTAGCAGGAAAATGTTAAGTATTTTTCAGACAACTTTCCAAGCATCTTAAAAAATGAAAATGAATCATGCTATCCCTTGTCGAACCTAAAAATGTTACAGCCTTATCCTATACAAGATTCGTCTGTCAGCTGGAGAGCACTGTATTAGTGGAAGGCAGTTCCACTATTGCCAAATGCCTGCTGACAGCTCACAGGGTGTTCAACAGCCATTCTGAGTGCTTTGCTGCAACTACCTCGAGTTCCCACTGCACCACCAGAGCAGGTAAGTCAGTGGTAGGAGCAGGGAGGTTGAAACTGGAGAGGAAGGGGGAATGAGAGGCAGGGACACACGGAAGGGGGTGTATCAGTTGCAATGGCATGTGCTATCCCCTCTTTACCATGTCTCCCTGCCGCGTTCTTCTCATTGGACTTGTGCCGGCTATAGATCTGACTGTTTTGGAGCCATGTTCCGCTCGTTTGTTTTATGGTGATTGATAAGGAAGCTTTTCTTTTGCTGTCTCCTTATTGCATTAGTGTCATAAAAAGTGTTTGAATCCTAAAATCTTGGTCAGATATTTTTAACTCTAACCATAGCACTGTTTTAATAAACCCAGAACAAATTTCTATCTCCAGCCATGTTTTGCCTAATTAATTTCTCTAACAAGTCTTATTGGGGAGTATGCGGCTTACAGAGGGGCAAGAGGAAATCCTGGTCTCCTTCCCTCCTGGACGCAACACACACCTTATCAGCAAAGCTGCATAGGCAGGAGAAATTGATAGGATTGGACTCTTAAATATGGAGTGTATCTAATTTAGAATTTGCAACAATCTCCTGGGTTTAATGTTTTGTCCCTAATTGGACATGCATATGTTTCTAAAGGAATAAGTTAGAGATTCGAGTTTCACCTGACATCCATAATAATCGTGTTACCAGTAATATTCAGTAAGTCATTCTCTACTGAGATTTAGGACCCAATCCTATAGAAGTTCCTAGCGCTGATGGAGTGGTAATGCATCCTTGAAGTATGGGAAGAAATTTCCCCTTATCTTTAAGAGGTCTTCTTGATTGCCCACCACCATCACAAGATGCAGCACAACACCCTGTTGGGATAACTATATCATTGCTAGAAAATTGGATAGGATTGGGCCCTAAGTTGTGTATTCTCCTCTACAGTGTATCTGCATAGTCCAAAATTCCCTCTACTATTATTTATCGAGTTTCTTTCCTGCTTTTATCAAACAATATTGTGAAGTAGCCTAGGCTTTGGTTACTGTCACGGGTTCCCTTACTCTTACGTCGACCCCGCTCACTGGCAGGGGTTTGCTCCTCCAGGACGACCGAAATCTGAGTCTCATCCTCTTCTTCTCCCCCCCGGGCATACATCATCAGACCAGACTCAGGTAAATATAATCAGACACGTTTACTCAGGCACTTTCTTAGTTTCAGATAATTAACGCTTTCTCTCCCACAGGTCAACAGGACCACATAATGGAACCCCACCACCATAAACAGGTAAGTCCTTTGAAATGTCTTTAAACCGGCTATCTTCCCCTTCTTTCTCTCATTCAACTTCTCTTCCTTTCCAGGTTTCTGGCTCCTTTTCTGGATCTGTCTCACCAGAGGATGCACTGGCTCTCCTTTCCTTTCCCAGAGATAGAGCTTTCAAGTCTCTTGTCATCTCTTCAGGGTTGGGGTCCTGGGGTCTGCGGGATGGGGTCACGTCCGGATGAGTCCTCGGGTCCTTCCTATAAGCCGAGTATGTACTTGTCTCCTTCCACGGGAGCTCTTCCCGCCAAAGAACCTCCCGTTCCTCCCCCTCTCTCTCCCTTATATCCTGAACCCCACCCCCCATTTCTTCCCGCCAAATCCCCGTCAGGGATTGGACCCCTCCTCAAGCATACCACTGAGTGGAGGTCCAACCGTTATCCCTCTCCTCTTTGGTCCTCCTTTTCCCCCCATATCGTCCATCCTCCAAACTTCAACAGCATCAGGAAACAGTTTGACATCCAAGGGAGGGTAATCAGGCCTATTCCACACACGTAGGCTCTCACCCATGTGCACCCCCATGGGTTTCATATTAAAACGTTCGTAGGCGTCCCAGTCCACGCCACAGTTACCAGTGAATTTTGTAACAGATCATCATCGTGTTGACTCAAATCCTGGAAAATGGAATTGAATTTGGGTCCTAAATAGGATCATCCAGGTTAGTCAAATCCATGTTAGTCAATTGCATCACAATGGCTAATTACAGTTCCAATGCCTGATTGGAAACACATATCTCACGGCAGTAGATAAAACCAATAGTAATACTAATTCTTGAATGAAAAATGAGCATGTATATATTGGAAGATTAAATATGCAATCATTGGAACTAGTTTGGCTAATGGTGGTAAATAATCTGCTTTAGCAATTTCTACTCCTTATTAGAAAGGTGTACACACAATGCTATTCCAATATACAGGGTGATTCAAAATGAATGGGACAAAAGAAAACATACTTGTGACTTTTTATCCCATTCGTTTTGAATCACCCTATATAATACAACAATATAAGCTGCTGTACTAGTTTAGCATCTAAAGAGTGTCTCTCCTTCTCCTTCAAAAGCATCTTTTTTAGAATATTATCATTCTGCGGCAGCATTTTCTTACTCTTTATCTTCTAAATGCTTTTGGACACACAGACCATGGGATTAATTATATATCGTGAGCAACAATTCATGAATATTTAACACTCTCATTTATACTTAATGAAGAATTATGCATTTTGACAGTATTATTTAATGTGCTTTAAAGAAATATTGTTCATTACCTTTCAGGATGGATATTTTTTCTTGGATTCGTTGAATGAAATCAGGATAACGGTAGATAGATGGAGCAGTATTTTAATGTCATTGTACCTATGTTAATATCTAGAGGATACTTCTATGTTGATACCTTTGGAGGCAGGATTTCAGTCTGTTTGGGTCAAATCTCAGCTATTGGATTCAGGGTGTAATTCTAGGCCTGTCTACTCAGAAGCAAGTCTACTGAGTTAAATGGGGTTTACTCCCAGGAAAGTGTATATTACAAATCATGTATATTCAAGGTGTAGAGATTCAATTCAAACATATATCTTCAAGGTACAGAGACTCAATTCAATTTAAATAACTATGGGTGCAATCCAGAGTAACTACGTGGAGTCCTTGCTCCGGTGTAAGAACAATTTGCTCTGGATTGCAATATGAATTTCCCATAGGTTTTCACTAGGTAGTGCAGCAACTATGGGTACACATAAAGTCTCTTGTGTGCTCCTGTAGTTACTCTGGATTGTAGGGTATGTTTTGCTGTCAAAGCTCGTGTTCTTCCCAATAACAAACAGGTAAGAAAACACAGGCTGGCATTCTTATTTGATACCTTTATTGGGGAGGGGATCTCTAAAAAAAAAAAAAGATCATGAACCGAGTTGTAGAATTTCAATCTGGGTAAAGAATGTCACTCAGGATGCCTTTAAAAGAACATGCATTATTGAACAAAGGAATTCTGCAATACCAGTGAACAGAACTTAAAAAGCCACATAATTATCTAATGGACACTTTCACTAAGTTTTAATAGGTTTTCCTTCTGTGAAGAATTCTAATTGAATTATGCTGCATTACCTGAAAGCAAAAGGGAAACAATCTTTCATCTGTACCAGGCTAGCACATCCTTGAGGTCCCCAGTACTACCCATTCCCTTCCTTACAGATGCTAGAATGCACCAGGGTGATCATATAGATTGGAGGTCAGAGTGCCTCTACCTTTAACCATTGCATAGAAAAGGGAATTGAGGCAGGTTTAGCTCATCATAGAAAGCAGCACCTGCCTAAATTTCCTCTTCTATGCAATAGTTAGAGCACACACTGCATGGGGGGGATGGGTAGGAGGAATCCCTGAAGTCTCCTACAGGTAAGTAGTCATTTGTTCTCTTACTTGGGAGAAAGCCTCAGGTGCTGAAATGGGTCTACTTGAACGTGCAATGGCAATTTGCAGACTCAAGTCAGAGTGGATCTCTGAGTGGATCTCATCTTGGAAAGGTGGATCTGAGGGGTCTCTGAGAGGATCTCACCTTAGGCTTTGAAGGGGATATCAAAAGTCTGATGCGGACTTCTCGAGTCTGCACCAGGAATTTAGCTGGTACCGACTCCCAAAGCATAATCGAGCAGGCTGGGCCCTTTCCGCAAGGAAATTTCCAGTCTGCAATGATCAAGCACAAGATCTGGCTGTAGCCATTTGGAGTCGCTGCTCATGTGATAGCTAGGATTGGGCCGTAAGTGTCTCACTCAAGGCAATCAGTGGCTTTGTTGCTGCATCCTTTGACTAGTGTGTATCCTTCAATTTGGTGACTTTCAACTCTTGTGCCATGGCATGCCGGTGTGCCATGGATGGCCTGCAGGTGTGCCTCAGGAATTTGGGGAGGGCAATTTATCAGTAGGATAGTTGGAGGATTTGAACCCTTTACCAGCAGCATGGTATGCCTTGTCATTGGTCAAATAACTGATGGTGTGCCTTGACAACTTTAATACCTTGTCAGTGTGCCATGAGATAAAAAAGATTAATGACTGGAGAGATTCTAAATAAGAATACTGTTTAATGTATAGAGATTCTCAGTGAAGCAGTCCAGGATACATTACCTATCTGGCATCAGTTGGTACTGGCAGGCACACAAGGCCTGAACAGGCCTGTCACTAAAGTATAAATCATTACAGGCACATGCCTAGTGGGCCACACAAGCATTTTTGCTACAGTTCCACATAAGCAATTTGCTACAGTTTGTGCGCTTGTTAGAACACATGTCTCCAGGCACACATGGTGATAATGCACCAGCTCTGAAAACTCATAACATATATTTTTCTAAGATGACTGATATCTGATTTAGAACTCTTTGGGAATCGGAAACATTCAAATGTATGTAGAAGAACTGTACAGATGTCGTTTGCACAAGAGACCATTATGAACGTGTTGCTAAAACAATTGGCTATGCTTCCCTGGTTATCCCACCTTTCCCCTTCTCCTAATATCTCCCTTGTGTCAAAAAAATTTAATTGTTACTGCAGAGATCAGATTATCCGCACTGTGTAAAGTGCCACATACACTGATAACACAACCATTCCTACCGTCTTTTATCACAATCATGGTCATGTTAGATGCGCCATCTGCCTTTTTCATTACAACATTAAAAGGTTGCAGAGGAAAAGAAACAACGAAGAACACTTGGACACCTTCTGGTTTTGTTGTAACAATCAATCTAGGATCCATTAATGCCAATATCACTCTAGAAAAAGTATTGAAAGATGTCAAATATTAAATAGGTGACAGTCAACACTTTAAAGTAGACTGAAGCCCATGTGATGATATATTTCTCAGCGCAATCAAAAACTCTTATATACACGAGCAATCCATGTCTGTGAATGAGCTGTCTTATAGTAGGGAAGACATTTCTATGTGACATCTCTTTCCCTGTCTAAAAGCTGTCCTGTTTATTATTTATTTATTCAATTTATTCATCGGTTGCACTGACTGGAACATCCTTTACATGGTGGCGTATGGTGTGCATGTCGGAGGGGGGGTCATGAAGCTTTGAATTTTGTTGTTAGTAGGAAAAGAAGGTATGTACAAAATGAGTGTACAAAATGGAGTGTACACAATTAGAGTACAAAATGGACTTCATAACAAAATGTTATCAATTTTGCGGGGCCTGGTGGTGTAAAGATGCTGGAAAATTGTCACTGCATTATTTTGGTTGTTTGGTGACAGTGGTTTACACTTTTTCTGGTTTTTTAAAATTGCGATTACAAATACTAATACAGCTTTACTAATTACTTTTACTACTAAATGCAGGGTGGGTCAGCCTGTGCTGAATCCAGCGCAAAGAACCAGGCTGCTGCTGCACTACCACTTTCCCTTCCTCCTTGGGTTGTGCTACAGCAGCCCAATATGCATAGTTACTAATCCAGTTTTTAAGTTACTAATAAAGTTTTAAATTTAATAGTAAGCAACTTAGAGCACAATTCTGAGTGCTCTTTGCATTCAGTCCAGGGTGTTGCAAACATGCCATAAATTGCATCAACCTCCCTTTGCCACTCTTGGGCTGCACAAGCAGGTGAGTTGCACTGGCCATTCCTGGCCAGTGCAGGGGTTGGGAGGGAGAAATGGTGGTTACAGGGGTTACAGGGTGGGGAAGACAGAGGTGAGACAGTGGGTGGGTGTCGAGTGGAAGTGGGGTTTGGATCCATCAGTTATGCCGGATCCAAGCTTCCATCTCCTTGAATCAAAGGCTGCAATCCTAAAGACACTTTCTTGGGAGTAAGACCCATTGAACACAATATTTTAATATTTAATATTTTTAATATTTTAATGGTTAGGTTGTGCTCTAAGTCATCTCCAGAGGAAGACGAGGGCTGCAATCCAGAGCAAATTCAGCCTGCTCTGACCTAACTGCACTCTCCTAACTATTCTGTATCCAGAGCAGAAAGTTATGCTGAATCCAGAGAGTCAGGAAGCCTGGGCTGCCCTAACTGCTCCAGAGCATGCTAAGTAATTGACACAAGGGGAAGACTTGCTCCTGAGGAGACACCCCTCAGATCACACTGAACAAGGAACAGCTGTGGTGCCTACAGTGGCGACATGACTCTGCACATCACCTGGTGCGGAAGTCTGTGCATCATCCCTGGGATGCGCGCCCCCCCTACCTGGACTGCGCAGTCACCAAAGTTGGCGCCTGCGCAGTTGTTTCTGAAGCCAACTGGCTTCAGAAAGAGTACTGCGCAGGCACCATCTCTGACACCTGCGCAGTACTTTTCTGAAGCCTTTTGGCTTCGGGGGAGACTGTGCAGGCGTCAGAGTTGGTGCCTGTGCAGTACTCTTTCTGAAGCCATTCGGCTGCCGCTCCGCCTCCTGAGTGAGGCCGAATGGCTGTGCAGAGGCGCGGACTTTCTCTGCTCTAAGGAAGTCTCCTCTGAAGCTGTTCGGCATGCTCAGTGAGTTTCTGCGCAGTGCACCTCAGATGGCCGTTCAGGCCAGCTCCTCAGACAAGTGTCAGCTTCTGGCTGATTCTCCGCCTTGGAGCAGGCCTGAATGGGGGTGCTGACGCCCGGGGCCTGCCAAAGGACAGTCAAACTCCTCCGGCACATCACCCCATACGGAGCGCATCCCCAATGCAGCCCACACCAGCCGCACCAGTCTGGTGACGCCACTGGGTGCCTGCCTTATAAGGAGTCCCTGATGAGATGCCAGTACATTCTACAGTGAATACAAGGGGCTTCTTGGAGTGGCCTGCTGTATCCTGAGGTTTGTGGGCAGCCGTAGTTTGTTCCATATCCTGAGGTTGAGAGGCAGGGGTTGCAGCGAGGCTGGCCAAGAACTCAGATTTTTGGTCAGCACTGCCATTCTTACTCGGGCCTTATCATGGACCCCTATGGGTCTACTCATTACTATACCTGCTCCTGAGGTGGTATAACTCTGAGGGCTGGAAGAGGGCATTTCTGCCTTGGAAACAGGCTTTGGATACGGAGTAACTGCTCTGCCCTAGGCAATGCTCAACATGCCCTCAACTTGCCTCTCCTGAGCTGCTTAGGCTGCCCCAGTTAGGGCAGAGCAGGTCCACCTCTCTTAGGGCACCCTATCTTGCCTTGCTCTGCCCTAAGCCTCCTTCAGAGTAACTGGGCTGGAGCATCTTGCAGTTGCTCCAACCTAGTGTTAGATAGGGCAACCTAAGGGCTCTTATGTGGACAGATTAGTTGCTCTGGATTGGGCTGTTGATAGAGTAGACCTTTTGGCACTGCTTTAGCCAGGCCCAAAGAAGGGAAAAAGTGGTAGTGAAGCAGCAGCTCTGATCCTGGTGCTGGATTCAGCACAGACTAAACAAGGCTACCTGATGCAGCCAAGTTGGGATTGCACTGCCCATGTTTAAACATATAAATACCATATTTACTCATATCCAATACTCAACTTTTTCAGCTGAATTTAGTCTCCAAAGTCAGGATACACATTAGATTCAATGGTGCATTAGGTCTGAGTAAATATGGTATTTTGATTATAAGCATAGATCAGTATTTAGTTTAACAGTTTACTATGTTGTAATTCTATAATACAAAGTAACATAAACCCATTGTTGTATAAAGTAGTGAGATTACATAAAAATCATAACTTAACCCTTTTATCAAATTGTTATTATCAAACTACTAATGGTTGTATGCAGTAAAATTAAATTTTGCATCTGCTTTGTAGCCGCACATTACAATTGAAGTAAACATCTCAAAGGCTGCAATTAAAAGACATTTTCCCAGGAGTCACATCCATTGAACACTATGGGGCTTACTTTTGAGTAGACATGGTTAGGATTGTGCTTCAAGTCTTTTAAAATAGGGGTATGCATTAGATTTGATGTCACATTAGATTCAGGTAAATGTGTTTTAGCTTTTATTTTGTCATGTCCTGTCTGTCTACATTTTTCTGAAATGCCCTTCATTTTTAGGTATATTGTCCCCTTTTCTGGTTATGATATCTGCCCGTAGGATTGACCCTCTACAGGTATCCTAGTGCAGTTGCCTATACTGCAGCTCCATTTTGGGTTATGGAAGGTAAGTGAGCTGTAGTGGGTTCCAGGTGACGGCACCCACAGGAATAGCATTGGAAACCTCCAATTCAAAGCTTGATACACTGACACACTGAATATCACCACCCACTTCCATGCAGTTACCCTATTGCCCTTTTCTGCTACACTAGGATGCGGCAAAATTAGCCACTGGGCAGCCAATCTGGTGCCAATTTGTGAAAGCAAACTATTTCCTACATGCAGTCCTACAATTTCGGGGAAAGCATGCTCAGATCTCAATTATGTTTCCCAGGCTATTTGCTGCTGAAATCACTGCACTCTGTGCTTCCATTTTGATAAGGAAGGAAAGCAATAAAAAAATCCAATCTTTAAGACTTTTGCCATGGGGGAAATCTTGAATTTGCAGAAGGGGTGACTGATTATATGCATCATGAAACAAAATGCATAATTAAACAGCAGCGACTCTCTAAACATAATCTACTCTTATTCGGAGCAGCTGAAGGCACTGGTGTTTCACCATTGCCAAGTATTAAAACTCCCTCCTTGCAATCAGCCTGGAAGCTCACCAGATAAAAGGTATTTGCTGAACAGACATAAAAGAAACAGCTTAATCTCCCTGGTGCCACACCTCCATGTGAACCCAGAATAATACCTTATAAAAGAATTACCTGCATATATATGATGAAAAGAAGCAGTGGGATATAGGGGGGGAGAGCACCCGCTCCATCCCATTTGGTGAAGACATATTCCCTGAAAGCTGGCAGGAAAACATCAAAGAGATTAAACTTGTCTTTCCTCCTCATCACTTTGATGGTTTGAAGTTTGTCTCTGCATCTTTTTCGCATGCCCTCTCTTTTTATTTTTGGCAGAGAAGAGAGTTAAGAAAGATACTTTTGGAAAAGTAGATTGAACAACAAGCTTCACAGCTCTTTTGCATTCCCTCAAAGCAACCGAGACTTTCCGGGCCAAGCTTAACACTATAACCTTGATCAAGGGCCAGTGGCATGACATCCTATTCCTATAGACTCCATAGAGAACAAGCCTGTTTTGTTATGCAGAGTTATAGCCGAATCCTAACAGAGCTGTCTGCGCTGTCCTGTCCTATAAAATTTGTAGTGTCATTATAGTTGTGCCAATGGGATGAGTGCTGCATCCTATGCTGGGAAGGTAGTCTCAGAGGCCTCCTCAAAGTATAAGAACTTTTGTTCTGGTGCTGTAAAATTGGATAGGATTGGGACCCGAATTTTGCATGCTAGAGAGAGGGAGTAGTCTCCAAAATACAATTTTAAACAAAAAAGTATCAGGACTGGTGCCATACTTTGAAGGAGATTAAATGCCAAATTATTATGTGTTGTAGTTTTCTTTTTATAGCACCAGTCCTGATACTTATTGATCACGCCTCGTATATGTTCCCTAAGTGGCAGGACATTATTGCAAGAAATGGCAGTTGCTTGCCGCACATGGCCTACACTTTAAATTTCCTCTTCTACCTCTTGGGGATTGGAAATAAGGGAGGAAAGGAATAGGGTAATAAAGGGTAAGGAAGGAGTAAGTAGGTGATTAAGAGCGCAATCCTAATCATGTCTACTCAGAAGTAAGCTCCATTGTGCTCAGTGGATCTTACTCCCAGGAAAGTGTGCTTAGGATTGTAGCCTAAGACAAATGGCAGTTTGATAGGGAGGGTGTTTGAGGAACAGGAGATCTGAAAAAAGCATTTTCCAATTCTCTGGGTGACTTGGTAAATCATCCAATCTCCCTACCCCGCATCCCCGAATTTGGAAGGGAGGGAGGAAGACAGATTGGCTCATTTTCAAATCATTTAGAAGAAAAACTCAACTACCTCCCTGATCACTAGTCAAGACTCACTGATTTCAATGGTGTTTAGTCATTACTAACTTTCTTTAGATGCAACCAGTTGTTGTAAAGCGATATTAGATTTGTCCTGCTGTTTAGGATATAAATATTTAAACTGAATATAAAAATGGTCTAACTCTGAATAAAATACTAGCAACAGCTGCCACATACTCCTCAAACCACTGAATGTCACTTGGATGTTTTCCCATCAAATGTTTGAGATATGGGGCACAATCCTAACCAATTTAGGCCAGAACAACTCACCCACTCCCCATTCCCGTGGCAGTGTGGGGAGGCCAACGCATATCTGTGCACTGGCCTAACACCTCCAGGAGTGGCACAAGTGTGCCTTATGGCACTTTTGTGATACCCTCAGGTCGCCATGGGACATATGCCGGGACTTATGTCAGCCTATCTTGGGCTTAGGATTGAATCATGAAAAAAAAGGATTGCTTTTATTTTAATTGGTTTTCTTCCCCGAGATTTAGAAGGACACAGTGATGTTAGCAGTGATCTTTAGATGCTGTGAGCTTCTATATCTCCAGAGCATTCTTCCCTTCGCTACTAAATTTCATCTTAACAAGATTTTTCTTCCACACTATCGATGTTAATGAGAGTACTAAAATCTCTTAATAAGAAAATGTTTGAGTTATTAAGGATATCATTGCCCAGACTAACGCTGATTCTATATTGGGGATCTTTGGAAAACTCCCCTTGGTGTTTTTACAGTGATTTATCTTCCTTGGTGTTTTCGGCAAGTTTCTTTGGAATTATTTCTCAGTTTGGAGGAGCCTCGGAGTACAATGTGGACAGAACTTATATTGGAATAGCATCCTGAAGGCTTCGGCTGAGCAGCGTCATACGTTCTTGCTTTTAAAAAAATCTCAGGTGGATGGAACATGTGTGGTTATCCTTTATTGTAAATTATTCACATTTGGCCAGGTTTTCAAAGGGATTGAACATCCTGCAGCTTTTACAAGCATCTGTTAAAAGAGCTATGTTCAGTTGTTGTGATTGGACGGGAGCCAAAGGGACTAAAGGTTTTACAAGTGCATTTTATACTGGCTGCTGTTGAGCCAGATGGTCTAGATCTGGACACGCTTTGTGATCGACACACTGACGACCTCCTTCCACTTTTCAACATTGTTAAGAAGATAGTGGGAAAGGTCCCTGAGAAAACAGGATCATAATGGTGTCATATCATATTTACTTGAATCTTATGCGCCATTGAATCGAATGTGCATTCCAATTTTGGAGGCTAAATTTGGCTGGAAAAGGTGCACATTAGATATGAGTAATATGGTAGCTCATTAGTAATATACTTAATTGATGGCAACATTTTTGAGCATTTTCATATACATATTGTTATCCCCATACATTCTTGCACATGGAGACGATGGGGTCAGGGATAGTGTGCTGACAAGCCCTCCAGCCCACCGGTGGTGCAATAAAAAAACCTTATCCCACCCTCCCATGCTCAGTGGTTATTTCAGCAGACACAGACTGAGCATAAGGGAAAGACGGAATTTGATGGGGCATCATTAATTGGGGCAGGGCTTGAAGTCAACACACTTCTTTACTTTCCATATATACAGGATAACATGAAAGAACAACATTCAACCATGGTGTTGATTAATTAGTACAATTTTTCCCTACTTATGGAAGCTAAGGAGCTTCAAAACCAGTGATGGGAATCACAGAATCATTGTGCTTAAAAAACCCATTTTCCTACACAATGTATAGGATTGTAGTCCAAATGGCCATGGAAGCCAAGGAAGCCACCAGTTAAAGTTTGGGAACCATTCCCTTAATACCAAGCAGCGTTTGTTGAGCTTGAAAACTATTCAGAACACAACTACATGTAGTATTGAATGTGTCATCATGTAGTTTGATGATGGCTTGGGTTTTGCTTTGGGTTTCCTTCCTAGGAAGAAAGGCAGAATATAAATTTTAAAAGGGCGCAATCCAGAGTAACTACGGGGAGTTCTTGCTCCGACATAAGAACAATTTACTCTGGATTGCAATATGAATTTCCCATAGGTTTTCACTAAGTGGTTTTCACTAAGTTTCACTTGCGTGCTCCCGTAGTTACTCTGGATTGTAGGGTAAATTAATAATAGTTTGAGCCTCATCCTTGCTCTCAAGGAGCAGGGGCATGACTGGATATGAAAAAAGAAATACAGATATTCATACTTTACTGTTCCAGTTGAAAAATCTTCCCCCCATTTAACCTCAAAAATGTCATCATAGCACATCTTCATGTTCTTTGATGTTTGGGGCTGATTTTGTAATGTTAGTAAGGAGGACTCTGAGAACATCACACTGCTTTTACCAATGACCTTCATAACAAATGGCCCTCTGGGAACTAAATAGTGCTTTTTTCAGTGGGGAAATAATAGCATAAAGGTCACATTACATTAGCACTACGCTATGGTCCCAATCCAAATAGCACCTCCGTGCAACTGCTATTTCTGTGAAATAAGATGATACATGATGCATTTATTAACTACATGATGATGGAGTTGCTACCGTATGTTGTTTTAGCTCTTAGACATGTCCACTGGGTCAAACCAGATGGCAAGGTTGTTAGGGGTTTTTTATTTATTTATTTATTTATTTATTTATTTATTTATTTATTTATTTATTTATTTATTTATTTGAGTAATTTTTATCCCGCCTTTCTTCCCCCACAGGGGGGAACTCAAGGCGGCCAAACAATTAAAAAACAATAAAACACCACTAAAATTACATATGGTAATAAATAGAGATAAAAACACATTAAAATGTAATTAAAATACAATTAGATTATGGGCGCAATCCAGAGTAACTACGTGGAGTCCTTGCTCCGGTGTAAGAACAATTTACTCAGGATTGCAATATGAATTTCCCATAGGTTTTCATTAGGTGGTGCAGTACCTACGGGTGCACGTAATGTCTCTTACGTGCACCCGTAGTTACTCTGGATTGTAGGGTAAAGCTAAAAACGTAGACTAAAAACAATAAAACAGAAAAGATAAAAAAGATAAAAGCCCCCCAATCTCTGCCCCCATTTAAAAAGCTTTTTTAAAATATGTCCATATTGTACTTGTGTTAAAATATCTGTGCATGCTTCCAGCCCATTTTAGGATATAATTCTCAGAGCTGGTTTTAACATATAAAACGTTATACCAGTCTGGGTCCATGGTATCTGAAGGACCTGCTTCCATCCAACCAGCCTTTTCCCTTTGATTTTTTTAGCAGTCTTTGATGAGTGTCTCTGCCTTCTGAGGTGAGGCACAGAGCAACAGGAAGGAGGCAACTGTCTTAGTATTCCAAGGGAGGTCTGCATTACACCAGCACAATCATTATTCAGACACAGAAAGTCACACTGGTTGTCTTTTGTGATGCCATTGTATGACTATGTTAGGTTTGTATTTCTTAGTTGTGGATGTTTATTGGATTCTTACATTATGCCATATACTATTTTAATTAACAATTTTTTTATGTCAGAAGAATAATGTAAGGTGATTTTACTTACAAATGTTAAATATTTTTCAGACTAATTACCCCCAAATCCAGAGTAACTATGGAAGCACGTAAGAGACTTTACGTGCACCCGTAGATACAGCACCACTTAATGAAAACCTATGGAAAATTCATATTGGAATCCAGAGTAAGTTGTTCTTACACTGGAGCAAGGACTCCCCGTAGTTATTCTGGATTTTGCCCTAGGAGCATAATCCTAACCATGTCTACTCAGAAGTAAGCCCATTTTAGTCAATGGATCTTGCTCCCAGGAAAGTGTGTTTATGATTGCAAAGCTTTAACTCCACCAGTGCACTTCAGAATGTGCCCAGGACTCATATATACAGAATTATGAAATTCAGAGTCCTCCCTTGATGTATTTCAACAGTATCACCCTTATTTTGAAGTATTATTTTTGTTATTGATGGGTACAGGATTGTTTTATCTTGGAAGGGTACTATTTTGGTATGTTTAATTGCTGTTTAATTGTGTTTAATGTAATTTTAATGATTTTACTAGTAAATTTTATTCTGCTGCTTTTGGAATAAGAAAGCATTTTATGCTTTCTTAAGTTAGCTTTTCTAGTTAGCTTGATTCATCCTTGTTTTGCTTTGGATATTTTTTACAGTTATCTGTTGTGGTATTGTGATGTTTGTATTATTATATATGATTTCATTGTTAGTTGCCTTGGGCATTCCATTGAGAGGGAAAGCAGGGAATAAATTATTGCTTGGTTCGGGAGGCATTTTATTGGAGGGGGTGTTACCATTTTGGTAACATTTATGAGAGAGAGAGAGAGAGAGAGAGAGAGAGAGAGATCTTACATGGAATAAACTGCAGTCCTGAAATGGGATCTGGCTCTTTGTACTTCCCTGTAGGCAGGTGAAGCTGCTGTTCTTGGAATGAACCACAGAAATAAAAGGAACAGCATCTGACATACTACTTTGAGTATTCAATTAACATCTGTGCCCCTACAGTCCTACAATTAGTCATTGAACCAAAGCCAAAACAAAAGACATCCTCATTAGTGTCCATTTTGACAAAGAGAAATCTAATTACTCAATGTAGGGAAGTCAATGAAGAATACAACATGTCAGAAACTTTGTTCTAATGAAGTGCAATCCTCTCTTCTGCTTTATACTATTCCAGTCCCAATCTGCAGTTGACATCTCAATGGAAGCACCAATTATAATAAATTTGACAAATTTTATAAATTTGCTATATTTGTATTCATATTAATTATATGAGTAATATTTGTCAAACAATAAATTTGATAAATAATATATTTCTTCTCAATGATTATTTGTATAAGTAAATAGGGTGTACCCATAACTACAGTTCTCAAATATTTTCTTTAGCAGAACCACCGTTCATGATAACCCCAGGGGACAAATTCTGATCCGTGTCAGAAGAACGCAGATGTCTCAGAAGTCATTCAGTGATGACATCATCAGTCATGTTGAAGGGCTTGGCTTCCAAATCCAGATCTAAATTCTAGATTCATATCCAGAATTAAACCAAGAGATCCAATTTATTTCCATAGCGTACTGAGATAATTCACTGACCTCTAAGACCATAATTCTGAACAACTTTCCAGCACTGGCATAGCTGAAATGTGCTTAATCCTGCAGTTGGGGAGCAATTATGGAAACCTCCACAAGGTAAAACAATAGTTTTCCCTTACCTCGGAGTTGTGTTCCCCTTACCTTGGTGTTAGAAAACTGGTTAGGATTGTGTCCTAGGGTGGTGTCCTTCTGCCTGGGAATTTTGTGGACATATTTGTGGTTCTACATACAAATGTCAGCTAGGAAATTAGTGCTAAGATTCTTAATAATCAATAACATCTGTGTGTCATAAAATCTGTGGTGTATTCTTGTAATAATCAAAATCATTTCTGTATCAATCATGAATGTTTCTAAGTATTTGTAAAGACTGTAGTTAAAAGACTGACCCCCAAATCCAGAGTAACTACGGGAGCACATAAGAGACTTTTTGTGCACCCGTCGTTATTACTGCACCAAAAACCTATGGGAAATTCATATTGGAATCCAGAGTAAGTTGTTCTTACACCAGAGCAAGGACTCCCCATAGTACCTCTGGATTTTGCCCTGAGGCTGCAATCCTAGCTATTTCCAGGAAGTAAGCCCCTTTGACTATAATGGGGCTTACTTCAGAGTAGACATGCATAGGATTGGGCTCTCATAAGAAAAGCCTTATTAAATCAGAACAAGGGCCATCTAGTCCACCACCCTTTTCCTCACAACAACTCATTAGTTATTTATTCCATTGAGGGTTCCTTTGAGGGAATGTTTTTAGTCCTTGGCTTGAAGCTTTCCTTAATTTCTGTTTTTCAGAATTATGATAAATTGTGCTCAGACAAATACAGATCCCCTTTTGACATTTGCAGTTCAAAGACAACATCTGTGGAACTGATTCAAAGGAAGTTTCAAGCAGGATTATCAGAGTAATATGACTTTAAAATTATTATATGAAAAGGGTTCATCTTGAAAGCCAGGATTAACATTGAAAAACACTGCTGATTTTGTTTTGTGTAACAAAGTTGAAATTATATTATCTATGAACTTTCAGGAAAACAGAAATCAGATAAATTCATTCCTTTCCTATTTATTTCTATTCCACTTTTCATTAAACACACACACAGATTGGCCAATGATAAGAATGAATAGTTCCCACACTACAATTAATGGCAGATATTTTCATTTTTGTATAGATTGCACACAAACTCATATAGCTGAATCAACTATCAGCATTTGAAATAACTAAATGTTTGGGGTCTACGTCATGGGAATGTTATAGAATGGTAAATAGGAGCATCACCTATTATATGCTGTAAAGATTAACATACATCACAGAGAACAAGACTGTGGCTGCAATCCAAACCACACTTTCCTGGGAGTAAGTTCTATTGAACTCAAGGGGACCTACTTCTGAGTAGACATGCTTAGATTTGCAGCATGTGTTTGTTGATAGGTTTCCCATAATTGGCAACCCTAGAACTGTGGTGCATCCTGCACATAGGTGAACCCTTCCTCAGCACCAGCCTAACGCTGAGGGGACGCACCGTCCCCTGCATGTACAGAGGCCCCTGTCAAAACAGGCCCCTGCACACATGCATACACAAGCTTAGAGGCCCCTATCTTTTGACAGGGACCTCCCCTGGCCATTTGCTCCGAGCAACCACTCCTTTCAGTGGCCAGCCAGCAAATGGAGGTCTTATTATATATTATCTATGAACCTCTCTTGGCCATTCATTGACCATACAGTGCAGGGAGCAGTCACTCCCTCCACCATCTGGCCAGCAAACAGCCAGAGTCGTACTTGGTTTGGTTCTAGCAGAGGTTCCTCCCCATAGGGTCTGGCTGACATTGAGGGAATGGACTTTGCACATGCCCAGCTACTGCAAGGAGGAGGTGCGCCTTTCCTTCAGTGCCAGACTGGTGCTGAAGAGAGGAAATGCCCCCTGTGTGAGCTAGCATGGTGCATCTGCAGAGGTTCTCCAGCTCTGTGTTGGGCTGACTGATATTGTCGAAGAATTCTGATCTCTCCCTTGGACTTAGATATTCTAGGTTTAATAATATTATATCATTACTTGATTAGAGAATTGAACCCACCTGGACACCTACCCAGAGAGATAGGTTTGGCTGCCCAGTTGGCTGGCCAATTGCTCGGCTACGTCAGATGGGGGGAAAATATTCAAATTCACAAACGTACATGACTTACTGGAAGTGATGTTTTCAAACAGAGGATAAAAGGGTGCTGTAATTTGCTGGTGTCCCAGCAGCTTGAAGTCTGATGAACTTGCACATGGGCTCATGGGGAGTAAGAAGTGTCCATTTATTAAGAAATGGGCAAAAAATGGGGGGGAGACATACATCACAATACTGTATGAAACATCAGAACGATATACCAAGCACGAAGGGGTGGATATTGTAAAAGGCTGACAACGTTTTGAACGTGTTTGAGCTACTGGCTATTGTGCAGAATGGGATAACATGGGAGACACACAAGGGAAATCCAAATGAGGTGAAACATTAAGGCCTCTTCAGTATCACCAGTGGGACTCAGAGATACAGCTGATGGAGAATTTATTCTGCAGTTAAATACTTACCACTTGAAGAAAGAAGTTGGAAAATTACATTTGTGGTGTCGGTAATATCTCAAGGGAAGGACATCTGCTATGAAATGGAAACTTGGTATTATTGAATATGAAATTGGACCTTTACACTCTGAAGTTTTGGTGTGTTTTTATCGGGAGAATCCGGGAAAGGCGTGCAGAAAGCAAAGAGTAGGGAAAAGCTTTGATTTTGCACACTCCATTGGTCCGCAGAGACTGAGGCAAAATTGGTTAAGCCCAGAGGATGATGGAAAGCTTATTTTGTTGGGGTTTGTGTCTCCTAAGCACATCCATTTTTCAAAGTGAAAAATGTTACATAACTATAACAGGCTCTTAAATTAGTTAGGAGACAAACCTTCTCTATGCTTTCTTTAAAAAAAACAAAAACATAGATACAGTTTGAACAGTTTGGAAAAGTCCAACCCCTTGGTTCATGTATAGCAAGTCTCAATGAAGTAGAGATCTAATATTATGTATGTATCTTTGAAAGCCAGTGCCACAAAGTTCAAAAAAAGTTATTCTTAAGTAAGTGTACTTAAGTTCTAACCAATTTTCAAGCACTGATGCAGCCATGCTAATGGGGTCTGCAATCCTAAAGACACTTTCCTGGGAGGAAGACACATTGAACACAATGGGGCTTGCTTTTGAGTAGACATGGTTAGGAATGTGTTCTATGTGCTACAACCTGCAAATGGGCTTCTAGAAATCCCATGTTATGAACTCAGTTTTACAAAAATCAGTGGGTCTTACTATAGGTGTTAGTAAGAAAGATAATTTCTATATGGAAAATTATGAATGGAAAGTTAAAACAAAAACAACTGGGGTCATATTTGCAGTATAAGCCAGAACAGTTAATATCTCCTTGTAGAATAATTAATTTTCTTGTGGTGGTGGTAGTAGTAATTGTTGTAACAGTATCACTAACATGCACTACTGCCTACTAGTAGTAGGTAAATAGAAAAGAAAGCAAAAAAGTAGGAAGAGCAAAATATGTACCCAGATGAGTAATCATGAATTAGTTTCCCATTGAGTTTTCTGCTGTTGGTGTTGTTGCCACCCCCACTTCCAAGTGATGGCAAAATGAAAACAGTATTCACACTTCATCGTGATCAGCTCTATTTTGAATAGATTGCTACTTGAAAAAATGGCACACTATTTGTGCAAAGCTGAAGAGCAAACATGGTGCTGCTTTTATATTCAAATTTCATTATTATGCAGAGTGCAATATATATAAAGGTGCCAGCAGTGACACATTCGAAGGAGTATTTTTTGGCTTCACAAGCTATATTTTTCAAGAAATTTTGTACCTGTTTCAACAGCACATCTATTGTTGATTGAAATCATTCACCAACTCCTTTTCCTTCTGACAGTCCCTTCATAATAGACAGAACAAAGATTGGCAGCGGGGCTTATACACTAATGTCATCAGAATTAATAATCGGAGGCTGGTACACTGACCTGAGAGTAAGCCCTACTGACTCTAATAGGATTTACTTCTATGTAGAAATGCATAGGATTGGGCTCTGAGACTGTAGTGATTGTCAAGACTCCTTTCTCTGGGAGTAAATCTAATGGAAGTCAGTGCATTTGCCTCTGATTAAACATACATAAGATCAGACTGCAGTAAAACATATCTATTATTTGTATTTTCAATTAGTACCGAATTGAATTTCACTTATTTCCATGGACAGTTCACAAAGTGTTTCTGTTCCTGCAGGTGTAGATGCTTGCCTATTAGTCATATATTGACCCAATATGCAAATAAATGCTGTTCTTGCAAGGCTCTTCATTTGTAAGGTAAGCCAGGATACAGGTTCCTCCTCTCTGTCTGTTGTAGAGGTTTCATCTTGATTGGATACTTAAAGAAGTTGCTAACCTAGAATACTATTTCTGGAAACTTCCAGCTAAGCAATCTGAATTGCTAACTGTACATTCGTAGTCAGTACAAGGAATATTCCTATTTATTTTTTTTTAACTGTAATTTTAATATTGTAGATTTATTCTCTCTAATAGGCACTGTGTGGACAGGCAGGTGCTTGGTAGCATTTCTATTGAAATCACTTGAATTTCTGTATAATCAAGCTGCTGCTTTGTCACACTGTAACCTAAAATTTGGATTTCCTCTTTACCATGTGGCAGGATCACATTTAAATTGAAGATAGTCTATGGAGAATGAAATCTTCTATGCACTGTCTTTGAAGGAAGCCCGTAGATAGTGAATTATTATTTCCAAATAATCTGGTTAGTGATGGGCCTGATGTGACCTTTTGGGTGCAATCCTAACCAGCTCATGGGCCCTGTACCCTCACAAATGTGTCATAAGGCATGTTTACACAAACTTGGGAATCAGGGAAGCCAGTACAAGAAGTGTGGCCAATGCAGTGGACCTGGGCATTGCGGGTAGGGAATAGATGGTGCAGGATGGAGGTTTCAGAAGTGGGTGATGGTAGAAAGCCTTCCCAGGGGTGGGCTGGAAGTGGGACGTAAATCCAGTGCCAGATCTTAATCCCATTCCCAGAAAGCATGGGTCAGTTCCCAAATGCTCAAGATTGAGATGGTGCATATCCGAGTAGCTCCCATAGCAAGGAATAAAGGGAAAAGTTTCCCCTTGCCTCAGGGCTAACCGTTGGCTGCCTGAAACTTGTGCTGGCCACATAATGACTTGCTTGTTCCTGTACAAGTAAGAATTGCACCCAAATTTAGTTGTTAATATAATATCATTATGTTTGTAGTCAGCCCCTCTTCAAGAAGCTGAGGTCAGTGTACATGAGAGTTATCCTGATTTATCCCTACAACAACCCTGTGATGTAGGTAACTAGTTTGAGAGGTAGCAACTGGCCCTATATTACTCATCGCCCAATCCTATTCTTCAGTGGACATTGTTTTTCACTGTTGTAAATGGTTCCACCAAAACTGGCATACCTCTACGCAATGTCAAGGTGTTACCAATGGAATCAACTGGCACATTCCCATGTATGTCAACCACCCAACATGTGGGTCACATAAGGGGAAGTAGAGCAGCAGAAAGGTGAATTGTGAGCAAGGAGCGGGAGGTTTGGGGGTGTTTGGGACAGGGAAATAGATGGTTTATACATGCACAGCATTCATAATATTGAAATTCTTATGCCAATTGTATGTAATGTTTTAGCACAACTACTTATATTCAGTGGACAGAGTTTTCTCCTGACTGTGATAATCAATCCCATAGTAACAATTTTAGGCAAACTTTGATGAGTGGATGTGAGAAGGGAAAAATAAATATTCCAAACTGCCCATTCATAGCAAAGCCTGTGTAATTATTACAGTGAAGTTGATAATAGATAGCAAGGGATGCAGGTATCAGCAGATTACATTCAGGCAGTACCATGTTTGAGTAATCTATTCAAGGTCACTAAGGTTTGCTTCTTGGTGACATGTGAACAGGAAGTCTAAAAAAAAAGCTTACCAGCCATGTCGTGATTGATTCTTGTTACACAAATTAATCTGTCTAATGATGACCTGGGGTGGGGGGGGTGCTTTGAGCAACATAGACTATTTCTTTGCACAGCGGATCAGTGATACGCCAGACATCTGAGAGAGCTTGAACCTGGAAACCAGCTTGTCTCAATAAATGTTTCTGCTCCATTCCGTTGAGGCTCTAGAAGTGGGTGTGACAACTTCTATTTATCTCAGCTTCTGCAGAGGAAAGTATTATTCTGAAATATTCAGAAGCAGAGAAGTGGAGCAGGCAAGATGAATGCTGAAGGATAGGAACTTTGTGGTTGTATATGCATTTTTATTTCCCCCTTATTGCAAGCGGGGGGGGGGGGAACGGCTTGTTCTCAGATATACGTGTATGCATGAGCATTACAAATAAGACAGCATAAACAGCAACCGTCATTTGTATTCATAGACACTCTATCAATGAACCTTTGAACTGGGGTCTTTGAGGAATGTGACTGTATGAACCACAGTCTTATTCAGAGAACTGGCGTTTACATCCATTGTCAACCGTACTATATGCAGATGAACACTGTATATCTGCCACATATGCAGATGAAGTACTGTACATCTGGGCATAAGCCCTGTTGAATATAGGGAGACATGCTTCTGAATAAACCAGAGTAGTTTGAACTGTAATGTAAAAAAGATTCTGGTCTCATGGCAGTGATCGATCTCTTATTTTATTATTAATCAAAGCCCTGGTTGATGACTCACAAGCATCTTCCAAACATTTCTCTCTGCCTACTGAGTGAGGTTGTTGATCAACCTTACAGGCATTACTCCACTCCTTCACCTGCCCCCAGGACACTCATATAATACACTCCCTTTAAGGGCAACTCTCAGAGCTTGATCAGTCAACTGGAGAAAGGCTCTCATAGAGCACAATCCTAACCATGTCTGCTAAAAGTAAGCCCCATTGCATTCAGTGGGTCTTACTCCCATAAAAGTGTCTTTAGGATTGCAGCCTATGTGAATATCAAAGGAATAATTGCTTTTCGCTTATACAAATCGGTTATTACTTTCCCTCTCAGTGGGAACCTACTATCAGTGCTTTCCCTCTCAGCCCAGGAGATCATATGTCTGAATTTTTCTGGATTTGTCCTCTTTTTTAGCCTTCTGTCTGGGTGTCCTCCAAAAGGGCTTCATTGTCCTCCATTTTGGCTTCATTTTGGAACTTTGCAATGGTGTGCACTACCCCATCATGTCATATGTCGTTGGATTGATATTGAAGAACATAGTCCAATGCAAAATTCAGTTTTGAAATATCTCCTTCCTATCAAAAGTTATGGCCAAAAAAACTAAAATCAAAAATATGCATTGAACTCTATGGGAAAGTGAAAGTGCCTAATATCATGGCTTTACTCGTGAGTACGCAAACGTGCCATTGTCCACTGGAAAGGCCAGGCTGAGAGAAATCCAAGACATTATCCTCTTTCTGAGGTTTGGGCATCTGGTCATCCTGCTCTCAACAGCATAGTAATTTCTTGAATAGTCCTGAAGTTACAAACCCTACAATCCAGAGTAACTACGGGAGCATGTAAGAGACATTAGGTGCACCTGTAGTTACTGCACCACCTAATGAAAACCTATGGGAAATTCATATTGCGATCCGGAGCAAATGGTTCTTACACCGGAACAAGGACTCCCCGTAGTTACTCTGGATTGCGCCCATAATCACATGAGAACCTAATTGCTGCGGGGCATCAGATCAGCTCAACATCTGAACTTATGAATGTGACTGTGGTAGCTCAATGGTAAAGTGTATGTGCTACTTATAAAATGTCCTGTTTAATACCAGTGCAGCTGGAAACACTTCTAACTAAAACTCCAAAAAGCTTCTGACAACATTGCAGGCTTAACTAGCTTAACTAATGATCAGATTCAAAAGAGACAAGTTTCCTAAACATGTAAGCCAGGTTCAAAAGCAGACATTCAATGTGATATCAGATGCAATCCTATGAACACTTTCCTGATAGTAAGTCCCATTGAAGACAGTGCAGCTTACTTTTGAGTAGACAAGCTTAGGATTGTGCCCATCAATTCTTAGTTATTAGTCTCTAATTCTAGCACTCGGAAGCATCATGTCACTGAAAACTGAACTGATGTGTATGTCTAGCTTGGATATGAGCCACTGAAATAACCAGGGCCGGCATTAGGGCAATTTGATCTGTTCATCAGAATTGGGCCCACACTGAGGGCCCCACATTGAGGTAGTGAGATGAGTGCCCACAGCCAACATCTCAAAATATCATTGACACTTTGGCATGAAATCACCCATGCTGTGTCATAAGGAGAGTGTGACAAGTAGTGCATTGTGCTTGATGGCCTTTCCTACCCCCCAGCCCTAGGTCCAATTGGCTTGAAATCTCTCCAAAGCAGTTGGCGATGTTGCTGTCAGGTGCCTTGCAACTGCCACTCATCCTGATAAGTAAAGGCTGTCGGGATGGGATTCCACAAAAACATTTTGCATTTGGGTCCACAGCTCCTAAAGACCAGCCTGGATATGGAGTATATACGTATCTTCACGCAGCCATAGTCTTTGCAACCTATTTTATTCTTTATCAGTTTAGTCAAGGATTCTGACTGTGATCCTAGGTACTGTTGCCAGGGATGAAATCCCACTGCATATTTACTTTTAAAGCTGTATAATCTTGTGCTGTAATTGCATTTTCTTGTATATAGTAGCCTGAACATCTGCACACTCTCATATTATCAATATGCCCCTGTGTGCCATAATTTCTGAAAAATTTCATATGACAGCTGTCCAGTCTCATGTCCCCCATGTCACCTGTGGAAATCAGTATTCCAAAATATCGAAGTTTTGAATTTTCAACTGCTGTTCCACTGAGAGAAGCTTCAATAAAACCACAACGGATTCTTTGCAATTAAAATGTTTTAAAAGCTCCATGTAAAGACCACTTCAAAGGCAAGTTTATTCATCACTAATCTCCCATAACATGCTTCCACTCCAGGAACAAACACATTTGAGGGGGTGTCTTGCAGGACTTTTTTCCCCCCCTTGAATGCTGCAGATCATTCCTTTGAGTGATATGCAACTAATATGCTTTGACACAGTCCTAACCACATCTACTCAAAAGTAAGCCCTATTGTGTTCAATGGGTCTTACTCCCCGGAAAGTGTCTTTAGGATTGCAGCCTTTATTAATCTTAAGTGAATACCATAGATACCCTATACCTGATTGTAGCAGCTACACACTCTTTTCCCTTTGATAGCTTTTCTTTCAGACAAGACATCCTGAGGCTATGTTTATTTACTTCTTTGAGCATAAATCTATTCCCAGCAGATGACAAGGAAGGCTAACATCCTGCATTAATGGAAATTTTCATGGCATACTTTTTATTCACTTTACCTTATTAATCGCCCTCCTGGATTTCCTGTTTGTTGCTGGTTTTCTGATGCACACATCATTACTAATCAAGCAGGTTATGCCTCTCAAGTACACTCAGGGCTATGTCTTCAAACAGGCAGGCCTGTACTGAATGTGTAACAAGGGTATGAAGACAGGGGGAAAATGGAGTGAGTCACATTCGCAGCATATATAGGTGCTTTAACATGTAGGCAAATAGTTAATTGTGCCAGTATACTAAGGGAACAATTCAGATTACTATGGGAGTTAGTAAGAGACATTGTGTGCACCCATAGTTACTACACCACCTAGTAAAAACCTATGGGAAATTCATATTGCAATCCAGAGTAACTTGTTCTTACTCTGGAGCAAGGACTCCCCCTAATTACTCTGTGCCCCGTAATTACTGGATTGCGCCCTAAGAACCAATTCAAACATTACGCAGCAAGATATCTGGGTCTGTCACCAACTATAAATTTCACAGGGCACCAAAGCCAATCTCACTTCATTGACATTTTTTTTCCTCTCACACTTTAAAAATTACAATCAACTGAAAAGAAAAAAGAAGGTAAAGGGCAGAAAGGAGAAAGGAATATGAACTATGTTAATACTACATAAAAAATACAAAGAAAATTTGTAGCAAATAAACTTTACTCCCTTAGACCAGGGTGTTAAGGGCTGGGTACCAGATATGGCCTCTTCATTCAGCCCTCCATTCCTCAACATCACTATTAGGGCTAATTCTACTATTAGGGCTAACATCATTATTAGGGCTATTAGCGTCAATGCTGAAAGAGAAGCCCACATGAAAACTGGGCTCTTTCCTATCTGGAAAATATGATAAAAATTTGCCTATTTTCTCTTGTCATTTGAATTGCTAAGTGCAAAAAAGAAGCTTATTTCCAGTCGTGACCTGATTAATAACCTCACTTCCTGCTTAGTGACAGCACTTCAGGCCCACGGTGAGCATCATGAATACTATTTAGTCACCTGTATGAAAAATATTTACCATCCCTGCCATAAACCATTAATACAGTATTGGTATTGGTATGTGAGAAAGGTGGAGTAGAAATATAGTCAGTCAGCACTCCTCACACCAGTAACTTGGAATATTACAAACTCAAGCTGTTCTTAAAACTACAGCTTTGTAGTCTTCTAGACTAGAAGTTGGAACTGTGCAATGCTTCTGTTATGCTATAGGTGTCTTATCAATGATTCTAAACATTGGACCCATACATCAACTCCAGAGTGAACACATGTCGTAACCAGAAACAGGACAACACTCCCCCAAATAAACACTTCTACTCAAAATTAAGTCCCGTTGTGTTCAATTATTCTTACTTCCAGGAATGTGTGGTGAGGATTTCAACCTTCAACTATATTTCAACTATATTTATCTATATATAAAAACTTGAAAAGTCACTGACCGATTCATTAACTGACTCACTCACTGACAGACTTATCAATGGCCAGCCAAAACCGCTGGGCCTAGAAACATGCAATTTGAGGAGGGTGTCCTTCCATGATGAAGGCACCCGCTAAGAACCGTTTTCAGAAATTCCAGCCAGAAAGGTGTGAAAAGGGGTGCATCACGTTTTTCTCCTGATACTTTCCATTGAAGGATACCTGATGAAGGGATGCTCTGCCCCAACCCCCAGACCTAGAAGCATGAAATTTGGGGAGGGTGTTACTTCTGTGATATCAACACCCACCAAGAACCAATGTTGAGAAATTTAACCCTTAAGGGACTGAAAAGGTGCAAAGTGTTTTTGTCCTATACTTAAATTGAAGACTGACTGATCAATATCCAGCTGATGCACTGGGAGGAAGGGTACACAGGGGGTGATGGTGTGCATGGGGGGATGATGCGCATGCGGGGGTTGATGAGCATGGGGACGTTGTGCATGGGGGTTGATATGCATGCAGAGATGATGCGCATGGGGGATGTGCACGTGAGGGTTTGATGAGCATGGGGATGTTGCGCACATGGGGATGATGCGCATGGAGGGTGTTGCACATGGGTGGAGGGTGCACATGGGGATGTTGTACATTGGTGTTGTCATGGGGTGATGAGGCGCATGAGGGTGTTGCGAATGGGGAATGATGCACATGTGGTGTTGCATAGTTTGAGCATGGGTGGATGGATCGCATAGTGTGACAGTGTGCATTGGGGACAGTGTCCATGGGGGAGGGTGAGCATGGGGGAAGGTGAGCATGGGGGATGTTGTATGGGGCTATTACGCATGAGGGATAATGCACACGGGGACGATGCGCAGTGGGGGAATGGTGTACAGGTGGAATTTTACTCCTGCAAGGCGGATACATTTCTGCTAGTTATTATTAAATTTAAAATGTTTACACATAGTTTATTACATATAGAGCACAATCCTAACCATTCTACTCAAAAGTAAGCCCAGTTGTATTCAGTGGGTCTTATTCCCAGGAAAGGAATAGGATTGGACTTTAGGACTGGAGCTATAACTCATTAATAATAAGAATGCTACATGTTGCCTGCTCCTAAGGAAAAGGAGAATAATGAAAATTTTTTATCCAGAACACAAGACTACAAAAGAGGACATATCCTAGAAAAAGAGGACATATGGCCACCCTGTTTAACCCGTAATGCATTCATAATGTCTTGCACTGCAACATTAATAGTACAATCCTCTGCATATTTACTCAGAAGTAAGTTCCACTGAATTCAATAGGATTTACTCCTAAGTAAGTCCATATTGGGATACAGTCTTGCACTCTTCCAGCAAATCATCATACCTTGTTATTTCTTATTACTGCCTACTGGCCATGGCAACTAAACAAAATTATGTACCTAAAACTCCAAGACAAAACATTTGGATCAAATAAGACAAATCCCCTTTCTTCATGCCTCACCATGAGCATCCAGAGGTATCTTGTTAATCACTATTAGTAGCACAAAGTGGTATACAAGGTAGATGTATGATTAAACAAAATAATTCATGTCTTTTCTCCATTTTTCCAGTAATCCCTGTAAACATTCAGAGTAGAAATGCTGTTCCAGTATTTAATAGATTAAATAAAAATGCATTTGGATCATCAGTGGGCTTCATAAATGTTTTGGACCATCTCATTTTTCTTTGAAACTATTAGCATTCTAACATTTTTATTTATAAACAACAAGTACATGGACCATTTGAAATTTTTAAAAAATTTCTGCACTGCTGTGCATTTGTTCAGTAGTGCGGAGGAGTCTTATTACCTCTACTTCAAAACGTTTTGCTGTCTGTATGTGCTAAATCTTTCCTTTTATAGTCATAGGACAGTCATAATTTATACCTGGGAAGGCGTATCTTTAAATAGTAGAATTCATCAAGCCTACCCTCCCATGTCTGATCACCAAAAAGCCTCATTTCTTTTCTGAAAAAGGAAAAAAATATGTGGGAGAGTAAACAGAATGCATTATCCCTCTTTAATAACCATTTTTAAGCACTCTTCTGTATTACTTTTTTCACAGCTGTATCGCAATAAGCCTTAGAGTAATTGCCAGTTCTCTTCTCTAATAGGTTCATTATTCTTTTGCCATAATTGCAGCCATTAAACGACCAATTGTTAAATTTCTACTCCTACATTTACTTAGCGCTACATTTTATAATGGGGTATATCATTATGGTACCCCAGTGGCCATGCCAATTGTTCAAAACGTTTCAAAAAAGTCAATGAGATCCAATTGAAATACGTCGGGACTTTTGATTTCCAAATCATTCCTCTTCGCTCATCTCCCCTCCCTTCTCAGTATATTTGTCCCTTTTTAAGCCATTCCTATGATAACAACTGCATTTAGGCAGCTTTTATTGAAAGCATAAGATACTGACCTATTCAGGATAGCATAATGGTGTCACCTAAAGTACCACTTTCTCACGTTTAGGTAATGATTCATATATAACGAGGTGATAGAGGAAAGACTTAACCAAAGAAATTAACACTTATGGTTTAATGGCTTTTTGAGGGCTCTGATTTATCTTTTCCCATGTTCCATTTCCTAAGTTTTCGTCTACACACGAAAAGCGATCTAGCTGCTGGTGTTAGTTACAGTCATGGTAACAAAACGATCCATTTTATGCTTCCTGCAATCTTATTTGGGATTTCGAGATTAGCTAAACAGCTTATTCTAGGCTTGGTATATCTGTGGTTTGAAGTGGTAGATTTTTTAAAAAACATGAGGATAATAGAAATGTTATAAGAAAAGAGGGAAAGCACTTAAAATGAGCATTTGGTTTATAACCATTAACTGAGTGCTTTGTTTCTAGTGATAGAAAGACTGGCTGTAGCAGTCAGTTTAAACTGCGTAGTCTACAGTGGTATGATATATCCTTTCTTTGGGAAGATATTCTTTTTGATTGTTCATTCATTTGTCCCCTTCCCAAACACATCCCTTGCTCTGGGTGGCATGCAGAGGGCCTTCAGCTTAGGGTTGCCATAACTGGCAACCTCAGAACTGGACAAGAGGAGGGATATCCAGGAGGTCACAACACAGTGTTGGGCTGGTTTGCACATCACTGGGCAGAGGAATCGGCACTGCCCCAAACCTGGAACTGGAACCTAGTGCTACCCCTGGGCTTGCCGGACCTTATGTCCCAGCCAGGTCATGTCCCTGGCTGGGTCATGACCCCAGAACCCAGAAGTTACCTGGTTTTTCCAGGGATATGGCAAGCCAACTTCACCTGGCAGTGGCTCAGTGTGGACCGGTGCTGAGCCAATGCCAGCACTGATCCAGTGCTAAGTGATGTAGGTGTACCTTATGGCCTATTTGCAGTATTCAGTGTTGGCAGAGGATTAATCCTAAGTGTTCAGAATAAGGCCTTAAGTCATAACTAATGATCTAAATGCAGCCCATTCCAAACTTACAAATTTTGTGATTAAAGACATATTCAAATTTTAATTTCCTATCTTCTCATAATTGGATCAGTCCTAAAAAGGCTCAATGCCATTGTTACCAAAGCTTAATAAGTTTCTCAACAAAAATTTTTCCAATGTGGTCTCATGCCTTCCAAGAGAATTTTCATCGAATGAATGAGTTAATAGAATCAATATATCTGTGTTTCAGCTTCTAGTCCATCCTGGCCCCTCATATAAGTAAAGTGAGGGCATGCCCACATAAAATATATAAACTACAAGATCAATCATCATAATGTACTTATTACACGCACAAGGCAGTAAGCCTTTATTAAATTGCTGAGGGTTGTCTGATACAGGAGCCGTTCAGGCTTTGTGACTAACACCACATCCCGGTTGAAGGAAATCTGGAGGACAAAGCAGATCCTCGTTGGCAGATATTAAAGGTAAAGTATGCATTAATTACTATCTCCTGCTCTTATTCAATGGCACAATTTGGCACACAGTCAGCTTGCTCACCAGTGGCTATAAAAATTTAGAATATTTGGGAGCTTGCAAGACCTTGAGCCGTTTGTCCATTAAGGAAGATAAAAGGCTAGAAGGCCAAGGGGTTAACCAACTGTTTCAGAGGGAAGCTTACTGTGAGCTTACATCTATCAAATAATATTTGCAATGAATATACTTTGACCCTCTTAGGCTATAATTCCAAGTTGATCTATATAGATAGCTGCAGAAGAAGGATAGGTTTAACTCATGTTTTGTTTCTCACCTGCTTGCGAAAGCTTCCAATAAGATACTATACTCTCAACTTCAACACATGCATGCATGCACCAAATGTTTCCTTGCAGCCACCCCAAGGACGATGGGAAAGCTGCTGTCTCTCATCAGAATGCCAAGTGTTAGATTCAATTTTCAAAACTATTCCTCAACCTAAGGGAAAGAGTTGACACAGTAGGTAATAGAATCGCACATTTGGGTGGTTGTAATTTAGATAACTTCCATCATCTCCTTGTGCTATTTATACGCAAAGGAAAAAAAAAAAAACCTTTGCATTTAAAAATGTCAGATGACTGGAAACAGCTTACAAACATCAGAAGGAATTAAAAAGCACATTTAACGCCCAGTGGAAGAGATACCTTCGGTGCCACAAAGCTAAAGTGAGGGTGGAAAAAGGAATTTATTATTGCAAATATCATTGGTGATTATTATGTTTTTATATCTATTATTACTGCTCCTTGAATCTATCCTGTCATGTCTTCAAACAACCACTTATTTTTCTTTTATTCTTCACTCACTTTTATCTTTGGTTTTCTCTCCTCAATTTTCAAGCAGAGATTGAACCGTCTCTCAAATCTCATGCGTCCTTAAAATTCTCCTAGATGTTCTCTCTCTATCTCCCTCCTTTCTTTTGTCTCAATTCCCTTTGACTTTGTGATGTTGATAAAACTTTCTTATTGGTCAAGGTCCATCCATGCTGTGAAACCCACTTAAAAGTCAACATCCCCTCCAAACCCCAGATTCTATCGATATCCACCATGGCTATATATTAGAGACCTTATAAAATAATTCCCAACTGATGCACATGGAGACTGATGCGCATGGGGATTGATGCAACTTCACAACAAAACTATATTTATTTGTGTCATGTGATGCTGTTATAACTCTGTCTTCTTCAACTATACAACTCTAGAGGAGAAAGTCTCACTCAGCAGCAACTTTAAACTCCTGGAAGGAAGGATGGATGGGTTTTTCAAACAACATTGTTTGGGAAATCATCAGCATATCAATATTGGTTTAGACATCAGTATACATATATCAGGAGTATCCAAACTTTTCACCAGGAGGACCACATCATCTCTGTTACATTGTGTTGGGGGCCAGAAAAATAATTTACATTTCAAATTTAATAAATTTACATATATGAGTGTAAAAGAGACAGATCTGGAGGATCACAAGTCTTGCTGTAGGCCAGATGGAGGGATCTTGCTATAGGCTACGCTGAAGCACTCCATGGGCTGCTTATGGCCCCTGGGCCAGATTTTGGACAACTCTAGCCTCTATATTTCATTGCTCAATCAATGCGTGGACTGACCTCTACACACAGATTTCGTGACTATGGGTGCAATCCTAACAAATTTAGGACAGCCTATTGGCGCAATCCAGAGTAACTACGTGGAGTCCTTGCTCCGGTGTAAGAACAATTTGCTCTGGATTGCAATATGAATTTCCCATAGGTTTTCACTAGGTAGTGCAGTAACTAAGGGTACACATAATGTCTCTTACGTGCTCCCGTAGTTACTCTGGATTGTAGGGCCAGTCACCTGACACATCGTCCCATGATATTGGCTTACGCCTGTGCACTCACCTAACCCTCTCCAAGGAGAGGCGCAGAAGTGTCTTATGGCACTTTTGTGACACCTGTAGGTTAGCACAAGACTTACGCCAGGGCTTATGCTGGCCTAAACAGTGGTTAAGATTGCAGCCTATGTTGTCTGAAGAGGGTTTAGCATTGTTCTGGGATGTGGTCTGAAGACACATGATGCTTGGTGGAAGGGTGGGGGGCAAACTGCCACTGTGTGGTATCTTTAGTGAAGACTACCATTATGCTCATTATGAATGAATGTTGATTTATGGACAAATCCTATCAAAGGCCTGCAGTTTTGGATCCAGTGATGTGTGTGTGTGCACGTGTGTGTGGTGTGTGTGTGTGTGAGAGAGATGTAACTATGCTTTCTGGTGCCCCCAAATCCCCCCACAAGAGGCATTTCAGTTTTTGTGAAAACAAAAATTATATTTCTAAAGCTTCTGGAAGGACTCCTGAGACCTTAAAGTGGCACCTCCCTGGATGACAATTGTTCCCTGAGCCCTGGAGTGACTGTAGCCTCCTGGAGCAGGTAATCCTTGCCCAGGAGATGAAATGGGGAATGGGAAGGTAGAGAGGGGGCTTAACAGAATGAAGGTAGAACATATTTTAGATGGGGCAGGGTGGGCAGATCAGACCTGGAAGAAGAACATTTTTGGCGGTGATGGCGGTGCATACCTGCGTGGACAACTCAAACTTGCACCAGCAATATCACTGGAGCAGGTCCAAGATGACCTGTTGAAGGTGCTGGAGCTGACAGACAAATGTCTCCTTACCCCATGAAAGCCTCAACTAGACAAAAATCTCTGTGGTATTCAGTGTCCCCATAAAGCCCTATGGGATCCTCATTTTTTTATGCCACAATTTAACAATTTCAGTTTCTTTCTTTTCTTTATCCAGACTAGAACTCTTTATTCTTCTCACGTTCCATATCCACTCATTTGTTTTCCAATCTTTCAGAGTTCAGCATACAGCATTCCACTTTTCTTTGGGTGATAGCCAATTTCTGTTCCTTTTTGCAAGCAAGTATTCAGTCTCCTATTCTATATAAGGGTTGCAGTGGAGGAATGCAGCTTCTTTTAAACAAAATTGATACAGCAGCCTCTGCATATTTTTTGGACTTGCAAAATCTACCCATGCTACCTATGTTTGCATTTTTTTGCCATGTTCATTAGCATTAAGTAACATAAAGAAGTTGTTATACTGGACCTTGAATAGCTAGTCTGTGGCTAATTCCCAATTCCACCATCCATTCCTCCTCAATCATAAAAGAAGGAAATTAAACTGGTTCCCTATCCCCTGTTGCCAGCATTGATGTGTCCACACTCAAAAATGTGCATGCTGTACCCTAAAGTGGGAAGGGAGGAAATCAGATAGAGCTTTTGTGTCTGACCCTTTGTGATCCCATAGACTGCAGCATGCCAGTCTTCCACGAACTTCTGAAATTTGTCTGAAATTTCTGATATTTATGTATACTTATGTCAAACCTTAAAGTTGTGTTTCATTAACCCTACAATCCAGAGTAACTACAGGAACACGTAAGAGACTTTATGTTCACCTGTAGTTACTGCACCACCTAGTGAAAACCTATGGGAAATTCATATTGCAATCCAGAGCAAATTGTTCTTACACCGGAGCAAGGACTCCCCGTAGTTACTCAGGATTGCGCCCTTAATCAAAATTCCTTATCTCATTTATTATATTGCCTTATTCTAGGCAATAATAGCTTTGGATGTGCAGGGATTTATGTTGAGAACTTAACACAAGACCTAGGGGTTAAAAACCTCTTGTAACTCTGTACAGCTACAATCCTTTCATCTTTGTTCTGGGAAAAAATTTGAATGCCATTGAGAGTTCCAGGACAAGACTGACGTCATGTCTGGTTTGGCTCTCAAAATACAAATTGGAACATCAAGAGATTAGTAGTCTTCTTCAAAACAAGTATTATCATACCGAAATGATTCTGGAAATTCATTTCCAAGTTCTGTAGCATCTTTTGTCCACTCCTCTCTCAGCTTCTGAAATTGCCATGGCTCTCAGCAGAAAGTGATGAAATCGTAAGAATTAATATTGCTGGTGTGAAACAGCCCAGATAATTTCTCGTTAAATTCATATCTGCTTACAGCTTGCCTTAGAAACTTGTACAAAAGGAGTTTCATATGAGTTACCCATCCAGCCGATGTTTGATGCACATTGCCGAAATGAAATCAGCAGAAATATAAGACAAAATATAGAGGCAATCTCATTTCCTAACACTGTTCTTTCCTCATTCCCTCTATCCTATACTCCTGCACCAGCAAAATAGCTGGCACAGATCCAAGGAGCCCCATTGGACTTCCTCTAAACTAAAAGAACAAAATTCCCCCTGGGTGGGGTATTTAGTTAGGACCAAACTATAATTTGGGTTGTAAATTAGATTGGGTTTTAGATAGTATTGGGCAGGGGTCACCTCACAACTACCTTAGCAATCATCACCCAAACCCACAGGTTCACTTTTCTCATCCATTCTCACATCATTTCAAATTCTTTCATTTTTATTCTTTCATGCAAATTCTTTCATGCAAATTCTTTGCATCCCACCTTTCCACCGTTTTCCCACAAGTTGTTCATGCTACTTTAAAATGTTATATTGGTAAAACAACAGAGATTAATACCTTTCATTTAAATAAATACTAAGAGCAACACATTCAAAAATCATTATTCTTGTGGTACACTAAACATTTCAATTGAATTTCATGACAGTAAAGATGTCAACATACCAATAAACAAGCACGTGAAAAAAACTCAAAAGGAAGTCTCATACAGTTCCATAGCAGCAGCATAAAATTAAATTCCACTTAGCAGCAAATATAAAATATCAACACAGTATAAACATTATAAAATGCACGGGGGGGAGACACCATTAGAATGAATCTCCTATCACTCCCACAAAACAGTAACTGACAGATTGTCTGCAATCTAAAGTTAATGTACAGTATAAGGGAGCAGCATCACTACACTCCAAAACAGCTTCTCACCAGGGGCACCAAATCTGAACCCCAAAACTAGTTTAGTCCATTGGAAATGAATTGCAAGCTAACTGGGCACAGAAGCATTTTAAAACTGGTTTTCCCCTTTACAAATATATAGGTGAAAACCTTTATAAAGGGTTATAAATGCCTAAATAAATGCCTAAATAAGCAACCTTTTGTAAAAAATAATTTGATTTAAAGGATTTATACCCCTCTTTCCCATATCAATGCAAATGCCCAAGGCAGGTTAATGCTTCAGTTCCTCTTCTCCTGCTCTCATCACAACAACCCTGTGAAGTAGGGGAGGCTGAGAATGAGTGACTAACCCAACATCACCCACAAATTTCATGCCCAAGTTATGATTTTATAGAAGTTGTAGAGTTTGAGTCTTCTAAAAAAAAAAACTCTTTACTCCCGAACATGTTTCATACTGCAATTACAGTCCTATGCGCAATATATATTTAGGTGCATGATTGCATACCAAAACGCACACACATGCAGCTATTCTAATGATTCTGTCTTTTGTTCTGTGCACATGAAATAAGCAAAAGCAGCAACAGATCACTGCAGTTGCACAGTAGGCGGGCAGAGTAACATATAGCTCAGAGCTAAAGGCAAAGAAAACAAGAAAGTTGCCTTTTAATCTCAAGACAAATTAGCCTCATAATATGGTTAAGAACTTTGCATCTGGAAAGTAATTACAGCACTGTGGAAATTGAATGCATAGCTGGCAGATGTAAAGCCACCAACAGTTGAAATTTCAGCAAGTGGTGATATTTGTGCGTGCGTGCATGTGTGTGTGTGTATTTTGGATGATGTATGTATTAATTGGCTTTATATTTTAGCTATGTCAAGTGCTTGGCTATTTTTGTCAAACCCCAGATTGACTACCACAGAATAGACAGATTCTATGCAATGGAAACTAATGGTGTAGATTCATTTATTCCAATTCAAAAATTAAATAACTGATACTCGCTGGTCCAAATGACTGAACTTTGCCTTAGTATCCTCTTTATTCTGTAGGTGTGCTTTGAGACAGCACAAGAATAGGAAGATCATCAGATTCTATTCTGCTGTTTGCCTCATCAGCAGTATATTGTCAATTGCGTTCATTAGCAGGAAGGAAAAAGGCAGAGAAAGAAGAATGTGTCTTAATTTTTCTCATTTCACTTGATGATTTGCTTTCATTTGGAAGGAAAAAATGCCTGTTTTTGCAGGGCTAGCATGACAAATTCCATTTGAAGTTTGTAACTTTGGGAGAAGATATAAGGCTGCCCAATAGGTCTACTTTTCCTAGAGCTGAATGCATCCTAATGTCATTATTATAATGACTTATCTGACTGTGAAGGTGTTTTCCACCCACAAGTGTGTCCACATATCAGCAGTGACTTTAGAACAGTGGTTCCCAATGGTTTTTAGCTAGAGTACAGCAGCAGTTTGGTGGTTTGACAAGTACTGCAAGACGGAGTGAACACCTTTCTCTTGCCCAGCTCCTGCCAACATTGCAGTTCAATAGGATGTAAATGAAGGTAGATAAATTGGTACAACCTCAGTAACAGTGTTCAGTGCACTCTGACGTTCAATCATGCAGCCACATGACCACAATGGCATCTTTAGATAGCGCTGGTTCTTTAGCCTAATAACAGGGATGAGCACTGGATCCTGGAGTCAGTCATGACTAGCAGGGCAACCTGCGGGTTATTACTTTACCTTTTACACTTTGGCAGTCCGTTTTGGCAAATTACACCCTTCATATAATCCAATTTTTTAAATTCATATAGTTGCAGTTATGTTATTTCAAATGTATTCATTTTAATTACTGATCCATATTAGTTAATACATGAGTTGAATACCAAAATATAGCAGTTGATGGGCTTTGCAGCCAGCTAGTTGCCTTCCTTCCTGCCTTGCCAGCCTCCCAAAGCGTTCAAACCTACCTCCCCCCCCCCCCATTATTCAATTCTTTTTGAGTACCCTTAAAATTCCTGGCAAAGTACCCCTCAGAGTCACACATACCCCAGACTGGGAACCACTGCTTTAGAAGATCATAGCTAATATTAAGATTGCTTATGGCACAGCCTTAATCATCTTTAACACATGTTTTATGTATTCAATATTTTCTACCCTCTGTGGTCAGTTTTCCTCTCTTTCAAAAGAAGTCACAAAATGAAAAAATCAAAATAAAGCATAGCCTTAACCATCTTTAACATGTTTTATGGATGTTTAACATGTTTTATGGATATTTCAAAAGGATGTCATCCGCAACAGATGCAAAAACGAAAAATGAAAAAGAAAGCAAAAGAAGCATTGTGCTAATAGTTCAAAAGGATGTTATCTGGCAGATCAGTAATCATTGCCTGGTTTTAGCACAACAGGAATATAAGGAATGAAATTCTATTCTATTTTTGGTGTTATGACTAAGGAGAAAGGAGAGTGGCAAAATAAAAAGAATAAAAAGTCAGCAAGTAAAATCATTCACATCAACTTGCGGCTCAGTCCTAAGCTGCCTAGAACGCCAGGACTGCTGTGGTGCTGAGTGGCTGCATTGGTATCCTGTACACAACTGGGCAAGTGCCAACAGCTCATGAGGTGAAGGGGTCTCCTTTCCCCAGGTAAGGAAAGTAAAGGAGGTATTCTACTCCATTACCCCTAGGTAATAGACTACCCCTTAGCAATGGAATATAATACTCAATTCTGCATCAACCATTCAGTTGCTGTAGGATCAAGACCCGGTCTGGGCAACAACCAAGCAGCAGAGCATTGATGTTCCACTGGCACTCGCATAGTGCCGGCTCTAAAAGCAAGTTTCAAGGCAATTGGCTTGATTGAGGCAACACGAATGAGGATGAAGTGCCTCACTCTAGCTTAAAATGCTGAGTCTGTGAGGTACTTTCCTCTTCCACTTCATCTAAAATATTTGCTTTCCTAAAATGTCATGAAAAGAAATGAAAATCCTTCATAATCATATGTTTCTTCTCAATACGGATAAATGCCAGCAGCTGGCACTAGACCCAGTTCTGCATATTACCAATGGCATCCGCTTTATAAACTTTCTTGTTTCTTGAAGGGTTTTTAGCTGCATAAAATGGAATTGCAACTAACATTATAATATGCAGTTGTATAAATTTTACTTAAGGTGAGTATTTACTTCAGTAACATAGCAAAAGGAGGATGGGTGGGTCAATTATCCCAGGAATCATGTTTGGAGTGGAATGTCATGAGGTACTTTTTGGAGGTTTTTTGAAGCCCAGGGAGGTAATGTGCTGCCTTCCTGAGCCTTATAAGGCCTCTCAAAGCATTCTTAAAAGCCTCTGGCAAAACACTTAATGCCTTCTGAGGGTTAGAGAGGTCACGCACATCCTTCATAGCTATGCCACTATGGGTGCCAGAGGCATACTGAACACATTCTGTACCCCCATGGCTTGTCATGACCTATGACCACTTGTGCCATGGAGGGTGCATGCACATTGCAGCATCCCCCTCCTCTGGCAATCTGACAGAGCCTCTCCCAGCTGCCATCCCACTACCTGTCAGGCCTGTGAGGCTCCAGTGAGGAGGAGGAAGAGGGGGAGGAGGATGGATGCTTCCTTCCCCTGCCTGTCATGAGTGCTCCTGTGAGGTAGGAAATGGATCTGTGCATCTTCCTTCTCCTCTTCCTTGCTAAGAGGAGGCTGCAGCAAAGAGAGGATTGATGGGCGCAGATGTGCTCCCGAGCACACCTGATAGGATGTCATGGGAGTGAGTGGGTGCACTGGCGCCCCCCTCACTGTGGCACCTCAAGCCATGGCGGCCTGCATGGGCCCTATGCCACTGATGGGTGCAGTCCTAACCTAGGCTGGCACAACTCATCAGTCTTCCCGTTCCATGGTGATGTAGTGAGATGAGCATGTCTGTGCACTGGCCTCCACCAGGAGTGGTGCACAAGTGTCACACAGCACTTTTATGACACGCCCAGGTCAGCACAGGACGTAAGTTGGGGTTTAGACCATCCTAACTGGAGATTAGGATTGCAGCCTTTTATTTATTTATTTGTTCCTTCATTATCATCATATGAGTTGACTAATAATATACCTTGATGAATAAACTTCATGCTCCATTAAACATGCAGCCAGCTTCTCTTTGTGCATTTCAAAAAGTAAAGGTTACAGGAAAGCATTCAAGATTGTAGCACAAATAGGAATTTAACTGTTCCCAAGACAAAGTGTAGCTTCATGGTGGGCCATTTTCACAACATGGTCATGATTCATGTTGACATGAGAAGAAAGATCCTCCTCTTCACAGACAAGGGAGCATGAGAATGGTTGCCCTTCTGCAGGAATGACTGATACATCACAAGCTTACAAGCTAATACTTGAAAACTACTTAACCAGTAAATGCTTCAGGTTATTGTAACATCGCCAGATCTATTTTTCCAGGATCTTCTGTCCAGATCAGTTTCTGTCTTCATACTGAAACTTCCAAATTTCCAAGATTCAGCAACTCTCATTCTCTAGCATCAATCTTCACTATTGTTTGTTGTGTACTGTTGTGTTGTGTTCTTGTGTGATAGAGTCCCTTTCCAGATCAAGAACAGAGATTTTTAGAAAGAGGTCTTCTGATTCACCTCCCTGCTTTACTGGTGATAACAGAACTTGCTCAGAGCAAGTTGTAAGTGTCTGTCATAGTCTTACTTGAAGAATGGAGTATACATCTGGAAAATTAGTGCAATAAATCTATATATGTAAAATCAAAGAGTCACTGATTGACTCATTGACTCACTGACTCATCAACACCCAGCCAAAACCTCTTGACCTAGAAGCATGCAATTTGGGGAAGGTATTCCTTCCATAATGTAGGCTCCCACTAAGAACTAATTTTTTTAGAAATTTAACCGCTAAGGGGGTGAAAAGGGGTGTAACATTTTTTGTGCCTATACTTAATATTGAAGATTGACAGATCTAGAAGCATGAAATTCAGAGAGCATATTCCTTCTGTGATGTAAGGACCCACTAAGAACTGATTTGGTGCTGGGTGTTGCCCCTTGGTGCCCAGTGCCCATTGATGCCCACTGTTGCCCGTTGGTGCTCAACGCCTGGTGACTAGCAAGGATGCCCGGTGCTCGGTAAGAATGCCTGGTGGTGCTAGATTCCACCCAATGCTACCTGGTGTCCAGTGTCTCATAGGAATGCACAGCGCCCAGTAGTTTCTGGTTCCTATTAAGGATGCCTGCTGGTGCCTCATGGTGCCTGGTGTGCCATGTGCCTGCTGCCTAGTGATGCCTGGTGCCCAGTAGGAGTACTTGATGGTGGGCCTAATGGCTGCAATCCTAACCCCCAATTGTGCCAGCATAAACTCCAGCACAAGTCCTGTGCTGGCCTTAAGGCACTTCTGCGTCACTGCTGGGGGAGGGTTAGGCCAGCACACAGCCTTGTGCTTCCCTCCCTACATAAACAACGGGAATAAGAAGACAAATGAGTTGTGCCAGCCTAGGTTAGGACTGCACCATTAATCTTCTATATATATAAAAATGAAAAGTCACTGACTGATTCACCGAAACTCACTGACTCATCAATGCCCAGCCAAAACCACTACACCTAGATGTGTGAAATTTGGGGAGGATGTTCCTTCCATGACGGAGGCACCCACTAAGAACCGGTTTTAGGAAATTCCAACCAGAAGGGGGTGAAATGGGGTGCAATGCTTTTCTCTCCTTGTACTTTCCATTGAATAATCCCTCCAACCGCTGGACCCAGAAGCATAAAATTTGGGGAGGGTGTTCCTTCTGTGACATCAACACCCACCAAGAATTGATGTTGAGAAATTTAACCCTGAAGGGGATGAAAAGCAGTGCAAAGTGGTTTTTGTCCTATACTGAACATTGAAGATTAACATCCAGCAATTTGGTGCCTGATATCTGATGCTGTGGGAAGAAGGGTGCACTGGGGGATGGTCAGAGATGGGCTGGCCCCATCCCAAGATCCGGTTCACCGGAAGTGGGAGGGGCCAGCCGGGGTCAGGGGGCGTGGGAGGGGCGGGGTGACATCTGTGCATGCGCAGTGCCTGCCCTGCAGTGGGCGAGCCTGCTTCAAGGCAGGCACTGCGCAAGCGCCAACATCGGCGCTTGCGTTGTACCTGCCCTGGAGTGGGCGAGCCTGCTTCAAGGCAGGCATTGCGCAAGTGCCGACATCAGCGCTTGCGCTGTGCCTGCCATGGAGCGGGCAGTGGGTTGAAAAACATAGCGGACCGTACCGGTCCGCTATGTTTTTGCATTTCCCTGTCGCTGGCGGTTCGCTAGCGGCAGGGAAACTGGAAGATCCGGTACGGGTGAGTAGGCCCGTACCGGTAAGTGCCCACCACTGGGGATGGTGCACATGGGGGATGGTGTACATGTGGGGACAATACACATGGGGATGATGTACATGAGTGTTGATGTGCATGGCAAGATGTTGCGCATGAGAGGATGTTGCGCATAGGGGATGTTGCGCATGGGGGATGTTGCACATGGGGAGTTGATGCACATGAGGGATGATGCACATGGGGGATGTTGCGCATGGTAGGATGTTGCACATAGCAGGATTTTGCACATGGGGGTTCATTCGCATGGGGGGATGTTGCACGTGGGGGATGATGAGCATGGGGGGATGTTGCACATGGTCTGCACATGATGTTGCACTTGACCAGCATAGGGGGATGTTGATGCACATGGCAGAGTTGATGTGCATGGGGGATGTTGCGGGTGAAGGCTTGATGCGCATTTGTGGTGTTGTGCACGGGGAGGTTTGATGTACATGGGGGTGTTGCACATTGGAGGGTGTTGCGCAAAGGGGGTTGGCATATGAAGGGTATTGTACTCCTGTAACATGGGTACATTTAGCTAGTAATCTAATGTAAATGTAAACATGGGTACATTTGTTTAGTAATCTGTTTTTTTTATAATAGATTACTAAACAACTGTGAAGCATTCTCAGCACTTTCAGGCTGTATTTTCCAATTCTTTGTAAAAATAGTGAAGGTTTTGTGTCTGCGCAAGTGAAAATTGCACCCATTTAAATTTTTTTTTACTTGTACAGACTCTTATGAATTTCAAATAAATTCAATTTTGCTGTGGAGACATACTTTGATAATCATGCTTCTGACTTATAGGTAAGAGCATTTGCAAAGACAAATTGTTGTTCTTACTCAAAGGATTAGTACAGTAGGGAAAGATGAGATACCAATGGTTCTCAAATTTAGGGAGAGATTTACGCTTTCCATAAGTCTTTGCAGGGGAGGAGCTATGCCGGTGACATGATCCTTAGGATTGTTCCCTGCAGGGAAATAGGGGGAGATTTTCTGCCTCCTTCATTTTAAAATTATGAGGAAAATATTTAAATAATGATAAAAAGCAGGATGGTACAATGATGTAATAGCAGTGTTCGTGGACAATTGTTACAGCTACTTTTTAAATTTTATTTCATTTTATTTATACTGTTTCTTAATTTTTATTTTATTTTTGAGGGGCTTTCAATTCTGTAGTTGTCTGGGTGGGGTAAAGAAAAATCCCTCCTACGTAAGACTTCTGAACCAAAATAAACAAAAAAACAAAGATTTTGAGACAAGGACTCACAACTGATCTGGCAAAGCTACCAGTAGCAAGCATGGTATAATACAAGGCAGAAATGTATACCATTTTCTGTGCTTTCACATTCCCAGATTTATACAGTGAAATGCAATATCGTACATATTAGAGATCTGATAGATTATAATCCTTATCTGTATCTTAATGTTCTCTGTGGCTATGCATCCCAGTGGAATTACACTGATATTAAAGGCAGCAGTTCCATCCCTTCATCTCTTCTTTTTTCAGCCCCCTGAAATTGGGATTTTCTCATAATGTTACCTGCCAGACATCCAGCATAACATGAATTGGTGTTTGGAGTCTAATCTTAAAGGTTAAGTATAGAAGCCTTTATTCAACAAAGTTAATAAGCACCAGCTTCATTACACTGAGAATCTCATTCCATGTATTAAAGTAAAATTACTTATTAATAAAGGTATGATATGATTGCAGTGAAAACTGTTTCCAGATATCCCAGGTTCTGTGAAGTTGGGGGTCTATGTTTATATGTATAAACATACATATTGCCAGTATGCCCCAAATGACATGTTTTTCCACGTTAGTCCTATGGGATCAGCAGCAAAAGTTAATTTCACATCATTTATGGACTGCAAGTGGGTTCTGCCTCTTTACCATTCAAGCAGCACCTCTATGCCATTGTGATCCAACCCTCTTCCAGATGGCCAGGGTAATCCTAACACTACATTGAGTTGGCATAGCTGTCTCCTTATAACATATGTGTAGGAACTCATGAGCTGGCTAGAGCAGTGCAAAAGCCACTGCCAGTGTTCCAGCACCACATCCCAAAACTGCATCAGCTGGTATGTATACAATTGTGCCTATCATTTGTTTTAATGAAAATTACTTTTATATAATTAATCATAATGTTTTATGTTTAAGAATAATTTTAATACAGTGGTGCCTCACGTAAAGTATGTTTCACGTAACAAACAAAAATTTCTCTAGGATTCTGCTTCATGTAACAAACAGTGCTTCATGTAACGAACACATTCTTTGGCAGTTGGGGCAGACGCGCTGGCCGGCAGCATGTTTAAAAAGCATCAGGGCTGCCTACCGCACCTGCCCATAGTGAAAGCAAAACTTCCATGCTGTTCCTCCTGTGGCCGGGTGTCTGCTGGGCAGAGGGAGAGAAGAGCAGTGGAGAAGAGGAAAGCAGCTCAGGGCTAGCCAGAAGGGAGCAGGGTAGAGAGAGGCTCAGGATGGAGAGAAGGAATTAAGTGGGGAGACACTTTGGATTGCAGCCTCCTAACCATGTCTACCCAGAAGTAAGCCCCATTGTGTTAAATGGGTCTTACTCCCAGGAAAGTGTCTTTAGGACTGCAGCCTATGTAGACTTCATAAGATCATGCACATTGAATGCATGTTTTGAATTCAATCCCAGTGTTTTGTCATCATTTTTACATCCAGTTAATATTTTTATATGAATATTTTGGGGGTTGTGGAACCAACCGTCTGAGTTTTCATTATTTCCTATGGGAAAATCTGCTTCATGTAAAGAACGTTTCACGTAACAAACATGCCTCCAGAACGAATTAAATTTGTTACGTGAGGCATCAGTGTATTATGAAATGTAGGAAAATACAGTCAGAATATGTTTTCCCTTTATTTTCCACTATCATAGAGAACTATGAATCAAAGTATTTAGAGCACATATGGCACAATCCAGAGTAACTATGGGGAGTCCTTGCTCCGGTCTAAGAACAATTTGCTCTGGGTTGCAATATGAATTTCCCATAGGTTTTCACTGGGTGGTACAGTAACTACGGGTGCACATAATGGGCAAAATCCTGAATAACTATGAGGAGTCCTTGCTCCGGCGTAAGAACAACTCAGAGCACAATCCTAACCATGTCTACTCCAAAGTAAGCTCCATTATGTTCAATGGGTTTTACTCCAAAGAAAGTGTCTTTAGGATTGCAGCCTTACTCTGGATTGCAATATGAATTTCCCATAGGTTTTCACTAGGTGGTGCAGTAACTACAGGTGCACGTAAAGACTCTTACATGCTCCCGTAGTTACTCTGGATTTGGGGGAATGTCTCTTACATTCTCCTGTAGTTACTTTGGATTGTAGGGATAGTCTGAAATGTCTGAAATGGTAAGTCAACTTGACACTAGTCAAGAAGGAAAAGATATAAAGATGTAGACTAATCTTCATATAATGCCTGACTTCATTCAGACTGTCTTCATCTTATAATGAGTATATTTAGAGTGCAATCCTAATAAATTTAGGCTGGCCTAACTCACCTGGCATATCTTCCCAGGGTGGTGTTGGGACTGACACATGCTTGTACTGCTTCTCCGTTGCATTTCTAAGTAGTGCTTAATGTTTCTATCCCTTATATGTTCACATTTATCCTTGACAATATATTTTACACATGTCAATCACTGCCTTGGCACAGGCTTCTTTCAAGCACAAATGTTCTTTCTCTTGTTTCTGTTCTGCCTGCCCTCGTAACATTTTAAATGTCACTCATTCCTTACTATTACAATTTATTTTTAGATGGCATTGTTATACCACCCTTCAAATGTCTTCACCCTTAACCCCATCAAAAGTCAGGGGTTCAAGCCAAATCAGAATGGTTCCTTGACTGCTGCAGAAATGGCCATAAGCCCCAGAAGACGTGCAAGGATTAGAGTGAGGTGTGGACCAGATGGCTACTGGGCAACCTTTTGAATTAATTGAATTGAGTATTCCCAAATAGCAGTAGGAATAAGAAAAGATTGGTTTAATCCTTAGAGATGTCACAGAGATACTGATGCACACATATACACATATCCAGCTCTGGACCAGTCATGAAGCCATCATAGCCAGTGCTGGTCCAGTCCATGATTTCAATCTTGTGCCTCTTTCAAAAAGTGTCATAAAATACAGCATGCTTTGGAAGAAACGCATTGAGGATAGATTTGAGCAGAGTCGTTGTGATCTATAGGGAGCAGTGGAGTAAATGAAAATATTCTTTCCCTACCTCTCCCAACCAGCCTGATTCCCATCCAGACACAGCAAAAGACTCAAACATAGCACAGCAAGTGGCATCTTACCCTTGTGCCATATTTCTTCTCATTGCTTACCCTAGCCACATATTCATGCCATTTCTGACCGTGGGTTGTGGGTGGCGCAAGCAATTAAGTTGCTGTGCCTGATAACCAGCAGGCCAGGGTTCGAGACCCGGGTCGGCCCCACAAGACAGGGTGAGCTCCTGTCCTTAGCCCAGCTCTGTGATGCAGCTGGATCCAATCGTATTGGCTCTGCCTTTCCATTGGACTAATTCAGTGGCGTGGAGAGGGGGGATTTGCTGCTTGGGTAACAGCCTATCCTCCATAACAATCCAACCCAGGCTTTCGTGCTTCACATGCAGCATATGCAGCGCCGAGCACGATACCATAGTCTTCCAAGACTGACAGAGGCCTGCTTTTTTCTGACCTGGAAGTAGCACCTCTGCTTTCCAATTGCTCATTGGAGAGACAGGGGTTCAAGGAGAATCTTTAGATATTAAGATTAGAGCATGATCGTGTTAACAAAACTGAGTTGAATTAGCTCACCTATTTCTACAGTCAATTCAAGCAAAATAAATTGGCATAAGTGCCAGCATAAATCCTGTGTGGCTCTTTCTCACCCTGGGGTTCTTTAGTATGTGTGGGATTTTTTTTTTTAGCCTCTTTTCATTTCAAAGAAAAAAGCAAATTTCAGCTTTCACCTTAGTGAGAAGAATATGTAATGTGCTCAATGCATAATTATGACTTACTTAGCAGTCTTTGTTGTTTTAATGCCTACAAAGATTTCAGTGGTGGGGGAGGGAGTGACAAAATCAGGTCCATAAAAGTAAATGATGGTGTTTATTTGTTGATTTTTCTATGCCTCTTCTTACTGTTAAATCAGTGTTTCACATTATTATGTATGACAGATTTTATTTTAACTGAGGTTAAAAGCATTTCATGCTGTTCTTTTTTCAGTCTTGAACTGTAGAATTTTTTAAACATTTCCACTTTCTAGAGGTATGAAGGTAAAGGTGTTATAATGTGATACAAACTACACAGTCGGTACCTATTTCTACTTCTACATTGATAATCCTTTAAATATTTTTTAAAAAAAGACCTGGACACGCACAGTGTTCCCAACATGATACATTGCCATTTATTCATACTCTTTGTTCAGGTCTTTCAAGTAATTTCAACACGCCATGACAAGCAATTATCCAAGGTAATTTTAATTAATTTTGCATATGATTTTTAAACAAGGTGCTTATAAGAGTGGTTTGCTGAAAACCATCTTGTTTTAGCATGTCCTTTAGTTAATTTTCTTTTCAAACAAGTCAATAAAATGTGCCCCGAGTTTCCTAAGAACATAGGGCGCAATCCAGAGTATCTATGGGGAGTCCTTGCTCCAGTGTAAGAACAATTTGCTCTGGATTGCAATATGAATTTCCCATAGGTTTTCACTAGGTGGTGCTATATCTATGGATGCACGTAATGTCTCTTATGTGCTCCCGTAGTTACTCTGGATTGTAGGGTTAGTGATTGTATGAGTGATAGGTTAAGCTAATCTCAGTTTATCGAAGAAACAGAACTTATTTTTGTGTCTCATTACTATAATTAAAAAGTCTTAGGCACAATGGTTGATTGCAACATTCTAGTCAGTGAGCAGGTCATCATTCAGTTAGGTGTGTATTATTTTACTATACTATTTTTAACTTACAAATGATACTCTGCTTAGCAATTATTCCTCTTTGACAGTTCTGTGCTACTGTATAAACATAAACCATACTTCCGCATAGTTACCTTGACACAAACCTCATTATGTCCCAACGTAAGAATGATTCTGTACAAGATCAATATGTTAAGTCAGGGCTGTCAAACCCATTTCATATAGAGGACCAAGTAGCATGCATGGTGTCTTCTGAGGCCCAGAAGTGATGTCATTAAGCAGGTCATGAATCTAGGAATATCATTTTTTCTCACTCAGTAACACTTTAGCTGCAAACGAGAGAAGCCAGAATATGCAAATCGTTCTCATATTTTCAGGATATGAATAAGCCTAATTATCATATGAGCTTCCCTTTCAGCAATGTCATCTCAGCACAACTTAGTAGCTGAGAGCAGCTGATGAGAGACTCACTGTGCAATCCAAACTTGCACTGGAACTGGCGGACTGGCTTAGACTGCCCTGTATCCAGCTCAAGTTTTTGGACTGCTTCTGTGCTACAGCAGGGAAGGGGAGGCTTGTTCCACTCCCCAGAGTAGGGCTGTAGCAGATTTAATGGGTTCACTCAGACTTAAGCCATATCTAGAGGTGACCTATGACCAAGCAGACGGGTGCATCACTCAAGAATGGAGGCTTGGATCTGACATAACTGCCAGTCCAAGCCCTGTCTCCTGCTCCCCCTACATTGGTTAAAGTCCAAAATGTGTTAGCATTCAATATAATCTTCATTGCAACTTGTCCATAGTCAATATAATCATCATTGCAACATTTTTATTTCGCATGGGACCATCGCTGAATTTATTGTGATGAACGATTCCCATTACTGTACTTTGTGGTTCATCTATTGATCCCAATTTCAGGTTGCAAAGAAATCAAATGCTATCTGAAATCTTTACCACAACTGTCTTTTTCTCTCTGCAAACTCTTCTGTTGGGTGATATCAGCTGGAAAATAAGATTGTCCCAATATGATACAGCCTCCTCCTGTGACATGGCTTCCTGGGAAACAACCACAAACAACTTAGAGGATTATTCTTACTTTTTCAATATTGTAGCAGAAATAATCAGTACATTATTGGTACAATAATTGGTAAAGTACTGGTACATTACCAGGATCAGCCCAGAACCTCCAGGTGTGCCTGAGGAAAAACATACAATTCATGGTGGGACCAGTGGTGGGCTCCAGCAGGTTTGCACCTACTCTATAGAACCGGTTGTTAACAAGAGATAGTACATATAAAGTTTAAAAATAGCCATTTAAAAGTGGCTGCCAGATGGACAGAGAACCGGTTCTTAATTTCTTTGATGCCCATCACTGGGTGGGACCATCTGACACCTACTACCTACACCTACTATTGGTGGGGAGCACTTCCCTACTACCATCTGATTGCTTCAGATACTATACCTTTTGCTCCTTGGAATTGAAAAGAAAGAAAGTAAAACAGGACATGTGGAGAAAAGGAGACTTCCAGTCCACAACTTTTTTTTTGCTGTATGCCTCCCACTGGTTTATTTTTTCCAAGAATCATTATACTATGCAGATTGAATGTGATCTTACCAAGGTAGTTCATTTCCATTATATGGATGGAAAACAACAACAGCACTTTTACCCAGGTGTAAATGACGCTGTGAGTTTTAAGGAGAAGCTCTAAGTCAACTCATCTTACAGTTTTGAGATTGTCAGCAGTTTTTGTGTATTAGTTGTAATTGTTTTGTAAAGCTGATCTGCCTTGAAGCACCAGAAGCAATTAACTCACAGCATATGCTAATAGCATGACACTTTAGCAAAAGGTTGCAAGAATACTCAGAAGTTTCCAAAATAATCTGGGCAAGCAGATTGCCAAACAAACTCAACATAGATCCTGAACACTAGTCTTCAAAGCTGATTGTGTGTCACTGCTCTCACTTAACTATAAATCCTTAGAAATAAGTGCTCCGAGGGGAACCGCTGATGTGTCCTAAAAGCATAGAGGTGCAAGAGGCTCAATCTAATTAAATCAGGCCGATTGAGTAAAAACGAATGTGATGCTCAGCCAAGGATCATTTAAACACGCTATGTGGTCCAATATACAGGGAGATCACTGAGGATGGGTAATGAAGAAGCATATCTGTTTAGTAAGCAGGGGAGAATGTGAACGTTCACTACTAAAATATGAAGACAGTTTCAGAGCTGGAAATATTTGAAGTAAAGTGTCAGATGTGGCTTAAGGCCATAGGTGCATAGTATAAAAAGCCAAATTTTTTTTCCTCTCCTTGCCCTCCCTTGCCTGTTTCAAAATTCTTTTCGAGATTAAATATAAATGAAGCATTATAAACAAAGTGTGCAAAATGTGCAGGCAAAGGATAGAGATCTTCATCATACCTGTCAGAGTAAAATGTGGCTTTCGTTTCTTATTTAAATTCCAGAATGTATTATCTGTTGTTCAAAGCCCTGCAATGCTGATGTCATTGTCTGTGTAGTTCTAACTGGCATTTCCTTGACAGGGTGCATAAATATCTTGAAAGATCAGGTTTGCCCTCTTGCTAATCATTTTGTGCCAGTGTGCTTGACAGTGCCACAAGGCTGTGTGGGTGGGGATTGGAGCTGTCGCTTCTTGTTAAAGATGATATGGTTGTAACAAGTGTGTGACTTTGTATGTTCCTTATCTTTGGCACATTCAACACCTTTTAGTACCCGAAAGATGCTCCTAACACAGCCATGCGTATCATTTTTTGCTATGACCACAGGACCAAAATGGCAAGTTGGCACTCAACATACTTTCCAGACTATCTTAGATCATAGACTAAGGTATATCTTAGATAATATTTTGTTTTTTCCTCACCATATATAGAGAGAGAATGGAGATTCTTCACAGTTGAAGCAGGCCTCCGTCAGTCTTGGAAGACTATTGTATTGTGCTTGGCGCTGCATATGCTGCATGCAAAGGACGAAAGCCTGGGTTGGATTGTTATGGAGGATAGGCTGTTACCCAAGCAGCAAATCCCCCCTCTCCACGCCACTAAATTAGTCCAATGGAAAGGCAGAGCCAATACGATTGGATCCAGCTGCATCGCAGAGCTGGGCTAAGGACAGGAGCTCACCCTGTCTTGTGGGGCCAGCCCGGGTCTCGAACCCTGGCCTGCTGGTTAACAGGCACAGCATCTTAACCGCTTGTGCCACCCACAGCCCCTACAGTAGGCTGTTATGATTTCATGTTCTTTGCTCAATCAGCAATTTTAATGCCTTTTTAAAGCTGTTTTTTTTTCAGTTTTGCTTGAGCTAGTTCTAGTTGGTTGAGTTTGATCAAAATTAAATATAATTTTTTGAAATAGCATTGGGATTTCCAGCTCTTCTGGAAGGTTATGGTAACAGTTTAAAGGCTGCGATCCTATACACATTTTCCTTGGAGTAAGCACCATTGGCTGCAATGGGACTTACTTCTGAGTACATGCCCTGAGTAAATGCATTGGATTATGCTGTAATAACTGGATTTTTTGTCTTTGTGCTGTAAGGTTTTTTTGTCTAGCTCAATGATAATGTGTTTTTTAAGTATTCACAAAAAGAAATTTAATCTTAGATGTGACTTCAAAAACTACTGCATCATTTAGCTTCACTCTGCAAAAGAGGCATCATGAACCTTCTCAATGCAGTTTCAGTTCATACTGCTAATTCTTTCTTCTGTAAAACACACTGACCAAGGATCAAGAAACACAACATGGCGAAGCAGAGAACTGGTACCTACTTGGGTTTGACGTGGCATAGCTTGTGTATATGAAACAACCAAAAGCCAGTGTCAGGATTTCAAGATTTCCCAGCAAGATGATGGCTTATCCTTGTCATAAGTCAAATAGACTGTTAAAATAAAAGAGAGGACAGGAGCCAGTTGTCAGGAAGGGTTAGATCTAAGACATGCTGCAAATGGCAGCAATAAATTGTAGGCTTATCTCAAGATGCCAGAGCTGGCATGCTTTGCTGCCAACATCTCTGGGGAATCAAGTAAAAGAACAAAAATGTTTAGAAAAAATGTTTTCTAAAATGACATTGTGCTGGATATCTACCACCACACCTACCAACACGCAGTTGTCATTGTAAACCATTTATCAGGATAACAAAGAAAAACTAAAATTAAACTAAAAACCAAAATATGGTAGTAATTCTAGAGCCACAGTAACTATATGCAATTTGACCTGTGTGTGTGTGTGTGTGTCTGTAAATATAGTGTGTAAATATATATCTTAATCACTTGGATCTGAACCATTAAAACAAACTAGTTGAACAAGAAAGCAACAAAACAAAAATCTCCAACTGCATCCCATGGCCTACAGCAATATGGATTTGATAGATGAATCCTCTGCTCATTTTCATTCTGAGCTATGCCTGGCTCTCCAATGCCATCAATATCATCAGTGTTGTTACTGCAACTCCTGACTGAAGTTGATGCAATAACTATTAATTAGACCACTCTCTCCTCTTTACAAAAGCATGAGCAGGCCTACAATTTCTATTAGAGTTTACTTTAATGCATTGTGGCTCGTACAACTTTCAAAAGTAACTGAAGACATACTATCCTCTTATGGAAGAAGTTTTTTTTATTTTCTCCAGATTCCTCATACAACGTTAAATGTACACATGATCACTGCCAACAGCACCTCATAGGTGATAGATGTGCCGATCAATAGTGCAAATGCAAACATTTTGTAGCATCTAAGCCAAAAGCAATGTTTTAAATATCCTGGCGGTGCATATTGAGGGCAGCTTACTACATTTTAATTTGTGTGTTGTAATTAACACTGTGAAAACTGGTAACCATGCCCCTAAAGAACACTGTAGGTACCTTCCAAATTACCTTTTAGAGCCCAAACCTAATGTCCATTTGCACCACATCTGTCTACATTTGTGTGGACAGAAAACAACTCCAAGGGGGATGCTTCTTCTGCTTTGTTGATGTTGCTTCTGGAGTCCCAGAAAAGCCCCCGAAAAGTGTGGTGGTGTGGGAGTTTAGGGTGGTGGAAAGAGGCAGGAGGAGGCATTCTTGCAGCACATGGGAGCTTGGAACTGGGCCACCAAAGACAGGAAAAGCTTATTTTTGTGACAGGAACTTCCAAGGTAAGGAAGGAATTACCCACCCCCTAAAAATGCAATACTGGTTTTGCATTACAATATTTATCCAACACAACCGTGCCATTGGAATGGAAAGCAATGGTCCAATGTACCCACCTAAAAAGTTATGCATTGGATCATAACTTCCCAGGAGATGCTTCCAGTCATGGAATTATAATTGTGTTTATGTGAGGACCTCTTCTACTCACAGAAGGACTTTTTTGTGAATTCAACTTCCTTACTGTGCACAGACAACATTTTGGAGTGACAAATTACAATTTAATCCACAGTCTTTAACTTCGATGTTAGCTTTAAATCCATCATAATTTAAAATAGCACCCTTTAAACATAAGGAACATAGTAAAATGCGTATCTCCCCTGATGCTTGATGTCTACAGAAGATTTCTAATAATAAATATTAATAATTTGCAGTGACATGGATGAATACATCTTTATAATTATCAGAAAACAGACATACTAGCTTAGTGTTCAAAATTAATTATTGTGAGGAAATGAATATTCCACTAGGAATTACATTTACACATCAGAGTGAGTTCATCTTGCCTTTCAGTTTACCCTTGTTAAACTTTATTTAGTCTTTTTTGTATTATGATATAATCACTTACTAATAACATTTTCTCCTAACTAGAGGGTCCCTCGGATATATATTTAGGTTCCATGAAACTGTACTTTGATCCTGCTGCAGGTCTAAGTAATGTCACCTGCACAAGGATAACCACACCTGCAGCACAATCCTAGGAAGCCTCCTCAGACATACCAAGTTTAGTGGGACTTTCTCCTGGGTTAGTAAGCATGGGACTGCAGCCTCATGGCCTAATCCATACTAAGGGTGCAATCCACAGTAACTATGGGGAGTCCTTGCTCCGGAGTAAGAACAATTTACTCTGGATTCTAATATGAATTTCCCATAGGTTTTCACTAGGTGGTGCAGTAACTACGGGTGCACGTAATGTCTCTTACATGCTGTCGTAGTTACTCTGGATTGTAACCTATATGTAACACAATGTTTCACTGGCAAAACATGCCATGCAGCACATTGTGATAGCACAGAGATCTGGTGTGCCTGAGGGAAGGTTGGAACCTTCTCACATGTACCAATAGAGCAGCAGAGGTCTGCTGGATCAGGTACACCCTGTATAGGGGGTTGAATGGGGTGAAGGACAGATCAGGGAGAAGATGTGAATGGTGTGTGTGGAGCAGATCCAAGCAAGAAACAGGCATGGCAACAGAATGCACTGAATTCAAACTTCTTTCCTAGGCCTGATCCACCTACAAGGATAAAGTCAAACTTGCACCAACAGTAGCAGTGGTCCAGGTTCAAGCTGATTTCATGGCAGCTGTTGGCGCTTACCTAGTGCAAGGGATGGATGGACAGACGGATTTAGTGTACAGCAGTGAAAGGGATAAATGTTCTTTTACCTTGAGGAGACATACATTTAAAATATTTATGTTTTTAATGATATGAGTCACAATCACTTGTTAAAAATCCACTTGTTTTGGTTTCCAGTAAGGCCAAGGTGACTTAAGTGTCTGTGGTGTCTCTAGAAATTTGTTATTCGATGCATAGTATTTCAGTAAAAAAGGAAAGCACCATCATATTTTAAAATAAATCTTCATACAGTTTGCTTTATGGTTATTAACTCTACAATCACGGTAAGTATCCTACAATGACATCCACATAACTGAGTGGGTAGATATCATTTATATCAAGTGCTTCCTAGTAAAGTATGACATACATCTGTATGTATGTGTGCTGAAGTGTGACAGATTGCCATAAACAGCCAAGTGTTTGCTGTATACATTAAGATGCATCTTTTATTTCATCCATTTCAATGTTCCAGTGTTCCAGATTTCCAGTCAGTCTGAGCCATATATGAGAGAAATTTAAGGTTTTTCTCTCAGGTGTCTTCATCTAGTGGTAAAAGCATTTAGATCAGGAACTTTTATTAAATACAGCTGTTTCAAGCCTCTTTCACAAGCCTCTTCAACACCTCTGATGTCCATCAGCAACAAAGAGTGAAAAGCATGTGCCCCAAACAAACTTTTTAAACTTCTGAAACTTGTTATGCTTCTATTCATAGCATATGTATTACAACAGTAAGATCTGGCTTAATGGCAAATAAGGTAAAGTTTTATATTTGGTCCAATCAGAACACAAAACAATAGACTGCTTCTTAGAGCAAGGAGGACTGACATACACATTCAGTAGGTTAATTAATGCATATCATAACACTAACTGCACAATCCAGACTGACCAGTTGGGCTGATGCAAGTCACTTGTGCTGGCCCAGGGGTGTCACAAACATTCCATAAAGAACATCTGTGACATCGTAGAGGAAATGTCCTTGGAGGAGGGGAGGCTGGTGAAGGGAGTTGCGCTGGCCTTCTCATGCCTATGTGCGCCTCATGTGCCAGTGAGTAGTGCTGGCTGATCTCAGCCACCACAAGAGTTTGAGGGATGGGAGGCATTTTGGGGTGGGGAAGGGTAGGTGGTGGTTGGTTGGACAATCCCTGGGACGGACAGGCTATGGGAGATAATAAGTAAGTTCTAACTTTTCTACTGGTATACCAAAAATATATGAAGGTGGTTTACACCTATGGTGAAGAGGAAGAGAAAATTCCTTCTCTTTATTGAAAATCCTCTGTGTAACATATCACTGGCTAGAATTACTCACCTAGTTGAGCTCTGCAAATTCTGACTTTTTCACCTACATGTTCAGAATAACAATCTGGTCATGATGTATGTTGTTAGTTTGGCATGTCTTACAAAAAGACTAGAAGGGAAATGTTCAGCACTTTGGAATTCATATCCCAATTAGCCAAATCCAACCACTTGACCTGACCATGGTCAACAGAGGTTTAAGGAATTATTTTTCCACTTTTAGATTGACCAGCCAGAACAGAAAAGCTGGACTAAATGGACCTCCATACGAAGAGCTAGTTGACTTGAAACTAGGGACCTATTTGTTCAAGCACTTAATAAAATTACCTGTCTATTGTTGATGGCTCTCCAACTTCCCTCTTTATTCTGCTTTATTTTCTTGAAAAGGAAGGGAAATACTAATTTGTTTTCATTGTTGCTTCATTGTCAGGTATCATCAGAGCTCTCTGGCTATTTATCAGAACGCTCCCATAAAAGACTACTGCATAAAACTTAAAGACACATCTCTTTTTGTTATTTCCAAGATCTTTGATTTGGTACTTGATTGTCCTCATGCCTAAAGAGCTACCTTAGATTTGTCATTATCTCACAGACAGAACTGTATCTCGTGTTGAAAGGAGTACTATTAAAATAAGTGCTTGTGACTGGCTAGCGCTTATTCTTGGTGAAGGGTTCTTATAATAGCAGAAAGGCTGTGCCACTGAGCATCCTTGGCCTGCTCACTCTGAAGAGGGAAGCATATTATGTCATTAGCATGCAACTTTGCTTAGAAAGCTGTCAGTGATGCAATACATTAACAGGTAACTGCCATTCAATTCAGAAAAATGCTTTCTCAGCGTCAAAAGATGCTATTACGACAGTGCTGGCACCATTTTTCAACTTAAAGAGGATATTAAATAAGCACAGGAAATTCGTGCAAGTGAACCTTCTGCAGTAAACATAAAATAAAACCCCATGTTGTTCAGCATGAATTATTTTAAGACGTATGCTTTGACTCAATTGGCCCATAACTTTTTCAGTTTATTGAAATCTCTGTTTTGACACACAATGGCCCAACATGACCCACGTTCTTTCTGAGATGCTGTGGTCTACTTGCAATCCTGTTGTCATCAGGTCGGCCCCGAAGCTTGGGTAGCATCTGTTGGTCAGCACCCGATTTGCATAATCCTGAGCTACAAAGGTAGGAAAGACAGCAAATATTAACTTTCAAAGGAAGTCTTTGAAAGCTACAAAGCCTTGCCTAATGATCAAAAGATTTATGAACTCTGAAATATTAATAGAGTGAAAAAGGAAAGACCAGCCTGTTCACAGATAAAATTAATAAGGTGGCATGAGTAAAATTAGGAGCCTGGAGGACTGTGATGCCATAAAGTCCAAGCCACTTTGTCGCATTTTGTAAATCTGCTTCTGAGGTTAAAGAATTGCATGGGTCAGGCTTCCACATGGAGCACATGTGAAATATGTTACATACAAGGGTGCAAGGCATATTTCTATTCCTCTACCATAAGAAGAAAATTTTTGACTGGGCCAGTATTGAGCTGATCCAAAGTTATAAAATGCATGAAGATTTTAAAGGTTAAAGACAAGTTGACTGTTAAGATTTCCCTTTTTGCCATCATATTGGTAGCAGCCGAGCGTTTTGTTTGTGTCGTGTTTCTTTTTTTGTAGGCATATTTGGGTCACAATTGGTAACAATCTTCAGGAAACTACTTTAGACTCTGATATAAATTGATTTGGTTCAGAAGGAATTTCAGATTTTGAGCATTTGACTTTGGTGATGTACAAGAGTAACCTAATTATATGCAATTTATTTATATGCAATTTTGTCTCAAAGCAAATTGGGTTGGCTTTTTGAAAAATAACCAGTATCTGTTATCTTCAGTATCTGTTAATGGCTTAAAGGCAGGCTGCTTATTACGGCAACGCAGCAGGCAATTCAACTTGCTGAGAAATTTTCCTAGCATTCAGCTTCGGACTTAGATTACAGCTGGGAGGAAGAGTCGCTCCTTTCCCTCAAGTGATCATCACTTTCTAATTGCTGCCTCTGAGCTCAATCTAAGTGTTTGAACCCACTTGCAAAAGAACTTTATTCATCTTGATTCATTGCCTATCATGAAAATAGGTATCCACAATGCAAAAATAGGTATCCACAAAGGTTCATGGAGCCAAATGTTGCAAATGGGGAGGTTCAACACGCTCCATTTGTGCTATTCAGAATGTGATTACAATCCTATCCACACTTTCCTGGAAGTAAGCCCCTCTGAACAGGGTGACCAGACGTCAAATGCAAAATCCCTGAATAGCAAGGCCAAAATTCCTGATCGAAGGCCAAAATTCCTACTCCCTATCCAGGAAATGTAGGACATGTTAAAATAAGCTAAAAACACTAAAAATAAGCTAAAAACACTGGTATTGCTTTCCTGTACACAATATATTACATTATATTACTTATTTTAAATTGAAAAATGATGAACTCTCTGCTCACCCCATCCCAGTCTGGTTTGGGGGTTGTGAAACCAATTCAGGGGGTTCCCAAAGTTTTCCAAACAACTTTGTCAAATGAGGCAATCAACTTCATGTAGGTTCTGTTCAGGTTTGAATGAATTGGGGGAAAATTGGCACTTGTGTTTTGGCATTATGGAAAATAAAAGCAGATATTTATTTTTATGCCCAGACACTAAGTTTTTTGCACAGGGTGATCAGATGACAAATGCTAAATCTCTTAACCCCTAAAATCCCTAAAATTCCTATGTGCTTAAAAAATTGAAGGACACTGCAAAAATGTAGGACACATGTAGGACACATGTAGGACATGTTAAAATAAAGCAGGAATACTCATATTGTTTTCCTGTACTTAATTTCAACCCTTTAAAATTGAGAACCTTGTAAAATGCATGATTCAGACCCAGACATTAAAGCAGCCGTTTGTAGTACCATAACACAAGCCAGTGACTCCAACATATGTGGTTCAGACCCAAACAACAAACACAAGCACACGTGTGCACACACACACACACACACACACACACACACACGCACACACACAAGAAAGATATCAAGCAGGGAGGGGGATAGAAAGGAGGACATCTCTGCATCAGGGAGATGGGATCTGGAACCACCAAGAGAAATCTGCAGTGCCCCTGAGGGTGTGCAGAGTGCAAAAGAGATTGTGGGGAGCCAGAAGAACCAGAATGTAAAGGACTGGGAAGGAGGAATCAGAGTATCCCCAGGCAGGAGTTACCTTGCTGATCTAGAAGTGGAGCACAGCCTGAATTTGTTGGCTGAGGCAGGGTTAAGAGGCACTGAAAGGGTTAAGTTTTAGGGCTGGAGTTTTAGGGCTAGGGAAATCTGGTGGTGCATAGCTCGTAAATTCCAGACTCTCTCTTGCGTTTCCCTACTCCTCCGGACAAGGTAATAAATACCGGAGGTGTCGGACAGCCTGCCTCTGAACATTATAGGACTTACATCCACTTAGGATTGGGCTGTTATTGTGATGTCCAGATTTTTACACAGGATAACAAAAACACAAACTTATGAAAGCTGAGCTTATAGTTCAATCTGCTATTTTAACTGGATAAGACTGTCACTGATATAAATATTGAGTGAATTCTTTTTGTGCATGAGATGATCATATACTGAGAATGGAATCGGAACATAAGATGCTTGGACATGTTTGAAAGGACAGCTTCTTTTGAAATAAAAGCTTTCTTTCAGGCAGGCTGACAAAGTGAAGGAGCTGGTGTGCGTAGAATTTCCTGCTTGCAATAATATGCCAGCTATCTCACCTAACACCCCAGGACAGTTCTGCAATCTTCCCTCTACCAGACTAACTAACTCTACAATCCAGAGTAATTATGGTAAGATATAAGAGGCACTTACTGTGCATTGCTCTATGCATTTCCCATAGGTTTCCCATAGGTGGCACCATAACTACATTGGCATAAAAGGTATTTACTTTGGATAGTAGCCGATGTCCCCATTACCTGACTTCAAATTTCCAAATCCTGGACCATGCACCCTGGAAGTTTTCTTCCTTTCTTGTGTGACAGAAATTGTACTGTCCATGCTTAATCCTGATATAAATAGCAGTTTTGGCCTTTTGGCCTTAATGGCTAAGACCTTGTTTGTCCTCAGCATACCCCATCATATACAGTACAATCCTTTGTAATTCACATGCAGTCTCCTGTTCTGATCCTTTCCTTTTAGAGTCCCGTTTTCCAGTGTTCCAGTACAATATAAGGGAACATTGTCCTATCAAAGTCAGGTATTTAAAATAGCAAAAAGAACATTACAAAGTCCTTTTGAAAACACTGGAATCATGTACCTCTCCCTCTTTAATCCATGCGATTCCAAGTACCTGTAGATTCGCTATTGTTTCTCCGAAATACACTATAGGTAGAGGTGGGAGAAACCGTTTTTCAGATATCAATGTTTTACAAAAATTAGAAGTGCAGAAAGCATTGTTATTTGTGTGCTGCTGGGCATGCTGTTGGGAGACGCTCCCTTGAAGAGAAGCAGCTGTGTTCCACCCATTGACTGGCCCAGCGGACCAGTTGAGGACTTTTGCCTTGGTGACTGTGCCTCCCTCCTGAGGGAAAAATTGATAGAAATTGATAGAAACCTGATGGAAACCTGCCTATAGCTGCTTGGCTCTGCCTGTTGCTCTGTAGTAATGTGTTCACCACTTGGAGGGAGCGCAGGGGAGGGGAAGTCGGCTGAGAGTGCTGCCACCATTAGTAGAATGACGGGTCATGGAAGATATGGTGGGAGGGGGCCATAACAGGAGAAGGAGGGTCAGTCATAGACAGAGTGTCCCTCTTTCTGGCCCTCCCCTCAACCCTCTGACCTTAGGCAGCCTGAGCAGCAGCCCCCTGAGTCTGAACCTGCTGCTTCTCAATGCCAGGTCAGTAAACAATAAGACCTGCCTGGTCCAGGACCTGATCCTGGACCAGAAAGCTGACCTTGCCTGCATCACGGAGACCTGGCTGGATGAGGCCGGAGGTGTGGGCCTCTCTCAGATCTGTCCGCCAGGTTTCCGGGTGCTGCAGCAGCCAAGACTTCAGGGGCAGGGAGGTGGGGTTGCGATAGTCTATCGTGATTCTATCCCTCTCACCAGGTCCCCTGTCCAGCAGTTCACAGGGTTTGAGTGCCTCCATGTTGTGCTGGAGGGGCGAGACAGAATAGGGATTCTGTTGGTGTACCGCCTGCCATGCTGCCCAACAGTCTCCCTGCCTGAGCTGACCAGGGTAATCTCGAGCATGGCGTTGGAGTGTCCTCGCCTCTTAGTGCTGGGGGACTTCAATGTCCATGCCGAGGCACCCCAAACATCTGCAGCTCAGGATTTCATGGCCTCCATGGCAACCATGGGTCTGTCTCAAAGAATATCTGCCCCTACTCATGATGCACACACTGGACCTTGTGTTCACTGCTGGGCAGGTTGATGGTGATCTGGATGTGAAGGACATCTCCATCACCCCATTGCCATGGACAGATCACTACCTGGTGGGATTTAGGCTTGTTGCAGCCGGTAGCCTCTGCACAGGTGGGGGATCGCATTCCATGGTCCGCCCCCGGAGACTGATGGATTCAAATGGTTTCCTGAGGGCTCTGGGGGATTTTCCTGCTGCCAGAGCTGGCAACTCACCCGGCTCCTTGGTCAATCTTTGGAACACGGAGATGACCAGGGCCCTAGATGAGATCGCACCTGAGCGACCTCGGCCCTGCCGTAGATCAAATGCAGCTCCTTGGTTTTCTGGGGTGCTGCGGGCTTTGAAACAGCAAGGTCGACGTTTAGAGCGACGGTGGCGAAAGACTCATGTCGTTTCTGATTGGGCAGAGGCCAGGGCTCACTGGCGAGCCTACTCTGCGGCGGTGGTGGTGGCTAAAAAAGAATACTTTGCTACCACCATCGCATCCACAGAGAACCGTCCAGCAGAGCTCTTCTGTGTGGTCCGGGGCCTACTCCATCTGGCCCCCTTCACTGACGTGGTAGAGCACATGGAGGCTCGCTGTGGCGAGTTCGCTCAACACTTTGCGGACAAGGTCGATCAGATCCAGCATGACTTGGACGACACTTTAACAACATCCAACGATGTCCCCGGGGCGCCTGTCTTATCCATCTTTTGGGATTCTTTTCAGCTTGTAGAACCTGAGGATGTGGACAGGATTCTCTGTAGTGTGAGACCATCTGCTTGCCCGCTCGACCCTTGCCCAGCCTGGCTAATCAGACTGGCCCAGGATGGACTGGCCGAATGGACAGGGAGGGTGGTGAACTCCTCTCTGAGGGAGGGGGTGTTGCCGCCTGCATTAAAGCAGGCGGTGGTTCGCCCCCTCCTGAAGAAACCCTCCCTGGACCCTAAAAATCTAAACAAGTATCGGCCAGTCTCAAACATCCCATTTCTGGGCAAAGTGGTCGAGCGGGTGGTGGCGTCTCAGCTTCAGAGGGTCCTGGATGAAGCTGATTATCTGGATCCCTTCCAATCTGGTTTCAGGCCGGGATTTGGGACAGAGACTGCCTTGGTCGCCTTGGTGGATTACCTATGCCGGGGAATGGACAGGAGGAGTGTGTCCCTGTTGGTCCTGCTGGACCTCTCAGCGGCCTTTGACACCATCAACCATGGTGTCCTTCTGGGTCGGTTGGCTGGGTTGGGGATCGGAGGCACTGTTCTGCAGTGGTTCCGCTCCTACCTGGCTGACAGGTCCCAGAAGGTGGTCCTGGGGATGCTTGCTCGGAACCCTGGCCTCTTCGGTGCAGGGTGCCACAAGGTTCCATTCTATCCCCCATGCTGTTTAACATCTACATGAAGCCACTGGGAGAGGTCATCCGGAGGTTTGGAGTGAGGTGTCATCACCAGCTCTATCTCTCCTTTCCTCCTGAGTCCAAGGAGGCAGTTGAAATCCTGAATCGTTGTCTGGAGGCAGTGGGGGACTGGATGAGGGTGAACAAGCTGAGATTAAATCCTGATAAGACAGAGGTTCTCCTGGTCTGGAAGGCCTCGACTCAGGTATTGGAATATCATCCTGTTCTGGATGGGGTTGCACTCCCTCTGAAGGAGCAGGTTCGCAGCTTGGGGGTTCTCCTGGATTCGCAGCTGCTCCTGGAGTCCCAGGTGGCGGCTGTGGCCAGGGGAGCCTTTGCTCAGCTTCGGCTGATCCGCCAGCTGCAACCATACCTGAGTTGCTTGGATCTGGCCACGGTGACCCATGCCCTAGTGACATCGGGACTAGACTATTGTCACACGCTCTACGTAGGGCTGCCTCTGAAGATGGTTTGGAAGCTTCAACTAATCCAGAATGTGGCGGCCCATGTGGTTGCTGGGGCTCATCGGCTCGACTCTGTCGGACCACTTCTTCAGCGAGTACACTGGCTGCCCATTCATTTCCAGGCTGAATTCAAAGTGCTGGTCCTGACCTTTAAAGCCCTAAACGGCTCGGGTCCTGGGTATCTGAGGGACCGACCTCTTCCGTACAATCCGACCCGTCACCTAAGGTCATCTGAGGGGGCCCTACTGACTGTGCCGCCACTAAGAGACGTGAGAGGTGTGGCGGCCAGAGATAGGGCCTTCTCGGTGGTGGCACCCCGGCTTTGGAACTCCCTCCCCTTAGAACTGAGGAAAGCTCCCTCACTATAGAGCTTCAGGAGGAGCCTTAAAACCTTTTATTTTAAAAAAGCTTTTTAAACGGGGCAGAGGGTGGGGGGCAGTGTTTTAGTGTTTTATTTTATTGTTTTAACGAATGTCTTTTAGCTTGTTTTTAATTGTTCTTAGTCTTTATTATTCTAATTGTATTTTAATTGTATTTTAATGATGTTTTAATTTGTATTTATTAGCAATTTTAATGGTGTTTTATTCTTTAAGGTTAGCCATCTTGGGCTCCCTCTTATGGGGGAGGAAAGGCGGGGTATAAATTGAGTAAATAAATAAATTATTTGCTTTTGTTCCAAATTTACACTATAATTATAAATTATAATTGCTTTAAAATTATATGAGGTAAGTGATGTAGAGCACAATCCACACTAGTCTGTTGCACCAGCCCAGTACTGCTGCAAATCTGCCATAAAGCATGTTTACACTGACGGGAGTTGGGGAGGTCAGTGTAAAGAGTTGCATTGGTCTCCTTGTGCCAGATCCAGCTCCAGTAGGTCAAGTTTTTGTTGGCCAAGCTAAGCCAATGCAGGGTAGTGGGGAGGGATTATGGGTGGAAGGGTGCAGAGCAGGAGTCAGAACCAGCATCCAGCACTTGTGCTGGTTCCTAACCCCATTCTCATATCTGAGAGCCTGCCTTCTCCCATATGAGATAACCCACCACCCGTGGTCTTTTGAGGAGGGTTCCTCCTACATGTGGCACCATTTAAGGAATTTGATGGATCAGTGGTTTAGCTAGCTATAAGACAGTTCTATATGTGTGTATGGGGATGTGTTCATTAAAGTAGAAGGCGAGGATAAGCTAAGCCCTTGACTAAATGTTACTGCGTAGTAGTGGGTGGTAGGAGGGCTGTTGTTTGCTATTGGTTAGAAGGGCAGTGGTGGCTCCTTTGGATGCAGCAGCTTTTTTGGGAAGGGGATTGAGACACATTGACTTGTTGGGTCTTCAGTATTGTCTTCCAGAGACTGTACTGGATGTACAGTAGCTGGTAGATTTGGTAGCTGGTGCCCAGTATTGGAGATCAAGCCAAAGGAGCACACAATTCAGCAAGCTCCACTATGCAATGCAGCAAGCCCTCTTCTTGATAAGTATGGAATAGCAACTGTAGTTGCTGCAGACAACATTATAGGCAGTAAAAACTCTCAAAATATTGCCATGCCAGTCAACCTCTCTGTCTGCTTGGTTAATTAACCAATATTCCTTTTGGTCTAGTAGTCCTACTGAGTAGCCAACTATCTCTGATCCAGAGCCCTAAACCATTAGAGAATCAACAGGCTGGGTCTTCTAAGAGACATTATCATAAGGGATCAATGCCTTTTGGGCAGTGGATGCACCCTAGAAGCTATCTGTGGCGAGAGGATGAGGCTTCATCACAGTCAAAAACTTGCATTGATCAAGGTCACTGATAGCTGTTGTGCATTGATAGGACCAGGATACAAAAGGATAACCTGATGCATGCGCACAATAACGTATGTATACATAGGTCTTTCCACCTTAAATTGCTTTCTCATTCATTAAACTTAAGGATGCCATCTGGCACATATGTATTTGTTCTGTATATTAAAATTAATGGACAATATCTTGCAAGGGAAGCACATACTGATTAGGTCTGTCCATGAAAATGAATGGAAGAAAACAATCCCAAGAGGTTGGTGAGTACATCTGAATGCACATAAAGATCTGGACTGGGGCAAAATATCTGATCCAAATTTCCTATCACCGCTATAACAGCTTTTTTTTTTAACAGCAATGAATAATTACCATATTAATTTGTATCTTGCCTTTCTACCTCAATATGAAGTACTCAGACTGATTCACAAGAGAACAGATTAAATAGCATATAATCAACATATTGATGCTTTTAGTGGTTCTTCTTCTTTCCCAATCCCAATTTTTGCTAGAAACTTCAAATTCCTTGCACTGAAGTGATCACAATGAATGTTTTTTTTTCTCTCCAAGTGTCATTCAAGTATTCATTGCCAATCTGATTTTTATCTCAGGGAAGAATTACACATGTTCTTAGCCAGTGCAAGATCTCAAACTTACATTAGTTGAGATGACGTTGATGTGAATAAAGCTAAAGATTTTGCAGGAGAAAATGTTGGGCTGGAGAAAAGTTGATTAAATCCTGCTTCCAGCTGCTGAATCTCCCCTGCAAATGCGTCTTTCCAGCTGACTGTTCCCCAGCTGGGCTTACTCCTGCTTTAGGAGCACAATGTGCAAATGTAAATCCTCAATTTAATGGACTAATGGGGGAAGGGGTTCCATTAATGTTGAAAATCCATGAAATCTGAAAGTATTTATCATAAGCCATCTTGGGTCTTTACGAGTAAGGCAGTGTATAAATAAGCTAAATAAATAATGCTCATGCTGCCTATCAGTATATGCTCAAATGCATATGGCTAATTCTAAAGAAGTGGACAATATCAGTTATTTCCAAAGTCTCTTAAGGGTCTGCAGTAATTTGAATGAATGGCATTTGAATAGGAAAACTGAGAACCAATTCTTAGAGCCCAATCCTGAGGGCTCAAGGTGCCCACAACGTTGCTTAGTGTTGGTGCCGGATGTTGTGAATGGCACCCACATTTGTGGCACCCACCGAGGAGAGAGAGCTGGCACTGAACCTTTGTGCTGCATGGACAGATGTCTGGTTCTCCTGCACCACTAGCTGGTAGTAAGTATTTCAGGATGTGGGGGTCAGGGGTTGGAGTTATGGGGTGGAAGGAGGGCAGAAGGAGGGGAGGATCAAGCCCAGGTGGGGGACTGAAATGGCACAGCAGGGTCTGCCGCCAAATTCTGACCTCCTTCCTGGCTCAGGCGGCCCAACACAAGCATCCATGAATTCTCCCATCCTTCTGCTTGACCATATTTTGTGAGAACTATACAAGTTATTTGTTGGTTCTACAAATGTATGTTTATGATTTTTGCTTCCTTATTATTTTAATAAATCCTTTAATGTTTTGCCATTTAATTGTTTCCATTTACAGTGTAGCAAATTTATTTTGCAGAACCTGTCATTGAACACTGTATGACAAACTACTTACTCCAGGCAGATACAAGTTGCCTGAGGTTTGTTCAGCTAGGGAATTTGTTTAGTAGTTTTGACCTCTTGTTTCTTGACATCTTGCTGTCACCCAAAGCTGAAGATAGCTTTTTCTCTGACACCGTAGCCAAAGAGAATTGGAACCAGCTGCTCCTTCACTTTGTCCCAATCTGAATCAATCTAAATTAATTAACAATTGTAACCATTCAACCAGAGCATGCCTTTCATTTTTAACTTCTTCTGACACCTATGGCCTGATCTTGATTAAAAGACACACCAATGGAATGGGTGTTTTGCCAGCGCATACTTTCCAAAGTGCTGCAAAGAGCTTTGCAACATCATTAACAGCTGGCGCATCAGCAGAAAGGTTGGAGCCATCCCCTGTGTGGTGGCAGCTTTCAGGACACCCATCATTGCAGATAGTAGGAGTGAGGAGAGGATGGTGGTGGAACAGGGTGATGGATGATTTACAGGGTGACCATATAGAATGGAGGACCAAGTGCCTTTACCTTTAAGCAATGCATAGAGGAGGTAACCCTTCCTCAAGTCCCTGCCTCTGATGAGCTAACCCTGCCTCAAGTCTCTCTTTTATCTGCAATAGTTACAGGTAGAGGCAATCTCGCCTCCATTCTATATGGTCACTCTGGCAGTTAGGTGGATCAAGCCTGGGGATATGAGGAATTTGTGACATAGGCATGCACCATATCCTAACTCCTTTCCCAGGCCTGTTACACCTGCATGGATCAATTTGCTTTTAGTTAAAACTGGACTGTGGATTTCCAAGTCATTTATGGGTAACAGGAGAGGCTGAATATGAGTGGCACTCATACATATGCCCCATATCCTCTTCCTGGTTAAAGAGCTGGTGTGCTTACGAGGAGACCCACTGGAGATCAGGCAGCATTACAGAGAGATAATCTTTTTTAAAAAATGTTCTGGACTCTCTGGTTTCCATCAGCAGCATGGCATGGTTTGGAGTAGCAGGAGAGAGGACTGGATTCTTAGTTACATTTGCCACTGATCCATCATAAAGCTGAACCCTTGATGATGAGAAAAGCAGCATACTCATTTCTGCCCAAAGGCAAAAATAAAGGTATTCCAGAGATACTACACTGCTTACGGTCACACAAATGCCACCTCTCCACAATTCAGGTAATCATACATGTAATGAGACAATAAATAAAGGAATTTTAGCTATCCCAAAGAAATATTTCTAGGCTGATTTCAAGGACACATGATGAGTCTCTGACATGCCCCAGCTTGGATTTCATAGTAACAGATCTCCATGTTGTCAGTGTTGTGGTTCAGCCTGTCATTGTAAGTGATGCTTGTGTTTGTGTAAGTAACAGCAGGAAATCTCCCTCTGGGCTGTCTGGGCATTCAAAACTGCACCATAATATACTGTTATCGTTGTTCTTTCCCATGCTTTATTAATGTGTTCCTCTCTGCATATTAGTTAGATGAGCCTCTCATCTTAATGCAAATTTTTTTTTTCCAAGTGCAACATTGTTCCACAATATTTCTTAGTGGGGGAAGACAAAACAAATGCAGACTGCAAATCACAGTCTGCTAAAGACAGAGCCAAGTCCTCTTATTTTGCATACCACGTATATCCCCTAATATTTACAACCCGGCTATCCAATCATTTGCCAAAACTGTATCATTTAAACTCAGTTCCCACTGAAGTATTCCATTCAATTATTCAGTTCTATCAGCAGCAAATGGATTTTTCGAGGGCTGACAAGGTACCTTTCGGCAGCTGTGGGGATATAAGCAATCCAAAGGGACCATTATAGAAGCTAGCTCTTCCTCCACCCACCATTAGAACCAACCCAGCATGACTATATGTCTGCTTTAGTCCAGGACATGTCCACTTTTACAACCTTGTGTGCTGGAGAAAAAAAAAAAAAAACTTCATTGTCTTCCTTCTTTTTGTCAGCAGGGAGCGTGTAACCTTCTGGTCATTAATAAATTATATGTAATAGTTTTTAATTTAATAAGTAATATGGTGTTTAATTTAACCACAAGAAAGTACTTTTATATGAGTGTTTTTAACTTTTATTTTGTAATATTCTTCATTTTTCTTTGATATCCTACATTGGGGGGGAGTTCTTGTCCTCTTTTACAGTTATGACATATAGTCACCCTGGAACCAACCAGTAACCAATTGATTGAAGAAAAAAAAAACAGGCTGGGCAGCCATTGTGGACTAGAATATTATTACTACTGCTTGCACAAAGATACCAACTTCTGCTGCCATGTTGTCCAACATGGTGAAGGGAATAGTTGGGGACCAGGTCCACTGGACACTACCCCAAATGCCACCTCAAACCTGGGTTGGACTATCTTTATTTCTAATATCTTCAGCAAATGCTTGCAAAATAGAGGTCTTTTCTTATACCAAAAGCTGCCTTCAGCAGCATTCATTTATTTGTATACAAAATATTCAGAAGCAGCGTCTCCTGTTCCAGACATTTTAAATGCATAGACTAGTGCTGTGTGAAAGTGATGCTGAGTTTTTAGAAGAGAGAAGTAACTTGCATATTGTATCTGGTAGGTCTCTCCTCTACGGCTTGAAAAGTTTGTTCTCCAGTGTCCTTATTTATGTTATTCAGAATATGAAGAAACACCAGAAAGAAACTGTAGTAAAATGGCCAAGTCAGCAGTTCCCACCTTAGATTTTTTCACCATACATTTTCATTTGCACTCCTTCCTTCTCTGCAATATTTCATTCGTGAGCTGTTTGCTTCTGTCAGAAGTTCAAAGACAGCCCAATTTCATAAAAGGGAGATAGTATTGATTGATCTCGCATATTGTTTTCCCCCCCTTTTTTGACCAGTTCTTGATGCGCATTCTCAATTTTGAAAAGCATTTTCTGAATCACTGCAATATAGAAAAAAAATCTATAAAATAAACTGATTACCATGCTGGTTTCTGCATCTTTTTATTGGTTGTATTTGCAATGCGAAACTAGTTCCACCAGCTTTTAACCTCTGGAGAAAAAAAAGTAAGGCAAAAAAGCTGACATTTATTATATAACATGTAGAAGAATTAAATGAATGTAACAAGTTGCATCTATCATATACTTCTTGTGTGTGCTCTTTGTTCATTAACCTGCTTATAATCCCAGCAGACATTAAACTTCTATGTTTGCAGCTTCTAAAACCCACAATTATTTTCAAAATCCATTCAACATAAAAGTGCTCACTAAAGCCTGATCATCTTGTCATCTTTCCAAATATAATTGTGGTAAATTCTGTGTGAGTTCTTGATTCACAGCACAATCACAAGCCCTGGTTAGGCTGGCACAAGTCCTGTGCTTGCCTGGGGATGTCCACTCTGGCTGCACCATTCCTGTAGGAGAGAGTGGCATTAGGCCAGTGAACAGACATGCACCAGCTTCCCCATGGGTACAGGGAGACAGGTGAGTTAGAATCACAGAATCATAGAATCATAGAGTTGGAAGGGACCTAGTAGGTCATCTAGTCCAACCCCCTGCCTGCAGCAGGAATTCCCCCTAGAGCATCCCTGACAGGAGCTGGTTGAGCCTCTGCTTGAAGATCGCCTGTAAGGGAGAATCCACCACCTCCCTTGGCAATCTGTTGTGCTGGCATAAATTGGTTAGGATTGCACCCTTCAAGCACAATATTGAACAGAGGTGATTGTGTAAGGAATGGGACCCCTGTATTCAGAGGAAGCATCCTTTGTGCCTCGATTGAACCATGAAACACTAGTAAGATGCAGGGGCAATGCAATGGTGTGTGTCATCCGGTGCGGGGGTGAGTGCATCACCCCCAGGATGTGCATCAACCCCCCCCCCCCCAGGACGGTGCATGTGCCATTCTGGGTGCTCTGGCTGGATGCCACTTCGCATGGGCAACGTTTGCCCATGCACAGTGGCATCTGGAGTGCTCCTCCCTCAGAAGAGCACTCTGGCTGGATGCCACTGCACATGGGCGACCTTCCTCAAACTCCTTCAGTGTGTCACCTCTGAGGCACATCACTCTGATGTGCTCCACACCAGTTGCATCACCTCAACGACGCCCCTGGCAAGATGTAAGATGACATGGAATATGAGTTTAAATGGAATATGAGTTGAGAAGCCAATTTGACTGACACCCTTTTTAAACGTTACTGGAGTTCATCGCTCTTGAATAGGGATCCTCTGAGTTTAATGTGTATGGCCAGCCATGGGTGGCAATTTCTGAACTGAAGCTGGAGACCACTCAACCTAGGATCTGCTTTCCAATTCACTACCAGATACAGTAAGTATAACCCTCCATCCATCCATCCGTCTGTCCGTCCATCTGTCCATCCAGTTAATTCAGTAATAATTAGATGGGACATGCAAGAGAGTCCAAAACGTTTCCAATAAACACTCCAATCCTAAGTTACAATGTTCTGGTATAGGAGCCCAATCCTACCTATGACAAAGTTCTGTATGCTATGGCCTGTCTGGGAACTAAGAGATAATATAAAAAAAAACACAAACTTTTATATCTCTCTCCATAGGCTACCTAGTCCCCAATGAGACATTTTATATTATTATATATAATAATATATAATATATATTTTATATTATTATATATAATAATAATTACTACATATATTAGCCTTTATAACATATAATATAATATAGATATTAGTCTCTATAACAATGTATATATATATATAAGTCTCATTGTTATAGAGACTATATTATATTATATTATATTATATTATATTATATTATATTATATTATATTATATTATATATGGGTGGTGCAAGTGGCTCAGACACTGTGCCTGTTAACCAGCAGGCCAGGGTTCGATTCCCGGGTTGGCCTCACAAGACAGGGTGAGCTCCTGTTCTTAGCCCAGCTATGCGACGCCAGCTGGATCCAATCGTATTGGCTCTGCCTTTCCATTGGACTAATTCAGTGGTGTGGAGAGGGGGGATTTGCTGCTTGGGTAACAGCCTATCCTCCATAACAATCCAACCCAGGCTTTCGTCCTTTGCATGCAGCGTATGCAGCGCCAAGCACGATACCATAGTCTTTCAAGACTGGCGGAGGCCTGCTTTATATATATATGCACCACTTGCATAATTTATTATTGGCAACTCTGGTTGAGCTGTATTTTTAAGAAAATTTCCTATACATTTTTCTGTGTGAGACTTAACTGTGCATATATTACTTTTACACCATTTATTAAAAGATGGTTATCTTTTTGGCATGAACATTTGGCATGATCTTTGTTTTCATTTTGAACAAAGAACCAGTGAAAATATTCTCACAAAAGAGAAGATCACCAAATTGTTTAACATTTAAAGGTAAATTCTAGGTTTGAGGAAAAGAAGGAAGATGTTGTACAGCTGTAGATTCTGCACGGCAATAGCTCAGAGGCATTTTAAATATAGGGAACAGATGCTGACAGGGTGATTGGGATTATTATGGGGAGAGCATCTGCATGCTCAGAAGTGGAAGCCCCAGTTATACCATAGGCAAACATATCCATTTAAGCAAGCAAAAAGGATAGTTCTTTTATAATTCAAATGTTGTACTTGGACTGTGTAAGAAATATTTTATTCATTTACGGAAGTTCAGAGCAAGAGAAAAAAACATTTTTTCCTTCCACTCATCTTGCTGTCTATCTTAAGCAATAGAAATTTGGCCTCTATGTGGGAAGTATTGGAATTGATCCAAAGGTTTTAAGTAAGAGCTGCCTGATACTTTTAAATGTAACATTGGTCTTCTATGTTATTTCTATCTTAGAAATTTATCTTCTTTCTAAATGTCTCCCAAAATTTGGAGAACATTGCATGGCATGACTTGCCCTAAAGCAGAAATTCAAAGGCCTAACACACTACCTTCATTCACCCCCACATGAAGTAGATCTTTCCTCCATTCCCCAAGATGAGGTGTCCCCAAGGAAGGGGAAAGCTATGAAATGCTACTGCTAGATTTACATTCAGTGGTGGAACCATTGATGCAGAAATGTCACTTCCCCTGCAACACCTTGTCACCCCTACAGCTGTGCCTGGCACTTTTCTGCTTCTGGAATTACTCCATTTCTGAGCTGGACTGAGAAATGGAGGCAGCCAGATGGGTCAAACTGATCACAAACCCTTAAGCAATGATAGCTGTGCCCCCAGCAAAGATCCAGAGAAAGACATGCGCTGCACTTCCCTCTCAAATACCCAGGTACCAGACATCTACTTTGTATACCACAGTTCCAACTAGCTCTAACCAAGACTGCTAGTAGTGACTCTTAAGAAAGTTCATTTCTGTGGTTGTCTGCAGCCAAGTACAGAAGAGAGCCAGGTCATAGCCTTGTCTATAATCTTGTCTATAATCTTTATTTATATTATTTAACTTTAAGTAACAGTACAATATTCCTCAATTTTCTTCAAACCTAAATTTTCAATGTTTTTGATTGTGTGTTTGTAATTGTGGTTGTAATTGATCTTCCAGTAGCTCTACAATTTCCAGCCCTGGTTGCTCAGCGGATCTTGAGTCCTGTAGCCCAGTGGTCCTCAACCTTTTTGGCCCCAGGGACCAGTTCTGTGGGAAAGAAATTTTCCAGGGACCAGCCCAGGGATGGGGGGAGAGATGTGCTTCTGGCTACCTGGAGGGAGGACTCCCTCACCTAGAGCACAACACAGCTGCCTCCAGCTGTAAATCCCATTATAATCAATAGAGCCATTGCTAGGTTACTGTGGATAGGATTGCAGGTGAAAACTCAATGCATGTCTAGTCAGAGCAGGGATTTTCAACCTTTTTAATGCAGGATGCATTAAAAATGCAGCCATTCTAGTCGCTCTTATTGGAGAGTAAGCCTCATTGACTATAATGGGATTTATTTCGGAGTAGACAGGCATTGGATTGGACTCTGAAGCTGCAATCATGTCTGTGCTTTCCCGAGAGTAAGCTCCACTGACTACAATGGGACTTATTTCTGTGTAGACAGGCATATGATTAGGCTCAGAGTCTGCAATCCTGTTCACAATTTCCTGGGAGTAAGCCACACTGACTACAATGGGAATTACTACTGAATTGACTTAGGATTGGTCTCTAATGCTGCAATCCTAAAGACACTTTCCTGGGAGTAAGACCCATTGAACACAATGGGGCTTACTTTTAAGTAGACATGGTTAGGATTGTGCTCTAAGGCTACAGTCCTCTGACAGAGCCTTCTGGCTGTGAGGAGGGGAAGAGGCACTTAGAGGAATCCTCTTGCGGACCAGTCAGGCAGCTGCCAAGGATCCCCAGTGGTCCCCGAACCAGGGGTTGAGAAACCCTGCTGTAGCCCACTTGTTACTAGGAATCCAGAGACTTCAATGCTCTTGTTGAACCAGGTTGCAGGTGATCCAGTTTAGGCATTCATTTTTTCTTTCTCACCACTAGCTACACTAGTGAAGGCATAGCATCAGAAATCAGGCAAAGGTGGATGGGGAGGATGTCTAGGGCCAATTGTTGAGCAGGAACAGAAGCAGCAGATGTCTTCTTCAGTTAATGGCTTAAATACTAAATACTATGAACAGTATTTATATAGCACTTTTCAGCTAAACTTTCCAAACCAATTTATAGAGAAAATCAAAAGATAACTAATGGGGTAGATATGCAATTTCTGCATGACTTCAGAAATGACCTCACCATCACCTCACCCTCCCAAGCTGCTTAGGAAACCATCTGGAGGCAGTCAAGGCTAGGATATGGCCAACAAGGTGAGGTGTCCCCTTAACCTCCAGCTATGGTGACATCTTCTTACTCTACCTCTGCGCAGACCTGGGCACAGAGCCCAGCATGCTTCACCCTTTAAATTTATTTTAACATGTTAGATTTCTCTTTCGAAGGATTTTATTTGATTGTATGATGGATAGGATTGCCAATCCAGCAGCTTTGGCCTGGCATTTCCAGGTCACCTGACTACTGAAAGCAATTCTGGAGATTTTAACTGGGCTTCTAGGAATTTTAAACATCATGTTGAGGGGGAAAAAATCTTCTGGAATATCTTGACAATCCTACTAGAGGAGTAATCAATCATGCAAACCTTACTATCCCAGTCAGAATTATGATGATTCACAAACCACATCTCAGAGAAAGCAATATAACCTCTGGACACTCCCTCCCATTTCTGAGGGCACTGGGCACCACCAGACATCAGTGACTGGTAGGCACCACTGGGCAGTGGGCACCAGCAGGCACCCATACTGGGTACCAGGCACCACTGGGCAGCAGGCACTACCAGGTACCAGGCACCACAGGTCACCAGTGGGCACTGGGCATTCCTTATGAGCACCCTGCATCCTTATTGGGCATCGGGCACTATGCATCCTTTTCCTACCACCAGCAGCCAACACTTGGCACCAGTGGGCTCAGGGCAACACCTAACACCTGACACCACCTGTTTGCACCCATTTTATCCCTTAGGGGTTGAATTTCTAAAAATGGGTTCTTAGTGGGTACCTACATCACAGAAAGAATACCCTCCTCTTATTTCATGCTTCCAGATCCAGTGGTTTTGGCTGGGCATTGATGAGTGTGTTAGTCAGTGAGTGAGTGGGTGAATGAGTCGGGGAATCTTTGATTTTACATATATTGTTGAGGACTAATACATATTACACATATTTTTACCAGCAACACATATACTGGATTGGTGGACATAGTTTTTAAAACCTCACCATTTCTGAGATTTCTTGGCTGCTCCTCAGGAATACCATTTCTGAGGTATACATGATATAAGGAGACTGGCCTTGAGTCATTTTTTTTAATGGATGAACTTCAAGTACCATCATTTTAGGGGGGGAGTATGACAGAATTGCAACATGTTCTTACTAATACAATAATATATTATGTAAAATAGCCTGGGTGTTAAGCAAGGCTGTTGATTTGCCTAAGGAGTCTCATATAATTTTGAACAGAAAGTATTTTCCAATGTCCCTTGCATTTTAAAAGGAATTACAACAGCTATGATTCAGTTCATACAGAATTCAGCAAGTTAGTTGAACTCTTAAAAATGGTTTATTGACTTGTTTCTAAGTCAATTAAGTGTTTATGAACTCAGTCTATACTCCAGCTTCCTGAAAATCTAATTATTAGGTGTAATGTGTTTGTTCTTCCTTCCATATGCACATATATGTACTCAAAAATTGTGTAAAATAAACATCCATGGAACTAAAAGCTTAATTCTTGAGTTATTTGAAAGCTAAGTAACTTGGTTATTTTCCAGTTGGTTATAAATTTCCCTTGACAGACCATATCTCCACATAAAAACTATTGCAAGGTTTACATTGCACTATTTGTTTGTAATAGTACCAATCTGGCTGCCAAGGGTTACTATGACCATTATGGTAATCTAATTAAATATCTGAGAATCAGATGACTGGACATGATTCAAGGCAAGCTCAGCATTAAATTACAAAATTTAGCTTGGCCACATAATCAGTAGTCTCAGCTAGTATCTAGCTAGCTATCACCCCAATTCATATGCTTGATGACTTGGTTAGACATACTGTGTAACAGATGTCCAACATACAATTATGAGCTTAAATCATAAATATGACGGTTGATTTGGCATGGAATAATATATGATAAAAATGGTCAATTTTGCTATCTGATAGCGGAAGAAAAAATAGTGGAAAACATAATCTGTTGTAACCTATTGCAGGAAGGTTTGGCTAACCACATTGAATTTGCTTTGTTTTCAATGATTAATCAAGCTAGTCCCAATTTTCCACTAATTTGACTGTCAGGTGAGACGACATGATAAAGAATCACCAAAGCCTGATCAGATTCTTTGCATTTTTTTCTCCACAACTAGTGCTATTCAGAGCTAAACACTCACTAAATAAAAAACAATCTCATTTAAAGTTCCAACAGTCTGAAATAAAACAAAATGTGTTTACCATATCCAGTGGTGGGCACCAGCAGGTTCGCACCTACTCTGTAGAACCGGTTCTTAACAAGAGATAGTACATATAAAGTTTAAAAATAGCCATTTAAAAGTGGCTGCCAGATGGACAGAGAACCGGTTCTTAATTTCTTTGAAGCCCATCACTGACCATATCATCAGTGAAGTATCATGTTTCATGATCAGTTTTTACATTCTGTTTTAAAAAATTACCAAATTGCTAATTCTGTGACATACTGGAGATGGTACTTGTTCCATTGTTAGTACATGAGTGAATTAGTTAAGATGAAAAATGGATTTTAATGACATATTCAGCCTTGAGAAAGATATCATTTTCAACCATGGATGAGTTAGCGTGTTGATAGTTTATTTCCTTAATGCAGTCTTTGGTACTGTACAGGCTTTAGATTAGATGTGATGCAATATATTATAAATATTGTTTTCTGCATGTTATTTGCAGAGTATTTTGTTCATAATCATGAAGTGCATCATTTGAAGCATACCATACTGTCATTTTAATCACACCATTAAAAAATCAAGCTGGAAATGGGTTGCTTTGAAGGGCTCCCCATTTAAATGTGGGATTTTTGGAACAGGAAGTGGGATTCCTGGAGCAATGCATCGGTTACTTTATAAAAGTTTCATACAGATGAAGTGCAGATGAGGTTTCACACAGATGAATCATTAATTCAGCAAAACAATGAGGAAACCAGGAGCATACATGCAGCAGCAACAAATTACAGAGATAGCAACTATCTATCCATTATAAAGATGATGGGATGTGATATAATATTTTCTGGTATGGATATAACTGTTACACTGAGGCTGCAATCATAATTCCCAGTTAGGCTGGCACAAGTCCCATGTTGGTCTGGGGGTGTCACAAAAATGCCATAAGGCACATCTGCGCCACTCATAAGGGGGTTAGACCAATGCACATACATATGTTAAGCTCCCCACAGCACCACAGGAATGGGAAGATGAGTGAGTTAGGATGGGATGGAGATCACAGGATAATATCAGGAGACAGAAGATTCTGAAAATGAGCCCCAGAAATTGAATGTAAAAAGTTAAAAATGAATATAAATAATATTAGTGATGAAAAGCACAGTTTTTAGTGTAAATCATTTCTAAATGCACACATATGTGCACACACAGAGACACACACTCAATTCTCAGAAAGGCACTGTTTAAAAAGGATAAACCTAATTAAAATGCATTGATTGTGTTTCAAACAGAATTTTTGTTTTAAAAAGGGTAAAGTTGGTAACACCCTGCAAGTACAATGCCATTATATTTTCAAAACATCATTTCTATTGATCAGAAGACCACCCACTAATTCAATATGACATCATAGAACAGTGAGTGGAATACTGCAAGATGTATTTTCCTTATTCCTACCTCTGTCATCTGGAATGGGATGATGACCCCCCCCCCCCCCGCCGCCAATAAAGAAACAGAAGTAGTTCCTTCCAATAAAATCAGATTTCAATTTAGGAATGGGGTGACCATATGTCACAAGAGGGCCTCCCAAATGTAGGGCGCCCAAGAAAAATGTAGAACATGACAAAACAAAAGCTAAGAACACTCAATTACATATACAGGAGCCTCTTTCTGACTGTTTTCTGATGTTTCTGCTCTTTCAAGACATTTCAGTTATAGCTAGGACTCTTTCATTCAACACATTCTTCACTCTTTCAACCTCTCTCTGCTGGTCTAAAGGCTAAGATTGTCTTCTCTGATGTTCATTTGCATGTGACATGGAGATCAAACTGTTTTTGGCATTTCCTTATGACTTTCTTTCTTAAATAACCATCGTTCAAATACAAAAAATGTATGAATTTGAAACATTCCTTCGTTTGTTTTACTGTAATTTGTTGTGTATTTTGACTATGTGTTCAAAAATATGTGTTATTTAGGCTTTTGCAAGTGATATTTATGACTTTTTTGCTGGCCATTTGGCATCTGAAAGCTGACAAAGACTGGGTTCCATTTTTCAATGATTTTCACTTTTGGATCGTGCTCCAGTGCCTGACCCATGGAGGATTCCTGTATTGCTTTCATGAGGTTAATTTAAACACCATCAGACAGTGTAATCCTAAGCATGTCTACTCAGATGTAGGTCCTACTGTGTTCAATATTCTTACTCCCAGGTAAGTGTGGTTAGGATTGCGGCCTTGCTTATTATTAAATTTAAAATTATTATATAGAATTTATATTAATTAGAAGAAGGCTACATGCTGCCTGCTCATAAGGAAAAGGAGGACAATGAGGATTTTTTCACAAAGCTGAAAAAGAGGACATGTGGTTACTCTGGGGAAAGGAGGACAATGAAGATTCCCCCCCCCTCCCCAGGGCAAAAGGGTCAGAAAGAGGACTCATCCTGGAAAAAGAGGACATGTGATCACTCTGGGGAAATGAGGACAATGAAGATTTTTCTCCAGGATACAAGGAAAAAAGGGGCATGTGGTTATCCTGGGAAAAGCAGGACAATAAAGTTTTTTTTCCCGCAGGACACAAGGCTGAAAAAGTGGACAGGTCCTGGGAAAAAGAGGACATATGGTCATTTTGCCTAGGAATAAACACAGCTCAGTGGAAAAGCAACTTTTAGCAGAGCTATAAATGGTCTCAGGCTGGATGGAAACAGCGTAGCTTAGGACCCAGAAGGCGACGACAGGCGGTACTACTTGTGCAGATCACTGGGAGACTCTAAAAGGGTCCAGTTTTAATTCTGTCTCTAATCCCTGGAAGAGCCTTGCTTTGGAGAGCAGCAGCTCAGGGTTTGTGTAGGTGCTGCTGCTGGGGGCATTGCATTCTTTACCCCAGCCTCCTGCAAGAAACATGTCCCTGGCTTCTTGGCAATGGAAACCTTAAAGGAAAAAGTGATGCTTGTGATGCTCTAGCTTGAGATCGCAGTGCAAAGGAGGTGCACAAAGATGAAGACGCTGATGGTAAGTCCAGGGCAGGATCCTCCTCCCCCCTGTCACCTTTGGGTACCTGGAATGAGATCACCCCATCTGGAAAAGGGGAATTGCAAGAGGGGATGTATGGATCTGCTTTGGGATTCTTTGCATCCAACCTGGGCATCAAGGTTTATTTGGGGTGGGGGGCTAAAGGGACTCAATGACCTGCCGGATGAAGAAGTTTCAGCTCTCCTGTCTTGGATGCATGTGGTTGCAGGGGGGCAAGAGCTGGCAGAGTGGGGGAAAAAATGACACCCCCCCCCCACCAGATCTATGGGCTGGAAAGGGCTGAGCAGGTGCTTTGTGCAACAATTCCTAGCAGGCGTTTGGAAATGCATGGGGAACCGCTGTGGGAGGAGGGTTGAGGCTGCAATCCTGTCCACACTGAGCTGGGAGTAAGCTCCACTGAAATCAATGGGAGTTACTTCTGAGTAGATGTGCTTAGGATGGGGGTGTCAGGCTGCAATCCTGTCCACACTTTCCTGGGAGTATGTCCCATTGACTCTGATGGGACTCTCCTCTGAATAGACATGCCCAGGATTGGACTCTCAGGCTGCAATCCTGTCCACACTTACCGGGGAGTAAGCCCCACTGAAAACAATGGGAGATACTTCTGAGCAGACATGCATAGGATTGAGCTGTCAGGCTGCAATCCTAGCCACACTTACAAGGGAGTAAGCCCCACTGAAATCAATAGGAGTTACTTCTAAGTACATGTGCATGTGATTAGGCTGCAATCCTAGCCACACTTACAAGGGAGTAAGCCCCACTGAAATCAATAGGAGTTACTTCTAAGTACATGTGCATGTGATTAGGCTGCAATCCTGCACATGCTTCTCTGGGAGTAAGCCCCACTGAAACCAATGGGAGTTACTTCTGAGTAGATAAACATAGCACTGGGCTGTCAGGCGGCAATTCTGTCCACACTTTCCTGGGAGTAAACCCCACTGAAATCTCTGAGTTACTTCTGAGTAGATATGCATAGGATTAGGCTGCAATCCTGCCCAGACTTTCCGGGCAGTAAGCTCCACTTAAATCACTAGGAGTTGCTTCTGCATAGACAGGCATAGGATTAGGCTGCAATCCTACCCACACTTTCCTAGGAGTAAATCCCATTGAAATCAATGGGAGTTACTTCTGAGTAGATAAGCATAGCATTGGGCTGTCAGGTTGCAATCCTGTCCACACTTACCTGGGAGTAAGCCCCATGGACTATAATGGGACTGACTCCTGAGACGACCTGCCTAGTAGGTTGGGCTGTTAAGAGTAGATAGGTTGGGATGAGGAGACAGGTTGGGCTGTCAAGAAGGGAGAAAGTAAGGGGTGTGTATGTTGTGTGTGGTAACCCCACTTTTTCGTGGGTTAGCAACTTTCAAGGGTGCAGTAGGTCACCCCTTCTCAAACAGGCAACAAGTCAGTGGAGCATCCCCCCAAAATGCTCTCTCAGGAGCCCTGAGACCTGTCCTGGCGCCAGCTTGCCTCTTGCTGGAGCCAACTGCCCAAGCCTGGCTACAACAAAAAGACAAGCTCCCACCACCTTTGCTTCTTCCCTCAGAATGGTCCCTCACTAGGGCCTTCTCCTTGGGGGGAGGAAGGGCTCCACTTTCCCCCACCTGAGCTTGAGGATGAACCCCCCAAGACTTCCTCAGGGGTTGTGCTGGGGATGGAAGGGGTGGGCAATGGGGCAGTGAGTGAGGAGGGGGGGACCCTGCTTTTGCCCCCCTTCAAGGCTTGGGGGGTGAGGTTCTACAGCCTCACCCTCCCCTCATCCCCAGGCAGGGTGACCATGTGTCCTCTTTTTCAGAACATGTCCTCTTTTTTACCCTTGTGTCCTAGAAAAATTCTTCATTGTCCTCCTATATCTTGTAAGCAGGAAGTATGTAGCCTTCTTGTAATTAATAAATTATATGTGATAAATTATATATAAGAAGGGTGACAATATCTCCTCTTTTTCCAGGACATGTCCTCTTTTTTTAGTCCTAAAAATATATATTCATTGTCTTTACCTTGTGAGCAAGCAACAGCTAGCCTTTGTGGAATTAATAAACTACACTCTATGTAATAAACTATATGGAACAATTTTAAATGTAATAATCATAGAGTGTTTAACCATGTGAAAGCTGTATGTATGAGTGTTTTCAGCTTTTATTTTGTCACATCCTACATTTTTCTTGGGTGTCCTATGTTTTGTCCTCTTTTTCGGTTATGACATATATATAGTCAGCCTGCTCAGCATGTGTCTCCTTGTCCCCTTGCAGCGCCACGGGCTGGCTGTGTCTTTGGCGCTCACCACAACCATGTGCACCAGCTTGTTGCTCATGTACGGCAGCAGTGGTGGTGGTGGAGGAGGAGGAGGAGGCCAGAAAGAGCAAAGCCCACAACAGCAGCAGCAGGTGGCAGTGACAGCCAGCCAGAAACCAGAAAGCCTGCAGCCATTGGACAGCAACAGCCAGAGACACTTACCAGGGCTGCCTGCTGGACCCCTGGAAGGTTACATCAGTGTCCTGGACCACAAGGTGAGTACAACCACTGAGGCAAGGACTGTGCAAGCCTCATGGTATTGGGTGCAGTGGTGTAGCTAAGAAGGGTGTAGTTGCACTGGGCTACAAGCTTTAAGGGGGCTACATGCTGAACATGACACTAGTGACTAAAAGAGTGAGAAAGGGGGTCTGTATGAATGATACATTCTGATACATATTTGAATGATAATATTGTTGGAAAGCTAATTATATGCAGAACGCAATGAAACAAACTGCATTAGAATATCTGTATACTATCAAAAGTTATGGCCTGTTAACCACAAAATGAAAACACAAAAGCCAAAGGAATAAAAAGTTGATTTTCTTAACTCAAACTTTTCCATGTTACTGATTGCTCTCAGAGCCAATCAGATGTAATTCTGATAGTGTATGGAGTTAATAATATGTTTAACATGAATAAACTCTCAGTACATATATCATATACAGTACATATATAATAAAAACAGTAACCCCATGCTAGCTGGGTATAAAAGCACTTCGGAGTTGTGCAACTCACATTTAGCAGGGAACAAATAGCCAGTCCTCTTTGCCCCAGCATAGTTTCCCTAACCAATAATATAGTTTTCATTATTTTACTGAATTAAATTTGTTTTTGTTAAATTTTCTTTTTAAAAATACCTGGGGATGACAACACACCTGGTTGTGACATCACTTCTGGGGCAACATTTTGAGCTTTACACTGGGCTACATGATCATTAGCTATACCACTGACTGGGTGCATCAGGCATGGTGACTATCTTCCCATTTTCCAGGACATGTCCTCTCTTTTAGCCAGTTGTCCTCCTTTTCTTTATGAGCAGGCAATATGTATGCTTCTTGTAATGCATAAATTATTTATAATAGATCTAAATTTAATAATAAGTAATATAGCGTTTAAATTAATTACATTATATGAACGAACGCACATACAGTGGTGCTTCACGTAACAAATTTAATTCGTACCGGAGGCATGTTTGTTACGTGAAACGTTATTTACATGAAGCAGATTTTCCCATAGGAAATAATGGAAACTCAGACAATTGGTTCCACAACCCAAAAAAAATTCATATAAAAATATTAACAGAATGTAAAAATGATGACAAAACACTGGAACTGAATTCAAAACATGTATTCAGTGTGCATGATCCTATGAAGTCTACTTAGGCTGCAATCCTAAAGACACTTTTCTGGGAGTAAGCCCCCTTGAACACAATGGGGCTTACTTCTGGGTAGACATGTATAGGACGCTGCAAACAAAGGCACTTTCCTGGGAGTAAGTCTCATTTAACACAATGGGGCTTACTTCTGGGTAGACATGGTTAGGAGGCTGCAATCAAAGACACTTTCTTCTGCAATCCAAGATACTTTCCAAGTGTCTCCCCACTTTCTCCTTCTCTTCATCCTGAGCCCATCCAGAAGGGAACCCCTGCTCTGTTCTGGCTAGCCCTGAGCTGCTTCTCTCTTCTCCACTGCTGTTCTCTCCCTCTGTCCAGTGGACGCCTGGCCATAGGAGGAACATCGTGTTGCTTGGGATGCTGCACTGTATTATGGTGTGGAGAGGGGATGTCTGTATGTGTGTGTTTGTGTAAGTAAAGCATGTGCCCCACGGACTACCACAGACATTTGAATGGCAGATCTCATGGACAAATATACTGTACGTACACTCTATGGACACATATATGGGGTTGTGTGTGTGTGTGAGAGAGAGTGAGTATACACAGTGGTGTAGCTAATGATAATGTAGCCCTGTGCAAAGATCAAAATGTTGCCCTGGAAGTGATATCATCCCCAGGTATTTTTAAAAAGTAAATTGGGGGAAAACCTGCCTCCTCCTCTGCAGTTCACCACCATTTGCTCTGCTAGTGGCATAACTAAAGTATCTGTTTGCTATCTAGAACTGAATGTTAATTAAGTTAAAAAATGAAAATTGTGTCACTTATTGGTTAAGGAAACTGTGCTGGGGCAGAATGATTATTCTTTCCCTGCTAAATAGAAGAGGACTACTTAGATGTTCCTGTGTACTCAGTAAGCATGAGTAACTATATTATGATCTATGTACTGTATATGATATAGGTATTAAGAACTGATTCATATTAGCACCTTATTAGTTCTGTCCAGTAACATAATTACATCTTGTTGGCTCTCAAAACCATCAGTAACATGGGAAAGTTTGAGTTAAGAAAATCCATTTTTTGTTCCAAAGGCTTTTGTGTTTTCATTTTTTGGTTAATTGGCCATAACGTTTGATAGAATATAGATTTTCAAATGCGGTTTTCACTGCATTCTGTGTAAAATTACCTTTCCAACGATATATAACATAATGGTATTATCATTCATACATACCCCATTTTTCACAATTTTAGTCACTAGTGTCAAGCTCGGCTTGTATCTCCCCTAACGCTTGTAGCCTGGTGCAACTGCACCCCTTGCATCTTCCTCAGCTACGCCACTGAGTGTACACACAGTCTAGTTGATAGTTGAAATGTCAACTGGTGAACTGGTCAACCAGTGAGGTGCAAATGTTGACTGTTGCATCTCCTCAGCCAGCTTGATTGATATGGAATGTTGGCCAGAATTTGCAGCCACCCTCACACACAAGTTATGGCTTTTAAGTAGAAAGGTTTATACCAATATACCCCATGGACATAACAGTTGAGGAATGTTTATAGGGGTTGTGCTGTCTTTTGGAAGATAGCCTCATTTCAGCAACTGAGCCATGGCACACTGGTATGTCACCAGTAGTCCACAGGCATGGTTTGGGGGTTTGGGAGAGGATCACTAATAATAGGGCCATTGGGGGTTATTAATAGGGTCCTTTACCAGCTGTGCAGTATGCCATGTCAGTTGTCAAAAAACTGATGGTGTGCCTTTATAATTTTAGTATCTTGTGAGTGTGCCATGAGATGAAAACAGGTTGAAAAATGCTGTTTTAGATACTGGCTAAGTGCCCACTCCTACCCAATTTTCCAGCACATTGTGCAGCTCAGGTGTAAGGGAAAAAACCTTTTCCTTTCCTTGAGCATTCCTCCATGATTTCTCCCCCCTCCCCCCCCCCCCAAAAAAAACTGCAAGATGCAATGTACACCCCATTAGCATGACTGCATTAAGGCTGGAAAACTGGATAGGATTGGGCCCCTAAATCCAAAATAGGTTTGTTTTTTTTTACAAAAATAACTTGGCTTGATCGATGAAAACACAACATAATATTGTTGCACTTTGAAGATTGACACATTTGTTGCTTATCATTAAGATGCTTGTTGCTTATCATCATCCTTCTGCAGCAATCCTTCTGGTAGTTGTTAGCAGGGACGGTGCCGCTTTTGGGGGGGACTGTAGATCTAATTCTGGCATCCTTTCCATGGTTTGTTAGGTGTGAATCTTTTTATCTGAAAGTTGAACATGCATGCTAGTTCTAGGACATTTTGGAAATGACAAGTCTGCCTTAGAGGGTTTTCTGTGGTCCTATAAACTTAAAAGTAAAGGTGTCTCCCACAGGTTATAATGCTAGTTGTGACTGACTCCCTAATAGAGACAGCACTGTCCAACATGTGGCTCTCATGCACCTGGACTGCTATTACCTTCCCACCAAAGTGGTACCTATTTATCTACTTGCATTTGCATGCTTTTGAACTGCTAGTATGTATATAGTACATATATAGTACATGCTTATGAACTGCAGCAGCTGGGCTAAGGATGGGAGCTCACCCCATCTTGTAGGACCTGGGTCTTGAACCCTGGCCTGCTGGTAAACAGGCACAGTGTCTTAACCACTTGTGTCACCACAGCATTGTAAGCTTATTTTCCAAAGTTTTGATGGGTTCTAAATTATCTGAAGCAGACAGGTAAATAGATTGTGAACATCCCCTTTGGCAGAATTTGTTTTATTAAAAAGGACTTGTTTTTACAGGACATTATTTAGAGTAAATAACATTTGCCAACTGTCTGTGATTGGTAACTTTTGCTTCCTAGTATAGCAAAGTCTGCAATTTTTGTTTTTGGGTGTCTATAGATGTATGGCAGTATGAGGCAGAAGGAAAGAGGGGGCAAAATTTTTATTTCATGGCTTTGTTTTATGAGGTATGCAGATTGGAATGCTCTGTGGTCTCTTAGATGACCTAAGTTGAAGAAGTAATATACAACCTCTATTGTCTGCTCTTAACGCATGCAAAGAGAATGATTTTTAATTATTGCATAGGTGTCATTAGTAATATTTGCTATAAACAATCTGATAATCTCATGATATTATATAATGGCAGCTTTTTATTGTCTTAAAAAGAATACATGCAGAAGTATGGTATAATGCAGGAATAGTGGTGAAAATAATTTTTGGATTATTGTAGTGTACTGTGTTGTGAATGTATATTCAGTTCATTTAAGAAATATCTACAAACCATAGTACATATACCTTTGGACTGTATCAGATTGGAATAAATTACTTTCAACTAAAAATAATAACAGAAATTTTAGTCTAGTCATCTTTCTAACATGCTAGTTTTCTATTTGCAGGGATTTGCTTTTTATTTCTCTTTTGCTTTGTGTTTACATCTGTTATTCAACTGTATAACCCCATCTTCAGTTTCAAGAATTACGTCCACAACAGTCTAGAGCAGTAGTTCCCAAACTTTTTCACTCTGGGATTCACACTTTTAAACGATATTTTATTGGGACCCATCTATATATTTACCAATTTTTTAAAAAAAATGATTAAGAGCACAATCCTAACCATGTTTTCTCAAAAGTAAGCCCCATTATGCTCAATGAGGCTGCAATCCAGAGCAAATTCAGCCTGCTCTGACCTAACTGCACTCTCCTAACTATTCTGTATCCAGAGCAGAAAGTTATGCTGAATCCAGAGAGTCAGGAAGCCGGGGCTTTCTAAGTGCTCCAGAGCATGCTAAGGAATTGACACAAGGGGAAGACTTGCTCCTGAGGAGACACCCCTCAGATCACACTGAACAAGGAACAGCTGTGGTGCCTACAGTGGTGACATGACTCTGCACATCACCTGGTGCGGAAGTCTGTGCGTCATCCCTGGGATGCGCGCCCCCCCCCCCCACCTGGACTACACAGTCACCAAAGTTGGCGCCTGCGCAGTTGTTTCTGAAGCCAACTGGCTTCAGAAAGAGTACTGCGCAGGCACCATCTCTGACACCTGCGCAGTACTTTTCTGAAGCCTTTTGGCTTCGGGGGAGACTGTGCAGGCGTCAGAGTTGGTGCCTGTGCAGTACTCTTTCTGAAGCCATTCGGCTGCCGCTCCGCCTCCTGAGTGAGGCCGAATGGCTGTGCAGAGGCGTGGACTTTCTCTGCTCTAAGGAAGTCTCCTCTGAAGCTGTTCGGCATGCTCAGTGTGTTTCTGCGCAGTGCACCTCAGATGGCCGTTCAGGCCAGATCCTCAGACAAGTGGCAGCTTCTGGCTGCTGCTCCGCCTTGGAGCAGGCCTGAATGGGTGTGCTGACGCCCGGGGCCTGCCAAAGGACAGTCAAACTCCTCCAGCACATCACCCCATACAGCCCACACCAGCCGCACCAGTCTGGTGACGCCACTGGGTGCCTGCCTTCTAAGGAGTCCCTGATGAGATGCCAGTACATTCTACAGTGAAACAAGGGGCTTCTTGGAGTGGCCTGCTGTATCCTGAGGTTTGTGGGCAGCCGTAGTTTGTTCCATATCCTGAGGTTGAGAGGCAGGGGTTGCAGCTAGGCTGGCCAAGAACTCAGATTTTTGGTCAGCACTGCCATTCTTACTCGGGCCTTATCATGGACCCCTATGGGTCTACTCATTACTATACCTGCTCCTGAGGTGGTATAACTCTGAGGGCTGGAAGAGGGCATTTCTGCCTTGGAAACAGGCTTTGGATACAGAGTAACTGCTCTGCCCTAGGCAATGCTAAACATGCCCTCAACTTGCCTCTCCTGAGCTGCTTAGGCTGCCCCAGTTAGGGCAGAGCAGGTCCACCTCTCTTAGGGCACCCTATCTTGCCTTGCTCTGCCCTAAGCCTCCTTCAGAGTAACTGGGCTGGAGCATCTCGCAGTTGCTCCAACCTAGTGTTAGATAGGGCAACCTAAGGGCTCTTATGTGGACAGATTAGTTGCTCTGGATTAGGCTGTGAGTCTTTTTCCCAGGAAAGTGTCTTTATGATTGCAGCACTTGAAAGAAATATTTATTTTTAAGTAACAAAAACCACAGAAAAATCTCTCAGTTAACACATAGAACCCACTAAAGGAATTTGGTTATTACAAGAGGTCTGTGGACTGTTATTTATTTCTAAAATTGTTGCTAAAGCTTTTCCCTGAACTATAGACTCAACATTTGAGATCAGCCAACGGAAACACATTTTTGCATATGACTGGAAGAAAATGCCAAAAAATCAAAGAGTTTGTATTTCCAGAACAGACTCTCCCTCCTAGCACACAATTGAGATACATTCTGAAGTGCTTCCAGGGAACATGATGACCAGCACAGAAAATTAAAACAGATCACAATAATGTCTGTATATGTAAAGAAATGGATCAAAGAACAGGGCAGTTAATTAAGTGTTTGATGAAAAGTCTTTCTGCAAATAGTTCTGTATCTCCCTAATATCCAATATAGAAGAACATACAGCGGGACATAATTACATTGTGAAAATAGAACGGGGTGAGTGGGAGGAGTTAATGGTGTTCAGAACAAAGAAAATATGTCACAGTCAGTTCTATGGAAAGCCATTTGTATGAGATATAAAATATATTATAGACTAGCAAAATTTACCCACAGTCGAGAATATTTGTGGGATTGGGCACTGCTGGGCACGCTGGGCACCGGGTGGCACGTAGTGAGCAACGGACACTACTAGCCACTGACAGGCACTGAGCATCAGAGGGTTTCAGGGGCAGTGGCGGGCAGCAGCTAGTACCAGGCATTCTTACTGGGAGTTGTTGTGCAGGAGGGGCCACCATGCACCACAGTGCAGTGGTGGTCCCTTAACTCCCACCACACTTGCACCACTCATCCCTGTGCGCCATCTCCCCTCTGTGCACGATCCCCTCCAGCTGTGGCCACCCCAAAAGGCACATGCAGAGTTTGAGGCTGCATTTTATCAGTCTTCAATGTTAAATATAGGATGAAAATGCATTGCACCCCTTAGGTTAATTTTTTTCATGTCAGTTCTTAGTGGGTGCCCACATCAGGTAAGGAACACCCTCCACAAATTTCATGTTTCTAGGTCCTGCAGATTTGGCTGAGCATTGATGAGTCGGTCGGTCAGTCAGTCAGTGACCTTTCAATGATAGATAGAATTATTGAAGAGTTTTCATCCATTCTGGGTGGGTGGATAGGTGCTGAAGTTCATGCTAGTACAGTACTTTATTTAAGCTTTGCATTGTGATTACCTCAGTTCTTGAAGCAGGCAAGTGAAGTTTTCGGATGCCTGGTTGAACAGTATTTCATTTAGATTTTTCAGGTTCTGGTTCATTTTGTCATACATTCGCCTTACATATGCCTACAAAGTGTGATAACCTTTGCTGTCCACTTGGCAAGATAATACAGCTTGACATGGCCTTTCCCCTTCTTATCTCTTTCTTTTCCTATCTCACTGCACTCCAGTCCATGACCTTCATTCCTCCTGTTCCTCTCTGCTTCCTGCTCCTTTAGAGAATGCTCTTCTTTTTTTGCTGCTCCTTATGCCTTGAGCTCCACCCCATTACCTAAATCAGTGGTCGTCAAATGCTTTAGATCAGTGATTTTCAATCTTTTTCATCTCACGGCACACTTAACAAGGCACTGAAATGATCAAGGCACACCATCAGTAGTTTTTACCATTGACAAGGCACACCAGACTGTTCAAATCCCCCAATTTTCCTGTTAATGAATGCCAGTCTCCAAATTCCCATGGCACACCTGAGGACTATCCGCGGCACACCAGTGTGCCATGGCACACTGGTTGAAAATCACTGTTTAGGTCTAGGATACACTTTTAAAAATGGCACTCTATCAGGACTCACCGTCTTGTAATGAGGCAGCTCTACTGAGTAAGCTCAAGGCCTACGGGGCTGAGGGAGGGCCCAATTCTAAACTGTCCCAGTGCTGATGTGGATGCACCAGTAGCTGTTTTGGCACCACTTAATTCAGTAGAGTTGCTGCCTTCAGGATTGGTCCGTAATCATTTGAGCCTTCACCTTCCTCCACTGTCATTGATCAATTTGCAAAAACACACCAGAAAGTGCTCAAACATTTATCGCTGTGTATTTTCATAAGCTTGCAAACTGCAGAAGCTCAGAGGCAGTGGCATACCATGTATAGAGCACGAGGTGTCTAGTGTCGTGGGTGCATATGCACTGGTAGGTGCAACACACTCATCCACCTCACACTTCCCCCACCCCAGCACCCTTCTATGCTGGCTGGCTGGCTGGCACAGAAGGGCATGTATGTGGTTCCAGCTGAGCCATGCATGTGTCCTTTTGTGCCATCTGGGGAATGTTCCCTGGCTGGCTCAGAAGGGTGCATGTGTGGCTCTAACTGAGCTGGTTCGGAAGAGTGCGTACACAACTCAGCTGCTGTGCTGCACACATGCTTTTTTCAGCAGGCTGAAGAAACCCTCCAGCTGGCTGCGAAGGACAGGTGTGCAGCTGCAGATGAGCCGCGCATGTGCTCCTCACAGCTGACCAGAGGGTTTCTCTGTCTGACTGTGAAGAGCTGTGTGCGTGATGACATCATGTCATATGTGCCATGGGCATGCAGCACTCTTGGTACACCCCTGCAGAGCAGTCTTGCAAACTGCTGTCTTAAGAAGTGTAGGAACTGTAAATGCAGTCCTAACTGATTTAGTCATCTGGCATAACTTCCTATGGCTGTATGACAGTGATTTTCAACCAGTGTGCTGTGGCACACTGGTGTGCCATGGATAGTCCTCAGGTGTGCCATGGGAATTTGGGGATTGTCATTCATTAATAGGAAAATTGGGGGATTTGAACAGTCTGGTATGCCTTGTCAATGGTAAAAACAACTGATGGTGTGCCTTGACAATTTCAGTGCCTTGTTAAGTGTGTCATGAGATGAAAAAGGTTGAAAATGAGGAGAAATCTAAATGATACCTAAATGTGAAAAACCTAAATAATTCCTCCACTCTTACTTCAGATCCCTCCTCAAAACTCACCTTTTCTATACAAGCTTTTACACAACTCTGTGGTTTCTTTACCATATTACAACTAAGCATAAGTATGTATACACAAAATAATGGCATATTCTTGCCTGGTTTTTCTGCCATCACTCTCTTCCTCTTTTCTGTTGTCCCTTGGGTTTGTTTTGAGATTCTGAGTCCCATGGAACAGGACTGGTTCTCTCATTTACAAAATGCCATTTACTTTGATGGTGCTGTTGTAGTTCTAATAATACTCTCAGGAGGGCTGAAAGCTCTTCTACTGGTAGTTCACTTATCTGAATGGGCACTTTGTTGTGAAATTAATTTAGCTAGTGGTTCGACCAGACAGTTGGGCCCAACCATTTAGTTGGTTAATTACTTTGCTTTTTTGCATTAATAGATTGAACATCCAATTTAAAGAAATGTCACGTCATCTCTTACATGTCGTATTTTGAAAGTACTTAATTAGTATGACTATTCATCATGACCAAATCACATAAACAAATTATATATTGTTGGGAAAACTGTTTCCTTGACAGAAGGAATGTATCAAGAATGTCCAGAACATTCACCTCAGTAAAGTGTGTGTAAAGATGCAGTTTGTTCCCACAGACACTCCTGAAGTCTGCTGTGCCTCCCTTCCAAAATGCCTTTCTGTACATTCAAACCAGTGTACAATCTATATATAAAAAACTGAAAAGTCACTGATGGACTGACTGACTCACTCACTGACTCATTCATCAATGTCCAGCCAAAACCACCTAGAAACACAAAATTTGGGGAGGATCTTCCTTCTCTGATGTAGGGACCCACTAAGAATCAATTTTTGGGAATTTGCTCACCAGTGCCTGCTGGTACCGGTGCCGGGTGGTGCTTGGTGCTGTCTGCTACCCACTGCTTCCTGGTGGTGCCTGGTAGGAATAAATGGGGCCCAGTGGTGCCTGACTTACGGTGCCTAGTGCCCAGTGGTGGTCTGTGTCCACTGTCCAGTGATGCCTGGTGCCCAGTAGAGATGTGCAGTGCCTAGTGGTGCCCCATGCCTGATGTCTGGTGGTGCTCGCTGCCTGGTATGCCAGGTGCTGAATAGAGGTGTCCAGTAGGGGTGCCTGTTGGGTGCCCGGTAGGGATGCCCAGTGCCCAGTGGTGACTGCTGCTCACTGTGTAGTGGTGCCTGGTGCCCAGTGGTGCCTGTAGGTGTGACTGGTGCCTTGTAGAGATGCCCACTGCCCACTGGTGCTCAGTGGTGCCCAGGGATGCCCTCTGCCAGATGGTGCCTGATGGTGCCCAGTTGGGATGCCCATTTTCTACTGGTGTCTGCTGGTGCCTGCTGCTGCCCACTGGTGCCCTCTGCCCACTGCTTTTTGCATGGAGGTGCCCAGTACCACCCAATGGTGCCTTGTAGGGATGCCTAGTGCTAGGTAGGGATGTCCGCTTGTGCCTGCTGCTGCCTGCCACTGCCCCTGGTATCCTCCAGTGCCTGGTGCCTGGTATCCTGGTATCCTCCAGTGTTGTTGCCCAGCAGTGCCAATGCACACTGGTGCCCACCACCTGGTGCCACTGTCTGGTGCCCATCAGTGCCCAGCCTTGCCTGGGGCCCACAAATATTCTTGAAATTTTATTCCTGCAATGGTTGGTTCATTCTGGTAGTGCTACTGTAAATAAGGGAAAACTAGTATATGGGCAAATCACTTCCAGTCTTTGTTGACAGAGGCAAATATCTGACTATTCCATTCCAGCATGTGCATATCCCTGTGTATGTATGCATCCATGCAGGCATGCAGGCTAAGGATTGTAGTGAATCAGTGGTTAAGCCACCATCCTGTCAAACAGCAGGCAGGGTTCGAAACCTGGGTGCAACAAGACAGTGAGCTCCTGTCCCTTGCTCATCTCCTGCCAACCTAGCTGTTTGAAAGCATGGAAATGCAAGTAGATAAATAGGTACCTCCTCAGTGGGAAGGAAACAATGTTCTGTACGCCTCACGTATAGTCATGCTGGCCACATGACTATGGAGACATCTTCGGACAACATTGGCTCTATGGCTTGGAGTTGGGGATGAGCACTGCAACCTACTGTTTGTCACAACTAACAGTACAATCTGAGAGGGACACCTTTACCTTTATATATTTATTTATGCATTTGTGTTTGCATGAGGAGAGAGAGAGAGAGAATTAATTGCACCTTTTGTAACTTCATTAGTAACTTCCATCAGGTACTGATTGAAATATAGAGTACTTTGTATAAAAGGACATCGGCAGTTAAAATCCTATTAAAACTTTATATTTTAAAATGTCTGATTAATGAATGAATTGATTAAGAAGACTTATTAATCAATGAGAGCATTAGGTGTTAAATTATTATTCCTTTGGAGAGCAAAATGGAGCAAGTACCATAAATTACATTTAAATGTAGTGAGATTTGAATTAAACTGAGTGACTGAAAAGTACTTTATAAAGATTACCTTTGAAACTCTAAGTACTAGATTTTAGTCACATGACTCTGGCTGTGGGTTGCAAGAACCCAGTATATAGTGTGATCGTGTGTGTATTGTGGTCTTGGGATTGCTCTGTCTTGAGCCCAAGGCCACATTTTTACATTTGTGCTACATATTTTTTCTGCTGACCAATTAAAAGAAATTTAATTGCTTGACTGTGTGTTTAGAGTGGTGAGAACACACTTATCCCACATGTGAACATGAACCAAGGGTATGAACTGAATGTTTATTCTGTACAATATGCACGTTCTCTTTTTGCTACTGGTAACATTATCTGTTTCTTGCAGCTCAAGAAATTGCATTACTGGCTCATTTTATTCTGATTGTTCCTGTTTAAAGTTTCAGTGTGCTCTTAGTGATAACATTCTGTCTCATTACAAAGCAATGGAACAAAGATAGAAAATGGTACCTTTTGCTGCATGCCAGATTGCTAGTTTCTTTGCAAGCGGCTGTCAGTCTTGACTTGGCACCAACTTGATTTGTAATCTCTTGAAGTATTTTATCCATTATTTCTGCTAACTATGTATCAATCAGCTTAACATATTATGCATTTAAAGTTTCACACCATTATGCTTTTGCTGTTGAAAAATAAGACCTTGCTCTACTTCACAGGGGTGTCACTAGGGTTCACGTCACCCGGTGCGGGAGGCCAGCGTGTTACCCCCATACATTTGGCGGGGCAACAATATGAATAGTGGGTGTACTTATGTGCCATTGCCCCACCTCTACTGGATTTTTTTAGCCACACATTTTAACAGAATAAAGATATTTCAAAGTGGTTTGTTTCACTGTATTCTGCTGTAAATTATGCATTCAAAGGTGTGATTTTAGCCATTTAGGTCACAAGGGGGGCCTTCAAGTGTTCTCCCTTTCTAACACCTTAGTAATGTCCCTGATCAGGACCATTTTGGAAGTCTTGTACTCTCCTGGACTGACCTTCCACATCAGCTAAGGCATGCTTGCTTACTCACCAGTAAGCTGTGCAATTCGCATCCATTTTCAATGCAATCATCAGGGACCTCTTTCTGGGATGATTTGTGGGGGCTGCGTTCATTGGATCAGGACAATTCTGATGTCCTTAGATACCTCTCAGCCTGCCCTTTTCAATGAACTATGGCACCTATGCCTATTTGTGAATAAAGCCACGATATGGTCACCTTCACTTTCCATAGAGTTCAATGCATATTTTAGTTTTTTGGCCATAACTTTTGATAGGAAAGTGCTATTTCAAAATGGACTGTTGCATTGGATTCCAATAGTGTATGATGTGCTAGGGTTTGATACCATCACTAAGTTGCCGTTTTTAGGTCCTCCAGTGTGTGTCACCCCCCTTAGGTGTGTCTCACGCTACGGACCACACCACCCTAATGATGCCCCTGCTACTTCCTTACTATATTTGCTAGCTTCACACACACACACACACACACACAGAGAGAGAGAGAGAGAGAGAGAGAGAGAGAGAGAGAGAGAGAGAGAGAGAGACTACTTTGACTGTGGTCAGCAGGCTGGAAAGCCACTCAGTAAATGGTTTTACTGAGTTTACCGTATATGTAAGTGGCACAATGAAGTTAGAAATGTCTCTCCTATAGCTGTAATGAGTTAACAATACACCAGTATGTACCACAACAGTATGTAGAATTCAGATATCAGGAAGGGGAATTAGGAAAAAGGCTAGATGACGGGACACATAATTAATAGTAGCATAATAATATCAGACCTGGTGATCCCGAAGGTTTTGCATAATATAGGACTGGTACTTATAACTAAGAGCACAATCCTAACCATATCTACTCAAATGTAAGCCCCATTTTGTTCAATGGATCTTACTCCCAGGAAAGTGACTTTAGGATTTCAGCCTTAGTTATACATGGTAAAAATTTCAGCTCAGTTTCTTGCTGCTAGGGAGAAAAGTTCTATACTCTTTCCTACAGCAGTAACTTATTTCATTTTTAAAAACTGAGTTAACGGTACATATGAGAACTAATCGGGTAGTTACAGCTATTCAGCCTCTGGCCACATCATACATCCAAGGCATAATGTTACCCTACATAAATTCATAATCTGCAGTGTGGCTTACTCATCACCCATACCTGCATACGAGTCTGGGAGCATCCTAGTTTCTGGAAATGTAAAGATCAAAAGGTATGAATTGCTTCACAAATCTGGCAATGCTACAAATGTATCAAAATTATTTTTTTAAAGTACATTAATGTTATTATTAGTTCAGTGCTCCATTTCCATGTAGAAAAGATGTCTTTTACTTTCCTCTCTTTTAAAGTAAGTAAAGAGATCATGGCTGGATTTTAATGTAACCATCCAAAAATGGAATTTACTAGTCTTAACAGTTTAATGAAAATGCTGGCTTTTGGTTTGAGTCTCTTTTTGTAACTGGCCTTCATCTTGAACCGGCTCAGTGCTGCTCAGTAACACAAGCAGAATGGCGTCTGTGAAACAATGGTGGCATGGATATTTAAGACGATGGTGTATTAATTTAACTCCTAATTAGGGTAATCAACTCAACTGAGCTTTGGTGCTGATTTAAGCTGATGTGACAACACAAAGGCCACTTTCAAGGTGAGAGCAAGTATTGCATTGTCTTTGCTTTTGTCCTAAGCAGTGCCTCTCACTGGCTCCTTTTTTTGTGCTTCACAGCCATCATTTCAGATTGTAGAAGCATAATACAGAATCTTACTATAAACACAAATATTGCCAGGACTGGAAAAACACTAAGATCATTTCAGCATTCTAACATTTGGGCATTTTTCCACATATATGTGTCATGAGCACAATCTTAATCATGTCTACTCGTGTCTACCCATTGTGTTCAATGGGTCCTACTTCCAGAAAAATGTCTTTAGGATTGCAGCCATATCAAGGAGCTGAGTTATGTTTATTTAATTCCGCTTTTGCTGTTCTGTAGAAGAATGTTTGAAACGATTGCTTGGGATAGACAATTGAGTCATATTAAACCAAGATTGTTTTCAACAGGTTGTTTAGCTTTGTGGCTGGGGGATATTCATGTTTATTGTATTTTTATATCCATGTATCCATTATGCATCACTGTGGAGTAGTACATGAATAGGTCTATGAGACATAGAGCCCAGCATTCTCTAAATCACTGATTTTCAACCAGTGTGCCATGGCACTTTGGTATGCCAAAGATAGTCCTCACATGTGCCATGGGAATTTGGGGAGGGACATTTATTAATAGGATAACTTGAGGATTTGAACAGCATGGTGTGCCTTGTCAATGGTAAAAACAACTGATGGTGTGCGATGAGCTGAAAAAGGTTGAAAATCACTGCTCTAAACTGCTTGTTGGGTTGTAAGAAATGTTAATGGTACAATATATGAGAAATATCCCAAATTATAGTCACCATCCTTAATTACATTTTATTAACTTATCTAGAGAAAGTCTCTTACTATAGATATATTGCCAAGGGAAGTTTCAAAGTAAATAGCAGCAGAAGTGGTAAAAGTGTGCTAAGTAGATATTTGATATCTTTTTTTAAATAACCAAGAATGCTAGTAATATGGGTTAGGAAGTTTGTGCTTCTGTGTGCCCTCTGAAAGTACTAGTACAGCTGAAGATGTAGTCGAAACAGCACAATTGAATGGGCTTTTGATGAGAAATAGCATGGAAGACTGAGAGGATAATAGCTCTCATCATGCTATGAATTGTGAAAATGTTTTACCTTTTTCTTTAGAACACTAAAATTTGCCTTGCCAGCCATGTCAAAGCAACCTGCAGTTTGTAGTCTGTTCAAGTGTGTTATTAGTACATGTTAGATTTGCTGTGGCTTTACCACCCATAAAATAAATAATTTTTTAACATCCACCTTCTGCCTTACGTTAAATATGAATAAATTCTGCCCTTTGGTTATAGGAAGGCCAGGAGTAGATGAAACAGTTGTAATAACACTGAATGGCATATTAGTCCCTGCAGTTTTCTCTAAGAGAAAATAAGAATAAGCTCTGAAGAATTGTGGAAACAAGTACATGTATATATAAAGCACAATGTATATGAGGAGCTTAAGGGGAAAGTGTTGTACTTGGGAAATTGTTTAGTGAAAAATAATCAGTTTTAAGAAGAGATGGTGTTTCTGGAGATGGTGTTTGTTATCACAAGAATGTTCTCTTTCCAGTTCTTTCCATAGTGATACAATATTTTACTTTATTGCTTGAGGCTCCAGAGTGTGTTTCTCATCTTATTCTTCCTTCTTTCTATCCTCAATTCAATTTTAATTTCATTCTAGTAAAATTCACCTCCATTCTCCTTTAACAGAACACAGGGTAGCATTTAAACTATGTACCTATAGTTTGTCTATTTTTCCCCCAAGATATTAGCATTATATACTGGGATCATACAACTTATAATCAACCAAGCTGAATTTCGGCATGATAAACCTTGTGTTATTTTTTTTTAAATCACACTAGGAATTGGTGGGCTAGATTTGGCTTGGCTCAAACAGCATTTTAAAGGCACAAATTATAGGAACATTCCCTTCAGTGAGATATTTTTTATGTCCCTAGTTTGCCAGAATATTCAAAGCCATTCCAAAAAAACTTTTAACGGCATAGACTTCCCAGAGTCTTTGTGATCCATCCAGCAAAGACTCCAGACTGCATGGGCTTCATTTAAAAGACACAACTGTGATCTTGGCAATATCATCAATATAGTGAAATGTATGAGCTCTGGGGCTGCCACCCAATTTAAAAAATGCATTAATTGTATGAGCCACAATTGATTACTGTAATTCGATGTATAAACTTGTACTGTATATGAAACAAATCAATAGTTCAGAAGAAACAGTATGAATTCTGTTGTGATGGTGGTGGTGTGTCATAGCTTTCATTGTCTTTCATGCCTCTCTTAAGATAATAACCTGCCACTCAAAATTTTTGTATATACTTGTTCTTAAAAAATATTTTTAAAAAATAGGTTGTCCAATCAGTAAGGCACATTTTAATCAATCAGATTTATTGAGTAAACATTTCAGGCGTTGTGAAAACTTATTGTTTAAAGGATGATACATGAAAGAGACATATCCATTAACCTCTTGATATTGTCATATATTGATTTCTTCCTGAATGTGACTCGTACATTTGAGTGGGTGGCAGCTGCAGAGATTGGAGTTTATACCCTTACTTACTTACAAAGCATTATAAAATAGCAAAAGCACCAGATTAGAACCTTTTGAAATGGAACCTCAAAATGCCAGTTGCAGGTGGGGCATCTGGATATAGGCATCTTGTGTTCTTCCTGAGGCATTTGGTGGGCTGCTAAGAGATTCAGGAAGCTGGACTAGGTAGTCCCTTGGCCTTATCCAGTGGAGGCTCTTCTTATGGGATAGGGCTGCCATAATTCTCTTCCACAAAATCAGGACAAGACCTCTTTTCACACTTGCCAGTATGTGAACACAATCCCCCAAAATTGGGGCTGTCCTTGTTTTTCAGGACATTTGGCAACCTTATTGTGGGATGGATTAATGAACTCTTAATGAGGATCCACAATACAGTACTTGTATGTTTCTAGACTGAAGCAAACCACATGACAAGAGGTTCCCAAAAACATATTTTAATCAACTTTATGATTTTATTTTCTGCATCTGCCAAGAATTTTTTGTGTTTGTTAAGCATGAGTGGAATTTATATATTACTAGTGAAACATACCTGCATTGTGGGAGTAAAATACTCCCTGTGTGCCAAACCCCTATTGTGCAATGTCCTCCCATTGCGCAACAACCTCCCATGAACATCAACACTGAATGTGCAACATCCCCCATGTGCATCAACCTTGAATGCATAACATCCCCCCATGCGCATTGTCCCCCTATGTTCAACATCCGCCGAATCCTCCCTCCCAGTACATCAGGCACCAGGCATCAAATTGGCTGGATGTTGATCAGTCAGTCTTCAGTTTTAAGTATAGGACAAAAACACATTGCACCCCTTTTCAGTCCCTTAAGGGTTAAATTTCTCAGCACGGATTCTTGGTGGGTGTTGATGTCACCGAAGGAACACCCTCCCTGGATTTCATGCTTCTAGGTCCACAGGTTGGGCAGAGCGTCCCTCAGTCAGGGATTCTCAATGTAAAGTATAGGGAGGAAAACGCGTTGTGCCCCTTTTCACCCCCTTCCAGTTGGAATTTCTGAAAACTGGTTCTTAGTGCATCCCTCAGTCACGGAAGGAACACCCTTCCCAAATTTCTTGCTTCTAGGCGACCAGTTTTGCCTGGCTGTTGATGAGTCAGTCAGGCAGTGAGTCAGTCAGTGAATCAGTCAGTCAGTGACTTTTCAATTATATATATGTTACTGTAAGTGAAAAACGTTTTAAAGAATAATTCATACTTTAAATTTCTGTTGCCATGATAATCTTGGAAAAACTGTAACAGATGGGGAAGAAAGATTAATGCCACTTGAAAGCCTCAGACTTGGATTTAAAGGAGGCCACATTTAAATATAGCATCCATAGTTCTTATAGACACTTTAAAAAACTGGTCATTGCAGTGATATGAAGACCAGGGAAAAGGCTAATCTGAAAAACAGGTAATAATTTTAGAGCCTTAGCTAAGGTTAAGAATCTGTCATTTTTGTCTCTGATATTGTGTATACCATTTAGGTCCTTGTTGACGAATTTTGACTTCTTGGTTTATGACTAAAATTGCCCCTTTGTAATAAAACTAAAATATACTGGAATGTTCCCTAAAAATAGTTCAACAATGAATGTAATATTTACAGCATCTTCTTTGGCTGTTTTCATAAAGCTTACTTTTCCTTCTTTGGAAGTTAGAGTACCAAATATTATACTGGGTTTATTAAAGTTGTTCTCTATCAGTAATGCACGTAAGATGTTTATGTGCCTTAAGGATAAAGTTAAGCTTCTTTTTCAAGCATGTTACCATGGTAGGGGTGTTAATCTTTCACTGTCATAGCTTGGCTTGCTGTGGTCTTAGTTTAAGCAGGATGTAAGTACAAATAAATTAAAAGGAATCACCCCCTCAGATATCTTACCTTTCACTGTATTTCTGCAGTGCAAAGGATAAAAGGTGAAGCTGTGTTAAGTATTTTTTATAAGGGCTTATACTTCACTGCATCATAATTCCTTTTATGTCTGTATGTTGAAAGACGAAACTAAATTTGCAAAACAAAAAAAAGAATAAGGAAGGGGGAAAAAACAATCCAAGAGAATGAGATGTACACTTGGGGACAGGAAAATCATAACACATTGTGCTTTTCGCTAATTAAAATTCCATGGAGTTATCTCCAGTATGTTCATGTTTTATTACATCAGTAATTACTCTCACTTTCCCCTTCCAAGTTTCACATTAAGTCAGTAAGGAAGAATTATATAGTTATACAGCATGGGCAGCATCCAGAATTCTGTTCCCGCCATGGGGAGCTTCTCCAGGGAGTGAATGGCTCAATCTGCTTGTGCAAGGGATTAGATCCCTCATGCAACTAGAATGCTGCATCCATTTCTGGAGAAAGATCCCACTGAAGCATCAGGAGGCTGTCATATATTCAGACAACTTAATACTTAAATACGTATTTGTACTCCTAACACCTACCCTCAATCAGGAATAGTGAATGAGGACATTTTAGCTTATACAGTTAAAGATTGAATTTTAAATTTTTAGACATGGTATTGGCATCCATCAGTCTCGAAAGATTATGGTTATTGTGCTTGATGCTGTATGCGAAGCACAAAGGCCCGAGTAGATTAATACAGAGGATAGGCTGTTACCCAAGCAGATGTGATTGGTTCCAGCTGCATCACAGAGCTGGGCTAAGGACAGGAGCTCACTCTGTCTTGTGGGGACCCTGGTCTCGAACCCTGGTCTTCTGGTTTACAGGCACTGTGTCTTAACCACTTGTGCCACCCACAGTCCTTTTAGACATACCAAGTTATAAAATTAAATTAATAAAGGTTTGTCTTTAAGCTTTGTCTTTAATAAAGGCTTATAAGTGTTCTAACTTTTAAGTGGCTAAAAATTATATTTTTGCTTTGTCATGTCCGCTTGCATCACTCTGGTGACTTAAGAAATTTCATAAGATTTTTTTTTATAAGTTGACAGCTACAAATGTATCAGGAATATATTTCAGTGACAAGCTTGATCTCTGTGTGCTGGTAATGATTAGTGAAATGACAACACTAGACAAATAAGTTATACAAAGAAAACTAGCACAACAGGAAATTGGTTTGGTATGAACCTTTCCTTTCTGATGTTTTTTGGTGTTTTGTTTTACTTACAAGAGGAATTTTATGTAGAAAAGCCATAAAAATGGTGTAACCCACTCGTAGTCTGGAGTGATACTATTCTTGCTACCGCCTTATTCTCTGTCTTGGGTAGACCATGCCTAATTATTAAGCATAGAGTTGTTTTCAGGAAGTTTCTATGCAATCACAGATCTCTTCTGCTGACCTCTTGTTTTAATGTGAAATTGTTTCCATTTTCTTTCCCCTACTGATCTTGCAAATTGCTTTGCAAATCCTAAAACAAATATCAAATAGTATTGAATGCCTTTGTCACCAAGAGGGGGATATGTCAGGCAGGCTTGGGGAAGTGGTTGCCAGTGATGCTACCCTATGAACAATCTGTCAATCATATCCCTTGCCACAGTTTTTCACTGCCTTCTGTTTGTGCTATTAAGCTAGTTAAAAGAAGGAAGAGTATAAGTAGGTAGGGGGAGGAATTGACAACCCAAATGGTTACTGCTGTTTCCTCTCCCATTCACACACTTTCATTTTCCTTTTTAAGTGGCAGTGGTAGTAAAGGGAGCAATTGCATGTATTTTCTATATAAGCAAAAGAGATAGGAATTTTAGCAGCTCTTCAAGGTCTTCAACCTTAGGATAGGATCCCCACTGTAGGGCTGCCAAAGAAAGCTAAGCTGTGAAAAACCTGGGTGACTCTTGGATGGGAGACTGCAAGCTGGTAAGCTGTTATACGTCATCAGAGCCAGTTGGTGTCACTGTTTACAGCTTGGTTGACCTAAAACCCCTGCTGGAAGCTTGAAAAGCATTCCCTGATACCAGATGTGATGAAAAGAATTCTAGGATCCATAGAACAACATAGACTAGGGTGCCCCTCGGGCATAAATGGTCTACACTTACCAGGTGCTGGACCTCCCACAAAGGATCTCCCAGCAGTTGTGATTGTCATACTTACATGCCCAGTGCAAGCCCATGCTGGATCAGTACAAATAGACAGCTGATGACTCTCCACTTGGGGAGTGCGGGGAGAAGGTGTTCTAGTATAGGAGGAGGGTTGGGAGGAGGCATGCTGGGGGAGCAGTGCAGATGAAGCTGAGACCAGGTGAAGTTGAGATCTCTGGATCCTGAGCTACCCTGGGCTATGTTGCTCAGCCCAGGACTCCAGCTAGATAGCAGGTGCCTACTCAAGTAGTCCCATTGCAGGGCTGTACTTGGGAAAGGGGATGAAAGTCCCCTTATCCTGAGGAGGCTGTGGTAGATGCTGAAGAGATATGGTAGATGTGGTAGATGTTTTGGATGCCATGGCAGACATTTTGGTGCCATGGCAGTCCCATGCTCAGACAGCTCATGTTGTCAGTGCTGGTTGCCTGAATTTGTTTTGTGATGCTGCTGTAAGTTTATCTTCCATGCGTTCTGGGCTGATACTCATCCATTGTTACTTGCTTTTGGTCCTGCTCTTTCGTCACAGCAACAGCTCACAGCTGTAGCGCAAAGTGAATGGTGTCAAGATTATAGCCCATGGAGAGATCATAGATATCCGGCATTTAATACTTCAAGCTAGTGCTGAGTTGCAACCCCAGAGGCTTACTAAAAGGTCACTGCTTTCCTTCATAAGCCACTGACCTTTCTTCTTGATTATCTTTGTGAATTGCTGCTGTCTTTGGGTTAATAGAACTTTGTAATCAAAGAACTGAGACTGGGGGCCTGAAATGGAAGTGACAGTTTGGTTAAATGTGACAAATACTGAGAAAAAGAGAGTGGTGTTGGCTGTATGGGAAAGAAAACAGAAGTAACAAACCAGCCACCCCCTCCCCCAAAAAAGAAATAATGCAGTGCATCACACTGTAGATCTGTTTAGCTTCCCGGTGGTAAGTATAATCTCTGCTTGTAAATATCATTATACAGGGATTGCCAACTATGCTGCCAAGCTTGGGGGCAAAATAGACTTTTTATTCAATAAGGCACACTCATTCTCCACTTCTTTGAGGTTCATACATTATTTCATCATGGTCCACAGGACACTGAGAATAGCCACAGGTATTTATTTCTGACAGTGTCCTACTCCAGGAGGCAAGAGCGAAGCACAATTTGCTCAATCAATGACCTCTCAACAGGGGAATTTGTACTTTGTAGGAAAAGAATATTTAAGCCCAGTTTGCCAGCTGAGATCACATTACAAGGAGCAATCAAGAGTGATAATGACTAATACTGTACTATATTGTATGGAACCTTTAAAAAAACAAAAACATATTCTGGTGGAATGTCTTACTTATAGAATTCTCTCTAGAACTGCAAAACATCAAGATCCATTATTTAGAATGACAGTTCCTTTCGGTTACCTGAAATTATGGCTCTGGAAGTGTGACTGAAACACTATGGCTTTATTTCATAACATAACAACTCTGAGGCTTTTGTAGGAATATGAAAGCTTGTTTCCCATTTATTTAACCCTATGACACCACAGAACATGTGAGTGTATAGGTGAACCTAATGCCACATGACACAGTTGCTAATTCTAACCATCTGGTCCACCTAGCTTAGATATATTCACTGGTTATGGCTTTCAACAGTTTCCAACAAGGATCTTTACTGTGTTCTACCTGGAGATGCCAGAAATTGAGTCTGGGAACTTTCTACATGCAAGGCAAATTCTCACACACTGAATTATAATTGTTCCTTGGAGTCTTAGCATAGCCTTCCTACCTTGATGTGGTGGGCTTCTATACTACTGCAAATGACCAAAATCTCTGAATGACCTCTCAGATTATTCTTATACTGAGAAACTGAAAACATGTTCTGTTTCACACTACAGGTATCCCCCCCCCCCCCCACAACACCTCAAAGCAGAAGTTGTTGAAAAGTGGAACCCAGTCTTTTTCAGCTTTAAATGCAAAATGGCCACCAAAAAGGGCATAAATATCACTTGGAAAAGCCTAAAGAACACATTTTATTAACACATAGCTAAAATACACAACAAATTACAATAAAGTGAGCAAAGGCATATGTATGCAATGAATATCTTATGTATTTGAATAATGGTAATTTATTGAAGAAAGTCATTGGGAAAATACTGAATTAAATAAATATCTTTCAGCCTTCATATTACAGTGAAGGGTGTAATCCTAACCAATTTTCCATGTCTGGGGTAAAGGCAAGGCAACTCCAAGATAAGGGAACAAACACTGAGTGATCTTGAGGAGGCCTGCTTGATTGCTCCCCACTGCAGGATGCAGGATAGGATTGTGCCCAAATAAACTTAAGGATTTAGCCTACTTTATGTGGCTGATATTCTATTTAATCTGGTCTTGGATCCACACATTCAAAAGTTCTTCCATAAAAGCACTTAGACTGCTCCTTAAGGAAAATGCTCTGTTTAACCACTTTTTCCCCTGTACGTTTAGCAATTTACAGCTTCTTTTAGCCTTGCCAGAACACTCAGCTATTACTGCCAGACCGGCACAAATTTAAGGAAAGGGCAAATGTTATGCTTTGTACTTACACAAAAATGGAATTGAGAGATCAATGGAGGAAGAGTGAAACCAGTGTCATTGTGTTGTCAGTCCTGCACATGACATCTCTTTCCTCCAAAGAGACAAGCCCTACAATCCAGAGTAACTGTAAGAGACATTTGTCGGTGTAGTTATGGCATCACCTAGTGAAAACCTATGGGAAATTCATAATGCAATCCAGAGTAAATTGTTCTTACGTCGGAGCAAGGACTCCCTGTACTTACTCTGGATTGCGCACAAGGTCTCTTTGAAGAGATACTTCTGGGATATTTTAAGAGTGACACAAATGGAGATCGCTGAAAAATGGACTGTCAGAAAATGGGGAATACCTGTACATCTTTTGGCTGAGAAAATCTGAAGAACCTCTATAGGGGAACAAAAGTGACAAACTTGCTTTAATTTCTGTTGTGGATTTTTAGAAATTTTAAAGAAAGACATAGGTGTGATGAATGAGCTCTTTCAAAATCTGAAAGATCTTGATTAATTTTGTTCATTTGCAGGCACAAATCAGCAATTTAATACATGCATCAGGTGCTGCTAATCCTATTTATTCTTCCTTTCAGATCCCATTTTTCAGCACTTAACTTTCATTCTCCATGTTCTCAGAATACCTTGAACTTAACATCCAAATAAATAAATAAAATTCCTAAAGGAGCTGTTCAGAAATCACTAGGAAATGGAATACTATCTGTACCTTCTTCTTATGGGTAATTTAACTGCTCCCATGTTGAATACTTATTTTCCTGTCTTAAGCAATTTGCTCAAGCATTCTTCCAAGTTCTCACTGGGGACATGCGTGTGTTGGACCAGCACTGAATTCAGGACACATTTCCATCAGAACAACACATGCCATTCCGAGTTGTGAAGGGGAGGCGACTTTTATGTTTGTTGTAATTCAAAAAAGTATTCCATTTTTAATCCATTTTTACCCAAATGCATATAGTGCGAAGGTTCTTGTTGCTATATGGTTGTTTGTTTGTTTGTTTTTCTAATAAGCGTTCTGTCTGACTGAATATTGTATAAGCAGGATGGTTGACGGAGGCCTGCTTTGTGGTTACAAGTTATTTCTGTTATATAGCAGACAATCACGGCTTGGTATATTGATATACAGAATAAGTTGTGATGTGTTTAATGTTTATGTTTGGGTGCAATTCTGAATTGCACTTTGGCCAGCCTATCTGGCACTTGGGCTGGCCTAATGCTAGATAGGGCAGACAAGCTGCACCAGAAAAGTCCTGGGCTGGTATAAGTCCACTTAAGCTAGCCCAAGACAGATGGACCTGCACCGGCCTAGCAGTGCTAGCCAAGGCAGCTCAGCACATGTGTGTTGAGGGCCTGGCATAGAACAGTGCAATTAAGCTGCATCCATAGCCTGTTTCCAGGGCAGATATGTCCCCTCCCACCTCCTCTGATTTAGGCCATCTCAAGAGCAAGGATAAATCGGAGTAGACCCATTGGGGCTTATGATGTGCCAAAATAAAAATGGAAGCAAACAAAAAAATTCTGAGTCTTAGGCTGGCCTAAGCACCTGCCTCTCAACTCAGGATATGGCACAACTGCAACAGTCCACATCATGCTATGGCACAACTTCCACATCCCACTCTGGTAGCCATTCCCCTTGGCACCCACCCTACACTACAGGTACTGGTGTACTGCAGTATCATACTGCAGTTGTTACTGGTTGCCAGCGGTTCCTGGGCTTCCGTATCTACAGTATTTATATATCTACACTATTTATATACCGCTTTTCAACTGAAAAGTTCACAAAGCAATTTACAAGAAAATGAAAAAATTAATAGCTAATTAATAGCTAATGGAATTTATAGCTTATATGGTAGGCACCACAGCCAGTGGGCTTCCCCAGGAGCCACTTGGGGCAGCACTTAGGCCTGCCTTAGAGGCCTCCTTGCCCTGTGGATTTGGCCCAAGTGCCAGCTCAGGTTATGGTCTGTTTAAGCCAGCTTATCTGGGCCATTCTCTCTGGCCTAAGTCAGGCTTGTACCCCTTTTCTATCATCTTTTTAAATTATTATGAGAACTACAATTGACTAATTACAAGGCTAATTACATGCTGACCTTACCATGTAGTTGAGGATCCAGTGACAACCACACTGGTGGGATGTTGCAAGATTGGAATAAAACCTTATTACTCTTAGGGCACAATCCACAGTAACTACGGGGAGTCCTTGCTCTGGTGTAAGAACAATTTGCTGTGGATTGCAGTATGAATTTCCCATAGGTTTTCATTAGATGGTGCAGTAACTACGGGTACACGTAATGTCTCTTACGTGCTCCCGTAGTTACTCTGGATTGTAGGGCCAATGCACAATTATCTGAAACTGGCAGTAATTTCATAGCAGTTTCCCTAAAAATAAATAGCCAAAGCTAAGGATTTGTGCTTTCACCCATTCTTTGAGGTTCATTTCTGCTTCTCTTCCTGGAAAGATTCACCCCATACTTTTTGCTGTCATACAGTTGTCATGCCATTCATCACTGGCTTTATTGTAACATATTGAAAATTTTGTGTGGAGGGGGAACGTTCTGAAAGGTCATCATTTTTATCTTATTTTGATTTTTTTCCTCAATAAAATAGTTTTCTGGTTGAACTTGATAGGACAAGAAGATAGGGTATGATTTGCAATGCATAATGATTTTGAAATCAATGTGATGTGTTTTTTTTAGCGTGATAGAATAAAACCTTTTTTAAAAACAAGAAAATAGAAAATATCTATTAGTATTCATGACATGCACTATGCATTGCATTGGCTGTTTAATATAATTTATCAGACATGGTACATTGAATCCTGTTGAAATCAATGAGGAATGGATATAGAACAATTCATTGTGCTCATTTGTTGCAATTTTGTGCTTATTTAGAGTTGTGAAGTGCTGGGGTTTATCACTTGATATGCATTTTATATGAATAGTGATCATCCTTCATAAACAGATGACTTTTTTTTCCAACAGTCGGGTTTGTTTCTTTCCTAGGTTGGATTAAAATTGCAAAAGTGGACAGGTGAGTTTTGGAGCTATGCAATCTTTGTAACTCTTAGATGACCAACCAGATCCATTGACCAGCAATTATAATTTATGCAAATTAGGCTATTTTTAGAGGAGAAATGTTTGAAAAAGTAGCATAGGGCACATGTAAAATATCAGTAAACAGAACAACTAAGGCAGACTTGTAATTGAGTAGATGGCTCATTGACTTTGGTGAATTAAAAAAATTGCCACTAAGTAACCTGCTATGGCTCACATATTGTTGCATGTACTGTAAAGTCTGAGCACAGATGCAGCTGCTGTGCTCTGTTTCTCAGATAGGAGACTGTCAGACTCCTTATCACAGCATGCTGTTGTGTTCCGCTACCTGCCTTTGCACCCTCTGCGATGACAGATGTGTGGCCTTTGCCCCAGACCTGAGTCCATGTATTCAAACTAGTTTTGGAACCTCAAGTACAGTGGGGTACTCTCTGTTGAGATTTATAAGCTAGTCTCTGGTACATAGAGTATTTTTTGTTAAGAATACTACCTTCCCAACTATGTCCATTCTTTGGATTATTGGTGAATAGTTTGTGATGACTTTGTTGTCAGATGATACTTGCCAGCCACAACTCCTAAGGAAACAGATTGTTTTAATTGAGACTCAGGGTGCAATCCTAACCAATTTAGACTGGCATAATTCACCTGGCATAGCCTCTTGGGGTGGTGTGGGGTGGCTGGCACATGACTGTGCACTGGTCTAATCCCCCCAGGAGTGGGGCAAAGCATGCGCCAACCTTCCCACACCACTACTGGACCTTTGCCTGGTGTGTTATGTTGGCCTAAATTGGTAAGATTGCACCCTCAGACTGTATTTCCCAGGTTTACTTTCCCATAGGAAAGAGGGTCCACCTTTCTCAAGAATGTATTGTCACTCTGACTTAGGGCCCACTCTCATCCTCCTCACATATCCCCTATAGGTGAAGCCATACCAAAAAGGAGCAAACTGTATCTTGGGGTGGATGTGCATATGAGCAGATCAGGAGGCTATTGGGGGGGCAAAGAATTTAAATCCTTTTACTCCCTGAAATCATCCTTGAATCTGTGCCAGCTCTTTCATTGGGACACAAAGAAAAGACAGGGGTTGAGGAAAAATGAGGGGATCCGATCTAATGTGTGCTATATTTTCTGGAGCCACTCCCCTCCCCCTTTTGCCTCCCACCCAATTTCACCCCACCTTTCCCACTCAGGCAGTGACAGCAAGATCCAGTGTTGGTGAACGTTGCCACCTCTTGCAGTGGCATGTGCAAAACTGCTGCTGGCTGAATGTTCCCTTCACTGTCAGCAGCCATTATGTTTATTCGTCTGTCACAAAACACTCCAGTTTGCAGCCCGCTCCAGTACAGGACTGGGCTGTTAGAGAAGTTGTAAGCCTAATTATTGCCATTTACAGGCACCAGTAGAATGACATTTTGCCATTGTGCAGAGTGAAGTTTATCATTCGCACTAATTATATCATTCACACTAACTATACCGTATTTTTTAATAAAGAAAGGAAAACAGGAATCTAGCACTAATCAAAGCAAGATACATTATAAGTTGTGAAAATCACATCTAGTTGTTGTAAAGGTGACCCTGCTTTCTGACGGTTTGTTTTTTTAATGATTCCACTCTTTTCAACACATTTCAATTATTCACAGAAGTCATTCATTCAACGCATGTTCTGATCTTTCAACCTTTCTCTGCTGGTCTAAAGGCTAAAATTCCCCTCCCACATGTTGATTTGCATATGACATAGAGCACAATTCTAACCATGTCTACTCAAAAGTAAGCCCCATTATGTTTAATGGGTCTTACTCCTAGGAAAGTGTCTTTAGGATTGCAGCCATAGTGATTCAAATTGTTTTGGGTGCGTGTGTGTTTTTGGGTATGTATGTGTATGAGAGAGAGGGAGTCTGCATGTTCTCCTGGTCTATTTCCATCCCTGAAGGCATTAATGAAAGTCCATTTGCAAAAATCTTTTTATAACAGCAAGAATTTGCAAAACAAAAAAGACATTTGCAATTTGCTAGATATAAAAAAAAATTGGAAGCAACATTTAAAAACTAAAAAAAGACTGTGTTCCACTTTTCAGTATGATTTTATTCCCTAAATTGTCAAATGAATGGGAGATACCGGTAGTTAACAACAGTGAAATTGCTAATAGTACATGCCTGGAGTTATTTTACAGTGACACCAAATTTCACAACTGTGCACAAATACTTTTATTAATTCATATTTTGTTTTCTAATCTCATCATTATATAATAGAGCACAGGTGTGAATACGTTTTCTGTTGCATTTATACATGCACAGCTGCTATCCAAAACAGTATTTGCAAATGTAACTAAAGATGAATGTAATCAACGATGAAGTAATTAAAGTAATTATAGCATAAGTCTAGCCCACTCCACATCTATGTGTATCAGATTCCAATATCAAATAAGACTGAAAATTCGTGATTGCAGGTGTGAGTGTTCACATGGCAGCATAACAAGGCTTGCTAGAGATTTTGTTTCAGGTTTCCAAAATGTTACAATACAAAACCATTTGCTACCACTGAAGTGTTCTCTGCATAAACTCATCAGATTTAAGGATATCCCTCCTCAAATTCTGCAAAACCATGCAATTCAATTGCAAGAGTTCTCCTATACCAAAATCACACACATTATCTAACTCTGAAGATCCAAGATTGTAGAGATCATGAACAGAAGTGTCATTAGAAGTAGAGTGTCACACTGGCCAACCCAAAGCTGCATTCCTAAACCTACTTAGCTAGGAGAGAGCCATAGAGAACTATATGGGGCTTACTTCTGAGTAGGCATGCATCGGCTCGTACTCTAAATGTCCCTTAACCATGTCCTTTCCCCAAGGACATAACCAAGATTTAAATGCTTTGACAATAAGTGTCCTAGGAAGTGTGGAAATTGGATATAAGAACATTTATTTTTTAGCAGGCTTCTGCTGTCAGCACAGGGAGTATTTCCCTGTATGGTACCTTATGGATATTGCTCCAGCTGCTTTAGATATAATTTTCTAACTTCATCTTCCTGACTGGAGAGTTTCCCAACATCCTGGCTAATCTGTGACTCGAAAACCTCTGGTTCTTGTATTAATGGGAAGAAGATGAATATAATTTTCATCCCTTTTCATGTTTTCTTAGATCTGCTTTATTAGAAAGAGAATGCATTTATATTCTCTGAAATAACAATGCAAGGGTTTTGTTTTGGTTCTTGGAGAATTGTTGGGAAGGGGAAGAGACAAATAGCACTCAAAAGTAAATTCCATTGTGTTCAATGGGTTGTATTCCCGGAAAGTGTGTTTAAGATTGCACTGTCTATGTACATGTGTTCATCAATACTATAGTAAACTAAATTGAAAGATTCTTCATCACTGAACCTGATTAGCTTTAGTTGGCCAACTTATATCACTAGGTTACAAACTTTTACCTAACATAGGGTGCAGTCCAGAGTAACTACGGGAAGTCCTTGCTCCGGTGTAACAACAATTTACTCTGGATTGCAATATGAGTTTTCAATAGGTTTTCATTAGCTGGTGTCATAACTATGGGTGCACATAATGTCTCTTACGTGCTCCCGTAGTTACTCTGGATTGTAGGGGTAATGAGCTTCTGGTGAAGGCCATCCACAACTCAAATACACTGGGATGTAAATGAGTTGTTAAAGTTTATGGATTCTCACAGCAGGAATTGGGAAAGAGTTCTAACATATATAAAGGTTATAATCTCCAGGATCATCCTGGGATCACTAATTCCTGTGGAGTTAGTGCTGATCTTTCCTCTGGCACTTTCCTTTCAATCACAACTCTTCTTTCTTTGCCTTGGCTGCTTGGCTATGTCAGGCATTTCTTTCATCCCCCCCTTTTTTTGTCTTAGCCTGTTTTGGTTGTAAGGCAGAATAAATATCTGAAGAGTAATCATCTTGCTTTCTCATACCCCTCAAATAGTAAGTCTGATCATAAAAGCTTTTAAATAAAAAGTCTGATAGCTTTTATCAGACTTTGACAACAAAAATGTGCATGAGTTTGTTTGCAACTTTTCCGTTGTAAATTGTCCTCTGTTATTATCCTCTTATTTCAGTGATGGAAGTTTTTTGCATGATTAGCTGATATATGGCTGAAACATTAAAAGCAATCATTTTTCATTGTCTGTTTGGATTAAATCTGACCTTTGTGCATGCAAGTATTAACTCTGACCTGCCATTTGCACAGAAATCTGCTTTGGAGTTCAGGGGCATTCTCGTTCTTCCAGAACAGTTTTGTTAAAAGCTTTAGGGTAATTAAGCGTGCACACTACAGTTTGTATTTTGTACACCTGTGTTCACAATTTAATCTAGCACTACTTGGATCTTTCAGCTGAGGTCGTTTGGGTCCCCCCTGGTAATTATTTTTTAGGCAGGAAAATGGCACAGTATGACTTGCTAAAAGTTAAATCAAAAGAGACACATCTACTCTCTGCCTCTCTCCATTTTCTTTGTTTGAAATTACCCGGCATGTGAAATTCCTTTGCCCCACTGCATCCCCAGCATCCTTTTTATACATACAGCGTTGTACTGTACTTGCATAAGGACTTCCTGTGCACTCAAACTCTCCCATAGGCACCCACAGCCTTGATAGTGCTTGTTACTGCTTATTATTTTATCATGGCACATTTTATCATGATTTGAACATCAATTTTTTCAAGGCGCTGCTTATTATAAAATAATGAAAGCTTACTTATCAAAGGGTAATGCCTCTTCCTTTAAAAAATGCTTGAGTTTTACAAGTCAAATAAATACTGACAAAGGGAATACTATAGACACATACTCATTTCAAATTACTGTTCCTTGCTTGAGAAATCTAGCCTTAAAACTATTTCAGTGGACAGGAAAACTAGTGGCCAAAAATTTCAGAAGTTATTTGCTGATGTGAATTTAGATAATTATTAGATAAATCATGTTGCATAGCATTTGTCAATAAAATGTAGAAACACATTTTGAAAAGGGTTGGATATTAGTTCTCACTGCTGGCAGTCTTAGTTTGTATATGTTTGTGGAAATGTGAGTGCAATCCAGAGTAACTATGGGGAGTGCTTCCTCTGACATTAGAACAATTTACTCTGGATTGCAATGTGAATTTTTCATAGGTTTTCATTAGGGGGTGCTATAACTACATCAACATAAATGTCTCTTACATGCTCCTGTAGTTACTCTGGATTGTAATTTATATCAAGCCCAAATATATAGTTTGGACAATTGTTTGTAGATTATTTTACGTGCATGTAGATTATTTTATGTGCCTGTTTGCAATACGTAATATGAATAATTTTTTAATGCAAGATTACCGGTATATAAAAAAGCCAGGAATATTATGATACCTATTAACAGGATAAATGAATGTTCATTATTGACTCAGTTATTCATGAAAACTCATAAATAATCTATTCAAGAAGGGTAATTCCTCTTCATGAGCAGTCTCCCTCTTGGTGCAATCCACCAAGCAGTGTTTCCACATTGTACACCATCTGTTTCAGTGGCACTCATAAGGCAGAATATTTAAGTGGATTGTGCACCATTTCTACAAAAGAGATAGCATATTTGTGTTACAGATGTAAATAAAATATAGCAGAGTAATTATATGCATATTTATTCAAAAGAAAGTTTATTCAAAAGCTGTTCAGTGGGGCTTACACTCAGGTAAATGTCCATAGGATTGCATTCTAAATATACAGTAGAAAGAGGTGTGTGTGTTTGTGTGTATTCTTTGCCTAGAATTTTTTTAAAAGCTTTAAAAAGTTCAAGTTTCTAAATTTTATTCAGACAGAAATTTGTCTTTGAATTATATTCATTTGATGGTCTGAACTCTCAGCTCAGTCCTACCCTTTCTCTACCATAGCATGCATCTGCTGGTTTTTACTTTCAAGCAGATAGATATTTAAGTTTGAAAAGGTGGTCCCAGGCCGAAAAGCCCAAGTACCAATGTCCTAGTAGACCCACTCTACCCCCCCCCATCTATTTACTGACATTGACAGAACTCCTCTCTTCTACTGCTGCACATGAGTTTATCTCCTCCATCTCAGTTGGCAAACAAACAACCCAAAAGCATGTGACTTTGCTCACTTCTACAGTGCATTTTATGACTCCATAAAACTCATTGGATTGGCCTGTTAAATACAATTATATGACAGGTATTTTGCTTTTGTACACAAATTTTATACATTATATAAGGGTAGGTTTTGGGTTGCTTCAGGCACCCAGTTATAAACCGAAGCAACCGTCCAGATCTTTTGGTGAGATTCCTGTTAAAATGAATTACTTTAGTCTGTAATAAATAAAAGTCTATAATATAATAGTTTTAGGGCTCAATCCTAGGAAATTTAGGCCAGCCTAACTCACCTGGCCTATCTTTTCACGATGGTGTGGGGAGGTTGGTGTATGCCTGTGCATTGGTCGAGTCCCGTTCCCCACCCCCCAAAGAGTGGGGCTGAAGTGTTTTACTGCACTTTTGTGACACCTCTAGATCAGCAAAAGACTTATGCTGGGACTTAGGCTGGCCTAAGTGGAGCTTAGGATTGCAGCCTTAATTTATCATTGGATTTGTTTTTACATTCTATAGATTAATTTTTATGTAAAATATATTTCTTAAAGGTGGATCAAACTACATTTTCAATCAGATTACTACAGATTTGAAGATAATGGCATATCTAAGATGCAATTAGTGGCAACTGTTTTTTGGTGGGCCTGGAATGTTACATAGAGGAATCTATTTTTTTAAATAGATTAAAATGCATTGTACCCGCATTGGTACAATGCGGGTTTTTAAAAATTTCCCCACTGCAGTGACAGTCTGTTCCTTCAAGCATTTCTCTAATATGTATAAGAAGGATAGCATGTTGCAAGATGTTGGAAACATTGATCTGTAATTGTGTTTGTTTCTCGGCAGGAAGTGCCTTCTCACCATCAGTCTTTATTGGCTCCAGTGAATGAAATGAGTAGACATTTTTGGACTCTGTTCAAGCAACACCATCAGTTGCATTGAATAGTTGCCAGCATGAAGAATGGGTTATTGTACCAAGTAAAGTCCCCAGTCCCCAAAGATGCAGAATCACATGGCTAACCTGGAGCATAAACGAACCCTTTAGTTTAAAATTATATGTGCATTTGATTATCTTACTGACTAGGGACTCTAATGATGAGTTACTTGTTATGCTAACCTGATGTACTTTTTGTTTTATCTTTCCATGGTGTTTATAGATTACTTTTGACCATTTCAGAGCATTTCAAAGGGACTCCAGGTTTTCTCTCTACACAAACTGCTCCAGGGACCTGTGCATTCACTGTCTTTTATTTGTTTACTTTCCACATGGTGAAATACAAAAGAAAGGTGGAAGATGAATCCTTGAAAACAGTGAAGAGAAAAACCTCCAATAGAAAAAAGCCTCTTTCATTGCTTGTTATGTTTTGTAGAGTGTTGTAGAATAAGAACATCATTTTGAAGTATGCAAATGCACTTGCAGTTATGCAGGAGATATTAATTCATGTATTTGAATATGCTGTTGTAGAGTTAAAGAGAAGGAACTAATCCGGCCCAGCCAATAGAAGTGGATTTCATTTTTCGTAATGAGTATCTATAAAGTTGGAGAGTGTACCAAAATTTATTTTAAGCTTGGTTAAAATTGAGTCATTGTAATTCAGCTCCTAGGGCAGAATATCATGAACCTTTTGTGTTGCAGAAAATTAATATTGTGATTGCCAGTAAAAAAGAATGTTTACTTTGCACCCCGAGCCACCCAGAGCTAATATGATAAGGAGCAAATGCTGCCTCTTAGACAAGCAAAATCAATATAGAATCATTCGTAAATGTTCCCTTCTGCATCTGCTGCTTTGTTGCTTGAGTTTCATTGTACTATGTGGCATGTTGACTTGTGGCATGATTTTTCAAAAAGAAAAATAGACCTGTAGGTACCTCTGTAGTATTTTGGTCAGAAAGACATGAAGCCCCACTTTAGTAGGAGGTGCTAGGGTGCCTGACTTACCCTACAATCCAGAGTAACTATGGGAGCACGTAAGAGACATTACATGCACCCGTAGTTACTGCACCACCTAATGAAAACCTATGGGAAATTGATATTGCAATCCTGAGGAAATTGTTCTTACACCGGAGCAAGGACTCCCTGTAATTACTCTGGATTGCGCCCTTAGTTCCAGTCTACATAATGGAAGTTAAAAGTTTGAATAACTGCTACGTAGAAAAGACAGGAAAAAAAATTTTCATTCTCGTCTTCCAGCCATTGCCTTGAGTAGAGTTTAGGAATTTCCACAGAAATAAAATAAATTAATTTCCACAGAACATAAAGGGAAGCTTGGGTAGGATGGAATTCTTCAGGTGTGGAGAGGGGCAGATCTGCTCCACTTCAAACAAGAAAGGAAAGGAAAAGAAAATTTCACACAGTGAACAATTGTCAATTGTGGTTACTGTGTTGAGAACAACATGTGATTGTCATCATGTGTTAACTAGATATAAGGCAGGGGGACAAATATGTGATCATTAGCTCCAGTGTAACTATATAACTGATAACAATGTATCATTCAGATTGATTTTTTTAAGTGCAGGAACAGGAGGTGGATCCTATAGGTGTAGATAACACCCGTTTGTCAGGAAAATAACCTCGCCTTTTGCAGGTCCCTATCTATAGGTCTCGGGCAGCCCAGTCCCAACAAATGTTGCAATAGGCCAGCCAAGTGACCTCTTCTTTATCTAGTTTAGGTTAGGAAGTGTCTGGATGCAATTTGGGTTCAGGGAATATGTTTCCCCTTCCCTAGTAACTGGCACAAATCTGAGCATCCCATATATAAGGCTGTTCGTGCCATGGACGGGGATAAAGATTTGGAAAGGGCAGCTGGTCTTGCCCCTTCCCAGGCCAATCTATTATCTGGACCTCTATCCTCTGTGCCAAAACACCATTACCCACCCCTGGTACCCTTATTTGCGACACTCCTGGTCTGGCACAAGGCTTGTGCCAGCCAAATATGTAGATAGGATTGTGTTCTGGGACTGTCTAGTTTGACTGTAACTCTTTGGATGCACCTTGCATGCATATACCATGTTGTCTCGGACTAATATCATGGAGGAAATCTTAGTGCACAATCCAGAGTAACTACGGGAGCTCTTAAGAGATATTTACGTCGATGCAGTTATGGTGCCACCTAGTGGAATCCTATGGGAAATTCATAGAGCAATCCAGAGTAAATTTTTCTTACATCAATGTAAGAGCTCCTGTAGTTACTCTACAGTTAGTTTAACTTTGTGTCATGTACATACATGGCTGATATATATATATATATATATATATATATGATGAACTTTTGTTCTTTGAATTTATGGAAATCAGTTGCATCAACTGTTTTGTATTCATAGTAGCTGAAGGGCCCACCAAAGAGCAACTGCATCTTTTTTTTTGTTTCAGCAAAAAGATTTATTTCACCCCACATTACACGTGGAGGACATAGACCACTAGAGCAAAAGCATCTGCTTTCTGGTACAGGTTTGAAGAATACAGGCACTATCTCAGTGATCATCTAGCCACTGTAATTTTATCTGGAGCATTGCACTTAAGCTTGATAAGACACACTGAGGTCAAATCATAATGATTGCAAATACTCTGTTTTAATATGCTTGTGAATTGCAGTATGAGAGACTTAAAGCATGACTGCAGTAGTTTAGTGATCGCACAATGCACAGGAATAATTGATTCAAATATATGTATATTCATTTTCAGACTTCCAGCCTAGACTCTACAAAATTAAGTAGTTGCCCACTGAAACGTGACTGATCTCCAGCTATCCACTTCTAGTGCTTGACAAGCATGTCTGTTGACAGCACGTACATCCAAACAAAGAGCAATGACTGTTTTACTTGACTGATGTACATTCAATGCACTTACAACAGCAGCAGCACCGTTGCACATAATATACAATACGAGGTGTGCTAAATCCATGTAAATTGTAAAACTTTCCACTCTAAGAAATAATCATTCTTATGTCCAGAAACAATCTGTGCAAAATGTTCAGTGTAGTACATTAGGGATTTGACCCTGAAGTAATTGGGTTCTGCCTGAATAAGTAATGAAAGGCTAGACCTTTTGTCTGTATGTGTGCGTGCGCACACATGCACATGCACACATTGGTAAGAGTCTTGTTATTTTTAGAGAAACCAAAGTATTTGGGAAGACTTCATCCAAAGTCTAGCTAATAACAGTCAATGAAATTTGAGCATGTCTTTTGATGCTTTACATTACTATCAAGTAATTATCTCTAGCTAGGATGAAATGAGGGTCAAGCCTTGTTCTTACTAATAAAAATAGAGTCCTACTTTGTTCAACACACTAAAGCAAAGTTTTAATTTGAAAGAGATGAAGAGAAAAGTCCAGTCTGTAGTAAGTTCCAAATTGACTTTATGTATAGTGGTTATTTGGAACTCTGCTTTTTCAAATTAGGCTCAAACTTGGTGATATGTTAAATGTAGTCATTTCTTTCATCTTTTTAAAAAACTTTAGAAATAAAATAGCCACTAGGAGTAGGACTGTCATATTAAGGCTGCAATCCAGAGCAAATTCAGCCTGCTCTGACCTAACTGCACTCTCCTAACTATTCTGTATCCAGAACAGAAAGTTATGCTGAATCCAGAGAGTCAGGAAGCCTGGGCTGCCCTAACTGCTCCAGAGCATGCTAAGGAATTGACACAAGGGGAAGACTTGCTCCTGAGGAGACACCCCTCAGATCACACTGAACAAGGAACAACTGTGGTGCCTACAATGGTGACATGACTCTGCATATCACCTGGTGCGGAAGTCTGTGCGTCATCCCTGGGATGCGTGCCCCCCCCCCACCTGGACTGCACAGTCAGCAAAGTTGGCGCCTGCACAGTTGTTTCTGAAGCCAACTGGCTTCAGAAAGAGTACTGCTCAGGCACCATCTCTGACACCTGCGCAGTACTTTTCTGAAACCTTTTGGCTTCGGGGGAGCAGGCATCAGAGTTGGTGCCTGTGCAGTACTCTTTCTGAAGCCATTCGGCTGCCGCTCCGCCTCCTGAGTGAGGCCGAATGGCTGTGCAGAGGCGTGGACTTTCTCTGCTCTAAGGAAGTCTCCTCTGAAGCTGTTCGGCATGCTCAGTGTGTTTCTGCGCAGTGCATCTCAGATGGCCGTTCAGGCCAGCTCCTCAGACAAGTGTCAGCTTCTGGCTGATTCTCCGCCTTGGAGCAGGCCTGAATGGGTGTGCTGACGCCCGGGGCCTGCCAAAGGACAGTCAAACTCCTCCGGCACATCACCCCATACGGAGCGCATCCCCAATGCAGCCCACACCAGCCGCACCAGTCTGGTGACGCCACTGGGTGCCTGCCTTATAAGGAGTCCCTGATGAGATGCCAGTACATTCTACAGTGAATACAAGGGGCTTCTTGGAGTGGCCTGCTGTATCCTGAGGTTTGTGGGCAGCCGTAGTTTGTTCCATATCCTGAGGTTGAGAGGCAGGGGTTGCAGCTAGGATGGCCAAGAACTCAGATTTTTGGTCAGCACTGCCATTCTTACTCGGGCTTTATCATGGACCCCTATGGGTCTACTCATTACTATACCTGCTCCTGAGGTGGTATAACTCTGAGGGCTGGAAGAGGGCATTTCTGCCTTGAAACAGGGTTTGGATACAGAGTAACTGCTCTGCCCTAGGCAATGCTCAACATGCCCTCAACTTGCCTCTCCTGAGCTGCTTAGGCTGCCCCAGTTAGGGCAGAGCAGGTCCACCTCTCTTAGGGCACCCTATCTTGCCTTGCTCTGCCCTAAGCCTCCTTCAGAGTAACTGGGCTGGAGCATCTTGCAGTTGCTCCAACCTAGTGTTAGATAGGGCAACCTAAGGGCTCTTATGTGGACAGATTAGTTGCTCTGGATTGGGCTGTGAGTGTAGTGTGTGTTTTCTCTGTACTATTTTGGTGTGGTTTCTCTGTACTATTTTCCTTGCCAAAACTGTTGTTTCCTCCTGAAGATACCATTTGCTACATTGATACTTTATAGGCAAATAGCTTCAGTGGGAATTGTCAGCAAGAAAACAGCATTGAGGAAGGAGTCAACTCTCCATACATGCATGATGGTTGTGATCTGTAACCTTATATCTCATTCCCGATGATTTTGGAGGAAGAAACAAGTGGAAGAAATTATAACACAGCATGTTTAACATATCTTGTAGTTTATCTCTGAGGTTGTAATCCTAACCTGCAGGCAGGTTGGCCTAAGCCTCAGCATAAGTCCTGTGCTGACGTGGGGGCGTTAGAAAAGTGCCATAAGGCACTTCTGTCCCTCTCCCAGTGGCCGGGTTACAGCGATGACATGCACCAGCCTCCCCACAACACCATGGGAAGATATGCCAGTGAGTTAGGCCAGCCTAAATTGTTTAGGATTGCACTCTAAGACATTTTTGTCCAGAATACAAGTTTCAAAACTGCAGCCCTGCGTGTGTTTTTCTTACAAAAAAACCTGAACATATTTTTGTATCCTCTTTTGGCCTTTGTAAATGTTATTTCCTACCATTGATAGTGTTTTCTTGTTTGATCTCAGAACCTGAAGCCATATTTAAAGTTTTAGTGTAAACCCAACATTATGTTTGATACTGGAATAATTGAAAGGTAAAAGATAATGGTTTCCCCTGTAAATCAATGTTCCCTCTAATTTTCGGGAGGCTGTGTGAGCAAGAAATATAAGCCGTGCAGCTTTTGAAGGAAGGTTAAATTTTTGTGTGCCATGTAACGACAATTGGAGTTACATACTTTTGACTACAATATGAAACAATATGTACATTTATTACAATATGTACAATACAATGTACAATACAAGATAATGAGTTTACATTGTCATCTTCAGTTGTCATTGTCAAAATTTTTGTCATTGTCAATGTCATTGCAAGTTTTGGCTTTGTGCACTTTGTAGAAACTTGTGTGCACACCAACATGCGCACAGCTTAGAGGGAACTATGCCGACTGTAAGGGTGGTGCTCATCTCTGCTTTTCAGCCTTTGCAGTCAGTGTTGTCCAAAGATAATCACGTGGCCAGCATGACTTGGTGCCAAAGTGTTATGGCACTGTGGGCATGGACTGCTATTACCTTCCCACCGAAGTGGAACCTATTTAACTACTCACATTTCGCTGCTTTTGAACTGCTAGGTTGGCAGGAGGTAGGCTAAGGACAGGAACTGTCTTGGAGTACCTTAATCTTGAACTGCTGATGATCAACCTGCCAAATGACAAGCATTGCATCTCAATTGCTGAGCCACTGCAGCCCCACTAGAGTAATTTAATTTACTTTAAACCTTTGTATTAATGGTTGATCTAGGTATTTCTTAGGAGTATGTAGATTAACAGCAGCCTTCAAAGGAATGTATTGACTTTCTTCAATTTGTATTTGTGTTATTTATATTGTAAAATGGTTGCCTGTATGTATCTTTTTAAAAAAAAATGGTTCTTGTCACTTTCAGTTTTGTTCAAGGCAAAACTGTTAAAATGACAGACCAGGAGCAGCAACCAAAAGTATTTGTCAGAAAAATGATTAAAAAAACTGTGAGAAAATAAAATGATTTTTTTAAAAAGCTTCTTTGTGGAAAGCCAGCAAGGTGAAGGCACTTCAGACTTCAGGGGCAAGAACATTCCAAAGGCCAGGCCCAACAATATCAAAAGGTGATAACGCCCGCTACAGGGACACCTGGGATGACCTTAATGAACAGGCAGACTACATGAGAGGAGATGATCCGTCAAATACCTGAGTCCTAAGCCAGAGAGAGCTTTATAAGGTATCCTAGCACTTTGAGTTCAGAAAAGGACAGTCAGGAAATGTAGATGGCTTGATAGGGGCATGACATGGTCATGACTCCTGGGTCCTGTAATGAGCCGAGTGGCTGCATTGTACACTAACTGAAGCTTCTGAACAAAGACTGCCTCAGATAGCGCATGGTAAATGGGGTCTGATTCAGGTTTGGATATGGTTGACAAACCAGGTGGATCTGATTAAAGGCACTTCTAGTTGCAGTTGGTACCTAACTTTTAATGTCAAGGCCAGATCCAGGATCCCTCAGAAAGAGCAAACCTGGTCCTTCAGGTGAAAATGGGAAATAGAGCTGAATGCCATTTGCACTTTGTGAACCAAATCCCAAATTGACTTGTGTATATCACCCCTTCCCTTCGTTTAATTGTTCTTTGTTCCAGCTCATTGGGATTATGAGTAGATGTGACAGTGTCCTAATGTTGGTAGCTATATTTTGTTATATGATATCAAATTTTGCTATATGATGATGCCCCTAAAAAAAAGTAAAGCTGTTTAGAGGAAGGGCACTATTTCCTCTGCTGGTCACACTGGCAATCCTAGCTGAACAAACACTGTCCTAGCCATTTTGTGGCAGTTGTAAAAAAAAGTCACCAAACTTAGAATAGGAGTTCTCTTAAGGCAGATTAAGATGGGCCTCTTATCCCAACTCAGACCTAATATTATTTATTGATGAAAACCAGTCTGATTCTGTCTTGCTGCTTTGCTTCTGAAAGAGTTTCATATTATAAACATTTCATTTTTTATCACAGAAGAGACATTATATGGTAAATTCTGAAAAGGAGATGCATTTTGAGTGCATACATATATTTTGATTAACTAATCCAAATAGCCTAGTTAAAAGAGGTAAAAACAGTTCAATTTTTCCTGTGTCCTGTACATTTCATGGCTCATGCTATCTATTGTTAACTATGGGATTTATGGTATTATTAAAAATAAGAGACTACTAGATTAAGGGCAAAATCCAGAGTAAGTATGGGGAGGTCTTGCTCCGGTGTAAGAACAACTTACTCTGGATTCCAATATGAATTTCCCATAGGTTTTCGCTAGGTGGTGCAATAACTACAGGTGCACGTAAAGTCTCTTACATGCTCCCGTAGTTACTCTGGATTTGGGGGTAAGTAAACTATATTGAATTGTGTATGATGAACAACTGTCAACAAAAGCTTAAGAATCCACCCATTTTGATGACTTGTTTTGAAAAATTGAAATTTCTAATCTGATACAGAAGTTCAGGGTTTCCATAAATTTCAATTTAGGCATAATATAGTCATAACCTGAGATTGTGTGACAACTCTCCCGTTCCCTTCCCCTTACAAATTTAACTGGATTCCTTTTATTTCTTCAGAAATTTCTCCTGGCAGAACTTCCAAATTCACTTAAATTTCATATGTAGGAACCCTAATTGATCAATTATTGACTTTTGGTCGCATAGAACCAAGCAGCCCGTGATAAAATGCAAGCAGCTCAAGAATGGGGCTTCGATCAGGTAAAGCGTCAGGTTCCAGCCCCATCTTCCACCTCCCCTTCTTTCCAGGTGATGTAGAAGTGCCTTACAGCACATCTGAAACACACCTGGACTCCTGCTTCCTGTGGATTTTTTCCCCCTTAAAGTTTGTTGTCAACTCTCTATGTGCAAATGTTTTTAAATTCTTTAATGGGAAAATGTATGTTTTTTCTGCACTTAATAGGTTATGTTACTGATATAGAAGCAAAATACTTATTAAACTGTTTATGTTTCTCAAAATAAAGATTTACAACCGGCTTGTGTGCAAACCTGTCTTAGAGTTAATTCGTGTGTGACCTTCATGGCAGATACTTGCTTCTTGGCATCAGGCAGAGTTTTCTCCTTGACAGTCTCGGGCTCCACTGATAATATCATGACTTTATTTTGTATAAACCTCTTACTGTGTTCAACCTTGCAGAATTTCACTTGCAAGCTGGAGCTTATGAGCGATATTTCTGTGGTTGCCACCAACGCCAGATGGCCCTTGAGGGTGTAAGGATATGGCATGAGAATGACATTTGAGCAATTGTGGCTGGTTATTGGACAAGTGCCTGAGAGTTGATTGTACTGTGAAAGAGGCTGTGAATCTATTCATTTGACAGAAATAATTGTTTGTCACAACATAATGACACTGCAAGCTGGTAGCAATGCAAATGATTACCTAATAACCAATTAAGGCAGGGTGATGAACAAGTCTACGGTTAATCTTATCTATGTTTCAGGTGGTCTTTTAAATTACTTTTGAAAGAATTATCAGTTACCTTCCTTGTTTCTGTGCATTTGAAACAGCAGTCTTGGTGATGATGCTTTATTTTGTTTTATACATTTGGAGGAGATGACATTATTGCTTTCTAATGCAGTCCAGAGACCTGCACCAATTAATTAAAAGCTGAAGATGATGTGCCTGTTACTGTATTAATAAATCCTTTCACAATATGGTAGAACAGTAGACTGTTATTGATGCTTTGAATAAAGGTTTTTTATCCTTGCAATCCTGTTCTTGGGCAGGTAAATACAGTGGTACCTTGCAAGACAAATGCCCTGTAGGATGAATACTTTAAATAACGAACTGAAATTTATCTGGGAATCTGCCTTGTGAGACAAAAGTGCTTTGTAAAGTGAATCCCCATTGGCTGGGCTCCCTCTCCTCCTGCCTGCAGTACCAGTGAACAGGCCAGCAGAGGGAGCAGCAGAAGTGTCCTCCTGCATCTTGGTGCTTCCCAGACCAGCCTCCTGCACTCTCCAACAAGCATGTGGCTTCAAACCATCCAGCATAGCAATTCAACCATTTACCATTAACCATTCAAACTGGAGCATAGCAGCCACATTCAGGTGGAAGAGAAACCCCTCCTGGATCACCCTCTGGTCTGTGGTTGGATTGCCTGGACCCCACTACAACTTCCCCTCTTTCCCCCACCTTTCCTGCCTGGACCCCATTCCTGCATCCAGCTCAAACTTAGAAAGAGTCAGGCTGGCACTTTCCTGTGAGTCAGCCCCAGTGGATTCAATGGGCCTTGATTCTGAGGAGATCATAGTATTTGGTTCCTTTTACTTCAATGGAGAAGCCATTGCTATTGGTTCTGCTGCAAACTGTCCTTCTGGTTTGCATAGACAGATCTCAGCACACAGAGAGATGAGCTCCTTGTTAAAGTTGCTCCAAAAGACACCAGTGACTCTTTTAGTGAAAATTAGACATCCTTGGCCATAAAGGGTTTTTTTCTGTTTTACTGTACAGATTATTACAGTGTTCTATTACAGTAATTGTGTTCTGTATTATATTATAGTGTTTTGAATTTGATTGCAGTGGTTTGTCATCATTTTTACATACAGTTAATATTTTTATATGAATATTTTTGAGTTGTGGAACCAATCGTCTGAGTTCCCATTATTTCCTATGGAAAAATCTTCTTTGTAAGACAAACATGCTTCTGGAATGAAATAAATTTGTCTTACAAGGCACCACTGTACATTCCATGATATAGAACTGAAGGCAGAATAACTTGCTCCACTGTATCATGTTTTAATGTTCTATATACAGTATACTATTTTGGTATAAACTTATTTCTTAGAAAGACAAGATATAAACATTTTAGAAATAGAATGTTGAGTGGAATTTAATAAATAAAATGTACATCTGATATTTTTTGGGGGGTCAATATAGAACAAGACTGGTGTGCTTAAACTTTACTGATATAAGCCATGTGTTTAATTGTTTGTGCCTAACACTTTCTGGAGTTCTGGAGCTCATACCTTGCAAATGTATCTCTTGATGGTTTTGACCCACTCTACATTCATAATAACACACTTCTATCTTATAAGGTATGGCCGCAGGAGAAAATAACAGGCTTTTATCCGTGCCCTTAACCAGTACAGCAACTCTTAAAATCAACTCTCCGGAGAACAGGACACCATCCTGTCTCCCTTAGGAATGCTAGCAAGTAATTTCTCCTGATAACAGCCCCAAACTCAATTAAACTTAGATTAAAGGACAGAAGGATTTATTGGCTTTTTAAAGGATAGAGAGAAAGGGAAAGAAAATAAAAGATGGTAGATATTAAACTGCCTAAAGAGGAGAAACGGAATATCCCATCACTTGCATTACTCTTTGGCTTATGAAATAATTGAGAGATTTGTGGCTCGTTTACTGGAGAGCTGTAAAAGCTTTCCTCCTGCAGCCCAAAGCCATGTCTGTCTCTTTCTATCAGACTTAGAAGGAGGCTGACATGCCTTCTTAAGGCCGTCTATGAGCTAAATATGGGTAACCTCCCTACTTGCCTGGAATTCAATGACTTTGGTGACAGAGGTGTCAGAAGTTAACAAAGAATGTTTATCTTTGTGGGTTGCCCAACTTGGTATTAATCTGGAGCAAAACATTATTTGGGGGGATAGTTAGAATAAATTCTAATATTTTCATTTTCCATCCCTGTGAACATGTGTAACAAGATTATTCTCATTCTTTGTTATTATTCAAAATGCCATATCCATTATCTTCTGTCATTTAAATATGTAGACCAAATGAAAAAGAGCATTAATAATTCCATGGATCCAGAGCTTACTCATGAATGACATTTTGGCATACGCAATTACCAACCGCATATACCAAGATAGTTTTGGAATTCTATCCATACATATGCAAGGCTAGACATGTCTTGGTTCTCAATGGCTCCACATTGTTCTATGTGGGACAAAGAAAACAGCAGCAATCCAGGCCACAGATGAAGTGATTTAAAAAAAAAGTATCTAATGACTGATAAAATGTGCTTGTTACTCCAGAAACTTGGATCAGGGAGGGCAGGTTTATATATCCTTATTTTTTATAGTCAGTAGTCTCTGTGGAGTCTGGGGAATGGAGAAATGAGAGTGAAAAGTTGGAGAAAACTGGAATTTCCCACCCCTCCTGACACAGTTGGCAAGTTTATAGTTGAATGTGTCCGTTTAAAAGAGTGTTGTGTCTATAAAATTCTGAGTTCTCTGCCTCTTATTTTGATACAACTAAAGACCAAACTATAAATGACAAATCATTTCATAGTTTGCCCTTTCGTATGAGTGTACATGCGTGTTTGATTCTTAAAAATCAGCTGTTTGTGAAGGGCAGGGAATTAATGGCTTTTTCCATCCAGAGAAATAGCAGCTTTGGTCGAGACTACAACATGGGTAACAAGAGCGGACGCAATCCTAACCAATTTAGATCAGTGCAACTCATGCATCTCCCTATTCCCGTGGTGGTGCGGGGAGGCCGACACTTACCCAAACCATCCAGAAATGGCATACTTTTGCAACACCCCGAGGCCAATGTGGAACTTGTGCCATGGAATTAGTGGCGCACTTTTGCAACACCCAAAGGCCAGTGTGGGACTTGTGCCAGGAAATTAGGATTGCAGCCAGTGTTTTTTAAAAGTCTCAGATGATCCTAATCATTTCCTCAGGACCAATAAATGTTGCCTAGCCTTGGTAGCCATGTCAAAACTTGTACTGCTTGGCTTCTGTTTCTTCTCTTTTGAGGTCAACTCTTATACTGAGATGGATCATGAAGACCATGTAGCTCAGTTTTATCTGCACTGACTGGCAGTTTTTGTCCAGGATTTCAGAAAGTAAATTTTCTCTGCATTAACCAGATGTGTTGGGAATTGGTGCTGGAACATCTTGCATTCAAAGCAAGGGTGCTACCATTGAGCTACAGTGTTGAATTAGATCCATCAGTGATTCTCAGATGAAGCTTTTCAATCCATTAACTGCAGATTTTCATTTAATATGTTAATATTTCTTGCCAAAAAAGTATTGTAATATTATACTGTAGTTTAAGCCTTCCTGCTCCAAAAAATGGATTTAGGATCCTATCACAGTTGCTTTGGCTTTATTCTACACTTGGTGGTCAAGTGTAGAATAAAGGCACATAAGTTACCTTCATCTTTTGTGCTGTCCTCCCTGGCACATTTAGCTAGAGGCTTTTTGACATATCCCAAAGCTTTTGTAACCCCTTATTTATGAATAACATTGACATTTGGACAGTGATCCAATAGATGGGTAAACACAGCTGGGGCTTTGCTATTATTTTGCTTAAGAACTGCCAGCGTTCACAGTTGTTTGCCTCTTAGTAAGTGGCAGACCAGTGAATGTCTCAAGAAGGTGGGGTTTGGGATCCATGATGTAGCACTTATGGTTCTGGCAACTGAACCATATAGATGTGACCAAACAGAACAGAAAAAAACACATAATGGATATTGGGTTGCGATAAGTTCCGGAAAACTGGGACTGTGCCAGTTTTGGGGGATTGCGTTCACATACTGGCATGTTTTACAGGGGGTCCTGTTCCTGTTTTGTGGAAGAGAATTAAAGCAATCCTAAGTGGATATGTTGCTCAGTTGTCTTTCTAGATGACCTTGGTCTACATTACTTCTGTCTAATCTGCCTCACAATTATGAAAATAAAATGGGATAACTTCAATTGGAAGACGGATAGAATGCAAATGTGGTGATATCATTTATTTCTTAGAAACCTGAAAAACAACCAAGGCACCGTAGAACGTAAAATATTGAATTTTTATAAAGCAGCAAGCCTGGAGGCTCACAGATTTAAACAAACACAAAGAAATAGAAAAGGAAAATAGATTTCTCCCATTGTCACATGGGAGGGAAATGAAGGTTTTGCTCCCACACCAACACCAACACACACACACACACTCACATTCCATTTGATGATATATTTTGCTAATAAATGCTGAGACATCAAACTGAGAATCCACAGTTTCTGGAATGAGATCACATTTTCAGCTGACATTTCAATCAGCATGTTTTTTTTTTTAAATAAAGCAGTAAGAGCTTCTTGGTGGTATGTTTTGCTTGATGATGTATTCAGTTGGTATCCAATGTGACTGGAGGTTTATAATTCTCTATTAATACCTTTGGATCAAAGAGGAATGGTATAGTACTTATTTACTTTTCTAGGTCACCCACTTGATGTCAGAGTTTAATGAATTCATGCAAAACAGAAGTTGAAGTAGATTAATGTCTTGGAATAGCACTGTCCAATCATGTTATTTTAACTTTTCGTTGATGCACTTTTAGTTTTAGGGAGAAGGGGAAAGATATCACAACAGCAGAGCAAATGCCATGCAAAAAATTTCAAGCACAGTCTGTGGCATCTTTGGCCAGAAAACCCTGGGAATCACAGCTGGGAAAGATCTTCAGCTTGTAGACATAGCTCGATATGACACCTGCGTTAGACAGCTTTATATTCTCAGGCAGGTATCTTCAAACACATTGCAAATACCGAGACATATTGCAGAGCAGTTCACTGGGATAATGTCAGCATATATTCTTGTATCTGTGTACCATCAGCAGAAATGAAGGCTAGGATTGGGGCTGCAATGTGTCTATGATGAGGGTGGTATATTTTTGTGTTAATCTGAAGATGTGTGATATAAAAAAATAATTGAATGATGTTTACTTGTTCTTCCCTGTTCTGTTCAAAAAACTTGAGGAATCATAGCAAATACATTTTTAAACATCTCCCTGCTGACCACTTCATATACCCACCTTTTTCTTTTCTCACTCCCTCATTCTCTGAACTTCCAAACACTTCCCTCATTCTCTGAACTTCCTCTATGCTTCTAAAGGAAGTAATAAGGCACTAATGTTTTAAGACTGGAAGAGGCAATTAGGTACTTATTCCTTGGTTAGTCATTGTTGGACAAGTCTCAATGGTACTCTGACATTTACTCCCAGTTTTCAAGGATTAACAGGGATGGCAGGAGAAGAAATGCACAGTAGTCCTTCTGGTCTAGACTGGGACCTAGACCTAGACTGGGACCTAGTAGTCCTTCTGGTCTAGACTGGTCTACTGACAGTAAGCTCTCTTATTACTATATACTCCCCCTCTTGGAGTGTGTAGTGAAAGTTCTGAATTAAGGACCATCATAATACTATTTCCAGCCTGGATAGGGACCATTGCAAGGTTAGACAGTCTTGCTTTCACTTAAAAGCATTTGATGGTTGTGAGAACTGAGTACTTAATCTAATCTTAAGATTTGCATACTTACCTCATTTTAAGGAATGCTTTACTCTGTAATAGGCTAGTGTAGTGATTTTCAACCTTTTTCATCTCAAGGCACACTGACGAGGCACTAAATTTGTCAAGGCACACCATCAGTCTTTAAACACTTGACAAGGCACACCATACTGCTTGTGGAGGGTTCACATCCCTTGAGAACCTCAGGAGATTGAGGTTGCAATCCTAAATCTCATTTAGGCCAGCATAAGTCAGGCACAAGTCCCAGGCTGGCCTGGGGCTGTTGCAAAAGTGTTATAAAGCACTTCTGCACAATTTCTAGGGAGTTAGGCCAGTGTACAGACATGTGCTGGCCTCCCCACACCACCACAGGAATAGGGAAATGAGTGAATTGTGCAGGCCTAAATTGGTTGAGGATGCGGCCATAAAGTCATAATAACTTTACATTTAAATGGTGAGAAATTTACAACTGCACAGTTTGAACACTCACTTAAATTCCTTGTAGTTCGTCATCCATACTAAATGGCTGGCATGTAATTTTTATAGGGTCAGTTTCTTCCAGCTCTATCTCTGCTGAAACTTGGTTAGAAATGTGGTACAGTTCTGTAGTTGTGATTCTTAAAAGGCAGCCAGAAGTGAAGGTTTGATCAGTGGACCAGAACTTAGATCAAGGTAACCAGGCAGAATTTTACAGCTGTCAGGTACAAATAAATTAGAAGCGATATTTGGGATATAGCTGGTCAGTATGATATCAAGCTCACTGTTTGAAAGGAAAAGAATTTATAGCATCGTAGCATGGTTGTTCATTTGTGGAAGGAATGCTGACAATTCTGGCAGTTATAAAGCTCTTGAACCAACAGTGTGAACTTGTGAGAATGGCAGCGGAAATGATCAAGGAGGAGTAGCTAGAGGGGTGCAGGCAATAGTAGTTGCACCAGGCAGCAAGCTTTAGGAGGGCAACAATATAAACTTGACACTAGTGGCCAAAATTGTGAATAATGTATGACTAACATGTTATATATCATTGGAAAGGTAATTTAATGCACAATGCTAAGAAACAAACTGGATTAGAATATCTGTATTCTGTCAAACGTTATGGCCAATTAACCAGAAAATGAAAATTCCAACTGCCTAGGGAACAAAAAGTGGATTTTCTTAACTCAAAACTGACCCATGAGAATGATCAATGAGATAAGATACAGTTATGATACATTATGGAGCTAATAAGCTTCCATTTCCTTAGACAGTGGTGCCTTGTAAGAGAAACATAATTCATTCCAGAAGCATTCTTCTTACAAAGTGAATTTTCCTATAGGAAATAATGGAAACTCAGACATTGGTTCCACAACTCAAAAATATTCATCGAAAAATATTAACTGTATGTAAAAATGATGACAAAACACTGTAATCAAATTCAACCCAATTTTTCCCAATTTTCTTTTTTTAAAGGCCCAGACATGATGTCCTTTCTAGTTTTGACATCACATCTGGAGCAACCTTTTGAGCGTTGCACTATTCTACATGATCATTAGCTACACCACTGAAGTTTTTCTTTGTAGTGCTACAAGTACATGTTGTAAATATTGGTGTTTATTCTGGAAAAGGAGTTTTAGGGCTAGTCAGTGTGTTCGGATGTCCATATGGAAACCAGTACTATGATAGTTATTCACCCTTAGGTATATCAAATGGGTAGTGCAATTGTGGCAAGGGAGCACCATTAGACACTCTCTTGAACCAACACTTTCCCCATATGTTGGGTTTTTCTGCAAACTATGGATTACTATTGTATGGTAAATGGTTTCCACTCCATATGTGCAGGGATTGCCTCTCTGTCCAAGTCATGGCAGCAATCCCTGCGGGCATTACTGTCTGATCACCAGAGTGAAGCATACACTACATGGAACTAATCTGGACTGACCTTGGTGTCAAGAGTGCAACATGTAAATCAACATGCACATTTTGATCTCCTTTATTTTCTTTGTGAATAGGAAGTTAAGGAGAGGATTCAGTTTAACAAAGGGAATCTTTTACAGATTTATTCAGCACTGCTCTCTTCTGGCAAGCACTCAGAGCTAGCCTTAGCGCTCTGTCAACTTAAACAATGTTACAGTGCTTGTCCTGAAGCATATATCACTGGATATATGTCACATTTGGAAGCTTGAGTGAATTTGGTAGAGCCAGTTGAGGGTAAAAGGTGAAGATTGTCTTGATTATATGTTGCAAATGAATCCTACTTTTGTGGTTTGTTTCAAGTCTGGTTGGAGGAAAGGGAGAGAATGTGCAACATGCAGGATAATTCACTTCTCTATTGAAAACAGTGTTTAAAAAATTTAGCATTCTAGCAGTGCAAACCTAAGCCTATCTACCCCGAAGTAAGTCCTATTGTTTTTAATGGGGCCTACTCACAGGAAAGTGGTGCATCACGTAACAAATTTAATTCGTTCCGGAGGCATGTTTGTTACGTGAAACGTTCTTTATGTGAAGCAGATTTTCCCATAGGAAATAATGGAAACTCAGACAATTGGTTCCAGAACCCAAAAAATATTCATATAAAAATATTAACTGGATGTAAAAATAACAGAACACTGGAATTGAATTCAAAACATGCATTCAGTGTGCATGATCCTATGAAGTGTACTTAGGCTGCAATCCTAAAGACACTTTCCTGGGAATAAGCCCCATTTATCACAATGGGGGTTACTTCTCTTTAGACATGGTTAGGAGGCTGCAATCAAAGACACTTTCTTCTGTAATCCAAGACACTTTCCAAATGTCTCCCCACTTTCTCCTTCTCTTCATGCTGAGCCTCTCTCTCTCCCCTGCTCCCTTCTGGCTAGCCCTGAGCTGCTTCCTTCTTCTCCACTGCTGTTCTCTCCCTCTGCCCAGCAGACACCTGGCCACAGGAGGAACAGCGCGGAAGTGTTGCTTTCGCTATGGGCAGGCACACTAGGCAGCCCTGATGCTTTTTAAAAGGGCTGTCAGCCAGTGGTCTGCCCCAACTGCCAATGAGTGTGTTTGTTACGTGAAGCACACTTTGTTATGTGAAGCAGAATCCTAGAGAAATTTTTGTTTGTTACATGAAACAAACAAATGTTTGTTACATGTTTGTTACATGTTACGTGAGTTGTTTGTTACGTGAGGCGCCACTGTATTTGGAAAATGAGATAGTACTACTGTGGCATACATACCCCCACAGAAACAGACTGTTGGGATGGCCAAAGGAACACTCTTCAAATTTTTGTAGGTCAATTATTGACTATTTGAAAGTTATTGTTGTAATTGGCTTGTTCGTCCAGAATTGGGGGGAAAATCTGCACAGATAATAATGAGAATGTATAAATGGCTGATTATAAGTGCTAACTAGGCAAGAGGCACTCCTTCAAGTGGGTGTTCCTCCTTTATTTAGCAGGGGGAGAGTAACTGGCCCTAGCAATGTCTGTTTTAGTGCATCATTATGTTGTGGGCATCATTATGGGCATCATTGTAAGTTGGCATCATTATGTTGTGCTGCTGTTCAGATAGCACTATAGGGTGAAAGTTCTGTACTTTTAAATAACATTTAAATAAGTTACATTTGAATAAGCTTGTGTGTTATTGATTGTATCCTTAGAATGGTTAGAGGAAAGTAAATTGCTAGTAAATGGGCTCTCACTCAAGCATGTGTGCTTGAGATAGCCATCAAAGCTCTCTCTTAGATTGGAGCAAGTCCCTTGTACCACCCTAAGAGTGTCATAAATGTGCTTCAAGGCATGTCTGCGCCCCTGTGAGGAGTGTTAGGTCAGCATACGGACATGCTGGCCCATGCCTCCCCAGATTGGCAGAAGGGGAGACCTGCACTGGACTTTGCAAGCCAGTGTAGGATATTGGAAGGAGATGGAATATTTTGGGGCAGACAAAAGGCAGGATCACAGGCAGGAAGACAGGGAGAGGAAGTAGGGCTCAGAGCTGGCAGTTAAGCAAGACATTAATGAGAGTTTATTTACCAAAATCTTTGTGTGAAAGCAGCAATTTTCAGGATAAAAAAAGGCATTTGTAATTTGCTAGCTAAAAAAAGCATTAGCAACCACATTTATTACTTATAAAAGAGAGAACTTACAATCCTAACCATGTCTACTCAAAAGTAAGAGCCATTGCGCTGAGTGGGGCTTACTCCATAGGATTGCAGCCCAGATTTCTATTTTTCACCACAGCTTCAGTCCCTAACCTGTCAGATGTCTGGGGAAGACCTGTAATTTCACATTTCTCATGGTAAAAATGTTCTTCCAGTGGTAGAATGAATATTCCCCATGTGGTGAGATAACTTTTTAAAATCCAACCTGTATTGGTAGTTTTGGGGTGATTAGAGCAGGTGAGAAAATGTTAAGGAGGATGTATAGTAGGGAAAGTGATACGTACAAAAGGATACTAAAACCAAAAGTTGGAACATGAGAATAATTCATGAACTCCTGACTGCACCAGTTCAAAATTTGGTTCTGAAAGAAAAAGAATTCTGTGTTAATATTTGCATGCAAGGATTTAAAAATGCTACTTGTCAATTCTTTCCTTCCTCCTCGCTGAATAAAACTTGCAGCTCAAGAAAATCCATTTAGAAAATGCTGTTTCTGAGCTGAAGATACCTTGGGAAATACCTGGATTTTCCTTTATCCACTGAGTCCTTTTTTTATCCAGCCTTCTAAGCAATTGTCATTTTTATAACATTTGATGTGCAGTGTTAACTGAATGAAAAACTGTCATCTATATATAGTGGTGCCTCACGTAAAGAGCTTAATTTGTTCCGGAGGCATGCTCTTTAAGTGAAGCGGAGTTTCCCATCGGAAGCAATGGAAATTCAGACAATTGGTTCCACAACCCCCAAAATATTCATATAAAAATATTAACTGTATGTAAAAATGATGACAAAACACAGGAATTGAATTCAAAACACTATAATACAGACCACAATTACTGTAATATAACACTGTAATATTCTGTACAGTAAAAAAGAAAAGAAAAACCTTTATGGCCAAGGATGACTAATTTTCACTAAAAGAGACACTGGTGTCTTTTGGAGCATCTTTAGCAAGGATCCCCTCTGTGTGTGAGATCTATCTGTGCAAACTAGACAGGCAGTCTGCAAAAGCAAAGGGGCTAGATCCTATCCTGTCCACTCAGAATCAAGCCAAAGGGGCCAGATCCTATCCTGTCTACTCAGAATCGACTACTCAGTGAATTCAATGGGGCTTACTTACAGGAAAGTGTGTAGGATGCAGCCTGACTACAAGTTTGCATGAAGAGCAATGGCAGAGGGGCCAGATCCTATGCTGTCTACTCAAAATCAAGGCCTATTGAATCCACTGGTGCTTACACATAGGAAAGTGCATTGGATGCAAGCATCACTCTTTCCATAGGATGCCAGCAGCAGCAGGAGATTGGCTTCTGCTTGCATTGAAAAGGGGCCAGATCCTGTGATGTCTCCTCATTAATTCCACTGGGGCTTACTCACAGGAAAGGAAAACTGCAGGCAGGGAAGGTGGTGGGGGAGAAACAGGGGAAGTTGTAGTGGGGTCTAGGCAGGGAGGGCTTCCTTGGGGGGGAAGGGGTCAGTTTGAAGGGGGCTCCAGAGGGGGTGCAGGAGGAGTTTTCCCTCCTACCTGTTGGAGGCTGCAGTGCAGAGTCTGGGCTGGCCACATGTTTGCTGGCTGCAGGAGCAAAGCAGCCATCTTTGTTGCTCAACTGAAGAGGCTCCTGAGCTCCCTCTGCTGGTCTCTTCATGTACTGCAGACAGGAGGAGAAAGTCCCACCTCACTGCCTCAGCCTAGCCAATGCAGACAGGAGGAGAGGGAGCCCAGCCACTGGGCACTCGTTATGTGAATCATGCTCGTTATGAGAGACAGAAGCTCCCCACAAATTTTAACTCATGTGGAACATTTGTTATTCAAGGCACTCGTTATGTGAGGTACCAGTATAGATAGGTAGATACCACTTCGATGGGAAGGCAAGTTCCTGGCGTTGGATTACTCCAGTCTAAAACAAGTGGATCCTGTCATTACACCACACAAAATGCTGAAGTTGCCTTTGCCTATATTTTGCCTTTGCCTTATTTTAGTTATGAGTAAACCTCATTGAACTCAATGAGACTTACTTCTGAGAAGACGCACATACAATTGTGCAGTTTATGAGCCTTACTTCTGAGAAGACACACATACATTTGTGCAGTTTATCTCTTTGTAAGAGCTTGTTTTCAACATTTCATCCCAACATTATTTCATGCTCAGGTGTCACCCAAGAACAGAATCTGAGGTTAATGTCACCATAGACAGGGCATAGGCATGTTAGCTCTCACTCCACTTGAACTTGATGTCTTCACGTTCACCCATGCAAATCAATGACATTCATTTCTATAGGGAAAGTTACATGCTTCCCTATAGGGAAGTTACAGCACTCCCTATAGAAGTGCTGTTGTGGTCTATTATCGACCACTCTGGCCTGGCCCTTGCTGACAAGGAAAGAATGTTCTAACTGAATTCATTAAACTGGAAACATTGAAATTAGGTTCCAGTAATACTGTAGTACTGGATTACTTGATCCTAAGTATACTGAAAGACTGCTTCATTTGCTCTGATTTTAGCAGCAACATGTTACAGAAACACTTCTGTTATGTGAAACGCTGTGGGTGGCGCAAGCGGCTAAGACGCTGTGCCTGTTAACCAGCAGGCCAGGGTTCGAGACCAGGGTCGGCCCCACAAGACAGGGTGAGCTCCTGTCCTTAGCCCAGCTCTGCGACGCCAGCTGGATCCAATCGTATTGGCTCTGCCTTTCCATTGGACTAATTCAGTGGCATGGAGGGGGGATTTGCTGCTTGGATAACAGCCTATCCTCCATAACAATCCAACCCAGGCTTTCGTGCTTTGCACGCAGCGTATGCTATGCTGAACACGATACCATAGTCTTTCAAGACTGACGGAGGACTGCTTTTTTTTGTTACAGAACCCTATTTTGTTCTTATATTTGAAGCACTTTTTATTATAAGCGTATATGTCCATGGATCAGGGAACAGAGGTCAGTTACAATTCCCTGCAGAGACTTTTTTGTGGCGCTGGAAAGACTGAAAACTACAAGAAGACATAACAAGATTGAAAAAAAATTTAAGTGGCTTGATCGGGCCTTTCAGCTCTCAAATGTTTTTGCCATATAGCTGTGTATTATCTTGCATAGGTAAGGGTACCACTGAGAAAGGGGATGAACTGATAATCAATTGTCCCCATTTCCACTGCCACTTTGGAATCATAAAAAGGAAAAAAGTTATTTTCAAAAACAACAAGCAAAATTATAAAATTTCATTTTAGTATTAGATATATATTTGATAGCTCAAAAGATTTTTTCACAGCAATCCTAAACATGCTTTCCTGGGAGCAAGACCCATTCAACACAATGGTGCTTACTTCTGAGAGACATGGTTAGGTTTGTGCTGTCATGTTTAAATTTTGGGCATGATAGAATTGGAAATCAAGAAATGGAAAGAGAAAACCGTGAAAACAGAAATGAACAATCAGTCCTATCATCTTCCCCTGCTGATATAGCTGCACCAAAAAGGCCTGCATGTACTCCCAGAGTGCTTTCTCCAGGTACTATAAGGCAGGCTGAAGCCCTTTAGGATTGGGACGCAACAGTTGAAAGCTTTCCCAATTGTCCGATGTTGCTTGCAACTCTTATATAAATTTTATCCACCAACCTCTTGCTTCTCCTCTGTAGAGGATTGAATTGGAAGAATTTGCATAGTTAGGTCACTGCTTGCAGCTTCATTGCATTTCCATGCAATTATTTGAGCTACAGACAAAATGTAACACCATTTTCAAATAATATGAATATCTATTTGTGCCATTTTAAAGATAAACATAAGGCTATAATCGTTTCTTTAGAGCCTGTATACAGTTCATATGATACTCTCTCTAGTATAACAGCTCATCTTCATCTGCATGATACATTCCTCCCTGATTTTTTCCTCAGTTATTTTTCTCTCTCATTGTGAATATTCTTTTCTCCTCTCTGATTGCTTTTTTTTCCTTAGACCATTACTCTTGGTTGATAGCTTCAGGTTATCACTATATCCTATCTCCCTCTCCAATAAGTCCATGATTGATACTAATCTTCCTCCTGGGACATATTTATAGCATACTGGATAGAAACTACTCTCTAAATCTTAGCATTATATCTACTGACAATTTACAAGGTTGCACCCTACATTACCATTTGGCAGCTTTGGGGATGGTGGGTATATATCGTACTTTTTATGAAAAACAGAAATGTGTTTCTTATTGTTGCAATATTTCCTTGTCTTTCATGATCATATTCTATTCAAGTTTTATCTTATAGATTATGTAATATATACATTTCTTTTTATCATAATATCATCAACATTTAGCCTATGTTTAATTTTTTTGTGGAGGGGGGGGTGTCGAAAGTTCTCCCCGTGCATCACATAATCCTTGCTTATCTTACAAAGTGGTTGTGTTATTATCCGCATATTGGAACCAGCACTTGTCTAAGGTCACCTAAAGGTATAGTAGAGCAAGGTTTAAATTCAGTAAATCCAGGAAGTACAACTGGAAGTAAGTGGGAGCAATCCTAATCAATTTAGGCCAGCACAACTCACCCATCTCTTCGTTCTGTGGTGGTGTGGGGAGGCCAGCGCATATCTATGCATTGGCATCATCTTCTACAGGAGTGGGCAGAACAGTTTATGGCACTTTTGCGACACCCTCAGGCCAACAAGGGACTTGTGGCAGGATTTGTGCTGGCCTAGGATTTGGATTGCAGCTTTAGGCTTATATCTTTCAACCTGATCCTACCTAAATCTTTGAGCATCTGTGCAGCAGTACCAGCACAGCTACCACTGTATCAGCACTGTACCATAGGGGATTTTTGGCTGCATAGCTGATATGTGCTATGTAGCTGCGTAGCACACCTGCGCCAGCATAATGACTGATGTAAGTCCAAATTGCTCAAGGAAGGTAAATTAGGCCCAGAAAGGGGGTTGGGATCAGAGATGGGCTGGCCCCATCCCAAGATCCGGTACGCCGGATGTGGGAGGGGCCAGCCGGGGGTCAGGGTGTGTGGGCGGGGCGAGGGGCGGGACTGGGAAGGGGCAAGGGGCGGGGCGACGTTGGCGCCTGCGCAGTGCCTGCTTAGAAGCCGGCCTGCCAGGCTGGCCTGGCAGGCCGGCTTCTAAGCAGGCTCTGCGCAAGTGCCGACACCGGCGCTCACGCAGAGCCTGCCTGGAAGCTGGCTGGGCAGGCCGCTTCTAGGCAGGCTCTGCGCGAGCGCCGACGTCGGCGCTCGCACAGAGCCTGCCTAGAAGCGGGCAAGCCGCCTCTAGGCAGGGTCTGAGCGAGTGCCGATGTTTTGCATTTCCCTGTCGCTGGCGGTACGCTAGCAGCAGGGAAACGGGAAGAACCGGTACAGGCGCGTAGGCCCATACCGGTAAGTGCCCACCACTGGTTGGGATGCAGCATGTGATTCCTCTTTCTGGCCATCCTCCTTGACCCAGTCACCACCTTGTTTCGCCCACTTCTGCTCCTTTTAACTCCCTCCAACCGCATACTTGGGCATATCTGCTATGGTGGGTCTCTCCAGGTCTCCATGAATGTCTCCCCAGAAATCTGATGCCTGGTCCTGGCCCAAGCAGTCATAGGTGAGCTGCTCAGATTTTCTCTATCAAATTTCCTGAAGTATATCCAAGTAGCCCTATAGAGTTGGCTGGGGCTTGACACTGACATTTCAATCCTAAGCATGTCTACTCAGAAGTAAGTCCCATTGTGTTCAGTAGTACTTACTCCCAGGAAAGTGTAGTTGGGATTGCAGCCTGTGTTAGGTGAAAAATATAATCTTACCCCAAGTTGACCTTCACCCACCTACCCAGTGCTGGAATTAGCACAGGCCACACAGCCTGCCAGTTCTAAAGCAGGTTAAGATTGGGCTGTCCTGTTCTTATGGAGAATGAACTTTTTCCTATTAGTCTGTTTTTTAATATTCATTGAAATATGTAAAAAGGCTGGTCAGTTTCTAAGAACTAAACTTGAACTTGTATGTGCAAAGAAGAGCTAAGATTTTAATTATTCTAATGAAAGTTTTAACTAACAGGCAAACCCTTGAAAAGGAGTTAATGTGGTGGAAAACGTTCCCTTAAGCAATATCTTTTCATTGCTTAACAATATTTTTAAAAAGAAATTATTGCAAAGAAAGCTTTATGAAGCATGATTTTTTAATCTTTTTGACATAAGGGTCATGTTCTCTAACCAGTAAATATTTACCGTGAGACAGTTCAAAACCGGCTAGGATTATCGCATGTAATTTTGAGGATATGCGATAATAATGAGCCTGTCACTGATGCCTCAAGGCATCCATAGAAAGTGCAAAATCAACCCTAAATCAAACAGTAAAGCTGTGATCACTCCCACGGTGAACGAAAAGCTGATCCACACATTTATTTTCAGATAATGAGATTGGTGTCCAATAGTACAATCAACGTGTTTTAACATTCATTATCAATGAAATAAACATAGCTGTGTTTTTTTCTTTTAAAAAAGAAAGCTTATACACAGCCACGTAGAAGAAATAAAAAGAGCTTGGCTATACCATTTTTTTAAAAGTTGTTTCGTATAATTTTTTAATGTTTATTTTGATTTTAAAACAATTCGCACTATTGAGGGCGCCATCCTGACCGTGTATACCAGTGATGGTATTCAAATAAATTAACAACAGGTTCTGTGCCCATCTGGCAGCCACTTTTAAATGGTTATTTTTAAACTTTATATGGCCTATCTCTTGTTAACAACCAGTTTTATAGAGTAGGTACGAACCTGCTGGAGCCCACCACTGATGTCTACTCAAAAGTAAGCCCCATTATGTTCAATGGGTCCTACTCCCAGGAAAGTGTCTTTAGGATTGCAGCTTAAGAAAAGTAATATCTTTTCAGCTCCTCAGTTTTGCATGACATCTGCTATTCATGGCAAATATGGCCTTCAGACATAAATTACAGAAATGCAGTTATTTTCAGCAGAGTCCCACAAAACTGAAGAGAACCATGATGACTGGGTGGGTAGAGGAATATAAAATTATGTTTTATTTCCCATTGAAGAAGTATTTCCTATGGAATATGCAATAGAATATTATATTGAGACATTCATCACTGTTCCTAACCTAGGATGCTACCAATAGAACATCCTGTTTGGTCTGCCATTTAAAGGAGGGACAAAGAATCGATCATTCTAAACGGGTCAGGTAATTTTTATTTATTTATTATTTTCACAAAAGAAATCAAAAATATTTGTTATTTGTAAAAGGATAAAGAGAAAAAGAATTAAAGGAGAAGCAAAACAGCAACAAAATGAAACAGCTATATTCTTAGCAGAATATTTGACAAGCACAGATTTCCTAATTTACCTTTCTTTAGTCTAAAATAACTTTCAATTAATTTATATTAAATTATACTTAAAAAGTTTTCTTAAACTAAAAGATTACTTGAGAATTCCAACAGCTATCAGAAAAGGAAATCAAAAATTATATAACAAGTACCTATTCATCAAATCCATAATTAACTTTACTCATCATCCTTTTTTCATGCAGAAAGTCCATGAATGGTTTCCAGTTGTCCATAAAAGTTTTTACTGATTTCTCTTTAAGATAAATTTAGGTTTGTCCATTTTAACAAAGTCCGGTAACTTAATCCACCATTGTTCAACAGAAGGCGTTTCTGAAACTTTCTAATATTTAGCATATAAAATCCTTGCAGCTGCTTTCATATATAAAAATATAATTTCAGATTTTTTAGGGATTGACTCATCTAATATTCCCAATAAAAAAGCTTCTGGTTTCATTTGAATATTCACTTTAAATATTAACTTTAATTGTCGATGAATCAGAACCCAAAATTTTTCACCTTAGGACAAGTCCACCACATATGATAAAATGTTCCTTCATGTTTCTTACATTTCCAACACTTATTTGAAAACTTCTTAGAAATTTTCGCTAATTTATCTGGTGTCAAATACCATCTATACGTCATTTTATAGAAATTCTCTTTAATACTCACATTTAATGTAAATTTTAATCTTTTGGTCCATAAATCCTCTCATTGTTTCATTAATATTTCATGGCCCACATTTTTGCCCACTGTAAGGTAATTTTTAAAACATCTGATTGCATCTATCATCAGGTAAGGGTGATGGTAAGGATTGAGATTACAGTTTAAGAAAAATAAGTCACTCTTTTATTTAAAAGGCATTCCTTGTCAGGTTGCAATCCCAATTCCCATTTGGCCACATAAGCCCCAGCAGAAGTCCCATAGTGGCCTGGGAGAGTCACAAAAGTGCCATAAGACATTTCTGTACACCTGCTGGGGGGGGGATTGCACCAATGCTCAAACATGCACTTGCTTATCTACATTATCACGTGATTGGGAAGACCAATGCGTTGTGCCAGCCTAGGTGGGGATCACACCTTCTCTAGGGTGAATATTTCAATTATCAATTTCCTCAAGAGAGAAAGGTAAATAATACGTGTTTCAGAATCTTTGCTATATACATTCTTCACCTACGGAAAGCTACAATCTGTGATAAAATGTGCAGTTGGTATAATAGTAAACCACAAATACAAACTAGGGATGTGTCCAGCCACATTGTTGTTATCACAGTCAGGCCACTTCTTCTTTCCATGCTTGTAATTAACTAAGGGAAAGGTGTCCACCACAGGTTGCCCTGCTAGTCTACATGGACCTTTGGCCGGATTTAGCAGGTTTCTTGCATTGCTGGATTCTTAGATGTTTTAAGATTGCAGTGAAAAGCAGTCTGTGAAAAATTGACAAAAGATCTCTTGACAGGTGTAATGAAAGACAGAAAATGCAGGCTGTAAGTGCAATATATAACACTCTGGCAAATTCTCCAACAGTACCTAGACAACATTAGACCATAATAAATCAACAGTTATCACTCAGGTAAAATACGTTTTACAACTAAAAGCTGAAAACTACAGCTAACTCACTGAATAAAAGACATTCACTGCAGTTGTCAAAAAGCAAAACAGAATGCCAAAATCTATTAAGAAAGGGCTAGAAAATAACAGCAGACAAGTCTATCAGTTCCTACTTGTAAGGATTGCTGTATGCTACTTCCAGGTTCAGCATGAGTCTGAATACCAGTTCTTAGGAAGCAATAACTGACTAGTGCCCTTCTGTATATTTCTCATTCATGGCCTTCCCAGAGGAATCTGTTTGGCTGCTGTGGAAATAGGTTACACGTTTGGTCTCAACCATTTGGTCACAGAATCAATCTAGGTGGTGTGAACAGGATTATATTTTTAGATTTAGGGTGAGGGTGTCACCACTAGTGTCCAAAATTTTGGAAACCTTTTGGAAAATTTGTATTTACGAATAATTCCAGCATGTTCATTGGAAAGGAATTTTCATGCAGGATGAAAGGAGACAAACCATGCTGAATTATTTGTATTATATCAAATATCTCCAAACAACCAGAAAAGGAAAACATGATTGCTTTATGTAACAAAAAGTAGATAAAAATTACAAAAAGTAATTCGGCACTAACCAATGAGACTGATCTCTTTGGGAGAAAGTGAGGTATTATTATGACACATCAGGGAAACGGTTAAGGGCACTATCCTAAGAAATTTAGACTAGCCTAACTCACTTGGCCTATCTTTCCATTACGGTGTGGGGATTGTGTGGGTTGGTATATGTCTGTGTATTGGCCTAATCCATCCAAAAGTGAGATAGAAGTGTCTGACACCACTTTTGTAATACCACCAGGTTAGCACAGGATTTATGCTAGGCAGGCTGTCCAGAAGGGGGGGAAAACCCGGACACATCCGGAAATAGTGCCCCCTGGAGGAAAAGGGGAAAACAAAGCTTCCTGTCCGGCATTCCAGGCATTCTGTTTGGCCCTTTAAAAGTTTTTGGGCTTGCCGGCCCTTTAAAATTGAGGCGGGCCCTTTAAATCGTTTTTGCGGGCAGCCAGAGCTGCCCAGGCATTGGGGCTTCCCTCCTTCTGCTTCCTGGCTGTTGCTGCCCTCTTTGCGGCACTTTCGCCGCCCTCAGGGGTCCCCTGTCTCCACAGCAGCAACCGCCGAAGGTTTTCTTCATGCCTGCCTTCGTCCTTCCCCATCAGCTGTTTGTGTGAGTACAGGGGCTGCCTGCCGTCTTCTCCCCCCCCCCCTCTCCTGCAGGAGGGATGCTGGCTGGAAGGCTGAAGAACTTTTCAAGTTTGAGAGAAAGTTTCCTTTGCATTGAAAGAGCTTTCTCTGTCTCTCTCTCTCTCACTTCCCTCAGCCCCCCTGAGAGACAGAATGTTAACCCTCTCTGTTCAGGCTTCTCTGGGTCTACCTTAAGATCATCTTAAGGCTTCTGCTTAATTTCTACACTTTTTAACTTTTAAACTGGAGAACCTTGTAAAATTCATGAGTTCTCAGCTTTAAAAGTGAAGAAATTAAGTGCAGGAAAGAAATATGAGCATTTCTCCTTTTTTAACATGACCTACATTTTGGGGAATGTCCTACAATTTTTTTAGCAGAGAAAAAATCTCTCCCCAGAGAAATCTCCCCATCCCAAACACCCAGCCCTACCTGCACCCACCAGCCCCAGCCACCCCCACCAGCTAAATACTCCCCCCAGAAACCCTCTACTTACTAATTTTCCTCCAATATCCTCCACCAGCCACCCCTGCATGCACCCACTCCCCCTTCCCCAAAAGAATGAAATATAAAACATATATAACACACACACACACACACACACACACACACACACACACGTGTGTGTGTGTGTATCATACAATCCTAGAATTGGAAGGGACCTAGTAGGTCATCTAGTCTTAATAGGTGCTCACCAAGCCTATGCTTGAAGATCCCCAGTGAGGGAGAATCCATATATATATATATGTGTGTGTGTGTGTGTGTGTGTGTACATATATACACAAACACACACATATACATATACATATACACACACACACACACACACACACACACACACACACACACACACATATATATATATATATATATATATATATATATATATATATATATATATATATATATGGGGATCTCACTGGGAAACTTCAAGATCACCAGTGAGGGAAAATATATGGGGATCTCACTGGGGAACTTCAAGCATAGGCTTGGTGAGCACCCCATATATATGGAGATCTCACTGGGGAGCTTCAAGCATAGGCTTGGTGAGCACCTGTTGAGACTAGATGACCTACTAGGTCCCTTCCTATATATATAATCACCCTGCCTGCATCTACTCCCTCTCCCCCCAATAGTGTGCGTGTATTACCTTAAAAAGGTAATATTAAGTACAGGAAATTAAGTACAGGAAATTAAGTACAGGAAAGCAATAGCAGTGTTTTTAGCTTATTTTAACATGTCCTACATTTTGTCCTACATTTTTGGGGTGTCCTATAGGAATTTTGGCCTTGCGATAGGAATTTTGGCCTTGGCGTGCAGGGATTTTGCCATTTGGCCTCTGGTCACCCTGATGCTAGGGCTTAGGCTGGCCTAAGTGGAGATTAATATGTGTTAGTATGTGTCAGCTCTCATTTCCATGTATCAGAGCTCATACTCAAAATCTTATTTAATTGTGCAAGTTCCATCAAGTTGCCACTGGTTTTTTGTTTGTTACTGATTTGTTGGGTGACTTATATTGTTGTATAATAAATTAAGTTTACACCAACTCTAATGATGCCACTACACTTGTAATGTAGCTGTGCATTTTATTTTATAATTTATTCTGAATAGTTTGACATAGGTGGAGGTCCATTATAGGGGTGACACAGTGAGCTTTTTTACCTGGTGATGCAAATCCTGTGATGCTGCATTTTACAGAAGATAGCACAATATCCTGGTTCTCCATGAAATTTTTGCTAATTTAACTGGTGTCAAATACCATCTATACATCATTTTATAGAAATTCTCTTTAATACTCACATTTAATGTAAATTTTAATCTTTCGGTCCATAAATCCTCTCAGTCCATGAGAGCTACTCCATTAACATAATACTGCACTGCCATTGTTAGAGCAATTGGCCAATGGAAAAATTTGTATGTGGAACATGAATTTATCATCACAGTCCTGAATAGTACCTGGCTAAAATAAAGTAAAAATATAAGGAAATTCTTCTTACCCAATGTTTTTTTCAATGCTTTTTTGGTAAGACACACATGGGCCTCTTTGCCTTTGTGCCCACCCAAAAGTGGGCTCATATTCAGACAGACCCATTGGTGCCACAGCTGGATTACCTGGGGTGCGGGAGCAAATGCTAGCCCAATGCCTGTGGGATCCAGCAGTAGCCATTTTGATGCTGCTGGAGCCTTGGGTGCCATCAGGCTTAGGCTGCCCCTAACCTAGGCCAGCTTTCTGAATAGAAGAGATTCTGCATGTTTTTACACTATTTGCATTGCTTTTTCTTACTCACCACAGTGCAAAAACAACATTTTCTGTATACAATTATGTCATACTAAGGAGTAAGAGTAGGGAATTCCTCCTCATCAGAAAGCGTCTTCCTTGCTGCCATATGGTTCCCAAAGGTGGAAGTTTCCTAGGGCTGATTGCCCTTGTGCCAATGAGCGAGTCAAAACATTGCCGTGGAAGAATTTCTTTTTCTTCTGCTCAAATAGGAATGATACTACTGGCACTTTTGCACTATATGAACCACGGTTGCATATTGATCCAAACCAAGACATCTTTTAAAAAAAACAACCTTGAGCGATCAGTTAGAAGAACTCCTCAAGGGAAGCAATTTTTGTAAAAAAAAAAAAAAAAAGCAATGTGTTTTTTTTACAGTTGAAGGACTTGGGAAAGTTATTGTTATATTTTAATTTTGCCTTAAAGAACATTTTTTTACTTGCATGAGTGATGAGCTTTGTAACAGTTTATATGTTTCTGCTGCAAATTATGTAATTTATAAAAATCTCATACAAACCTTTTATATTTATAATACATCAGGCATCATGTAATGTCAGATTATATGAAATTCATTTTATTTAATTATGGTAATAAATTTACTGTTATTTACAGAAGAGCAAATCCTCTCTTGAAATTTTTGATAAGTTCTTGGAAACTGCAACTTTTAAGTGAAACAGTTTTGGAGTAGATCTCTAAGGATGAAATCCAGAGTAACTATGGGTAGTCCTTGCTCCAGTGTAAGAACAATTTGCTCTGGATTGCAATAAGAATTTCCCACAGGTTTTCCCTAGGTGGTGCAGTAACTATGGGTGCACATAATTTCTCTTATGTGCTCCCGTAGTTACTCTGGATTGTAGGGTATGGCTGCAATCCAGAGCAAATTCAGCCTGCTCTGACCTAACTGCACTCTCCTAACTATTCTGTATCCAGAGCAGAAAGTTATGCTGAATCCAGAGAGTCAGGAAGCCTGGGCTGCCCTAACTTCTCCAGAGCATGCTAAGTAATTGACACAAGGGGAAGACTTGCTCCTGAGGAGACACCCCTCAGATCACACTGAACAAGGAACAGCTGTGGTGCCTACAGTGGTGACATGACTCTGCACATCACCTGGTGCGGAAGTCTGTGCGTCATCCCTGGGATGCACGCGCCCCCCCCACCTGGACTGCGCAGTCACCAAAGTTGGCGCCTGCGCAGTTGTTTCTGAAGCCAACTGGCTTCAGAAACAGTACTGCGCAGGCACCATCTCTGACACCTGCGCAGTACTTTTCTGAAGCCTTTTGGCTTCGGGGGAGACTGTGCAGGCGTCAGAGTTGGTGCCTGTGCAGTACTCTTTCTGAAGCCATTCGGCTGCCGCTCCGCCTCCTGAGTGAGGCCGAATGGCTGTGCAGAGGCGCAGACTTTCTCTGCTCTAAGGAAGTCTCCTCTGAAGCTGTTCGGCATGCTCAGTGTGTTTCTGCGCAGTGCACCTCAGATGGCCGTTCAGGCCAGCTCCTCAGACAAGTGGCAGCTTCTGGCTGCTGCTCCGCCTTGGTGCAGGCCTGAATGGGTGTGCTGATGCCCGGGGCCTACCAAAGGACAGTCAAACTCCTCCGGCACATCACCCTATACGGAGCGCATCACCCCATACGGAGCGCATCACCCAATGCAGCCCACACCAGCCGCACAAGTCTGGTGACGCCACTGGGTGCCTGCCTTATAAGGAGTCCCTGATGAGATGCCAGTACATTCTACAGTGAATACAAGGGGCTTCTTGGAGTGGGCAGCCATAGTTTGTTCCACATCCTGAGGTTGAGAGGCAGGGGTTGCAGCTAGGATGGCCAAGAACTCAGATTTTTGGTCAGATAGGGCAACCTACGGGCTCTTATGTGGACAGATTAATTGCTCTGGATTGGGCTGTATGTCTCTCAGGCTCCTTTCCACTGCCCCCTTTACATAGAAGTGAGCCCCATTGACTGTTAATAGGTTTTACTTCAGAGTAGACATGCATAGGCTGGTCAATTATCCTAGACTAATTGATATATGTAAAGACTAATTGATATATGTTTTTACAGCACATTTCTTGTCACTAAAACATCAACAAATTTTAAAATTAAGATCCAAAACACTTATAATATTAAACATTGAAAGTTTTCCAGGGCCAGAAAAAAATTCCATGCAGACATGGGGAGAACGTGCAAACTCTACACAGACAGTGGCTCAGGCCAGGAATTGATTTTTTTCTCTCATCAACATTATAACAGAATGACTTTGAACAAAATTACTCTAAGAACTTGCTGTACTCTCTTCCGTTCATTGACATGTAGACACAGCTACTGTAAATGGAAATGATCAGGGACATTAATTAGGGCAGCCTGATCCTAACCTCTGCTGAAACATGCAGGCCAACTTGCCTGTCCTATAAGTAGTGCAGAGCTTGGGCTGGCCACTATACAACTTGGAGTAAGGAGAATTAAGTTCCCCTTACCCTGAGTAATGCAGCAGTTTGAATCTGCACCAGTGAAATTGGTGCTGCAAATTCGAGTATGGTAACCCAACATGAGGCTTGGTTGCTCAGGAGGGAATTTAGGATCTGGTTTAAGTGCCAGATCCTGGTACTGCCACTCAAAAGTAAGTTTGATTGCAGTCAGTGGGGCTTACTCTGAAGCAAGTGTGGTTAGGATTACAGCCTGGTAATCCAGCACAGTAGACTTAGCACAGCATAGTCCAGCACAGTGTCAGCTCTGCGGACAAAGAAGCCACAATATTGAAACACAGATTCGGCTGTGTGGTCAAAAAGCAAGAGTTTATTCTGCAGGGAATGATCAGAGGAGAGATTCAAAGTGTTACACAAAAATACAAGGATTTATAGGCACACCCTTACATTTTGAGTTTCCAAACAAAGGTGCCACAGAAATTTTACAAAACAGTTGAAGGATAGAAGTCTAACCACAAAATCCTGTTTTGATCTCCAGAAACTTGTTGAGATTCAGCTAGTGAAGTCAAATGCCTTTGAAGCTTACCCACAACTCTCGGGCACACTTTTGGGTTCCGCTTGCACCTGCAAATCTAGCCTATAATACCTTTAAAATATTTTTATCTAACTTTCCTAAGGTCCGAGGGTCATAAGTGCATTGTCTAATTTCCAAAGTTCAAGCATAGTTCAAATATTGAAGCCTCTTATTTGGTGTATTTTATCACTATCGCTAAGGCATCATTAGAGACCTTGTGTTTCAAAACATAGTTAGGACATCTTCTCGGCAACATTATCTCTCGGCAGCAGCTCAACATCTGGGTAGTATTGTGTTCTGTTTTGCCTACCTGCAGTGTCTTGAAATCCCTTTGTACAAATTATATTCAAAGTTTTCATAACTTTCATCAATTTTCCTATGATTCAGGAACTTTGAAAATACAAGCACAGAGTTTTGCTTGTACTTTGAATGACTATAAACTTGGTTTTTTATTTGGTTTTATTAGTGTAGAGTTGAAAGAAACACTAGTTGTTGCCCTTTTGGGGAGGTTTGGCATTTCTTTGTATCCATAAAGCATGTTATCATTATTCCCTTTTGAATTAAAGGGTTTGCTGGCATTTTTTAAAGAAATACATTGTAGCTGAATAGGCAAGGAACTAGCAGGGATTGATTTGTGCAAAAATGTCTTTTATGTGCTTATTCCAATTCACGTTATACTTAAGTCAACCAGTTGCATTTTTCTTAATCTCATTAACACTTCATCTTGTTTTTCCTGGTGATGTTATGCAGCTAGTTTACCTTCCTACCTCCAGTAGGTAATCCATCAAAGTGGCAAGTAAGTGTAGGAAGGAAAAGGTATGTAAATACTACATTAAGATCTTAATTTACAAACAGCCCAAACATACTCATCCCTGTGATTTAGGGATGCGGCAGCACTGACATGTGTATACTCTCCTAGGGGGTTTTGAGTATTAGAGTGTTCCTCAGAGTAAGGGAACATTTGTCCTCTTGCCCCAGAATAAGCCCCTGTGGCTGCCACAGGTCAACTGCCAGCTCAGGTCCTTAATAAGATAAGGCCAAAAGTCATGAATATTCAAATCTATAGGTCTTTTAAGAATGCTGTAATGCATATTTTGCACAAAAATGAACCTGAAAATGTTTTCACACTATAATGCTAGTCTGCCTTTATAAATGATTTAATTTTGTGAGAGATATGGATTGGGTATCCCTTACCTAAAGTGCTTAAGTTCAGAAATACTTTGAATATCAGATTCAAAGATTTTTTATATTTTGGAATTTGTTATTTTGGAATTATGAATTGGAATACATAATGAGAGATCCTGAGGATAATGCCCAGGTCTAAATGCAGAATTCAAATATGAGCACAATCCTGACCAGGTCCACTTCAAAACTAAGTCCCATTGTGTTCAATTGGTTTTATTCCCAAGAAAGTATCTTTAGGATTGCAGCCTATGTTTCATATATGTTTCATATGTTTTGTACATGAAACTAGGTTTGTGCGTGAAATACAGTTTCTGATTTTATTTCCATAGGTAAAAATATTTAAAAAGTAATGTTGGCATTCAAAAAAGTTATGTATTTTGGAATATTCCATGTTTTGAAACTCTGGATAAGGGAAACTCAGCCTGTATAGACATGCCCCCATATGCATGGGGGTTCCATTCCAGAACTCCTACAGGTAACTGAAACCACAGATGTAAGGGAATGCCTCCCACTTCCCAGAGTCAAGGGAAATGAAGCTCTCTTACACTCCAGAAGGCCTTCTGAGCCCAGCAGAGGCCACCTGCATCCCCTCTATTGAGCTCAGAATGATGATTTCTGCTCCCAAACCGGAAGTGATATTTTATACCTTTAAAATACATTAGAAAGGACAGGAAAGAGGCACTTGTGGGGGAGGGGAGTCCCATGTCCCCAATCCACAGATAAGTGAAATTGCAGGCACAGGACCTCCCCTATATTTTTGTTTCAAATTAAGTTAAACAAGAAAAGATACACCAGCAATGTTTCATGAAATACACAATAATCATTGACCCAAAGAAATTATAGATTAATAGCATATACATTTTGGTGTTTTTTTACCTTTCAAAACTAGGATCAATTTTGAAAAAAAGTTTACAGTCTGAGAATTCAACCAAATACATTTTCTAAACAAGTGTAAATATGGCTTGCATTCTGCACCATTAAACAATACCAGCCTTTGTTGCTAATTTACACCACAGAACACTGATTTTATAAATAGTTTCATATATATAATGTCTCTAGTGCTAAGTGGAATGATATGTCATCAAGCTGACTTCAGCTCTTTTTGTGTTAAGAACTGTAAGGGTCACATGAAATTAATATATATGAAGACATGTTAGTTGTGTATCTAATGACACAGAAATAATTTACTGCCGCAGGAAATCATGGGACTTAATTTCATCAAGTATTAAGAGCTTCCTGTCATGTACTGAATGCACTCAGTAACTTGGTGGACTAAGGTTTTATGCTGAATATTCTACAGTAGCTTTCAGTGAGGTATGCTTAGTGGAAAGAAATTACAGTTGCAGTGGCGCTGCAGAGAGCTAGCACACAATTAGTAATCCCTGAACATGCATACCCAAAGATCATCCAAGCTTGTGGGTCATAGAATGAGTGGTATGGCAACTAAATTGCCCTGAATATTTCAGAGTTTGTATGTACTAGGAAGCTATGCACAGTCTTAACATGAGGATGGGGACCACCTGGGAAAATCATGCTCAGTGATTCCTTTGTTCCTGAAGGTAAGCAGTTTGAGACCCAAGTGATGCACAATGGAGTGAGCTCCATCACTTGTTACTACTCCTGCTAACTAAGTACAGTGGTGCCTCACGTAAAGAACGCCTCACATAAAGTATGTTTCACGTAACAAACAAAAATTTCTCTAGGATTCTACTTCACGTAGCAAACTGTGTTTCACATAAAGAACACATTCGTTGGCAGTTGGGGCAGACACGCTGGCCGGCAGCCTGTTTAAAAAGCATCAGGGCTGCCTAGCGCACCTGCCCATAGTGAAAGCAACACTTCCATGCTGTTCCTCCTGTGGCCGGTCATCTGCTGGGCAGAAGGAGAGAAGAACAGTGGAGAAGAGGAAAGCAGCTCAGGGCTAGCCAGAAGGGAGCAGGGCAGAGAGAGGCTCAGGATGAAGAGGAGAAAATAGGGAGACATTTTGAAGGTGTCTTGGATTGCAGCCTCCTAACCATGTCTACCCAGAAGTAAGCCCCATTGTGTTAAATGGGGCTTACTCTCAGGAAAGTGTCTTTAGGACTGCAGCCTAAGTAGACTTCATAAGATCATGCACATTGAATGCATGTTTTGAATTCAATCCCAGTTTCTGTCACCATTTTTACATCCAGTTAATATTTTTAGATGAATATTTTTGGGTTGTGGAACCAATCGTCTGAGTTTCCATTATTTCCTATGGGAAAATCTGCTTCACATAAAGAACATTTCACGTAACAAACATGCCTCCAGATTGAATTAAATTTCTTATGTGAGGCATCTCTGTAGTTTGAAAGCATGCAAAATACAAGTAGATAAATACGTCACAACCCGGTGACGGCTCCTGTGACAGGCTGGTTTCCTCAATGTTGCATCAAAACATGAATTGGACAACCCCGATCCAGAATAGTGTGGGAACAATGCTACAGTAAGAAGAAGAAAAAGTGGATGATACACATTGAGATGAGAGTAATGCTGTCTACATTAGGTTTATATTTGATTCCATTATGAATACCACCTAAAATGTGATCACATGACAGAGATACAAGTCAGCAAAAACCTGTTTATCCTTGCTTTATCTTTCTTTTAGTTATTTTAAGCATGTATGCTCTGAATTGTCATCCCATTTTATAAACTGTTCTAAGCTAATCTGAATTCTTATTTTAAAAACTGATAAAGTTATTGTTAAATTTATTTCAGTAATAATTTTTATCATAATAATGTAACACAGCTCAAAGTGAGATTTAATGCCACTACTTCCTTTGTGGGTGACATTCAATCCAGCTGAGATACAAGAGGTTTGATTTAAAAAAACACCACGTAATTTTAACAAAGGGTTAGGGTACAATTCATCTGAAAGCTAAATACCACTGAAGTTTGTTTGTTTTGATGGGGGGAAAGTGCTCAACATAGAGCACAATCCTAACCATGTCTACTCAAAAGTAAGCACCATTGTGTTCAACGAGTCTTATTCCCAGGAAAGTGTCTTTAAGATTGCAGCCTAAGTGGCTGGAAGTGGTCCTAATTAGATGATGCAGGAAAAAAAATCTTTTGGATCTTTCACCCTGTGCATAACAGATTGTTTTAATCATACACAATTTTAAAATAATTCTAAATGATTCCAGTTTTGTAGAATAATTTGTAGTAGTCTGTGATCCAGCTTAACAAAAGTGGCAGCTGGTACAATAAACAAGCGGAGCTAAAACTGAAGCAATATTGTAAATGCAGTAGCATCCTTAACTACAGGGCAAGGACTGTCACTCCCTCAACAATTAAATACTTGCTACATATTCTCATGTAATACTGTAAAATGTAACATCACACTTGATAAGTTATTACTATTTTATTGGCACCACTTTAAAGCACTTGGACTTAATAACTCAACAGTATATATCGGTAGATGTTTTTGACATTTCTACTGTCCTTGCTGCTGAAACAATCAGTTGTAGGATGTGATACTGATAATTCAGTACTTTGGGAACTCCTACTACTACTGCTAACACCTCCTCCTTCTCTTCTTCTACTTCTCCTCCTCCTCCTCCTCCTCCTCCTCCCCCTTCCCTCCCCCACCCCATAGTACAGAACTTACTCAACAGAGATGTAAGGGGGTCTTTCACTTGCAGGAGGTTCAAGGATCCCTGTGCTCTCTGACTTATGGAAAATTTGTATTTGTCTTGCTGGGGGATGCAAGCCTGAAATTGAGAAGGAGCACAGCAAGTGAAGCCTTAACTCTCACTACGCTGCCAATCCTGATCACGCACTCCCCAGTGAGAAAAATGATTCAATTGAAAGTCAGTTGTGTATCATGCTAGTCCAGTGAATCAAGCGTGCAGTCCACAGATTGCACTGGACCAGCACAAGTCCCTTGCACTAGCCCAGCAGGCCTCCGTCAGTCTTGAAAGACTATGGTATCCAGTGGTGGGATTCAGGTAAACTAACAACCGGTTCCATGCCCATCTGGCAGCCACTTTTAAATGGCTGTTTTTAAACTTTATATGTCCTATTGTTAACAACCGGTTCTATAGAGTAGGTGCGAACCTGCTGGAGCCCACCACTGATGGTATCGTGCTCTGCACTGCATACGCTGCATGTGAAGCACAAAAGCCTGGGTTGGATTGTTATGGAGGATAGACTGTTACCAAAGCAGCAAATCCCCCCTCTCCACACCACTGATTTAGTCCAATGGAAAGGCAGAGCCAATACGATTAGATCCAGCTGCGTCGCAGAACTGGGCTAGGGACAGGAGCTCACCCTGTCTTGTGCTCCGAACCCTGGCCTGCTGGTTAACAGGCACAGCGTCTTAACCGCTTGCGCCACCCACAGCAGGGTCACAAATATTACATATAGCATATTTATATCTCCTTGGTGGCAAACTGCACAGGCGCACATGAATCCATCCTCCAAGGTGGTTCAGGAAGCAACCTCTGTACCTACTGAGCTTGACCAATGTGGAGAACATAGAGGTTAGGGAAAGGTTGAAGAGGAGGAGAGTGGGGCATTCCAGTATGGAGGACGGCAGGTGGAAGGCAGAACTGTGGGTGGTTGAGCAGGTGTGGGTGGTAGAGCTTGGACCCATCAGTTATGCAGATCCACAAGCCATATTCAACAGGCAGCCAAGGGTAGCCTCTTCCAGATGTGGTACAGAACTGAGTACATCTATGGGGGCATCTCTCACCTTAATCAGAGTAAGAAACAACCTTCTCCTTTCCTTGTGGTAGTGCAGCAGCAAGCCAAATGAAATCCTGGACGCACTGCAGGCAAGTTAGTCTAACTGCTAGAGCAGATTTAGGATTGTGCTACCTGGTGTGTTCAGGAGCAAGCACAAATGTCAGCTCAGAAAACAATAAAAAAGTTGACATCCATTATATCTTGGGTACATATTCCTGCACTGTATGCAGACATTAAATGGCAGAGTGAGAGCTCTGATCCTTCAGATCATCAGAGGTAGAAGAAATGGGGTACTGTACATGAACTACCTAAAGGAAACCTTTTTGTTTTGTTTTTGTTCAAGCCTCCCACTCATCTAGCAAGTGCTATATATAATGCACCATTTATCTCTCTAAAGCCTCTCTAATACTAATCACCTCTGTTGGAAGGATGAGGATGGCCACTGCATCATCATTCCTCCCCCACTCATCTCTCCTGCACTAAATAACTTTATCTGTGCTGACACTGATATCTTAGGAAGGAAAGTACCTTGACCTTCTTTCTGTGCTCATGGCTACTAGATTAAAAAAATAAATCTGTTCTCCAGACTGAGTGTGATCTAACAAGTGATCTGATGGGGGGAGGGAAGTGGAATCCTCATTCATAATATTTTTTCAAAGTCAACCATTAGCATACAATCAGATCTTTTTTTTTTACAACGCCTCCTTATTTCTTCCTTAATTTTCAGAAGATTCAGACATGTTTTGTACTGAATCATATATTTTTCTGCAGCCTTTGAAAATGCATTGCACAAGCTGTGCCCTGGTAACAAGCTCTGGACATCTACTGCGAAGCCGGCAAGGTGATAAGATCGACCAGACGGAGTGTGTAATACGAATGAATGACGCACCCACACGGGGATTTGGAAAAGATGTGGGAAACAAGACCAGCCTGCGAGTCATTGCCCATTCCAGTATCCAGAGAATTTTGCGAAATCGCAATGAACTGTTAAATATGAGCCAAGGGACAGTTTTCATCTTCTGGGGTCCCAGCAGCTACATGAGGCGAGATGGAAAAGGATTAGTTTATAACAATCTGCAACTGATGAACCAGATACTACCTCAATTAAAAGTATACATGATATCTCGGCACAAGATGCTTCAGTTTGATGATCTTTTCAAACGGGAAACTGGAAAAGATAGGTAAGAAACTAGTTGTATATCAAATTTCATTTTCATGAAACTGGTCGAATGTTATGTACATTGATCACATGTTCACCAAAGGGACAGTTGCAAAGCATTTGGCTTTCTTTCATCTTTGGTTTTGGAAAATATTTTTATTGTGTGTGTCAAATAATAACACTTGTCTTTTCCAACACAAGTGATCAAATAATTTATTTACCATCAGTTTTTAATGTTAAAACCCATGTGTGCCATGAAGAAAATTGCAGAGCAACATAGCAGGCAGTGAAACATTGAGTTTAAATCTCAGTTTAGGTAATATACCTGGAAGCAGATTTTTATTGGTTTTGAAAAATTGGAATTGATGGGTTTTTACTTTATGGAGCCAACATTGCCATTCCGTGAATTATAATGCTTACTTATTGAATATCAGCGTTCTTGGTACACGGCAGCAGTAAAGCTTCTTGTAAAACAAATACACATTATTCATACATTAGATACTTCTGATGTGTTCATCTCACACTTCCAACAGCGAAAAGGCAAGTTATTATGATACTTACTTCTTTATGAGTCCATTTATGGCTTACAGAGTTTCAAATCAATTTTTTTAAAATAAGTGACCCTCTAGATGACTGTGTTGCGTTACAGATAATGTTGGAAACTAGATCTTCTGTTCTTCACACCAGAACATACATTTATTTTTATTATGCACTCATTATGTTTTTACATAGCACAAGCATGATGACAGCAGAAGCACCACTTAACATATTTATGTATAAATTAAGAGCTCGCTTTGGAGAGGAGTATATCTAGAGCAAATTTGGAGGCTCTTTCCATATGAAATAATCATTTTTTTAAATAAAAATCTTACAAGGTACAGCAAATAAGTGGAAGTCAGCATTCTGCAGCCGAGACAGGCAGGCTGGCCTCTTAACTAGTGCCAGTGCTATTCAGGCTCATGTTGAGCCTCATTGGTGCCAAGAAAAGGGCTGAGGAGCAGCAAGACACAAACCATGCCCCCAGAAGCTTAGGACATAAGCAGCGACCAGGCTGGTGGATGGAACCAGGAACTGAGAAGATCTGGCCCAGACCAGGGTCAGGATGACTACTCCATAAGGAGGATCCAGAGCTCTATAAAGCTAGTTAAAACCCTGAGGCAAAAGAGGAGTTGGATGGTCAGAACTCCTTCCCCACTTCATATCTGAGGTTTGTAGGAGGAGACCACCACTCAGAAGCAGTGTTTAATGGCAGGAGCCTTCCAAAAGCAGCCTCCTTGTTTGGGATCAGGTTGACAAGGAAGAGTGCCAACACCCTACTCCACTCCGCACCCTTACAGTCAGCTAATTTGAACCTCATTTGTCAGCTTTGATTATTAAATTCCCAAATACAGTGGTGCCTTGTAAGACAAACATAATTCGTTCTGGAAGCATGTTTGCCTTACAAAATGTTCTTTATACAAAGCGGATTTTCCCATAGGAAATAATGGAAACTCAGATGATTGGTTCCACAACCCAAAAATATTCATATAAAAATATTAAATGTATGTAAATGTACGCACCCCAAACATCATAGTTTCTATAACAATACTTAACATTGTGATTGAAAAGACAAATTCATGCATTAAATCCTATTAAAATGTCTTATTTTAATATTTGGGCAGTGAAAATATAGCAAATTAAATGGGACAGCAAATGACACATGCTGCAGAAAATAAACTTTGATATTGCTATATAATACCAGTTTCGAGTAACTGTAGTTGAGAATAAGTTTATAATTTAATAAAGGGCCATTAAGAAAATATGATTCAGAACCAATATTATAGTAATTAGATAAAAGAAGCATAAATGAAATAACTGCAGGAAGAGTATTTCCACAGAGATTATAAATGAGATTGTGATGGAGCAGAAAGGCCTTTAATTGTAATTTAATATGCACCATAGAGACTGGGACAGTCGATTGCTTCATCACATAAGAGTATATGGATATCTTCTAATAAGCATATGATATGCCTTCTTTTTCTGACTATTCTGGATAGAATCCAATTTATGTTTCCTTATTGAGGACACGTTTGAGAGTTTGAACTTGAGAGGATATCACAAAATGTTTTATTACATACTCCTGAAACTCTGAAGCCCTGAGATTTTTTGGTAATAAAACAGATAACTTTTTTAATCAGTATCTAACCTCATAGACAAACACATACACATTGATTGAATTGACCTTTATCTCACTTGGGATATCCCATTTGGGACCAAATTTGGCTCACTGGTCACAATTCAAAACACACTTATGAGTTTATATCATTGAAAGCCCACTATTGGGCTTTCAGTTGGGCTAACAGGTTAAAGAGGGATGCATAGGAACACACAATCCTATGCTTTTCTACTCAGAAATAACAATCCAGAGTAACTACAGGGAGTCCTTGCTCTGGTGAAAGAACAATTTGCTCTTGATTGCAATATGAATTTCCCATAGGTTTTTACTAGGTGGTGCAGTAACTACGGTACACGTAATGTCTCTTATGTGCTCCCGTAGTTACTCTGGATTGTAGGTCTTGTCTGTGGCTGTGGATGGCACAAGTGGCTAAGACACTGTGCCTGTTAACAAGCAGGCCAGGGTTCGAGACCTGGGTCGGCCCCACAAGACAGGGTGAGCTCCTGTCCTTAGCCCAGCTCTGCAACGCCAGCTGGATCCAATCGTATTGGCTCTGCCTTTCCATTGGACTAATTCAGTGGCGTGGAGAGGGGGGATTTGCTGCTTGGGTAACAGCCTATCCTCCATAACAATCTAACCCAGGCTTTCGTGTTTCACATGCAGCGTATGCAGTGCCGAGCACGATACCATAGTCTTCCAAGACTGACGGAGGCCTGCTTTTTAGGGCTTGTCAGGCTTACTCTAAGGAAAATAAGCAGAGAATAGCAGCTTGTCGGTGGCATACTGTGTCATATGGGGCAGGAGGTCCCAGTGATCCCCAAATCTAGCACGGAGCTCCTTTTGCCAGGGGCTTGGGCAGTGCCCTATCATCCCCATCTCAAATCTACCCCCGCTATCTCCACTTAGCAATGCCACTAATACAAGTATTGGGACACAAATGTCAGGGTTACAAAATAAAAACACAAATGTCCAGTACAGGCACCCCCACTTATTGGATGGGTTAGGGACCAGAACAATTTTTCCAAAATTGAAAACCATTGAAAAGTGGAACCTAGTCTTTCTCAGCTTGCAAATTCAAAATGGCCACATAAAAAGACATAAATTTCACTTGTAAAAGCCTAAATAGCACATATTTATTAACACACAGTCAAAAAACATAACAAATTACAGTAAAATGAACAAATGCATGTGTGGGCAATGAATATCTTACGTGTTTGAATGATGGTTATTTACTGAAGGAAGTCATAAGGAAATACCGAAAACATTGGATTACCATGTCACATGCAAATCAACATCAGGGAAGTCAATTTTAGCCTTTAGATCAGGAGAGCGATGTTGAAAGGGTGACGCATGTGCTGAATGAATGAGTCCTGGGTATAACAGAAAAGCTTTTGAAAGAGTGGAACTACCAGAAAACAACCTGTTACAAAGTGGGGAATGCATAAACTAGGACATTACTGATCTTTGAATCTTTTTATAATTACAACTCAGGAACTCTTGTTTATGGGGCAGTAACTAAGAGCCTAATCCTCATTTCTTCAGCACCAATGGTATGAGTGTGCAGCTGACGCTGGGTGTTGTAAATATGTCATAAAGCAAATTTATAATATGCTCGGTGTAGGGACTGCCAACACCAGCCCAGAACCAGACTGTTACCAGTTAGAGCAAGGGAATAGCTTCAGACAGTAGTACCATGAGTGTGAATGGAAAGGAGACATGGATAAGGAGAGGGCATGCCTAATGGAGCCTTATTCTGCCAGATTCAATGTTCCCTGTTGGACTTTAAAGCCCAACTTGGAGCTCTTCCAGTCTGTGCCAGCAAAATAGTCAAAGATAGGAGAAGAATCATTATGTTCTGTGGGAGAAAGGGACAAATGTCTACACAGAGTAGGAGACTCCAGAGCCTGGTCTGATGCCCATAGGATAAGATGGTAGCCTTTTTGGCATAGCTGCTTCTCTGGGTGTCAGCAGCTTAGGACTGGACTGTTAAGAGATCAACCGACTATGGTACCCTAATGGGAGATCATCATGTTACATTCTGATGATTCGCCTCTATCCATATCCATCTACAGTAGTAATTCTCCCACTAACCAGGTGTAGATATGAATTCCTTCTGTCTCTTTCAGTTTTTGAAAGTAAAGCAAGAACATTTTTTGACGTTTACTGCTGGTAACAAAAGGATCAGGTAAATAATACCACCTTGTCTGCATTATTAAGACAAATAAAAAAACCCAGTACAATATATATGTATTCATCGACCTGGAGGACTTAGATAAAACTATTCCATAGTGAGGAGGGAGCTACAAATAGCTATTAGCTTCTCATAATCTTTTTTTTAAAAAAATTTAATAGCTAGCTGAAAAATTGTGACTAACAATATGCGACTAACATCTGTCTGTAGAATTATTTGTCACCCTGGAAACTTAATTGTTTCTGCTTTCAGGAAGATCTCCAACACTTGGCTTAGCACTGGATGGTTTACAATGAGTATTGCATTAGAGCTGTGTGACAGAATAGACGTCTATGGAATGGTGCCACCAGACTTCTGCAGGTAAATTTTAATCTGGATTTATTATTCACTTGCAAAACTAAGTGCTGCAGATAAATACAGAAATCTATTTATACTGTCCAGGAAACATATCTTCGGTGTTCCTGAAGCTCTTAATTAGCAGGTCCCATGATTGGATTCCAAAAAACAACAAACAGCATTTAATTGCATTGCCTAAAAATATTAAATGTTTTTGTTTGTGCTGTGAGAGAATTAATCCACATCTTATCAGTTTGTTTTAGCCTCTGAATTTATATCAGCTAAAATTTATATCAGCTAAAAGTAATGCTGTAATTGGCATGAAATTAATCTTGAAAAAAGCATTTGGAAAACATCTATATATATAAAACTGAAAAGTCTCTCACACATTTGAGGAGGGTGTTCCCTCCTCAAATTTGAGGAGGGTGTTCTCCTCAAATTTGAGGAGGGTGTTCCTTCTGTGATGGAGAGATCCACTAAGAACTGGTTTTTCACATTCCAACCTGAAAGAGGTGAAATGGGGCACAAGACATTTTCTTCCCTATACTTTCCATTGAAGAATCCCTGACTGAATGATGCTATGCACCAAACCCCTTGACCTAGAAGCGTGAAATTTGGGGAGGGTGTACCTTCTGTGACATCAACACCCACCAAGAACCGATGTGGAGAAATTTAACCCTTATGGGTTCAAAAGGGGTGCAACGTGTTTTTGTCCTATGCTTAACATTGACGACTGACTGATCAACATCCGGCTGATTCACTGGGAGGAAGGGTGCACAGTGGGTGATGGTATGCTTGGGAGGATGGTACATGTGGGGGGATGGTGCACATTGTGCATGGGGAAACGTTGTGCATGGGGGATGTTGCACATTGGGGAATGATGCACATGGGGGATGATGTGCATGGGGGATGATGTGCATGGGGGATGATGCATATGGTGCTCATTGGGGGCTGGTGCTAATGGGGGGATGGTGTGCATGGGGGACAGTGCACATGAGGGGTTGATGAGCATGGGGGTATTGTGCATGGGGGAATGTTGCACATGGGGACTTATGCATATGAAGGATGATGTGCATGGGGGATGGTGTGCATGGGGGTTTATGCATATGCAGGGATGATACACATGGGGCAGTGCACATGGGAGGATGGTGCACATGAGAGGTTGATGCGCATGGGGGATTTTGCGCATGGGAGTTGATGTGCATGCGGGGATGATGCGAATAGGGGGGACAGTGCACAAGGGGGAAGTTGTACCGGGGTATTGCACATGGGGGTGTTGCACATGGAGAGATGGTGCACATGGGGGGATGATGTGCATGCGGGGACAATGTGCATGCAGGGTTGATGCACAGTGGGGGATGGTGTATGGGGAGAATTTTACTCCTACAACGTGGATACATTTTCACTAGTTCATTTATATTTTCTAAATAGATTCTTTGTGCAGTGCAATCTTAACCTGTGCTACATTAGGCAAGCTTGAATGCATGTACTGTATAAACAACAAGTTTCAGCCTGAGACAAGGGAAAATTTTTCCCCTTATCCTGGGTAGTACTGGAACAGCCCCAATGGGACTACTTGGATCTCTACCACTTCAAATTGCAGTGCATATTCAAACAGCCCAGGACTGCTGGGGGTTGTCCAGGAATGGGGCTAGGATCTGGCATAACTGCTAGGTTCACGCCCTGCCTCCCACTCACCACCAACCCACAATCCCACCTACTACACGCCATCCCCTACCTAGAGCACCTCTCTCCCACTTCTTCCCTGTCATCCCCATACCTCCCCTCCAGATCTAGGCTAAGCTCAGCCCAAAAACATGCCTGGATCCGACTTGGGGAGGATCTGGCTTCGCAATACATTTGCAACACCCCTGGGCTAGCACAAGTACTTATGTACTTTACAGCTGAAGGAGCTGTTAGGATTACACACTTAATCGGCAAAGGAGCCTTTAATTTTGAAATATAGTGTGTGCACATATACAGTACATTCATTCCAGAAACTCAGTGGTTTCTGATGTTGTCTGTGATCTGTTTGTTTGGACCGATAGCTACTTTAGGACAGTTTAGTTAATCAAGCTGTCATTTTAAATCATTGTTAACTATGATTTTAAAAAATTAAATATTTAATTCATATTTAAATTTTGCATCACCCCAAAGGCCTGGGGACTGATTTATGTAGGATAGTATGAAAATAAAATAAAATAAAAATTGAAACCTAGATTACAGTAGCTGGCATGCTAAAGCCTTCAATTCTCCACTGATTTTACCTCAACTCTATTAATCCTGATAATTTATTGAGATGCTTCTAGAAGTTTAACTATTAAATAACTACACTTAACTATATTTAACTGTAAGAAAATGTATTTAATAGAGTATGCAAATATCTGTGGACTGTTGTGTTTCCAGACATTAATGACAGTCACTGAGAATGCGCTACTAGGAGGCATTGCTAGGAGAGATACAGACAATTTAAAATTCTATATCTTTTATTATAAGGTCTATGCATTGTTCTAATGTATCCAATTGAGACAATAAAGATTATAGATATTATTTCCTCTTCTAGGGTGACATAATTTTCCCCTTCTAGAAATAGTGTGTGAAGTTCTTCAAGAATTAGCTCTCCTGTAATCAATGGACAGCTGAATTGGCCTTTCTTCTGACCATGTCAGTGTAAACAAAACTGTTTCTGTAGGTACTACCAGTAGAAGAACTGACTGCTGCACGATACCAATACAAGGAGGTGTATATTTTTACCAACTGCCATCTATAAATGGCTTCTAATAATATTTAAAGGCATGCCGAACTCTGACCAAATACTGATTAATGTCCGGTATCACTGAGTAGTAAAATAGCATCTGTTTTAATATTAATAAATGAGGGTGACCATCAATTTTCTCATATAAATTGCTCAAGCATTTAATTTGCCAGCATTAACATTTAATTGCAGAAAGGGGAGTTAACATCCTGTTCTTAATCTGATTATTCAGACTAGAGATACAACATTTTTAGACTGTCCTTAACAGTACTGGATTGTACCTAAGATGTAGCCCAAGAGGAATCTGATCTTGGTTTAAATGTTTCAAATGAGTAAATATTGAGACGAGGGTGGTCTAGATTCCCTCAGCAGCTCTGAAAAAATTTCTTCTGAAGTTGTAAAAGAAGGAAACTTGCTTTTACCAATGATTTTCCAGCTCCGATAATCACTTCTTCGTGCATATTTACTGCTCACTTATGGTTGCCTATCCAGATAAAGCGTCAAATTAGGAAAATCATTGTATTCACTCAGAACTATGACATTGCAGTACGTCTTCTACCCCTCGTATATTAGTCTGGGAAGAATTTGACATTCCAGTAGCACAATCTTAACCAGCTTTCATGCTCCAAGGTAAGGGCAATGCTGCTTTGACGCAAAGGAGCATACAATCCTTTTCCTTGAAGAGGTCTCAATCACTGCCACCCAATGCAGGATGCAACACATGCCTTGTGGGCACAGCTGTGATGGAAGCTGTGATGGAAGGTTAGTTTTGGGGCCTATATAGCATGAAACTCTCCACTGTGTTTTCCTTCTTGGGGAGATCCAACATTGTACTTTCCCACTCTCAACAATCCATAAGAATGAGCAAGAAAAACAAATCACACACTCGTTCAGTCACCCAAATGCTGTGGTAGAATACCTTTATTGGTATATTTTACTGTTATGCTTTCCTATATAACAAAACAAAAAACATAAAGCATCAGCACCTCCTTGTTGTTTGTAATCTCTCATTCTGCCATGCTATGTAGACTGTATTGCTCACAGGAATAAAGAAAAGCAAGCTAGGAGTCAGTAACCCTCCAAAATGAAATGATTGGTAATGTCAGAGTGCATCACCCTCCCATGCAACACCCCTCCCAGATAGGTGCAAAGTTTGTCTGCCTTCAACTTTTAAGTATAGGACAAAAACATGTTGCATCTTTCTTCATCCCCTAAGGAGTTAAATTTCTAAAAATTGGTTCTTAGTGGGTGCTCATGTCATATAAGGACTACCTTCTCCAAATTTCATGGTTCTGGGTTCAGGGGTTGGGATAGGGCGTTGATCAGTGATTGATACTCCAATGTAAAGTATAGGGACGAAAACGCATTGTGCCAATTTTCACCCCCTTCTGGTTGGAATTTCCAAAAATTGGTTCTTAGTGGGTGCCTACGTCACAGAAGGAAGATCCTCCCCAAATTTCATGCTTCTAGAGCCTGCTTTTGGCTGGGCATTGATATGAGTGAGTCAGTGAGTGAGTCAGTGAATCAGTCAGTCCGTGACTCTTCAGTTTTGTATATATAGGTGAGTAATGTTGCATATCTACCTGCTGGAGGTAGAATTAAGCCACATATATGTAAAGACACATATAACTTCACTCCCAGCTCAAATTTACTTGATGACATCTGTATCCATTTAAAAAACACATCAATCTGTTTTTTTTCCCTTTTAACATACTCAGTATTAGTTATCACTGAAGTCTTGCTAGTTAGAATGGAAATATGTCAATATCAAACAGAATCTCAGAGTATTTTGATAAATGGTTAAATTATTTCATTAAAAACACACCCATTTTTATTTGAAAATATGTCTTTGGTAGATAAAGTGCTATTGATATATTTTCAAGCACTTATGTACATAAGTTCTGAAACACTCATATTCAGAAAAGCAATTTGATACCAAATTAATGTTGGTGTTGTAGAATAGAAAACTGGATGGAATATGTTCAGCACTAATCTAAATGGAAAGTAGCAGTTATTTTAAGAATAGCAGAGAACACATGATGTTGAGAATGGGCAGGTCACATAATGAGGAACTGCATTGCAGAGGTTAAGTGTTGCACAATAATCCATCAAAATGATACTGAGTTTTGTAATTATTTTATTAAAATTGAATTCAAACTTTAACATATGCCATTTTCCTAGGCCAGAGAGAATGGTCCAGCTAAACTGACCATATCCTGAGCTGACAGGTCAAATCCACAGGGCAAGGAGGCCTTCTACTGGGTTTGAAACGTCACCTTCCTATTATCAAATTTTGGCTGCAGAAACAAATGTTGAATATCAGGGGACTTCCCCCCCATGATTGTGTCTTACAGCACCTTTGAGACACCCAGGTCAGCACAGGACTTGTACCAGGACTTATGCCATTCTAACTGGTCATCCTAGGTCCCCCCGCAGGTTAATTGCCAGTCATTTCCGACTCTAGGGTGCGGTACTCATCCCTGTTTACAAGTCTTCAGTCAAGCAATATTGAAATGCTTACAAAGACAATTCTGTGGTCATGGGGCCAGCATGACTATACACCAAAGCGCACAGAACTGGGGGTTAGGATGGAAGTCTGAATGAATGCTGGTACCCTATCCAAAAAGGGCTCATGTTCTTTAAAAAGAAAACACACACACAAGAGAAACATTACGAAAGAGCCACAGGAGGAGAGACTGCATTGGGACGAAAAGGAACAGTTGCGCTGCTCCTACTAATGAATAAGAGAATCATCACTGCCAATGTGCTTCTTGACATAGTTAACAAGACCAAAGTCTGATGGTAGTTGTGGGAACACTGCAGAGAGAAAACTATAAATACCTGAACCATCCCCAACAGAATCTATGAAAGAATGTTTCCATCTTCTGGTATGTCATGTAGTGGTCCACAGGATGCCTTCGTAAGTGCCAACCAAACAGCAGGTGAAAGATCTCTTCCTGCTTAAATAGAAACATAGAAAACGGTGACAGCCAAAAAGAACAGCTGTAGTAGTTAGTGCATTGTCATTTATCTTCTTATTCCGGAACCATCTTTCTATATGCATAAAGCATAGTAGAACATACATTAATTCCAGCAAACATCTTGTTCTTCTCCTATACCTCCCACTCTCAACATCCTGCAAGTTTCTATAAATGAAAAATTATCTCTTGATTTCTTGGTTGATAGTCTGATGTCCTCCATTATGTTCCCAATTTCAAGGTGTTCTGCCCCTCATTACCCCCCATTTAAAAGGGCTTTTGTAAGGAAAGAGGTGAGGCCAATACCCTTATGCTTGGCTGAGGGTAATTTCCCCTAGAAGAGCAGAAGAATTGCAGTAAAGCTTAGCAAAGAAGGCTACAGGAGACTCTGGAAATTTAGATTTTAACTACTTTAAGGTCCAGTCCTATCTAAGTCTTTATGTGGTGAAGCAGTGATACCAGCACTGATTTTATGAACATCTTACTTTAACATTGATAAATAATAAAACAGGGCAATATTTTAATTGCATCATCTTTCAGTATTCAATATTGCTTACAATGCTGTTTCTTAAAAAAAAAAATCCAATGTTCAGTTTCAATTGAATTAAAACACCGGTTATGATTATCTCCCTTGTTGATCAATGAAATAAGTCTGGGCTTCCATCTGTTTTCTCTCGCCTTTTGCAGGAATCCTAATCATCCTACAGTACCTTATCATTATTATGAACCTTTGGGACCTGATGAATGTACAATGTACATTTCCCACGAACGAGGAAGGAAAGGCAGTCATCATCGCTTTATCACCGAGAAACGAGTGTTTGAGAACTGGGCCCGGACATTCAATATTCACTTTTTTCAGCCAGACTGGAAACCAGAGTCACTTACTATAAATCATGCTAAGATTAAACCGGTATTCTGAGGAACGAATGCACAAGGCTGCAATCACAATCACCTACTGTATCAGGCTTCAGGGGATCGAACACCATATCACAGCAAGCCAACCTGAAAAAGAAAGGTTAACAGGGTTTGTGGATGAAAATTGCTACAGTATTCAGGAAGTTATTGCCAAGGAATACCTAAAAAGGACATTTGGTATCCAATTGTATCTTAATCAAGTATTTCGATTTCTGTTATCAACCTCACTTATGTGTATGTGATTTGGTAAAACGACGGCAGAGAAATGTGTGGTATGATACGCATAATTTAAAAAGATGTTTAATTCATTATGTTTTTAAGGCACATTGCCACTGGGTTTTCATAGTGACATTTAACAGTTACTTAGTGGAGGTTTTTAATGCAATCCAGTATTTTTCTATTTCACAAGGATATGGTTCTTTATCTTTCATAATCCCTCAAAAACTGAGGATTTATATTGCTGCTGGTTTCAGGCCCAGCTTTCTTGTTTATACATTTTCTCTTTGAAATATAGGGTGACTCTATCTGGCATGTAATTAATATTAGATGGGGAAGCAATGTATTGTATTTTTTTGTTAAACTCTTGGGCACCACATTAAGGCTGCAATCCTAAACACTCTTTCCTGGGAGTGGGCTCCATTGAATACAATGGGTCTTTCTTCTGAGTAGACATGCTTAGGATTGCACTATAAGACTTTTGCATCAAGCATAGCTATATGCCAAGCCTTACAAAAGAATGATGCCCCCAAGTATATTAGGTATCTTCATGCACACTCTTAAGGACCTGCTTTGTCACAATCTCGATTTTGGTCTTTTGGTAGTTCTACCAACTCCCCTTCCATATGGCAGCAGTTCGGCTTTGAGCTGCCCAGGAAGCCCTTGCCTATTCCAGCCAATCTGAAAAATGTCACAGGTGGTGGTTTGTGGGTTTGCAGATGCATTCTGAGCAAATTCCCAGTTCTTTATTTATTGTCCCCCATATATAAAATATTAAGAATGCAGATTTATGGTGGTGACAGATGAAGTGTGCAGAAATACATGGAAGAGTAGAGGGGATAGTAATGATACCAACAAAACCATGGCAACAACTAAGAACCATGTTCTTTTCTACGATCAAATGGTAGTTAGAAGAAGGGAAGCTAAATAGTTCATATCATATAACGCCAACTACCGCTTACGTTTTGAAACGTAGAAAAAATCAGTACAGACCAGTTCTGTATTTTGGATATTAAATGCAGCAAACAATGCGGCTCAGAGAGTGTTCCTGATTGACACAGGATAGCAAAATGTACTGAGGTCTTTGAGAGAGCACCTAGTTCTTGTGAATTAAAGTGAATGGCACTAGTTCTGTATATGGATACTTGTACATTCTGTTTTTGTGGGAATATACCTGCTTTATGAATAAAGAGGTTTTCATTTGCTGTATTGTTTGTCCTTTTACCTCCACAATCCTAGAACCCAAGCCACTTTTTGGGTTTTTATTTTCTTGTAATTTTCTTCTAATTACTAAGAATTACTTGACCTAGTCCAGTGATTCAAACGATAAAATCCTTTGACATCATAGGCGCAAAAAGTAAAATCATTATTGCCTCGATTTTAAATTGCTCTGCATTGAAACAACATTGTACTAGAATAGAGCATATTGATGTGGTGGAATTTTCCTTTTAAACCTAAATGTTACACTGACCTTGTGATACTTTATGGTGTCATGGGATGGCTTTTCTTTTTTTAAAAAAACAATATACCAGTATGTCAGATGTAAACAGCATAGCAAGAGGTCCATGTTCGATTTTGATTGCGTTCACTATTTTGATTGCATTCACATGGGATGCTGCATGTGCAAAAGTCATAGATGTGCAAGTGAATGCCACAGTGGTTGATTTTGTGCAGAGAATCAATCCATCTGCTTCCTCTTCCCCTTCAAAGTCCTGCTGTCCCCTTTGTTTGACTGAGCAGCGTGTGCAGTGACACCATCTTGGTGAGAGCAGGGACTGTAGTGGTATCAACAAAGGCACTTTTCTTCTACTAACTAAAGGGAGAAAGCGAGCTATTCACAGCAAGCTGCACGTCCTGGGATAACATCCAAAAGGAAGGGAAGCCATTTTAAAGAAATTTACTTGACTGAACTTCACACACCTTAATAACATATTGCTGGAAATGAATAAATGTGGCAATGATCCATCTTCTACATCTGTGGTAAATGTATGGTTTAAGCAGATCTTGCTGTCTTATTCTCCACTTCTGCAAGAATACAAAAGAATTCCTTATGAATGGAATCCTTCATGGGAAAGGTAAAGGATGCTGGATTGGGACCTCTGTTTTTACCAATTGCTTCCAAGTTTCAAGACAGAAAGGAATCACTTGTCAAGTTTTTTGGCTGAAAAGTATAGGCAGTTCTCAATTTGCAAATGATTTGTATTCCTGGAAATCTGCACATATTTAATTTATTGAAGGGATTTATATCCTGCATTTCCCATGCTAATGCCCAAGGTGGCTTAGGCCGCAATCCTAACCACACTTTCTGTGTTGAACACAATGGTACTTATTTCTGCGTAGATATGCTTAGAATTGCACTCTTAGGCTACAATCCAGAGTAACTATGGGAGCACTTAAGAGACATTTACATCGACGTAGTTACAGCACCACCTAGTGAAAAATTATGGGAAATTCATATTGCAATCCAGCGTAAATTGTTCTTAGGTCAGAGCAAGGACTCCCCATAGTTACTCTGGATTGCGCCCTTACATAGCTTTTTATCCTTTTGGTCCTCACAACAACCCTGTGAGGTAGGTTCAGCTCATTGAACACTTCTAGATGGAACCCTTCATGACATGGTCATCACATCTGGCATATTAAAAAAATATGTTAATTAAAAGGAAACAATATAACTGCTATAGTTAGGAAGAAAGTTATGTTAGAAAGAAAGACATGTTAGCATATCTTCTGCTTGTATTTCCACAAGGGAGTTTTGACATGACATAAAGGGACTTTTATTCTCGTGGTCCAGTGTGTCTTATCTGAACTGGTGGGTGTCCCAGGCATATCATAACAAGGGGTCAGCTCCTAGTGGTTGCAGCAAGGCCACATTTGCCAACAACGTTGCCTTTGCAACATCCATAAAACTGTCACCAGAATGCTTGTTCCAGTGGCGTATACCAAAAATAGAAGTGCCATAACAAGTAAAATGTAGAAACACGTTGCTCGGTACTCTTTCTAAAAAGTTCTTGCACATATTTTTCCTCGCCACAGGTTGCTGTTAGTGTGGAGAAGCCAATACAAACAAGACAAACACAGAGTTGGAATTAACTTGGTATAAATGTAAGGACGACTCCTCATCCAGCCAGCTGGGGACACAGCCTACAGAAGTTAATGAACCTTGTCAAACTGATTTGCAGGTCATTTTTAATGTCATTGAAAAGATTTAATTATAGATTGCAGTGGTTCCACTGATATCATAATGGCCTCGCTCTTAGCCATTGTATCATTAGTTGAATACAAAGAATTGTGACATGTGTCGCATGATTGCTGCAAGACATGTTTGCTGGGCCTGTGAGCTTGATAGACAATACAGTTGAGAATAAGACTTACCTATTTTGTGGTCTTGTATTAGTTAATTTTGTTGCTTTACACCTTTTACCTGTTTTTAGAGTCTGTTTTCAGGGCAGACATGTCCCCTCACAGTTCCTCTGAATTAGGCCACCTCAGGAACGGGAATAAATCTGAGTAGACCCATACGTGTCCATGATAAGCAAGAGTAAAAGTGGAAGCAAAAGAAAAAGTTCTGAGTCTTAGGCCAGCCTAAGCACTACTTCTGCCTCTCAACTTCAGGTTATGGCACAACAACACTAGCCCACCTCAGGATACAGCACAACTATACCAGCTAAGCTGTTCTTGTGCTGCTGCCTCATCAGCAGCAGTTAGGCTGGTCTCGAGACCTCCTACCCTTGTGGATTTGGCCTATCAGCTCAAGATATGGCCTACTTAGGCCAGCTTAGCTGGACCTAAGTCAGGCCTAAGTCAGGATTGCACTCATACATACCATTTTACACAATTTTAGCCACTAGTGTCAAGCTCAGCTTCTTGCCCCCCTAAAGCTTGAAGCCCCCAGCACTCTACTGCTACGCCATGGTTCTTAGTAATAAACAAAGAACCCAAATGTGGTAGATACTAATCACAGAACTCTAGAATGGCATCTTATCTTGCCCTATAGCTTCTGCTTTAATGGTCCATTTACAGCCTGGAACAGGAGCAACGTGTAATATGAACAATCTCTAGACTGAAACACCTTTAAGATCCATTGATCACAATGCAAAAGTTCTTAGCTTAGGCTTAGCTGTTGTTGACAACACTGGTATTTAAAAATGTTTTAATTTGGTTTATATTTTAGTGATCTTATATTTCAGTCTTTGGGATTACACTAGCCTTTAATACCTACACGTTCCCCTCCCTTCCAGAATATGGGGTGGGGTGTTGTTTGTTTTGTTTTGTCATTGTTGATGTGGACTGGTCAAACATTGCAAGGACGGAAAGTGAAGATAGAGTTTTTACTATCTGGTTAAGTATGAAAACTATCATACTATATAACCACAAAAACTGGAGAGAATGAGTTTGCTGTCTAATTCGAGAATCAGCTTGGAGGTCGAGATTTGATCTCAGTGTGGCACATTATTTATTTATTTAGTGTATAGCAAATACATGGACAGATGGTAACATGTGGCAAGTCAGGTTGTGACTAAAAATAACGTATGGACAGCATGGCACAGGTGATTGCAGAAAAGTAGATCAACAATAACTTTCTGCAGACTTCATAATGTTTGTATTGTAGTCTCAACCATTGGAGCATTTCTGAATAGAGAGCCTGCATTTATGTCTTTGCAGCATAGCCTTGAAAACGCATTTGTGAATTCATTCACATATTTCTGCAAAATATATTATGCAGTACAAGCTTTTAGGAGAAAGAACCTATTTGAAAATCTAATTCTAAAATGATGAACATTTGGAAACGAAAACACTTTGATGTGATTCTGTAGCATGTTTTTAGTTCCATAATTATGACTTCCAGAAACCTCACATTCCAAACTGTAAAAGGGGTTAGTTGCGAAACACTGTCCAATGGGTCAGGGTTTGAAAGACAAAAAATGGAAGTGTGATTGAATTTTTTAATAATTTTCTCAGAGCCCAACCCTAACCATGTCTCCTCAAAAGTAAGTCCTGTTCTCTTCAATGGGTCTTACTCCCAGGAAAGTGACTTTAGAATTGCAGCCTTAGAGGCTGTTTGATCTCACTTAAAGTTCATTGGAAGTAATGACACACAATATTGTGATGTATAATATTCTGCTTTATATTATTCTGCTTTATAATATTCTCCTTTATATTGTATATATAAAGGAAGAAATCATTAGAGATGAAAGGAAGTAAGTTATGGTTCTAAAGGGTATATCCAGCACACTGGTCTTAAGAATATGTTTAAAGCCGAGCATTAGTAAAGCCGAGCATTAGTAAATATTTTGCAGCCAAATCTGCCCAGGTGTGGACATGATTCTGGCTAGCTGACCTTATTGATTCTAAGACAATCTATTTGTAATGAAAGAAAGTTAATTATTTAAAAACAGGATCCAAAGGTCCACAGGAGAAAGTCAATTAGCCTCTTGTGCATGCAGTTCTGCTTGGAAATGCAAAAGCACTTAATTGAGCTATATATACAAGTGTCAGCTGCCATTTCGAAGCAACAAGAGCCTATAGATGTGGACAAATCATCTGTCTAGATTTTCCTCTCGTATAGCATTCTAGCCAAAGTAGTTTAGGCAAGCAAAAATAGCTCTCCCACAAGCAGACACAGGTGGCAAGGTAAAAGTGGAAGGTCTTTTGTTCTCAACCTTAAATGGATTATTAAATGGTTTAGATATTCAGCCATAGTTTCAGGCACCTCGTAACATTGGCACACGTGCCCTAATGACGTCATAACACTGTGTGGCATCATGACATGGTGCTTTGACATCATTTGCTCTGGTCACCCAAAACCCTGGGTACCATCTCCCAGGGTGCACCTCCAAGAAAGCCAAAGATAGTCTTGACCTACCTTGACAGGCGGGAGAAAGTTCATGAAGGTGGCCATGCAAGCAAATCAATGTTTTTATTTGAGTGTTTACATACACTTTAACCCTACAGATACAGAGGTATCCTTGTTTGAAACAAAAGGAGCACATTTGTCATACAATGCTGCAGTCCTATTATAACTGCTTACAATTCACATATGAAGGATGTACTGGATTTTGCAGATTAGCTTGCTCCATGGTGTCTGACTTTGTTTAAATTTAAATCTCTGTTTAAATTACATCTGTTTACATCTGGATAGGATAGTAGGCTATCAGATTGTGTCCTTATGCTGGATGGCATAGATAGCAAGTTATGTGATCATGCAATACCACATATATCCCCCATTTATTTATTTATTATTTAGCATATGACAAATAAAAAAAAAAGCTGTGGATGGCGCAAGCGGTAAAGATGCTGTGCCTTGTTAACCAGCAGGCCAGGGTTCGAGACCCGGGTTGGCCCCACAAGACAGGATGAGCTCCTGTCCTTAGCCCAGCTCTGCAATGCCAGCTGGATCCGATCGTATTGGCTCTGCCTTTCCATTGGACTAATTCAGAGGGGGGATTTGCTGTTTGGGTAACAGCCTATCCTCCATAACAATCTAACCCAGGCTTTCGTGCTTTGCATGCAGCGTATGCAGCGCCGAGCACGATACCATAGTCTGTCAAGACTGACGGAGGCCTGCTGCTTTGTATCAGATATTCTTTGAATGGGAGGGGGGGAAAGGAGGGGAATAATGTTGATAGGTAGAAACAGTTCACTATCAGTCAAACCATACTCCTGGTCTGATTGTAGTTACTATATTAGAAATTGGTCAGCCTTCTTACTGGTATCCCCCGCTTTCTGACGATTCATTTTCTGACAATCCACTCTTTTAACACCTTTCAATTACACCCAGAACTCATTCAATGCAAGCAAGGCTTTTGTGCTTCGCATGCAGCGTATGCAGCGCCAAGCACAATACCATAGTCTTCCAAGACTGATGGAGGCCTGCTTTTTTTATGGCAAATACATGGACTTAGAATCATAGAACCATAGCACTGGAAGGAACCTAATAGGTCATCTAGTCCAATCCCTCTTATGGTAAATCAGATGCTAATGTTCCATTGCCATGTATTTTGAGCGTCAGGAATTCCACATTGATGTGTAGCTGCCAACTGTTGCCAACTGCCAATTCTTCAATATACTCTGGCTGCCAATTGTTGCTAGCCATTTAGTTCACAGTTTCGAGCTATCCGGGGTGCACCATGAGGAGGCAAACTAGCATCACTCCCAATTAAGTACTAATAGTAGTTTTTGCTACTCTTAGCAGTACCAATCCATTCTACTGTACCAGTGCAATACTCCCATTTTAGTTGCAATACACTTTGCCAACACGGCAGTCTTCCAACGCATGAATTCTATGCATCTAACTGCAGAAATTTTATAATGTTCAAAGGAATATGCCATCACGTGTTGCTCGGCATGACCCGTTGGACACTGCAAATACCAAAATGCTGGATGTTACAATCCAATTGCTTTGGATTCTCTGTAGATAAAGAAACCTTCCCTTCAAACTCATTGAGCATGGATTGCTGCATTTCAATATAATTGCTTTTCTCACCTCTGTTAATCAGCTTTGCCTGCATACTTACTGCTTTTTCCGTTTCATAAATTGCATTTTAATAACCCACCTAATTGCCTCTTTTCCCTAAGCAGATTATCTTTTCAGAAGGACATCTTGACTTGTATCTCTTCTTCTCCTTTCAATGCAGCCGTAATCTGAGGCTCACTTAGATGGACGGGTTTATAGGTTGAGCAAGAGTTCTCGAAGAGGCCTAGGAAGTGGAAATGAACTGCAGCTGAAACAAATATTTCTTTATTTAATCTTACCTCTCAAGGTAAGTAAATACATACAGATATATGTGCAGTAATGGCTGAAATCCTAACTTCCACTTAGGCTGGCATAAGCCCCGGCATAAATCCTGTGCTCACCTGTGCTGGGGGTGTCACAGAAGTGCCATAAACTCTTCTGTCCCACTCATGGGGAGGGGGGGAGGGTTATGCATCAGGCAACTTCCCCACACCACCATGGGAAGATATGCCAGGTTAGACCAGCCTAAACTTCATAGGATTGCACCCAATGTGTTTAATTTGTTTCATATAAGTATAAAGAAGACATTAAGAATTCTTGTGAAATACAAAACTATTCCATCAATGGAACAGAACAGCATTGGAGTCAAGATTAAATGCTTCATACTTAACCGGTGAGGATGCTGTAAGATGTACTTTGGAGCCAGGCAAAGTGTAGCATCTAAGTTACAAAAGCAGTGCTTAACCACATAATGTCTGGGAATCTTTGGCATGGACACTACTGTATTTACCATAATTAATTTCCAATAACTTGAGTCCATATTTCGGCTAGGAGTATTAGAATCATAGAGTTGGAAAGGACATAATCGGCCATCTATTCCAACCCCTTGCCTGTAGCAGGAAATCTGCTTCTGTCTTCTGTTGTGTTTGCGTCTCCTCCTAGCTTGATGCCATCGACAAATTTGATGAGGCTCCCTTGTATCCCTTCATCCAAGTCACTGATAAAGATACTCCATTAAAGAGAATTGGGCCAAAGACATTGCGTTGGGGAAACTCTACTTGAAACTGACCTCAAGATTGATGCAGAGCCATTTACAATACTTTTTCAGTCCAGCTGTCCAACCAGTTGAGAGGAATCATCTAACGTTTGTCTAGCTCAGGGTTTCTCAACCGCTCGTCTGGGGACCACTGGATTCCTTGGCAGCTGCCTGACTGGTCCGCGAGAGGATTCCTCTAAGTGCCTCTTCCCCTCCTTACAGCAGGAGGGCTCTGTCAGAGGATTGCAGCCTCAGAGACCAATCCTATGCCTATTTACTCTGAAATAAGTCGCATTGTAGTCAGTGGAGATTTCTCCCAGGAAAGCGTGGATATGATTGCAGCCTCAGAGTCCAATCCAATTCCTATCTACTCAGAAATAAGTCCCACTATAGTCAATGAGGCTTACTCTCTAATAAGAGTGACTAGAATGGCTTTGTGCATTTTCAATGCATCCTGCACTGAAAAAGGTTGAAATTCCCTGCTCTGAGTAGACATGCATTGAAACACTGACCACAGTAACCTGGCAATAGCTCTATTTATTAATTTGTTATAATGGGATTTACAGCTGGAGGCAGCTGTGCTGTGCTCTAGGTGGGGAAGCCCCCCTTCCAGGTCACCAGAGGCAGAACACCCCCCAACCCCTGGGCTAGTCGATGGAAAATTTCTTTCCTACAGCACTGGTCCCTGGGGCTAAAAAGATTGAGGACCACTGGTCTAGCCCATATTTTACTAACTTGATGATTAAGATGTCATGTGGTCAATGCTTAAGATAAATTACATCTAGATAAACAAAATCTACAGCATTCCAACTGTCCAGTAAGCTTGTAACCTGATCAAAAAAAAGATCAGATTTGTCTGACAAAATTTATTTTTGACAAATGCAAGGTGGCCTCTTCTGATCACTGAGTTCTTGTCTAGATGTGCACAAATTGGGTATTTTTATGATTTGTTGCAATATCTTCTCTGGTATTGATGCCAAACTGACAGGTCTGTTAATTCCCGTGTCTTCTTTCTTTCCTCTTTTTAAAGACTGGGACTACATTAACCCACTTCCAGTCGAGTGGCACTTCCCTACTCCTCAAGGATTTCTCAAAGATTATTGAAGCTTGGCCAAGTTAATCTCCCAACAAATACCTGGATAATTAAAGTCCCCCATTACAACTACCTCATGTTTCCTTGCTATGTATGCCAGTTGTTTTAAGAAAACATCATCCATTTCTTCCTCTTGGGCTGGCAGTCAATAGTGGTGGTATAGACATCCACCACTATGTTGTGCTTTTTGTTTCCCCTCCTAACCTTTACCCAAATGCTTACCACAGTTATATCTGGACAAGTTTGTTGGATTTCAGATCAGGTATATATGTTTTTGACATAGGGCAAAATCCAGAGTAACTACAGGAGTCCTTGCTCTGGTGTAAGAACAACTTACTCTGGATTCCAATATGAATTTCCCATAGGTTTTTAGTAGATGGTGCAGTAACTACGGGTGCAAGTAAAGTCTCTTATGTGCTCCCATAGTTATCCTGGATTTGGGGGATATAGTGCTACTCCTCTTCCTCTTTACCACATCTGTACAACCAATGGCCTTCCATTTGTGCCTCCCAATCACGGGAGTCATCCCACCAGGTTTCAGTTACTCCTATAAATTTCTTTTCACCAACTAGAAGTTCAAGCTCATTTTATTTCCCATACTCTGTGCATTTGTATAAATGCAACATAAGATCTGGAGGTTAAAACCTGATGTCTGTTCCCCATTTTTAGTTAGGCTGGGCTCCTCAAAATATCCTCAGGTGACCATGGTGTCCTGAGAGTTCCCATCTGGGGCACTTTATTGTTTTCTACTTTTCTAGCTGACCTTTCCAATCTCCTTCTCATTCAGTTTAAAGCCCTCCTGATCAAGTTTGCCATGCATCCACTGAAAAAATTCTTCCTTCAACTTATAAGGTGTAACCCATCTTCATCCAGGAGTCCCTCATTATCCCAGAAGCCAGATCCCTCTCAGTGACACAGTTTTCATAGCCAGCTGTCCACCTGGAATAGTTTACTGTCCCTCTGAAGACCTCTGTTTCTGAGAGCACAATCCTCACCATGTCTACTCAAAAGGAAGCCCCATTGTGTTAAATGGATCTTACTCCCAGAAAAGTGTCTCTAGGATTGCAGCCTTAATGGGAGAATAATCATGGCTGTAAGCATGATCCACAAATATCCTGAGGCAAGCCATTCCGTGCCACATTTTATTTTTCTCTCTGAACAAATCTCATTCATCAACAACAAGATAAACAAACATACATGATAACAAAAGTTGCAGCTTAGTTTTCAAGTACATAGAATTAATGAAGCTTATTCCCACTAATGTCCTGATAAGATTCCCCTATGCACAAAGCCAGTGTATTAAGCCACTGTAAATCTCAAACACAGTGAAACACATAAAGTTATTTTGGAAAGTTATATATACAAGTACATACAGGTATAGATCTCAAACCTTCTCTCAACACAAAGAAGCCCTACTTTCAAGCAGTTGGTGGGTTTTTCCATCCAGTAAATTCAATTAGGTTATTTTAGACTTTCTTGTTTTGTTTTCAATTGTAATGAATCATGGAATTCAAGAAGCAAAATTGCCCTAGGTAAAAGGATTGATCTAAAGGGCTGTATTTAACAGCAGAAATCAATATTTCCTATAGTATTTTTGTTTCTGTTGAACAAGTGTTCAATATGTCATGGCAAAAGTCCGCAATGTGACTTAAGTTTATATCGATAAAGTGACAGCTTAAATAAGGTTCTACATATCGTCTAGACCATGGAATCAGGGATTGGGTAACTATTTTAGGTAAAAGTATAATGGAATTTTTTTAATAGAAAATTTAATAGAATTTTTTTAGTCTAGCATTTAAAATATTCAAATAAAAAGTTCAAGATCCTTCTACATTTATATATTCCCACGGTTCCCATGAGCAAATTACCAGTTGGTGTCCCTTATGCAGAATACAGAGCTTAGCCTGAGATACTTTGAAGATGAGGACTCTTACTGTTCCCCCAAAAGAATACACTGAAAACAGTCTATATTGTCCAATTTTTATTTTTTAAAATGAAAAATAAGATGATATTTGTACAATGACCTCTTTGCCTCCAACAGGTGAGCAGCGGTTTTATATCTGGTAATATATGCTCAGGAGAGTTTTATCACCCTGAGTTTTCAACCTGAATCCTAAATGTAAAGCTACTCTTCCCTGCAGTTAACTTTGCAAGTCCCCAGCAAAGCATATTTGTTGTAGTAGTGAAGTTTCTGCTCATGGAGTGCTTTCATTGGATTAAGAGTATCTGAGTGCAAAATTAATTTCTCTGGAAGTAAGAACAGTGGTATTGGTAACGGACATCAGTGTGCATACAGTGAAGACTGCCTGGCATCACAGAGCAAGATAGCAGTCACTGAACTTGTACATAATTGTATTCCAAATTGACACGACAAGATTTCCACAAGACAAAACTGTAAAGTAATTATGCAAAGATTGTAAGAGGTTATGCAAGGCAGGCACAGCATGACAAAAACTTTCAGGGAACTTCAACATTCTTGAATCCGTATAAATGGTGTTTTCATTCAGTGCAGGCACCTTATTGTGCAGAACTTTTTAGAAGATATGTTTCATGTGCTTGATTCCATAGGTTTTAAAGAAGACCATGATGATGAGTGCCCAGAGTCCTAAAATAAAACCCCCAGGGGGGTGCCAGTCCTTCTGCTTCGGTTTCTGCAAAGTGAAAACAAAAATACTATTAATATTTGCATCAGATATTCTTTGAATGGGAGGGGGGGAAAGGAGGGGAATAATGTTGATAGGTATAAACAGTTCACTATCAGTCAAACCATACTCCTGGTCTGATTGTAGTTACTATATTAGAAATTGGTCAGCCTTCTTACTGGTATCCCCCGCTTTCTGACGGTTCATTTTCTGACAATCCACTCTTTTATCACCTTTCAATTACACCCAGAACTCATTCATTCAATTCATGTTCTGCTTGGTCAGCCTCTCTCTTGTGTTCCAAAGGCCAAAATTGTCACCCCCCATATTGTAGCTCCAAGTCTAATTCTATTCCTTAGGGAGTTAATGAGAATCCATTTTCAGAAATTTTTATGTGGCTGAAGGAATTTGCAAAATAAAAAGGGCATTTGCTATTTGCTACTAAAAAAGCATTGGAAGCAATATTTATAAACTAAAAAAAGATTGGGTTCCATTTTTAGATGGTACTCCAGTCCCTAACCCATTCAATAAGTGGGGGGTGCCTGTATTTGATTAATTTTAAATTGTGTAAAAGCCTCAATTTATTATTATTTATAAAGCATCATCAATGTACATAGTGCTTTCTACTGGACAGGAAGCTGTCTTGATAAAATCCTCTGTAGGGCCAGATTTGGGCCCAGGGCTGAGGTTTGAAGACTCCTACTCTGTACAAAACAGAAAGAAAAAAGTACAATATGTGAAGCAAAGAATCTGCAGATGCTAATAGTTCTTTAGATTTAATCACAAATAGTGCTTCAAATCTGTCTGATTGGATTAAAAAAACAACAACAGCAGAAACTTGGCACAATGTTATGGCAACATGATGCAGTGGAACATACTGGCGGTTTTTGTTTTTTTGGAATGTGCCAGAAATGAAAAATGGAGATAAGCTGGGGTTTACATTAATGAGAACATGGATGACAACAAAAGAATGTATATTCACCTTAAAAATGATTATGCTGCTCTCGTTAACAATAAAACATATGCAGTACTGATCACTGTCTTCATTGATATTCACCAACATGCACCTCCCACGAAAATCAAGCCAATATATACAAGGCTGCCAGCATACCCTGGTACCGAGTATAACAGCTCCTATTTCACGCTACTTCACACAAAGGAAACTTTCTGGTTTTAATTTTCCTAATTAACCCGGAACTTCATATGCATATTGCATTGCTCATTTCATCAATCTCTTTATGCCATCAATCTTTCTTCACTTAGATCTCAGACAAATCCTTACCACCAAGTGGCACCTGACCCTCCGAGACAAATGACTTCAATTTGCAGCCAGTGACACTAAAAGCCTTTCTCGTCTCTTTTGTATAGAACACATAATTTAATTTCTTTAAAGAAATTTATAGGAATAAATATTTATAAGGTGACCTCGGTGGAAGGTTTTACATCTTGTCATAGTATCACACCAACGCTTTTTCTTATTTCTCCCTCATGCCCCTGATACTCCGATGGGGGGAGGGGCTGAGTAACGAGATGTGATTTTTTTTCCCTTTTAAATATTTGAATTCAAGAGCTTACAAAGTAATCTGTTCAAAGCTGAACGGCAAAGCTTTCAAATGTACTGGATACATTATTGATAAAAAGGCTAGGGCAACAAAAAGAAAAATAGTGGGGAGAGATGAATGGACAAGCCGTTTAAGAAATAAATTTCTCTTGACAACATGGATTACAGCATTACAAAGTGAAAAGCTGTGTGCCATCCTACATACCGACCAAACAGGCACATGCCCTTCTTTCAAATGCCACACCTATTGCCACAGACTCTTCCTCCTGCTCCTACGCAATGGCGTAGTATTTTTAGCATCTCAGGAATCCATGAACCCTATAACAGAAAGGTCCTCTATTCATCCAGAGGTCCACCAAGAGCTGTGGTTTTACTTACATTGTCTCAGAGTTGAATTACACAATAAAAAGTCTCCATGTTGCATACACAACATCATGAAGAAAGGTAAGTGTAAACCTAGACATGGTTTGCCATTATTATTTATTTATTCAATTTATATCCCGTCATTCTTCCTAAAGGAAGGATACCCAAAGCAGCTAGGCACCGTCTTCATGATCGCAATAACTGGTGGTGGGGTGCATAGATGATATCAAATCCAGACATAGTTGGGTGGCTGAGCTGAAGGACTGCTGGAAGACTGCAAAGCAGAAATGGACTGGGTTGAATTTTGGATGGGAGACTGAAAAGCTGATAAAGCTATCATGAGACAACAGAGCCAGAAGGAGTCGCCATTTACAGCTTGATCAACTTGAAAGTGCTCTTGTTAGAAGCTTGGAAGGCATTCTTTGATGCCAGATGCGATGACCATACTGTGAAGGAGTCCACCTGGAAGAGTCCTCTAAAGTATCTGTAGAACAATTACTTACTTGTCAGGACAAAAGAATAAAAGCTATGAAAGCTGCCTTGGGCATTTGCTTTGGCATGGGAAAGAAAGGGTATAAATCCCTTAAATCAGTGGTCCTCAACCACTTGATGACCACAGTCCAAGACCATGGGAATTTTTTTTCCCACAGACCAGTTGGGTTGTGGATGCACACTTCCAGCTGGTCCAGTGTGAACTGCATATGAGTGTCCCAGCAGCTGGGCCATGTGTGTCCAGTGTGTTCCAGGGCTGGAAACAGCAGGGCTCTGGCCTCTGGTCCCAGACTATGGTCTTGGGGCGGCCCAGTCACCAAGGCACTATAGACCAAGGATTGAGGACCCCTGCCTTAAATAAATAAATAAATAAATAAATAAATAAATAAATAAATAAATAAATAAATATCCATATGACTTGTGTTGAAAGTTCTAAACGTAAGCAAATATCAACGACTTAAACAAGATCAGGAATTTTGTAGTGTCAGAAAACACCAATCTGAAACATGCATGTGCATGTAACGCTAGAGTCTATTTTCCAATCAATTAACCATGTGTAGGTTCTCCTTAATCCATCTTTATGTAATAGCCAACCATCCTTAGGGTAAACATTTGCATAGATTTTTAAATAGTCTAAAATAGGAGACTATAATAGCTGGAAAAGTGCAACTACAATCACAGGACTTGCTGCTGACCTTATCGCAGTTATCAAGTTTTGTTGACAGTCTGGTGATGCCCAGGACTGCTTCAATGGAGCAAAGCCGCATCAAATGAACCAGACTTTAGGGGATTATTTCTTGTCATATAAAGCTTTCAATCAGTCCAATTTTATTCTTGTTTTCATTTGTTAGGTCAGGGGTCTCCAAACTTTTAACTTCAGGGTTCCTGGACCTTTAAAGGAGGGAATTTCAGTAAGTGCAACTTCTCATCACACAAATCACAAGCTGAAATTTCCTCTTCTACCCACTTGTTGAAGGTCCAGGAGCAGTGAAGTTAAAAGTTTGGAAACCCCTTTGTAAGGTGGATATGCTGGATTAGAAGGTTGTTAGATGTCCCTCATGTAAGACAGCTCTGTGCCATTCTGAAATACTACTGTCACATGTATTGTTAGAAAATCCCACTCCTTGTTGAAACAGTGTCTCAGGGCAAAATCTGGAGTAACCACGGGGAGTCCTTGCTCCGGTGTAGGAACAACTTACTCTGGATTGCAATATGAATTTCCCATAGGTTTTCACTAGGTGGTGCAGTAACTACGGGTGCACGTAAAGTCTCTCACGTGCTCCTGTAGTTGCTCTGGATTTGGGGTTAGTGAAATTTGTCAGAGGTGACAACTTTCTCCCTGAGCAAAGCGTTGTGGCTTTCTGATAAAAGCAGTTCAGCCCAAATTTCTGGTTCTCAAGTGTAAATGTCACGCCTTAACCTCGCCTTGTGTGACACCCGCTCAATCCCATTCACAACTTTTCTTCCCACCAAGTTTCTGTCTGACCATTTCATTGGCAAAGCATCCATTTGGAAACTGGGGGGTTTGCATGCATTTGGGTGCAATTGTATATAATTTTTTGATTTATGCCGCACCTTAACCCCTTTGTAAATATCATCTTTGTTCCAGCATAATTGCTGCTAACAGGTGAAAAAGCATGCACAAAATGACACAAAGCAACACGAACAAATACATGTAGAAGCTTAAGGGTGGGTTATTATTAAATTGGAGGAGATTCTGAATTTAAAAGCAAGGTAGCTAAGCAACAGCTGGCTTCCAACTGTGAATAGTTTTCCGTCACACTCTTTATAGTTGGGATAGAATCATTACTCTGTGAAACTTCAAAACAGTTTACACAGCGCTGTTCCACATATTCTAATTAAGGAGATGATAAAACAGAGAATTTTCAAATTAGATGGGTCTACAGGGATCCGAATGGAAAATGTCCAAGATTTTCAGTGACTGCTTTCCACAAAGCCCACAGTGCATGTTGTTGGGATAAAACTGCATTGTGTGAAAAGAATGACAAAGAAGATATACTAGTGCTACAGCAGCTATTAAGAATGGAACTGGTTGGATTTGTTTTAAAAGTAACTCAGGATGAAGTTAAGATCACAGCCCTTTGCATTAAAACCTCATGTGCAAAAAAGCTGCGCTACTAATTTCCTTAAAGTTTTATTATTTCAGATTTTATTGTCACTGATTCAACAGAATTAATATTAAAATGGACTACAGGGGAATTATACCGGGCCCTTTTAACCAGCAGGCCAGGGTTCAAGTGCCGGGTCCCCACAAGATGAGGATTTCCTGCGACAGGCCGGGGGTTGGACTAAATGATCCACTGAGTCCCTTCCTCCTCTTATCATTCTATGATTCTATGAAATCAGACTACAGAGGAATTACAATTGATTGCAAACAAGCCAGGAGATGAAACCAGGACTTGGACAAATTATCAGACTCAGATGTTGCATCCCTATGAGAAAGTTACTTGGAATTGTGCTGATTGTCTTGGAAACATTATGTAGATCAGTGGTTCTCAAACTTTCTGAGGAAGAGCAGAGTCCTAACCATGTCTATTCAAAAGTAAGCCCCATAGCGTTCAATGGATCTTACTCCCAGGAAAGTGTGTTTAGGATTGCTGCCTAAGTCTTTGCAAGGGAGAGGCTGTGGCAGGATGTGATCCCCAGGATCGCACCCATGTGGAGGAATGGGGGGCTATTTGTAAACATTACAGAGGTCCTGCTGGGGTCTAGGGGAGCCCTTCTGAGCATTTTCAGGGTTCCCCCAAACTTGCAAAGAGTAAAAGTAGCAATCTTGTTTAAACCAGAAGCCTGACTTCCAGTTTAAATGCAAGCACACTTTAGAAATAGCAGGCCAGGGTTCGAGACCCAGGTCGCCCCACAAGACAGGGTGAGCTCCTGTCCTTAGCCCAGCTCTGCAACGCCAGCTGGATCCAATCGTATCGGCTCTGCCTTTCCACTGGACTAATTCAGTGGAGGGGAGAGGGGGGATTTGCTGCTTGGGTAACAGCATATCCTCCATAACAATCTAACCCAGGCTTTCGTGCTTCGCATGCAGCGTATGCAGCGCCAAGCACGATACCATAGTCTTTCAAGACTGACAGAGGCCTGCTTTCTCCTATAGGGGCATGATCTTGGGGATTGTTCCTTTCCCCTTTCAGGGGGACCTTTACAAGTGCTACATTTGAGTAGCACCTATGTAAATTCTACTTGCTGATTTCTTATGCAGAAAAAAACAAAGTAATTCTGTATGATGACAGATTGCCAAGCAGATGTAAAAACAAAAGGCACAATCCAGCCACAATTAAGCCACTCATCATATTGAAATAACACATCATTATCACCAAGATAAATCATGGGACTATTGGCTACACCTTGTCTATTATTTGTGTTCAATTCTGTAAAAGACAAGGTTTAAACTATACACTGCCTTAGTTCTGGGACTGGTGAATGACCAGGTTATAACTTGAGGACTAACCTTTATGACATTTTGGTTAATAAGCAGAACTTGAGGGATAAGACAAAAATGCTCCAAATTGTTTCATAGATTGAGAGACAGTTTTTATGCTAAAATTCTGTTAGGACTTTAATCTTACTGTGGGTATGAAAGAGGATTAAGTTATTAGGAGATAGCTAGAATTATTAATTTTTTCTCTCATGACCCACAAACCTTATAAATTGCCAGCTTGCATATTTTACCCATAATAAGTTGGTCGACATGTGCTTTTCTCGGGGGTGGGGGTGATTTGTTTTTGGAACGGTATTGGTTTCTTAGCGGGGTAGAATCTTTACGAACATACTGTGCAAATTTCGGTGTGGTGTGTAAGAAGCAAATACGATGTTGCACAATGAAAAACAGCTAAATGCTAGGAAAAGCAAATAAAAATCTTTGTATGGGAAAGAAATTTGTGTCCAACACATAAATTGTGATTTGTAATTAAAATATTTATAAATGACAATCAATGATGATTCACATTACAAAAGGCAAGGCTAATGGGGAAAAGATCCTGCTATCTTTCTGATGATGGTCAAATATGCCTGACCATATGAAACATCACTATAAACTACTGTGGAGAATAATCCTATACTAGGTGTCATCTCCAAGCCCAGAGATAGTTATGACTCTGATGTTGCAAGAGCACAGCAATGGGAGAAGAGTAGGACTTCCTCCTACTTGTGGGCTTCTCACAGTCATCATGCTGGATGCTGGGTTAAAACAGTATGCTGGATTAGACAGTAGGTCCCTATTTTTATTCTTTATTTTCCCTTCCCAAAAGATATTGTAGTAACAGTATTTCCATGGCTGAATTAAATAATAATAATCTTGGGACTATTGTGGGGAATGCCCATCAAGCATACAGCTGTTGGATTTCAGTTTACTTTCTACTTAAGCAACCTGTTCCCTTTAGGATCCCTGAAAATACACCTGGATAAGAATTCAGTGAATTGTCACACAAAACTGCCATCAAGCTTTAAAAAAAAAACAAAAAGCAAATGAAGCTTAACATGGCATAGAGGTGAGAATATTAATGCCAGGAATAATGCTATAGTGTCATGCCCGTTGAACGACACAGACATAAGCACTCCAGCGCTGCCGTCTCTATTCATTTGCTCCTTCCTATTCATTCTGAGAAGCAAAGTAATGTGATGAAAATACCAGCCTCTCTGAATTATTTAGGAAAACAATGCTAGAGGAAGCAGCCCTGGTGAGCAGCCTGCCAATATCTCTCTCCCTCTCTATTCATCAACTCTGTCAAGACGGGTCTATGTGTCACATGGCCACACTTTAGCGGTAGACTGTGGAAGGATAAACAACAACAACAACAACACAAAGTCCCCAGGATACCATCTCATGAAGATTATATGATGGTTAATGTGTGATTAATCTGAATAACTACTCCGAGTGAGGCTTTTTCAAATCTCACAAATGGAACTGCTGGTGTAGCTTTTTACCCTATTATAGTTTCTAAGTATCCCTTAACCGGATCCATAAAACGAACATGAAAATATGCACAGAGAAAGTGTGGGTGTAGCAGCAACAGACTCTCTTCAATATAGGTTTATTACTCACAACGATATCTTATTGTTCTAGCTCACCCTCAGGAGAGGTGAAATCATGTGCGAGCTACAGAACATTAACAAAAACTAAAGTAGAAGTTGTTCCTCGAACTGCAATTTACTACTTTATTTATCCAGAGCCATGTTAATCTATATTCAGAGACAAAATGGCTTTAAAAATAAACAGATGAAGACAAACAGCAGGGGATCACTATCACTAGCATGGCCTGCTTGTGAATGACAATGGGGTATCTTGTACAGATAGAGGAGAGGGTGTCAGACGACACATACACAGCATATAAATGTCTTGAAAAGAAATTTTCTGAGAATCTAGTCCCATTAGATATCTAGTGGATCATAGCATATTTCTAGTACATAGGGTTAAATATATTTTCCAGATGAAATGGCAGCTCTCATTTAACTCTCACGTTTTGGCATTCTTCCGCGTGTAGCCACAACATGGTGGAAATAACTTTTATCTACGTATTTATTCCTCTCTCTCTATAAATAAACTATATACTGTATATAAATCTGAAAAGTCATTGACTAACTCACTGGCTGACTAATCAACGCCCTGCCAAAACTGCCAGGCCTAGAAGTGTGAAATTTGGGAATGGTATTCCTTCCGTGATGGAGGAACCCACTAAGAACCGGTTTTTGGAAATTCAAACCAGAAGGGGACGAAAAGGGATGCAACATGTTTTCATCCCTATACTTAACATTGAAGAATCCCTGACTGATCAACGCCCTGTCCAAACCCCTGGACCTAGAAACATGAAATTTGGGATGGGTAATCCTAATGCAATGTGAGCACCCACTAGGAACTGATTGTACTTAGGGTGCAATCCACAGTAACTATGGGGAGTCCTTGCTCCAGTATAAGAACAATTTACTCTGGATTGCAATATGAATTTCCCATAGGTTTTCATTAGGTGGTGCAGTAACTATGGGTGTATGTAATGTCTCTTACGTGCTCCCGCAGTTACTCTGGATTGTAGGGTTAGTCTGATAAAATCCAGCCCCAAACCCTGCACCTCCTACGTAGGAGTGCACGGTTGTGGGGGGATTTCACACAGGGCAGGGGATGGTGCATGGGGGTATGGAGCACAGGGGTTGTTGCATTTGGGGATGTTGCTCGAGGGGTGTTGAAGGTTTCTTGCACGGGGATGAGTCAAACAGGGGGTGTTGCATGGGGATGCAGGAGGGGTGTTTCACGGGGGGGGGGATGTTGCATAGGGGTGTGCGTTGCACAGTGTTAGAGGACCACCACTGCATGGTGGGTTAGGGGCCCATCACTGCACAGTAGTGCACAGTGGTCCCCGCTGTGCAACAATGCCCAGTAGGAATGCCTTTGAAATGGATTGTATTCCAAGGCTCCGTTTGGAATTATATGCCTCGACTGGCTGCGTCTCTCTCTAACTGGAAGAAAGGAGTGGGGAAAACCCAAGGCTTTATCTTCATAGTATATGCTCAGCCAGAACTAGCTTCTGCTTTTCTTTCTGCCCTTCTTACTGTGCTATCTTTGTGCATGTCTCCTGTGCACAGAAAGGAAAAGAACTAAAATTAGAATTTGACCAGTGGGGCAATGCAGCAGAACTAGTTTCTCTTTTCTTTTTCTGTCCAAGAAAGACACAGAATTTCAATAAAGCCATCATTTCATTTACTCAGGAACATCTCTCTCTCTCTCTCTCTCTCTCTCTCTCTCTCTCTCTCTCTCTCTCTGCAATACTATGCATATGTACTTTGGAGGAAATGCCTTTGAAAACAATGGGAAATGTTTCTGAATATTTAAGCACAGGATTGTGCACATGCTCTCTCTCTCTCTCTCCATTTCACTCTTTCTCCTCCAAGAAGAAAAAAGAATTCAAACCCACAACAATGCTATGAAGGCCACAAATGTAAACTGAGGTTCTTTCACCTCCTATATTTAACATGGCAGCTGACCCTCCTAATAAATTTCTTAAGGAACATGAAGGAATGCAGGATCTAAGTGTATCAGTAGTTCACTTGTATTTTAAAAAGGGGGAAAGAAGTCCTGTATGCAAACATAAAATAATCACATATAACCTACAATCCTGAGTAACTATGGGAGCACGTAAGAGACATTACGTGCACCCGTAGTTACTGAACCACCTTGTGAAAACCTATGGAAAATTCATATTGCAATCCAGAGTAATGTAACACAAGCAGCAGAAGGAAGCACAGCAAAGTGGTCAGAGCTCCAAAGCTGCTTTTCCGCAGCTGAAAAAGCCCTCCCATCCACCCTGAGTCTCTTACTGATGTTTATCGGCTCAGTCCTGGGGTGGGAGACTAGATGTAACTGGTGATGATGTCAACACCACTGACTTCTGGTGGCACTTCATATAGGTGGACCATGCGAAGAGATATAGTGGAAGACAAACCTTTAGAAATACTAGAGAAGCAGGTCTGATTTGGCAGGTTTACACCTGTTGTTCTTATTATTGACTGTAAATACCTCTTTTCGCCTAAAAGTCTCCAAAATGGCTTGCAGAAAAAATGAAATATCTAGTGGCTCCCTGTTCAAAGAGGTCTCATGATCTTTTCTAAAAAGATGCAAAAGAACAACTGGTTGAGAAAGACAATGCTCATAAATGTCATTGTTGTTAAATAATTTTTTCTCAACAGAAGTGGGGAGTCATGTCTGAAGCAAACCTCAGTTTCCTAAATGTAAGTACTGTAATGGTTATCATACCAATGAAAACAAACTACAGTATGTTCAGTATCCAGAGATAGAAATAGGGATAGAAAACCATCCAGAGTTTTTTTTTTAATTACTGTATTTCCTGGTTTATTACATGCACTGGACCATAAGACGCACCAAAGTTTAAAGGAGCAAAACAAGAAAAAAATATTCTGAACCAAATGGTGTACTAATATATTTAATAAAATATAGCAGAAAAATATTTCAACCATGTAAAGTCAACAGTGGTTTTAAGAACCATTATCACTGTCATTAACAAATGAGAAAAGACTTTAAGCTTCAAGCACTCTTCTAATTTTCTGGAAACCCCAAAAACTCATCATCTCCAGTGTCAGTGATTTGTGACTTTTATACAAATCTCATTGTAAATGATCAGACACGAACATTTTGCACAAATCTCATTGCAAATGGTCCAGGAAGGCAGGTAAGTTGAGGGGGGTTCTTTTGGGGGTGGGAGGATCCAGGTAGGTAGGGAAAGGTGAGGGGAACTAGATAGATAGGGAAGCGTGGGGGATGCATAGGCACGGAGCAGCAGGGACCAGGTCTTGTGCATTTCTACAAGTCTCCACGCCAGGGAAGGCTGCTTAGGATTGCAACTGGGTCAGGGTGACCAGATGCCAAACCCAAAATTCCTGATCCCCAAGGCCAAAATTCCTACCCCCCCCCCCAGGGCAAAATTCCTACCCCAAGCCAAAATTCCTACCCGCTTAAAAAAATTGCCAAAAAATGTATGTTTTTTTTGTTTTTATATTTTTGGTTTTTTGTTTTTTGGCCATAACGTTTAATAGGAAGGAGATATCTCAAAACTGATTTTTGCATTGGATTCTGCTCTTCAGTATGAATCCAGTGACATATGATATGATGGGGTACTGTGCTCCAGGATTGGCCCTATCACTCTATAAGAACAGATATTCCCCCCCTTTGGGGAGAAAAAAAAGCGTCTTATAAGTCAGCAAATATGGTACATTTTTATATATTTCGTAGGCTTTTACATAACATGCTCAAACACATCATTGGATCAAATCTAAGGAGCAATTCCAACCCACAGATTTTGTTTGTTTTTACACCAATTTTTCAAGTCTTTCACTAATTTATATGCTATTAATCTTTACAACCATGATATTAGACTCTCATCTTAAAACATCATCAGCAAAAGCCCCTAATCCCATTGGTTTACATCAATTTTCTCTTACATATCTTTTAATTTCTAAAAATTAAAGAGCAACACTAATATACCTTTAAATTGTTTTAATTTATACTTTCAGCATGGTTTCTCAATTAGCTGAAACTGCAGAAGGGAATAGAAATAATGCAGGTGACAACTTTAGTTCTAAGAGATACTTTTTATTTAGGACTCTGCTGTGTTTAATTTGTGTACACCTCACACCGATATCTGTAAATAGATGTAATTAACAATGAGATAAATCTATTCTGTCGTGTATTATTCAAGGCTATTAAGCAAATTTTCTCGCCATGATATGAAAAATGTCAACTACTTAATTAGCACATCTACTTAGCCTGAAACCCCCCTCTAGTGAATCCAAATGAACATGTTGCGTTGGACTATGAAAGGAAAAAAACAAAAAACATCAATGAAGTTTGCGCTGAGTAATTTTTTAAAATTCTGAATGATCAACATAATGTGTGTTCCAGCTACAATGGCTGCTGCAAAACCAGCATAAAGCACTCTGTAAAGGCTCAAAGTGATAGAGGTCCACTGGAGCAGGTATATCTGACTCAATAACTGGAATAGGCAGCGGTATAGCTAATGATCATATACCCGATGCAGGACTCCGTCAGTCTTCCGAGACTATGGTATCGTGCTCTGTGCTGCATTCGCTGCATGCGAAGCACGAAAGCCTGGGTTAGGTTGTTATGGAAGATAGGCTGTTACCCAAGCAGCAAATCCCCCCTCTCCACGCCACTGAATTAGTCCAATGGAAAGGCAGAGCCGATACGATTGGATCCAGCTGGCGTCGCAGAGCTGGGCTAAGGACAGGAGCTCACCCTGTCTTGTGGGGCCGACCTGGGTCTCGAACCCTGGCCTGCTGGTTAACAGGCACAGTGTCTTAGCCACTTGCCCCAGAAGTGAAGTGATATCATCCTCAGGTATTAAATTTTTTTTAAATCTTCCCCTGAAACAACAAAATCAAATTTAATTAAGTAAAAATATGAAAATTGTGCCCCTATTGGTTAGGGAAACTATGCTGGGCCAAAGAGGAATAGTTATTATTTCCCTGCTAAATATAAGAGGAGCACTACTTACAAGTGTATGTATACTCAGTTAGCATGGGTTAACTATATTATTATATTTGTATATGGAAACAAAGTACTGATTCATGTTAATACCTTATTAGTGCCATACAATAACAGTATTACATCTCATTGGCTCTCAGAGCTATCAGTAACATGGAAAAGTCGAGTTAATAAAATCCACTTTTTTCCATCGGCTTTTATGTTTTCATTTTCTGGTTAATTGATCATAACTTTTAGATATTCCAATGCAGTTTGTTTCATTGCATTCTGCATTAAATTATCTTTCCAATGTTATATGACATGATGATATTATCATTCATACACACCCCATTTTTCACAATTTTAGCCACTAGCATGAAGTTCAGCTTGTAGCCCCCCCTAAGGGTCGTAGCCTGGTGCAACTGCACCCTGTAGGTACAGCACTGGGAATAGGGTATTCCAAAAAATGTCAAATTCCCTGCAGAATGGAGCATGGCCCACAGCGCTGCTGTCATATAGCCACATGGGGGATTACGATTGGACAGGGCTACCCATTCCCACAGGAGATCAAAAGTTTCAAGGTAACAGGTCAAATCCATGCTTTTATTTTAATTATATGAAATTTGATGGTGGACCTAAAATTCCTTTGCGTTTTCGCACAATGGGTTCAGTGAAAAGATGGGTGGATGTGAGGGAAATGAAGTTCCAGGAAAGTCTACTTGAAGCAATGTTTCACAGAAGAGAATGATATTGACCTGATTTTGCAACAAAAAGAGCAGCTCAAATATTGTTTTCTAAGAAACGTCTTGAAAAAAGACTTCTCTTGAACATTAGCAAAATAGTGGCATGATCCAACCTAGAATTGATTGTATGATATTTGCACGTTTGTGTGTGTGTGTGTGTGTGGTTTAATCGTTTTTTCCACGCATGAGAGAACACCACTCGAGAAACCAACTAAAAACTGCTCTAAGCTAATTTGATAGGCATCTTCTGCGGTATTATTGGTGCCTAATGTTATGCCCGTGGCTTATGCTAGCGAGGTAAATCAGACCTACTGCTGGCTTTAATACTTCTGTACAGAATACAGTATGCTGCTGACATACTAAATTCTCAGTGTTAAAGAAATGTTTGAAATGGATTCCTGTGCCCTCAGCAACGACAGGCATATATCTTTCCAACACCATGCTTACAACAGCACATGGTATATTAAGATGCCATCAAAGCTATTAAGGTCATTAACATTTGCACATATATTTGAGTCTATTCCTGTGCGATTTAAGAGGGACATTATTTGCATACTATTATGCACCAGCAAAGCTATTCCTCATATTCCCACAGGAAACAACTTGCAGGAGTGACCTAAATAGTATTACCGATTACGATTCAAAATATGAAGGAACAAGCTAATGAATGAGAAGCAATACAGAGAGATGCAGAGACTCGGAGAAGAGTTAAGCAAGCGTTTGGCCTAATAAATGACAAATGCAGATGAATATGCAGACAAATGTAGCATAATGAGTCTCAAAGGAGCAAGGAATAAATGGGGAAAAAGTAAATTATATGCGTAATGGAAAAGTTCTTTGACAGCAGAGAGAACAAGAAAAGATGCCTCCAATTGCACTTAACTACTCAATGTTCGCATATTCAGGGCAAAAAAATACTGACCTATATGCTGCTACTTACAAACAAAAAGCCACCCTGCAACAGCTTTGATATGCCAAACCAAGGTTCTTAAAAGCCTGAAGAAAGGGCAGAAGAGATTCACATTGGCTTAAGCTTCACCTTATTGTATTCTGAATCACAAAGGGATGTGACAGCACCTTTTAGACAATGTGATGATGATGATTCAGCAAGTGAGATGCTAGCATTCAAATCTGCTCAACTCGCTTGAAACACTATGCACCTAATCCTAAATCTCAATTACTTAGTACTTAAGGCCTTCTAGATGCCACTTTCTTTTTACTTCACTTATTCCATACTCAAAAAGTTCTACCACAGAAAACAGGTTCCAGTACTGAGTCTACAGGCAGAGTTTACACAGGTTAGGAGAATATAAGTAGTTATGGAAACATAACTACTGATCCACTAATATGGAATCATACTACTGGTCCACTTTGATCAGAACCACTAAAAAGTGTGGCCCAGGAGCCAGATCTGGCATTCATCAGGATCAGTCTGCCCGGTGAGTAGACCTTTCAGTTTTGCTTGGGTGCACAAAAAGTCCTTGTCAATTGAGAGACAGACTTTTAGCAGCTGTATCTATCCATGTTCACATCGCCTTCTGGGACAACAGGAGATGATGAAGTCTTCCAAATGAGGAGGTCTTCATACTTAGAAGTGATCCAGATGTGGATTCCAGGCCTAAAACAGTTGCAAATTTTAGCGCCTCTGATCTAGAACAACAAGGTTTTGGGACTGGATATGCCAAGAGATTGAACCTGGGATGGTCAGCATGCAAAGCAGATGTTTAACCATTGATCTATGGCCTCACAGTTATTGCTAGAAATTTCTGATGCAACATAATTTTACAATGAATTCTTAAACATTAGCATTTATTTTAAATGGGGCATATATTTTGAATGGCAGCCTCATTATGCCCAAAGAAATTATAAAGCATCCTTGCTAAATTATCCTTAAGTGACCACATAAACAGTGAATCACACTTGTATTAATATAGGGTTGGCTAATGTGCAAAATTCTCTAAAGCTCCAAGAAAGATTTTTTTTGAAACTGAAAAATTGATTGTTTTTTGGTGTAGGGAAGGGTTTAAGTGAATACATGTTGGTATCTGGGAAAACAAGCCGCATGGATGCAGAAAATTGCATGAAATCTGTGATCCAACCTGTTTTCTGAACACATGAGAGATGCATGTGACCTCTCTATGAGTCAGAATGCATGCCAGAATCTGGCATTTTTGATCAACATTTATGATACCATAAAGTACAATACCACATAGCAGCAGTAAATATCTCTACAATATATACCTATCTTGAGATTCTGCATGAATACAACTAGGAAAAAGGATATAACTGCTAAATCAAGGTAGGACGCCAGGGCAAGCACCTTAGAAGGAGATAACACTCATTTGCACACCCAAGGGTCAGGTTTTAAGTAGCAGTAGCAAGTTTAAATATTAAAATGTACTGTAATTTTCAAAAGCAAACATTTCAATTTCCCTTAGTAGTAATAATAATGCAGTTGCCCTCTCATGCAGACAGTAATAACTGTTGACTGGCATTGATCAGTACCTTAAAGTACCAGCTACATTAGCAAGTTATCTTGTCATTCTCAATGTACACTTAAGCTTCTTTGGCTCAGATGAAGACAAGAGAACAGGAAGAGAGGCAACAACAGAACCTCAGAGTTCATGACCGGAGAATGATGGATGAGATGTACATCCAGCATTTCTGGCACAGTAAACAACTGCTTTAGCATTCTAACCTCTCTATAGAACTGGAATAGGTCAAAGCAAAGTCACCTATGCAGGTAGTGCTCAGTATTTCATTCCCAGAATAAACAGTTGAACATATATATATTCCCATTGCTGATCAAGGCCATGAAGCATTCAAGAATCTGCTCACACCTCCTTCAAAAGAATGATACCTGAAAAATCAGAATTGAGTTTGGTGTCTCTCGCATACTGTCCTATGTCTTACAGCCTTTTCCATACAAACACTTGCGGATGCCTCTTGCATGTCTTGTCATGTCAAATGCCACCATGCCTTATTGGATGGTGTGCTAATTACCTCCATTGCTCCCACTTCTCAAATTGGAAAAATAATGCATTAAAAACATGTCCCCACCAAATCTAATAAAATAATCAGCATCAAGCCTATACAGGTCAGAAGGTATTAAAAATACGATTAGCCTTTTCTCAAAAAGTCAGAAATAAGGAGGAAAGGCATATTTCCCTTGGAACAAAATTACATAATTTCAGCATTTCTATAGAAAACCCCCTGATCCATATGGGGTGCAATCCAGAGTAACTATGTGGAGTCCTTGCTCCGGTGTAAGAACAATTTGCTCTGGTTTGCAATAGGAAATTCCCATAGGTTTCCACTAGGTGGTGCAGTAACTACAGGTGCACGTAATGTCTCTTACATGTTCCCATAGTCACTCTGGACTGTAGGGATGGTCACCAACTTAGAGTAGGAGAGCCATGCAGGAAAGCAGAGGTACCATTAGGGTATGTGTCATCTGATGTTGGAAACTCTGCCCATATCAGACAATAGGAAAAAAATTACAATATGCACAACCTAAATGGACTGGCATCACAAGTGTTGGTATAACCCCCATTAACTGTATTTATTAATATAATACTACAGGTCAGGTCATCCAAGAAATCAGTAACCAACACAAAACCAGTGGCCAACTTGATGACACTTGGAAAACTGAATAAAAGTTCTAGTGCTGGCTCTGATACATGGAGATGTGACCAGATTCATACTAACACCTTACTGGCCCCATGCTGTGTCGTAATAACCACCGCACTGGATTTCAGAACAATTAGCCTCTTCAGTTTTGAGTTTTCCTTTTCTGGTTATTTGGCTACAACCTTTGATAGAATAAAAATACTTCAACCTAACTTGTTTCATTATATTCTGATGAATTATACTTTGAAAACATCAAGATTTTTACAGTTGTGCCACTAGTGTGGGTGTCACCCACATTGGTCCACACCCTTCCTGCACCTCCTAATGATACCACTGTAGAAAGGACTCCTATCTGGATAGCCCAAATGGAGAATGGTGGTCTTTAAGGGGAAAAAAATGTCATCAGAACTCCTGTTGTGGCCTGGTTATTCATTTGTATAGTGTTTCTATTCAGAATATCTTCGTGGATTTTATGATATACAGTATAGAAAGTAAAAAGCAAGCCAGAAAAAAAGAGGCTTTTGGGGCTTTTTATGTTTAGCACAGAGTAAAGGAATTGATAATAGGAGTACTTACACCACTTTCTGCGTATGCAAAGGTGTTCACATATTTTATCTTGATGGTGCCCTTACAAAAACCCTGTAGGCAAGTATATTATTATCCCCCATATTGCAGTGGTGAGCTGACGCGGAGAGGGAATGGTTCACCTAAGGCCACCTATTATGTTCATGGGAGAGACCTAGTTCACATCAGGCAAGTAAGTCCCAATTTGCAGCTCAGGCTCTTAGTGAAAATACTCAAGAGAGTGGACGGCCAACAGATCAATAATAAAAGTAATGGATTGGAAAAATCATCCCAAAAGAATGAGGAAGCAATTGCTGCATGGTTTATACTGAAAGGTCAAAGCTGAGTACATATAAACATGGAGCTGGGAGCAGAAAACGTAAATCCAGAGGCAGGAAAAGAAGTCACAACTAATATACTCCAAAGAAGCAAAGCAGAAACAGACAGGCTTTTTAACTTGGTCCTAAACCAAAACTTTGTCACTAACTTGGCACTATAATAGAGGACTGGATCACAGCCAATCGATCATACCACTGGAGTCCACAGGGTGGATATAACATGATTTTGTGAAGAGAGTCAAGAATTTAGAGATAGCTCAAGCAAAAATGCCCACCACCCACCAACTTCTCCTGAAGCCTCAATGCTTCTGGAAATGAACTGCAAACTCATGAGAATGTCCAGGTCTGACATTACATGGCTTGTGTGAGCAGACCATGCACTGAACAGCCATTTCCACAAATCAGCCATGTAACATATCGTTGAAATCAACTCTCTGAAGGGAAACAGAAAGAAAAAAAATAAGGAAATGGTCTGAGAGAAGAAGAAATGTGCGGCAGAAAACATTCAATGAAAAAGCGAGAGAAGTAGCAGCTTGCATTTAACTTGGCATCCCAGGGCAGCTCAGCTTTTCTGTATCCAAAAGCCCAACAGGACCTTATGGAGTTCGATCTTGAAATAAGAGGCAGCTATAAACTAGAGCCCACCACCACATGTGCCATGCAATACTCAAAGCATGGTAGCCAGGAAGCCTGCCATTGGCAGTGTGCCAATTTTTCATTGATGATTCATACCCCAACTTTCTACAAAAAGAAAAGTAAGAATCCGGATAACGTACAGCCCAATCCTGTGGACATCTAGGAAGGCCTCCCGATTGCTCTCTCACCACTACCATTAGCTTCAGAACACGTCTCCATGGCATGGCTGCATTGACACCAATGGTGGGGGACAGGATTGGGGCCCCATTTAAAGAGATCTTGATTTGCACAAATCATTTGACCTGGCAAACAATGGTTTGCACTTGTCCTGCAAATTAGGACTGAAAATAAGACATTGATCCTGGTCTGTAGGGAGAGTTAAACCATAGTTTGCCACAAACCAGGAAGTAAGTGATCTTGCAGAGTTTCTACAGGAAGGAAAAGACTATAAGAACAAGACTTGTTCCTACAGTGTCAAACCTTTATTTTTCTATCATATGTGAACAAAGATATTGCAAAGAGTACCTAATTTAAGTAGACAATTTAAGAGTACCTAATTTAAGAGTACCTAATTTAATTAGATTCAACTAATTCTAATACAAGAATGTGGGTTCTTTCTCACAAAATATTAATTGTTATATTATCAGTTATTTAAAAAATAAGTGCACCGAATTTAGCATTTTATCAGTTTGTCAAACCATTTTCACCTTCAGGATAATGTTCTAACCAAATATATCACTGCTTCTATCTGAGCTGAAACCTGTACTGCTTTTGTTCGCTTATTAAGCTCTTTGCATGCTTGATTAAAATTTTAAACACCCTTAACTGATTTTATAAGAGATGAATAAAAAATCTATAGCATGCTAATCACCATTTTATTTTCACCAAATTAAAGAGAAATGAACCTGTTAATGTGTAAATAAATGTTTTCTGACCCATCTGTGCATTCCAGTTTTAAAAAGGAGTTTGAGCACAATCCTACTCAAAAGTATGTCTACTCACAAGTAAGCCCCATTGTGTTCAGTGGGTCTTACTCCCAGGAAAGTAAGTTTAGGCTTGCAGCTTTTGACTATTTTCCTTACAGAAAGCTTAAAGTCTTGATCAAAATTCAGAATTTCAAAGAGAAGGTAATTATCTTTAATGTAAATTAACAACTTAAGAAACTTAAGATCCAAGTTCCTACACTCCAGAAATTTGTTCTCTCTCTCTCTCTCTCTCTCTCTCATGGTGCTGGATTGCACCACTGACACAATAATCACAGCAGCAAATGGTTAAAAGGTTAAAATAACGAGTACTCATGCATTCATGCAAAGCTGATGGACATCACATCCTGTCCATGCCCCCCTTTGTTGACAGAAATACACCACATACACATCAAATCCCACCATACTTCAGTGAATCTATCCATATATGTAAAACTGCAAAGTCACTGACTCACTGACTCATCAACACCCAGCCAAAACCACAGGGCCTAGAAGAGTGAAATTTGGGGAGGGTGTTCCTTCCGTGCTGGAGGCACCCACTAAGAACCGGTTTTCAGAAATTCCCACCGAAAGGGGGTGAAAAGGGGCGCAACACGTTTTCCTGCCTATACTTTCCATTGAAGAATCCCTGACCGATGGATGCTCTGCGGACCTAGAAGCCTGAAATTTGGGGATACTGTTCCTTATTTGACATCAACACCCACCAAGAACCAATACTGAGAAATTTAACCCTTAAGGGGCTGAAAAGGGGTGTAACGTGTTTTTGTCCTATTTTTAACACTGAAGACTGATCAACATCCAGCCAATTTGGTGCCTGGGGCTTGATGGGTTGCTAGAGAAGTTGGAATGGCACTAGGATTCTCTTCTTCCAATCTCATTTTCCCTTTCTCTACCTCTACTGGTTTATGAAAAAACAGCATCTGGGAACATATTCAACTGACAAAACAGCAGGAGGAGGGTCAAACACTACTTCCCACAGTGCTATGACCCCAATCCAATTTGGGAGCCCCTTCTCAGCCATTAAAAAACAAAACCTCAAAGATCATAATAACATTTTTTAAACCATGTACAGTTTGACCTTCAGCCCTGTAAAGCACTACCCCAAAAGCATGAGATGCCAAAAGGAGCAAGAACAGAAAATAAGATTAACTTGAGAGCAGAGTGAATAGAAACACTGTCAAAATCAAGAGAAGAAGGAAAAAAGGAAGATCTTGTGGGTGCGGTCATAACCAATTTAGGCCAGCCTAACTCACCTGGCATGTTTATGCACTGGCCTAACCTCCCCGCCTCAGGAGTGGGGAAGTATGGCACTTTTGTGACACTCCCAGGTCAGCACAGGACTTATGCCAGGGCTTATGCTGGTCTAACTGGAGATTAGCATTGCAGCCTAAGAATTTGTTTTTTGCTTAAATCAAGCTTGAGATAATGCTGAGTCATCCAAGTTGTGAGAATAGATATATTGGCATGAAAGAACAAGGAATGTCTCAATAGAGAGGATGTGAATGAGGAGAAGAAGGAATGGGCAGTCGGGAATTAATTCTGCTGTGAAGGTTGTTAAAATCTGCAGCTGCTACCTGATGGTACAAAAAGGAAAAAAACCAATGAACTGTTAATAGCAAACAGGAGAAAGAATTGCAACACATTAGCACAGAACCGACAGGAGAAAAAGTTATTAGTAACTTGAAGGGAAAATATCAAGAATGGATTTTATCAATTGGTTGTGGACCCAATTCTGCCCAACTTTCCAGTGCTGATACAGCTGTACCAAAAGAACCTGTGCTGAATTTTGAAGGGAGTGATGGTTATTAAGGCTTAGCAGGGCAAGGCAGCATTTGGGTTGGAAAACTGGATTGGATTAGGCTCTGAATTTTCATTGTATGTAGAGTGGTACTAGGCTCCATTAACACGGGACCACATGACATCACATTGCTGACCTGGCTGCCTCAGCCAACCCCAAAATGGTATCTTTATTCCTCCAAAATTAGAAAAAAACAACTTGCATAAGCAAGCCCATCCTCTCCAGGGTGCTAAGCAGAAGTGAATCAAGTAGACCTTTCCTTTTCCTTAGTTTTATGTCCTCTAGGTGAAGCTTCCTTGCTCCTCCTGGATCCTATCTGAAAAGGTGTCCCATGTGCCCAGTTAACAACAGGTTCTATGTCCTAATAACCTAAATTAACAACAGGTTCTATGTCCTAATAACCTAAATTAACAACAGGTTCTATGTCCCATTAGTAACTGGTTCTCAGAACCAGGCGCTCATTAGCAAAGGGTTCTATAGAACCTGTGAGAAGCCACTGCACATGCCCCAAACAAGCCCCTAAAGCTGTAATTAAATGAAACGGTCTACATCTAGCCGATATGCTTTCTTATATGGTTACTCATTGCTTCTAGCAGTGCCCAGGCTGCACTCTCCACAGTTGTCACAGGTGTGACAGAAAGTGCAGTATGCTGACAGAATACATGTCCCATTGGCATGGCGCTGCTTAGGATCAGGCCCTCAGTTTAAGGAAAGCAAATAATGGCCTGAACTGTGATTTAAAAGATAACACAATCTATATCTATTCTGCATGGCAGGCAAACTCAGGGGAGGCCTTCTCCTGTCCAAAATACCTGGAATGCCTTTTCTTGGGATTTCACATGAAGAAGGCACGGGAAGGAAGACCTTGCTAGCACTGACAACTACTGTTGTAGTCACTTGGGTTCTGTATTAGGTTCATTGCCATACAATGAAGGGTTTTAAACATATAAGATTGCCACAAATATCTTACTGCTGATATTTACCACAACAGCAGAGATTCCCATGTAGGGCACTGCAATACCCAAGCAAGAGAAGCCCCCTTTGTACCCACTTAAGGGGTGGGAGTGATGCAGTGATGGTAAGTTTTTGAACCACTGCAGTACAAAAAAACTTCTGTGAATGGATTATTAAAAACAAATGAAGTTGTGCTAGCCAGCAATCTTTGGAAAATTTGCTAAAAACTGTTTACCGTTTAACGAGAACTAACAAAATAAAAAGGCATTCAATATACAACTGGTATTTATTAGACTTTTCAATTAAAGGAAAGTTAGTAGACCTGACACTTATGGAAATAGCTATCAATAAAATTGATTGCACTTGATTTGTACTGGGTAACATTATATTAGAAAGGCATAAACATAATTAGATTTCTGGATTTCATTTAAGCAAAAGTTAGTGGGTGAGTAAGATTACCAACTTTACTATAATTCCATTCTAAGGAACGGTAGTGATGCTAGATGGTTTAAGGCTGTGGCCTACGCAGTGTAAACTGTGATCATTGGTGAAAATCTGGTACTTGTTCCCATTCAAAGTTGGTTGTGTAATCCAGTACAAGACATAACATATCAAAAAACAATACTGTCATCAGTAGACTTACCCCCAAATCCAGAGTAATTATAGCAGCACGTAAGAGACTTTACGTGCACCCGTAGTTACTGCACCACCTAGTGAAAACCTATGGAAAATTCATACTGGCATCCAGAATAAGTTGTTCCTACACTGGAGCAAGGACTCCCTGTAGTTACTCTGGATTTTGCCCATAAATTCACCTAACTCCAAATTGGACTGGGTTATAATCCTCAAGCAATGGAGTACAACCTGGATTCATGCCCAGCCAGGTATATCATACAAAAGGTTTTGCTCTATGAAATGGGCAACACACATGAAAACCACATTTCTGATTCTGTTCAATGAAGTATTTCATTGCAATATGGCACCAAGCAACCAAATGAACCCACCAAGGTTATATTACTTTCTTTGTGCTGTAAAAATATTACTGTGACATTTCATCTGGTCAACCATCTGAAAGGTTAATTCTGTTTCCTGTAGCAGACATTCCTTTAGGTGAACGGTTCTGCGCCATTCCTATTTACCTATTCCAAACAATCCTCAAACTGTTTCATTGCTCACTCTCACTGTTAAGAACATATTGACTTACTGACTGCTCTGCTGTTTAATTCATTTATGCTGAGAGTCAGGCATGAAGACAGAATTTTAAATGTGACATTTGCAGGCTGCTGGGTCATTTGAAGCTCTGACAACACCAAGGGAGTTCCTGACATACAAACTGGTCCTGATTTCCAATCTTCCATGTTCTGAACACATCAGATATTCTTCCCGGAGGTGCAGATCTCAGCCTGAAGTTTTAAATTTCCTGTGGGTTTCACATCTTGCAGGAAATGCCTGTACACTTGAAAGTTTTAAAATAAAGCCCATGTTTCCTTTAAGCTAATGCTGGCATTGCCTCCAGCAAGCAAATTCAACTGCAGGAAGCCACTTTGATTGACAAAGATATTTGGAAACAGGCTTACAATAATAATTAATACCCAGAGGACAGTCTATGCTACTTTGACGCTTGGTGGACTTCCATTTTTCCTGTTGATGTAGCCTCACTCAAAGGCGGCTGTATCAGAAGGCCACAGCTGTAGATAATGGCCTGTTTAGACAACAGCAGCGGAATCAGGCCGACATGCCAGCGGTTAAATGTGGTCACATTAGAATGAAATATCCATACACGAAATTCCACTTTCTGCAGTGATAATAACTACGCTGCGAAGAACTCAGAACTGCTCATGTTGGAAATTGCTCGTGCCTCATTCAGTATGATGTTGGTTAGAAGCCATTTTTGATTCAACTTTTCTTTAACTGTGACTGCATAGAGATACATATCAACTACACTGTGAGCACCTGCTGTGCATCGGCATTGATCCCTACGAGCAACCACATCTTGTATACTGCCAGAAGTAGGCTGTTCAGGAGTGTAGACTGAACACAACCAAGAAATCACTTCCAAGCCAAGCAATGTTTCAATTTTTAAAAAAGGTTTTAATTGTTTTTAAGGAGGCACCAGCACAGAATGCTAAGCATTTCAAATCAAAAGCCTGCCCAAAGACACACACTGAGTTGTGTACATTATGTACATCTGTACTGCCCCACGGAGCAAGGCCACTGTTCAGTATTTCAAATGATTACACAAGCAGTGCTCAATGTGACTTGGATCAAAATCTAAAATGAACAAACTTTAATTCTGCATTTTGGAGATGGAAGAATTGTGGATTTAAAAGGCACGATTTCTGGGAAGCATGCCATCTAAGGATGAGATATTGCCACTTAAGCGCACAGAACAGTACATGACAAGACCTAAGGGTGCTTTTGCCTCAAATCTAATAAACAATCATAGAAGCTGTATCGGGGCAGTTTGACAGGAGCAGGTAGGAAGAAGGAGCCTAGACGCAGATCCATCTAGTAACCAAGCCCTTGTCATCTTCTTAATCCTGAAGTGCCATAAAAATGCACAAGCTGTGCCATTTTTGCTGCAAGTTCACTTCCCATAAGCGTAAGGCTGTGGGGCAGAGATCCTCTTCTATTGTATTTGCTATAGCAGCAAGATTGCAGTGGTGTTTAACCACAATAGAAACTCTGGTCAGAATACTAGCTTGTGCTATCGTGAAGGTCTTTCTATTGTTGCACACTTAGTAAGTTGTTACCTAAATAGAAACATGTTCTCTGGCACAATTCAAGGCCATAAACTCATTCTCTCTGTAAAATCTACCCAATGTTTTCCCCTCCCAAAGACTAGTTTTTGCATTCTTGAAGGAAATATGAATGAAAGAAAATAGTACCTGGTGTATTATTTGAGCTACAGGAAGTTGTTCTGCATATTTTAATGGCTCTGTTGCAATTTCATCCATTTGAACCCTGAAAAACAAATTGTAATAATGATTATTTTACTATATTTGATCTTAGCCAAAAGGCCGAGAAGCATTAAATATGCTGCTGTTAAGAACAGTTTTCACAAGATTTAGAAAAATAGCTACACAGTCATGTACCTCTGGTACTCTCCAAGGAACTCTGAATTAGGGTACAAGGTGTAGATCTAATAGGCCAGGTAGAAATACGGGTGGAAGCAGTAATTCAAAATACTTGGTCCTAGACAGTAAATATTTTAAGGAGCCATTATAATGCTCAACAATATAAAGTAAACATGATAAAAGCATAGGGTAGCAGACTTTCACATACACCCAGGTCCCCAATTTCCAATCTTCCACGCACTTACAAATTTTTTTCTTTTGCTATCACAATTTTTTTAGTGTCTTAGCAATTCAATTGAATATGATGAATGTTTTAAAGCATCATTAATATACTAGACCAAATTCTTCATAGATACACTACCAACAGCTTATTGAATCCCTTCCAATTGGATATAACTATGCAACTGAGCTGCTTTCCTCTTCTCCATTGCTCTTCTCTCCTTCTGCCCAGTCAGCGCGTCTGCGCCAACTGCCAATGAGAGTGTTTGTTATGTGAAGCAGTTTGTTACGTGAAGCAGAATCCTAGAGAAATTTTTGTTTGTTATGTGAAACATACTTTACGTGAGGCATTTGTTACATGAGGCGCCACTGTAATTGAGTTCTAGTTTTTGAGTTATATACCTGAATTCAAGAATATATAGTTCTATAGTATGAGAACTGTATATAGTCCTCGAATACAGAACTCAAGTACAAGTTCCATTACATTTTACTTATTTCTGTTTTCTTCTTAACAGAAATGCCAGGAGTTGATTTCAGGTTCTAACATTTAACATGGTTGCAAATGATTTTCTTTAATCTACAGAAGCCAATGGCTTACTATATTTGTTTGCACCCAACTGCCTTTATCATTACAAAAATGAATAGGAGAATTTGAGGTGTATAATGGGTGAAGCAGGCAAGGTCATCAGAAACGAATGTATGGCTGGTAAACATGTTGAGTTGGATTCCTATTCATCTGCTGAGCACTTCAAAGTGTGAACCTCTCCGTAGTATTTCACCAGCAAAGGCTGCAATCCTAAAGACACTTTCCTGGGAGTAAGACCCATGGAACACAATGGAGCTTACTTTTGAGTAGACATGGTTACGATTGTGCTCACCATTAAATAAAGGTCAGGTGAAGATTAGAAGAATAATATAATGCCCAATCTGATCCAGCTTTCCAGCACTGATGAATCAAATGGAAGCATTTTGAAAGCTGAACTTTCTTTAAATATCCCAGCAGAAATAATAATAATAATAAACAAGGTTCTTAAAAAAAATATGTGGAAGTGCCTTGGGAGCTAAGTTATTCCAGAGTAAAGCATGAACCAAAAAAAGGGAAAAAATTGACAATTTATATGATTTCAAACATGAAATGTTTTTTTTGTTTGACCATTGACTATGCTTGGTGATGCTGTTATTTTTTTCTCATGTACAGGTTGGAATTTGCACTGCTGTCTCAGAAAAGAGAGCTATTAAGGTGTTTTCTCTTCAGGACAGTTAGGGATTTTTAAATAGAGAAGCCAATCAGGTCAGACGAATTGCAGTAATCATAGTAATATGACCAGCCACTGGGTGATTGGAGGGTAATATCATCAGTGATTATAGAAATCCTTGTGCTCCGATTGGTTGCCAGCCATTATTAGTCTGCCAGGACAACAAGATCTGCACTTTGCATGTTATTAAGGAAGAACAGTAGAGCAATTATGTAAATCAGATGCTCACAACCACAGCATAGGGAATTTGCACAGCTGTGGGTTGGAGGATAAGTGTACAATATTCACATCAGCTGTACAAAATTCTGGGCTGTTTGAAGAGTCATAATGCAGCAAATCTTTTTAATATTGCATCAAAATGTTCTTACATAGGTATCTTTTGACAATCAACATAATGTGACACATCCTATCAATTCACTGAATATACATTTTTATTAAGGTTACCAACCACAAAATTGTAACAGTTCAGGGGACATTTCTTGGTTCAATCCTCAGTGTGAACCAGATGGGGCTGCGATGGCTTAGTGGTTAAAGACAGTGTGCTTGTCAATTTGAAGGTTGGTAGGTTGATGGTTCCAGACCCGAGTAATGCATGATGGAGTGACCTTCCATCACTAGTCCCAGTTCCTGCCAACCTAGCAGTCCGAAAGAAGCAAATGCAAGTAGCCCTAACCCTCTGCGGCAGGCAGGCTGGTTTCCTCAGCATTGCATCTAATACATGGATTGGACGATTCTGATCCAAAACAGCAGATCCTCGCCACCACATGGAACACATATTGAAGAAGTTGCCTTGACTTGAACCAATAACCTCTTAGACCCATATACTCGTATAAAATATACATATACAACCTCTTAGACCCATATACAAAATGGTGTCCATGTTTCAACCGCACATGGAAATCTTCCAAAGAATGGTGAAACAAAGATGAAAGATGGAAGGGTGTGCTATATAGAAACTGGAGTGTCTACAAAAGTTCACTGAAATGAGTCAGGGAGTTGTGATGAGAAGTCTTGTTCATTTTGAGAGCACGTATAAGGAGGAGCTACATTCCATGCAACAATCCATACAACAGCTACAATCCAAGCTACAATCCATGCAACAGCTACATTCTGTAGGATAATCAAATTCAGGCCACTAACATTCAGCATCTGTGCTACCATATGGACTTGAAAACCAGATGCTAGATAAAACTATAACTTCCCATTGGATATACATAATAAAAAACACTAATAATTTGGTTATATCCTCCCCTGAACTGTCCTTGCTGCCAACTAACTTGCTCCAATGGGATGCCCAAAAATCACTAGCAGGGTCTATGGCCATTGGAACCAATGACTCTAAAGCACATCACAGCGGCAGAGCTTTCCACCACTGGACAGCACTTAAGGTGGCAGATCTTGAGATATACTACAGTAAGCCCCAAAGGATTGGGACCTTATTGTTTCAGTGTCTCGATATCCCTAATCTAGTTCATCTTTTTTTGAACCTGGGGAGTTAGAACTGTATAATATGCCATTCCATGCAGGAGGGAAAAGATACTGTCATCAAGATAAAAACATGACCTCACTTTGTACAGAAGCAAATTCTTAAATTGTCAAATAATTCCACTCACTCAAATAATGTTCCTGAAGTCTCTAAAAGGGACGCTACAAACTAGTAGGGCGGGGGAATCAATCTGAAATTCTACTTGGCTGCTTTTGCCCATCGTGTGTAAAATCGCTATAAACGGAAAAATTATGGGGAAATTACTTTAATTTTTTCCCAATTTATTTTGTACAATTGCCAGCATTTGGGGTTGAGGCAATTTCTGTCTTTTCTTGCTTCATCAGTCACTTTTGTCCTACTTACAATATATTCTTTGTTAGACTGCTGGGTATGAGAAAAAAATATTTTCTGTCCATTTCAAGACACAAGTATCTTGTTATTATTATACTTAATTTTTAAGAGGATAGTCTATCAGAACCAAGACTTTAATTTGAAGTACTTAAATAGCACGATAGCTCTTCACACACTCATTAGTGGTAACTATTGCTATTAATGTTCTCACTCAGTATTTCTGAAACCTGACTAATCAATTTATTCTCAGAATGAAATACATGGGCATAGTTGCTTTGGAGAAAAGCAAAATGCGTTTCAATGTCCTGCCTATGGACATTTACTTAAATTTTTATTTCAGCCTAGTCTCCTAATACAAGTCTAGGCAACGCTGCTCTGCACTGATAAAAGACAAATTTCATTGTATTTTCTGGTTGGTGAAACTTTTCGGTCAGATGAGCATCTGTTGCCTAAATGCTGAAGCGGCATGAAAGAAAAATCTGTTAATCTTGAAAGAAACTCCACAACCAAAACGTTCCTACTGCTGTTTGAAAATCCTCTGGAGTGCATTATCATGCCGCAAATGCTCACTAATATCCAACAGACCCACAGAGAGTTTATGAAATTTGAGGACTCCCAGTGATTGAATGAACCATAATTCCTGAGAACCCAGCATTGTTCATTTGGGCAAGTAGAACCAATTTTAATTATTCAGGACCTACACTGCACTGTATATCAGTAAACACGCTTACAACATTTTGTAAAATTAATGTTAGCTTATTTACAACTTTTGCAAAACAATATAAAAGTCTTGGCACTGCAAGCGCTCATCAGCATTCTATAGTACGAGATTTTGCCCAAGGCCCACTATTTTCCAGTTTCATAGTACAACTATTACTCTGAAAGGCAATTTTTTAAAAACAAATATAGTGTCTGTCTCTATTTTTTCAAATAGTCTCCATATCTGAGACAAAATGTATGGTATTTTTATAAAAGTCATTTGTTCTTGCAATTTGTACATTAGCAAAAGCATGTTCACAAGTAAATCAAGGGTAATTTTTACCCTATAAGAGAAGCTTTTTACAAGCAAACATGCACCATCCTACTCAACAGACACATTACTGTTGAAATTAGAACTGTTAACCAATTAAAGGATTTCCAGTTGATTAGCAGTCTTGTTTTAAACCGATTAATCAATGACAGTGAACATCTTTGACATGACCTCTGAGTTCTGTATCTATTTTTATGCACACTTGTAAGTTACTTGGTGGCACCATAAGAGGAAGGAACATTGGAACTGCACTGCTGAGAAGTATTTGTATAATGTGTATTCAAATGAATATTTGTACTGAAAATACATGGCTTCTTTATTGTCTCAGAGGTAAATCTGATACTTTGTCATTTATCTATGTTTCTTTTGTCAGATGTTTCTTTTGTTTTCTGATTAACTTCATTGTGGTTTAGTGTGAAAACTGGTGTACTGTCGTCCTATTTTTTCTAAGTAACTGCAGTGGTACATTCAACTAGTCATTTGGGAAGCTTTTGTTACATTCAATAAAATATACAGGCAGATGATCTGCTATCTTTATATCTACTTTGGGACAAGAGGCATTTATAAAATATGATCTAATCAAGTGAATCACAATAACAGAGATGAATTTTTTTAAAAGCCAAATCTGTGAATGTGTTGCCTTATAAAGTTGACATTCAAGTGAAAAGCTCTTTATCCAGGCTACATTCAATTTAAAACCAATTTCACAGATCCTTGATTAATGATAGGGAAAGGAAACACAGTCAGGGCTGTCTTCCCACTATAAATGCAATGGGATGAATAAAATGCCCACACAGACTCTTCCTTATCAATATTTCTTACATTAATGCTTGGATAAGACCCAAATATTGATGCCAACAGTTGCAGATTCAGGAGTCACCCCCACATCTGATCCTGTAGGAGACTTTATGGGCCCTTATCAACACATAAGACAAATGTTTTAGGTCAATTTAAGACAGCCTCTTAAATGTTCTTTAAAAGAAAACTGACATTATTAAGTGTTTTCCGGTTTATCCAGTGTTTTCCAGTTATCCAGTTTTCCAGTGCTGGTGCAGTTGTGCCAGTGAGGTGTGCATCCAGTGGTGGAGAAGCAATCACTGGGGCCTTCTTAACGTATGGGAACATGTTTTCCCGTCCCACGTGGCTGCATTGTGGCTATAGTGGAGGTGGAACATTGGATAAGACTGGACCCAAAGTTATTCCAACAGAAAAGGCTTCTTTATATTAAGCAACTGGATCATGCCACCTACAAACACCGAATGTTAAGTAAAGTATTTACTCAAAACTAACACTCACCTTTTCCAGCCAAATTCAGTCTTCAAAATCAGGGTGCACATTAGATTCAATGGCATGTTAGATTTGGGTAAATATGGTATTTTGATTATAAGTATAGAACTGTATTTATTTATCAGTATTATAATTATATTGTAATAAAAATGTACCAGAAAGCACTTGTAATAAAGTAGTGCAATAAGGTAAAAATCATAACATGAACCCATTGTTGTGTTATTATTATTATCAAATTACTTTTTGTTGTATACAGTAAAATTAAATTTTGCACCTACTTTGCAGCTGTGCATTACTACTGCCATTAATCTTTTTTTTTTTAAATCTCAGTATTTTAAAATAGGGATGTGCATTAGATTTGATGGTGCATTAGATTTGAGTAAATAAGATATTCTCTCTCACCTTTTCCATTCTAGTGATTTGTGTAAGTATGGATTATGGTTTTCACTAACTACAGCCAGCTCCAAAAAATAGGTTGCAATCTATATTTCCCCTAAGGTATCTGCAGCAGTGCTCGGACACTTTCCTCTAGCACAGGGGTCCTCAATGCCTGGTCTGTGGTGCCTTGGCCACCAGGCTGTGCCAGGAATGGGCCCTGGTCTAGAGCCTTGAGCGCTGGCCCAACCGAGATGCCTCACAGCTGGGACGAACTGCGCAAGTGTGGCCCAGCTGCTAGGCCATACCTGTGTAGTTTCCCCTGGCTGTGAGGGGAGCCGGGCTAGGCCTGCCCAGCTTGCCTTGCAGCCAGGGCGAACTGCACAAGTTCGCAAACTGCGAACTGCACAGACATGGCCCAGCCACAATGTTGCACATATGCAGTTCCGCATGGAACTGCGCATGTGCAACTCCCTCGGGCCCAAGGATTTGGTCCTCCAAAGGTTGAGGACCACTGCTTTAGCACTTTCTCACATTACAATTCCATCCCTTGATGCTCAGCAACAATGTCATGTATCATAACCAAACTTCTGGGTTGCTGAGCTCTTTGCTGCACAGAATCTGGCTCAGAGTTGCATGTATGTTACAGGAAACACTGAATGCAACCACTCAGCATTCATTCTGAGATTATGAATGGTCTAATTTCACACTATGGTCTTGGTGTGAAATTTAGTTTGGCAATTGTGTGTGAATCGACTTAGCACCTCTAGACTGAACAAAATGCCCACATCGACTTAATGCAAGTTTCATTGTCTGAAAAAGAATAGGCACTAATAAGGAACATGTATGAATGTACTTCTATGCTGACATGTACTTCTATGCTCATATGAATGTACTTCTTTGCTGACAACTGGATATTATTTCATTAAGCACAATGGGAGGTTATTTTTTGATGGGCAATTATTAAATACAAAGGCTGAAATCCTAACCTCTAAATAGGCTGGCATAAGTCCCAGCATAAATCCTGTGCTGACCTGGGGAGACACAAAAGTGCCAAAAGTTACTTCTGCTCCACTTCTGAGGTGGTTAGGCCGGTGCACAGACATACATTGATATCCCTACACCACTATGGCAAGATATGCCACGTGAGTTAGGCAAGCCTAAATTGGTTAGGATTGTGCCCAAAGGGAGGCTGCACACTAATACTGCATATACCTATTATATTTATCATCCACTTTCAGAATGGAAAAAAGTATACTACATTGGTCTCCATTAAAAAGAATCTCATTGTAAATGTAAGGATTTGGCTGAAAGTTGTTCAGCTTTCACATCTGAATTTTTCTGCACCCGCAAGGAAAACTAAATCAGCCACTTTCCTGCACCGTGCAATGGCTAACTGGACAGCTGGTGGCTTACCTTACATGACCTTGGATGACTGTCTAACAGAATGCTAATGTGCGTCTTTTGGAGATCATTACAGTGGAGCCTGAAAGTCATGTCTTTTATGGGCAAACAATTAGTGCATATTTAAGGATGGGGTGAGAGAAAGATATGGCTGCCATGATGATATGTAGGCTTATCACGATCATGAAAAACAGCCAAGCATACCAAATGCTGTTTATAGGGTAATCTACAATGATCTGTCCTCACAACACCTTGGATCTCATTCATCAAGCAAAGACCCAGGTGGTAATTGTATCATTATGTATTACAAAAAGAAGCCAGGTCGGTCTTTATCTTTTCAGGAAAAATAAAGATGAATTAACAATGTCAAATCTTATTTTTAAAAATTAATAAAATGTTACAACTGTGTTACAAAAGGGAACATTTTCATGGTTACCTTGAGAACGAATCATGACTTCTACTTTACCATGACATCTACTAAAGACTTAAGAGTTATACAGGTGCAAACAGAATTCTGAACCTTTTAAAAATTGGCCACTCAAATGAATAAGTAATGAGTCACTTAAAAAAAAAAAGCAGGATCATTTACATATAGTCCAAGATAAACAACTTAGAAGTACGTGTTAATGATCCCTGTAGGATTGGTCTCCAAGATAGCAAATTTAGAATTTATAGTTTTACTCTGCAACACACAGCAGCAAGCTTTGGTTGTGGTTTTGGTTGCAAAACATCCTAAGTAAGGTTTCCTGTGAATTCCTACTGGTAAACTTCCCCATAAATTTACTCACAAAACGCAGATCAGGATTTTCGCAGGGCCTACTACAAGTGGTTTATTACTGTTTTTACAGGCTGAACTCTCAAATCTATGGCTTTCTAATCTGGATAAAACTGAGCCTTTAGGAGAGTTTCCCCGAGTAATCTGATTGACGAAGCGTGTACTTGCTGCTCTGTAATCCACTAGTAATTCGTTACCTGTAGAACTGCAAGTGGATTTCTGCCAATCCATTTATCCTTAACCAGCTCAAGGTCCCAAGATAGGACAGACAATTATAGAATTCAACCCCACGTATTCATCAATGAAGAAAAAACTCACCTGCACTACTCAGAGCTTCTTACAGAAAAGTTATCAGCATAATCTACATTCTCAAAGATCATGCAAGAGAGTCAGTGAAATAATAAACAATAAAATGTTTTGTTTTTTTTTCACTTGATAAGCAGAAGAATTTCCCTATCAGAATGGAAATGGCTTAGAATAATGTTAATTTTCCATCATGGAGTAAAGCATTGGAGCTGATTATAAATTATTTAACTTACTAAAGCTATGGGTCCATTGAACTCAATGTAACTTACTTCTGAGTAAATAGGCCTGGCATCAAGGGAATACCTTTGCTTTGAAAGAACAAAAGCTGAAGAAAATTGGCCTCTCAACTGTTTATGCAATACTGGGACCCGTAGCTCCTGTATAACAATGCCTGTTCATTATATTTTTACCTATATTTTCTATAGCTTTAATGTAAGCATGAGTGAATTAATTCAGTTAGACCCCCCCCCCTTTCTGTTTTTGAACACTTTTAATATGTTTTGCACACCTTACCTTTGTCTCCTTTCTTCTTTCGCAACCACACGTAATTGTTTCCCCCCTGTATATTCATGTTACTGGTGTTTTAAAAAGCAGTACTGGTTACACTAAACCCCCTTTATAATCTGAGGATTCATTCTGGAATTATGTAAATGATTTTCCACTTTCCTAACAGCCTGAATTTTAATGGCAAAACTATATCAAGCAGCTGTGTTCCTGAAATATGATCCTTGCACACGCATGCACACGCACACACACTCACACAAAACACTAAAAAATCAAACTCTTGCCTGTGTTAAAGAGGGCTCACTCATTTATTCAGTAATTGTGAGTATAGACGGTCAGATAGAATTAGATAGGGCCTCTTTTAAGATCTGGGTTATCCCAGGGTGACCAGATGCCAAACCCAAAATTCCTGAACCCCAACTCCAGAATTCCTACTCCCAGGCCACAATTCCTACCCCCAAGCCAACATTCCTACCCACTTAAAAAATTGTAGGACATCCCAAAAAAGGAGGACACATGTAGGACATCTTAAAATAAAGCAAAAATACTCGTATTGCTTTCCTGTACTTAATTTCAACACTTTTAAAATTGAGAACCTTGTAAAATGCATGATTCAGACCCAGCCATTAAAGAGACACTTTGTAGTAGCATAACACAAGCATAATAGATTTAACTGACATTTAAGTCCGTTTGTAGTAGCATAACACAAGCCATTAAGGGACAGTTTGTAGTAGCTTAACACAAGCCAATGACTCCAGGTTATGTGGTTCAGACCCAGACAAACACACAAACACAAGCACACACACAAGCTCACGCTCATACACACACACATTTGAGGCCAGTATGCATGCTCATTTGAGGCCAGTATGCATAGGACGTATGGAAATTAATTTTTCAAATGTGCTCATTTGAGGTCAGTATGCATGAGAGGGCCAGCGGGAATGCCTGGAATACTGGAGAGGCGGGTCCATTTTCCCCTTTTCCCCTTAGAACCACCTTTTCCAGAGGAGTACGGGCATTACCAGTCATCTGATCACCCTGGGTTATCCTCACACAATTCAGGATGCCACAAATACTAAAAGTAATACTGGATCATTTTCGTGGCTTACTATTATTTGGCAAGCAAAAGAAGACCAAATTTAGAACTTGGGATATAACACAATCTAAGAGCAAAATCCTAACCCTGTCTAATCAAAAGTATACCCCATTGTGTTCAATTGGTCCTACTTCCAGGAAAGTGTTTTTAGGATTGCAGTCTATCTGTACAAGCTCTCCAAAACCGCTCAAATGGGAGAACAGATTCTATCCTACAAGTTATTTTTTCCTAACCTTTCTGAATGTAAATGAAGTTGCGCCTTCATAAAATCCCAACTACTTGTGCCAACTTATTCTTTCCCTACTGTGAAGGCTAGTCACAGTTAGTTAGACACATTTGAAAACGAAAAGTTCACAGCACTTAATGGTAAATGGGTGAGAAACTTTTATCATTCAAATCCAAATTAGCACAAAATGAGCTATATGCAAATACTATAACATCTTACCAATATTTTAGACATTACGCTGTTGTGAAGAGAACTGTTTTCGTAGTAATGCACATGGAAGAAAGAACTTCAAGATACGGCAATGGCTTTGGACTTGAGGAAGGAACACCAACACTGAGATGGCACATCAAACCTGTGTGTCCTGTTACAGAATGAACATTGGCTCAAATGTACTGGAACAGTATTTCTCAAGCAGTAGTATGGGTACAACTCATGATACTTGAAGTGGTGTCTGGTGGTACTCTCAGGTCCCCTGAATGCTATCTTCATACACATGGCAAAGAAAGTAAATTTGGTAGACGGTGCATAACTGCCTTCCTTTTCTTGAAGTAGATAGGCTGGGGCAGTCCCTATCAGAAACACAACCATTTTTGGGAAAAGGGAGATGCAGAAGCCATTAAGAACATCCAACTTAAGAAATTTTGAGATGCAAATTTGCTCACTGAAGGTCGTAGCATTCCATCATTCTGTTTCCAGCATTCCCAAACATTCCCTACCTTTATCCAGCAATGCCTATTACAGCACAATCCTATGTCTGTCAACTCAGAGGCAAGTTCCACTGGGCTCAGTAGGATTGACCATCAGATCAATGTGAATACTACTGCAGACTTAGGACAAAATCCAGAGTAACTACAGGGAGTCCTTGCTCCGGAGTAAGAACAACTTACTCTGGATTCCAATATGAATTTCCCATAGGTTTTCACTAGGTGGTGCAGTAATTACAGGTGCACGTAACGTCTCTTACATGCTCCCATCGTTACTCTGGATTGTAGGGAAAGCCTCTTACATGCTCCCGTAGTTACTCTGGATTTGGGGGTTAGGCTGCAGTCCTAACCACATTTTCCTGGGAGTAGATACTATTGAACACAATGGGACTTCTGTGTAGACATGCTTAGGACTGCACTGCTACAGCGCAGTCCTAAGCTCTTTAGCACCAGCAGTATGCATACACTGATGGTTCTGAGTATTGCAAACATGCCATGTTTGCTACCTGAAGAGGATCCACCGGTGCTGGGGCTATAGCAGTCAGTAGTGACCCTCAGTGCCTTTGAGAGAACCAGTCAAAGCTCCAGCATTGCCAGCCAGTGGTAAGTAGTACTAGGGCTATATGTTTCACAACAGATGCAAAAAAGTATAATCAGAAGTACCCCCATCAGGTGCAAAAACATTTAAAAGCTCTTTTGATGAAAACTTCATTTCCTGTAGTCTGACCACAACAAACTCACAAACTGCGTGCTAAGATTTCCAGTCTGTGGCTGATGAATAATATGTGGTATTGCAAATAAAATCAATTAATGGAACAGTAAAAGAAAGGAGGCGAAACACAGTGCGAGCGTACAATTTTGTACATGGACAAAAAATTCACAAAATTCATTTGTGTGGTCTTTGTTCTTAAGTGCTTTTTTTCTTGGGATGTATGGGGAGCTGGCTAAATACTGAACAGACACGAAAGGAAATTACTTTTTTAAAAAAAGCTCCAACTGCATTTAGGAATCTAAAGAACACCTACCCATAAAACCACAGTATGCAATTTGCAAACATTCAGACTCAGCAAAATCAGAAGTAGTTTCCTCCAGAACAAAGCCACGCGTTCTGGCTAAATACAGTGATCAGACCAAATTATATACACTCAAACAGCAGCCTTTTCAAGTGGAAGCCTGTTCAAACAAAAAAGACATTTTCCAACACACATTCACACAGAAAATAATCTATTTTCTCTTATTTTCCTCTCACACAGAAAACAGCTTGACCATTTATTTCCTTAAGCCTAGCCTCTCTCTAACTGCTTAGGAAAAATTCCAGGAGAAGAAAACTATTGAACATTTCATTCCAAATGCGATCTTTGGGTTTAGCATTATAGGTAATAGCAAAAACCTTTAGCTGTAACTGCTTTTGCCTCCTGTACAATTAGTACTAAACTTAACATTCGTCTTTGTCTAACAGTCACTCCTGCCATTAAATGAAATCATGCTCTCTTGCTAATGCGGTTACAACCCACAGAGCAGTATATTAGTAGACCTGAATTACTACAGTGCAATACAATGAATTCCAGGGGCAACAAAAATGCATGAAGCTAAGAACACCAGATACACAAAGCATTTTAAAATCATAATTGGACTTATTTACCTCTCGTGCACTTAATGTTTTATAGGCATTTGCAATACATATTTATGTGACAAGCCTGCAAAAATGGTATACAAAGTGAGGGTTTCTTTGCTGTTCCTAATCATAGCTTAGATTCATTCTGCATGACTAACAGATGACAAAAATAAAGGAATAATTGAAGCTACATGGCAAATATGTTCTGCAATGAGCCCCAAATGAGCAAGGATAAAGGAGAAAACATACCTTTCACTGAATGTTTCTTATAAAACTAGACATTATTACACATATGGAACATGCAGTGCAGTCCTAAGCATGTCTACTCAGAAGTCCCATTGTTTTCAATAGTATACGCTTGCAGAAAATTGTGGTTAGAATTGCAGCCACGGTGTTATATTGTAGTGTTTTTTTACAATTAGATTAGCAACAGTCCATCTCCATATCAATAGCAATGTTTTTCTACATTCTTAACAACTGTTTTAAATGGCTAAGGCCCAAATCTTGCACTGACATAGCTGTGCCAATGGGGTATATGCTTCATTCTGAAATCGGGTGGCAATTGCATGGGGGCCTCCTTGACATAAGGGCATATTTGTCACCTTCCCATAGAATTGCTGGTGCTGGAAAGTTGGTTAGGATTGCACTCTAAATAACCTGGGAGCACATCACCTTAAGGATCAGCTGCTCCCATATGAATTAAACCACTCTTAAGATCACAAGAAGTGATTCTTTTCGACTGGTTTTTTCGACTGGTTAACAGGCATAGTCCAAGACCAAACTGCATACAAATTGACTTTGGGCAAAATCCAGAGTAATGTAGGGAGTCCTTGCGCCGGTGTAAGAACAACTTACTCTGGATTGCAATACGAATTTCCCATAGGTTTTCACTAGGTGGTGCAGTAACTATGGGTGCACGTAAAGTCTTTTACATGCTCCCTTAGTTACTCTGGATTTGGGTATGCAGGCATCCGTCAGTCTTGGAAGACTATGGTATCATGCTTGGCGCTGCATACACTGCATGCTAAGCACGAAAGCCTGGGTTGGATTGTTATGGAAGATAGGCTGTTACCCAAGCAGCAAACCCCCCTCTCCACGCCACTGAATTAGTCCAATGGAAAGGCAGAGCCAATATGATTGGATCCAGCTGGCATCACAGAACTGGGCTAAGGACAGGAGCTCACCCTGTCTTGTGGGGCCAACCCGGGTCTCAAACCCTGGCCTGCTGGTTAACAGGCACAGCGTCTTTACCGCTTGTGCCACCCACAGCCCTATTTGGGTATGTGTGTGTTGCAAATGAATGCAGTGGTTCACAGCACAACTCCTTCTGGGCTATCAATTATTGCATCTGTACAACATTCATGAAGATGCAGACAATATTCGGCCCTTGATCTGGGCACACACTCTGAGATCTGAATAACCCATTCAGTCAATAGTGTTACAAAAGTGCTGGGCTGTGTGCTTGTTGCAGAGACTGAGCTGGCAGTTTCACTTACACAACATCTTGATGCATGTTTAGATCATGATCCAACACGTACTTCCACATACCGAAAGTAAAGGTTGCATTTCATATGCACTCTCAGCTTGGTGAGATTTAACTCCACGCAGTGCAATCATACATTGCAGTGGTGCAGAGTAAATAAGATTCAAAAATGTCTTTACCATGCAAACAACAACCAATGGAAGAAAGGACCTATATGGTTGACAACATACATATGTTTCATATCTGGTCTCCTGCAACATGGCACCACACCGGACAGAAATTTCATACACAGATGACTAAACAGCCATCCACCCATCCATCCAGAAACCATGTTTGCTTTCTGAAGGATAAGCATGAAACTAAAGTAAGCCATTCCTAGTAGCTTCACAATAGTGACTTGGATCTGTGAAAGGGATCCTTAGCAGATAGTCAACTGTTAGGTCTTTGATTCTCTGTAGCAGAAAACAAGAGAGCCAAATAAGTTTTCCACCCTTTTCTAACTGGTTCCGGTTTCAAAGCAACTGCAGCAAGCATTCTACATTTCAGCACCACCAAAACACAACCCAACACCATTGGCAAAGGGCCACTCTCTGCTTCCTTGTGCTACTTCACAGCACAAAGAAATTTTAAAATAGCTTTTTAAAATGTAACTCTTTTCTTGAGCAGGAGTGTCCAAACTTTTTTGGCAGGCCGGCCACATCTTCTGACTAACACTCTATTGGGGGGTCACAAAAATGATTTACATTTCAAATTTGAATAAATTTACATAAATTTAAATAAAAGAATATACTAGATACATCATAAGGCTTGCCGCGGGCCGCAACTGGCCCCTAGGTGGGGGTTTGGACACCCCTGCTCTAAAGGAATATACAAGAGGGAAGTCTGCTGACTGAAGGGATAGGAACCATTGTGTGTTACTGTCACCAGATCCACCCCTCCTGCAGCTTCCCCTTCCTCTGCCAGCCCTACTCGGTTTTTCTTCCTTCCTGCCCTTTCTGCTGCCTTACCTGCTTGGTGGTTGTAGTGGGGAGCACGGATGGAGCACATTGTGGCCATTTTGGCAAACTCTGTACTGCTTTTGCAAAATGCTACATCTGGCAGCCCAATCCTGCACAGGATTGGAGTGTCCATTTCTGACATTTGCATCTTGACATCTGTATTTGGCCCATGGCCGTATAGCCCATGATGGTTCTGGAATATTTGTGGGATTCGCTATACTGGAAAGTTATAGGTCACATACTTCCAAATGAGATGACCAACAGTGGGACCAACATGTGGGAGAGGATGCCAAACCTGACAATGATTTATTCAATCCTGACAAGTCCCATGACATAGCTATGGGGTAGCAGCATTAACAAAAGATATAGTTCCATTATTATAGACCACAGACAGTTTTATTAGAGAAAAGATGATTTTATATTAGTTCAAGCTAATGAAGACGCATACGTAAAAAGCTGCAAGCTAATTGTTCTAAAAGTATTTTAAATTAAAAACTTTTAAATTTAATAGCATGCTGGGTTCAAAGAAAAACACTGCACATTTGAGTTTGTGTTCTTTAATAGATTAATGTGCTATATCAAGAAAGAGCTATATAAAAAAGTGAATCATTTGGTTGTACCACTTGTGGATGGTGACTGAAATAAGAAAACAAATGAATTCTGATAAGTCCAATATTCAGAGATCCAATGGATTTTCCTCAAAAATATATATATTACAACTCAAAAAATACAGTGGCTTTTAGAATTGATTTGTTGACTCAGAAGTGTCAAACTCACTTAAAATAGTGGGCTGAATGGCGCTGGTGGCACCTGCAGAGTGCCAGAAGCAACATCACAGTAGGAAGTCACATCATTAAGCAGATGATGGCCAGGAATAAGAACTTTATTCTCACATAAGAACTCATCAGCTGCACATGACAGAAAATATACTCATCTTTGCAACATGTCGGACAGCATGGCCACGTTTTCAGCAGGTCTACTTCTGTTGTGGTGTGACTTTACAGCTCTATAAGCTGAGAGAGTCCACGGGGGCCAAATAAAAAGCTTTTGGGGACCACATCTGGCCTGCAGTCTTATCTGTGACACCCCTGTTCTATAATAATAAGAATAACAACAGCAATGAAAATAACAACCTCTATATTTCAAAAAATTGTATGAAAACAAGCCGTAGGAAATAATGCCGATCTTATAAGATGTCATAAGAACAGAAAGGGAAATGTTTATGTACTGAAGTCATTAACAGTATTTGGAACATACAGACCAAACAAGTTGAAAACTCGAATACTCCACAAATCAATTAAGAACTTGATATAAAACCAACGTAATGCTGCTGAATTCAACAAGGAAAGTGGCTTGAATTCAAGTGGCTGGGTATAATTGAAAAAGTTTTACTAGAAATATAATGTACACTGACAAACATCATACATAACAAGGGGTGCCCACTTTTAACATTTGCTCCTCAACACAGCTGGTTGTTAATAAGAAACTGCAGTAGTAGAGTCATAGCAAAGTCAACAAGGACAAATATATGAAAATGTATGGCATCAAAATGCTCTTGAGATTCATTAACTGCAACCTGCAACTACTGTATTATTTCAATACACAAACAAATTAGCCAGAAAATACTATTTCTATAACAGAAACTGCATTCTCCTGAATATTCACTCTCAAACTTATGAGCACAATCTGTTCTGGAAGCATGCTTGAAATCCAAAACACTTGTACATCAAAGCTAATTTTCCCATAAGAAATCATGGAAACGAAAATGATTCGTTCCACATCCCAAAAATATAAAAATATTATTACAATATTGGAATATAATACTCGTACAAATTGATAAAGAAAATACAAATTATAACAAAAAAATAAAACAAACTAATCTACACTTAGGGCAAAATCCAGAGTAACTATGGGGAGTCCTTGCTCTGGTGTAAGAACAACTTACTCTGTATTCCAATATGAATTTCCCATAGGTTTTCACTAGGTGATGCAGTAACTACAGGTGCACATAAAGTCTCTTACGTGCTCCCATAGTTACTCTGGATTTGGGGGCAAGTCTCTCAGGTCTCTCAGGTTGCAGTCAGACCCCCTGAGTGAGCCCCACTGATTATAGTAGGGCTTACTTTAGAGTAGACATGCAAGACTAGGTCTTTTAGGCTCCTTTCTATTGCCCCCCTTACATAGGAGCGAACCCCATTGGCTGAAATAGGCTTACTTCAGAGTAGACATGCATAGGCTGGTCTCTTAGGAGAGGCTGAGCAGGTGCTGGCGGAGCACCAAAACTGTCTGTATCCTAATTTTTTTCACTTGTATTGCAAGACAAATTTATCAGAAATCTTTGCTTGTCTTGCAAAATTCTCTCAATCCAAAACGCTGTCAATCCAAGGGTTTACTGTATTTTCAGTTTCGACTGACTTACATTACAGCTTGGTCTCACAAGCTGTCTTCATAAATAAAGAATTTAGGGCCCAACATCATTAGGGCCTTGCTCTGCTGGAATTGATTCATGTTCTGGCAGTTCAAGTGAATAGGTGAATTATGGCAGCATGTAAGGCCGCTGAATACAAGGCAGCATGCTGTTGCAACCTTCCCAGCCTATGGTGAAAATAAGAAAGGGATGTGGCACACAGAGCAATGGTTACTGGAGAACTTTCATATGATATTCTCCTTGTGATAGGATAACCTCCAACAGAGGGCCTATGTTCAAATAGCACGCAAGTCTGGTGGTGCAAGTGGTTAAGACCACTGTTAACCAGCAGGCCAGGGTTCAAGACCCAGATCCCCACAAGACGAAGATTTCCTGCTACAGACAGGGGGTTGGACTAGATGATCCGCTTGGGTCCCTTCAAACTCTATGATTCTAAGTGACAGCTGCATCATTGTAAGTCTCATAAGACAATGGACATTTAACCACAGCAGTTGACCTAAACAAAGCAGTTGAATGAAATACAAGAACAATACTGGCAGCACCACATTCATTTGCTCTTGATTCATCTGATCCACTTCCATAAATTGATGGGATGCTCATATAGTTAAGTGCACCAGATAAGAGAAATCGCCACAAACAAGAGTGTAAAATGCCCAAACAGCACTTTTACAAATTATGCTAAATTATGGTATGTTTTTCTTGCGTTTTCAGAAAAAATTGCATATGCTTTCAAGAGGTAAATCAAAAGCCTGACATCATCTCACTCAACAGTATAGTGAGATCAACAGGTCATGCAGAGTGGCAACAGCACAACTTCTCACAGGCTCTGCACTCACAGTCAAATCACATTCAGTTTCAGCATTGAATACAACTGGAAGGAACAGGCTTCATTGGGAATGATCATCAGCTGCATGGAAAGAGCAGGGAGCTGTGCTTTGTATACATATGAGCTTCCAAGCTGACTTATGTGGCAATCCAGATGTGCACTTGGGCTGCCTTATCTATCACTGGGGTCACCCAATTCCAAGATGGGGCACCCCAATTATGCCAGAAAAGGCTTGGGGCAGCCTAAGTCAACATCTGCCTGGAGCCCCGAGGGGCTCTCAAATTCCGGAGCCCGGAGGGGCTCTCTTTTGTCCCGGACAAAGGGGCATTTTGGACGAGACCTCCGGAAAATACCGGAGGTCTGGCAAGCCTGCACTAACCTGTGGATACCACCGGCCACTCCAACAAGCCCCTTGCAGTGCAGGCTTCCGGAATCTCTGGATTCAGCATAACTTTCTGCTCTGGATGCAGCCTACTTGGGGCAGTCCAGCTAGGGCCCTTCTCACTGCCCTAACTCTGGATTGCTCTGCCCAGGTATGGTATTTCTTAGAAACAGTCTTTCAGTGCAAACCTAAGCCCGTCTACTCAGAAGTCCTATTGTATTCAATGGGGCCTACTCCCAGGAAAGTGTGTTTAGGATTGCAGCCTTAGTTTGTAACTATTTTTTAACTCATTCCAGATTTAGCAAACTTTCCCTACAGCAGTCAATCCACTTTCAATCTTCCTTGAAAAGTTATCTGTGATAACTTTTTTTAAAATTACGACAAAGTCCTGGAGCATTATAGAACTGGGAGTTTTAGGAAAAAGGTATGAGTTTTGTCACTCGTGACCACATGCATTCCTCAAAGTTTCTGTCTTTTTATTTTAGCTGCATAAAAGATCACACAAGTAGCCACTATAACAAATTTTTTTTAGTAAGCCTTTCACTCCCGGATTAAGGACAAGGTTGAGAAGGCAAAGCACATTCTGCATGTTCTTCTACGCTTGAGTGCAGAAAGCAAGCTGTGCAGGTGTATTTTGCAAGTAACTTCATCACTAATGCTTCTAAAGCCTACACAATAAATAGAGTACAATTCTGAGCCCCAGCATAGAAAGTTCACAGATATAATTTGGTACCCCCAGCTTCCCCCCCCAAAAAATTACAATGAATGGATACCATGTCGTTTGTAAATATTAGTTAAAACGTGGTTAGGTTCCTGAGCTTTCTCAACTTGTAATGAGTTTAAGGGTGCATCCAGACCAATATACTTTTCCTTTGAACTGCTGCAACATTCCCTGCTCCAGCTCAGAGTATAACAACCATGCCATAAAGTAGTGCTGCTCAATTTGGGGAGAAGAGGAAATGACTCACCAGTCTGAGTAAAGGTCCCCATGTCCCTCAAAGGAGGAAAGCAGCAATGAGATCCCCATGCCCTTGCAGCAAACATAAGAGATGCTGCCAGGATGCAGGGGTATATGAAGCCCTGGGGAGCCTACAGAGTGCTTGCAAGTTTTCTCATAGTTTGAAAACAGTGACAGTAACAATTGCAACAAAACCAGAAGTCAAACTTCTGATTTCTTCATGATCACTATTTTCAAGCAAGGGTGAAATGTTGCACACACTCTGTGGGGCTCCACAGAGTCTCCAGGTATCCAGACCTTGGCAGTTCCTCTGTTATATTTAAAAATACCCCCCTTCCACCACAGGTGGGATCCTGGGATCAAATCACTGCCCTTGCCACTGTCCTGTAAAGTCTTACTTAAAACATCCTAAAAATTTAAAAATCACTGTCATAGAGCATGCTGTAATGCTGGCACCAAGGTGTGTGCCAACCTGCCAGCACAGAATCCAGCCCCTGCACTAGCTGAGCAGGTATGCAGCAGAAAAGCTGGGACAGGATGGCTTGGAACCAGAGAGAGGGCATTTCGTGGCACTGAAATGTAGAAAGGGGGAGGAATGGGTCCAGGAGGCAGAGTGGGATCAGCAAACAGCAGCAGCAGCAGCACATTCCCATAAGGGGGTGCACTTATGGAAGTGAAGGATTTTTTTCTCACGGGGGCTGCTGCAAGGTAGGGGTTGCTCCCGGAGTCTTAGAGTACTGAAAATAATTGAATAGAAACCACTTTGGTTTGCAATCACGAAACCAGAATTATTCTAAGTATTCTAGATCAAAATAATTCAGAATTATTCTAGTATTCTAAGATACAGGAAGCCCTATGGAGGGCTGAATATGGCTTCTTGCACATTCTGGACCTTGAAGCAGTTCCCTGTGAGTTAAAAAAAAAACTTTTTGCATCTATTAGTAATATAATCCCCAGGATAACATCACTGCTTTCACCTGCCCACTGCTAAACCTGCAACAACTTATTTCGGAAATATTACTCTCCAGAAGATTGATAACCCATAAGGAATGGGAACAGTCTGCATAATTTTAGTGATTAGATTTCTTGACTTTTACAGTATTAGTATTAAAATGTATTACAGTATTACAGTATTAAAATATTTTGTTAAAATATATACAGTATCCAAATATATTGTTCCAATTTACCAGAAACATTCCTTGTTTTCTAGTCCCCATTTTTTTGCCAAGTAGAGGATGCCTTTTAAACATTTTGCTATTACAAGTTGCTAGAACTGTCATTCTCTATATGTTCAGCATGCATCGATATGTCTCTCTGAGTGAGGAATGAACACATCTTGTCTTTATGTGCATGTGAACATACTGTATTTACTTGAATCTAACGCTCATGTTTTTCAGCTGAATTTGGTCTCCAAAATCAGGGTGTGGATTAGATAGATTTGAATAAATGTGGTATTTTGATTATAAGTATAGGATGCACATTAGATTCGATGGTGCATTAGATATATATGCACATGAACACATAAAATAATGTTCAGAGTAAAACAAACAAAGACATGAAATGATGCAATTGGGATAATTAGTGTGTCACAACCAGCAGTGGCAAGCTCACAATTCAGTTCACAAACAGCAGAGGAAAGTCAATGTGGACTCCAACAATCTCCAACAGGTCAGAGGCTCATTGGAGACAGGGAGCTCCCTGGGAGCCAAACTCAAATGGCCCCTGGGCCAGAGATTGACCACCCCTTAATACATAACAATGTAGGGAGTGAGGCTTACAAAGTGAACCTTGGTATGAAAATAGAGAAATAGAAACAGAGAAATTACAAACCTGTCCCTATTTTCAGAAATGAAATACAGTACTAGGAGGTATTTTCAGCATCAGATATGTTACCTAAAAGTGTTAAAACTGATTTTAAAATCTAAAACTCCAAACCGCATGAACAGGAGACTAGAATGAGGATTTCAGTGATAATATGATAATAGGAAGAAGAGATTATGAAAGGTTGTGCAATAAGGTGAAGGTTAATGTACTATTTCCAAAAATATAAAATGGTCTTGTTTTTTTGCCTTTGAGAGTTTAAGAAAGGATTTTGAGGCAAAAGCATGGTCTCTTTCCTTGCTGGAGAAGAACACTACCTGCCACTTTATTTGCATAATTAGCAAATTTGCATGGTATGCAAATTGGGCTGCCAGAATACTAAAGCCTTGAAACTGGCATTAGAGAGTATTTGCGCAGCTTTGTCCAAGTTGCCAGTGTCCAGAACTTAGAACCAAAAAAGGAAAACTCTTTCATTGTTCGTACAATTTACTTAACTATTGTGGGAAAAGGTCTTCGTTGTCTATTTAACACAAAATCAAAACTCATGAGAACTCAGCTGAGCATATAAATACACTTAATCCACTCTCACATTTTGGACAACTACTCCAGAAACTACACTTTTTTTGGACAATTAGCTTATATTTATTTTGTTCTCTCTCACTACGTTTGGACATCCTAGGGGCACAATCCTAAACAATTTAGGCCAACACAGCTCACCCATGTCCCTGTCCTTGTGGTGGTGTGGGGAGGCCGGCGCATGTCTGCGCACCCAGGAGTGGTGCAGAAGTGCCTTACGGCACTTTTACATTACCCCCAGTCCAGCATGAGACTTGTGCTGGTCTACCTGAGGATCAGGATTGTGCTGTACATAATGTAATTTTTCAGTAATACTTGGAAGTTCATTTTGTTCTTTGAAACACTTAATTTGTTCATATGTGCTTAAGAGACATGTTTTCCTTCCTTTTGGATGGTTTACTCGGCTTTCTTCTTACGCTGTAGTTTCTATGGTAACTTCGGCTCTTGTCCCCCTCCCAAAGTTCATGCAGGTTTTCATCAGGCCCAATAACTATTATTTTTGCAAAATCTCATCTAGTCCAGTGCAATTGTTCCTTGAGAAAAGTATATTATCTGTCCGTACCTCACTGATTCACAGTAATGAAAGGAGAATCACGGATTGCATAGCACCGAGAGAATTAGCAACACAATTCTTCCCAAAAGAAGTGAATGGCACATGCGGCTCACTGCTTAATTTATATTTGCTAACCCCTCATAACATTCTACTCAAAGGAATGGCAGTGCTATTTGCAAAGAATATAATATAATAATATCTTCAGTGGTGATGTGAACTCTCTCTGTATTTTAATCCTGCAATAGCCACAACTGCGGAAATCCAATGACTGCAGAATTTGGAACAACCTCCATTCTGGCTTGTCCTTCTAGAATACACTGCTTTCTTATCCTAAACCCACTGCCCCATCTCCCGTCATCCTTGTTGTTTTCAATGCCCATCTGGAAAAATAATGAAATTAAGCAGTTTGTTAATAACTAGTAAACAGTTACTGAGTTTGTTAGTAACTAGTAAAACAGTAGTTACCAAAAAAACATGAGGCCTTTGAGTACAGGGGCTTGGAAGGTAATTGTATTCATCCCATTTCACAAAAAACAAGAATAATTTCTAATAGGACTCAGTGGAGCATGTTGGTACAGACTGCAAATATTGGTTACTAACAAGCAATTTTAATAGAAGGAATAAAACCTGAAATCTTATAAGCATTGCTCCGTCTGTTGTAGAAAAGGTGAGGAATGATGAGGTGGGGATTAACGGTATTTCTCAATACTTGCCAAGTGAAAACATTTAATCCTTCAGTTATCCCTGCCGATAATGTATAGTGTTCATGCCATCCTCGTTTTAGGGGGGAAAAAAAGATTTCAAATTCTTCTAAGCCGCAGCATTTCAGAAGGACAAGGGCACAGCCTTTACTTTTATGAACAACCTTCAAAAAATAAAATAAAGAACAGCAAGTCATGCTTCCCTACAATTTGCTCAGTATGTGATAAATAGCGAAGAAAGCTCTGAATTCTGAAGCTATTCATAATGGGTTTCTTTTTCAGCTTAACTGCTAATTGAAAATAACGTTTCAAAAACCACCTTCAAGATAACTGTTAGGAAAAGGAATGTACTGCATCTTCCCTGGATCAACATCCAAACTGACTCCAAAGTTTGGGATGGTTACAGAACTGGAATGGTTAGCCAATTTTGTGCATAGAAATACTATATGCAAACAATATTGGTTCCTAAGCGGCATAGGACATTAACAAGAAAGGACAGTAACCAGAGAAGACAAGCCCAGCATATGTTTGATATTAAATCTTGGCACAGGAAGTAAAGCAAGGATGCAATCTAGCACCTTCTCTGTTTAATCTTTTTCTAAATGATTTTGAAGCCCATCTAATTTAAGTGGAAGGATACAGTCCAAAATGTGGGTTGCATTGTGTTCCAATTCTTTTTCATGCAGATGACACAGTCAACCTTTACCATATACCTAGGTTTGAACCATCTGATTAACAGCCATGCGGAATACCTAGATAATAAATTACAACTGAACCATAACAAAAACCAAAATAATCATTTCTGCTGAAACCTAGACAGAGTTTACCTGGAAATTTAAGGGGAATGCGACAGAGCAAGTTAAGCAATTTTAAAATTTGGAATCAACATCTATTCTAAGCACTCTTAGGTCTATCATAGGAAAGCTGTAACAAGTACAGTACAGTTTTGGGGCCAGAAGATTTAAACAAAGACACTAGAGATGTTTGGGCTGCACTTAAAATTTTTAGGCTTGAAACAACTGTATGGCCAATGGAAGCTGCGAGGACCGGTGGGGGCACCTCACTGTCTGGATTCAGTACAAAATGGAGGTAAAACTGATATATTTTGTAGAATCCGCAACAGGTTCTGGAACATTACAAGGCTTGCCATTTTTTTTTAGTGCAAACGAAGTTAATCCTTTTGTTTTACCTGCCCAGCACATGTTTGATCAAGCCTTGCTGCTGCTCCTAGCCCACATGCAGCAAAATAATTATTGAAAAAAATTTTGTGGGTAAGTCGGACACAGTGCAATGCATATCTGTTGTCATGCAACTAGACTCATGTGGCTCATATTCAAACTGCTGAGCCAGAGGGGTTGTGACTCAAGTGCTTTTTCATAGTCTTCTATGTAACCTACTCACAAGTCACCAAGTCAGCAAAAAAAAAAAAAACCAATTCTGAACTTGTGTTCCCATCCCTGGTATTTACACACTGCAACTCAGACTGGCAAAAAGGCAGCCATTTCACTTTGCTTAAAAAACTACAAGGACGCAGGGCAAACTCCTTAGGCAAGGTATAATGCCACACCATTTGTCCTAAGGGGCTCCCATATTTTGAATGACACCTCCAATTTGGGCATGGTGTAGAAACAATATCACATGTTTCTAGACCGGGGGTCTCTAAACTTTTTGGCAGGAGGGCCACATCATCTCTCTGACATGTTCTCAGGGGCCAGAAAACTAATTTACATTTCAAATTTTCATAAAGTTTCATAAATTTATATATAAGAATGTATCGGAGTAGATTACAAGGCTTGAACAAAGGCTGGATAGAGGGGCCTTGCATTGAGGCTTGCCAAAGTCTGCATCTGGCCCCCCAGGCCAGCACTTGGAGACCCATTCTAGACAATTCACTCAATGAAGAGAGACATATGAAGCTCTTAGGCTCAATCTGAGCTAACACGGATCTGGACAAACATGGAAAACAGATCAGGAAAAGGTTCAATTTGTTCTTTCCTCAGAAGCAGTTGACATAGAGGAGAAAACAGCAGCCTTTTTAATGGGAAATAGTCAAAAGTGCAGTTAATGAGCATCAATAATGCAGTAATTGGAGTGCCTGTGTGCCTGTATGTAAAATTTACATTATATTAAGACAACAGAAGTTCCTTGAATTCAAAATCTTCTATCTTAAATCTGGGCAAGCTGGCTAAAGTAGCCAATAGAATGGCTATTATTGGTGCTGAACTGATTTCGACTGATTAATATATTACTAGCTAGTTACTAGAACTTGAGTAATCTTGCAGAAAAAAGAGAGCTGTTGCGGAACCAACTGATCTAACATCAGTAGATTGAAATTTGCCAGCTTGATGAAGACTCCATTTCTGGATAGAAAAAAATGCATATAGTTCTATAGGACCATCGCCCAGCATAAGTGACATCCAGCAGCACAAGAGAATAAGTAGCACTATAGGACCAGCACCCTGTAAAATATGGCAGCTGAAGCCGTACACTATCCAACTGTAAAAATATAGTCTGTCACACAGGCTTATTGTCCTTGAACACTGAAATAAAGTCAGTCACAGGTTATCTGCATCTTCATCAAGCATCACTCATCATTTTCCCCCTGAACTCATTAAAAGATAATTTCCAGCGATTCAGAGCACAAGCCTAACCATGTCTACTCAAAAGTAAGTTCCATTGTGTTCAATGGATCTTACTCACAGGGAAGTGTCTTTAGGATTGCAGCCTTATTCATAGGGCACAATCCAGAGCAAGTTCAGCCTGCTCTGCCCTAACTGCTCTCTCCTAACTATTCTGTATCCAGAGCAGAAAGTTATGCTGCATCCAGAGAGTCAGGAAGCCTGGGCTGCCCTAACTGCTCCAGAGCATGCTAAGTAATTGACACATGGGGAGTACTTGCTCCTGAGGAGACACCCCTCAGATCACACTGAACAAGAAATAGCTGTGGTGCCTACAGTGGTGACAAGACTCTGTGCATCACCCGGTGTGAAAGTCTGTGCGTCACCCCTGGGATGCGCGCGCCCCCCTACCTGGACTGTGCAGTCACCAAAGTTGGCACCTGTGCAGTTGTTTCTGAAGCCAACTGGCTTCAGAAAGAGTACTGCGCAGGCACCATCTCTGACACCTGCACAGTACTTTTCTGAAGCCTTTGGGCTGCCGCTCCACCTCCTGAGTGAGGCCGAATGGCTGTGCAGAGGCGCGGACTTCCTCCACTCTAAGGAAGTCTCCTCTGAAGCTGTTTGGCATGCTCAGTGTGTTTCTGCGCAGTGCATCTCAGCTGGCCATTCAGGCCAGCTCTGACAACAAGTGGCAGCTTCTGGCTGCTGCTCTGCCTTGGAGCAGGCCTGAATGGGTGCATTGATGCCGGAGTCTGCCAAAGGACAGTCAAACTCCTCCAGTGCATCACCCCATATGGAACACATCACCCAATACAGCCCACACCAGCCGCACCAGTCTGGTGACGCCACTGGGTGCCTGCCTTATAAGGAATCCCTGATGAGATGCCAGTACATTCTACAGGGACTACAAGGGGCTTCTTGGAGTGGCCTGCTGTATCCTGAGGTTTGTGGGCAGCCGTAGTTTGTTCCATATCCTGAGGTTGAGAGGAAGGGGTTGCAGCTAGGCTGGCCAAGAACTCAGATTTTTGGTCAACACTGCCATTCTTACTCGGGCCTTATCATGGACCCCTATGGGTCTACTCATTACTATACCTGCTCCTGAGGTGGTATATCTCTGAGGAGCTGGAAGAGGGCATTTCTGCCTTGAAACAGGCTTTGGATACAGAGTAACTGCTCTGCCCTAGGCAATGCTAAACATGCCCTCAACATGCCTTTCCTGAGCTGCCTAGGCTGCCCAGTTAGGGCACAGCAGGTCCACCTCTCTTAGGGCACCCTATCTTGCCTTGCTCTGCCCTAAGCCTCATCCAGAGTAACTGGGATGGAGCTTCTTGCAGTTGCTCCACCCTAGTGATAGATAGGGCAACCCAAGGGCTCTTATGTAGACAGATTAGTTGCTCTGGATTGTGCTGTACATGTAACAGGTTGTGGGAAGTGTTGGTGTGTTTGGCTTTAAATTAATCAATCTTGTTAAAGAAATGGATATAAAAATGCTATGATCCAAACCAACTTCTTTTTCTGCCTTCCAAAACCAAAATTGCAGACAAAAAATAAAGTCAGAGTTAGATACTCTAAATATACAATACTCTTTCTATATGTAAAACACTCTGAATGAAAACCAAGTCGTATTATTATCTGAAAACTAAACATCTAGGAGAGTGAATAATCCATAAATTCAGAGCTGTTCCCATACCTCTAATCCTGATGATTGCAAAGACCGTTGCATTTGTAATCCATGCTATAAAATAATTGTACAAGTATACTAGGCTCAATACAACATAACAGAGTAATCATTCTGAAAAAACCATTTCAGCATCCCCATTTTACCTAATATATATGACAAAACAGCCATAACTTCTTATCTTCAACACTGCATGAATAATCATTTTTATACATAATTTACATTACCCAACACTCAACGCAGCTAGAAACGAATTTATGCTTTCTGCATCTCATTTATGTTTGAACAAGACATTATTTAATATGGATATAGAGTTAAGGCATATACACAAACTAACAGTCCATCTATACTCTCCGTGAGTAATGTCTACCCTGAATAGCAGCAGTTTTCAAGAAGCAATCTTAACCCAGCCCCTAAAAAGTTATTTTTAAAGCCTATGATTTTTACATTAAAAGAAAAAAAAAATCATCAAGCACTTCAATAATTCTGGTTCAGATGCAACAATTCTTCTGTTTAATGTGTCCCCCCCCTCTTTCCCCAAATACATTATGCATGCGGTTCTACAAGTGACTAATCACCAACCAACTAACTGAGAGCAAAACAAGTTTAGTTCCATTATTTCAACTCATCCACATCCATAGGATTTTCAGACAAAATGTTCCTTAAAATGTTATAAAATGTTCCTTAAGAGTATTAGCTATATCAGGGGTGCCAATCATAAGGCCACAAGCCCAGGGTAACCCACACCAGCTCTTTCTCTGGCACCACAATAAGCATTACCTCTTATGCTAGATTTTGAGATGGAGAGATGGAAGAAGCCCTCAGAAAGAAAGGAACATAATGGGAAAAGTGGCCGACCAACACGGGACAGAAAGGAAAAAGCTGCTGGGAGCACAATCCTAACCAACTTTCTAGCACTGGCATAGCTGTGGAGCATGCGCTACATCCTGCAATTGAGGACAGACACAGAGACATCCTCAAGGTAAAGCAATTTTGGTTCCTTTACCTCAAAGTTTCATTGGGAGCTGGAAAATTGGTTAAGACTGTGCTCTAAGGGTGCAATCCTAACCTAGGCTGGCCTAGTTCCTCAGTCTTCCCATTCCTGTGGTGATATAAGGAGACAAGGACATGGCTGTGCACTGGCCTAACCCTTTCCCAGGAGTGGCACAAAAGGCACTTTGGTGATACCCTCAGGTCAGCACAGGACTTATGCCAGGGTTTAGGATGGCCTAACTGGAGCTTAGGATTGCAGCTTAAGTCACTGGGAGATCCCAATTACACATCATCCATTCTTTCAGAAGCGCCGCTCATACCAAGGCACCACTCTGCAGAGCACCTCTTAGTTGCCATGTTGCAAAGGGATGACTCGTAGCAAAAACTTCTCAGCCCCTCCTAGTGAATCTGGAACTGAGAGATTTCAGAGTTTGACCTAGACAGGTGTGCCCTTGGATGGGCATGGACCCAGATAAGTGCTGGACCTCTACCACCAACCCTTACCATCGTAAGGTAAGGACAGAGCAAGGACAGTGCAATCCAAACTTGTGCTGGAACAGGCATGCCTGTGCTATAGCCAGCACATGTTTTGGGACTGAGACTGTGCTACCACAGGGGAATAAAGATCATCCCCTTCGCTGCAGTAGGTCTACAGCAACCCCAACAGGTCTATTCAGATTTAGGCCAACCGTAGGGAGGAAACGAGGCTCGGATCTAATGTGTCAGATCTGAGACTCACCTCCCTCTCCCCAGACCCGTCCTTCCCTCACCATCTGCCCACTGTGCTCAATGAGACTTATCCCCAGGAAAGCAGACTGAGTACTAACAGACTGAGTACAAACATGCTAACGTTTCAAAATGGCAGCACCGAGGAAAGTAGACTGAGTACTAACAGACCGAGTACTAACATGCTAACATTTCAAGATGGCAGCACCCAACTTTTTGCAACCCCTTTGAAGTAAAGTTGCGACCCCCTCCCCAAGGGGGTTCCAACCCCCACTTTGAGAACCAGTGCTCAAAGTAACAGCACTCTAAATAAGACACACATGACTGACTGCTCCTTAATATAATACACCAGCAACAAAACAAAATGCGTATGTCATTGGATATAGGGCACAATCCAGAGTATCTACGGGAGCACGTAAGAGACATTACTGCACCACCTAGTGAAAACCTATGGGAAATTCATCTTGGAATCCAGAGTAACTTGTTTTTACTCCGGAGCAAGGACTCCCCGTAGTTACTCTGGATTTCACCCATAGAGTATTAAATGCCAAGAATAAGGGTTTTAGCCCACCTTTCTTCTGATAAGCTAGTTTTTCCATGTGCAGGACATATTTTTTCCATGTAAGAGCATAATGTGAGCCCCCATCCACTGCCTGAAGTGGTACTAACTGAGACACAGGTTTATCACTTCAGTGAGAACTAGGTTCTCTGTCTGACAGCAAAGGAAGAAACTGAGGTTATGTCCTCAATGCCTGAGACTGTCTCAGTGGACGGCTGTTCTGCTCCAATTCCCCAGATATAATTTAGACCTACAGGCAGTAGGCTTCATTCCTATTCTGCTCTAGCACAACACTCACCGTACAGATTCTTAAGTAAGCAACAGAAATGTTTTCAGTGGGGAGCTACAAAACCCCGACGTTATACATTACAGTTAAATTGAGATAAACCATATAGTAACAGAGATGTTATTACAGAGTTTCAGGCAAACTAAAGATAATCCATAAATTGCTAGATGCATGAAGACAGAAAATTGTCTCCAACCAATTCAAATAGAAAAACAATATTACTTTGATTTCAAAGAGCTTTGAAATGTAGCAGTGCTATGTGAGCTTTTGAAGTTTTGTATGCAAGGCAGGAGCAGAACCTAGTCAGCTATGCATTGCATTTCAAGCCTTAGTTTTCCCATATTCTGCGCAGGCATTTATATACAATTATATTTATTAACTTTATACATGCCATCCAGTGATGGGATTCAAAGAAATTGACAACCGGTTCTATGCCCGTCTGGCAGCCACTTTTAAATGGCTCTTTTAAAACTTTATATGCCCCATCTCTCGTTAACAGCCGGTTCTATAGAGTAGGTGCGAACCTGCTGGAGCCCACCACTGATGCCATCCCACCATTCTGTTTTCAATCCGATTAAAAAGAGCTACAGTAACCTCAGACGTTTCCCTCATCACTTTTCATATGATTTACCTATCAGCTTTCCCCATTGCTATAGTAAATAAGACTCTTGATTTGCATGACACCACCCTATCAATATGGATATGGGATATTACTGCCCCACTAAAAAGTTATCAAGCTATTTTTGAGCATGATTCAGTCAGATGAAGATATAACTCCCTTTTTTCCTACAAAAACTATTCAGATTTAAAAGTGATTAATTTTGGATTACACCATTTCTCTGTTTTATACTAGTGGTCAGTCCCGAGTGGTCACAGGAAGACCTTTATGGACATGGCATCTTTCCTTGCAAGGGTTTTTCCATATGCAAGTGTTTAAGACACTGTGCCTGTAAACCAGAAGGCCAGGGTTTGAGACCCGGGTCCCCACAAGACAGGGTGAGTTCCTGTCCTTAGCCCAGCTCTGCGACGCAGCTGGAACCAATCGGATTGGAAATCTGCTAATTGAATTAGCATAATAATTAGCATAATAATTAAATATTATGAATATTAAGAATATTTGAATATTAAGAATATTAAGAATAATTGAATATTTTGATGCATGGTTTAGTCTGCTTCCAATTCAACCACGTGTCCTTTCTGGATCATTTGTTACAGTTTTTATCTCAACCATCATTTTCTCTTTGGCCCGCCTTAACCACCACCTTCTGATGCTGAGACGACTCATCTCTAAAAATGAGTCTAAATATCTTGTTTTACAGCTCCTGATCTTTAATTCGTATTCATTCTCAATAAAGAATGGTCTCAGTACCAATAGGGCCACTAACCATGAACTAATGTTTATTATTGTCAAAAAAGAGTACTCAGTTTCAATAAGGAAACTTTCTGGAAAAAATAATATTTTCCAGTGTGTGCAGCATATAACAATTTCAATTCAGGAGGCCAGAATCAAATAAACAAGATTGCTTTTTTACACAAATTGATGCTGTTCTTCCCAAAAGCAAAATCTCTTGTTTAGATAAAATAAACTTCATAGATAAAAGTTAAATACATGCGAGTCATATGCCCTACCAAGTACTGCATTTCCAAGCATAAATTTGGTCCCAGAATATAATTCTGTGAGCAATTTCATTATTACAAAGTATATGTATAAGCAAGTTAACAGCCATAACCCAGCAGAAGTAATATTAAGCATTTGAACAGATCAAAGCAATGCTACACAGTTTGCTTTAGTAGAAATATTATGCATGTATGTATAATGTAAAACTAGTAAATGAGAAAAGTATTGAGAAAAATACAAAAAAACCCAAATCAACATTTTCAGCAACCAATAAATACAGTCTTGAATGTGCAGTAACCTGGGAAGACCAACAAAATCAAATATTTTATAGTACTCAGAGGACTATAAAAGGAGGACTATAAAAGGACTATGTTTTACTTTCAATTTCTCTACTCACAACAGTCCAAACATGAAAAAGGGTGAATATGAATTCTATAAGAAATTCAAATCTATCTTCAATAAAATGTACTTTGATCTAATGAATTCAAAATTTGATTTCCACTTCTTTAGACAGGTAGCTTGTTCGGATGGTGCAAGTGTTTAAGACACTGTGCCTGTTAAACAAAAGGCCAGGGTTCGAGACCCAGGTCCCCACAAGACAGGGTGAGCTCCTGTCCTTAACCAAGCTCTGCGACGCAGCTGGAACCAATCATATCGGCTCTGCCATTCCTTTGGACTATTTCAGTGGCGTGGAGAGGGGAGATTTCCTGCTTCGGTAACGGCCTATCCTCCATATTAATCTACCCAGGACTTCATGTTTCGCATACAGCATCAAGCACGATACCATAGTCTTTCAAAACTGATGGATGATGCTTGTTCGATGAAGGATGCAGAATTTCTTAGTGCAATTTGCATTTCTGGGCAGTCTGGTTTCTGGACAGGCTGCAATTCTACCAACTTCCAAAAGGAAAGTTGGTAAAAGCTCCAATTGAAGCACCTCAAGAAGCACACCAAGAGGCACCAGCATATGTTGTGTGCTTCTTCCACAAATGAAAGGCATTCGTGCATGAATGCAATGATCCTTCTTGCTTGCATTCTGCAAGATCTTTGGGTACAACTTTTTGTTAATACTTTACCTTTGTACCTAAGAAAGGAAAGAATCTAGAACTGAAATCATTTCAGATGCCAAAAACCACTTTGAACACAAGACCTACTTTTAACTTTGCAACCTGTAGGTTTTTCTTGCCCAGGAGGGTCAATCATAAGTCTTATGGGCTGCATGCAGCCCCAGAAGCAATTTATGTTCCCCAAGTTGATAATTGAAAATATGAACAAAATTTGCCCATTTTCTCTTCTGCGATTTTCATCTACCGTAATGAATTTCTATAGGAAAACAAAGTGCTTATTTCTGGCCATCATCCGCTTAATGATGTCACTTTTGGGCCTCAGCAGGCATCATAAATGGTAACTTCAGCTCCATATAATGACATTGAAAAGCAGTAATAAATACTGTAGTGAGATAGATCTGTGTTCTAGCCTTAACCAGAAGTAATAGTAGTGCCATTCTAGTGCTACTTCCCTCAAACTGGGACAACCCCCAGAAAACATTAGCAAGATAAGCAGCGCCCATTACAATGTAAAAACTGCTTCTAAGCATATCAGGTGAACTTAGCAGAAGAAGTAGAATAGCTGGGCTGGTTGATGCACATGGGATGGAGATGATATGGCACTGCTCAAGTAACTCCTTTCAGGCCTGTTTGATACCACTTTCAGTTGGTTAAAATGCCATTCCTTTCATTAGAGAGGCTGGGGTTTGAGACCCGGGTGCTGCAGGATGGAGTGAGTGCCTATCCTTAGCCCAGCTCCTGCCAACCTAGCAGTTCAAAAGCATGCAAATGCAAATAGATAAGTAGGTACCACCTTGGTGGGAAAGGCAATGTCCTGGCGACAGGCCCCTGCGACTGGCCGGCCAGGTTTCCCCATGTCGTGTCCATAATGGATTGGAAATTTGAAACTCCAGTACACAACAAGCTGGCACAATCATCACACATGGTACAGACAATGAAGAAGTTGGCTTTTATAGGCAATTTCAGCTAATATGTTAGTACTTCCAAACTAAATGAGGATAGCAATATCAATCCATGCTAATAACTGCCAAACCTTCTTTGTCTTGCATATACAAGCATGCTAAACAGAAGTCATTTTGGCCAATGAACTATAATTAGAGAATAAGCACACTATTCTGTGTGCGTAACAGATTTATGACCACTGAAATCCCCACGTCTCATAGATTTTTGTTCAAGCATGAGCAGGCATGAACATTGCCCACTCAACATTTGACATTTAACACAAACCCCCACCTGGGGATTTATGCTCTACAGATAAAGTTTGACCTCTGGTCTGAAAGCATGAAACACTATTCTGAGTTGGACTTTTGTGCTTCAGTTTCAAAAAAGGTTATTAACATAGCCGAGTCGGCCATTAAGTGAATTGCTATCCAATTCAGCCAGATTTTTTAAAGATTCAATTAAATCCCTACAGAGAAAGTCAACCTTACTTTAGCATAATTGCTAATGATTTTGTTATTGGTCTGTTTAGCTATATCTGTATGCCCTTGGTCACAAGCACAGTCATCCCTTCCCCTGCGAATATACATAACAGGACCACAGAAGGCTACCAAGGATAATGACCAAACTGGGTATACTATAAATGGTACTTCTGGTCCCGTGGTCATAGCAATTATCAAAGTTACAATGATTACTCAAAATCTATGCTCAAGGTTTTGGCACTGCTCCATAAGACAAACTCCCACTTGTTACAGCTAAATATGTTGGTTTGGTTTGATTTGCTTTAGAACAGGAAAAAGTAGCTTTTTCAAAATCTGCAAATACTCAAGAAAAGCTGCATCTCGTTTTTAACATGTTGTTGAAGCGAAGGCAGCTGTATTTATTGCCAGTACCTAAAACTGTAGTTTAAGCAAGAAGATTCTTCAAACGAGCCACAGATTGGAATGTTTCTGCCGAATCAATGTTTGTACTAAATGTCAACAGGAGTGCTTCTTCAGATGGGACATAACTGATATTATTCATTACCTGGGCTTCCTAGAGGATTATGATTGATCACAGGATACTGGACAAAATGGGCCTTTGACCTGATCCACCAAGGCTGCTCTTCTATATATTATTGTTAAAACCATCATTTAATTAATCATCTAAAACAGGAACGTCAAACATCCCAAGGACTGGATGTGGCCTGCAGAAGCTGTTTATAAAGCCCTCGAGTTTTTCCAGGACCACCATGAGCTGTTCTCAGCTACTGAGCCATGCCACGGTGTCAGTACTGAAAAGGCAACCCAAATAATAACTGGGTATAACTGGATAATTGGCCTGAAAATGTGATCAAGACTTGTGTATTTTATCTTCTGTCATTTCCAACTAATGTGTTCCTAAATGAAAAAATAATATTTATTTCTTACATCATATCGCTTCCAGTCCTCAGTAGGTGCCATGAATGCTAATTGGCCCATTGTATGAAATGAGTTTGACACCCCTGAAAAAATGTAGAGTGGAAGTCAAATTCCAGGTCCAGGTACATCTCTGGCTTACTTTAACATCAGGTTAAATAAAGACGGACTGTGTCTTGGCATGAAGCATAATCCTCTATTTTGACAAATCAGGAGCTGTTGACAGGATAGAAGATGGTGACCACCAGGAAACTATGCGACATATTCAGAACAAACTGCTATATTTGATAACCCTTCTTTTTCCCCAGTAAGCACTTTCGAAAATGTTCTCAGAAGAAAGAGGCAACAGTGATCCATCCTTCAAGCTAGTTATACATACTACAGGCCGCAAGGAACTGCTACTCCGGATGATATGTTGCTAGTGTATTACCAGAGAAATCATACACTAAACACCTTGTTAGCCATTCTCTGATCAACTTCCACGTGTCCAAAGCCTTAAACTGGAAGATATTCTGCAATCAATTATGTCACATGATCAATTTTTTTCCTTTTTTAATTCAAGGCATATAGAATAAACATTTAAATACATATGCTTAACTCATAGTGCTCAGCTGGAGAGCAAAGACCTGACAAGTAACATAGGTATTTAGAGGACTGCAAGCAGACGCCCACAAATCCACAGATCAGTAAGGTCACTTTTTCACTGAACCATTAATAACACACATCTAATAATACACAATTAATAACACACCTTAACTGGTTCAGGAGGTTCAGTCCTCCAAACTGGAACAGTTTGTTCTCTCCTTAAATTTGTTTGTTCTCTCCTTAAATTCCAATGAATTTTTTACATATCCAAAATCTAAATGACACTCCAAGACCTGGTGGAGCCACATATTGGTTGCCCTGTGATCACAGACACCTCCCTTGGATTTCATGGACAACTTGATTCCATAGTTTGGAAAAAGTAACGACTTTTATAAAATAAAATAAAGCTCTCACATCTCCAAACAGGTTTAGGGGAGATGAAAAACAAATGTTTAAGCTCAAGATAGAAGTCCAGCTTAAAGGCTTCAAAGAGTCAAGACTACTAGATACTCAACTGAAATCAACTGGGTTGGGGGAAAAGGCAGAATCCACAGCAGAGATCCTTAAATAGCAACAGAAGATTTATTGGACTACCCAATAGAACTGGAAATAAAACCAATAGAATCCCACAGAATTCTATGGGGAAAAATTATATACTTTCAAACTTTGTGTTGTTTATTCCATTAGTTTTGTTGTTTATTCTGTTATCTGGTGTACTACTTCGCCTCAAAAATCTTTTTGGACTATTAGCCTACTGCTATTGCATCAAATCACTACTGTTCCAACTGTATACTACCATGGTAGCTGGTGCCCAAAGTCAGGCTCTCTCTCTCTCTCTCTCTCTCCCTCTGATCAAAATGTAATTTTACTGCAGATAGAAATTTCTTAGAGAATTCAAAAACAGACCCAGAGTTTTAACCATACTTTAGGTAGGGTTGATTATGCTGTCTTAACTCCCAGCCTCCCGCAACAGATCATGATGAAATAGAAATCTTCAGTGGAAGAAATTTCTGACCATCTGGAAAGTAATCCTTTAGGCACTCAAAAACCAGAGCATAAGCTCTTCCACAATACTGAGACAGGCAAAGATTGAGAGCACTTGCATATGGTTTAATGCCAAACAGAAAAATATTAAGGTTGCCTACACCCTGCAGCTCTCTAGAATTTATAGTTATGTGCTCAGTTCCATTTTCTTCCGACAGAAAGGAATAGCATAACACATGCTGATTGCTAAAAAGCAGAGCAGGCAAGAATTAAGAGATAACCTCACCAGCCTGCTCTTTTGCGTTTACTTTACAGCGAACAGACTCTTGTCAACCCTACAGCTTTCCGAACCATAACCGGCAGCTCAAGTTAACAAAGACTGCTACTGTTGCTTACTGATTTTAATTGGCAGATCTACAACAGGGAAAAGCACGTGGGAGCCCACCATTACCCGTAATCCCCCAAGAGTCTTACTCTTTACCAAGCACCTGATCTGATTTATGAGATCTTTTTTGCCAGAGTGCACAAATTAAGATGCAGAATAAGGAGAAAGCTCTGCAATACCTTTTGCAGAGCACATACTTTGCCGACGTCTGCTTCTTTTGCATGTACTCAATTTCAGCAGATAGTCAAAGCAGTGGTTTTCCTTGTATGCCTCAGAGGTAGAAAAAGGGGAGGGGGCAATGAACCCTGTTCATCCTCCTTCTTAAGAACAGTCTTCTGGGGTCTCAGCCTCTTTCTCCAGAGGCTCTTACAGTCCTAGTTCATCCCAAACAAACCAGGGTCACAGTATCCCTGCAGCCTGTTCTTCTGGCCAAGCTTGGTACCTGCATCTTGGATCCCATCCCCGGCAGGGATGGTGACCAGATCTTCTTGACGTTATTAGGAACAACAAAGATCCCAGACACATTCACTGATATTCAAATAAGAAGGAACAGCATCAATTAGATTATTTGCCTCTGGATGGCTTACTTAAGAGGAACTGCAACAATGCTTCTGACCTTTCATTCCAATCTCTTCAAAATATGGCTATGTTTAAAAAATGAGTTGCTGATCGGTGTTCTCCACTACATTTTCCCAAAACAGAAGGTCACATGGAATATTATCCCTATCAATTAAATGCTCCATGAAAATACCATAGAGATTATAATTTAAGTATATTTGACATAAGTACAACAAAAGAAAGTCTTATTCAGGCTGCAGTAGGGATCCCTGTAATCTGTAATACCTATGCAACTTTTTATGTAACTATTTTAATATACAGTGGTGCCTCACTTAAAGAGCTTAATTTGTTCCGGAGGCATGCTCTTTAAGCAAAACGCTCTTTAAGTGAAGCGGATCTTCCCATAGGAAACAATGGAAACTCAGATGATTGGTTCCACAACCCCCAAAATATTCATATAAAAATATTAACTGGATGTAAAAATGATAATAAAACACTGGAATTGAATTCAAAACACTATAATATAATACAGACCACAATTACTGTAATAAAACACTGTAATATTCTGTACAGTAAAAAAGAAAAAACTTTATGGGCAAGGATGACTTTCACTAAGAGTCACTGGTGTCTTTCTGAGCAACTTTCACAGGGAACCTCTCTCTGTGTGTGAGATCTATCTATGCTACCTAGATAGGCAGTCTGAACAGCAAAGGGGCCAGATCCTATGCTGTTTACTCAGAATCAAGTCCCATTGAATCAACGGGGGCTTACTCACAGGAAAGTGTGTAGGCTGCATTTTGCATGCACAGCAACATTGGAAGGGCAAGATTCTATGCTGTCTACTCAGAATCAAGCCCCATTGAATACACTGGGGCTTACTCACAGGAAAGTGTGTGGGCTGCAGTTTGCATGCTCCAGCAAACTCCAGCAACAGCTGCTGTTTGCATGCTCCTTGTGAGCTGCAGCAGCAACATCAGAAGGGCAAGAGTCTATGCTGTTTACTCAGAATCAAGCCCCATTGAATAGACTGGGGTTTACTCACAGGAAAGGAAAAGTGCAGGCAGGGAAGGTAGTGGGGGGGGGCTGATGGGTGGTTGTAACAGGGTCCAGGCAGGGAGTGCTTCCTTGGGGGCAAGGGATCTGTTTGAGGGGGCTGCAGAGGGAGTGCAGGAGAGTATTCCCTCCTACCTTATGGAGGCTGCATAGGCTGGGCTGACCAAGTTCTCTGGCTGCAGGAGAAGAAAAGCCATCTTTGTTCCCCAGATGAAGAGGCTTTTCTGCTCTTCTGCTGGTCCCTGTACTGCAGGGGGGAGAAAGTCCCACCTCACTCCCTCAGCCCAGCCAATGCTGGGGAGAGACAGGGAGAAGGACAGGGAGCCCAGCCAATTATGGGAAAATATGCTCTTTAAGCAAAGCGAAACCGCACAAATTTTTGCTCTTTAAGCAAAGCGAAACTACGCAAAAATTTTTGCTCTTTAAGTGGAACACTCTCTATGCAAGGCACTCTTTAAGCAAGATACCACTGTATATATATATAAGACTGAAAAGTCACTGACTGACTGACTGACTGACTCATCAACAGCCATCAACAGCCAAAACCACTGGGCCTAGAAGTGTGAAATTTGGGGAGGGTGTTCCTTCTGTGATATCAACACCCACCAAGAACTGATGTTGAGAAATTTAACACTTAAGGGACTGAAAAAGGGTACAACATGTTTTTGTCCTATATTTAACGTTGAAGACTGATCAATATCCAGCTGATGCACTGCGAAGGAGGGTGCACAGCGGTTGATGGTGCTCTTGGGGGATGGTGAGCATGGGGATGGTGAACATAGAAAGACAGTGCACATGAGGGATTGATGAGCATGGGCAATGGTGCACATGGGGGATATTGTATGGGGGTGTTGCACATGGGGATGATGTGCAGGGGGGATAATGCACATGGGGTGTTGCATATGATGCACATGGGGGGATGATGTGCAGGGGGGATAATGCACATGGGGTGTTGCATATGATGCACATGGGGGGATGGTGTGCATGGGGGGATTGTGCACATGAAGAGTTGATGAGCATGGGGGATGTTGTGCATGGGGTGATGATGCGGTGATGTGCATGCATAGGCTCAACGAGCACCTGTCGGGGATGCTCTAGGGGGAATTCCTGCTGCAGGCAGGGGATTGGACTAGATGACCTACTAGGTCCCTTCCAACTCTATGATTCTATGATTCTATGATGTGCATGGGAGGACGGTGCACATGGGGGGATGTTGCACAGGGGTATTGCACATGGGGGATGATGCACCTATGGAATGATGTTCATGGGGTATTGAATATGGTGTGCATGGGTGAACAGAGAGCATGGCGGTGGTGCACATGGGGGAAGGTGCGCATGAGCGGTATTGTGCATGCGGGGTTGATGAGCTTGTGAGGTTGTTGCACATGGTTGTGCTGCACATGGGAGGAGGGTGTGCAGGGGGGAGGATCTGCATGAGGGGTATTGCACATGGCGGATGATGCGCATGGGGGTGTTGTACATGGGGGGATGGTGCGAATGTAGTGCACATGTGGGGACGATGCACATGCATGGGATGATGAGCAGGAGGGGAATTTTACTCCCGCAACGTGGGTACATTTTCGCTACTTATGAAATTATAAAATTTTACATGAAATACACAAAAGGGCACCTGCTAGTCATGCCCATAACGTGGGATTTGTTTTCATCTTTATCTGCTTGTGAGTCTGACATGCAAGAATCTAGCAGTCTTCTTGAATAAATGAGACAAAACATCATATGGGAAAGCAGCCCAGTTCCAAAATCACAACCATTTATAAAGGCAAGACACTGGATAGCAAGGATCGTATAATGATCTTCACTACAAAGGTAAATGAAAGGGAAGAAAACCTCAAAACCAAAGAATAAATCCAAACAGTAAATCTCAAAATGTAGATCCAACAAATAATAATGTGGCACATGACTGCAGGTGTGGGCCTCTTTATCTACTGATTCAGCACCCGTGAATTTGCCTCATCACAGTTCCCAACCTCATGGATTGTCCCACTGTAAACCTCTCAAATGCAACTGGAACCTCGTTCCTGTCCTGGTTCATGTCTTGGAGGTTTTCTGAGCATCCGAGGTCCTGAGCCTCACCATTGCCTAGAGCTTTTCTTGTTGACTTCCGGTGAAAACCGAAAAGTAACAAAGAAGAGGAGCTCAAAACAGCACTGATTGTATTTGGAGTTCAAGGTGGGCTCCAAAAACCATGGATTTTGCTTTTTGCAGAGGGTCCAGGAATGAACACTAATGAAAAATAGGCTCCACAATTCTAAAATAGCACAAGTTTTTGCAGCCAACAATAACAATTCTATAACAGCATAAGCTGTTGCAGCCAAAAACCTACCTCATAATGAAAGCCCATAATGAACATGATTGTCTTTCCATATCCCTTTGCTATGTGGAATTTAGGAAGGCAGGCAAAAATGTAGCAAAAGAACAAGAGAAAGTAGACTTTGGGAAGCTGAACCCATTGATCAGAATGAATGCTGAATTCTTCTACAACCATCTGTATTCAAGAAAAAGAGACATATGCACTTCCTGGAATCTGTGCATGTGCTTTTAATCTAACATAAAAGGCTCACAGAACACAAACAAGATAAACAGCATCACTTGTAAAACTATTAGAGGAGCGTGTTTGCAAAGCGTCTCTTGATTTCAACTCTCCTAAAAGTAATTGTGGAGGTTATTACCTCCATATACTGATCGGGAGTTTACTACCTCCATATACTGATCCCATACCTCCATATTACCTCTACATATTTTATATTTGATATGATAGATCTTGGACACAAGAACTTAGTCCAATGCCGCAAGTTTTACTTCCTGTTTCTCCTCTTGAAAGGAGAACGTAGTAGTGATAGAGGTGGTACCTGGAACACAGAATTACCGGTATGTCCTGAACATGAACATTTCTTTATCTCAGTATTCAATAGAGTTACAAAGTTGTAAAAGCAACCAGAATTATGGGCTGATTAAACAAAGCCCTCACTTGGGGTGAGGGGGGCTAGGAAAAGAAATGGAGCAGAAAAAAGACAGAGTACAATTCTTTTTTCCAGATTCTACCATATGCTTATTGTCTTATGGCAGAAGGAACATGGGGTTCTTCATAGAGCAAAACTCCACAGAGATCAATGATTTCCCAACACAGTACAAATAGCTTTACTAGGCTTACACAAACACCGCTTCATCAGTTAGGCTAACAAGTTTCCAAATCCCAATGTAGTTAATTGAGTATTTCTCTAGTGAACTGAGTGCTATTAAATCTGAAGTGCAATCTTGTGTAATCTTAGTTTTTGCCTTGCTGCCACAAAAAGGAGGCCCATTTTACACAGAAAGACTACATCAATTATTTCTTGCATATCTGAGCACAATTCTATTTAAGTTATCTTTGAATGACTGTTAAAAGATGAACAAATTCAGGCTACCTTCATTACTTTGTGATGTTCCTATCCCTTAGAATAAAAGAATTCCCCTGAAAATGCAGTAAGAATAAAGGCTTTTCACCTACACAGCTGTTTTCTTGGACACTTATTAACAGCTGTCTGATCACTGTTGATGCCTTGAGTCCCATTCCACCTACAAAGTTCTGGCAAAATGTTTCCTTAAAGAGCAAATAGGAACAAATTTTATTTAGGAGAACAATATGGATGTTGAATGAGACATTACTTCCCACCAACTACTGGAATAAGGGCAGGGAGGAGTATAACAAGATAGGGGAATAGCACGCATCAGGTTTGGAAATCAGTATGGCCAGCTCTCACTGCATCCTATCCTTCCTCCCAACCCTGATTTCTTGATACAGAATATTCCACCAGCAGTTGCTTTGAGCTGTTCCAGTGCTGCTCCATTAGAGAGCCAGAGGTTAGTCAGGAATATGCTGTAACTGGACTGCCTTTTGCAATACTGAAAGATATGTTCCAATAAGGTTTGTGTCCTGGATTACACAGATTGCACCATGAAAAGTTTTATAGGTTTTACAGCAGAGTTTATTAACACAGAGTTTATTAATACAGCCACTTTATTAACTATTTAACATTAAAATAAACAGGGACTGCTCTAACAATAGCCGTGTGGTCTAAGGGGATGCGGCTCTCCGCATAGTTCCCCATGCAGATGTTAAAGTTGGTAAAGGGCGTTCCCAGCCTGGCTCGGGGCATTCCTTGAACAGAGGTCAAGGATACCCGTCTTTGCCAACCCAAAGGTCAAGGTAGCCAGACGCGCAGCCGCCGGCTGTCCGGTCAGATACTGCGCCTAGGTTTCCCATCCAGGTAAGGGGGCTCGTCAGACCCTCCCCCTGGAGCTGGATCAGCATCACAGGGAGGCTTCCTCACCCCCAAACCCTTGCTACCTAAGGCTGCACACCAATGGCCTAGCCTGCCTATTCCGCACGACTCCTACCAAAGTGACCGGGTTTAAAAAACCAATTGGATTTAACTCTCTCCCCTTGCGCAGCTCAGGGTAGGCGAAAAAGAATGCCACCAATGGCCAATCAGGTAGCATCCAAAAAATTCCTACCCGGCCCCAGAGCGACCAGCTAATCCTAAGCTTCACTGCAGGGAGGGGGGGCGCTTGCTGGAGCCCGACTGAGCTTCCCCAGGCAGAACAAGCCCGGTAACAGTCAGGCTCCGCCCCCCAGGTCCTTCAGCAGCCAATGGCTGCAATGCATTTTGCCCTGCTTCTGCTGCAGTCTGCAGAATGGTAAAGTGAGCTGGTGCTGCAATATGCACCATCTCCATTATATTTTATACACACAGTTTATTCCAACGTTCTGTCTCAGTAGATTCCCAACAGGGGGTTGTGACCCACCAGTAGAACCACATATGGGCCATACTTCCTTAAGGGCTCAGGAACAGGTATATGACAGAGCTGCAGTGATTCGGCACCACTTGGATCCAAATCTGTTAACCCAACCTTCAGATCTCTGGTCAGAAAACAGAAGTGGGAACCAACCAGTGATCAGTACCCTGCTCTGGCTTATCGATGGGGGCTGCAAGCTTTTTGGACTTTGCTGGAGGCCAGTGCAAACCACCCTCCTCCCCTGGTTAAGATTAAAAGAGCCAGGGTCCCTGCAGCACCACACCTGCTGCAATGCCATTGTGGCCTCACACTTCCACCACTCAGCCAACGTATATCACATATAATTAATACCATAGTCTGAGTAGGATTTTAAGAACTATTGGTTTAGATGGCTTGCTTCTGAAAAATTCTTTTGGAGAAAGGCACCCCTTAACTCCTGTTTATAGCTCAATGACATCTGTGTTACGTTTGGATGAGAGGATGCTTGTGTAATAGTAACACCAAATTTTGAATAATAGCATAATTACCAGTATCCCCCTGCAAATAATTCATCTTCCCATCACATTTGACAGGGACAGAACAAATCATTCCTCAATACTTACTTGTTACAATCCAAGAGTTTCTCTATCTTTCACCATGAGAATATTAAATAAACTGAAAAATCAACAATGGATGAAAAAACTGGTATAAGGTTATCAATTATGAAAATGCACGAAGACTTCCTTATTTAAAAAACACTGCCACATGTTTTTGATATTTTAAGTTTTGGCAACTCCAGTCTTATTTTCTTCTCAGCATTGTGAACACAATACCCAAACGTAAATTCTTATTCATAATTTAGTAAAGAAGATAACTTATGGTTATCAAAATGTACTTAAAAGTCCAACCAATCCCTTCATTGACTTTTAAGACTCTCGAGAAACCTCTCTGTCATTCCTTATCAACTCATTTCCCTCGACTTTTCACTATGCAAATTCCACTCCACAATATTAATTTTGCAATTGTATTTGTTCTATTGATAAAATTGTTGCTCCCCACTGAATTTCTTTCAATTTGCCATTAATATGTGTGGCTCTGTTCAGCAGCTTTGTAAAGCCAATTAACGGCTAATCAGGCGGACAGGAAAGACAAATAATTCTGTCACAGATTACAGGCATGCCAAGCAATATCACCTGTGTTTAAATGTGTACAACTTTTAAAAACACCGTTGCTAAACCAACACTTGCAGCATATTTTTCAAGTGCTAGAGAGTCAAAGTTCCACTGACTGTATTGAAGTTTGTTCTGTCTTTTGAAAGAAGGCCGATGGGTAAGAGCAGCTATTTCAAGGGTAGTCAAGTGTCAAACGCAAGGGCATCATCAGCTTTTGATGATCAGCAAAGATCAAGAATGCCCTTAATGTGCAATTCTTTAAGGGTGAAATCCAGAGTAACTACGGGGAGTCCTTGCTCCAGTGTAAGAACAATTTACTCTAGATTGCAATATAAATTTCCCATAGGTTTTCACTAGGTGATGCAGTAACTACGGGTGAACGTAATGTCTCTTACATGCGCTCATGTAGTTACTCTGGATTTGGCTGTAAGGGACCCAATCCTAGCCAACTTTCCAGTGCTAATGCAACCTTGCATATGGGTTATGAGCAGCATCTTGAAGTATGTAGGGGCAGTCAAAGAGGACGCCACAAGATAAGGGAACAGTTATTACTTTACATTAGGGATGTACTGCAGCTGTGTGGATACCTGAAAGTATGATAGAATTGGGCCCTCAGATAATTCACAAATTCAAGATCTATCATATCAAATATAAAACATATGAAGGTAATATGGAGGTATATGGAAGTATACGGAGGTAATCAGGAGGTAATCAGGATCAGTATATGTAGGTAATAACCTCCACAATTACTTTTAGGGGAGTTGAAATCAAGAGATGGACATACAAACAATTTTCCACTGGAGTGACACAGAATAACCGCTTAACTCAATATTGTGCTGACCATAACCAAAGCGAATGAACAGGAAGATTCCTAAAGATTAAGCAAGACCTTACAGGTCAGGCTGTACTTCAGCTGTAATGACATAATCCTTGCTTTCACTGCTGCACCTATAGGATTACAACAGCAGAGAATATTTGTGATCCCCCCTCAATAAATCTGTAGACGTTACACATTCTGCAACAGATAGTCTCTAACTTTGACTTGTCACATTTTCAATTTATGTTACATATGTTAAGAAGTTGTACAATAGATTATTGTATAGTTCTAGGCAAAAGTGACTTAAATTAGCCAATATTAGTCTCTTTATTAAACTCTATGCTAGAAAGAGCGCTTAAATTTGAAGTAAAGACCGACTCAATTTTTTTTTGCTTGGTACAAAGTGCCATCTTCTGGTAAAATGTAGACATTTCATTCTGACTTAAGAGCTTTTAAACAAGTAGTAACAATAAATTCTCTTTTCAAACAGGACTGTAATCCCTGGAACATGTGTCCACTGAAGCTCAATTCTCTAATCCAGCCAAACCTCAATCCTTAAAACAAAACATCCAGCACTTTAGAAAATTTGAGACATATTATAATTGTCAACATAAAGATTTTCTGCATACCTCAGGATCATCGGTTTTCTAGAATGAAGAACCGATCAGCGCCATGAATGAATATTATCCTTATGAGTTAACAAAGCTTTTTGTTACTGGACATAAGAGGGAAGAATGCAGTAGTAAAAATATGCACACATTTTTTTGCATATTTTTTTGCAGTAGTAAAAATATGCACACATTTTTTTTGCATTTTTTGCACAGGCGCCTCACATAAAGAACACTTCACTTAAAGTATGTTTCATGTAACAAACAAAAATTTCTCTAGGATTCTGCTTCACGTAACAAACTGTGCTTCACATAAAGAACACATTCGTTGGCAGTTGGGGCAGATGCGCTGGCTGGCAGCCTGTTTAAAAAGCATCAGGGCTGCCTAGCGCACCTGCCCAAAGTGAAAGCAACACTTCCATGCTGTTCCTCCTGTGGCTGGGTGTCCGGTGGGCAGAGAAGAGCAGTGGAGAAGAGAGAAGCAGCTCAGGACTAGCCAGAAGGGAGCAGGGGAGAGAGAGGCTTGGGATGAAGAGAAGGAGAAAGTGGGGAGACACTTTGAAGGTGTCTTGGATTGCAGCCTCCTAACCATGTCTACTCAAAAGTAAGCTCCATTGTGTTAAAAGGGTCTTACTCCCAGGAAAGTGTCTTTAGGACTGCAGCCTAAGTAGACTTCATAAGATCATGCACATTGAATGCATGTTTTGAATTCAGAACACAATCCCAGTGTTCTGTCATCATTTTTACATCCAGTTAATATTTTTTAAAGAATATTTTTGGGGTTGTAGAACCAATTGTCTGAGTTTCCATTATTTCCTATGGGAAAATCCGCTTCACGTAAAGAACGTTTCGTGTAACAAACATGCCTCCAGAACGAATTAAATTTGTTACGTGAAGCATCACTGTATATCTAAATACTGGAGAAGACTGAATTGCAACCAATAATGAAATGGTTTGGTTATAATGATAATACATCTGGGACACTGCATTATCTATTAAATTGAAACACCTTTCACATCGCTATTACTGTAAGAACCAAACAAAAAGATAAACTGAAAGATTATCTTTATTATATGGTTGCCTCCTACTAAAGCAATTTAGCACCTTGAAAACCTCTTGTGCATAAATTAGCCCTGGTGTCAACCGTAAGACCCGCAAGCTGGAAGTGGCCCCCAGAGTTGGAACCAGCTGTAGACAGAACCTGAACCTTAGATCAGACATGCTTCCAGAAGCATGAGTGGCACTAGCCACAGAGTAGTACCAACCAACAACAGAGCTTGCATAGCAGTGATGAGTCCCACAGGGGATTATGAAGCAGCCAGAAAACAGGGAATTATTCCCTTCTCATCCCTCCTTAGACCTACCTCTCCACCAAGGCTGGACATTGGCTGCAGTGGATATTATACTGAAGTATGTAGTATGTAATACCAAAAGTATTTGGTATGCCACCCTCACATAGGATTGGGCTGTCGGATGGATCTGTGTTCAAATTAGGCCTTGCTTTCAGAGAAGCAGTGAAGAAAGACAGTCTCTCTCTCTCTCTCTCTCTCTCTCTCTCTCTCTCTCTCTCTCTCTCGTTAGCACAGTCTGGCCTATTTCTTTCCTGCTGGACAGGTCAGAAAATCAAGTCTTGGCTTCAGTGACCTCCTATGCTACTGAGTTTGGCAGTCGAGATGCTAGTCAGCAGACCACTGGTTCTCAAAAGGGGTCAGGACTCCCTTAAGGAGTCACAACTTCATTTCAGACAGGTCACAAAAAGCTGGACACTACCATCTTGGAATCCGGCACCGAGTGCGGCAAACTTGGAATGGGGCACTCAGGCTACTTTCCAGGGAATAAGGGTGCAATCCTAACCTAGGCTGGCACAACTCATCAGTCTTCTTATTCCCGAGGTGATGTAGGGAGGCAAGTGCATGTTTGTGCACTGGTCTAACCTCCTGCAGGAGTGGCGCAGAAAGTGCCTTACAGCAGTTTTATGACACTCCCAGGCCAGCACAGGACTTGTGCCAGGGCTTATGCTGGCCTAACTGGGATTTAGGACTACAGCCTTAGGGCGCAATCCAGAGTAACTATGGGGAGTCCTTGCTCCGGTGTAAGAACAATTTGCTCTGGATTACAATATGAATTTCCCATAGGTTTTCACTGGGTGGTGCAGTAACTATGGATGCACGTAATGTCTCTTATGTGCTCCCGTACTTACTCTGGATTGTAGGGTTAGTCTCACTGAACACAAAGGGACTTACTTCTGAGTAGACTTGGAGAAGCTCTGGCATCACAGTGATATCACTTCCCGTTTTATGTCACTTCTGGCCATGACATCACCTCCAGGGGGAATCCCACAATAGATTGTCATGCTTAGAAAGGGGTCCTGGGCAGAAATGCTTGAGAACCACGGCACTACACTATTAGCCTACACGCATACACACCCCACATGTTTTCATGCTGTGCCGAAGGTTAAGTAATCTCTATAGCCTATTTAAAATTCTGTAAAGAGCATCTCTGAAAATCATTACAAAGCTAAAGCACTTGGCAACAGAAATCAAACAGTCCTTTTTCATTCTTTTTAGTTGTAAAAAAAATTAATACAAACTATGTTTCCCCCTTCCCCACAGTTCCCTTTGAAAAGTGAAAAGAAATGTTCATTCAAGAGAGGGAAGAAAACCACATGTGAGTTTCCAGCTAAGCAGCTCAGTTCAAATATTTGGGAATCATTACTAATCTGGTGCTGAAAGCAAATCTACTTATAGAGATAAGATTGTATACTTTTGGTAGGTGTACAGGTAGTGGGAATCCAAGCATGTAAGTATTCCTATTTACCTAAAGTTTATAGTGTGCAAAGATCACCTGGGGACAGGAACAATATGGATTCTTCTATTGAGAAAGATGCTTTGCTTCCCAACACCTCCCTAATTAAATGCATCTCTACCAAGTTTTAGAAAAGTTTATACATTGAATTTTTTTATGCTCCCAAAAGATGACTGTAGAGGATTGACTCCAGTGATGGGCTTCAAAGAAATTAAGAACCAGTTCTCTGTCCATCTGGCAGCCACTTTTAAATGGGTATTTTTAAACTTTATATGTACTATCTCTTGTTAAGAACCGGTTCTATAGAGTAGGTGCGAACCTGCTGGTGCCCACTGCTGATTGACTCCCTTCCTCTTTTCCATGCAAAATAAATAGAACCCCAGTGAGGTTCTTTACCATAATAGTAAAATACGAGTAAAATAACAGTAAAATACAGCTGATGCTATAAGAGAATGAGATTGATTCAAGAAATATAGGACTGGTTTAGACAAAACAGTTGTTCAATGCTATGTGAATATGCTTAACGGATAACAGGTTTGAATACTCCCTCTCTTTCTCCTCCTACTCACAAGAGGAAGGCAGGTTGAAAGCTTTTGCTGTCACTTTACAAACTCATTAAATTTCAAATGCATACAGAACTATGTTATTTGTGTCATGTTTTATTTTCCTGATTTTTTTAAAAGTCTGAATCAGGCCATGACATCAAAAATTCAATAAAATTCATTTTTTTAAAAAAACATTGTTTATTATTTTTCAAATATTGACCAGAGTGGTGTACTAAACCATCTCACAAGAGTTATACTGGTTCATTGTTATCCTACCCGAGTCCCAGAAATTGACTACTCTGACGCAAAAGCCCCAGGAATTTGCTCATGAAGAGGTAACCATATATTTCTAAGCAATTACAATACACTACAACATTTCTATGCCATTATCTCTTTTATATTTATCACTTCAACAACTAAGATATATGCAAGAACTGTACTATTTGCATAGTAAAACAAGGCAATACACTACATCCAAAAACCAATAATAGTATCCAGAATATAGAAAAAAATTCCAATTATTATTTGGTGAAAGAGATACAGCTTATGGGTGCAATCCAGAGTAACTACATGGAGTCCTTGCTCCGGTGTAAGAACAATTTGCTCTGGATTGCAATATGAATTTCCCATAGGTTTTCACTAGGTAGTGCAGCAACTATGGGTACACATAAAGTCTCTTGAGTGCTCCCGTAGTTACTCTGGATTGTAGGGTATGTCAAAATAAAAGACTGTACCATCTGAAACCTATTTAATGGAATATAACGCTCACCTTTTTCAGCCAAACTTAGTTCCAAAATTAAGGTGCGCATTAGATTCAATGGGGCATTAAAGTAAATACAGGTATTTTATTATAAGTATACTGTGGGTCAGTATTTAGTTTAACAGTATACCATATTGTGATTAAAATGTAACATAAACCCATTGCTGTATAAAGTAGTGCAATTGGATAAAAATCATATCAATCCATTGTCATTTTTTATTATCATAAAACTCATTATTATATGCAGTATAAAATTTAATTCTGTACCTTCTTTACAGCTGCACATTACAATCACTAGAAAACATTTTTTAAATCTCAAGCCTTTTAAAATAGGGATGCGCATTAGATTTGATGGCGCATTAGATTCAAGTAAATACAGTATTTTCCCAACTTCTACATAAAGCAGAAAGTCACTTCAGATGGTATCATGCAGTGAAATTCATGCAGCCCAAACCTTGTTTATCCTAGATTCCCCAACAGATGGCAACACAACACCATAAATAAAATCAACCAATTTGAAACTCTCAGTTCTGTAAACAATAATAGAAGTAACTTCTCACTGTTTATCACATCTTCTCCCTCCCTCCCTCCCACTCACACACAGGCACACTAAAGGAAAAATTTAAAATATGCAGTTCAGATTGAATGCTACAGGAACTGAGTGTTCATATACTCTGAACCTTTATTAATGAATCTGGACATTACTCTGGAGGGTCACCCAAGATGGGTGATGTGCCATGAGTTTGACATTCCTCAGGCTGCCATAGTGCTGTTTGCCCATCACACATGTGCAGCACGCTGGGCTCAGATTGCTCCACAGATTGCTCCTTGGATTGCTCCAAGGGGGCAGCCTGCCCCTCCTTAGAGCGGAGCATTGTGAACACTCTGAGCCCAGTGTGCAAGCTTGGAAGTCAAAGTGACTCAGGGTGGCTGGCTTCATATGTGCACTGTGCATGTGCTAAAGTTTGTGCATGCCCAGGCAAGGGGTGAAACGCTGGGGACCTTCACCAAGTGATGCAGACCCCTGATTGATGTTGTTTGGTTTCCATGTTTCCCACATGCACGGCACCACTCAGCATTGCAAACTCTGAGCAATCAGTACATATTCACCCTTGGAACTTTTCTATTCTCCTAAATAAAGATTTGATTGTGTTAAATAGATTGATATATAACTGAAGTACCATGGCCCAAACACCATCTGAAGTTACCATGGCCCAAATACCATCATTCAAGGAGCACCATCATCAAAGACCCAAACACCATCATCCCCAGGCTCAGTCCATCATTCTAACACTTTTATTGGCTCATATTATACACAGATGGATTTGATTTGACGCCAGCTGGATCCAATTGTATTGGCTCTGCCTTTCCATTGGACTAATTCAGTGGTGTGGAGAGGGGGGATTTGCTGCTTGGGTAACAGCCTATCCTCCATAACAATCCAACCCAGGCTTTCGTGCTTCGCATGCAGCGTATGCAGCACAGAGCACGATACCATAGTCTTTCAAGACTGACGGAGGCCTGCTTTTTTTTTTAACATTCAGAGGTATATGTTGTAAGAAAAGGAAGTGATTCTTAAAAACACCTGTCATCAGCTAAAATTCACACTTTGATGCTCACAGTCTCACCTATATGGGTAAATCATAACCGCAATATATTTATAGATTATCATCCTACACAGAGTGAGAACTTAAGAGGGAGTGCAAATATGTACCTGGTCTCTGCAGGGACAGCATTAGGGTCAAGAGAGATTCTCTCAGTAGTAATCTCCACTTTTCGTACACTTCCGAAGAAATCAGTTATCAGGACATTCGCAGGATCTCTCTGAAACAGATCTGTCCGGTGGCCAGGTGTAGACACGCACAGACTTTTAGGACACACCTGAAACTACAGAAAAAAGAACATTAGATCTCAAAAGCAGTTGCTCCAATATTACACCAGTAAGCAATAGACCATCACTGCAAGTCTGCAAGAAGAAGAAAAGGTTTCATTCATAAGTAGCCTGTCCTTCATTACACAACATAAACTATGACAATGGCCAGGTCTGCACAACTTGCAACTCAATGAGCTGAATGCTGATCCTTATTTTGCTTCTTGTTTTATTTCTTCATTGAGGGACAGCGAATTTCAAAGCCACTGTACATGGTTGTGCATTGGGTGCCACATCATAGGAGGCACAACTCAAACATCGGAATGGAGGGAAGGAGGAAGATGCTGGCGGAACAGGGTGGTTTGAGAACAAGAAGTGGTCAACCTTAGTGGCACTGTGCACTCCAGATGCTATCCCTGTTTTCCTGGCCCAACACAGAATCATAGAGTTGTAAGGGACCCAGTAGGTCATCTAGTCCAACTCCCTGCCTGTAGCAGGAAATCCTCCTAGAGCATCCCTTCCCCATGCTTCCTTCCTTTCCTTGGACATATACCAGCAAACGGCACAGATCAAAGAACACCCACTGATGATAAGGCTGTCTAGCAGACTACCAGGAGGTAAATAAAATATATTTTTACTTGCCTCTTGTTTGCAACCTGATTTCCGCCACCATTACCACCACAGCATGCAAGATGTGCTCTGCTGGCACTGCTGAATTCTATGGAGTGTGGACTAGCAGAGGATAAGATTAGGACTTAGGACACGGGCTGGTCTACTTCATACTAGATCCCACATAATTGCATGCATACTTATTAACTGCTGTTAGTTTCTAATAAGCTAATGAATTTCATGAACTGCAGACAAAGTGTACCAGCCAAATTCATTCAAGATGGCAATATCAACCTATCCTGACAGACATCTTGTTCTTAAACTCTTTATATCCCATACGCATTTGTTGTTGAGCTAGCATTTGGCTGCTATTGAAAAATAAAAGCTTCATTTTCTTGATAGTAAGAACACTGAAGATTAGTCACTGACTCTGTTCTGTGTGTCACCAAACCTGTTAAGCGTGGGCTGCTTCTTGCAAAATCAATGCCATCTTATCTAGCAATAAGGTTCCACCAGCCTCCATAGACAAGAAACTGGTAAAATGCCTTTAAAACAGCTGCTCCCGCTTTAAAAAAAACTCGTTATATGCATATATTCAAACTTACATGCATTGACACATGTCAACAAGGTTTAATTTACACCAAAGCCTGTCCCTCAAATCCGCAAAGCACTGTGTCAGAATCTCAGGCTCAATAAAAACAATCCTTGTTTTAAAATCTTCAGGAATTTGTTGTTCTTAATTTGTAGGAATATACAGGAATACAGAGTAGCAGAATGTAATGTAATGCATCTATACTTATATATGGACAAGGGAGAAATTCTAACCTCCACTAAAGCCAGCACAACTCTCTTGCCCAGGAGTGTTGCAAATGTGGTGTAAATCACTTTTGCATCACTTTGATGGGAGATCCATTAGCACACAGATGTATGGCGGCTTCCCAATGCCAACATGGGCTTCAGAGAAGGGTGAGCTTGCATCAGCCAAGCTTGATGGAGAAGACAGAAGGGAGGCATTCTGGAGAAGGGGAAGGCTTTCCTATGGGCTTTCCTGTGGGGCTAACCCACTGAGTGTGACTATCCGTGGATAAAGAGGAAGCAATACATCTTGCCTCTGGCTAATCTACTAAGTATCTGAACCTTGCACTGGATTGAGGGCAGGTCTACTGACATGTTTGTTCCAGCATAAGTTAGGATTGCTCTGGGGGTCATTGCTGTGACTATCCTGTTTCAGTGCTTATTTTGTAACCTAGACTTTGATGGTGGCCTGTTGCAAGATACAATAACTCATTTTTTCATATTCACTGACATTTTTCAGCAGACTAACTATGGGTATATGCAGAATGCTCCAATAAAGAGGCATATGCAGAATGCTCCAATAAAGCATTACAGATAGACTTCTCACAAGCAATATTAAGAAATGCTTCCATCATAGCGATGTCCAATTAATTATTTAATTTTTATGTTTAAATTAATAAAAAATTGATGAGTAGCATAGACTATATGCTGACAATTGTTTATCTTGTCGAAGGTTGCATGACTTGGAGCCGGCTGTCTTCCCATATATAATGATAACTTATGGGCAAACTTCTGATCCATGTCATCCAGTACTGTCTGCCACAATTTGTAGCAAATTTACAGGGTCCCAGGTAGATTTTTTGTATGACTCATGATTCCAGATATTAACTGGAGGAATCGGGGATTGAAGAGAGGTCCTTTTATACACAGCAAGTGCCCTGCTGTTCAGCTATGGCTCCTTCTTAATCTGCAATCAGTTGCTACATCTGCAGCAATGCTTACCACAGTTAGAGCTATTCAGTGTTCACTTAACTGAAAGTTTGAGGATTGTATAAAGCCACTTGCTTTTACAATTAAAATAAAAGCACAACTACACCCCATGACCCAACAACTTTTCAGTGTACATTACTAAATCAAAACATGGCTTATTTTCCAAGATTCCATGATGAGTTTCAATAATACAGAGTGCTGGATTTATGCAAAAAAAATTGATATTTTTTTGAAAAGTAAGAGAAAGAAAGAATAATAGTTCTCTGCCTAGCACAGAGAATGTGACAATGTAAAATAAGAAGACAGTTTGCACATTCTAAAGGTTATATAAAGTACAACAAGTCAGCAGAAGTTGTGTAAAGTTAAATTAACTACCGGCAATACTTACAAGGTCATTCATGTTGGTCTGGCTAGCCGGATGAATTTCTTCCAAAAATTCTAAGACATAAAATGTATACCTATCCATCAAGTGAACTCCAATCCCAAGATCTGGCTGGTGCTGAAAAATGAAGACACAATTGTAAATGTTATAGATAATCCTGAATATATGCAGAGAGAATAGTGTTAGCAATGAGCACTGAGTGAAAGCACGTCATGTATATAAATAACATGCTTGTAAGTTACCCTTTGTGAATATGGAAATTATAAGAGGCGTGACCACAAAAAGATTACCTATTTTAAAAAAACCATTATTGTTTTTAACCATATAAGTTAACTTATAATATAAGTCAAATATAAGTTAGTCTGCATCTTGTGTAATAATGTGCTGATTTGGTTCCCTGCACAGAGCACTTTTTCTTTGCCACTGCTCACACTACATTAACATCTTCAAGTTTAGAAGATGGATGAGTATGGAACATATATTAATATCTATCCCCAACTGAGGATAATGGTATCCTTGATAAAAGACAAGAAATGCCATAATCTTGGTCCCTGGTTAGAGATAAAGCAGTGTGTGTCAGGAAAGGCAATCTCTGTCTCCATAGTGTGGGACAGGATGGCAGCATGGATATGTATGTACCCTCTGGCAGCAGGCCTGGTGACAAGGAGGCAAGTCCTACAACAGCCCCAAAATACTCAAAATAAATGCCATTTCTGTGCTACCATTTCTATTTAATGTCTTTAAAGGGAAGGAAAATGCAGGCGCAAAAGTAAAAAAAATGATAATCAAGAATGTTTAAAAAAAATTTCTTCCAGACATAGTTGCAAGAAGGATGTATTTCAAGACAAATTAGTGAACAACTGCCCAAGCCATGATTGTCTGTCTCTGTCTGTCTGTCTGTCTGTCTGTCATAATTGTTTTTTCATTGTCAATATGAATCTGGAAAACTGACTGGGGGCAGGGAAGTTGGAGTCCTGACACCTACTGCTACATTCCTGCAAATCCCACATTCCCCCCTCTCTACTCAGGTCAATTGCCTTGAGTTTTAGGAAGTCCAAGTGTTGGACCAGCATGACCTGGGTTCCAATCCCTGCTCAACCATGAAATTTACTGAATAACTTGAGAAACTCTTTCTCCCAGCCCTATCTACCCCATAGGCCTTTCAAAATGCAAAGCCCGTGAAACACACCGATCCAGTCAAAGGATGGATGGAGGCAAAAAATGTTTCTTGATGCAAAAAATAAAATAGAGATCTGGGCAACAGCATCTTGACTATGAAATAAACTTCTTCCTTGAATTCAGACAAATTAGCTCACTGCTGATCTTCCAAAGGTACATTAAATGTAACTTTAACTAGACATATTTTTTGCATTTTTCTCTCTGGCTATGCCTCTACTTTTAATTTGTTTCAATTTTTAAAAAAAAAAATTTGAAGCATTTTTGGATTACATTGTGAGGTGCCTTGTGGGTGTCTGTAGTGGGAATGCAAATAGACCTGGACTGAAGTAAGATATATTTAGAGATATTTTCAATTTGGGAATGCAAATAGACCTGGATAGAAATAAGATATATTTAGAGAGACTTTCAACAACTGCAGTTCTCCTCCTCACTGCATGAACCTATAAAGTTTCTTGGTATATTTATTAAATATACCTTCTTTTGCATTAGGTCAGTTAGTGAAAGGACAACTGAGGAACACTTTATGTTTTATTCAACTCCGTACATCACTTCTAGTAAATCAAATAGATTTACTTCTTTTAAAAAAAATTCATAAAGAAGTTTTATTGTATTTTTTCAACCTCCCCCATGCCCCAGCCATGTTTTCTATATAAACTTCCATCTTTCTGCACCTCACTTTTCAACAGCGCTCCTACTCATATAATTCCACAAGTAACTTATCATTTGCCTACAAAAGGAAATCATTTGTTTTATATGTATTCCTGTTGATTTTCCTAGTTGACAGAATTTATCCTAGACATAGCATCTAGAAAGGGGCAAAATGGTTCAAATACAGAATTTCAGACTCCATGCACTTGTACTCTGTCAATCAATAGGACAAAAAAGTTTATATACTTACTGAAAGCGAGTCTTCTCCAACTTGGCTGCTAGCCAAAGCCATTATATTGGGAGAATAAAACCGTTCATACATGGATGCACCTTGGCATGTATCAATGATAAACAGCAATTCATTGTATCTGAAAAAAACAAACTTCTTATATGTCCACCCTTCCAGACTGTAAACTTCTATGCATACCATCACTTTGTTTCTATTAAAAACCTTGATTAGGAACTAACTGGCAAGGAATTTTAAAAACATTTTGCAATTATCAAGTGCGTACAGATGTTCCCTTTCTTTCTGAAGTCATTCTTAATGGGTTAAAGGAACAATGGATTCCTTCCTCTCACCCTGGCATTTAGTTACATGCAGCCAGATGAACAAAAAGCTATTTAAAACCATAATTCAAGCCGAAGTCCATCCCATGCCATATGGTATTATGTAACTAATAACATAATTCACTCTAACAAGCACCCAGGCTGAGCAGGATTGAAAGAAACAAATGCACAGATGGTTTAAAAGTCCCACTCTCTATTTTATTTGTTACCTCACCGTAACTAAATAGATTTAAAGGAAATATTTTTATGAAGTCTGAGTATTGTTACTTTTGCTGTTAATCTGCATGCAAGCCAAGAAGGTCTTTCTGAGCGCAATCTTAATCAATCTAGGCTGGCACAACTCACCAACTACCAGTTCCTATGGTGGTGTGGTGTGGTCAGTGCACATCTGTACACATATGACACTTGACATCCTCAAGCCAGCGTGGAATTTCTGCCAGAACTTCTGCTGGCCTAACTGGAGATGCACTGTCTTTTTCAGTGCAATCCTAACCAATTTTCCAGCTCCAGGATAAGGACATTTGCAACTCTGAAGTAAGGAAACAAAGATTCCCTTACCTTGCAAAGGCCTACTGCACAACTGCAGGATGTAACACATACGCTCAAAAGTTGGTTTGGACTGCACCCTTTAATATATAAACAAGAGTTTATATATATATATATATATATAAAAACAACACTTTAATATATAAACAACACTTCAAACAAGAGTGGAAAAAATAGAATTCCAATATTTGATGCAATCAGACTATTTTAATATGTCATTGTATAAAAAAGAATGAAGAATGTTGGAAGGCCTGTGTGCGTTAGATTCTGCTTTAAATACTTCCATTGTTTGAGTGTGTAGAACATAACATTCCTGTTCAATCCATTCCTGGTCCAGTAAAGTTAATTCAAAGCAGTTTAAAGAGAATATTTACTGCTTTGGCTGAATATTAGTAAGTTAACCATTCATTTTATATGATCTAGAAGAGAGTGAAGGATGTAATAAAACGAATGAATTGAACACAGTGTAAAAGCTACTTGAGTAAGAGCATAATCCTCACCATGTCTACTCAAAAGTAAGCCCCACTGTGTTCAATGGGTCTTACTCCCAGGAAAGTGTTTTTAGGATTGCAGCCTAAGAATCACTTCTAGGAAAAGAGCAGGAAATAAAAATTTATGATCTAAGGAGACTGTAAATGTATTTGTGCACCAATAACATTTGTAATCTTATTTGAAAGGCTGGGATTTCAAGCAGAGGCTCGACGAGCACCTGTCGGGGATGCTCTAGGGGATTTCCTGCTGCAGGCAGGGGGTTGGACTAGATGACCTACTAGGTCCCTTCCAACTCTATGATTCTATGATTAGATGTTACCTTCTTTTCTGCCACATTTGTTCAAAGGCATCTGCAAGTTCTACATTAGTGATTTCTTCAGAATCCTGAAATTTCAAGAAACCATTTCCACCATGACCTTTAGAGGAAAGAGAATAAAATAAGTTAACATGTTCGAAAGAGTTTTTTTAAAAATAAAATTTCAAACCACTGCAACATGAATTGAAGCAACTATACCTAATCTCTCACAGAATCAGGTTTAAGGGAGTTAAGCACTGGGGAGGGTGAAAAACAGTCCACAAAACTTGGGGTACAACTCAACCCACAAAAGATCACCTAGATAAGAACTCAGATCAAACAAGCATTGGAAATAAAATGTCAGTGGAAACCATTTTTTCTTTTTATTTCTTGCAAATCAACGTGATAAAACATATGTTAGGTACAAAGGTTGTCTTTTGGACCCAGAGAGCAATGAAAATGTAGCACAAAGTTGATTCCTATTTACTAGGGAAAGGGACTTAGGCATTATGTTCTACACATTTGTCTCTGGGAAAGATCAAGGACAGATGCTGGTTAATTTGCACTAGAGGGGTGTACAAACTTTTTAGACAATTCTGGATTTGGTTTGTTTGTTCTCCTTCCCCCTCCAATTCTTTTCTTTCATTACATCCATGCTGCACCATACTCTGTATCCAACTCCCACAACTGCTTTAACACAGATTGCAGATATTTAAGTTTTCTGATCATCTTGGCTTGCATTGTTAAGATGGCCTTCAGAGACAACTGTGAAAATATAATGGCAGAACATACTAAAGAGGCAGGCATAAGAGCTCAAAATTATTTTGTTCTAAACCAACTCAAAATCTGAGTTGCTCACTGAGTGCCTTTTATATCCACAATTACCAGTTCTGAAGTACGTTCAGCACATCAAACAAACTGTGAGCCCATGAAATACATCACACTCATAGTAGTCACAGTAATTGCATGCAAGTAAATATGAAATATGAAAGTAAATAAGTAAATATGGTTTCTGATTCAGGGATGTTTTTTGTGCACACCAAGGAGCCTATGGATGCTCAAATAAAAGTGATGGTATACCAGCATGGGGAGATCAATTCCGATTATTTGGACTCAAGTAATGAAAATGCACATTATTCGCTGACTCAGTAACTCATGAGTCACCCTGAATCAACACTCATCCCATGCCCATAAACTCAAGTTTCCCCAAGTCTGTAATATTTGATTAATGTTTTCTTGGAGTGAAAACCTCAGGGAGTCATCATTGGGACCGAGAGAGCAGCAGAGAGTTACAGCTGGGAGGAAGGAAGGAGTTGATGTTTCCTATCCCATCTGAGGGAGGGAGGAGAGACAAGAGTAGGTTTTTTGCTAGGTTTTTTTGCCAGGAAGGAAGGAACCAACAATTATTGGACAAACGGATGGGCACTTTTATGTCTTCATTGGCCGAAGGAGGGCAGGAAGTTCAAAGGGTTTGGGTTTTTTTGCCTTACAATTCACTGCAGAAGACAAGTTCCGAAAGGAAGGAAGGAACAGATGATCACTGGAGAAAGGATGGGTATTCAATATTTGTTTGGCCTAGGAGGACAGAAGAAGGAGCCAAGGATGTCCTTGCCTTACAACTGCCTTCAGAAACCCAGGGATCCAAGAGAAAGCAGGAGAAGAAAGAAAGGAGGTTCAGAGCAATCACACTTTCCTCTACATGTTTGCTATAAACTGCGTTGTTACTAGGGGGAGGAAACCTCATTAAATGACTGGCTGCAATGGGACGACTTCTGAGTAAAGCTTCCAAGGATTGGGTCATCCTGGTAAGTCTCACAAGAGCTGAATGCAATTCTCCTCCTCCCTCTTGCCATTTCAGCCACTTCTCTCTCTCACAGTTGTGCCCACTCTGTTTATGGAGACATTCCTATGACAGCATCCTTTTGCAATGTCCTTGCTTTGGCCCAGCCGATACCCAATAGTCATATTTTAGTCTATGAAATTATAGTGGCTCCTTGAGACATAGACATCCTAACTAAAGAAGCCTGCATTGGCACTTTTGTGCAGACACCATACAACCCTTCGTGATACCTTCAAGCAGACACAATAGCATCAGGACAACAAAAACTGGATATTTCAACTCAAAAATATACTTAGCTATGTCAGGAATAATAGATGTACAATAAAAATCTTAATCTATTACTACTGGCTTTTTAAAGCATGTTCTTGTCATGACTCCAGAAGTTATTTAGAAAATTACATTGAAAAAATTCCAACAACTGAATGTGAAGAAGTAATTTGTACCTTTGCTACTAATTTGATCAACAAAGATTAAAGGTAAATAATATTATGGCATGTTAAAGCGGCATCCATTTTAGAGTCACAATTTTGAAAGCATTCCCCCAAATATAATTTATCATATGTTTTATCCAGTTGAATGGAAAAATTAATAACATGGATTGTTTCTTTTGATTTATTTGATTTATGTCCATCTTTTATTTCTATAAGTTTATTGGACGAAGAAGAAGCTGAAATTGCAGTAGGATTTAGTACTGCCGCGAGCGAAGAGGTATTTGATGAACGTTGCTCCATATATCTTCTATCATGGGAACTGTAGAGAAAAAAATACAATTACCTGTCATGTATATCAGAATATTGCTTCTGTCATCAGAAAGCAGGCGTTTTGAGCGAGGTACACTTGCAGGGATTCTTCCTGTTAATACTCGCAAGAAGTTCTCCACAGTTACCTAAATAGAGAGAAACAAGATTCTTTTTAATTATCATATTGACTATGCATTTAACACCGCTATGTATAATTCTTCATGATAATAGCCCAATAATGTACGATGTCTTGTACAGTTCATTAACAAGTCAATAGATTGAATTACATTGCCAGATTTCATTATCACCAAGCAGGGAATTCCTTTTTAATCCATTACATTCAATTTTTTTTAATTACTGAAGAGTAATAAAGTTTCGTACTGAAACTTATGTTTTCAAGCACATGCCTACCACCATTCGAGTCTTCTCAATGTGCCTTCAATTGATTTGAACACCTGTCACACTGTGGCTTTGTCTGCATGAACCTACTTAAGCATTTGTTTACCCAGCGACATTACTGTGTGTTACCATGGCAAAATGTTAATAAATATATTTCAAGCCTTAAAATCCTAGCTAGACTCAGAGAAAATAAGATTCTGGTGGTAGAAACATCTGATCCAAAATTGTCCATCTGGCTGGAAAGAACAAAAAAAACCTTCCACAAAGCATTTGTGCTGCTAGTTCTGAATTCAGATTTATGAGATTCAAAAATCTGCAGTGTAATCAGACTTATGACAGCTGTTAACTAAAGCCAAACCCTACAATCCAGAGTAACTACAGGAGCACATAAGAGACATGCACCCGTAGTTACTGCACCACCTAGTGAAAACCTATGGGAAATTCATATTGCAATCCAGAGCAAATTGTTCTTGCACCGGAGCAAGGACTTCCCGTAGTTACTCTGCATTGCGCCCAAAGTCTCAATGCATACACTATAAGAGATCAATTCTTTTTCTATGAAAACCGATGGCAGAATCCTGGCAGTAAAATCATATTATATTTTTCTGTAAGTTTCTTTCTAGAGATGCATTTTAATCTAGGCATGGAAATGGCACATTTCCCATATGTTCAGGGTCCTGAAAATTCTCAAAGCATCCTGCAATACAATATATTTAAAAGATATATTTTGTAAATGAAAAACTGTAGGATTGTGCTTTATAATAAACCTTGAGATGAACAAGAACTTGGTTTTTCAGACAACTCTACAACTTCTGAGACACACACAACTCATTCTCCAACCAAGCAAAAAAAAAAAAATCTGGATAAACGGAGTGGTAAGGTTTGTTTTTAAGAGGCATTTGAAATTCATTAAGGGCTCTCATTACTAAATTACGTTCTCATTTCACATCTTATTTTGAATTATCTCCAACCTTCTCATTATGAGGAATAATTGCTGAAGTTCTAAAGTCCTCAAATTCTATTTTGAAGGGAGATCGGAGATCACAATGAGATCAGAGTGTGGCCTGAAGGCTCTGCAGCAGTTGTGGCACTGCAGCACCCAGGAGAACTGGGGGGACTGTGCAGCCTCATTGGTGATGCTGCCCTCTACAGCAGTGAGCTCCGATCTGCAATCTGATTTCCAATTTACAGCTTCCTGGTTCACAACTGAAAACTGGAAGTGGATTTGAATTGGTGTTTTTTAATACTTTCTGAACTGCCTAACAGCAGTGCAATTCTATCAGATCACTGGCTTAGCCCAGCCCCCACAACTACTTAGGTGGTTTTAGGAATTTGTAGGAACCCAGTCTCCATATCTATTTAGGTGGCTTGTAGGAATTTAGGAACCACTGATCTACAGGATATAATATATTCATTGTAGAAACAACGTATCAATGATTTATGGGAACCATGTTTATGAATTTTGTTAGATATCCAATTGTTGCCCCTACCCTGTATCAGAGTGGTGTTGCCATATGTCCCGAAAAACAGGGACAGTCCCAATTTGGGGGGGACTGTATTCACATAATAGCAAATGGGGCAGTGTGTAAAACTTTAACCTATCATTGATTCCTACTCTGCACAAAAATAAACAATCCACTGAGCATTTGTCCAATACATAACCTCATAGCTTCTGTAATCCACTTCCACATCATCTCCATAGACGTTCAGATCCATGTTTTTATGACTATACACGGTTGCTGGGTTTGGGTTCCGTGGGTTGCAAGCCATATCATCTGCGAGCATCAAAACTATATGGCTGAGGGTGCGGGAAAAAAAAAGGATTATTCAGTTTCACTGCAGTAGAAAAAATGTTGCCAATGACTGAACCTTCTCAAATGCAAAGTTAAAAGCAAGAGATTCTCTTTCTTTGAGCTTTGAACCTGTGCAGCTGCTCCTGGTTGTGCATGCCTCTGGGAGAGTAAAAGTGGAGATGCGTGCAGGCCGATCCCAGGGGCAGAAGCTCCACCCATCCTTGGATCGCACCTTAAGGAAGAGCACCTTAAGGAAGAGATGCACACACTTGTATTGAAGGAAGCAGCTGCCTGGTCAGCCAATACTAAATCTTGCCAACCCGGGCAGTGCCCCAGAGCACCCTCCCACCAGGCACTAGCAGCCTCCCCAGGTAAGCCCAATCCCAGCCATGTCTACTCAGAAGTAAGCGCATTAAGTCAATGGAGTTTACTCCTGAGTCAGGGGGTCCTTGCCTATGCAGCCTACTCTGATCCATGTTTACTCAGAATTAAGCCCATTAAAAGTCAATGGAGCTTACTCTTGAGTCGGGGGATCCTTGCCTATGCAGCCCAGTTCTTCCCTACTTACCTCTTCCACCTCCCTTTCCGTAATGTGCACATGTTGTGTTACTGCAAACTGCTTTGAGGGCGTCTTACATGTCTGGGTCAGAATCATGCATGTTAAGAGGTTTTCAATTTAAAAAGTGTTGAGATTAAGTACAGGGAAGCAATACGGGTATTTTTGCTTTATTTTAACACGTCCTACATTTGTCCTGCAATTTTTTCAGGGTGTCCTACATTTTTGACAGGGTAGGAATTTTGGCTTGGGGACAGGAGTTTTAGGGGACTTGGCAGGAAATTTGGGGTTTGACATCTGGTCACCCTGATTAGATTCGATGGTTAATTAGATTCAAGTAAATGTGGTATTTTCTGATTATAAGTGTAGGGTGCAAATTAGATTTGATGGTGCATTAGATTCGAATAAATGCAATGTTTATCCCCTTAACCTGGGGTAAGCCCATGTCCAGCCACCAGATCTATTTGGACCTACACTGATGCTACTGCAAAACTGGACAAATTGGAATTTTAAAGACTGACACTCTCATACCCAGCAGAAGAAGAGTACAGCATTATCTCAATGAAGGTCAGGTAAGTGTTTGACAATAATTGACAATGAGTGACAGTGACTGACAGTGTTAAGGTCCATGGAAGGCTCTGGTTCTTAGTATTTAGCTGAAGCACGCTGACAATCAGAGCTAGCCAGCTCTGCATCTACATGAAACATACATGGTGCAGAAGCACATGCTCGTCAGGCCAGCAAATTTAGAAGTCCTTCCCACACACTCCTTTAATTTAATTAAGAATTTGGTCCGGAGTTAAGATTCTCAGGTTGCAATCGTAATTTCCAGTTAGGCTGGCATAAGTCCTGTGCTGACCTGTGAGTGTCATAAAAATATGGCACGGCACTTCTGCTCCACTCCTGGGGGGAGTAGGAGAGTGCACAGGCATACTTTGACCTCCCCAGGCCCACACCACAACGGGAAGTGATGCCAGGTGAGTTATGCTAACCTAAATTGATTAGGATTGTACCCAAACCAATTTCAGACTGCACAACTCACCCAATCCCCTGATCTGGAGTAATTTGAAGAAGTCAGCATATGTATGTGCACTAACCAAATTACCTGCACATTGTTGCCTTTTCTCCGAATCCAGAAAGCATTGATCCTCCCCCCCCCAACCCTCCCCCTGTAATTTTGTCATTATATGCATCATGGTGGTGTCTGAATCCTATTCAATTTGTTACATTTGTACAGGTTTTACCAGTGTACTGTGACTTTTCGTCACAAATAAAAAAAAATTTTCACTAAATGTCACCACTCCAGAGTTTCTTACCTATCAGGAATGCCAAGTCTCTTGACACTTCTGTAGACTGAAAGTGTATTGGCTACATGACGGTAGTTAAACCAGAATCGAGATGTGCATACCTAAATGGATTAAGAAACAGGCACAAATAAGGGTATAAAGAAAGAAAGAAGAATTAATTCTAAAGCAGCAATCTAACAAAAGGTATAAAAATGCAAAGAGGAGAACCATGCATTAGGCCAGAGTTTTCTTTCATTTCCCACAAGTTGTTTCTTAGGATTAAACAGTACACATTTCAATATGAAAAACATATTCTTCGGTGCTGAAGTAGCCTACAGTCAAAAATTTCAGAAGAACCTCTACTCTGTACACTTTTATCCTTTGTGTGTATATACAGACAATATATACCTTACCATGTAGGCTGCGTGTACATCTATCAAATACTGCAGACAGACGTACACACAGCTTCAAGGGACTATGGTCTGGATTAGATAGCACTTTGTTATATTTTTATTTGATACTGGAAGCTATCTTGAATCCTCAAAAGATTTTTTTTAAAATAAAAGAATAAATGTTTTGTTTTTGTTTTTTTGTTTTTTTTTCTCTTAAACGTTTAACTTCTATTACAGAGAATGTTCTGGCCCCTCTGCTGTTTTATGTATTCAAGTCTGTGGTCGGGTATCCAATCCCTCCATGCATGGTTGGAATATTTTCTTTTGATGGCAGTTCTTTGTGTTTCACAACATGGGAAAAAAACTTTTCATGGAACACTAGGACTATCACTATGCTAGGGAGTTGAAAGTACTCCCCCCGCTGGGTGCCAACAGAACACTGTGGTGCTTTGGATCCCACCCACCGTTTTCAGGATATTGCTTTAAATGGTCTATTTTATGGACTGCGTTAATAATTTGGTTTGCTTTATGCTTTCAGTCACTGATGCAATCACATTACGAACCCACAGGGCACTGATGTGGGTGAAAATATAAGAAATAAATGCAAATTCATTAAGAACATAATATCAAAGCCTTGCTGGTTCAAGCCAAGAGCTCATCTAGTCCAACTTCTTGTTATCTCAGAGTGGCCCACCAGATGCCTCTGGGACCATTCAAAACAAGATAAGGCCTTCATCTTGTTGCCACTTCCTTGCATCAGGCATTCAGAGATACAGCTGTCTCTAAAATCTAGAAGTTTACATGCAAGCATGACTGCGATGGACTTTGCTCCATATGTCCAACTTTTAAAGGCATCTAGGCCAGGTGCCATCACAAGATCATCTGGCAAGGAGTTCCACATATTGTTTTTGTCATTCCAGATCTCCCATCATTCAATTTAAATGGATATCCACTAGTTCTGGTGTTGTGAGAGAGTCAAAATAACTTCCCTCTATGTATCCCATACATAATTTTCAGAATCAAGTCCCATTGAATCCACTGGGGCTTAGTGGAAAGTGTGTAGGATGCCAGCCTGACTCTTTCCAAGTTTGCAGCAGGAGCACCAGCAGCAAAGGCTTCTGCCTGGATGCAAAAGTGGGGTGGAGTGGGGTCAAGGCAGGAAACGTGGTGGGGGGAAGAGAGGACCAGGCAGAGATGGGGTTTCCTTGGGGGGAAGGGGTTTCTATTGAGGGGGTCCAGAGAGGGTCTAGGAGGGGGTTTCCCTCCTACCTAATGGTGGTGGCTGCAGGAGGCTGACATGCTGGCTGGGAGGTTCAAACAAGGCTGCTGCCTTTGCTCCCTCTGCTGGACAGGTGCAGGTACTGCAGACAGGAGGAGAGGTCCTACCTCAACCACCCAATGGGAGACCAGCCAATGGGCATTCATCTTACAAAGCACTTTCATCTTACAAGGTAGAATCCCATAGAAATTTTAGTTCGTCTTTCAAAGCATTTGTCTTACAGAGCATTCCTCTTCCAACGTACCACTGTATATCTTTTTTGCAGTAAGTGTATCATGACAGGTCACAATCCTCCAGGTATGACCTTGGCTGCCTGGGGGATGGAGACTGGCAAAATTGCCCTCTCCAAAGGTTTCAGAATCACAACCTTATTTAATTATGCCACACATAGAATTCATAGCCTTTACAACCACCACACACTGGGTCAACAACTTTCATTTAACTGTCCACCTGCATACCAAGGTCTCTCTTCTGATGCATCATAGACAGCTCCAAACCTATCTAGGTATATTCTTGCCACAGTTTCATAACTTGGTAGTGCAAGCTATACTTATTGCCTGGTAATATGTTTTCGGTTAAAAAAAAATTCAGAAAACAACTTACCAGAACTGCCCAGTTGTTTGTATGTCCACTTCTAAAAAACTGTTCTGCTTGATCCTGAAACAAAAATGCATAGAATACTTTCAGGAAAATGAGTGTGGACAATCATGTTGTTGCTATCCAGAACCATTACTGGAAAAATGCATGCAATAGTATTTTGTCACTACTACCTTAGGAAATCTAGATAGAAGTAATACATAAAGGGTATTTTATCCAGGCAGGGGTGTCAAATTCATTTCATACAGAGGGCCAAAGTTAGCCTTAATGGTGTTTCCCAAGGGCTGGAGTCCAATCTTATGCATGTCTACTCAGAAGTAAGTCCCATTATAGTCAAGTCCCAATAAATTATGAAGGAGAAGTTCTCGGGGGCCACTTGAAATGACAAGGTGGGCCACATTCGGCCCACGAGCCTTGTGTTTGACACTAGACCTGTGATCTAGTGTCACTTAATAGAGCTCCTTTTCATAAGATGTTATATCAGCTTGCTTGTTCCCAGTTTTCCGCTACCTTTTTAATAATTTTTTTGTTTCCGTCTATATTGTCGTGCCACTTTTGCAATCTGTCTTCAGTTGATTTGTTCATTAATTTTTACGGCTGCATGTTGTTGTTAATTTTAAGACTTAACTTTTTAATTAATTCTATCTTTTTAATTAAGCCTCCATTTTTGGAGAAGAAAGAGGTGCAACTTTTCAAATATACATAGAAATTAAATATGCAAAACTCTGTGGAAATCTGCATATAGAAAACTCAGAATCAATAAGGATTATATGCAGATGTAGAACCAGAAGTTAGAGAAAAGTGCAATCCTAAGCAATTTAGGCCAACACAACTCATCCACTCCCCATTCTGATGGTGGCGTGGGGAGGCTGGCACATGTCTGTGCACTGGCCAAACCCCAGCCCCTAGGAATGGCAAAGAAGTACCTTACTGCAATTTTGTGACACCTCCAGGCCATCAGGGGACTTGTGCAGGCCTCACCTGGGGTTAGGATTGGAGCCTTGGTGTAAACACAGCCTTATTGCCAACCCCAGTCTTGTTATTTCAAATCAGATGCAGAAACACTGTAGTTTCTGAATCATGACATGTAAACTGGGACCCCAAGTTTCTGATGTCCTAAGTTATAGGTGGCCACATTGATCAGGGTGACAATATAACGAAAAAATGTAGGACATGACCAGATAAACGCTTAGAACTCTTCTATACATTGCTTTAAACACTACATTACTTTTTATTAATAAATTAAAAACTATTACATATAATTTATTATATGTATTAATTACAAAAAGGCTGCATGATGCCTTCTCACAAGGAAAAGGAGGACACTGAAGTTTTTTCCCAGGGCACAAAGCTAAAATCCAGAACATGTCCTTGGAAAAGGGGACATATGGTAACCTTGTCAGTGCAGCCTGCTCATAAGGAATTTTTTCCAGGACACACGGCATGTTCCAGAAACATGTGATCATCCTAGGGTGACCATATGTCATTACTAAAAAGAGACCAAGTCTCCCCAAAATGCAGGACACCCAGAAAAATATAGGACATGACAAAATAAAAGCTAAAAACAGTCAAGTGTATTGCTTTCATGTGTTTAATTTTGGGTGCAATCCTAAAAACACTTTCCTGAATTGAATACAATAGGACTTACTTCAGAGTAAATATGCTTGCTCTTGCAAGCTCTTGCAAACTCTATATTACTTATTATTAAATTTAAAATCATTACATATAAGGTGGCAGTGGCAAGCACCAGTGGGCACCAGGCACTCCTACTAGGCACTGGGCAACAGGCAGAAGGCACCACAGTTCATTAGGCATCCCTACCGGGCACAAGGCACCACCTGGCAGAACTGGGCACCAGGCACAGGGCACCAGATACCAGACCCCAGGCACCACCGGGCACTGCACATCCCTATCAGGCACCACTGGGCAGAGTGGGCAGCAGGCATTACTAAGCACCACTAGGCATCCCAATGTCTCTGAATGTCTCTGTTTGGCACCAGTGGGCCACACTGGGCGGTAGGCATCACTGAGTACAAAATTGTTTCCTAGTGGGTCCTTACATCACAGAAGGAATACCCTCCCCAAATTTCACACTTCTAGTTCTGGCGGTTTTGGCTGGGTGTTGAAGTCAGTGACTCTTCATTTATATATATATAGAGAGAGAGACAAAAAGACTACATGCTGCTTGCTCACAAGGAAAAGGAGGGCAATGAAGATTTTGAATCCAGGACACAGACTAGAAAAGGTGGCATGTCCTGGAAAAAGAGGGTACAGGATTGCTCTGGATCAAAGAACCTCTTGAATGTCAGAATGTCAGAACTCTTGAGAGACTAGGGAAGAGACTAGGAAACAGGGTCACAGCGCACCCCTCTCTATGTCTACTCAGAAGTAAGTCCCATTAGCATCAATGGGGCTTACTCCCAGGAAAGTGTGGCTAGGATTGCAGCCTGTTGTTTCTGATTGACAGCCCATGTCTACTCAGAAGTAAGTCCCATTAGAGTCAATGGGGCTTACTCCCAGGAAAGTGTGGCTAGGATTGCAGCCCGTTGTTTCTGATTGACAGCCCATGTCTACTCAGAAGTAAGTCCCATTAGAGTCAATGGGGCTTACTCCCAGGAAAATGTGGCTAGGATTGCAGCCTGTTGTTTCTGATTGACAGCCCATGTCTACTCAGAAGTAAGTTCTTCTAGAATCAATGGGGCTTACTCCCAGGAAAGTGTGGCTAGGATTGCAGCCCGTTGTTTCTGATTGACAGCCCATGTCTACTCAGAAGTAAGTCCCATTAGAGTCAATGGGGCTTACTCCCAGGAAAGTGTGGCTAGGATTGCAGCCCATTGTTTCTGATTGACAGCCCATGTCTACTCAGAAGTAAGTCCCATTAGAGTCAATGGGGCTTACTCCCAGGAAAGTGTGGCTAGTATTGCAGCCCGTTGTTTCTGACTGACAGCCCATGTCTACTCAGAAGTAAGTCCCATTAGAGTCAATGGGGCTTACTCCCAGGAAAGTGTGGCTAGTATTGCAGCCCGTTGTTTCTGATTGACAGCCCATGTCTACTCAGAAGTAAGTCCCATTAGAGTCAATGGGGCTTACTCCCAGGAAAGTGTGGCTAGGATTGCAGCCTGTTGTTTCTGACTGACAGCCCATGTCTACTCAGAAGTAAGTCCCATTAGAGTCAATGGGGCTTACTCCCAGGAAAGTGTGGCTAGTATTGCAGCCCGTTGTTTCTGATTGACAGCCCATGTCTACTCAGAAGTAAGTCCCATTAGAGTCAATGGGGCTTACTCCCAGGAAAGTGTGGCTAGGATTGCAGCCTGTTGTTTCTGACTGACAGCCCATGTCTACACAGAAGTAAGTCCCATTAGAATCAATGGGACTTACTCCCAGGTGAGTGAGCACAGGACTGGAGTCTCAGGGCATTCTTTCCTGGGAGTCAGCCCCATTGAAGTGACTGAGGCTTAATTCTGAGTAGAGGGCAGGGCTGTGAGTGCCCCTGCAGCTCTGCCTGCATACCTGGAATCCACCAGCGCCCACCCAGCAGCAGCAGCCCAGCAGGAGTACTGGGACCACCACACAAGGGACCCTCCTGCAGGCAGCCATCCCAGCACAGCACAAACAGCAGCACAGCCGGCCTTGCAAGCAGGAAGAAGGAGGGACCAGCTTTGCATCACCTCCTCTCCTTAACCCTCCTGCTGCCAGCACAAAATCAGCTTCCCAAGCAGAGGCTCTGCATTGCCTCCCCAGGAGAGCCTTCCCTGATCCCTTCCAAGGCAGCAGACTGTGGACACAGCACCACATGTCCTCTTCTTCCAGGATCTGTCCTCTTTTTTTAGCCTGGAAAAAAAACTTCATCAGCTTCCTTTTTCTTGGGAACAAGCAGCATATAGTCTTCCTGTAATCCATAAAATATATATAATAGTTTTTTTTAATTTAATAATAAATAATATAGTGTTTAACATAAATGAAGCACATATCCTCTTTTCCTTTTTCTAGCCTGGAAAAAAATGCATTGCCCTAATATTCTTTGGGGAAAATGCAGCAGGTAGTCTGGCTGTAATCTATAACTTATATGTAATAGTTTTTAATTTAATAAAAAAAATATAGTGTTTAAAATATATTAAGCACGTATCCTCTTTTTCCTCTACCTGTCCTCCTTTTTAAGCCTGGAAAAAATAAATCTGCATTCTCCTCCTCTTCCTTGGGAACTGACAACATGTAGTCTTCCTGTAATATGTAAATTATATGCACTGTAATAGTTTTAAATTTACTAATAATAAAAAAGAGGACGTGTCCTGGAAAAAGGCATGTCCTCTTTTTCCAGGACATGTCCTCTTTTTTATCTGTGTGGGAAGAAAGGTTTCAAGCTGTACCTGTTCAACCTTTGCACACCTCAGAATAGGGCTTCCTCCTTTTTATGGGTAGGAGACTTTTTTGTCCATAGCATTTTTTTGTCCATGTCCATTTTTTGTCCATGCCTATTTTTTGTCCAGATAGAATCAGGTGTGATCAGTTCTCTTCTCCAGGATATGTCATCCTTTTAAGACTTATATCCTGGAAAAGAACTTTTAAATGTCCTCTTTGTCCCTGGGAGCAGCCCCTACAAGCCTTCTTATAATCAATAAAGGATTGCAATATAATTTTGAATTTAATAAGACATCCGGTAATATGATGTTTAAATTAACCATGTGAAATCAATATCTAAATGGTCTTAGCTTTTATTTTGTCTTATCCTTCATTTTTTATGTCCTACATTTTGGGGTGCCTAGTCCTCTGTGGGTGGCGCAAGTGGTTTAGACACTGTGCCTGTTAACCAGCAGGCCAGGGTTCGAGACCCAGGTCGGCCCCACAAGACAGGGTGAGCTCCTGTCCTTAGCCCAGCTCTGCAGCGCCAGCTGGATCCAATTGTATTGGCTCTGCCTTTCCATTGGACTAATTCAGTGGTGTGGAGAGGGGGGATTTGCTGCTTGGGTAACAGCCTATCCTCCATAACAATCCAACCCAGGCTTTTGTGCTTCGCATGCAGCGTATGCAGTGCTGAGCATGAGACCATAGTCTTTCAAGACTGAGGGAGGCCTGCTTAGTCCTCCTTTGCAATTATAACATCTGGTCATGCTGTGTTAGTACGGACATACATAAACTTCTGCCATTGTATCTGTTCATCTTTAATCACCTGTCCCTAAAGATTGTATGCCTAACTCAAAATAATCCTGTAATAAAGTCTCAGCATAATCATAACTTGAAGATATAAAGCTCAGGATATTTTAGGGTTCAGTGAACGCAGAACTCCTGTACATACCATCATATGATGCATCTTTCTTATTTATCTTGTGTATGTATAGAATACGGCTGTAAACAACTCAGTGTTTGTATAGAATAGGGCTGGAAAAAAATCTCTAGCTGCCAACTTTATATCCTCCAGTACTTCTGATTTTTCCAGTTCTGAAACAAGAACATGCTCATATGGCAGCTGATTCACTCTTCCTAACCATCTCTGACCCAGGAGATGCCAGCCAAACAGAAAAGGGTGGTAGGAACTGAAGTGGCACTTGATGTAGTCCAACACCAACCATTGGAGAGCTGATTCACAATTGTTGTGTAGTGTATCTTTCTATTAGCTTGGAAAATTCCAGGGGCAATGATTCATTATTCTTTTGGCTGGATTTGCACTAGACCCTTCTAGGATTTTCCTAATATTTTATTGTATTTATGTGAACCAATAAAGGCAGCAAGAATAGAAGTAAACTACTGCAAACAGGCAACAGGTGCCCTTGTCAAGCTAGAAAACTCTCAGTTTTTATCATAGTTGACTTCCCTGCTCGGAAAAAAATCCACTATCATAAAAAGAAAAACAAGTTCTTTGGTTAGAGTTCTTACCACTCTCCGTTCACGCTTGCCAAGCAACAAATGAATAAATTTTGTTGGAAAAGAAAATTCTTTTGTTAAGTAAAGCAGTGTCCTTTAGCATGGGACCTGACCTATTTTTGCACTATCTTTCCCTTTGAATTTTTAACACTCTGAGGGATTGAGTACAGCTCAGATCTCTGTAATTTGGTATTTTCAAGTTGATGCTTTCAACGGGATGCTGTTCCAGTTTTGTAAGGAGGGTATCTTTTTGCACAAGTATACACGTTATTTACCAAGCACTTCTAAATAATTTTGCCAATTTATGCTACAGAAGTTCATGTATCAAGTTGTCTGATCCAGATCCTCAGAGGACTTGGGGGAAAAAAGAAAAAAAATTCCAAGTGCAGCTCTGTGTTCTTGGCAGCAAAGAGAAAACTGCTCTTGAAGATTGAAGATTGAAGAATGTTGTTAATATTAGTGGATAAAGGCATTTTTGGTCCAGAAATATCATTTAGGAATTGCAATTTGATTCACTGTTTTAATGGGCGCCTTCAAGATTTATATCATCTCCTTAGTTGCAAGCTTTAAGACCTGAAAATTGGCTTATAAATTAAGTAAATAAATGAACAATTTAAATTAAAAAATTATGACATTAAAAATATTCTAACATGCGTGTATCTTCAGAATTCACCATTTCTTTTTCAAAGAAGGAAAAAAGTGTGTAACAACAACAACAACATCAACAAACCTTTATTAGGCATATTAAGAACATACAACAATAATAATCTGCTGGATGTATGCATATAAGATAACAGTTGGTTTGGACAGTTGTTTCTCCATGTGGTCCAATCTACCGGCTCTACTGGCTCTGAAGCCCCTCTGATCTACCGGCTCTGAAGCCCCCTTGTTCGTCTCCTAATATTTTGTTGCTGTCAACCCAAGTATTTAATTTATAACAAACCTACAGTGAGGTTTTCAAGTTCCATGGACTGAATGAGGATTCACAGTTATTTCTTCAAAATAGTTGAAGAACTACACTGTTGCACATACCACATTGCTGGCCAGCTTTTGTGCCACTCTTAAGAACTCAGTGATGCCAGGACACAAGTTCTGGAAGTGCAAGATACTAACAGGATTGGAGTACTGTACTTATAATCTGGGAAAAATAATCAACCCAAAGCTTTCTCCCCACACATCAACACTGGAGCCAGTGGCATAGTTAATTAAAATACAGCCTGGTGCCAAGTGCAAAATGATGGCTTGGAAGTGATGACTCAATGGCTTTTTAAATAGTGAAAAATAAGCATAGCTGCTACTCAGAGTCAAATAAAATTTTGGAGCCATGATGAAATCATACTGAAAGTACAATCCTAACCAACTTTCCAGTGCCGAGGTAAGGGCAAAGTTACTCCAAGAGAAGGGAGCAAATATTGCTTTACCTTGACTGCCCAACCAACAGTAGAATGTAGCACATGACCACAGGCACAAATATGCCAGTGCTGGAAAGTTGGTTAGGACTTTTCCCTTAATTTATTAACTAAGGTATGTAAGTAAATTAGTAAATAAATAAATGTATTCCGGTAAAAGCACATAACTTTGGATAGACTGCAGATGTTCCAGTGCAGATTGTTTTATTGAATTCAGCATTAAATTACCTTTCCAATGATATTTAACATGTTGGTATTATTTGTACATACAGTGATGCCTCACAAAAGAGCTTAATTTGTTCTGGAGGCATTCTCTTTAAGTGAAATGCTCTTTAAGTGAAGTGGATTTTCCCATAGGAAACAATGGAAACTCAGACAATTGGTTCTACAACCCAAAAAAATATTCATATAAAAATATTAACTGGATGTAAAAATGATGACAAAACACTGATGCGCATGGGGGGTGGTGCGCATGGGGGTTTTGATGCGTTTGGGGAGATGAATTCAAAACATGCATTCAATGTGCATGATCCTATGAAGTCAACTCAGGCTGCAATCCTAAAGACACTTTCCTGGGAGTAAGCCCCATTTAACACAATGGGGCTTACTTCTGGGTAGACATGGTTAGGAGTGCAATCAAAGACACTTTCCTGGGAGGCTTACCTGGGCTGCTGCTGGAGGTTCAAAGTGGTTGGTGGGGCACTTGGGGGCAGTTAGGGGCAGCTGCCTCTGGCACCCCCAGGCTACTGACCCCACGTTGGGGGCAGTTAGAGGTAGCAGTGCTGGCGAACGGCCCTTTTAAAGAGCCTCTGTGTGGAGCGTCAGGGCTGCATAGCACGCGTGCCCATAGCTCACTTGCTTGTTAAGTGAAGCAGAACTTGTTATGTGAAGCAAGATTTCTTGGAAATTTATACTTGTTATTTGAAACGGTTGTTATGAGAGGCGCTTGTTATGAGACGTACCACTGTACCAAGGTTTTCACAATATTGGCCATGATCAGTTTGTTGCTTGCCTATAGATAACTTTCCTCAAGTCAAGATTTTTTCCCTTTCCCAGGGAAGACCTCAGATATATAAATGGTGTAAGTTCAAGTGGATCTGTGAAGGTGGATTGGACCTGCGAAGGGGACAAGAATTTGACAGACCCTGCTGGTGCCAAAACATCTTTCCTGCTCCCAATCTGCTCCCAATCTCCCAATCTTGACCACCTCCCTGTTCCATCTGTCCTTGCCCATTCCACCTCCTCCTCCCTCCCTCCAATCCCATTAACTGAATTACCAGTGAATACAGGTTTCTCCATTCTCCTGGCGTATGAACTCAGCTCTTTGGCAGCAGCAGCAGCCAGACTACACATTTCCTGGAAATCATGTTACTCTTGCAAGTAGTTAGGATTGGGCCACAAATCTGTCCCCCAATATTGATCAGAATTCTTACTCTGACCTTTATGGAACACTTATGGCACTTACTTTGCTCTGCCGATTTTGAAGAAGTAGATCACACTGTTTACCTTTCTCTGCTGAAAACATGCTCTTCCACAGATTATATCCCTTTTCCATACATATATTCTTCCACATAGATACCGTCTCTTAGAAGACTTCAGTTTTCATTGAAACCTCAATGCAATTTCTTGTTCCACGCTTGCAAAGATTGCTGGCTGTTTTATACACTGGAAAATGTAGTAATTTTGACTAATAATTATTGAGAATTATGTCTGGGAGCAAAGCCTTTGAAGGTCACCTCTTAACGGGCTTCTTTTGTCTCTGTTACCTTTTTTATCATGAAGAAAACACTGCTTTTCTCTATTTCCTCAGTACTGTCTATATTTTTCTACATGCTATCAAGCCAACAACTGCATCCTATTTTGTGTCTGTTCTTATTTCTCATCTTCCATTAGAAATATGGAAATCTCTATCTTAATTTCTCAAAAGATATCAGAAGAAATGAAGGGGGTCAACATAAATAACAAAACAAAAATTGAGCTTTCTGTAGTGTTGCTCAGGTGTACTTATCCCCCACTGAAAGAGTACAAACAGCATTGAATACTTCATGAGTCATGGGTATAGTTCAAATACCATTATAAACATGTTTATTTTGGATAATGCACTCCCAAATACCAGTGTAGAATACTTCAGTGTTTTCACTGAGAAATTGTATGGATTTGGGAATAGATTTACGTTTATAAAATTGGCTTTAATCAGTTTAAAACAACAGTGGTCTGCGGCATTAAAAGTATGTCTGCTTATTCTGTACAGAAGTCGGCACATCAAATGAAAGGAATGGTTTCAAGTATTATGGCTAAAGAAACTGAGCCTAGGTTCTGCCTCGGCCATAATAACACAAAATCACAGAAATGGATTTATGACGAGGATCAACATCCACATGTACCACTACTGTCTTGATCAAAACACTGATATTGCCTTCCATCATTTCTGCAGAATGAATAGCTCCAATTTATTAGAAATTAGTGTACCCAGATCCAAACGCATACATAAGAATTGTTGTTTAATTGTTAAGTCATGTCCAACTCTTTATGACTCCATGACCACAGAATGGTCAACCCCCTATCTTTCACTACCTCCCAAAGCTGGTCCAAGTTTATGTTCATTGCCTCAGTGACACTATCTAACCCTACAATCCAGAGTAACTACGGGAGCATGTAAGAGACTTTACGTGCACCCGTAGTTACTGCACCGCCTAGTGAAAACCTATGGGAAATTCATATTGCAATCCAGAGCAAATTGTTCTTACACCGGAGCAAGGACTCCCCGTAGCTACTCAGGATTGCGCCCTAACCATCTCATTTTCTGCTATCCCATCTCCTTTTGGCTTCAATATTTCCTAAAGGCCTTTGAACAGGGTCTTTTCTAAAAAGGCCAGAATATTTGGGCTTTAGCTTCCATATCTCTACCTCTACTGAACAGTCATATACTGTGAAATAATTTAACTGAAGATCCCACAATCAGGGTGATCATCTGTCCAGAAACCCCTGAACCTCACTGGAAATAGGGCCCTTGAACCAGGGGTCCTGTTAAGGGCCCCATTGTCCAGATTGTGGAGGGATGGGAGGGTGCTCCAAGGCTTTAGTGGCTGCCCTGGCAGCGTCAAGGCTTGGAGCCGGCCACTGCACTGTGCCTGGGGCAGCCACGATCAGCATAGCCCCAGCTGAAGACCCTGGGCCAGCTGGAGGCTGCGCTGGACCTGAGGCGCAAAGCCAGGCAAAGGTGTAACATTTGCTCCTGGCCTGGCCATGCCTCCCTCAGTCTTACTCTCACTCTGTCAAGACAGGTGCCACTAACTTGGTGCTCAACAGATGCCTAGCCCTGTGGATTTGGCTTGTGCCAGCTCTAGATATTATAGCCTGCTTGGGCCAGCCCAGCTTGGCCATTCTCACTGGCCTCACTTCAGGATTGCTCCCTAAGCCAACTACTGCCCTAAATAGTATATTGGCCCTATAACTTTCCATGAATTAATATTTCTTTTTTAAAAGAAAGTATACAGTGGTGCCTCACATAAAGAATGCCTCACGTAAAGTATGTTTCACGTAACAAAAATTTCTCTAGGATTCTGCTTCACGTAACAAACTGTGCTTCACATAACAAACACATTCGTTGGCAGTTGGGGCAGACGCACTGGCTGGCATCCTGTTTAAAAAGCGTCAGGGCTGCCTAGCACACCTGCTCATAGTGAAAGCAACACTTCCATGCTTTTCCTCCTGTAGCTGGGCATCCGCTGGGCAGAAGGAGAGAAGAGCAGTGGAGAAGAGGGAAGCAGCTCAGGGCTAGCCAGAAGGGAGCAGGGGAGAGAGAGGCTCAGGATGGAGAGAAGGAGAAAGTGGGGAGACACTTTGTAGGTGTCTTGGACTGCAGCCTCCTAACCATGTCTACCCAGAAGTAAGCCCCAATGTGTTAAATGGGTCTTACTCCCAGGAAAGAGTCTTTAGGACTGCAGCCTAAGTAGACTTCATAAGATCATGCACATTGAATGCATGTTTTGAATTCAATCCCAGTGTTCTGTCATCATTTTTACATCCAGTTAATATTTTTTATATGAATATTTTTGGGGTTGTGGAACCAGTCGCCTGAGTTTCCATTATTTCCTATGGGAAAATCCGCTTCACGTAAATAATGTTTCACATAAAGAACATGCCTCCAGAACAAATTAAATTTGTTACGTGAGGCGCCACTGTAATTTTTTTTCAAATATACCAGTTGTTTGTGGCTTCACATACTGATCAGTAATAGCTGCAATTGTTAGAATCAGTTTCTAGCCAGCATTGCTTCTAGGCTTTATTAGTATTTTTAATTGGAGTCACTAATCACTTGCAAAGAATTATATGATGCTGATAACAATGAACATTTGTTTTTGTGAGACTAATTTTAATTCCTTAATAAAGAGGAATAGGCAGTGAGGTGAAGAGCAGGGCACTCATCAGAGTGGTAGTGGGATTTAAATAATCCCTAGCACGTCACCTATAAATTAGTCATCTCCGGTTTTGTCAATTCTGTATAAAAAATGTTATCTTTATTTCAAATTTCCTCCTCACATGATCATTGCAAATAACAGCTAGACAGGGACATCACCAGGGTGGTATGACTGGTGCAGTTTGCACTTAGAGACGCACCCCTGAGGGGTGACGCACCAGAGGAGTTTGACACTCCTCCAGCAGCCCCCCGACTTGGAATGCTCTGCTCCTAGTAGAAGCAGCCTGCCCCATCTCAGAGTGGTGCAGTCTGAGCACTCTGCTTCAATAGTGTACGCCCAGAAACTCTGGCAGGATGCAGCCCTTGGCTAATCTCAAAGTGCCCCCCGGCAAAACCCCTCTATCTGGTCCTTGGGCAAGCCTTCTAATCCACTCCAATACATTCTTATATGTAAATTTATTTAAATTTGAAATATAAATTAGTTTTCCAGCCCCTAGCACCATGTCAGAGAGATGATGTGGCCCTCCTGCCAAAAGCTTTGGAGGCCCCTGTTATAGAAGAATGTAAAGATAGAAGTGGGGGATGGACAGTGTAGACATTTTTCATTGGCATTCTTCAGTATCGAAAGACTATGGTATCATGCTCTGAAATGGAAGTCCTAAAGCAGCATCTTTTATGACTAAAAAGGCCGATTCGAGAGTGGCAATCCCTTCCACACTGAGGGCAGATAAAGTCTGTCCTCTATCCAGCCCTCAGATTTCGCTGGTTCCAAGACTGCCTCTTTGCCTCCTAGTTTTGCCGAATGAGTGTCTCTTTGAATTGAAGAAGGCCATGCTCTGTCTTTTGCCTCCAACCTGAATGATCAGAGGTCAAGGTTTCCCAACTGTTGATGTCCATTCCCAAGGCCTTTAGATCCCTCTTGCAGATATACTTATATCACAGCTGTGGTCTCCCTCTAAGGTGCTTTCCCTGCAGACAGGGAGATCCATACAGGAGATCTTTTGGGACCATCAACCATTCTCACGATATGCCCAAGCCAGCATAGACGTTGCTATTTCAGAAGGGTGTACATGATAGAGATTTTAGCATGTTCCAAGACTGTGTTGTTTGAAACTCTGTCATTCCAGGTGATGCCAAGAATACGCTGGAGACAGTGCTTATGAAAGGTGTTCAGTTTTCTCTCCTGCCGTGCCTAAAGGGTCCAAGACTCACCGCAGTACAAGAGTGTGCTCAGGACACAGGCTCTATAGACCTGGATCTTTGTATGTTCCATCAGCTTCTTATTAAGCAGTATAGCATAATCCTAACCATGTCTACTCAAAAGTAAGCCCCATTGTATTTAATAGTTCTTCCTCCCAGGAAAGTGTCTTTAGAATTGCAGCCATATTCTCTTTGTAAATCTGGAAAACGTGGTAGCCACTTTACCAATATTCAGCTCAATATCTAAAGAGAGAGTGTCAGAGATAGTTGAGCTGAGGTGCACAATGTCATGGACAACCTCCAGTTCTTGTGCAGAGATGCAGGGAGGTGAGTCCACATCCTGACCCAGGACTTTAGTTTTTTTTTTTCAAACTGTTAGTCCAAAGTCTTGGCAGGTCTTGCTGAAACGATCCATAAGTTGTTGAAGGTCTTTGGCATAGTGAACAGTCATGGCAGCATCGTCAGTGCAGACACACACACACACACACACACACATTGTACAAAACACAGTGATGTAAATAGAGCCCAATTTTATACATGTCTACTCAGAAGTAACTGATGAGATCAGTGTGGATAACTCCCAGAAAAGTATAGATATGATTGGGCTGTTAATTAGATTTCCATTTGTCATATAAATTATTTCAGATCTGATTATTCATCTCCAGTTGCTTCAAAGTGATTCATCATCGCAGATTTCAGTGTGTTCTTTTTAATTATAAAGAATAAAAGCACCATATATAAAAACCTTAGCATTCTTCTAGTCCTCGCTTTCGAAAAATCAAATGTATATTTCCATGGTAATCTTTAGAGTCAGTCCATTTTGATTAGTTTAACAATGGATCATCTTCTCGGTTCCATTAGCTCTGTTATTCACCTAAAAGAATTCAAAAAGCTTCAAAAATTGTTAATGCCACCCATTGAAAGTACAGGCAGCACTTACTGACAAAGAAAAAAATGTGGTATAGAAATGGATACAACTTTCTAAACGAACATAAAAGACCATGCCACAGGCATTATCTGAGTCTCTAAGGACAATCAATAGGTATTTCAGGCAGCAGATCAAATGCCAAGGAGAAAGAAGGGGGTAACTCTGCATCTCCGTTAGATAGTTACTTCCTTTTGACCAGTTCAAATGTATGAGTCTGATGTCAGAAAAGTACAGCAAAAAAGGAACTAATAAGCGATGTTGAATGAAAAATGCAATATCATTATTAGTTTTTAGTGCAGAGCTCTACATGCTATTGGAGGCTGTAGAAAGAAATGTACTTTGGAAAGGCCTGAATATGGTTCTCAGACATCACTTTTCTGTGCCTAGGAAAAACTTAAATCAGTTTCCCTCTCCTCATGAAAGGTCTTATCTGTTTTGAAATGGTGGAGGATTTATTGGGTTCTTTTAGACCAAGGAGACAAATCCTTAAGGCTCAATCCTATCCCCAAGGTCACTGAGAGTTGGTGGAATTAACTTTAAAGTAGTTACACACAGCCTCCAATAGCACGTAGAGCTGTGCACTAATGACTAACAGCAGCAAGGTCAGCATGGAACTACATGCGGCAGGAGCACAAAACCAGGTAGGTTGTGGGGGGAGAATAGATGGGGAGAGGATGAAAATGGGGGGTCAGGGAGATCAGCCCCCAAATCCAGAGTAACTACGGGAGCATGTAAGAGACTTTACGTGTGCCCGTAGTTACTGAACCACCTAGTGAAAACCTATGGGAAATTCATATTGGAATCCAGAGTAAGTTGTTCTAACACCGGAGCAAGGACTCCCCATAGTTACTCTGGATTTTGCTCCAGGTGATACCTGGAGGTGGAAGAGAAAGCATGGAAAGAATGACATGGTTAATAAAAAATAAGAAAAGGAGAAAAGTCCACTGAGATTGGTGTTAAAACCGAAAACATAAAAAGGAAGATACAGCAATGTAAAATTGACATACTGCCAAGCTTCATTGTCACAATCAAATCTCAGAACTATGAAAAACATGCCAATCAGATCCTGTTTAAAAAGCCCACAGATTTCCAGATTTACAAACTCGACCTTAAAAAATGTAACATCAATGCTAAATAACCATAACAAGTATGGTATAAAGAGGATTTTACTTATTTTACTGTGATCTTTGCCCTACCTCCAAAAGAAGAAGAAGAAAAAAACCTTTCAAAATAAATTTATTGAAAAAGAATATGAGCCATGGTGCAGTTTTGTGTAATTAATTAAATTAGGCCCATATCCTAAAGTCAAATTCAGCCCTTTGCTCTGGAGCAGTTAAGGTGACTTTCCATAAGATAACTAGAGGGTGACATAACTGTGTGGACCCGTAACTGCTCTGGGTTTTGCCCTTGGTCTCTGCCTTTTCTGCCCTTAGTCATTCTGCACCTTCCAGCAGCATAAACACAGGAACAGAATTGGGCCATTAACAGCACAACCTTAAACATGTCTACTCAAAGGTAGGTCCTATTGGTAATCAATGGAACTTACCATATTTGTTTTCTCTAAGTGGAGATGCAGTTGCACATATGCCAAAATTGTGTAAAAGCTGCCTCTTATTCAGAAGCAAAGTTCTGCCATCAAACTGCTGCTAAAAGTTCACACTTTCCCAGAAAGTGTGAAAGAAGTAAAGTTTTAAACTGTCGAGGCTACATTTATTCCTGAAAAATGTAAGTAATAAAAAGTCCAATGTATTTTGATTACAGTCTTCCACAGGGAGAGATTTTGCTGTTCTGCTCAACAAGATCCATTTTTCTAAGGATGAGTTGAGAAGTCAGAGAGCAGTTTTCTTTTGTTTACTGGAAAAAATGTCAGAATGTATAGCCAGAATGAAGCTTTTAAACAAAATGATTTGGGATTTTTAAATTTCAATTCTTCAAGAGTAAACTTTCCATTCTAGTACCACCTTGAGGGCCATTTTTCTTCTTAATCTGCAAAGATTGCCATTCTTTTGGTGCTCCCTTTTACAAAGGGCACTTTAAAAAGCTGCCAGCCCTTGTCAAGACTCCAGCCCTAATACTTGTATGATCAGATCTCTGCACAAGTTATGGTATTGAGTTCGTCATCCCACAATTGTAGTCAACTTGCAAATCATAACACTTGTCCATTTGCAACTTGATCTGAACCATAGCCATTTGAAGTCATGTAATGAGTTACTTTTAAAAAGTAGTTTTGTGCAACCAAAAACAAAAAAACAAAAACCCACAAACCTTCCTCCTCCTGTCATATCCCCAGCCTGGCCTCCTGGAACCAAATACAGTGGTGCCTCATGTAAACAGCGCCTCATGTAAAGTATGTTTCACGTAACAAACAAAAATTTCTCTAGGGTTCTGCTTCACGTAACAAACTGTGCTTCACGTAAAGAACACATTCGTTGGCAGTTGGGGCAGATGCGCTGGCCAGCAGCCTGTTTAAAAAGCGTCAGGGCTGCCTAGCACACCTGCTCATAGTGAAAGAAAGCAACACTTCCATGCTTTTCCTTCTGTGGCCGGGTGTCCGCTGGGCAGAGGGAGAGAAGAGCAGTGAAGAAGAGGGAAGCAGCTCAGGGCTTACCAGAAGGGAGCAGGGGGGAGAGAGGCTCAGGATGGAGAGAAGGAGAAAGTCAGGAGACTGAAGGTGTCTTGGATTGCAGCCTCCTAACCATGTCTACCCAGAAGTAACCCCCATTGTGTTAAATGGGTCTTACTCCCAGGAAAGTGTCTTTAGGACTGCAGCCTAAGTAGACTTCATAAGATCATGCACACTGAATGCATGTTTTGAATTCAATCCCAGTGTTTTGTCATCATTTTTACATCCAGTTGATATTTTTATATGAATATTTTTGGGGTTGTGGAACCAATCGCCTGAGTTTCCATTATTTCCTATGGGAAAATCAGCTTCATGTAAAGAACGTTTCACATAAAAAACATGCCTCCAGAATGAATTAAATTTGTTATGTGAGGCATCACTGTAATGTTCATGTATCCCTATGCAAAGCTCAATAGTGTATTTTCTTTTTTTTAAGGTCAGCTTATTTCATTTTAGGCATTGACATTCTTCTGATTGATTTCTTAATTCCTAATGGACTGGGCACAACATGCAGATGCACACAAAGCATTCAAAGACATTAACTTTGTAATAGAGACACACTGATTAAGCAGATCCTCTGAAAAGATGTCACAAAATTATGGGTTTTTTTCCCCCAAAAACCCCCACAAACTTATGATATGTAATTGTTTAAGATCCTAATAGAACTTTGCAACTTACCTGTTCTTTACATTCTTCTTGAGATTCTGAAGACCAGGATGAGAGGTACAAGTGAGACATATGGCTTGGATAAGCTAAACAGCTGACAGCTTAAAAGACCATTAGAACAGAAGAAAAGGTCACATTTTTCAGCTAAAAGAGACTGAAAAATGCTTAAGAAATGCAAAATGCCATTGAGGTTTCAGGTACTAGGATTGAATTAATTCATATTGGCTGCAATTCTAGAGGTGCTTTCCTGGGAGTAAGACCCATTGAACACAATGGGGTTTATTTTTGAGTAGACATAGTTAGGATTGCACTGATAGGAAATAAAATGTCATTAATAGTTCAATCCCATAATCAAGGCACTTGCATTCTGCTGTTGTAAATGGTGCAGCACCATTGCAAAGAACTTGCAGTAGTTCTCATTCAAAACAGTTGAGGTTTCTCACATATGCCAATGGTCCACATAGACTGCATTGGAGCAGGTGAGGTGGCATAGGGGGCAGGGCATGATTGGTGGGAAGGGGGAGTTATAGGAAAAGTTCTGAGCAGAGAGGGGAAAATAATGAGAAAGGGAGTAAGCTGGCTGGAGGAGTGGATCTTAGCAGCATATTATACATTCCAGATCCTACCCCTAATTTTCCAAACTCCTCCCATGTCTTCCTCATCTCAGACTGGCATGGCATCATGGAGACTAACTCTACAATCCAGAGTAACTTCATTGTTAGACATAAGAGGCATTTCATTGGGAAGACATAAGAGGCACTTACTCTGGATTGCTCTATGGATTGCCATAGAGCATAGGCAGCACCATAACTATGTTGGTGTAAAAGGTCCCATAGTTACTCTGGATTGTAGCCCTCTAGGTGATCAAGCAGCCTACCTGAGGGTGAGTAAAACAGTGATTACTAACCTCTCACTGGCTGTGTTATCACCTCCTATAGCATGCAGCACATGACTGATGAGGCCAAATGCTTTGGAATAAGACTGGATTAATGCGTTGAAGTGTTTGTTTCTGGTAAAATGGGATTACAGCTGGGAAGTCTTACTGAACACAGTGGGCTTACTTTTGAGTATAATTACCGTAACACTATTTTCAGACACCTGTAATTAGATGATGTAAACTGTATGAACGAAGTGCTAAGAATAAGGTAAGTCAAGGAAAATCAGGTAAGAAGAAAGGCACTGGAAGAGCTGTGACGAACGAGCGAGAAGATGCCTGAAATTTATGCTAAAACAAGATGTAGATGTTAGAAAGTATAATGGTTATGTCAAAAGAGATTCTGTCAAGAAGAAAAGAGGTAAGTGGTTTGGTTAAGTTTTAAGAGAACCAGAAATACCTGCAAACTCGACAAAGGCATGCAGTGGAGCCAGCTTTGTGCATGTCTTGCTGCTGTTAATATAGACACATGTACCCGCCTCATCCAAGCCTCTTGACTTTCTCAACTTCCACATCCTCATAGCTCTCCAACCAAATCTTGGAGAATTTTAGATTTGTGCCAAAGTAAAATGTGCCCAACTACAGTAAAGGAATCCAGTGAAAAGTCATCTGGCACAGTTCATGCACCTCAATAGCCTGGCAAGAAAAAATCTCGGGAATTTAGATAAATAAGGTGGTTGCCAATAAACCAAAGGAAAATATGCAAAATGGTGCTTGTGTTTGTTTAGCTATAATACTGTAGGATGATAGTAAAGGAAAAAAATAGGAAAAATACCGGTATCTGCTGTTTTTAGGCATATAGACCCCAATTCTATCCATATTGACTCAGAAGAAAATCCTGTCATAGTCACTGGGGCTTATTGCAATGTTTTGCATGGAGATATATGCATGTCTATTCAGAAGTAAGTCCCATTAGAATAAATGGGGCTTACTCCCAGGAAAGTGTGGATAGTATTGGGCTGTAAAGTGGCAAGCCTAAGCTCCACTTAGGCCAGTCTAAGCCCTGGCATAAGTCCTGTGCTGACTTAGCGGTGTCACAAAAGTGCTGTAAGGCACTTCTGCCCCACTTTGGGGGGGGGGGGTTTAGGACACGGTACAGGTTTACTCTGACCTATTCACACCACCATGGAAAGATATGCCAGATGAGTTAGGCCGGCCTAAATTTCTTAGGATTAAGTTATATCTTTAAATGTTTCAAGGCAACAATAATGGATGGAGTTGCCTCAGCACCACTCTTGTTCCACCAGTGATTTCCTCATTTATTCTCCTCCTTTACCTGTTGTGGGACATATAGTTGTCTTGGACATGGCAGCCAAGGAAAGAGATTGGACCAAAGAAGAGGGAACAGTCTGCAGGTTTTTTTTCTTGTTGTTGTGCTATGAAGCATTTAATGAATAGGCACATTTCCAGATGAAGGCCCAGCCACCCAAGCTGTCATAACAATGAGTTGGCCAAGGAAGAATCTAGAGTTTTCAATTTCCATTAGCATAAAATGAGCTAATCTGAATTTGTTTTCTGACTGGAAATGTAAATAAACTATGATGAACAGACTACAAAATTTTGGTCATATGGAAAAAAGACAGGAACTTCAAATAAAGCCATAATGTCCAAGTTCTGGCTGTGAGAAGAAGACAACATATAAGACTGACATGGGCAGAGATGGTGAAGAGACACAGATTTTGTGAGCAAAACTAGTCAGAAATTGGTATAGAATGATCATATTAATAACTTTCCCATTCATTTCAGGACAATGTCATAACAAGCACTTCCGATTAATAGTCAAGTTGTTTAGATTTAAAATATTTAGAAGATTTTAAAGTATGGCCAACTATTTTTTTCCCAACAGAAATTTCTTCCCATATCTGATAAAGATAGTGTGTTAAATTCCTGAGCCTGCATGATAATTGCTATGTTAATAGAGCTGCACTTCTCATTTTCTAATTTTCTGCTATTATCACTGATATTTTTGGATTGGTCTACTGACAGTTTCTGGATTGCTGGAAAAGCCTTTAGTCTGTGTCTCCTATAATCAATAAAATTATGTGATCCTATGTGATCAGCAAATTAAATTGGGCAGCTCCTAAGAATGCAGATGTATTTTCTCTTTATGTGATGTGGATAATAATAGGAAGAAATTCAATAACAAACTTCATCCAAAAGCAGAACTGCAATTATATATGTTCTGTAGAACAAAATTTAGTTTCTGAAAGGAAATAGTTTAAATTTTTCTGTATATCTATTCTGTAGTACGTGCTGGATTCAAGGAATATTACATGGATCTACTATGGTTATGCTAAGTAAAAGAATTGTTTTCAGCCTAAATATGTTCATGATTTTTAAAAAAAAAAAACTGGAGATGGTTTTTGAAACATGTTGTCACTCTAGTTTTTGTACAGTACAAAACCATCTGGAGTTCATGGGAAAACTATTTGTGATAGTTGTTCCCTTAATGGAAAGGAGAGCAATGGCTTTATTCCAAGCTGGAGAATACTGGCAGCCAGTAACAGCCCAGCAAGGTAGGAGCCTAATTCTTCTATGAACTCTTTCTCTTGGACTCTGAATCTGAAAAGAGAGGACCTTGACCCAGGGGTGACAAACATAGGCTGCAATCCTAGTCTCCAGTTAGGCCAGCCTAAACCCCGGCATACATGCTGTACTGACCTGGAGGTGTCACCAAAGTGCCATAAGACACTTCTGCACCATTCCTGGGAAAGGGTTAGGCCAGTGAACAGATATGTGTTTGCTTCCTTACATCACCACAGGAATGAGAAAACTTGAATGAGTTGTGTCAGCCTAGGTTAGGACTGCACCCAGTAGTGGGATTCAAATAAATTAACAACAGGTTGTATGTCCATAGAACAACAGGTTCTATGTCCCATTAGTAACCGGTTCTCTGAACCGGGCGCTCATTAGCAAAGGGTTCTGTAGAACCTGTGAGAACTCCCTGAAGCCCACCACTGATGGCATCCATAGGGACCACAGACCAGATGCAGCCTGTGGCAGTTCCTTATCTGGCCCACTTCTGTTGCTTCTCCCTAGGCTTGGGGAGGAGGGAGATGGAAGGAGGCTCCAAAAGTCAAGGAATCCTGTGGGTATGGGGCAGACCAAGAAGGAGACGCTGCCAAACTGGGGGGAGAGCCCAGTTTTCATGCTGATTCTCAGCAATATTGCTTCTGCTGAGGCATAACTTCCCAGAACATCTCTCCGCTACTGTGCAGTTAAGTGACACCTTCCCAGAAGCAGTGTATATGATAATTTGGACTTCCCCATATCTTGAAAATATTATCAAGATTTGCACATTTTCTCTTCCATCTTTTGTAGCTAGTGAGTTTCTATGTGAGAACTACGATAAGTGCATAATTCTTACCATCATCTGCTTAATGATGTTATTTCTGGCCTTCAAGAGGAACTAGGAATGCTATGCAGGGTGACCATATGTCCTCTTTTTCCAGGACATGTCTTGGATTTTAGCTTTTAAAAACAGCAAATACAGCTAAAGGACTTCAGCAACATCTTCAGATCATGAATCAAAAACGTAAGATCAAAAATATAAGAATCATACTAAACTTGCATATCTTCCCGTTGTGGTGTGGGAATGTATGTCTGTACATTAGCCCCTCCAGGAGTGGGGCAGAAACAGTGGTGGGCTTCAGGGGGTTCTCACAGGTTCTATAGAACCCTTTGCTAATGAGCACCTGGTTCTCACAACCGTTACTAATGGGACAGAGAACCTGTTGTTAATTTAGGTTATTAGAACATAGAACCCGTTGTTAATTTATTTGAATCCCACCACTGGGCAGAAGTGACTTATGGGACTTTTGTGACACCCCCAGGTCAGCACAGGATTTATGCCGGGGCTTATGCAGGTCTAATTGGAGATTAGGATTGCAACCTGGGTGTTAATATTTGTCCATAAGTCTTGCAGTTTCTGAGGCAAATCCTGACAAGAGAGAGGAAACAGCTGCTGGACAACTATCTTGATTTCCAGAAATATCTCGCCAACCCTGCCCAAAAGAGCCGTTTTTTGCTTCTGCAGAGAACAAGTTTCTCATCTTTGGTTTCCAAGGCCGGTTTCTTGAAATGAGGTGACTGAAGGATGCTATCCTAATCAACTTTCCAGTGCTGATGTAAGGGCAATGCAGCTCTGAGGTAAGGGAACAAAATGTTTCCTTAACCTGAGGAGGCCTCTGTTAGTGTCCCCCAACTGAGAGCCAGGATGGTTCAGTAGTTAGGGCAACAATTTTCAACCAGTGTGGTGTGGCGTGCCACAAATGGTCAACAGTTGTACAGGGGAAGCTTGCGGGAAGGATAAAAGGATTAAAGTTTGGGGTGTGAGTCCTCAATCAGCAGCATGGTGTCCCATTCCAAAAACTACTGGTGTCCCTTGACACACCTTGAGATGAAAAAGATGGAAAATCTCTGAGGTAAGGAGTTGGACAAAGATCTGGTTCAAATCCCACCTTGGCTATGAAGCTTACTGGCAGACCTTGGGCAAATCATTCCCTCTCAGCTTTACCTACCTTACAGGGTTATTGTGAGGGAAGACGGAAGGGAGAATCTAAAGCAGCCATCCTGAGGCATTTGCAATGGAATGGGGAAGGCAGGGTGTAAGTCCCTGCAGGATGCAGTGTAAAATCCAATTGCACAGCTGGAAAGTTGGTTAGGATATGGGCCTGAGAATTTAATCCTATGCATGTCTACTCAAAAGACATCCAAAAAGAGTCAATGTGGCTTACTTCCAGGAAAGTGTGGATAGGATTGGAGCCTTCTATGGTATGGATAGGACTGTACCCCTGAAACATCTAAGCCAGAAGTCTCCAAACGTTTTGGCAGGAGGGCCACATCATCTCTCTGACACTGTGTCGGGGGCAAAAAAAATTAATTCACATTTCAAATTTTAATAAATTTACATAAATTTACATTTAAGAATGTATTAGAGTGGATTACAAGGCTTGCTCAGGGGCCAGATTGAGGGGTCTTGCGACAGGCCACATCTGGCCCCAGGGCCGGGATTTGGAGACCCCTGATCTAAGGAAACAAAGCCAGCTCCCTGAGATCACACCAGCATTGACAGTGCTGGCCATCCTGAACAGAGATGGATGACTGAGAGGGCAGTGTGATCATACAGGCATCCTCCACTTATTCAGCAGGTTAGGGACCTTAACACCATCCAAAAGTGAAAATGGTTGAAAAGTGGAACCCAGTCTTTTTCAATTTGCAAAAGCAAAATGGCCACCAAAAAACAAAAATATTGCTTGCAAAACCCTAAATAACACATATTTATTAACACATAGCAAAAATACACAACAATTTACAGTGAAATGAACAAAGGCATTGTAAAATTTACAGTAAAAATGTACAAACTACAGTAAAATGAACAAAATGAAGGTATAAGGAAATTCCTTCAATCTTATCCATACTTTCTTGGGAGTAAGTACTATTGAACACAATGGAACTTACTTCTGAGTAGACATGCTTAGGATTGCACTGAATGCCAAAAACAGTTTGATCACCATGTCACATGCTAATCAACATCAAGGAAGACAATTTTAGCTTTTCGATGAGCAGGGAGAGGTTGAAAGAGTGAAACATGTGTTGAATGACTGAGTTCTGGGTATAATTGAAAGGAGTTGAAAGAGCAGAACCGTAAGAAAATGAACCATCAGAAAGCGGGGGACACCTGTATGTCGTAACCAGAAAAGAGCACAACACCCCCTCCCCCAAGCATAGGATACCCAAGAAAAATGTAGGACATGATAAATAAAAGCTAAAAACACTCATTTATATTGCTTAAAAGAGGTTTATTTAAACACTATATGACTCATTATTAAATTTTAAAATAGTTCATATAATTTAAGAATTCCAAGAAGGCTCTATGCTAACTGCTCACAAGGAAAAAGGAGAAGGATGAAGATTTTGTTTGCAGGTCTCAAAGCTAGAAAAGAGGACATGTCCTGGGAAAAGAGGACATATGGTCACTCTGGGCATGCTGCCAGCTCTCAAAGAAAAAGGAGGACAAAGATTTTGTTTCCATGACATAAGGCTTAAAAAAGAGGACATGTCCTGGAAAAAGAGGATATTGATCACTCTGCATCTACTGCTGGGATGATGGATGCTCAGCTTGGGAAGAGGGAGGAAATGAATGAGGCTGCAGAAATCCACATGCTTTCAAGTGTCTGGAGTTGAAACTTTGCTGGAGGGGTCGCCTGTGCTGGGTTGGACTGGTCTGCCTGGGGAGGAGGAAGACTTTGGGAAGCCAAGAGGGAGGGCAAGGCTTTGGAGAGTTGTTTTTTTTTTAAGAGGAGCTCCACGTGTGCCTGCAGGTGGGCTTGGAAATCAGAGAGAGATCCAGAGATCTGGAGACACCAGGCTCCAGATCTCCTCCTCCTGGTTCCCCCAGCATCTTCCAGCAGCCACCCACCCACTCCCACCCACCCAGCAGCAGCACCCACCCAGCAGCCCCCAGTTTGACTGGCAGGAGCACACAAGCTTTGGCTGAAGCTGTAGCTGTCAGGGAGAGGAGGGGAAAGGGCTGGCTGACTCTGCCTTCCTCTCTCTGTAATCCCTCCAGAGAGATCACCTTGCAAGAAGGACAAGATCTGAGCCCAGGGACCCCACCATCACCCCCTCTCTCTCCCCATCAGGAGGCATGAGCACCTGCGACGCCAAGGAGTACCTGGCTAGGAAGGAGATCCCCCAGCTCTTCGAGGTAAAGCCCTGTCTGTCTCCCTTGCATCCCCCCCATCTTTTTCCCCTTATGTGTCCCAGGAGGTTAGAGCAAGTTTTTTCAAGTGCCAAGGGCTGGGATCCAGGAGGGATCAAGAGAGGATCAACTGGGAAGGAGATCATGCAGGGATGGAGAGAAAGGGATGCGTGGGCAGGGGCGAGGCTGGAGGGGGAAAAAGGTGCCCAAAAAGCAATGTGGGGAGTGCAATGCCTTTTCGTAGGGACTTGAATGCATTTTTCTAGACCTCCCATATGCTCAGCGTTGGGCATCATAACTGGTATCATGCATGATTGCACTGTTGGTTCTCTTAGCTGGTACTTTGATCTTGGATGATGCAGAAAGAGAAAGAAATTGGGGCACCTATGGATAGGCATCCTCTCCAATCAGTTCCCCAAATAGATGCCCTTACCATGGCTTATAGGTGGGTTTGTATGTCCTCCCTCCCCTCTCAGCAAGACCTTGTTGTTGCTCTCACCTAGTCTGATCTTGCCTCCTGTGGAGCAGGGATAAACCAATAATGTCCTCTCGTCCTACTTTTTAATGGATGTGGGAGTGTTCTTGCCTCTAGTTGCCTTGGCTTCTCCATACCTACTTTGGGGGAACATAGCAGTGATCAGACCTGGAGTGTATGTGTGTGGAATTGGTGATCAAGAGGAAGCAGTGCTCCATTTCACACAATCGGATCTGAAAAATCCTGTTGGATTTGGTGTCCATGCTACATGGATAAGAGGTCTTTCTAGTAGAGGTGATGCTGTGATGTTGTGCCAGGATGCATTTCACATTCATTCAGTGTTCTTAAAAAAGGTCTTGATCAGCATAATAGACACCCCACCTTGTTTTCTTCTGAATGTTAACACAAAAATACCCATTCATCTGTATGTGCTGATCAAAATTATATGACATGGAATAAGGTATTGGTGATTCCTGCACTTCAGGTCTGAAACACATTTATCTGAAAGTATCAACAGTCTCCATCTCGAAAGATGAGCACCTCCATCTGTACAGACCATTTTTATGCTCAGTGAGTCAAGCTGTTGAGGGAGGGTTTCCAACATCAAATAAATACCAGGTGGTGTTCTATTTCCATGGTAAAAATTTCTTCACTGGTTACCTTACCTTCTTTGAGCACAATCCTAACCATGTCTATTCAAAAGAAAGTCCCATTGTGTTCAATGGATCATACACCGAAGAAATTGTCTTTAGGATTGCAGTCTTAATCTTAAAGGTTCATGGTCTCAAGCAAGATTGTCTGTTTATTAAATTATTGAAAAGACGCACATAGGATGAAGGTTGAATTTCTGGTTTGTGTAATCTATTGAGATGTCAAAAGAGAAATTGATTAATTGTAATTAATCAATTTATGCTATTTAAAATTTGAGTGAATCACACATGCAGCATATAAAGGCATTCGTGCCTGAAGAGCTGAAAGAATTATTTCAATAAATGCAACAAATCTTGTTTTTTTGCATAGTTAAGCAGTTATGGAAGAAATAAAATGTATTCATAAACACAGTGGATGTACTGTAGTGAAGTCAAAAAGTAAGTGGGGGACAGTGACAGTGTAATCCTAATTCTTGGTTAGGCCAGCACAAGTCCCTTGCACCAGCCTGCGGGTGTTATATTGTTATGCTGCACCAGCCTGGGGGTGTTATATCCTGGAGAGGTTATGTTGTTATACAGATGTTTGCCAGCCTCCCCAAGCCACTGCAGGAACAGAATTGTGGGTGAGTGGCATTGGCCTAAATTTGCTAGGTTTGTGTCCAACTTTTCATTTGACTTTTGATGTTATGTGTAGTTTCTTGTTCTTCCCTGTTTTTAGGCAAAAAATCAAATCAGTTTATACAGTATAAATATATACAGTGGCCTTGTAAGAAGAACATAATTCATTCGAGTATGTTTGTCTTACAAAGTGTTCTTTATACAAAGCGGATTTTCCTATAAGAAATAATGGGAACTCAGACGATTGGTTCCACAACCCAAAAATATTCATATAAAAATATTAACGGTTTGTAAAAATGATGACAAAACACTGTAATCAAATTCAAAATACTGCAATATAATACAGAACACAACTAGGGAATTATTAATTAAAAATACTGTAATATACTTTACAGTAAAACAGAAGAGATAAACCTTTATGGCCAAGGATGACTAATTTTCACTAAAAGAGTCACTTGGTGTCTTTTTGAGCAACTTTTCAGAAGGAACCTTCTAATGACACTTGCTTTTGACTCCTTTCGAGGATTTCTCAGAAATATGACATTGTATTGTCATGAAACAGATTCATCATTCATTCTGCTACAACCTTATTTGGATGGTGCTTTTCTACAAAATTTTGCAAAATTTCCCAATGTTGACAAAGGTCCTTAATCTCATTTGATGTGAGGGATTCCTCCTCCTTATTCTCCTCCTACATAACCTCTTGCTATTGCTTACAATGCAGATCCATCAATTTGTTCATTTTACAACAAATTTTTGTTGTAAAACTATTTCTCAAACTCTGGCAAAACTGTTTGTCTTACAAAGCAGAATTCCTTAGAAATTTTAGTTTCTCTTACAAAGCATTCTTCTTACAAGTTATTTGTCTTACAAGGTACCACTGTATATGGAAACCTGAAGCAATGAGACTATATTCATATAATTCATATATCTAACAAACAAGCAAATCTCTGCACATTTGGTTCATTTGCACAAATCATTGCATATAATTGTGTAAAAACAATTTGTTTTACGCTAAAGTTTACGTGACCCTCTCCCCATTTAATTAAGAGCGCAGTATTATAAGGCCTTATTGATAGCTTGAATGCAGTCTCATTGCTTCAGGTTTCCATCTGTAAAATGGGAATAAGTAACATCTACAGCTTTCATTGTGACAAACATGATTCTACATGGTAAAGTATTTTAAAAATAAAATATGCCACTTAAAGATGAATAAGAAAAAATGGCATTTAAAAACCTTCATTCATCTGCTTTTGACATTTCTCTACAGTATAGTCACTCACTTCTATGTTTTCAATGCGGTAATACAGGTAGTTATAATTTTCATTCCAGCATTAAAGCAGTGATACCAAATTGCAAATCTATTGAATTGCATATCAATTTGACTTTACCTGCGGACTATGATAAAATTTTGTAATATACAAAGGGCTTTCTTTTGCTAGTGTTGTTGTAGAGCTCTGACAATATAATTTGACAAATTGTGTTTCAGCAATCAAACCATTTTACTACTATTTTGCCCAGTGTATGTAGTTGTTTGTGCTCATTTTTTAAAATATACAGTATATGCGTATACAGGTTGAGTCTTGGCATCCACAAAGGTTCAGTTTCATAAACCTCTGTGGATGCTGATTTTTGTGTTAAACAAAAGCAAATAAAAGATTAGGTAGCTGTTTAAAAATAGCCTGCTTACCATGGTAACATGATATTCAGGCAATCAATCTCTCTCCCCCTCTCTATAGCTGTGGGACTCAAAGTGGAGGTTGGGATCCCTTTGTGGGGTTGTGACCTTGGCTTGGGAGTTGTGAGAGGGTGGGATCTGTCATCTTGAAATCTGGAACTGGGCTTTCCTGGGAGTAAATTTCATTGAACACAATGGGACTTCTGAGTAGACATAGAGGAGCTCTGGCATCAAATCCCAATATGTTTGACATGGAGTCCCAGACAGGTTTTTAATTTTTTAAGGGGGTTCTGGGCTGAAATGCCTGAGTACCACTGATCTGTGGGCTTCATTTCAACTGGGAGAGAGATCCCTCCCTTCCCCCTGGAGCAGTGAGGTGATGAAAGAATGCAAGTGAGAATCACTTGCTATTGCTTTGCATTCTTTTATACACTCCAGGGAGAAGGAATAGTCTGCTAAAAATAAGCTAAAACAAAGTTCTTCTAAGCCCTGGAGAGGGAAGTTGATTGATACCATGTTACCATAAGCAGGTTTTTTTTGCCTAATAGGATGTTTATCTTTTAATTTAAAGGGCAAACCTCATTTGTGATGAGATGAAATCACAGTTGAATAATCAGCTGATAATTAGGTTATACCTGCACTGTTTTCTCTATATAGCACATCAATTTATACTATGTAAGATTCCAATACATCAGACATTAATGTCTGAAGAATTGCAAGAATTATTTCAATAAACAAAAAGAGAACAATGCTGTTAGTTTAATCAGCTTCTTTCATTTGTCATTTTTCCAGATGGCAGGGCAAGTCTGTTCTTAAGGTGTTAGTAATTGGGTAGGAGGAGAGAGAATTAAACAGAAGCAGGTTGAGGAAAAGAAAATGATGCAAAAAATATTAATTCCAAGGGAAGATAGAAGTTTAAACAGAGGAAAAGAGTGGTTGTTCTATATGTGCATCTGTAGACACAGAGCAAATAAGTATGTAAAGAAAAATGAATAACACATCTTGCATTATGAAAATATCATCCTCAGGGAGATCTCCTGCCCGAGGAGAGAGAATGTAGAGAGAGTAGAGAGAATGGCATCTTGCCACATCTTGAAATGCCTAGCAGTGAAAAATTTTGTAGGGAGAGGATGGGATATGTGGAAAAAGTAATGCACTACTGTGAGAATTGTGCTCTGCCAATTGCATTGACTGTACTCAAAGCATCCTTGACCAATGGCCCAATCTGAATCCCTTCACCACCATCAGAGTAAGTGTGGGTTTGCATCATGGCTGCTGAAAAGAACCTCATGGAAATGCATGGAAGTCATGTGCTTCTGTCCCTCCACCAAAGAGACAGTGGAGTTGTCATATGCCGAGTGAGTTCCGGAGTTGCTGCCACAACCAGTAAATCAAAGGGTGTAGAGCAGGGCAAACAATGGGAAGAGGAAGGTGGTGGGAAAGGTGGGCTCTGTGGCAATGATGCTGATCCTCTCTCCTCCTTTTTTGGGGCTGCCTGTCCCTTTCTTTTCTTTGAACTTGGACCAGTAGACTTGTGTGATGGATCAGTCTTTGGAGAGACCCACTGTGATTGGGAAAGCTTACAGAGGGGTTCCAGATTCCCAATCCACCACCACCACCCCCCCCCCCCCCCGGATAAAGTGTGTACCTACCAAGCAAGCAGGAGATCATCTTGATTTAAATTCTTCCACATGTGTAGATAAGGGGATGGGTATCTAATATATCAATTGGCCATCAAAATCGCTATGCAGGAAAAGCCTAAGAGGATATACGTGCTAAGCTGGGATATCAGGTAGGACCAGATACACACGGCCCATCAGCAGGGCCAGATTTAGGTTTGATGAGGCCCTAAGCTATTGAAGGTAATGGGGCCCTTTATATGTCCAGCTGTCCTCTGTCAACAACAAATTGTCACTGTTTTTTGTGTTTAATATATACTATGGTAATTTATGGACCTAATGGGTATATAAAGACATTTGCACATAGTAAAATATGTATTCTCTCAAAGTAATTGTTGAACTGAAATACAATTTAATTTTTGGGGGCCCCCCAAGAGAGTGGGACCCTAAGCTATACCTTGTTTAGCTTATATCCAGCACTACCCATAGCTTCACTTGGTAGGAATTTTGTTCCTTCCTGAAGTGGAGCTGATGTATCTAATTATGCAAAACAGATAAAGAAAACTCTGAGGCTCTACCAACAACTGCGTGACTAACTTTGATACAAATAGCTACCATTATCTGTTTGTAGCATCTATCATATGCACAGTATGCCTCGGTTATAAATATGGTGCAGATACGTTTTCGTTCAAATTAAGACAGTTTAAACTTTTAAATATTTCTTTGAATCTTTTCAAAGAGGGTTGTACAGTGTTGTGAATGTGAATATATTTTGTCCACTGATTTTAGTATTTGTCTTTGAAGCACAGAGTAACTGCAGCCTCAGGAGTGATATGGCAATTATGTAGAGTGGTTGTTTTATGCCTTTGGATAAAAAGATGTTTTTACACCATCTGTGTAATGGTGTCTATACACCAATGTACCTTTAATAAAACAGCAGCATGTTCATTTCTCTGTATTCATATTTAAACATGAATGCATGCCTCAAGTCAGATACTGTAGGATGCAATTGCACACTGAAACCCTAGAAGTTTCAGATACAGCTATTTTTTAAGTGCAGTTCTGGTTTATAGTCTCTTTCATCTAGTCCAAACCAATAAAAGAATTGCTTGTCCAAATCTGCTTTCTCAGCTCAGTTGTGCTGTACTGAAGACATTTTCTTCTGTAAGTTCAACACAACATCCGTTCATAGCACATACATTTATTATGACGTCTTTAATGATGACTAACAAGTGTTATCTGCAAAGTACATAATCTGATCTAGTCATATGCTAGCTGTCATTGCTGTACTTGTTAATAGGACAAAACTGGTCTTAACTGAAAATACGATCAGTGAGTACTTTGGGAAATGTAATGGAATTTTATTGTTGAGTATAAGCAAGAATTTAAGGCTGCAATCCTAAAGACACTTTCCTGTGAGTAAGACCCATTGAACACAGTGGGGCTTACTTTTGAGTACACATGGTTAGGATTGTGCTCTAAGTCTTTGAAGTGTCAAATTCAAGTCATGCAATGTTTGTACATCTTACATTATATCGACCTTTTCGTTTATGATTTGGCACGCAGGGAAATAAAGACAGCCTTACCAATGTATACTAGTATTGGTGTTATTTCAAGAATATCCTTAGGTTTTGTTTGAAGACAATTCAAGCACTCAAAAAATGCTTGTTGCACAATTCAGGAAGGGAAATACAGTAGTAGTTCCATAGTAGAACAAATGTTTTGTTTGTAGAAGATCCTACCTTTAATCCCTGGTACTTCCACTTTAAAAGTTCAGTACTATGTAATGAAGGCGATATCTGCATGAAATTTTAGAGATTATGGGCTAGTCAGACCAATGATCTGACTCAGTATAAGGCAGATTTCTAGACTGATGTATCACTTGGGAAGACTGTACCATTTTGGAATTGGAACTATGCATTTAGTACTCTATTAACCCTACAATCCAGATTAACTACGGGAGCATGTAAGAGACATTGGGCACAATCCAGAGCAAGTTCAGCCTGCTCTGCCCTAACTGCTCTCTCCTAACTATTCTGTATCCAGAGCAGAAAGTTATGCTGCATCCAGAGAGTCAGGAAGCCTGGGCTACCCTAACTGCTCAAGAGCATGCTAAGTAATTGACACATGGGGAGGACTTGCTCCTGAGGAGACACCCCTCAGATCACACTGAACAAGGAACAGCTGTGGTGCCTACAGTGGTGACACAACTCTGTGTATCACCCGGTGCAGAAGTCTGTGCATCACCCCTGGGTTGCGCACACCCCCTACCTGGACTGCGCAGTCGCCAAAGTTGGCGCCTGCGCAGTTGTTTCTGAAGCCAACTGGCTTCAGAAAGAGTACTGCGCAGGCACCATCTCTGACACTTGTGCAGTACTTTTCTGAAGCCTTTCGGCTTCAGAGGAGACTGTGCAGGCGTCAGAGTTGGTGCCTGTGCAATACTCTTCTGAAGCCATTCGGCTGCCACTCCATCTCCTGAGTGAGGCCGAATGGCTGTGCAGAAGCGCGGACTTCCTCTGCTCTAAGGAAGTTTCTTCTGAAGCTGTTCGGCATGCTCAGTGTGTTTCTGCGCAGTGCACCTCAGATGGCCATTCAGGCCAGCTCCGAGGACGAGTGGCAGCTTCTGGCTGCTGCTCCACCTTGGAGCAGACCTGAATGGGCGTGCTGACGCCCAGGGCCTGCCAAAGGACAGTCAAACTCCTCCGGTACATCACTCCATACAAAGTGTGTCACCCAATGCAGCCCACACCAGCTGCACCAGTCTGGTGACGCCATTGGGTGTCTGCCATATAAGGAGTCCCTGATGAGATGCCAGTACATTCTACAGTGAATACAAGGGGCTTCTTGGAGTGGCCTGCTGTATCCTGAGGTTTGTGGGCAGCCGTAGTTTGTTCCATATCCTGAGGTTGAGAGGCAGGGGTTGCAGCTAGGATGGCCAAGAACTCAGATTTTTGGTCAACACTGCCATTCTTACTCAGGCCTTATCATGGACCCATATGGGTCTACTCATTATTGTACCTGCTCCTGAGGTGGTATATCTCTGAGGGCTGGAAGAGGGCATTTCTGCCTTGGAAAAAGGCTCTGGATACAGAGTAACTGCTCTGCCCTAGGCAATGCTAAACATGCCCTCAGCATGCCTCTCCTGAGCTGCGTAGGCTGCCCCAGTTAGGGCAGAGCAGGTCCACCTCTCTTAGGGCACCTTATGTTGCCTTGCTCTGCCCTAAGCCTTTTCCAGAGTAACTGGGGTGGAGCATCTTGCAGTTGCTCCAACCTAGTGATTGATAGGGCAACCCAAGGGCTCTTATGTGGACAGATTAGTTGCTCTGGATTGTGCTGATTATGTGCATCCATAGTTACAGCACCACATAGTGAAAACCTATGGGAAATTCATATTGCAATCCAGAGTAAATTGTTCTTACACCAGAGGAAAGACTCCCCATAGTTACTCTGGACTGTACACTAAGAAGCCATTGTGTGCAGAAAAGTAGCTCAAGTAGGAGGTCAAGGTAGATCCCTCACTTCTAGTCTTCCACACGTATACTGTACAAAGTATTTAATATATAAGAAACAACCCAATCTAAGAGCCTAATCTGAACTCCCCCCTGGTGCAGTTATATCAAAAGTGAATTTTCTCTCCATAATGGGGCAGGGGAAATTTCAATGGAAGAGGCAGGAGACTGCAGTGGTGAAAAAAGTGGTTAAATCCCCTTGCAGTGGTTGATTCCCCTTGCACTTTTTAAAGACTCTTGCTCTGCAATGGGTCACCACAGACTTGCACTTGCAATTTCATAAGCACAAGGAGAGAAAACTGCATTAGTATGCCGGGAGCAAGGCCATTGAACTCAGTGAGATTTACTTCTGAGAAAACCTGCATAGGTTTGTGCTGTTAGGGCACACTCCTATCCAAGTGCTGGTGCTTCCAAGCCATTGTGATATGCTGTATCTGGAAATAGTACGGCAGTCACTACATTTGTTACATTGGGGCTGCAAGGTGGCTGCACAGGTACTGCATTGAATATGATTGGGTCCTAAGACAATACGTAGTGTGCAGAGAGGAAAGGCAACCTTAAAGCAGATTTCAGACAATTATTCCAACTTTACCATATGGCTGTGAGACCTGGACTTTAAAGAATCATGATCAATAGAAAATAGACTCCTTTGACACCCACAGTCTACATAAAACAAGTTACTGATGGAGAAATAAAGAAATGTGAACCCAAGCCGATGAAAAACCACATGCTGTGCAGATTTTAAAATCTAGGTTCCGCTGGTTTGACCATATACTGCATATGAATAACCCTGCCTAATTAGTCAAGCAAGTACAGTATATGGTACCAAAAGTAGTGGAAAAGGACCAAAGAAAAAATGGGTTTGAAAAATGGAAAATGTGGTTTACCAACTGTCACATCTTGTCAATATCACACGGGATGGCTTAATATTATTGAAGATGCTGCCACATTGTTTCAAGTGGAACATGCTTTATAACATGGCATTAATTACATGCGCGCGCACACACACAGAGAGAAATTTCAGAAACTACTGGATTCAGTACTTAACCAACTACAACTAAGAATTAACTCATTGTCAACCACTACCGCTGTCGTCTACTAATTATAAATCACTCTAGGATCTTTTATTTTTCTTCAGAGTTTACTGAATGGATTAATGTGCTATAAGCCCGATGATCCTGTTGAATATCTGGAAGAGTGTTTAGAAAAAGTAAAGGAACTGGGAGGAGCAGAAAAAGTGAAATGGGACACTTTCGTCAGTCCAGAAAAAAGGAATCTACCTCCTCTTAATGGCAGCCAAACAAGAAGATCATTTTTCAGGAATGGTAAGATAATCTGTCTTTAAGATACTTTTCATATTTCTGATTGGATTAAGATGGGTATTTGCGGATAACATAAGAGTCCATGTAACCACGAGATAATTAGAATTTTTTCCATGTTGCCATTAGTTCAATTTATTCCATTATTCCAATGACATGTGGAAAGATAATGACTCACTGCTTTCTGGCTTGTACTGTATTAGTGATATGTGACAGTGAATGGTCACTAGCTCAGAAACTTAGTAATTTGTCTCATATAGAATCGAGGAAGGTTCAGATTTATTGCTTACTAATGTCCATCTATATATGTTTAGTCAAAGATTCCTGAATTATGTACCAACATAAGTTAGATCCTTTTTGTTGGTGGTACATTCTTTATTTTTGGAGAGAATAAAATCATCGGGATTCTATCATCAGGAGAAGTTGTTAATTTCCTTATACTGATAAGTCTAAAAGCAGGCCTCCGTCAGTCTTAGAAGACTATGGTATCATGCTCTGCATATGCTGCATGCGAAGCACGAAAGCCTGGGTTGGATTGTTATGGAGGATAGGCTGTTACCCAAGCAGCAAATCCCCCCTCTCCACGCCACTGAATTAGTCCAATGGAAAGGCAGAGCCAATACGATTGGATCCAGCTGCGTCACAGAGCTGGGCGAAGGACAGGAGCTCACCCTGTCTTGTGGGGCCGACCCGGGTCTTGAACCCTGGCCTGCTGGTTAACAAGCACAGTGTCTTAGCCACTTGCGCCACCCACAGCCCTAGAACCGATCTAAATATCTTTAAGTGGACTAGCATTGATATACAGTAATAATATATAAAAATATTATCTTTCTAAAAATTTTCAAAGCAAATAAAGATTAGGGCCCAATCTCTTTCAACTTTTCAGAATGAAAACAGCTGCAATGTAGAGCTGAGGTACGGGGTCCCATCTTCCTATACCTTGAGAAGGCCTCAGTGATTGCCATAGGATGAAACATATACCTTATTGGCATAGCTGCACCCGCACTAGAAAATTGGATAGGATTGGGCCCTAGCTTATTTAGAGCCCAATCCAACCTTTCAATGCCAATGAAGCTGCAAGGCAGCCCAAAATAAGGGAACAACCTTGAGGAGGAGTCTGCTACATACTAAAAATATGTTTTTTTTGTAGGCTGCAGGTTCTCAATGTGTCTCCTTAGACCTATAAGAGCAAATTTGAGGGCGTGTCCAAAGATAGGCAGGGGACTTGAAAGGCCAAGGAAATGGGGTATTTCAATAAGTACTGCCACTATCGGATACCCCTCACATTATTTCAATGCTCCTTGGCTGCCCTTTACTGCCTCAATCCTCCTGCAATTCTGCCACTCCCACCCTATAAACCACCTCATCTATGATGTTACCTCCTCCAGTGTGGTGTTCAGGAAACACGTCTGCATGTATGGGCTCTCCATAAGTAGTACCATGATTATATTATATCTGGAGAGAAAAAGAAAAACAGCCACTCCAGAATAGTGCCTTAAAAATAAATGAAAAATCATGATTCCAGATATTATGAGAACGTTATTAACAGGAAGGGTTTTTATCTGTCCACATGTGCTATGTGTCCTTCAGCAGATCAAATGATGGGCCTATACCTTAGAGAAGGAACTTAGATGAATGAATAAATGAGCTCAAATTTCCAGGATTTCTCTAAGCATGATGCACAAATAAAACACACACTGGAAAGGACCCCCATCCCCCAAGCAAATATACAGGAGTTAATACTTCAAAAGCAGCACTTCACATGAAAAACTTGAAGCATGTTCACACTGAGGGCCAAGAAGACTGCTCTGACACTCATAAATTCTTCTAATCATGCAGTGATCCTTGGGAGTTTTAAGTCTTTGTGGGTGTAATCTTAACCTAGGCCAGCACAACTCATCGGTCTTCCCATTTCATTGGCGATGTAGGGTGGCAAGCGCATGACTATGCACTGGCCTAACTCTTCCCAGGAGTGGCGCAGAAGTGTCTTATAGCACTTTTATGACACCTGCAGGTCAACACAGGACTTATGCCAGGGCTTATGCCAGCCTAACTGGAGGTTAGGATTGCAGCTTGTGAGGCTAAGGCTTTCCTGGGAGTAAGACCCATTGAATACAATGGAACTTACTTTTGAGTGGACATGATTAGGATTGGCACTAAGTCTTAGCGGGGGAGTGAACGAAGGCAGCATCACAGTCCTACAGATTGTGTTGCTCAAGGGAGGGCAAAAGAGTTGCGTACTAGGGGCTGCTGCATAGAAAGTGCTTTGCAGTAGTTTTTCTCTGGATTCTAAGCGTTGTGGAGCCCTACGGAGCACAGAGCAGGGCCTTCTGCACCTTCTGGACTGTGCAGCAGCCCTTAGTAAGTAAAAGCAACCCCCCTTTGGCCCTTTGAGTGATGTGATCCTGTAGATCGCTTCCTCTCCAATTCCTGTGTACCTTAAGGGTCCAGAGGCAACTTTACACAAGCTGGTGAGTCACAACCCACTAGTTTTGAGTACAGCTGTTCTAAGACCTCTTAATCAGAAGTTACAAAACGTTACTTTTGGTTTTTCAGGCAAAACAGGAAACATTTTTTTTGTCATTTAGAACTAAGGTCTGGGACGGCTGCAGCCTCCCTGGATCTTAGACACTGGAGACCTTTATGCTCCTAAAAGGAGTTTCAGGGCAACCACTGGTATATGCATGCAGTTTCAGGCAGCCTTAAACAGCTGGCATACGCACAGAGAGGTGCACCATCAAGCCCAACACCAAATACCAACAAAGAGCTTCCAACAAAGAGGCAGAAAGGAAGGATGAGCAAACCTATGGAGAATACTTACGGTGTGCTGTGGACCCTCTGACATTTTGTACTCACGCTCCTATTTATGTACCTTTCCACACTCACAAGGAATACAATAGACACCAGCTATGGAAAATTGTGGTCTTTTTCATGGACTGCAGAGCTTGAGGTATCTTCTTCATAAGACTGTAGAGCAGTGGTACTCAAAGTGGGGGTCACAACCTCAGGGGAGGGTTGTGAGAGAGAGTGGGATCCATTGGAATCTGGCACTGGGCTTTCCTGGGAGTAAGACTATTTGAACAAAATTGGACTTTCCAGAAATCATGAAGGAGCTTGGCATCACAGTGATATCGCATCCTAGTAAGTTTGGCAGGATATCCCAGACAGATGTTTAAGTTTGAAAGGGGGTCCCGGGCTGAAAAGCATGAAGAAGAGTACCACTGCTATAGAGCATGATTACAAGAGAAAAGGAACATAATGTTACTGCTGCTTAGAACAAAATGAAAAATCAGCAGTGGCAGAGCAGGCTGTGAAAACTGGTCACCAAATAAATTTTGATCACCTAACCACTGGTTAGGTTGGCACAAGTCCTGTTCTGACCTGGGCATGCTGTAAAAGCGCCTTAAGTGCAGACACTTGCCGGCCTCCTCACACAGGGGAGATGGGTGAGTTGTGTTGGCCTAAATTGGTTAGGATTGCACCTACCCATTCTATTGACAATGCAACAATACCACACAAGACTCTTGTAGAGAGACCAATGAAATAAAAAACGTAATAACAATATCAACAAAAAGTGACTCTCAATATAAGTAAAGCCTGTTTTCTAGCACTTAAGTACACCAGAATAAAAAATTTGAAGAGAAACCTACACAGCAATGATGAATAGACAAAGCCCTTAACAATTCAAGCATGAGCTGACTGGTGGCCAGCTAATAATTGAGAGGAAGCAAATTCTTTGTAACCCCTAAAGATGCTTTCTGCATCTGAAAGCAAAACATCGGGACAGGATGCGCTAATGCAGCGTTTCTCAAAGTGGGGGTCAGGACCCCTTTGGGGGTTGCCTAGAGCTTTACTGGGGGTTGCTTAAAGAACCCTGGTGCAGGGGGCCAGGTCAGGCTTGCCAGACCTCCGGCTGTTGCTGCGCGTGCACTGGGGCTGACTGACAGCCTCAGGGCCCAATCCTATGCATGCCTACTCTGAAATAAATCCCATTATAGTCAGGGGGACCTTTACTCCCATGTAAATGTGGATAGGATTGCAGCCTCAGGGCCCAATCCTATGCATGCCTGCTCTGAAATAAATCCCATTGAACACACATTTCATTTGTAACAATGAAAATACATCCTGCATATCGGATATTTACATTACGATTCATAACGGTAGCAAAATTCCAGTTATAAAGTAGCAACGAAAATAATTTTATGGTTGGGGGTCCCCACAACATGAGGAACTTATAAAGGGGTCACAGCGTTAGGAAGATTGAGAACCTCTGCTCTAATGTATTTTAGTCTATGGCTTACAGACTCAAGAAACATTTCAAGTTATGTTTTAAACTCATCCAGCTGTGAAAGCGGTATGTTCGTAACAACTGTTTTGTTTTGAAATGTTTTCTTAACTATTTTATAGTGATGCCAGACAATCCCAACTTTCCTTACCGCCGATACGAGCGACTTCCTCCAATCCACCAGTTCTCCATAGAAAGTGATACGGACCTCTCTGAAACTGCTGAACTGATTGAGGAATATGATGTGTTTGATCCTGCAAGACCTCGGCCTAAAATCATCCTTGTCATAGGTAAGAAGAGAGTGGGGATTCCCCCTTCCATCAATAGGTTTTATTTCAGTAATGATGGAGTTGTAGCACACAGTTAACCTGTTGATTAACTGCTCAAAATTGATACTCAGCATACTAGTGGAGGGGGAGAGGGTGTGCAGGAGGTGAGCTAGGGGATGGAGGGAGGCGGGTCGGAGGAGCTAGACTCCTCCAAATCCAAAGCTTCTGCAAAGAGTGCTTCGCCCTTATAGTGAAGCTTTCTTCCTGCACTGCCTTGAGCGCTGGTACAGGAGGGAATAGGCCCATTATGGGATTGCTCTTTTACATGGGAGAAGGGTCATGTATCCTCTTTCTCCCAAGTAAACAGCATAAAGGGATCCCACAGCAGCCATTGTGGTGCCACGGGAATCCTGCTAATTTGGGAGTCCTGAGCCGTTAGCAGGAAAATCCAAGAGAGAAACGTAGTTGCTCTTTCTCTGTACTGCAAGGTGCAGGGAAAGAGGACAACAAACTGATTTTCATCGAGTTCAGAAAAATAGCTTGTCTGGTGTTCTTCAATTCTGGGGAGGCCTATGGAGATTGAGCCCATTTCCCATGCAGTGGAAGCTGCATTGGTATCATTGCATTGCTACACAGGGAGGGAGTTAGGTACTTAGAGCACAATCCTAACCATGTCTACTCAAAAATAAGTTCCATTGTGTTCTTTGGGCCTTATTCCCAGGAAAGTGTCTTTAGGATTGCAGCCTAAATCATGATTGAACTTCCAGCTCTTATTCTTCCACAAGCTTTGACTTCCTCAAAGAGATACCGGTATACACTTGCACTGGCCTAGGGTGTCCAAACATACCATAGCACAGCAGCAACCTGAATGTGTGTTGGATTCATAGAGCAAGCCAACTCACTTGCCTGTTCCTGCACAAGTTAGGATTACATAGACCATGAATTAGGATTAGACCATGAATTAGTGAATATAAGATAAAGTGTATTTATTGTTGATTATTATTATTTATTAATAAATTTATTGTATTAATTTATTTTATTATTTTTGTTTATAAATATTTTGTTCATAAATTTTATTATTATCCTTAATAGGTGGGCCAGGAAGTGGAAAAGGAACCCAAAGTTTGAAAATAGCAGAACGTTATGGATTTGAATACATCTCTGTTGGTGAATTGTTAAGAAAAAAGATCCACAACACAAGTAGTAATCGAAAGTGGAGCCTGATTGCTAAGATAATTACTACTGGAGAATTAGCCCCACAGGTATAACTATATTGGAACAATGTGTTATCTATTTGTGTGGATTATCAGTGTATGCTTGATGTGTTCAACTAAAAAGCACTCTCTTGTGCTTCTTTTTTTAACTACACAAGGAAACAACCATTACTGAGATAAAACAGAGATTAATGCAGATTCCTGATGAACGAGGTATTGTTATTGATGGATTTCCAAGAGATGTGGCCCAGGCAATTTCCTTTGAGGACCAGGTAAGTAATGGTTTTTTTTTATTTAGAATCTTTTCTTGGTTGAATATATATGTTAAATTGTCAGTATTAAGAAGCAAAACTCCAGAGAGATTAAGGGCACAATCCTAACTATGCTGTGGATCCATTAGCTATTAATTTTTTCATTTTTCTTGTAAACCGCTTTGTGAACTTTTCAGTTGAAAAGTGGTATATAAATACTGTTGAGTAGACTGACTGACTGACTGACTGACTGATTGATTGGTACAAGTCTCTTGTGCTGGCCCAAGAATGTCACAAAAGTACCATACCCTGTTCCTAGGCTAGATTTGCACTACCATATGAGGCGGCACAGATCAAGTACCCCCATTAGTACTACTGTACAGCTATTCTCTCTAGGGATTGAGATCCTCTCTCCACTGGTTTTCTCTCCCAGGCTGACCAAACCTGTGCTGGATACAAAACATGTGCTGGATACAGAGCAGGCACACTGATCTGCCTGTTCCAGCACATATTAGGATTGTGCTGCACATATTTTTATATAAGTATAAAGTTATCCACATTAGGGCAAAGAATCCTAACTTTGCATATAGGGTAATGAGTTCTGACCTATCAGTGTCAGACCAGGAAAGAGATCTAGGGGTACTAGTGGATAGCTTGATGAAGGTCTTGATCCAATGTGTGGTGGCAGTGAAGAAGGCAAATCTTATGGTTGGGGTCATTAGAAATGTGATTTGAGAATTAAATGTCAAAAATTATAGTGCCATTGGACTAATTGATAGTGAGGCCACACTTTGAGTATTGTGTCCAGTTCTGGCCTCCACATCTCAAAAAGGATGTAGAGGAAATGAAGAAGGTTCAGAGGAGAGTGACCAGAATGACTAATGGTTTGGGACACCTTCCGTATGAGGAAAGGCTACAGTGTTTGGGGCTTTTCAGTCTAGAGAAGAGGTGCTTGAGAGGAGATTTGATAGAGACGTACAAAATTATGTAAGGGATGGACAGAGTGAGCACCAAAACGAGGAGACATCCACTAAAATTGAACATTGGGAAGGTTAGGATGGACAAGAGAAAATATTTCTTTACCCAGCATGTAGTTGCTCTGTGGAGCTCCCTGCCACAGCACGTGGTGATGGCATCTAGCCTCAATGCCTTTAATAAGGCTTTGGACAGATTCATAAAGGAAAGGACCATCAAGGGTTACAAGCCATAGGGTGTGTGTAAAGCCATGGGGTGTTTGTAACCTCAAAATTAAGTGGGGCACCTGGATGCAGGTTTCTTGTGTGCTCCCTGAGGCTGCTGTGTGATACAGGAAGCTGGACTAGATGGGCCTTTGGCCTGATCCAGTGAAGGCTCTTCTTATGTTCTTATGTTCTTGTTGAGTAAGAAGTATTATCCTTAATGCTTTATAGTCCAATTGCAGGCTCATAAGGGGTCATTTTCCCCACATGAATTTTGGGAATACAATAGCTTCGTGCTCTTGAGAACAGCCAAGATTTTATCATACAGCCAACGACGAGAGTATTTCCTTGCTTATATAATTAAACCCTTCCAAAGAGAAAAAAGATCCAATTTCACAAATCACATTTTTCTTACATTAATGATTTAAAAAATGGAAGAGAAAAGGTTATTCCTTAATTGCACATTTTTTGTGCTCATTAGGAAGAAAACCGCTTCAGCAGCATACTTTTTCACAATCAAAGGGAAGCAGTCTGAAGGTTATTTCAAACTGCTAAAAAAGAATTCAGCCTGGAAACCATATGTGTGTTGTAATAAGCACAAGTTAGGTAAGCCATACCTTTTACAGCCTTTTGGTGAAACACAGAGAAAATACTTAAACATCAGAAGGCTCTTTTCGAGTAAAATAATAGGAAAGTACCATGATTTTGGAACCAATTTTTAGATCATATAGTAAGAAACGCAGAGCCCAATCCTATCCTTCCTCCTGCCAATATCCCTTCCAGTGTGTTACTGAGGGTGCAATCCTAACAAATTTAGACCAGCCTAACTTACATGGCATATCTTCCCAAGGTGGTGTATGCTTGTGCACTGGCCAAACACTCCCAGGAGTGGAAGTCCCTTATGGCATTTTGTGACTTCCCTAGGCCAGTATGGGACTAATGCCAGAGTTTATGCTGGCCTAACTGGAAGTTAGGTTTGAGTGCTTTCTTTTATGATAGGTGTTGATTGCTTTATAGAAGAGATTGCCCATGGCAGAGGCAATAGGATGTCAACTGTCAATCAGACAATGCATTATTTTCTATTCAGGGTAGAAACTCTGTAACACACAGGACAAAATCCTAACCAATTTTCAGCTCTGAGGTTAGGGACCAAACATTGCCTTACCTTGAGGAGGCTTTCGTGACTGTCCCCCAATTGCAGGATGCAGCATATGCTCCACCAGAACAGCCATGTCATTGCTGGAAAATTAGTTAAGATTGCACCCACAGTGATTTATGGAACAGAGTATCTTGGCTACAGCATATCTTTACGCACACTGTTGTGTAACCTGCTTGTGCAGGTAAAATGTCTCCTCTGTACATGGGGGACAGTCTGGATTTGAGGTATTCAAAGATGGGCAAGGAGCCAGTTTCAGGTGCAACACATTGCATTGCCTGTCATATTGTTTCAAGCGCAAGGTTTGCACAAATCCAGAAGTAGGGTCCTAGATTATATCCTACATTTGGCTTTGGAAGTATTATTTTGGCCAAGCCCCATATCTTCAGTAAGCCCTTTTGTTCTCCCATCCGCTCACCTTTCATTGCCATGATTCACAGTGTGTTCTTTGCCTTGCCCCAGGTTCTTGTTCTCTCCCTTTCATAAATGAGTGGATGCTGCTGTCATACCCATCTCTACTCCTGTTCTCCTTCCAATTGGCTTAGAGTCAGACTGAATTAAATAAGGGGCTGAATAGTACAGTAGTATGTCATGCTGACTGGCCATCTCCAAGTAGAAAAAAGATGGTAAGTTCATCCTGCAGGGAATTGAGATGTAGAAACTGAAGACCCCACTTTGAGATAGTCTTTGCATTTTGAGCTTTACATTACGGATATCTTTCTTTCTTTCTTTCTTTCTTTCTTTCTTTCTTTCTTTCTTTCTTTCTTTCTTTCAAGAATTACTTTCAAGAATTACTTTCAAGAATTGCTTTCATTTATTTTAATATATACCAAATTATGAAATCCATGCAACTGAACTGTATTTTGACCTCTGACTGAGTCCAGCACAGGCAAAGATAGCATTTTATTCAAGTCGCAAGAGAAAGTTAAATTTCAAAAGCGGCACTTTAAAAAAATTACAAGTACTCTTCAAACAAATTGTTCTAAAGGGCTTCACAATCACTAAAAACCCTAATAGCAATTTCTGTACTGTAATTTCCAAGAGGAATTGCCCATACAAAATACATGGGAGGCAATGGTCTAATGAGGCAGTTTGATTTAGTTCTCAAAAAAGCAATGTCTTATTAAAGAAGCTGAAGTACTTGAATTTCAGAAGATTCTGCTTAATGAAAGTACCCCCTCTCCTTCTTCTCCCACCTCTTTGCCACAGTATTTTTATAGATGTAAACATAAATGTTGTGGTAAAGACCTGCATAGAAGTACATTTACACATCTACCCAGTATTGAGGCCATTGGCAAATAGATGGCTGGTCAGTAAGCCACTGTCTTTGTTCCTAGGTGCCTACTCACTTAGGGTAGGTTTCCATTAAAGATGCAAGCGGGATTGGCCCATCATGAGGCCAGCTAAAACTGTTGCATAAGGAGCAGATTGGGGCACAGACTTTCCTCCTTATCTTTCATGGATTGGAAAAGGGAGAGCGCGTCGGAGAGGAAAATGAAATATGGAAGCAATGTGTGTGCTGTGCGAAGAGCATGGGAGAAGAGAAGGAACAGAGGCTGGGCTCATTATTAGGTTAAAGAGGGGCAGCTTTTAGCAGGTTAAGTTATGAAATCTTGGTCTGCCTAAGAAGCACTTTCTCAGAATGTTAACACAGGTTAGTTGTACTTTCATGCCCTTGCCTTGTGATACTTGCAAGCAAAGGGATGTAAAATATGATGAATTTTTCTCATTCCCTCTCTTTTAATGGGCACTTACTGATGGACAGGTTTCTAATCTTTGCTAATAATTATGGGTACAGAACCTGAGGTTGTCATGGAAGCTGCGGTTGTGGAAAAAACAGCACATCTTCTGATTTTTTTCTCATCATGATGCTACAGTAAGAGTGCCAGGTTCTAGGTTGTTTATTAATCCGTCCTGGAGTGTTGCTGAGGCATTGCTGTTTTGCAGTCGGAAGCAGAATTTAAACTGGTTGGTAACATTTAACAAAGCAGTATATTATGCAGCACTGCTGACTCCCATGGTTCAGATTCTTATCACCAAAAAGTTCCATTTAACAGTGAATGTAGTTGATCATACCTTCTGCCCTTTCTATAGCTTCTATTTTGTTTAACTGAGGGAGAAGCTGTAGGGTGATAGCAAAGCACTTGCTTTACATACAGAATAGCAGATTCAGTCTCTGGCTTCTCCAGATAGAGTTGGGTAAGACCCTTTGCTGAAACCCTGGGAAACAACTGCCTATCAATGTGGATTCAAGGCCATGTAGAAAGTAATTGATAATCCATGTAGAGAGCAAGGAGGAGGAGGAAGAAGAAGAACCCTTAAGTAAAGCTGCAAACACTGTTACAAATCAGATCTGAAAAAATAACAATACAGAAAACAATTGTTTGAAGAATACCTCTTGGAGTCTTCATTAACAGTGACTAAAGACTTCAATTCCAGAGAAGAGGTCTGGTGTAGAAACACCTCAAAGACAATTTGGCTTGGGCACATTAAGCAACTGTGTTTGCTCTTGTGGTCTTTGGGAACTGAAGCCATCTCTCAAATTACCTACTAACTGAAGGGACCTAGGTTACCTAGTATTTAGGGCTGCAGTCCTAAAGACACTTTGCTGGGAGTAAGACCCATTGAACACAATGGGGCTTACTTTCGAGTAGACATGGTTAGGATTGTGCTCTAGGTTACCTAGGAATTGAAGGGACTTTTGTATATCAAAACAACTCAATTACCTTTGTTACTGGTGGTCAGTGCTAAAACTTTGAGCCAGTCACATTCTTGTATTCTCATTTATCTATATATGCATGTTTGGAGCAACAGTTCCTACTAATTACTCATGCAAAATTAAGATTTTTTTATAGATAAAAGAAAAGAAAGCGAAAAGAAAATGGTTACGGAGGTGACATGTCAGTTACTTTGCCATGGTTTCCATTCATGACTCTGCTGTGGAACGGCCCAAAAACCGTTTTGGGGCAGACCAGTTGCATCAATTCTTCCCTACCAATCTTTGTGAGCCCAATAAGTAATTGTATCAGAAGAATCCATCTGGTTGACCCCAACATTGTTGTCCTTTGTTATGTTATAACAGAGCCATGGCCTAAAACCATGGAAAAGCAATTTCTAAGTCACTGCTATAGCATCTGAAGGATGCCTTAACCTCTCAAAATAAGCTGAATAAGGTATTTGGGTTTTGGAGAGAGTCAATTTTCTGAAAGACTGAACTATAATTTGTCCTTCAAAAATAAACACCTTTTCCTCCAGTATAGGACATTTCCAAGACTTAGCAAACATTACAGTGCTGTTTAAATTCCAGGCACATGTTGAAAAAAAAATTCAGAGAGAGATGTCTGTCTTAACATTTACCTTTCATCTAGGCTGAATACTAGTGAATCACCTACAGGACAAACATGTTAAAAAGTGTCCTTTCCAGTGCGCCAATTAGTCAACCAGTGTCTCCAGTAAAGAAACTAACTACAATTTTATTATATTTTTCTTTTAGTGCTCTGGCTTCATTTTCATTTATGCTGTGTAATATGCAGTATGTACTTGAAAACCAGCATAAGTGGTTTGCACATAATAACAGCATTAACTTATTTACAGGCATCCATATCTGTATATGTGTAATCCTCACTTAGGGTGCAGTCCAGAATAACTATGGGGAGTCCTTGCTCCAGTGTAAGAACAACTTGCTCTGGTTTGTAATATGAATTTCCCATAGGTTTTCACAAGGTGATGCAGTAACTACGGGTACATGTAATGTCTCTTACGTGCTCCCGTAGTTACTCTGGATTGTAGGGTTTGGCTAGCACAACTCATCAGTCTTCCCATTCCTTTGGTGATGTATGGAGGCAAGCACATGTCGGTGCATTGGCCTAACCCTCCCCCAGGAGTGGCACAGGAGTATCTTATGGCACTTTTGTAGCACTCTCAGGCCAGCACAGGACTTGTGCTGGGGCTTATCAGAGCCTAGGTTGGGGTTAGGATTGAAGTCTTAATGTGTGAAGACCTTGGCCTGTTTGTGAATAAAGTGAATGAATAGGTATTTTTTTTTAAAGAACCTAATACATGCCAAGGGGTTGATTTTTTGGAGTAGTGGAATCTCTAGCATGTTCACACTTCTGAAACAGCGACGTCTTCACTGGCTTGGGCATGTCATGAGAATGGCTGATGGTCGGATTCCAAAAGATCTTCTATATGGAGAATTAGTGCAGGAAAATCGCCCTAGAGGGAGACCACAGCTGCGATACAAGGACATCAGCAAGAGGGATCTAAAGGCCTTGGGAATGGACATCAAAAGCTGGGAAACCCTGACCTCCAATCATTCCACGTGGAGGCAAAAGATCCAGCATGGCCTTCTCCAACTGGAAGAGACACTTGTCCAGCAGGCTGAAGCAAAGAGACGGACCCAAAAGCAGCGAAACCTGGGGCCTGGGCAGGGGACAGAATTTATTTGTCCTCAGTGTGGAAGGGATTGCCACTCTCGAATTGGCCTTTTTAGCCACATTAGATGCTATTTCAGGACCACCAATCAGAGCACGATACCGTAGTCTTTCGAGACTGAAGGATGCCAATGATTGTGGACCATGAATGACAGTGAACCAAGGTACAACATATTAGATAGGTATTGGGAGGGGCCTAAGATTTTAAAAAATCAATTTTGATTATTCAGAAACCAACGGTAAGGGATTTGGAAACTAGTCCTATGGGAAGTAGTTAAAAGAGCTTGGTATCTTTAACTTGGAGAAGCAAAGACTAATGAGAACTGATAGCTGCTTCAGATGTCTGAAGGGCTTCCACATTAAAGAAGGGAACAACTTAATCTCTGTGGTTCCTGAGGGCAAGACAATAAATGAAAGGATTAAAACTACAGGAAATAGATTTAGGCTATACATGGAGAAGAGTTTTCAAAATATAAAAGCTGACCTTCACTGAAACAGCCTGCTTCATACAAAAATAAGTTCTCCCTTATTGGAAGTTTGCAAAGGGAGGTTGGAAGGTCACTTGTCAAGGATGCTGTAGTCGCCTACACTGAACAGAAGGTTGGACTTGTTGATCTTTGAGATCAATTCCAACTCTTAATATTCTGTGATTTTTGTGAAAAATGTGACATGCTTTAAGATAATCAGAAACATCTTTTTGTAAATAGATTGGTGTGTGGCTTTTCCAGACCTACACAGTAAGCAGATAATGTTTTAGCTCTTCTAGCTATGTGAGTAGGGACCAGGATTCTTAAAACAAATGAAGACAGGGCGCAATCCTAACCAATTTCGGCCAGCCTAACTTACCAGGCATATCTTCCTGTGGTGGTGTGGGGAGGTTGGTGTATGCTTGAGCACTAACCTAACCTAAGGAGTGGGGCAGAAGTGCCTTATGGCACTTTTGTGACACCCTCAAGTTAGCACAGGACTTAGGCCAGGGCTTATGCCAGTCTAACTGGTGATTAAGATTGCAGCATTATAGACCAATCCTACCTAACTTTGCAGCAGTGATGCAACTGCAATGGGAACAACATTCACTTACAATGAGGAGGATTCCATAACTGTTGGTATAGAGGCACTGGTGCTGGAAAGTTAGATTGGGCTGTAATAGTGCAGTCTTAAGCATGTTTACTCAACAGTAAGTCCTATTGAGCTCTGTGGGGCTTAAGTTTCTCATAAGGATTACAGCCCACCTGTTCTCATCTAGCTCTGAAACTGGTAAGAGTTGTTAAGAGTGGTACTCATCCCCATTATAAGACTAAAGAGCCAATGTTGCCCGAAGACGTGTCTGTGGTCACGTGGCCAGCATGACTAAATGCCAAAGTGCATGGAGCGCTGTTACCTGTCCACCAATTTATCTACTTGCATTTACATGTTTTTGAATGGTTAAGTTGGCAGGAGTGGGGCAAGTAATGGGAGCTCATTCCCTATTGCTTGGGTCTTGAACCACTGATCCGTTGACAAGCATAGTGTCTTTAACCAGTATGGCTGCAATCCTAAAGACACTTTCCTGGGAGTAAGACCATTGAACACAAGGGGGCTTTCTTTTGAGTAGACATGGTTAGTATTGTGATCTAACCCACCACAATCCTCTTTAAGTAAGAAGTTTAAGTAATTAGATGTAATTGATTACCTAAAATTACTTTTAGATTTTAAAAGCAAGACAGTTGCTAAGTATTGCTATAATTAATATTTTACTATCACAACACAATATGCTTCATGCTATAAACATCTAGAAACCCCAGTAGCTATAACTGCTTATTCCAGTACTATGGCTTTTTTGAAATAGATTCAGTTCTCTTAAGGAAAATGTCAGCAGTGTCTTTAAAACACTGGAGGCTTGAAGCTTATTTTAAAACCCAACAATGACTAAGAAGTTTTTGAGAGTGGATAAAATAATTCAGAGGGGGGTATGTTAAACATGTGCTGTGTAAAGGCAAAATTATTCTAATTGCTTGCGATGAATCCATTAATGCCACTATTATATGCAGAGTAGGAATATAAATGATCCAATTGGTAGTAGATAAGCTTGAAAGTTGTTGGAATTTTTTTTGTAAGCAGTCTTCTTTTCAGAAGGGCAATAGCTCAGTTGTGCCAGTAGATATTGCATTGGAAAAAGCACAGCATGTTTAGAAATAGATGGATTGCTACACTTTCCCATATACTTCAGCTTTTTTGTCCTGGTTAGCTAAGCCATAGCAAGAGTTTCAAAGACATATGTCTCTGAAATGGGAACACGGCCACTTACTCTGGACATAATTTGATCTTAGAACAATTTGCTGGTGATACACATAGGTCATCTATAGGTCTATATATGGAAAACATTGTGCTCTGTGCTTTTTCTGGTGGGAGATGTGGATGGCGCAAGTTGTTAAGGCGCTGTGCGTGTTAACCAGCAGGCCAGGGTTCGAGATCTGGGTCGGCCCCACAAGATAGGGTGAGCTCCTGTCCTTAGCCCAGCTCTGCGATGCTAGCTGGATCCAATCATATTGGCTCTGCCTTTCCATTGGGCTAATTCAGTGGTGTGAAGAGGGGGATTTGCTGCTTTGGTAACAGCATGTCCTCCATAACAATCCAACCCAGGCTTTCGTGCTTCGCATGCAGCGTATGCAGCACCAGCACGATACCATAGTCTTTCAAGACTGATGGAGGATCACCAGACAGTTATCAGTGAATGGGTCTGGCAACCTGAGATAGTTTCAACTGGAGATGTTATTGAATGAATTTTGGATTTTTTTCCCATGCAAATCATATGCTCTTCTGTTGACCTAGGGCCCATCCTTAGACATTGGATGGTGGTGTTTAACACAAGAAGTAGTCACTATGGGTGAAATCCAGAGAAACTACGAGGAGTCCTTGCTCCAGAGTAGGAAGTTACTCTGGATTGCAATATGAATTTCCCATAGGTTTTTACTAAGTGATGCAGTAACTACAGGTGCACATAATGTCTCTTACATGCTCCCGTAGTTACTCTGGATTGTGCCTTATGTTTAATGGCATATCAAGCCTCAGACTGATTGTGAATGACACTTGAAGCCTTGCAAGCTTCTTTCTGCAGAGTATCCATTTTGGGGTTTGTGCCACTCTAATCAGAGGATTGGTGAATAATGCCCTTGTCTTGAAACTGTGCATTAGATGTCCTATTGATTTTTTTTCAGTTGTATGATCATGAGAAAAACATAAGGGACATCCTGTCAAATGAGCAGCATGATTTGTCAATCCTTATTCTAAACAATGGTTATATAAGATATACTAGCAAAAAGGGTACCCGTGTTGCGGGAGTAACATTTCCCCATACGACATCCCCCCCACGGCGCAACTTCCCCCCATGCGCAACTTCCCCCCATGCGCAACTTCCCCCCAGGCGCAACTTCCCCCCAGGCGCAGCATCCTCGCCAGTGCAACCTCTTCCTCCGAACAACATTCCCACTGCACCAGGCACCGAGCACTGAATTGGCTGGATGTTATTCAGTCTCCCATGTTAAGTATAGGACAAAAACATGTTGCCCCCTTTTCAGCCCCTGAACGGTTAAATTTCTCCACATGGGTTCTTGGAGGGTGTTCAGGTGACAGAAGGAACTCCCAGAATTCCATGCTTCAGGCCCAGCAGTTGGAGCGGAATGTTGAGGAGTCATCAATTCTCCAATGCAAAGTATAGGGAGGAAAACGCGTTGTGCCCCTTTTCACCCCCTTCCGGTTGGAATTTCTGAAAACCGGTTCTTAGTGCACCCCTCTGTCACGGAAGGAACACCCTCCCCAAATTTCACGCTTCTAGGCCCAGCGGTTTTGGCAGGGCGGTGATGAGTCAGTCAGCCAGTCAGTCAGTGACTTTTCTCCTTTATATATATAGACTAGAAACTGCCCCCAGCTGTCGCTTTCAGGGGTACAATATAACAATATTCACCAGTAAAAAAACCTGTCCAATATGTCTTCCTGTATTTTCAATAACAGGAATATTGTCAGTGGACAGTTGGAATGTTGACAGTTCCTTCTCCTCAACTGGCTTGATTGACATGGAATGTTGGCCAGAAGATGCAGACACCTCTGCACACAGCTTAAGGCGGAAAAAAATGTCTGATTCACAGCTTATAGATGCAGGAAGCTTACCTACTATTTAAATGATTGCTAGTTCTTTCCTATATCTCACACACCCTACAAGCCAGAGTAACTACGGGAGCACGTAAGCAACATTATCTGCACCCATAATTACGGCACCACCTAGTGAAAACCTATGGGAAATTCATATTGCAATCCAGAGAAAATTGTTCTTACACCAGAGCAAGGACTCCACGTAGTTACTCTGGATTGTGCCCTATATCTCTCTTATACAAGGAGATCCGTTAGAAAGCTCCCTGTTATTGAGACACATTGAAAATTGCAGGAGTTGTATAACTAGAGGCTACCAATTGTGATGCAAAGTCTAGTTTGCAAATTTTTCTTTCACTGCATAGAAAGCAGGAAAAGCTGGTTATAAAATGGGTTTATTTTTTCATCCCATAAATTGGTCCTAGGATGTGAGATTTTTTTCCTGCTTAGAAAATGTCTGTTTGGACATAGAAGGTATGAAAAGAGAGTCAGAAATGCATAAGGATTTTTATCACCAAAATAAGAAATCAGCAATGTAATGCAAAGTAGTAAAAGCAGCCTGTAATGAAAACTGGTGTGTCTGTTAAAGCTAAAAGATGGTATAATTCAGCAAGGAAGGAAAAGATAAGCAGTTCAGCTCAGCAGCTAATGCTATTGCTGTAGTTTGTCTTCTCTGATTGATTGTCTACTATTGGTGAGAGAAGAATGAAGCAGATCTTCAGGTCAATTAGGAAATAAATTGTTTGGCTTAAACATTCACAGAAGTAAATGTTCAATCATGGTGGCTGTATCACACACACACACACACACACACACACACACATACACACAGGGTGATTGAAAAGTAACTCCCTATATTGTAATTTATAAGTGTTTTAAAATAGGGAGTTATGTTTCAACCACCCTGTATGTAAGAAATAGAATATATATAACATGGTGGCTGTCAGGAATGATAATAAGGTCTCAGCCAGCAAAGTTGACAAAAAATTGCAGGCACATATCTTGGTTGCTTTAAAAAACTAGCTGCAAAGAGGTAGATTTGAATCAGGAGGAGGTAGGAGGAGGTAGGTTACAGGAGGAGGTAGGGGTTAAGCTTTTCTTTGCTATCTTCTTGGTGAAAATAATTTCATCCTTTCCTAAGCTTCTCTTTGCTCCCATCAGAATAGATTTCCATAATGGACAAACAGTAAGAGTATTGATTTGTGTGTGTGTGTGTGTGTGTGTGTGTGTGTGTGTTAAAAGGAACAGGTTAATTTTTGTTTCCCATAATTCCAGTCTGAATCACTCCATAATTTCAAAAAGGTTAACTATAAAAGGAATATAGATCTCCATTGTCTTGTATAATGTGTTCATTAATAAACTCGAGAGTCAGGGTAGAACATTTGTAGTATGTTGGAGCTTCTCACCCATTAGCCTGTGGGTGGGTTGCTGTATACATAAGGCATTTCCAAATACAGAATATTTATTTTAATGTATTTGAAAGTTCTCAGAAGAGCTTGTGAAAGATGATCACAATATCCTTGTACATATTAATTAACATGAGGCTACAAGCCTCTTTTATCTTTGTCTTCAAGCAGAGGTGGCCAAAACGACTATTTAATTGGGGGAAACTGCAATTCCAGTCACATAATTAAGACTCCTTTCTTCTTTGCTGTCCTGATTTATTGTTTATGTGAAGGTGACTCGCACGAAGTTGCCCTGGATTTTGGGACAAATTTTGTGCTGGGATCCAAGCTCTCACTATTTTTTTGGAACTCTGTACCTTCCTCATATTTATTGGATCTCCATATCTGCTTCCATATTTAAACTGGGGCTTCACCAACTCTGGGGTTCCTGGGCAAACAGCAGCAACTCCACCCACCTTCTTCAGTGGACTGGGAAAAATTATTTAATGTATTTAGTATGTTTTAAGAAGAAGAAAAATTACAGTAAAACCTTGACTTGAGAGTAACTTGAACTGAGAGTATTTTGCAAAACAAGCAAACATTTCTAATAAATTTTAACTTGATATACAAGTGATATCTTGATAAGAAAAAAAATAGTCCCATCCAAGTCATGGCCTGTTTCAGCGTTCCACCAGAACCTGCCCAACGTCTCCTGAGAGACCAGCTGATGCATGTAAACCAAGGTACCACAGTATCATCATTACAGGGACTTTTTGGAGAAAGTATATTGTCCTTTTGCCTCTTTTCTCCTCTGATTCTCCTCAATTGCTCCCTAGCATGTTCAGCTTGGCCTGTTATCTGTCCCAGAGACAGTTAGAAATGTCTCAGAGCTACATGGGAATAGAACTATCAGCCTACTTGATTGACATGGATTGTGTGGGCACCCCTTGCACAGGTCAAGGCTTTTATGTAGATCGATATATGCAGTATATGACATGCACAAATGTATTTCAAGGCGTCCCTCAATACTAAAAAATGCTAAGCTAGTTGCGTATTCTCCTTACTACTGTCAGAGCTAATCCTGTTTCCATTATTTGATATTCCATTATCAAAGTAAAGTTTAGCAATGCTATACAAAGATGATTAAGAATTCACATTGATTTCGCCTGCTCAACAGAGAACAAAGGACATGCTTGATATGAAAAGGTTACAAAGAGTAGTCAAATCAGATTAAAGTGGTAATTCTTAGCACTCCACAAATACTTTCTGTGCAATCAGGAATGCATCGATGATGCTCTGAAAGTGCTTAACAAACATTAATGGATTTCAATGAATCATGAACCTTGACAACATCCCTGCTAGGTTCCTTGGGGAATTATTGTTGGCTTTATAATGCAGGAAGTGAAAAGGTGGCAAAGAAATCAAAGTTTTTTTAGTGATGTTATCTTAATATGTGTCATCTCTTAGAGGTAACTGATTTTAGATACTTTTGAATTGCCTGAGGAATTACATAAAATTCAAGAGTCCTATGGCACAATCTTATGCAAATGTGGCCTGAAATAAGTCCCACTATATTCAGTGGAGCTTAATCTCAGGTAAGAGTACATAGGATTGCATACTAAGGGCTTAGTCCTAACTTGCGCTGGAACAGGCAGGCCGAGTTGCCTAAGCTATGGCCAGCACAAGGTAGGTGCAGGCTGGAGTACAAATGAGAGTAAGCAGATTTTTATCACTTCATGTTGAATGCCAGCCAATCTGTATTCCTTTATCTTTCACTGTTCACCTTTCAAAATTTATCTTACTATTAATTATTATTACAGGATGATTGAAAAGTACCGTAACTCCCTATTTTAAAATACTTATAAATTATAATATAGGGAGTTACTTTTCAATCACCCTATAGATTATTTTGAAACTGCAGTTGTCTGATCTGATCTGATCATGAGGGAATAAAGAGATTCATATTGTTTTTAAATAAAAATGAAAGGGATAGTATCCATTCAGTTCAAAAGAAAACATCCATCTAAGTCTGTGTATGCAAACTCTGACTTTTGATATACACTATATTTTATTGTCACTCTGAGTAGATAATGTCAAATCCCACTGAGTAAATGCTTCTGGAGAAACAATTTAGTTTTTATCTGGTATTGGCTTTGTATTTGGCTTCTGTGCTGTGATTCTTCTTGGCATACAATCAGGTAATTTACAAATTCTGATAATCAACTTAAAACTGTACAATTCCTTTTTAAAGAGTGCTTTGTAATATTTTATTACATTGGTCAGAATAAGCCAAAGTAAGACCACATCTTGTAAACCACTGAAAAGATAGATAATGGCCTGCTCTGCATCCAGGTCATGGTTAGAGATAGCCTTGGCACAGCATGGGGCAAGAGCATATTTTCTCCCTTATCCCAAGTTTTGCCCCAGCCACTGCAATGGGCAACTCAGATCTTTGTCGTCTGGATCATTGGCACAATTAGACAGCCCAGAATTAGGCTGGGCTGCTTGGGAAGAGAGTTAGGATCTAGTCTCCTAGGTTCACTGGCAGAGCACATGCTTCACAAGAGTGAGCTGTTGCATAAGCTGTAAAGCCCTTTGTGTGCTTTGTGTGTTTTTATGTACCATAAAGAGCTTTGCAACAGTGTGAAGGCTAGTAGTGCTAGCAGGAAGGTCACTATCTTTCTGATGTTGGTGACCCTCACCAGACAAGGTACATTCAGTGCAGGGATGTATAATAGGGGGAGAGTGGCATTATGGAAGGATGGGTGGAAGAGACCCATTGGTGCACACCATATTGCTTCTCAGGCCTGATCCACTGACGTGCATCAACTCCGACTTGGCTAGCAGCATCACTGGTGAAGGAGTGAGTTGACCCAGTGTGGCTACTGGGGCCTTATCACCCTGAGGAGAAGTTAAAATTCCTCCCAGGGATGCTGCTGCATCACCACATAGTAATTTAGGGCGCAATCCAGAGTAACTACAAGGAGTCCTTGCTCCGATGTAAGAACAATTTACTCTGGATTGCAATATGAATTTTCCATAGGTTTTCACTAAGTGGTGCCATAAACACGTCAACATAAATATCTCTTACGTGCTCCCGTAGTTACTCTGGATTGTAGGGTTAGTTAGGAACAGGCTGTTACTTTAGTATTAGAACCTTTTCATTTTTTCTGTTATAATTTCCTTTTGTTCTTTTCATTTTCTTATGTTTAAGGTTTAAGCAATGAAATTGCTGCTATATTTTGAGATGAGACTTGCATGACTGTGAAATAGTCACTGTTCCCAGATTATAGAGGTGGAATTGAGGCTGAGGTAGCAACATAACCAAGAGTATGAGGGCAAGCTATGAACTTTGTACAAGGCACCAAAAATATTTGAGAACAGGTTGCAGGAAATAATTTGAGCATTTCATATCAGGTAAACAAGGGCAGAAAAGAAAAGAAACGCTGTTGGTGCTTTTCTCCAGGGAGATTTCTGGTTGTGTCACTGGCCTTATGGGATAGAGCTGTGATAATTTTGGACTAGCAGCTCAAATAGGATTGAGCTATGAATGTGTCAGCCCTACTTAAAATTATTGAAAGGGATTTTCATTTATTATTCTTTCTTTTCTTTGATACAAATTTCTCTCCAGTTAATTGCACACATCAATTCTGAATGCATTTGCCAGTATTTAATAGGCAGTCCATTCAATTTTTAAATGCTTCCTTTCTCAGTTTTAAGGATGCTGACGTTGCTCTCCATAGGAGATGACTGTCTTCTGCAGTCATCTTCTTATTAAACTGGGTGAAATAATTTCAGCTTTTTAAAGGATGAAATTTCAGCATTTTTAAGGGTGTTTTAATTATATATTTAATTGGGCTACTTTGTCTCTTTCATATGTACTCTATTCAACCAGCAAATTATTTGTGACAGCTTAACTCAACCGCCATTTAATAATTTAATAGTTTCTAAAAAGCATAATTGCCCCATCACAGAAATGAAGAGTAAATATCTGTATTAAGACTTTAACACAGCAATGGCAAAATACGCCCAGTGAAATTAGGGTTGTGTCTATCTGGTATTATTACGAAGATCACTTATCAAACATGCGCAGCACAATCATTGATGGTTACCCTGTTGTTTGAATGACAAGGTTGAGTGTTTAAGGTTAGTTATTTTCTGGGGTTCAGGATCTAATGAATATTAATTCCTGTGTTCAAGGACGGTACAATTTCCTATGGTTTTATGACCAGCTGGAGCTGAATTCGTGTGAAACAGCCCTCAAATTGAAAGATGAAGGAAGTTAGATAAGAAAATTAACTTCATTTCTTAACATGACTGAGCTGGTATTTTTGCCAAGCTGTCGCTGTTCATGGCGGGTCTGAGGCAGCAGGAGAAAAAAGTCTTGTCTTTCCTGCCTGTTTGTGCCCCCTCCTCATCACAATACATCCAGAAATAATGATTTATCACACACTGTTGTCTACTTTAAATTCCTGGAGGAAAAGCATATAGTTAGAATGCTACATGTCATTCCTAAGAAGTCCTAAGGTATTCAATCTCCCAACAAGCATTTGCAAAGACTGTGGTTTAGCTGTAATAGAAATGTGAACATACAGGAAGTGGATATGAATAAATGAACTAATCTTTGGATTAACAACGCTCTTTACAGATCTGTACACCAGATTTGGTGGTATTTTTGTCCTGCTCAAATCAGCGGTTGAAAGAACGACTTGTGAAACGTGCCGAACAGCAGGGGAGACCAGATGATAACCTCAAAGCCACACAGAGACGCCTGATAAATTTCAAGCAGAATGCCGTTCCGTTGGTCAAGTATTTCCAGGAAAAGGGGCTAATCATGACTGTAAGTCTCCTGATCAACGTTCTTATTGCTGTGGCCATCTTCTGTCTAACAAACATCTTTGCCTATTATTTAAAACTAAAAATAACAAGCTTTTTGTCATTTTGATTTATTAGAAACATTTTCATATTCAGACCCAAATACTGAAAGTCTGGCTTTTGTATTCCTTTGGATAATTCTAAATGTTTGGTGTGACTATTAAATGTAAAGTCAGTTCAGTGATCTCTTACCCAGGGTAAGGCAAGCACAACCCCAATGGGTCTACTTGGATTTAAGCCACATCTGGAGGTGTCTTAGATCCAAGAAGATTGGAGCAACCAGAGGCTTGGGGATGAAGCTTGGATCTGGCATAATTGTTGGATTCGAGCCCCACTTCCCACTACCCTGTGAACGCTCTTCCCCCACCACCTTCTTCTCCCTCCTGCCACCTCCTCTCCAGCCCTTCAAACATCTGTATCAGCCAAACTTGGTTGGCATGGAGGTACCTTCACAAGCAACCATGGAGACCAGATTCAGCTTCTGCAGGCTGATGCACACTGGCACCACTAGGGTGGTGTGGGGGTGTGGTTTGCACCGGGTGATGCGCCCGGGGGGTCATTTTGTGGTATCCCCCAAAAAGCAACTTCACGATGGTGCACAGTACCCTATCATGCCATATGTCTTTGGATTTATCCTGGAGAACAGACTCCCAATGCAACAATCCGTTTTGAGATAGCTCCTTCCTAGCCAAAAATACGGCCAAAAAGTAAAAAAAAAGCCCCAAATTTGCATATTGCGGCTTTACTCACAAGTAAGTGAACATGCCTTTCTCTGGCAGAAAGGGCAGGCTGAGAGGAAGCCAAGGTCACCAGAATGGTCCTGATCTAAAGAACACAGCCCCAGAAATCACCCAGGAGGAAGTTTCCTCCTAAAAAGCTTCCCTTTGCATTGTTTACTTGCAAGTAACCAGATGTGCTTCCGGGCATCTGGATCCTGAAAGTGCTCCAGAAGGCAGACTTCCCCCCCCCCCCCCAATACTGAAACTGGCTCAGCATGTAAAGGAATTTTTTAAAAAAAAATTATTTGTAAAGCCTTTGTAAACTCCAGACTTCTCCCTCTACTCAAGCCTCATCTGAATCTCCAGCCCTCTTCTCTCTGGAGTTTTAATGCCTTATTTGGGAGGGGGAGGGTTAAGGCCTCTTTGACTTTTAAAAATATTTTTACCATCCTCTTTTTTCCAGGACATGTCCTCTTTTTTAGTCTTGTGTCCTGGAAAAGCCTTCCTTATCCTCCATTTCCTTGTGAGCAGGCAGCATATAGTGTGCTAGTAATTAACAAATTATATGTAATAAATTATATTTAATCATTTTAAATTTAATAATAATCAACAAAGAGTGCAATCCTAACCATGTCTCCTCGAAGCCCCATTGTATTCAGTGGGTTGTACTCCCAGAAAAGTGCCTTTAGGATTGCAGCCATAGTGTTTAAATCTGCTTATAGCTTACTTGGAATTAATAAATTATAGCTCCAATGCTAAAGACACTTTCCTGGGAGTAAGACCCACTGAACACAATGTGGCTTACTTTTGAGTAGACATGGTTAGGATTGTGCTGTACATGTATTAAATTATATGTAATAATTTTAAATGTAATATTCAATAATATAGTGTTTAATCAAATGGAAGCAATATACACAAGTCGTTTGAGCTTGTATTTTGTGTTCTACACTTTTCTTGGGGGAGGGAATTTCGACTCTGTCCGATTATGACTTATGGCCACCCTGGTCTAACAAAAATAAGAAAAACCTGCTGGGTTTAAAACTTATTTAATCTTAAATCATATTGAACCAGTTTAAATATAGGAACCTAAAAATTGAACTGGTTGTTCAAAATCTTACTGATTTTTTTTTGCGGGTGGGTGGAAGGGGGTTTGAGATTATTTACTTGATTAACTTCAGTGTATTTACACTCGTTTATTTGTTTTAGGGCGCAATCCAGAGTAACTACGTGGAGTCCTTGCTCCGGTGTAAGAACAATTTGCTCTGGATTGCAATATGAATTTCCCATAGGTTTTTACTAAGTAGTGCAGCAACTATGGGTACACATAAAGTCTCTTACGGGCTCCCGTAGTTACTCTGGATTGTAGGGTTAATTTGCTTGATGGTGTCACTTCCAGCCATGACATCACTTTTAGTGGATCCTGGTCAGATTGTCCCTCAACAAAGTGGGTCCCAAGCTAGACGGTTTGAGAATCACTGCAATAAGTTGTTTGAAAAGTAGCACCCTTGAGGGGGTGACATCACTAGTGAACAAAATGGCTAAAAATCATGGTTTTTAGGAATAATCACATCATGTTATATACTGTTGGATGCGTAATTTGCAGCAGAATGCAGTGAAACAAACTTTATTTATTTATTCTATCAAAACGTGTGGCCATAAAGCAAACTGAGGCAGAGCAATGACACATAACTATGCCCACCATCCAGGTTCATGCCCCTCCCACTGCATGGGGGTGACACGCTGGCCTCCTGCATCTGGTGAAGCGAACCCTCGTGACACCCCTTCTCGTGGCACCTCCATGCACTTGCCCAGCTAGCTTCCGAGGAGGTGCAAACATGCTTTATTTGCGACCCTTCTGGTCCAGCACAAGGGACTTATACAAGCTATTAGTTAATTTATTTTCTCTGTAAATCACTTTGTGAACTTTTCGTTGAAAAGCAATATATAAATACTGTTGATTGATTGGATTGATTGATTGTGTCAATCCATCTCCTTTGGGATTGCGCTCTGAATGAACTCATGCAACCTTGACTCTTGCCCAATCTCAGAGCTCTGTCAATAGTCCCATCCTCCCCACAGATCCAGGAGTCAGGTCCACTTTGCTCATTAGTATTAGTATGTTTTTGAGATAGTACATCTCATCTACTTATGAAAGCTTTAGACTGTCCTTGCCAATACTGTGCTTACCAGCAACTACTGAAAATATTATAAACTGCAGCCATTGCTTTGAAAGCGAGTCAGCAAGAATGCAAAAGATACTGCCTCATAGTTGGCAGCTAAAGAATTGCAAAGAAAAGAGATCCTCAGCCTCTAATGGGAGACTCATTTACTTAGTATATGCCTGCGAAAAAATGAAAATACTATTCTGCAGGAAAATACCAAGAGGAAAGAAATAATCATATTAAGTCCAGGATGTCAAAACTAAGGCTTCAAGATTAATGCCTCCAGCTACTGCACAATGCTTATTTTTAAGAGAAACGATAAAAGTGCAGAACAAGCAAGTAAGCTGAACTCAGTGAAATATGGCTTGGATATTTAACTTGGCAACCAATATTTGGAATATGACATGGCATATTCAAGTAGAATATGCCTAGTCGGCCAATAGTTGTAGAAAAAAATGGCTTTAAAAAGGAGTAATTATTTTCAGTGCAACTTGATGTGATATGGGAGATTATTTAAATCCCCCCCAATGTTTTAAAAAGTAATTAGCAGCCATAAGGGAAGGAATTGGATCTACATCACAATATTTCAAGCAAAGGCTCTTCAGCCAACCTGCCAGGGCTGCATAAGCTTTATTAGTTCCCTCATTAAAAGAAAGGTAGGACTAGATGATCTCCCTGCTGTTGGTTGCCATTCACCTTAAGAAGAAAACATACTGGTTTTATGGATACCTATTAGGTTTCCCCAGCTGGATATATACAAGTTTGGGGCAGAGATCTTTAGTGGAGAAAACTTGAGTAAGGGGTTAAAACTATACTTGTTCAGCACTGTGATTCTGATGTGGTCCTTTTCATAGCAGCTCTTAATTTTTTTTATTTCAAAAAATTCCCATCCTCCCCTTGAGCCCTTAGAGAGCATGAATGAAGAAGTAAGGAAGTTGGATGGAGTAGCTGGGTGGGCAGCGGGACAGGTGAGTTTGGAAATGCAAGCACCCTCTGCCAATTTGCCATCTTTCCCAACTTAGGTAGGGAAGTCCAGTCGTGTTGAAATCCCAGTCATCCTTTGCCTCAAAGTTGAATCAAAACTAGTTGTGACATGCCAACAGACTTCACTGTTGGTGTGTTGGGATTCTGTTAATGTTTCCTTTCTTCAGTGAGAGGCTACCAAGAATCAATAGGTTAGATGTGGATAGTTCACTCTTGCTGGGAGATATACTCAACCTTTCAATGAGATGTGCAGATGAAAGTGATAGGGAAATGCCAGTGGACTGGCTTCTACTGGTTGGTCAGAAATACCACCAATAGCAGTGGTTCTTCAGAATTTCACCCAGAGAATGACAATCTGAACAGGACACCAGAAGTGATGTCATCAACTTTGAAATGATGTCATGGCCTGAGTGGCATCAAACAAAAAATGATATCATCCTGATGTCAGAGGTTCTCCATGTCTACTCAGCCTCATTGTGTTCAAAGAGACTTAGGGCACAATCCAAAGTAACTATGGGGAGTCCTTGCTCCGGTGTAAGAACAATTTGCTCTGGATTGCAATATGAATTTCCCATAGGTTTTCAGTAGGTAGTGCAGTAACTACGGGTGCACGTAAAGTCTCTTACGTGCTCCCGTAGTTACTCTGGATTGTAGGGTTAGACTGCAATCCTAAACATACTTTCCTGGAAGTAAGACTCAATGAACTCAGTGGGACTTATTTTTGCATAGACATGAATTAGGTTAGGATTCTGCTCTCATTCCCAGCAAAGTATGGATAGTAGCCTGAATGCCCCATTTCAAGATGGTGGTGTCCCTTTCCAGATTCCAAGCTGCTGGTGCCCAGCTTTTTGTGACTCTCCCTCCCCCCAAATGAAGTTGTGACACACCACTGTATACAGGCTCTGCATAAAGTAATACCACTGCTACGTCCTTGTAAAAGTAGCTCCAAAATAGAAATTGGTACAGGTGAAAATTTTCGACCTTCATAGCTTGCTAAAAAAAAAAACAGTGTCACTTTTTCACAGCAAATACGACTATTGTATTCATTAAAAAATGACAATTAAATTACAAAAGAGAACTGTAGACTTTGTGTCTAAGAACACACTCCTAGTAGTTTTACATTTCAGTTTGCCGAAAGCCATGGGGATGGTGTTAGATTTCCCTAAGGACTTTCCATTCTCTCCAAGCTTTCTTTGTAAGCTTTGTTTAGGAATATCAAAGGATTAGACTTCTTGGAATCAGTTTAATGTTACTGAATAGCTATTTTTAACAACTTCTTTGTGGTCCTTTCAGAGGGATAAAAATGTATTTGAGCTCTTGAAGTCTTACTTGTCTTTTTTTGATAGATAAAACTGTCCCAATTCCCTCCCTTTAGGGATTGTATTCAATATTTTTTTTGTGCGGATAGGATTGAGCCCTTAAACTAAACAGTTTAATTTCAAACCTGGGCAGACTGTATTTACTTCTAATGGAATACTTAAGAGACAAGTGTCCATTTCCAGTGAAAAGTTATAAACTGCTCAAAGTATCTTCACCCGCAAGGCATCATTTCCTGCATTATGCTGTGGCAGGTTTGTAAAAGTGGGCAGTGAAAGTGAAAAAATGTGCTGTGACTGCTAGAAAATATCCATGTCATGACAATACTTTTTTTCTGCATGAAAACAGGAAGACTCGTAATGGTCACACGTCCAGAAGCATCTGCTACTCTTATATGGCTTTTAGTTTAATTCTAATCTGGAGTGAAGTGGACTAATTCAGTGGCGTGGAGAGAGGGGATTTGCTGCTTGGGTAACAGCCTATCCTCCATAATAATCCAACCCAGGCTTTCGTGCTTTGCATGCAGCGTATGCAGCGCTGAGCACAATACCATAGTCTTTCAAGACTGACGGAGGCCTGCTTTTAATCTGGAGTAGGCAATGATGTATCCAGTCGAAGTTTGGGGCTGCTGTTTTGCTATCATGGGGCAAAGGGAAACTTTTACTTTTACCCAGGTAACGTGGCATCAGTCCCAACGTGTCTACTCAGAACTGTGACACCTGAGGAGGTGGTATAGATCCAAGGAGAACAGTGCAGCCTGGAGCTACTTTGCGCTGAATTCGGAACAACTACCAGGTCCCAGCCCTTCCACCTGTCATCTACGTATTTACCCACAGTCCCACCCTCCCCCTGCCCTGGAATGCCTCCCTCCTGCCTTCCCCCCACTCTCCCTGTCATCGTCCCCCAGACTTCCATGCTAGCCCAGCCCAGCCAACATGGATTCACCTTTCTATGTCATGCACCACTGTGGCTTTCCCCAAGGAGGCACAAACGTCTTTTACAACATGTTTGCAATGCTCACAGGCTGGTAGAAAGATCCTATGCCAGGCCAGGGCCCAGTTAGGATTGTGCCATTAAAGACTCTTCAACTGACCGAACAATGTGGTGATGCCGTTCAACAGCTGCTTAAGGTTAATATTTCCACCTTAAACTTCAGGTTTTCAGGTCTTCACTGTGAGACTTTCCAATTTTAGTGCAAGGTCAACTAGTGCTGTAATAGCATTTCGTTCCCTTGGATGTGCCCAGTGAGGTGTATGTAGATAATATTGGTGATAGATAAACTTTCCACCACCATTGGCACATTTTGGGATGGGGGAGGATGAGTGGCGGGTCAGACGGTGGGAAAGCAGGTGAGGAGTGGTAGATGTTGCCAGAATCTGGCACATGTACTTGATCCTAACCCCATTGCCAGGCAGCCGAGGGCAATCCTGGGCTGTTTGGATTGATTGTTCTGCCAATTGAAGTGGTGCAGATCCGAATCACCCCACTGAGACTGCAGTGGCTCTACCAAAGAGAAACATTTTCCCTTGAGGTGAGCCACTAGCTGCCCAAAATTAGATATATAACATGCACAGCTGTTTATCAGCATGGTTATACAGCACGCAGCACAGGGGTGGGCAGGGCCTGGCCCAAGAACTGGTTCTCTGGAAGTGGGAGGGGCCAGGGGTGGGGGTGGGGCTGGGGAGGTTTTTAATTTAACAATTAAAAAAATTAAATTACTTACTTCTGAGTAGACCTGCATAGGATGGGGCTCTGAGGCTGCAGTCCTCTCCACACTGGCCTGGGAGTATGTCCCATTGACTATACTGGGACTTACTTCTGAGTAGACCTGCATAGGATGGGGCTCTGAAACCGCAGTCCTCTCCACACTTTCCTTCGAGTAAGTCCCATTGACTATACTGGGACTTACTTCTGAGTAGACCTGCATAGGATGGGGCTCTGAAGCTGCAATCCTCTCCACACTTTCCTGGAAGTAAGACCCATTCAACACAATAGGGCTTACTTTTGAGTAGACATGGTTAGGATTGTAATCACCAGGCTGAGAAAAGAAGATCTATCCTGGAAAGAAGGGAGAAATCCTAGAGACAGTTTCCACAGTAGGGCTTACTTTTGAGTAGACATGGTTAGGAATGTAATCACCAGGCTGAGAAAAGAAGATCTATCCTGGAAAGAAGGGAGAAATCCTAGAGACAGTTTCCTGGGAGTAAGACCCATTGAGCACAATAGGGCTTACCTTTGAGTAGACATGGTTAGGATTCTAATCACCAGGCTGAGAAAAGAAGATCTTTTTCTCCAGGCTGAGAAAAGAAGTTTCCTGGGAGTAAGAGCCATTGAGCACAATAGGGCTTACTTTTGAGTTGACATGGTTAGGATTGTAATCACCAGGCTGAGAAAAGAAGATCTATCCTACTCTACTTCAGAGTTGTCATGCATAGGATTGGCTTGGGCTCTCAGACTGCAGTCCCAGCCACACTTGCCTGGGAGTAAGCCCCATTGACTATCATGGGACTTACTTTTGAGTAGTCATGCATAGGATTGGGCTCTCAGGCTGCAGTCTCAGCCACACTTTCCTGGGAATCAGCAGTTAAAGGGTGCAGCTGGGAGCACTTTGCTCCAAGCATAGAAAGGAAAGGACTCTGGGGCTTGTGGGGTGCTTGCTGGGCTGCCTCTTGGAGCAGCAAATGTAAAAGTGCTCTCAGCTGCACCCTTTAACTGCCTCTCCAGCAGCTGAAGGAACCGGTTTGTTGGTTATCCCCCTCCCCACAGTTACCGGATCGCCATCGTCAGGAAATTTTAACAACAGGTTCTATAGAGTAGGTGCGAACCTGCTGGTGCCCACCACTGACGCAGCGTGAATATACAGCATCCATGTAGAGCATGCACTGTTATGCTGTCCTACCTATTCCCGCGCAAGTTAAGCTTGTGCCCACAACTGTTGCCCAGCCTTTCAGCTGATGAAAAAGTATTGAAAATGTTTAATTTATAAGCTTTAAGAGGTTTTGGATTATAACCCTCACCATTTTCAGCTGAATTCAGTCTCCAAAGTCAGGGTACTCTGGATTGTAGGGATGGTCAAACTCAGGAGCAGTCTGACCCTGATGTCCCAGTCCTATTCAACTTTCCAGTGTAGATGCAGCCATGCCAAGGGGCATGCAATGGGAGGGCAGTCATGGAGGTCTCCTCAAGTTAAGAAACATTTGTTCCCTTACATGGGGCTGCATTGTGGCTGCATCAGTACTAAAAAAGTTGAATCAGATTGTGTCATAAGTCATGTTTGTGCATCTAGACTTATATTCCAGCATGTTCCAAACTGAGTAAGCAGCCACATTCCAGACCTTAATCAGATTTTCATTCTAATGTGTGCTTCATTAGGACATAATTCATACTGCTATATAAACTAACAAGTATATCGATGATGCGTAATGTTGGGAACAAACCTGATTCTTAAGTTTAATTAAACCACAGAAAATATGTCACTATAGCAATCAGGTAGAAGAGAAATGTGGACAATTATGCTGCAAACTCAAGTGCAATCAGGATGCGCTTCAAAATCATTTCTGCAGTACAACAACTTATTTTCGTTAAAGACTGCCTTACCACTGAGTTCAGTAGAATCAGGTAGCTTCTTTTGAGTATCAGTTGTTCATTTTTATAAAACTCCTTGCAATGAGGTATGATTAGATCAGTGATTTTCAACCAGTGTGCCATGGATAGTCCCCTCAGGTGTGCCACGGGAATTTGGGGATTGACATGCATTAATAGGAAAATTGGGGGATTTGAACAGTCTGGTGTGCCTTGTCAACAGTAAAAACAATTGATGGTGTGCCTTGACCATTTCAGTGCCGTGTTAAGTGTGCCATGAGATGAAAAAGGTTGAAAATCACTGGATTAGATATTGTTTCTCTTCCATGCATGTGGTCAGTTTTGAAGTTGAGGAACTCCACGTGGTGTCCCACAACAACCATACCAGTAAGAAACATCTAACAAACACATTTTAATAATTCCACCTCCAAGTTTTCTCTTTTAGCTAGTAATTAATCCAGATTTTTTTCCATTTCAGTTAATTAACAGAGCACATGTACCACAGTTCTGCCTTAAACATTAAGAACATGGACAATACAATAAATGTGTATTTATTGATAGTTTCCTAGCGATTTAATAAATGGATTTTTAGAGCCTGACATTTCACTACTTTTTTTTGGTGGCATTGTCAAAGGCAAGAAAACTCTGCAAAGGTGGCCAGAAAAATCTTTGATCTTATAGAACCTAACAATTTTCCAACCCTAAGCAAAATGCATGATATTTGCATTCCGCCCTGGGCAAATATCTATCAATTTTCTATCAAGTGGAGAACAAATTAAAAAGTAACTTTGATATCCTTTTCTGAAAAATCTTCTCATCTTCATCACGTTTAGGGATAACACTTGACTAGCTCACATGTATTTCTTTCTAGTGGAGAGACACCCTACCAGCTGCCATAACAGTTCGTCTCTGCGCCATCCCCTGATCACAGCCCAGGAGGTTTCTGCCTGCAGGAATATGTGGCTGGAACTCCATTGCTGGAGTGGTCCACCCAGTGGCAGTGCAACTCAAATGTTTAAAAAGCAACTTTAAAGCTATTTAAAATTTTAAAGCAACATATTTGCATTTTAACAATAAAATTAGAGCAATCTCAAGTGCACTTTTCACCATGTTTTCATACAGAAAGAAAGCACAGACTTTATGTGTGAGTAAGGTCCCTTGTGTTTACCTTGAAACTAGAGGCGTAGAGGCACAAGAAGCAAGAACCACAAGAAGCAAAGAAGTACTGTTGTGTGTCCGAGCAACATATGATCAGGGAACCTATTAGGTCATGTCTGTTTCTCAAGGTGTTCTAATGCTACGTGACATAAATAATCTTATAATTGTAATTCAAGTTTTAATTGAATTATAGAAATTGTAACTGGAAATCAAAAATAATCTGTTACTTCAAATTCAATAATACCATTAGGCATTTAGAAATTCGCTCAAAACCAGAAGTGTTAGAAGACAGCATGTGCTGTAGAAAAACATCACACTTCTTATCATTATCATTGGCATCCTTCAGTCTCGAAAGACTATGGTATCGTGCTCTGATTGGAGGTCCTGAAACAACATCTAGTGTGACTAAAGAGGCCAATGTGAGAGTGTCCATCCCTTCCACACTGAGGACAAATAAATTCCGTCCCCTGCCCAGGCTCCAGGTTTCGCTGCTTTTGGGTCTGTCTCTTTGCTTCAGCCTGCCGAACGAGTGTCTCTTCCAGTTGGAGAAGGCCATGCTGGGTCTTTTGCCTCCACGCTGAACGGTCAGAGGTCAAGGTTTCCCAGCTGTTGATGTCCATTCCCAAGGCCTTTAGATCCCTCTTGCAGATGTCCTTGTATCGCAGCTGTGGTCTCCTTCTTGGGCGCTTTCCCTGCACTAATTCTCCATATAAGAGATCTTTTGGAATCCGACCATCAGCCATTCTCACGACATGCCCAAGCCAGCGTAGACGCCGCTGTTTCAGAAGTGTGAACATGCTAGAGATTCCAGCACGTTCCAAGACTGCGTCGTTTGAAACTTTGTCACGCCAGGTGATGCCAAGAATATGTCGGAGACAGTGCATATGGAAGGTGTTCAGCTTTCTCTCCTGCCATGCATAAAGGGTCCAAGACTCACTGCAGTACAAGAGTGTGCTCAGGACCCAAGCTCTATAGACCTGGATCTTTGTATGTTCTTTCAGCTTCTTATTAAGCCATACTCTCTTTGTAAGCTTGGAGAACGTGGTAGCCGCTTTACCAATACATTTATTCAGCTCAGTATCTAAGGAGAGAGTGTCAGAGATAGTTGAGCCAAGGTACACAAAGTCATGGACAACCTCCAGTTCATGTTCAGAGATTGTGATACAGGGAGGTGGATCCACACCCTGACCCATGACTTGTGTTTTCTTCAAGCTGATTGTTAGTCCAAAGTCTTGGCAGGCTTTGCTAAAACGGTCCATAAGTCGTTGAAGGTCTTCGGCAGAGTGAGCAGTAACAGCAGCGTCGTTGGCGAAGAGGAACTCCCGCAAGCATTTCAGCTGGACTTTGGACTTTGCTCTTAGTCTGGAAGACTTGTAGAGTTTTCCATCTGATCTGGTCCGGAGATAGATTCCCTCTGTTGCACTTCCAAAAGCATGCTTCAGCATGACTGCAACAAAGATCCCAAATAAAGTTGGTGCGAAGACGCAGCCCTGCTTCACTCCACTTTGGATGTGAAAGGAGTCTGATGTTAAGCCATCAAATACTACAGTGCCCTTCATGTCCTCGTGAAAAGACCTGATGATGTTGAGGAGCTGAGGTGGGCATCCAATCTTGGGGAGGATTTTAAAAAGGCCATCCCTACTAACCAAATCAAAAGCCTTTGTAAGATCTATGAAGGCTACACAGAGTGGCTGTCTTTGTTCCCTACATTTCTCTTGCAACTGTTGAAGGGAAAATACCTTATCAGTGGTGGACCTGTTGGCTCGAAATCCACACTGTGATTCAGGATAGATTCTCTCTGCAAGCGCCTGAAGCCTCTTCAGTATGACTTGGGCAAGCAGCTTCCCTACAACACTAAGAGCACAATCCTATCCATGTCTACTCAAAAGTAAGTCCCATTGTGTCCAATGGGTCTTACTCCCAGGAAAGTGTCTTTAGGATTGCAGCCTGAGATGCCACGGTAGTTGTTACAGTCACCCCTGTCACCCATGTTCTTGTACAGTGTGACGATATTAGCGTCCTTCATGTCCTGTGGTTCTCCACCTTCTCTCCAACAAAGGCAGAATATCTCGTACAGTTCAGTGGAAATGGTCTCTCTACAGCACCTCAGAACTTCAGCAGGGATGTTATCTTTCCCGGGTGCCTTGCCAAAAGCAAGGGAATCCAGGGCTTTGTTTAGTTCTTCTAAAGTTGGTTCACTGTCAAGCTCCTCCAAGACAGGCAGGCACTCAATGTTGTTTAATGCTTCTTCAGTTACTACATTTTCTCTGGAGTTTAGCTCAGAGTTGTGCTGCACCCAGCGTGCCATCTGTTGTGCTCGGTCCTGGATGACCTCACCTGTAGCAGACTTAAGCGGGGCAGATTTCCTCACTGTTGGACCTAAGGCCTGCTTGATGCCATCGTACATCCCCTTGATGTTGCCTGTGTCAGCTGCTACCTGGATCTGAGAGCAAAGCTGCAGCCAATAATTGTTAGCGCATCTCCTGGCAATCTGTTGGACTTTGCTACGGGCGGCTCGCAGGGCTTGAAGGTTGCGCTCACTAGAACAGGCTTTATATGCAGTTAGAGCTCTCCTCTTTTCCTCAAGGGCTGGTGTCAGCTCCTCCGAGTGGGCTTCAAACCAATCTGCTGTCTTTCTAACCTGCTTGACAAAAACTGAGAAGGCGGTAGTATAAACAACATTCTTGAAATGTTCCCACCGTTCAGAAGCGTTTGCCTCAGCCGGGCCTGGGAGAATTTCCTCGAGTGCTTGGTCAAATTCCAACACTTTTTCCAGACTGCGGGTCTTGCTGATGTTAATTCGTGGCCTTCCTTCCTTCTTTGAGTGATGCAGCCTCTTTGCTTATAATTTTACTCTGCTGCACACCAAGGAGTGGTCAGTATCGCAATCAGCACTCTGATAGCTACGTGTGATCTTAATGCTGGGAAGGCTGGAGCGCCTGGTGAGGATCAAGTCAAGCTGATGCCAATGCTTCGATCTTGGGTGTCGCCAAGACACTCTGTGTTGAGGCTTTGTGTTAAAGAACGTATTGCTAACGTGAAAATCATAATAGCAGCAAAACTCCAGCAAGCGTTGGCCATTTTCATTCATATTCCCAATGCCAAAACGACCTAGACAGGTGGGCCAAGAACCAAGGTCAGATCCAACTCTTGCATTAAAATCACCAAGAATAAACAATGGTTCTTTCTCAGGGATTTTCTTGATAGTGGCAGCCAGATCATCATAGAATTTGTCTTTGGATCACACTTCTAAAATCATCATTACTACAGTGATGCTTTGTGTCTGGACAAGGACATTAATGATTCAGAGCACCATACATCACAAGCATTACAAACCCCTGAATCACATCCTCAGCTCTTGGTGTAGATTCATTAGTAGTTACAAAATGTCTGACGTTTCCATTCATTTAATACTTAAATGTGTTCAGATGGTTTCCTTACCTTTATTACAGTTGTTAATTGCTTATTAGGCTGTCAGGCTTGCCAAACACTGTTTCGATTTTGTCTAGGCTTCCCTAATTTACTCTGAGTGCAACTTCACTTTTGTCAGCATGTCCTTGAAAATTGGAATGCTTCTAATTAAGAAGCAGCAACCAAATGCAATATTTTCACATATAGTACCAAAAGAACACATTTTGCCATGTTGTATTATCTATTATATTATTATTATAGACTGTCAATTAAAAAAATGTATAGAGTCCCTGCCAAAAGAAATATTATATTCCAGTTTATTTGATTTGATATTTGATTATATGTTATTAGATTTGGTGTTTTCATTTGGTTTTGTAGTTGTCCAACTGAATTCTACATCTTTCAAACCATACATTGTTTTTCTAGTCTATTGACAGTGCTCCTTCTCCCACCGACCGATCAAAAAAGAGAAAAACAATACACCATGATTGGTCTCCCAGCTGATTCAAATAACATCTGGTAGGGAATAGTATGGCAAGAAGTTGTGTGTTTAATCCTCCAGAAATATTTGAGGAATATCTTCACAAGAAGAATAACACAGATAGGCGTATGGTCAAAGATTTCCCACATCTCAACAACTGTAAATGAACATATGATTGCAGATCATTCTAAGAAGTGGGTTCTGTTGCCAGAGTTTGAGCCACTACTCAATATCCCTTCATTGCATTTTACCCCTCATTGCTTCCACACCATTCAGTACTTTCAGGTTTAACTGGAAAGAGTTCCATAAGTACACATTATGTTCTCTGATCACTGCTGTTATACGATAAGTTTGTTAAGCAAACATCTATCAAATCTAGTGTCTTTATTGTATAAAAACACTCCCCACCAGTCGGAACCCGGCTGCACAGGCGATTGGACATAGGTTGCCTCTTCTTTGCATTCGGAGACACTATCCCTGCAATCCAGAGTAACTACGGGAGCACGTAAGAGACATTTACGTCAACATAATTATGGCATAATCTAGTGAAAACCTATGGGAAATTCATATTGCAATTCAGAGTAAATTGTTCTTACGTCAGAGCAGTGACTCCCCGTAGTTACTCTGGATCTGATCCTGGGGATCGGTTTCAAGAGGGGTGCCCCAAGGCTCTGTCTTGAGCCCAGTTCTTTTTAATATTTTCATCAATGACTTAGAGGAAGGGATACAGGGGAGCCTGATTAAATTTGCAGATGACACCAAGCTGTGAGGAGGAGCAAACACAACAGAAGACAGGATCTTGGAGTCGCCGTAGATCACAAGCGGAACATGAATCAGCAATGATGTGTCATTTTAGGTTGCATTTTAGGCCATTTCAGACTGCATTAAGAAGACTGTAGCTTCCAAGTTGCAAGAAATTATAGTTCCTCTTTATTCTGCATTGTTTAGCCCTCACCTTGAGCACTGTGTTCAGTTCTGGGCACCTCACTTTAAAAAATATGCATCCAAACTGGAACAAGTCCAGAGGAGAGCGACAAGAATGATCAGTGGGACAGAAGGAAAGGTTGGGGGAACTTGGGATGTTCAGCCTAGGGAAGAGAAGGCTGAGAGGAGACATGATTGCCTTCTTCAGATACCTGAAGGGCTGTCATATGGAGGAAGGGGCTCATTTGTTCTTAGCTGCCTCTGAAAGCAGAACTAGGACCAATGGGTACAAACTGCAAGAAAGGAGGTTCCAGTTGGATATCCGGAAAAAATTCCTGACGGTGAGGGCGGTTCGGCAGTAGAACAGATTGCCAGGGGAGGTGGTGGACTCTCCCTCACTGGAGATCTTCAAGCAGAGGCTCCACAAGCATCTGTCGGAGATGCTCTAGGAGGATTTCCTGCTGCAGGCAGGGGGTTGGACTAGATGACCTACTAGGTCCCTAGTAGGGGGACCTACTCTCCTACTCTCCTAGTAGGGGGACCTACTCTATGATTAGAGTTCTAATCATAGAACTCTATGATTCTATGGATTGTGCCCTATGGCTGCAATCCTAAACACACTTTCCAGGGTGTAAGACCCATTGAGCACTGTGCTTCAGACTATGGGAGACCTAACTGCCTCATTAAGAGCCTCTTGTTACGTTTTGACCACCATTGTATATGAAATCCATCATTAAGTGAAAGGTTGTTAAGCGACGCACACCTGTATATGGAAGGCACGTGCATTTCTGCAACAGCAATGGCAAGAAAATAAGTGCGTAAAGAGAAGCTCTGTACAGTAGTAGTAATATAATGTGTGTAATCCAAGAGCATTTTCTAAACCTGTTTTTCTCTTCCTTCAAGCAACAAATGCTGGGTTACATTGGCTTTGACTTCAAGACTTTATTAAAAGCTACATCACTGCTGTCATGCCTCAGAGAAATTATATAGTTTTCCACCTCCACAAAAACAATTGTGAGGAATGTGTTGATTTAATCCAATCACAATACTCCTTTTTTAAATAGCTGCATTTCTTAGACATCTGTGGCCTTCCCACACCTCCCATTTTTCTTCATGAAAAGAAAATACGTATAATCTAGCTAAAGTTGTTGAAGACATTTTTTTCTAACTACCTTATAATTCCATATATTTGAGACTGACAGTGCAATCCTAGGAATGTTTACTCAGAAATAAGTTCCACTTTATCCAGTGGTGCTTACGACATCATAAGTGTGCAAAGGTTATAGCATGAGAGCTTAATCCTATCCTCCCATTCACTGGTGCAGCCAGCCAAAAATTAAGTGTATTATATCCATCAGGAGGAGGGGAATTGGGCGGCATCAGTGGGGGATTCAAATAATGTTGCAGTGAATCTCCTCAGACCTGTGTTAGCAATTTTGCTAGCTTAAGTCTAGGAGAAAAGGGCAGTGGAGAGAGTCCCGGAAAAGAGGATAGGATCCTGCATTCTCCGATCTACTCACTGTAGCCTCCCCACCCTGTTTCACAACCTTCCTATCACCAGTATGCCCTCTTTCACCCTTCCCATCTTTCCACTGAGTTACCTGCGCCAATAGGAGCCAGGAAGGCACTTTTACAACAGGATTGGGTTGTGAATCTTATTCAGGAACATTTTTCAGTATTCATACTGGCAGAGATTGAAATATAAATATTGTCTTTTGTAAGATCTCTACCTTGGTCTCTGCCAAAAGCCTGACCATAACATTTTAAATTCAGCCAACCACTAAAACCTAGTTCCACCTCGGTTATCCCACGTAAGATATTATCGTCAATCAAATTTGACAGCTCATTAGAAAAATTATATCCCCAAATACTATATCCTTGACCACTGTGAACCTCCTTGTGTCCTAGTTTCAATTGCTGCTCCATATTAATGGTGATTATGTGAATTGCTTGTAACCTGATATGCAGCTAAAACTCTAGGTTATTGCAGTCACCTCACATCACTTGAATAAAGCATTAATTTATCTTGCATCATTCTTTTATGCTGGTAATTTTACATTTATTATGTCTACCGGTAAGTATTATCTCTACCTGTTTGGATATCAGGTCTATCTAATCTCTGAACAATGCAACATTCAAAACATATCAAGGTCACCTTAAAAAAATGTCTATTCAATCATATCAAACATCTTTTCATCTTCCACAAAAGTAGAATGTGGTTGGGTGCATCAGCTGCTTAGATCAAGTAATTAAATTAATCCTCCTCCTGATGTTCCAAGTTAACCATAACGTAATTTCTCAGAACTTTATTTACACCCTTCCCAGTGCCACCAACAGTTCTTGGACTGGATGTGGCAACCACACAGCCAAAGGAAAGTTAACTAAAAAGCTTCTTTAAGTCTACTTCACCATAGACTGACTGGCCTCCTGTTGGTCTCCTTGATAAAATTTATCTGGCATAAAACTGAGAAGCTTCAGGGGTGCACATCAGTCTGGAAAAAGTGGGATACTGTTTTAGCATGTGCATCTCTTGCCCAGGTCCTCTACTCCCATTTCTACCTGGTTATGCTGGTACGTGACCATAATATAGACTTGTCATGGTTTGACCCAATCCCCAGCCTAATCTTTTCCCCAAAACCATCCCTGCCTCCACACCTGGTTTACAGCATCAGGGCAGCTTTTTGTGCCATCGACATGTGCCACTGACATTGGATCTACAGTTGCTGATTGCAAAATCTATTATTCTATTTGTCTGGATTTCAGAATAATTGCATGAATATAATAAGAAATGCTTTCTCTTGCTTTTTTCTTTGTTACAATATTTGGGATGACTATATGGTCTCTTTTTCCAGGACATGTCCTCTTTTTTAAAGCCTTTTGTCCTGAAAAAACCTCCTTTGTCTCCTTTTACTTTTGAGCAGAAAGCATGTAGCCTTTTTGTAATTAATAAATTATATATAAAATTATATGTAATAATTTTAAAAGTCATAATAAATAATATAGTGTTTAGATTAACTACATGAAAAAAATATGTGTGGATGTTTTTAGCTCCTATTTTCTATTTCCTATTCCTATTTCTATTTCCACAGTGCCACCACTGTGCCACCACTAAGAGATGTGAGAGGTGTGGCGGCCAGAGATAGGGCCTTCTCGGTGGTGGCACCCCGGCTGTGGAACTCCATCCCCATAGAACTTAGGAATGCTCCCTCAATACAGAGCTTCAGGCAGAGCCTTAAAACCCTTTATTTTAAAAAAGTGTTTTAAACGGGGCAGAGGTTGGGGGGCAGTGTTTTATTGTTTTATTTTACGGTTTTAACAAATGTCTTTTAGTTTGTTTTTAATTGTTCTTAGTCTGTTATTATTCTAATTGTATTTTAATTATGTTTTAATCTGTATTTATTAGCAATTTTAATGGTGTTTTATTCTTCTATGTTAGCCGCCTTGGGCTCCCCTACTAGGGGAGGAAAGGCGGGGTATAAATCAAGAAAATAAATAAAAATAAATAAATTTTGTAATGTCCTACATTTTTCTCATGTGATCTACATTCTGGGGGGACGGACGATGTCCCTTCTTCAGTAATGACATATGGTCACCTTTATGGGTGTCTATTGGCCTTGTTGACGTTCTTCAACAATATCTGTAAAAGTACACATCACAGAGCAGGGAATAGAAATAACAGGGCTTAGACTAACCAGTACCTGATGTGTTAAAAAGCAGGTAGTAATTTGGACTCAGCCTCACAGGCTTTAGGTCTCACTCAGTGGCAGAGAGTTCCTTGTATTTGCAATATAATGGGGGCCAAAACGTACCGGTCTATTAATTTGAATGCACAAGTCAATTGATTTTCCATCGTTCTTGATGAAAATTACACCTGGAAACATTGAAGCAATAGCAAAATTGCCCTTGGAGGTGATTGGGGAATTTGGCCTCCATTTTCACCTTCATTTAGATACAGACCACATCTCCCCACCTCACCGAAACACTGTTTATCCATAAGCAAAGCTAACACATTTAAAGCAACATGCATTTTGACCTTTAGAGAATGTCAGAATTGCTAGCTTTTCGCCAACTCAGGGTCCAAGTAGGCAAACTATGGCTAACGTCAACATGTCTGCCACTTTCGTTCCTAATTGTTTAGGACACTCCTGTATAGGCTGACCTGCTCAATTATAATATCTGATGACAGCTTGAAGGAAAACAGAAGACAACTTTTTTCATTGCACTAACAATGCTGGGACACACACGTATCCAGCATACCGAAAAACAAAAACACATTAGGACCTGCTTAGTTCAGAACTGATTCAGGAAGGAAAGTGAGAGAAGAGTAAATAGATTTCTCTTGTCAGAAACACTCAGCAAACTGTCATTAAATTTAAAAAGTAATTAAAATACAATCATGAGCCAAATCTACAGTTTCTATTGGAGGAAACTCCAATCCACAACAAGCGGACACCGTCTCATGCGGTACAAACACTGAAGTTGCCATGAGCCAAATCTACAACACGTTCCTCATCCCTCATGTTATCTCTTAATACTCACCAGTCACCCACTCATTACAATGCAAAACCTTCTCATTATTTCCATCTCAATCTCACTGCAAGATGTGCTTCCCCTTCTCCCCAAGCAGTTTCTGAAATAAGTAAATTTTACTCAGTGGCTAGATTATTTGAAAATAATAAAAATTAGAGCCACAATGTAAAATTGATCTAATTGATAAACATGCTTTCAAACTGCTAGGTCGGCAGGAGCTGGACTCAGGATGGGAGCTCACTCAGATCACTTGCAGTACCCTGATCTCAAACCGCTGACCTGCCTGGCTTCAGATGGGTAGGCACAGTGCCTTTAACCACTAACCCACTTTGGAAGTATCCTATCCTTATTTGGATACGAATCCCATTGTGGTCAGTGGGGCTTACTTACAAGTAAGTGTGCATAGAATTGCAGACTTCGACATACATAAGACTATTCATTTCAAACTTATCTGCATAGGATTGAATTGCCAGTGAAATTTGCCCTCGAGTTTTGCCCTCGAACAGGATTATGCTATTAACTGATTAGTCAAAGAGGATTTGTTTTATTAAATGGCGGTGCTACATAAAGACAGACGTGTATATTTTTTGACTAATTTGCTCTGTTACTGAAATAGGGGATGAAATAAAAAAGAAAATATTTTCTTCCCCTTTATACATATTCTTTCCCTATCTACTGTACTATTTGCAGTAGAACACAATCTGAATAGGCAAACATATCTTTTGATGATCACTTTTTGAGGAACTGGCCATTAATTTCTGACAATACAGTCCTATATGTAACAAGTCTGGGAAAAATAGGTGCCTGTACTCAGGTACACAGTCATCGCCATCTGACTAATTATTAATTAGCAGCTGGGCAGGCAGGTGGGAAAAGGTGCTGGTACTCAAGGTTTTTCCAGGAAAAAAACCTTGATAATAACCAAAACAAATTCTGCAGTGCTATACACACTTCCTGGGAGTAAGCGCCATTGAACACATTGAGGCTAACTTTGGTGCAGATACACATAAGATTGTGGTGTATTATATTCAATGGGGCTTACTCCTACGCAGGTTTGTATAGCCTAAGTGTCACAGTTCTTGGTTATTATTATTTAAATTTAAACTGAAGCACATAATCATTTTATCATAGCATTTTCCATTTAGATTAGTATTTAAGGGTATAATTTGTAGCAATGCCTGAATACAGCATCAAGTTTAGTTTTACTTCCAAGTTTTCAACTTTGACCCGAAATAATATAACAATTACAAGTGAAGTAGGTACTCGTTAAGGGAGTGCTTGTAAGATAATTTTGTTTCTGGTTAACATTTGGCTCATCGGCAATTTCATTTGCACTTTCAATTGTGTTATAGTGTGACCCTAAACATGTTAGGTCAGTGGAACCTACTGGATTGTAAATGAATTCAGGATTGCAGCCAACGTTTTTGCATTAGAAGAGGGTTGATTTGAGATGCAAGCCAGTTACATTAAACTAGGAATAGACGTGTTCATATTCCAGTTTTGGGTCTCCAGAAAAATGGATCTGAGAACCCAGAAAAATATTATTATTAATTTTTAATAACCGGATTTATAAACTGCTTTTCAACTAATAGTTCAGAATGTGGTACTGATTTGCCTCAGCACCCTCTCTTCGGTTCACACCCAAGTTAAGGAAGTAGGGGTGCCCAAGGTGAGTAGTTATCCTGGTGAAAACTTAACTTGTGGTTTGAACATTACATTAGGAAGTAGTAATCTAAGGTAATTCTTTCTCTTATCCAGAGAAAAGGAAAAGTGGGGGAAACCACAACCTGCAGGGCATTTGCAGCTCTGGGACCCCAATTCAGCTGTTCTCTGGCCCATTAAAGACTATTGATGTCTCTGGCCCATTACAGACTGTGCTGGTCCACATCTGTCCACAGCTTTTCAACTAAAAAGTTCACAAAGCTGTTTACAAAGAAAAAGAAAATTAATGGCTAATGGGTCTGCTAGTCACAATATCCATAATTGTCTCAAGTGGGTCAGTTCATGTCTCAATGTGTTTTCTGATTTCCCCTGGGCATTATTTTAACTTCCAGGGCTCCATTGCCTATGTAAATGTTTGTACATTAATTTAATGTATTCATTGATTCAATGCATACGTTTATTCATTTGAATGTACATTTATTCAAATTTGAAATGTAAATTCTTCATTTTTTCTGGGCCCTTGATAGAATATTTGCCTAGTCTATCTGGAAATTTGCCTACTCTATTTGCCTAGTCTATCTGGAAATTTGCCTAGACTATTTGCCTAGTCTATCTGGGCCACTTGGGTGGTGCAAGTGGCTAAGACATTGTGCTTGTTAACCAGCAGGCCAGGGTTCGAGACCCGGGTCGGCCCCACAAGACAGGGTGAGCTCCTGTCCTTAGCCCCGCTCTGCTACACCAGCTGGATCCAATCGTATTGGCTCTGCCTTTCCATTGGACTAATTCAGTGGCGTGGAGAGGGGGAATTTGCTGCTTGAGTAACAGCCTATCCTCCATAACAATTCAACCCAGGCTTTCATGCTTCGCATGGAGCGTATGCAGCGCTGAGCACGATACCATAGTCTTCCAAGACTGACGGAGGCCTGCTATCTGGAAATTATAGTGCCATCAAAATGGGAACAATTTTGTATAGGTTCAAAAGGTTGATATAATTATTACAGTGACCTCTCAATTCAACAGAAAGAGGAAAAGGAGGAAAAGGAGGAAAGGGGTTTTTTGATCCTGAAAGTGTTTTTTGATCCTGAAAGTGCGTTAAATCTGAATGCATTATAGTCTGTGGAAATGTGCATGTGCAAAATGCATCTGACTAATTTTTAAAGGAGGAAAACAGTGGTTGTTTCTGAAGTCTGCTAAACTGAGGTCTGTTAAATCAAGGGTTCACTTCCTCAACTATCCCCTTCCACAAGATGCAGCTGTAGATATTTTTGTGCATGCCATTCTGTCCTGGAGGGTCTCTGGGACAGTAACAGACCTCGGGTTTAGGGGGCAAAAGCCCCAGGTACACATTTGCTGCCGCTGCCTCACCCCATCCCTGCCCATGGGTGCCCTCCCACAGGCAGGCAAAACCCTACAGAGTGTTCTGAAGTAGGTGCAAAGCCTCCTGTGGCTTCTATCACAATCTTAATAGGTACTTTAGGTTTTGCTGTAAAAATGGAAGAACCCATTTATATTGTGGCAGATGCCTCAAAAAGGCTTCTTGAGTTTGTTGGAATATTGTGTGAAACTCCATGAGCTCCAGTGAGTATCCCTCAGGCAGTGTGCCTATACCAAGGAGATATAGGGCCAAGGCCATTACTCCTCTCAGAACTCAGAAGCAGGTTTTCCGAGGACACAAGGGAGTAAATATGTTTTTAATAGTAATTCCATAGTAATTATCTGAGACAATGGCTTGTTGCACAAGCATGCTATTTTTTTCCCATTGCAATGTAACAGAGGAATGTAATACATATTGTTTTTCTTGTAGGTAACTGATATATCCAATGAAAACTAAATAATGAATCCATAATAGCAGTGATATTTTCATGAATCAATTTCACAGAGTTCTTCTTTGTTGCAACAAAGAGTTTTGAAGATATCCTTTATTATATACACAGCAGCATCCAGATAACTTTCTCTGTTCCAAAGTGTCTGATTTCCTTTTCTTTTACCAGTTTGATGCTGACAGAGATGAGGAAGACGTATTCAATGATATAAGCCTGGCAGTCGACAACAAACTGTTGCCCACTAAGGACGCTGTTTCAGGTCAGTTAATAGCTATTTCAGTACCAAATTCCAAAATATTCCCTAGGTCCACACTTCATTGCACAAGATTTTGTGTTTTCAAACTCCAAGGATGTTAACATTTATGGAAAAGCATTTAGAGTCACTTATGGAAAAGTACTTAGAGTGTGACAAAACAAAATTGATTTTTGGGGGGATTGCGTGTTTAGTAAAATATTTAAACTTTAATGATCACCATGAAGATGCTAATAGTGCTATTCAGAGAGTAAAGTCAGATTTTTTTTCCATCACAGTCTTAAAGCATTGCACCACCACCAGGGCCATCAATTTCTTGATGACACACATGTAGTGACATCACTTCCAGGTTCTCTCCAGAGAAGGGGATGGTTGTTACAGTAGGTTTGAACACACTGTTCCTTCTCCTGTGTATAGTGAGGCCTGGGGGCAGTCTTTCACTCCTCCTCGGCATCACACCCAAGGCAGGTGCGTCTCAGGCTGTATTCTAGATACACATCCCCCAAATCTGCATGAAAGTTACTTCTTAAAGAAAACTGTGCTATTACCATGTGTGGATCATAATGTGAAACAACCACACACACAACAAATTGTGTAGGCACACAACAATTTGCAAGTGCCTATGACTGTTATGCTATGCATTGCAATGCACAAGCAAGAATTAAGCAGCTTCTTCCATGGATGTGACTCCTGTGCAGGATTTGGTAACATGTACTCAGCAGCTCACATTTCCCACTTTGTGGGGGATGCTAAGTCCCACGTTAAAAAATTGTATATCTTCAAACAACATAATACTAACCTCTGATGCTTCATAATGTGGTTATGTATAATCATCACAATTATACTTGTGGGGAAATGCAAAAATTGTTTGCCCAGATTTTTCTCGCAGAAAATCTAACATTGCAGCCCATTCTGTCTTCTTCAGGCTGATCTTGATCAATAGTAACAGAGAAAACCTGAGTTGTGATTTTTTGCAAAATATGGTGAGCTGCACTGGCTAGAGTCAAAAGACATTTTTGTGTCAAAGACTTTAGCAAAGCAACCTTTTTTTACCTTAGCGTGTAATGTTTTTTACCTTAGGCTGCCATTGTTATGTGCATAGCATGTCAAATTTTGACCTGTTCCTATAAGAACCTTTGCAGGTTGCCTAATTGGTAGGGGGAAAAGACTTTCTTTTTAAAAATGAACTTTTTGAAGCCTTCATAGACAGTAATGATATTCTTATTCCCTGTTGTTCCTCACTGTATAATAAAACTGTTGCTACAGGCAACATCTTGCCCTGAAATTCTCTCGTTTAGAGGTTCAATAAATTATGTTTGTATTATTAACACCTGAGAACAAAAATCAAAAAGTTAATCATTCTGACAAATATCAGTCTTTAATAATTTTTAAGCAACGCGTTGCTCTCACTCAAATTTCAGATCACGGTTCTGAGCTGTCCTGCTTAGTGAGTCTCATAAGATTATCAGTGCAATCCTAATCTTCAATTAGGAGGCCAGCTCTGGTCCTGGCGTGAGTGTTGAGCTGGTCTGGGGTGTTAGGGGGTTAGGTCAGTGTACAGATTTGTGACCAAATCACTTTCAATTCAACTTTAAACCCAGAATACCTTTATTTTGTCCTTTAGTGGAGAGAGACAATTAAGGTGGAATCCTAACCTAGGCTGGCACAACTCATTGGTCTTCCTGATCAGGTTGTGATGTAGCATGTCTGTCAGTGATGGGACTCAAAGAAATTAACAACCGGTTCTGTTCCCCTCTGGCAGCCACTTTTAAATGGCTATTTTTAAACTTTATATGTCCTATCTCTCGTTAACAACTGGTTCTATAGAGTAGGTGTGAACCTGCTGGAGCTCACCACTGATGTCTGTGCAGTGGCCTAACCCTCCCCCAGGTATGGCAGAGAAGTGCCTTACAGCACTTATGTGACATCCCCAGGCAAGCATGGGACTTGTGCTGAGTCTTAGGCTAGCCCAACTGGAGATTAGGATTGCAACCTCAGTCTCAAGGGTCACTTCTAGAAGAATTTGGAATGGTTGCAGGTCAGTCTTGGTTGAGAGCACAACAATGTGTTATCTCAGTAAACACACTACATGCAAAAATATCTATGTTTCAAATAATAACCCAGGAATAGTGTTAGAAGATGTGCACTGTTTGAGGGTCCAAGACCAAATGAAGACCTACATAGCCTTGAAACCCTTAACAAGCTGCCACAGATTGCTCCTCACCATTCACTGATGGAGAAGAAGGAGAAGCAGCCATCAATTGCTGTCTCTCATCAGTGGTTATTGGGCAGGAGGCTGCAGTGCAAGGCCTTGTCCTAGGGCTTCCAGCAGTCTGGTGCTAATAATAGACTGCCAGCCCAGTTCTAAGCTGCCTGGAGAGCTGGAACTGCTGTGGCACCAAAATGGCTAATGTGGTGTCCTGTGTACAACCAGGCAGTCACTGGTGGCTCCCCAAGTGAAGGGGACTTGACCTGCAATGGGGTTACTTGATTCTGCAAAACCTGATGGTAACACATAAACTTTGGATCCAAGACAGCCAAGTTCCATCAGTCCCACCCTCCTTCCACCCTGCTCCATCTCCTAGTATGTTGTCTTCTCTCCATTCCCCCACCTTCCCCTACCTTCTCCTACCAGGGTGACCATATGACCAGAAAAACCCGGATTAGTCCGGATTTTTAGCCTCCTTTCCAGGTGTCCTACATTTTGGCTTCATTGTCCTACATGTTGGCTTCATTTTGAAACTTCGCGATAGTGCACAGTACCCCATCATGCCATAGGTCGTTGGATTTGTATTGAAGAGTAGAATCCAATGCAAAAATCAGATTGAAGATATCTCCTTCCTATCAAAAGTTATGGTCAAAAACCCAAAAAACAAAAACAAAAAAAATACATTTTTGGCCATTTTTTTAAGCGGGTAGGAATTTTGGCTTGGGATTAGGAATTTTGGCCCTGGGGTTCAGGAATTTTGGCCCTGGGGTTCAGGAATAATCTGAGCACCCTGTCTCCTACCTCCTCTCTCACCTCTCTCACATTACACCAGTGCAAAACCAATGCTAGCTCTGACACTGAGCTCTGACACTGAGCCAGCGCTGAGGGCCTGAAAACATGCTTTACAATGTATTTACAACACTCGGCATCATCAGAGGGCCAGTGGTGTAAGATCAGGATTGGGATCTGTATCCTTAGGTATTCCACATGTAGAAGGCAGTACAGTTCAGTCAAGGTAGGTAGATGATATATTATTTATTATACACTCATTTTTCTCCAGCAGTTGTACTTGCTCAGCCTTTAGGAGCAGATCCTCAGAAATGCAGAAGGATTGGCAAAGGCAGTAATTAGTAAATCATGTTCTTCTCATTGACATTCCTTCTCATAGACATTCTCATAGACACAGATAGTAAATAGTAAAGCATGGTCTCATAAACCTGGGTTCTCAAGGGATTTGAGATTGCCATGTGGCCTCTGTACTTACTCCAGCCTCTGTCCATTGACACTAGGAGCAGATATTTGAGTAAGGGTGATGATCAAAAAAGTGTTTGCATAGTTGTCCAAGGTTTCACATCTGATGGGACTTCTTCAAAAGAGGAGGCAGGAAATTGCAATGCACTAGCAGGCCTCCGTCAGTCTTGGAAGACTATGGTATCGTGCTCGGCGCTGCATACGCTGCATGCGAAGCACGAAAGCCTGGGTTGGATTGTTATGGAGGATAGGCTGTTACGCAAGCAGCAAATTCCCCCTCTCCATGGCACTGAATTAGTCCAATGGAAAGGCAGAGCCAATACAATTGGATCCAGCTAGCGTCGCAGAGCTGGGCTAAGGACAGGAGCTCACCCTGTCTTGTGGGGCTGACCCGGATCTTGAACCCTGGCCTGCTGGTTAACAAGCACAGCGTCTTAACCGCTTGCGCCAGGCACAGCCCTTCAATGCACTAGATAGACTCAGATATCTAGTCTCAGATATCTAGACTCAGATATCTAGATAGACTCAGATATCTACACTAGATATACACTAGATAGACAATGCAGATAGACTCAGTTTTTCTTTATGCTTGACACTAAAGAGCAACAATGGGAGAAAATAAGGGGAAAGAAATCTTCCTAATGCATGCATTATGTGCTTTGCAATACACCAGTGAAACAAACAGAAGTGAGATAAATTTAAAAAACCTTCCCTAACTCTTTTGCCTCTTCTGCCACTGCTCTCAGGACTGGGTAAGTTAATAGAAGGGGGAAAGAGGATCTTGAACCTTGACAAGTAGCAGCCCAATAGAGAATTTGTTTTTTGTTCTGAGTGTTATGCAGGACCACTAGAGTCCCCAAATGTGGCATGCAGCATTGTGATGGAACTAGCTCAAAAAGGAATGAACTATATAATCCTAACCAATTTAGGCTGGCTTAACTCACCTTGCATATCTCCCTGTGGTGTGTGGGAAGATCGACATATGCCTGTGCACTGGCCTAACTCGAACATTAGACGAGCCTCCACTGGATCAGGCCAATGGCCCATCTAGTCCAGATTTTTGTATCACACAGCAGCCCACCAGATGTCTCATGGAGCATCTGCATCCACGTGCCCTCCCCTGCATATGGTATTTTGAGGTTGTCCACATGTACACACAACCTTCATGGCTCCTTTCCTCTAGGAATTTGTCCAATCCCCTCTCAAAGGTATTGAGGTTAGATGCCATGTATTAGGATCCCTCTAGGAATGGGCCAGAAGTGCCTTATGAAGTGCCTTAAGACTTATGCTGGGCTTACGTTCTCTTAACTAGAGGTTAGGATTGCAGCCTGAGGGATCTAGACAGCAGGGTTTTTTTTTTAAGTGTGGCTTTTGGTAACTTCAGAAGACCTTAACAGTGTTCAGCACAAATCACAGCATTATTTTATCTGATATGGTTTCTTTTTATTCTTTCCTTCTCTTTCAATGAACTTATTATTTTGCTTTCAATCTGATTATTTCTTTAAATCAGATGAAAATAACTGGGATGAAATGGCTCCCAACCAGGAAAGTGATGTTCATATCTGAATTGGCTGGCATCTCCCTCCTTATTCCTTGAGGCTGTGAATACATAGGCTGGTACAGTCCCCATTTCTATAGAGCGGAGCACTCAAGAAGGCCCTTGTCTTTAAGTGCACAAAGTACTTTCCCACTGCGGTCAATGACAATTTTTTTTAAAAAATACTTGATGTACATCACTACATTTCTGTCTGAGGAACAGCCTCCAAAAAGATGGCATGCAAAAGATAAAATGAGAATCTTGTGAAGCACCTCTATTATGAAATATAGTATGCAGCCTAATGAACAGCTTTAGATAAAATATCTATCCATGTTTTCACATCCAGCCTATTTCCCAGATCTTGAATACAGGAGGGTTTGAGCTTCAGCAGCTAAAAGACAGAGCCACTGGCCAGGCATAGTGCCAAATTAAGTGGAGTAGAGGAGGTAGGTCTGCATGATCAAGGCTGCAATCCTAATCTCCAGTTAGGCTGGCCTAAGCCCCGGTATAAGTCCTGTGCTAATCTGAGGGTATCACAAAAGTACTGTACAACACATCAGTGCCAGTCCTTGGGGAAGGTTAGGCCAGTGCACAGACATGTGCTTGCCTCCCTACGTCACCACAGGAATGGGAAGACTAAAGAGTTGCACCAGCCTAGGTTAGGATTGTACCCCAAATGACTTTCAATTCAACTTTAAACCCAGCATTTAAGTATAGCCTTCATTTTGTCCTTTAGTGGAGAGTAGCAATTAAAAGAGTTATGTTAAAAGTGTCATTCTGAATTTCTCTGTTCTTGGAATAGATTTCCCATCATCTTGCCAAGTGCTTTTATTATTTATCATTTGTTATTATTATACTGATCTTTCTTAGTGGTTCAGTGCATATGAAAATCATTCTGAAAGATAGTTCTAGAACTGAATAATCATTCCCAAATCCAAAATTAAAGTCATGTAAAGATCATGAATCGTAGGCAGATCAGAAAGTTATATTTGTAATATCCATTCAGTATCATTAGTTGGAAATTATTCAAATGCTTGAACAGCAATTTGTACATATAGTCATATTTTGTGCATTCCAGAATATCAAGTGGTATTTTCCTGATTTTAGGCCCTTGTGAACTTGACCTTAACCTCATTGTGGATCCAGGAGATATTGCAGATGCTGAATTTGATTTCGATGACCAGGTAATGGCTTATATAGAGCAAAAGCTCTCTTTTTTTTTCTATGATTCTTAAGTCAATTGCCTTCCACCCCTTTTTACTTTTTACATATTTTACATATTTTTACATATGGTATTTACCTTTAAAGGTGTGCTATAGATCCTGTTCTGTGCCTGTGCTCTGGTGAACTGATGTATGATTCCTTGTTAGGAGCTTTCTTTGTGCAGCATTTATTGCTATAGATAAGTCATTATCATATGGTGGATGGAGAACCACAGCTAACTGAAACAGGAGATATGGGATTTACTGATACAAAGGGCAGCTTTATCCATTAATGCAGGGGTCTCCAAACTTTTAACTTAAGGACTCCTGAACCTTTAACAAGTGTAAAAGAGGGAATTTCAGCTTGTGATCTGCGAGTTGAGAAGCTTCACCTGCTGAAATTCCCTCCTTTAAATGTCCATTCCTGTGTCCCAATCCTCCCCCATTAGCCACAATTTAATTTTTAGCAGGGTACATTTGAAGTAACATGTATCCTTAGTGGCACTTAATGATGAAAAGTTCATGCTTGCCACTATCTAGTGTTGTCATGATTTTGATATCTTGTAATATGTCATAATATTATGGCCACAATATTCTCTCAGTTAATTAATTAAGGAATCAATTAATTAAGGAATATCAAAATTAAAAGCAAATGAATTTATCCAGAATGGCCTGCAGTAGGCTATTGTAGCTGACATAAGTTGAATCTGAGTAAGAGCACAATCCAAATCATGTCTACTCAAAAGTAAGCTCCATTGTGTTCAATGGATCTTACTCCCAAGAAAGTGTCTTTAGGATTGTAGCCTAAGCTGTTCAGCTAAGGGCGCAATTCAGATTAACTACAGGGAGTCCTTGCTTTGATGTAAAAACAATTTACTCTGGATTGCAATATGAATTTCCCATAGGTTTTCACTAGGTGGTGCCGTAACTACATTGACATAAATGTCTCTTACGTGCTCCCGTAGTTACTCTGGATTGTAGGGTAAGCATGCTAATAAATTTTTTTTGTTTCCCTTGGTAAATCACTTTCATCCCTTCATTCTTATATTCAGACCCTTCCAAATTCTCCTCCTACTTTTTTCTTTTCTCCTTCAATTGTCAGGTGCTCCCACTCACAATTTCATGACATCTTAATGTTCCTGTGAATTGTCTGTGAAAAAGGCTCTTTCGCCCCCAATACTCTGTACCTTTTAAAAATTCATTTTTTTTCATTCTACCAGATTAGAACTAGGCCTCTCCAATAGCTACCAGTAATACTTGTTTGGGCTTCTACTCTTATGAAGGGTGATTTCCCCGTGATAAGGGGGTGATAAGTAAGGTGATAAGCTATGTTAAAAACACTTCATTTTCTGCAATTAGAATGTTTTAATATTTTGATGGTGATGTAAAATGCATGGCTACATTGGCAACTTATTATTTCACAGAAATATGTGTATATTAGGAAAAAGTACCATGAATTTATGCCCCACAATAATAATTGATGCAGTCCTAAAGACATTTTCAAGGGAGTAAGAACACAATGGGGCTTACTTTTGAGTAGTCATGGTTAGGATTGTGCTCTAAAATAATCCAGAACCAGTAAATCCAGTGTTGAGTTAGAGTGCATTCTGCATAGGCCTTGAAGAAAAGTCCAGTTGACCAGCAGGTATGTTATATTAGAACTTTCTGGATAAAAAGATGCAGAGTATAAATATAGAATATCATTTGTTGGTAATGCATTTTAACTGCAAGAAAGTAACGTTCCAGTAAAAGATTTAAATTCCTGAAGCATGCATTCCTTGATCTGACATGACTCCATAAAAGCAAAGTGGGCTTTTATATATTTATTTATCTATCTATCGATAGATTGATTGATAGATATTATATATTATATTATAATATTATAAAAGATAGATAAAGATAGAAAGATTATAGATAGATATTATATATTATACATATATAATGCTGGATGGATCTTTTCCCCTCCCCCAGAAGATGCAACGACATCTTTTTAATGCAACGACAGAGGCTGCAATCTGGCTTGAAAGTCCCGCATTGGAGAAAGAGCGCTGAAATCATGCCTCCAGCTACTTCTGGTTCCAGCACACCTGTATATTACCCTGACATGGAAAAAGTATATGGGGGCAGATGGTTTTAACAGAAAACCACCAGAGGATATAAGATTAATAAACTCATTCCTTCCCACTAGACAGATCACAGTTTCTGTGGCTGCATTTTGTAAACAAAACCACCACCAACCCAAAAAAGATACCCAATAATGCACGCTGTAAGAGGAAAGCAATTATATTTTAATTGGATTCATGTCAATGACATATAACCAGGAGGGATTTACTTTTTTCATTGGGCAGTGTGATTTTTGTAAAGGAGAAATCATGAAGCTCTAATCCTTTTTTGCCAGTTAAAAGTTTTTATTTTTACAGGATGAGATAAACCAGACGCAGCTGATTACATTTGACTGTCATTCCTACACAAATCGTCAAACATAATGGTTGGCAGTAATGTGATCTTTCTCTCTTTATGGAGGAAGGGAGGGTAGGCTTCACAATGCAGAGGCATCTGTTGCCATTCTAAGTCCATTAATAATGGCTGCCTTTGTCAGTGAGTAAGAATTTCTAAAAGGGCAAGTGCTCCAAAAATTAAAAAAACTACTAGCAACTGGATTTTTTAAAAACTCTTATATTCCCAGGCGGGTGGATTCCACCTGCGTTTTTAATTTATGCAGATTAGGCTATCTAGACACTATAGATTTCCATTGCTTCTAATATAACTAATGTAGGCCCATTATACATGCATGGCAGTCTACATGCAAAATGAATGATGCCATGTTGCATTCACATACTCATCCTGCAGTATTTTTTAGCACTATGGGTGCAATCCTGAGTAACTATGGGGAGTCCTTGCTCCGGTGTAAGAACAATTTGCTCTGGATTGCAATATGAATTTCCCATAGGTTTTCACTAGGTGGTGCAGTAACTACGGGTGCACGTAAAGTCTCTTACGTGCACCCGTAGTTACTCTGGATTGTAGGGTATGAAACTGGTCAGATCTCAAAACTGGAACTGGAGAGACTAACCCAATGAATCCTACGATAGATTAACACCTGTATTATCACTGTCTGCCTGTGTCTAAAAAATCCACCACTGCCTAAAGATTTTGCATTCATAAAAATGAAGGTAAGATACAATGTTTGTCCAGAATGTGGGCAAATGGAAGTATCTCGAGTTTTAGACTTTGCATCAAGCACTTGAGCATTTTATGACTGTGACAGAAAAGTCATGCTCCACTGGCTTTTTCATTGCCCATGCAGTCGTCAAAGCAGGAGTTGCCTCAGCCCCCCTCTTGAGAATATCAAGTGAGGATAAAATGTGTATCTAGATATCAGTGTGTCATATGTAGCTGAATGTAGATAAAGGACCTGTCAGAGAGATGGAGCCAACAGGGTGAGGTTTCCAAGCAACTAAGGAACAGATATTTAGCAGAACACTTTGGCAGTCAACTGAAGCTAGAAGCACCACTAAGCTAAACATATGCAGTTTTTGAAAAAAAACAGGGAATTAGCTGTGCTCCAGAAGTGTTTTGCAGAACCACTTTATTTCTTCTCGGACTTGAGCATTATTCTTGGTTGTGTGCAGATAACTACACTTCCTTATATAACAGTAGCCAAATGGAGGCCCATTTAAATGGTTTCCAAATTAAAAAGCATCTCCACAGTGGGTTCAGTGGTGGGCTTCAGGGGGTTCTCACAGGTTCTATAGAACCCTTTGCTAATGAGTGCCTGTTTCTGAGAACCGATTACTAATGGGACATAGACACTGTTGTTAATTTATTTACATTTATTTACATTAATTTATTTGAATCCTGCTATTTGGGTTATTTTTGAAGTGGCTTCCTAAAGACAGTGGTCCACACATTTTTTGTTTCGACTTAGTAGCCAACCATAAATTTTGATCTCGAATAAGTTGCTGTGGAATGGATTGTGTGACATGAAAGGAGAGAATGTTCTCTGGTAGGTGGTGGACTGACATGGCTGGATTCACATGTTCTTCATCTGATTGAGATGAAAATCAGCCAAGACCCTGCTGTTCATGGCCAGTCTCTAACGTTGCGACTCTGATGACTTCAGAAATGCAAACCACATCTGTGATGAAAAATGCACAAAAGCCTGGTGCAGTCTCGCCTCTCCATGGAAGAGGGTGCCTGCAGAGGAGAGATCTCATACCTCAGTTATAAGGTGTGCTAGTTTTAAAAGGAAAGTTGCCCTACAATCCAGAGTAACTACGAGAGCACGTAAGAGACATTTACATGGATGTAATGGCACCACCTAGTGAAAACCTATGGGAAATTCATATTGCAATCCAGAGTAAATTGTTCTTATGGTGGAGCAAGAACTCCCTGTCGTTACTCTGGATTGCACCTTTGGTGTTATAACAGGTTTTAATATACCACTTTTCATCAGAAAATTCCACAAAGCAGTTTACAGAGAAAATTAAATAAATGAAATGAATGAAAAAATTAAATAAATGAAATAAATAAATTTGACCAGTAGTCAAATTGTCAAAAATTGGTTTTGAAAATTTGAATAGAATCTTTATCTTGAGCATAGACAAGAAACTGCTGGAATGGAGAAAATCTGTATCTTATGTTATGAGAGAAAACATAAATGTGGGACCATTGGCAAATGTTAACAATTACTAGAATGAAAGGCAGTGTTCAAAGAAAATTAAATTTTTACCAACTTTGCAAACCAGAAAAATCAAATAGTTGATTAAAACCTATTATTGCCTATCAGCTGCACTTCTGGAATGCTGCTGGATAGGCCTCAGCACAGGGCACCACAAGGGTGCACATCAGATGGTGCAGAGCCAAGTATGTCACCCCCTGTATTGTACATGTGCAATGGTCATGCACCCTCATTGCATCTCTGAAGCCACCAACCCTGAGTCACTCAGGGCTGGATTCTCCAGAACAGTGGTTCTCAATCTTCCTAATGCCATGACCCCTTTATAAGTTGGGACCCCCAACATGCTACTTTATAACTGTATATACTTCGTTGCTACTTTATAACTGTAATTTTGCTACTGTTATGAATCGTAATGTAAATATCCGATATGCAGGATATTATTATTACAAATGAAATGTGTGTTCTATGCACACACTGAACACAATGGGATTTATTTCAGTGTAGGCATGCATAGGATTGGGCCCTGAGGCTGTCAGTCAGCCCCAGTGCACATGCAGAAACAGCCGGAGGTCTGGCAAGCCTGACCTGGCCCCCTGCACCAGGGGTCTTCCATAAGCCTTCCATAAGGCGACCCACAGGAAACCTCTAGGCGACCCCCAAAGGGGTCCTGACCCCCACTTTGAGAAATGCTGCTCCAGAAGCACAGTGTACATGCATGACCACTGCGTGTTTCCATTAAGTTTTCCCAGCCCAGCATTGACAGATATTGGGCTGGGGAAGCTGAATGCGCACCCATGACCATAATGAGTGCCCATTAGAGATCCCCAGCCCAGCACAGAGCAGGCTTGCCTGGCACTGAGGTGGGGAAGCCTAATGTGTACGTGCAACCATTGCACGCATTAGGTTTCCCCAGCCTAGTGCTGAGCAGGCCTGCCCAATGCTAACCTGGGGCTATCCGGAGGTGATGCGCTAGAGGGGGGTGATGGGTTTGCCAAACCCCTCCAGCGTGTCAACCTCTTCTGACATGTCATGGGTATGGACTGTACCAGCTGCACCCCCTAGTAGCCCTGTGTCTGGCAACAAGGAAAGGTGTGTCCACCCATGATCAGTGAAATAGCAGATCAGTGAAATGGGCGAAATAAATCAGGAGGCTGAAATAGGAGAGGGAGAAGAGTGAAACAAGGTGAGACGGAGACATATTGAAGGGAGGAGGGGACTGCACCCAGTGTGGGCATCTAGAGCTGGATGCTATCTCCAATGAGAACATTCAGCATGCCCCTTTGTCACCTTGGATTTGTGCCAGCTAATGTCCAAGGAAACATCTCCAAAGCTTGTGGATGTCTATGGGGACCCACTGGAGGGTTCTAGGAGGCTTATGGAAGGGTAAGGGATAATATATTTCTCCTCCCAAGTTTTCTGATCTGCTGCGCTGCATGATATGATGGGGGAAAATATAGATTGGGCGTTCACGTTCTCAAATTGAATGTGAATTTTTCACAAGTTAAACACTGTTTAAAAATTCAAGATACAGACAAATGTGGACACGTTCAGGAAAATCCTGTGGGATATTTATTTTGACAGTGAAGGAAAAATATATTTATGAGTCTATCAGGTGAGCTTTAAAAAGCACCAACAATCCCCATCCAACTTTAGGAATGTCAGAAGATAACTAGTTAAAATCTATTGGAGCCCATGAACAATCTGTTCATTTTAAGTTACCATGGGAACTAGTATATTAAGGTCTTTAAAAAAATAAATTCTAGATGGAAAGAACTGTAGTTTGCCTTGGAGAAAATACTGCCTTTTAGTGTATAAAGCATATAAAACATTTTCACTTTGGCTTTCTGAACTGGCTTTGATGGACTTCAATTTCTATTTTTGTTCTTGGTGTTCGTGGTTCTGGCACGAGAGTGTTCCCTAGCTTGGGTGTAAGCCTTTGCTTCGTTGATGGGTCTTTTTAAACCTGCGCCAGTGATTTTGCAGGTCTGAGTGGACTTGAGAAGGTAGATTGAGGCTGGGAAGAGTCATTGGATATCGGTTGATCTTCCACCATTGATACACCCCCTCAACATATCACCCTCCCTGCTCTGGTCGCTGCTCCGTTCAAACAGTTTAAGGGCAAAATCCAGAGTAACTATGGGGAGTCCTTGCTGCGGTGTAAGAACAATTTACTCTGAATTGCAATATGAATTTCCCGTAGGTTTTCACTAGGTGGCGCAGTAACTATGGGTGCACATAATGTCTCTTACGTGCACACATTGTTACTCTGGATTTGGCTGTATATTTTAAAAATAATTTTAAAGACAATGGGTTAAACAGAGATGGGCAGCAAAATCCTAACTAACGTGATGGGCTGTGCTGTGATGCAATGGCGACCAAATGGTAACCACGTCGTATCCCATGTGGGAAAAGATGCTTCTAGCGGTCCCCCTGAGATAAGGAACATGTCCTGGGGGCAAAGCTCCAACATCTTGAACCTGTGCCAACAAAATTGTCCAAGCAGATTCATATCAGCAGTTCAAGCCTCAAGTAGGATAGTATATAGCCATTCCTGCCTCCTCCCAAGCCCAATCTTCCCCATTGCACCCACCACTTGCTTTCTGCCCACCCTCCTTATGATCTTTTACTATATTTGTAATACTGTACAGTTATAAGATAACAATTACTGCTAGGTTAGTTTTCAGGATCAGGCATCAAGTAAAATCAAAGTTTAAAGCTTCCCCCTGAACACATCTGAGGTTCATAGAAAATTCCATCATTTTGGCTCACAACCTGCCATTGACTTACCTGTGAAATCAACTCCTAAGTGAATAAGTATGGTTCATTTTCTATCTTTATACAGAAAGCTAGGCCTATGGGTGGCACAAGTGGCTAAGACACTGTGCCTGTTAACCAGCAGGTCAGGGTTCGAGACCCGGGTTGGCCCCACAAGACAGGGTGAGCTCCTGTCCTTAGCCCAGCTCTGCGACGCCAGCTGGATCCAATTGTATTGGCTCAGCCTTTCCATTGGACTAATTCAGTGGTGTGGAGAGGGGGGATTTGCTGCTTGGGTAACAGCCTATCCTCCATAAAAAATCCAACCCAGGCTTTTGTGCTTCGCATGCAGCGTATGCAGCGCTGAGCACGATACCATCATCTTCCAAGACTGATGGAGGCCTGCTTTTAAGTTAAACTGAAGGCTATTTACTTTCTTAAAAAAAATTCAAAACATACTCATATAAGATTTCAGTTATCTTTCTTGGAAAACAATGTTCAGTGTATAAGCTTTGCATCAGATTGTGGGTTTGTTTAAATTGCTATGGTTTCTGAGTCACAATTCACTGTTATCACCACCTCCAACATCTGAGTGGTTGTATGTCATCTCACTGTGATATGCTGTGACTTACTATCAGAAATTCGTTACAGTGTTAACACAGATTTCATGCTGCAGATAACAGAATGCATTAATACACAGTGGTAGCTTGTAAGACAAACACTTTGTAAGAAGAACGCTTTGTAAGACAAACTAAAATTTCTAAGGAATTGTGCCCTGTAAGACAAACAGTGCCTTGTAAGAAAAACAGTTTTACAATGAAAATTCATTGTAAACGAACGAATTGATGGATCTGCGTTGAGCAACAGCAAGAGGTCATGGAGGAGGTCTCACCTGAAGAGGAGGAGGAAAATAAGGAGGAGGAATCCCTCACATTAAATAAGATTAAGGACATTTTATTAAGGACATTGTGAAACAGTGCAAAATTTTGTAGAAAAGCACCACTCATATAAGGCTGTAGCAATGCGAGCGACAAATCTGTTTAATGACAATGCAATGTCACATTTCTTTGAAATCGTCAAAAAGAGACAAAAGCAAGTGTCATTAGAAAGTTCCTTGTTAAAGTTGCTCAAAAAGACACCAGTGACTCTTTTAGTGAAAATCATGCACAGAAGATACATATGGGGGTTGATGCATATGGGACTGTTGCACATGGGGGTGATGTGCATAGGGGTATTATATGCAATGGGGGGATGGCATACACGCAGTGGTGGGCACTTACCGGTACGGGCCTACGCGCCCATACTGCTTCTTCCAGTTTCCCTGCCGCTAGCGAACCACCAGCGACAGGGAAATGGAAAAACATAGCGGACCGGTACGGTCCGCCATGTTTTGGAGCCCACCACGGGCTTGCCCGCTCCAGAGCAGGCACAGCGCAAGTGTCGTCCTCGGCGCTTGCCCACTCCAGGGCAGGTACAACGCAAGCGCCAATGTCGGCGCTTGTGCAGTGCCTGCCTTGAAGCAGGCTCGCCCACTCCAGGGCAGGCACTGTGCATATGCAGATGTCGCCCTGCCCCTCGCCCCACCCACACCCCGCCCACACCCCCTGACCCCGGCTGGCCCCTCCCACTTCCGGCGTACCGGATCTTGGGATGGGGCCAGCCCATCTCTGCATACAGGGGGTATTTTACTCCCGCAACATGGGAACATTTCGCTAGTATATCATAAAACAGTTACCCCTTGCCATACAGGCACTTCCAAGTGGTGCTCCTCTAATATTGAGCAGGGAAAGAATAACCATTCCTCTCTGCCCCAGCATAGGTTCCCTAACCAATAAGGAACACAATTTTCATGTTTTTACTTAATTAAATTTGATTTTATTGCTGCAGGGCTGGGGGGTGGTAACAAAATCTTCTTCAATTCTGGATAGCAAATAGGTGCTTTAGCTGTGCCACTAGCAGGGCAAATGGTGGTGAACTGCAGAGGAGGAGGAGGCAGGTTTTCTCCCCATTTTCTTTTTAAAAATACATGGGCATGACATCACTTCTGGTGGTGACATCACTCCTGGGGCAACATTTTGAGCTTTGCACTGGGCTACATGATCATTAGCTATGCCACTACTCCCAGGCAAATGTGGATAGGGTTGCAACCTCAGAGGCCAGTGCCTGTCTACTCTGAAGCAGGTCCCACTGCAATTGCTCCATGCTGATCTTACAAGATGTCTACTACTCCTGAGTAGACATGCCTAGGATTGGGAAACAGGTCTTCATGGTGAGTACCAGTACCTTTCCAGACAAAAAGCACTGCTTTCACCCATTCTGATGTTGCTTGCGCCCTATTTCTCATGCCATTGAATAATCTGTCCATTGTATAATACAGGGGTAGGCAAATCTCTTTAAGGATCCTAGACCCTTAACAACTGTGTAGGAGCGAGAATTTCAGCAGGTATAGCTTGTCATCTGTGAGCTGACAAGCTGGACCTGCTGAAATTCCCTCTTCTATACAATTGTTAAAGGTCCACGATTCCTAAAGTGGCCAAATTTACCCACCACTGGTATAATATAATCTTGGATTCCTGACATGATTTGCTTTAATTTCAAAGCAACCAAGAATTCTTGTAGCAGCGTCTGTTGATTTCTGAAAGCAACGTGGGAACTCAGTAATGTATTTCAAGCTTGCCTCATCAATAATCCCCAAGACAGATTCTGCCTGTCAAAAGGTGAACTCAGAATGCTCCTTGGTTTTAAGAGCTGTCTCTATATCTGCTCATAGCTAGAATTTTCCGGTTCAAACAGAAGCAGCCCTTCTTGGCATGTATTATTTCATCAGGTATTTCTTACTATTTCAAGGAACCCACAAGCCTCTGATATACCATAACTCATATGTCTGTTGTAAATACATCACACTAGTAATTGGTTCACAGCCTGATCCTATGCTGCTTGCGGTGCCAGGCTGCCAAAATGGCAGCCACATTATCCTAAGCACTGCACGTTACCACTGGCAGCTCCTTGGGAGAAGGGGACTTTGGTCCGCTTACCCTGAGTAAGGGAAGTATCCCCATAATGGGTTGTCGTAGAACCCAAAGACTCCGTGTTATGCTGGAAGGCCCTACACAGGGTGACCATATAGAATGGAGGACAGAATGCCTCTACTTTTAAGCATTGCATAGAAGAGGGAATTGAGACAGGTTAAACCCAATTAAACTCTTCTAAGATGAGCTAAACCTGCCTCAATTCCCTGTTCTATGTTAAAGGTGTAGGCACTCTGTCCTCTATTCTATATGGTCACTCTGACCTAACACAGAGAATCTGGCCTCTCCCTCCCCCTACCTGGAAAACCAAACCTCCCTTCACTTCTCCCCTGCCAAGTGATCTGGGTGAGTGGCAAAGCAGGAGCACTAGACCAGTGCTAGTGCAATGTATTCTAGTGCTGATGTTCCACAGATACTGGATGGCACAGATACTGGACGGCTAAATGGCACATTTGCAACACCTAGTAGTGTGCTGGCAGTAGATCCTTAACTGTCAGTCTCTGAAAAATATTGAACGTGGTACATTCATTCAAACAATAGCATTAAGAGAAGATATTTTGCATGGCAGACTTATTGGACTGAAAATTAACTTTATAGTGTGAATAAAGTTTATGGTTCAAGTAAACAGCTGATTAAAAGGCCAGGGCATTTAAGTAAGGGAACTGATTTTGCTACTGTGACGACCTCAATAGAGGAACCCAATAGAGGTCATGGGTCCATAGTAGTCCATTTGTTCTCAATCAGTGACAGAAACTTTGATGCTAGTTAAGGTTCAAGTGGAAGGAATTGGAAATTACAGATTGTCTGCAGCGGTATTGATTTTCTTAACCAATATCGTCTTACTTTACAGAAATGCAAGTCTTCTGATTTTTTTGGCTGTCTGATTCTGTTTCTTGAGCACACTAGCTGTTCCTAATCTAAATCAAATTTTGAATGCCTTCTGCATATTACCTTTCAAAGGATTTTCACATGTACCATGTGTCCTCTTTAGGACCATATGTCACAACAAAAAAAGGACAAAGTGCTCCCAAAATGTAGGGCACCCAAGAAAACCTAGGACATAAAAAAAATAAAAGCTAAACACACATACACACACACACACACACAGAGGGAGAGAGAGCTTTCATGTGACTGATTTAAACATTACATTTAATTTTAAATTAAAAACTATTACATATATTTTACTGTACACCAATTTATTATATATTCTAATTATATAAATTACGTATAATTTATTCGACAACTTTATTCATTACAAGAAGGCTAAATGCTGCCTGCTCACAAGGAAAAGGTGTGCAATGAAGATTTTTTTTCCCAGGACACAATTCTTTAAAAAGAGGACAAGTCCCAGAAAAACAGGATATATGGTCACGCTGGTCCTCCTTCTAGATTAGCTTTCAGCTGCATCTAATGATAGTTAGGGATCAGGTATTACAATACAATTTTTTTTGCATTCTTTCTTTCTCCAGTTGTATCAAATTTGGGAAATGGCAAAGAAATAGCAGCAACAACTTCCCAAACTGACAGATGCAGCAGTAATTTGCTACAGACTGAACTGGATCTTTGCTTCTTGCCTTGCTGAAAACAGCATCTCCTTTAATCTTATTTTAGCTCCTACTTTGGAAAAAAAAAGATTTCACATTCTTATATCCAGTTCAGTTGGGAGCTCATTTAAAGATTCTATGGCGGTCTGGAGAGCTTTTATAGAGTCTTTTTTAGTGTTAGAATTTAATGTACAGTCTCTCTTCAGTCAAAGCTTCCTGCACTTGTGTGTATGTGCGCATTTAACTCCAGAGCCTTGAAGGCTTCTCCGGTACACTGTTCTTAAAGTGGCCACTCATGGGAACTGTCGCTGCACAACAAAGCTAACATTTCCCAACAAAGGCAGCCTTATAAAAGTTAAACAGTCCCGGTTGTAGTGTATGGTGCTAATATGGACCAAATCACAGCGTTGATAATGAGATCCTACAAACTGCATCCCCTGATGCTGCCATCTTAACTCCTGGTTATGGGATGAATTTGATCATAGAGTGAGATGAGAAGGTAGGACCTCAGTTTATATGAAAACTGCAATTTGAAAATTTTTAATGAAATTTCTATATGAAAACAAAAAATATATATATGAAATTTTTATATGAAAACAAGCCATTTCCAAGGTAGGAGACCTCCTTTTCGATGATCTTCAAAGTGAGTTCATTTTCTAGGTGGTGTTCCAGGTAGTCGTCACCACTAGGTATCACAACTGGCATGGCCACGCAGGCTTCTCACTCTCATGACCACTATAAGTCCTTAATAGGCCCCTATTAGGTGGGTTGTCCCAGATCTGCACCCTTTCCAAATTTTTCTAGAGGTAGCTTTGGAAAGTAATTTTATTTAAGTTCAGAGACTTTCTGTTATTTAAGAAAACTTTGAAATGCAGTTTGAACAGTGAGGGCATGAAAGAAAATTATAATCACTGATACAAACAGGGTGCAACCATTCTATTCTGTTCATGCAGTTAAACTAAGTTAGCAATTTCATTTTCATCTTTGACAACCAATTCCTGTGGGAGTGAGATGAATTCAATGCTTTGGATGAGAAAAAAGAATTATATAAAAAATTCTGAATGTTTATGTATTATACTAAGAAGCTCTGTCTTCAGATTTTAAGATACAGTGATACCTTGGTTTATGAGCATAATACAGAAGCATGCTTGTAATCCAAAGCGCTTGTATAACAAAGCTAATTTTCCCATAAGAAATAATGTAAACTCAGATGATTCACTCCATAACCCAAAAATGATTAAAATACTGTAATATTATATAAAATAATAAAATTCAAAAAATAAAAATAAAACAAATTAATCTGCACTTAATTTCTCAGGTCTCTTGGGCTGCAATCTGTCTCCCTTACACAGGTTTAATCTGCCCCATTGCTTTTAATAGGGTTTCCAAGGAATTGGGCATTTAGAGAGGAATCTAACCCTACAGTCCAGAGTAACTACAGGAGCACGTAAGAGACTTTACGTGTACCCGTAGTTACTGCACCACCTAGTGAAAACCTATGGGAAATTCATTTTGCAATCCAGAGCAAATTGTTCTTACACCGGAGCAAGGACTCCCCGTAGTTACTCAGGATTGCGCCCCACATAGGATTGCACCCTATGTGGCCACACATAGGGTGCGTCCTTATTTCATAGTGCTGCAGTGCTAGAGTTTTCTCCATGTGCTTCATGCATACATACATACCAGTGGTGGGCTCCAGCAGGTTCACACCTACTCTAGAGAACCGGTTGTTAATGAGAGATAGGACATATAAAGTTCAAAAATTGCCAAGTTTAAAAATAGCCATTTAAAAGTGGCTGCCAGATGGGCATAGAACCGGTTGTTAATTTCTTTGAATCCCTTCACTGATACATACATACATACATACATACATACATACATACATACATACATACATACATAGTAATGACTGGTTAGTGCATACAGCATGATTCATCTTGAACTAGGTTTTCCCCAATACTTAGTGTGGAAGGCTAATCATTATGCACATTGGCTGTCTCAGGTTATCTATCTGTGGTCTGTGACCCATGTGGGATCAAAAATTAGAGATATGCAGCATGTAGTAGATTCATGTTCTGCAGTACATGGTCAAAATTCATTTGAAGGTATTTCCCAGTGTACTTGGTGTAAATTTTACAGGTGAACTTGGTGTAAAGGTATTTCCAGGTGTACCAGGTGTAAATTTTCATGAAATGAGAATGATGGCCAAAATCTTAGAGTCTCTTATGCTGTCAGCTTTAATATTGATAAGAACTGTCTTCAAACTATGAAATAACCCTTTCCAATATGTCAATTGCTTAATTGGCAGGCATTCGACCAATTAACTCTTTCAGGAACTGAAAACACGGGAGGTGAGTTTAATCATAATAGATATATACAGGTTTCCCTTGCTTTCTGACAGTTCGTTTTCTCATGGTTCCACTCTTTCAACACCTTTCAGTTATACCTAGAACTCATTCATTCAGCACATGCTTCACTCTTTCAACCTGTCTCTGCTGGTCTAAACATTAAAATGATCTTCTCTGATGTTGATTTGCATGTGACATGGTGATCAAACTTTTTTGGCATTTCCTTATGACTTTCTTCAGTAAATAACCATCATTCAAATAACATAAGATATTCATTGCCCATACATGCATTTGTTTGTTTTACTGAAATTTTCATGTATTTTGGCTATGTGTTAACAAATAAGTGTTATTTCAGCTTTTGTAAATGAAATATTTATGTTTTCTTTATAAAACATTTATATTTGTGTGGTGGCCATTTTGAAATTGCAATCTGAAAAAGACTGGTTCCACTTTTCAACAGTTTTCCCTTTTGGACAGTGCTGTGGTCTCTAACCCATCCAATAAGTGGGAGATGCCTGCAGTTTCAAGAATTCTCTTGGTGCTTATATTTGCTTACCGCTCCTGAGCCATATGGTTATCTCCCTACCATAGCATGCAGTGCGCACTCCGTCAATATTGCTGCATTTCACAGGCTGGTGGGGCATGGAATTGGGCATTACAAGAGCAATCTAAGTGAAGTGTGTAGTACATGAAGCCTGGCCACACACAGAGTGCATCCTTATTTCATAGTACTGCAGTGCTAGAGTCTTCTCCATGTGCTTCATGAATGGCCAGAATAAAGCTAACCCTTTGCTAACCAGCACAGTTATGCAGTTCCAAGTAAGTTCATAAATGCTAAGTACATAAGTAATTACATAAATTGGGTACCAAATATCAATGATCAAGAAATTAAATATGCCTAAATTGCTGCCTGAAAAATTTACCTAATCTAGCAAAAGAGGACCCCCATCCTATCCAGCTCAGGAGCCATGGAGCAAAATGGCAACATCTGTTAAATTAGATTTGAACAGGCTAGAGGTCTTCTTTGAGTAAGGAGACATTTGTCCCCTTGCCTCAAGTGAAGCCGCTGTCTGCTCAATAGGACTTCTCAGCTGCTTAGCTAGACTTAAGAAACCCCATGTCATGCATCCAAGCCTAGGAGGAGGGATAGGATTTGGCAGAGGAGAACTCTGTTGGTCCCACTGCTTGTTTCATCTTTCCACTGCCCTCCCAGTCCCACCACTCTACCCGTATCCCCATATTGCTTAGATCTGTCTGCTGCTGTGGGTTCAAAGGCAGTGTCAACTGGGGCAGCATCAGCTTTTTCCAGAAATTGAAATATTGCTGAGTATGGGACAAAGTCCCTTCATTTTGCCTGGATAAAAGCTGTTGATAGTAATGAAGCACAGTTTTCAAATCAATATTTGGTGAAAAGCATTTTTTTTTAAAAAGATCCTAATACTGTATATGAACTTTGACAAATTTAAATGAGATTGTAACAACATGGGGAAAAATAATTGTGATCCATCAGGCATGGGCCCAAGCCGGTTCGGACCAGTTTGACTGAACCAGTTGTTCCCATGACCCTGCCGCTACCGAACCGGTAGCTGCAGGGTTGCCTGAAAACCCAGTGTACCGGTTCGGACGCTGGGAAGAGGAGACATACTGCATGTGCGCTGACTTCAGCACACGCACAGTGTGTCTCCTCCTGGTGGAAAAGATGCACAGCGCACATGCCAGAGTTGCAGAGGAGCAGAGCGCTGTGTCTCCTCCCGCGGAAGGAGACGCTCTGCGCACGCGCCGACCTCGAGGAGACGCACTGCACACGCGTCCAGGGTTGGCGCATGCGCAGTGTGCTAGGGTTGGGGCCCGCCATCGCCCCTGACCCGGCCTGGCCCCTCCCACTTCCGGCAAACCGGTTGTTGGGAGAGGGTCGGCCCACCCCTATGATCCATAATGCAGACTAATTTAGGCCAAGAACACTTTGTTGTATAGATTAAGGATTAATTATTTTATAATTTGTGTATTCAGTCACATAAAAAGATGTGTCAGTAATCTCATGAAATATACTGTCTTTACTTAAATCTAATGTGCCACCCAATCTAATGCACTCCCCATTTTTAAAAGCTTGACATTTTAAAATGTTTACTGCCGATTTTAACGCACACCTTTATCTCAAGACTTTTCAAATAGGGTGTGCATCAGATTATGCATTAGACCTTCCCAGAGGGACCCCCGGAGATTGCATGAGGGACCCCAGAGCTTGGACGGGCGGGGGAGAGGACGCACATCCAAATCCAGGCTCTGGGGGTCCCACATGCAATTGGAGCTCCCAGAGCTTGGACTGGGAGGAAAAATAGTCCTTCCCTCAGCACAACCACACATAAGACTTCAAATATTTGTACTCAACTCGAATGCACCCTTGATTTTAATGCATAGCCCTGTTTTCAGCTTTAATTTTTGCTGGAAAAGGTGCACATCAGGTATTTTTTAATCACAGTTACACAAGCAGTCATAAATCTGGGCAAGTTACATGTCCATGAACTGCTCTTTCAAGGTAAGAACATTTCAACTGCAAAAACAGATGCAAAAAAATGAGTAACCTAATTATAGATGAGCTGTCACTCATTTGTGCAAGTGGTGAAGTTTTTTTTACAAATAATTATTTCAAATAATCTTTCTGAATTTAATTTAGATTTTACAGAAGAGCTGAAGAAATCAAACATTATTTTTGTACTAGGTAAGTAGAAATACTAATTATCAGATATCAATTATCTTAAAGGCAGCCGGTACTCTCATGTTTTGTCATAGTGAAATGAAGCATGATGGTTGTCAGTTTATGTTGGAAACATTTCTCCTTACAGCTTACAGTGTTACATCCAATGGGGAGGGGACCCAAAGGCAAAGGGGGGGGGGGTAAAGTGTAAAATATGCATATTTTGGTACCAAATATCAATGATCAAGAAATTAAATTCTTGAAATTAAATTCAATAAATTAAACTAAGTAAGTCCTGGGGGTCACCCATGGGTCTCCTTAGACATATGCAACCTCATTGGTAACATATTTCTGAGGAACCGGCAAGAGCTTCAGAAAGGAGGAGGTAGGATTTGGTGTGTGCCATAGCCACCAGATCCACCCCTTCTTCAGTCTTCCCTGTTCCTTCAGCCTCCCTGGTTTCACCCCAAGTCAGCCACTTGGTCTAGTGGTATAAGGGGGCGGTGTGATGCAGGTTGCAGGCTGATACAATCCAGAAGTAGTTTCTGAATCACATACCATATTATGGTATGTGCCCTGCACCTTCCAGGTTGCAGCATACTTGGGACAACCATAATTGGGTCAACCCATCAATGGGTCATGATCCACAGTTTGAGAAATGCTGCCCTAGATATTAAGATACATCCTGAGGCAAATGTCTCAGTTTGTCTTCTGCTATGCCTGATGTTTCTTCTTAATGAAGGTCCTGTTGAAAAATGTTTCAAAGTACTGTTGCTTTTTCTGCTGCTATTTCTCTGTCTAGAGCACCACTTCTCTTCTCCCCACCGCCACTTGACTACACCCCTGATTATATTTTTCAGTTTGGTGCTTGATGTGTGATAGTTCATTTACAACTGCAAGTTATCATGTATTTTATGCTTAATGTGATATACCTGAAAAGGAAAACAAGACAAACAACTTTGGATGGCAATTGCAGGTCATAGAACTAAAGACAGCATGTGTGCAGTTCTTCTGAGAGCCCCTGAAATTCTGGTTATGCAGCAGAAGAGTTGTCAACACATTATGTATCTTAGCATAAAGTAAAATGAAATAAAATATATAATTGGGACCCCGTATCTGACTAACACATGTGAGCTAGGTGTCAACACGTGGCAGTTTTGAACAAGCAGTGAAGGCACACAGACCAAGAACACACTGGATGCGCATCCCAAGGATGTAGAACCAGAGGACACACATCTTGAGGATGCACTGTATGCACTGCATCCTTCACAGAGTTCCTCTCTGTGCCAGTATGTCACCATTTTTAGACTCTCGTATTGACATAGAAGTGAAAGTATATTGTGGGGAAATTAAAATGTTAGCTTCTTGGCACTTTTCCATGCTCAGTCAATCTATCATGACAGGTCCAGATTTGGTGGCAGTACTCAAAGCAGGCCCACTCCTAACACAGAAGATTGCCCTGCCAGAAGCCTTGAGTGTCCTCTATTCACATCACTTTGATTGACACACAAAAGTTAAAATTCAATAAATCCTCCTGTTTTATCATCACAGATTCACAGTGCAAACCTAACTTGTGTCAGATCAGGCAAGCCTGCACTGTTATCTGCTGCCACACTACATTATCTACACTACAAGCCTGCACTGTTATCTGCTGCCACACCACAACTTTTCCCTTTCCCTCAGGTAGGGCTGCAGCAGCCCCAATGGGTCTACTTGGATCTACCCTTCCTCTGGATGCAGCACAAATCTGAGCAGATGTGAGTAGCTAGAGGTTGCTCCCAGCTGCTCAGGGAATGAGGCTTGGATCTAGCACAGCTGCTGAGTCTGACCCATACCTTTCACTCCCAACCCGCTTATCTGCCCACAGTCCTCCCCTCTTCCCACCCTCCCCTCCCCCTGGAGCACTTCCACCTCCTCCCTGACCTTGCACACCCCAACCCAACAGCTGTGCTGGCCAGAAACAACAAGTACAACTCACCAGTGGTGGGATTCAAATAAATTAACAGGTTCTATGCCCTAATAACCTACATTAACAATAGGTTCTATGTCCTAATAACTTAAATTAACAATAGGTTCTACGTCCCATTAGTAACTGGTTCTCAGAACCAGGCACTCATTAGCAAAGGGTTCTATAGAACCTGTGAGAACCCCCTGAAGCCCACCACTGCGAACTCACCCTTTTACCCATTGGTGAAGGGAGGCTCATGCACATCTGTATGCCAACCTAACTCTCCTGAATGTGGCACAGTAGTGCCTTACAGCACTTTTGCGACACTCCTGCCAGCCCAAGGGACTTGCGCCAGCCTAGGGAGGGTTAGAATTGCACTCTCAGTGAATTCTGTTATTCTGCCTTAACAAGGAAAAAATTATAATATTATTACAATGAAGGTTTTTAATATACATTCTAGCTGAGGCTATAATAACTGAATTAATATTTCATAAGAAGATGCTGCTAGAGATATATTTAAAAACGAAGCAGCTAACAGCAATTTTTTCCTATATATTTTTTCATGAAATGGGAAAATGGGCTGAATAAAGTGTTAAGGATTTGGCAGTAATTAACTGAAAATGCAGCCCAGGAACCAAATTAATTAGGCAATTATTCTGCTGTTCTAATTCAGAAAGAGAAACATAAGACCAAATAGGACCAAAAAAAAAAAAGAATTAAGGAAATAACCATGGATGTGAGGCAATTACTTTTATTTTACTTGTATAATCCTACCACAAAAGATGGTTAATAAATGCTTCGGAATGCATCTTTATTCCTATTTCCCTCCCTAGTCTTCTTCACAGTGACATCACTACGGGGGTGCAGGGGTCGGTTTGCACCTGGTGACATGTCTAAAGAAATTGATGTGCACCAGTGGAAGTGGGGAAGGAAGGAGGGAAGGTGAGACTACAAAATTGCTAAAATCATGAAGGTTAGGAATAACACTTTCATGATAGAGAGGAACCTTTGTTTACGATCAAAAATCTTTGCTCGTTTTGCAAAGTACTTGCAATCTGAGTCACTCGCAGACCGAGGAACCACTGCATATACAGTCACATATCCATATACAGTGGATATGTAATTTACGGCAGAATGAAATGCAAAAAAACAACAAAACAAAACAAAACCCTGGAGTGAAATATTTCCTTTCTATCAAAGGTTATTGTCAAAATAACCACACTGTCTTATGACACAAAAGGCAATGATGTCCAAACCTCAAAAGGAGGACAAGGTCTTGGATTCCTCTCAGCCAGCCCTTTCTGGCAGACAATGGCACATTTGCCTACTCATGAGTAAAGCCATGATATTGGGAACTTTCACTTTCCCATATTTTTATTTTTTTTGTTTTTTGGCCATAACTTTTGATAGGAAGGAGATATTTCAAAACTAATTTTTGCATTGGATTCTGCCCTTCAGTATGAATCCAACAACATGTGACATGATGGGGGTACTGCACACCATTGCAAAGTTCTAAAATGAAGCCAAAATGGAGGACAATGAAGCTCTTTTGGAGGACAACCGGACAGAAGGTTAAAATGAGGACAAATCCAGAAAAATTCAGTCACATGATCACCCTGAACCCATTAGAAAGTGAAACTGAGCCGTTTTACTCATAATGAGGCAAATTTTCCCTTTTGAATGGACCATGGAGACAAATTTGAATTAAAACACACCATAGGGGTCTGTCTGTCTTGCCTGTTTCTTTATGTCCTGCCAGTTTTGAGGGCTTTGGTTGGTGCAAATTTAAACGATCCTGTTGCATATTTCCCTGCATATTTTGGAGTCTTTCCCATTTTCAGAGCTTCTCTTCCAGCCCTGGGTCTCTCCTGTTTTGATTCCTCGTGTATCTGTATTTAGAATATCCACCTTATAAATAGCTTGGAGGGAGAATGACGAGTTATGAGATTAATGCTACTGAATTCAAGATGCTGAAACAAAAAGAGAATTGAATATAGCCGTGTCCAAGAACAGCATGTATCATTTTCTTTGACTGTTTTAAATTCATATCTGTCACGAAAGCACACATGGTTCTGCGTATAAAAATGTTTTATCTGGATGATCAAAAGTATCTCAGTTGGTAAATTTTAAATAAGTATGTTTTCAGGGAGAAATTCATCTCATTCATGTGTGTGTGGATCAAAGGAAAGATTATTTAAGGCCAGTTCAGAGTAATTCTCAGAGAGATTTAAAATCAACGAATGAAACCATTACAAACCCACTTGGGTGGGTTGAAGGGATAGGGTGGTTGTAAGGACAACAGTGGGATAACCAGTGTGTTTTTCCTGGAAAATAAAGGTGCCGGTATTCACAACAGTGGTGTAGCTAGTCATCCCCATATAACTATTAATTATCTGGTGTAGGGAGGGCAGAAAAAGGTGCTGGTACTGAGTACTACTGAGTACCCCGAAAAAAGCCCTGGGGATAATATTTATTTGATTTATTTATTTCTAATTATTTATTTGATTTATTAAGTATTTCTACCCTGCCTTTCTCTGCCATGCAGACCTAAGGAGGCTACAACATAATAAAAATAATATATAATATGATAAAAACACCAAAATGTAAAAACATTTAAAATTTAAAATTAAAAACAATACTTAAAACTTCTCTAAAATCAATTAAAAGCCCTGGAAAACAGGAAAAATAAATATGTAAAGCACGACTTGGCACACACATAACATGCTATGTAAATGTTTTGCCCAGGGTAAGGGAAAGTGATTACTTTTGCCCTGGGCTGAACCACTTCGGGCCCTTAAGCTTGCATTTAGCAAATCAGGATTGGTCTGCAAATAGATTACAAATCTACATACATCAATATTTGTCTTTTCTTCACTGTTTAAGGGGAATATGACCAAGCAAAGCTTCACTGTTTAAGGCAATATGACAAATTTGGGAAGTATTTCAAGGGAAAATACAATTCAGAAGGCTGTTATGGGCTGGTAAGAGCTCTCTCACCTCCTGATTCTTTTCCTACCCATCAAAATGAAGCAATAGATGATTAATAGTAGATACTGAATAGGTTTCAGAAATGTTCTAACATTTAAATATTCTAACATCTAAAACATTAAAAAAATGTTCAGTTCTACAATGTGGGGCATCCCTGCTTAGCAATTGTCCCAAACCTTTTCTGGATCAGTTGCCGCCTCTTTGTCTATCTTTAACCTCAAAGCTAAACCCTAAAGCAAAAAGGGATAACAAACGTTAACTACAGTAGTAGGAACATTCAGGTCATATTCGATTTTCAGGTCTTGTCTCTCCTTGAAGAAGAATTTATATCATAACTCAAAGGCTACTCCTGCTGTGTGGGATAAGAAAGAAATGAGAAATAAGGACTGATTCTGCAGCACTTTTATGCCTTTTTGTACCTCAGTAGTGAGGTATTTGGGGCTCTTTTCTAAGGCACAGGTTATTATTACTGTGAAGAAACTGGCAGAAGGAACAAAAAAAATCCTTCCATTTGATATGGCATCTTGATTACCAGGTTTCTTATTTTTTGTAAGAAAATTAACTCAAGTTGACCAGATGCCCAAACCTCAAAAGAAGGACAAGGTCTTGGATTCCTCTCAGCCTGTCCTTTCTTCCAGGGTGACCAGCTGCCAAACCCAAAATTCCTGAACCCCAAGGCCAAAATTCCTACCCCGCTTAAAAAAACTGCCAAAAATGTATTTTTTTGTTTTTGTATTTTTTGTTTTTTTGGCCATAACTTTTGATAGGAAGGAGATATCTCAAAACCAATTTTTGCATTGGATTCTGCTCTTCAATACAAATCTATCTACATATGACATGGTGTGGTACTGCACACCATTGCAAAATGGAGGACAATGAAGCCCTTTTGGAGGACACAAGGACAGGAGGCTAAAAATGAGGACAAATCCAGAAATTTCTGGTCATATGGTCACCCTGCAATTAACTGTCTCCTCTGTTCTGGTCTCCATTTGAGACTTGCAGTTACTAAACCAGGAAGTCTGGGCAAAACCTCCATTGCCTGAAGATAAGAACTGAAGGTCGCCAGATCGAGATTACTGGAAGTCAGATCCAAAGCAAAACCTTGAAAAGCGGCTGCTGTAGCTGAGATTTTCCATCTGCTTTTCAGTGGGAGTGAAAAAGCTATCTTAGCTGCCCTTCATGTGAGAGCTGAAGGAGAGCCAGCATCTCAGACATTGGGGGCCAGTGTTGTTAACCAGACTGTGAATGTAACATCTTGAACATAGCCGGTTCTTGAAAGATACAACCAGTTTGTGTTCGTAAAAATCCGTTCAGGGGTTTAGATTCGCCTGCCTATGTGAACCACTTTGAATAAAGTCTGTGGAGCAATCCAAAAAGACCAGAAAAGCGGTATATAAATACTTGTATCATCATCATCATTACCATATGTGGCAAGCGTCCAAATGAAACATCAAGCACATAGAGAACCACTGCATGTACTCCCAGTGGCCATAATTTTCCAGCAAGTGAGTGGCAGTTAGTGGAATATGTACTTTGTCACAAGGAAATGTATAAAATACATCAATAATCTCATAAAAACACATAATAAAATATGTGCAATAATCTATATAAGAGGATTATTATAGAGGAGAGCCAGCTACCAGACCCAGAGAGGAGAACCAGCTACCTGGGAGAACCATACAGACCTACAGGGTCCACAACAATATGTAAATAGCCCCACATTTCTTTCTGCAGCCCAGAAATTGGCTTGTTAAGGTGTATTCAGGGTGACCATATGTGCTGTTTTTTTTTTTTCAGATGTCCTCTTTTTTAGCCTTTTTTCTGTAAAAAAAATCATTTTCCTCCTTTTCCTTGTAAGCAGGCAGCATGGAGCCTTCTTGTAATTTAAAAATTATATATAATAAAATATATGTAGAATCAGTGGTGGGCTTCAGGGGGTTCTCACAGGTTCTATAGAACCTTTTGCTAATGAGCGCCTGGTTCTGAGAACCGTTTACTAATGGGACACAGAACCTGTTGTTAATTTCAGTTATTAGGACATAGAACCTGTTGTTAATTTATTTGAATCCCACCACTGCGTAGTATGTAATAGTTATGTGTGCGTGTAATAGTTTTGTAAACAGCAAAATTACTATTTTAGTAAAATTAGATGTAATAAAATATATATAATACAGTATATGTATAAATAATAGTTTTAAATTTAATAATAAACAATGTAGTGTTTAAATTATCCACATTAATGCAATATCTATGCTTTATGTTTTTGTAAATGTGTGCTTTTATTAAATGAGTGCAGTGCTTTTATTTTGCCATGTCCTACATTTTTCTTTGGTGTCCTTCATTTTTCAGTGGCCTTGTCCTCTTTTTGCAATTGTATATGGTCACCCTGGGTCTGTTCAACTGGAAATGGATATGAAACAGAAATAGTACAGGCTGGCTTTACTAAAACAAAATAGTAGCACTCTGCTGGCTTTTCCAATGCTCTGGTGGCTTTTCTTCTTGACTTCCTTCTGGGGAAAAAAATAAATCTTCATTAAAGAAGATGGGTAAATATTGCCAGTTTGATTAATTTATGCTATCTATTTTGATACTTTTGGTGTTATTGATATATTTGTAAGATTCATGGGGGGGATGGGAATGATTCCATTGCATTGCAGTGACTTTTTATCATTTGATCCCATGACGAATCTTAAATTTGATTTGCTCCTAAAGGTGGCCCTGGCTCTGGTAAAGGAACTCAGTGTAACAAATTGGCACAGAAATATGGCTTCACGCACCTATCCACAGAAGAGCTTCTCAGCCATGAGATATCATCACAATCAGAAAGGAGCAAAATCATCAGGGAGGCCATGGAAAGTGGCAAATCTGTACCTGGGGTAAGCAACACTTCTTACTTGGGTCGATATCCTAGAGTGAAATTAAGCCCCTTGCTCCGGAGCAGTTGACTTTCCTAAGATAACACTAGAGGGTGACGTAACTGCGAGGTCCCGTAAGTGCTATGGATTTTGCCCTTGGTGTGTGTTCTTCTTGCTTCTTACTTGGTGGTGTGAAGCAAAGATTCAAGCATGAAAGGAATGGAGAAGGTTTTGGTAGAGAAAGGTAGTCTTGGAGCTGAAAAAGCTTAACACAGGGAAGCCAAATAGGCCATCTTTTAGCCTTACTAAAAGATCTTTGGCACTTTAAAGGCCAACAAAACAGTATGCTACAGCATAGGTACTTTGTAAGATTATTTGACTGCAATTCTATATGTGCTTATCTGGACTTTGGTCCCATTGAACTCAGATCATTCTGTGTAGACATGCATAGGGTTGGCTGTTTGTTGTCCTTTGCAGGTTGTTTAGATACTCAGATAATTATAAAAGCTAATTTCTTTGAGGCACGTTTAGCCTAATGGTTAATTCGGCTTTGACTATAGAATGAAGTTTTTAAAAATATATATATATATATATTACACAGACATATGCATGCGCATCAGGGTGACCATATAGAATGGAGGCCTTTCACCTATTGCATAGAAGAAGGAATTTAGGGATTTTAATTTACTGAGAAGGAATTTAAATCTACATTTAAGTCAACATAGGAGGGTTTAAAAAACAGCACCTATTGAAATTCCTTCTTTCTTATTTGCAGCGCTTACAGGTACATGCACTCTGGCCTCCATTCTATATGGTCACCCTCGTGCACATATATGTATGTATCCAGCAGCTTTCTGCCTTGAAATTGCCACTGTTCAGCCTTTACCTGTCTGTAAACTTTCTCAGATGACAGTTACCAGGCATTTTGGAGCTATCTCAGTAGGTAATGACGGGAACACTGTGTTGATGCTGGAGAGCTGCCCAGAATAGCCGTGGAGCATATTTGAGGGTCTGGCTATTCTATGACAATTCATCTTCCAAAGCAAACCTTGAACAAAACAATTTGTATTCTTCAATTCAGGATATTGTTACTGAGCTTTTGAAAGAAGCAATAGTTGCTAATCCAAGAGATACAATGGGATTCTTGATTGATGGTTACCCCCAGGAGCTGAAGCAAGGAGAAGACTTCGAGAGTCAGGTGAGTCAGCTGAACTTTCCATTTGCCACTATTTCACTGTCAGCTCTCCCCACACATTTTGGGGGAGAGAAGTCTTATGCCTTTTAACCCTGCAAGATAAGCACAAATTGTCCTAATAGAGATTTTCTCAGCACGCGTTGCTTATGTACTTTTTTCTCTCCTGAATTTCTATATAAAACATAGAAACCACCACTCTGCAGAAATATATCTGAGATGATACACAATAAAAATACAGAATAGTGCATTCCTAAATAGCTAGGAATGGCTATGGGTGGTACAAGTGGTTAAAATACTGTGCCTGTTAACCAGAAGGCCAGGGTTTGAGACTCAGGTCCTCACAAGACAGGGTGAGCTTCTGTCCTTAGCCCAGCTCTGCAACACAACTAGAACCAATCGTATCGGCTCTGCTGTTCCATTGGACTATTTCAGTGGTGTGGAGAGGGGGGATTTGCTGCTTGGGTAACAGTATCTCCTCCATATTAATCTACCCAGGCCTTTGTGCTGCGCATACAGCGTCAAGTACGATACCATCGTCTTTCAAGACTGATGGATGCCAATGCTGTGAAAGAGCTAACACAGATAATTTTAAAAATGACAACTTACATACTCAAATTTTTTATTTGTCAAACAAGCACAGGGGCAATTTGGCTTACCTGATGCATGGTCTGGTTACATTAGGCTGTGCGAGGAGAGCTTGGTAAGCAGGGCTTTCTATGTTTAGACCAATTGCAGAATCATAGTTAATGATCATATTTAACGATCCCACATCTTCAGAGGAGAGGGCCCCAAATATGCACCTAAGTTGAATTTTCTCAAACATACATGCTAAAATTAAATATACTGTGTAAGGTTTCCTCCAAGAGATAGTTTATTTACTCCCTCTCTTAAGAAGTTGTGATAAAACCGAGCTTGGTTATAAGTTGCAAATATTTGGTAAGTTCTTGTTTCCTCAACAGTATCTACAGAAACATCAGATGACAGAATGTTGGCTTTGTTTTTGGCCAGAATATTGAATAACTCTCCAGAAGGTCCAAAAAGTATTTTTTGGTTCACTGGTGCCTCCTGGTGTATGAGATGAGTTGATTCCCTTCTGTACAGTGTTTAGCTGCACAGAACTTTTCCGATAGCAAAATCATTGCATCTGAATCAGCCTAGAGAGTCCAATGATAAAATGGTCTCTCTGGGATGATTCAGAGGCCATGATTTTGCAAATTGAGGAGTTATTTTTTATATCTCAATTCACAAGAAAATCTACGCAAATTAATTTTTCTCAAACAGTAGCCATTCAGGCCACAAACACTTGGAAATGAAGGAGACTCTCAAAGCAGTTTGGATGTCGTGGGGCTGGTACTTAACTGAACATATACAGAAGTCTGAAGCTGCAGTATATAAAATCAAATTGATCTATCTGGACAAATTGTTGTCTGCATCAGTGGGTTCCCAAAATGTAGCAGTGGCTCACCAGAGGATCATGACCAAATTTTTGGTGGTTTGTGATACTGACAGGACAGATTAGGTGGTCTGCATCAGGGGCTAAATAATCTGTTACTTGGGATGGAGCACCAGTATGCAACCTGTTCTTACATCCAGTATGTGAGATGAGCACTCAAAAAATAGTTTTGGGGAAAATAACCAGACTATTTTTCTCCGTTTCTTCAGATTGGGGAGCCATCCCTAGTGCTCTGCATGGACTGTTCCTCTAAGACAATGAGCAGCCGCCTTCTGAAGAGAAGTCAAAGTAACCACTGCCTTGATGATAACACCGACGCCATCATGAAGTGCATTGAAACTTACTATCAAGTAACTGAGCCCGTGATCACATATTATGAAAACAAAGCCCCATTGTTTAAGGTAAATTAATCCAAACTTTTGAACTGGATTATTGTGCTCTCTTCCCTTTAAGTAATTAATTCAAATTTATTAACTTTCTGATAATTAATGTTACATTCATTGTTTGCTGTTTTTACACATACTTATACAACTGCACATAAAACAATATGGTGTCTTCATTGAGCATGTGCTTCTTAGGATGTGACCGTAATAGAAAAGTCCAACTCTGTTTCAGTATTGCTGCAGCCAGACCAGCAGAACACATGCCACATCCTGCATGTCAGGGAGGCCACCATGTTAAAGGAACATTTGCAAAGGAAACATTTGTAAGGATAAGGGAAACTCGGGGCTGTCTTGCAGCTTTATCAGCACTGGAAGGTTGGGTAGATTAGAGTAGCTGAATCTACTAATTTGATAAATTATTGGGTTATTAAAAAAAACACAAATTAAAATATGGGTAAATAAGAAAAAGGCAAGGTGGCTTAGTGGTTAAAGATGTCAACCTGAAGGTCAGCAGATTGGTGGTTCAAGACCTGAGTACTGCGTGACGGTGTGAGCTCCTATTTACTCGGCTCCTGCCAATTTAGCAGTTTGAAAGCATGTAAATGCAAGTAGATAAATATCATCACTTCAGTGGGAAGATAACAGCATTATCTTTATTTAAACCCGAATTGAAGGAAAATTTTGTTTTTTTGTGGAAAGCACTTCCTGTGTATTATCCTGATGTTGTCCTTACAACAACCATGCAAGGAACAATCCAGCAAGTCATTGTCTGCCTATTAAGGAGTTGGAGCTTGGAAGAAGTAATTTGTTTGAAGCCACCCAGGGCAGTCCAGTGTGTGTCTTCTCAGAAATCCCACTGTTTTCTACAGGACTTACTTCACAGCAGAGGTGACATTCAAACCTGTTAGCCACCTTGCCACACCAGCTTTATATATGAAAAATGTGCTTTTTGAAAGCACATTTGAAGTGTGTGTGTGTGTGTGTGTGTGTGTGTGTGTGTGTGTGTGTGTGTGTGTGTAAATATATGAAGTGGTTACCTTAGTGAGTACAGTTCAGCAGAAAACTATGAGCCAACAATATCTTTCATTGTCTACAGCAACTTTCTATTTTTAAAGTTCTAAATAACAGGCTCACATTTCTATAACCTTGAAAGCATTTTATCCAACTGTTAAGCAGGATTCAGGGGGAAAAACTGCTCAGCCATTTTGCTGCTGCCGTATTAAATGAATTTTTTCATGTAATAGAAACTGTTGGTATTTGTGTTTTTAAGTACTTGTTCACCGACGAAATAAAAAGGCTACAAAAGGCTAATTTTTAAGGCACTGAAGCAGCCTTATAATAAAGCCTAGTGTGCTCCATGTTATGTGAAGCAGCTTCATTTAATAGGCCATTTTCTATTCATGTTAGCTATGGAAAAACCTTAAAGACCACAAGCTGATAATACACCAAACTTCCTGGGACTTAACTGAAGTACCTTTCCTTCCTTCAGCACAATCTCCCTGATGTGATATATATTCTATCAACGGAGAGGCGCTTAAGCCTAGCCAAGAAAGTTTTTTTTCCCATTTTCAACAGGCAGATGAAGATATGCCATTAAATAAAGGCTGCTTTGTATATTAAAAAGCAGGCCTCTGTCAGTCTTGAAATACTATGGTATCGTGCTCGGCGCTGCATACGCTGCATGCAAAGCATAAAAGCCTGGGTTGGATTGTTATGGAGGATAGGCTGTTACCCAAGCAGCAAATCCCCCCTCTCCACGCCACTGAATTGGTCCAATGGAAAGGCAGAGCCAATACGATTGGATCCAGCTGGCGTTGCAGAGCTGGGCTAAGGACAGGAGCTCACCCTGTCTTGTGGGGCCGACCCGGGAATCGAACCCTGGCCTGCTGGTTAACAGGCACAGCGTCTTTATCGCTTGCGCCACCCACAGCACCAGCAGCAGAATCTCCCAATCAATCAATCAATCTAAAAAGAAATCAGTGGATAAAGAAAACAGTGGAAAAATAGATTTAAAGACCTACTTCAAAATTTCTTGCTCCTCCATTGCTCCTAATGGAAAACAGTTGTGCCTCAATAGCTGCAGAGGTTTGATTCTGGGATGATTTGCTGATTTCAAAAAAAGAGTTAACTAAAATCAGTTTTAGAAAATAAAAAGGGTATCCCTTTACAATGGTTTATAAACAGCTTTTCTTACTGTTGCCTGCCTTTGCCTGGCTCAGGTGAAAAATACAATGATTACTTGCATGACTTATCTCTACAAAAGTAGAAAAGCAGTTTTTAAAACTGATTTGCAATGGCCATTTATGGTGAGTCAAATCCATGTATAAAGTGTAAGACAAGGTTGACCTGTACAAAATGACGATGGGGAACTTCATGAAAATTTTGACTGTGGTGACAAAGTTTGCCTCATTATTTTTACTAATAGCACTTAAATACAGCTTTTTAATCCAGCACTTGTTTTTATGCTTATCTAGAGAAGGCGTAGATTTATTTAATCCAAGTTTCTGCGACCCCAGGAAGTAGATTAATAGCACTGACACAAACCCAACAAATTTAAAAATGGGCATAGATCATCATAATTTTTTTTGCTGTTTAAATAATTGACTCCTTGTCTTCTTTTTAACAGATAAATGCAGAAGGCACCCCAGAAGAGGTTTTTCTTGAAGCGTGTTCTTCAATGGACACTTTTCTGAAAAAGGAAGGAAAGGAACCATGTCTCTCGATGCACAGAGTGTAATTTGCAAAGCTCGTGTGCTCTTTCTCAGATACACACTTGGTGATCTTCAAGCAATTAGAGCTCAGAGCAGTAGCTGCTTTCTTGAAAGATTAGTGCATGTCACAAACCTTGTCAAAAATGTAACTGGTAAGTACAGTAACTACTCACCTGTCCACTGTCATACAGTTTGCACTTCACAGGTTTAAAAGCAGCATGGTGAAACAACAACTCTGGTTTATATAAATCATGTCTTGCAGTTCAGTATGGCCTGGCATACTACATCGTTGGAATTCAGTTCCCAGTCAGCAGAACTGACATTTTGTGTATACCTATACATATATTTCTGTAAACAATGCAATTTTGGGGCTATTTAAGCTTGTTCTTTATTTATATAGTGCTTGACCAATCTGTTTTTGTCATTTTATCTTCTTGGTGAAACATGCATACATGAAGTCACAATTAGGCCACAATCCTAACCATGCTCTCCTGGGTGTAAGTCCCACTGACTTTAATGGGATTTACTTCTGAGTAGATATGCATGTTCACAGTGCTCTCACAGTGTTCCAAGGCAGCTGAGGTTCAGAAATCTTCAGCAAAGCAGTGTAAATACCTTGAACAACAAATAGGCTGAATGTGAAACAATTAACATATGACAACAGAATCAAGTGTTGTTTTCTGCCAAAGTGGTTTCAAAACCTATCGGAAAGTATGTGTTTTGCTTTGTTTAAAATATTAATGTAGAATAGGACTAATGCTATCTAATAAAACTGTATTTCTCAAGCCTTGGGTTTTGACCTGATGTGCAGTGGGCAGTTAGTGCATGGGCTACACCACAATGGTATAAGAACATAAGAGCCTCCACTGGATCAGGTCAAAGGTGTGCTCCCTGTGGAGTCAGAGTGCCTTCTTGGGCTTCCCTCAGAGGTTATTTCTGAGTTGCACTGAACCCACAACCTTAGCTTTGGGACTCACAGGCCCCAGAATGCCCTGTGAAAGTGACTGCAAATGGCTTGTGGACACATCTGGTTTGGCCAGAAATAACTTTTGTGGACATTCTGGGTCCCATGAGGCCAAAGGAGCAGGTTGCAGGTCTGGTGTGTCCCCATTTTTGTGGAGTCAGAGAATGAGTCACATGCCTGGAGTTATCCAGAAGTGGCCACCAGAGATTCCCAAGAAGGCATTGCAGCACTACATGGAACATTGTGTCATGAACCATTGTGGATCATAACATGAAAATGTGTAGGAACCCCTGTACTAAAAACTATCCAAGGCCAAATTCTGCACATGTTAAGATGTGTAAACACATGCAACCGGAGAGGCAGTAATAATTTATTTCTCTGTGTAGGTATGTTACTGTTGAGTAAATATACCAATTGTATGTTTCAATTTTTGATCCTAAGATGTTATTTCTATCTGATGTTGAATATAAGATTTAAAGTGTGGAAGAGAAATATTTGTTTTCATCAGCCTGTATCAAACATTTCCATTCTTTTTGCACAAGAAGATGTAAATAAAATTTCACAAGTTGAGCAAAAGTTTGAAGGGTGTCTGTACACTGAATAGTGGGTAAGTCTACTAGCTTACTTAGGCTGCAATCCTGAAGACACTTTCCTGAGAGTAGGATCTGTTGAATACTGTAGGGCTTATTTTTGAGTAGACATGGTGAGGATTGTGGTCTTAGGAAGAAAATGTACCTTTTTTCCCATTTCAGCTGGCATGATTGATCTTTGTCAACTGTTGCATCATCAAAGACCATTTATAGCAGATTTGTATTTTCAAGTTAGTTTTCTTGTAAAGATGTAGTACAAATAAATTATTGAAAAATAGTAAAAGTAGCAATTATCATTTCTTAAATTGCTTGAAATATGAATTCAGTCCCAAAATGTCAATGTGGAAAAAATTTGTATTTCTGCATTTTGAGTTGTTTAAAATCCTACATTTCTCCCCAAAGGAGACTCACAAAACATTAAAATACATATAAATTTAAAAATGCATAAAACTAAAATACATAAATACGCCATATTAAATAGCCAACAAGTGGCAAGCAGCAGCTAGCTGATCATTGATTTAAAAAAATTAAAAAATTGGCAAGTGCCAGTCTCCAACCAGTGGAAATACCTCTAAAAAAACCTGTGTCCCAAAGGCTTTTTGAAATGTGCTCTGGCTTTGCCAGACAGCTTCTAAACAAACAGCAGTTCTCATCTCAAAAGGAAAGGGAATTCCACAGAGCAGGTGCAACTACCAACAAGGCCCTGTTTCTAGATGCTGTTCCCCTAACCTCTCTTAATGTTGGCACATCCAAAAGGTCCATCTCAGATGATCAAGGAGAATGGGTTGGATTATAAGGAAGTGATCTCTCAAATATACTGGTTCCAAGTTGTAAAGATTTTTAAAGGCCAAAATCAGAAGCTAGGATTGAAACCAGAATCAAAACAACAGCCAGTATAGCTGTCAATGCAGCAATTAAACAGACCTCCGGTAACCATGTGAGCTGTAGATGCATAAATAAAAATTATTTTATGACTAAATAAAAATTATTTTAAAAGATTAACTAAGAGATGGACTATTCACAACTTGCCCACCATGGGAACTTGCAATTGAAATAAATATGATTCACCTACTGTAATGACGTAAGGATTCCTTGAATATCTGATTGGCATAGTTCTTGCCATAGGTGCAATTATGCCAAATATTATGTGTATCTCCCTATGCACCAGAAACACAAGATTGTTATAAATGATGGGACAAATCCTTACTAAATAACGTCCCTCTTCCCTTCTTATCAAGAACTTAAATCAATGCTTGCAGCAGATATCATTTTCAATTCAAGAACATTCACACATCTTTTGAAGTTGTCAGAAAAACAGGTTTGCCTCTCTTTAGAAACCACATTTGTAGAAGAAAAGAGGCTGCTTGAAAAGGAAGACTATAATCCTTCATATCTGCATAATAATCCTTCATACTTGCATAATCCTTCATATTTCCCCCTCCCGAAAGAAAATTGATTGTACTTTCCTTAAAGAGAAAAGTGAAATACATTAGGTGTATTCTTTTATATTATATATATTTTGGTTTATTAAATTTCTCAAAGAATGAGATATGCTTACAGACGATGTATTATACTGCTCAGTCATTTAGAAACGGTACTGCATCATCTACTCAATATATTAAAAAAGCTTAAATTCCTCTAACAAAAAGTGATTACACCTAAACAAACACTTTGAAAATCAACACTGGGATTATTAAACTGAAATTAAAGCTGCTATCAAATGCACCAGCCAATTTTTTTTATCAGTTACTCACTGCTGTGTTTTAAGTTAAACATGTATTCTAAGTCACTCCGAAAGTTCAAGTTTTTGTTTTAGCAAGTGGAAATCTATTACAGTTATAATTAGCACTTCTGAAATCACAAGTTATACATGTGAAAATGATGTATTAGCTAAAAATATCACAATTATAACAAAGCTTCTTGAATCATTCCAATTTTTAGTCTAATAAAGCGTACCAAAATTCCTTTCTTCTTTATTTGGGGAGGGCAGAAAGGAAAACAAACATTCATATAGAATAATACAAAGAAATGTTCACCATGATCATAAACAAATTACATGGAATCTTGTTTATTTCATTGGTATTTTCTTCGGTGTACTTCCTCTGATCTATTGATTTCTTAGAAACATACAACTGACACAGCTGGGTGTGCAGTTCTATAGAAATAAATGGAGAACCAAACACACAAATCCTCCATCTATATGTTGAAATACATATGGTGTTCTGAATTGGATGGTTGTCAGGATCAGTGTCAGAACCTAATCCTGAAAGAGGCTGAGAGCTGGACAATGATCACGACAACACACTTAGCCCCTTGACAGGATCAAGCACTCCTTTAGCCAAGAAGCTAAATGATATTCTTTGTTCTTAACGTTTGTTCAAAAGTCAAACCTTATCAGAAAAAAGTCACAGTAAGCATTCTATATATAAACAGACTGTATCCACATAGTTTATTTCTCACAGTTCTCCTGACAATTGAACATTATTTAAGAACATACTGTATACACAGATAAGAAGAAACATACAAAATGCTTTAAATGATGCACAACAAAATCCAGCAGTATAAAAGAATGCATGTGAACCCTTGCTCACAGCTCAGGCTAAATTTAATCACTTGTTTAAATAGTAATAAAAATACAATCTTTCATGGATCTTGTGCATACTACAAAAGAGGAAAATTATTACCATATATGATTTATATTAGGCAGTTTTCTTTGATGAGTTGCATTAACAACTCCAAATACAGAGGCAGACGGCTGTGTATTTTTACTTTTATAAAGAGTTATTAATGTTGGGTATTGGAGACTTTACACAGTTACTACCACTGGCACTTTTCACCATATTTTTGTACACATCACATGGTCATCTTATATAACATTACATTTAAAAAATATATCTGCGTGACAATTTTTATAATATTCACAACCATGAGCTGGTTAAGGAAGCAATGCCACAGTTGCCTCCTGTAGTGCTTCACTGTTGGTAAATAAAAAAAGTTTATTATGATAAAACTAAAAAGAAAGAAAATGAAATAAAAGAAATGTCAATATAATTAAGCAGCTCCAATTTAATAAAGGCCTATTATCGACCATCACAGAGACAGTGATTGTTTTAAGAATATGTCCTAGAAGCAAACACTGTCATAGGTTAAAACTTTTGTCTAGTCAGTTTCTGTGTTGAAAACTATTTCACAACAAAACTGCAAACTACTAAACTGTTTTTAATGAAAGTACTTCATCACCTCTGCATCTCAGAAATAGCCAAGCTCTTTACGGCTTCGGAATTGACTATCTTTCAGCGTGTGCTTTCATGCCCGGCCACACTTTTGTAATGCCTCTCTTCAGATTTGTCACCTAAAAAAGACTAACGCGGCGAAAGGAACATCTCACCAGTACAGCCTTCCGCACACTAGGAATGTTCAGCTTCTGCGCAGTGATCTCGAATCATGACAGGTCGGAGAGCAGCAGTTGGATGAGGACACGCAGGAAGCTCTCATGCTGTGGATGACATTCCTGGGAAAGCAGGGTCTTTCCAGGGTGGGCACAGAATCAACAGTGCCACTGTTGGTTTTTAAACAGGATGCTACACTTCAGGTCGTAGGTTTGCTTCCCATGTCATCTATTTGCAGGAAAGTAGTTGGGATCAAGATAATTATAACTGGGGCCTTGGGACATGCAGTAGTCTCTGTCTAAGAACATTTCTGCTCTGTACATGGGCTCCAACCGATGGTTTTCCTTGTGCAAATCTGTTTCATGTAGACTGAAAAAAAGAGAATTTATTTGTCAAGTATCTATTTCTCATAAGCTTCTCATGACCCCTATGAATATACAGTACTGTATTTTTAAATGTATGGGCAAATAATTGCTCACAGTGTGTATTTTTTTGTACATGTATTCCAGTGAAACAAATCTTCATAGACTCCAGTGCAAGCATGCACAATGGGTCCAGATTCGTTCGTGGCCTTATCATATCTATTTCAAATAATACGTTGAAGATACCAACAACAATAAAAAAGGATTCACTTAAACAAATGGTCAACAACACATGCTGCTTACCAGTCAGAACAAGAATCACAGAAATCTAAAGACATTTCTGGAGGACAGTCTTGGCAATGCCACCGAATACCCTGAATGGGTTCAGTTCCACAGTTATCACACTGAAAGCAAATTCAGGAGAAAAAAATTCAGAAAAGAGATGTTCCTCTCCAGAACAGTAACATTTGTTAGATGAACACACCATACAGAGAAGACAACATTTCATTAAGAGAATCAAATGGGTCTTTCTTAAGAAAATGTTGGCAATACTTCATACCATGATGGTATGAGGGAAAGGGAGAAGTTTCTAAAAAATTTAGAGAATTTCTAAATTTGAGGCATTTCTAACATTAAGAACCACTGACAATGACTATGTTTCTTACCTAACAGAACATTAGTTTTTGCTCTTATCCTTGATTTTCAACAGTTCTTTATCACATCATTGCCTCTGCCCTTATTCCTCCATGCAACAAACATCATTACACTATCTTTCCCTTGTGTAATTACTGGCCTATCCCTCCACCAGGATTGGTGCAGAAGTATCTTACGGCACTTCTGTGTCACTCCCAGGCCAACATGAGACTTGTGTTGGGGCTTATCCTGGCCTAACTGAGGATTGGGACTGCATTCTAAGTTTCTCCGAAAGATTTACTGGTTTTCCTATTACTGTCAGATGTTCTTCTCTGACCCTCGTTTTCTCAATCTTTGTATACCCATACTGCAAACAGCATTCAATGTTTCTTCGATCTTCTGCAATAACTGCCTATGGTATCCAAATACAGTGGGCCCTCGATATCTGGAGGGGATTTGCTCATGGACTCTCTGTGGATATGTATTTTTCAACTGAACAAGAAATGCTTTTCTGAAGGTTTCAACCAGCCTTCAACCAGCTTCACTACACCTCAGAAAACCTCCCTGAAGTGAATTCCAGTTGTGTCTGGGAAGTCCTCTGAGGTCTCACATTGTGGGGTTGTGGCCTGTGTTAAGTAAAATCTGTAGATTGCGATTTATGGCTAATGAGAGCGGATAATATTACTATTCTGTATCTGACAACACCCACTACTTCAATAGGGTAAAAGCCTCCCACACAGTCCTTTTCAAGTTATCTGGCAATGTGCCTTAAGTAATGTTAACAAAAATGGTGGATTCCTTACTGTGAATCCCAGGTTCCAGGAGAGGAGTTCGTGATGTCATTCATATGAATGGGTGACGTCCCCTCTCGGCCAGTCAGAACTGATCAGGTGATGACTCCTCCTTCCGGGGGCGTCTCCAAGATCCCAGATCAGTTCTGACTTGCCAGGAGAACGGTCAGGTTTCTGGCTGCTGGAATTTTTCTGCAGCCACATGCTTTTTTTAAATTCTATTTTTTCCTCCTTCCTGCCCCCCCCCTCCCCAGGGTCTCCTTAGTCCACTTGGACCCTCAGCTTCCGCTGGGGAGGAGAGCACCGGGCTTCAGCCCTTCTTTTTAGGAGGTGGGGGTCCACCTCCCAAACTTTTCAAGTTATCTGGCAATGTGCCTTCAGTAACATTAACAAAATCTTTTTTTTATTTTAAGGGAAAAAAATTGTTGTCTATGGTTAGGGAAGCCTGGAGATATAAAATGTTGCATGATGTTTGCCAATGTCCTTCTAACAGAAACAGGTCTTGAATCACAGGCCCCAAATGTCTGATCCATTAGCAAAGGTGGCTTCTAAGTTTTGCAATCTTTTATTTGTCCTCCCTAGAAAACTATATATGCACACTTTTGAATTTCATATTTTCTTTAAAAAACCCAAACTAATGCTCAGCTGATCAAAGCGAAAAGCTGACCTTTTCCATCTTCTCACCTTGATCCCAATATGCTGTACAAAGCCACTTTCTGCATGCATCTGCTGGAGCTTCTGTTTCTTCAACTTTTTTAGCTCAAGTAGCTCTTTGTATTCTGGCAGTTCTCGATATGTTACAGGAATACTTTCCTCATCCTGTATTTTTTTAAAAAGAAAAGGAAGCCTTACTTTGTAAATCACAAATAAGGGGTTTAAATAGCATAAGTCATTGTAAGTAGATCCAAAAGTTAAATTGTACAAGATTGGGATTATATAGTAAATAAACAAAACTGCATTGAAAAGAGACATGCACAACTATTTCATCTTCTGAATGATACCTGGGAGTTCCTGAGAAATGCTAGGCAACCACTTTTTCTCCATACATATTTTTTACTTTCTAAAAGTTGCCCAGTTGTGGGAAGAAGTGGTGACAATGGAAGGGAGGTGGTGTGTGTGAAATGAAAGGTGCTTATTCCATCTATGATATTTTAATCTCATAAGTTTTCACCTCTCAGCAACATTAATAAAAGCTCATCTATATATATAAAATTGAAAAGTCTGTCTCTCTGACTGGCTCACTAACACTTCACCAAAACCACTAGACGGGAAGCATGAAATTTGGGGAGGGTGTTCCTTCCATGACAGAGGGATCCAGTAGGAACTGATTTTCAGAAATTCCAACCAGAGGGGGGTGAAAAGGGGCACAACACATTTTCCTCCCTATACTTTACATTGAAGAACTGGTGACTGATAGGTACTCTGCCCCAACCCCTGGACCCAGAAGCATGAAATTTGGGGAGGGTGTTCCTTCTGTGATATCAACACCCACCAAGAACCAATGTTGAGAAATTCAATCCTTATGGGGTTAAAAAGGGGTGCAACATGTTTCTGTCCTATATTAAACATTGAAGACTGACGGTTCAACAGCCAGCCAATTTGGTGCCCAGTACATGATGCACTGGGAGGGCGGGTTTGCATGGAGGGACAGTGCGCATTAATGGTTGTTGATGCGCATGGGGATGTTGCGCGGGGGAGGTGTTGATGAGCATGGGATTTTGATGCGCATGAGGGGTTGATGTGCATGGGGGGATTTTGAGCATTCAGGGTTGATGCGCATGGGAATGTTGCAAAGGGGGAATGGATACACGGGGGGACGATCCGCAATAGGGGCACAATCTGCAATGGGAGGTTGCCACACCGGGGGGGGGGGGTATTTTACTTCCACAACACGGGTATGTTTCTCTAGTTTCATTAATAAATTTATGAAAAGCTCTGGAAACTGAGACACGTTGGCTTTTTGCAAGCTACAAAAGGAATCCCCTGACAAATATTGCACAAATTTCCTAATTCTAATTTTTCCAGTTACTACCTACCTTAAAGACTATTGTAAAACACTCCACATGTGGCCACCCTTGAAAGTATTCAAGTTGCAGTTAATGGAGAATGCAGTGGCTTGTGTGGTTGCTGGAGGTCAGTGGTTTGACTGAAATACCACTGCTCCAGTGATTACACTGGTTGCTGGTTTGTTTCTGGGCCCAATTCAAGGTGTTGACCTATTTAGCCCTAAATTGCCTGGGACCTGTGTATCTGTGAGACAGCCTTCTTCCATACAATCTCTGAGGTCCATTCTCTGAGGTCATCAGAGGGGCCCCTGTTGGTTGTGCTGCCACTGAAAGAAGTTAGAGGGAGCGGCCCCACTTTGTGAAACTCCCTCCCCACTGAATTAAGAAAAGCCATTTTGCTATTGTCCTTATTATGAGGCCCGAAGACTCTTTTATTCAGACAGGCTTTAGCTGGCTAGTTAATATCTAGGAGAAATTAGTGCCTTCTTAATTCTTTTACATTCTTTGCTCCTCAACTCCATTCATCTGATCCTATTAGAAGAAAATGCTCTGTTTTCCAGGCCCAGTTCCCTCTGGATAACCCCACTGATTTCCTGCATTCCTTCCCCATCCTTGCTTCCACCATCATTTTTTAAAATGCATTTCTCCCCCACTTCTGGAACTCAAAGCATACCGATGCATCCTCCTCTGCTGCATTGCCCATGTGACTATGAAAACTGGATCTGTCATCATCTTCATCCATATACACAGGGGGTTCATGGGAGGTCATAAAAGTTGAGGGCTTGAAAAGATGTTTATTCAGAGGATGCTGCCTTCTATTGGATGACTGTCAATTAATAAGAATAATCACACCATTAAAATTTTTGGGTCAGTTGGTGGTGAAAAAAAATTGTGGATGCTTCTACCAGAAAACAAAACAAATGTACCTCTCACACAATAGGTCCTTGCATCCAGTAAGTTTCTGTTCATAAAAGAGTTCATAATACAAGAAATGCTAGTCCAGATGCTGCCTCACATTTATTTTAATGTCTTTACTTTTTTATGATTCATCTACTTCTAATAAACTTGAAAAAATTTCATTCCATATAGTAAAGCCTGCAGCATTTATTTTGAAAATAAACGACATCCCCAAATCACAATTTTTCCCGTTCAGTCAATACACATCTGAACAGAAAGAGTCCACTGTCTCAGTTTTGAAAAATTCACAAGTAAAACTACTAGCAGTTAATAACAGGGCTTTTCAGAATCAATATAAAGAGCATGGAGTGTATGAAATCAAAATAACTAATTTACACAATCAGAAATATCACTACCCTAAATTTAAGTCTCTAGCATTCTGATTTATGTAACTCCTGAACAAGCCAAAAAAAAACTAATTGGAAGCTTTAATGAATTACACATACTGGGCTTACAAAAGTCTCTCTTGTGAGAACGGAAGTACTTCTGTTCCTTTTCTGTTACAAAAGGTTCTCCAACCCTCAGGAACAGATTTCAGAAGGATGAAGATGATTGCTGTGGTAGCAGGGAATTTGGCAATTTTGATTGCCTTCCTGCTTACCAAAGATACACCCTATTACTCGCAACTAAATGCAACTTTTATCTGATCCAGTAACTATTATATGATCCAGGAACACAACTCCAAACCTCTGATCAAGCAACGCACATATTGCCCACTCGGACTACAGCATTTGCGTTTGCGTGTGAAAGTTTTTTTGCTCTCTCTTTACACATGCAATGACACTAAGCAAAAATTCTTATATGAAGGTCAGAACTTTCCAGAACAGTTGGATCTTTACAATATGGAAAATAAGCACACATACCATTTGGTTGTGAGAGATTAAACAGTCCTAATTTGCATGGTAATGTGATGCATTTTATCTTTTACTAGCAGAATTAATCCATTGTAAGAGTAAAATTTCAAGAATATTTGTGGGCCCCAGGCACTGCTCAGCACCAACAGGCACTGGAGGGTACCGGGGGCAGTAATGGGCTGCAGTGGGAACCAGGCATTACTACCAGACACAAGGCATCCCTATCAGGCACCATTGGGCAGCAGGCACCAGCAGACAGCAGGTGGGCACCGGCACCACCAGACAGTTGGCACTAGCAGGAAGTGGGCATCCCTTCCGGGCACCTGTGTGTAGTGGGCAGAGGGCACTGTGCATCCCTAACAGGCACCACTAACACCAGTGGGCACCAGAGGGCAGCACCAGGCACCAATAGTTAGAGGGCACCACTGGACCCCTATTGGCCACCAGAGATCATTGGGTAGTGGAAACAGGGAACCAGACATCCCTACTGGGCACCAGTGGGCAGTAGGTAACAGGCATCTCTACTGAGCACCAAGCATCACTGGGCAGCAGACACCACCAGGCACCAGATTGGTTCTTAGAGGGTCCTTACATCACAGAAGGAATTACACTCCTCAAATTTCACACCTCTAGTTCCAGGGCTTAGGGCTGGTGTTGATCAGTTAATCTTCAATGTTAAGTATAGGGACATAAACACATTGCACCCCTTTTCATCCCCTTAGGGGATAAATATCTAAGAACTGGTTCTTTTTGGGTGCTCATATTATGAAATAAGCTCTCCAAATTTCATGCTTTTAGGTCCATGAGTTTTGGCTGGGCTTAAGTGAGTGACTCTTTGTCATAGTATATAAATCTCAAAGGTCATTTTGTGGCTGTGTTTTACACAGAAAAGGCCTTAATTTTATCATTTATAGATGGCCATGGACCCATATTAAGGAATTAAATTGTTGAGTTGTTCTATATTCAGATTACGTATTTTTAAATAAACAATTTTAAACTGTGATTTTAAAAAACCTGGATTTATTCTGAATGCATACCCCTGTGTCTCCCATACAAAGCCATCTTAACTGTCTCTATTGTATCCTGTTGCAGTCAGGTAACCTTTACATTATTAGGCAACCCTATTCATGTCTACTCAGAAGTAAGTTGTAGCTCTGATATATTCATGGGACTTACTGTCCCTGCAGTTACCTTTTTGGAGTATAAATACAAGTTTGGAGTTCTGCCTGGAACTGGAATGCCAGCTTTAGTCAGTTTTATAAAATACTTTTGCACTCTACTGGCAACCTAGAGGGAAAAACAAAAAATAGTTTAGCAAATGCATATGGGTACTATGTAAACATTAAATAAATCCTCTTGGGAGCTATGCAAATTTTTATCCACTCATCACTAATTAGTCCATGACTAAGTCTGCAATCCTAGACACTTTCCTGGAGTAAGACCCATTGAACACAGTGAGGCTTACTTTTGAGTAGACATGGTTAGGACTGCACCTCCAATAAGACTATTCCCTTTCTCTCCCCCTTCAGTTTGCTGGTAACCTCTAACTTCTGAAAAGGAACAGCAACATTTCTCTGTTTTCTACCATATAACACTTATTGCTGTGTATTTCACTTATTCAGAGAACTGCCAGGACATAAATCATTTTTCTCATCCTCCAATGGTTCATTTCTTTTTAAATTTCTTTTATGATTTTTATTTTTTGCATATTATATATTTATATTCTATTGCATACTGTATATTTCTCTATAAATTGTAAGCTGCCTTGTGGTTATGTTATTGGCACAGCAAAGGAGGAGTATAAATCTTTTAAATATAAACTAACAACAGAAATTGGAGACATCCCCATGCTGTTCAATAACTGAAAATAGCAACTACTAATGTGGCAAAATAAAAAAGAGCTCAGTAATGTTTAAGGACATTTAACATCTGGGATTCTTAGAGGAACAGGAAACGCAAAGGAAGCAATCATCATGGCCTGCTGATCAGGCATGGGAGAGCTGAGATAACTGTGAGGCATAAGACACAAAAGCAGGCCAAGCTTTGTAATTACACCTGTTCCCCAAGTTGCAGATGTCCAAGTTATGAACAACTGTGTTGGTACTTCCACACAGCTACAGTATGTTCTTCACTGGCACTTTTACAAAGGCGTAATAGCACTGCTCCTATAGATAACGGTACTGCTCAAGGGTCTATTTTAGATTTCAACAAGGATGGTCATGCATATGTGAAATGTAAAATTTTAAGCTGTGCCTTCAAGGTATTTGATGAGTTCCACAGACAGGCAAGTTCTCTTAATCACATTAAGATTACATTTTACATTAAGATTGAATTTTACATTATTCAACCCTAACTAATTAAAGGGGATACTGGGAAATTTTGTAATTTAACATATTAACAATTTTTGGTCTAGAAATTATTTAAAAATAAATGCATATCAAGACAAAAACTTTATAGACAAATAAATAGGATAACATAGGGTGCATGCAGTTAAGTCAAGATTCTTAGATAGCTTAGTGAAGTCAGAACAGGTAATGAACAATAAAAGCACTGGATAGACATAAAAAATAAGATGGAAGAGTTGGCAAAGAATATTGTTTACAGTAGTGTCTGTAGTTTTACTTATTAAGGCTGCAATCCTAAAGACACTTTCCTGGGAGTAAGACCCATTGAACACAATGGGACTTACTTTCAAGTTGACATGGTTAGGATTGTGCTCTAAATCAGCTTACCTTTTAGCTGTGCAGAGACACTATATTGCTATTTTTGAGAGGAAATGGCAACTGTTTCTTACATATGGGATCTATTTTGCAGATTTCCAATTAAGTTTTGAAACATTTTTATATACAGTTTTAAACCATATTTAGCATATCATATGCTATGGAAAAACAGTTCTACATATATTTTAATTTTGACTGCTTAAAATGAGGCGGTCAGATCTCTGAAATGGTCTCTCATTACCTGCTTTGCAGTTCTGTTTCCCAGTTCATCAGCAATTTTCTGCCATCTCCGAGATTCTACTTCCTCTGGAGGATACTTCAAGAGTAACTGTTCAAGTTTTTTCTAATAAAGAAAATATCAACTATGAATTCATTTTTCAAAATATTACCTATTACTCTCCAATTTGCCAATGAGGAAAACCATCACCACAATTCAAAAAGCAAACTGGTCTTCAATGAGTGACAGCATTATCCTAATCAATTTTCTAGCTCCATGGGTAAGGCTAAAGCAACTCCAAGGTAAGGGCACAAATACTGCCTTACTTTGAGGAGATCTCAATTGCAAGATGCAGCACATGCCCATTGGCACAGCTATCCCAGTGCAGGAAAGTTGGTTAGGATTGAGCCCTGAGCGCATTAAGTACAATATATAATATGCTAGTCTTTAATTACACTATTTACTCAAATCTAATGCTCACCTTTTTCAACCGAATTTAGTCTCCAAAATCGAAATGCGCATTAAATTTGAATACAGGTATTTTGATTGTAAGCATAGTTCAGTATTTAATTTATCAGCTTACTATACTGATAAATTAAATACTGAACTATGCTTACAATCAAAATACCTGTATTTATTCAAAAATAAAATGTAATTAAAATGTAACATAAATGCATTGTTGTATAAAGTAGTGCAGTTAGATAAAAATCATATTAACCCATTTCCATTTTATTATCATTTTATAACTCATTATTATATGCAGTAAAATTGCTTTGCAGTTACGCATTACAATCACCAGTAAATGTTTTTTTAAAAAATCTCAAGCCTCTTAAAGTATGGGTGCACATTAGATTCAATAACACATTAGATTCAAGTAAATATAGTACCTGCTCTTCTATAGTCCATAGCTGATTGAAAGTTTCAGGTTTGGTCTCATCGCAAAGGCGCCCTCTTATCATCTGCTGCTTAAAAATGAAATATAAAACATAAAATAAGTTGGTAAACTTTGACTTCACCTAATTTTTTTAAAATTTGATTAGTCAATTATAATTGACTAATATAATAATAATTATAATAATATATAATATAAACTAATATAATAATTATAATAATTTTTTAACCTTTTGACTAAAAAATGCTACCATTGGTTTTTCTAATACTTAGAACTTACTTCCAAACATGCGTGCATTATACAAAGAAAGAAAAAAGTGTCCTGCTATTGATTTTGCCCGTTATACACATTTAATAGTTGACTAAAATTCATAAAAAAATTTATACAACAAATATTTCTTTAAGCAGGTGATTGCCATGAACAGTTTATTCATTTGAGGGATTTATACAATCTTTCCCATGCCACTGAAAATGCCCAGGCAGTTTACAAAGGTTTAAGGGTTCTCCACTCCTATTGTCCTCACTATAACCCTGTGCACAGATGAAGCTGAGCAGTCAGTCCAACTCCATAATCACTATATCATCCAAGCTTTCTCAGTTCTATTATATTTTCTACTGCTCAAGGATTAAGCAATTAAATATTGCACAGGAATAAAAACTAAGCAAAGCCAGTGGGCAAGTATTTGAAAATGGAAACAACTGACTTCAAATATACCCAGCAAAAGAAGGGATGGTAGTAAGTAGGGACTTGGACTGAGACCTAGAAGATTCTGGTTCAAATCGCTCCTTGGCCATGAAGGTTCCTAAGTGACCTTGGGCCAATCACTACTCAATCCACAATCCAGAAGTGCACTTGGGTTACCTATCTCTCATTGGGCTGACCCAACTGCAAGATGCTCCACCCTAGTGACTTTGGAAAAGGCTTGGTGCAGAGTAAGATAGGCTGCCCCAAGACAGGTGGACCTGGGATGCCCTAGCTGGGCCAGTCTAGGCAGTTCAGGAGAGGCATGTTGAGGGCATGTTTAGCACTGCCTAGGGCAGAGCAGTTACTCTGTATCCAGAGCCTATTTTCAGGACAGAAATTCCCTCTTCCAGCTCCTCAGAGTTATACCACCTCAGGAGCAGGTATAGTAATAAGTAGACTCATAGGGGTCCATGGTAAGGCTCGAGTAAGAATGGCAGTGTTGACCAAAAATCTGAGTCCTTGGCCAGCCTAGCTGCATTCCCTGCCTCTCAACCTCAGGATATGGCACAACTACGGCAGCCCACTAACCTCAGGATACAGCAGGCCACTCCAAGCATCCACCCTCCACTAGAGGTACTGCAGCTGTAACTGGTTGTCAGGAACATCTGGATTCCTTATAAGGCAGGCACCACATCTGTTCCTTGTTCAGTGTGATCTGAGGGGGGTCTCCCCAGGTGTCACTTACTTGATGTCTACTTAACATTCTCTGGAGCAGCTAAGGCAGCCCAGGCTTCCTGAGTCTCTGGATGCAGCGTAACTTTCTGCTCTGGATACAGAATAGTTGGGGAGCCCAGCTAGGACTGTCCTCACTGCCCTTTCTCTGGATTGTACCCTCAGTCTCTTCTATCTCATAGGGTTGCTGCAAGGACAGCAGAAGGGAAGAGACAAACTTTTTAAGCTGCCTTGGCAGTTTGCTTTGGCATGGAAAAGGTATGAAGTGTTAGAAGAAATAAGCTTTGAATAATTCTAATTATGGATTCTTCCTTTTTTGGAAGGCTTAAAACTTTGATAACACTTACTTGTGGACGATTGTTTGTTGAAGCTTCTGGACAATCACTTAAAGGCAATACAGAATATGAAGTGGCCTCTCCATCCTTTCTGGGATCCAAAGGGCTTTTTGGTCTTGTTAGTAAACCTACTAAAAGTAATAGAAAATAATTACTACATGGCATTAAAAAACTTTCTCTCATAAATATTTATATATTGAATTACCTTTATCAAAAATAAGCTTTGCTCGTCTACTGTTACGTTTTCTGTTTTTCAATTCTCTTTCAAAATTCCCAAGGCTGGTAGTATATTGGTCCCAGGATATCTCAGGCAGCTGGACAACCCTCTGAGGATATGGAAGCCCTACATCAACCTAAAAGAATTGCATGGGAAAAAATTAAAACTGATACAGAATATATTGAAAGCCCTACCTTAAAGGATACAATATGGAGTTCCAGGATCCTGGACTTGTCTTTAAAGTAGTATCAGGTTTCAATTCTTACCATACTGCCCATCACATTTAAGAAAAATACACATCAGTGCATATAAAATAAGAAGGGGAACACAAAGATTTAATAAACAGCATGCAAAAATACTTACAGCCGGACACCTACAATTTAATCACCTGCCTTATACTATAATACTGCCTATAAGATGAGGAAATTTCTGCCAATAAAGCAATTGTATATCACCTCCTTGCTTTATCTCATGTCAAGAAGGGGTCAGGGCTATTCCAACAGCAAAAGGACAAGGCCAAGATTGAGGGAACTTAGTTTTCATGGCAATGAGGCTTCAAAGTTGCAGCCAAAGTTAACCTTTTAATCCTACAAAAAATGCAAGCCAAGGCTCAACACTTCCATTTGAATCAAGCAAGCCTCCTTCTCTTTGGCAGGATCACATCCGACCCTTCTGAAGCTGACCCCCCAAATCCAGAATAACTACGGGATTACGTAAGAGACTTTAGGTGCACCCGTAGTTACTGCACCACCTAGTGAAAACCTATGGGAAATTCATACTGGAATCCAGAATAAGTTGTTCTTACACCAGAGCAAGGACTCCCTGTAGTTACTCTGGATTTTGCCCTTAGTTTCATTTTGGAAATGTTTGACAGAGATCTTATATCACCAGGATATAATAAGGCTCATTTCTATTAAAACAAAGTCCTAAGGTACAATTCAGTGTATCCAGACCTAAGAATAACACCCATGAAAAGCAATATGTCTACTTCTGAATAAAACAGGTTGCACTTATGTGTAGCTTTGCTTGCTCATACTTATAACTTGTTGCTTGTCTTTCTACTGTGAACGTAAGTGCATAGTACCGGTTATGTGTTATAGGCTGCACATTACATATTGAGTATGTTATCTGGCTTTACACACCAGGTATGGTATGTACAGTGCACTGGTATGTACGGTTAACTGGTATGTTACAAAAGAGGTTGTGATAAAAAAAATTTAAGAAGTTGGTTTAGAAGATGTATCTTAGAGTTTTTACTGTAATTTTTTGTAAATTGAAGATTATTACTGACAGATTTTTAGAGGCAAGTTATCTGCGGTGATTATTTAAAAAGCTCAACTTCTGTGAATAATGTCATAGAACAGAGAGGCTATGAGACAATCAAACAGAACTCACAAAACATGCCATGACTGAGGAAGAAATAAACTGCAAATACATCAATGGATTTCATTCCAAAAGGCTCATTTTTGGTGTCAACAGAGTGGGAAAGGCCACCCCATTGGTGCCACTTGCTGTCTGGGTGGTGCAAACATGCATTACAGCAGCACCAGTGCTAGGGCAGCAGAGGAATGGGCTATAATTACTAGTTCTGAGTGTTACAACATTTTAATGTCACTCCACAAAGCTCATTAATACACATACAAAACTCTGGTTCCCAGTTCAATCAAGCTATGTATTGGCCTACCTGACATGTATGCCCTACCTGACATGCAAATAGTTCACAGAGAGAGAGAGCGGGGAGGGAGAGAGAGAGATCCCTGGCCATCTCCTGGAATCAGGAAAGTCCCTTGTCTAAAACCTGACAGAGGCACTGACCAACTATTTACACAATGCTGAGCTACACAGGTTAACTGACGGACTCAAAATCATTTATGTGTATGATATAGTACATATGACTATAAAATAAAACAGGGTCCTCTGCACAAAAGTATGAACACACGAAGACCTAGTTGCCAAATTTAACTTGATGACAACAGAAGCCCAGTCTGGACAATTTATCCTGCAGACACAAAACCTTTGCACAATCAGGGACTCACGTAGAAGACCTGAACATTGAATAAATTTAGAAGGGCGTTTCAGAAGTTCTTCTATCATGCTGTTTTACCAACACACCTGGCTGAATGTATGAGTTAGACTGGATTTAGGGCATTCAAGGTATCATGCACACAAGTTTTTGGGGGAGAAGGGCAGACCATGAATTCACTTCAGGAGCTTACTGGACACTGAAAGCAACTTTACTAAGGGAAGGAACGGGGTCAAATTTGGAAGGCTGGTCTAAGCTGTTTCTCAATCTTGTGACCATCATACAGGTTTGTGGCCAATAAACATTTCTGCTTATCTGTGAAGTTCACAAGTAAAATTGGAGAACAAGCAGATCTCCAAAAACTGGAGCACCATCTCAGTTTTTGTTACCTGGGAACAGAATACTCATCTGCTGCTGAACAAAGGAGGCTTGGGTCACACCACAGAACAGGTCCCAAACACAGCACGGGTGGGGAGGGGAGGCTAAAGGGAAGAAGCAGGAACTCACCCTTCATATTATTTCCATAAATATTGGCTGGACACTTACCTAATCAAACACCATTACAAAATTTACACAACACAGTTTTAAACAAACTGGATCTGTGATTTTAAGAACACATGGTAACATTCAAGATGTTCTGGTGGCCTGAGTCCAACCTGCTTTAGATGCTACTTTCCCTACTAATTCTACTACCTCCACACACTTCTCAGCATATGAATTACTGGTTGTAGAACCTCTCTCATGATAAGTGCTTTAGAATTCCCATTGCAATACCTTCTTTTGGAGTCTTTCCACAAATCCAATGGGATCTTTCAGTGCTTCTCTCTGGTGTCTGCCTAAACTCTCAAGGTCTTGAACTGCTTGAGTACGCTGAGCCTCGAGTACTGCAATCGTCTGTAACAATCTCTGATAACTACAGAGACAAAGGGAAACAACTCACTACAGATTTCTATTTACAGTAACCAAGGAAAAAAACAACGACTATGCATCAACTAAGAGCACCATCCCCCTGATTTAAAGAGTAAACCAAACATTTGATTGTAAGAGGAATATACATATTATATGTGATTTTTAGAAAACTAGCAGAAATATGTCAGAAATTTTTACAGTAACACTGCCTAGATTTTTAAAAAGTTATAATTTACAAAGCAGCACCTATAAGAAACTCAATGCTGAATAAGCAGTCGCAAAACTGATCTTTCTGAACTGCAAATTTTCAAGTTACCAACCACAATACAAATAACTGCAATATAAATATAATTCAGACACATCTAGAAAAGGAAGAAAAGGAAGAACTGATTTATATTATTTAAGCTGCTGGTTCTCACAAGACACTGGTTTCAACACTCAAGCTTCCCAATATAGTTCTTCAAAAAATAGGAATTCCATTTTCATGGCTCAAAAATTGGCTAGATGTGGCATGGCAAGTTCTTTAATTGGGTGAATGGCAACATTCTGGTCAATGTCCCATGAACATACTATTGGCCTATCACACCAAAGCCACACTACATCAATGTAATTCTGATGAGATTTTTGTCACAGTAACAACAGAGAAATTTAGAAGAAACTGAAAACAAAACTCTTTAGGTTGTATTGGGAACCCAAACCCTACAACTATGATCAATGATCATCAAAAAAAAAACACACTCTTCAGCTGTTCTTTCCATCTCATCAAAAATTCCAGCTTCCAAATTGTATTTTGAAGTCAGAGGTTTACTGTGCACATTTCCACTTGTGTTTACCTTTCTCTTTGATATGCCGTATTTACTGAATTATAATGCAGTTTTTTCAGTCAAATTCCAGACTGAAAAAGGGGGGTGTGTGCACTAGATTCAATGGCACATTATATTCACTGACATAGCAAATATAATGGGCCATCCTTGAACTGGGGGGGGAGGGTGCCACCGCTGCTGTCTGCTGCCCCCTCCTCCTCCTCCTGCTCCTCCAGGCAGGCTCACAGGGGGGGGGGGGGTGATGCTGCCGGCACCAGTGGGATGGCCTGGAGGGCTCTTCCTCTCCAGGGCTACTGCTCCCCGGAGGGCTCTGCAACATCCTTGCACAGCCTCAGGGAAGTCCTGCTGTGCTGCAGAAGCTCCCTGATCAGTGGGATGGAAGGGAAACCCTACAAGAAAAGGTTGGGGGAACTTGGGATGTTCAGCCTGGAGAAGAGAACGCCAAGAGGAGACCTGACTGCCCTCTTCAGATACCTGAAGGGCTGTCACAGGGAAGAAGGAGCTCATTTGTTCATAACTGCCTCTGAAAGCAGAACTAGAACCAATGGGTACAAACTGCAAGAAAGGAGATTCTGGTTGGATATCAGGAAAAAAAATCCTGATGGTGAGGGCAGTTCAGGAATGGAACAGATTTCCAAGAGAGGTGGTGGACTCTCCCTCACTGGGGATCTTCAAGCAGAGGCTCGATGAGCACCTGTTGGAGAGGCTCTAGGAGGATTTCATGCTACAGGCAGGGGAGTTGGACTAGATGACCACTTTAAGAGTCACACATATTTATAATGTTAATTAATATATGTGCAATCCTTAAAGTGCCCCTGTCCATTTTCTGCAAATCCCTCTGGAAGGCTCAGGGCACCATTGGGGCTGGAGTGAGGCTGCCGGTTGAATAGAGGTGAGGCTGGGGGGCTGTGCAGGGACAGGAGCAGAACCCTCGAGGGAGCAGTGACCCTGGGGGAGTCAGGGATGAGTGCCCCAGGGACAGCCCCCCTCCTGTCAGGGGTGCAGGTGGTGGGATTGCTAGAGGCTTTACCACCCAACAAATCTCGGGGGGGAGGAGGAGCAGGACAAGGAGGAGGGGGCAGCGCCGCAGCACCTTCCCCAACACTTCAAGGATCCCCAGCACCATCCAATATAATGCACACCCCATTTTAAAAGGCTGTGCATTATAATCGTCATTAAACTGTGCTTTTAATGTCAAGCCTTTAAAAATGGGGTGTGCATTACATTCGATGGCACACTGCATTCAAGTAAATCCAGTATTCATTACATAGCAAGCGAAAAGCTGCAGTTCTAGATATTTTCATATGAGTAAGCCCCATTTAACACAGTGGGACTTTCTTCCTAGAAAACACTGAAAGATCTACTCTCCTAGTCCCTTGTTACTGATTCCTTTAGCTTTGAAAAGATATATTCTGTATTAACTATTAACACACAGGAAAGAACTAATGGATTTGATTAGCCATGGGTTGTGCTTCTCTGGTTCAGAACCAACCATATCTTCCAGGCGTAACAGGCAGCACTTTCCTGTCATATCTGGGAGGCTTTCTGAGAAGCAAGGAGACCACATTCTAGATAAATGATAGGTTATTGGCATATGCCAAAAAAACCAAAAAATTAACAAGAAACAAGCATATATACAATTCACTAAAGATGATTTAGCTCTCAGAACTTTGTAACACACAGTTTTTCTTTTGCAAGATAGAAGCACAATGGACAATCCAACAAATAACTGAGTAATTATTTGGGCAATTTCTTTTTTTATCAGTTTCTTCCAAATATGACACATTAAACACCAAGACAAAAAAGTATTCATTTTCTGTCTCATGAGCCTGGTGATAAGGCTAGTCCACAAGAACAACTACCCATCTCCTCTTAATTCTGATAAAGCGTTTACCTTCAACTTCATCCTTATATTATTTCACAACAGTGTTTTCTTTTCAAAGCAAAATACCTCATGATCTTTGTTTAACCACACTGTTAAGTGCTTTTGTAAAAACAGTAGTTAAGTGAGTTAATAAGCACTAGTCTCAAGAGGATGAATGCTTTCCTAACAAAATGCTATAAGACAAGCAGTGCACAAGCATATTCACAAAGAATAGCTGCTTTTTATGACTAATACAAACATTCGTATATAGGCAAGCCCTGAACAATTAAGACACAGTAAAGCTACTGGAAAGAAAATTAAACATGGATAATTGTACCTCTACGTTCACCTTGCCAAGTCTGATATTAGGATAAAAATGCTCTATCAGGGTTAAATATTGGTACAAAAGCTATGTATTTTCCTACTCTTGATGAACAATTCTAAGATGCTAAGTACCATATTTACACGAATCTAATGCGCCATCAAATCTATCGCACACCCCAATTTTAAAAGGCTTGATATTAAAAAAAATTACTGGAAACTGTAATTACTTTACTGTTACAAAGTAATGTAAAGCTGCAAAGCAGGTGCAAAATTTAATGTTACTGCAAATGAGTTAAATGACAATAATAAAACGGCAATAACTTTATTTTATTATTTTTACCTAATTGCTCTACTTTATACAACAACCAGCAAAACATACCCGCATTGCGGGAGTAAAATTCCCCCTACAACATCCCTCCACTGCGCATCAACCACCCATGCACATCAAACACACATGCACATCCCCCCATGCACAACATTCCCCCATGTTCATCCACCCATGCGCATCATCACCCGCATCAACCCCCCACGTGCATCAACCCCGCGTGTACAACATCCACCCATGCGTAACTTCCCCCCGTGCATCAACCCCCCTGCGCATCATCTCCCCATGCGCATTAACCCCCCATGCACATTATCCCCTGCACATCGGGCCCCCATGCCTCCTCCCCAGTGCAATCCGTCCCTCCAAACAACATCCCTCTCCCGTGCACCAGGCACTGAGCACCAAATTGGCTGGGTGTTGGTCAGTTAAATATAGGACAAAAACACTTTGCACCCCTTTTCAGTCCCTTAAGGGTTAAATTTCTCCACATCGGTTCTTGATGGGTTTTCAGGTGACAGAAGGAACATCCTCCCCAAATTTCATGCTTTTAGGTCTGGGGGTTGGAGCAGAGCATCCATCAGTCATGGAATCTTCAATGCAAAGCATAGGGACAAAAATGTGTTGCACCCCATTTCATGCCCTTCTGGTTTCCAAAAACTGGTTCTTAGTAACTCCCTGTCACAGAAGGAACACCCACTCCAAATTTCACTCTTCTAGCCTCAGCAGTTTTGGCTGGGTGTTGATGAGTGAGTGAGTGACTCAGTCAGTGAGTGACTTTTCTCTTTTATAGAAGAATAAGATAGTTGAATGGTTTCTGCAGCAGATTGCCATGCCATCACAACACAGCTCTCTCACAACTTAAGTACGCAGCTCTTTATTTTGTCAGCAACCCATTTAGCAGAACAGAGGCAGCAGCACTCACTCTGTCTCTCACTGTAACGTCAAAACCCTTAGCTCTCCCTGAAGACAACTGCTCAGTCCTATTATTTCAAGGCCCTATAAGGTTAAAAGAGAACCATTACTAATTGCAGCAAGCAACTACTACTCACCATAGAAGAGTGGCAAATAACAGACTGTTCGAATAAATAAAATCAGGATTTATTAAATAAAATCTATGATTCATCAGGAGTGCTGCTTTTTGTAATTGGGCAGTTGTTATCTTCTGGAGGTCCAATGTGAGTGCAATCTTGAGCATGTCTACTCAGAAGTAAGTCCCATTGTCTTGTATGGAACTTATCCTCAAGAAAGTGTGTATAGGATTGCAGCCTAAGTTTAAATGTTCCTTAAAACTTGATGGAAATGCTCCACGAATGCCTATTATTTGGTGGTTGTTGTTTTTTTTTTATGAAGAAAGTTTAGGGGAAGGCCAATGACCAAATAAGAAGTTCAGCAGTGGTTTAAATGCAGGACCCTAATGATGATGCTGGCAGGTAGTGGAATGGTAGAGTTCCATGTGAGAGAATACAGGGACAAAAATCCTGATGGAAAAAGGATTCACATAATAATTATAAACAGTGTTGTTTGTTGTATTGCAGAGGGTTCTGAAATGGAATGCCTGCACATACCAGGGTATGCCTATCAATGTATCACTGAGAATACAAGTGGAACCCATTTATTTGTGGAATTTTCATCTGTGGATCTGGTTCAATGTGGGTCCCTCCTACATCTACACTGAGCCAGACTCAGCTCCAACCAAGCACTCTGGTCCCCTCCGAAGGGGTTTCTGAAGCCTGGAGAGGCAGTGCACATGCATCCACTCTGGGCTCACAGGGCTTCAGAATTGCCCCAATGAACTTAAGATGCCACTAGATATTTCCTTTGGGAAACAGGAAGTAGCTTTTTTTCCTACTGCAGGCAACTCTGAATCTCACAGAGGCAGTGGGTGGCAGCTGCATCTGGGGACTTCAGAAAGTTTTCCAGAGAAAAATAAAGCATAGCTAAAGCTCCTTTTGGGGGGCTTAAAGGGTGATATTACATATTTTGTTATCCATAATATGTGATATTTTCTTTTTATCAAATTAATCTGCCAAAAAGCACTGAGTCACTTTTTGATTGATCACTTTGTTTTCACATTGAACCAGAACAGATAAATGTATGTTATGCTGTATACCAAAGAACATAACTTCATTTACAGAATAGCATGGGTTCCTGGACCCAGCAGGGAATCACACACATGCCGTCACAACTGGGGACATCTGCATCATCTTCACACTCATCACAGACTGGACATTTCTAGCCAGAATGCTGCAGTCTAAACAGTGTTTCTGATTACATTAATGGAGGTATGTTCTTACACTGCCATCTGCTGCTGCAATAAATACCAGAGCAGTCTCTCTTTCCCTTTTAGAGATGTATATGTTCCTTTATATACAGAGATAGAAATTGTAACATAGCATTAGACAATATGGCACTCAGCTGAAAAACAGAATTTCCTTTCCGTTTGCTATCAAATTGTTTTGTTGATTTTAGTAACATTTGAGTAAATAAATTCTTAAATCAGTGGCTTCAAAGCAACTGCCTTGTTGCAGAGGAACTAACAAGAGATTTACAAAAATCACTAAGAAAAAGCCCTTTCAAATCTATTCTATTTCAGACATAACTATGACAACCAAAAACCACACTATTATCACAGATGGTATGCATTTTACTCCAAGAAGTGAAGGCTTAGGTCCCAGAAACCTGAAGCACATTATAAGTAAAAGAATAAAAGAATAAACTTACTACAGTTTTCTAACTGTACTACTTCAGTGTATCCCTATGGGTTTTTAAAACTCCTTATCAAAGAAGCTATGATTCTTTGTCATGTACAATACTAAAGTCCCAGAACTAACACCCAAGGATTTCTCAGAGTCCAAATGACCTTCTACAACTAGGCATCAAGAGAATCAGCTGGGCCAAGAAAGATACAAAACATGTCAGCAATAAGAACAAGGACAATGGGGCAAAAACATTCTAATATTAATCCAAAAGTTGAAAAAAGGAAAGACTGCTGAAGAGATGTGCAGAGACATACCATCATCAAGTTTAACACATCTTAACACTCTCACAGGAAGCAATATCTGACAATTCACTAAAACAGTGGTTCTCAAGCATTCCATCCCAGGAACCCCTTTTGAAAATGGTAATCTGTCCAGGCCTCCCCCCAACCCCTCAGAAGTGATGTCATGGCTGCAACAACTACCATAACTGTGATGACTGAACTCCTGTCTACTCAGAAGTAAGTCCCATTGTGTGCAAGGAAAACAGCCTGAATGCCCCATACCAAGATTATGCCCAGCTTTTGCAATCCATCTGAAATGAAGTTGCAACCCTCCAGGGGGTTCTGACCCCCACTTCAAGAACCACTCCACTAAAACAACGTGTTACCATTAACCATTAACGGCTGAAGTTTAAGACACTTTTTGGGGGGAGGGGAACTATTCCCCAACATAACTTTACTGTATATCATTATAGTAACTACTTTGGCTTATTTTGCCTCCAGAGGTAGGACAAGCATTGCCTTAGCAGCCAACATGTTACTGCTACTGAATAAGTAGGAACAACAGGATATTGGATGACTTGCTAAATCTGAGCTCTGAACTTTATTTCATCACAAGAAATTTAACCTTGCTACAAGAAATCTAGGAAGAAGCCCTTTAGGAAGTCAAGTTTATGGCGACCTAAGAGTCAATATCCAGGCAACTACAATCAAGAATTTCTCCAACTTCAGATGACTTCAACATACAATTTCTGCCAATGTTACTTTATTATTGGATCACTAACACAGGGAAACCCTGGTGTGCCCTGGTTAACAGGATGTTGAGGAAGGAGACGTACAGGGGCTAATGGTGCACTGTTATTCTTGTAAGGGGGCAAGCCGCTATTTTTTTGGGCACCTGAACAGTAGTGTAAAGTGTCCTCTTTCCTTCACTTCAGACTCACACCAATCCCCAGGGAAAAAGGGAAAAGCACATCCTTTAAAATCACACTGCTAAAAACTGCTTTTCAGTTTTCAGGTTATCATACAAGCACTCATTTCACGCTTCAGCTGTGTCACCTCTGTTTCACATTCCCTGATCCAAATAGCTCTGACAGCAAGGGGACGGGGGCTGCTCTATACCAAGGTGCTTGAAAAATTTAGCAGTCCCCTATCCCCAAGAAATGTCAATGTACTGGTGCCTTCAGTTCACAATGGTGGATGTTCTTTGGGCAAACCTGGATAAAATATCCTGAAGACAGCAAGAACTCATGCTATCAACCTTCAGAAGGAAACTCAACACAATAAGAATTGGAGTCTGTTTCTGTGTACCATACATCTGGCCCAAATGCAATTCTGGAATTACCATTGCCAGTACCAGGTGGGTTCAGATGCAGCAGAGACCTGTTTTGGGCAGTGGTAATTCCAGCAATTTTCCTGGCCCTGCAGGTTACAGCAGCTGCCATTTAAGTATTGCAGTACCACTAGCAGGCATGGGCCCAACCCAGTTTGGGCCGGATCGCCCGAACCGGTTGTTCCCCAGACCCCGCCGCTACCAAACCGGTAGCGGCGGGGTACCCAGAGAACCCAGCGTACCGGTTCCGCAAGGCGGGAGGAGACGCACAGCGCACACGCTGGAATTGGCGCGCGCATTGTGCGTCTCCTCCAACTGGAGGAGACGTATTGCGCATGCCCCGGGGGTCGGCACATGTACAGTGTGCCGGGGTTGGGGGTCCACCCCTAGCCCTGCCCCTGACCCCACCCCCACCCCAACTTCCGGCGAACCAGTTGTTGGGTAAGGCGGGGCCCACCACTGACCACTAGGCACCAAGGAAACTTTTGATTTGGGATGTTAAATTGCAAAATCTAGTCTTGAGAACAATGAATCACACAGCAATCACACACCTAATGAGAAGTACTGAAAGGAGAAAATGAAAAATCACTAGAATTGGTAGAGATGGAGAATTTACAGTCTCTGATTTCTATGAGACTGAGAGTGAAAGATTTTTCCACCTTCATCAAGTTCTGTTACAGATGAATTCTTGCTCTTTGTTAGATCTATCCATACTTTGGATGACATTGCACCAATGTTATCAACAATCATAAACGTCAAGGAGTTTGCAATCTGGGTTGAACAAAACCTGCTTAGCATTGATATTATTAACAGTATTTATATGCTGCTTTTCAACAAAAAGTTCACAATTTGGTGTGGTTTACAAAGAAAATCAAATATCTAACAGCTCCCTGCCCCAAAATGGTTTGCCATCTAAAAAGATGCAAAAGTATAGCAGCAGACAGCCATTAGAAAAGACACTGCTGACTGCCTCTCTATAGCAGTATGTTAAGATTTTAAAACAATAGTACAGGGATACACTTTTTATTTTTTTTAACTGCCTTTATTTAATATCAGGGAGTCCAAGAATCAAACATCAGCAGATATCAAGACACAATGTTATTCCATTAGGAGAAATGGAAGAGCAAGTAACCTGGAAAATTTAGGAAAAGATATTTAAATCTATTTTTTCAAGTTATTAAATCCACTGATTTTTTATCCATCGGGGGTTTTGCAATAATTCATTATTTGCAATAATGAAGGACAACCTGTATATCTAAAGCAGTGTTTCCTAAACATTTTTTTCTCACCAGGAGTCACTTTTAAAAATGAAAATCATGACTGACCAGACAAAAATTAATAAAATTTAGGGAAAAAGTTATTTACTAATAATTGAGAAATTACTATAATAATTAGGATCCTGTGTTCTTGAGGCTGCTAGAGATCTTACAAATAGTATACATATAGACACAATTGCTACAATCTCCCTAAAAATCAAGTACTGTTCTCCCAAATCAAACCATTCTAGGATACTGAGGAGACTGAACTAGAGAGCAAGATATGTTGTCAATAGATTCCACACCAGACAAAAAGGGTGAATCAGCACACCAATTACAAGAGTCAATTGGGAAATGCAAATTTTTGGGGGGGGGGGGGATGAAGATTACCTCGTACCACTGGATAGCATTCCAGCTATCTGTTGTCTTCTACAAGCCAAACAAAGGTGATTGCAAAGTTTTTATTTTAATGTTTCAGAAACTGTTTGCAACCTACCAAAAACTGGATAGTGACCCAATTTCACAGATTGTAACTGTGGGTACATACCCAAATTTGCAAAATAGTGATCTCAAAGTGTAGGACAAAAGAAAACGTTTGCACGCAAAAGTGGAAGGAATTCACAAGTTTGCAGGATAGGCTTCATCCTGTTGGTTAGGTGATAAACAGTGGAATCCTAAGCATGTCTACTCAAAAGTAAGTCCCATTATGTTCAATAGTATTTACTCCTAGGAAAGTTGTGGTTAGGATTGCAGCCAAAGATTCTTACATCTGGATCTAGAATAATTATTTTAAGCATAAAGATTTGTAAGATTTTCAACTATCACAGAAACAGACCCATTTGTACAAGGATGATTGGTAATTTTACCCATTTTCCTTTTGTAGTTTAAAATTTGTTCCCAAGGATTGAGGGACCCTCAAAAGCAGAAAGAGGGCACAAAAAGCTGCAGAGAAAAAGAGAGATGGTGAAAATAATTCCACAACCTTCCAAAGTAACCTTTCATGAAAAGAAGATTCAAGGTACAACTCAAAGTATTTTTCAGACAGTGAATACCTATTGATTATTAGAACAAAATGAACATTAAACAATACCTCAGGTATATAACTATGAATGTGAGCCAAAGACATTACTTAGTTATACAGTGAATTCTAAAATACAATTTTCTGTTTGTTATTTAAATAGCTGGTGTGATTCTTCAACACAAAGTTAACCTCATTAGTAGACACATGAAAAAAACCATCATATATTAGATTTGCAGATGAATACAAATACTTTATCAGCAAACATGATTTAAAAAATATTGTCTTTAAAAACAGTACTTCTTCATGGAATAAGATCTGATCTATGACAATTATGGGTGTTTACACTAATTATTTCACCCCATTTGGAAGTGAAGAAAGTTGTAGCCCTTGTGTGGTTATAATACCTCAGGTCCCCATATCAATAGTCATTAAAACACATGAATCAAAGTGGAAAAGTAAGCTACAGTAGATTATCTTGTATCTTGTATCAAAGTGGAAAAGTAAGCTACAGTAGATTACTGTTAAAAAGGTGATGTTAACAGGCTATAAACACAACTTTCTAATTGCTTTTGTTCAAAAGCAAATTACCTAAAGCCATCAATGAAGAAGTGTCATTTTAAGTGATGTTCAAAAAGCAATACAAGGGCAATAAGCTAAAAAGAACCAACTATGAAAGCACAAAACAGCAACTTTGAAGATTCACTGCTAGTAAATTCTTCTACCTGTCCCTTAGAAAACTGGACTTCAACCTGCCTTATTACTTCAATGAGCAATATTCAATGAACAGAAGGCAGACAACTAAATAGTCAAAATATAGCATAAGAATTGAGAATACAAAAGTCAATGTCCACATATCTAATGAAAAAGTTATAGCTTCAACTTTTAAGTCTTCCTTAAATAAGTACCTGTGTTACATATATGTAATTGTTGGATTAAACTGGAACCATCATACAAGGAACCTTCTGATCATGAACAAAACTTGGAAAAGGGAATACAAAACAAAGGCAAGGGCTTATTCCCTTATTATAGCTGTTACCCAGAAGGTAATTCATACCAGGTGACCCCTACCAGAAGAATGGGTGTTTCTCCCATTATTTCACCAATGCTAATGCAATTCCTGGGAGAACATTGCACCCTTTCTCTTCAGCATACATATTTTATTTATTTTTATTCACAAGATTTCTGTCCTGCCTTTCTCAGCTAGGCTGACTCAAGGTGGCTAACAAACATTAATAACAAAGTATATTAAAACATTTAACACATTTAAAAACATTTAAAAGTTTAAAACAACCCACCATCCTAAAAATCACCATAAAAACCATCTAAAAACACTGCTAAAAAACACAACACCCCAACCTCCCTGTTCTGACTGCAAGGAAGTGGCAACACCCACACACTGAATGGAATCTCTACCTTCTCCTGAGAATTGATAGCATCCAATGCTATCAGCTGTGCTTCCTCCAGTGCTTCATTGCCCAAATTGAACTGTCAAAATCTTTACTGTTGACCTGACAGAGAACAAGGCACTACTGCCCTACTCCTAAAACAGCAGCCTGCTCCTAGTATATAAAGGCCAAACTAGTGAAGCCAGTTGTCTGGCTATCAAAGACCCTTTTTTAATGAGGGACTGGCCCTACTCAACCCCAACATACAAGGCTTCTAACAACTTCCAAATATATTTATTTGGCTAATGCATGCTGCAGTGGGGGCTGTGGGTGGCGCAAATGGTTAAGACACTGTGCCTGTTCACCAGCAGGCCAGGGTTTGAGACCCGGGTCGGCCCCATAAGACAGGGTAAGTTCCTGTCCTTAGCCCAGCTCTGCAATGCCACCTGGATCCAATTGTATTGGCCCTGCCTTTCCATTGGACTTATTCAGTGGCATGGAGAGGGGGGATTTGCTGCTTGGGTAACAGCCTATCCTCCATAATAATTTAACCCAGGCTTTCGTGCATCGCATGAAGCGTATGCAGCGCTGAGTACGATACCATAGTCTTTCAAGATTGACGGAGGCCTGCTTTTTTTTTTTTTGCTGCAGTGGGTAATGTGTTGGACTTAAAAAATTCTGGTTCAAATTCCCACTAAGCAATGAAGCTTCCTGGATTACTTTAGACAACTTGGTCATAATCTCTCAGTCTAAGATTATCATCATACAAAAGGTGCCTCATACACTATCCTGAGCTCCTTGAAAAGGGTAGAATAAAATGGGGGGGAAAACCTCTGAGCAGCTAATTAAAATTTTTCCATCTAAGGTTAACAGACTACTTATAGATGACATGTTTTAAAACAACTTAGAAACCGGTCCAGTGGCCCCACTTTACCCACAGGGAGTTCCATTCCTGGACCTCTCACTGGTAATTAGGCACACAATTTGGGGGGGGGGGCTCCACCCTCCATTCCTAGTCAGGTTCAGAGAGTAATTCTAATCTAAGGCTTACAAAGACAGTATGCATTTACAGCCTCAAAATGGCCATTCAAGCCAAAAAGAAAAAAAATTGCTATGCCAGTTCTATGATAAAACCTCAAATTGCAGGTTTATGCCTTATTAACATTCCTTATAGGAATGGTCCTTCCTAGGACTCAATGCCTTATAAGGCATAAAAACATCACTTTCATCATTGGAAGCAACTTTTTTTGTTTTTGTGCCTAAGTGGCCGTTCTGAGGCAGCAGGCAGTCACAGGCAGTCTCTGTGGGCAACAAAAGTCCCTCCAGATTTACCCAAATTAGATGAAATCCACAGATGCTGTATCTGTGAATAATGCATATTAAAGATTAGCAACAAACATAAATATCAGTTCTCCTATGTAATACTATGGAACTGCCATAGTTACTACTTGAACTTAGGCTATTTAAGTATTATTTTGAAATACCTACTACCAACTTAAAAACCATAATAAAACCTGAGCAGCAAAACAATCCAATTTCAATCTGACTTTCAAAAAGACAACACTTTCCAAACTGAATTTCAGAAAGACAACAGTGTTAAGTTACAGTTTTCTATTACAACTGTCGTACTTAAATAATATGCCAACAATCCTGCAGTCATAAGGACAATGTTAATTTTTTCAGAAGCAATGAAAGTATAGTGTTTTTGAAATGAAACTATTTTAGAGCAAGTATTTCAGGAAATTATAATCTTGAGTAATAAACAAAAGCAGAATCCATGGTTACCATAGTTACACATACTCTTTGTTGTGTTTCAATGCCACATGATCTGATTCAAAGAAATACACATCAGGTTCTTCTTCATCATCATCCACAGCATGAAGATTGGCACTCTCTTTGGCAGATGATACGGATCCAGGAACAAGGTTAGCTTCTGAGTGTGGTTTACTTAGTCCTTCATCTATACCGCCCCCAGAGTCACAACCTCTTTCTCTCACACTCTGTGTAACTTCTGTATTTATGGTAGAGCCACTGTTATTAGTAATACTTGATTCTACATTCTTATCAGGAGCACTATGATTGTTCTCCTCAAGCTGTCCATTCTCTCTACATGGAGAGTTATGTTTAGTAGGGCTACCTTTCAATGAGCCCAGTCTCCATGGTGATGTTCTCAGAGTATATCTGTGTTCCTGGAGTTCTGATGATGATGTGATTTGGGCTGAAACACAATCCAACACAGAAACTGATGGTTCAGGTTCACCTGAGATTGATGTAATGTCACGATAACTGTCCCGATTGCTATTGGTATTTACTCCAGACTGTTCTTTTGAGGCACTGATATCCCCCACCACATCTACTTCCTCCTCAGAATCCCTTAACAAAGCTGTCTGGATTTCAGAAAAGGACCCCGTACCCGTACCCAATTCATGTGCCTGATTAGCAGGTTCCTCAGGCAAACAGTTATTTAATTGTTTGTGGTCCTCTAATTGTTCTTGTGAATTTGTGCAAGGCACAGTATGGTCTACAAAATTGTCCTCTTTACTTCTATTGAGAAAAAATGAAGAATGGGCCAATGAATTTCCATTTTCTGCTACACTTTTTTCCTTAGATGAACAGGAGTCAATTTTGTTTTGTGTAGTATTTCCCTCAGACTGACAATTACCACATTTATTTGCATCAGAGCCTCTCCCATCAAGCCCATTGACGGTCTGACAGCTTAAAAGTTCTCCAGATACTAAAGAACTATTCAGCCTTTCTGCATAGGCATTCACCTTTTTAACTTCCCTTTTATCACTATCATCCAATACAAGACATCGACAAGCTCGCTCTGTCTCTTGAGTGACTGTAACATTGTCCGATACTGAGCTCTTCCGCTCCAATCGTTCTTTCCCTGTTTTAGTAGGCAGCACTTCTTCTGAAGTATTTTGAGCCTCTGAACGCAGGCAACGTTTAATTCGCTTTAAAACTGGTGAGACAGATTCTGCTTGCTTTTTCTCACAGTTCTCCACAATTTGTTTCTCAACACTATCCTTTTCTGAAGTTGATAGTCCTCTCTTTCTAGGGCTTACCCATGATTCCCTAGCACTTTGCTGTTTCACGTCGTTTCGCCCACTGTTATTTCCCTTTTGAGTATGCAGACTTTCTGTTTTCTTCTTTGGTGATCTTGATCGTACTTGTGGAAGAGAAGAAACTTCTTCTGGATGAGCGATGCTACGATTTCTTAATGTTCGGCCGCAAAAATTTTCATCCAAACCATTTAACCCCACCGTTGATCTTGTGACACGAGTAGATCGAGAAGCAGCCATACTATGGCAAGTCCCTAACGTATGTTCCTCATGATCCACTCATTTGGAAACCTTCAAAAAAAGGTAAATAAAACAATGAGAACACACAATACATAACAAATTATGCAAAACATTTAGGTATATTACTAAACAAAGATTTGTTATTGTAACTTCTTTGATACCAGGAGAATTATGAGAATTCTTGAAGTGAGACTATCTAGATATCAAACTCATTTCATAGAGAGGACTGAAGTTAGCATTAATGGTTCCTGTTGAGCTCTGGAAGTAACAATATTAAGAAAAAAGTGACAATGTTAAACAGATGAGGGCCAGAAATAAGCAATTTGTTTTCACACAGAAACTCACTAGTTTGCAAATTTGAAAATTACAGAAAGTGGACAAATCATATTTTCAAGATATGAGAGAGCCAAATTACCAAGCTGGGAGAGTCCAATTATAAATTGGGACTGGATAAATTAATGCAAGAGGCTGTGGGCATTATATTTGAAACCCCTGGTCTAAATGCTTAAATGTCTCAGTATTAATAATGTTGCCTATACACAGTCCCAAATACTTAACATGTACTTGGAAAGCAGAAGTAGTAGGGTTGTTAAAAAAATGCCGTGGGTCATATTCAAATAATAATTATTCATAAGGCAGTCTCCAGCATTGAATACAAAACTTTAATGAAATAAAGGAAAACTTTGTATGCATTTCTAGTTGTATAAACGCTGTAAAAGCTTCTAACAAGCTTCAATAGCAATTTTCAGCACTGAAAACTTAGTACTGATATCTATGGAACAAAAAGTATGGTGGTAATCCAATGCATCATCTAACTCTACTACTCATTCCTAATACAGGACATCCTATGACAAAAACAGGCCATAAAATGGCTAAACACAGCTTATAAGGAAGTGCTTATAAGGAACACCGCTTGTAAGGAAGTGGTGTCCATATTATTTTTTATGTATGCATTTTAAAGGAGGGTTTAACTGCTTCAATTCCTCCCCAAAATGGCTTGCTGCAAGCAAAGAACACAGAATACGAACAGCTTTCTTTAATTTGTATGTAAGAATTTCAAACATCAAACAGTTTTAGACATGCAAACTACCGATAATTTATATGTAATTTTGTCTCAACACAAATGAGGTTGGCTCTTTGAATTAAAAGATAAACAACCCTTAAGTTGGTGTTAATGACTTCAATGACAGCCTTTATAGAATGGCAATGTGGCAGGCAGTTAAGCATGCCTGAGAAAGGATAGGAATTCAGCTTTGGTTTCAGGCTGAGAATGAGACCGCACCCTTCCTCCATGTGATTATCACTTCTGAATTGATTCTGAGCTGAAATGAAGCTGTTTTAAGCAATTCGAAGGGGAACTTGTTTCATCTTGATTCATTGTCTGCCTTGTTACCCTGGTAAACCATTGCTTTTGGATAATACAAAAACGGGTAACCACGGAAGTTCCTGGAACCAAATGTTACAAATAGGGAGGTTCAACCTGTATCTTATTACACAGTAGTATACGAATAGTATTACCAGAAGGTTTAAGAAATAAGCACAAAAAATAGATTAAGCCTTTAGTGATCATCTAAGCCAGTGGTTCTCAGGTATTTCAGGGAAGGACCCACTTTCAAACTTAAAAATCTGTCCAGGACTAGGACCCTCTGTTGAACTTACTGGGATGTGACATCACTGTGATGCCAGAACTCCTCTATGTCTACTCAGAAGTCCCACTGTGTTCAATGAAACTTACTCCCAGGAAAGCCTGATGCCAGATTTGAAGATGGCGGATCCTACCCTCTCACGACCTCCCTGACCCAGTCCCAACTCCCTCTTTGAGTACCACTGATCTAAGCACAGATACTCTATTTTAATTCAGAAATATTACAAAGCTTTTATAGACTACACAAGTACAGTGGCGCCTCACGTAAAGAACGCCTCACGTAAAGTATGTTTCACGTAACAAACAAAAATTTTCTCTAGGATTATGCTTCACGTAGCAAAATGTGCTTCATGTAAAGAACACGTTCGCTGGCAGTTGGGGCAGATGCACTGGCCGGCAGCCTGTTTAAAAAGCGTCAGGGCTGCCTAGCGCACCTGCCCATAGTGAAAGCAACACTTCCATGCTATTCCTCCTGTGGCCGGGTGTCCGCTGGGCAGAGGGAGAGAACAGCAGTGGAGAAGAGGGAAGCAGCTCAGGGCTAGCCAGAAGGGAGCAGGGGAGAGAGAGGCTCAGGATGAAGAGAAGAAGAAAGTGGGGAGATCTTGGATTGCAGAAGAAAGTGTCTTTGGTTGCAGCCTCCTAACATGTCTACCCAGAAGTAAGCCCCATTGTGTTAAATGGGGCTTACTCCCAGGAAAGCGTCTTTAGGACTGCAGCCAAAGTAGACTTCATAAGATCATGCACAATGAATGCATGTTTTGAATTCAATCCCAGTGTTCTGTCATCATTTTTATATTCAGTTAATATTTTTATATGAATATTTTTGGGTTGTGAAACCAATCGTCTGAGTTTCCATTATTTCCTATGGGAAAATCCGCTTCACGTAAAGAATGTAAAGAAAATCCGCTTCACGTAAAAAAATCCGCTTCACGTAAAGAATAACAAACATGCCTCCAGAACGAATTAAATTTGTTACGTGAGGTATTACTGTACTTGAAAATGTATAGAGGTGTGTTATGTGACTTCGTATGTGCCTAACTCACAAATGAAGACTCAAAAGTTTTAAAGACTCACAAGTTTTATATGCTACGCAATTGCTAGAATTACTAAATCACTTCTGTGCAATGTGCTTTTTATGGCTGGTAAGTTGAACTAAACGTTATACTTTTCCCTACAATTTCACAATAACATGAGAAATCTGAGTACGTATGAGATATTGCACTGAGGAGAGAGCACTGGTGATTTAAAAACCATGGCATAAATTTCTGGTCAAATGGTACATGATTTGGCAAACATGAGAATGAATGAGTGGGGCAAATGGTAACAAATAAAGTCAATTTATACCATATTTACTACAGTCTGACACTCAGAAATAAGGCCAGCATCATCCATCCAATAAGGCCAGCATCATCCATCCAATAAGGCCAGCATCATCCATCCAATTTTGTACATCTCAATAATGTCCCCCTTCAAGCATCTCTTTTCTAGACTGAAGAGCCCCAAAAGCTATAGCCTTTTTTCATACAGAAGGTATCCCAGAGCATCAATCATTTTGGTTGCTCTCCCCTGAACCTTTTCCTCTGCCTCTATACTTTATCTTTTTTGAGATGTGGCAATGAGAACTGGACACAGTACTCCAAATGTGGCCTTACCATTGATTTGTACAATGGTATTACAATATCATATCTTAATACTATAATATTATCTACAGTAATTATGTTTCAGTTATCTCAAATTATTCTTTGTAATTGTTATTTCATAGATCTTATATATTAAAAACAATTTGTTATGGTGACTAGATTAACACAGACCAGCTTCTTCCTAAAAAAACCAAAAACATCTAACGAAAAGCACTAAGTAGCTTATTGGGTGGTAGGAGTTCATGATTTCAGCACTGGAAATGAGACACATCTAGCTTAGTCTGAGAGAGCATTACCATTTCCTTCTAGAGTGAATATTCTTTCTGCTAAAAAGGAAATTACCTTTTTAGAAGAGTGATTTTCTAGAACAGTATGCTGTGGGAATTTGGGAAAGGTCCGTAATTTGTAGGACAATTGGGTGATCTGAGTCCCCTACCAGCAGCACTGGTAGGGTGTGCTTTGACATTTTTAGCATCCTGTAAGTATGCTGGGAGATGAAAAAGACTGAAAATCTCTGTTCTAGAAACACATACAAGACAAAGAAATCTTCTTCTTGAGTCTTTGGGGGATAACTATTTTTGCCTTTTTGGGAATGTTAGGGAATATCTGTTGAGGGCAATTTGGTCACCTATACAGGCATTTTCAAACCTAGGCTACTGAGGCCAAATGCAATTCTTGGCAAGCTTCCATCCAGCCCTCAGGCAAATCCTGTGATCCTCCTGAGCCTGGGAAACCATGCCTCGGGAGGGATGAGAAGGCTACACATACCTCCTCTGTGTGTTTAAAAATGTTTATGAACTCGTTTGAAGATCACCCTCTCTGAGTGTGTTGGAAAGTGCTTATGAACTTATTTATTTACTGTATGTTATTTATTTACTTACTTATTTATTTACTGTACTATATTTATTTACAAACAATACATGGACTTATGGTAAATTAGATGTTAATCTCCAGTCCACCCAGGCGTTCAAGGACAGAGTGGTCTATGTTGAAAAATGCCTGTTTTGTACTGTGATCTGTGGACAGAGTGGTCTATGTTGAAAAATGCCTGTGTTTTGAACTACTGTATGTTGAAAATCAGCGTATGTATGTTGAACACAACTACTGTATGTTGAAAATGAACTACTGTATGTTGAAAATCAACAGCCTGTGATCAAGGCCAGAAAAAGACTAAGAGCTCGACCCTGTGCAAGTCTGCACCCAGAGGGCTAAATAAAACTGGAAGAAAGGCTCAGAAATTTGAGATACACTTAAGGTATGTGAAATGTACTGGGAAATCATAGAACTCTTCCATTAGAATATTAACTTGCCTGTACTTTTGATGCAATGATTATTTGAGAAACTTAATTTCTTCTTTAGTCAAGTCATTCACTATGATCCAAGTGTAGTTACTTATGAAAATTCTTAGAGCATGGAAGAACACATTGTTTGCTCTTAGAAGTAAATTAATTAGGCCTGCTCTACAAAATAGCAGCTCTTTGTAATCTTAGGTTTCTTTCAGAACTGTAGAAAAAATTTTGCAAAACTCAGTCCAGAGGTAAACTACAGCTTAGAAATGAACAAAACTGAATCTGTGGTTTTAAAGACCAAGATGTTTTATCTGATTTCACTTCATGTTTTCTAAAATTTCACTTCTGAAAAAGAAATTCATTATTTGTTACTGGTGAAATTATTTTTCTTTGAAACATATTTGGATTAAAAAATAATAATTTATGTCTTGTTCAGAGATACCGGTAACTGATTACCCTAGACAGGTTTTGCTGCATTTACAAGTGAACATCCAAGAAAGTTTTACTGAATTTGATCAGTCAGTATTTTACACAAAACATTCTATAAAGCAGCACATGTTCTATAAAAACATATGTGCATGTGTTATTGTGTCTTGTGGAATACATTCATATTCACTATGTACATTCACAAAGCAGTTTTATATATGTATACTCAGAAATATGTCCTATTAATTTCAATACTCCCAGTAGATCCAAGTTCAGTAACATTAAAAGTTACAGTCCAATCCTAACCCTTGCTTGGAATATGCAGGCTAATGAGGTTGGGGCTCGCTGCAGCTCAGCCCAGGGCATGGGAAATAATCTCCCAATGGGGCTTACTGGAATCTTCAGCACATAAAGAGATGACGCAGATCCAAACAGACTGGTGGTGCACAGCCTAAGTGCCTGATCCTAGCTTATGCCTCTCCCAGGCTCAGCCCCAGCCCACCACCTGCCTCCCCACCCTAGAAGCCTGTTGCGCTCTCTTGTGCTAGAAACCTAGGGTGCGCTCTCAGTGATTATAATCACTTTACAACTACCCCTGCATTTTTATAGTTGAAGGATAAGATAAACAACTTCAGGATTAAATGCAAGAGTAAATTTTAAAAGGTATACAAAAATACTTAAGTGTTACCTAATCCAAATAGTAAGTACTAGCAGTGACAAAGGAATTTAAGTTACTAGCATAAGAAGTAACAGCTTGTTTATAAGGGAACCAAATTTGCTACTGGGGTAAAACAACACAACCTCTTATGTGTAGAGCAACAATTTTTCTTGAGCAACTTATAGCACAATCCAGAGCAACTAATCTGTCCACATAAGAGCCCTTGGGTTGCCCTGTCTATCACTAGGGTGGAGCAACTGCAAGATGCTCCAACCCAGTTACTCTGGAAAAAGCTTAGGGCAGAGCAAGGCAACATAGGGTGCGCTAAGAGAGGTGGACCTGCTCTGCCCTAACTGGGGCAGCCTAAGCAGCTCAGGAGAGGCAAGTTGAGGGCAAGTTTAGCATTGTCTAGGGCAGACCAGTTACTCTGTATCCAAAGCCTGTTTCAAGGCAGAAATGCCCTCTTCCAGTTCCTCAGAGATATACCACCTCAGGAGCAGGTATAGTAATGAGTAGACCCATAGGGGTCCATGATAAGGCCTGAGTAAGAATGGTAGTGTTGACCAAAAATCTGAGTTCTTGGCCAGCCTAGCTGCATTCCCTGCCTCTCAACCTCAGGATATGGCACAACTATGGCAGCCCACTAACCTCAGGATACAGCAGGCCACTCCAAGCATCCATCTTGCACTAGAAGAACTGCAGCTGTAACTGGTTGTCAGGAACTGCTGGGCTTCCTTATAATGTAGGCACCACAGCTGTTCCTTCTTCAGTGTGATCTGAGGGGGGTCTACTCAGGAGCAAGCCCTCCCCAGCTGTCACTGACTTAGCATGCTCTGGAGCAGTTAGGGCAGCCCAGGCTTCCTGACTCTCTGGATGCAGCATAACTTTCTGCTCTGGATACAGAATAGTTAGGAGAGAGCAGTTAGGGCAGAGCAGGGTCAACTTGCTCTGGATTGTGCCCTAAGGCTGCAATCCTAAAGACACTTTCCTGGGAGTAAGACCCATTGAACACAATGGGGCTTACCTTTGAGTAGACATGGTTAGGATTGTGCCCTTAGCCTGTATAAATTCCACATTAGCAAAATCAAGCTATGTATCCATGCATACTGTTTTGCATAATTAATTGTCTCTTATGCACCTTCATGCTGCACAATTGCTTATGCAAAGACTCGCACCTGGGTACACAAAGAAGCATGAGCAGTTTATTGTCTTCCGCAAACAGCTCACTGGATCACAGCCTAGCCCTTTAATAATTATATACTGAAAGCAGACAAGTGTGACACAGTATTGCTGAGAAAGCAGCAGGTACCACATCCAACAATTTCCAGTTCTCAAGAACATTATCAGCTTCCAGCTGCTAGTGCTAACTCCCAGAGTTATACAGCATAGTACTGCATTCGGGTAGAAACTGAAGCATGTTTGTAAAGCTTAAAACTGGAACATATCCAACTTTTGCTTTTCAATAAATGTTACTGTATAGATAACTTTAAACTCAAAGTACCAATCAAAAAATGAACCATCTATTGCATTATTTTTAAGGCGCATATGAAAGCAGACTTCACAGTTTAAGCCTTCATGGAAGAGTATCTTTACAAACGATGTAGTAAACATATGCCATTTTTCTTCAAATATGACTGATTCAGAGCTGTCACACAGGTTGATCAGATACATACCAGATAGGTTGACCAGATATATCTGATCAAGCTAGCTAACTTGGTTGTCCCTCCAGGCATCCCCTCTTAATACTGAAATATAGACAATTGCTAAAAATGTGGACATATGGCTTCTTTTAAATTTATACCACCACCAATGTGGAAGGAAGGAAAGGATAGGTGCTTCCCCAAAAGCATTTTTAATATTTAAAATCTGACACAGATGAAAACAATGGAGGCAAGAGTAACTAAATGCAGCTCTAGGCATGTAACCACCATTATTTTAGGGTGAATGATAGAATAAGACACAACAAGTGCGAGGAAATCAAATGACTCTTTCAGCTATCATGAAACCCAGAAACACAAATTCTGAATCACAGATTCCCAACGTTCATTTCTGTACTATTAATACAAGGGTGCCCAAATATTTTGGCAGAGGACATCATCTCTCTGATACAGTATCAGGGGCTGGAAAAAAGTTCATAATTTTGTGTTAACTGGCTGGACTCATGAGCACCATTTTGTGATTGTTCTGTTCCTACTTGGAGATAGGTTCTAGATGGTGGTGCTGGGGTGTCTGTCCAATACCCTTTTCCTTGAGGTGTGGGGAGCCACATGGCCAGATCCTATACCATGCTACTTAACATCTATATGAAACCACTGTGGGATGTCATCTAGGGATTTGGAGTAGGGTACCATCAGTATGTTGATGACACCCAACTTTTTTCTCCTTTTCACCTGATTCTAGGGTAGTTATTGGAAATCCTGGAGCACTGAAAGCAGAGGGGATCTGCATAAGGGCAAACAAGCTGAGATTAAATCCAGATAAGAGAGATTCTCCTGGGTTGGAAATCCTTGATGTAGACACTGGACTAGTATTGTTATACGCTTAATGGAGTTGCACTCCCTCTGAAAGAGCACATTTGCAGCTTTGGGACCCACCTAGATTTTCAGCTGCTACTGGACTCCCAGGAGGCGGCTATGATGATGGGGGACTTTGCCCTGCTTTGACTGGTGAGCAAACTGCAATTGTACCTGGATTGTTAATTTCTATACATGGTTATCAATGACATGCCGACATTAGACTAATAGTTTTCAAACTAGTATGTTGCCTTAGTTTCAGCCTTGAGGAGAAGGGGCAGGAAGAAGACAGAAACATGATCTTGGGCACTGCATGGCTATAGGCTCAGAGGGGTCAGTACCTGCTGCCAACATCCAGTGTGTCTAGGGAATCTCAGAGGGGGCTCTGATGGGCTCCCCACAGTTTGTGAACATTAAACTATACTATTTCACGCACTTATGCAAAATTACATTTTTTACTGTTTATAAGCTGTGTGGTGGGGGAAGGCTCCCAACTCTCTTGGGAGTAAGAAACATTGAGATTAAAAGGACTTGCTTCTGAACAGCCTAGGATGGAGCTCTGGGATTGCAATTCTGTCCAGTCTCCTGAGGAAAGATGCACTGTTCTACAACATGCCAGGAAATCACATTAAGATGCAACACAGGAGAATTCCACAGTGAAATTTATACGGAGAAAAATGGCCATCAGCAAGAACTGCCTTCAAGGATTGTAACAAATGCTTCAAACACTGTTGAAGCTACCAATGCTTACAAGAGAAGAAAAAGTATAACAAGGAAAAACCAACTCTTTCTCCTGAAATATTTTGAAATTATTTGAAGCAGATATAATGAGGGGAGGTGGGGAAACATTGCAGATTAACCCTAAAATCCAGAGTTACTACAGCAGCACGTAAGAGACATTATGTGCACCTGTAGTTACGGCACCACCTATTGAAAATCTATGGGAAAATCATATTGCAATCGAGAGTAAATTGTTCTTACACCAAAGCAAGGACTCCCCGTAGTTACTCTGGACTGCGACCTAAGTACAAAATACCATTCATTGCATATTAAAACCCTGTTTAGATATGGTGCACAGTCTCCAACAGTGTTTCAGCACTAAATACTTTTTAAATACTTTTTTGTTCCGATCTCATTTTATGCTATCACTTAGTTTGGTGTCTTTGTTGCTTTCATTGTTGTTATTTTTGCTTTTAAACTATGTTTTATTATGCCACTGGACTTAGGTATCTTTGGAATACAAAGACAAGACATAACTGCTTTTATTTCATTTCACTACATTTTAGGTATCTAATCCGTGGGTACTATCCAAAGAAAATTAGTCACTGCTAAACAATACTGAAACAATGAGACAAACCAGCTATGATTTACTTGTCTCATGAATTTCTATGGAACTTAGCCATGAACTTTCTTTGTATACAAACGAGAATAAATAAAGATCAATATATTCACTGGAGAACAATTCACGACATACATCTCAAAAACTGCCAGAAACCAAGACTGCAGCTGAATGGAGAGGTTGTTTCCGCAGTATGTGGGCAGAGAATCTGCAAGACGGACATAAAGCCAGTTAATGCTCATACCTTTTTTCCACAGAAACAACCTCTCTTCTCCATGCCTTGAACTAAGACTTTGTGGCTGATTACAAGAGACTATGCTTCAACATACCTTTGTTATAAATTCATCTCCATGTGCATTGTAACTGCTAACTACTTCAGGAACAAATCTTGGTGGAAAGTGGGGAATAAATATTATACACAAAAATAAGTTTATTTTATATAATTATACTTTGTCAGAAAATTTTGGTAATTAACTTACAAGACTAAAGCAAAAAATTAAATACAAGTATACTAAAATATTTTCCTACCATTGCAAAGTGAATTAAATGTGAACCTGTCCTCTTGGGCTGATGGAATTCCAATGTCACTGCTCTACTAATCTTATTAGTCACCACTGCAAAAATCCATGATGAATTTCAGACATCTTTTCTGAACTTTACAAAGCAAACTGTAGGAAAAAAGAAATACAGTACTATATAGCTACATATAAATGCAAAATTGGTTTATTGTAAATATGGCTTAGTAGAGTAGTACTCAAACTTAGGAAGAGATTTATTCTTGCCAAAAATTTTCACATTTTGAAGCCCTGAGGAGAGTCTGCAAACACCCCAGATTTTTCTGATCCTGCATGATCTGGCAGGCCCCTAGGGGGCAGATACTCCCAATTCCCCTGCAGCTGAGTGATCTTCCTCCATTCCCTCCTCCTTATAAGGATAGGTGCACCTTTACACGAACATGGAGTTTGAGTAGCACTGGCTTAGCACGCTCTTGAAGTTATCCATTCTCACCTACTTTTATAAAACCAAAGCTAGTTATACATTTGTTCAATTGTAGCGAGCAGGCAAACAAAAAAATTGTCACAGTCTAAGAGGCAAGATGGATGTTCAATGAACACATTAAAACCTACAGTTGTAGATGGGGCCAATGGAGCCTCCACTGCACCCATCTTCAAGAATTGTGGCTGCTGGAAAGGTCCTGAAGGGAAAGGGATTTTTCTTCCTTTACTTTAGGCGGAGCCCTAGCACCCTCTATGGGGCTATTTAGATTCTTGCCAGATCTATAGTTGGCACAAATCCAGGCTGCTGGATCCACAAATAAGCAGGATAATTTAAAACCACTGCCTAAAGGGACATTTATCTTTTAACTGCTTTTAACACAAAATCAGAATCAACAAAGGCTCCTGGAATGGAATCCTCATGGATGCTGAGACTCATCATATATTACCAGGAAAAGAAACTTTTTTGTTGCCCAAATAATCCTCAGAAAAAAGGCTTTTGGCAATGCAGTACCTCACTTCCCGGCTTTCAATTCCTTATAGGAATTTTTTTTTAATAAGAAGTCCATATAATTTCTAGAATCCTATTAGTTGAACAAGGAAACTAAAATACCAGTTACTGTTCTGTAATCACAACAGTACAGCAAATGGTTACAAATCAGTGTTTTAGAACAGGAGTGGGCAAACTGGCCTACTTTACAGCTCCTGGACCTTTATCAATCGTGTAGGAGAGAGAATTTCAGCAGCCATAGCTTGTCATCTGTGACATGACAAGCTGTACCTGCTGAAATTCCCTCTTCTATGCAGATCCTTAAAGTCCAAATCCTTAAAGTGGTCCAGTTTGCCAACCACTATTATAGAAAAACATAAAGGATTTCCTAATGCTAAAATCTCAAATATGTAATCCACATAAACTACAGGGAGTGCTGAAAACTTGATTCAAGTTTGCCTTTTGTGCAGTTGCAGTGAAAAGTGACAATGCTAGTTAATTTTCAAAATGCTTTCAGCATCCACAATTGCATGTAAAATCTTAAATGTAGCTATTCACTACACAGACTGATAACAAAGAATCAGTTAAAGCTATTGGAAGTCTATCAGTACCGTTAAGCAAAATTTTAAGAAAAAATTCAACACAGAAGGAACACCCTCCCCAAATTTCATGCTTCTATGTCCAGGGGTTGGGGCAGAGTATTAGCAATTCATCAATGTAAAGTATAGGGAAGAAAATGCGTTGCACCCCTTTTCACCCCCTTCTGGGTGGAATTTCCAAAAAACAGTTCTTAGTGGGTACCTCTGTCACGGAAGAAACATCCTCCCCAAATTTCACACTTCTGGGTCCAGCAGTTTTGGCTGGGCATTAACGAGTGAGTGAGTTTTATTTATACCAGTATATCGAAGATACAGTGGTACCTTGGTTTAGCCGCATAATTTGTTCCAGAACCATGCTTGTAATCCAAAATGTTTGTCAATGCAAATGATCAAAGAAATAATGGAAACTCAGACAATTCATTCCATAACCCAAAAATATTCACAGAAAAATGATTGTAATGTAATAAAGAAAAATAAAACAAATTATCCCGAATTTAGTCTCTCATGTCTCTCAGGCTGCAATTGGACCCCCTTATTATAATAGGGCTTAGTTTGAAGCAGACATGCAGACCCTGTCTCTCAGTAGAGGCTTAACAGGTGTTGGTGGAGCATTGACTGGTAAGGACTATTTTTCATTTGCTTATCAACACATCGGGCTGTGGGTGGCGCAAGTGGCTAAGGCACTGTGCTTGTTAACCAGTAGGCCAGGGTTTGAGACCTGGGTCGACCCCACAAGACAGGGTGAGCTCCTGTCCTTAGCCCAGCTCTGCGACGCAGCTGGATCCAATTTTATTGGCTCTGCCTTTCCATTGGACTAATTCAGTGGCATGGAGAGGGGGGATTTGCTGCTTGGGTAACAACCTATCCTCCATAACAATCTAACCAAGGCTTTCGTGCTTCCATGCAGCATATGCAGCGCCGAGCACAATACCATAGCCTTTCAAGACTGACGGAGACCTGCTCTATCAACACATCGCTTGTATCAAGTTAAAATTTATTAGAAACTAGCGAAAAGCATACACGCATTGCGGGAGTAACATTTCCCCATAAGCCATGCCCCCACGGCACATCAGTCCCCCGTGCGCATCAGTCCCCCATGCACAACTTTCCCCCATGCGCATCATCCCCCGTGCACATCAACATCCCATCTGCATCAACACCCCATCTGCATCAACACCCCGTGCGCAACTTCCCCCATGTGCATCAACACCCCATGGCAACATCCTCCCTAGTGCAACCTCTTCCTCCGAACAACATCCCCCCCAGTGCACCATGCACCAAATTGGCTGGATGTTATTCAGTCTCCCATGTTAAGCAGAGGACAAAAAGATGTTTCACCCCTTTTCAGCCCCTTAAGGGTTAAATTTCTCCACATCCGTTCTTGGTGGGTGTTCATGTGACAGAAGGAACTCCCTCCCCGAATTTCATGCTTCTAGGTCAGGGGGTTGGGGCGGAATATTGATGAGTCATCAATTCTCCAATGCAAAGTATAGGGAGGAAAACATGCTGTGCCCCTTTTTAGCCCCTCGGTTCCCAAAACTGGTTCGTAGTGCACCCCTCGATCATGGAAGGACCACCCACCCCAAATTTCATGCTTCTAGGTCCAGCGGTTTTGGCAGGGCGTTGATGAGTGAGTCAGACATCAGTGTCTTTTCTCTTTTATATATATAAGAAGATGTTTGCTTGGCTTGCAAAACTCTCAATCCAAGGTTTTACTGTACACACCCATACCTATCATGGCTTGTAACCTGTCATGGTCTTTTCCTTTAGGAATTTGTTTAAACCCTATTTAAAGGCACTGAGGCTACATGCCATCAACACATCCTGCGATAGGAATTCCACAGGTTAATTACACACTGGGTAAAGAAATATTTTCTTTTGTTCTCCTAACACTCCCAACATTCAATTTTAGTGATTGTCCCCTTGTATTGTAATGGCATCCAACAGCCTTGAAAGACTAAAGTATTGTGCTCAACGCTGTATGCAAAGCACTAAGGCCTGGGTAGATTAATATGGAAGATAGGCTGTTACCCAAGCAGCAAATCCCCCCTCTCCACACCACTGAAATAGTCCAATGGAACCGCAGAGCCAGTATGATAGGTTCCAGCTGCGTCGCAGAGCTGGGCTAAGGACAGGAGCTCACCCTGACTTGTGGGGTCGACCCAGGTCTCGAACCCTGGCCTTCTGGTTAATAGGCACAGTGTCTTAACCATTTGCGCCACCCCCTAGTTCTGGTGTTATGTGAGAGAGAAAGGGGCACCTTGCATAATTCGTATGTCTCAGTCATGTCCTCCCTCCTCATGTGCCTCTTTTCAAGACTGAAGAGCACCAAACAGTGAAGTCCTTTGCATTTCTAATGATTGACTGACAACAGTAAGAAAAGTTGTTTTAAAATTATTTTTATAAATGTTTTATAAAAAATATCTTTATTTTTTTATTAAAAATTTTTTAACTGCTTTTATTTTACCTATTTTTAGGTATCAACATGGATACCTAATCCACGGGTATCCAAGGATATCCAAGAGATATCCATGGGTATCTCTCATTTTAATTCATGAGAGGTTCTGGAACAGAACCTTAAGAGAAAGCAATCAATAAACAGTATTTATACTGCTTTCAATGAAAAATTCACAAAGTGGTTTCCAGAAAAAATGCCAATTTGAATGACAGAAAAAATCCTCCTCAGCCATCATAATGAGTGACCAGCAAATCTCAGATTCCCCCTGGTTTACAACCTGTGATGGAGTTTTCCTCCATATATCTGTCCAATCCCCTTTTACAGGCGTCTAGGCCAGTTACCATCACTACGTCCTGCAGTAAGGAGTTCCAAAGACTATACACTGGGAAAATATTTTCTTTTCTCTGTTCTCTGTCTACAGTCTACAGTATTTATATACCGCTTTTCAACTGAAAAATTCACAAAGCAGTTTACAAGAAAATGAAAAAATAGCAAGTTAATAGCTAATGGGTGCCTGTCCCAAAAGGGCTCACAATCTAAAATGCAAAAAGAACACCTGCAGAAGCCACTAGAGCAGACTTTGCTGGGGGTGTGTAGGGCCAGTTACTCTCTCCCCGCTAAATAAAAGAGGAACACCCACTTGAAAGAGTGTCTCTTGCCCAGTTAGCAGGGGTTAGCAGGGGTTTCTCGGAACCCCTGCAGATAGAGAAATCTGCAGCAGCAGACTGAATCCATAGATTTCAGACCTCCAAAGCCTCTGAACCTGACTAGAATTGCACCACATCTAAAGAATCTTCTCAGCTCCCCAGGAGACCAAAAATAACTACTTCCAGTTTTTGGCCTCCTGAGGGTCAAGAAAGCACGCCCAGTCCTCAGATGATCCTTTGAGGGAACACAGTTCCCTCTGAACCCAGATACCTCAGTTCAAAATCCACGGGTAAGGCAGGTTGTCTGTAAAATGTGAAATAGAACTCCAACTCAGAATGTATTATGTAATTAAAATTTAATTTAATTATTTTTTGCATTAAAAAGGCAGTCTAAAATCTGCTCTTCCAGATTAATGTAATCATGTTTAATAAAAAAACTTATATTAAGAATACCTTCCTCTCAGCTTTTTTAAAAAAATTATGTCTTATCTCCATCAGAAGTCCAGGCCAAACCCACTTATCTGCAGATTTTACCTCCAGAAGCCCAATAAGCCATATCCGGTCCAACCTGAGCCATCAATTTAATATCAAACAATTGCAGAATTTAAATATACTTTCTAGGACAGTTTTTATTACACCTCAATCACATAAGACAGAGTTGGTCAAACTTTGTACCATGAAGTCCACTTTATCTTCCTCCTTCCCCACCCACCACTCTCATGTTCATAATGACATCACAACAAAAAAACCTAAGAATGAAGACACTTCAGAAAGGAGAGCCTATGGCATTTAAATTACTCATACTTTCTGACATCAACAGTCCTCCTCCCCCCTTAGAATTATTAGTCAGCTACAAGCTGTAACCTACAAGATGATGCATTATATCTCCAGCCCTCTAATACAGGTGATTCTGTTCAAAGGTGCAGTTACTTCTGGACCACAAGCGTCATATGAATTCACAGAGGAGAGGAAAATGACATCATATAAAAATTGTAAAAAGCTAAATTTATCAAAAGTTTTTCCTTATAAAAATAGATACTATAAGATGAAAAAGCAACGTGAATAATAATTGGGATCTCCCAATACCTTGGCAGCACCTGCCTTGTATTCTTCCTGGTCCAGACCTTATCATATACCCCAAGTCTTTGTAACAAAATTCTACACCAGCGTTTCTCAAAGTGGGGGTCGCCTGGAGCTTTCCTGGGGGTCGCCTAAAGACCCCTGGTGCAGGGGGCCAGGTCAGGCTTGCCAGACATCTGGCTGTAGCTGTGTGCGCACTGGGGCTTCCTTAGAGGCTGCCTCAGGGACTTCTGACTGCTGGGGGGGGCTTTCCCCAGGCGCGTGCATCACCCGCCCATATCGCACGGGAGGGGGTTTCCCTGCAGGTGCGTGGGGCTCCCTCCAGGTGCGCATGCTCCCCGCCAGCCAGCCCACCAGCCACTGCCCGCCAGCCCGTTGCCCACCAGCCACTGCCCACCAGCTGCCAACTTGCTTGCTGTATACCAGCAAGGTAAACTGTTGCTGGCTTGCAGCCTGAGAGGCCAATCCTATGCATGCCTACTCAGAAGTCAATCCCATGATAGTGAATGGGGCTACTCCCAGGACAGTGCAAGGATTGCAGCCTTAGAGCCCAATTCTATGCATGTGTACTCAGGAGTCATTCCCATTGAGTTTAGTGGGGTTTACTCCCAGGAAAGTGTGCATACAGCACTGGAGCAGTAGAGCCCAATCCTATGCATGTGCACTCAGAAGTAAGTCAATTGAGTTCAGTGAGACTGCCTCCAAGGAAAGTGCATAAGATTGCAGCCTCGGAGCCCAATCCTATGCATGCCTACTCTGAAATAAATCCCATTATGGTCAGAGGAACCTTTACTCCCATGTAAATGTGGATAGGATTGCAGCCTCAGGGCCCAATCCTATGCATGCCTACTCAGAAATAAATCCCATTGTGTTCAATGTGTACATAGAATTGCAGCCTTACAAGATATATTGCATCTTTTTTATTATTATCTGATATTTACATTACGATTCATAACAGTAGCAAAATTACAGTTATAAAGTAGCAATGAAAATAATTTTATGGTTGGGGGTCCCCACAGCATGAAGAACTTATAAAGCGGTCACGGCATTAGGAAGATTGAGAACAACTGTACTACACTGATTCAAAAGTCAAAAACTATCCACAGATCATATGATCAGTTAAACTTGTATAAAACTAGCAAGAAATAGAGTTCCAACCAGAAGAAAACATAGGACATTGAGACAAATCAGAAATCCTACATAGAGATCATTCCAAAAGCTAAGATGCACCAAAGATTAAATTAGTCAGAATCTGGTCTGCAAACAGAAAATCAGTCTCAAGTTGACTGTTCCTAACCCTAACAGGAAATTTAGAGCCCAATTCTACCAGCATTGTGAATCACAAATGTGCCATAAAGTACATTTGGGGCTCCAACACTGTACTAGTGCCAGAACTCAACCACTCACCTGGATTGCAGGGCAATGGAGAGTGGAAGCATGGAGGGGGAGAAGTGGGACAAGAGAACTGATGGAGCTCATCTCCACTCATCTTCTGACCAAACACAGATTCTTGTTTCTACTGCAACTGAAAGGTTGCTGCTGAATCAAGTAGCCCCATTGCAGGGCTAATTTTCTTACCCAAGTAAAAGGGATAAAAGTTCCCCTTCACCCAAGAAGCCAACAGCGGTTGCCCAGTAGTGTTCAGGACACTATGGCAGCCATTTTGGTGCCATAGTAGTCCTGTAAATCTGGGCATTAGAGGAATGGGCTGTCTGCTTAGCTTCCTATTTCACAGAATAAATAAAAGTTCTGCACATTCCAACCTGAACATACTGCTCCACCAAAAAGATTTATATATGACAAATGGGCAGAGTTAGGCTCTTTCCATCCAGTTAGATACTGAAGTATTCCAGCACAACACATCCTAGGAACTCATAACCCCTGTGATGTTAACAGCTTTTTAAACATTTTTCAGATTAGAGCCTATCAAGAGACTTTCTCTGCTGGTCAGCAGAATTAGATTTTTTGCCATCACTGCCAATGTTGCTGAAATACCTGTATTTCTGAATACCTGTTTAGAGTAATTAATATTTCAGTTTTTCAAAAGACTAGTTTTGTTCATACACAGTAAGTAATAAAAGTGAGGAAGCAAAAAACAAACTTTCTACACTGACATGCTATCACAAAAATCCTGATTTCACACGTCTGCAAGGCTAGAGTTTTTCAAGCATAACTAAAATTGAATTCAATTTCCACTTCTTTGGCAGAAACTATCAAAACGAATGCATTAGACTGTCCTATAAAAAGTATTTTTCAATTGTATGTAAATCAGTAGACTTTAATCAATAACCATTATAAAATATGACAATATTCAATGCTGTGCATAAACTGGTTATTCATGGAAAAAATTTATTTCAGCATACAAATACATGTGTCACAACATTTTAAAAAATATTCTCATCTACATACTGTAATTTAAAAATCTAATCTCAGCCAACATTTCAGCCAACTCTGCAACTTTTACGTCTCTATCTAAAGTGACTTCACAAGTCATGTGGGAGTCTTCTCTTCTCCCATCCTTCCCTACAACCAAACATGCAGAGCCTGCAATATTCCACTTTGACATCCTTACCTGCAAGCATCATCTATAAACAAACAATGCACAATAGTGACAAACTTGGAGTATCATTGTGCTCCATTTAAGATGCAGCTTGCTTTAGGAACCATGGCTCTAGAGCAGGGCTGGTTGAACTCTGGCCTGGGAGCCAGATCTGGGGTTTGGCTGAATCATCAGTGTGGTGATTGGACCTCTCCATTCTGCCTCCCTCGTTTAGGGGAGAGGAACACTCAAGGCCAAAATGTGGAGGTAGGGACCCTCTTGTGGGGTCATGACTTCGTTTCAGAGGGATTGTATAAAGCTGGTTGCAACCATTTTAGAATCTGGTACTGTACTGGACACCATCATGTTGGAATGGGACATTTCAGGAAGCTTACCTGGGAGTATTATCATTAATGGGACTTACTTACAATGGGACTGTGGGTGGTGCAAGTGGTTAAGACACTGTGCCTGTTAACCAGAAGGCTAGGGTTCGAGACCCAGGTCCCCACAAGACAGTGAGCTCCTGTCCTTAGCCCAGCTCTGTGACGCAGCTGGAACCAATCGTATCGGTATTAATCTACTCAAGCTTAATCTAGCCTGATATTAATCTACCCAGGCTTTTGTGCTTTGCACACAGCGTCAAGAACAATACCATAGTCTTTCGAGACTGATGGCTGCCAATACAATACTTCCAAGTAAACATGAAGGAGCTCTGGCATCACAGTAATGACACTTCAGCCCATGACATCACTTCCAGGGGGTGCTAGACAGACTGTCATACTCAGAGGTCATGGGCTAAAATGCTCAAGAACCAATGCTCTAGCAGTTGCATCTGCTTGAATGTGCATTTGCCTGTATGCATCCTTCTGGGATACTGGGCAGACAACACAACTTCCCACAGCATCCATGATCCCCAAATGAGGGAGACTTCACTCAGCTCTGAAGCTGAACAGAAAGATGGCATTTCTAGTCTTATAGATCTTCCATTAGAAACACAAAATAATGGTTGGAAATGAAAAGCCACCATGGCACTATATTAGGGACAGTCACAACTATTAGCTGTATTTAATTACCCCCAAGATCTGAGAATAAGTCTCAAAATGTGAACCAAGCCACAGAAGTGGCTGATGTGCTTGTCATAACAGAAGAATCACTCACCTTTAAAATCATACTATATAGTCCAACTCAGATTTTACTATAATGATGCCAATACACAAGAGTGATCTAGTAACTAAACAGTGGGTATCACACTCTTGGGGAGGCAGAAACATGATTGCTGTGATCACAGCACTTTGGAGGGACGCAGGGGCTTCCCTTCAATACAGCCTTCAGCTTCCAAGTGGTTTGGGGAGCACAGTGCCAGCTTTCTCAGAGGACCCCACGTTGCACTGATAATTAAAGTTGCAACCATGATTCATTTGGGATTGCAAAACTGGAAGTGGGCCGGTCACACTTGCAACTTTCACTTTCCCTGTAACACAGGGGGATTATATTTATCACAATTTTTGCACACCACACAAAAACCCTCACAACATATAAGAAAATAATTAAATTGTATAAGCAAATTTATCAACCATTAGTTTTCAGTGGTACAAAGAAAATGAAGCAACCAAAAATATCTCCAGTAGTACAGGTCTTACTAATCATCTCACACCAATAAACCGGGATTTAAGAAGTTATAGCACAATCCTACATACTTCTACTCGTAAGTCCCACTGTGCTTCATCAGGCTTACTCCTAGGAAACTACGAAAGAATTGCAGCCTCAAGCTATAAACTATGCAACGAAGGAAGAGAGCTGAACATTTAGACTACCATGCTATCTCATACTGGCCTGCCCCTACCTCAGGTTCTAGTGCATGTCAGAAAGAGAAGCACTCATTTTGAATCACATCATGTTTATAATTGCAGCAACTCCTCATTTAAAGTTGTTGACTGATTCTTGTAAACTTCACTTTAAGTGAAACAGGTCATGGTAAAACCAATTTTATGGTAGCCAACCTCAATAACTTAAATGATAGATTCATTGAAAACTTTCCTGTTGCAGCACAAGGCATTGTCGCATCCCAGAATGCCATGAGGACACAACACTCTTGGACACAACAAGTCCAAGGAACTCAGTCATGGGCCCAGCATGTCATAGAAGCTGCTTTTAGCAGCCCTACAACGTGTGCCCACAGACATGGAGATCAGAAGAATGAGAACCACTGACCTACTTTAAAATGAAACAATGTTGAATTGTTTAGATTTACTGACTTGCCAAGACACTAATTTTTCATTATTAGCATCCCACTATACTCTAACAAACAACAAAAACTTAAACATTCTGTACTTTGTAAATAAAGAAAATAAATAACCAGATCTGCAAATTCAAGTTCAGCAATGTAATTTGGGTTTTTAGAGATAAGTCATCAAGCTGCCTCATTTGTAAACTAATTTATAACTGGAAACAGAAGTGCATAGATAGTTTCCTACTTAAAGTATCCTATACAAATGTAAAGGTTGCGGTGGCTCAGTGGGCTTGTAAACCTGAAGGTTGGCAGATCAGCAGTTATCATACTCTTAAGTACCTCAGAATCTATCTATCTACAGTATTTACATAACGCTTTTCAACTGAAAAGTTCACAAAATAGTTTGGAGCAAGCTCCTGTTACTTCCCCAACTCCTGCCAATCTAGCAGTTAGGAAGCATGCAAAATGCAAGTGGATAAATAGGTACCACGTTGGTTGGAAGAAAACAGTGTTCTGTGCGCCTCTCAGACAAATCAACTACATGATGGAGATGTCTTTGGACACTGGCTCTACAGCCTTGTAACGGTGATGATCACTGCCCTAAAAGTCAGTCATGAGTAGTAGAGAAACCTGCAGGGGTTTACACAAATATTTGTTATATAAAATTATCCTGTTTGGGATCTCATCTATGAAACCTGGATGAAAGTGAAATGAATACAAGAAACAAATTTGTAGTCACATATGTGCTTTGCAGGGAAACACCCTGCAAATCAAATACATGAAGCAGGGAGAAAACTTCCTGCTACAGGTGGCATGGTTCATAAGCATAGGTAGATAGTCCTTCGAAGCAGGAAGAAACTACTTACAAAATATGGAAAAAACTACACTTCAAAACCCAACAATATTCTGTATGATAGCTTAGCATGCTTCCCACAACTTCTCCGAGCATGATCATATGCAAGTTTTTTTTTTTTGTTTTAAAGTAAAAGCAAAGTTCAGGGAGATGTGTTTTGACCCGAGTAAGGCTGCAATCCTAAAGACACTTTCCTGGGAGTAAGACCCATTGAAAACAATAGGGCTTTCTTTTGAGTAGACATGTTTAGGATTATGCTCTAAGGCACTTTAAAACAAAAGCACAATAATATATTTGGCAAATGAGTCCCATTAGGGGGACAGCTTATGTGTAAATATGTGTAAAATTATTATAAATGGTACCCAGTCTGTGGTCTGTAAATCACAGATAGTCCATTAAGACCCTAAGAAGTGGTCCATTAAGTTTCAGAAAAAAAGATTGTCTTCTATTTCTTGCTGAGGGAGTGCACCCCAAGGGGCCACCAGAGAGGGCAAAGAACAGACACCTGCAGCCACAGCCAGCAACTTCCCAAGTGAGTGTCATGCACATGAAAGGCAGCAGAGAATGGACTGCCAGCAACAAAGTGTCAGTGCTCAGAAGTCCATTCTCTGGTAGCCTCCGGTGAAGTGAGTGCTTGGAAAGATACTTCCCCACAGAGTACCAAAGAGGGCAGATCGAACCAGCAATACCCAGTGCTTCCAGTGTTTTGCCGAATGCTTCTCCATGGAATACCACATTTAACTGTGTTTGTGTGTCTATGCACGCATGTACAGGATGTTGTGTATGGTCCATGACCATTCTTATTCTTATGTTCTATGCTTATTTTGGGGTCTGCAGGCTTGTAAAAGTTGAGAACCGCCTGTCTGTTATACTGCACGCTTTTCTCTTTTTGGTGCGCTGGTTCCAGACCCAAAACATCAACATCACCCACTGATTTTTCATTTTCTTTGTGAATTGCTTTGTGAACTTTTTAGCTGAAAAGCAGTATATAAATACTGTTGATAGACAGACAACTTGAGCAACACACACACAGAAATTATGTGTGTCTGCATGTGCATTGCTGTGTGTGTGTGCTGTATATGATGACACACACACATCAGCAACCCATACACACTCCAGCAACACACAAATCTTAGCAACATACACACACCCCAGCAACACGCACACAAAGCCCAGAAACACAGACACAAATCCCAACAACACACACACCAACAAGCCACAGACACAGACTTCAACACAAACACACACATGCCCCAACAACACACATACACAGCCCCCAGAAACAGTCACACACACACCTCAGCAACACACACACACAAACTAGCAACACACAAAGACACACACACCTCAGCAGCCGAGACACACACACACCCCCCTCAGGAACACACCAACCCCAACACACACACCCCCCAGCAACACAGAAAGACACAAACCCCAGCAATGCACAAATCCCAACAACACACACACACCCCAGAGACTCAGTCAAACACCTCAGCAACACAAACAAACAAGCAACCCACAAAGACACATCCCAGCAACCCAAGGACACACACACACCTCTGCAAAACACAAACCCCAACAACAGAGACTCACACACACCCCAGCAACACACTAACCCAACAACACATAACCAGCCCCAGAAACACAGTCAAACACCTCAGCAACATACACACAAACTAGCAACCCACAAAGACACACACCTCAGCAACACACAAACCCCAACAGTACACACACAGAAACAGAAACACCTCAACAACACACAGACTCCGACAACAGACACACACACACCCCAGAGACACAGAAAGACACACAAACAGCGCAGCAATAGAGACTGTAGGGAGGAGGGCGCTCTGTGGGCTGCTGGAGGAGGCACGTGGGAAGGAGCGAGGCCGCCTGCGGGGCAGAGTCCGCTAGGGGCCTGGGGGTGCTGCTGGGCTCCCAGGGCCAGAGCTGAGGAAGGAGGCTGGTGGGGGGGGGAGGGCTGGTGGAGGGGGGAGGGCTGGTGAGGGAAGGGGGAGGGGCGCTGCTGCCGTTGCAGGTGACGGTTGGCCCCGCCCCTCGCGTCTCCCGTGTGAGAGCCCCTCCCCCTCAGGAAGCTCACCGCGCCGCCCCCTTGGCTTGGCTGAGCCTCCCCCTCTCTCCCCAGGTCGCCCGTTACCCCTTCATTACCCATCACTCCCAGCGCAGCGCCGCCATCCTGCCTCAGGACAGCTCCCGCGGGAACGATGCTGTCCTCGCGAGAACTCCCGGCTCTTCCTCCCTCCCTTCCCCTCTCCTCTTGGGAACCAACATGGCGGAAACGACGTGCACGTGTCCGTGCTTCGGATACACAACGCGCGCGCTCGCGCTATGGAGGAAGAAAAAAAAGGAAGAAAACGACGGTTCGTGGATGGAATGCGGTGACGTCACAGCGCCCGCGCGCCCCCGCGGGTTCGGTTGGATTCGAACGAGGCGCGCGTGGTGGTCACGTGGGGTTCGAATGCCTGCCACACACACTCCCTCCCTCCTTCCAACCGAACTCAGCATCATCCGGGTCCTTTTGCCTCAACGGTTATAACCGCCCCCCCTCTATCCCCACCCCCTCAAGGGAGTAGGCCTGACCTACTTGGAGAGAGACCGTTGGGGCTGAAGCGGCGGCTCCTTCCCCTTCCACAGCCAGCCAGCCACTGAGGAAGGAGCGAGGGAGCGAGCGAGCGGTTGGCCCCGCACTCGCGCCCGCTTGGCTCTCCCCAGCGCCCCACGGTGGTGGTGGTGGCGGCGGCGGCTCCTCTTCCGCTTCCTTCCCCTCCCCCACCTCGGCTCTCACGCCTGCAGCTCCGCCTGCTGGTCGACTGAGGCGGAGGGGCACTCCAGAGGGCCGAGACCGCCAAGCCAGCAGCAGCAGGAGGAGGTGGGGTGGTGGTGATGCAGGCAGCGCTACATCAAGGGGGGCTACACACCCAGGAGGCGAAATGGCGGGGGTCCTCTCCCTTCCTGGCGACGAAATGGCGCCCTGAGGGACTCTAGTGCTCCACTTGACACAGGCATTGCACTCCCACAGCACAGTCCTAGGCACGTCTACTCTGAAGCAAGCCCCGTTGGATCCAATGGGTCCTACTCCCAGGAAAGGGTGTATAGGAGTCTAGCCTGAATGGAGAGGCAACAGTCCAGTGTGACACTTGGGGGTGGAATCCCACTAAAAGACACAGCAACAAAGTAACAGTGTTCAAGGGGGGAGGGGAATCCCACTAACACACAATCCTCTGTGTTTACTCAGAAGTAAATCCCACTGATCAGGGAAACTTAGGTAAATGTGCACACTGGGGGGTGGGAGGGAGAATCCCACAAAAAGAGACAACAACAATGTAACACTGTTCTGGGAAATTTACTCTCAGGTAAGTGTGTCCAGTGGGTCCTACTCCCAGGAAAGGGTGTATAGCAGTTTAGCCTGACTGGAGGGGAAACAGCCCAGTGCTATGCTTGTGTGTAGGGGGGAAAGGAGAATCCCACCAACATACAATCCTGTGTTTACTCAGAAGTAAATCCCGCTGTGATCACGGGAACTTAGGTAAATGTGCCTAGGACTGCACGGTTTCCTTCACTCTTGAATTCAAACTTTTTTCACCTGCCAGGCATGCACAGAAAAAAGCTGCAATCCTGTTTATATGTACTTTCGGTAAGTCCTACTAAGAACATAATCCTAACCATGTCTACTCAAAAGTAAGTTCCATTGTGTTCAAGGGTCTTACTCCCAGGAAAGTGTCTAAGATTACTGCCTAAGCCATCATTAAGTTCCCATTCAGGGATGGGAGAAAGCCCCATTTCTATTACTTCTGAATCTACATGCAATAGGATTGGGCTTTCCATTCATTGCTGATGCAGCTGCAGTGAATCTCTGGATTAAGGAAAAAAATTCAACTTGTGGCATCTTCTGTGACTGCCCCACACAACACAACACATGCTTCACTGATATGGCTGCATCAGTACTGCATACCTGGATAAAATTTGGCCCTCAATATATTTTTTTCCAGAGTGTTTTAAGATAGATATTTCAGTGTTTTGCTTCAGCAGACAGCATCGCTAAAGATGATTCAGACTGATGTCCTGCAGCTTTACTCTCTACTAACTTGTAGGATTTACAGCATAAAGTTTATTATAAACAACAAAACTAGCATTTAAATTATTGAAAACTCGGGATGCTTATTCTACAGCGTTGCAACCAAACATAAAAGGGCAAGTATTTCCTTATCTTGAGCCCTCTATGATTCCCCCACTGTCCATATAGCTGCATCATCACTGGAAAGTTGGACAGAAGTTGCTGTCACAATTTCACAGCTTGATGGTAGGACCTATGGAATAGATGCCAACTACCTGTTTTATTATTCATTATTTTTAAGATACTCTTGTATCATGTACTATAAATGTATTTTTCTTCCATGCTTCAGTGTAGGTCCATGGGCAGTCAGTTCACTTCTGTGAATGTAGAATAATTCAGTGATTTGTTTCATTTATAAGATGTTAACAATTTTTAACTCATATTATTTTGTTCAGCTGAGACTTACTCTCCAATGAATGTACAAATTAATTCATATGCAGAATTTGTAAAAGTAACTGAGTGAAAAAGTGTTGTAATGTTGTTCCTTAAATAATGGTATGGTGGTTAATACTTCCTACATTGAATCTGTGAATGGATCATTGAGATCATGTCTGTTTGAGAACACAATCCTAATTGTCTACTCAAAAGTGAGCTCGATTGTGTTCAGTGGGTCTTACTCCCAAGAAAGTGTCTAGGATTGCAGCCTGATATTTGGGTATAATTGTAAGTGGCACAGCAACTGAACTTAGCAAAAGCACCCTGGCCATTTACAATACTGGAATATCCACTAGCAGCAAAGGATCCAAACTGAGCTGGCTGTTGAAAGGAAGTGCAGCCCCATTTCAAGGAGGTTGATAATCCAGAACCTGCATCCCAGTTCTCTGAACCAGAAGGACCTGTGTTTTGTCTTGATTTACTTTCAACTATAGTAGCTTTCATCCAATCCATCGCTGATAGCAGAAAACAATTTAGAATTTCAGCTTTCCCAGCATTCAATAGCAGATTTGGCCCTACTTCCATTTAGCAAGGAGAGATCAACTGTTCCTGTTCAGTCCAGAAATATCTTTGAGGGCCTATCGCTGGCGTTTTTCTTTTTACATTGTAAGCCTTTTTGGGACAGGGAATCATTTCATTTTAGTTTCTCTGTAAACTGTTGTTGAAAAGCACCATACATTATAAAAATTAATATTAGGTTTGTATTGCATTTTTTCTTTGATAAAGAAGTAAGGTTGACATTGGTGGATTAATCTTTTAACTTTGTCATAAATTAAAGGGTAATTTAAACAATACATCAAAGGTTTAATTAGCAATTTCAGCACCAACCCAAATGAATTAGAACAGTTCAAATTTTGTCAAATGATAGTCGGTTTGACTAATAGTGTTGAGAATCTCATCAAAAAGCTTTTGTCTGATTTTTGAATAGACCTGGACTGCCTGGAATAAAAGGGAAACAGAACATCAGTTTGTACAGCATTTCATTTCCTTCTGATTTACCATTTGAACAAGAAGTCAGGTGAGGGGAAGGGGGGATGTGTTGTCATGGTTACAGGACATTTTGGTTTCAAACAACATATTAAATAGTGTAGGTGTCCTAGTTATCCAATTAAGATATGTTTTTGTGAGAAACCATAATTTGCGGTTGTGAAAGAATGGTGTGTTCTAAAAGACTTTGAATAAGGTGATGAGAAAGGGCAAGAGAACTTGCTGAGCCAGGTGGAAATTTTTTTGTCCACTTACCCCATTAATCCATTGAATTGCATCTCTGCTTTTTTCTCAAATTAGAATGGCATAGCCATTCTGATTTCATCGTCTGAAATGAAAGCCTTATCAATTTTTTGAGGAATGATTTTTGGTTTTATAGTTGCTTCCACAAAAAGCAAGAAAATATACTAGTTTCAATCTATAGCATTTATTAATACTGTTTATATATTTCCAATTCTGTTTTGTGATTTTTCTTAAAATTTACACAGATCTCTCTCTGAAGGCTTAAATATTCTCTATGCTGAAATGTATCTAAAAGGAATTACTGCATTAGTAATACCTTTACAACAGATTGCTCTGAGGACTTTTCAGAAAAAAATATATCCATGGTTTCCAAATGCAACAACAGCATGCATGAAAACTGAGGATCTCACAGCCATAATATGTAGAGATGCCTCCATCACCATGATTTTACATATATCTGTAAAATAAGTGGAATTTTCTAGTATTTAATGATTGGCAATTCAAGTTGAAACTTGTTAATTTGCAGTAAATATCCAAATGTTTTCTCCTCTCATTCAGCAGCTTACTTTGATACCGAACTGAGAAATGCAGTTCCATTTCCTCTAAAACCACAGTTCTGGTATTTGAAATCCATGGATTAGTAATTAAAACTCAAGATACACAGAGATGAGTGCAGGTCCTCCTCACAGCTTCCTTGTTAACTTGTCACTTATCTTACAACATTACCAGTCCCCCCCCTCTCTCTCTATATATATATATATGTTCATGGTACACAAAGCAGCTCATTTTAATTGCATGCCAGTGCTACCTACACAGATTGATAGTGCTATAAATGTTGCAGGAAAGGGCTGTCACATGCCAAATGTTCTTGGGCTGACTGAATTTAGGTGTCAATACAGTGGGCATTTGGCTCTGTGGAGCAGATACATGTCCTGCTACCTACATTTTCAAACCTGGTGTACTGAGGAACTCCAAATCATTATATAAAGACATGAATGCAGCTAACTAGTTTTCATTGACAGCTTTCAAAACTGAGCCCAGAGTGGTTAATATGGTATACTCTAGGCTCCTTCTGAGTAGAGGACCAGACCCAGTGTGTTTCAGAAGAGTCACTTCTTGAGTGAAGTGACCACAGTCACTACTTTGAGCCTGGTAAAAAATATCCCTGATTTTCACCTAATTTTCTCCTGTTTTGAACCTTTCTAACAGCTCAGGGGGTTGTATAATAGCACAATATTGAAGGGGCTGCTGAGAAATGCAGGCTATAGTTATAATTTCCCTATGGTGATAGTGTTCATCTTTTGAGCATTTTCCTAATCTGACTAGTCAACAAAAATAGTGGAGTATGCTTTCTTGAACTCACGTCTGGTGTGAGGATTCAATTTATTTGCTAATCCGGAAAGTAATACCCACAGATTATAAAAGCTAACTCATGTACTTCCTTTGAGCATATTTCCAGATTCAGTGGTTGGAACATCTATGGCTTGCCCACCCATCTTGTAGAGATTAGGTGCAAAGAACAAGAACAATATAAGTAGCAAAGAGGTACCTACGGAAGTCATGTTTACTTGTTTTGCATTTTAACATTTGTCAATTTTTCCATTTCCCTTTTCTTGCTTTCTTAGATCAGTGCCTTAAAAATACCTTCATTCCTTGGATATTTTGCAGCCCTTTAATGCACTTAGGCAGCAATCAGGCCAGCATAAGTCCCAGCACAAGTCCCATACTGGCTGGGGGGGAGGGTTTTATAAAAGTGCTGTATAAGACACTAATGCACTACACCTGGCTGGAGAGTTAGGCCAGTGCATAGATATGCACTTGCTTTCCTAATGGGAAGACTGATGAGTTGTGGCAGAGTAGGTTAGGATTTTACCCTTAGTTTATTTTTAAACTATTTTTAAACATGTGTGATCAATAAGTATCAGGACTGGTGCTATAAAAAGAAAATTATAACACGTAACAATTTGGCATTTAATCGCCTTCTGAAGCCATACACTTAATCCACTGCCGTTTCCATTGATTGAAGTATTCCTGGAACTTGTTTTCTGGAATAATCAACAGCTGCCTCGTCGCATTCCACTTGGATTTCCTCGACATCCTGAAATCTCTGTCCTTTCAAGTGGGATTTGATTTTTGGAAAGAGAAAAAGTCGCAAGGGGCGAGATCTGGGGAATACGGTGGCTGTTGGACCTGGGAGAGGTTGTGCTTAACCAAAACTGCTGCACAAGCTGCGCTGAATGGGCAGGTGCTTTGGCATGGTGCAATTGCCACTCACCAGACGCATGCAATTCTGGTCTTTTCTGATGAATACCATCCCGCAAATGCCGCAACACATCATAGTACTCCTTGTTTAGTGTCTGACAATGTGGAGCATACTCATGATGAACAATCCCCTTGTAGTCGAAGAAAACAAATCATCAGTGTCTTCACATTGCTTTGACTCATTCGTGCTTTCTTCAGTCTCGGAGAGGTTGGGGTTTTCCACTACAAAGTCTGAGCCTTGGTTTTGGGTTCATAGCCAGAGACCCACAATTTATCATCTGTTAATGACCATTTTAAAAATGTTTTCATCGTTCTTGACAAAATCAAGATCTTGCGCAACTGAGTTTTTTGGTCAGCTGAAAGCAGTTTTGGCACAACCTTGGTAGACATGCATCTCATACCCAAATCTTCAGTGAGAATGGACTGATCTGAACCATAACTAAGGTTGCAGGTCTCCCAAAAAGTTCATCACTGTTGTCAGCCATCTTGAAAATGTCTGAAGCACTCATGCATGGCTCATACACTTCTCTCTGCAACTTTGCGTAGGTCTCTGCGCAGGTATCACCAAGCTTTTGGCAAAATTTGATGCAGATTCTCTGCTCAACTTTCTCTTTCATAGTCAATGCGACAACCACACACTACATACGTTCCCTCCAAGCACTGTTATAAAGAGAGGAAGTGAGCTAGGAAGTTAAAACTTAAGTGTGCATGCACAGTTGGGTTCAAGGTTAATCTGTGCTAAGTGGCTTCACTGCATATTTTAGCTCCTAAACTATTGCACCAGTCCTGATACTTATTGATCACACCTCATATGTTTTATCTACCTCACTCTGAAAGATACAGGTTGCAACATCTTCCAAAACTTCAAATTCCAGTCATTTTAAGAGGACTCACTATTAACTTGGGAGGGACATTTTATGAATGTAGCAGCCTATCTGGGCTCTCGAGCTTGATGACAGCACGAGTCACCTTTCCTCACTTTACCCAATTATTAGGGTGAAGCACTGAGGTACTAGTAAGTGCCAGTTGCTATCCACTAGGGACCTCGCCTTTCACACCCATCCATCTCATTAGCTAGGACTCTGTTTATCAAGCCTCATCAGTATTTTCCATCAAAGAGCAGATACTGCTTTGGAATAACCACATATAAAAAGGCAGTTACTGGAATGAAAAATTGCCCCATCTACAAAAACGCATTTTTTTTCTGAAGACATCACTGGGTCTGTAAGTACAGGTTGAACCGTATCATTCAGGACAGTTGGTTCTAAGATGCTCTGTGATTATTTTCATGTTATACAAAAATGATTACCCTACAATCCAGTGTAACTACAAGAGCACAAATAAGAGACATTTACGTCGATGTAATTACAGCACCACCTAGTGAAAACCTGTGGGAAATTCATATTGCAATCCAGAGTAAATTGTTCATACGTCAGAAGAAGGACTCCCCGTAGTTACTCTGGATTGCGCCCTTCGTTATCAGGGCAACAAGGTAGGCAATGATCATAATCAAGTGTCTTTCAGGTCACAGTAAGTGATCACTTGGAGGAAAGGGAGAGGGTCTGCTTCCCAGCTAAATAGAAGCTGAAACCGACTGCTGAACTTTTCTAAGACAAGCTTAATTGCCTGCCACCCTATCACAGTAAACTGGTTATCTTTAAGCCATTAACTGCTCCTTAAGGGAGGTTTATCTTTCCATTTAAAGAGCCAACCTCATTCCCTTTGAAACAAAATCTCATATAAATAAATTGCATATAATTACATTACACCTGTACCACCTGTGTATCCCAGATTTCCAAGTCCATGAAAATGAACTTTGCCTCGCACTGTGTATTAAATGGAAACATGTTTCACCATTTTAAAGATAATTTTATTAATCTAGCATTTAATGATATTGCTTCTATGGTAACAATATTCAGGGAAAAGAAAAACATTTGGGTGACATTCAACATTTCAATATGAATAATCCAGAATGCTTCTGCAATCTTGTGTATCCATTCTACATCTGACATAACCATGCCGATGAGCATTGCATAACTCACATTTTCCCACATGAAACTACAGATGCATTTAAGTTTAAGGAGACTAGAAAATTCCTCAAATGCACACACCATTAACATATTCATGCTCTCAAAACAATCCTAAGGACTATGGTTTTGTGCAGTTACAGACACTATTGATTATGTCAGTTTACATCAGACAAGCCTATCAGGATTTAAACAGTATGCAGTAGGTTAAAAGTGGTGACCAAAACAAAGTTCTATCTGAATCATTCATATATTAGATTCACTCAAATAAGAAAAGCATTTGAAAGTTTTGTTCATTATATTTTTCTACAGTGTAGTGCAAATAAAAGTGAAATCAACTTTTCCTGAGTTTTCATAGGACATTATTAGATCCATTTCTTACAATCTTGCCACCATCTCTTTAAAAACAAACCATTTAAATCCATCTTGATAAAACTGAATTTAAAGCAGCCCAGAAATTGATGAGAGATTTTGGAAAGAATGGTTAATTTCTTCATTTCTACTTTGCAAACAGAATTATAGGACAGGTAAGTTATACTTCAAGATTAGACCAGGCTTTTTGAAAGGCTAACAAGTAGTAATTAATTGTTCCACGGAAATGCAGTAATGCCCAGTGTCCCATCTCACAAGGGAAATCAAAGTGAAACAGCAAGACAAGAGCAGTCTTGGGAATGTTAAAGGGGTTTTATATTAAAATTTATTTCAATGGCTACTGACCACGTGTTTCTAATTCAATCTTATCCTCAGTTTGTAAAGGTTCAGGTTCAATTTGAGCAACAGGTGGCCGCAATGTGATTTCTGGTCCTCCACCATAAATTGACTGGAGGAAGTTCCATGTCTCCTCAGAAATCTGTCCAGAATCAGCTCCTGAAAAACAAGATCTTTGTGAAAAGGTGCAGCTCACATTACAGGTCAAAACTATAATAACATTTTTGTACTTATAACAACATTTTTTACTGAGTGTCAGCAATATTTTAATGCTGAAGTTCCAATCCAAAGAAAATGCAATCACAGCAGACTGTACACAAATAGCAATAGATAGATTGTGATAAACAATCTATAAAAAACTATAAAAAATTGACACCTCCTACCCAATTATAACAATATAGGATCACATTTCTATTCCTATATCTGACAGAATGACAAGCTTGAGATGAAAGAGGAAATCAACACTCCCAAAACTTTTATTCAGTTTCAGTCTTGAATACTACATATTTTCAAAGCATATTTAATGAAATTTTATACTCTCAAAGTCAACATGGTCAATCAAAATAGAAAAAACAAGGTGCACAGCCTGAGGTGAAACTGTGTGCGCAAGTGGTTAAGACACTGTGCCTGTTAACCAGCAGGCCAGGGTTCAAGACCTGGGTTGGCCCCACACGACAGGGTGAGCTCCTGTCCTTAGTCCAGCTCTGCGACACCAGCTGGATCCAACCATATTGGCTCTGCCTTTCCATTGGACTAATTCAGTGGCGTGGAGAGGGGATTTGCTGCTTGGATAACAACCTATCCTCCATAACAATCTAACCCAGGCTTTTGTGCTTCGCATGCAACGTATGCAGCGCTGAGCACAATACCATAGTCTTTCAAGACTGACAGAGGCCTGCTTCTGGAAAGTTTTTCTTTTTATAGTGCAACATTTCAAATGCAGCCAAAGCATCCAAGTACTGTAGATAAGCAACATTAATGAAGACACAAATAGAAAGTCAAACATGGAGAGCACCACTTGCAGAAAAGCTACTTGGAGATGGAGGTGCTATCAAGTGCTATCAAAGTTACATACCTTGTTTCAGAACAAAAGAACCACATTTATTGACAGCAATTTTGGTATTGTCAATAGGACCTGGAGGATCTAGTATAACAGAAACATATGTTAGAAGTCTGGGAAACAAAGTACTATTAAAATCCAGACTACCCTATCATTGGGTGCATCTTTCTTTTGAGTATTCACTTCTTTTTTATAAACAGAATATATTTTACCAACATCATTAACAAAATGGTCTTGCTGTCAACAGGAATTCAAATTAGCAAAACCTTGTACAAACACACATCGGTGGCTTCTTTAAAAGCAGTTTTTATCCCAAACTGGCTGAGACCTTTTATATATTTCAACAGGCAAATAATACACTAGAACCTTTATCATAATTTCTGAAATGAACTTTAAATTGAGCTTTGAAATATACTTGCAAATAAGCAAGTTCTCTCTCTAGATTTTAATAGAAATTTAATAAAACATGGTTCTATGATCATAACTATGTTCATAACTAACACATGCCAAAAGCTATATTATACATGACCCTGCCTACTGTCTATTATTTATTAATCTAGAAAAGTTTTAATATGGTGCACCCTTTAAACCAACGTTTCTCAAAGTGGGGGTCGGGACCCCTTTGGAGGGTCGCCTAGAGCTTTCCTTGGGTCGCCGAAAGACCCCTGGTCCAAGGGGCCAGGTCAGGCTTGCCAGACCTCCAGCTGTAGCTGCACGCACACTGGGGCTGACTGACAGCCTCAGGGCCCAATCCTATGCATGCCTACTCTGAAGTAAATCCCATTATAGTCAGGGGGGCCTTTACTCCCATATAAATGTGGATAGGATTGCAGCCTCAAGGCCCAATCCTATGCATGCCTACTCTGAAATAAATCCCATTGTGTTCAATGTGTGCACAGAACACATATTTCATTTGTAACCATGAAAATACATCCTGCATATCGGATATTTACATTACGATTCGTAACAGTAGCAAAATTACAGTTATAAAGTAGCAACGAAAATAATTTTATGGATGGGGGTCCCCACAACATGAGGAACTTATAAAGGGGTCACGGCGTTAGGAAGATTGAGAACCACTGCTTTAGACAAAGGATGAGGATGCAAGGGATGCGTTTTATCACAGCAATTTATTGGCTGATAAAGAGTACACAGTATTCCATTTGCCTTTGGCAGATGTCAGCCCCATGACCATGGAAGTGTCTTTGAACAATGCTGGCTCTAAAAGCTTAGAAATGGGGATGAGCACCACACCCTACAGTCAGTCACAACTATCAGTATATCCTGTGGGGGACACCTTTACCTTTTTAAAGAGTAAATGCTTCCTATAAAAAGAACACAGTTCATAGTTGGTAGCACTTTGAAGTCACCTACCACTGTCCTTGCCCTTCACAAATCCTTCCCATTCTCTAAACCAGTGCATACTGATGCAGTAGAAAATGGATGGAGATTCCTCCTCCTGAAATGCCCTGTTGAGCTTTGAGACACAAACATTTTTAAAATTCTCGGTTAGAGTTACAGAATAATTTTTATACTATCACAACAGCAAAGTAGATAAATTATTTTAGTCACATGTCCACCACTACCAACTACAGTACTTCAGTTCTGATCTTGCCCATTTCCAACAGTTGGAAAAACTACTACAAAAACCACTGTTTGTACCTCAGCTGGTGTCAACAAGCACCAGGGAGAAAAAAATTTGAATAATGCAAAATACCCAATTACTGTGAACAGTGCAGCAGAAGGGTGGTAGCTCTGTAATGTAGTTATTTTTATATAAATATATTCTTATATTTAGGAAATCAACTTGAACAGTTGACATAAATCATCAATAAGTATGCCTTTTATTATTTATTTTTCATACATGTATTTAAAATGGTAGAGGCTGCTCCTAAATTCCAATGTGAAAGCACAACACAGAAAGAGTGGGTTAAAGCAACATATCTACAAACCCACCCACTATATGGCCACAACTTCCACAGTCAAGACTGAAATAAGGAATAGCTTCCTTAGAACTACAGCCCCTCTTAACTGTAAGTTGCCCCAGTCTGCCATGGTCCTATGGAAAGAGAATCGGGAGATATCGAATGAATGGGTTACATGCCTGCTGCCTAGCCAAGAAAAACCATGGCCTGTATGGAAATTCTTAAATAGAATCCATGTTGAGGTAGGAAGATTTAAGGACAACCTGAGGAAAGGGGATACACCATGAAAGATGGGCTGTGCAAATGTGGAGAAGAACAAACCATCCCACATATGCTAGAGCGGTATTTATGCACAGAGGAAGATCTTATATTGGCAGGGGAAAATGCTGACCAAGTTTTGGGCACATAATATCTAATTTAAGTTTAATGTTTTCTAAATTTTTACCCTTGTATGTGCTTCTGACATGAATAAAAAATTCTTGCAGAAGTCCTGAAAATCTACCAATCAGAAATCCCTCCCAGCTTCAAAATCTGAAGCAACATGCCTACATAAAGAATACTATATGAACCAGGAAAAATATAAAAGTGGTATAACTAATTTTTTAAATGTAAAGTAGGAAACAGTTAAGATTGTAGATTACATCTTTAACCAAGGCATAAAAAATTTGGGATATAATTAACTATGTTTGCTTCATAAAAAAAACCACAACAGTATTTTTCACAAAGAGAGAAAAAGCATATTACCCGAATAAATGTATCCAATTCCACCTTTCTCCTTTTCTCTATTTTCTCTGTTTCCATTTGACAGGTATGACAAACATACAGGTGATTAACAGCTGGTCCTCCACCATACCTGTAATTATATAATGCCTCATCTGCTTTTTTGTCAATTATTTCCATCCTCCTTGATATCATACAGTCTTTGTATTTATAGATTATGCTGCTTTTTCATAGTACAGTGTTAAATGGCAATATCTAAATTGCTTGTTTTATAAGTTACATTTGTCCAGGTCTACCTCAAATCTGAATTTACAATGATCATTCCATTTGTGTCTGAAAAACTGATCATGAACACACTACCAGAATTCAAAAGGAGTAAATTCAGAATTAACTGGCTTTGATTTCACATACCTTTCATATCCCACTGGAAGAATGAAGGATTCTTCATTCAGAATAAAGGATTTAATTCTACCTTTGACTTTCTACTTTACTGCACAGTAACTGAGACCATTTTCACTTTAGAATGGTACTTCCAATAAGTCACTGTACTGATGCTGTTATAAGATTGAAAAGGGGGAAGGAGAGTTCTGAAATGTGTAAAATGACAGGTTTTAAATACTAAGATCCATGCTGAAAACATTCAAGAGCTGAAATGCTGCAATTAAATTCCACAATTAAGTTTATTTCACTTTTATAAATACTGAAGATACCAAATGATAGTAACTCCTCTTCTACTGGCACATTACACAAAGCTGGTGTGGAGGCTAGCTTTTGAATGAGGATTCAACATGACTTTGATAGGATCCATCACTAGTCTCATACCAAGGCGGAGACATTCAACAGATATAAATGTAAAGTCCTGCACATAAGAACAAGAGGAGCAGCAAGAGGAGAGGGAAAAGCCAGCTTGACAGCAGCCATGTCTACAAAGGATCTATATATATATATAAATATCGCCTTTGTGAAAAAATGTGATCCTGACTTTGACTGGTCCATGATCACAAATAATTAAGTGGCTTGTTACATCTCTTCACCCATTGGATGCTGCTGTGTTTGATTTTTTAATAAGAAGCCTGGGGTTCAGAACTCCCCTGGGAGTTGGGTTTCTTCCAGATAGTCCTGATCTCTGTAGCGTGAGATGGTGGCAGCAAAAACAAATTACCAAGTGTTTTTTTAATCTTGTTCAGCTGCTGGTTCAGTAAAAAGAACAGAGAGCTTAGAAGAGGTGCATGCAAATTTATTAACCACTAAGTACTTACACTCAGTGCTTGAGTTGACTTCTCCCAGGAGTCTTTTCCCCAGAATGAACCATCAAATCATTCTGTTTAAGCTTACAACAACTGAATGCTTACCTGCTATACAGGCTATCCCATATGTTTTGAGGTAGAATTACCACAAGATCTTCTATAGAAGTAGCCTTATGTGGTAGAATTCCTGTGAAAATAATGAAATAGATTTGCTTGAATGCCAGTCTAGATACAGTCATGAGTCATGCTATATAAAATGGTAATTTTATTTAATTATTGTTTGATTTATTTCATCTTATTTCAGTCCCAGTCTGGCATTTTATTGTTTTCCTCCCTTATGCTGTACAACATGGAGCACAGTGAGAGCACTGTTTATTCAGAATGACAGGATACAAATCATTTAAATATATAGAATAAGTTGCATAATTCAGGAGATGTTACTTCAGAACACCTTTGAAAATTTCAGGAAATGATTCAAATTTGAAAACTTTCTGCAAATGCAGCAGTCTGTCAGAAAAATATATTTTATACTTTTTTTGAAATGATGAGTTCACACTGCATACCGTACAACCATGAAATGTGTTTATATCTGAAAAAAGATATATAGGTTTGCAGAACAGGCATCAAGAAGTCAAGTCTGTCTCTCCTCCTCATTATCCATTTACCCTTTCAATGATAAAACTAATTTAGAGCATCTCAAAATCTATAGAAAAACTTTGGGGAAGTCAGAGATCTGCAACTAAAACAGATAATAAAAAGTATGAGTGGAAGAAACATTGCTCTACACTAAGTAAAACCCAGATACATCCAACTAGTTACAGGGTGTTTCTGAAGACGACTAGAAGGCTCACCACTATTAGGGCAACTTTTATTCATTCCATCTCATATTGCATCCCTTATAAAGCTGAGTAAAAGCCATTAATTCTGTCAGTTTGGCCACAGGGGAGAAAAACTGTCTAATCCTTATAACAGTGAAGGTCTTGCATTTTTTTTTGTAACTTTCCCATCAAATTTCACGAACTCATTAAAAAACAATTTCTATTGTTGTCAGTGGCATAGCAGAGGAAGGCTCAGTGACACTGCAGGGTATAGAATGGCACTGTCTCCCCATGGGGAGGACAGCATTTCCAGTGCGCTCACGAGAAGTGAAGCCAAATGACCTCTGACCTAGCAATTGCACTAACTGTGAAGGTAGCAGGAAGCAGGATTTGTCCACTACCTCTCCAGCAGTTATTCTCAGCATACTTGCTAGAAGTGAAGCCAGCCCACTCTCTCAGTGACCTCTAAGAATTACTGTGGAGAGGACAGGCAGGTGAAGGACTTGTTCATCTCTTCCACAGCAGTCTCAGAATCATCCCTGCACTACCTTATTCAAGGTACTGAAGCACGACCTTATTCAATTAGGCACAATAGTGGATTAAGAAACCTGGAAGTGGGTCTTTAAACCTATTTTTCATTGTTTTCTTTATACACTTATTTTTTCCATTGTTTTCTTTATACATTGTTTTCTTTATACTTAATCCACAGGAGGTTCTGGAATGGAAACCTAATGGATAACAAGGGACACCAATATAGCCTAAGGCAGTGGTCAGGGAACAGGGGTAAATTACCCCAAATGGGGTAAAAATGAAATTCCTGGGGGTAATGTACAGGGCACTGGGGAGGAGTTTGACCAGCCGCAGCTTTGCGCTTCTAAGCCCGAGCATTGTAGGAACACATCCTACATTTTGTCCTATATTTTAAAAGTCTGGATTTTTTTGAATAGATCCAATAAAATTTTGAATTCAAATAATTAATAATATATGATTTCCTTCCTTTCAAATCAAGGGGGTAATGCTGGCATATCTAAATATATTTTGGGATAAAAGGTAAAAAAGTTTCCTGACTCCTGGCCTAAGGCATAGGGCTTCAGAGGACCATATAAGTATAATGCATCACTTCCAATTCTGTGGGAAAACGGAAGTTGCTTTCCCCCACCCAAAACTGGCTAAACCAGTGGTTCTCAATCTTCCTAACGCCGTGACCCCTTTATAAGTTCCTCATGTTGTGGAGACCCCCAACCATAAAATTATTTTCGTTGCTACTTTATAACTGTAATTTTGCTACTGTTATGAATCGTAATGTAAATATCCGATATGCAGGATGTATTTTCAGTATTACAAATGAAATGTGTGTTCTATGCTGACATTGAACACAATGGGATTTATTTCAGAGTAGGCATGCATAGGTTTGGGCCCTGAGACTGCAATCCTATCCACATTTACATGGGAGTAAAGGCTGCCCTGACTATAATGGGATTTACTTCAGAGTAGGCATGCATAGGATTGGGCCCTGAGGCTGTCAGTCAGCCCCAGTGCATGCGCAGCTACAGCTGGAGGTCCAGCAAGCCTGACCTGGCCCCCTGCACCAGGGGTCTTTAGGCGACCCCAGGAAAGCTCTAGGCGACACTCAAAGGGGTCCCAACCCCCACTTTGAGAAACGCTGGGCTAAACTGAAGAATCCAATAAAAGGCCCTGGATGGACCCAGCTCTGGTTGCTTCCAGAGGGCTTAAAAGAGCAAAAACATTCATTACCCACAGGGGGTCTGAGAATGTGGATACCCTTTGGATACTAAGGCCCCAGCTGTATTGTTCTATCATAATGCTCAAGACAGATGAAAAATAAAATAATTTTTCCCAATCAATTATGTTTTAAACCAAAGCTTTAAAGGATGACAAGAAGCTAAGCCTGCATCACAAATGTTTGATACTTTTCACCTAGTCATGAAGGGTACATTAATCAAGTGATACATGCACTTGAGTATTGTGTGCTTACATACTTGAGGCATCCTAAAGAGTAGAATCATGTCTTTACTGATAAATGTATGAAGTATTCAAGTAACATTAAGTACTGATCATAATTAATCATACAAACTGAACCATTGACTAGTCTTGAATGGGTCACTTGGCACCATTAGTGTAACATTCTGTTTCGGTTTCTAGCAGAAATCCAAGCCAACTTCCAGGAATCAATAGCTTGTTTACTGTCCAAAGCCAAGCCGGAGATGTTGGAAATATTCTGAGCCAAGAGACTGCCTTAAGATAAAAGATCATTCTCCAAAATTGGCTTCTTTCAAATTCAAGTGTTCAGCATTTTTTAGTTTGTTTTTATTGTTTTTAAGACCACCTGCTTTCAAACTGTGGCACTGAAGGATAAAGAATTCAGTTCATAGGAATATTTGTGACCTCTCATTCGAGAGTTCTCTATTCCGCAGTTGCAGGCGACAATGTTTTGCATTCAATTATTTAACCAAATACAATTAGGGCCCATGGTGGCTCACTGGCTAGAGACACTTCACTTGTCAACCTGAAGGTCAGGGATTCAAGACCAAAGTGCTCCATGATGAAGTGAGTTCCTGTCACTCATCCCGGTTCCTGCGAACCTTGCACATCAAATGCATGCAAATGAAAGAAAAGTAGGTGCCACTTTGGTGGGAAGGTAATAAACCAGTGACAGGCCCCTGTACCAGATCAGAGGTTTCATCAAAACATGGATTAGATGACTCCAAAATCAGGCTGATCAGTTGATCGGAAATACCCGAAGACCCCTGGAAAATGGGGCGAACTGGAAAGGGGGGTAACCCTCATGGCCTCAACTGCCGATCATCTGGGGCTTCGCAATCCCTTCAGCGCCCTTTGTGCTGCCCTGCAGCCAGCCCTGCATTTCCTGTAGCTGCCAGGCCGCCTTTGCTGCCTCTCAGGCCAGCCCAACTCTGCAGCAGCTGCTACAGTGCTCCTCCATCTGGCCAGCTGGCCCGGGCACCCCAACAGCCGCCTCTGCAGCCCTGCCAGCCAGCCACCCACCCCTCCCCTTCCCTACTTACCTCTCCCACCTCCCTACTTAGCTTTCCTCCCTATTTACCTATCCCACCTCCCTTCCCCTTGCATGGGTTGTGTTGCTGCAAACTGCTTTGAGGGCACCTTACATGTGTCAGAATCATGCACGTTGAAGTCACTTGCATGTGGCTTGTGATGCTGCAAACTGCATTGAGGTAGTTTTACATGTCTGGGTCAGAATCATGCACGTTAAAATGTTTTAAATTTTAAAAGTGTTGAAATTAAGTACAGGAAACCAATGTGAGTATTTATGCTTTATTTTAACATGTCCTACATTTGTCCTACTTTTTTGCAGTGTCCTACATTTTTTAAACTGGGTATGAATATTGGCTTGGGGACAGGAATTTTGGGGAGCTTGGGGGGGAACTTTGGGTTTGACATCTGGTCACCCCGTCCAAAATATTAGTGGACCCTGGCACTGTATGGTACAAACATTGAAGAAATTGCAATTTATCCAAATAGACAGAATCATAGAATTTCCTTCTTAGCCATTTTGTTACTGTGCATTCTTATCAAAGAAATTATTTTTCTCCACTCAATTCCTAAGAGACTCAGCTATGTGTATTAGCCAAGTAGCTAAGGTTAAGCAAAACAGCAAAAATTATTTTAGAAAGAACCAAAATGAAACTGGGGTCTCTTCTCACAGGTTGATTATTGTGTGCAACTGTAAAAATTCTTACCTCCATGCATACAGAGAAAATCATTATTTGAAATGGGTCCTGGCTCTGCAAATGTCCTGAATTTATTCAGCCACTGTCGTGAAATATAAAACTGAAGGAGGCTTGGCTCGGTTACATTAAGACTTGATAACCTTCGTCTCTCTTTTTTAGCTTCTTCATTGCTTTTTCTGTTATAATTTAAAAAACAGACACCATTTGGCAAAACTGTAAATAATCATTACTCATCATATCAGAAGTCTTAGCAAATCTAATTTTTAATGAGATTCTTTGATAAGGTTCAAAAATCTCATACAAATAAGAAAAGGCTTACTGGTCAAGAGACACTCTTTCAAGTGGGTGTTCCTCTTTTCTTTAGCAGGGGCAGAGTAACTGCATCTCCACACCCCAGCAATGTCTGTCCTAGTGGCTTCTGCTGGTGTTCTTTTTGCGCTTTAGATTGTGAGCCCTTTTGGGACAGGGACCCATTAGCTATTAATTTTTTTCATTTTCTTGTAAACCGCTTTGTGAACTTTTCAGTTGAAAAGCGGAATATAAATACTGTAGATATAGATATAGGTTTTAAGGTTTTAAAATTAATATTCATATTAATTGCATTCCTGTAAATAAGTAATTTTAGTTTTAAGATGCCTTATGAAATGCCTGCACAGTGCACTCATTATGGTTCATTAGAACAATTTGCCAGTTTAAAATAAGGTAAGTTCATATTTCTGTATGTTTCAACTTGATGCATATGGGAAGCCCAATGTTGCCAACTGAGATGGTAGCCCCAATAGGACTGTGGTGGTTCTCCCCAGAGTAAGGGAAAAAGTGTGTGTCCTTGCTCTGGAGCAAGCTACTGGCTGCCTAAAATTCCCACTGAACACAGTACAGGCACAATGGCCTGCCAGTTTGAGCACAGGTTTGGATTGCGTCCATAGTATTCAGTTGTAAAATGCTCTGCTCATCTCCGATGACCACTAGGATAGAGAAGAGCTCTGCAGTCTGGTCAGTGTGGGACCCAGGCTTCTTTTGTCCTCACCATGCATGTTTCTGATCAGTCACATAAAAGGTAAGTGTGACTGTAGGCTATGGCAAACCTCCTGGCTGTACTTGAACCCAGCCTGAGGGTGTAACCCTAACCAATTTTCCAGTTTTGGGACAAGAGCAATGAAACTGAAGTAAGGGAACAAATATTACCTTATCTGAAGAGGTCTCCCTGACTGCCCCCCAACTGCAGGATGTAGCTTATGCCATAGTGGACATAGCTAAGCCAGTGCTGGAAAGTTGATTAGGAGTGTGACTTAAGGGTCTGAGCAGTGGAATACCACCATACTGCCGTACCTCAGCACTTCTGAGGTGCCCCTCACAGCTTGTCCCATTCTCTCCCCTAGCAAAAGAGTTGTTTTCAGCTGGTGCACTCACTCCATAGGGACTCAAAACATTGGGGACATGGGTGTTTATTTCATGTGCCTGTCTTCTCCCAAGGTAAGCTCTCTTCCTTCTGCTGCAGAAAGTATTTCTTGATCATCATTGGCATCCTTCAGCCTCGAAAGACTATGGTACTGTGCTCTGATTTCTTGATAGTGTGTTTGTAAGTGGCATACGGGAGTATGAACTGGGTGCCGAGATTCTTGGCAAGTCGCTTTCGGCTCTTGCCTTCCTAGGCTGACTGTGCCACTGTAGCTTCTGCAGCAAGAGGACTGTGGCATGTGTGTGTTTTCTATGAAGTGATGCAGTTGTCTCCTCTGTCTAGCAATGGCAGCAGCTGTGTTACTCACTCCTTGTACCACCGGGGGGAGGGTGCACATTGGCCCAATAGCATCTTACTGGCCTGGTTCCTGCTGCAACCCCTTACTTGGTTTATCATAACAGTGTTTCCCTGGCTGCCCGTGTTTGGGATGTAATAATATGGGAGAAGATAGGTCTCCACTCCCTATTAATAGATTACATCAGGGATTCCCATTCATTTTAAAGGAAAGATCCAATCCACACGCATTCCCAATACACAGAGCAAATTTTGTATAGTTTATTTTAAAAATTATATCCCACCTTTCCTTTGCCTGAGGAAGTTCACAAATGGCACAACACAGTTAGGCTTATAGTAGAAAACGATTAGTGAAAACACAAACATGGACAATTAGAATTAACTGAAAGATTTGCCTCTCAGTATTCCAGAACCTATGGAAAGGCAGGCAGTTTCTGGTCCTAATAATTCACTACAATGCACACAGCTTCTCCAATTTAGTTCCTCACACAATTCTGCTGTTTTTAAAAAGCTTGAATTTCCTGTAGCATTTATAGAATTTACACTTGAGAATAAAAAGTAACCTTTTTTCTTGACCCTGTTCGAGTTTCAAGAAAAAGACTGCCATAGGAGCTGGGAAATTTCAAGCCACTACAGTGAAGCCCCTTGTTCTCAAGCTCCCAGCTGCTGAAGTGCCAACAATTCCTTCTATTGCAATGGCATTTTATCAGATTCTAGTATCCTTCCTGTATGTATCCTCCTTGAATTAAAATGAAGGAGAATAAATCTCTCAGTTTTATGAGCTCTGGAACACAATGTTCCAAGTTCATTGCTACAGTACATTGGTACATTTGTACAGGGGGAGCATATTCACAGATCTTATATCCACAGATTCACTGATCCACAGATCAGGTTCATAGGAGGTCCCTGCCTTTGGAGGTGAGGAACACACCTGTACAGGAGAAGTACAACATACCCAGCTGCTGTAGAGGAGCATCTATCGAAATATCATCTCTTCTGAATGGTAGCAAGCAAAACATCTAACTAAGAAGCACTTATTGGTCTCATTTTTGAACTCATATTGAACAAATTGAATACCCAATGGCAGATAGATAATCCCAACAAGAAATTTACTAGAAACAATATTTCCAAATACAGCTACACATCACTATCTTACCTGTAGAAAAGGACATAGGCTTCTGCATTTTGGACAGTTGACTCTGTTACTTCTGTGACACTCTGATCATCAAATTCATACCACCGATTATTTAAGTTGTTCCGGCAATAAGCTATATAATGTCCATCTAAATTTAATAAGAGAATTTTCAGTTTGTGTACTGCATGGAAAAAATTATCAGTAATACACTCATGGAACTTCTTCTGTCCATATCAGTGACTTAAACTTAAAGCAATAGTACAGAAAAAAGCAATAGTACAGACTTAAAGCAATAGTACAGAAAAAGCCAGAAAAACAAAAAAGCGAAAACAATGCATGTACTCACTGCTGGCAGTTCCATGGTGGCAGATAACTGATAAGAGATCATACATCACTATTTGCGTTGGACTGTCCTTAGCAAGAAAAGGCTGAAGGTCAAGTCCTTCCAAGGGGAAAGATACATGGGTTCCAATTTTTGTGGAAAACATAACCTCATGCCTGAATCTTTTGAGATGAATACATAATATCTGTAAAAGAGCAGTGGACAAATTCATTCAAAAACTAGCACCAATTTCTTACACTACTATTGATATATTCAAGCAATTCAGTACTTAAATGACCAGAAGTGATATAAATTATCTTAAAAATATAGTCATCTTCCACAGAGCACCATTTATTATTTAAATGTGATATTATATTAACGCTATATTATCACACAGAGGTCCCTTTATTTATTCATTCATACCCTGCCTTTCTACCATCCTGGGAATTCAAGGAAGGAAATCATACACAAAATATTATGCCCTAAGTGTCCCCATTTTGAAGTTCATCCACAAACTACCAATATATATTTTACTCCCCCACCCCAACAGTGTCACTCAGATATTTAATCGTTTTAGCAGAAGCCCACACAAGAAGTTCTTGCTTCATCTTCAAGACAATCAGCCTCAGAAGCCTTGCTCCAGGTTCAAATCTCAAGGAGCAGCAGTTGGATTCCTTTGTGTATCTTCCTTCCCCTAGGAGGCCTCCCTAGCACAATGTCAGGTAAATATCTTGTTTTCCAGGCCTTTAAAACAACTTTGTCCTTTCGTTATGCATGATTTTTAATTATTTCAAGTTTCTCTTAGCGTATACAGCTCATTTTAGTGTATAGTTTCCTCTTATCTTAGGCATAGTTGATTTGTGTGATTCAATTTCATGCAGTTGGCAAACCAAAACTAAAACAAAGCAGTTTTAGGCAATTTTTCTTGCCAATTCCATTTACATACAGTACATGCCTGATATTCCTAATATTCCAGCATTAATAACCATACCAATTGGGCAGTGTATACTGTGGTGAGTGGGCAATAATAAAGGCCTGCTCAAGGTAAGGAAGTTTTTTTTAAAATCAGTGATCAAAAAGTTGGAAAGGATTGAGTCCTAATACAGTACCTCTACAACTCTAAAGGAAATATATTTTAGACTTCTCCTCATTTAACCCTTATATAACCATCTAAAAATAGCCTAATTTGCATAAATTTTAACTGCCATTCAATGGATCCAGTTGGTCATCTAAGGGTTAAAATGTCTCTCAGTGAATAAATGAGCAAATGTGACTGGATTTGTGTTTCAGGAATTCAGTAATGCAGCTTCATCTTATTTACAATGTTCTATTAACTGTATCAAAACAACATTGCCAAGCACTATCTTCACATTGAACAATTTTTAGAATACCTCTGGAAACTGTTGAACTTTGCAGAATTTTACTCCATTTCTTAACCTAAAATAAAAAAACAAACAAGTCTGGACTTCAAAAAATTCCAAAAGTTAATATATAAGGTTGCAATCCTAGAAACCTGGCAATATGTCCCCTCAAATATAATATGATTTGTAAGTAAACATGTGCAACCCTCTGGTTGCACAAGTGGAGCACTGTGCCTATTAACCAGCAAGCCAGGGTTCGAGATCCGGGTCCCCACAAGACAAGGATTTCCTGCTTCAGGCAGGGGGTTGGACTAGATCAGCGTTTCTCAAAGTGGGGGTCGGGACCCCTTTGGGGGTCGCCTAGAGCTTTCTTGGGGGGTCACCTAAAGACCCCTCGTGCAGGGGGCCAGGTCAAGCTTGCCAGACCTCTGGCTGTAGCTGCGCGCGCACTGGGGCTGACTGACAGCCTCAGGGCCCAATCCTACTCTGAAATAAATCCCATTATAGTCAGGGGGCCTTTACTCCCATGTAAATGTGGATAGGATTGCAGCCTCAGGGCCCAATCCTATGCATGCCTACTCTGAAATAAATCCCATTGTGTTCAGTGTGTGCATAGAACACACATTTCATTTGTAACAATGAAAATACATCCTGCATATTGGATTTACATTACGATTCATAACAGTAACAAAATTACAGTTATAAAGTAGCAACGAAAATAATTTTATGGTTGGGGGTCCCCACAACATGAGGAACTTATAAAGGGGTCACAGAGTTAGGAAGACTGAGAACCACTACCCTAGGGGGTAGCAACCTTGGTTTCGGGGGTCACAAGAGGATGGGATCCGCCATCTTGGAATCTGGCACTGGGCTTTCCTGGAACTATTGAACACAATGGGACTCAGTTCTGAGTAGACATGGAATAGCTCTGGCATCACAGTGATTTCACATCCCAGCAAGTTCGACAGGGGGTCCTGGACAGGCCCTGGGCCCAATGGGGTCTGTACAAGGATTAGCCATAGGAAAGCCAGTACAGAAGGTAATATTAAAACACAGAAACTAAGTCTAGATACACAGAATGCTTATGCATCTTATATCTTACATCTTGATAGCTCAGAATGGCAGAGCTCCAGCCCTGCCATGTATTCTGGTGGACGAAGACAAGGAACAAAGGACCAGCACCTTCTTATAGGTAAACTGGCTTCTTGCCCCTCCTTGGGTCATTCAATCCCCTCTATCTAATCCCATTTCCTGCCTGAGAAGGTGGCTTTTAACAGAACATCCTTCTCAATACTTGTTCCCATACGCTGAGATCCTTATCAGAACCACATGTGATGTCAGAACATCTTGGTATAGCATCCCTTCCATTTACCCTACAATATCAGTGAAAAGGGTTCATCTGCTGCTGATTAAGGTGCAGTCAGAGATTCTACTGGCCTCTTAAAAGGATGAAGGGGGACAGTCCCAACTGGAAAAGGACAGTACATGGAGCTATTAGCAGTTATACTTCACTTGCTCACAAAACTACATTAGGGTATATTATGGGATGAAATTACTTTAAGCAAGTTAGATCAGTTATGGCAGTGAATACCCTAATTACAACCAAGATAAATGACTAGCTTCTGCATGAAGCTATAAAAGATAGCTAACTATCAACGAATGCCAACTGCAATGTCAGGGTTTTGCCATTGCTCGGAAAGTAGATAACAAAAGTCCAGTCTTGTACCTTCTTCATGGGCCCTATTCAAGGAACTGTCGTTAATGTTTACAGCCTTTGCTGGTCTAGGCCAGGATGCCTTGAAATTATCTCCTATTTGAAAGTGCCCAAGAATTAAGAATAAAACCAAAAGCTATTCTTTGTATCTCATCACCATCCAAGATATGACATGGTGGAAAGAGAATCCAAAATGCCCTTTCTGAAAAGATATGCCAGGCCCCTTCTGTGCTTGCATTTTCATACTCAGCTTAAACTGTATTTTTTCTTAGCAGGTATTTAATTTTTGATTACTGTTATACCACATTCATACTCTTTGTTGTTTTAACTGCTAAATTTGGTTAATAGTCTTAATGTGTTTGTCAATTTAAATATAGATAAAACAAATGCTGGAGTCCTACACACATTCTTGAAACTATACACTAGTGACTTTAATGCAACTGAATTTAAAAAGCAGTTTTAAGCCTATGGCCTGGAACCATAACCAGTTTTTAAGAACTGATGATCAGTTCATCAAAACAGCCACTGCAAATCTACAGAACAAAAATTACAAATACAACAATTACTTACTTTTTACACTTTTCACAACTGTACATATTATCACCTGCAGACATTGTGGGGAAGGGAACATATTGATTATTAAACATAGACAATTGTTCCTTCAACAGCATACACTACAGAACTCTGATGTTACAAATAGGTCATAACATTTTGGCACAAATACCACCTTTACTGAAAACGGGAATAATGCATTTTGATTATTCACCAACTTCCCACCTATTTATATTTTATGGGGTCAGTTGATTCCAAACTAAAAATTCAAAACCATAAGATATAAAATCAAAGAGAAAATATTTGCCATGAGTCTTCTGAAACTTTGTCCTAATGATATTTGTTGTCAACTGAACTTTCTTCAACTGCCCTTTCTTCAATAATTTAACAGGGTAATATTAGAGGCATTCTAATTACCACCATAAACACCACTTGTGTAGTGCTTTTTGAGAGGGCAAAGAACAACTTTGTAAGAGACATAAACATTATTACTCCTGTATTTCAATCGGGGGAAGGAGGGTCAGAACACAGTTTGTCCAAGAACACTCACAGCCCAATCCTATCCTGTGGCACTGGCACAGCCTGCACTACACACTATTTTCCACAGGAAGCAATGGAAAGGTAAGTTTTAAAAAAATCACCTACTCTGACACTGCCTTATCTCCAATGGGACTACTCATAACTGTACCAGCTTTTCACTGGTAGAAATCTAAGATGATCCAAAGGGATGTGTCAAGTTGGGCCAGAAGCACAGAATATCAGCACTGCTGATCCAGCCAGCTCTCAATATGCCCCAGCCCAGTCCAGTCACTGCCTTGATGATTCCAGAGAATAATCTGCCCCAACTGACCTATCTGCTCCGATGAAGCTTGCCTTTTTTTTTAGTGTGTGTGTAGGGCCACCAGCCATTTGCATGCTGGCAACCTCAGCAGGCACACCACTGAAGGAGCTGCCATGCCCAGGCCTGAGCCTTAAACTGACCAAGTCAGAATTCCTCCAGCACAAAGCTCTAATAGGACTGGACCATTAGTGAGTTCATGGCAGAGGTTCATGACTTCATTCAAAAGAGGGAAGTCTTGATTTGTACTTTACTCTTAGCTACTACAGCTGCACTATATCAGCACTATCATTTAAAATGTGCATGCAGATTTTAAAAAATATAGTACTTTGATCATATTATATAATTAAATAACGTGCTAGAAAAGCTGCTTACCTTTAAGTTCATCTCTGGCAAAAAAGGCAGCAAGGCAATCTTGTAAGGTTACTGTTGGACCCCAAAACCAGCTAGGAACACATGAGACAACAAACCTGAAACATCATTGACAAAAAACCAGCAAGTGTTCTGCCAGTACAGCAGAAACAAATTTTAGAAGATCTATGAATTGTAAAGAAAACCAACCTTTTAAAGTACTCCATAATAAAGGCTATCCAACCTTGGGGAGCATATGCTTCACCACATGACCCTGCCTTGACAAGAGATGTCTGATGATTTGCTGAGTGCAGTTTAGCAAGATCTTCCTTGCCAGGAATGGGCAATGACAAGTCCTGGAAAGTCTCCAGGGTAACTGAAACCTATTGACAAAACAAATACCATTAGACTATTCTACATAAATATTATAAACCAGCACAGTATCTCATTTAACACAATGCTGGATTTAACACAATGCTGGATTATAATTTTATATTTAGTTTTGAGAAATATCACCAATAAACTACAGGCAGATAAAGTGTTTTGCTTCAAAAACACCACTAGATGGCAAACTACATGCAGTTGTTAATTATACAGTTATTCCTGTATGAACATTTTGACAAAAAACCCATCACTATGAGGAACTATAGTTGCAATACCTTGCAATAGGGCACAATCCAGAGCAACTACGGGGAGTCCTTGCTCCGGTGTAAGAACAATTTACTTTGGATTGCAATATGAATTTTCCATATGTTTTTGCTAGGTGGTGCAGTAACTACGGGTGCACATAATGTCTCTTATGTGCTCCCGTAGTTCCTCTGGACTGTAGGGTTAGTCTTGCTTAGTAAGCCGAAACAAGGAGTTCTTGCATAATACCATAAGTGATGTAACCCAGACAAGTAAACTCACATTTCCTATAGTTCCTTTTCTTATCATTCAAGATAACTTTCACATTTTTCCCATGAAGAAACTACATGAACTATCTACAAGAGCAATACCATTTCTTCCACTTACCCTATCACATGTCAAGCACTGCACCGAACTTATGATAGTCCCATCAAATATGTCAGAAATAACACTTCTGTATTTTTTGTGTTTCTTTTTTTTAGGGGAAGATGCAGATGGACCTTATAAAAAGAGAAAAAAATAACCAAAATGGTGCTTAATGTACAGTAGTTTTTCAATCTGTTCCCAACTTTCTTCTTTGGACATAAAAAGAATATGGAACCGAATGACTCAGGACCATTCATGACTCTTGATCAGTACTACATTTCCCATTAAATCATAAAAAGCCAGGACATTTGTTAAATGTTTTATAAATAGTCTGCCTATGTAAACAGCTTTGAGTTCTGTGTAAATATAGAGAAAGGCAAAACACACATGCTTTCATATGGGCAATCCTAACCAATTTAAGCCAGCCTCACTTCCTACTGGGGAGCTCAGCATATGCCTGTGCAGTCACCTACCTTCCATACCCAGGAATGGGGCAGATGTGCCTTACAGCAATTCTGTGACACCCCCAGTTCTGCACAGGACTTATGCTGGAGCTTATACCAGCCTAAGTGGAGGTGAGGATTGCAGCCTGACTGAGTCTGTAATTCGAACCTCTAGTTAGGCCAGCATAACCTCCAGGATAAGTTCTGTGCTGACCTGGGGGTGTCACAAAAGTGCAGTAAGGCACTTCTGCCCCACTCCTGGAGGGGGTGGAGGTTAGGCCACTGCACAGACATGTGCCAACCTCCCCATACCACCCCAGGAAGGTATGCCAGATGAGTTAGGCCAGCCTAAATTGGTTAGGATTTCACCCTGACTGACTCATCAACACCCAGCCAAGTCTGCATGACCTAGAAGAGTGAAATTTGGGGGAGGATATTCCTTCTGCGATGTAGGCATCTGCTAAGAACTGACTTTTAGAAATTCACACCCTAATGGGGCAAAAAAGGGTACAACGTGTTTTTGTCCCTATAATTTTGCTCCTGCAATTACGAGTAAATTCAGTTAGTAGTCCATAATTTTGCTGCACTGTGGAATAACCTGCTGTAGTGAGGGAATACGGAGTGAGCATAGTTAAACACAAACAGGAGAAAAGTCACATCTTATGAATTTCAAACAGGGTTCCAGCTTGCTCTAGACCAGTGGTTCTCAATCTTCCTAATGCCGTGACCCCTTTATAAGTTCCTTATGTTGTGGGGTTATGGACCCCCAACCATAAAATTATTTTTGTCGCTGCTTTATAACTGTAATTTTGCTACTGTTATGAATCGTAATGTAAATATCCGATATGCAGGATGTATTTTCATTGTTACAAATGAAATGTGTGTTCTATGCGCACATTGAACACAATGGTATTTATTTCAGAGTAGGCATGCATAGGATTGGGCCCTGAGGCTGTCAGTCAGCCCCAGTGCATGTGCAGCTACAGCCAGAGGTCTGGCAAGCCTGACCTGGCCCCCTGCACCAGGGGTCGTTAGGCGACCCCCAGGAAAGCTCTAGGCGACTCCCAAAGGGGTCCCGACCCCCACTTTGAGAAACGCTGCTCTAGACTAATATTGCTATTACAGTATATCGTGCATCCAGGTCCAAGGCTTTCCATATAATGTCAGGGGCAGAAGGGCATGCCTTATGTAATGGCCCCTCACGAAGTCTGTGTCTGTTTTTCACTGGTAGATAATACTCTGCAATAGAGTTTTGTGAATTCTGTAAAACTGCTGAAGAAGCTTCCTTTGAGCTAAGACTCCTTCCCTCAGCTCTGGTTACCACCATATCATAAGGGAAAGGAGGATACACCACAGTCCAATGCACTTTACAGTAATGGAGCTGGAGAAGATGTTAGATCTCTGTGGGGAAGCAGCAGCAGACCCAGCCACCAGCAGAGCAAGCAGGAGATATTGAACAATCACAGGTGAGGACTCTGCAGTTCTTATGCCCCTTCTCCTCCAGAGCAGCAGGCCTTGGAGAGAGGCTGTAGGAGTTCCAAACACAGCCCAAGCAATTGGGCTGGTGAAGATGTTAATTCTCTATGGAAAGCAGCAGGCTCAGCCACCAGCAGAGCAAGCAGAAGATATTGATTAGCAAGAGATGTTAGGGAACATCTTATTAATTAGGTGTTAATTAGGAAACATCTTATAATGTTTCCAAATTAACAGCTTAGGACTAAACATATGAACATAAAAGTATATTTTTTAGGAAAATGGATTTCTTTAAGGCACTATGAAAAATATGCAAATGTGATGCAATTCCCCCAAGGCCTTGAGGAAGATAAATATAAGACACAGGAGCAGTGCTTAATCCCTCCGTAGATATAATCTGTGCTCTCACTTTTTTTGTATAATTGTTCTTTGAAAGAGAGGCAACAGTATCTAACCTTTGGCATGAGCAATGGTTCCCTGGTCAGAACTCTTGTTTCTCAGAAAACACTGGGGTGTCAATTTTTTTGTTAATGTTGGGAGGATACATTTCTTTTTGTTCTCATGTCCAAGAACATAGTTACTTTTGCCAAGGAAATGTTTGCCTATATTTGTATAATCTTGCAACCATTTCTGCTATAACTACAGTTAAGATTCCAACTACTGTATATTAGGCAGGCATAAAAGCACATGCTTCTAACTTTTCGAACACTGTTTGTAATTTGCTGAACATGTGTGCATTGTAAGGAATTTGCTAACTCAATATCAATTAAGGCCACTTCAAAATTATCCAGAGCTTTAACAATATAATAAAGTTCTTCCTATTCCTTGTTAAGTATCCCATTCTATCATTTATTCCAAATGTTCGATGGTAGACTTTTACATCCCTTTTGCTTTTGCATAAGGTGGCGCAAGTGGCCAAGACACTGTGCCTGTTAACCAGCAGGCCAGGGTTCGAGACCCAGGTCGGCCCCACAAGACAGGGTGAGCTCCTGTCCTTAGCCCAGCCCTGCGACGCCAGCTGGATCCAATCGTATCGGCTCTGCCTTTCCACTGGACTAATTCAGTGGTGTGGAGAGGGGGATTTGCTGCTTGGGTAACAGCCTATCCTCCATAACAATCCAATCCAGGCTTTCGTGCTTCGCATGCAGCGTATGCAGCGCTGAGCATGATACCATAGTCTCTCAAGACTGACGGAGGCCTGCTTTTGCTTATGCATGGGACATCATCTTGCTCTACCTAGATTACAGGTTTGCAAACTGAAGCATCATGCCTCCACAAGCCATGGAAGTGCTGCCTATGATTGAGACATAAAATTAACATGCCACTGCTGGGGACAAAGCATTTTTTTTACCCCTCTATAGCACTAGCACTGCAGAAGGTGCCGGGAGCCCACAGACCCCTCTGTAAAGCTCCCAAGTTATCACAAAACCGGAAGTGGGTCACAATAGATATTTTTAGCTTGCCTATGGCTTTGGGAGCGCTGAAGACAGGACCACAGGCTCCACATTGAGCACCTGCAGGCAGTGGGCATCAGGCACCAAATCAGTTTTTAGTGGGTCCTTACATCACGGAAGGAATATGTACCTCAAATTTCATGTTTCTAGATCTAGGCATCACAACTGGATATTGATCAGTCAGTCTTCAATCTATATACAGTGGTGCCTCATGTAACAAGCGCCTCATCTATCTATCTATCTACAGTATTTATATACCGCTTTTCAACTTTTCTCATGTAAAGTATGTTCTACATAACAAACAAAAATTTCTCTAGGATTCTGTTTCACGTAACAAACTGTGCTTCACGTAACAAACACACTTGTTGATAGTTGGGGCAGACACACTGGCCGGCAGCCCTTTTAAAAAACATCAGGGCTGCCTAGCGCACCTGCCCATAACGCTGTTCCTCCTGTGGCCGGGCATCTGCTGGGCAGAGGGAGAGAACAGCAGTGGAGAAGAGGGAAGCAGCTCAGGGCTAGCCAGAAGGGAGCAGGGGAGAGAGAGGCTCAGGATGAAGAGAAGGAGAAAGTGGGGAGACACTTGGAAAGTGTATTTGATTGCAGCCTCCTAACCATGTTTACCCAGAAGTAAGCCCCATTGTGTTAAATGGGGCTCATTCCCAGGAAAGTGTCTTTAGGATTGCAGCCTAAAACAGACTTCATAGGATCATGCACATTAAATGCATGTTTTGAATTCAATTCCAGTGTTTTGTCATCATTTTTACATACAGTTAATATTTTTTATGAATATTTTTGGGATTGTGGAATCAATCGTCTGAGTTTCCATTATTTCCTATGGGAAAATCCGCTTCACGTGAAGAACATTTCACGTAACAAACATGCCTCCAGAATGAATTAAATTTGTTATGTGAGGCGCCACTGTATATAAAATTGATGATGTGCATGGGGGATGATGCACATGTGGGGATGTTGCTCAGTGGGGGGAAATTTTACACCCGCAACGTGGGCACGTTTTCGCTAATTTTAAATATAGAGACAAAAATGCATTGCACCTCTATTCTCCCTCTTAGGGGTTACATTTCTAGAAATCAGTTCTTAGTGGGTGCTCACGTCATGTAAGACATACTCTCCCCAAATTTGGCACTTCTAGGTCCAAGGTTTGGGTCAAGGCATTGATAAATCATTGATTCTTCAATGTAAAATATAGGGAGGAAAATGTGTTGCACATCTTTTCACCTCCTTCTGGTTTGAATTGCCCAAAATCGGTTCTTAATGGGTGCTTCCATCACAAAAGGAACACCCTCCTCAAATTTCACACTTTTAGGTCCACTGGTTTTGGCTTGGTGTTGATGAATGAGTCAGTCACCTTCCAATTTTATATACAGTACATAAAAAATCATTTTTTGCTCCATGTTCCCAATTCTCAAATCTTCAGCCTCAGCACTGTTTATCAAGTGCATGAATTAAATCAAGTGTTATATGCAGTGGTAAACAAGCAAACATCAAATCAATGCCCAATATGAAGAGATGAAAAAGAAAGTAACAAAGATTAAAAGAAAATGAAAGTGTTAGGAGCAATACAAAGAAGCAGAAAGGGCACAAGAACATCAGGAGAGGTAATACCTTTTTTGTGTGAAGGTGCCAGTCCTGACCAGAAGGAACCTGAACTTGGGGGGCTGGTCAATGAGCGTGTACTCCCATCTTTTGAAGAAAAGCTTTGTGGCGTAGACAGATCATTCATATGGACATCATTGACATAGTCTGTAAAACAAGTATGTGGTGTAAAATAAAGCAACCAGTTACAGATACAAAAAGTTTGATGTTTTAGATCAGTGAACCAAGAGGAAAACTCTGAAAATTTCAAAACAATCCAATGTGTTTTCAATTATTTATGAGTGTAAGTGCTGATGTAACGAAGCAGAGTATCCTTCAGAAAAACTGGATGGTACAGAAGACAGAAAGCGAGAGGCAGGGAATGCAGGTGATTAAGAGAGCAAAAGAATGAATGTTAGATGCACGTAAGTTAGAACTAAAAGAGGAAAATCATGCCAGGAAATTGTGACGAAAAAGAAAAGCCATGGAGTGTTAAGTGGTGGAGCAAACTGGTCATGACAGTCCATGTATAAAAATTCTATGTAAAAGTTATAAAATAGTCATAGTGCTCACTCATTTCAGCAATAATTGCTGATAACAAAACATATTAACATGTCATATAACATAGGTGGGTCAGGACAGAAGAATTTTCTGTCAAGATCTATTACATTGCATGCTTGAAAGTACACCTTTAACCTCCCCATTCATGACATTTGGTTCCAGGAACCTCTGAAATTAACCACAACCTGTAACTACAACCTGTACCTTTTTTTGTACATGGATTTGTCTCAACGTGAATGGCCACTGCAAAGCAGTTTTGAAAACTGCTTTTCTACTGTTGTAGAGGTGATCATGCAAGCAACCATTCCATTTTTCAGTCCCAGAATCAAAACCCTGCAAATACTGAGGCAATACCTTGTTCAATAAGGCATAACAGTGGAGCAAGAAGCCTGCAAGTGGGTCTTTAAACCTATTTTTTTCATTGTTTTCTTTATACAGTGGTGCCTCACATAAAGAGCTTAATTCGTTCCGGAGGCATGCTCTTTAAGTGAAACACTCTTTAAGTGAAGCAGATTTTTCCATAGGAAATAATGGAAACTCAGATGATTGGTTCCACAACCCCCAAAATAGTCATAAAAATATTAACTGGAAGTAAAAATGATGACAAAGCACTGGAATTGAATTCAAGACATGCATTCAGTGTGCATGATCCTATGAAGTCTACTTACCTTAGGACACTTTTCTGGGAGTAAGCCCCATTTAACACCATGGGACTTACTTCTGGGTAGACATAGGAGACTGTTATTAAAGACACTTTCCTGGGAGGCTTACCTGGGCTGCTGCTGGATAGTCAAGGTGGTCGGTGGGGGACATTGGGGGCAGCTGCCTCTGGCACCCCCAGGCTACTCCCCCCGAGTTGGGGGCAATTAGAGGCAGCAGCGCTGGCCAGCAGCCCTTATAAAGAGCTTCCATGTGGAGCGTCAGGGCTGCATAGCATGCGTGCCCATAGCGCGCTTGCTTGTTAAGTGAAGCAGAACTTGTTATGTGAAGCAGGATTTCTTGGAAATTTTTGCTTGTCATGTGAAACGCTTGTTAAGCGAGGCGCTTGTTAAGCAAGGTACCGCTGTACATGGATTTTTTTATCCATAGGAGGTTCCAGAATGGAATCCTAGTGGATAACAAGGGACACCTGTATTTTTGCAGTATACAAAGGCAATTAATTGCCATGGTAATAAGGTAACAAATCAAAATAAATCAAGTTCCCTTTCAAGTGCCTTAAAACTTCAGCTAAGAAGCAATTCAGAAGGGATTATCGCTTGTGGGAAGGGAGGAGCTCTGCCTCCCAATTGAAACAGAAACAAACTAATCTAACCAAACTAACCCTCATTGTGAACTTTTCTAAGACAAGCTTAATTGTCTGTCACATTGCCATGGTGAGCAGGCTATTAAGGCATTAACTACTCCTTAAGGGATGTTTCTTTTTCTATTTAAAAAGCCAACCTCATTCGCTTTGAGACAAAAATCACATATTGACCACATTTCTCGCCAAATTCCTCCAAATACTTCATGTATTTAGGGTATGCATATATAGGGTATGGGTATTACAGTCCTGTGATTCATATGTACCTTTAAATTGCAGGCATTACAAAAAATAATTGACTCTAGTGGATGTATTCTTCATATGAGGACAAACATATTCCCATGACTCCCCTTGGTCTTTTCCAAACTACATATACCAGTCCTCAAACCAGTGCTTCTCAAACTTTTTAGGATCTAGGGTCCAATCCAATGGGCCAACCATGGCTCCACAGCTGCAGGAAGGAGCTGCAGTCACAAACATGCCATAAAAAACATCCATGACCCCTCCTGTCGAGCCATCCACCAGCTGAGCACCCATATTCTGCCAGTCCACAGAAATTTGTTTAAGGACATTTGTATAAGTGCATAATCATTACACAAAGTACTCTCCAGCTTCTGTCCAGTAAAAACTAGATCATGTCAAGGCAGCAAACAAACACCATTTTCTCATAATATTCAATTGCATCTTACAATGCGTCTTTTACCTTGTTCTTACATTGGAAGAGCAACTATGAGTAACTGGCACAAGTAAGCACGTTAAGAAATACAGCATTACATATGATGCTATAACAGGGAGTGACCTCTCATAAACACAGAGATTATTGAAGAACTGGCCTGTAACATGGGTGAGAAGGCGTTATTAGCCATTTCGTTGCTGATGCAATTGGGTCATGTCCCTCAGTTCCTCCACCACCACTTTAATTTTATTTTTTTGTTTGCTAGCTTTACGTGCTCTGCTCAAGTTCTATTATTTACAGAGTGAAAACAGGGCTTATCACTTTCAAATAAAATAGCTGATCCAACTCATTAGAACTGAATGGAGTAGAAACCGTGACATCTATACTCAATATTCCAAATTCAGCAACGAGTACCAAAGTATTCCATTCCACAAAACCTGCAAGTGGGGTTAATATGAATTATATTACAGTATGGTACTCTAGTAAACAGAAATTGTCAGTTAAAAGAGGAAATGCTGGTATATTTATATACCAGTCCATATTTATAAATATTTACAAGTCTATATTTATAAGTGGGGTTTTCAGATCCAGGCTTATTCTTGTGGGTCTGAAAAAGAAAGGGCTGCAGCATTGAACAGGCAGATACTATAGTTCTCCGTGGGCAATTGGGGAAATAGTTCCTGTTTTATCAAAGTTTGTGTGACCACCCTCTGAAGGATGGAGAGGAACAACATTAACAGTGGGAGGTCCTGGATGGAGGAACCAGAAAGACCAGAGCAGGAAAGGGAGTAGACAACAGGCACCTTACTCAGTTCAAAAAACCTCTGCAGGCCAGGGATAAGGTTGGCTGAGTGAAGGCTGTGACACCAAATGGCTAGGGAGGCAAAACAACTCCAAAGAGGAGGACTGAGGGTCATAATCTCACTTCAGAGGTAACTGAAGCGTAACAGGGACCTCAAGTGGAACAGAACCAGTAGACAGTGGGGGAGGATGAAATCCAGGGGGACAGGATTCAGGTGTGAAATCCATAAGCGTCTAGCCACAACTCCTTACATTGTTGGTGGTATATGGGGCTATCCAAAACAGCATTTGTCACACTCAAATAGTACTTATAAAATCACCTGAGTATCTGCTGTGTATTTGCACTTTGACGGTCTCCTGGTTATTCAAAAATTCAGTTGTTTCAAAGAAAGTGTTTATTTCTTTCTCTATGTCTTCTATAGAGTTTGTCGTGTTCATCTTGGTAAATGACTTCTCTTTCTTGTAGTCTTTAGATGCATTTTCATCATCATGAATTAACATAGCATCTTCCAAATGGTGTTCTGCAACAGGTTTTGACAGACCCTCACTGTCTACCTTATCGATGCTCCCAGAAGTCTGAAAGTCTGCATCTGACTGGCTTGTCTCTATTTCCATGGTCTCTTCTACACTTGCTGAATTATCTTCTGTAGTGATAACTTCCTTTAGCTCTTCGTGTAATAAATCCATTAAGCAACGCAGAAATTCTTGTGCATCCTGAAATTTAAAGACATGTATAGTATTATGCATTGTTCTAATATGACTATTTATTTTATTTATTTAGTCTATAAATATAAAAGAGAAAAGTCACTCACTCATCACTGCCCTGCCAAAACCGCTGGGCCTCTAAGCATGAAATTTGGGGTGGGTGTTCCTTCCATGATAGAGGGGAGCACTAAGAACCGGTTTTTGGAAATTCCAACCAGAAGGGAGTGAAACGGGTCACAACGAGTTTTCCTCCCTATACTTTCAATTGGAGAATTAATGATTCATCAACATTCCGCCCCAACCCCTGGACCTAGAAACATGAAATTTGGGGAGGGTGTTCCTTATGTGACATGAACACCCACCAAGAACCGATGTGGAGAAATTTAACCCTTAAGGGGCTGAAAAGGGGTGCAACATGTTTTTGTCCTATACTTCACATGGAAGACTGACCATGTTATCAGGCCAGCCAATTTGGTGCTCGGTGCCTGGTGCACTGGGGGGATGTTGTTCAGAGGAAGGGGTTGCGCTGGGGAGGATGTTGCGCATGGGAAGATGCACATAGGGGACTGAGGCGCTGGGGGGGAATTTTACTCCCGCAACACAAACTGCTTTCGCTTGTTAGTTAATAAAAATAAAAAATCAAATATCTTTATTGTGGTCACTGACCAGTACAGTTAATAAAAATAAAGCCACTTGAAAAAGAGTAGCAACTTTGTTCTAGAGCACATTTGACATGTCACTTGAGGTACAGTAGTTGAGTTTTCTAGTTTAATAGTCATATATATAAATATAGACAGTTGCGTGAATCCAGTTCAAATCTTCAAGCATTTCAGACACTTAAGTTTGTTTGGAACACTTATTCTCACTGGATCACTAGCCACATTTTTTTAACCAGTATTAAAAAATAAAATCCAGCTGTTGAAAAAGCAAAATATTTGTTTTCTCCCTCCCAATCTCTGCTCACAAGTAGTTATATCAGGGGTCTCCAAACCTATCTATTGTCTTCTTTCTAAGACTTCTAGACAGATCTGCCTCCTTAGCTTCTTCACTACAGCCTGCTTTTTTTACCATGGGTCTCACTTTTGCAATTGCAGAGCACCGCATGTGTTGTTTCTTTAGCTCTGATTAACTGCAGGATAATATCTTGTTCACTTGCCTCAGCATTGTGAAGTGCAAGGCAAGATTTTGACAGTCTCTACTAGATTCTATTCCAGCTCCTCAAGGACTCTAATATTTAAATAACCCCTTAATTGGTGTGTTTCTGTTATTCTGTTTCTTCTTGGAACCCTCTTAAATGTCATCACAACATGTGGTTTTGCTATGAGTCAAGATCCCTTCACAGGACTCAGAAAAGCAAATATATTCAACACTGAACTCTGCAGAGCACTCTCTATAACAATGTCTACCCACCATGACCATCCTTATAATTCTGTCTATTGATCTTTATATTACTCTAAGTCTGGATGAAGGCAGAAGTTTGGGTACTATCAATGACTTTATATTATCAGGAAGGGGGAAAAATCTTCGTTGTTATTAGAATAGGAAATTTAGCAGTGTGCCAATACACACAAGGAAAAAAAATTCTCATTTAATGAAAATTGCTGTTATGATAGCATAGAATAGCTTTTATTTCCTGAGTACATTTTAAAAGTTGTTTCTACCCCTAAGTTTTACAAATGTACAATGAACATTATTTTATGCACAAATACTAAAGTTTTAAAAAAGCTTTTTACCTGTTGGGAGTAGCCTCGAAATGTTGGATTAACTGATTTGATTCCTTGAAATAAATTTGTAGGGACCACAGCCCCGGGCCTGAAAAAAATATTAATTGTATTAAAAGTTTTACTGTTTGAAGAACAGTGAACATGCCTACTAGAGAGTACATCCCTAAGTGAGGGATTTACTTCTGAATAAACATGCTTAGGATAGCAACATTTTTAAAACTCTTTAATTCAGTATAACACAAATTAAACTACTGTTGGGTTATATATTGATATTTGTTTCATTAGATATTAATCAAAATTAATGATACAAAAATTGCTACGCCATTAAAAAGTCAAAAGTGAAGATCACTATAGAATGCAATTACAGTACTGAGTTCTAAGGAATATGCTATTTGCTTATGCCGAAGGTCAGCAACCCCTGGCATGCATGACAGAAATGGCATACATGACAGTGTTCCCTAGCACACTGCCGCTGCCCAAACTGCCAACCAGCAGGTGCTGATTGGGCCAAGGAATTAGGCCTTGTGAGCAACTCCACCATGCAAGGGGTTCCAAGAAATGTTCCCTTGCAAGAGGAGAACATGTGGGTGCAACCATGGGAGTCCTGAAGGGAAGAGCAGCAGGGGCGCAGATCATGGAGCCGCTCACTGCCATGCTGGCTTGTCTGCAGGTCCTCTGAATGGGGAGTGCTGGAGAAGTCCAGTGTCTACTGTGTTGGTTGCCGTCCTCCTGTGTGGTCCAGGGACCCGGTGGTGCCATTTGGAGAGGCAAGGATCAAAGGTGGCACACGCTGGCTAGTGTGCTAGTTACCAGCCACCCATAGGGCCAGTTGCACAGCTACTGAACTCCGCTCGACAAGAGCTCCTGGGCAGGGGTGAGCTGGCGCTTCTCTCCATGAATCAGGACTGTGCTGGACCCCCATGTGGTCCGTAGGGCTGGAGCACAAAATTTAAAAGATGGCGTAAAGTTCAGCTTGAATCTAGCCAGTGAGGCTGCTGGCTGCAGCAATTTCCCACTCCCGAACCAACAGCAATGAGTAAAGAGGAGAGGAGGGAGGCCCGTCCTGCCTCTCAGGTGAACAGTCAGTTCTCCTGCACTGAGACATGGCTCTGCTCCATTTGTGGAACCACTTTTGTTCCCTTATTTTTTAAAACACTATGAAATCTGTTCTGTTTACAATTATCCCACAGTGTTATATGGTATAGCCAATACCATAAAGTAGTTTTCTAGGACTTGGGCTGCTATCCTAACCCAAGTTAGCCTGGCCTAAGCCCTAGCACAAGTCCTGTGCTAGCCTGGGTGTGGCAGAAAAGTGCTATAAGGCATCACTCCTGGGGCAGAGTTAGGCCAGTGCATGGATATGCACTGGCATCTCCACATTACAATGGGAATGGAAAGACCAATGAGTTGTACCGGTCTAAGTTAGGATTGCACCCCTGCTCATCATAGCCTAAACTGAATGTTTCTTAACAAATTTTAATTTTAGCCCTTATACAAAGTTGCATAGCAATCTACATTTGTGATCTCAGCCCTGGTTCATGCATTTGAAGGACTCTCCTAGATTTACAAAAAACATCACCAGATGGATTTACAAGAACGTCCCATAGTGAAGTAGCAAAGTACCTGCTTTTATGCCAAAGTTCAGTCATTAGTTTGTAATAACTTCTGCAAATGGCTGGTTTCTTATCAGTCCGAGCTAAGCTCCCACAGTCCAGAAAAAACTGTGTCAGTGGTGGACTAGCACAAAAGAAGAACAAGACCATTAGTATTATGTTGTAGGAGTTCGTGTATCAATTATACTGCTTTTGGACAAAAAGTTCACATTAACTTTTTAAAATGAAATATCCCTTTAGTCTACAGCTTTGCTTCTTCTTACAATCCTTACTACAATGATTTTCAAGCAGTGTGCAGTGGCACACTGGTGTGCCATGGATAGTCCTCAAGTGTGCTGTGGGAATTTGGAGACTGACATTAATTAATAAGAAAATTGGGGGATTTGAACAGACTGGTGTGTCTTGTCAATGGTAAAACCAACTGGTGGTGTACCCTGACAATTTCAGTCTCCTTGTTAGTGTGTTGTGAGATGAAAAAGGTTGAAAATCACTGCCTTACTAACGAAAGGCATCAACATGGCAATCCTATGTGTGTCTACTCAAAAGATGTCCTATTAACTCCAATGGGATATATTTCTAGGTATGCGCAGGAGTGCAGCCTGAGGCTATATCCCCACGGGAATGGAAAGACCGATGAGCTGTGCCAGCCTAGGTTAGGATTCAACCTAGAAGCTCCAACCAGTCACCTTCATTTATCTAAAGGTAATAAAAAATAACTATTGAATTATGAAGTATGGGAGCTTTACATAGCAAAGAATACATAGCAAAAAGAACATGTAATTTAAGAGATCTTTAATGCTTTACTGAAAAAACTTAAATCAGTGTACTGAGAAGCCAGACATACCCTTCAACATTCATAGATTATCATTTATGTTGCAGGAGATATATGAAGAAGCAGGTGATATAATATACCACACCATAATATACTGTAGAACAGGGCTGTCCAACCTTTCAACTTCAGGGCTTTTGGACCTTTAACAGTTGTGGAAAGGAGGGAATTTCAGCAGGTGCAGCTTCTGATGTCACAGATCAGAAGCTACACCTGCTGAAATTTCCTGTTCTATACAATTGTTAAAGGTCCTAGAGCCCTGAAGTTGAAAGGTTGGACACCCCTGCTGTAAAATAATGGTGATGAATGTTCATTATGATTATGTTTATTATGATGATAAAATATAGCAAAAAAAGAATGAGATTAAGGTTCAATTACTATTATCAAACTCATTATATGCTGCTAGTTAGGGTTTGGGATACATAGATAGGGATTCTTGTTACTGCTCAGATCTTCTACCCTACGGCTGTTTGGTGATTTGGATGCTTCTAAACACACTTTCTTCACAAAAGTCTGTTTTAATAGCAGTCTTACCAATTTGAAAGAGCTTGTAAAGCTGCGTTCATGTAACAAGTATTTCCAATGTTTTTCAAACCTGTCAGACCTGCAAATAATAAAACCAGCTAAGCAAGCTGAAAAATTTTGTTTCTTTCAAACCATTTCACACCGAATAAGAAACAATATTTTTTAACTTATAGACAATAAGCTTTCTCAGACAGATTTACTAATATATTAAGTGCTAGAAGCCATCAGGTATGATTTTTGTCTTTTGGGGGCTTCCTCTGCTGGCTTCAGAAAATCCTTTGGAAGGGACCTAAGCACAGCCATAAGGGCCATAAGGGACAGAAAATTGCAGGTTCATTATCCACAATTTTCAGTATTCCTAAAGGGTCAGAAAACAGATCTGAAGATACCACACTTCTCATTTCCTAACACATTTTTTCATGTTTACTAACTAGAATATGTAGACTGCCTTGACATTCTGACACCAAAACAAAGCAGCTTTAGATATTGTAACATACACATATCTATCTAATTATGTTAGATAATTAACACCCTGAAGAAGAGACTTTGGAAAGAGACATCAAGCTTCCTGGAACTGTTGAGGATTTCAACAGATCATTACCTTCATCTGGTGAACTTTTTAGCTGCACTAGACTTTAATAAATTGCAAAGCAATTCCATTAAAGAATTAATTCCATTACTGACTTAAGCACAGCATTGAGGAATATAGTACTGTCTTAGAACATAGAACACTTTCAGGATGTGGGTCACAAATGATCCATAACAATACATGTGAAGCACAGGAATATTAACGTTAAACCTAATGACCATAGTATTGGGTAGCACAAGGGCTGCATGCAGGCCTCAGTCAGTCTTGAAAAACTATGGGATCGTGCTCAGCGCTGAATACGCTGCATGCGAAGCACGAAAGCCTGGGTTAGATTGTTATGGAGGATAGGCTGTTACCCAAGCAGCAAATCCCCCCTCTCCACGCCACTGAATTAGTCCAATGGAAAGGCAGAGCTGATACGACTGGCTCCAGCTGGCGTTGCAGAGCTGGGCTAAGGACAGGAGTTCACCCTGTCTTGTGGGGCCGAGCTTGTGGGGCCTGTCTTGAACCCTGGCCTGCTGGTTAATAGGCACAGTGTCTTAACCACTCGCGCCACCCACAGCCCACATGCATGCAGGTCAGCATAGCTAAATCAGCAAAAGAACCTTCCATTTTCACAAAAAGGATTCAAATCATTCAAAGCAACTTTATAAGTAAAATTCTTCTTCTATTCAAAACTGGTCTCACTGTTGACATGAAGCATTGCATGGAAATTCTGGATGTTATTTGTAACATCGAGAAAGCTATCTTGGTGTTTTCTAGCTACTAACTCCAACTCTCTAGTACATTCACAGAGAGATTTAATGTCTACCAGAAAGGAAAAAGATATATTTACAATGGAAATGCTCCTTTAGAGCCAAACTACAGGGCTGGATCTAAAGAACCATGAGTGGAAGAAAAGTGGCCACGAGTGCTGTACTTGACATACTTCTGCGTTCACCCAGTGCTATAATGACTGATCCTTTAAACGGTTCTCAGAGTCAAATATTTTTCAAATGTTCCTTCACTGTTTGTAATGTTCTAACTCAGAGAGCACAACAGCCCTTCCATAACTAGAAGAGGAGGACTTATTGAAAAAAGGATGTACTTTTGAACTTGACCCTTGGTGGATAAATTATTTTTTAAACCACCATTGAGATAACATTCCAAAAAGCTGCAGATTATACATATGTGAATAAAACATATGTCAACTGTATGGCAGAATGAAATTACCTCTTGCCTTGAATTCATCTTCATCATCTACCTGTACATCTAAGTCATCAAATGTTCCAATTAAAGGAATTTTCAGTGTAGGGATACTAGGCAACTTAATATCCTTTAAGAGAGAAATAAGCAAGATATAAGAATAATCTTTGCAAATTTTACAATTTTTTTAATCATTTGAATTACCCCACGAACAGGTCAAAATTTATATCACATATAGCTGAAATATACATTTATACAAGAGTTTACTAACATTATATCCTGAAATGCTATTTCAAAGAAAGAAGAGTTTCTACAGGATGGTAAATCAGGGGTACTTATTTAGCAAGGGAAGAGTAACTGGCCCTCGGTGTCCCTAACTGACCCCAGCAATTTAATTAGCTATTATTAGCTATTATTATTTAATCGGCTTTTAATTAGCTATTATTTAATTAGCTATTGTTATTTAATTAGCTTTTAATTAGCTATTATTATTTTTCCATTTTCTTTGTAAACCGCTTTGTGAACTTGTTAGTTGAAAAGCGGTATATAAATACTGTAGGTAGGTAGGTAGGTAGGTAGGTAGATAGATAGATAGATAGATAGATAGATAGATAGATAGATAGATAGATAGATAGATAGATAGATAGATAGATAGATAGATAGATAGATAGATAGATAGATAGATAGATAGATAGCAATATCTTTTACACACACACACAGAGTATAATGAAATCTATCAAAATTATGACAGAACATTTATATAGGATGGAAGCTCCATACATCATTATAATTTTAGAATGTCAACATTCTAATGTCCTTAGAAATTATTATTTCTATTTACATATTATTTTACATACAACTTTCAACAGTAGTACAGGAGGAGTCTTGGTATCCACTGATTTGACTCACCACTGATATTGGGGTCCACATGTAAATGTCTTATAACAAAGAAAAAAGCAACAAAATCCTATTTCCTACCTTCATGTTGCAAGTTTCCCAACATCAAATATAATTTTAAAGGCCCACTTCTAGGTTTCTTGCTCACCATTGAGGGGATGATTAATGGAATCTAATTAAATTAAATTATTTAAGTGGGCTCTTTTAATTGGGTGTTTCTATCTCAATTGGGTTGAGATCTAGGTTTCTTGCTCACCATTGAGGGAATGATTAATGGATTCTAATGAAATTAAATTATTTAATTGGGCTCTTTCAATTGGGTGTTCCTCTTTTATTTAGCAAGGGAAGAGTAACTGCCCTCAATGTCTCTAACCGATGCCAGCAATGTCATTTATAATGGCTTCAGCTGATGTTCTCTTGCGTCTCTGTAGATCAGCGTTTCTCAAAGAACATAGAACACACATTTCATTTGTAACAATGAAAATACATCCTGCATATTGGATATTTACATTACGATTCATAACAGTAGCAAAATTACAGTTATAAAAAGCAATGAAAATAATTTTATGGTTGGGGGTCCCCACAACATGAGGAACTTATAAAGGGGTCACGGCGTTAGGAAGATTGAGAACCACTGCTGTAGATTATGAGCCCTTTTGGGACAGGGAGCCATTATCCATTCCGTATTCATTTTCTCTGTAAACCACTTTGTGATCTTTTCATTGAAGAGCAGTATATAAATAGTTTGACTGATTGAAAGAATAGAGGGTTGTTTAGAGAGTTGAGCCTCCTGGTATAGAGGGTTGAGCCACCATTAACGGTCCAGAGGTAAGACCTGTAGGTCACCAGCTTGAAAACACCAGAAGCTGTGCAAGGAGAGATCTTGATGTTGGGTTGTGTGAGTATGTCTGAAGAGAGCCAGCTGCAGCCAAGTTTGCTCCATGAGGCAAAAACAGAAGCGCGAGAAGCAAGAACAAACATTAAAAGAACCACCTCAGAATGTAGAAAATTCTTGAAAAACAAATCTGTCAACTGTAAAACTCTCTCAAGGGTTAGAATGACTGGCTTGAAATAAAATCAGAGGAGAAAATCCCATGACTTGAAAAGGCAGTATATATATGTGCTTGCTTGTTTGATTAGAAACGAAGGAGGAACAAGAAACCTGAACGTGGGTCTTTAAAGCTATTTTCCCACTGATTTGGTATCCACTGATTTTTTTTTAATCCAATGGAAGCTCCAGAATAGAACTCTAGTCGATAATGCACAACCATTACTTGTAGTTCAAAGTTGTTAACATACCCCCAAATCCAGAGTAACTACGGGAGCACGTATGAGGCTTTACATGCACCCATAGTTACTGCACCACCCAGTGAAAACCTATGGGAAATTCATATTGGAATCCAGAGTAAGTTGTCCTTACACCAGAGCAAGGACTCCCCATAGTTAGTCTGGATTCTGCCCATAGCAAAATAAATCAACAAGTGGTTCTCTCTCCTCAAAAGGCTCACAATCTTAAAAATACAAAAAGATACACCAGAGCAGCTACAGAACTATGCAGGGGTAAGAAACCCCTTCCACAACCTAAAGAAGACTATTTACAAGTGGAATACTTTACACGATCAGAAGGTAAATCTAATGACTTCCCATGCTTTGCAAAAAGGTTAGGATACAACCTACAGAGCACAATCATGTCTACTCAAAAGTATGCCCCATCATGTTCAATGGGTCTTACTCCCAGGAAAGTGTCTTTAGGATTGCAGCCTTAGTTTCAGTTTTAAGTTTATTTTAACCATACAGAACCTCATCTCATTAAATCCTGGGAGAAGAGTTAGCCTCATTACCTGCAAGATATGTTCTGGAGCTTGATGAGACAGTCGCACATTTTGCAATGAAGAATGAGATCTCAGTTTTCTATCTAGAAACACTTCTTTGCTACATGCATAACACCAGACACGCAGCGTAGTAAGATTAACTGTCAGACAGTGCTTTGTTTCCTAGAAAATATTAGATGGATTTAAGAACTGTAAATAAGTAAATCTCCCAATTACAAGAACCATCAATGGAAAAGACAAAGATATTCAGTACACATGCCAGTAAATGTGAATATTACTCTTATTGGACAGTAGGAGAATGCAAACAACCCCCTTCAAAAAAGAGTTTATTTTAAAGAACAATCCTAACCATGTCTACTCAAAAGTAAGCCCCATTGTGTTCAATGGGTCCCAGGAAAGTGTCTTTGGATTGCAGCCTTAATCACATTTTACATGAAAAGGAGAAAGGCAACTCTAAATACCACAGACTAGCTACACCGATACTATACCAATTATATTTTTCAACTTCAGCTGCACATCCTCCAGGAAGAGAACATGAAATGGAAGCACCGAGAGATTGGTGTAGGGCAGGGGTTCCAAAAATTGCCAATGGACAGCCTTTGTGGGCACAGGGTACAAGAGAGGGAGTGCTTTGCACTGATTTTTCCTCTCTCAAGATCTCTCCCTCTCTCTCCCTGATTTGCTGTGTTGAAAATTCTTATGAATTGATTTGAAAAATCCCCTGCTGTTGTTGTCTTTTTAAAGTGCTTATAGTCTGGAATGCAAAATGAGGGGATCCTTTTCTAACGGGATAAATATTGGGGCCAGCTCTGCGGTGTGTTTTGCCTTTCATATATTTTCCAACCCACACCTGGCCTAGTCTAGGTGTGTTCTCTGTTGGTATCTTGGCTGTCTGCAACCTCTTTCACCTAGATCAGGGGTCCTCAAACCCTAGCCTAGAGGCTAGATGGAGCCCACTGTGAGCCTTTAACCAGTCTCCTACCAGACTCTGGTTTTCTAACAGCCTCTGACCCAGTTGACTAAACATGACTAGAACTGTGATGGTGGGGTGGGAGAAATGGCGGTCCCTTTAAATGTTTTGTTTCGTACTGTGTGTTGGTACTTACACAAATCCTAGATATCTGAACACATTTCTTCTTCATCCAAGTTCTATCTCTAATGTAATTATTTAAATTTTGTATTTAAAATTTTTATGACCCTCAAGACTATGCCAGATCTTTGATGCTTAGGACAAAATGTCTGGGGACCCCTGGCCTAGATGATGATTTCTGTTGTTTTTCCCCAGGTACTGTACGTCGTTGCCTTTTTATTTCCACCCTCCACCCATTCCCAGCTTTGTTCCACTGCCATTTCAAAAAAAATTGGAAGTGCCTGGTGCCTCACATATTGTCCCTTGGTGATGTTCATTTCATCCCTCAGGAGTATCGACTTTTTTTAAATTCTGCTCCCTCTGGTGTGAATTCAGGCAGCATGGCTTCTTTCTCTCTTTTCTGTATTATAGTTCTCATGTGTATTATAAATAAGCTCAGTAAAATTCATTCATATTAAATTCTGTCTCTATTATATTCATGTACATTGATTAAATTATTTTTTCCCCCTGACAAAGTGTCAGAGAGATGTGACCCTCCCGCTAAAAGGTTCCCACCCGCCAGTCTAGACTTCTATGGAAGCCTACTTTTATATAAATATCTTTTATCTTATCAGTCTGTTTATGACACCCCACAAAATAGAGCTTTGAAAAAAAGCGCTAAACTGGGACAAAGAGCACAATCCTAACCATGTCTACTCAGATGTAAGCCCCATTGTGCCCAATGGGTCTTACTCCCAGGAAAGTGTCTTTAGGATTGCAGCCTTAATCATCATAGTCAGAAGGTGCCCTCATTTGAGAGAGCATAGCAATCCACTTTTGTGATGTCAACCCTGGTTCATTCCTCTGTAGTAACAGAAAATCAAGTTTAAAGTGAGTCAGTCATACCACATGAGCTAACTGCCTATAGTCACCTTTTAGCATTTCTTGACCCTTAGACAAAGGAAGGTACAAGAGTAATTACAAAAAGTGGACCTCTGTGTGATTAGAGCAGGAGTCTCCAAACGTTTGGGCAGGAGGGCCACATCATCTTTCTGACACAGTGTTGGGGGGAGCGGCAGAAAACTAATTTACATTTCAAATTTGAATACATTTTCATAAATTTGCATGTATTATGTTGCAGTGGATTACAAGGCTTGTGCAGTGAGGCTTGCTGAGGACCATACCTGGTCCCCGGGCTGTGCTTTGGGGACCCTGGATTAGCGCACTCAGTTAACATTAACTTGGAGTTTTCTTCTAAAAGTCAAGAAAATACCAGCACAACCTGTTCTAAATTAAAACATATGAATCAAGGCTCATTAGCTATTTTGCCAATTGCTGACAATTATCCCAAGAGATCATATTGCTTGCGCAAATCCAAACCATTTGGGGAGTTTTCCGTCTGCAGGGCATGTACTAAATTCTTAATGGCAAAAACGCAAAAGAATGCAATTGTACTTGTTCCTGCTTTTCAAATGATGTTTTGCAGTCATTATCTCTTTCACATACTAACTTTGAATATTAAAACCTCAGTGCTACAGAGTCCAAGACACAGCAAAACTATCTTCATAAATATAGCACTTCGTTTTATGTCAATACCTTCGCTTTTCACCCCCATCTTTATAGCTTTGGGTACCATTTTCAGCAAAAATTATTGAACAAAAGCATTCTGTTTGTTTGACTGCATAATTTAACTGCCATAATATTATGAGAGTCACATACTGTTCATTAATACAGGATGATAATGTGATAATCAACCACACATTAACATAATTCAGGCTAGGAACTAAAGTTTGTCATAAGGTTATACCAACTTCAGTGTTTGTTCTGTGTAGTGGTGGGGTCTGTTCTGGATTGCAGTCATCCAAACCATGATTGATAGGAATATAGGGAAACTGCAACATGGGGAAACCTGGCCAGCCTGTTGTGGGAGCCTGTCACCAGGATATTGCCTTCCCACCAAAGTGGCACCTGTTTATCTACTTGCATTTGCATGCTTTAAACTGCTGGGTTGGCAGGCGCTGGGAAAAGTGAAGGGAGCTCACTCCATCATACAGCCACTGATTCTCAAACTGCTGACCTGCCAATCTTCAGATTGACGGGCACAGTGTCTTTGATCACTGAACCACTGCAATCCCTGCATGTTGTAAGTTTAACCATTACAGGTTATGCATATTAAGCAGACATAACTGCACATATATACAGTAGCTGAAAGCAAGCAATTCTGCATTCTAGTTTTAATACATTTTCTCTCATTTATATTAACAGAAGAAAAAAGCACAAGAAAAAAGTAAAAAATGTGTGCACACACACCTGAGAATGTATTGTGCTGTGATCAATGTGAGATTCCCCACAGCCAACATATGAGCATCTGTTCTGTGAAACAAAGCAAAAATAATTAATAAATTGTGAAAGGATCACACACAAACACACACACTGTAGTCCATTTACAGATTAACTTTGGTATCTGTGTGAGATCCATTCCCAGGCTTCCTGTGGATACAGAAATCCATGGATAATTATGTCAACTAATTAGTTCAAATCAAGTTTTTTGAGATGTGAAGAAACAATACATGACCTTTCACATCTCTGGAGGCCTGCTGGAGGCCTCAGAAACACATTTTTAAAATACCAGAAATTTAAATTTGAGTCCTCCAGGAGGCCTTTTGAGATGCAAGGAGGCCAAAAATGGGCATGGACTGAAGGTATTTCTGTCCATTTATATGTGGGAAGACAGTTTAGGTTCTTCACCAGAGGTTCAGAACTCTCAGTCAGTCAGAGCCACAGGTTCTAAATCTGCAGATACAAAGGATCCATATGTACATAAGGGCAAAATCCAGTTACTGGTCCACGCAGTTACGTCACCCTCTAGTGTTATGGAAAGTCACCTTACCTGCTCTGGAGCAAAGGGCTTAATTTGACTTTAGGATATAGGCCATAAGGCACTTTATATTCAATACTATTCAACAGTCCTGAAAGCTCCTTATTAAACCATTGGCGAATGCCCAATGCAGCAATAAATGAGGAAAAGGAGCTGCGGTTATCAAAACCTTTTTTGATATATCAAAAAAGATACATTACAAAAAGATATACACTGAGACTCATTGTAACAATCCAATCCACATATTATTTAAAGTCAGTAGCATGCTACATTAATGGTTCTATAATGTAATTTTAATTTGGAAAAGCATCTTTTATCAAGAATTGCATGCAAAAAATTACTATGCTAAATATTGTAAGAAATACAGTTCCAAGTAACAATGCTACATGTAACAACCTTGGTGACCTTAAAAATGTTGCGAAGGTAATCAGTTGAGGACTCCAGGACTCCACAGCTAATTCTTTCAAATGGAACATTACCGTAAGTACAGTGTGATTCCAGAATCAGATACAGTATTTAGGGAAAAAGTAAACTGAGTTCCAAGTCATACAATTGATCCATCTACAGCACCGTGTACTATGGTAAGTTGGCAGTAGAATATAGACTGGTCTTTCCCCTTCCTTCAGAATTTCGACTGGACTTTCCCTGCTTTTCCTATAGATACCAGATATGGTACCTAGGACCTTTTTTATGTCAACTATGTGTTCCATCACTAAGCTACCTACCTCTCAACTAAATTCTATTTGAATGAAGCAACTTGTCCTCAAAAATCTAAAAAAACCCAATTCTAAAGTACAATGCAGTATCAACTATACCCATATTCCTTGTAATGATACTTAAGACTGCTATCATATCCACTGCTATACGAACCTTATGAATACAACCCACTGAATAAGGTAAAGGTACATTATGACCTTATCATTATGGTTACGATCGAGTCTTGAGGCTACCAATGCTAGACAAACAATCCAGCAACAGTTAAAGCAGTTGCATCAGATTTCTTTCTCAAGGATTTACAGATAAATTCCATTCAATGCAGTGTACCTATAAATTAAAATGGCTATTACTATGACCAGCAACATAGGCTAACCTTTAAAAACAGCTGGAGTAATGAACCATTACAATATAAATATAAATATAAATATAAATATAAATATATATATATATAAAATAAAAGAGAAAAGTCACTCACTCACTGATTGATCAACGCCCTGCCAAAACTGCTGGGCCTAGAAATTTGGGGAGGGTGTTCCTTCCATAACGGAGGGGTGCACTAAGAACCGGTTTTCAGAAATTCCAACCGGAAGGGGGTGAAAAGGGGCACAACATGTTTTCCTCCCTATACATTGCATTGAAGAATTGATGACTCATCAACATTCCACCCCAGCCCCCGGACTGAGAAGCATGAAATTCAGGGAGGGAGTTCCTTATATCACCTGAACACCCACCAAGAACTGATGTGGAGAAATTTGGAGAAATGTGGAGAAATTTAACCTTTGAAGGGCTGAAAAGGGGTGCAATGTGTTTTTGTCCTATGGAAGACTTAACATGGAAGACTAACCAACATACAGCCAATTTGGTGCTCAGTGCCTGGTGCACTGGGGGGATGTTGTTCAGAGGAAGAGGTTGCACTGAGGAGGATGCTGCACATGGGGGTTTGCACATGGGGTGTTGATGCGCCTGGGGGAGTTGATGTGCATGGGGATGTTGCGATTGGGGGGTTGATGCACACGGGAGATGTTGCACATGGGGGGAATGTTGCGCATCTGGTGGAATGTTGCACATGGGAGTTGATGTGCAGTTGCTGCACATGGGGGATGTTGTGCATGGGGGTTAGATGCGAACGGGGGGTTGATGCAAACGGGGGGGTTGATGCGAATGGGGTTTTGTTGAGCATGGGGGGTTGATGCAAACACAAGATGATGCACATTGGGGACTGATGCGCGTGGGGGACTGATCAGGGTGACCAGATTATTCCTGAAACCCAGGGCCAAAATTCCTGAACCCCAGGGCCAAAATTCCTAACACCAGACCAAAATTCCTACCCACCTTAAAAAACTGCCAAAAGTGTATTTTTTTCAGTTTTTGACCATAACTTTTGATAGGAAGGAGGTATCTCCAAACTGATTTTTGCATTGGATTCTGTTCTTCAATACAAATCCAAGGACTTATGGCATGATGGTGTACTGTGCACTATCGCGAAGTTTCAAAATGAAGCCAAAATGTAGGATAATGAAGCCAAAATATAGGACACCCAGACAGGAGGCTAAAAATCCGGACAAATCCAGGTTTTTCTGGTCATATGGTCACCCTGGGGACTGATGTGCATGGTTATTCCAAGACAGCAATTTAAGAAGCTAGGTTTTCTATGCAAACATTTCTGTTATCCTTTTAGCATACACATTCATTTGCTAAGCAATTTTGAGTTTTTTACTCTCGTTCCATTTTTCTCATTTCAACAACCCATTGATAATCTCCCCAAATATCTTATGGGTAGCATCCAAAGAAACATCTCCACTGATGTAAGGAGTATTTATTTTTAAAAAAGAGATCCTTGTGCTAGAGCAGTGATTTTCAACCTTTTTCATCTCAAGGCATACTTAACAAGGCACTGAAATTGTCAAGGAACACTTTCAGTTATTTTTACCATTGACAAGGCACACCAGACTGTTCAAATGCCCCAATTTTCCTATTAACAAAGTCAATCCCCAAATACCCGCAGAACACCGAAGAACTATCCGCGGCACACCAGTGTGCCATGGCATACTGGTTGAAAATCACTGTTTTAGAGGAAGAGACTTTCTCCCCAAGCAATTGGAAGGTGAAGAGGAAACTGTGTTATTTTCAGGACTGATGCTGGGTAGACCTAGAAGGCAGGAGAGTTCAGCTGCTGGACTGCAGGCTGCCCGTGTCTTCTGTGCCCACCAACCCAGCTCCCCAAGCATGGCTCTTTTCACCCACTGCTCATTCCATGATTCAGGCAGGCAGCCACAGGACCTGTGCAACCTCCTTGCACCGCTTGAGGCTTGAGGGAATACCACTGAGCGGGGAAGGAAAGTAGCAAGACCTGGTATGCAGCCTCCAGCAGGTATAGGATGAAGGGAAAGTCACAGATGCCCCATTGCCAGCACTTCCAGCCAAGCTTGGAAAATGGTGGCACCCAGTTTTTCACACCCTGAAATGAAGTTACAACCCCCACTGCAGTATACAATATATTTACTAACATTTTCTTTGAAAACAGGAACACCAGCATCCCCATTCTTCCAATCATTATTCTCAAAAGCGCAGAAAGGATACTTTTGGTACTAGCTACCCAATATTGTTAGTTATATTTAATTCTAAATAGCAAGTGATAGATAAAACTGAAATCCAGAATGGTGCTGGGATGAAGCTATTGACTTGGAATCAAAATTGCTATGTTGAAAGTATAGTTTGGATATGGATTCATTTCCTAGTTAAAGAAAATAACCTACAAACTTGTACAAACACACACAGACAAGAATCTGTTGGAATCCACTATAGACGTACACCCCTACCCTCCACTAGATACAAGCAACTCCAATGATAAGTAAATTATTGTCACCAGTGCTAATGAAGAAATAAGCCTTGAGAACGATCATCACTAGTAATAAAAATAACGAATGAATCTCTTCCTTAATTTTACTATGCAATATTTCTTCTTACCTCTAAGCATGCCCAAAGATTTGGTCCTTTTACTTGACAGTCTAAGCAAGTGCCCTGTTGATTAAAAGATATAGAAACCAATTGTCAATTAATTAAGTCTATACATATATAAAATAGAAGAGTCACTGACTCATTCAGTGGCTCATCAACACCCAGCACAAACCCACAGACCTAGAAACATGAAATTTTGGGAGGATATTCATTCCAAGACTTAAGCATCAGTAAGGACCAATCTTTAGAAATTCAACCTGTAAGGGGGAAAGGAGGTACAAAGTGATTTCGTCCTTATACTTAAAACTGAAAACTGACAGATTGACTAACTCATCAATGCTCAGCCAAAACCCCTGGCTCTAGATGCATGAAATTTTGGGGAACATATTTTGAACCGACTGGTAAATTCAGCTGGTCTACATATATAAAACTGAAAAGTCACTGTCTCACTGACTCACTCATTCACTCACTGACAGACTCATTCATCAACAGCCAGCCAAAACCACTGGGCCTAGAAGCGTGAAATTTGGGAGGGTGTTCCTTCCGTGATAGAGGCACCCACTAAGAACAGGTTTTCAGAAATTCCCACTGAAAAGGGGTGAAAATGGGCACAACGCATTTTCCTCTCTCTACATTGAAGAATCCCTGACTGATCAAGGCTCTGCCCCAACCCCCAGACCTAAAAGCATAAAATTTGGGGAGGGTGTTCCTTCTGTGACATCAACACCCACCAAGAACCTAGGTTGAGAAATTTAACCCTTAAGGGGTCAAAAAGGGGTGCAATATGTTTTTGTTCTATACTTAACATTGAAGTACATTGAACTGATCAACATCCAGCTGATGCACTGGGAGGGAGGGTGCACAAAGGGCGATGACATGCATGGGGGGACGGTGCGCATTGGGGATGTGGTACAGGGGTATTGTGCATGGAGGAATGGGGAATATTGTGCATGGGGGAGATGATGCACCTAGGGGTATTGTACATGGGGGGATGGTGCACATTGGGGGAACAGTGCACATGGGGGACTATGCACATGGGGGATTTTGTACAGGGTTATTGCGCATGGAGTGTTGTGCATGGGGGATGATGTGCATAGAATGGTGTGCATGGGGGATGGTGCATGGTGATGTTGCGCATGGGGGATGATTCCACAGGAGTATTGTGCATGGGGGGATGGTGCGCAGTGGGAGGATGGCGTACAGGGGGAATTTTACTCCTGCAATATGGGTACATTTTCACTAGTATGAAATAAAACTGGTAACAAAAGCAAACGTACATCATCATCTGCTATGTTTCATATTGAAAATATTAAGTGTTTGGTAATTAAGTAATTCAACAGACATGCTATTATTGCATAAAATTAGAGAACTGTAGTTCTATGAAACTATTCTACTTCTTTGGTTCAGGTAATGCTATTTATATTTCAGTTCTGAGAAAAAAAAATCCCAGACTTTATAAAATATAAAAATAGTTATTTATAAAATATAAAAATAGTTATTCTGACGAGTAGCACAAGGCACAATCTCCTTTTCTCAGTCTTTTTTGGCAAACAAGCATGTTTGCTTAGTTATTATACTTTTAGTGTAAACAAGTGTCACGTAATCATTTTTGTATTTAAGTAATTATAATACAAACTAGTCTTAATCCATCAGGAAAGTTGTTAAATTTAATTATAACTCACATGTGACTTGTGAATTAAGTCTTCCTTGGTAATTTCACCAACTGATTCCAAATGGGAGCAATCATTGCTCAATGACGACATTCTGGATGGCAGACACTTCAAAATCAGGTAGTATCTACATCTAGAGAAAAAACACATAACCACTGGTATTCAGGAATATTTTAGGCATAAGCAACAGTAAGCTTCAACAAAAATGAAACTATGTCATTTTAAACAGTTACAAACTTCCACTGACCTTGCATTGACACTCTTGTGACAAGTGTAGTAAAAGTGCCATAAAGCACTTCTGCATCACCTTGCAGTTACTCCTTGCAATTAGATTGGCGCATGGAGGTATACCAACCTAGCTATACCACCCCGCAATTCTATAGGGGCAATGCTAATGAATACAAAGAGTCTGGGGAAAATGATGGAGAGAGGCATTCCGGGATAGGGAAGAGGAGGCCTCGGGGCAGGACAAAAGGGCTCGGATCCAGCAGTTATGCTGGATCCAAACCTTATCTTCTGGGCAGACAAGAACAGCCTCTGTCTGCTCCCATCTACTCAGATTTAAACCACTTCCAGAGAGGTGGCTCTGCACCACTCATGGGGCTGTGGCAGCCCTATTGTGGGGCTGTGGCAGCCCTATTACCTCCCCTTCCCTGCGGCAGCACAATATTTGTGCTGGATTAGTTACAGGCAAACCAGCCTGCCTAATCTAGCCCATGATAGGATTGTGCTGCTCATAATAGTAAAGGTCTTCCCCAAAGGTTGCCCTGGTAGTCATGACCAACTCTAGGGTGAGATGCTCATCCCTGTTTCTAAGACAAAGAGCCAGCATTGTCCAAAAACTTTTCCGTGGTCGTGTGGCCAGAATGACTATATGCCAAGGTGCAACAGAACACTGTTACCTTCCCATGAAGGTGGTACCTATTTACTACTTGCATTTGCATGCTTTCTAACAGCTAGGTTTGCAGGAGCTGGGCTAAGAACAGGAGCTCACTCCATCTTGCAGTACTTGGGTCTTGAACTACTGAGCTGCCAATCTTCAGATGGGAAGGCACAGCACCTTTAGCCACTTGTAATATTACATAGATTTTAAAAAGCACCCACCTGCCAAGTGCTTTAGCCTGATACATTTAAACCAAAATGAATACTTTATCCTTATGTATTTCAGAATTACTTTCAAAATAATGTCCTTCCCCCTACCATGATAGTCTGAAAAACATTTTTAAATACCACAAGGTAACACAAGGTAATCAAGGTATTGGCTGATAGCAGCCAAGTTAATACAACCATCTTGCAAGTTAGATTAGGCTAAGAATTAGTTTATCCAGTAAATCCACCAACTGACTAGAAATTTGAACCTATACTTTCTTGGTCCAAGTCAAACTAACCACTACATCATACTAGCTCTTCACTCTTCAGCACTTAAAGGCTTGTTTATACACTGAAGTCTTTAGAGCTATAGAAGCTAACTGAAGTAAGCTACAAAACTGGATCTTGACACAATCTCTTGTTGAACTGGATGAAACTGCAATTGGAGACGGAAGGCACTCTAACAGCAAAATTCAATGAAAGACAGAACAGAATGGAGAAATTTTTGTGAGCCATCCTAAATTGAATCTACCTGAACAGTCATTAAATTATTAAAATAATAACAATATTTAACAGAAGGCTTAGCTTTCACAGGCTGTCATACCAGGGACGCTACAGCCAGAACAATCACTTTTAAACATGTCTTACAATCAACACCATCAACATTTTAAGCTTTTTTAAATTAAATTGTCAAAAATGAACTGTAGGTCTTTTTAAACAAATGTCAGCCCACAAATCTTATTTTGCATATTACAATAAAGTGAATTTCAAACTGCAGGTAACAGACAGGAACTCAAATTGCAGGTAACAGACAGCATGATTACAATTAGGTTCCAGTTCTACAAATGGTCATATAGAAAGCCTTACAACTGCAGGGTATGCTCTTTGCTGCATGTTGTAACACAGGTTTTTAAAACCTGTTGAACACTGTATTAAAAAATAAAAGCTGTCTTGCAACACATATATAGAAGTACAAGACAGTCAGGACCTTAAATGAGGTCTTCAAAAATACTCCTTTAAAATAGTAGTAAAACTTCCTAGGGATATAAAATCAACTTCCACCCCAAAACACACCGTAATTATGGTAGTTTTTGCTACATAAATTCTTAATGGGTAGTTTTTTTCCTGTGGAAAAGGACAAGTTAACAATTGACAAATTCTAATGTATAATATTATTTATTTGTTGTTTACACTTAACTGCAACATTTCCCTTGACACACAAACTATTACTGATACCGGTAGTTGGTTTTTTGCTTTATACTGTTAGAATGGTTTCCTATATAATATTCCTAAAAAATATTCCTTTCTGCTAAAGCTGTTTTATGTCTCTTGGTGAGTTTACATCTCAATTATATCTAATTATATAATTGCTAGTGAGGTACTAACAGCTTAAATACCAAGAATCTAACCTTTCAGAACTGTCAAAGGCTTTTTACTCTTGAAATCATATTTATCCTTTTATCTTTTTCTAATCTATGTCTACTTGAGGAGGAAGAGGAGATAATTTGCACCCAAGACATGAACACTGCATACTCAATTCCTTGCATATCATTTTCAGACTTTAAGTAAAAATTATGCTCCATAAACATCACAATTCAGGGATGATTATAATCATTTCATTATTTACAATAATTTCCTCATTTTACAAACTACATTACAAATCAGAGCAGAAGCAACCATTTAGAAATATGTGTATGTATGATGGCCCTGAAGCCAGATATTTTACCCTCCAACAGCATTTGTCCAATCTATTTGAACAAGCATTTTGCTTCATATGCCCATCTTCCAAGAAAGCTCAGACTCATCAAATATAAATTAAGTCTGATTTTCTATTCAACCCCACATCTGTCTCATTCACAACAGTGCTAGTCCAAAGCTTTTCAAGAATAAAATAGATGTGTTCATACAAAATAACAGTTTAGCTATTGGTACAATCTATTTTACACTATCTGGGTTCTCCACTTTCACACACTGAAGAAAAAAAAATTCTCTCTGCTGTTCTGCAGTGTATTCTGCAGATTGATTCGTTTGCAGCAGAGCTGCTGCCCTGCACTACTGCAAGCTGTACTGGGTCTGTCAACCAACCCCTATATCAAACATGCTCTGCACCACGCGAGGAGAGTTCTCTCTATATTAATTATTAATATTTCAATTATTAAATAAGATGCATTCACCGAATTGCACAATATAGGAAAATAATGTTTCATCCCCTTCTCCCTGCATGTTTAATACCCTTTGTTTAATACCCTTTTCCCTGTATGTTTAATCCCCTTCTCCCTGCATGTTTAAAAAAGTGTGAGAAACCACTAGATGCAGAAGCATCTTCTACGGTAAGTCATAGCATACGGTGACTATATGTCCTGTTTTTCCAGGACATGTCCTCTTTTATACCTTCTGTGGTGGAAACAAAATCTTCATTCTCCTTTTCCTTGTAAGCAGGCAACTTGTAGCCTTCTTGTAATTCACAAATTATAGTAAGTTATAACAGTTTTGAAATAGGCAAGAAAGAATTTAAATTAAGTACATGAAAGCAATATATGTGTTTTAAACTTTTATATTGTCATGTCCTACATTTTCTTGGATGTCCTACATTTTTGGGGGAGTCCTGTCTGCTTTTTCTGGTTATGACATACACCCTACAATCCAGAGTAACGACAGGGACATTATGCATGTAAGGGACATTACATGTACCTGTAGTTACTGGACCTATGAAAACCTATGGGAAATTCATATTGCAATCCACAGCAAATTGTTCTTACAACAGAGCAAGGACTCCTCATAGTTACTCTGGATTGCGCCCATAGTTACCCTGGGCATAACAGCATCACTTCCTTTAAAATAGTTAAATTTTAAAACCTGTATTTTAATACTTTCACATTTGCACCAATGAATGACTGAAAGCTCAAAACAAGCAGTAGTTCAAAGTATGCTTTGTGATCCAATAGCACACAGTACCATTACATCTCCTTTACAATGCAAGTGTTTGCTCTCTCTTTTTTTTTTAGTAGGTGATTTGACCAAGGAAAGGCAGTGTCTGTTGACTCATCTCTAAAGTGAGAGTGGCTCTAATGAAGTCCTTTTAGGGAAGCCTGTGACTTGGAACTTCTCAAATTACATATAGCCACTTTGAATGCCTGTTTGGGAAGATAAAGCAGAGATATAAGAGTGAAGAAGCAAAGCAGTGAAAAGGACAAAGCTCCAGAGCACGTGCAGAGTATCCTTCTGCTACCACCAATATCTAAATACTGTATACATATAGATAGATAAGATAACAAAGGGGGAAAGTCCTAAGTACATGTACAATGCCATTCTGCTACCACTAACATCTGTATCCATCAAAATATAAATATACATACCGTATTTACTCAAATCTAATGCACCGTCAAATCAAATGCACACCCTATACTTATAATCAAAGTATCGGACTTACTCAAATCTAATCAGCCATTGACTCTAATGCGCACCCTGATTTTGGAGACTGAATTCAGCTGAAAAAGGTGAGCCTAAGATTCGAGTAAATACAATAGATTGCAGTGGAGGAAGCTTCCGAGTACATGCAGAATGATCTCTATGTATCTAGCTTAGGCTGCAATCCTAGCCTGCAGTTAGGCTGGTGAAAGCCCCCGGCACAAGTCTTTTGTTGACCTGGGGTTGTCACAAAAGTGCTGTAAGGCACTTCTAACCCACTTCTGGGGATGGCTTATGCCAGCGCACAGACATGCTGCACTTGCTTCCCTATATCACCACAGGAACGGGAAGACCATTGAGTTGCGCCAGCCTAGGTTAAGACTGCACCCCAAATATAAATATATATAGACAAGTCTGCAAAGGGGGAATATCCCTAGTACATGCAGAGTGCCTTTCTGCCATCAGTAATATCTACATCTAAATTTATTTACTTACAGATAGATTGCAAAGGAGGAATATAGATGAGATTGCAAAGGGTAGAGCTCCTATGCACAGAGTCCTTCTGTCATCACTAATCTCTCTCTATATCTCTATATCTACCTGAATCTCTCTATATCTACCTGAGCACATGCAGATGGCCCTTTTTCCACCATTAAAATCTCTATATCTTTATCTGAATACGCACATACATATTTATATACACACATATACGTATGTGTGTGTATATACACGCACGCACACACTATATATATAGTGCAATCTTTACAATAACTTTGCAATCCTTCTGTTTGTATATATATATCTATCTAAATATGTACATATATATATATGATATATATCTAAATATGTACATGTTAATAGAGGAGACTGCAAATGGGAAAGTACCCACGCACACACAGAGGTCCCTTCTGCCACCACGAATATATCTATAAACCTATCTGAATACACATATACATAGATGTACTGTATATACATATATAGATGGATATATATGTACACACACACACGCACAAACATATATATACACATACACATATACTGCAAAGGAGAAAGCTCCTGAGAACATGCAGAGGGCCCCTATAATTTCTATATATCTATTTGAATATACATATAAGTATACACATACTGGTATATACACTTATTTACATCTATCTCTTTACATATAGATAAAGGAATTGCAAAGTGGGAATCTCCTGAGCACATGCAGGGGCCCTTCTGCTGTCATTAATACCCATTTCTACAACTATACATACATACAGATGAGACTGAAAAGGGGCAAAAATCCTGAGCACATGCAGAGTGCTTTTCTGTCACCACTTTCTATACATCCACATAAATATATTCCTATCTGTGTGCATGAGAGTGTGTGAGAGTGTTTGAGTGAGTGCATGTAAGAGAGAATGTGTGTGAGAGTGAGTGTGTGTTTATGTGAGAGTGAGTGTGTGTTTGTATGTGAGGGAGTGAGTGCGAGGGAGTGTGCGTGTGAGAGAGTGTGTGAGTGAGTGTTTGTGTGTGTGAGAGTGTGTGTGTGAGTGTTTATGTGGTGAGAGTGAGTGCGTGTAAGAGAAAATGTGTGTGTGTTTGTGTGTGAGAGTGAGTGTGAGAGAGAGAGACTCAGGCTGCAATCCTAAAGACACTTTCCTGGGAGTAAGATCCATTGAACAGTGTGTGTGTGTGTGTGTGTGTGTGTGTGTGTGTGTGTGTGAGAGAGAGAGAGAGAGAGAGAGAGAGAGAGAGAGAGAGAGAGAGAGAGAGAGAGAGAGTGTCCGACCCCCCTCTATCTAGGAGCATGGGCAGGAAGAGACAGCAGAAGGGGCACTCTGCACATGCTCAGGAGCTCAGCCCCTTCTCCCCTGACCCAGAGAGACTGCGAGGCCTGAGCCCAGCCAGAGGGAGAGGCAGGAAGGCAGGCAGGCGAGGCTTCTCACCTCCAGCCCCTCCGCTCCAGAGCCCGCAGCCGAGGCCCTGGGGCTCTTCCCGAGCTCAGCGGTGGGGGAAGGAGAGCCCCAGAGAGAGACTCACCGTCTGCCTCCCTCGGGCGCTGCGCAGCCACCACCAGACTCCTCCACGCACTCGAAGGCGCCGGCAGAGGGAGGGGGAGGGGAGGGGCCAACCCCTCCCCAACCCCCACCCAACCACCCCCAGCGACCTCTCACAAGTGCGCATGCGCGTAGCCTCGCCCTTCAGGGTTCGAATTTGCCCTTCACAAAGATGGCGGGAACACATTTCTCCTCCATAAGTTTCACTGAATGAAGGGAAGATGCTTTGCCCTTAACAAAGATGGCAGCTTTTTTTTGCCTCAACACACCCACACGTGTTATAGATCTAGAAACCATAGAGAGAAAGAAATCAGGGCGTGATTCCGAGTTGATATAAATGTCCATTCAATGTAGGAGAAACACCTGTGGATTGGATGATATGTGGATCTCTGTGTAATCCTTTTCCAGGACATGTCCTCTTTTCTTAGACTTGTGTCCTGGAAAAAACTTAATTGCCCTCCTTTTTCTTGGTAATAGAGAACATATAGGCTGCAATCCTAAGAGCACTTTCTTGGGAGTAAGCCCCATTGAAGTGAAAGGAAGTTCCTTCTGAGTAGACACTAATAGGATTGCACTCACAGTCATGATGAGCAGAATCCTAACCTTGTCTACTCCAAAGTAAGCTCCATTGTGTTCATATATATGTGTGTGTGTGTATATATATGTATGTATATGTATATATGTATGTATATGTGTGTGTGTATATATATGCATATGTGTGTATATATATGTGTATGTATATGTATATATGTGTTATATGTGTGTGTATATATGCATATGTGTATGTATATATGTATATATACATATGTATATGTATATATACATATGTATATGTGTGTATATATACGTATGCATATATGTGTGTATTTATATGTATATATATGTATGTGTATGTGTGTGTATTTATATGTATATATATGTATGCATGTATAGGTATGTATGTATATGTGTGTATATATATGTGTATATATGGGCTGTGTGTGGCGCAAGTGGTTAAGACGCTGTGCCTGTTAACCAGCAGGCCAGGGTTCGAGACCCGGGTCTGCCCCACAAGACAGGGTGAGCTCCTGTCCTTAGCCCAGCTCTGCAACGCCAGCTGGATCCAATCGTATTGGCTCTGCCTTTCCATTGGACTAATTCAGTGGTGTGGAGAGGGGGGATTTGCTGCTTGGGTAACAGCCTATCCTCCATAACAATCCAACCCAGGCTTTCGTGCTTTGCATGCAACATATGCAGCGCCGAGCATGATACCATAGTCTTTCAAGACTGATGGAGGCCTGCTTTTTATATGTCTGTATGTATGTATATGTATGTATATATGTGTGTGTGTGTATGTATATGTGTGTGTATGTATATGTATGTATATAGGTGACACACACACACACACACACACACACACTGACCTGGGGAGAAAAAAAATCTTCATTGTCCTCCTTTTCCTTGTGAGCATTGCAGAATATAATTAATAAACTCTTCATTTAAAGATTCCTATGTAATAGTTTTGAATTTGATAATAAGCAATATTACGTTTAAATTCACCACAAGAAAGCAATTTATAGCAGAGTTTTTAGATTTTATTTTGTCTGTCCTACATTTTTAGAATAGAATAGAAAGAATAGAAATTTATTTGTACATGTACACACATGTACAACAAAATCAGGTGCTTTTGCAATGGTAAAAACAACACAATACACTGAGTGATGGGATTCAAAGAAATTAACAACTGGTTCTTTGCCCATCTGGCAGCCATCTGAATATAAAATGGCTATTTTTAAACTTTATATATCCTATCTCTCGTTAACAATCAGTTCCGGAGAGTAGGTGCGAACCTGCTGGAGCCCACCACTGAATAAGCTACATCGAAAACAAGAACAAGAACATCATGTGTGACTATTCCGCTAGACTCTGTTCAACATATCACTATAGTGTCCTACATTTTGTCCTCCTTTTTCATTTAAGACATATGGTCACTCTGCAGTTGGGCAGAGGAATGGTTGCCATAATTCTCTTCCACAAAATCAGGACAGAACCCTCTGTCTCATTTGCCAGTATGTGAACACAATCCCCCCAAATTAGGACTGTCCCTGTTTTTCAGGACTTGTGGCAACCCTAGGCAGGGGGGAACACCTGTGGATTGGCCGACATGTGGAAAAAGCATCAGTAGCACCCATGTAGCTTGTGAGGGTGCACCCTAGAGACCCCTGGTCCTTCCCTCCCTTCGGCCTCTGAGGTAGATTCTCCCACAGGGGTGCGGGGAAGTTACCTCAGAAACAAGCCTGCCTGCATCATGCGCAGTGGGACTTTGTGCACAATCTTAAACGTGTCTACTCAGAAGTATACCCCACTGTGTTCAATGGGTCTTCCGCCATGTGTCTTTAGGATTGCAGCCTTGCCCTACAATCCAGAGTAACTACAGGAAGAATTAAGAGGCACTTACTCTGGATTGCTCTATGCATTTCCCATAGGATTCCCATAGGAGACACTGTAACTACATTGGTGTAAGAGGTCCCATAGTTACTTTGGATTGTAGCCTTATTCCCATAGTGTTTGTGCTTGGGATGTCCTTCCCAGTGTGATAAGAGAGACATTGGTCCACAAGCAGATGAACCAAGCCCAACACAACCACATTGAACTGAGTAGCAGTGTGGAAGGTGGTGCCCTATAAGTGGGAGCTATAAGTTGATTTATAAAGAAAAATTCTTTATATATTTCTTTATCCAGCATGTAGCCTGTATAGTATGAGGAACAACCTGCCACAATATGTAGTTGAATACAGTGCCCTGTATCTCATCCATATCATAGGAGGACAACCAATGATGCAAACCTACACACACTTGCCTGAGAATAAGCCCTATTGAACTCCATGGAGGTCCCATCCTAGCAGGCATGCAAAGGCATGCCACTAGATTGGCAGCACATTACTACAGTATACAGTACATGATGCTCACTCACAGTCTTGTTCAATTAAATCTTTGCAATCTTATACACTTATCTGGGAGTCAGTCCCATTTAATTGAACAAGACTGTGAGTGAGCATCATGTACTGTATACTGTAGTAATGTGCTGCCAATCTAGTGGCAATGATCCTTTCAATTCAGAACACACACATCAAGCACCAGTTACCGGTACATCAAAATTACATCAAAGTGCAATCCTAACCTAGGCCAGCACAACTCATCGGTCTTCCCTTTCCTATGGTGATGTACGGAGGCAAACACATATCAATGCATTAGTCTAGTCCACCCCCAGAAATGGCACAGAAGTATCACCCCCAGATCTGGAATTTAGGATTGCAGCCTCACGCGGCCCACCCTATACATATCTACTCAGAAGTAAATTCCTATTGTAGTCAATGGGGCTTATTCCCTGCTGAATGTGGGGCTTATTACCAAGCTGAATGCTGGCTCACAGGGCGCTGATTGCTCTGAATTGTGCAACGCCATGCATGTGTATGAAGAAATACACTACACTGAATCCAATTGTGCATACTCCCTATTAGCAGAAGTGTTTAGCTTTCAATAAAGCTGACTCAGAAATGAAGCCGGAAGCCAGGGTAATGTGCATTACTCTACATTTTTTCTCTCTCTATGCTTCTCCTCCTCCTTTATTTTAAGACTGCAACAGCAATAGCTGGTTCAAAGGAGAAAATCACCAGGAACTCTTCCCCTGGTTGTTGGGCAGAAAACAAAACCCTATGGATCAATTTATCAAGATCAAAGTTTTTGACAGTAAGGATGGCTTCCTGACTGAGATTTCTGAAATTAGCAGAGTCCATTATGCTGTGTGTATATGTGCAACAATATATATATTGTGGAATAAAAGATGCCTAAAGGGGCCTGTGGTTGTGGTGATTTGTGTAAGGACTCTATTAATTTAAAATGAATGGCTTTGCTCTAGCCTGCCATGATCACAAGATTCTTTAGACTGTGCTCTGTGATTTATTTTTAGTGGGTAGCCTGTCTTCTCCAGTGCATGTCTTGCATGTATCATGCAAGCTGGATACATGATGTTTTTGTCCATGATGTTGGTAGATCTCTCTCTCTCTCTTCTTTTAATTTTTTTACAAATGCCTTTTTTAAAAAGAAATGCATGCGATCATAGGTGTAACTAGAATGGAGCATGATGGAGCACCTTGGATGCTAATATGCCAGAGGCTCATGACTACCTCTTGGGCTCTGTCCTAGGTACAGAGGAAGCATTAGTGGCTTTGTACCCACCATTCATTCTCCAGTGGAGGCTCCCCGTTCAAGAGAAGGAACAAGTGGTGCAAGGATGCTGCAGCAATCACTTTTCCTCTGGATATATATATATAATCTAGAACTTATTTCATGTGACATCACTGCCCTAGGAACCATGCCATAGGCTGCAATCCTAAAGACACTTTCCTGGGAGTAAGACCCATTGAACACAATGGGGCTTACTTTTGAGTAGACCTGGATAGAATTGTGCTTATAGTCTCACACCTCTGCATGATCTTTTTTCTTTCACCATAAGTAAGACTCATGCATTAAAAAATGAGATGTAGCCATCCAGGATGATGGAGCAAAGTTGAAGTACACCTATGTTGGCCGTATGCCATAAATCCCTGTCACTGGACAGAAGGGAAGTTCCAGTGCAATAGCTTAAAGGACCATCTTAACTGCACTTTGATAGTCCCTGAAGCTTTAGAACATGCCCAAGGGTTTTATGTTTGTTTTTAAATTAATCTTTGTGTGTTCATGAACTACTATAAACCTTTGTGTGGCAAAAAGTAGCTTTGGGAGATTTTAAACTTATGTTCCATACGTAGTGCAAAAATACCCCACATTTTTCCAGTCTGTTGATAGATCAGGGGACTGAAAATGGGGACTGTAATGCTTGTGTTGGCCTTGACCTAATTCTCCTCTCCTCAATGCAACTGTTTTGGTCGTCTAATCCTTGTGAATAAGAAGCTCCAGAATGCCCCCATAATAAAAGTCCTATAATATTAATAATTGGCACTGTAGTTGGCCTTCTCAAAAAAGCTTGAATGCCATGCACTTAATTTGGTTTTATTAGCAACCTTTAGTGTTCATGGACAGTAATCTTCCTTCTGTGTTCACCTTTGACTCTTGAAAAAAGACTGAAGGCATTTGGATGGCATCTCAAGGCATTTTCCAATAACTGTCTTTCATTGGCAGAATAAACCCGACATCACGTGAAAGTGGAATGACTTTGAATTAATATTGCTTCACTATGGTATGGGAAAGAAGGCACCATGTCAGAAGATGCTGCTAGTGAGACACAATTTTCTTTGAAGACAGCCGCTTTACAAGTCTTTGATCTTCCTCTTTCCTGGTATTATTCTCTAAGCCAGGTAATCCTAGCTTTTCAGTATTTTTATACATAGTGTTTACAAACAGGGAGCCAAAATATACATACTTCAGCATCAAATCATGTTTCATATTATCTGTTAACATAGCTTGATTAAAATAGCATATTTGTGTGTGTATTACATAGCATAAAATAGCGTATTTTAAAATAGCATATTTGTGTGTGTATTACATTTGTATGTAATGTCCACTGAATATATGGTAGTGCTGATATGCACTAGTACTGATGTTCTGATGTGCCTTGTTTTATTATGCTGTACATATCAGACTGCAGAGTCTGCTCTGAAGCCCTGCAGTCCCAAACATCTTCAATCATAAATTCAGTTGCATATTATAAATGTATGTTACCTTTCCCTTTTTTATTTTTTTGGTAAAAACCTGAAGGGAAGCATAATTGCTATAGGCTGCAATCCTAGACATATTTTCCTGGGAGTAATCCCCATTGAATATAATAGGACTTACTTCTGAGCAGACAGACATAGGATTGCACCCTTCATATCCAGCTAGTTGCAAAGTATTTTCTGCTGTTAGTAAGGAAGATTTTTTTATAGAGCATCCAATCATTTGCAAATATTGGTGTTGACAGATTAATTTATCTACAGAATGTTTAAAAAAATATCTTGCTATGAACCACACATGAGGATTCTTAAAGCTTTTTCAGTGTTTGTCATTAAACCAATTCTGTTTTACTTTTACTTTACAAATGTGTATGAATTGCAGTTTTGCTGTTGATTATGATCTATTTACAGGATTAAGAGGGACAAAGGTAGTGTTGAAAGCTCATTATTAATCCTTTTTGATGGATTGATGATGGTGGAAACTGTAGCATTTACTGATGGAAGTGGTATGAGCAACATCTATTTCTAAAGTAGGCTAGGGTGGGGTTCCAGGGCTAGGAATATGTTTGCACTAAAAAAGGTGGTGAGATGAAGCGGACAGAATAGCTGTGATATCAGATATACCATTCCATGGGGTCATGGACAGAAATTAACTATACTGAATAGTTGCATGAAGTGAAATTATTTTTTTCAGCATATTCTGCTACTCACATACAGAAGAATGGATACTGGTGTTCTACAACATATCAGTTGTAGAGAACATGTTCACATCACTAAACATGTATATTACATGTGTGGTTCAAAGCAGCCTTCAAGGCAAAAATGCAATGACAGGCAAACCATGTGGGAAAAGGCATTTCTGTAAGGATTGTCATACTAACTGGCAATCTAAAAAATACTGAAAATCCATAGTACCCAGCAGTTGTGCTTGCATGTGCAGGGTTGCCCTTTTCTTGAGATTTGCAAGAGTGACAGGTGATCAATGCCTGCTGCTACACTAATGAAGGTATTTATCCTTCTTCCACACTATACATACTGTACACATGGAGTCTAGATACAATTTCCCTCCTCTAAACCAGTTGCTGTTGAACAAAGGAAAGAAGTGATTAAGCAGCTGCAAGCTGTTTTATATACAGTACTTGGATCTATTGAGCACATGCAAAAATAGATGACTAGAGATTAGTAATTACAATGTTGATTAACATCTATGCAAAAATTTTACATGCCAAATATGGTTTTAAACTAAGGGCACAATCCAGAGTAACTATGGGGAGTCCTTGCTCCAACATAGGAACAATTTACTCTGGATTGCAATATGAATTTCCCATAGGTTTTCACTAGGTGGTGCTGTGACTAGGTCGACGTCAATGTCTCTTACCTGCTCCTGTAGGTACTCTGGATTGTAGGGTAAGTCACTCACTCACCTTACCCTCATAGAATTGTTCATGAAGGTTGTATAATAGTATGTACTCACTTGTGTACTCACACCCAGCAAAGTAGTAATACAAATCACTATTGTATCATGACAAAAGTCGCAGGTGGACAAACTGGTAAAATGTTTCATACTCATGTGAGTTGATTATTCATAAGTTCTGCTTTATAATTCTCTGTGTGTGAGTACACAACATAAAACATGTTACAGGTTGCATTGGAAAACTGCTAAAGAAAGTAAACATCAAGACAAACTATAAACCAACAGTAAAGCTGAAGCAGATCCGGTGATTACATAAAGATGCAAGAGATCCCTGTTCACAGCCATATTCCATTGTGTTGTGGAAAGGTGTGCATCAGCACTAAAAAGAGCATACAAATCCAAGTGAAGGAACACAAAAGACTTTTTTGTTTAAAACAAAATGAAACAAGTGGAAGCCAAATCAAGGTGCTTTCCTCAATGTGCTAGTTGGAAACACTCTTGGCAGGAGCAAAAGAAGAGAAGGAAGTTCTAAAACCTACACTGGTCAACCTACAAAGGGGCACTCTAACAACTACAACAGGAGACAGGCAAACTGCATCACATGCAACATTTAGATTGCAATCCTAATTAGGTTGCAATCCCTCCAATTAGGCCAGCCTAATCCCTGGCATAAGTCTTGTGTTGACCTGAGGATGTCACAAAAGTGCAGTAAGACACTTCTGCACCATTCCTAGGCCATTCCTGCGCCACTCCAGTGCACAGACATGTGCTTGCCTACATACAACATCATGGGAACAGAAAGACTGTTGAATTGTGCCTGTCTAGATTAGCACTGCACCCTAAGAGCACAATCCTAATCATGTATACTCAGAAGTAAGCCCTATTGTATTCAATGGGTCTTACTACCAGGAATGTGTCTCTAGGATTGCAGCTTTAGTACCCTATATCGTTGCTATCAGGCACAGCTGGCTGGGAGAGTATGGCTGCAATCCTAACATCCACTTAGGCCAGCATACGCCCCACATAAGTCCCATACTGGTCTGGGGGTGTCACAAAAGAGCCATAAGGGACTTCTGTCCCACTCCTGGGAGGGTTTGGCCACTGCACAGGCAAATGTCAACCTCCCCACACCACAATGGGAAGATATGTCAGGTGACTTAGGCCAGCCTAAATTTGATAGGATTGCATCTAAAAGCAAAAGGATCTATTAGAACCTATTAGAGTAGTGATTTTCAATTTATTTATTTATTTTATTTAAGTAATTTTTATCCCGCCTTTCTTCCCCCACAGGGGGGAACTCAAGGCGGCCAAACAATTAAAAAACAATAAAACACCATTAAAATTACATATGATAATAAATAGAGATAAAAACACATTAAAATGTAATTAAAATACAATTAGATTAAGCTAAAAACGTAGACTAAAAACGATAAAACAGAAAAGATAAAAAAGATAAAAGCCCCCCAACCTCTGCCCCCATTTAAAAAGCTTTTTTAAAATAAAAGGTTTTAAGGCTCCGCCTGGAGCTCTGTAGTGAGGGAGCTTTCCTCAGTTCTAAGGGGAGGGAGTTCCAAAGCCGGGGTGCCACCACCGAGAAGGCCCTATCTCTGGCCGCCACACCTCTCACGTCTCTTAGTGGCGGCACAGTCAGAAGGGCCCCCTCTGATGACCTTAGGTGACAGGTCGGATTGTATGGAAGAAGGCGGTCAATCAGTGTGGCACACGGGTGGGCCGCGGATAGTCCTCAGCAGGGGTGGGCCCGGCCTGGCCCAACATCCGATTCGCCGGATGTGGGCGGGGCCAGGCCGGGGTCAGGGGGCGGGGAGGATCAGGGGCGTGGCCGGGGAGGGCCAGGGAGGGGCCCTTACACAAACTATGTTTGGTGCACGCACAGAGCGTCCTGAAGCGTGCTAGCTTCAGGACGCACTGCGCGTGCACCAATGAAAGTTGGCACATGCGCACTGCAGTGGTGGGCCTGCCGGGATTTGGACAGTCTGGTGTGCCTTGTCAATGGTAAAAGAAACAACATAGTGTGCCTTGACAATTTCAGTGCCTTGTTATGTGTGCCATGGGATGAAAAAGGTTGAAAATCACTATATTAGAGCATTGCACTGACCAATCATTGGGCATGCACATAGCAGACAATCTATTGCTGCCACAGCCTGTCCATCTAACCATACTCACCCATGCCACTTCCATCATCACTATCATTTACCAGCATATGGCTGTGTATATGCTGCCCTCCCTGTCACCCTGCAACTGACTGTTTTTGGGACATTTAATATAACAGGGGACTTTATTACCAAGAGCTTCCCCATCCACTGGATCTGAAAGAGTTGCAGAGTGAATCTGATGCAAACCTTGGTTACACAGATGCCCTTTACCCTTCCTCTGCAGAGTCCCACCAAGAGGACAGATGAGGTGAAAATAATTAGGGTGGCATGATCCTAGCAGGGTTCCCTAACAAATACCAGGAGTACACAATGGGCGAAATCCAGAGTAACTATGGGGAGTCCTTGCTCCGGTGTAAGAACAAATTACATTGGATTGAATTTCCCATAGGTTTTCACTAGGTGGTGCAGTACCTACGGGTGCACGTATTGTCTCTTATGTGCTCATGTAGTTACTCTGGATTTAGCTGAATGTCAAAGGTAGAGCACCATTTGGGAGATAAATATCCAACTATCACCTCTTAATTGTGCTGTTTTTATCTGACAGCCAAGTAACAGCTGGCAGTGAGGTCTGGCTGCTTTGGTTGCTTCACAATCTGTCATGGAGTTTGCAAATCCTTAGGGATCAGACTGGAAGAACTTGGTCAGCAACTTCACTGAGTAGCAGCTGGACTCATGCAGGTCGCTGCAGGCAGGCAGACAATCTGTTGGCTTCCCCTGGGAAGTGCACAGTGTTTTCACCTGGGTGAGATCTGTCCTTTGGAGAAAGTGACATGAGAATATAACTAGGAATAAGTAGCATCAGTCCTGAAAACATGCATCACAGGCCTACAGAAAACACATTTTTAAGTCCTCAAGGATGTTTCAAAGAATTTAGGATTTTGAGAGGAATTGTGAATCCAAAAAATGACATCAGTTTGAAGACGGTTAGGATATCACCCCTGAGGGCATCACCCATGTCAACAGTATACGATTGAGTTGTTACTTGAATAGAAAAGAAAAACATATTGAAACACATGTATCATAAAAATTGGATGAAAAGTCCTAAGATAATTTAATTTAGAAGATATAAATTGGAGGGAAACCAATTGTACAATTATATATTTTTCTTTTTATTCAACCACCACAAAATGTACTGCAAAGTACATTACATTCTAGCTGCACCCAAATGAGTAACACCCAGTCCTGAGCTGCCCATAGCACCAGAACTTCTGTAGTGCTAAAATGGCTGCCAATGGGCAAAATCCAGAGTAACTACGGGGAGTCCTTGCTCTGGTGTAAGAACAATTTACTCTGGATTCCAATATGAATTTCCCATAGGTTTTCATTAGGAAGTGCAGTAACTGCGGGTGCATGTAATATCACTTACATGCTTCTGTAGTTACTCTGGATTTGGGGATAAAGTATTCTAAGGGTGAAATCCAGAGTAATTACAGGGAGTCCTTGCTCTGGAGTAAGAACATGTTACTCTGGATTGCAAATGAATGTCCCATAGGTTTTCACTAGGTAGTGCAGTAACTACGGGTGCACGTAATGTGTCTTACGTGCTCCCGTAGTTACTCTGGATTGTGCCCTTCGTCCTATAGGTAGGGACCTGCAAAAGGTGAGGTTATTTTCCTGACAAAGTGGTGTTATCCTTTGTCAGGAAAAATAACCTCACCTTTTGCAGGTCCCTACCTATAGGCCACTGTTGACAGCTTCTCTGGTGAAAGGGACAACTGTCCCATTCCATTAGGCAAGGAAAGTAGCCCATTAGTGAGTTGCTCCGCAATTCTGTTGAAACCCAGGGACTGCTGTAAAATCAAGAGTCTCCAGCACAGTTCATATGGTTGTGCTGCAAAGAGGATGCAACTCCCTGCTTTGGTCTCTCCTCTTCTCTGGATAGTGCACATGCCTTATGGCATGTTTGTGACATCCTGGGCCATGTGCATCAGCCCAAAAGAGCACTCAGGCTTGCAATCTCAAATATCTATAATAAATGTTCAAAAAGAGTTTAGAAATAAAATTGTTTTGCTGTCTGTAGAAAATGTCATATAACCTTTTCTATGTGTTCAAGGTTAAGATCTCACCAGGTTTAAAGAAGCTGTTTGCAGTAACAGCAGTCAGTGCAATATCTGTGCTTTTCCTTGCCCATCACTTCAAAAGAAAACGTGGGAAGAAAAACAGGAAAGTATCTCCTTGGGAACATGGCCACTTGGTTTTAGGCTATACAAAAACACCTGCATCAGAAAAAGGTAGGTAACCTGTCCAAGGAAAGCTAAAATGTCAAAACTTAGAATTAATCAGAAGTTCACGTGGAAGATATGGAATTTATTTTCAGAGACATGATCAAGAAAGAGATAGAAACAGTGCTTTTTCTGGGAAAGAAAGGTGCCAGATGGTACTCACCAACACCACAGGTCATAACAATGTGACTAATTATTAATTAGCTGCTGGGCGAAAGGGTGGAAAAAGATGCTGGTATTGAGTACTGGTGATTACCCCCAGAAAAAAGCCCTTGATAGAAATATATTTATTACAGTACCATAATATATGAATGAACAATCCTCTAGAGTTCTCAACATTCTGATTTAATTTCCAGTTGATCTTCATTCTTATAAATTTGTTGTGAATCACTTCATGTTATGGTAGGAATTGGTCACTGGCAGCCTCTGAGCTAATCCTACTGAACTTTCAAGTTCCGCAGTTGCAAATCCAAAAGCAAAAGAGTCTGTAGGTACAAAGAAGCTGTGGCAATGGTACTTGAGGAATTCTTTGGGGGAGTTCATGTAGGGACCTGGACCTGTTACACTATGGTTATCTACTGAAATACATTATAAAACAGGTGCTATATGAAAGCATGTGTGCACAGGATCTCTCTCTCCCTCTTCATTTCATCTGCTTTATCAGCAAATCCCAAAACTTAACTTTTTTTTTTAATTTTGGAGTTTGAAAAACAGTTTGGATATTTGGGTGGACAATTGTGAGAGGATGAAAATAGGTGCTATCTCCCCTGAGGTGAACCTTCACAAACCTCTATCATGAATCTTCTGCCTTCCATAGAGTTTGCATAAACCTTCTTACCTCCAAGCTAGAAAACAAAAGATAAGTGGAAAACCATAGATTAATGCTTAATGAATCACTTGTTCAAAATCTCATCATCTGTTAAATTACGTAACATCCTACAACACAGATTTAATAATGTAGTAATGTTATAAGATTTCTTTGAAAATTCTTCTACCATTGTTAAATGTATTGTTGAAATATAGCAAGATATTTTGATACTTTTAGAATCATAGAATCCCAGAGTTGGAAGGGACCTAGTAGGTCATCTAGTCCAACCCCCAGCCTGCATCAGGAAATCCTCCTAAAGCATCTCCAACAGGTGCTCGTCAAGCCTCTGCTTGAAGATCCCCAATGAGGGAGAGTCCACCACCTCCCTTGGCAATCTGTTCCACTGCCGAACTGCCCTCACCGTCAGGAATTTTTTCCGGATATCCAACCAGAATCTCCTTTCTTGCAGTTTGTACCCATTGGTTCTAGTTCTACTTTCAGAAGCAGCTAAGAACAAATCAGCCCCCTTCCTCCACATGGTACCCCTTCAGGTATCTGAAGAGCTGTCATGTGGAGGAAGGGGCTCATTTGTTCTTTTAGGTTGAAAGACTTTGGCCTTCTATCAATTCACAGAATCTTAATATCTTCTTTTTCAGGTTCCAGCTGTTCCAGCAGCAGACAAAATCTAACACTTTCATTGAGTTCTGCTAAAGAAAAAGGTTCCCAACCTTGTATTAGTGCAAATGGAGGCCTCTTCAGTAAATTCTCAGGTTCAGCACAAAGTTTGGCATCAGTAAGCATAGCCTATATTAAAGATTATTATGATATGCATTGTAAATAAGCTCTTGAAATGTGTGTCTTCCATAATTTCTCATAAGTCCCAATCCTTTTAAGACTTTATGCTGTCAGAACTAGTGTACTGGTAACATATGGTCCTTTATGACTGTTAGCGGGCTGTGGGTGGCGCAAGTGGTTAAGACACTGTGCCTGTTAACTAGAAGGCCAGAGTTCGAGATCCGGGTCCCCACAAGACAGGGTGAGCTCCTGTCCTTAGCCCAGCTCTTCAACGCAGCTGGAACCAATTGTATCGGCTCTGCCTTTCCATTGGACTATTTCAGTGGCGTGGAGAGGGGGGATTTGCTGCTGCTTGGGTAACAGCCTATCCTCCATATCAATCTAACCCAGGCCTTCGTGCTTCGCATGCAGTGTTGAGGATGATACCATAGTCTTTCAAGACTGATGGATGCCAAGTGTGTTATGACTGTTAAAAACTGTAACACACCATTCAGCATGGCCTGGGCTGGCAGCTATGGCAAGCAGCCAGAGGATACCCACCGGTATTAGTAAGTCAGTGCAAGGGGTGGAAGTTGAGACATGGAAAAGGGCAGGAAGGAACAATGAGTACATGGGGGTTGAAAGGACAGATAAAAGCTGAGAAGGGGGGTAATATCAGTGGCAGCCGCCGCACCACCATTAATATTACTACCACCCCTTCCCAGTCTCAAACCCCCAACCTGGGCCAGATGAAGGTTCAAGAAGACCCATGGGCCAGTGCAGGATTACCCTGGGGAAAGGGAACATTACCCCAAGAAAACCTAGAGGTCCAAAAACTCCCCTGTGGAATAAAGTACATGATACATTGGTGTAGCTGCTTCAGCATGTGGAGAATCACCGTATATAGGATTGGACTCCCCAAAAACAATGATAATTATTTCATCAGTTTTCTGGGATAGATTGTTACAAATGCCTTAGCTTGCTGAAACCTTTTTGTTTGTTTTTTGTTTAAATAAGGGTCAAAGTGCTACTTCCTGTCCCAGCTGTGTTTGTGCCAACTCCAATTCGTGGGACAAAGCAGATGATGATGATATGAAGCTGGTCAATATTCCAGTAACTACCCCAGAAAATTTATATTTAATGGGTATGGGAGAATCTTTTTTATATACTGTACTTATTTTTGCTAAGTGTTTTTAAAAAACAAAAAGCCAAGATATGAGGGTGGTTCGTTGTATATTTGAAAGGTATACCTTTGGATGCTAAGGCCAATGTAGAAGAATGCTCTGTCATGTGACAGAGCCCTACCATTAGTAGAGACCAAACAAATCATATATGTTGAATGACTTTTACAGTCAAACAGGGGCATAGGAGTCTGTGAAATGCTACCATAAATCCTATGTAAACTATCTAAAACAGTTATTTGGACTTTTTAATAAAAGTTTCAGTGTTGAGAATATGGAGGATTTTCTTCATGTCATGCAATTAAACACCACCTAGTCTATCCCCCAAATGACATCCTCCAAAACACCACATAGAACAGTGTGGAACCCTGTTGGATACCAAATGCAGTGTATAAAGATACGCAACATACACAGCATATCTCTCCAAACGAATGAGTCAGGACACTCAAAGCAAGGCAAACCATAATGGAAAATGATGTTTGTTAATAACATCTTTCAGGAATGGAGCTGTTTGAAGAGGCATTGCGGCGATGGGAACAAGCACTGACCTTTCGTAACAGACAAGTTGAAGATGAAACTAACTGTAGCTCCATCAAACTTGGAGCTGGTGATGCTATTGCTGAAGAAAGTGTAGAAGTGAGTAAATGGTGATAGACATTTGCTGTGCCATCACATCATTGTATATTAATTTTGAGACTGCAGTCCTATCCCTACTTCTTTGGGAGTAAGCCCCATTGAACACAATAGGATTTACTTCTGAGTAGACATGCATAGGGTGTCTATCCATCATTGTGTCCTGAGGGTGCCATCCTAACTAATTAAGCAGTAACTCACCTATTGCCCCATTCCTTTGGTGGTGTAGGGAGGCCTGTGCATGTCTGCACACTGGACTAGCCCCTTTAGAAGTAGTGCAGAAGTGCCTTAAAACACTTTTAGTGTCACCCCCAAGTCAGCACAGGACCTGGGAGAATCCTGGATCTTATGCCAGCCTAACTGGGGATTAAGATTGCAGCTCCAGTGACTTACTTCACCTTCCAGTGAAGAAGTTCAGATTTAAACTCTGAATGAAACAAGAGACTCCGTCTCCGTCTTTTGACACTGAAAAATATACTGTGTGGTATACAAAACAGTCATATTAACTATCCCTACCCCCTCTTCAGATTTAATTTAAATATGCCTCAGTGGTATTCATAACAAAATAAGAAACGTAGAAGAGCTTATGATGTATTTTTTTTGTTCTTGTTGATATATATAAAAAGACATGTTCTGAATGTCTATGCTAATTGTATCCTTGATAACATGGTTTAGGTATCCTAAATACTGCATAGGTATCCCTGCATAAAATGTGCAGGAAGAAAAACAGGGCTATGATTTATTTAGAACTAGCAAAAAGCGTACCTGCGTTGCAGGTGTAACATTTTCCCCTATGCCATCCCCCCATGGCGCAGAAACACCCCATGTGCCACTTCCCCCATGCACACCATCCCCCATGCACATCATACCCCCATGCGCATCATACCCCCATGCGCAACGTCCCCTCATGCGCAACTTTCCCCCATGGGCATCATCCGCAGATGCACAACTTTCACCCATGCGCAACTTCCCCCATGTGCAACTTCCCTCAATGCACAATTTCCCCCAATGCGCAACTTCCCCTCATGCGCAACTTCCCCCATGTGCAACTTTCCCCCATGTGCAACTTTCCCCCATGTGCAACTTTTGCCCATGCGCATCAACCCCCATGTGCAACGTTCCCCCATGTGCAACGTTCCCCCATATGCATCATCTCCCATGTGCAACTTCCACCCATGCGCAACTTCCCCCATGCGCATCATCCCCTCATGCACAACTTTCCCCATGCACATCATCCACTGATGCGCAACTTCTCCCCATGCGCAACTTCCCCCATGCGCAACTTCCCCACATGTGCAACTTTCCCCATGCGCATCATCCGCCGTTGTGCAACTTTCCCCATGCGCAACTTTCCCCCATGCGCAACTTTCCCCCATATGCATCATCCCCCATGCGCAACTTTCCCCCATATGCATCATCCCCCATGTGCAACTTTCCCCATGCGCATCATCCGCCGAAGTGCAACTTTCCCCATGCGCAACTTTCCCCCATGCGCATCATCCCCCATGCGCAACTTTCCCCCATATGCATCATTCCCCATGTGCAACTTTCCCCATGCGCATCATCCACCGATGCGCAACTTATGCATGCGCAGCTTCCCCATACGCAACTTTCCCCTATGCGCATATCCCCTATGCGCATCATCCCCCATGCTCAACTTTCCCCCATGCACATCATCCCCCCATATGCATCATCCCCCCATGCGCAACTTCCACCCATGCGCAACTTCCACCCATGCGCAACTTCCACCCATGTGCATCATCCCCTCATGTGCAACTTTCCCCACGTGCATCATCCGCCGATGCGCCACTTCCCCCATGCGCATCAACCCCCATGTGCAACTTCCCCCCATGCGCAGCATCCTCGCCCGTGCAACCTCTTCCTCCGAACAACATCCCCCAGTGCACCAGGGTCTGAGCGCCAAATTGGCTGGAGGTTGTTCAGTCTCCCATGTTAAGTATAGGAGAGAAACACGTTGCCCCCTTTTCAGCCCCTGAAGGGTTAAATGTCTCCAGATGGTTCTTGGTGGGTGTTCAGGTGACAGAAGGAACTCCCAGAATTCCATGCTTCAGGCCCAGCAGTTGGGGCAGAATGTTGATGAGTCAGCAATTCTCAATGCAAAGTATAGGGAGGAAAACGCGTTGCACCCCTTTTCACCCCCTTCCAGTTGGAATTTCCGAAAACTGGTTCTTAGTGCACCCCTCCCTCACAGAAGGAACACCCACCCCAAATTTCACACTTCTAGGCCCAGCAGTTTTGGCAGGGCGATGATGAGTGAGGCAGTCAGTCAGTCAGTGAGTCAGTCAGTCAGTCAGTCAGTGACTTTTCTCTTTTATATATATAGACTACAATGCTAAGCAACCATTGCCAAATGCAGCTTTTCTGACTCAACTCCACCCCTTTAATGCAGACAATTACCGTAATTAGGAGAAGACAACCTATCTGAGCAGACCTCCATGGCTCAGAATGTTGTGTGATCTTTAGGTTCTTCACTACACTACCAGTCCCTGGCAGTGTTTCTAGGAAGCTAAACTGAGTCAGGTATCCACTATCGTGAGCATCCCAATTCCACTCCAGGGTCAAGCCAGTGCAAATCCCAATAGGGGTAGCCCATGAAGGGAGTCCTAAATAAGAGTGCATAGAATTGTCTCTTAGGTTTATCTCTTAGGTTTATCAAGTAAAACTTGAACTCTTGCTTTTTCCTACTGCACTGATTTTTTTTACACAAATTGCTCACTTCTTATGAAATGCTGTCTTGTATGACTTTCCTGTTCTCAATAGCTAACAGTTACTTTTGTCTGTTATTTTTCTTTGTTATAAACTCACATGCAATTTGACCGAGCTGTGCTTAAGTGCTGAATCCTGCTGTTCTTGCATGTGGTGTTATATACATAATGAATAATCCAGGTACTCTTGTTGATCCTTGTACATCTCCGAATCTCCATTAGTGGCTTAAAATATTAGTAATGAAGGAATCCATTTCCATAACATGTCTTCCGTCTGCACTGCAGGACATCATTAGTGCCGAATTCATTCATAAGCTGGAATCTTTGCTCCAAAGAGCTTATCGACTTCAAGAGGAGTTTGAAGCCTCTCTTGGTGCAGCTGACCCAGCTTCTTTCGCTAATGACATTGGTGAGTGTTCCTCTTTTTACATTTGCATTTTTTTCCTTGAAAGTATACACCACTAAGCATCTGGCAATGAGAGGCAAAAATTGGGATTTGAGAAATTACTTTGATTTTGATTTTTTTCCTTTTACCCACTTCCACATAGCTGGTTTAATTTCTACAGTTAGTAGTAAACAAGTTGTGTGTGAAGTTGCTTTGGTCTGCAGGCATATCTAAACTGAACTGCAATCAGAACCCCTAGTCAATTGGGTGCTATCTGATGGGCCTTGCATTGGAATGTTTCCAATACTCTTTCTACAAAAGTTGAATTCCCAGTTTCTTTTAGGGCCTGGTGTTGAATGTTAGGAATCCCAGCTGCTCTCACATTGGACTGGAAAGTGTGGTAGTAGCGCTGTATGTGATAAGAAATCAAGAAAGAAAGGAATGAGGTTTTGGTATATGGTGCAGTACAGAAATATCAAAAGATTATGTGAAAACTCTGGTTAATGCTAGCCTCTTTTTATACCATCAGGCTTTCCCTGAAGGAATATATACTATATTCCTTTAGGGATATGGAAAGCAATCACAGAACAAATGCTGAAAGGGAAGGGAGTTGAAAAAAAATTGTTGTTGGTAAACAAACCAGCAGGTCTGCCAGAATAGAGAGAAGCTATAGATGGCTTGTTAGGTGGGTCTCACAAGCAGCTATAGAGAGCAGCTATAGTAGCTTGTTAGACCCACCTAAATCTGTGTGTTGGTAGAATGATACAATGGCCTTTTTAAAGGTCTGGTATGTGTTGCAGTGGTATTTTGGAATTTAAATTTGGAGACACTTGCACATGAAGGAAAGCAACCTTCAAAGGAATCATTATGTATGTTGGAGAATGTCTAGAGTCTACTATAGAACATGGTGCTTTCGTAGTTCTATACTGTAGCACCTATAATAAACAAGGCTGCATGGAGAATTCTTACAGTATTTGGATATAGAGATAACCATGAGAGGAAAAAATGTGCCTAATTTTAATTAGAGCTTGACCTCTTGGTAATGGCTATGCAAATTAAATACACTGATTATTTCACTTAACACTGCCAGTGGTGGGCTTCAGGGGGTTCTCACAAGTTCTATAGGACCCTTTACTAATGAGCGCCTGGTTCTGAGAACCAGTTACTAATGGGACATAGACCCTGTTGTTAATTAAGTTTATTAGGACATAGAACCTGTTGTTAATTTATTTGAATCCCACCACTGCTTGACAGTCTATTTAGATAAGACATGGAGGCTTGAAATGGAGAAACAGAGTACATTTTAAGATCAAATATTGCAATATCTCAGGCTAATTGCTTTTTTGTAGCAGAAGCTTTCATGAAAGCTGATGTAAGGTAGTGCACAAGATAAAATATGCGCCAGGAAGTCCCGGATATGACTCTAACATTGGTCATTAATTCAGGGGCCTTCGTCAAGGTACTTAATACTCTATCTGAAAATTGATTATTTTGTGCTATAAAAATGCAACGTTATTTCTTCACAAAACAATTTAGTAGATTCGGAAGTTATAGAAATGGTATAACATGCCAAAGGAGTGCCAAATTGTTTCTCTTTCAAAACACTTAAAAACAGCAGGGGGCAGTATGCACAATGTAATTCATAGCATTAGGCAACTTGGAAATTGACTGCCAGTATTATTAGACTGTACATCCCCCAGAATTAAAGTGATGCAAAGTGGTGTTATCTGGCCAAGAAGACTTAGTGGTGAGGATTTGTTCCTGGATAGTGTGAGTGCATTTTAAGGTAAAGTCAACTTCATAACTTGACCTCCGGTTTTTGGAAGTACTGTTTTGATGATGGTTTTCCCCCACAACCTGCCACTATGGCACTTTTTGATACAGCCAGACTTGTCTCCAAGAGCACTTTCAACTTTCTTGGTATTGTAAGCTATTTGAAATTCATTGAAATTGGTCTTGAAAAGGGATAATGGATTGTTGCTTTATATATTACAAATTGTTGCTCCAAAACCTGACACTTATCAGCATTTTTGTTCAAACTAGTTTATGAGCTTAGAAATACAAATGCCACCAGAGGTCAGTTGTCGGAATCTTATTTCTGATGGCATCTTAAGTGTACCATCCAGTGACAGGCTAGTTAAATTTAGTTAGTTTTCTGGCACATTGTTTGAACACCTGTTACAGTAACTCAGGACACAGAAAGGGGCTTAGATGTCAGTTCTGATGCTAGCAAACACGCAGATCTGTCAGCTGTTGGATGTCAATTTCCTTTTTTCATTCTTTCTTGTAGCCAGTTAGCCTCTCCAATTTCCCAGGACTTAAAAGAACCTTCTCATTCATATTATTTCTAAGGAGTTTCATTGCTCCAAGCTTCATAAAAGGCAATTTAAGTTAACATTCCTTTGCCTCCATTTTTGTTCTCTGCACAGTTCCTGTAATTAGGGGAAAAATTTTTTTCCAGGTTTCTTCTTAAACAAAGTTAGTTCGGAGAGTGCTGTTGTTAAGTTCTGTAGATATTGTCCCAGGTGACCAGAGGTCACTCAAAATTTGTGACATGTAATATTCTGAAACATGGCACAGGGCTCTTAAAAATAAATTTTATCTATCATGTGGACAGGCTAAATTCAACTTTTGTCACTCGTTGAGACTGCAATCCTCACCCTCATTCAGGCCAGAATAAGTCCCAGCACAAATCTTATGCTGGACTAGGGGTGTCACAAAAGAGCCGTAAGGACATCCAAGTCAGTGACTTCACTGTGTTTGGATTTAACTGACTTTCAGCATTAATTGGTATCCCTTCTTCCCTGTTAGTCAATTAATAGGGAAGAAGGGATACTAAGTCAAAGCTTCACTATACCTCCATAGACTGTGGTCTAAACTTAAATAATGGGGCAGTTCCATGGATTTCATTTTGTCTGTCAGGTGAAATTTAAAGGTACTGTAATATTATCCTGTAATCCGGCATACTTTCTCTTCTTGTTTTAAGATACTGTATCTTAAAGATCCTTTATGGGGGAACGCAGGGTCCCACAGCTTCAAGTTCCTCTACCTTATCTACTACGTATTTCTAACCATAGGAGTTTTAGGGTGCAGTCCAGAGTAACTATGGGGAGTCCTTGCTCCAACGTAAGAACAATTTACTCTGGATTGCAATATGAATTTCCCATAGGTTTTCACTAGGTGGTGCCATAACTACATTGACGTTAATGTCTCTTACATACTCCTGTAGTTACTCTGGATTGTAGGGTTAGTTGAACAGTTATTTACAGAATAGGAGGCAAGAGTTGGCAACAATTTCCTGGGACTGCTAAGAAGCTGAGTTCTGCCAAAAGCAACACAACCACAGACACAATAATGGTAGTACAGTTTGGCAGAAAGCACTGCAAACTCAGTAATATGATGATTGCACTGGGACATGAATGTAATACAGTATTTTAAGGTCTCCAGTTTTTCCTGAATTTTCCCCTGGAGGAGTCTACCAAAATGAGAAATTTTGTAGTGGACAGGGCAGAGGGAGCCCAGCCAGGATGTGATTTCTAAGGAAGAAGGACGTACGTATAAAGTCAACTGTATTCCTTAAAAAGGACTCTTGCTGTGGTTGTGCAAAGGAAAATGCACTGAAGGGCAGTGACTTTCTGATGCATTTTTAAAACCTTTTTTTATTTTGAAAGGAATACATTGAGTTCTGCTTTTTTTGAGAAATACCAAGAAAAATTGTCAAGTTCAAAGAAAAAAAGAGTTATAATTAGAGTTGAACGAAAACAGTGATAATGAAATAAAACATGTAACATAAATTTAATGTGCTTTTGAGTTTGGAAAACATTGAAATTATTGAGAAAATAAAATGAATTTTCACCCAGCTCTTGTTATAATTAAATATTGTTTCTTTTTATTACAAGACAATTTAGCAGTTCTCAAGCTATTAATCACTTAATATTCTCTCATTTCATCAAATTTGTGATTTGCCCCTCTAAAACCATGTGCTTCAGTTTGAAGGCACTGGCATTAGTCACATGCTAATATAGGACTTGAAAGATGAAACTTCCCTCTGACCCCCTCCAGCACTATAAATTGAAGAGTAGTGTAGTGTCTTCCATCTCCTATGAATGCTTCCCTTTGCAGAAGGTGAGAACATTACCTAAGATTACATTTCTGACAATAAGGGCACAATCCAAAGGAACTACGGGCACACATAAGAGACATTACGTGCACCCATAGTTACTGCACCACCTAGTGAAAACCTATGGGAAATTCACATTGGAATCCAGAGTAATTTGTTCTTACTCCGGAGCAAGGACTCCCCGTAGTTACTCTGGATTTCACCTTAAGTGACTCAAGCAATTTTATTTGCAAAACTCTTGTCAATAACCTCCTAAGGCATAGCTCTTAAAGTCAGAAGCTGCTGGAAGCTTGGAAGGCATTCCCTGATGTCAGATATGATGACCATGCTGTGGACTCCATCAGAGAGAGAAGAGTTCTATGAGCTGCCTGTAGAACAATTGCCTACCTCACAGGGTTGTTGTGAAGACAAAAAAAGATTTTATAAAAGCTATGTATGCTGTCTGGGAATTTGCATCGGTGTGGGAAAGGCAGGCTATAAAGCCCTAAAAATAATTAAAATAATAAATAAAAGTCTGGTCAGAAAGACTCCATTCTGAAGCCTGAGCCTGAAAGAAAAAAAACAAATTAATTTTACTGGAAATCACCTTTCACTGTCCTAAAACTTAATAGAGATACAAATATTGTTTTTTGATTTAGTTAAGACATTACAAATAATACATGTAGCTCTGTAAACCTATATCAACATATGTATGTAATAATAATAATATATAAACATATTATTATTAACATTATAAACAATATATGTAGCACTTAAAACATATACTTTGGGGAGCTGTTTAAAAGTTTTTCTGTGTACATTTTTCTTCTCCAATTTGTTCCCACGCATAACTTGTTTTTGTCACTAGTTTATAGAGGGTCCACTCAAAGAACATAAGTAGAGCTTCCACTTGATCTGGCCAAAGACCATCTAGTCCATCTTCCTGTATCTCACAGCAGCCCACCCAATGCCTCAGAGAGCACACAAGATGACAGTTGCATCCAGTTGTCCTCCCTGTATCTGTTAATTTGAGGTTGCCTACATCTATCTATACACACACAGAATCCTATAACCATTATACAGTTGGTCATACAGTATGCAACATCTTGGAAAGTTCATGTGCCATTACTTAATGTTTTGCCTCCACAGACCTCAGTAACAGGCCCTGCTGTTAAGGGTTTCCTCTAGTCCCAAAATTATTGTGTCGCTTCCCTCACCAGTTACACTGATGTAGTGATCTTCAGGATACAGTAACTTATTCTGCCTCCCTTTTGTTCATGAACCTATATTACAGCAACTGTGCCAGTAGCTAGGAGTAAAGTTTTGCAGTTGTAAAAGGTAAAGGTTAAAAAAATCTAAAGGCTACATCTGTTTATACTTATCTGTTGCAAGATCCAAATTGAGTCGCAAGTAGGAAGCAGTAAAGTGGAGTCTTAATGGGACTAGACTAAACAAATGAGCGCAAATAAGCTCTTGGAAATTTTATTTGTCTTGTCTTTCTGCCTGAATCTGATAGTGAATTGAGTGTTTGTTTATCCAAGTGTTAAATCTTACAGTAACATGATTGGAACAAGCCCAATTCATTTTTTCATTCTCTTCCTACCTCCAAACTAATGACACTTTCAAAAAGACCCACAACTGCCTAAAATAAGTTGTAGTCTGGAACTGCATGCTAAGTAGACAGGTCTGATTCATGTGTCTGCTTTCTTCCAGCCCATAGTATCGTTCCAATTTTAGTTTTGCTGTACTGTAGCTCTACTGTAGCTGTACTGTTACATTAATCATATATGTTAGTACATCCGGAGCTGGTATGTGGTGGCCCAGAAAGAAACATCCATAGGATCAGACTGTGCATCTGATTTTTCTCTTACTGCCATCTGTACAGGTCTTGGAAGATTGGCACAAACTGTTCAATGGAAAATGGCTGGCAGTATTTGTGCTAGATTTCGTCTTTCATTCTCACCTTTAACAGTGAAGAGTTATTGATCCCAATCACACAGGGTCGGATAATTACCCAGCAGCAGGTGTGGACATAGCCTGGCTCATGGGCCATTTCTGGCCGCTTATAACAATAGGGCTATGTCAATACCCAATGGCTGCATGGGTCCAACATAGCAGCTGCCACATCTGTGAAGCTCCATAGGCTGCAGAGGAATGACAGCCGTTTTATAGGGTTGAAATAACGCAATGCCTACAAGCAGTGGTCGGATTCAAATAAATTAACAACAGGTTCTCTGTCCCATTAGTAACCAGTTCTCAGAACCAGGCGCTCATTAGCAAAGGGTTCTATAGAACCTGTGAGAACCCCCTGAAGCCCACCACTGCATGACAAGCCTCATATTATTTTAACCTTCAAAGGGAACTGCAAATGCTCAAGCCTTGACCATACACAGTCCTGGGTGACCTAGGCAGTGGCTAGTTGCCTGCGAGGTGCTCTCCTGTGCTTTCAGGGTGGCCTACCTGGATTGCACGCCTCTCCTAAGCAGAGCTAGCTGCTTCCCTCCCCCCAACTGCATTGTATCCCAGGCTGCCTCCCACTGGTGGCAGAGGCTGATCACCCAAGACGTGAAGTGAGTGGCAAAAGCAGTGGCATCACCACATCTCGTGGTGTTGGGGCTCATCACCCTTTTTTGACAAGGATGCTGCTTTCACTGTCTACTTTGTGTTCCATGTAACAAGTTCCTGCCACTGATGGAGGGATGACCCTAGTCTGGGGGTGGTGGTTGCAAAGTATGTGTGTGTGTGTGTGTGTGAGGGATAGTCCTTTTTGGAAATTCTTTGAATTCAGCTGCTGAGAGGAAATCTCTCAGAAGAATTTTGTTTTGTTAGCTATATGGCTTAAGGCATTTGATTTGTTAGCTGTTAAGGCTTATATTAGCTGTAACACCTTTGGATTGTTGTGCTTATGGAGATATACCTTTGGATCCTTGATCTGTAGTCAATTTTAACACATCAAACTACTTTTACAGTAAAGTAGTTTAGTAAATCCTCAGAAAAAGAAGTATGAACATTTCTTTTTAAAAAATTTAGTAAACAGATAGTTCTCAGTTTGAAATAATTCAGAATTTATGGAAAGGAAGCATTCCTTTATTTAAAGTTTTGATCCTTGAATCCTTCCCAAAATGCAAGTGTTTCTTTCTGGAGGCCATGTTTCTCAACAATTACTTTAACAATTAGTAGTACTGTATAGTGATGGGATTCAAAAAAATTAACAACTGGTTTTATGCCCATCTGGCAGCCACTTTTAAATGGCTATTTTTAAACTTTATATGTCCTATTCTATAGAGTACCTGTTCTATAGAGTAGGTGTGAATCTGCTGGAGCCCACCACTGGTACTACTCTAGCTGTTTCTATCTTTAATATTTTAAAAATTTTTTTGATAGAGAAATAATAATTGGCCAATTGTAATTCTTTGCCAAGTGTGTGAAGGCTCTGCCTTATAAAATCTGCCACTTGAAGACAAAGAAATATTGTGGCTTCTAAAATAAGTACAGCATCTTGAGAGAGTATAAGCTAACCAGCATTTCAGACTCCTAGGACTGGCTGCTTGGGCAGCTGGGCGGATCAAGCAGCTGTGCATTCCTAGAGGTTTGATTGTACTGGTGTCTCCTATCTTAAAGCTGTCCAGAACACTAAAACAGTATACATTTGTATGAGTATGTGTGTGGCCTGTAGAAAAGGACTCTGTAATGAAGTGTTTCCTGCACAGTGCTTGTCACTATGCATTTGGCTAAGGGATTATTTATTATAGATTAAAATTGACAGTTGTTGATGCTTTAAAAATGTATTAGTTAAGGGTACCATCCAGAATAAGGGTAGTGAGGAGAGCCCTAGCTGGGCCGCCCCAACTATTCTGTATCTAGGGCAGAGAGTTATCCTGGATCCAGATAGTCAGGAATCCTGGGATCCGGTAACTGCTCCAGAGCATGCTAAGTCAGTGACAGCTTGCTCCTGAGGAGACCTCCCTCAGATCACACTGAACGAGGAACAGCTGTGGTGCCTTCATTATAAGGAAGCCCAAAAGTTAATGACAATTGGTAGCAGTAGCTCTAGCGGAGGGTGGATGCTTGGAGTGGCCTGCTGTATCCACAGGTTAGTGGATATCCTGAGGTTGTCCCATATCCTGAGGTTGAGAGGCATGGGGTTGCAGCTAGGCTGGCCAAGAACTCAGATTTTTGGTCAATACTGCCATTCTTACTTGCACCTTATCTTGGACCCCTATGGGTCTGCTTATTACTATATCTGCTCCTGAGGTGGTATAACTCTGAGGAGCTGGTCAAGGGCATTTCTGCCCTGGAAACAGGCTCTGGATACAGAATAACTGTTCTACCCTAGGCAAAGCTAAACATGCCCTCAACATGCCTCTCCTGAACTGCCTAGGCTGGCCCAGTTAGGGCAGCCTAGGTCCACCTGTCTTGGGGCAGCCCACGTTGCCTTAGGCTGCCCCAAGTCTTCTCTAGCATAACTGGGCTGCCCCATCTTGGGCCACCAAGTGATAGATAGGGCAGCCCAAGAGCACTTCTGGATTGCAGTCTAAGCCTATTTTGTGTTTTGGAGTCTAGTGCTAAAACTGTGCCCAAGGATTGCCATTATTATATCTTTCATTAACTCTTTATCCAGCTAGATTCTAAATTTCTTGAATTTTTCTAGCGCACTTCGCAAAATGAAACTGCCTTCTAAATGATGAAAAATAGATGATGATATTAGAATATTCAGAACCATAGATACTGTTGAAATAAACACGTGAACTGTAGCTTATCAGTAAGCTAAGAATAAAATAGCCTGTAACCTCTCTGGCTTGATATCCACAATCATTTGGGAAAATGGTTCTCAAACTTTTTTGGTATGCAAAGCCCTTTACGCTTATAAACATTATGGTGGAGCCCCAAAGTGCTTTTGATTAGATGGGTTCTATCTGTCCACCTCCACCAAATTAGCATTTAACTCCCAGTTTAGGCGTTAAAAAAATGCATAGGCATTAAATTGTTTTGGGAAAGGGCTTACAGAACAAATGTTTTGGGAAGAGCAAGCTTACAGAACAATAATCTAAGGGGCTTATATGTAAGCTACTGTACCCTAGGCAGAGAAATAGTGGAAATGCTGTACAGTTTAAGCCCTAGCTTAAGCATTAAAACCACAACCACAAACTTATCCACATTTACCCAGGAATAATTTTTATTGACTAGACTAGTGTTTCCGAGTAGATATGGACAGGATTGGGCTTTACGCATTAAAATGTAGTCAGGGCTTTACAGAACAAATGTTTTGGGAAGAGCAGTCTTAACGGAACAATTTGCAGGGCTTACATGTAAGCCACTTGTTGTGGGGCTCTTTTCCAAGTAAGCACCACTTGACTGCAGTCTCAGTTGTTGATGAAGATTGCTCAAGCCTTGGAGTGATCCCTCCTGATAAATTAATGCATCAAAGAGGAGTGGGATTTTAGCATGTGTGGGGTGAGCTCCGCAAGAGGGGTTGTGATGAAGGCAGGCGTTTTATTGATTTCTGCTTGGGGAAGAAAGCCATGTTGCAATAAAATAACTTTTGAAGCCCCTTACAAACATTCATGTAAGCAGTGCAGAGTGGTTGCGCTTGCACCAAAGTGTGAGGTGAGGTTTGGATGTGGAAAACTCGGCTTCAGATTCTTACTTGGTTACCAAAGGTTGGTGATTGAGAAAATAAAATAAAAGGAGGATGCAACCTGCCTCGAACATCTACCTACGAAAGGGAAGAGCATCTATGCAAACCATTACATTTTAATGAATGTGTTTTGTCATTCCCTTTTAAAGATAAAAATACAGATATCACTGTGAAGGATAACACAGATGAATTCAGTTTACGGGATACATTAAGCATTGCGTCAACGGACTCATTTGTTTCAGCTGCTGAGGTATGTTGAAGTAGCACTTCTTGCTCTCTTATATAGCTGTCCTACCTTTGAGATCTTGTGATAAATTTGTGATCTCTGCTTAGACATTGATGATGCTTCTTAGAACAAGATATCCAAGAAAAAGGTACCGTATATCAGGTTATTTGTCTGTGGGCTGGTTACAGCTTTCTTACACTTAAATCTGTGTACCTGTGCAGTAAAAGAGGTGTGTGTATATGTATATGTGTTTGAGTCATTGCATCTAATAAACTGATGTATAGATTCCCATTGTTTTCTTACACACTTTCTAGGAAGCTTGAACCATTCACTAATGGTATCTCTGAAACTAGATAGGGCAAAACTGATGCCAGTTTTTGAATCAGCACCTCAGATATATTCCAGCATAGATCTAAGCTTTAAGACAGAAAAATACGTTTTGGAGCACAATCCTAACCATGTCTGCTCAAAAGTAAGCCCCATTGTGTTCAATGGGTCTCACTCCCAGGAAAGTGACTTTAGGTTTGCATCCTTGGCAGGGGCGTCACTAAGATTCCCATCACCCAGTGCGGGAGGCCAGCACATCACCCCCATGCAGTGGGTAGGGCAAGAACCTGGATGATGGGCATGGTTACATGCCATTGCCCCACCTCTAGTGGTTTTTTAACCACACATTCTAATAAAATAAAGATATTTCAAAGTGGTTTGTTTCACTGCATTCTCCTGCAAATTACACATCCAACATGATGGGATTATTCCTAAAAACCAGGATATTTAGCCATTTTGTTCACTAATGGTGCCACCCCCTCAAGGGTGCCACCTTTCAAACAACTTACTGCAGTGGTTCTCAAACCTAAGTACATCATAAGATTTCCCAAATGTCCCAAAGCATTTCCCTAAATATTCCTCAAGCACCCCAAATATCTGCAATCCTAGCCATGCTTATCTGAGTGTAACCACATTGTTAAAAGCATTTACATAGTAGCCAATTAGAAATACAAATCTATAGGATTTCACAAATGCAGTCACATTCCATGGTAGCATCAAGTCTAATACATTAAAAATAAAATGCACATAAAATTGGCTTGTGAATTATCTAGTGGGTTCCAATCAACAATTTGAGAAAACTTACTGTAGACACTTGTTCCTCTATTATGAATCCTTCTCTTGGTAAAAATATAATCAGAAGCTAGCTTGTAAATCATCTCCCCTTCTTTGCATGCCTTAGGTTTTCGAGAATGTGCTACAAAAGCAGTTATGCTTTGATAACAGTTCAGCTGTTGTTGCAAAGCACTGGTGTTATAAAATAGCTAATAAAGACAGTTAAAATTATACTATTACAAAATTTTTCTTGCATATCTTTCTCTGCATATGTGAGTGTTACTTTTCAATGAGAGAGATGTTGAAAGCACTTTATATATTAATGTATATGTGTGGGTGACAGAGTGCTAATTGAGCTAGTATTCAGTTAGGAACTATATATGCAAGCAATACTATCTAAATTTTCACCATAGATACAGCTACAAAGCTGCCATAAGGTAAAGAAACAAACATACCCTTACATTGAGGAGGTCTACCAGACACAGTGCATGTCCTGTGGGCACAGCTGTGCCAGCCACTGTACCAAGCACAATCAGTGCCCATAGCATGCCATGATGTCATGGCATCCCATGGTGTCATTATGTCATGATGCACATGCCCCAGTAGGGGCACATGCACCCTCTACAGTCGAGCAGGCAGCAGAACCTAACTGACTTCAGAGGACACCTGAGCTCTCCCTGGACTTCCTGATATGGGGAAGTCATGGGAGCAGTGAGTGTGCTGGCACCCCTTCTCACTGTGGTACCCTTGGCTCTAGCCATGGTGGCCTGCAGGAACCATATGCCACTGGTACCAGCACTGAAAAATTGGACAGGATTGGGTTCTGATGCAGCTCTTGCCGCCAGCCTCTATTACATAAACATTAGCCATAACCTTCCACTTAACTGAGTCATGATTCAGTGGCAGTCCTGTATCCTGTAACCTTATTTTCTTTTACACATTTTTGCATTGGTCATTGATCTGTTACTCCAAAAGTGACTGTGAAAAGAATCTATTTTTCAAGGGGATACTGTTTAGCTACTCTATCTGCAAAAGTCTTATGGGAGGTTTTCAAATAAATCTTGAACAAAGTTACTTTTTTAGCTTGCAGAACACAGAGAGAGTCGAAATGTTTACAATCTGGATTCACTTTGCCACTGTCCATTGTATGAAGAAGCCATGCATTTGGCAGAAGAGGGCAAGATTTATTCACGTGTCTTGAGGTACTAAATATCCTGCGCATGTTTTTTACTTTCATTGTAGTTTTCATAGAACTATTTCTAGATTCTTTTTGAATTAAACTGAAAATCCGCCATTGTATTTCAAATGTCTATTCTGTTTTATGTAGGACTGAAATGTTGGAATGTCTTGGAGACAGTGATTTTCTTGCAAAGCTCCATTGTATCCGACAGGCTTTTCAGGTACAGGTTCAGTGGTTGGGGAGTACTGCCATTTTCGGTAGACCTTTGGAAGGTGTAATAGTATATCATATAGTACAAAGTACGTCACTAGCATAACATATAGTATCATATAGTACCTCACCTTCTCTTACTTTAAGGGTTTTAAGAATGAATTGAAACACATTAGAAAAGTACACTAGGAGAATAGCAGCAACTAAAATAGAATCATATGGAGGTACAGCAAATTAAACAAATTCAATAAAAATTCTTGAAAGAGAAAGATCTTCAACCCCTATTAAAACACTGGCACAAACCTAATCAATTTAGGCTGGCATAATCCATATGCTCCCCTCTGCTATTGTGGTGTGGGAAAGCCAGCACGTGGGTGTGCATTGGCCCAACCCCCCAGGTAGGGTTGCCATATCATACGGATTTTGGGGTGATACCCAGGTTCAAGGGTCATAACACAAGATTGGGGAACCGTATGGGAAGCGCTTGGGCACTGCCTGCAGCTCCCCTGCCCAGCACCGAGCCAAGGATTCTCTAAGCACGTGCCAGCCAAGCTGTGGCTGGTGCATGCACAGAGGGTCTCTAGAGTCTCTGGGTATGTGCTAGCCTGGCCTTTGCTGCTCATGAGCAAAGGTTCTCTGGCGCAGTGCTGGGCTCAGCACTGAACTCTGCGCTAAGCCAGAGACTCTCTGGATACATGCTTCCCTGGCTTCGGCTGCACGTGTGCAGAGGGTCTCTGGTGACTCTGTATACACACTAGCCTGCCCTTGGCAGGCACATGTGCAGAGGATCTCTGGCACAGAATAAAACTGAGCTGGGGAGGACCAGGTGGGATCAGAGAGGATCCCTTCCAGTTGTGGGGTTGCTAATTATGGCAACCCTACTCCCAGGAGTAGTGCAGAAGTTACAGCACTTTTGTGACTCCCCCAAGCCAGCACAAGATCTGTGCCAAGACTTATATTTGCCTAACTGGAAATTAGGATTGCAGCCCCAGTCTCGTAGACTGCAATCTTATAAATATGTTCCTGGTAGTAAGCCCCATTGAATAGAATAGACATCATAGGATTTTGCCTGTAGACATCTCAGTAGACATCATGAGTAGACATCATAGGATTTTGCCTGTAGTCTTATATGGGGATAATCTGCAGTGGATATTCTCAGTGTAAGTCAGCCATTCATAGCAGGAACCGTGTAGCCTCCTGTGGAACCTGGCAGCCTCCACATCCCATTTTTCTCCACATAGTTGTGCTAGCAAAAGTACTAGTGCAGTTCCAAGTGGGAGGCTTATAAAGGGCTTGGGGAGTTAAATCCCCTTTTCCTGCTGAAGCTTCCTGATCTGACTGCCTCCCGCTGGATACAATGCACCCCTTTTTGGAACAGCTTCACCAGTGTGGGGAGGGGAGAATATGATTTGGGCTGTTGAAACATTTGGAATGCAGTTGCATAGAAAGGTACTTTTTCTTTCTGTTCACATAGTCACATATATTCTGTGGAGATCGTAGGATGTTGATGACATTGTTAATCTAGTGCCATCAGTGCACATGGTATTTTATCATATAAGAAGAGACAGAACACTGCCCACAGGGCTCAGTCTGAAAACAGAAACAAAGGGCACAATCCAGAGTAACTATGGGGAGTCCTTGCTCCGGTGTAAGAACAATTTGCTCTGGATTGCAATATGAATTTCCCATAGGTTTTCTCTGGGTGGTGCAGTAACTACGGGTGTACGTAGTTACTCTTAAGTGCTCCCGTAGTTACTCTGGATTGTAGGGAAAGGAGATAAGAGCAAAATCCAGAGTAACTACGGGGAGTCCTTGCTCCAGTGTAAGAACAACTTACTCTGGATTCCAATATGAATTTCCAATAGGTTTTCACTAGGTGGTGCAGTAATTATGGGTGAACATAAAGTCTCTTACATGCTCCTGTAGTTACTCTGGATTTGGGGGTATGTAGAAATGTAATGGGAGTGATTCCAGGGTAAATGGGAAAAGAATATGGAATTATTTCATTAGGCATACTTGGGCTTTGTGGCAGTAAGGTAGCACTATTAGGGGTGAAGATTTGCCTTGTTTGGTGCAAAGTAATAGGCTTTGTTTGGTGGAAGTAATAGGAGGAGCATCCTACAAGTGGTCAGAAAGAGAATATCAAATTTGTGTTGTTGAGTGTGTGTTAGAAAGGATGGTGATCATGTCATACAGGTAACTAACAATTTATCTATGTTTTACATATGCAAGTAATATGAAAAACCAATCCATCTTTTATGAATAACCATGCTGAATGACTTATTCTTGAGGAAATACACTGGTCTTACTTTATATTGCTTTAGTTAAATTGCTTTTGCAAACCTCGAACTATGTAATTTGGTTATTTTTTTTCCAGGTAATTCTTTCAGACACTGCCAACAGAATATTCCTTGCAGAAAGTGGAAGAAAAATTTTGTCTGCTTTAATTACAAGAGCAAGAAAGGTAAGAACCATTTTGTTGCTTAATAACTTCAGATTAAGCTTATAGATTAATCATTGCACAGTGAACTCCTAAAGAATTTAGGAACCACAGTTAAGGGCTTAATAAGAGGATTGCATCTAATTTTCCTACTTCTATTTTGTTTTACTTCACAGAATCCAAAAAAATTTGAGGAAGTCTTTGATGAAATGATTTTTTTCTTGGAACAAACAGATCACTGGACTAATACTGAAATGGAACTTGCTGCTTGGGGGGTAAGTATATGTTGACTTACACAGGCCTCCGTCAGTCTTGAAAGACGATGGTATTGTGCTCAGCACTGCATACGCTGCATGCGAAGCACGAAAGCCTGGGTTAGATTGTTATGGAGGATAGGTTGTTACCCAAGCAGCAAATCCCCCATCTCCACACCACTAAATTAGTCCAATGGAAAGGCAGAGCCAGTATGATTGGATCCAGCTGGCGTTGCAGAGCTAGACTAAGGACAGGAGCTCACCCTGTCTTGTGGGGCCAACCCGGGTCTCGAACCCTGGCCTGCTGGTTAACAGGCACAGCGTCTTAACCGCTTGTGCCACCCACAGCCCACAGGCCAGGGTTCAAGACGCGGGTGGCCACAAGACAGGGTGAGCTCCTATCCTTAGCCCAACTCTGTTTCGTGCTTCGCATGCAGCGTTGGCAGCGCAGAGCACAATACCATAGTCTTTCAAGACTGACAGAGGCCTGTTGACTTAAGACAGAGGGTTATAATTGTTATCATTTGACTGGACTGCTGAAATTTTAACATGTTGTTGGCTATGGCTTCAAGGTAGTGCTTCACTAGACTTTGTGTATAGTGTGCAAAGGTTGACCACAGTGGCCTTCTTCCAGCTTGACACTCCTTTTAGTAACCCTCCCAGAATCAGTTGCAACACACAGTTTGAGAACCACTGTTTTTAGGTCTATTGGCCTTTCTTGTGAAATGTAGAATTCTGTTTTATTACTAAATGTTATATATCCAAAGTATATATTCAATATATAAATTGTGCAAGAGTGGTGAATAACTTTCAGTGCTTTTTTTCCCTAATCAAGGTGAAGCATCTAAATTTCTATGATGTTGTTCTGGACTTCATATTAATGGATTCATTTGAAGATTTAGAGAATCCACCAATGTCAATTCAGAATGTTGTTAACAATCATTGGCTCAATTCTTCCTTCAAAGAAACTGTAAGTAACTATTTTCTTCTAAGCACTGATCTTTTCACATGATTGTCACAGAATATTGGCATTTGTAGTTTTTTTTCTGTGCAATCTTGTTTCACAAAACTGCACTGTAGAAAATGCATATTTCAAACCTTTTGAAATAATATTGTGCTTACCTAGCAGTATATAATGCCCATAATGGATATTTGTGCTTTCTAGTACTTCCACTGACTTTCCCAAGATTATTAGTCCTCTTAAAAATTAACCATAAAACTCAAATAATTTTTTTGGACCTAGCTAGAGTTCGTGGTGTTTTGTGTGATAAGAAGTCATGTGCACCAATAGCATTTCTAGTGGAAGAGCAAAGCACTGAGTTTTGTATGTATGGTACCTCTGTATCCTATAAATTGCCCTTCCTCCTCACCTTCAGAGCAAGAATAGGAACACAGAAATTCTCCTTCATGCTCCAAAAGTGGGGTTGAAGGGCAGATTACAGAGTGCCTAGAGGGACCCTGCAAAACATTTAATCCCGTCTGAAGGAATGCTGTTGATGTGCACAATAGTCAGAAAGGTTTAAAAAGCTGCACTTGGCAAAATCCACTCTTCTATACAGTGGTTAGAGGTATAAGTATCTGCACACCTCATTTTATCCACATGTCTTAGCCATTAAAATTACTCACAAAAATTAGACAACTCAGCTTGTCCATCTAAACTCACGTCAGAGTATCTTGCTCAGTAGATGCAATCTTACTTCCTCAGAAAAAAATCCTTAACCTCTGTAGACTGGGGGCTAACTACATGGCCTGTATAATGTATTCTCAGATACCAGTTGTACCGATCCAGTCACTTAGTATGAATACAGACATAGGTCTCTTAACAACCTCTGATCATTAAAACTGATTTAAGATTTAAAATAAAAAATCTATTATCCCCCACGGCACAAATGAGCAGACGGAGGCAGATGTGGAATTAAAGGGCCACTTTATTAACTGATTTTAAACATCATTAAAAGCAGGGGACTGTTAACTAAGTCATGCTGGTAGCTACAGAAATAGGGACGGGCGAAAGCCTGGCTCAGGTCACACCCCCACACTGGGGGAGCCCATCAACACCAGCTCGAAGGTCGAGACAGCTGAACGCTTGGTCAACCAGTTGCCCAGTTGACTTTGCCTAAATTCCAGGTGCAGGGCTAGCCACCTGGGCCTACGTCCAGATAGGGATACAATAGACCTGCTATGCATAGGCCTGACCCTTGCTGTCTCAGGCAATCACCAATGGCCTATCCTGCCTATTCCAACACGACACCTGCCATAAAGTGACCGGCCTAAAGGAAATAGGTCATGCTGGTAGCTACAAAAATAGAAATGGGTGAAAGCCTGGCTCAGGTCACATCCCCCACACTGAGGGTGCCCATCAACACCAACCCGAAGGTCGAGACAGCCGGACGCTCAGTCAACCGGTTGCCCTGTTGACTGTGCCTAAATTCCAGGTACAGGGCTAGCCGCCTGGGTCTATGTCCGGATAGGGATACACTAGACCTGCTATGCATAGGCCTGACCCTTGCTGTCTCAGGCAACCCCCAAGGGCCTATCCTGCCTACTCCAGCATGAGTATTGGCATACTATGTCAGTATAGCAGGGGAGAGAAAGGATCAGGCCTAAGCCTAGCAAGAGAATGAGCAAGGCAGACATATTGATGCAAGGATGCTCCTACGTACCCTGTTTTTGTTGGACTTACATGACTCTTAAGAACCTAAACAATGATATTTGAGGATATCGCCAGGAAATTCCAGTCAACCAGAAGTACAGTAATGCAGGACTGTTAAAGAGCTAGAATTGTTTCTTCAAACAGCTGTGTTTCTTCAAATAGTTAGATTATTGTATTTTGTGTCCTGTTTTTATATATGAAGAAAGAGAGACTAAGGCTGCAATCCAGAGCAAATTCAGCCTGCTCTGACCTAACTGCACTCTCCTAACTATTCTGTATCCAGAGCAGAAAGTTATGCTGAATCCAGAGAGTCAGGAAGCCTGGGCTGCCCTAACTGCTCCAGAGCATGCTAAGTAATTGACACAAGGGGAAGACTTGCTCCTGAGGAGACACCCCTCAAATCACACTGAACAAGGAACAGCTGTGGTGCCTACAGTGGTGACATGACTCTGCACATCACCTGGTGCGGAAGTCTGTGCATCATCCCTGGGATGCGCGCCCCCCCTACCTGGACTGCGCAGTCACCAAAGTTGGCGCCTGCACAGTTGTTTCTGAAGCCAACTGGCTTCAGAAAGAGTACTGCGCAGGCACCATCTCTGACACCTGCGCAGTACTTTTCTGAAGACTTTTGGCTTCGGGGGAGACTGTGCAGGCGTCAGAGTTGGTGCCTGTGCAGTACTCTTTCTGAAGCCATTTGGCTGCCGCTCCGCCTCCTGAGTGAGGCCAAATGGCTGTACAGAGGCGTGGACTTTCTCTGCTCTAAGGAAGTCTCCTCTGAAGCTGTTCGGCATGCTCAGTGTGTTTCTGCGCAGTGCATCTCAGATGGCCGTTCAGGCCAGCTCCTCAGACAAGTGGCAGCTTCTGGCTGCTGCTCCGCCTTGGAGCAGGCCTGAATGGGGGTGCTGACGCCCGGGGCCTGCCAAAGGACAGTCAAACTCCTCCGGCACATCACCCCATACGGAGCGCATCCCCAATGCAGCCCACACCAGCCGCACCAGTCTGGTGACGCCACTGGGTGCCTGCCTTATAAGGAGTCCCTGATGAGATGCCAGTACATTCTCCAGTGAATACAAGGGGCTTCTTGGAGTGGCCTGCTGTATCCTGAGGTTTGTGGGCAGCCATAGTTTGTTCCATATCCTGAGGTTGAGAGGCAGGGGTTGCAGCTAGGCTGGCCAAGAACTCAGATTTTTGGTCAGCACTGCCATTCTTACTCGGGCCTTATCATGGACCCCTATGGGTCTACTCATTACTATACCTGCTCCTGAGGTGGTATAACTCTGAGGGCTGGAAGAGGGCATTTCTGCCTTGGAAACAGGCTTTGGATACAGAGTAACTGCTCTGCCCTAGGCAATGCTCAACGTGCCCTCAACTTGCCTCTCCGGAGCTGCTTAGGCTGCCCCAGTTAGGGCAGAGCAGGTCCACCTCTCTTAGGGCACCCTATCTTGCCTTGCTCTGCCCTAAGCCTCCTTCAGAGTAACTGGGCTGGAGCATCTTGCAGTTGCTCCAACCTAGTGTTAGATAGGGCAACCTAAGGGCTCTTATGTGGACAGATTAGTTGCTCTGGATTGGGCTGTAAGAGTGCAATCCATAGTAAATACGGGGAGTCCTTGCTCCGGTGTAAGAACAATTTACTCTGGATTGCAATATGAATTTCCCATAGGTTTTCACTAGCTGGTGGAGTAACTACGGGTGCGCATAATGTCTCTTACGTGCTCACGTAGTTACTCTGGATTGTAGGGATAGGCTACAATCCAGAATAACTACAGGAGCACGTAAGAGACATTACGTGCACCCATAGTTACTGCATCACCTAGTGAAAACCTATGGGAAATTCATATTGGAATCCAGAGTAAATTATTCTTACTCCAGAGCAAGGACTCCCCGTTGTTACTCTGGATTGCACCAATATACAACGTTGCGAAGTGGTTTTTTGTCAGTAGCTTATTACCTTCAAGTTCTGAATCAGCGTTACATTCCCTTCAAATTCTGTTATGCCCTATGGGAGACAAAAACTTAGATTTGCCATCTGTATATTGTATTACTTCATTCCTTATTAGGACAAAACTGCTTAGCTGTGTCAAAAAATATTTTAAGTTTTTTTTTCTTATAAGATTAAAAAAAATTTACAATGTGGTCAAAACAAAAGTATGTACTGTCTCTTTTTTAAGGTTTCAAATACTTCTGTTTTAAAAACAACTTTTTGGCATGAAAAATACACGGGGGACTTTGGCTTAAACCTAAGCTGTGAAAATATTAAAACAGGAAAACCAGAAAGTGTTTTTAATTTTAATATAACCTGATAAAATACCATGTATTTTAGAAAATCCTGACAAATTATATCAAGAAGAAATATAGGATAGTAATATGCATGCTCCTGGACAATTAATACTAATTTATATCTCAAGCCTAACCTGCGCTGGAACAGACAGGCCAACTGGACTGGACTGTATGCAGGGCAGGGTTGCAGCAGCTGGCTGCGACACAACCTGGGGGAAGGGGAATTGATTATCCCAAGTAATGCAACAGCCGCCCGCATGGGGCTACTCAGACCTTTGCCACCTAAAGAGGTGGCACAGATTCAAGCAGCCTGGCACTAGACCAGGATACCTGGGTGTGGGATTCCACCCCAGAACACCCCCAGACTGACTCCCCAGACCCCTGCACTGGCAAGGCAGGCCAACACAAATTTACCAGGTGCTGGTACTCCAGAGGCTAAATTCAGCTCTGGATATCAATGCACATCTGTGCACCAGCCTGTATCTTCCCACAGTGGCACAAACGTTTTTGGGATTACATCCTTACATACTGTAAGTACCCTTTTCTTTTTAATTTGTCTCTGTTAAACTGATAAATTTGCCAGCTATGTATACAGTTTACATACAGCTTTAGAGAGCAATGTTCCTAACCTTTATTTTAAAAGGTATTTAATTCTATGCTTTGTAACAGAAATAAAAGGGAGTATGTCCTACTTGCGATAACAAAGTATTAAAATTTTGGAAAATCATACCTGATTTTTTTTTTTGTTTCAATTATAAATTAGAAAATCAGGTGCATAAATAACTTTTTAAATTCTTATTTAGGCTGTGGCTTCAAGTTGCTGGTCAGTTTTGAAACAAAAAAAGCAACAAATGAAGGTAAGTAGATATTTAATTTTCTGAATTCATAATTTTCTGTTCTTATTTAGCCATGTAAACGGCATTGTGAACTGTTTGTTGAAAACCTTCGTATAAATATTCTTAATAAAAACTTGTAGAAGTAGCAACCATGTCCTTTACTGTTGATTGTGGAATATGCAATAGGAAATTAATGTGTTTAAGGGTATAATCCTAACCTAGGCCGGCACAACTCATTAATCTCCCCATTCCTGTGCTCTTAAATTTAATGAAAATATAAAAAAAATTAGTAGTCTTAAATTTGATAGTTAGTAATGTAGTTAAACACTATATGAAAACAATATATATGTGTGTGTTCTTAGCATTTATTATGCCCTAAATTTTTCTTGGGTATTCTACATCTTGGCAAGCTTTCTCCCCTTTTTGTATTTATGATATATGGCCACCCTGCTTGTGCTGGATCCTACTGTAGCTCTGTTCTCAGGCAGCCCTGGCAGTCAAATGCTGCTTTGATTTATGATACTGATTTCAGACAAGTTGGGTAGCCCCAACTTTTCCTCCCCAGGGTCAAAGGAGTAGGCATATTCTTCCCTTGTCTTGGGTTGGTGCAGCAGCAGTCCCTAAACTGCTGGGTACAGCATTGGCATGGCAGCCTGCCTATTCTAGCACAAGTTAGGACTGTGCGTTCACAGCCCAGTCTTATCCAGTGCTAGTGCAGTGGAGCCACTGGACTCATGCTGTATCCAGTGTGAGAATTGAGCATGCTGGAGTCTCCTCAAGGTAGTCTGTGGAGAATTCCAGCTTTGTATAGGGTTGCCATAAGCTGCAACCCCAGAAGCTGGTGGGACAAGAGGAGGGGGATCTGGGACAAAGCCGGATCTTTATCTTCCCCAGCCAGGACCCTCTGTGCACACACCAGCCTCCTTGCCAGTATACAGAGGGCTTGCGGACAGTCTATGCACGGACCAGCAAGACTAGCACATGAGCAGATGGTCCAGAGGGCGGCATGAGCCTTGGGACAGTCTGTGCATGCACCAACCTCCCTGGTGCATGTGCAGATTGTCCCAAGTCTGGCACTGCCCTCCAAAATGTCATCACACATGCCAGCATGGCTAGTGTGTCAACAGAGGGTCCAGAGGGCAGCGCCGGCCTCTGGACCCTCTACACACATGCTAGAAAGGCTAGGGCATGTGCAGAGGTTGCCGGTTCGCACCAGCTGGGCAGTGGAAAGTGTAACTATGGATAGTGCTCAGCCTCTGCCTGCAGATTTGCCTGATCCCAGGCCCTGGCCAGGTCATGACCTTGGCTGGGTCATGACCCTTGGATCTGCATGTAATCCAGGGAAATGGCAACCCTAACCATGTAGAATCTAAAAGCTTGCTACTTGATCTGCACCAACTAAATTGCAAGCATATAACCACAAATCCTGTGTTGGGCTTTCAAACCTTGGAAGCAGGTTAGAATATGGTTGTCACCTCCTCCACTATACCTGTCCCCCTCCATGGCCTCAACTGTCCCATCCCTTTCTTCCCCATGCTCTGAAACAGTCCCTCTCCACCTACATTCTGTCCTGGGGTTGCTCCTCCACCACACAGTAGTGTATTTTCTTGGCCCACTAGTTAGTAGGCAGGATGCCAGGCCTGCAAGATAGTGCAGGCCTTTCCTCAGTGATGCACGTGGTGACCATGTCCTCTTTTTCGAGGACATATCCTCTTTATTAGCCTTCAGTCGTGGAAAGAAATCTCATTGTCCTATAGTTTCTTGTAAAAAGGCAGCAATTCTTGAAATTGATAATTATATGTAATGTATTATATGAAATAGTTTTAAGTTTAATAAGTAACATATGTGCTTAAATTAACCATGTTAAAGCAATATATGAATGTTTTTAGCTTTTATTTTGCATGACCTACATTTTTCTTGAACGTCCTACATTTCTTGATGTCCTAGTCCTCTTTTTTTGTTATGATGACATATAGTTACCCTGATGACGCATATTCTCTGTGTGTCAAAAAGTTATTTACAGGCACTTACTGAGCAATTAGATTGGATGTCTGTGTTTTATATCAGATATATAACTAATTAATGGAGATGGAAAGGATTACCCCTATCTTATCTTTTCTTTTTTTCACAAATTTTGTATCAGGTGCCTGAAGGCTTCTTTGCACACTTCTACGCTATTTGTGAACACATCAGTCCTGTTCTGGCATGGGGTTTTTTGGGCCCCAGAAATTCTCTGAATGAGTTATGCAGTTTCTTCAAGGTATGCAGTGTTGCAAAGTGCTTATTGTAAATTAAATAAAAAAAACTAAAAAAAACCCTGAATATAAAATCCAAAACATGTAGATTACCAAATGTAATGTTACTCTTTATTTATTTTACTAGGATCAGGTGCTTTATTTCCTGAAAGACATTTTTGACTTCGAAAAAGTACGATATTCAACTCTGGAGAATCTAGCAGAAGATCTTATGCAATTGTTAATTCGGCACACTGATCTTCTACTGGCCTACCTTGGAATTGAATCATTACAGCATGTCAGTGGCTGTGTAGACAGGTGTGAACATGCAACGCCCAGTGGCCTTTTGGAAGCAAAAGTACAATAAGTTTTTTTTATTTTGGGTTTTAATGTGAGCACAATTTTTGCCTTTCTCCCTCCAAGAAAAGATGCCATTGCTGCTTCTATTTTTTTTCCTAAGTACTTGCCTAAAAATCTGCAGTGTTGCTAAATAAGGACTCAGGGAGGTTTTAAAAATATGGAAATAATTGCTGAGAATATTACTGCATATACCTGGAAAGAGCAACTTAGCTGTCACTAGAGTAAATGTAGTAAATGCCCCCAAGTTTTTTAAATAGTTGTGAAATTTATTTGTGAAAATACTGTACATTTGCATCTGATATTATTTGTGATTTAACTTGTTAAAAGGATATATGGTAAAGACATTTTTATCAAAGGATTATATTGTGTGAATTGTTTGGTACAAAGTCTTGAAAGCTCTACCTAGCCATGTTTTTGCCAAGATGATTTCTTTTTTAATTTTTTGTTAAGTGACATGTGCAATAAGATGTGCACCTGTAGAGACAATGTATTTAACTTAACTTTGCCTTGAAATAGCATTTTGTGTAAATAAGCTAATTAATTCTGCTTTAGGGCACAAGGGCACTCCATAAGCATTGTTGCATAATTTATTTGCTAACTTGTGTATTTTGGCTACTAAGTAAATCAGTCTTCACGAAGTTTTGCATCAGATATCCATGCAGAAAATCCCAGTCTAGCGAGGCCTTAAACAATCGTTTAAATTACAAACAGTATAATTTATTACAACAAATTATAAACTATAGTTTATTACAGATACTTGGTTAAATCCCCTTCATCCTTACAGAGCTTTAAAAACTTTATACTAGTTGCAAATAAGCTAAAATAGTAACTTGTTTGAACGTAGTATATTTTTAAGATAAAATGTATTGCCAAACTCATTCAGCTGTATTGAAATACATGTTTGTTTATCATTTAAATGTCTTGTTCTTTTCTCAAAAATCTTGCATTCAGTTTAGATGAGGTCTGTAAAGGTTCCCATGCATGTTTGTAGGTACATCAAACAAAAAGGTTTGGTCTCAAAGTATTTCTGAAAACACCCTGAATCATTATTCTCATGCACCATGGGCTATGGTTTGGAGTCCACTGAAATAAAGCAACAGAAATATCTGCAGACCCATTAATATACCCATAAGAAAACACTCTCCCTTCCAAATTCATCTATAGTAGGGATGTCCAAACCCCAGCCTGGGGGTCAGATGCGACTCGCAGCATGCTTCTATGCAGCTCATGGCACAACCCCTCCATCCGGCTCACAGACAATTCTTCTAGTTCTCCAGATCTGTTTCTAATACACTTATATGTAAATGTATTCACATTTATTCATAGCTCTAGTCTCATTCAGAGGATCCAAGTGACCTTTTCTTCAATGGAAAGTAACAGGAGGAAAATGCGTTGCGTCCCTCTTCACCACCTTCCAGTTGGAATTTCCAAAAACTGGTTCTTAGTGGGTACCTCCGTCACAGAAAGAACAACATCCCCCAATTTCACGCTTCTAGGTCTAGTGGTTTTGGCTGGGCATTGATGAGTGAGTGAATCAGTCATTCAGTGACTTTTCAATTTTATATATATTGAAGATTATGTGTCAAAATGGGTGGGGGAAGGACGCACCTCAAGGTTGGCAAGGATTTAATCTCAGTACTGTACTTAAAAATCAATATTCACTTTCCACTGGTACAGATTTGCATTAGACAGTTCTAGTTCTGGCAATGGTTGGAGGAGATGGGAATCTAAAGTGGGTTCAAAGCAGGGTTCTCATATGTCCTGGAAAACCAAGACTGTCCCATTTTGCGGGGATTGTGTTCACATACTAGCAAGTTTGATGGAGGTCCTGTACCAGTTTTCTGGAAAAGAATTGTGGCAACCCTCGTTTAAAGACAGTGAACAGGGGTGATGATGGGGTGGGGAGGAAGCAACCTAGCAAGATAACGGTGATTTAGGGACAAGCTTTGGAGTGCAGGGTTAGAAGAGGCATGGGAATGAAGGATACAATATATAATATAATATAATATAATAGACCTAACAGATATAGTAGATGTAACAGAAAAGAGGGTCACTATTTTAGGGCCACTGGAAAAAAAATCTGCTCATCTGGTTCGTAGCTACTGTACAGCTTAAAAACACAATATGATAATGGGACAACACAATAATGAATGATAATGGGACAACACAATATTGTTTGTTGCATCAAGAAACAAATGGAGTTGAAGCAGATTGATCTTTGATTACATGAGTATTTAAATGTTGTCTATGCACCACCCTAATCACTACAGATGCTGCTAGGGCTAACTTTAAGTCAGTTCAACCAAGTGTTCCAATTGAGTCCCACACCTAAGAGATTCCTGAGCTGGAATAAATTTAAAAATTAAAATCAATATTTTTACTAAATCATTTTACTGTCACTAAAACAGTTGATTCTATAAGTATTTACTTTTCAAAGGTAAACTGCACATTTTTATACTCATTTGATACATGCACGCAATTTTATATTAAAATGTGCATAGAACAGATCCATTTGCAGTGCCATTCTACTTAAAGGTACATCCCATTGTGTTCAATAGTACTTATTCCCAGGAAAGGTTGGTTAGGATTGCAGCTGTGTCACATGCACTTTTTTACGTGCACACTTTGCTTACCATTCTGTCATAAATAAATTTCATTTATAATTCTTAAGACTCTATAGACCTTGGCTATGAACAAACTTGGGCCCCAGAAAGATGCTTCCAACTGGGCTGTGCGGCTCCTAAGACCAGCCTTGGATGCTGTTAAATAGTCTGAGAGCAAAAGTAATAGGCCTGGTTTGCTCAAGCATTAATTTACCTCATCAGAAGAGTCATCACAAGTGAGGAAATCTTGATGTCAGAGTGGAGTAATTTCACCATTTTAAACATCCAAGAACCTAAAACTCACTGGTGGCTTCATTGACACGTTCTTGACTAGACTTCCGGCTACCTCAATTATCAGTAAGTTACTATTATTAGTTTCTTGCACACCATGAGTTACAAGCTATAAAAAAGCCACCAAGACTTCAGCCTCAAACCTGTTCTGCCAGGATCCATAAAGTGAAGGTTGTGAGGGATCTATCCTAGAAAGCTTTCATCAACTGGCCCACGTTTGTAGAGAAGAAAAACCAGACTTGTAAAACACAATTGTAAGTATTTTTTAATAATGATGTCTTATAGAACTAACTGAAGGTCAGTGAAGCTGTTATTGAAAATAGTATGTTTAACACTCCGTAGTTTAACCCAGGAGTCTCCAAACTCTGGCCCGGGGGCCAGATGAGACCCACAGCAAGCATCTAACCGGCCCGCTCGGTCTCTACTCACCTGACAGTCTCTGTTTCAGATGACCAAACACAACAGGGGCTTTGATGGTGGGTAATGGGGTTCCACCTCAGTGTGTGCTTTATTTCTGTGTTGTGTGTTAGTGCTTACAGAAATCCTGGAAATTTGAGCCCATTTACTTATTAATCTGTTTATTTATTGAAATCTTATAGTAAATTTTTTTTTCTGGTCCTAGACACTGTATCAGATATGAGAATTGGCCATTTGTACCCCTGGGTTAGCCACTGACATATTTGTAGTTGCTGCTATTGACAGTGTATCTGATCTAGTCAACTCTATGGGTAAAATGTAGAGGGGTTCTTATTTAACATTTCTATCCAACACTATATATATGCAACAGGGATCAAATGCGTATACCTGTGGGCTGAGCAAAAAATGCATTCATCTGTTTTTAAATGATACCACATCACATCCATACCACAGGGGGTTGCTTGTAGCCCATCTCGATCTGACAATGGGCTTCATCCAAACCAGCTCCCATGTATCCTGCAGGGTTTGATTCCTAGGGAAAGGTGCCAGGACTCAGTTCTGATCAGAATCAGCACCTCTCCTTACCCTGGCTGGATCCCTCATGTGGGAAGACACTATGTGGTAAAGGAAATGTGCTCTGCACATTCTCAAGGGCACTGTTTCTGGGATAGGCACATTCTGCCACTGGACAACATCCAGACTGAGCCTTGGCCCAAACCTTATCCTGCTGTTTCTCTTTCTCCTCCTCCTCCTCCGGTGTTGCATCCTGTCTCAGCCTTTCACCTGTCTGATATCATAACAAAAAAAGAGGACAAGGCCCCCCCCCCCCAAAAAAATCTATATATAATACATAAAATTGAAAGGTGACTGACTCACCAACGCCCAACCAAAACTGTAGGACCTAGAATTGTGAAATTTGGGGAAGGTATTCCTTTTGTGATGTAGGCACCTAAAAACCAATTTTAGGAAATTCAGACTGGAAAGGGAGGGAATGTCTTTTTTCCCTCTATACTTAACATAGAAATCCCTGACTCCTCAACACCCAGTCCAAACCCTTGAACATAGAAACATGAAATTTGGGGAGGGTATTTCTTCTGTGACATGAGCACCCACTAAGAACTGATGTTTAGAAATTTAACCCCTAAGGGTTTGAAAAGAGGTGCAACATGCTTTTGTCCCTATACTTAACATTGAAGACCAACTGTTCAAACACCGAGCCCCAACCCCTGGAACTAGAAGCAGGAAATTTGGGGAGTATATTCCTTCTGTAAAGTAAGGACCTACTAAAAATTGATTTGGTGCCCAGTGGTGCCTGGCACCCACTGGTGACCCGTGCCCAGTGCCTGTTAGGGATGTGTGATGCCTGGTAGAGATGCCCTGTGCCTGCTGCCTGGGGTGGTCCGCTGCCTGGTGGTGCCCAGTGATTCCCAGTGCCTGGTGGTGCCCACGGCCTGCTGGTGCCTGGCAGAGGTGCCCGGTGGTGCCCAGTAGTGTCTGCTCAGTAGTGGTGGTGCCCAGTAGTGTCTGCTGCTCAGTGGTGCTTGGTGGTGCCCTCTGCCTGGTGGTTCAACCTGGGAGGAATGCCCAGTGGTGCCTGCTGCCCAGCGGTGTCTGGTGTCACCCAGTGTCCTCCGTTGCCTGTTGGTGCCCCTTGGTGCCCACGACTTGGTGCCAGTGCATGGTGCCCCGCAGTGCCTGCTAGTGCAAAGGGCCCAGAAATGTTCTTAAAACTTTACTTATGCAATGATGGGTAAATTCTGCTTGTTATTACATAAAATTTATGAATTACACAAAGCCTGCTCAGAAGGAAAAGGAGGACAATGAAGATTTTTTTCCTATGTTTAAACAAGTTTTTAAAAAGTTTCATAAGTTTAAAAAAGAAGACATGTCCTGGGAAAAGAGAAAAATGTAGGACATGGCAAAATAAAAACTAAAAACATGCATACATTTTTCTTTCACGTGGTTATTTTAAACACATTACTTCTAATTAAATTTCAAACTATTACAATTTATCACATATAATTTATTATATAATATATATAATTATAAGAGGGCTGCATGTTGCCTGCTCACAAGGAAAAGGAGGACAGTGAAAGTTTTTTCCCCAGGCCAAAAAAGAGGACTTGTGGTGAGGTCACCCTGAGCCCTATGCCTGCCTACTCAGAGGCAAATCTCCTTGTGGTGAATGGGGTTACTCGCAGGTAAGAGTGGTGGGACTTGCCTGGGGCGAGCTGCACCTCCAGAGTATTTATAGTGCAGCTTGCAGGCAGCCCAAAATAGCCAGGCTGTCTGTCTGTCTGTCTGGGGGAAGGGGCTGGAGGGACCCTGATGGGACAGCTGCAGCCGGGCCAGGCCAGCCCAGGAATGCGGAGCGCACAGGGACTTTTATGGAAACTTGCAGAGCCGGCGCTGGAGTGGCTGCCCAGCCTGGGGGAGCAGCAGCAGCAGCAGCAGCAGAGCCATCTCACGCCCACCCAGCCAGAACCCAGCCAAGCAGCCAGCGCTGGGATTAACTGGAGGAGAGCAGCGCAGCGGAGGGAGAGCGCAGGGGCTGCAGGTAGGGGCCAAGCTGTCCTTGGGGAGTCCCAGGAGGGGCACTGCTGGCAAGGAGGATGGACCCTCTGTGTATGTGTGTCCATGTCCTGTGTTTGTGTATCCACACCTCATGCCTCTGTATGCGTATCCAAGTTCTCTGTTTGTGTGTATGTGTGTCCAAGTCCTCTCTCTGTGTGTATGTGTCCATGTCCTGTGTGTGTGTGTCCAGATCCCATGCCTTTGTGTGAGTATGTGTGTGTGTGTATCTCCATACCTCAGTCCTCTGTGTGTATGTGTGCCATGTCCTCTGTGTGTGTGTCCGTCCATCTCTCATTCCTGTGTGTGTGTGTGTGTGTCCAAGCCTTCTGTGTGTGCATGTGTGTCCACGTACTGTGTCTGTCAATCCATATCTCATTCCTCTGTGTGTATGTGTGTCCATGTCCTGTGTGGGTGTCCGTCCATATCTCATTCCTCTGTGTGTGTCCAAGTCTTCTGTGTGTGTATATGTGTCCACATCCTGTGTCTGTCAATCCATATCTCATTCCTCTGTGTGTGTATGTGTCCATGTCCTGTGTGTGTTCATCTATATCTCATTCCTCTGTATATGTGTGTCCATGTGTCCTGTGTGTGTCCGTCCATATTTTATTCCTTTCTCTATGTGTGTGTGTGCCCATGCCTCAGTGTATGTGACCCTGTCCCCTATGTGTGTGTGTTCATGCCTCATGCCTCTGTGTGTGTCCATGTCTCTGTGAATGTGTCCGCGTCCTCTTGTGTGTGTGTGTCCATGCCTCATGCCTGTGTGTGTGTTGTGAGTCAGTTTCTTCCCACTGCCTCTAAATTGGAGCTGGTTGGTTGGATAACAAAAGCTAGGCTCTTGGCTTCCCCCCTTCCATCTTTATCCCCCTTCCTTGTGCACTTTTTTGGGCACTGGTGAGAGAAAAATAGTTGAAATTCTTTCCGGCTGGCATGCCCTTGCTGTCTGCTCAGTGTCTTCCTAGACAGACAGACAGACAGACACTGGACACCCTCTCTCACCCTTACCCCCATGGCCACCCTCATTCACCCTGAGGCAAAGAAAAGCAACAGGCTAAAAGTCCAACCCTACTTAGAAGTAAGTTCCATTATATAGTCAGTGGGGTTTAGGGTCTAGGCCAGCACAAGTCATTGGTCTTCATGTTCCTGTGGTGAAGCGCATGTCTGTGCACTGGCCTAAGCCTCCCCCACGAGTGGCGCAGGAGTGTCTAATGGCACTTTTGTGACACCCCCAGGTCAGCACAGGACTTATAACAGGGCTTAGGCCGGCCTAACTGGAGGTTAGGACTGCAGCCTTACTCTCAGGACAGTTGTGCCTTAGGCTGCAATCTTACCCATACTTTCCTGGTTGGGAGTAAGCCTCACTGACTACAAAGGGTTGTGCTTCTGAGTAGACAGGCATAAGATTGGCTTTCAGACTCTTGGAATATTTCTGTTGTTAGAGATTTCTGTTATTTTCAGGATGTTTAGGATTATAGCCTGTGTGTGTGTGTGTGTGTGTGTGTGTGTGTGTGTGTGTGTGTGTGTTTTCGGGGTGGGAGGAGGAGAAATACCACAGGGCCAAGAGTCTGCTCCATGCAATAACTACACAAAAGAAGCTGTTCCTTGCATGACATCTTGAACAGGGTATAAATCCAGATGTCCGTCCTTTGAAAGGATTCTGGAACAACCTCCCACATGCAGCATCTTGCAGCCAGTCCAGATCTGTGGCACCCTGGAGAAGGAAGCTCTCCCACGTAGCCCCCATTTTTAATGTTCACGGCTGATACACAAAACACGCACATGTAAAAATGTTTGTGAAAATGAAAGGAACTTCCACAGTACAAACCAGGGCACGGAGTGAGGAGGAGTTTTAACTAAGTCCCAGAGAGAACAGCTTGGATTATGCAGATTTCTTTCTGGTTTTCAGAGGTCACTGTGAAGGAAACCTTTTGCTCAAAGGTGTGGGTCTGATCGCTGGCTAAGGAGATGACAACTGGGAATAAGGTGCTGAGCTAAAATTAGAGCCAAGGTAGTGTTGGTGGTGGCAGTGTCACCCGATGAGTGAGTGGGCAGTCACTAAAACCATCTTGGCAAACCTTGCCTGATCTTGTCATTTGCTTATCTTGTGTGGTTTCTGTCACACCTTGTCAAATGTGTGTCTTTGTTGACAGACATTGGAGTATATAATAATTGTTTTAAAGTATACTCCTCAGAGGTCCATATTTTTATATATCTGCCCAGGAGCTGTAATCTGCTAAGACACAAATTAGGCTGCAATCCTAAAGACACTTTCCTGGGAGTAAGACCCACTGAACACAATGGGGCTTATTTTTGAGTACACATGGTTAGGATTGTGCATACATTACTAGATGTATTAGCTGCAGAATAGAGCTGGATAGTGAGCAAAACTGTAGTTAGGTAAAATAGTGTGGCAATAAATGGTGTGGCGCAAGATGAGCAATATACCATCTTACCATCCCAGGTTGACTATTTATTCGGACCAACTAAAGTATAAGTGTAGTGAACAAACTTTTGAGCTCTCCAGAAATTATTTTTGAGCATTTTTTCCCCAAATTGGCCAGCATGAGCACCTACAATTTCTGTATATCATGTCATGATATGCAATTGAATAAATTAGAAGGCTTCAAAATATATGCAATGAAATATTCTTTTACGTGTTTAAAATATGAACAGATTTTGGGTAGAATGTTTGGATTTCTAATTCAGCAATTTATGGGGCATGTATGTTTATGTACATGTGCATAAACATACATGTGTGTGCTCAAATTACTGTAGTAAAGGAAGTAAGTTATAGGAAAGGATGGATGTTATTTTATATTATTTATGGTGTAATCCTAAACTGGTGTTGAGAAGGTGTGGCCATCCCCATGAGGGCTCAGGGTGTTGCTAACATGCTGTAAGGCATGTTGGTGACTACTCCAGAGCTAGCTAGGCCAGCATGAAGGCCTATGCTAGCCTAGCGGTGCCAGATTCCATCCATGCGCTGGACAGCATTGGTTAGTGCTGAGAGGTATAGTTTGTGCTGAGAGGTATAAGCTAGGTGGTGGGAAGGTGGTCGGGAACTAAGGAATGGGATTTTTTGGGTGAGGGGTAGGAAAGATCAGACTCAGGACAGCGTTGGATTAGCAGCGGTGGTGCATGCTGTAACCTTGCCCCTCATCCATACATACCCATACAGCACTATAGTGCAGATCTGGGAAACCCCATGGTTTGGTTGGGGCTCACTCAGGATAAAAGGAAATATATGGAGACCTCCAGACCTTCTTGTGGAGACCCCCTTCTAAGCTGAATTGGATGCAGCACAGGCCATGTGGCCACTGGCTGTGCTAGTGCAGTTTAGGATGGGACTGCCTATTTAGCAAACATAAATTTAGTAGTAAAATTTTTTTTAGCTGTGATAATTCTTAGGTGACAAACTTATTCAAAACTGTCGAAGATATACAGTGGTACCTCGCATAACAAACACCTCACATAAAGTATGTTCCACATAACAAACAAAAACTTCTCTAGGATTCCGCTTCATGTAACAAACTGTGCTTCATGTAACAAACACACTCGTTGGCAGTTGGGGCAGACGCGCTGGCCGGCAGCACTTTTAAAAAGCGTCAGGGCTGCCTAGCACGCCTGCCCATAGTGAAAGCAACCCTTCTGTGTTGTTCCTCCTGTGGCTGGGCATCCGCTGGGCAGGGGGAGAGAAGAGCAGTGGAGAAGAGGGAAGCAGCTCAGGGCTAGCCAGAACAGAGCAGGGAAGAGAGAGCAGGGGAGGAAGAGAAGCAGAAAGCGGGGAGTCTTGGATTGCAGCCTCCTAACCATGTCTAACCAGAGGTAAGCCCCATTGTGTTAAATGGGTCTTACTCCCAGGAAAATGTCTTTAGGACTGCAGCCTAGGTAGACTTCATAGGATCTTGCACATTGAATGCATGTTTTGAAATCAATTCCAATGTTTTGTCATCACTTTTACATCCAGTTAATATTTTTATATGAATATTTTTGGGGTTGTGGAACCAATCGTCTTGAGTTTCCATTATTTTCTGTGGGAAAATCCACTTCACGTAAAGAATGTTTCACGTAACAAACATGCCTCTGGAACGAATTAAATTTATTACACGAGGTGCCACTGTATGTGAATACTACCAGTCCAACTGGGTCTTATTTTTGCAGCGCCTTCCGTTTTTGTACTGTATATTCCACTTTGAACACAAGATGTCATAAAGTAACTAAGAAACAGTTCTATGAACCGAAACATCCATATACGAATCTCTCTAATCAACGAACTAATTAAGGGTTCAATCCAGAGATTCCAAAAATATGTTTGCGCTTCCTCTGGGTAAGGCCACACACAAGAAGATGTGCCATCCTATGGAGGCTGCATCCAGCTTCTGTAGCAGCAGAGGGAAGGACATTTGTGCTGCCTGAGCTTGGCCAACATAGAGGTCTGAGGCTGTGGGGAGGGCAGGTAGAAGATGGAAGAGGGTGTTCTGGATTTGGGGGAAGGCAGCCCCATGGGTGAGCGTGTGAGGAGGAGCAGGAGGTGAGGCTGAGATCTGGCAGTTATCCTGGATCCCAACCCCATTTCCCAGGCAGGTTTCCTCTGGAGGTGGCACAAAACTGAGTAGACCCATTGGGACTGCTGCCACATTACCCAGGGTAAGGAGAAATGTTTTCTTTTACCCTGCAGTCGCAGATGTAGTACAAGCATGTCAGCCTGCATTTTCCAGTGCTTCTTAGGACCACACCGCTGACAATTCATTTGCATGTATCTATATCCACTATATCTCAGCTCCCAGTAGCTTTGTATGTAAGGATTACTGAAATAAATTGGGAAAAGAGTTAAACTTTTGCAGTGGCCATTCTGATTTAATCAAATCAGTGGCTGCATTTAGTAGGAAAAAAAATAGGTGGGAAGGTATTGCTCACATGCTGTGAGCCATGTTGGCAGGGTGACCAGATGCTGAACCAAAAATTCCTACCCAAGTTTCCTAAAATTCCTGTCATCCAAGCCAAAATTCCTACCCGGTTAATAAATGTAGGACACTCCCAAAATGTAGGACAAATGCTTGTATTGCATTATTGTACTTAATTTTTGCACAAATCTCATTGCAAAAGACCAGACACCAACCCAAAAAGCACAACTTTAAGTGATCCATGCAGCCAGCTAGGCATGCAGAGGCTTGGTCTTTCAGCCTCCTTTCCTTTGCCCCTTTACACAGTATAATTTTCATTGATTATAATACTTTTGAATGGACACAACTGGGCTTGGAGGCTTAAAACTAAAAAAGCCAGGAGGTATACCCATAATCCCTGTCCTGAGAAGGTTGCCAACTTTACACCCAGGTATTGTGCTTTGACAACAGCTGGATGAAAGGCCTCACAACCTGAACAACGCAAGCCCTCGTTGTGAAGTACATGCTTTTTTGTGCAAAGTGTATATTGGTGGATCCTTCTACAAAGGCATAGGAGCAAAGGAGGGTGGGTTTTCTCTGGTCAGTTAGTAACCCTGCTTAAAAAAATTCTTCCCCCTCCTTTCCCTCCAAGCCAAATACTACAAAGTTTCAGAGCAGCAGCAACTCCACTTGCAAGGCTCCCTCATTCCCCTGCTCTCCTCTCCAGCAGCCTGAGCTGAGCTCCCTCCCTCCTTCCTCTGCAACAAACAGCAAGCTGAGTCTCTCTTTCTCTCTCTCTGTCTTTCTGTCTCTCTCTGGCAAGTGCAGGGACTGGAGCTGACTCCAGCCACAGCCATTTTACCATCCGTTCAGAGTCTGGAGCACTTGAGTCCCTGGCAAGCAGGTTGCATGTTGAGAGATGTGGTTCTTCCACTGATGGCTTGGAAAGGAACTTTAGCATGGGGAGGCGGGGGAAAGGCTACAATTCCCCTCCCTCACCTTCCTTTAAGCAGCAGCCGCCATGGCTCAGTGGGCCCTGCAGCAGCCGCAGGGAGCTGCACACAGGTCAAAAGGCCTAAATCCCAGGAAATGGCTGGAAAGTGACCCAGTTTCCTGACAAAGATACCTCTACCCTGACGTACGGTTTCAGGGCCTAATTTCTGGTTCTGTCAGGGGCTTTCCTGTCATCTGTCAACCGTGCATGTTGGTGACTGTTCTGAAGACACCAATTATATACATGTTTCTATGTAACCATTCATTTGGCCCTAAGGTGCAATCCTAACTTGCACTAGAACAGGTAGGCTGGCATGCCTGTGTTGTATCCAGTGCCAGATCAGGCATAAAGTGCTGGATCATAGACCTGCCTCCTGCTCCCTGCCCACCTACCCCTTCCCTGAAATGCCCATCACCTGACCTTCCTCTGCCCTGGAATGCCTTCCTCCTTCTTCCTTCTCCATGCCCCCCATCAACCACCTGTGCTGGCCAAGCTCGCTCACTCTCCCTTTCCCAGAGCCCCCAGCAGTGTAGAGAGGGCAGCAAATGTTTGTGCATCAGCTTTTTTCCCTTTGGATTACTTCAAAAGTGCCATAAAGTGCTTTACGACACCTTTGCACGTTAAAAGTGCTTAATGGCACTTTTGTGTCACTCCCAGGCCAGCATAGCTCCTAGCCAAGACGCTGTTAGGATTGCGACTGTATATATACGTTTATTAGACAAAATAACTGGTAAAGAAAATGGTTGTGTTTGAAATGATATGATACATTTCTTATTCCTTTATAAGAATTAATATATGCTGTTACTTTAGTGTAGTTTTGTTGTTCAGTTTTGGGGTTTGTGGTGGTGGTTAATGAACATTTTGTCTTTTGTTTAGCCTCCTTCTCTTAATCATAAAATAGTGCAACATTTGTATTTGCAGAAAGTAGTGGAAAAATAAATGGGGAGGGTAGGAGTGTGATGGATTTCACATATGGATGTGGAAAGAGGCATCTAGTTAACAAAATTAAATAAGTAGACTTGAAATAGAGTTCCCCTCCCCCAAATTTCCATCCTGTAGGTTTTTTGTGAAAGGGAAATTGTCAGCTATTTTCCAGTTCACTCTCTGGTTTTATTTTAAACAACTAGAAATGTTGTAATTGGACCACCACCATGATCTAAACACTTTGTTTTTTTTCCTCAGTGAGGAGGAGTATAACTCTATGCAAGCTTTAATACAGTTGACTATAAAGCAGCATATCCATTTTTTTAATAGCCAGGAGTGTAGCTGAGGTCCCCAGTGAGGAACAGAGCTCCAGAAGTTCTCCTACAGCAGTGGTTCTCAAGGATTTCAGCCTGGGAACCCCTTTTGAGAATACAAACTATCCAGGACCTCCCGGAAGTGATGCCATCAACCTGGAAATTGATGTCATCATGGTGATGCCAGATTTCCTCCATGGCTACTCAGAAATAAATAAGTCACATTGCGTTCTGTGAGTCTTTCTCCCATTCCAAGGTGGCAGCACCCAGATTCCAGATTCCAAGATCCCCCCGAAATATAATCATGATGACCAGTGGTGGGCACCAGCAGGTTCGCACCTACTCTATAGAACCGGTTGTTAATGAGAGATAGGCCATGTAAAGATTAAAAATAGCCATTTAAAAGTGGCTGCCAGATGGGCAGAGAACCGGTTGTTAATTTCTTTGAAGCCCATCACTGATGATGACCCCACTTTGGAAACACTGTCCTAGAGAATGAATGATTGTGTCATTAGCAAGAGTGTTCACATGTACCTTTGAAACTTCTGTCAAAGGATCAAGAGGCAAACTGAGAAACTGCTCCAGCTGAGTAGCTGGTGCTAGTCCACATGGCCCCATGGATTGAGGTCAGATAAAGAGATAGGATATCAGCCAAACCATCCTTCCTGGCCTTCCACCATCAAATCCAGAATGTAGAGTCTTCTGGCGCTACTTGGAGGCTCTTGATTTTATGGCAAGAGAAGGTTGCCACAAAATCTAATAGCCCCATTGCAGGGATACCAGTGAAGTACTATTGCACTGTGTAGGACATTGAACCAACAAAATTATTTTCGGTTTGTTTAGCAAGATAGCAGTATAGATAGGCAGGTTGTTGAAGACTGTAGAACAGATTGTAGAAGGCTGCCTATATATTCGTAGCATCCACAGTTTGCACCTTGCAGGCTAAATAGTAGAGTGGTTTATTCAACATTTAAAAAATCAGATTAAAAAGCAGTAAGAACTTGCTGTCCAAAGTAAGAACAGTGCAGTGCTCTGTATCAGAAGTAAATAACACTGACTTTACTGGGTTTACTCCGATGAAAGTCTGACACTGTACTATGTGAGTGTGTACACACTCCCAGAAAAGTGTAACACTATAGCCTAAGTTACCTTTTAAGGTAAAGTGGAGAAACTTGAAGAAAGGGTAGGGTTCCTAATTATGGAAATATCTCTACCTTTTTACAAGCTTGCCGTGCAGGTCTTGTCACATTTGTGCAAATTGCCAGATGCTGAGATAGTGCCACTTGCCAAAAGTGCATGTTCTTACTTGAGTTGATGCAAGAACACTTTTTCTTTTTCTTTTGCATATTGATTCTTTCTGTTATCATTTTCTCTATCAGCAAGGTGCATTACCTAAGCCAGCTTCACTTTAATTGGTTGACCACTGGCTTGCTTCCATCTTGTCCTGATGATCCTATATGTAGAGTGCTAAGTACTAGGGCCTCAAGAAAAACAGTGAAAGGGAGAGGAAAGCAATCATCAAAAGTGCATCCATTCTGTATTATGATGTTCTACCTCCTGGGCTAGTTACTTTCAATAAAATATACACGGGAGTGGATGCTCGGGGAAGGGTACTTAAGAAATACTTTACTGGTAGATGTATACAATGCATACTTCTTCTGAAGTTAATCTGAGCATTACTTTGGACTGGACGTTACATTGCCCTCTAGAGTCCTGCAGGTGAAGTTGCATCCACATTCCAACAGAACCCCTGCCATGCATTTCATGACATATTGCGTGGTACCACAGCCACAGGTATGGAGGGTTCAGCCTGGCCTGGTGAAAGATTTGATCAGCAAGGACCATCAAAGATTGATCTGGTTGACCCTGATGCTATTTTTGTAGTTGAATGTGTTTTTGTAGTGTATGTAGCTGAATGATGCTACTACCACCCCAAAGTTTTTAGAGATCTATAAAGTGGAACTGACACACACAGACCATTTTAAATAATAACTCTAGTAAAGAAGGCTAGTCCTTTCCCAATTTGTTATCCAAAAGCATATCTTTGGCAAATAAAAGAGCCCTAACATCAATTTATTTAGATACTTAGTAGATTAACAGCATTGTGTTACTTAGTAATTTTGTTTAGTTATACTGTAAATAGGCATGCTTCTATTTATCCTTTCCATAGTAGTTAAGTGAAACTGTGAATGAGAGAGAATACATCCCGCTGTGTAATACAGGAAGCTGGACTAGATGGACCTGTGCCTGATCCAGTGGAGGCTCTTCTTATGTCCTTATCCTACGACCTCTACCAGCCTCTGCCAGGCTCGGAATGACAAATAAATACAGAAAAAAATATGCAACTTACTTTCCCCCCCAAAAAACTATAAGTGACTTTTAATGCCATAAAAGATAGGGCTATTGTTTTTATTGCTTTTAGCTTCTATGTTTTAATTGTTTTCAATTGAATGTTCTATTTAATGTTTTAATTATGTTTTATTGTGAACTGCCTTGAGTCGGGCTATGGCCCGAGAAAGCAGGATATAAATAAATAGGTGAGTCCATGTGTGCATGCCTGTCTGGATCCATCACCTTACACACTACAGCATCTGTGGAGCTTAGATTTTGTTTATGTGCAGGTATTTGTGTATTTGTGTAGAAGAGGTGGTCAAGTCTGGTTTTTTATAGCACATTACCTATATCCATGAACTTTTGTTAAGCTGGAGGAGTCCGCATCAGGATAGCTCTTTTGGTTGCTGAACAGTTTCTGTAAAACAGCTGGCAGAAAGAAAACAAGGAATCATATTATTGCCATTCTGTGCTGCAGTTATTTTCATCTGCTTTTTGCGTAGCCACTATTCTTTTTAGCTGCCAGAAAACCTTGTGTAATGCTTCTACTGATCGCCCATATATTGAGTAGATAAATAAACAAACTGGATTAATAGTGGCCAATACATTTTTATTTTCTGCCTCCATCACTGAAAGATGGTGCACTCAAATACCACATGATCATGGATTCATATTGCAGAAAAAAAGTTTGAGTGAATGTAATCATTCCCTTGATCATTCCCAGCCGCTGGAAAAATTACATCATGGAGATGACTGCCAGTGTACTACAAGTACGGCCAGGTTTTCTATTAGGTGGTAAAGAATTTGCCTATGCAATTGCGCAACTGAAGCAACCTAAGAAAACAGTCATGCGTTCTCTCAAAACAAATACTCATTGCTTTTTAAAAAAAATTCTTGTGAAAATTGTGAAGACTGCAATTAAATTTTCAGAATTTTATGAAAAATGTCCATTTAAAAGTAGTCCAGATTTAAAAACCCAAGGTTTTATGTGTTTATTCATTTTCACATTTTTAAACAATTTTTCCTCCAAGGAGCTCAGGGTTGGTGCACGTAATTCCTCCTTTCCTTTTGTCCTCACAACAACCCTGTGGGTAAGACAGAGAGATAGCATCTGGCCCAAGAGCATCCATGATGAAGCCACATGGCTGATAAGGGATTTGAACCTGGATTTTCCAGGTCCAACTCCCAAACAACTACACCACCTTGGTGTAGTGGCAGGAATTTAAATGTAATTGTGTACAATTCAGTAACTTTTGTGTGGCTAATGTTTGGCCTCAGTTTACGAGTAGGTACTATGGCACTCATAATACTATAGTATGCTTCTTGACTTGTTTGTTGGTTGCCTCAAAACATAGTTGGCGGTGAGGATTACTTCAATTTTATATCATAATTGTTGTTGATATAGAGTTGTATATGAAAACTGCCTACAGGGTTGGCAGTTTCCCCACGGAAAACGAGTTTGGTATATAGGGCTGGGCTGATGGTACTGATAGCACCAGGGAGTGCCTGCCTAACTGCCTGTCCCTTCCTTGATTTTTTTGTGCAAGAGAAACATCTGTCCTCAAAGAGAGGCTTTGAAAAAGGCATAGCAGAACACAGGCAATATAATCAGAATTTATTCACATTAGAGGGAATGTTTGCTTAAGTCCCAACCCCATGGTTGTTTTGAAATCAGGGAAAGAAAGTGGAAGCTTTCTCTTAACATGTTTAAAGCATGCTTTGGCATGGATCAAGTAAAAGCTGCTGCTTCTACTTGATAGAAGAGGACCTCTGTGCTGCTTCTCCTCCACGTGGTTTTAGTGCCTCCGTAACTGAGTGCTTGTACGAAGACATTCTTTTTCAGCCTTGATTTCTCATCTGTAAAATGGAAATAATAACTTAGCATCAGAGGTATGTTGGTGATGGTGAGTGCCATGAAAATTAGAATGGGAAACACTGCTTGGATGCATTTGCTTTTGCTCTTTCTCTGTGGAAGCTGTGCACATGTGTACAGTGTTTAATTTATGAATCTGACATTAACTGTGATTATGTCACTCAGTACAGTGATTTTCAACCAGTGTACTGTGCATGGTCTTCAGGTGCAGACTGTTATTGTTAGGGCCATAGGGGGATGTGAGTCTCCCACCAGCACATGGTGTGCCTTACCAATTATCAAAAAGCTGATGGTATGCCTTGACAATTTGAGCACCTTGGCAGTGTGCCCTGAGATGAGAAAGCTTGAAAATTACTGCCTCAGTAGCAAAAAAAGGGAAGAATTGAAGGCAAGGCTCCTTCATAGGCTGTTAAAAAATTCTTAGCATCAAAACTAGCCTCTGATATTTGTATTCAAGTGAGCGGAAAAGTTATTTATTCATATCAAAATCACTTTATTTTCACTTTATTAATCACATGCATAATTACATGGTGGAACTTTCTCAAAGGTGAGATGACACATGCCACAGATGGATGTCAGAGATATGTGAATGATCTTTTCAGTTATTTCTGTATGTAATACACATTAGTGCACAGAAGAAAATACACAGAGTATAAACAACGGATACTCTTAAAAGCCAGGAATGTTATTTCCGTTGTCAGAATGTGGCAGGGGCAGAGATTGGGCAGATAGGATCACAAGATGGGGGGACCAACAATGGGTCCACAGTTTCTAACTTACTGTTTGTTTATTACATGAAAATGTTTGAAGACCCACTGATTTAAAGAGTTGTAGCCCCCATTGGGAGTCATGGCCAGTGGGCTCAGTAGGTCAAGGGGGCCAGCAAGCAAAAATGCTTGAAGACTTCTGGTCTAGCCCTTTGTAGCATCTAAGAAAATGGCTCATTAGAAGCGGTTGCAGTTAATAAATCTCCAACAGTTCTGCTTCTTTCATCTGGATGCAGAGTTTGCCAAAAGGATCAATAAGACTGGCAGAAGGAAGAAGAGCAAAATATTACAGGTTTTTGTGTGTAGTTTTTTCAGATCACTCCTAGGAGAATTAGAGGCCCGATCATCTTGTGAGATAAGGCCAATGTTCTGTGAATTGTATTTAATCTTATTGGACACATGTGCCACAGTTTCTTTTGAAAGATTTGGAATTTGCTGGTGAGAATTGAGGAACTTGGCCTTGAAGTCTACTAAACTCTCTTTGGGTGAAATCCAGAGTAACTATGGGGAGTCCTTGCTCCGGAGTAAGAACAAGTTACTCTGGATTGCAGTATGAATTTCCCATAGGTTTTCACTAGGTGGTGCAGTAACTACGGGTGCACATAATGTCTCTTACGTGCTCCCGTAATTACTCTGGATTGTGCCCTTTGTAATGTAATGCAATGCAAAAGAAGGCAAAGTGATTATCACTCCCTAATTGCTTTGCATTCTGTTGTGCTGCTCCAAAAAGGGAAGAGGTCTCAGAGAGGGAGGTTGGTTTATTGACTGTTCCAGGTCAAAAATCTGCCAACAATTAGGTCATGCCTGTATTGTGAACCATTGTGAACATTCATCACAAATATAAAAATGCATGTCAAAAGGATTGCTCAGTTTCTGTCTTACACTTACTGGTAATGTGGCTTACAGATATCAAGTGATGCTGTCAAAGTCAACCATGATCCTTCCCCCATCTGTGATTCATACAAACTGAATTCAAGTACATGCTATTAAATGAGTATATTAAAATATACTGCTTGAATGACTATAATAATTCTTTTCTTTTTAAAGGTAAAACCTAAAAACGTATACTTTGCACATATCTGGTGCTGGCTCCCAGAAAATAACCATGAACGACGTTGCACAGAAGGCAGAGGTATGAGATTTAAATGAGGCATGCTGTTTCCAACTACTTTCTCCTGACTGTAAAATTATTATAAATCTACTGTCCTTCTCTATAAATCTCATATTTTATCTATCTAATTATTTTCTCTTTATCTGCTTCTGCCATCTTTCCCTTTACCTTTTCTGCCTCTTCACAAAGATTCTGCTTTCTTCAACTAAACCTGTCCAAAAGTCCTATGTGCCCAAACTTCGAAAGGGTGATGTAAAGGATAAATTTGAAGCCATGCAGAAAGCAAGGGAAGAAAGAAATGAAAGACGATCTAGAGATGAGAAGCAAAGAAGAAAGGAGCAATATGTTAGAGAGAGAGAATGGAACAGGCGAAAGCAGGAGGTTATTTCCTTTGCAAATACTTTTTTAAAATTTTTATTTCCTTTTAAAGATTTTAAAGTTAGTGTACATAGACTTTACACTTAATCTAAGTATATTTCATTATTAGCATATAAAGTTGTTTTCTAATCTAGTACAAAATCTCCCTGGTACTTTTATTTTGAATTCTGATTGCCAACATTAATATTTCTGTTTGGTTATTCAGATGAAAGAACTACTTGCTTCTGATGAGGAAGAAGAAAAGGCTTCTAAAGTAGAGAAAGCATATGTTCCAAAACTGACAGGTAAGAACTCATGAGTTATATGATCCAGACAGTCCTCTTTTGACAAATCAGATGGTCCTTTAATTGGAAGCACACCAGCCACTGTCAGTACTCCTTCTCCTACTCCTTTTCCTATGCTAGCCAACAACTCTTTTCCACTGTATTCCCTTCTTTCTTTTTAAATCCAGGCAGGCAGAGGAGGAGCAATGGAGAAAATATGAGAATAGGCAAAGGAGGGTTTTTTGAGGCAATTTATGCTCCAGTTTTTCCTATAGCTGGACTGGCTGAGTTAAGTCCACGTTACTTCAAGTCATTTGTGGTAGAAATCTTGCATGGTGACTACCGGAACAAACCCTGGTACTGAAGATAACTCAGAAGCTGAAGCTAGTGCCGAAAGCTTCATGAACCTGGAACATAAACAGGGACCATACCGGTTCTGTTCCTGATCAACTGACCTCGCTGCCCACATATTTACGAGTTCAGTTCAGATAGCCAATAACAAATGCTGTTGGTGGTTTGCATATCTTCAGGGGAATCTTCTAAATTTGAACAGCACATCACAGCCCGTGTGGCTTTTTTCCTGCTTGACATAGGTGAGAACTACAGGGCATAGGACCACACCTTCTTTATGTTGGTGGCCATGCTCTGAAATATACTTCTACTGAAAGTGTGCGCCTGGCCACATCCCTCTTGATGGCATTTTAGTCATTGGTTCCATCTTAATACAGTAGTTCAGCAAAGGCTTTATGGATCTTGATAGATAAGAGTCTGTTGAAGTTTGTTTTAGCGCTATTAGTGAGTTTTATTATGGCTACAATCCAGAGTGACTACGGGAGCACATAAGAGACATTACGTGTACCCGTAGTTACTGTACCACCAAGTGAAAACCTATGGGAAATTCATATTGCAATCCAGAGTAACTTGTTCTTAGTCCGGAGCAAGGACTCCCCGTAGTTACTCTGGATTGCACCCTATGTTGGCCATCTTTTGCAATAATTGGAAAAGTTGAAATAAAAGATTAGAAATTCTCTTACATCACAACAAGATATAATCCAGTAGTTCCTGAGGAAAGCATTAAATTGTATCATTTGTTTTTTCCTTTCCTTAGGAACTGTCAAAGGAAAATTTGCAGAAATGGAAAAACAAAGGCAAGAAGAAGAAAGGAAAAGAATGGAAGAGGAAAGACAGCGAAGAATGGAACAAGACAAGATTGAGAAAAGAAAAATTCAGAGAGAACTGGCAAAAAGAGCACAAGAGGTATGCTGACAATAATACAGAAAAAAAAACCTTCAGAAACAGTGGAAATGACAACTAATAATCACTTCGGATTTCCATGGAAAACATAGTAAATCTGAAAGATTGTGTTGTGCTTGGAAAATCTGTTGAAAACCTACTACTCATGTCAGTTTTACATTTTACATGAAACTAGACTCATATGTTCCTTGCATCACAACTTTATGTTGTGCATTATTTTATATTTTGCATTTATATTGTGCAAAGAAAACGCTTTTGCCTACCAGTTCATAGAACTGAAGTATCCAGAAATGAAAGGGACATTTTCTCATGTTTTAATTTGCTGATAAATTTGATTGACAGTAGCAACAAAATTTCAAACAGTTAATTAAATATTAGAGATTAACAGCCTCTTACTGACTGTGGTCTCTATCAGTGTTCTGTGGATGACAGGAAAGGTAGACAAAATTCCAGACTCTGGAAGCTTAAAATGATGCTGAGGATAATTTCTGTTGCAGTTTGTGAGGGAAATATACTCCAATGGTTGGGAGTATCAATTGTGACGGTGAGTTGATTGGGAGTATATTCTCTACAATGGGTATAGAATAAATATTAGGATGCATGTGAATTGTGAAAGTTGGCTCCTGGGAACAAAAGAAGGGAAGGATTTTGTGTGTGTATATTTGTTAAGTTATTATTAATGTGCATGTATTGGATACCAGTGTATCTCTGGTAGTCAAAGTAGCTTATATGTTACAATATGATACAAGATACAGATAACAATATAGTTATGCCTAGTAAATATAAAGAACACGGATGTTTAGAAAGCAACAAGGATGGGATCTATTATTTGAATGTGACCACTGAAATGTAAAGATAATGCATGGCAGCAGCAATTGAATGGTTTTTATCCACAAAATAAAAGTAGGAAAACACTTATTAATGGAAACAAAGGCAACGTATGGCTTTATTGAGGTAAATCAAATTTGGAGTGTCTGAATCACTTACTGAAGTGATTTCAAATTTTGCAATAGAAAATCTCAGAGATTTTGATTCTGACTGAGATTTGGTAGCAAAATATCTATCTTTATTTTAATAGGATGAAATGTTTGTAGAGTTGATTATGTATACAGAGTAGGTTACAGCCCAAATTTATGCATATCTACTCAGCAGTAATTTGGTTCCAATAGGATTGGGCTGTTAGTGTTATTAATATGCATCAGGTATTAGTGACGTAAGTTATGACTCACATGTACTGTACCTTTAAATAGTAAGTTACGGCTAATGACTAGTTATTAAATAACATTAATAACTAGTTATTTTGTTTGTACAACCCTTTCAAGTTAGGTTGTCATATTTTCCCTCCATCTCAGTGGCTAGGCCCAAGATAAACGCCTGGATTATCTGTCTGTTGTATGCATTAAAACATCTTGTTTTAATCCTTTTTGCTATGGTGGGAGACCATATCTGGAGCATTTGCTAAGTTCCACATACATCAGGACCATTGTGGGTGGTTTTCTATAAAAAGCCAAGGCATGGTTGCCCGCTATTGAGTAAAACATGCATGTGTTTCACTTTCACTTTCCATAATGCTTTCCCATAGTTTCACTTTCCATAGTGCTCAAGACATTTTCTTGGTCAGCATCCATTGTACAACCCATCAACAATGAGGCTGCAAGCCCACTTGATGGGTTAGAAACCAAAATCTGGAAAAAAAAACAACACACCGCACAACCACCAGAAAATCTTTGGAGGGTTCGCTGTCATTTGCATTCAATGCCAACAGGCTTTTGCTGCATATTCCTAATGGTGGTGGTGCTGCTGGAGTGCTGATACTGTATATTTCATGAACCACTTTGTGAACTTTTTGTTGAAAACTGTTATATGTTTTAAACCGCTTTGTGAACTTTTCAGTTGAAAAGCGGTATATAAATACTGTAGATAGGTAGATAGATATGCATGTGATTGACTGATTGATTGGGGAGGCCTGGATGCTGTTCTGATGTTTTCTGGAAGGACTTTTTGATAACTTCCACATAGGTGCTGCGACACTTGAATTGGACCTACTTTGTAATGGAAAAGCTGCTTTGGTTAACATCCTCCTCTTGAGATTTTATTCTTTTACAATGTAACAACCTCCCATTGTTGCAGCAGAATGTTGGCCTGATATTTCATTGCTTTTTTAGTGTCACTGTCACAATGTAAAGTAAAAAGGCAATTAATTGATAATAGAGTAGTCCTGTAGTCTGTGGTCAGTGTCTGTAGTGAATTAGATCCAAGGCTGCAATCCCAAGAGCATTGTCCTGGGAGTAAGCCCCATTGAACTCAGTGGAACTTACTTCTGAGTAAACACTATTAGGATTGCAATCCATGTGTATTTAATTGGAAAATAGAATGGTCAAATGGAATGGCTCTAGATGTCATACTTGGGAGGGACTATTCAGAACAGAGTATGCCCACACTCCGTGACTCTCAAGTATCTTGAAGGGTATCTATCTTTGAAATCCATGGGTGGTTCTGAGAGGACCAAAAGTAAATGAATGATCCTTTTATGATCAACACTTCTGATTATTTGAAAAGGAATGTGTACCAAATTTTACTTGTGTGCTCTTGCTTGTCGAGAGTGCATATATTTTGTACCTGCATGCCCATAACTGATTACAAAGCACATGTGAAACCATTGTGCGCACATGTATTGTGGTCAGATTAAAGCCTTGGACAGATATTACTTTCCAGGAAGAAATCTGAAGAAGTAATTTGATGATAAATTGATGGCCCTTTGAATACAAGATCTTCTAATGTGATATAGATAAAAAAGTTTTTGCTCTTTTGTATTTCATATCTCAAAGTCTGATGGAATACACATTCTGATAAGTATAATACAAACAATAACTTTCTGCACAACCTATGATTCCCCAGTCTAAATACAGTTGAGCATCTGCTTACTGGACACGACAGGAGCTTGATATCCCTTCTGGAAGAGCAGCAACAGGGAAATTATTGAAACCATGGTGGCGTTATTGGTTGTACGTGCCTGCCCCATTTGGTACACAGGCAGGCCTGTTAAACTCTGACTGTTATAGGGTTTTAGCTGTTTCTCTTAAGGGTAATGTTTGCCAAGGCTTAAATGGCTGAAGGAATGCAGTGTTGTTATACTGGACAGTGAAAAGGTAGGACACTACATCAGCACATTTTAATGCCACAGTTTGATTTATGATCCCTTATCAATTTGCACAATATTTTCATGTTATGTTTGAAAAGAGAAGGCAAAGAGCCAAAGTAACATAATTATGTAAAATTCTTATTTAATAGATTGATGAACAATTAAACAATTCGGGAACTGAATCAGCATCGGAGGTAATCAGTCTTATTTACAATGCAACATTCACCTATTTTTGATTCACTGTTGTTACAATAGTACTAGCTGGGCTAAAAAAATACTCTTGAATGTTATGTTACATTTTGGGAAATGCACACAGGCACACTTTTCTGACATGACCCGGTAGGTGTAAGTTCAGAATTGTTTACATTCTCACTTTCTCTGACTCTTTGCCACTGGGTGTCCTCCTCTGTGGTATTTATGAATGGGCTGTATTTTTGTGTATGAAAAGGCCATGTTTCCAGTTTCTGTTTCCTCATCGGAGGACAAGCTGATTGTCCTTTTCTACTACAGATTGTTTCTACTGTTTCTACTACAGATTGGTATTCTCTTTTCTGGGATAGTGTACTTGGCATTCTCAAGTGCTGTCATTGGGAAACAGCCTCTTGCTTGGCCAAAAGACTGAATTGCCACCAAGAAATAACTCAGACATCATCGATTCTGTTAAACACAGTGGGAATTTCTGCTGCATAGGACTTTCTTCTGAATCATAGAATCATAGAGTTGGAAGGGACCTAGTAGGTCATCTAGTCCAACCCCCTGCCTGCAGCAGGAAATCCCCCTAGAGCATCCCCGACAGGTGCTCGTCGAGCCTCTGCTTGAAGATCCCTAGTGAGGGAGAGTCCACCACCTCCCTTGGCAATCTTGCATAAGATTTGCATAAGATTCAGCTTTCAAAGGTATTGAATGTATGTGGCCCCAGAAAATTATTAGTGCAGTCTCTGAGAGTCCTTTCAAATGGGGAGTGTGACTTAACACTCTTCCATTTTTCTATTTTCTCCCTGAAAATTGCCCTGCCCTTTAGCATCATCATTTGCAACAGCTTAATGCTGCACTTTGAAGCAATTAATGACAGACTTAGGGCAAAATCCAGAGCAGTTACGGGTCCATGCAGTTACGTCACCCTCTAGTGTTATCTTATGGAAAGTCACCTTAACTGCTCCAGAGCAATGGGCTTAATTTGACTTTAGGATATGGGCCTTAGTATGACATGTTGTTTGGCCCTGACATTAAAAAAGTCCCTAGCTATGAAACTGCCTAGCAAGTATGTCTATGTAAAGTATATACAAACATACAACTTTTAGGGCAAAATCCAGAGTAACTACAGGGAGTCCTTGCTCTGGTGTAAGAACAACTTACTCTAGATTTCAATATGAATTTCCCATAGGTTTTCACTAGGCGGTGCAGTAACTATGGGTGCAGATAAAGTTCTGTCATGCTCCCGTAGTTACTCTGGATTTGGGGGTTAATGTTCCTAAGTAACAATAAGATATGAATTTTATTTCAGCTTTCATAATGTGTACATGGTTAATTAAATGCACACAAAAAACTTGGTCTGTTAAGCTGAAGTACTCTTTAAGACTGTGATCCCAAATGAAGTTAACAATTCTCAGACGTCTTATTGGCTCTCATGTGCATATAGTTTTCTGGAGAGCAGCGGTGATATGGACGTTCCTATGCATTGTGGCAGTGCCATATGGGATAGGAGAGAAGAAACCCTGCAATAGTGTTTCAGGGACATTTGGCTCATGTCCCTGTGTCGCTGCACCAGTGCTTTGAAACTGGTGTATTTGTGCAGTTGGTGTGGCCCCCAATAAAAAACAAAAAACAAACAAAAAAACCCATTTATAGTGGAGG